>FR990063.1:10000-4810000 GCA_905404095.1 Glaucopsyche alexis | reverse complement strand
CTAGTTCCATTCATATATATCTTATGTCCTGCTGAATCGCACTAACGTTTTACGATTTTAACGATTTACTATTACATGTGAAATAGTTTAATGGCTCATCTACGTTTTTTGTGGGCAGGATTATATAGCAGTCTTTACAGTGACTAAATTTGCAAGGTGTTCATCATATAAATATTGACTTTAGTAGTAGTTTAGTAGCACAACCTAAGATAGCACAACAGTCAGCTATAGTCTAACACCCCGTCTAGACTACTCACGAAGTAGGCAGAGATTGGCCGAATATGACAGTGTGGGCACGCACTTCGCTTCGCCTTTTTATACTTCGCGGAGCGCTTCCTCAGCCCACTTCGCGAGCAGTCTAGACGCGGCGCATAAGAGCCAAGAATCGACGATCTGGGAGTTTTGCCGGGAATGTCAATAGGCGGGTCCACACCAAGCGAGCAGCCTCGGGCGAGGCCCGCCGCGCGTGGGCCACGGCATGCGTCGTACTGCTCGCTCGGTGCGCGGCCGAGCCGAGCGGCGTCGGTTTTTTGATTTGCTCAAAGATGCCTCAGTCGTTTGCCTCGCGCAGTGTGGACGCCACGTTTGTTCGTGCCGCGTAAAATTATTGATAAAAATAAGCGTCGTCAATTAATAAGTTTGTACGCAAACGTATGGCTTTGGGATGTGAGGGATCCTAATTATACCAACAGGGGGTAAGGGAGAATTCTTGGCAAGATATAAGCCGAAAAATTAATATCCCTGTTAAGGAAAGGTTAAGGATCTAAAAAAATGGAATCATTGTTAGGATCGTGAAAAATCTCGAGAGCAGAAAAGTTTAATATAACGCGATTCAAATGAGAATAGGAACGTCAATGACCTCTATCTGTCAAATGTCACTTGAAAAGTACGGTTAGCAGAAAAACTTATTTGCCAATAATAATAGTCGAAATAATTCTTTCTATACTCGACACTAGCAGAATGGTGCAAAACCTTTGCAACCGCGATTGCCATAAATAAAAGAAGAGTAATAATAGTCTTACATAGAATTAAAATAATAACGTTGAATTATCTAAACATTTAATTATAATAATACATATTCATAATTCGTTTTTAAAATCATAAATTAACATTTTGTTTTTCATTGTTGGTGCAAGCAACTTGCCAAAATTATATTGTTTGTGTTATGGTCACACTCATTTAGCTCGAAAATGAGTAAACAAAGCGCTGTGTTACATAGACGACAACGACTACTCGGACAGTAATACAGAGATGAGCGAAATTGAACAGCTAGATAAGCATGTGTCGTTCGTTTAATTTCCGCGAACCAGATCAGTACTGATCTATTGAGCTAACGAAGCGGTTCAATTGACCTGTTCGATCGAACCGTTCAATGAACTGAAAGATCTAAGCAAGCCGACTTGCGCGTCATACTTGTTGGTTCATGCGCGGTTCGCACATGTCCTATAGTTCTTGTGGGTCATTAGCTCGTTAGGGAGGCAGTAATCCAACTGAGCCAATCGAGCCAAGCTCAGCGCGCGACCGGGCCGGTCCGGGCTCAATTAGTAGATCGCTCGATCTTATGGTTCGTTCATAAATCAGTGAACCAAACTAGTGACCGAATCAATTTTATACGAGTGAACCATTGAACCAAGCGAACCACGCGACCCGGGTTTTTTGACCCGTTCGTTCGCGAACGACACATGTTTACAGCTAGATTCAGATTACATTTTTTTCACTCAATTTTGTAAATAAATTATATTAAAAGAAAACAAACTTTTTTTGCCCACCCTACCCAATTGGGTAAAATTGACAGCTATGACGTCACAATATGGCGCCGACTCGATCCTATTCTCATTTGAATCGCACTATAACTACTTATTTCTACATAACCTATAAGAACTACTTATATGATCAATTTATTTCTACATATAACATAACCTATAAGTAATGTTTATACTGATTTTTCACCATCGTGCCATCATATTGTCTTCGTACTGAATATGGCTCGGGCTGCTCGAGCGAGGCAGCCTCGCTATGTAAAATTTGCCGACCGAGTATGCCTCGCGCGAAGCACGGCGCGTGCCTCGCGCGAAGCACGGCGCGTGCCGCGCGCGGCGGGCCTCGCGCGAGGCTGCTCGCTTGGTATGGACTATAGATGCTGGCGGGAAAAATTCCGAATCATTCCCGTCGAATACTTCGGAAGTATTCCGAAATATTCCGAAACTTTGGGAATATTTCAACTCAAAAAAAAAAAAGAGTAAAATTGCGCTTGGAAGTTGTAAACTAATACCCCCTTCCATTAGTAAGGGGGTATTAGTTTACAACTTCCAACTTTACAACTTTATTAAAACGCTGTATAAGCTTTGAATAGACTATACAGTGTTTTGTTCACATCACACAAGTGACATTTTTAATTCGATAGAAGAAGACAAAACACTGTGTAACTATTCAAAGCTTATACAGCGTTTATTAGTAAGGGGGTTTATCTTCAGTTGTGTTGTGAACGGTAGGTATATTTGAGTTTATGGTTGTGACTTGATTGCACGTCGCATCATTTAATAAAGTCGTCAGAGCACCTCTTTAATAAAGTCTTCGCTTGGTGGTGGTTTGAGGTCAATTGAGGTGTTCCGGCTTTATTGAAGTCGGTTCTATTGGTATCTACAAAAGTCCAATTAATAAAACCTCTGTATTGTATAACAGTTTAAAAAGTGAATTAATACTTTGACTTATATTGTCAATAATTTTTCTACTAGCTTTCCCCCGAGACTTCGTCCGCGTGGAATAGTTACTTTGGGATATCGCTAAAATTTACCCGCGACTTCATTTACGTAGAAGGAGAAGCGCTTCCACCTCACGGTCACGACTCACAGTGGGTCGAAACGAGGATTTGGCGGACTTAGGGACCGATTTTTATTTTCGCATTTTTCTTTATGCCAATGGATAGAGCTAATTAATCTTAACAAAAGTTGTTCTGTGCAATTTTTCTTAGCTTTATAATTTAGGTAGAAAAAATACATTTTTGATTTTTTTGTATGAAACAAATTAAATAATCCTAAATTTTTGCCAAGTCATGATAGATCCCGCGTTCAAACCTTTTTTTCCTTATATTTTGGCTACATTGCTATTATTATGTACTATAAACGTGTGCCTAAAGTTGCAAGTCTGCTAGAAAAAGAGGTAAGAAAATTGCAATAAATGTAATTATTATTTTATGACTTTTCTAATTCATAAAGTTATTCTAGGGATATTCCATGCAAAATAATAATTACGGTAATAGAATAAGACTTGTAATTACTTGAAATTCTAAAAAAAAATTAGGAAAACAGTTGACCTAAAGGCCATCCGTGCAACTTCCCGCTAAGCGCGTAAATTTGATCTAATGCGTAATTTTTATGCTTATCGAGCTCAAAAACAGAAGTACTTTTAAAAATTTTTACTGATAATTTTCTTTCATCAGACTTTTGACAATTCCGAGCTCAAAAGTTTAATGAAACACTATTTTTTGAAATTTCAAACTGTCATAACTTTGGAATAAATCAACCGATTTTCACGTAATTTACGGCAATCGATGAAGATTTTCATATCCTTTAAAATAATTGACAACAAAAAACTTTTTAGATGAAAATTTCGGAGTAATTCCGAAAATACCCTGTTATGGTTTTCTATCCTTCACGATATCTCTCGAACGAATGAACCGATTTTGACCGGATTGGCGGTGATCGACTTGATTTTTCAAGGTTAAGGCTGAATAGTTAATAGAGTTGATCGATAAAGCCGTTTAAAAGTAAATCCAAAAATAAAACACTAAAAAAAACTTCAGTTTTTTGAGATTTCTTGAAATTTATGTGTCCGTATCAGTCCAAATTATATTCAAAATCTAAGTTTGGCCAAGCCCTTTCGAATGGCGCCAGCCGCAATAAAATCGGTCAAACCGTTCAAAAGTTATAAGAGGTTTACATACTTACACACACATACACACATACACACACACACACACACACACACATGCATACATAGAGACATAGTGACACCCTCGCGGGGGCAGTCGGGGAAGCTTCCTGTAGCCTCTTCTGAGGTCACAAGAAGCTTCCCGTGACTTATTATCCTCAATAAATTGGCCCGAAGAAATCAATTTTGATGTTGTCAATACAGAATAAGTAGAACTCAAGGTTTATGATAATGTTGAGAAATTATGACCTGCACTATCCACTTCAGAAGCTTCCACATCTACTATTTACTCCTAGGAAACCTTTTGAGGATTTTTGTGATCGACAAAAAACGGAGACGTTTAGATGAAATAAACAAATCTCTTTCATTTTCTCCGGAAAAAGTGTCTGCCATTTCAATAAGAAGTTTAATAAATAGTGGAAACGAAGATGTTTAAAAAATAATGAACCATTTACTCAATCACCCTTAAGATTTAAATAAAGCGAAGGCATGCTTAAGCAAAGATAATGTAAAGAGTCATATGTATTCACCTGATAAAGCATTGGCTTTATTAGTTTCGTTAAAGTTATCAAAGTGGCAATATATAAACGAGAGTCTGTGAGTAAAAATGGTTTCGAGTTATATCCATCTTATTACACCAGATAAAAAGGATATATAACTAATACTGAAGATGGGGCTTCAATTAAACTGCAAGCTTTACTTAATTTGACTGTGTCAAGACTTGGATGCAATATCTATGGATTTGGACGCAACAAAAAAAATTAGAGCTTGTATGTAAATGGGGTTTTGACGGAGCTTCTGGTCAAAGTATGTATGTATAAGCAAAAAATAAATAAGGAATTTGAAGATTAGAGTCTTCAAATTCTTTATGTATTTTTATGGCCAGTCTAGTCCCAGTTAGGCTAGAACAATCGGATGGAACTGTTGTTTGGGAAAACAAAAGACCCTCATCCACGTTTTACTGTCGTCCGATTATGTTCCAATTTACGAAGGAAACCCAGTCCACTGTAATGACAATAAAGACCAAAATCACAGAAGAGATAGAATCGCTCCAGCCATCAAAAGTAAATCAAATTGAAGTGAGTTGCTTTTGAAGATAATTAATAATAATAATAAAATAATAATAAATAACTTTTATTTCAGGCTGCATAGGCCCATATTATAAATACCTTACAGACTAACATACATATTATATACTTAAAAACTACACTTTCACACGTGATGACGGCGACGTGATGCGCGCTTCGTTCCGGAGTCTCCCCCGGAATCTCCGGTAGACCACACCCTCGACCCTTAAGGCGAGGGACGTCTTCTTACGGATGTAGTCTACGACATCCTCAACCTCCATGGACCAGTGCAGGCGGGAGACATACAGCGGCGTCGCGGGTACTTCACACCATAATTGACGGAAAGATTACAGCATATTTATCAGAGATGTCGACCGCCGTTTGCGATATTTGTAAGCAAAGCCATCGGAAATTAATAATATTGAACTGCTTGATCAAAAAAAGCAAGGATAAAGAGATTTACCAGTACGGACTGTCGTTTTTACGCTGCTGGATCAGGTGTATGTGTCTAAGTAATCATAATTAATAATTCTTATTTTATTTTACGTCAACTATTACAACTGCGAATCGTTGTTCTTTTAGAAAATGATTATTTTTCATTATTGGTAATGTCCCGTTTTTCTTATGCAGCCTATCGTGTGGATTTCAAAAAATAGAGTAGCAGGGGTGAGGGTAAGAAAAAATGAAGCTTAGAAAGTCCGCAATATAGCAAGCATTTAGGGAAGACTGCGGCTTACTAATAGACCAGATGAAACAAGGAGATGGTACAACCAATAACGGAAATACTGCCCGAAGATTTTTTAGAGATGCAGACACTACAGCCCGTATCACTGGCATAAGTAAAGAGTTAATAGAAAGGTTGCATGTGATTCTATAGACTGTAGCGTCTGGAGAGTGCGTGCATTCTTCTAAGTTTTCTTTATTCTATAGAGAGACAGCAGAACTGTACGTTAATCTATATCCCCGGTATTATATGCCTTCCAGTTTGCACAAGCTGTTGATATATGGCACTGATATTATTCAGCATTCTGGTGCCATACCTATCGGCAAACTGTCAGAAGAAGCAGCAGAAGCTCGTAACAAATAATTCCCGAAATTCTAACGACATTAACATTTAGTATCGTTAAAACGACATTAGTAAGTTAAGGTTATTATTGATTATATCTTCACGAAATCAAGATTTTTTTGATGTTTAGATATATTTTGTCGAAATCACTGATCTTATTCTATTATTGGAATAATGATTTCGCATGAAATATCCCTAGAATAACTTTTATGAATTAGAAAAGTCATTAGTTAATAATTACATTTATTGTAATTTTCTTACCTCTTTTTCTGGCAGACTTGCAACTTTAGGCAAACGTTTATAGTACATAATAATAGCAATGTAGCCAAGATATAAGAAAAAAAAGGTTTGAACGCGGGATCTATCGTGACTTGGCAATAATTTAGGATTATTTAATTTGTTTCATACAAAAAAATCAAAAATGTATTTTTTCTACCTAAATTATAAAGCTAAGAAAAAATTGCACAGAACAACTTTTGTTAAGATCAATTAGCTCTATCCATTGGTATAAAGAAAAATGCGAAAAATAAAAATCGATCCCTAAGTCCGAAAAATCCTCGTTTCGACCCACTGTGCGACTGCCCGCCCGCGCCGTGCGCCGTAATATAGCGCGCATGATTATTTTATTACTGCGATATCTTCTAAAATACTCATTGAAATCAAATGATGTAAACGGCAAATTTCTTCTAGATTAAATGCTTGTAATGAATAACGTATTTACTTGGATAAGGATTAACCGATTCGTTGCTGATGACACGACAGGCGTGTCATCAATGGTTTTAACTAGTGGCTTATGACACGATAGGCGTGTCATTTTTTCATCGATTGTAACACCCTCAGATTAAGTTTTAGAAGGGTCTGCCCAGAACAAAACTATCAAGACCTATAAACAAAAAGATGGACTAGCAATGGGTAGTCCCTTGTCTCCACTTTGCGCAGACATTTTTATGAATGATTTAGAAACAAGAATACTAGAAACATCATATAAGGAAAACATCATATATTGGTATAGATACGTTGATGATGTGATATGCCTATGGAAAGGTGAACATACTGGTTTACATAACTTTTTCAAGTACATAAATACATTTAATAATAAAATACAACTGACAATGGAAATAGGAAATAAAACTTTGAATTGTCTAGATTTAACTGTTGATATAAACCTTGGCCGTCATAAATTTAATATATATAGGAAACCCACGTACAGCGAAAACATTCTCCATGCAAACTCTTGTCATCCACATCAACACAAACACGCTTCGTTTCATGCTTTTGTACACCGACTACTAAATGTACCCCTAGATGCAAACGATTTCAGGGCAGAACTAAACACCATTAAGCATATTGCAGTAAATAATGGCTACAAAAGCGAGTTGATCGACACAATTTTAAGAAAGACGAGAAAGAAAATGACAGAGAAAATGCTGTACAACCAAACAGAAGACAAAGAAGAGAAAACAAGAAAAATATGGGTAAAAATTCCTTACATCGGCCCATCATCCTATAGATTCCAGAGGATACTACAAAACAAAGAGACTAGAGTGGCGTTTTACACCACAGGTTCTTTAAAAAATTTACTGTGAAACAATAAAGATAAGTTTAAAATCACGGACAATAGCGGTATTTACAGTCTCACTTGTGATACATGTGGAGGAATATATAATATAGGTCAGACGGGGAGAAAGTTTAAAACTAGAATAAAAGAGCATATAACAGCTTGGAGGAAGAAAACTGAAAGATCTACGTTTGCTGAACATCTAAATAGTAGTGGACACAGCTTTGACCCCGATAAAAATATAAAATATTTATATATATTACCAAAAAGCAAGAAGATGGATGCATTAGAAGCGCTTGAAATTAACAAACACAAAAAATGTGGGACCTTACTTAACGACCAGACATGCCTTTCGAGTTCCATATTATTGCAAGACATTTAATTATTATATTTTATAAGTTATACTATCTTCTACATTTCACCAGTAATTCAATTATATCCAATAGTAATAATTTTGATAATTTTGACTTAATTTATTAATTTTAAGGTTGACATGTTTTAATTTAATATAATTTATTTGACATTATATATAATATCTTGGTTTTTTAAGTATTATGGACATTTTAATTTAATTGAATCATTGGTGATAGTTGTATTTTAATTTTATATTATATTCTGACATCTATTCTTTATTAATTCTATGACATTACAAATCAATAAGTTATTTATTTATCAATGTGTTATAATTATGTGTGTTATAATAGTATACTAATAGTACTTTATGTTATACAGTAGAATATTTAATAATTTGGTATAAAAATTTAAATTACGTTACTCAAAATAGTATAAATTTCGTGATGCTGGTAACCCTTTGCACAATGTTTACAAATTTTAAAAAAAATTTAATCTACCTACACCTGATGATGACGTTGTCGAAACCGGTCGTGTAATATATTAAAATTAATGTAAAATACTTATTAAAGTGGAAATAGTGCAAGAAGTATTGTGTATTATTACAGTGTATCAAGATTTTCCACGTAGATTAAGCCTGTTGTCTTAGCCTCTCGATTGACAACCTTTATAAATTTCGTTGCTGATGACACGACAGGTGTATCATCAATGGTTTTAACTAGTGGCTTATGACACGATAGGCGTGTCATTTTTTCATCGATTGTAACACCCTCAGATTAACGCTTTACAAAGTCCAATGTGTTTTATCTGACCTGCTGTTGTTTGTTTATAAATAAATTGTAATTCAATGATTTTACAAATAAAATAATACCTCTCATAACCCTAGCTTTTAAATGTTATATGTACCTATTTATTACCTTATACAAATATAGTATATATTACACACATTAGACATTAGTTTCCTTGACCAATTACGTGAATACACCGTAAAATAATAAACAATATAAAAAAAGGTTTGAAACATCTGAAAAAGTAAAGTCACTTACCATCCATTTCAGGAAAAACACGTAGTTTACCTCTTAAAAACCAATGTAATCAACGTATCGTGCCGTACACTCCCGTAGTTTGATTCAAACTAAACTTGAATCAAGTTTAAACCAGTAAAAAAGCAAAAAAAGCATGTAGTTTTATACACATGGCTGATGGCACACTAGTCGTGCCATGGACTTCTATGGCGCTTGACACGCCAGTCGTGTCATAAAAAATTTGTTCCCAGCCATGGCGAAAAATTTTCCAAAATGGGTGCCGCAACGAATCGGTTAATATAATCTTTATGAAAACACTTTCACAAATAATGCTTACTTTTAGAACAAATTTGGTTAGTATAAAAAGGTTATAGTGAGCCAACCTTAAAAGATACATATACTGTCGCGGACTTTTTTTTAGAACTTTTACAGGGGAACAATTCTGCCATACATCATTTTAGCGAAACTTTAACCGTTTCCGCAGCGTACGTAGCGAAAGCTCTCAAAAGGTAAAAAAGACCCCCGATTTTGTAACATTCTTGATTGGTGCTCCGCTCGTATTGAGTTTAGCATGATGCTATATAGTCTAAAGCCTTCCTCGATAAGTGGACTATCCAACACAAAGAATTTTTCAATTCGTACCAGTAGTTCCTGAGATGAGCGCGTTCAAACAAACAAACAAACAAACTCTTCAGCTTTATAATATTAGTATAGATATTGGAATACATGGGCAATTTCGTAAAAATATGTCCACATTGTGTTATGAGTATGACCTGTCCTATCAGTTCTTACTTATTTTTCATAGAAACGGAAGACTTTGTACATTAAGATATTCACTTTATTTGATTACTATGTTCAAATTATATTGAAAGCACATACAAATAACTCAATTATTGTAAAATATATTGAAATATTTAATAAAATTTGGTTATGTATCCCCTTATTTTCACGTGTCCTATAGTGACCAGTTACATTTTGTATTCGGTTTATTTATATATATTATTCAGTGCGAAGCTAAAGAGGGTTAAAGGATATTAAAATATGTTAGAACTATCATAATAAAACAAGAAATGTGGGTACCTACTGCTATAATAATTTTCATAAATTTTATAATTTATATTGTGTCCTACGATTTCAGCCATGTGCGGAAATTCCACTTTGTAACCCGTCTATAATAAAAGTTTGAAAAAGAAACTACTAAGTTTGTCACTCGTTTCATTCCTGGCAACATTACTATTTTGATACTGCCATTTTGAAGAGATTATCATTTAATACTAAAAAATTAATTCATTTTGGTTATTCAAAGCGTTACTGTACAAAATTTTTGTTCCGATTTGTAACTGTGATTTTGCTGGTAAATAGGCATGTTGCCGAAAAAAATTTTTTTCGTCTATTCGATGTTAGTCAACATGTTAATAAACAATCCAGAACCCATTTTTGTATATCTGAAAAAATAACGTAGATACAAACCATTGAAATTTACAATATGAAAGAGAGCGATATATCGGCCTGTGACGTCACAGCCTGCTACCGCCATACATTTGTCATCACAAAATGTATGGCGGTAGCAGGCTGTGACGTCACGAATCGTTTTGCGAGAAAGGGATGGACAATATTTTTTATTTGCTTATATTTTTTAATCGCATCACTCTAAATACCTATTTCTTTCAGATTTATGTATCTTTAATCAACAATTATAAAATTTAATTTGTAAAACTGTGATATTCCACAGAAGGCAACATCCCTATTTGTATATATTTATTTATCAAGCGATTTAAATTGAAAGAATAAATAATAGGAAAAATTAAGAAACTATGTTTTTGGTAATTTAATAACAGCAAAGTTAAAGTACATGCAAGTGTATCATAATATTCAGTAATCCGTTACTTCCATTTTGTTTGGTTATATACATGGGGAACATTGAAGTTACAAAATGGAAACATAAGGTCAAGTTCTCATACGTAATTGTATACATTTTTTAAAGATGAATTTTAATGCTACTTATGAATTTCAATAAATTCTTTTGACATTTAAATTTGAATAAATATTATATAGCTAGGGTTTTCGGCGATTGAGAGGCATTTTTATAGATTATTACTTACTTAATACTTATTTATTTACTTTTTAACAGATATCTGCATTTTTCAATATTGAGCCACCTTATATTCTGATTATAAAATGAATTTTACTGAAGTCGGAAGCCAATTTTTTTAGAAAATATTTAATTTAAACATATAGTTTGTTTTTAAGTAAATCCATTGTGCATCTTATGAAAAAAAGTAACTACATTATAGAAAAAAAAATCAAAAATAACCTGGAAAAAGAAGAAGAAATATGTAAAAATTAAAAAGAAAAAGACAATAAATATTCAAGATATGACGAAAGAAGAAATAATTAAAAAATTAATTTTTTTGTAGCTTTAGTTAAGCTTATTAATGCAAAGAAAGTGTTACATGTTATAGTATAAAACAGTCCTTTTCAAGTTCATTTTATAAAACAAAAACATTTTTTTTAGTTTCGAAAGCATAATCATAATTTAAAAAAGTTCAAAATACATAAAACAAATTCAAAAAACTTACCTTTAATTACCTTAGTAGGTGCAGACTTGTGAACTTAGCTTTATACTTTCCAACGCGTTACTGCGTCTTTCCAATTTGTTACTGTCACATGTTTTTTATGTTTAAAATATAAATTATTTCGAGTGTTTTATAAGACAATATATTATATTCTTTTGGTTTTTGGTAAAACAGATTATAAGTTGTTATTTCATACTATTATCAGTTTTAAAACTGTTATTACAGCTATCACAATCAAAAAATAATGAGACTACTTTACCTAAAAGTTACAAAGTGGATATAATTTTAAGATTTAATGTTTGATAGATAAGTATTTGAAAAAAAAAACTTTGTTAAAACATAAATACTATGTTGTACATTTCGTAATAAAGAAGTTCTTTAATATAAAACTCTGCGTTGTTAAGTAGTATTCGTTTCCAAAAATTACAAAATGGAACCCAGAACCCCCATCATGTACCAAAAATTCATACTTTCTGAAAAAAGTTAAGGTTTTTGGGTAATATTGTTATGAAAATAATATATTTAAAGAAAAAACGAAGCAAACGGCATCCTGAAAATAGTTGTTCTAAACTTTATTTTTTATTGTACTCCATTTTGTAACCGGGACATATTTTTACGAAATTGCCCACATATTCTAATTCGAGCTAGGTACCTACACGTATTTTTATTTCTCGTCCTTACTACAGGTTTCATCTTTTTACTTATTTAAACATTATTTATTTCAACATTTTTTTATGTCACGTATACATATAGTAGGTACTAAATAATATTGTTCTGAAAACTGCACCAAAATCGATGCGTACAGAGCTATTGTACATACAAAAAATATCAACATTATATACTTAATCAATCCCATTTATAATAAAATAAACCTTTATATTTTACTTACGTATGTGCCACTGAACAAATAATTCATTCAACCACCATACACCATAAAGTAACACCTAGGTATATTACCATTGAATTATTCCGGCGAAATATTCCACGGAAACATTCGATTGCGGAGTACGAATCTTTCTCGCGCGGGGGAAAACTTCTCCGGGGAGCATCTCTCTCCCTCCCGCGCCGCGCCGCCGTCTCGCTCGTGTGGCAGCGGCCGGCGGGCGACGCATAGAGGGCGGTGCGGCGGCGATCGACGATTGAAGCAAAATACGATTTTGATTAATTCTAATTTAAAGAAACTTTCCCAGAAGTATTCCGGAATTATTCGGAATTTTTCAGAAGTTTTGCAATTCTATAGTATGGACCCGCTTAATCAGTGACGTTGTTTGTATAAATTGTGTTTCTATAAAAACTTGTGGGATATTAGGTTTTTAATGTTTAATATTGGTAGACTATTAACCATTAGATATTCGTTTATCTACCAATATTACACATTAAAAACCAAAATAACACAATTTTCGAAAGAAACACGAATACACAACATCGCTGATTGACATTCCCGCCCGATCTTAATTAATGACAGGCAGCCAACAAAGAAAAAAGGCAAAGGTAAGAAAATGGACAGTAAAAAAGGCGCATCTGTTGTGCAAGAAATATACCCTAAGAAGAGAAAGAAAAAAAAATGTCATAACAACTTACAAAAAGAAGTGAAAATGTAATTTGATTTCAAGACAACACCATACGACTCGCACTGTCAAAAAATTATCAGATCTCATGTAAAACCAAGGTTCTGACTCTACACGCCTTATCTCTACAAGCCTAACTTCATAAACTCTATACATTAGTTAAGATAAGTGACTTGGTCCTTGTGACGCGACGCTCTAAAAGTTAAATGGATGTCGATCCTTAGGGTTAAAGTTACCATTATTTCCAATATTTTTTAATGATTCCTACATAATATCTGCAGAGTAGCTGCTACAATATACCAGCTACTCTGCAAACTTAGTAAAGTAACACAGTTCTAGGTTTTAGAAATTTTATTTCACAAAAATTAAATCACAAAATATTATAGAGTAAATCTATCATTAAGTCCAGCAGCCGGTCTATTGACAATGTGTTGTGTCAATAACTTATACAGGAATACTTTTTCATCGGTACAATAAATTTTACCACGTCATTGGTATCGATAATAGAGTACATTTCACAAATAAAAAAAAAAAATATATATATATTTTAATTTCAATTAATTTAACCTATAACCAATCTAATACCGCATGGGCGCACTAACTACAAGGCGTCATCGGGTGTGGTATGAGGTAGGGGGCGGCGGGTGGGGTAAGCGATCGGCCGGGCGGCGCACGAGTTGCGAGAGCGGATAAGTTCGGGGATAGATAATTTTGTTTTTTTTTTGTTCCAAAGGGGTAGTAACAAAAATCGCTAGTATTTTTTATTTTTGACAACTATTACGTATGTTGATTTATTGTACTGGTGAAAAAATAATCCTGTTTAAGGCCATGCTAACCATCCAGCCTGCAAGCTCAAGGCCGCGGACTTGTTGGCAAACATTTAAATAAGATTTGACACTATTGACACTAATGACGGCTATTGGTATTGGTGCTGGATTTGCTGGATGTGCCGTGAGTATGGCCCTTTATTTTTGCCTACTACAACGTAATTAGGCGCTAGATTTGCAGGCTAGACCGTCTGTATGGACTTTAGGTTAGGTTAGGGTTAGCTAAACACTTTATTTTATGGGTCAATAACTTAACTAAAGGGCCATACTGACCATCCAGCCTGCAAGCTCAAGGCCGCGGATTTGTAGGATTTTTTAAAAAATGATTAACACTATTGACACTAATGACGGCTATTAGTACCGGTGCTGGATTTGCTGGAAGCACCGTGAGTATGGCCCTTAAGTTATCTGTGTGCTGGATGGTTAGAATCGATTATGACATATCAACTTATGTGCCTATAAGTTGGCATTTGTAACATGTAACGTTCTGTATATGCCATGATGGCTGAACCGTTCGCGGCATGAATAATAGAGATAAGGAGTGTCATATCTGGGATAGAAAAATGTCCGCATCTCTTACTGCTATCTTCATATCACTCACTCTATGCACTCTAGCGCCATTAAGGCCAAATTTGAAAACTCAAACTCATAATTTTTAATCACAAACTATTATTTAATTACTTATAACGGACACTTTTTAGCTTTTCTGCCTTGGAGAGATTGCACTCCTTATCTCTATTCTCCACGGTTCGTGGTTTGTCCCCATTATAGGCATATTCCCTATACATTTTTTTTCGTCTATTCGTTTATTGTAAACGAATCAAGACGATCAAACGATTTAACTCAAACTTGTTTGATGCAACCGTTCGACGTCGGTTTGATCGGTTTATCATATGGCTCTGTGGTTTTTCTTTTGTAGTTTGGTTCGATACGCCGCCGTAATCAGACGCGTGACGCAGACAAGATTAACAACAACAGACACTAAGCAGCTTCTACAATCGCGGTATCGAAAACGTTTGTATATGTTATTTTGGACTTCTCTGACTCAGGAATACGGTAATTCAAATGTTATATTGGTATTTGCTGCGCCTGACATTTCGTAATAACTTGCTATTAATTTATAATATTAATTTGATTTGATTGAAATTATTAGGATTGCCACCTAGCGGATTTAATTGTAACTATAACGGCAGCGCTGTGAACGTGCGACAAAGAGTTGTCAGCATTATTTATGGGTATAAGAATACATTGATTCTGCTGTTCTGCTTCACGCAACTGCTATAACATGAGTATCATTTCTCGGGTAGCACTTTTTGCAACCTCTATGGTTGTTATAACAATTTAAATAATTTAGTTCCACAAATTGCCGCTAGACTTCTTTTGTGAAAAGCAATAAAGCACTCGACTTAGTTCCCATAGAGAAGATGCATTTGTTTTAAATCAGCAAAATTCTTATATTTTCCGAAAGGCGACATAATTATGGACCGAAAAATACAAAAAGGACAGTAATTAGTTCTAAATTAAAAAGTAACAAGATTTTTCGCTTTGATCACAAAACGATAATTACTGTTCAAATCCTTATGTTATTTGTGTAATTTTTTGTTATTACAATGATATACATAACCGCAGTATTTAAGTTGATAAAATCAATTTTGTATTTATCTTCATACATTTTCGTTGTGACACAACAGCTGTACGTCACTCCTGCTACATTTTTTGTATAGAGCTTTTTTTTGTGACGACTGTATTTCGTCAACAGTTGATCGTAGATATGCCATTGCAATGACAATATTTCCTGACTTATTATGAACTTTGGGGTCGTCCATTAATCACGTGATGCCTAAAGGGGGAGGGGGTCCGACAAAAATCACCAAGTATCACCAAGGGGAGGAGGGAGGAGAATATAAGAAGACATAACTGATAACATGTATTAATTTTCGAATCTAGTCTATGCATAGCGAAATTATTATCGGTTGTATATTCGTAGTGCTGTTTAAATACTTACAAGACAAAATATGACTCATAGTTTTTAATGGCTTAAATTATTCGATTAAATTGTTTTTTAAGTTAAAGTTTTTCTTCAAACATGACCTGCTTACTATGTAAAAAAAAATACACGTGATCTTAGGTGGGGGGAGGGGGGTAGTATAAAACCTCACCACGTATCACCAGGGGGAGGGGAGGGGTCTAAAAAGTTGTTAAAACATCACGTGATTAATGGACGGCCCCTTTTCGAAAAGCAAATAAAAAAAACTATGCATCTTCTCTATTTAAGAGTGACTTTTCCATATTATATACTATACTATCTATGGCAATACTATGTACTGTATAATCTATGGCAAAACTAAGCCGGCGCATCAAACAAAAATATGTCATGAGGGTTTTTGATATTTTATCTGCCGCTAGAGTGCACACCCGACTCATACAAAGCGTCATCTGGTGGCGGTTGTGGCATCGAAAGTTGTCAAAGAATTTTCGATTTTTTTTTGTCACCAGGCGGCGCTTGGTAGCACGACGGTTCTTGTCGTATCAAAAAGCTGTCAGATGTCACGAATTTAAATACCCTCATTTCATCAAACCCATAAATGTTTGACAAACTGTTCAAACTAGCTTTGTAAACGATCAAATTGGTTTGATCCAAACCCAAATTTAAATGTTTGAATTAAGCCGTTTGAAAGCCTCTGGGGCTCTTTAGATAAAATATTACAACTTACATGTGAACAATTTAGAACCCATAATATCATAAAATTCCAATATCTTAAAAAATAACGAAGATAAAAAACATTTAAAATTTACAATAAGAAACAGAGCGATATATCGAAATTTGTGAACAATATGGTGGTAGCAGATTGTGACGTCACAAATAGTTTTGCGAGAAAGAGCTGGTCAATATTTTTTATTTGCTTATAAGTTTTAATCGTGTCAACCCAAGTACAAATTGTAGTGTATTGACATTTATAATAATAAATATAAAGCACGCACAACTATGGGGCGTGGTATTGGTGGGGGTGAACTATTGGTGGGAGCAGAGGCGGATTAAACGTTGAGAGCGCAGTAGGCAAACATGTCATCGGCGCCCCTATATTCTAAATAAGGG
Organism: Glaucopsyche alexis; assembly: GCA_905404095.1. Lineage (NCBI taxonomy): Eukaryota > Metazoa > Arthropoda > Insecta > Lepidoptera > Lycaenidae > Glaucopsyche > Glaucopsyche alexis. Next base: position 4,792,935 of record FR990063.1, on the reverse strand, counting down.
GGGGGGGGGGGGGCTCAAAGTTGTCGCAGTCTAATATTTGCAGTATTATGAAATCATCATTCATTGCCTGGGGGGGGGGGGGGGGGGATCGCCCAGGGCTTCGGCCTGATCGGGCATACCATCTCGCTCGATCGGAGCGCCCCCAGGCACATGCCTAGTTTGCCTTTAGGATAATCCCCACGCACCCACTGGCCTATGCCATTGCAAGACCGACCACCGACCAGAGTGGGTCTGTTATTCAGCAGTCTACAAGTCTTCTGTTACCCACTCCTATCCTACACCTATTTCTTTCAGATTTATGTTCCCCTATTCTCTATTCAACAATTTTAAAATTTAATTTTGTAAAAACATTCCACACTACGCATCATTTTCGTATCATGTGTGTGTTTTTAAGTGGACTCTTAAATTGCTCATTCTTGTAAACCCTTTCTGACAAAAATCACAGCTATACGGTTTTTCACCTGTATGCGTGCGCGTGTGGTCAGTCAAATCTTGCTTCCTCAAAAACTTCCGCGAACAAAAGTCACAGCTAAATGGTTTATCACCGCCATGAGTTCTGAGATGTCGGTGCAGGTTTGATTTCGTCTTGAATCTGAGCGGACAAACATTACAGCCGAATCGCTTGTCACTCGAATGTGTTTTTATGTGTGTACTCAAAGACGTTTTGAATACGAATTTCTTCAAACAAATATTACAACTGTACTGTTGTTCTTCTATATGTTGTCGTATGTGAATTTTTAAATAGCGCTTACTTATCAGCTGCTTGGAACAAATATGACATTTGTAATATACCTTTTCAGCGTCGTGAGTTCTCATGTGTTCGCGTAAATTGTACACACGTGCGAAACTCTTAAGACACACGTCGCAGCTGAACGGTCTCTCGCCCGTGTGGGTTTTCATGTGATTTTTTAAAACGTTCTTATACGAGAATTTCTTTTGACAAATATCACAGGTGAACGGTTGGCCACCATTGTGAATTAGTATGTGCGCTTTCAGAACGTCCTTTCGTGCGAACGTCTTGGAGCATATGTCACAAATGAACGGTTTCTCTCCCGTGTGAACTCGGACGTGTTCTAGAAATTTGGCTTTGTATATGAACGCCCTAGAACAAACGCTACATATGAACGGTCTCTTGTACCAGCCGTAAAGTGGTTCCATGACGTCGTCTCGCTCCTCGCTGTCATTCGTGTTGTCTTGCTCGCTCTCTCGTTTGTCTGGTGCGTTACCTGAATAACACACGAGTAATGGCTGTAAATTATTCAGAGATGTCAACGTAAAATTGTAAAAACCGTTAGATTGTGATAAAACTAGTGAAATTGCAAAATGTTGATAGAATTCCGACGCAAATATGCTGCCTATAATTTCACACATTATTTTTCGTTAGATTATAAATATATAGTTTTTAATCTTTCGTCATATTTTTACAATCTTGTTAGTTATTTTACAATCTAAAGGTTTTTACAATTTTACGGTGACAGAGACACTACAATGATGTACATGGCATACATATGTGGCTCAATGGTTGAGCAAGGGTACTCAAGCCGGGGGTCGAGGGTTCGAATCCCGCCGAAGGAACAAAAAGTTTTTCTGTGTTCTTGGGTCATGTATGTGTATTAAATATCTGTATTGTATAATATAAAAAAAATATCTTAAAAATGTGTATTGTGTAAATTAAAAAAAATCTTAAAAAATGTGTATTGTATAATATAAAAAAATCTTAAAAATGTGTATTGTATAAAAGTATTAAATGTATTTCCGTTGTCTGGTTTTTCGAAAACTTATCACGGGACCAGATTGACGTGGTGTGAAGCGTCCATAAATATTATTATTATACATACATCAGTGGCGAAGAGTGTATACCGGGTGTTTTTTTAGTCACTGTCGAAACTTTCAGAAATGAATATACTCTTGAATATTAGCAACTTTTAATATGGGAACAACTTTCCTACTTGATCCCATAGTAAAAGTTGTTTATATTCAAGAGTATATTCATTCCTGAAAGTTTCGACAGACTTACAGATATACAATAACTATTTAATTTTCATAATAATCCTACTTAATATTATAAATGTGAAAGTTTGTGAGGATGTATGGATGGATGTTTGTTACTCCTTCACGCAAAAACTAAGGAACGGATTTCGATGAAATTTTGTATGGTAGTTACTTTAAGCTCTGGATTAAAACATACATAGGATACTTTTTATCCCGAAAAGTAGTGTTCCCATGGTATACTGTATTTAAGAAGTGAACATATTTTCGTCGCGATCTAAATGGCTAAATAAAGGAGTTTCCTTACCAATTCCATCTACATCGGGAACTTCAAATTTTATCATCTGCGTCGCTTCTGTATTTCCTGGAATTTGTTCTCTCCCGCCCATTACATATTCTTCTGTGGCCAAATGTGTTTTGGGACTATGCCTGACACATATGTCAGTTATACTCGATGTGGGTATATACACTGCATTGTGCTGATTGTCGAATATAAAATTTGACGTATTGCATTTATACTGATCGTCACATGGCTCATTCCAATGTTGTCTATCTTCTGTATGGTCTTCTTCCTCTAATGGCAGAATGTACAGAAAAAACATTATTAATTTTAAGATTTCTTGTAACATAAAACATTCTTACAATTATAAATTAATTTGGCATTTTTGCCTTCACATTTTTTTTACATTTCATTATTTGATGAGTGATTCGTAAATAACAATTTTCTCAATTATTTTATTGCCAAGTTTATTGTTGTTGTGTATTAAGAAGGGAAAATATTTATATTGAGAAATTATGGACTATCTATACAGATAAAATTGATGATGTGTCTGTTTGTAATTTAAAATAAAATTATGTTTGGTACTCACAATAAAATATCAATTTTTAACATTTTTGTCTGTCCATCTGTCCGTTTGTTCCGGCTAATCTCTGAAACGGCTAGGCCGATTTCCGCGGGACTTTCACTGGCAGATAGCTGATGTTATAAGGTGTAACATAGGCTACTTTTATTTTAGGGTTCCGTTTTCGTTAGTTCTATGCAAACGAAGTTGCGGACATCACCTAGTTTATGAATAATTTATCTTAATGGCTAAATAGTTACAAAATTTCCTCACCAATTCTATCTACTTCAAGTTTTATGTGTGTTACTTCTGTACTTTCTGCAATTTGTTCTCTCCTCTCCACGAGATATTCTTCTGTGACCGAGTGTGTTGTTGGACTTTGGCGAACACGTGTGTCAGTTAAACTCAATGTGGGTTTATACTCTGAATTGAGCTGATTGTCAAAGTTATAATTTGACCTATTAAACTGATCTACACGTAGCTTATTCCAACGTTGTTTGTATTCTCTGAGATCCCCGACATACTCTAATTATAAAAAAAACATACTAAACATTAGTGCACAACTATATTATAATGTCTCTGAAAATCAATTACGGATACTTCGGGCACATGATCCACTGCTTATGTAAAGACGTTTTAGCAAAAAAATTATTGTCATACTCAAAGTAAAAAATCATCTTACAGTGTGGGTGACTCTCTATATAGAGATTTTTTTCTAGTATGATAATTTAACTTAAACGTCTTTACATAAGCAATATATGATATGCCCAAAATATCCGTGATTGATTTCACCGCACCTTATATTATAAAAGAAACTATGAATTTGCCCACTTAACAGCTATTATTATATTATATTATTATACTCGTACAAATACAATACAACAACTATTATACACCTATTACGAGTATGATATTGAAACCACGAAGTATAGATACCAGGAGTCCGAACGTAATGTTGAACGAATGGCCTCAATTTTTCCACGAATGGTCAACAGATTTTTGCCGGTAAAGCGCGCCATTGTTCAAGAAGTACCAAGCGCGATTCAGGACTGTGCGCTGATTGGGCCGCTACAATAGCATTAGTACGTCCAAAACTCTAGCGCAGCCAGTGGCAGAAAAGAGAACTAAGATCTGGGTTTATTATTGTGTACATGAATACTATGGAAAAGCCTATACCGTTCGGATTCCTGGTATCTAAACTTCGTGATTGAAACAATGGCTGTGTTTGGCGGAAAAAACGCTCGAAAGCGCTCGTAACCAAAATGGCGATCGCTAAGTACACGAACCGCAAAACCCCAGTTTTTGGGTGTTTTCTAGATCTGTCAAAAGCATTCGATCTTGTATGTTATGATAAGTTGTGGAATAAACTAGACAGTATCAAAGTACCTACTGAAATTTCTGGCTTGTTTCAATACTGGTATGTAAATCATATTAATGTAGTCAAATGGTCTAACTCATTTTCCGAACCATATAAATTGGAATGCGGTTTAAGGCAAGGAGGGTTAACATCACCAAAATTGTTTAACCTTTATGTGTATTCTTTGATCGAGGAGCTGAGTAGCACCCATGTCGGCTGCCATATTGATGGTGTAAGTGTTAATAATATAAGCTATGCGGACGATATGGTGCTGCTCAGTGCCTCTATTTGTGGACTTAATAAATTGTTAAGTATATGTGAAAGATACGCTAGTGAGCATGGCCTTATATATAATATAGATAAAAGTGTGTACATGGTCTTTCAGGCCAAGGGGAGATGTCAAGATAAAATTCCACAAATTCGTATGAATAATAAAGCTCTTAAGAGAGTGGACGAATTTAAATATCTCGGACATTGGTTGACCTTTGACCTGAAGGACAATGTCGACATAGAACGAGAGCGAAGAGCGCTGTCTGTGAGAGCTAATAATTATGATCGCTCGCAGGTTTGCTTGCTGCTCCTCTGGTGTAAAATTAACCCTGTTCAGGTCATTCTGCACTAGTTTCTACACAAGCAGCCTGTGGATTGATTATACTCAAAGACAGTACAACGCTCTTCGCGTACAATACAATAACGCCTTTAGAGTGCTGCTGGCGCTGCCGCGGCGCTGCAGCGCGTCGGGGATGTTTGCCGACGCCCGCGTGGATTGCTTTTATGCGACTATGCGAAAGCGATGCACATCTCTGGCGCGCAGGGTGCGGGGCAGCGACAACAGCATACTAAAGGTGATAGCAAACCGGTTTGACTTTGAGTATGTGAACCATTGCTCAATGATTCACACGCTCAAACTCACCCGATAAATAAATAGGTAGTAAGATATTTTATGTTATAGTAATTTAATTAATTTTTGTTCTATTTAATTGTAATTTTATAAATGACCCATGTAGTTGGTTGCAATAAATAAATTATTATTATTATTATTAAGCGGTAAATAAGCAAAATAGCGGATTTTGTAAGTCCTATTGAAGTTAGTAAACACGTCCTGGCCGATAACAGTTTTTAAGGTTCCGTAATACTTGAGGAATACATCGGGAAAACAACTTTTTTACACCTAATTGTTCATGCAAGATTATTTGTATTTGACTCATGCCAAAGTCTAAAGTTGCCTGAATTTCGCGGTATGTCACATGTCGATCTTCCTCAATCAGCTTACGCACAGCATCAACGTTTTCTTGGGTGACTGCAGTTTTTGGACGACCTTGACGGGGATCATCACTGAGCTTGACACGTCCACGTTGAAATTCAGCAAACCAGCGATAAATTGTGGTTTTGGATGGGGCTTAATCATCAAATGCAGAAATCATCCGGTCAACACACTGTTTTTGTGTTAAACCACTTCGAAAGTCATAATAAATCATCGCTCTAGAATTTTCTCGAGTCAATTCCATTTTCTCAACGACTAAACAAGTTTGGCAAGACCTTGTGACAAGACCGAGAATCTTTTTTTAAATAAATAAACGGTATTCGACTTTTAAAACCAAGGACTTTTAAATTAAAAAGATTTTAATATGACAGGAACAGTGGAAATATTCAATTCCCGATACTTTTAGTGCAGCCTATGTAATTCTCGCATCGAAAAAAACGGTTCAAATCGATTTGTACGAGTCTCTCATTAACACGTGCGATACTCTCTTTGTTTATTGTTTAGACTAGTCGAAACATAGATATATAATATTACTGAGTCGAAACTTGTATGTGAGTGTCGGCGCAAAAAATCTAGCGTACTGTGTAAACAAATTGAAAGGCCTGAAATTATCGCCTTCGAGACTCGTATTCGACAATCGCTGGATGGATGCGAGTTTTTATCATTATGTAAACAATTGAAGGCGAGAATCGTATGGCGAATTCTCGGATACGAGAACATGATACGATATTCTCGCCCAAATCGTACGATAAACTCTTCTTGTGTAAATGAGGCTTAATGCATATTATGAAAGTATATTCGTTAGTGACATTAAAATATCAATTTTTAAATTTTTTGTCTGTCCATCCACCTGTCTGTCTGTTTGTTCCGGCTAATCTCTGAAACGGCTGAACCGATTTTGACGGGACTTTCACTGACAGATAGCTGATGTTATAAGGTCTAACATAGGCTACTTTTATTTTAGGGTTCCATTAAAAAATAGGGCTCCGTTTCCGTTAGTTCTATGCAAACGAGTTGTGAGCATCAGCTAGTTTAAAATAAAAGTAAGGTTTCATTATTTTGAACGAAATCGAACAATAACTTTTGAAGTAATTTGAAAAAGACTTATTCTACGTTGATAGTTATGGAACCCTCCTTAGACATGTCCTGACATGCTCTTGATTAGGTTTGGTTATTTTTTCTTAGTGCTAACTGCTAGGTTAGGTTAGGTTAGGTTATTCTTCTATGCAGCGTATTTGGGGCCTGAGAGGCATCACATGATGCACTTGGTGTCTTTTGTGATCTATCCAAGGCTTTCGACTGTGTCGAGCATGCTATGTTGGTCAGAAAATTATACAACTATGGTATAGGGGACACGGCACTCAAACTTTTAAGTTCTTATCTTAAAAATAGAACGCAGAGAGTAGAAGTTAATTCTACAAGGTCTACTGGTACCAAAATAGAACTAGGTGTGCCCCAAGGGTCCATTTTAGGCCCGTTTCTTTTTCTCATCTATATAAATAAAAAAAGATAAGGAATATCTAGTTAAAGATAAGCATGAGATAGTACTCTTTGCCACTGACACTTCACTAATTTTTAATGTGAAGCGACAATAGTCAAATTATGACGAGGTAAATAGTGCTCTCTCAAAAATGGTACATTGGTTTAATGTTAATAATTTACTTTTAAATTCAAATAAAATAAAATGTTTAAAGTTTAGCCTGCGAAATGTTAGGCAGGCACTAACCAATGTACTATTAAATGATGAGAAAATGGACTTAGTGGACACCACTGTATTTCTAGGAATAACAATCGACTGTAAATTACAGTGGGGTCCCCATATTGCAAATCTGGCAGATAGGCTCAGTTCTGCAGCATATGCCGTCATAAAAATTAGAGAAATTACCGATGAGGACACAGCGCGACTAGTTTATTTTAGTTATTTTCATAGTATAATGTCATCATAGCTGGGCATTAACTCGTTAATCCGTTAATCGTTAATTAACGAAGTTAACATTTTGATTAACGGATTAACTTTTAAGTTAACTTTTAAAAATGTTAACGGATACGTTAACTTCCGTTAATATGAACAGAAGTCCGTTAATCGTTAATCCAATGCCGACTATTTACCGCACGGCACCGCGGCGCGGCGCGATAAACAGGTTCAGACGGGCGGCGCGTGGCAGCGAGTGAAACAAAAAAAACTAGATAATATATTTTGCCGGCGCGTACGAGTGAGAAAACTGCGAAGAGGTTTATTTCGTTTGATCATTTCATTATTTAGCGCCGGTGCTTAGAGTGACGAGTGTTTTGTTTGTTGTTATTATCTAGACACGCGGTAGCGTGTCAAGCCTAGTTCAAGTAACAGAACTGGCAAGCAGCACCGTGTGTAATATTACACGAACCATTTGGAGCCACATTTGACCCCCCCATAACTCAAAAACTATTTCACATAAACGTGTCAAATTTGGCTCATATATTGAGACTTGCGAGATACATATGTGCTTCAAATTTCATAAACACATCTCAAACAGTTATTTAGATATTAACGTCCAAAAATCTAAATTTTTATCACTGACTGACCTATAGATCAAAACTCTTACCCAATTCCAGATGACCTAGAAAGTTCAAATTTGGCATGCAGATAGGTAATTAGGTGAATACAAAGGAATAAATCAGAAACTGGTAAATTTTTATAATTTTTCACTTAATTGATTATATTAGGAACACTTAATTTTGGTATTAATTTTGTTATAAATAAGTACCTACTAATAATTTATGTACAAAAAGTAATGATATCCTATTAAAAACAAATATATGTTCAATAATATGATATAATATGCCTTGGTTGTTGACTTCCACGACAAAGTGAGATCTAAATGGGTGCCAAGTTCAATAGTCAGTTCTGAAATTTATTTATAACAACATAAAATATGATTTCTTCTTATAAATTAGGAAAATATATTGTAGCCTAAGGTCTGACTTGGCTAATTTTCATATACGAATTATATTACAGTGGATCCCCGGTAATCCGACAAACATTTTGCAGGGCAGTGTCGAACTATCGAATTTGTCGGATTATAGAGACCCCCTATAGTCCGGATTTTTTTACAAAAGAGTACCTTGTACTCGGACAAATTACAGATCCAATGAGACGACAAATTACAGAAATCAATATTCTATATGTTATTTATATATACTCTGAAGTACAAATCATACTTCACTAATCGTATTTTACCATGTCAATTTAGTAAATTAATCAACATAATAGAGGCTAAATTCAAACTATATATATAGAAAGTCGACTTTAACCTAATCATTCAGAATCAAAACAATACCTTAAGTAAAAAAAAGTATGTCGAGTACAATAGAGGTGGTGCGTACAAGTTATAACTTGCTCAATCATGCATTAGCGATAGCTTTCGGAAGTTCTTAACCTGTTACTTGTCGTTTCTTATTTTATTATGTATTCCGAAAATTTGGCTTGGTGGTAGAAACTAGCCATCGAACATAATAATTCGTATATGAGAATTGAGAACTAGCCAAGTCAGACCTTAGGCTACATACATTACCTAAGTTATACATATACATATACGAGAAGAAATGATATTTTATGTTGTTATAAAAAAAAATTCAAGACTGGCCATTGAACTTGGCACACATTTAAAACTCACTTTTTTGTCGTTGGAGTCAATAACCAAGGCATATTATGTCATATTATAGAACTTGGCTCTCATTTCACATTTATGTTTTTGATAGGATAAATTAAATACTGTCAGTGATCATTTGGGCGTTAATAAAGAAGAGTGAAGTGTAATTTAGTTAGATAGAAAAAGTGTACTGTGCAGTGTAGTAATTAAAACTATATCATGGAAGACATGGAATCGGATTCCAGCGGTCCTGATGAGAATCCATGGCCACATTTGACTACAACATGTTAATGTTCATGAAGGGGAATATGCACCTTATACCTGATGATTAAATATCACATTTGAATTATACAAGTATCTTGTTTTGTTCCTAACCTGTTAACTTACTGAACCTAAACCAACTAAAAGGTTTTATAAGTTCACTCACTAACACAACGATATAAAAATGCAATTTTTTATCAATCTCATTTTATCGATTTACACATATTAACGGATTAACGATTAACGTTAACTTGCGTTAATACTTACGAAATGTAACGCTTTAACGTTTAACGAAGCTAACTTTTTTTGTAGCGGATTAAAGATTAACGAAGTTAACTATTTGATTAACGGTGCCCAGCTATGAATGTCATATAGTATCGTTTTATGGGGAAACGCTGCGGACATTAATACAATATTTGTGCTACAGAAGCGAGCTGTACATTCTATTTATAAGATGTCATGTTTTGAGAGAAAAATTCAAAGAAATAGGTATTCTGACCGTTGCTTCTCAATACACTTTGGACAGTGTGTTATAATATAACACACTGTCCAAAGATGTCAGAAAGAATTTAAATAATTTAAAAAAGAAAAGCGACACGCATTGTAGGTATACTAGAAATAGGAACAAGTTAGAAATACCAGTGATCAGACTTAGCAAAGTAAGTAAATCTTTTAAAGGTCAATGTATACGCCTTTACAATATAATTCCAGAAAATGTTCAAAATCTTTCCATTAATTTTAAAAAAGTTGTTAAAGAACGTTTGTGTGCTAAAGCTTATTATAAGGTCAATGATTTCATTAACGATTGCACACCTTGGGAATAAGATTGACAATTGAGCATTTTTTGATTTGAGAGATTAAGCAGCCTTGCAGGGGCAAGTGAGAGAAAAGTCAAGATACTTAGTTACATAACTAAGTATCTTGACTTTTGTCATATAGATTAAGTTACTACATTGTAAAAGTATTTTTTTTAAAGAACAATTTTTCCATCTTTTGCCCCGTGCGAGTTTCTTACCCCAGTTCTTCTCGGTGGGCTAGTTTCCGAACCGGTGGTAGGCATCATGTAGGACAATTCTATAAGTGTTATATTATAATCTATTTTTTTTTTTTTTTTTTTTTTTATTATGGAGATAAAAAAAATGAGTTTGAGTTGAGTTTGAGCTATCAATTTGAGTCAAGCGCTTACTAGCGCTGAAAAAAAAAACAGATTATTGCCCATAGACGATATCTTCGATGCCGCTAAAATAATCCGCCATTTTACTTATTTAACGCTTAGCGATCGCCATTTTGCTTACGCTTTTTTCCGCCGAAAACAGCCATTTTGTTTTACATATAGGGGAACTAGTATACATACCATTCTCAGTTGAAGGTACCGATTTCAAATATGGTGACTGGTTCGAACTCTCTAGTGACTGGTCGGTGCATGTGAAAGGCGTTGATGAAGAAATTATCTGCGTTTCGATAAGTGACAGCTCCACAATTGGCTTGAACTCTCTCGACGTATCATTTGTCTGAAAAAAGAAAATATACAACATTATTCTTCTATATTTATGAGCTGATGCCCGCAACACATGAACATCGTATCATAACTGTGTTTTTAACTTGTTAGAAAAGACTTGTAATGAACTTTGACCATGATAGATTTCAAGGTCTGATGATGAAGCTGGAAGATAGGCACTGGCATTCCATGATGGAATATCGTATCATAGTTGTGTTTGCACTTGTGAGAAAGGTCGTTATTTAATGGACTTCGAACACGATCAGGTTTCAAGGTTATAACAATTATATTACCTTTCGTTATCAAAGACTAAAAAGTATAAAGTATATGGAACATTCAAGTTGTCTTTATTTCTGGCCTGAAGTGTGAACTATGTGCTTTTAATTGTAATTTTTGATTGTAAAAGCGTAGGGCGTTTTAGTATTAGTATTTGTTTACAAGAAAGTATTTCCTGTCCAGAGCCCCATGCTTCTCATTGAAACAAATTGAAACATAAAAATTGCAATAGACTGCCAAAATCAATACCTTTCCTTTTGGCTTAGCCATAGATTTAAGCAGGATTTTTTAAATAGTAATAATGAATTGTTAATAGAATCAGGCGTTACTTTGCGGAAATCCATAACATAAAATTAATAAATATTATTATTTTTAGCAATCTTCCGCCAAATAATACCCACAACCTGCAAGCAAATGTGTGAGTGCACGCATAAGCATGCGTAACGCACCTCCCTCCTCCCACACTGCTTATGCGTGCACTCAGATGCAAGATCGTGCAAACACCACCACCACACAAGCAACAATGTCAGCAAGATCGTGCAAAGCCCCACACCACCATGCAGGTTGCAAAACTCGACGCGCGTTTCGCCCCGAACCTCAGGAAGTGGACCTGCGAACAAAGTTCGTTAGTAGTCTACTAACGAACTTTGTTCGCAGGTCCACTTCCTGAGGATGCTCCGGGTTCGGGGCGAAACACGCGTCGAGTTTTGCAACCTGCAAGGTGGTGTGGGGCTTTGCACGATCTTGCTGGCAATGTTGCTTGTGTGGTGGTGGTGTTTGCACGATCTTGCATCTGAGTGCACGCATAAGCAGTGTGGGAGGAGGGAGGTGCGTTACGCATGCTTATGCGTACACTCACACATTTGCTTGCAGGTTGTGGGTATTATTTGGCGGAAGATTGCTAAAAATAATAATATTTATTAATTTTAATAATGAATTGTTACAAAATTCAACGGATTATTTAAAAGTAGGTAAATTATAACCCAAAAGAAGCAGGACTTTAAAATGTTGTCATCATAAATCATTACACAGTACCTTATTCTGGCGGAGATGGTCAATGAGACCTCGTGTCTGTACGGCCAACTGTTGCAGTTGGTGACACTGCTGAAGCTTTGTATGGCAAATGTAGCACATCCAGCACTCATCTTTGACCTACGAACACAAATTAAATTAAAAAAAAAAAAACTGGCTCAACACAACCGGATTCGAACCGTTAGGGATCTACCACATTCTGAATTTTTGAACAAAACAAAAATCATACATACCAAATGTCCAATTGGATTGACACTTAAGAGTCTAAATTATTATTGTTACAAAACAAAAGAAAATAAACATAATGCTTAAAACTGCACAGTTTCCCAGAGACCAAGCTAGATCGATTTTAATTTAATTTTAAGAAAAAAATACATTGAATGTAAGAGGAGGAATGGATGGTAAGAATGAAATTGGATGAAGTGAAACAAGCATGTAAGGATCGTAGTAAGTGGAAAGAAGTGGTCTCTACTGCACCACCCCTACGGGAAAGAGGCGTGATTATATGTATGTAAAACTCCAAACATATTTAATTTCATGGTAATAATTAAAAACAAGCATTACCACGAAACTTGGTATGCATGGATTATTCGGAGAAACTAATTATTTGTTTCTATAAGATAGTGTCATATTATTAAGTATAATGCATTTCAAATGAGAATAGAAACGTCAATGACCTTTTTCTGTCAAATATCACTTGATAAGTGCGTTTTTCAGAAAAACTTATGTGCATATAAATATTAATAGTCTTGTATCGAATTTAAATAAAAATGTTAAATAGTAATCAATTATCTAAAATTCTAAACATAAATTTAACTATCATAACAGTCTAAATTCAAAACAATATGGTACCGACTGAATCTTATTTTCATTTGAATTGCACTTTAGGGACCGTCCATTAATCACGTGATGTTTTTTAACAACTTTTTAGACCCCTCCCCCCCCTGGTGATGCGTGGTGAGGTTTTATACTACCCCCCCTCCCCCACCTAAGATCACGTGTATTTTTTTTTACATAGTAAGCAGGTTATGTTTGAAGAAAAACTTTAACTTAAAAAATAATTTAATCGAATAATTTAAGCAATTAAAAACTATACGAGTCATTTGTCTTGTAAGTATTTAAACAACACTACGAATCTACAACCGATAAGAATTTTGGTATGCATAGACTAGATTCGAAAATTAGTACACATGATGTCTCCTTATACCCCCTCCTCCCCTTGGTGATACTTGGTGATTTTTTTTCGGACCCCCCCCTCCCCCTTTAGGCATCACGTGATTAATGGACGACCCCTTATCAGATATGAGCTATAAGTAGAGTGCTATGGCAACTTTCCAGCTCCATTATCAGACCCTGGATGCCATCTATCTATATGCTTGTGCGAAATTTTGTACAGTAACAGCTTTTCTTCATACTTTCGGATTATCTCAACATACCTTGGAATCTGCGAGTTTCTCATACAAATGTTGTAAGTTTGTGTTATAAACATTAACAGTTTTTCTTTTCACTGATAGACACAAAGTGCAGCACGCGTTCCAAAGCATTTCGTAATGTTGAAACACACTTTAACTTTTCTGAGTTAATATACTAGATCTCAAGGACAACAAGGTTTTTAGATAGCCACGGTGAAATAAAACTCATAACTAGGCTGTACTGTTTAAAGTTCTCAAAAGTATGTACATACTATCAGGAATACAAATTCAGCACTGGAGTGTTCTATTTTATTTGTATTATGTAATGACGGCATGCAGCCGTAACTCAACTGGTTTTGATAAATATTATTTACATACGAACAAATTATGACACTGGTTAATCAGTTTATGAATTAGATTCCCTGTTAGTTTAGTAGTATTAGTTCCCAAAGAATCTAACAAACTTTTGGGATCAAACAAGAGTTAGAACCACAATGAAAATCAATAAAAATAAATTTATTTTTAATATTGACAAGTGACAAGTATGGAAATAGATTCTGTTCTTCTTCTCTTTATGTATGTGAAGTTTTTTATTGCTGCCATAACTTTTACGTGTAATATAGATTAATTATGTAATATCGGAATTATTCGGAATGGTTTTATTTCAACAAAATACATAATTTTCAAATAACTAAGATGTGACCAATACAAATTCATATCCACAATATATCGATATTAATTTGTATTGGTATATAACATCGCTTAGCATGCCAGTGTATTAATTAGTACTGCTACACTATTAGCAACTTTAAGCGCGAGTCTTAGGCTGGGACCGCTGGGACTATACGGCACCGGAATCCGTAGCTCCGGGAAAATTTTGTACCCGGTACCCCATCGACTATAGGTACATAGCCGGATTCCGGCCGCCGGAATGCGTCCGGATTGATACTAGAGAAATATGTTCACTTTTTTTTTAAAGATTTAAACGGTCTGTAACAAGTCAAAGAAATCCTTCATAATGAACAATAATTTATCCTGTCAAGCGCCTTGACACTCTTTGACAGGTTATGCAGACAAGCGTCGGGCCTTTTTGCCACCAAAAATTAATTTTCCTTACATTCTCCCGCAATTTTTTTCGCGATTTTTTTTCGCAATTTTAATGTTAATAAGTAAATAAAACCTATGGATGATGTATATATTTAAAAATATAATTAATTTCCTAAGTGATTACGTAATATAGAAACAGATTTATAAATTACAGTTATTAGATTCAGTATAATTAAGTACCTATCCACTTGAAAGTAAACATTTCAAATAACGTAAACACTTGCACTGATTGTTTACTTTTGACTTCGTTATTGACACTCAAGTGGGAACATGCCAAATGATACCTCATCACACACATTACGGAGAGGAAGGAGGAGGACGACCTCATTCCCTCATGACAGACGCACGGAGTACCGACCTCTATAAATCATATGACGTTTCCCGTCGTGTTTTTCTTCAAGATTAAAATGTTTTAATGTGAATAAAACATATGCATGTTATATATATTTAGAAAGGTGATTAAATTTCCTAATTGATAATATAATTGGAATTAAGAAAAATACTAGTTTAATAAAAGAAATCTTGATCCAAACACAACACACGACTTTTTCTTATATTTTTATTGCAAATCTAAACTAAGGCCAAATTTATGTTTCTATATAGTAAAATTTGCTTAATTTACGTAGGTGCACACATTATATATAAAATTTTAATTCAAAAACCGATATAAAATAAGTTACAGTTACCTACTATAAAATTGTCAGTCTAATTTCGATTCCCGCGATTTTTATTTCTCCAAATTATATTGTTATAATTTATGTACTACCTATGCATGTGATATATATTTAAAAAGTAGAATAGATTTCCTAAGTGATGACGTAAATGGAATTTAGAAAAATACTCATTTAATAAATGGAATCTTGATACAAACACATAAACTTCGTCTTTTTTAATATTTTGTTTTAAAACTCAAATAAATATAAAATGTATGTTTCTATACAGTGATTGTTGCTTTATTTACGTAATTGGATATATTATACATAAAAATTTAATACAAAAACAGTTGTACTAACAAGGATTGGAGCAAAACTAATTACAATTACTATGAAAAATATCTGACATAGTACATATTTTGATTGCTCAATAAACTGTAACTGGGACATAATTAAATACATATTTTTATATTTTTATACATTTCAGGATGTTAAATATTACAGTAACTCATTATTTTTTTACAATGTACAATAAGGGAACTCCCTCATTGAACCCTCCGAAACTAGGCCTATTTTGACGGTAATGTCTTACAAAAACAATCATAGTAATAAATTTACTTATTCTTATCCATATATTCTATTCGTAGACTCTAGAATAAATACCGTTCTAATAAAATTTCTACTAAAATGTTCAATTCAAAATGCATTTCACAAGAAAATCATAAACTCACTATGAAATAAAATAGCAATAAAAACGTATATTTTTCATTCGATTTTCTGAAGTAATTTGTAGTAGATTTATGGAAAATACTTCGTATATGCATAAAAAACTTAATATTAATTACATAAATGTATAAATTATGTGGTACAAACAAACCACTTATAAATTAGAAATTTATTCTATGGGCGTGCCCACCTTGCCACCAGGCAGCAAGCGACGCGTGAGAGTCATGCTGTCACTTGCTGCAAGGCAGCAAGTGACGCTTGACAGGCTATGTGATGTAAAATAATTGAAAAAGCAATAAATGGAACAGTTTTAAGTAGGTTTCAATTATTTTTTTGTAATTTTTTTCTTAATATGGTCGCGGTACCTTTAAAGTGCCATGTTATTGTATCATGCAGTAGCAGTAAACAATAAACGCAAAATCAAGAAAGCTTGGAGGTACTGGGTGTATTCATTTATTGAAAACCGTCTAAGTTTTCAATAAACCTGTTTACCCCAAAAAAAGATTCCATGAAGATACATTTTTTGAATATTGTCGAATATCGGTCAATTCCTTATTTCGTAGGTAGTATAAATTATTGTATAGGATAAAGCCACAACACTGCGTTGTGACTTGTCACTGTGTGGCGTCTCAACTCCAGAATCTCGCAGATAGATATTAGATTACTTGGATTTTTTTATTTTTAGGATTCCATAATACACCACAAGGAAGGAACCCTTATAGGTAGTTTCGATCTGTCATGTCCCAACATACTCTTGGTTAGATAAAAAGAAGGCACAAATCACATAAATCTTTATTTAATTAAGTATATATTTTATTACATATAAAAATTGTTTTATTCTAAATATAATATGACAAGTACAAATTAGTCTTTGTAAAACTTACTGCAGAAAAAAGAATATAGTTACTTATGTATTAGCCTTTTAAATAAAATTTCTTTATTTAACAACTGGGTGATTTATTTTGTTATAAATTAAGTACCTACCTACTGATTCTTATTAACATTTAAAATTCTATTATAATTAGAGATGTGATAAACGGCTTAAAATTAAAAGTTAACTTATCCGTTATTAAATATTCAAAAGCAACTTTTGTTAACTGCTTAGTTGCTTATTTGCTTATCTACTTATTGCCACTTATAAGTTATAATGTTTTATGCGCTTATGTTACGTTTTTCGATCGCTTAAACTGATTTAAATTAACTTTCCTTCGTACTTTGCAGGCTTAGGACTGTCTGAAATCTGAATAATTATTAATATTATAATAATATGAACTCATAAAAATGTTTTTACATGTTGATATATGCATTAATCTTAAATGTTGCTTATCATTAGTAATAGTTGATTTATAGGATAACAAACATTACACATCGCCACTTTTTCCACCTCATTTCTTTCAAAGTAGTTCCATAAATTACTGTTCCAATTCACGTCGTTTAGTCGTCATCTTACGACAAAAACTTAATAAACTTAATACTAAAACACTACACGAAAAGTTTATATTACGTCCATATGGACCATTATTATATTTATTATTTACATTAAAAGTTCACGGTAAGCCACCAAAACACCACTATTACGATTAAAATACGAATTATTGCGTAACGTAATATAACGTGTTTTCGTCAATCCGCAAAGCGCAACTAACAAAAAGTGAATAAACACGAAAAAGCATATTAGTTATAAGTACAAAAAATAAGCCATTTAAATAAGTGATGAGCTACATTAAAGAATTTTCACTCTTATTGCGCTGTCATAAGAACTATTTTTCTTTGCTCATACCACACTTATGGCTTTATGACTATAAACGATATAAACGATAAGTATAAGTGATAAACGCTTAAATTTTTTATTAAACGACTTTTCAACTTATTTATAAAAGCACGCTTTTTTAAACGCTTTACGTTTAAACGGCCATCTCTAATTATAATTACAGTCAATCAGGGTAACTTTGAATCATCATCGACATATTTTTTAAACAAACTTTTACTATGTTAAGAATTAGTCAAAAGAGTTTAGTTAATCTGTGCTCTCAGGTTGGTTTTCATGCTATAAAGTTATAAAACGTCTTTAAAAATGACTAATTATATTAAAAACTGGCAATTTTGTCGTGTGTCAAACTTTTAATTATTTTACAGCTTCAGAATAACATTAGTTTATGTTTTTATCAAATATTGATGTAGTGGGGTCATAGACAAGTCAAAAAAACCATAAAGTTATTACATTGCATTATGTTTTTATATACCTTGATAGCAGCAAAGTTAACGAGATTTTTTTTAAAAGTTTTGCACTGATTTTTACCCATTATGTTGCGCGCGGTTAAAAACAAAAGTTTTTGATATTATCTTCTTTTGACAGCTGCTTTTTTTTAGATTTCGTTTACGAAGTATGTTACGTAATACGTACACGAATTGTTATTAAATTTTAAGCGCCAATTGTTTCCCACATAAAACAATAGAAAAGAATTTTGTGAACAAACTGTCAAAGTTACCCTCGTGATTCAAAGTTACCCTGAATGACCGTATATAAAAATTATGTTTTATTCTAAATACAAACCAGTGTTTGTAAAACTTGCTGTAAAATATGAGATCTAATCACAATATATTAAAATACTTATATTGTATTCTATCAGGTGCAGGTTGGATGAAATCATCTGCTTTATTTTCCACAGCTTTTTTATTAGAGCGATTGAACGCATTCAGTTTGTTTGAAGTTTTTTTTGTTTTTGTTGGGAGCAGTGCTTGATGTCGAAGATGAAGATGTTACTTTACTGACATCGGTAACAAGTGTATTGCTTGCAGGTTATGGTTCAGTATTTTCGTAACTTTGCAACTGGTACTAAAACAATTATAGGGAAAGTTAAGTAGGTATTACATCATTCGATAACGTCACAATCTATAAGGAATATAATAGTAAGAAACAATATCTGGAAGGTAACTGTGTGCAAAAAAATTGAGGTAAGAGCTTGGTTTCAACATTTTATTAATTTAATCTACCTTTAAATATTATAAGCACTTACTTTCTGTGTTCTTATAGGTACAGGTCGTAAAAATTGTAGAATATCGGCAAACACATATTTTTTTCGCTTTTTTGCAGCCTGGCCAGTTCTAACGTTTTTCTGTTGATATATTTCTTTATTATAATAGTCTCTGATGACGTTCCACCGCTTTTTGAATCAGAGAAGATAATGGCATTTGATATATTGTGGCTTTCTATAAATAAGCAGGCCTCCAATATACCAATGCATTCTCCAGTGAAAACAGAGGATTGCGCAGGACATTGAAATTTTAGTATTATTTTTGAGTTTTGATAATATACAGCCACACCTGTATTGCCTGTTTCAGTTAATTTTGAGGCATCTGTAAAGAAAAAGTGGCCATTCCTCCAGTAGGTGTTTGCAATGGATGTAAATGTGTTATTGCAATGGGGGGATTCTTTATTTATTCCTAGATCTAAAATTACTTTTGGTGGGTAAGTTAAAACATCATATGGATATTCATAACTGTGTAATTTAGGAGAAGTTCGAATGTGAGCAACTTGTTGAATATGTATTATTTTCCTATAACTATTTATTAAGGGCGGCACATTTTTATGTCGCCAGTATGACGATGTCAGGCATAAATTACTTAGTAGCTCAAGTTTCTTAATAAGGGGATGATCAGTTCGAGAGTTAATGCGAAAGAAAAATCGATCAGAAAGGAATTGGGATCGTAAATGCAGCGGAGGTTCACCAGCTTCCACCTGTAAAGCGTTAGTAGGTGTGGATCTCATGCATCCCAGAACAGTGCGAAGTGCTCTGGACTGTAGGAGATCCAAGGATCGAATTGCCTTCTTATTGTAAGGTGAAAGAAGGAATAAGCCATAATCAAATAAACTCCTAATTATTGCGTTATATAAAATTTTTTGAGTAAAGGGGTGTGATCCCCAAAAGACGCCAGAAAGCGCTTTAATTATATTGAAATTACGTTCTGCTTTTTTATAAATATAATTTATATGGCTAGTCCCAGAGAGTTTAGAATCAATTATTAACCCTAAAAATTTTGCTTCGTTTTTTATTGGGATGGATTGATCTCCGACTTTTAAGTCGATACGCGGTACGATTTTTTTCCTACTAAATATTACTACACTGCTTTTTAAGGCTGACAACCGGAGGCTACTTTTATTCAACCAGTTCAGTAAGGAGTTTAACGAAGTTTGAAGTGAAGCAGACGCTGTATTAATTGATCTATTTATTGTATATAATAGTAAATCATCGGCGTATTGAAGAAATTGACAGTCAAAGTTAAGACAGAGGGGCAGTTTGGCTACATATAGATTGTACAGTGAAGGACTCAATGGAGAGCCCTGGGGAAGTTCCACATAGACCGTGCGTATTTCTGTTTCCTGTCCCTGGACGCGCAGCTTTATTTTTCTTTGCATCGTTAAACTACACACAATGTTGACAAGCTTTGCGGGAATACTCAGCTGTTGTAATCGGTACCTGAGTTCCGAAAGATTGACGCTGTCGTATGCAGCGGACACATCCAAAAAAAGAGCCACGATGGATTCCTCCCTAGAGAAAGCGATTCTCAGATCCGAGAGGAAGACACTCAGACTGTCTGCTGTTGATAAACCCTTGCGAAAGCCAAATTGGGTGGGAGGGAATATAGATTTTTTCTCCGCAAACCATTCTAATCGGTTTTTAATTAAATTTTCAAACACTTTACATAGTGTAGATGAAAGAGCAATTGGTCGATAATTGTCTATTATATCAGGTGCTTTACCTGGTTTTAGTACAGGGATAATTACTTGTAATTTCCATTCAGAAGGTATGAAATTATGATGAAAGAAGTTATTGATCATGTTTAGATAATATGAAAGGAAATTTGTTCCCGCTTTTTCCAGGAAAGAGTAAGGGAATCCATCGTCACCCGGAGCGGAGTCCCTGACACCCGCCAGGACAGAACTAACCTCGAAAAGGGTAAATGGCCGGGTTATTGAGTCTTCAATTGAATGTTCAGTGTTTGAGCCTGGTAGTTCACTATAGTTTGGGACAAAGGAAGGTGATATTTTGTTTAAAAATTCTTTTGCAACCGGGATTGGAATAGGAGGGGAATTTTGGTAAGAGAGGCCGCGTCTGAATCTGTTTATTTGTTTCCAGATAATATTCGAGTTGGTGCGTGGTGATAATGATGCACAGAAGTTACGCCAGCTTTGTGCCTTCTTCTTGCGAAAAAGTCTTTTACATTGGGCTGCAATTCTTTGGTAAGTTATTAAGTTTGTCTCTATCATATTTCTCCTATATGCTCTCTCTGCATTTTTCCTAGCCTTAATAATATCAGTGCATTCCCTGTCCCACCATGGTGGGGAGGGTAGTTTCCCAATGGATGTGTTTTTTAGGGGAATGCTGTGATCTGCTGCAAATGATATGGCCTTACAGAGTTCTGTGTAGCATACATTTAAGTTTCCTGAGTTTATTTCAGGTAAGGAGAGGGTTTTCTGTTCTAATAATTTCTTATATTTTTCCCAGTCAGCACTCAGGATCCTATATTTTAGTAATGGGGGAGAAGATAAATGAGGTAGAGATCTGGTTGGATATTCAATAGTGATGGGGTAGTGATCACTACCAAACGTGCTATTCAATATATTCCATTGTAGTATACTGGCCATGTTGGTTGAGCATATTGATAAATCTACACAGCTTCTCCTTTGGTCAGGAGGAGTCAATCTTGTTACTTGACCATTATTGAGGATACATAGGTTTACTTCTTCCAATAATTCACCTAATTCTGTTCCAAAACTATCATTAGAATCAGAGCCCCACATTACATTATGACAGTTAAAATCTCCTAAAATTAAAAGTGGGGGGGGATACAAGGAGAATATATGGCGGAGATAAGGCAGGATAGATAGGTTTGGGTGTGGGATATAAATAGATATGATGTTTGTGTTTAGTACTTTAATCCCAACTACATTGATAACACTGTTATTATAATATGGGATATTGAGTATAGAGCTAGATGTTTTATTATTGACTAAAATCATTGTACCTCCATATCCATCTGGACGGTCTTCTCTATAACAAGAGAAACCATTCAGATAGAAATGTTGGTCCGGTTTTAGCCATGTTTCATTTAAACAAATTACCAAAGGATTAAGTTTATTTGTTAGATGAATAAGTTCATGTTTTTTATTTTGAATGCTTCTACTGTTCCATTGCAGTATTTTGAGTAGATCCATTATGGTTATTATTGATTAAGTATGTTAGTTTTTGTGCAACGTGGTCTGTTAATGTATAATTACTAGTGGTCAACATGTTGATAGCTGTGGTTAAAAGTAATTCAAGAGTGTTTTGAAAATTATTTGATAGATTATTATTATTATTGGTATTATTACTACTACTACTAGGTAATGCGCAGCCGTTTTCATAGTCTGGGATTAAATAGTCATTTAAGATTTGCTGATGAGCCCTTTTGTCATATCCTGGTATTAGTGGAGGTGGCTGTTTCTTAGTAATAAACACTGTTTTTTTATAAGAGGTTTTTGAGGCTGGGGTGCGTAGCTGAGGATTTACAGGCACTGTTTTCTGAAGATTATTGGGGTAATGTTTGGAGATATCCGCATATGACCTATAAGAAGGAGGAACTACTTTATTTGCCTCTTCATATGATATATTTTTTTCGGCCATAATACTTTTTATTTCCGTCTGCCTAATATATTCAGGGCAGCTCTTGTTTATAGCAAAATGGCTGCCCGAACATGACAGGCAGAGAGATTTATCCTCAGTGGTTGTGCAACCTTCGCCAGTGTGCTCTTGGCTGCATTTGTAGCAACGAGGTTTGGATCTGCACTGATTTTTCGTATGCCCAAAACGGCAACAATTGTAACATTGAACTGTGGGGTATTTGTAAAGTTCAACTTTAAGGGCAACATAAAAACAAAAAACTCTAGTTGGAAGTGCCTGTCCATCAAAAGTCAGAATAACTGATTGTGTAGGTTGCCACTCTGGGGTACCGTTATTAAAAACTTTTCTGTTTATTCTGCGAGCTTTTACTATTTTGCCGCTTTCAGGTGGGACTTCTAAATTGTCTATGATTTCCTCTGGCGACCAATCTACAGGGATCTCCCTTACTACTCCCATGCGGGTAATGTTATATGTGGGTATTGTAGTATTAAAGCCGTTTTGGATGATGACTGGGTGTGACATAAAGTTGTTGGCATCTTCTGGTGTTAAAAATTCTACAGCTATTTTGTTGCGGCCTACACGCTTCAAGCCGTCAGCACGTATTCCTTGAAACCTCTGAGTTTTTAAGAACTGACCAAATTTTATTGTGTGTATGGATGTGTTGGATGATGGTTCCTTCTCAGATTTTGACACATGTACCAAGTAAGGAGGTTTATCTTTAGCATTATAAGCATTTCTATATAGAGTTTGTTTAGCCTGCTTGCTTGGTATTTGTGTAATGTCATTAGGTTGGTATGGTCTTTTCTTCCCGGCAGCTTTTTCTACTGCCGCAAATGATTCGAGTGGGGCTGTCAGAACTGGGGTATACTGGAAATCTTCAGGATCGGGAGGATCAGGAGGTGGCGGGCTTTCATTGCCCTCCATGCTTAATAACTAAATTAGTAGGTATGTACGTTCACTTACCAAAGTAGGTATTTTTGTTAGTACACACAAACAACAAAACAGACACAACTACTCCAAAATGAAATTAAAATATGCAACACCACCTTTACTCACTACATTAAACAAACAAATTAGTTAAAAATCAAATAAAGAACACGAAAAATAGACGAATTTATAAAAGAAAACGAATCCTAAACTTTCGCGCTCAACACTTGAAAGCAGAATCCATATTTAGATTTAGTTGGGCCCTTAAGGCGCTCTTACCCTAGAAATGCGCTTCTTTCAAAAATTTTTTGAGACGAATGGATACATTTTAGTGCAGCAAAAAAATATATGTTAATTTTGATCATATTTGCTAGGGGACCTTCATTTTCAAAACACGTTATCTGAAAAATTTCTCGATAAAAAAAAATCACAAAGTTACCATTAAAATAGAAATTCTTGGAGTTGTAACTGTATTATTTGTGAACAGAAATGAGAAAATTATTTGCAGTTTCGTAAAATATAATAAAAGGAAGGGAATTGTTGTTTTGATTTTTCGTATAGAATGTGATATTTGTTAGTATTAATTTATTTCAATGATAAATAATTCGTACGAGTCGAATGAAACATCGCGAAATGGCGACCTGTCATTCCTTCTCTTTCATATCTATTGAATAAGACAGTACCGGCTTAGGCCTCTTGCTAATGAGACGTATGTCAAATTTTTCCCCTCTTTTCTGCTCAAAAATTATTCGAATTTATTGTTGAAAGTCCGTTCAAATTTATTTTACCCCCGAATGGACCTTTATGTCGTCTGCATAAAGGTCAAGTCGGGGTCAAGTCAATATTTACATATTAGTTTTTCTTTCGTCGTGTAATACTTATAATATATTATACGTAATTTCGCTATCTGACGTAAGACGCTTGGTAGCCCTTTGGCTTTTTGCGTTGTTGCGACCAATTGGTCTCGGGTTCGATTCCCGGTCAGACGATTTTTTTTTCTTTTTTTTTTTTGTCGCACTATAAAACTCCGAGCGATGCTTGTTTTCGCAGTAATAAAAGTATATGGTTAATTATGTACTTATTTTATTATTAGTTACTTTAAGTTGTTGTTAATATTAGTGTAGATTATCTATACTAATATTATAAAGAGGAAAACTTTGTTTGTATGTTTGTTTGTTTGTTTGTTTGTTTGTTTGTTTGTTTGTTTGTTTGTTTGTAATGAATAGGCTCAAAAAGTACTGGACCGATTTCAAAAATTCTTTCACCATTCGAAAGCTACATTATCCACGAGTAACATAGGCTATATTTTATTTTGGAAAAAAATAGGGTTCCGTAAAATATTTGGGTTTTTCGGACACAAGGTGTAAAAAATCAACCAGAAAAGTTACTTATTTTGCGTACGCTGCCTAAACTATAAAAGATAGAACCATAAAATGTTCTAATTAATTGTAGATCTTATAAATATCTACAAAAAAGTCCGCGACACACTATACCTATCTATGTCGAGTAAGGCACAATAACCATTTTTTTATTTAGAAATCTTGAATTTTTTTTGGACTACATTTAAACGCGTTTATTTTACTCATGTTATTAATCCTTATCAAAATAAATTATTTCATCACTAAGTACAGTTTATGGAGATAATATTTGGTCTTTGAATTATTAAAATTGGACGTTTGGTTTTGAAGTTATGGCGAAATTAAAATATTACGATTCCTGCTGCACGGCCAGTTGCGGAGTGGGCGTCACCAAGGCGGGGTGCCCGTGCGGGTTAATGTTTAGTTTAGTTTACTTTAGATAAATAGTTTAGTTATTTTATAAACATCAAATTGATAATATCTTAAAATATAATACATTATAATATCTATACATCTATACAGTTAAATACAATTTAAGTGTCTGTTTGTAACTTCAAATTAACAGCTTTTTACATAATGAATCTGAAAGTATATTCGGTACTTACAATAAAATACATTTTTTTTAAATTTTTCTCTGTCCGTCTGTCTGTCTGTCAGTCGGTCTGTCTGTCTGTTTGTTCCGACTAATCTCTGAAACGGCTGGACCGATTTTCACGGGACTTTTACTAGCAGATAGCTGATGTTATAGGGTCTAACATAGGCTACTTTTATTTTAGTGTTCCGTTTAAAAAAATAGGATTCCGCTTTCGTTAGTCATAAATAAAGTCGCGGGTAAATTTCAGCGATATCCCAAAGTATTGTTCAACGCGGACGAAGTCGCGGGCAAAAGCTAGTATTATATAAAATATGAAAAGATTGTATTCGATGAATGTCCAAATTTTTAGTCCAAAGTTTTAAGATGGAGGTACAAAAACTCTTTATAAGTAGGTACTAGGGAGACCGAGCTTTGGTCGTAGTTTTAGTACAACGATAAAAATTAATAAAAAATAAATAAAAAAATATTAAAGAAAAACAAAGACATTATAAGAATCACAAAAATAATATTTATCTTACCGGGATTTGAACTCACCACCAAAAATCAAACGTCGGTATGCAAACCGAGCTGAAAGTCAGACTGACGTAAAATAACCGAAATTATTGATATAATTTATTACACGACGAAAGAAAAAACATATTTGATTCAAAATTGACAACATTGATTGACAACAGAATAAGTAAATATAATATATATACCTAAATATTATTATTCTGTTGGTTTGTAAAGTTATATCAATTATTATAATCAATTGTAATTCTAATCACCTTGAGCAGATATTAGGAACATGTACTTATTCAGTAATCTACGTTTATTTTTTACTAGCTTTTGCCCGCGACTTCGTCCGCGTAAAGTTCGGTTTCCATACAAAATTTTAACCCCTTTGTTACACCCGTAGGGGGTACGTACGGGTTACACCCGTAGGGGGTACGTACGTACGTCATTACAACTATCTGTATGCCAAATTTTAGCAACATCTGTTCAGTAGTTTCGGTTGTGCTTTGATAGATGAGTCAGTCAGGTTTGCCTTTTATATATTTAGACTAGGTGTTGCCCGCGACTTCATGCGCGCAAAAGGAAATCTCGATGGAACCGTACATTTTTCGGCAATAAAAAGTATGCCTATGTGCTTCCCCGTTGTCTATTCTATATCTGTCCTAAATTTCATCAAAATCATTCCAGTAGTTTCGGAGCCTATTCAATGCAAACAAACAAACATACAAACAAATAAACCTTCTCTCTGTATTATATTAGTAATAGATTAAATAAAACAATATTTACAATTAATATGATGTAGCCGAAGAGACTATTTGGTTAAACCACAAATGTCAGAAACTAGGTATTTGAAATTGTATTTTTTTTGCTGTCAGATAGCCGAAGTTTCATGTATGTAGAATGGGAATATTTGATATTGAATTTTATTGTGTATTTATGTATTGTATAAAATCAGTCGATAAAATTTAGCTTTGTGCTACGCGAACGAAGTTGCGGGCAAAAGCCAGTTTAGATTTTGTAACCGCTGAAAAATGCGAAATATATAAAATTTTGAAATGTCGACCTAGGAAGAAACGTCAATGTGTGTGATGTCATAAAGTGTATTGTGTAATGTGTTACATGTTGTAGTGTGCGTATTCCGCACTCCGCAGTACTTCGACCGCATATTATAATAATACTAGCTATCCCGGGAAACTTCGTAGTCTTCGTACCGCCTTAGAATTAAATTTGTTGACGTACTGACTACTGACAGCAGCGCCACCTACCAGGTCCAATTGCAAATTTAAACCATTCTCGAATCAACCTGAAGACACACAATTTTTTTTATTAAAATCGGTCCAGCCGTAAGGCTCGAGTTCACCAAAAGTAACTTCACCATTGATTTTGTAACCGGTCGTTTAAATTTTAAACATGACTTTAAACAAGGAGTCATTTTTTCCTGTTCACCATCGCTTCTCTTTCTCTGATTAGTTAATCTGGACGTTTATGAATAAATGAGTAGAAATATAATACAACTAAATAAAAATGTAAGGTCACAACATTAAAAGACATTTATATTTCTGACATTTTGATTTGGTTACGTAAAATATAACACTACAAAATGTGAAAGTTGTTGATTATTGTGTCTTTTGTTTAAAAAGCAATTCATTTTATCTTGGACGTATATTCACGTAGACCTTATGTCAAAATAGTATCGTGTAGACAATTATAGTGAAAAAAAGTTTGTTGTTTTCTTGTAATAAATATGGATGGGAAGAAAAAGCGAACAACTAATTTTAGCAAAAATAAGAAGAGTGTGTTATCTGAACTTGTAAATACAAGAATATAATTGAGAAAGATATATTATGTATGGATAAGCGAAACCAGCTCTTGAATGAAACTTCATCGTATTCTTCACAGAAATTACGGCAACTTTGAAAAATCCGAGGTCTTCACGTCATCGCTTCTAACTCGTCCAAATACTCAAGCATATTGAGATTGTATTGTAATCTCCTTCCAGTATAAAATTAAAAGGCATCATTTTGTCTCAAATAAATAGTTTGTCTTTACTCTTTAGTAAAACTATTAAATTTAAAGCTACAAAAGTTCTGTCAAATCACTATAATCGACGGTTAAACAAGGGTCTCGGGCTTGGTTAAGATAATCAGCCGGTTAACTTCTATAACCAGTGTTTAGGACGTGGTGAACAGGATTTTTTACAAAAACAGCCGATTATTTATTTAAACGGTTGATTAAATGTCGGTGAACACGAGCCTAAATTGAGCTTTTTTTTAGATTTTTTTACCCTTTAACTACTTACTAAAAAGCTTAACTTTCTCAAATCGCAATGGCTAAATTTGGCACAAAATTAGGAATTAGACTTATTATAATTGGCCTAGACAGAAAATAGACATTTTGAAATATATTAAATTGTAATGAGATTTGAACCTAGACGCTACGCTTTGCTTTAGGCGGGCAAAATACCGCTAGGCTATGAAGCATATTACGATTTTATCGAAATTACGCTTTTGTACATTATAGACACATCACTTTGACGTAAATCGCATGAAGCCCCCCGCAGTAACGGGGGCGGCACGTCCCCCACTCATCTCCTTCACCCCCTCGAATACTTCATAGTTGACTACTCACAGCGCCTTAAGTAAGGATAATGATAGTTACAAATATATTCTCACACTACAGTGTGATCTAAGTAAGTACGTAGAAGCTTATCCCTTAAGAAATAAGGATACAATTTCAGTGGCAAGAGCTTTCATTCATAACTTTATTTTACGCTATGGCATTCCAAGAAACATAATATCTGATCGGGGCACGGAGTTCATTTCGAACGTAATGAATGAAGTGTGTAAAATTCTTAAAATCAATCAAATATCTTCGACAGCGTATCATCATCAGTCAATAGGAAGCTTAGAAAATACCCATAAACATTTAATGTCATTCCTTCGCATACAAACGGATAATGAACCACAAAATTGGAGTTCATGGTTACCATATTGGTGCTTCGCTTTTAATACGACCGTACACACGTCAACCACGTACACTCCATACGAACTCGTTTTCGGAAAAATATGTAATTTACCTAGTAATTTAACATCCGAGGTTGCACCTTTATATAACCCAGAAAACTATCCGCAACAACTTAGATACAGACTTCAAAAATCACAGTATGATGCAAGACAGCATTTAATTAGCAGTAAACAAATTAGAAAATGTAAATATGATTCCTATACAAATCCTATAACATATAATACAGGTGACATGATACTACTTAAGAATGAACAAAATGTAAACAAATTAGATCCTTTGTACATTGGACCATATAAAGTAATAGAAGATTGTAATCCTAATTTAAAAATACAATATAAAGGTAAAGAATTAATAGTACATAAAAATAGAACTAGACCATATATTAAATAATTTTTTTTAATTATTTTGCCATTGAAAATGTATGTACTTGTGTTAAGTTTTATTAAATTGTTTCTAATTACGTTTCGAATGGTAAAAATAATCAATACTATAATATTAATATTATGTATTAATAGTTATTATTATTAGTTTTTAATTTTTTTTCCCTCAACAAAATTAGTATACTTAATTACTTACCTTCTTAAATAAAAATAACTGTTTCATTATTTTTATTTTTTTTGCCGGTGGGCGTGTGGTGTGTGAGTAGAATATATAGTAATGTAAGTGTGTATGAGTAAGTATATAAAATGTGTTATGTCTTATATTGATGGTTCAGTAATAAATCATATTCTAATGAATCAAGTTGTTTAATATCTCCGTTGACACGACCTTACAACATTCATTGAATATTTTCGCTAGATAAGGAGCTACGATATCAATTATTGATTTAATAACTTTTGTAGACATGCCCCAGAGATCAGCAGTATTTTTAATATTCAACAATTTAAACGTGTTAATAATATCTCTGGAGTCAATTTCTTTAAACTTAAAATTGACATTACATTCCTTTACATTATCTCTGAGTAGTTTTTTAGCAGCTGCAGGTGAGGAATTAAAATTTTTTGTAGTTGAGACCGGAATGTCAGCAGAAAACTTTTCAAAGACCGTCGAACTTCCAAATCAGTAGTAATTTTTTTATTTTCAAAATAAAGTTCAAATTCAGAGCTACGACAGGTGACGTTTCCAGTCTCACCAGCTATTACCTTCCATGTAGTTTTAATTTTATTTTTAGAATATTTAATTTTATTCTTAATATAAAGAGCCTTAGCAGCTTTACATACTTGTTTGAAGGTTTTTGAATAGTTCTTAACATATGTTTTAAATGTTTCATTATTATTAATACTTTTTTCAGCATATAATTCATATAGTCTTTGCCTGCTAATTTTAATTCCTGCAGTTGCCCTTTCAATAAAGTTACTTTTTTTCTTACAATTTCTAACCGTTTTAGTTGTAAATACGGAATTAAATTGGGTTCTTATTACCTTAAATAATTTACTAAAAGCTTCATCTGAGCTATTTGACCCATCCAATAATTGAATATTTGAACTTAAATTATTTCTAAATTTCTCAATACGTTTTGTATTCACAGGAACAAACACAAATTTTTCCTTTTGGTTACGGTCATAATTAATATTAAAAGAAGCTAACTGTCCACAGTGATCAGAACTGAGCTTATTAATTATCTCTTTTTTTTTACGCGTTTATAGTTACGGAACCCTTCTTAGACATGTCCTGACATGCTCTTGGTTAGGTTAGGTTAGGTTATTTTTTGTTGGCTATATACCTTAAAACCTTTATGAATATGTTGGCTCATGCATAAAGTTTTTAATATTTCGTTTTAAACATTTACAATTCATAATATTTTCAAATCCGAGTTTCAGTGACAATCCTACGAAAAATCTTTGAGTGCTTTTAACTTTGTTAGTTCACGAGATTGACCTATGATTTTTTCTATACGTGTAGACCAAGTTACCTATATTTATAAATAAAAAAGAAGTGTCGATTTTGCGGACTATTCGAGTTATTAAATGAAATCGAAAATGTTAAAAATGATTGTAAAATCTTTTCTAATAAGCTTAAAATAGATTTTGTAACTGAATTATCTCCGTCTGTCTTCATCGACTAAATAAATCCACTTGATGCTAATATGCACCAGTAATTTTTAATGAATTTTTATTCGTAAATCCGGGTGAAATATTTCGCATTTTTGAAGGCTTCTATCTCCGGATTTAGGCATATTATAAAATCGGGAATTCTACTCTCGCATTTATTTTGATCTGATCTTTAAAGAAGTGCAAACAA
Source organism: Glaucopsyche alexis (assembly GCA_905404095.1). Taxonomy (NCBI): domain Eukaryota; kingdom Metazoa; phylum Arthropoda; class Insecta; order Lepidoptera; family Lycaenidae; genus Glaucopsyche; species Glaucopsyche alexis. The sequence goes on along the minus strand of FR990063.1, from coordinate 4,761,587 downwards.
AAAAAAGGATGTAACTTTTTTGGGTTTATAAAACACTGTGCGATCGTAATGACGATTCCCATCGTCGTGCCCCGCACCGCACCGCCGCGCCGATGAGACCTAAAATACGTTTCTGCGTATTCAAGGTCATTATTCAAGAAGTTTGCCGATGATTATACAAAGATCATTGACAGAAGTAATGCTACCCTGAACCTACTTGAGACGTGTTTTTACCGAGTTAGCGCATCACTATTCAGAAAGAAGAAGGAAAATATAAAATGTATACGGCTGAAGAACTTTATATCCATGGTCATGAATAAATTAAAAATAAAACAAAAAAAAGAAGGAGATTTTGAAGGGGATTCCCCGTTGCATATGTGTGAGTGTGGAACCGTCGTTTACACGAAGTGGCCTACCCAGTGTTGCCAACTTAGGGGTTTTCCCCCTAAATTTAGGGGGGAAAAGTCTCTACAGGGGGTTTTCTAGGGGGGAGAATCTTTTAGGGTTATGTTTAGGAATTTTTATTTTCTTGTTTTTGATTAAATAGGCAATTGGTCTAATTTTTTTTATTGCATAAATAAATAGTACTCTTAAATATGAGTAAATTCTCAGAAGAAACCGTATATCAAAAGTCAATATTATCGAAGGAACAGCGATTTGTATAAAAAATTTCGCGAGTCTCCTAAAAACGCTCCATACTAAAGTCGACCTACAAATGACGTCACTTGTAGGTTATAGTATATGAAGTATATGGCCGCAGGAATATATTTGTAAATATCTCCGATATTTGTGCGTTTAAGTTCATACTTATCATAATAAATGTTTTTGTATATGATGTGATTACACTAATAATGTAGGATTAGTTTAATTAATATATTCAGAAATATTGAGGCATTACTACTTGGTAAATGTAAAAAATATATTATTTTATGTGTAGTTTACTAATAATATATATAAAATAATATATTTTTTACATTTACCAATTAGTAATGCCTAAGGCGACCAACTTTCTAAAAACTGAATGCGGGACTTTTGGTGAATAGATAGAGTTGTGGGGAGAGGGGGGGGGGGTGTTAGGGATTAGCTTTTTCACCGTCGCGTCGGCGGCATTGGAAAATTATCGGACGGAACTTATAAAATAAAAACCTTAAGCAAAAAGCAATAATATAAACTATCAATATCGTGTCACGGCGTGCACTAACTTTTAAAATCAAAAAACTTTTATTACTCGTGCGCCCCTTTCCCGCTCAAGAGAACGAGATTAAGCGCGATACGCTTGTCGCTATTATAATAATCTGTATTTCTGCGCTGTTGTGTGGGTGTTGTGTAGAAGTGTGGTAGAAAAATAGGAATGCGGGACATGCGGGACGCATACGACGTTTTACGGGACTATTTTACTAATAATTTCAAAGCGGGATTTCGTCTAGCATTACGGGACGGTCCCGCAGAATGCGGGACGGTTGGCCGCCTTAGTAATGCCTCAATATATCTGAATATATTAATTAAACTAAATATTTCAGATGTAGTCCGATCCCCTATTAAGCGATTTAAAACGTCGAAAAGTGATTTGAAAAGTCAACCTGTAGAAAATAAACTTTTGGAAGTGTATTATAATATATAAAGTTGGACAGAATTATATTAATTATCTTACAATGTTAATTTTTATTATTTGTTTGTCATTGCATATTTTTATAGTATTAATAGTAGACATTCTTAATGATACAAAAAATTAGGGGGATTTTCAAGTAATTATTGCGATTTTGGGGGTTTTCGACAAAATCTTGGGGTGAAATAATTTTGAGAGTTGGCAACACTGGGCCTACCCCTGCAGTAAACATTATTTCTCATTTTTACTGAATTTATTGTTTTATTTTACTCATAGAGCTACAACATTTTCAAAATGTTAAAGCACACTTGTTGCATCATATGCTTATCTATAAATAAAAGAACTTTTAACATTTACGACACTGATATGCAGAGTGTTTATGAGAACCTCGCAAATTTTAAGGTACCTTGATATCCTGAGATTTTATGTGTAGTTCTGTAATTATAATACGCATTTAGAAGTCACAAAAAAGTTGAAATATTTTTTAAAACATTAGTGTACTTATAAAACCTACATAATTAGTTTACTTACATCAGACACAAAAATATTTACTTACTATGGTATGTATCAACATAAACGCTGAAAATTACATGATATCAGAAATTTTGTGCATATTATGGCCATACATTTCGTAACAACCATGCAGCAACTCACTAATATGTGACGTCACTTACTAGTATGGCTTTTATATGGGGCGTTTTCACGAGACACACAAAAGTGCTTCGAACAATCAGCCATATCTTTGAACAATTCGATTTTTAGTATACTATTCCTTGTGAAAAACTGTCTTATTTTTCAGTTATTTCTTTCAGCTATTCATTTATGTAATAAAAAGAATACAGATAAATACAGTATTAGGATTATTTCATTGCAGTCCGTTTTTGTTTTACCATGCACATAGTCTATGCCTACTCATTATTGAATTTGCTATTGAGCAAACTGTAAAACAAAAAATAATAATAATAACTGCATTATGTCTAATCATAAACTAGCCGTGTTAATAATATCAGTACAGTAAAAGCTTCTTATTTGCGGATTTAAAACATGCGACCAATTCCTGTATTCGCAGGTAAAGATCTGGTACAGGACTTTGAACAATGAGCCAGGCCTGAGCCCATGATTTGAAGGCGTTAATATTTCTAGAAATAGTTTGGTTGCAGCTATGAGGTTTCGTTCCGGCCAACCACTCAACTTTCCACTCAACAAGTTTAATTATGATTAATATATATGATTGGGAAAAAGGAGTCCCCTCAATGTGTTCACTGTGGTGTCACGGAAGACTTAATGGATTTGTTGGTGGATCATGACTGAAATCGTGTTTGGGGAACAAATTAATATTATTTTGGCATCGCCTCTCTCGAGGGGATGCCCGTTTGTTAATTAAATTTTATGTTTTATCTGTGAAGGGTCGCACTTGAATACAATATTATGTCTTTATTAATTGGAATAAAACCATGAGGCTGACATAGATGCCAAGAGCACCATAAGCCTTGTCAAATATATTGATAAAAAAAAAAGATTTCTTTATTCGTGGATCGAATTGGCACATTGGTCAACGTGTCGGCAAATGGATAAAAAAATATAAAATAGGCCTTATTACAACTACAGTCCTACAAGGATCTTTTGGCACTCGGATGGGTGGCGTGAGTGTCGCAACTAAGAACAATACGTAATACCAAAAGTAACATTTTACAAGACGGCGATGTTAGTACTGATTTTGTACACGTGCCAAAAGATCCTTGTACGACTATAACCTAAAGTGTGTTGTCAAGTGCTATCGCCGTTGTTTGATCGATTTGGTGGTTCCTTTGATATAAGCCGCCTTCGCCGCGGTCAGTGTTTTTGAGAATGTAAACAAGCAGAATGCTTAAGTAAAGCAACCTTATTACTCAATCTTCAAGTATTAGTATTATTTTTTTCATCTTTCTATTCGTTACAAAAATTTTGACCGAGTAACAGTGTTATAATTTCGACAAAACAAATTAGAAAAGTTTCTAAACCAAAAAAATCTGTGTTAACTGTTACTGCTTAAAGTAAAATAAAAATACGCTACGCCTTAGAAAGTCGTTTGCATCCATATCACGCTCATTCGATGTGAACCTCACAAACCATTGGTAAAACCTGAAGATTAAAACTTGAAAAAAATTGATTTTTCAATATATTTATTTTTTTTCTTTTGTTAGCTAGGAACGTATCTCCTATAATCCCATACAAATTACCATTTCATATTCATGGTTTCGGTATTTGTGGCATATTTACGGAACATAAACCCCCCGAATAAAGAGCTTTACTGTACTGACTTATTTGTAACATGTTGAATAGATGTATGATTGTGTAATATTAATATGTCTGTTTATCACCATCAATAGATTAGAGATGATGAGTGCTGGATGTGTTACATTTGCCTCACGAGACTGCGGCAATGTCACCAGCTGCAGCAGCTGGCCGTAAGGACACGGGGCCTCATTGATGAAATATTCCAGAATAAGGTACATAAAAGAAAAATTAATATGACTTATATAAAATATTTTTATAATTAAGAGCCTAATAGTTTATTTACAACAAAAATGGCCCCCAAAGTAACTAACTGATATGTCTAGTTTCGTTTGTTTCCTTTTTTAGATCAACATTACGCTTGGAGTTTTTGGATCTTTGTTAGAACTATCAACTTCCAGGACAAAGATAATTACTTCTACAACACTCCCTCATATCAAACAGGAGTCAGATGGAGAGACGGAATTTTACCATGACAAAAGTAGGTTAAATATGTGGACACCTATACTAACACAATTTATACCGTTCTTGTAACTACAAGAATCCTTTTCGAAGCTCATCTAGCTACTACAATGGATTACTTTTTTGGCTATTTGAGTTTACTCCTATAATTTTTAGGTGCTCTACAGGAAGAAATTCTAGAAAATACAAACGCGACGGCTGTTAATTCTACCACAACCGCCTCTTCATATAGGAAACAGGAGTTAGAATTGAGGACAGAACTTTTCAGCGACAATGGTAGGTTATAATGTTTTCTTACCTGATGCAGGTTGCAGTTGTGTTCGAGGGCCCCTTGAAGAATAAACATTCTCTTGAGAGGTTTCTTGGCTTTTGCTTGGTTGGCCCAGTAACCTTTTCTACTTGACATGTAACTAACTAAAACAGAGCAAAGTAGCTCAGTGGTTACCAGAGTTGCGGATTCGAATCCTGCAGAGGGAACAAACAGTTTACAATATTTCTGGATCATGGATATGTAATATGTTTTTATTATGTGTAAAAACTGTATGTATGCATTAATATATATACTTTTTCTTTGTCTTTTTCTTCTTTCGATACTTAGCACAGGGCCACATTTAAGTGGTGTGAAGTGTCCATAGATATTATTACTATTTTTTCTGAGTTATTTTTAGAGTTTGAACAAGATGAAAGTCTAGACAATGACTTTGAGGTAGATGAGAAACCTTCCATTTTGTATGAAAATACTCTTGCCAGCATTACACAGGAGTTGTCGAATGTGGATAATGTTGATGCACAGCAGAAGGCAAAGGTTCTGGTTTTGAATATAGTGAAGTTAAGTCAAAGTGTTATTGACAAATATGATCGCCAAAGTTCCACTAAACACCCAGTCAAAGAATATCTCAAGAGCAGGGGAGAACAAGGGCAGGAACAGAGCATGGAAAATGTAGAAATAAAACAAGAGATAGAAGAGGAGATAGGAGATGAAGGTATGTATATATTGTGGTCGTGCTAACTTCCTCTAGGAATATGTAGTAGCTACGGGCCACCATGTAATGCAATACTGACAGACTTTTTTGCCACAATCTTCTAGATTTAACAGTAGAAGAGAGACGGTAGGACAAATCTTTTTGGAGATTACATTTTAGTTTTGTTTCTGACGTTCACAAGTTTTTTTAAAGCTTGTTATATTTATTGTAACATTTATTTGAGGCTGCGTTTCTATAACCACACGAATCACATCGCGGCTGGTGCGCGTGAATCCTGACCAAGTACCTTTCATTCATAGCAAATTGAGCAATATCAAATGAAGTCCAGTTGCGGAGAACATATGACGTGTCGGAGTTCGCTCCTGGGTTGCTCTTAGTTGCTGTATGCAGTCCCCTGGTTGATTGAGAAGGTTCGACTTTTCTATACTTAAATGCAGAGGCGGCTCTAGCCTTTGTGGCGCCCGTGTGCACCAGTACCCTGGCGCCCTCTAGTAGGAGCGGGGTCAAAATGGAATACTTACAGTTATATTTTCAAACGGAAATTCGGGTGCAAATAGTGCAATGATGTCGGGAACCAAAAAGTGTAGGAAGAAAGGGGTTACAACAATAAAAAATCACAAGTTTGTAGTTGTTTTAAAAATATTTAATTAAAAACTATTATATATTACATGACGCTCGTACACACAAATATATACAAGTATACACACACACACACTAATGTATTTACAAAAAAGTTACTTTAACAATGTCACTGACTTTCATTTTGATTTCATGTTCAACACTTATTAACGATAAATCTAGTTTGCGACAATGTTGATCTATGATAGTTTTTAATTATTTAGTTTAGAAAATAATCTACCGCTGTGTGCTACCGTGACTGGAAGTGTCAAGTAAATCCTCAGTGCTGTGGACAGATTTGGGAATACTAAAATTAATTTATTCGTAAACAAATAATTTAAAATATCCAACGGCGTAGTGGAATCATCAATAAATATCGGTAATAATTCGATTTCATTAAAGAGCTCGAACATTACCACATCTGAAGAGCCAGCTTAAACTTTGCCATCAAAGTTTATTTTCTAAATTATAACAATGTGTTTTTTTGGCTCCGGCGCAAAACCCCATAGTAGCAAACGGCATACTGTCTAAAGAACGTTTTCTCTAAACGACGTATTCTCAAAAGGACAAGTACAGTCGTCGAAATAGTAAGTTTACTAGCTTTTGCACGCGACTTTGCCCACGATAAATTGAGTTTCTTTGGACCCATTACCGGTCATGAAATATGTTCCTACCTGACATTTGATAACTGTACTCTCCTTCTCTTTTAACTTCGTATTATAAACTTAGGAGAGCATTGTAATTGAACCCTGTTACATTTCAATTTTATACTAGCTGTAAACTAACGGCCCGTTTCAATAACCTAGCTATCTACCATTATCTACTTTTTAAAAACGTTGTCATTCAATCATTTATGGGTTTTTTGCGATACAAATTTGACGTTTTTAACAAAGTAATAGTTATTGGTAGACAGGTTATTGAAACAGGCCGTTAGCCTAGGTTCACATCAGTAGCGTAGCGTAGAAGGGGCGGGGGACGGCCCGCCCCGGGCGGCACTTTTAAGGGGACGGCAAAACCTAAGTAAGGGGGCGGCAAAACCTAAGTAAGAGGGCGGCAAAACCCAAGTAAGGGGGCGGCAAAATTGACGTCCGCCCCGGGCGGCAGACACCCACGCTACGCCACTGGTTCACATATCAGTTTATTGGTTACCAGTCTCCGTGGTCTAGTGATTTAGAGCTTGGCTCTCGACTCGGAGGTCGTGTGTTCGATGCCCGCGTTGGAACAACAAAAAAATTTTGTTTCCAAGTTTGATTAGGACAATGCAGGCTGAAAACCAGTAACCCAAGCAGGAACTTTTGTAAAAATTTGAAGCTACGTAAAGTACCACTGAAACGGTTACTTCGGGATACGTAGAGACGTAGCACAAAACGCTTTGTAAACGTATCGTAAGCACAAGTGATGACGCAATCCTACGTAATGAATGATGAACGAATGTAACAAATGAAATTTGGGTTGACTAAAACAGTGTTGCAAAAATATACAGATTTGCCCATATGTATGCAGAATTTTAATTTTCTAGTACATTTAAAACTTAAATTCGGAGATATCTGAGAAGTGGATAAGTTGAATCAAAAGGTGACATTTTTTTAATAGCTTTTAACAAAAGGTGGCAATTACTCTGAGTCGAATCAAAGGGTGACATTTAAAATTTATTATGTCATTTAATTAATTAATACTAACATAAATAATTAAAATAAAAAAAGCTATAGAATGCCCTAATCTTAAATAATATAATTGGCAAAGAAAAAAAAAATTGTCATATGTCCTAAACATTATAAAGTTTTTTTTTTATTGAAATATTTTTAAAAGTGTAAATGTTACCTTTTGATCCTAACCTCCTCAAATGTCAGCTAAAACTATCGGGAATTAATTTCCTACATAAAATGATCCTCCTCTAATTATATCATAATATTATCTTACATCCAAACTAAGTATACGCTCGCTGCCATATAATGATGACAGTTTTCTTATACAACATGTCCCAAAACAAAAGAAAAAAATATATATCCCAATTATATTTTAAGTTATATAAAAAAATATCGTCAACCATGAAAAGCACAACAAAAGCCCCGGCCCCGAGTCTCTGGCGTCCCTTAGATGGGACAGGGGTGCTAAGAATCTCCGGAGGGAAAAAACAACGAAAAAGATATTTAAGATTAGGAACGTGGAATGTGAGAAGTCTGAAGCAACATGGTAAACTTTCCAACGTTATGCAAGAAATGAAACGTCTGCAAATTCAAGTCATGGGCATCAGTGACACAAAGATGCCTGGTAAAGAAAGGTATGTTACGACGGAAGGCAAAGTACTGTACCGATCCGTAAATGATGACGGCGCAACAGAGCCATACGGCGTCGCAGTACTGCTTAACAAAGAAACAGATAAGGCAGTAAGGAATTTCATACCGCATTCTAACCGGAGCATGCTTCTCAGTCTCGAAGCAAAACCATGCAACATAAACATAATTCAGATATACGCACCGACCGCTGACAATCCGGAAGTAGAAGTAGATCAGTTGTATGCAGAAGTAGAACATCTTTTACAGCACACGAAGAAACACGAGATTAATATCATTATGGGAGACTTTAATGCCAAAGTGGGTTCTGGAGAAGTACCAGGAGTCGTTGGGGCATATGGTCTGGGTGTCAGAAACGAACGAGGTGATAAATTCGTCCAATTCTGTCAAGATAAAGAACAAATTATCGCAAGCACCTTATTCAAGCTCCCCCCCCCCCCCCCCCCCCCCCCCGCCGACTTTACACATGGACGTCGCCACAACATACCGCAGATCACATAGTACGGAACTAAATTGACTTTGTGACGGTAAACAAGCGTTTTGAAAATTCTGTGAAAAGTGTACAAACCTACCCAGGGGCAGATATAAAGTCTGATACACCATCCCGTAGTGATAAAAATGGCGTGTCAATTGAAGATCATTAACAAAAACAATAACATCTTACCGGACATAAGAAAGCCTCAAATACCGGAGAACAGAGTAAAAGTTTACAACGCAATCAACTCATGGGCAGAGAGCAATATAGATCAAGGGTCTATCGATGATGCCACGTCAAGTCTGAAACAAACTGTAGATGTCATAAACAGAACGATCCTATGCGCAAAAAGGGGAGAGAAAAAACAACAATGGATGACTGAAGCGATATTACAACTAATGGAAAAACGTAGACTATATAAACATGATACAGAAGAGTATAAGAACATAGACAAAGTAATAACAAGGGAAATACGTGTAGCTCGTTCAAAATTCTACGAAACGAAGTGTAAAAGGATGGAAGATCTTAGTAAGAAAAATGACAGCTTTAACTTACATAAAGAAATTAAAGAAATGGCAGGATTGCGCAAAGGACTGATACGAAACGCGTTAGTTGACGACAATGGCACTCTTATGACTGACGTGGGAAGGAAAAAGATAGCGTGGAAACTCTACGTCGAAGAAATGTTCGCTGATATAACCAGAGGGGCAGCGAACACGACATTTGATGATACTGGGCCTGAAATACTTAGATCAGAAGTGATAAAAGCTTTACAGAGAGCCAAAAATGGAAAGTCTACAGGACCAGATCATATATATATATATATATATAGAGATAATGAAGCTTATTAAATACGATCTGATAGATGCAGTGACTAAGCTCTTTAACAGTATCTACAATTCCGGAGTATTGCCAAAGGATTGGTTGAAGTCCACGTTCATCACCCTACCGATAAAGACAAATGCAAAGAAATGCACAGAGTATCGGACCATAAGCTTGATGAGTCAAGTATTAAAGATGTTTCTCTCGATAATTCATGAAAGAATACGCCTAAAAATTGACAATGAGCTTGGGGAAACTCAATTTGGCTTTAGATCGGGAGTAGGTACCAGGGAGGCCTTATTCGCTCTAAATGTTCTCGTCCAAAAATGTAGAGATATGCAAAAAGACGTCATAATTTGTTTCGTGGATTACGAAAAAACCTTTGATCGTGTCCAGCAGGAAGTACTAATGCGTCGACTAAAATATATCGGGTTGGACGGAAAGGATATGCGAATCATCCAAAACCTTTATTCGTACCAAACAGGCACCGTCAGAGTGGAATGTGAGGAGACTGAAGAAGTGGCAATATGCAGAGGCGTACGTCAAGGATGCATCCTGTCCCCGCTTCTTTTTAACCTATATTCGGAGGCCATTATCACTGAAGTGTTAGAGTAGAGCAAGTGGGGCGTCAACATCAACGGACAAATTATCAATAATCTCCGATACGCTGTCGACACTGCGCTAATAGCCTCCACGCCAGAAGATATTCAGCTGATATTGAACAGGGTCCACGAATGTAGTCAGAAAGTGGGTCTTTCGATGAACTTATCTACTTAACTACTTATTAACTAGGGACGGTACACTAAGCCCGACAGTTACGGTGGCCGGGACTAATCTAGAGCGAGTCCAGAAGTATAAGTATCTTGGCACATGGGTAAATGAAAAATGGGAATCCGATCAAGAGATGAAGACGCGTATAGAAATCGCCCGTGCGTCCTTCAATAAAATGAGTAAGGTACTGTGTACAAGGCAGCTGGACCTCAGACTTCGGATGCGGCTACTCCAATGCTACATCTGGCCGATAGTATACTACGGATGCGAATCATGGACCATTTTGGAGAACCCACGCAAAAGACTAGAGGCCTTCGAGATGTGGTGCTATCGGAGGATGTTGAAGATCAGCTGGATCCATAGGGTCACGAATGAGGAAGTCCTGAGACGAGCTGGTAAATCCCGAGAACTCATGGCCACTATCAAGAGAAGAAAAGTTGCATATTTGGGACATGTGCTTCGTCACGAGCGATATCAACTGCTTCAAGTGGTCATGATGGGAAAGGTTGAAGGGAAACGAGCCGTCGGAAGGAGAAGGACATCGTGGCTCTCGAATATAAGAAAATGGACCATTATAGGTAGCGTTGAAGACCTGTTCCGCCTGGCGAAAGACAGAGAGGGGTACTCAGAGCTGACTGCCAACCTCCAGTAGTAGAGAGGCACTGAAAGAAGAAGATAAAAAAAATGAAATTCTTCAGAAATTGAGACCGTTTATAATATTTTTCACTACCATGACCACAATTTTTTTAATATTTGTTTCTTTTTTTTATAGAAAACCTGAATAGCACTGGTATCTACCACAATTCTTAAAAAAAACCAGAATAACTCTTGTTTTATCACGAAAATTAATGAAATTTATTTTATTCCCTGAACTTTTTGAAAACGTTTACTTTTAACCAACTTTAACTTATCGTAGTGTAAAAAAAGTATGAACACTAGTATGGCAAGTTTTTTTTAAAAATTGACGCAACTAACCAACATTCTAAAATGGTATAATACTCTAGGAAAACAAGTTATAAAAAATATGGGCCTATTATTTCTAAACAGGGGCCACATTCCTTAAATTGTAATTGTCAGTAATCACTTTTACTACATGCCCAAAATGGGGTCTTGTTACAATTTCTAGGAATTTGAATGGGGCATACATACTTAGATGTTAGAGAGAGATAGATAGATAGAGATATTTACGTTAAAAAGAGACAACAACAGGGCAGGTAGAGAAGCTGTTATTATTCTCAGCAAGTCAGTTCAGTACGCTCTGCTCCTTTGTTTACTGCGCACCGTTCCCAATTCAACTTACGTGGCTCTCGTACAAGTATCGACTTTTGGCTTGGCTTTTTGGACTGTAATCGACCTGCAAACTTAACTGACCTGGCATTATTTGAACTGGAAGTGATCTGCAAACTGAACTGACCTGGCATTATCTTGGACTACGATTGTGTGTTTTGTGATTTAGAGTTCTGGCGCATTTTGGACTGTTTGGCGTTTAATATGCCGCAACCGTACACACCACAGGAATACGCTAATATGCATTTAATCTATGGAGAATACCGATGTAATGCTAACGCTGCTAGCAGACTGTATCGAGAAAGATACCCAAATGCCTATATGATGATATCCTGACTATCGAGTGTTTATTAATGTGCATCAAGCGTTTTCGGAGGGTCGTATGCCATCCAATAGGAGGAGCGCTGGAAGACCTAGATTGGATCGTGATGAAGAAGTTCTCAATGAGATAGAAAATGATTCGACTACTTTGGTACGTGCCATAGAAGAAGCTACAGGAATTCCGAAAAGTTCTGCACATCGAATATTAAAACGTCACAAACTTCACCCATATTACTACAGGCGTGTGCAGACGTTATTACCGCGGGACTATCCGCTACGAGTCACATTTTGCCGTGTGATGCTGCAAAGGCACAGAGAAGATCCCCAATTCCTAGACAAAATTCTATGGTCGGATGAAACAACATGCAAGAAAGATGGGTATTTAAATCTTCACAACCTACATAGTTGGAGTAATGAAAATCCCGATTGATGAGACAAGACAAATCCCAATATCAATTCAAGGTTAACCTATGGACCGGCATATTAAATGGAAAAGTAATTGGGCCCTTTGAGTTATAAGGAAGCGTAGATGGCAAGTTATTTATACTTTTTACAAAATGACTTGCAAGAATTGTTAGACGACGTGCCCTTAAGTGATCTCCAAAACATGTGGTTCCAAAATGATGGTTGCCCAGCACATTATGCCCGTCCTGTGAATATTTAAATCAAGAGTATCCAGAGCGTTGGATCGGGCGACTTGGTCCTATCTTATGGCCACCCCGTTCACCCGATTTGAACCCCCTGGACTTCTTCTATTGGGGTTGTCTTAAAGACAGGGTCTACTCAAAACCCATTACGACATTGAACGAGCTTCGTCGAAATATCACTCAGGCTGCTGATTACATTAATAGCAGAAGATATGCAAGACAAATAAAACGATCATTTTTAAGGCGATGTCGTGCAAAGGTCGTCGTCTATTTGTGAAATGTACTCTATTATCGATACCAATGACGTGGTAAAATTTATTGTACCGATGAAATAGTATTCCTGTATAGCTTAAAGTAATAGACTATCCAACACAAAAATAATTTTTCATTTTGATTCAGCAGTTCCTGAGATAAGCGCGTTCAAAAAACAATGGAAGCCCTCAAAGATAATTAATTTTCCCCGTTTTTTCCACATTTTCCCCTGATTTTTCGCTCCTATTGGTCGCAGCGTGATATTATATTATAGCCTAAAGCCTTTCTCGATAAATGACACTATCCAACACAAAAATAATTTTTCAATTCGAACCAGTAGTTCCTGAGATTAACGCGTTCAAACAAACAAACTCTTCAGCTTTATAATACCCCGCTACTTCGTCCGCTTGGAACAGTTACTTTGGGATATCGCTAAAATTTACCCGCAAGTCGTCGTTCATTTACGTAGAAGGAGAAGGGCTTCCCCCTTCATGACTGCCCGCCACGCGCCGTATATCATTATTGCGCGCTTGATTATTCTATTACTGCGATATCTTCTTTATGAAAACACCCTCACAAATAATGCTTAATTTCAGAACAAATTTGGTTAGTATAAAAAGGTTATTGTGAGCCAACCTTAAAAGATAGACATATACCTACAATCGCGGACTTTTTTTTAGAACTTTTAAAGGGGAACAATTCTGTCATACATAATTTTAGCGAAACTTTAACCGTTTTCGCAGCGTACGCGGCGTAAGCGGTAATTGTTCACAAGTGGGGCTCCACCTTGAACCGACTGCAAAATTTTTTTGTATTACATATTTTTATTATAAAACAGTCTGTTATGCAATATTAAGGTGGCGGAAGACAAAAAAAAAAATGTAAAAAAAAAAAATTACCGCCCCGAAGACGCATAACAGACTGTTTTATAATGAAAATATGCAATAAAAAAAAATTGCAGTCGTTTCAAGGTGGAGCCCCACTTGTAAATATTTACCGCGAAAGCTCTCAAAAGGAAAAAAAACGATTTTGAAACAATCTTGATTGGTGCTCCGCTCGTATTGAGCTTAGCATGATGCTATATAGCTTAAAGCCTTCCTCGATAAATGGACTATCCAACACAAAAATACCGACCAGTAGTTCCTGACATTAGCGCGTTCAAACAAACAAACAAACTCTTTCCTCACTAATAAACACTGTATAAGCTTTGAATAGTTAAACAGTGTTTTGTTCACATAACACAAGTGACATGTTTAATTCGATAGAAGGGGACAAAACACTGTGTAACTATTCAAAGTTTATACAGCGTTTATAAGTAAGGGGGATTGTATAGATCTAAAGCCGAATCATGTAAAGGGGAAGTCTTAATAAATGCTAAAATATACTACAACTTAATTATTTCCTGTGAAATAGAACCTATAATCTTAAAAATAACTAGCTTTTGCCCGCGACTTCGTCCGCGTGGAACCATACTTTGGGATATCGCTGAAATTTACCCGCGATTTTATTTATGACTAACGAAAGCGGAATCCTATTTTTTTAAACGGAACCCTAAAATAAAAGTAGCCTATGTTAGACCCTATAACATCAGCTATCTGCTAGTGAAAGTCCCGTGAAAATCGGTCCAGCCGTTTCAGAGATTAGTCGGAACAAACAGACAGACAGACCGACTGACAGACAGACAGACGGACAGACAAAAATTAAAAAAAATGTATTTTATTGTAAGTACCGAATATACTTTCAGATTCATTATGTAAAAAGCTGTTAATTTGAAGTTACAAACAGACACTTAAATTGTATTTAACTGTATAGATGTATAGATATTATAATGTATTATATTTTAAGATATTATCAATTTGATGTTTATAAAATAACTAAACTAAACTAAACATTAACCCGCACGCGCACCCCGCGCCGCCTTGGTGACGCCCACTTCGCAACGGGCCGTGCAGCAGAAATCGTAATATTTTAATTTCGCCATAACTTCAAAACCAAACGTCCAATTTTAATCATTCAAAGACCAAATATTATCTACATAAACTGTACTTAGTGATGAAATAATTTATTTTGATAAGGATTAATAAAATGAGTAAAATAAACGCGTTTAAATGTAGACCAAAAAAAATTCAAGATTTCTAAATAAAAAAATGGTTGTTGTGCCTCACTCGACATAGATAGGTATAGTGTGTCGCGGACTTTTTTGTAGATATTTATAAGATCTACAATTAATTAGAACATTTTATGGTTCTATCTTTTATAATTTAGGCAGCGTACGCAAAATAAGTAACTTTTCTGGTTGATTTTTTACACCTTGTGTCCGAAAACCCCAAATATCTTACGGAACCCTATTTTTTTTCCAAAATAAAATTTAGAGTATGTTACTCGTGGATAATGTAGCTTTCGAATGGTGAAAGAATTTTTGAAATCGGTCCAGTACTTTTTGAGCCTATTCATTACAAACAAACAAACAAACAAACAAACAAACAAACAAACAAACATACAAACAAAGTTTTCCTCTTTATAATATTAGTGTAGATTAGTAAAAAATAAAGTATCGCCCAGTGTATTAGTTTAGTTGTTGAAGTAAACATTATCATAACAGTACTTTTGTGTAGGTATCGAACGAGACGACGAGCAAGACAACACAAATGACTGCGAGGGGCGAGACCATGCCGGTGAAGCTCAGTCCGGCTGTTACAGGGGACCGCTCAGCTGTGATGTTTGTTTGAAGACGTTTCCGTGCAAAAACAAATTACTACTACACATCATGAGTCATACGGGGGATAAACAATACAGCTGCGACACATGTTCAAAGATATTCTCACAAGAGGGCCATTTAAACGACCACCAAATGATACATATGGGGGAGAAACCATAAAGCTGCGACATGTGTTTAAAGAAATTTCCATATAAGAGTTTAAACAAACACTTAACTGTACATACAGGTGAGAAACCATACAGCTGCGACGTATGTTCAAAGACATTTTCACAAGAGGGCCATTTAAACGACCACCAAATGATACATAGAGGTGAGAAACCATACAGCTGCGACATATGTTCCAAGAAATTCTCACATAAGAGAAGTTTAAACTACCACCTAGTGATACATACGGGGAAGAAACCACACAGCTGCGATATATGTTCAAAGACATTCTCACTAAAGAGCAGTTTAAACTGCCACCTAGTGATACATACGGGGGAGAAACCATACAGCTGCGACATATGTTCAAAGACATTCTCACAAAAGGGCAATTTAAACAGGCACCTAATGACACATAGAGGTGAGAAACCATACAGCTGCGACATATGTTCGAAGACATTCACACAAAAGGGTCATTTAAACAGCCACCTAGTGACACATAGAGGTGATAAACCATACAGCTGCGACATATGTTCAAAGACATTCACACTAAAGGACAATTTAAACAGACACCTAATGGCACATAAAGGTAAAAAACCATACAGCTGTTACATATGTTCGAAGACATTCACACAAAAGGGTCATTTAAACATCCACCTAGTGACACATAGAGGTGAGAAACCATACAGCTGCGACATATGTTCAAAGACATTCTCACGAAAGGACCATTTAAACAGACACCTAATGGCACATAAAGGTGAGAAACTATACAGCTGCGACATATGTTCGAAGACATTCTCACGAAAGGGCTGTTTAAACGACCACCAAATGATACATACGGGGGAGAAACCATACAGCTGCGACATATGTTCAAAAACATTCTCACGAAAGGGCAGTTTAAACAGGCACCTAATGATACATACGGGGGAGAAACCATACAGCTGCGACATATGTTCCAAGACATTCTCACAAAAGGGCCATTTAAACGACCACCAAATGATACATATGGGGGAGAAACCATACAGCTGCGACATGTGTTTAAAGAAATTCCCATATAAGAGCAATTTAAACAAACACTTAACTGTACATTTAGATGAGAAACCATACAGCTGCAACATATGTTCAAAGACATTCTCACGAAAGGACAATTTAAACAGCCACCTAGTGATACATACGGGGGAGAAATCATACAGTTGCGACATATGTTCAAACACATTCTCACGAAAGGACCATTTAAAGCGCCACCTAATGGCACATAATATAGGTGAGAAACCAAACAGCTAAAGAGAATTTCAAACAAACACCTAACTACACATACAAATTACAACGCACACAGCTGACTGACATTTGGGGCATTTCACGCCAAGCGGACAACCAAAAAAGGTGAGGTCGTGAATTTTGTTTATATTCTGGTCACTTATACTTCTAGGTGACGTAGATGTGTACACACAATATTTTTTTCGTATCAATCTTTATTGCTGAGTTATGAGCTTTTAAAAATTTACTAAGAGTGAAGTCCGTTACTTTTGGATGCTTATTAATTGTATCAATTTATTGTTCATCAAAACTAAAAAATATTGTTTCTTGTAGTTAAAAAGTAGTTTTTTTTTGTTTGTCGAATTCTAAATTTGAATTTTTTTGCGTATAGTAAACCGGAAGTGAAAATTTCAAATCGATATTTGACTAACTTCGACCATTTTTAAATTAAATATTTTTACCTTCAATTAAAGATTTAAATGTACTTATTCTTCACAAAAAAAAATAGAAAGTGATTTGAAATTTTCACTTCCGGTTTACTATACGCAAAAAAATCAAATTTAGAATTCGACAAAAAAAAATTTTAACTACAAGAAACTTTTTAACTACAAGATTTTTTAGTTTTTGTTACCAATAAATAGATACAATTAATAAACATCCAAAAATAACGGACTTCACTCTTAGTAAATTTTTAAAGGCTTATAACTCAGCAATAAAGTATGATACTAAAAAATATTGTGTGTACACATCTACGTCACCTAGAAGTATAACTGACCAGAATATAAACAAAATTCACGACCTACCTTTTTTTTGGTTGTCCGCTTGACGTGAAATGCCCCATTTTTTTTATTAAATTCTCACAAAATTTATATTTAAAGCAAAATTTAATAACAGATATGAGTGAAAAATATAGCTGCAACATATGTACAAGAAAATCCAATCTTCACAGTCTAACAGCCGCACTCACAGCCGCACTCAGAGACATTCATTAAATTAGCCCTAATCAGTATTTAACTAATGAACATTAAATATCTTAATGACGCATGTCTCCCAGAGTCAAAATTTAATGGATCGTTAATTAATGACAAATTTAATAATTCGTAGGGCGGTGCATCTTCGAAATAAGTTGTCGATTACATAAAAACTTGGAGAAGGTGTAGCCATACTTAAAATTAATTAATATGAAACTGTTGAGTTTGTCTTTAATAAACATCAGAAATCATGTACCTTACCTTACCCCCCTCCACCATTCCCTGCGTGAAGAAATGTATAGTTTTTGAGAAAAGTGCATTTGAAAATTTACAAATTTTCTTGAAATACTTCAGTATTTTGTGAAAATATTTAATCAATATTGAGGGAGGAGTGATGTATTTTTCACGCCGGGTTTTTAAAGCCATATTCCACTTCGAAGACGTTTTTAACGTGATAAAAAAGTTCTAACCTAACCTAGCCCAAAACTCACAAACGTTATTTCATACCAGGTTTTTGTAAGGCCGAGTTACCACTCCGAAGACGTTTTAAACGTGATTAAAAAGTTCTAACCCAACCTAACCCAAAACTACAAAACGTTATTTCACGCTGAGTTTTTGCAAGACTATGTAACCACTCCGAAGACGTTTTGAACGTGATAAAAATGTTCTAACCTAACCTAACCCAAAACTACACAAATGTTATTTCACGCCGGGTTTTTGTAAGGCCGAGTTCCAATCCGAAGACGTTTTGAACGTGATAAAAAAGTTCTAACCTAACCCACACCCACCCACACAAACGTGATTTACCACCTGGTATTTTGTAAGGCCGTACTGTTACCACTCTGGGGATATTTTGAACGTGATAAAAAAGTTCTAACCTAACCTAACCCAAAACAACACACATTATTCCACACCGGGTTTTTGTGAGGCCGTGGTACCACTCCGAAGACGTTTTGAACGTGATAAAAAAGTAATTCTTACCTTACCCAAAACTACTCTAACGCTTCTTCACGCCGGTTTTTTTAATAATATTTTATATAATATTTACACATAAAACGAAAATTATATTATATTATTATATTAAGAAACCAGCATTATTATACACATTTTAGTGATAAAAACAGATTTACTTAAGGAGAAGACCACCACCGATGGATACAACGATATCCTGAATATTTTTTAAACAACGACTTATAACGCTATCCCGCAGTTCCTCATTTAATTCGCCACCTTCAACACCTTGTCCCATTTCATGTAAATAGTCCTCTGATAAATTATTTCGGTATTTTTGCCATAACTGTGCGGCATCAGATAAGATAAGAAACACCAGCATCACTGAAAATAAATGACGTAGACGATGTGGGCTATCACTGACGCATGCTTCAGCCAAAGTATCGTCCCAGTGCTGGTCATCGTCTAACAAACCACGTGCCCGGCAAGCGGCTTGAAAAGTTAGGTACGCAACATTTTCGTGAATTCGTAGCGCAGAAAAAGAAGTCGGACCACGTGTAGTAAATAGAAGAAGACGCAGGTAATAGCACTCACTGTTTTTAGGGTGGACTGTGTATACTCTTCCCAGCACATGATCTTTGTAAACGCCTGGCCAACCCTCTACCGCTGTCCCTTTTTTTCTGCGATTAAAAATGCCACGTTGTTTATCATAAGTGTAGAAATATGGAATTTCATCATATAATAACGTTTTGGCAAAATTGTCCACCGAGCATAATTGGAAAAATGCAAGCAAAGTTGTTTGTCTGGGGCTTTCCAAACGTTCCCGTATATTCTGAGGGTCAAAATATATACGCTGTCCATTTTCCAAATGCACATCAAGGTGCATGACTGGTGGGTGTCTCTCATGCAAGGGAAAACTGAGTGTGCGCCAAACTGCTTCAGAGGAACTAATATACCTGCCAGATTGGAAACGGGTCACTTCATCGCGGTCATTACTCCTCAAAGCAAACGTCGCCTGGTCGCTTCCCTTATTCACGTACTTGCAGATGTACTTGATGGACTGTACGCTGTTACACATTTCGACGTTTATGTGAGCCCGGAAAGTTTTTGATAAAACAGGCGAATAAGGTACAATCCATCTATTGTCGACGGTAATTTGCTGACTACGAAGCCTCATGTCAGCAACAAAGCCACCGCTTTGTGGTAAACGTCGACGATATAAAGGATACCCATTTTCGCCTGTCACTGTGTCGATAACTTGCGCACGTGGGTATTTTTTTGTACAACGGCCATCTCGCATGCATGGAGAGTCTCTATTGAGGGCACCGCATGGACCATGGACCATATTATGCGTCTTTACAATGTCATGTAGAACGGGATCCTCGTCAGGGTTGGGAAACTCTGCGCATATTATGAGATCGACGACGCTGGGGCGAAGTTTGTCCTGTAGCCACAGTAGAATGTGAGCATGTGGTAATCCACACTTTTGCCACTCGACACTGTAAAGAAAACATAAAGTTGTGCCGAAAAGTTTCTCTTTGGTAAGCAGATCCATCATCAGCTTTAGTTTTAAATTAATTATTATTTTTAAACAAAAAATTAAACCGACTTCCAAAGTAAAAATACACAAAAAAGTATGAAATAAAATTTAATCTCTAAATAATTCCCCTTTCAAATTCGGCTAAAATTTTTACTATTTCTCGACTCAATCTTCTTAATTTTGAAATCGGCACCAGCCCAAACAATATTCTACAATATTTTATACAACTTACGTTCATATTTGCTGGTACCGACTTCAAAATTAATAAGATTGAGTAGAGAAATAGTAAAAATTTTAGCCGAATTTGAAAGGGGAATTATTTAGAGATTAAATTTTATTTCATACTTTTTTGTGTATTTTTACTTTGGAAGTCGGTTTAATTTTTTGTTTAAAAATAATAATTTCACCCTTTTTAGTGATATATTTTGTTAAGTTATTATTAATACGTCTTAAGAACGTCTAAACTAAACGATCGAATGTATAATTAAATACTCGCCAAGCTTCCATTAGGTATTGCTATTAAGATGATGATGATGATTACTGTAAGTTATAAAGTGGCATATGCTTGCAGTTCTTTAAACAATGCCGAAATTTCCAAACGCATATCTTTAAAGACTGAGGAGTTCTGTACAGTGCTTTTGGATCCAGGGTATACCTTGGTACAATATCTTATTTTTTTGGTAGTATATGCTTGTGTTACTTCAGTAAAAGTCAATATCACTATATGTGTGGATATAAATTTTGAGGAGTTCCCTCGATTCCTCATGGCTCACATCATCAGGTTTCCACTTTAGTGACTAAAGGACTAATTTCGAATTAAACCCTTTACAACAACAAAAGAATTTTGCAAATAGGTCCATAAACGGCAGAGTAATGTTCAATGATTTCCGTGTTAGTGTAAAATACTATGAGAAATACCTTTTATATCATCATAATCTGATGACGTATGGTGTGATAGTGGTGATGATGATGATGATTACTCTAACTGACAAGGTGGCATATGCTTGCAGTTCTTTAAACAACGCCGAAATTCCCAAACATGTATCTATAAGGAGTCAGGAGTTCTATTCTGTACTCTTGGATCCAGGGTATACCTTGGAGCAAAATCTTACTTTTTGGTAGCATATGCTTGAACTACTTCAGAAAAAGTCAAAATCACCATATGTGTCCATATAAATTTCGAGGAGTTCCCTCGATTCCTCATGGATCCCATCATCAGGTCACCACTTTGATATCAAAAGGACCAATTTGGGATTACACCCTATACATCACAGAAAAAATTTTGAAAATCGGTCCACAGGCGGCGGAGTAATCGTTGAACATACAAAAAAATATATATATATATATACAGCCGAACGTATAGCCGCCTCCTTTTTTGGGAAGTCGGTTAAAAACACGTGCAATGATGTCGTGCCTATCAAAGGAGGCTTGTCCTTAAAAAAGCTCGTTGGTGATTTCACTCCACTTTGGGTTCGTAGTAAAGGTAATAAACAGGTCTGGGCGCCCATACTTCCTGACATAACCGAATGCGTCTTGCGTGCGCTCATGCATGTAGCGGGGCCCGCCTGTAAAACTGGACGGTAAAATCACCACTCGACCCAAATCCTCTGCGTTGGTATCTTGCTGCATGGCATCTTGCAAATCAATATAATTTTCCGCGCGTAATCTTCGCTGATTTGTGCGAATAAAAACCAGTCGCTCGGTTTCAATTTTTACATACATATCAACCACAAACTGACTAAAGAGACCGCGAAAACGATGTAAATGAGCAAAACGGCCTTGTCTTACTTGTAACATATAGGAGTAAAACTGTAAGGCTGAAACTTTTTTTGCAAAATTTATTTCGCCAGTAGTAGAGTATAGCTGATACAGACCGAAATTGTAGCCATCTTCGCCACGATAAAAAAATGAGAGGGTATTGTAGTGCATCATAAGCGCGGTGAGTTTCGCTAATTCGTTGCAAACGATCATTTCTTGTACGTAGTACTATATCACGCTTATCACACTGCTGATCAACCAATACAACAGCAACTTCGTTGGTCGTGGGAGCGTTGTATCGACCACGATGTTCAGCACTTGGTCGACGGTCAGCATTAATTACAATTTTATAATTGTTTTCCTGACCTTCAGGAATGGATTCCAGTGCAGCCTTAAAGTTACTGATGTACGGGTTGATTTGATGTAGCATGGTTTGTAGCTCAGTTAATACACTTGAGTTCAAATTTGGAATATGTCGATTTCTTAAATTGACTTGTTCACAATAATCTGAGACAAAGTAAATTTGTAAGAATTTTGGTTCGCCTGCAAGTAACATCGACCCTATCAAGTGATACACTTGTCCTTGTATTTTAAACGTGGGCATAAATGACCCTTCCACAACTTGCTTTGCTCCGAATGATGTCATCTGAAATGCAGAGTTGTAAGATCGAATATTGTCCAAAAAATGTTTTGAATGTGCGTGCTCCCCGGTCAAAAGATCTTTCAAGGGCTGAGGTGGTTCTTGGAAATCGTCTAATTTAACTTTCCCGCCAGTACAACATAATCCATTCGGCTCTCTTTTCCATTTCAAAGCTTGGCAATGACTGCAGACTTGGATCATCCCGCCAATATTAGCAAATTCGGCATAATTAATGTTAGGTGTGTAACTGAAACCACTTCTACTTTTATCAATCCAAGGAAGTGATTCATTCTGTATGCCATATTCAAGCGACGCTACTTCATTCTCGTCTTCAGATGAGATTGACATCCTATTCAAAGAGTGTCTAAGACGTTCTTCAGCTAAACGCAATTGACGCTGTTCTTGAGTCTCCGTTAAACGAACTTCTTGTATTCTTTCCCTCTCAGAAGACAATAAAATATCGCGGTCATTACGCAAGCGTGATGCGGCATGACGCTCACGATCGCCAGTCAGTCTCTCTTCATATTGCGTAAAAGTTTCTGACGCCCGTGATGCGGCATGACGCTCACGATCGGTTGTCAGTCTCTCTGCGTATTGGGTAAAAGTCTCTGACTCGTACTGTGTAAATGTTTCAGATACTCGTAACTGATTGTGGCGCTCAGAATCGGCAACCAGCCGTACTTCACGCCGAGCTGATGTTTCAGAAGCCCGAGACTCGGTAGTACGTTGGCGGTTAGCTGTCAATCGAATTGACCGCTGAGACGAAGATTCAGAAGCGCGTGACGCAGCTGCGCGCTGGCTAACATTAGCTAGGCGAACTTCACGCTCTTCGTCAGTTTCTTGAGAGCGCGTCAGTCTCATTCTCTTAGCCTTTCTCGAGGACTGAGAAAGATTGGTACGTTTTCTTGCCGGCATAGTGAAAGTTGATGAGATTGACTTAAGTACTTATTATACAATGTGAAATAGGAGATACTTTTTTCCTAAAAATAACTTAAACCAAATCGCAATGCAAAATCGTGAGTCCCTAATCACAATCCGTAGTCCGTAGTAAGTTAATACAACCGTAGCAATAAATATTTTTCTTATAAAATAACCAAACAACAAAACCAAATCGCAAATCAAAATCCTCAATCCGGTATTCGAAGCAATTTTATTTTTATTGATCTTATACAATTAGCAATGAGAACGCTCAAATATTATATCAGGTTTTATATTGTTGAAGTCCCAGTCCCAGTTAAGTAGTAATGATAAAAACCAACGATAGCGCGATGTAATAGAAACTTGGTGCCATCTAGTTTCGAACATCGAAACTAAATTGTAGCACGTACGCATCTTGTGTACATTATAAATTATTATTGCTGTGTTAAAGTGAATCAATAATAAGTATCTGAATATGATGCCTAAATTCATGAGGAATGCTGTAGGCTACTTTTTACCCCGGGAACACAACCCATCCATACAATATTGTTACGATATTTATTTACTTTAAAATATATGCGTGGCAATTGTCTGAGCCATGGAAATCATAAAGGAATAAAAAATATACGAACTATAATTTATAAAATATATAGTAAATTATATGATTCAGACAGACAGATGGAAGGACGGATGGACAGACAGACATACAGACAGACATACATACAGACAGACATACAGACAGACAGATAGACATACAGACAGACAGACAGACAGCCAGACAGACATTTTGTACACCGATGTTAAGTTGGAAGAAGACAAATATATTATCTGTGAAAACCGTATTCAAATCGGATTAGTTTTCGTGTTAAAGTAATAAGTTTGATACAAAATCTTACCCACTCCTTTGTTCCCTTAGAGGGGTGGGGGGAAAAATTTTATACACCAGATGTTAAGTTGGAAGAAGGCAAATATATCTGCGAAAACCGCATTCAAATCGGATCAGTAGTTTTCGTGTGATGCCGGAACAAACATACAGACAGACAGACAGAAAGACAAAAAAACTAACCACATTTTTGGCTTCTATAGCATGTTAAGTTGGAAAACACAGTAAATAATATGAGGTGAGTCCATTAAAGAAAAAAGTTTGATACAAAATCTGACCCCCTCTTTGGTCTCCTTAGAGGGGTGCGGGGGGGGGGGGGATTTTAAATACCAGATGAAACAGTTGGAAGAAGACAAATATATTACCTGTGAAAACCGTATTCAAATCGGATGAAAACCGTATTCAAATCTGATCAGTAGTTTTCGTGTTAAATTAAAAAGTTTGATACAAGATCTTACTTTCTTCCCTTAAAGGGGTGGGGGGAAAAATTTTATACACCAGTTGTTAAGTTGGAAAACACAGTAAATAATATGAAGTGAGTCCATTTAAGAAAAAGTTTGATACAAATTCTGACCCCCTCTTTGGTCCCCTTAGAGGGGTGGGGGGAAAAAAATTTATACACCAGATGTTAAGTTGGAAGAAGACAAATATATCTGCGAAAACCGCATTCAAATCGGATCAGTAGTTTTCGTGTGATGCCGGAACAAACATACAGACAGACAGACAGACAAAAAAACTAACCACATTTTTGGCTTCTATAGCGATGTAGTGACACCCCCCGCTTATTATTTTTTGAATATCTTTAATGTACAGAATTACATTTCTACAGTTTTATTATATGTATAGAAGACTAGCTGACTCCGACAGACGTTGTTCTGTCTTAAATAAGAACTGGAATGAATAAATGACTACCTACACATACTCCTACACCTACTCCTACAACATAAACCTCAAAAAAAGGTCCAGCCCGCGCCCATTACGCCCGCGTAAGTACAGTAATCCACGCCTATGTATCCCGCGATAAAAAGTAGCCTATGTCCTTCCCCATGGTCTACTTTATATCTGTGCCAAATTTCATGATTATCGGTTTAGTAATTTTTTCGTGAAAGCGTAAATAAAGTATCCCACA
This sequence comes from Glaucopsyche alexis, assembly GCA_905404095.1. Classification (NCBI taxonomy): domain Eukaryota; kingdom Metazoa; phylum Arthropoda; class Insecta; order Lepidoptera; family Lycaenidae; genus Glaucopsyche; species Glaucopsyche alexis. The sequence goes on along the minus strand of FR990063.1, from coordinate 4,735,889 downwards.
GGAACCGTACATTTCCCCACGATAAAAAGTAGCCTACGTCTTTCCCCGTGGTCTAATCTCTATCTGTGGCAAATTTCATGATGATCAGGTCAGTAGTTTTAACGTGAAAGCGTTCAGGTTGATTTTTTATTTTTCTATAACTTATTAAATTCGTAATATCTATTGAATGGAACAGCCGATTTGAACAATTCAATAAGTAATCTACATGAATTGAAACAGTCTTAAAAACAATATGATTTAATTGGATAAGGATTTAAGCAGAAGTATGAATAACATGGTCGAATTTTGGTCGGTATTTCTATCAACTTTTAAAATGTAAAAAGTGGTTATTGCGACATAACGATAATAGTTGGACATAATATAGTATCGCGAAGTTTTTCGAAGAAGAAATTCGATTCATTACAAACATAGAAAAATACAAATCTTTCCTCTTTATAATATTAGTATAGATTACCTACTCTGAGTTAATCACTTTCCGTTTAGATGAGGTGCTAAGAAATAAGATGCAATTTGTAGCGAGATAGTTTAACCGCCGCACTCAGAGTCATTTAATTGTTACTTAAACCATTACTTAGTATAGATTTAAAAAAGCTCACTCTCAGAGTCAGTTAACGGATCGTTAACGTGACTTAATGATGATTAAATTTAAGTACTGCAAAACCTCTATTTAACTTGCTAATTGTGGATTAAGTCGATCGAATTTGAGGTTATTTATTTGTTTTTGTAAAAAAAATTACATTTGAATTTTACTAGTTATTGTAGTTATTATCTCAGTTACTACTACGTTGTTTTTACCATTTTTATGCAAAATGTCTAATCAGATGGACTTTATAGATTTAGAAAATTTTTCTTTAAGATTCAGTAATGTGGGACCAAGATGACCAAGACGCTATAGAAGACATTATTCGGATCCTTTCACTAAAATATTCAATCCAAGAATTCCATGTTAGATATAGATTCACTCCGAAGTCCTATGTTGTAAAAAAACTTATTAATAATAGGTATGTAGAAATCAGATTTAAATAGATCAGATACCTATTAGAAGAGGATTACCATTTACCTACTCCCAAAATAATGTTTCTGTTTACTGTAAGATATTTAGCTACAGGCAGTTTTCAAGTTAGTTTCTAAATTATAGTACCTAAAATAATAAACAAAATTAGAATCATGAGAGTTTACTATGTGCTTGTAATAAGTTATATTATTTGTATGTAGTTATCTTATTTTTATATTAATATCTGTCAGTAATCGGTCTCACAAATTGTCAGCAAAGTTTCTGCATTAATTGCTATGAAAAAGCAAGATTTTGTCAAGTTCCCCGGCTACTGTACAGGTACCGATACTACTACTGATATATTTTATTCGTTTTGAACTAAATGTATGCCAAGATAATGTATTATTATAATATTAATTAAACTACATCTAATGATTATATTATAATTATGTAATTTAAATATTATATTCTTGTTACAGATGACAGTTCTATGAAATTGCACACTTTCCTGGGGTGATTGGGTGTATTGAGTTAAATATCATTATTAAAATAAAAAGTCCTGGAGGGATCACTTCAGAAGTGTACAGAAATAGAATACACAATATTTGTGCTACAGAGGCAAGCTATACTTATGTTCTATTTATAAGATGTCATCATTCTTTCCATTCCGAGCTACCAAATCATGAATTTCCTTTAAATCTCTGAGAGATAAGTTTAAAGAAATAGGAATTCTGACCGTCGCTTCACAATACATTTGAAAAAATACACAATTCAATGGACAATGTATATCAGAAAGAATATACCTACTTAAATAATTACAAAAAAAAGCGACTATCATATTATATCTAAGGAATACAAGAAATAGAAATAAGTTAGATATACCTGTGATGAGTGATCAGACTAATTTTTAAAGGTGTATACAATAGAATCCCAGAAAACGTTCAGATTCTTTCCATTAATAAATTAAAAAAGGTTTAGAATGTTTGTGTGCCAAAGCTTAATATAAGGTCAATGGTTTCATCATTTTACCACCTTGGGAATAATATGCTCCTTGCAAGGCTGCTTCTATGTATGTACTTATTATGTATATTGACTTTTGTCTTAGATTATGTTACTATATTGTAAAAAAATATTTTTTGAAAAGAACAATTTTTCTTCTCGCCGGTGGTAAGCATAATGTAGCAGAATTTGGATTTGATTAATAAAAGACAATACATATAAAATAATTTCTTTTATTTATTACTATTTTGTAACTTTTCTAATATTTTTCCGCTTCTTGTTTTATTTCTTCAATCTTCCTTCACAACAACAACGAATTTCAATTTTGGTAATCATATATTCACCATAGACGGATATTCACCTTAATATTAATATTATAATTTGAAACACAATTCAAATTACAGTAATACTAAAATGTAGAGTGCAATAAACTTCAAAGAGAATATAATCACTACGTTTTATAAACTGGGGCCCCATACATGGTCCGGTCTACCTTCAGTTCGGCCTGAACGGATGCAAAATCGTATCGTGTGTGTGCAATTTCGAGATCGCATCAGGCGGCCGTACGGACTGAAGCGATTCGTTCCAGTGTTGCCAGCTCTTTTTTTGTGAAACTACTAAACTCGTATCGATTTCTACTAAAACTACTAAAAAACTACTAAAGAGGCTACTTAACTTAGGAATTCCTGAAGCCCCCCAAAAACCACTGCATTTTAGGTTTTATTATATTAAATTTTTTTCATTAATTGAATTTGATTATAAATTATACCATTAAATTAAAATATACTAGGAAATATTACGTATTTAGTAGCTATTTTGCATATCATTACTGTCTGGCTCTTTCCTACTTAAACACTACTAATAACTAAATTTCTACCAAGGAGGGAATAAAATACTCAATTTAGTAAAATTTTGTAAAATAACTAAGTTGGCAACATTAATTCTGGCCTGACCGATCGGCCTGAACGCGCGGCCTGTCCTGACCGTGTGTGGACAAATCGCTTCAGTTCTTGCCCGACCCGCTGCCGTGCGGGCGTGTATCTTGTACAAGCGTTGTATGAGTTTTCGCGGTGTTTAAATACAAAATTGATAAACACGACCGTAGCGCGCGGCAAACCAGAATGGACTGATGCGACTGTTCCGTGTGTGGGCACGAATCAGATCAGGCCGAACTGACGTAAATTGGATTGGATGCGATTTTTTCCGTGTGTGTGCTCGAATCCGTTCAGGCCGAACTGACGTCAGTTCCAGCTGAAACGATCGGCCTCTCGTCTGTGGGAGATTTTTTTTTATTAGGCAGGTACCTATTCACGCTCGCCGCCCGCGAAGATTTGACAGTTAGCAACTGTAATGCCATATTAGAAAATTGAAATTATTTTACCAAAATATTCGATAAATTGCTATTTTGGATAATTTTTTGTCGATTTTCTTTGTTAATTAAATAAATTCTAACTATATTACTACTTTACATGATTTCTGATGTTTATTAAAGCCAAACTTAACAGTTTCATATTAATTAATTTTAAGTATGGCTACATCTTCTCCAAGTTTTTAAGTAATCGACAACTTATTTCGAAGATGCACCGCCCTACGAATGATTAAATTTGTCATTAGCTAACGATCCATTAAATGTTGACTCTGGGAGACACGCTTCATTAAGATATTTAATGTTCATTAGTTAAATACTGATTAGGGCTAATTTAATGAACGTCTCTGAGTGCGGCTGAAATAGCCGCACTCAGAGACGTTCATTAAATTAGACCTAACGAAAATTGTGGTGGACCTATCCGGACCTAACTTAGACCTATCGATTAAAGTCATTTTTAACCGACTTCCAAAAAAAGGAGGCGGTTATACGTTCGGCTTATACGTTATAAGTTTATATATTTTTTGTATGTTAGACCACAATTTCGTCGTCTGTGGACCGATTTTCAAAATTATTTTTTTGATGTAAAGGGTATAGTCCCAAGTTGGTTCCGTTTTGAAAAAAGTGGTGACCTGATGATGGGATCCATGAGGAATCGAGGGAACTCCTCGAAAATATGGAAACATATGGTGATTTTAACTTTTTTTGAAGTAGACCAAGCATATGCTACGAAAAAATAAGATTTTGCTCCAAGTCTGAATTTCTGACTCCTTATAGATAGGTACATGTTTGGGGATTTCGACGTTGTTTAAAGAACTGCAAGGATATGCCACCATGTCAATCAGAATAATCATCATCATCACCACCAATATCACATATAAAAGGTACTTCTCATAGTATTTTACACCAACACGGAGATTTTTGAACATTACTCTGCCGTTTATAGACCTATTTGCAAAATTCTTTAGTTGTTGTAAAGGGTTGTAATTCGAAATTGGTATTTTAGTCACTAAAGTGGAAACTTGATGATGGGATCCATGAGGAATCGAGGGAATTCCTCGAAATTTATATGGACACATATAGTGATTTAGACTTTTCCTGAAGTAACATAAGCATATGCTACCAAAAAATAAGATTTGGCACCAAAGTATACCCTGGATCCAAAAGCACTGAACTGAACTCCTCAGTCTTTAAAGATACACGTTTGAAAATTTCGGCATTGTTCAAAGAACTACAAGCATATCCACTAACTTGCAGTAATCATCATCATCATCTTATTAACAATACCTAATGGAATCTTAGCGCGTATTCAATAATTATACATTCGATCGTTTATTTTAAACGTTCTTATAATATATTAATAATAATTTAACAAAATATATCACTAAAAAGGGTGAAATTATTATTTTTAAATAAAAAATTAAACCGACTTCCAAAGTAAAAATACACAAAATAGTAAGTTGATAAGTATGAAATAAAATTTATTTTCTAAAGAAGTCCCCTTTTAAATTCGGCTAAAATTTAAATTATTTCTCGACCCGATCGTCTTAATTTTGAAGTCGGTACCAGCAAATTTGAACGTGAGTTCTATAAAATATTGTTTGGGCTGGTATCGAATTAAAAATTAAGAAGATTTACTTAGTAGAGAAATAGTTTAAATTTTAGCCGAATAAGGGGACTTATTTAGAAAATAAATTTTATTTCATACTTTTTTGTGTATTTTTACTTTGGAAGTCGGTTTAATTTTTTATTCATTAATTCAAAAATCCATAATATAGGGGTGCTAAATTTTTGCAGGTGAAGCCCGGAAAAAACCCCTGCTGTCAAAGTACTTGATAGCCTGGCCTTCCTTTCCTTCTTCATAACGGTGCGCGTTGCGTTTTCTGCCACGCCACAAATGTATAAATTTTTGTTGCTACTTACAGGCTATTAATGAGCAAATAAAAATCAAATAATTCGTATAGAGTAAAATTTTAAATAAAACTGAAACAATTTCTTTAAATACAGCCTACTCGACACTGGCAGAATGGTGCAAAACTTTTGCAACCGCGACTGTCATAAATAAATGAAGAAGAAGAAGATAGGAAATAGGAATTAGCAAATCGTAAACATTGGACATTAGCTCTCATTTTTACTGAATTTATTGTTTTATTTTACTACAACATTTTCAAAATGTTAAAGCACACTTGTTGCATCATATGCTTATCTATAAATAAAAGAACTTTTAACATTTACGACACTGATATGCAGAGTGTTTATGAGAACCTCGCAAATTTTAAGGTACCTTGATATCCTGAGATTTTATGTGTAGTTCTGTAATTTTAATAGGCACAAGTTACAAAAAAGTTAAAATATTTTTTTAAAACATTAGTGTACTTATAAAACCTACATAATTAGTTTACTTACATCAAAAACAAAAATATTTACTTACTATGGTGTGTATAAACATAAACGCTGAAAATTACATGATATCAGAAATTTTGTGCATATTATGGCCATACATTTCGTAACAACCATATTGTAGCAACTCACCAATATGTGACGTCACTTACTAGTATGACTTTTATATGGGGCGTTTTCACGAGACACACAAAAGTGCTTCGAACAATCAGCCATATCTTTGAACAATTTGATTTTTAGTATAGGTACTATTCCTTGTGAAAAACTGTCTTATTTTTCAGTTATTTCTTTCAGCTATTCATTTATGTAATAAAAAGAATACTTATAGATAAATACAGTATTAGGATTATTTCATTGCAGTCCGTTTTTGTTTTACCATGCACATAGTCTATGCCTACTCATTCAATAGCAAACTGTAAAACAAAAAAAAAAATAATAATAACTGCATTATGTCTAATCATAAACTAGCTGTGTTCATAATATCAGAAAACAGTAAAAGCTTCTTATTCGCGAATTAAAAACATGCGACCAATTCCTGTATTCGCAGGTAAAGATCTGGTACAGGCCTTTGAACAACGAGCCAGGCCTGAGCCCATGATTTGAAGGCGTTAATATTTCTAGAAATAGTTTGGTTGCAGCTATGAGGTTGCGTTCCTGCCATGTTCCACTCAACAAGTTTAATTATGATTATTTATTTATTTATTGTTATGAACAGCCATACATTTTGATAGGATTTACATTATCATGGTTAATGCACTTTTAATTACAGGCTATTACATCTTGCTTCAAAAAAAAGATTGTAAATGTATGTATATGATTAATATACAGGGCGACCGGTAATAGGTCTGTTTCCTTTTAACATGTAAAAATACATCACTTTTGCAGCCTAAAAAGCTATATCATACCCTGTCCAAAAGCTAACGGTTTTTGAGATATTCAAGATTTGTATTTTTTTCAAAAACACCCGATTTTAAAGGAAAACTTGAAATAAACAAAAATCTACCTTTTAATTTCTAAATCTTTATCATAATTTTACTTCTTAGGTAGATAAACTACAAATACAAAAGTTATTTATCCATCTAAACAGGAAACAAAAATTAGCAGAGTGTTTCAAAAGTCTTAACAAAAAAATTGAAAATGATTTTCCCTCGTTTCACCCCTTATTGTTTAAAAAAATCAATAAGACATTAGTCGTACAAATTACTTAATTAAATTCCTTATTTATTAAGCTATCCAAAAAGGTATAATTTGTAATGCAAAAAGCTAAATTTGCCGATTTGTCCTAATGAAAAACCATCTAACTACCTGAACTAGCAGGTAGTAAAATTCTAATTAGCAAATTGGAAAAGTCTAAATAAACCTTTGCTACGTCAGATTAAGTTAAATAAAAGTCTTTGAATAAAAATTAATATTTTATTTACATAATAAGTTGATAATTACGGTAAATCCTGTTCGAATTGTCGTCCTCGATTTCTGATGCACTTGCGTAATCTTAACCTGTCAAGCGTCACTTGCTGCCTTGCAGCAAGTGACAGCATGACACTCACGCGTCGCTTGCTGCCTGGTGGCAAGGTGGGCACGCCCATAGAATAAATTTCTAATTTATAAGTGGTTTGTTTGTACCACTTAATTTATACATTTATGTAATTAATATTAAGTTTTTTATGCGTATACTAAGTATTTTCCATAAATCTACTACAAATTACTTCAGAAAATCGAATGAAAAATATACGTTTTTATTGCTATTTTATTTCATAGTGAGTTTATGATTTTCTTGTGAAATGCATTTTGAATTGAACATTTTAGTAGAAATTTTATTAGAACGGTATTTATTCTAGAGTCTACGAATAGAATATATGGATAAGAATAAGTAAATTTATTACTATGATTGTTTTTGTAAAGGCGTGACTCCTGTTCGAAACATTACACAGAAAACATGAAACATTGGGGCGTGGCTATACACATTTGTCTAGGAATAGACAATGTTTTTGTTTTCGGAGACGGACGAAAAACATTCCCGCGCGGGTAGAGAGGGGAAGAAATGTTTCATTTCTTATCTAGTGTTCACATCGTTCACATGACACCTAGGTACAGGTTTTTTAGGGTTATAGTTTTGCTTGTTGTGTTTTCTGTGTTTGTGTTTGTGATCGCTCATAATATACGGCCTGACTTAATTAAAAAACACAAATTTTGTCAGTTTTCAATAGAAATGCGTAAAATGGGGCACATATTTATGAGTTGAAAAAAATACTTTTATGAAACACCTAAATTGGCCTTTTCAGAACCCCTCTTTTCTCCTAGATTCTACACCTACAATCACTAAAACTGTGAGCGCTAATACGTCTTCCTCGTCGGAAATTAGATCGTGTCTGGACAAAATGTTTTGTTTCGACCAAAAACATTTTCTGTAGCTGGAGACAGCTTGTGTATGAAAACAAATGTTTTTGTTTCATGTTTTCTGTGTAATGTTTCGAAAAGGAGTCACGCCTTAAGACATTACCGTCAAAATAGGCCTAGTTTCGGAGGGTTCAATGAGGGAGTTCCCTTATTGTACATTGTAAAAAAATAATGAGTTACTGTAATATTTAACATCCTGAAATGTATAAAAATATAAAAATATGTATTTAATTATGTCCCAGTTACAGTTTATTGAGCAATCAAAATATGTACTATGTCAGATATTTTTCATAGTAATTGTAATTAGTTTTGCTCCAATCCTTGTTAGTACAACTGTTTTTGTATTAAATTTTTATGTATAATATATCCAATTACGTAAATAAAGCAACATTCACTGTATAGAAACATACATTTTATATTTATTTGAGTTTTAAAACAAAATATTAAAAAAGACGAAGTTTATGTGTTTGTATCAAGATTCCATTTATTAAATGAGTATTTTTCTAAATTCCATTTACGTCATCACTTAGGAAATCTATTCTACTTTTTAAATATATATCACATGCATAGGTAGTACATAAATTATAACAATATAATTTGGAGAAATAAAAATCGCGGGAATCGAAATTAGACTGACAATTTTATAGTAGGTAACTGTAACTTATTTTATATCGGTTTTTGAATTAAAATTTTATATAAAATGTGTGCACCTACGTAAATTAAGCAAATTTTACTATATAGAAACATAAATTTGGCCTTAGTTTAGATTTGCAATAAAAGTATAAGAAAAAGTCGTGTGTTGTGTTTGGATCAAGATTTCTTTTATTAAACTAGTATTTTTCTTAATTCCAATTATATTATCAATTAGGAAATTTAATCACCTTTCTAAATATATATATAACATGCATATGTTTTATTCACATTAAAACATTATAATCTTGAAGAAAAACACGACGGGAAACGTCATATGATTTATAGAGGTCGGTACTCCGTGCATCTGTCATGAGGGAATGAGGTCGTCCTCCTCCTTCCTCTCCGTAATGTGTGTGATGAGGTATCATTTGGCATGTTCCCACTTGAGTGTCAATAACGAAGTCAAAAGTAAACAATCAGTGCAAGTGTTTACGTTATTTGAAATGTTTACTTTCAAGTGGATAGGTACTTAATTATACTGAATCTAATAACTGTAATTTATAAATATGTTTCTATATTACGTAATCACTTAGGAAATTAATTATATTTTTAAATATATACATCATCCATAGGTTTTATTTACTTATTAACATTAAAATTGCGAAAAAAAATCGCGAAAAAAATTGCGGGAGAATGTAAGGAAAATTAATTTTTGGTGGCAAAAAGGCCCGACGCTTGTCTGCATAAGCTGTCAAAGAGTGTCAAGGCGCTTGACAGGTTAAGCGAAAATTAGATCGCGTTACTCTACTTGTTAAAGTTTCTCGGATTTCGTTTGCTGCATTAATTATTCTTCTCCTCAGTTCATGTACATCGCTAATAGGTGTTGTGTAAACCAAAGACTTCATGTGGCCCCATAAATAATAATCGCAAGGAGTCAAATCTGGAGACCTTGCGGGCCAAGGTATTGGACCGCCGCGGCCAATCCAACGCTGCGGGAAATTTTGATCCAGCCATTGCCTAACTGTCACTCTGTAGTGTGCCGGGCATCCATCATGTTGGTATATCATACCTCTTCGGGTTTCAATTGGTACATCTTGCATGAGCTCGTGAAGATTATTTCTCAGGAAATTTTCATACGTCTCCCCGTTTAAATTGTCCGGTAGAAAAAACGGCCCAATGCAATGATTATGCAAAATTCCCATCCATACATTCAGGGAAAACCTCCTTTGATGAGCACCTTCTTTTGCCAAGTGGGGGTTTTCACCCTTGGGAGCCCAAAAGTGTATGTTGTGGTAGTTGGTTATGCCGTCACGCTCAAACTTCGACTCGTCGGTCCATAAAATCTTTTTTAAGAAGTTATAGTCGTTTTCATCGGAGTGCAGCATAAAGCGGCAGAAATCGAGCCTCCTTGCAGGGTCTCCTTCTTCTAATGCTTGTACTGGTGTGTAGTGAAAAGGGTATAACCGAGCGCTATGTACGGTGAACCACACTTTCCACTGCGTTAAACCCAGTTGCTTCGCTACAATTCTTGTAGAGGTGGTCGGATCTCTTGCAAAACGTTCCAATATTCTCTCTTCGTCTTCTACAACATAGCGAGGAGATCTTCCTGCATCACGTCGCCTTTGATGAACAGAGCCACTTTCCCGCACGCGTTGGTACGCCGCGGAAAAAACTCCAGCACTTGGTACATTATTTCGACGGGGAAAACGACGCCGGTACTCTTCCCGTGCAGCGGCTGCGTTGCCATCACAAAAACCGTAGCAGTACAGTATGTCAGCATACTCTTCGTTGCTAAAAGATGCCATTTTTGATAAATTAACTTGATCAGAAGGAATCGCAAATAACACGTCAGCGCGCTCAGGACGAGAAGCGTTAACTAAACAAAAACTCTACATAATGCTCTTTAGACGGACCCGAACTGTTACGAACCGACGCGAACAGTTACGAAGAAACCGGATTTTTTTAAACCGACCAATAATAGAGCGCTTCTTCCTCCGATAACAAAAGAATTTGACTACCTGACTACCTAATCCTGAACAAATTGTAAGGCAAAAAAATGGTGCTGAGAGTTATTAACTTACCTTACCAGATGTTTGTGAATTTTTTGCACACAAATTATACCTTTTCGGATAGCTTAATAAATAAGGAATTTAATTAAGTAATTTGTACGACTAATGTCTTATTGATTTTTTTAAACAATAAGGGGTGAAACGAGGGAAAATCATTTTCAATTTTTTTGTTAAGACTTTTGAAACACTCTGCTAATTTTTGTTTCCTGTTTAGATGGATAAATAACTTTTTTATTTGTAGTTTATCTACCTAAGAAGTAAAATTATGTTAAAGATTAAGAAATTAATAGGTAGATTTTTGTTTATTTCAAGTTTTCCTTTAAAATCGGGTGTTTTTGAAAAAAATACAAAATCTTGAATATCTCAAAAACCGTTAGCTTTTGGGCAGGGTATGATATAGCTTTTTAGGCTGCAAAAGTGATGTATTTTTACATGTTAAAAGGAAACAGACCTATTACCGGTCGCCCTGTATATGATTGGGAAAAAGGAGTCCCCTCATTGTGTTCACTGTGGTATCACGGAAGACTTAATGCACTTGTTGGTGGATTGTGACTAAAATCGTGACCTCAGAAGTCGGATGTTCCCGAAAAATTTGTTTGGGGAACAAATTAATATTATTTTGGCATTGCCTCTCTCGAGGGGATGCCTGTTTGTTAATTAAATTATATGTTTTATCTGTGAAGGGTCGCACTTGAATACAATATTATGTCTTTATTAATTGGAATAAAACCATGAGGCTGACATCGAATTGGCACATCGGTCAACGTGTCGGCAAATGGATTAAAAAATATAAAATAGGCCTTATTACAACTACAGTCCTGCGAGGATCTTTTGGCATTTGGGTGGGTGGCGTGAGTGTCGCAACTAAGAACAATACGTAATACTAAAAGTAACATTTTACAAGACGGCGATGTTAGTACTGATTTTGTACACGTGCCAAAAGATCCTTGTACGACTATACGCCTAAAGTGTGTTGTCAAATGCTATCGCCGTTGTTTGATTGATTTGGTGGTTCCGTTGATATAAGCCGCCTTCGCCGCGGTCAGTGTTTTTGAGAATGTAAACAAACAGAATGCTTAAGTAAAGCAACCTTATTATTATTATTATAGCCTTTTGTTCCAAACTGATTTGCTTGAACTTTGTTGGTTTAAATTATGTCTCTCAGTTCGGTGTGCCTCTTGGCATAGGCCTTCTCCAATTCTTTCCAGTGTGAGCGGTCTGTGGCCACTCGCGTCCAGTAAGGTCCAGCTGTAAGTTTGAGGTCGTCCTCCCATCTGCGGATTTGACGCCCCCTGCTTCTGTGGCCATCTCTCGGATACCAAAGGGTAACCTGCTTACTCCATCTATTCGTGTTGCTTCTGAGCATATGGCCAGTCCATCTCCACTTCTGTCTTTTTATATGGCAAAGGATGTCCATTAACTTAGTCTTAGCTCTCAGGTCGATGTTTCTAATTTTGTCACATTTCTTGACTGCAAGCATACCCCTTTCCATAGCACTTTGGCATGTGGATAGCTTTTGTCTGAGCTGTTTTGTTAGGGCCGAGGTCTCACAGCCGTAACTTATGCATGGTAAAATACATGAGTCAAAGGTTTTTCTTTTAATGAGCATGCTGAGTTCTTTACTTTCATAATCTCCTTTAAGGACCAGTACTTCTTCCAGCCTTGGGCTATTCGTTTTTCTACTTCCTTGGCCATTTGATCTGATGTGGAAATGATTTGTCCTAAATAGACATATTCGCTAACATATTCCAGTTTCTTGTCGTCTAAACGTATGTCCACTTCTTTTGTGTTGGTTATCACCTTTGTTTTTTCTTTGTTGATTTTTAGTCCTACTTTTTTGCTTTCTGTTGCTAGATTTTTGATCATAGCTTCTAGTTTCTTTGGATCTTCTTCAAATAGGACTATATCGTCTGCAAATCTTAAATGGTTAAGGCGTTTTCCGTTGATGTTTAAGCCGTATTGGTTCCAGTTCAGTTTTCCTTATTACTTAGCAACAAAATTACTTAGTAAGTGTAAGGATATATATTTTAAGGATTATTATATTTTATACTCATTGTTTTAAGATATTTTCTGGATTTGTTTAATGTTTTTACATTTTAAATTAAGTTGCAACACTAAGGAGTTGGCAATGCTGAGAGCGAGGTTGGGAGCGAGGGAAAAACGGAGGTTAACTTTTGGGGAACGAGCAACGAGGCTGGACGCTCTCAGCATTGGCAGCACCTGGTAGTCAGCAGCAGTATTGGCAGCACGTGGTAGCCAGGAGTTGTAAGGATACTGAGGAATAAAGGAGTCATTACTGGACGAGGTGGTTTTATTACATAAGCAACCTTATTACTCAATGTTCAAGTATTAGTATTATTTTTTCATCTTTCTATTCGTTACAAAAATTTTGACCGAGTAACAGTGTTTTAATTTCGATAAAAAAAATAGAAAAGTTTCTATGCCAAAAAAATCAGTGTTAACTGTTACCGCTTAAAGTAAAATAAAAATAGAGATGCTTGATCATTTACGTTTATCTCCTATAACCACATATAAATTACCATTCCATATTCATGGTTTCGGTATTTGCGGCATATTAACGGAACATAAACCCCCTGAATAAAGAGCTTTTACTGTACTGACTTATTTGTAACATGTTGAATAGATGTATGATTAAATGTGTAATATTAATATGTCTGTTTATCACCATCAATAGATTAGAGACGATGAGTGCTGGATGTGTTACATTTGTCTCACGAGACTGCGGCAATGTCACCAGCTGCAGCAGCTGGCCGTAAGGACACGGGGCCTCATTGATGAAATATTCCAGAATAAGGTACATAAAAGAAAAATTAATAAGACTTACACAAAATATTTTTATAATTAAGTGCCTTATAGTTTATTTACAACAAAAATGGCCTCCAAAGTAACTAACTGATATGTCTAGTTTAGTTTGTTTCCTTTTTTTAGATCAACATTACGCTTGGAGTTTTTGGATCTTTGTTAGAACTATCAACTTCCAGGACAAAGATAATTACTTCTACAGCACTCCCTCATATCAAACAGGAGTCAGACGGAGAGACGGAATTTTACCATGACAATAGTAGGTTAAATATGTGGACACCTATACTAACACAATTTATACCATTCTTGTAACTACAAGAATCCTTTTCGAAGCTCATCTAGCTATTACAATTTACAATGGATTACTTTTTTGGCCACTTGAGTTTACTCCTGTAATTTTTAGGTGCTCTACAGGAAGAAATTCTAGAAAATACAAACGCGACGGCGGTTAATTCTACCACAACCCCCTTTTCATATAGGAAACAGGTAGGCGACAATGGTAGGTATAATGTTTTCTTACCTGATGCAGGTTGCAGTTGTGTTCCAAGGGTCCCTTGAAGAATAGACATTCTCTTGAGAGGTTTCTTGGCTTTTGCTTGGTTGGCCCAGTAACTTTTTCTACTTGACATGTTATGTAACTAATTAAAACGCAGTAAAGTAGCTACGTGGTTACCGCTCAAACCCAGAGTTGCGGGTTCGAATCCTGCAGCGGGAACAAACAGTTTACAATATTTCTGGATCATGGATATGTAATATGTTTTTATTATACGTACAAACTTAAATGTATGTATTAAAATATATACTTTTTCGTTGTCTTTTTCTTCTTTGGATACTTAGCACAGGGCCAGATTTACGTGGTGTGAAGTGTCCATAGATATTATTATTATTTTTTCTGAGTTATTTTTAGAGCTTGAACAAGATGAAAGTCTAGACAATGACTTTGAGGTAGATGAGAAACCTTCCATTGTGTGTGAAGATCCTCTTGCCAGCATTACACAGGAGTTGTCGAATGTGGACAATATTGATGCACAGCAGAAGGCAAAGGTTCTGGTTTTGAATATAGTGAAGTTAAGTCAAAGTGTTATTGACAAATATGATCGCCAAAGTTCCACTAAACACCTGGTCACAGAAGATCTCAAGGGCAGGGGAGAACAAGGGCAGGAACAGAGCACGGAAAATGTAGAAATAAAACAAGAGATAGAAGATGAGATAAGAGATGAAGGTATGTATATATTGTGGTCGTGTTAGCTTCCTCTAGGAATATGTAGTAGCTACGGGCCACCATGTAATGCGATACTGACAGACTTTTTTGCCACAATCTTCTGGATTTAACAGTAGAAGAGAGACGGTAGTACAAATCTTTTTGGAGATTACATTTTAAGTTTGTTTTTGGCCTTCACAAGATTTTTAAAGCTTGTTATATTTATTGTAACATTTATTTGAGGCTGCGTTTCTATAACCACACGAATCACATCGCGGCTGGTGCGCGTGAATCCTGACCAAGTACCTTTCATTCATAGCAAATTGAGCAATATCAAATGAAGTCCAGTTGCGGAGAACATAATATGACGCGTCGGACTTCGTTCCTGGGTTGCTCTTAGTTGCTGTATGCAGTCCCCTGGTTGATTGAGAAGGTTCGGCTTTTCTATACTTAAATGCAGAGGCGGCTCTAGCCCTTGTGGCGCCCGTGTGCACCAGTACCCTGGCGCCGTCTAGTAGGAGCGGGGTCAAAATGGAATACTTACAGTTATATTTTCAAACGGAAATTCGGGTGCAAATAGTGCAATGATGTCGGGAACCAAAAAGTGTAGGAAGAAAGGGGTTACAACAACAAAAAATCACAACTTTGTAGTTGTTTTAAAAATATTTAATTAAAAACTATTATATATTACATGATGTTCGTACACACAAATATATACAAGTATACACACACACACACACACACACACACTAATGTATTTACAAAAAAGTTACTTTTCGTGCTTTAGCATTAGCGAAATCTTTAACAATGTCACTGACTTTAATTTTGATTTCATGTTCAACACTTATTAACGTTAAATTTGTTAATCTACTTTGCGACAATGTTGATCTATGATAGTTTTTAATTATTTAGTTTAGAAAATAACCTACCGCTGTGTGCTACCGTGACTGGAAGTGTAATACTTTTATTACACCCGACCGTCATTTGGCCCCTGTTAAGAAATAATAGGCACATATTTTTTATAACTTGTTTTCCTAGAGTATTATACCATTTTGGAATAAGGTTTAGTTGCGTCAATTCAAAAAAAAACTTGCCATACTAGTGTTCATACTTTTTTTTTACACCACGATACGTTAAAGTTGGTTAAAAGTAAAAGTCTTCAAAAAATTTAGGGAATAAAATAAGTTTCATTAATTTTCGTGATAAAACAAGAGTTATTCTGGATTTTCTAAGAATTGTGGTAGATAGCAGTGCTATTCAGGTTGCCTAAAAAAAAAGAAACAAATAAAAAAAAATGTGGTCATGGTAAGTAGTGAAAAATATCATAAACGGTCTCAATTTCTGAAGATTTTTTTTTTTATATAACTTAAAATATAATTGGGATATACAGGATGTCCCAGAAGTTGACGTCGTCCCTTCGAAGGCTGATAGACCAGCTCATGACTCACCAGAATATCGTAATATGACCTTAGTAAAAAATTCTTTAGTTTTCGAGATATTGGCACTTTTTATAATTTCTTAAAAATTACACCTCATGTCAGTTTTTAGACTGCCGAAACTACAATTTCCCGTATTGTGGGATACAAATTTGTATTGCAGAATCCTGACTAGTTCTGCTATTGACCACGGTTATAAAAAAACATTTTTGCTATTTTAAGTGCACAGAGAACACATTCTGAATGTTTTTCTTTAGTTAGAATTTTGAACAAAAACACTCGTTACATTGAAATCACCCAGATGTTTACTTAAAAATTGTACGTTGAAGTGTAAGATGCTTACTAAACTTAGAAACAAAACAGAATAGAAGGATTTTTTTAAAAACTGTAATGAGAAATGCAAAGAAGGAGAACACATTAATAATATCATTTAATGAGTTACACTCATTAGAGTGAGAGAATAGGTGACGCCACGCACGTCTTTTGTTTGGTCTATACATGAGTTTGTTAATAAGTTACTAGTACCTACGATACGCTATTGATGTGCATCGTTTTGTTGTTTTCTTACTTTTAACGGATTTTGCATTGTAATTTGGACTTCTTTTGCCTAGTGACTCGGACTTAAGTGTGCTTGGAGACAGTAAAGAACTGACATGGCTCTCTTCTGGACTTTTATGTTTCTGTGATACGCGTCTTACTACCAGTCATTATGGCGTATACTATACATCAGTATGCTAACATGCATTACATTTACGGGGAATACAGAGGCAACGGTGCTGCTGCAGTTAATCTGTATCGCGAAAGGTTAAGGTACTCAAGTCCAGATTACAATGCAAAATCAGTTAAAAGTAAGAAAACAACTAAACGATGCACATCAATAGCGTAACGTACTTGTAACTAATAAACAAACTCATGTATAGAACAAACAAAAGACGTGCGTGTCGTCACCTATTCTCTCACTCTAATGAGTCTAACTCATTAAATGATATTATTATTAATGTGTTCTCCTTTTTTGCATTTCTCCTTACAGTTTAAAAAAAAATCCTTGTATTCTGTTTTGTTTCTAAGTTTAGTAAGCATCTTACACATGAACGTACAATTTTTAAGTAAACATCTGAAATCACCCAGAGGTGATTTCAATGTAACGAGTGTTTTTGTTCGAAATTCTAACTAAAGAAAAACATTCAAAATGTGTTCTCTGTGCACTTAAAATAGCAAAAAAAAATTTTGACGTAGCTTAATAGCAACTATTTTACTATTTTGAAAACTACATAAAATGAGCAACTTTTTAAAGTAACAACCCAGGTTAGTGTGGTGTATTTTTTGTTCATTATGGATAGTGAAAGTTATGAGAAAAAGTTTTTGAAATCACGATTAGGGAAAAGTTTTCTTTTTTTCTACAAAGTTCAAACTCTATTAGCTTTGTTTATAACCGTGGTCAATAGCAGAACTAGTCAGGATTCCGCAATACAAATTTGTATCCCACAATACGGGAAATTGTAGTTGTGGCAGTCTAAAAACTGACATGAGGTGTAATTTTTAAGAAATTATTAAAGTGCCAATATCTCGAAAACTAAAGATTTTTTATTAAGGTCATATTACGATATTCTGGTGAGTCATGAGCTGGTCTATCAGCCTTCGAAGGGACGACGTCGACTTCTGGGACATTCTGTATAGCTTAAAGCCTTCCTTGATAAATGGACTATCCAACACAAAAATACCGACCAGTAGTTCCTGACATTAGCGCGTTCAAACAAACTCTGCAGCTTTATAATATTACCCCCTTACTAATAAACACTGTATAGTTAAACAGTGTTTTTTCACATCACACAAGTGACATGTTTAATTCGATAGAAGGAGACAAAACACTGTATAACTATTCAAAGCTTATACAGCGTTTATTAGTAAGGCGGATTGTATAGATGTAAAGCCGAATCATGTAAAGGGGAAGTCTTAATAAATGCTAAAATATTCTACAACTTAATTATTTCCTGTGAAATAGAACCTATAATCTTAAAAATAATTAGTAAAAAATAAAGTATCGCCCAGTGTATTAGTTTAGTTGTTGAAGTAAACATTATCATAACAGTACTTTTGTGTAGGTATCGAACGAGACGACGAGCAAGACAACACAGATGACTGCGAGGGGCGAGACCATGCCGGTGAAGCTCAGTCCGGCTGTTACAGGGGACCGCTCAGCTGTGATGTTTGTTTGAGGACGTTTCCGTGCAAAACCAAATTACTACTACACATCATGAGTCATACGGGGGATAAACAATACAGCTGCGACATATGTTCAAAGACATTCTCACAAAAGGGCCATTTAAACGACCACCAAATGATACATATGGGGGAGAAACCATACAGCTGCGATATATGTTCAAAGACATTCTCACGAAAGGGCAATTTAAACAAACACTTACCTGTACATAAAGGTGAGAAACCATACAGCTGCAACATATGTTCAAAGACATTCTCACTAAAGGGCAATTTAAACAGCCACTTAGTGACACATAGAGGTGAGAAACCATACAGCTGCGACATATGTTCAAAGACATTCTCACGAAAGGACAATTTAAACCGCCACCTAGTGACACATAGAGGTGCAATACCATACAGCTGCGACATATGTTCCAAGACATTCACACAAAAGGGCCATTTAAACAGACACCTAGTGACACATAGAGGTGAGAAACCATACAGCTGCGACATATGTTTAAAGACATTCTCACGAAAGGGCTGTTTAAACGACCACCAAATGATACATACGGGGGAGAAACCATACAGCTGCGACATATGTTCAAAAACATTCTCACGAAAGAGCCATTTAATCAGGCACCTAATGACACATAGAGGTGAGAAACCATACAGCTGCGACATATGTTCAAAAACATTCTCACGAAAGAGCCATTTAATCAGGCACCTAATGACACATAGAGGTGAGAAACCATACAGCTGCGACATATGTTTAAAGACATTCTCACGAAAGGGCTGTTTAAACGACCACCAAATGATACATACGGGGGAGAAACCATACAGCTGCGACATATGTTCAAAAACATTCTCACAAAAGAGCCATTTAATCAGGCACCTAATGACACATAGAGGTGAGAAACCATACAGCTGCGACATATGTTCAAAAACATTCTCACGAAAGAGCCATTTAATCAGGCACCTAATGACACATAGAGGTGAGAAACCATACAGCTGCGACATATGTTCCAAGACATTCACACTAAAGAGCAATTTAAACGACCACCAAATGATACATATGTGGGAGAAACCATACAGCTGTGACATGTGTTTAAAGAAATTCCCATATAAGAGCAGTTTAAACAAACACTTAACTGTACATATAGGTGAGAAACCATACAGCTGCAACATATGTTCAAAGACATTCTCACGAAAGGACAATTTAAACAGCCACCTAGTGATACATACGGGGAAGAAATCATACAGTTGCGACATATGTTCAAAGACATTCTCACGAAAGGACCATTTAAAGCGCCACCTAATGGCACATAATATAGGTGAGAAACCAAACAGCTAAAGAGAATTTCAAACAAACACCTAACTACACATACAGATTACAACGCACACAGCTGACTGACATTTGGGGCATTTCACGCCAAGCGGACAACCAAAAAAGGTGAGGTCGTGAATTTCGTTTATATTCTGGTCACTTATACTTCTAGGTGACGTAGATGTGTACACACAATATTTTTTTCGTATCAATCTTTATTGCTGAGTTATGAGCTTTTAAAAATTTACTAAGAGTGAAGTCCGTTACTTTTGGATGCTTATTAATTGTTTCAATTTATTGTTAATAAAAACTAAAAAATATTGTTTCTTGTAGTTAAAAAGTAATTTTTTTTTGTTTGTCGAATTCTAAACTATAGACTTAACTGGTGAGGACAGTATGTGCACTCCTTCCTGTAATATAACAAGCAAAAATAAGTTAAAAAAGTATATAAAAGTTAAAAAATGTATTAGGAAATCTCAGCAGTTATTGTTAAAAAATAAAAAAATAATTAACAAATTATCAAGAACATCTAAAGATAATTTGTTAATTAAAAATAAATTAATAAGCTATAGCCAGGAGCTAGAAAAAACAAGGCTTGATTATGAGACCGACGTATGTAGCCTCCAGGCTGAGATTTTAGAGCTTCATTGCTCCCTTCAAAATATAAGGGATAAATATGAAATTTCCCAAAAAGAAATTAGTGCACATATATTGGCAACGGGTGATTTATTAGAACTCATTAAATATAATGAAGACCGGGTCCAATCACTGATAATAGCTCAAAATGACAATGAGAACATGGTAAGTCACTCCTTTAACTACTTAGATAAAACTAGTCTCAGCACAGGTATCCATACGGAGGTCTCAAAAAATATAATTAATAGTACACCACCATCATCATCAGCCGAGACCAACCACATCAGTATATATAGTGATGAGATTGGTCAAGGCCTCGGTGGAATAGTGACTAAATACTGTGAGGGGCAATTAGTGATCAACAATTGTATGCCTGGGGCACCCTTTGACCAGATATTGACAAGAGCCCTTATGGACACTCATCGTCCCAACACGACTTTAATTGTATTAATTGGGAGAAGGGGCAAGGTGTACAAAAACCAAATTAAAACATACATTCAATCTTTGAGTGAATTAGAGAATATAAAAAAAATTGTTTGGTTCACCTTTCCCTACATAAAAAATTTGCCACACGAAAATAATATTAGATATAAGTTGAATAGCCTACTGTGTAGTGCTTTTAATAGTAATAATTATATTATTGTAAATAATAATGCACAACATCTACATGTTATAGACATTAATAACATTCTAAGTTATTCTAGACTAGCTTTTGCCCGCGACTTCGTCCGCGTGGAACAATACTTTGGGATATCGCTGAAATTTACCCGCGACTTTATTTATGACTAACGAAAGCGGAATCCTATTTTTTTAAACGGAACCCTAAAATAAAAGTAGCCTATGTTAGACCCTATAACATCAGCTATCTGCTAGTGAAAGTCCCGTGAAAATCGGTCCAGCCGTTTCAGAGATTAGTCGGAACAAACAGACAGACAGACCGACTGACAGACAGACAGACGGACAGACAAAATTTAAAAAAAAAATGTATTTTATTGTAAGTACCGAATATACTTTCAGATTCATTATGTAATAACCTAACCAAGAGCATGTCAGGACATGTCTAAGGAGGGTTCCGTAACTATAAACGCGTAATATTCTTTTTTTTTAATTACTCCAAAAGTTACTGTCCGATTTGGTTCACAATAGTTTTCCTAAAGAGTTTTTAGCATGATCTATCAGCATGAAAATTTGCAAGTTTCTATCTCCTATAGTTTAAAAATGCTAGGGGGGGGACCAACTTACAAACTACTTTGGAGGCCGATTACTCGAAAATGGTCAACTTTATAAAAAAGTAACGTATGAAACCTTGCCTTTATTTTAAAAGACCTATTCTACGATACCCCACACGATGGGATAGAGTGAAAAAATATTTTTCATCCCCACTTCACATGTATGGAGAGCCACCCCTAAAATATAAAATTATTATTTTTTTATGATCCCGAAACCGTGACCTATACACAATCTATAACTGCACCAAATTTCATCAATTAATATTCATAATTACAGGAGCTAGAGGCGCGGACAGACAGACAGACAGACAGACAGACAGACAGACAGACAGACAGACGGACAGAGCGAAACTATAAGGGTTCCTTAAGTATTACGGAACCCTAATAAAAAGCTGTTAATTTGAAGTTACAAACAGACACTTAAATTATATTTAACTGTATAGACGTATAGATATTATAATATGTATTATATTTTAAGATATTATCAATTTGATGTTTATAAAATAACTAAACTAAACTAAACTAAACATTAACCCGCACGCGCACCCCGCCTTGGTGACGCCTACTTCGCAACGGGCCGTGCAGCAGAAATCGTAATATTTTAATTTCGCCATAACTTCAAAACAAAACGTCCAATTTTAATCATTCACAGACCAAATATTATCTACATAAACTGTACTTAGTGATGAAATAATTTATTTTGATAAGGATTAATAACATGAGTAAAATAAACTCGTTTAAATGTAGTCCAAAAAAAATTCAAGATTTCTAAATAAAAAAATGGTTGTTGTGCCTCACTCGACATAGATAGGTATAGTGTGTCGCGGACTTTTTTGTAGATATTTATAATATCTACAATTAATTAGAACATTTTACGGTTCTATCTTTTATAGTTTAGGCAGCGTACGCAAAATAAGTAACTTTTCTGGTTGATTTTTTACACCTTGTGTCCGAAAAACCCAAATATCTTACGGAACCCTATTTTTTTCCAAAATAAAATTTAGCCTATGTTACTCGTGGATAATGTAGCTTTCGAATGGTGAAAGAATTTTTGAAATCGGTCCAGTACTTTTTGAGCCTATTCATTACAAACAAACAAACAAACAAACAAACAAACAAACAAACATACAAACAAAGTTTTCCTCTTTATAATATTAGTGTAGATATAAATATTTTACATTAGACTAGCTGTTGCCCGCGACTTCGTCCGCGTCAACTGATGGCGCAATAATGCATCAATTTCGATCAAATTCGATTACCATAAAAAAGGTTACCAAGTACTTAAGTCAATCTTAAAAGATTTTTTTAGATCATAGAAATAGAGGAATAATTCTTTCATACATATTTTTTTTGTAACTTGAGCCGTTTACGCAGCGCACGCAACGGAAGCCCTCAAATAAAGCTCAAATATGAATAATTTTCCCCGTTTTTGCAACATTCTCACTGATGCTTCGCTCCTATTAGTCGCAGCGTAACGTTATATAGCTGAAAGCCTTCCTCGACAAATGGACTATCCAACACAAAAATAAATTTTCAATTATTTCGACGACCTCTGTGGCTCAGTTGGTTGAGCGTGTTGGTGCTCAAGCCGGGGGTCGCGGGTTCAAATCCCGCCGAAGGAACAAAAAGTTTTTCTGTATTCCTGGGTCATGGATGTGTATTAAATATGTGTATAATATAATAAAAATCTTAAATATGTGTATAGTATAAAAGTATTAAATATATTTCCGTTGTCTGCTACCCGTAGCACAAGTTCTTCGAGAACTTACCACGGGATCAGATTGACGTGGTGTGAAGCGTCCATAGATATTATTATTATTATTCGATTAAGTAGTTCCTGAGATCAGCGCGTTCAATCAAACAACGTAAGCCCTCAAAGATGAATAGTTTTTCCCACATTTTCCACTGATTCTTCACTCCTATTGGTCACAGCGTGATGCTATATAACCTAAATCCTTCCTCTATAAATGGATTTTTCAATTCGAACCAGTAGTTCCTGATAGCTACTATAGATTAGCGCGTTCAAACAAAAAAACTCTTCAGCTTTATAATATTAGTATAGATAGCTGATGCGCGCGGCTCGTCACGCGTATGTACAGTAACCCACGGGAACCGTATATGTACCGCGATAAAAAGTAGCCTATGTTCTTCTTCGTGGTCTCCTTTATATCTGTGCCAAATTTCATGATAATCGGTTTAGTAGTTTTTACGTGAAACTGTAAACAATGTATCCCACAAGAACAGTACATTTCCCTGTGATAAAAAGTAGCCTATATTCTTTTTCAGGCTATACTCTCTGTATTTGTGTACCAAATTTCGTTTCAATCGGTTCACTAGTTTTGGCGTGGAAGACGGATAAACAGACACACACTTTCCCATTTATAATATAGCATTCGCAAATATTTAATATATAATTAACTTTTGCATTCTTGTCAGATTTATTTTTCAACATGATGACAATATATTATGTCAAAATAAAAATAAAGCTCACGGGCTATCGATTGCTTCGATCAAATTGGAAATTAATTCGTATTTGAAAGTAAATTGCTAACGACAAACTATTACATAAAATGATTAGTGTGAGACCTACCAGCTAGTTTTTGCGGTGGGGGTCAAAAGTTGGAACGTATATATACGAATTTCATATAAAAACTTAAAAAGTATAGTAAGGTGGTCCTAGGATCTCAGACTATATTCAATTTTTATCTAAACCGATTTACTTGCAACTACGAATCCAGTAAATGTTTAAATTGTAAAGACTAAATCGATCGATCGCTTGTGAGTGGGAAGCTTTAAATCAAAAGCACTAAGGAGTATTTATATCAACTTTAAAGCAAATCACTCCCAAACAACTTTCTTTCTCTTTTTATTCCCGTTAGGGGACGAATTTCAATAAACTATGATACACGAATTCCATCAATTCTGTTACATAATGTTTGTGCAAAATATGAAGTAGATTGGACCAAGGAATCACGTTGTCCCATACAAACTGTTTTCCCTCTTTTCACCCCCTTAGGAGTCGAATTTCGAAAAATCCCTTCTTATCGGATCCCTACGCATTACAAAGAGCAAGCCCTGCAAGTTTCAGGTCTCTACGATCAGCGGTTTAGGCTGTGCGTTGATCCGTCAGTCATTCAGGACAAAGGATTTTATATGTATAGATAAGTTTTACTTATCTAATTATCATCATCGACTCATAGCATATTCGCTATTAAATTTTTTAGATTTAAGCATAGCCAATGCAGTGGCTAACCCGACTCCTGCTTCTTTTGAACAGAGTATTACTAGTAATACAACACTTTTGGATAGTTTGGAACAGGGCCGGATCTACCTAAGGGCTACTTGGGCTGCAGCCCAGGGCCCCGAGGTTACAAGGGGCCCCCAGACCCCGCTAAAAACAATAGGCGATAATTAGAATTTAAAAAATGGTTGTCTGTAAAGTCAGTTTACGGGCGATATTTTTACGTGATATTGTCATAAGAAAGTTAAGGCGGAAAATACGTGTGAAAGGATGTTTTCATGCTGATTTTCATTAATTTTTTTAAGATATAAAAAATGAATATTATTTATTGAAACTATTTGGTTATTTATTACATAATATATTCATGAATTTTCTTTTCATAATATTAAATATGATAATATTAAATATAATAAAATTAAATATACTAAACATATTAAATATAATATAATTTTTACAAAAATATAACTTAATTTATTTTTGAACAAAAAATTAAATCGTCTTCCAAAGTAAAAATACACAAAAAAGTATGAAATAAAACTTATTCTCTAAATGATTCCCCTTTTAAATTTGGCTATTTCTCTACTCAATCTTCTTAATTTTGAAGTCGCTACCAGCCCAAACGATATCCTACAATATTTTATGGAACTCACGTTCATATTTGCTGGTACAGACTTCAAAGTTAAGAAGATTGAGTAGAGAAATAGCCAAATTTAAAAGGGGAATTTTTAGAAAATAAGTATTATTTCATACTTTTTTGTGCATTTTTACTTTGGAAGAAGTTAAATTTTTTGTTTAAAAATAATAATTTTACCCATTTTTAACCGACTTCCAAAAAAGGAGGCGGTTATTCGTTCGGCTGTATATATATTTTTTTGTATGTTCAACGATAATTCCGCCGTTTGTGGACCGATTTTCAAAATTCTTTTTTTGATATAAAGGGTATAATCGTTTTCAAAAAAGTGGTGACCTGATGATGGGATCCATGAGGAATCGAGGGAACTCGTCGAAATTAATATAGTCGAAAATCGAAATCACCATATGTGTATATGGTGATTTCTCTTTTTCTGAAGTAGACCAAGCATATGGTACCAAAAAGTAAGATTTTGTCTGGATCCAAAAGTACAGACCAGAACTCCTGACTCCTTATATATACATGTTTGGGGATTTCGGCGTTGTTTAAAGAACTGCAAGCATATGTCACCATATCAATTAGAGTAATCATCATCATCACCACCACTATCATACTTCTCATAGTATTTTACACTAACACGGATATCTTTGAACATTACTCTGCCGTTTACGGACCTGTTTGTTGTTGTAAAGGGTTTAATTCGAAATTGGTCCTTTAGTCACTAAAGTGGAAACCTGATGGTGTGCGTTACCCCAGCCAGATGTTGTGGATTTTGTTAACTTTTTACCTATGCTCAATTAGAGCGTTGTCTCCTGTAATTGAGCATTGCATTTTCATAATTTGCTCCTTTATAGTTTTCGAGGAAAACTCGAAAAACAGATCTGGCTGGAGTAACGTTTCAAAACGTTACTCCAGCCAGAGATTTTTTCTTCTAAAGGATATTTTAAGAAAAATAATATGCAAATAATTAGAGCGTTGCAGGGTGTAATTGAGCGTATAAAATTTTCATTTGTAGCTTGATCCGTTATGAAGATATTCAAAATCCTGCTGGAGTAACGTTTGGCGATTTCTTAGATCTCGAAGACTGTTGGATGCAGATGTACAATTTTTGGTACACGGCTTCTCCCAAATGTGCTTAAATTTGCTCGGCAATAAAAAAGAAATAATAATACACGCTTTACAAGTTTTTTGATATTTTATAAAAACTACTTAGCACGTTCTAGCACTTTTTTTAACAGGTCTAGAGACATAATTCAAATTGCATATTATAGTTTACATCAATCTTCAATTGAGCATTAAAGTCTTATCAAGATCCAGTTGGTAGTTATCTAATTATGACGAAAATTAATTCATAAAAGTGCACAATACCAGCGAGATCCTATAAAATCGGTATCTTGTGTGTTTCCTATTTCTAGGTGATACCAATAATTAGAGCGTTGGTTTAATTATATACAGGTAAATTTTTACCTAAAAACACTCAATAATTTGGGAGATAATGGAAATAATAACAAATTGATAAATAACGCTTGACAACCTGACCGAGTTAAGATGGTCACAAAAAAGCGGCCGTTTTATACATTAAGCTGACATTCTGAAATTTATAGGGTAATATTAGTACAGGTATGTAAGCAAGTGTAAAAATTTAAATTTATTTCAATCTAAGAGATCATCAGACTTCACTTTATTAATATCGCTCGAAAAGTTCTAAATCAAACCATTCCTAAAAATGGTAGGCATAATTATTGATAACACAATAAATGTATTGCGAGCTTTAAACAAAGCTTTTGGACTCTTAAGCGCTCGACATCTTTTACGTAAAAGACGTTGAGTGCATAAGTTTTCTAGTCCACTCAACAATGGACATAGGTAGATAGTACAAATAAGCACAAAAAATTATTACGTGTCGTGACACTTTTAATAAATCAATTAAATCTCTTTTTTCTTATTTTAAAAGAAAAAAATTATTACCTATGTCTTTCTCGGCCATTGAAATTTAAGTCTTTACAATTTTGGATATTAAGTTTATTTCTGAAAAAACTGGCACATTGAACAAATAAGCACTGCACTCCGGGAGTGCTGACAGAAGTGAAAACTTGAACTTTAAAATGGAAATACCACCATGAACCATCTAGGTTAAAATATACCAACTTAAATATACCAACTTTCATGCTCGCGTAAAGGAACTAAGACAGAAAACAGTTTCAAGTTGCATCTTACGATTTTTCAATCAGGATTCAGAACACTTGTCCTAACGCCGCTAAAGGAGTTTTCACTTCAAAAAGTGAGACTGCATATTTACCTCGTTTTCTCCAAAAGGTAGCCAAAGCCGCTGTAAGTCGCTATTTCTTTTTAGACAATTTATGTAGGTACACAATATTGGATCACATGGGCGTACCCGGGAGGGGTGGCCCTGCCCCCCTGGGTACTTGGTACAATTTTGGTACTTGGTTCTGGGTACAATTATAATATTATAACCTTCGCAATTTCTACACCTGTTACTTGTCGGTTTTATTAAAATAAAATTAAAAAATAAAAAGCAAGCCAAATTTTCGGAATAATGAATTATTCCGAAAATTTGGCTTGCTGGTAGAAAATAGCCAAATTGTGAGGGAGTACCCACGAGCGAGCGGCTTGCATTTATTTGACATGTTATATAGTTTTCAAAGTGCACAACGAGTTTTGGTTAAATTATGCTTATTCCACTGCTACAATTGAAAGGTCATTCAGCAAACTTAGACGTGTAAAAACGTGGCTAAATCCTAATGCTATCTACAGACACACGAATTTGGTACGGAGCGTACAGCGGACCATATCCGGAGACCAAAACCGGTGTCGCTACATACGCACGGATTTGGTACGGTGCAGTGGAGCGTAAAGCTCGACACTCGTGTGTTCGATTTTATGCTATATTACATTAGCACAGAGTTCTATTTACAGTGCTGTTTTTAAACGACGACGATGATTCCCGCAATTCATTAATAACGAGTAGTTATACCAACACTTAAAAAAATATTCTCCCCAAATTTTACCCCTGATTACTTATACAATTGACAGGTCTAAGAGATAATAAGCTAGAAAGAAAGGTTATATGTTTAACATAAAGACTTACGCGTGAATAACATAAAACTAACTTGTCTTAATCTGATTTCACTCCCAATACATTTTCATATCCCTGGCTATATACACATTAAAATAATTTTTATTATTACATACAAATTGATTCATAACGAGTAAACTCTAAACATCCTGTCCCCTAGTAAACCCCCGAAAAATTTTTCCCTAATTTTGGGGGGTAGGTACATCCCTAATTTGGCAACACTGATAGCGTTGTACGGCCGTACCGCCGGACTGCTCTACACATGCACGGATCTGGTACGGAGCGGACCAGATCCGATGCGGACAACGGCGAACTCTTCGCCTTCTTCATAATTATGTTGGCCGGACTGCCCTACACACGCTCGGATCTGGTACGGAGCGTACCAGATCCGCTGTACGCTCCGTACCAAATTCGTGTGTCTGTAGACACCATAAGATCGACTATGACCGAAGGCAGATTAAATGGGCT
Organism: Glaucopsyche alexis; assembly: GCA_905404095.1. NCBI lineage: Eukaryota > Metazoa > Arthropoda > Insecta > Lepidoptera > Lycaenidae > Glaucopsyche > Glaucopsyche alexis. The sequence goes on along the minus strand of FR990063.1, from coordinate 4,706,746 downwards.
TTGTATGCTCAGTGTGCTCAGAAAATTTGTTTACGGTATGGACGATTCTTTCATGGAAAAATTTGGCACAGATTTAGAGTAGACCATGGGGAAAGGCATAGGCTACTTTATATCGCGGAAAGATGTACGGTTTCTTCGAAATTAACTTTTGCGCAAACGAAGTCGCGGGCAACATCTAATACAAGATAAACTAATAAACGGCGGACAATTTTAAGGTCTACTATTTACAATTTTAAGGTAATACTAACAGTCCGCCTGCAGTCTGGTCCAAAATATATCAATAAGGCTTTCAAACCAAATCTGACAGCGCGGCTGCCAAGTATTTAGTCCATAATAATAATAATAATAATAATATCTATGGACGCTTCACAACAATCTGGTTCCGTTCTAAGTATCGGAAGAACTTGTGTTACGAGTACCAGACATCGGAAATATATAATACTAGCGACCCGCCCCGGCTTGGCACGGGTACAATACTAATACTGCGGGTACCTTACTCATATCTCATAGATCTAAACTCCCCTCCCGCACGCGCACCCCCGCGCCCGCCATTGTGACGCCCACTTCGCAACGGGCCTTGCAGCAGAAATCGTAATATTTTAATTTCGCCAAAACTTCAAAACCAAACGTCCAAATTTAATCATTCAAAGACCAAATATTATCTACATAAACTGTATTTAGTGATGAAATAATTTATTTTGATAAGGATTAATAGCATGAGTAAAATAAACGCGTTTAAATGTAGTACAAAAAAAAATCAAGATTTATAAATAAAAAAATGGTCGTTGGGACTTTTTTGTAGATATTAATAATAAGATATATAAGACCTACAATTAATAAGAACATTTTATGGTTCTATCTTTTATAGTTTAGGCAGCGTACGCAAAATAAGTAACTTTTCTGGTTGATTTTTTACACCTTGTGTCCGAAAAACCCAAATATCTTACGGAACCCTATTTTTTTCCAAAATAAAATTTAGCCTATGTTACTCGTGGATAATGTAGCTTTCGAATGATGAAAGAATTTTTGAAATCGGTCCAATACTTTTTGAGCCTATTCATTACAAACAAACAAACAAACATACAAAGTTTTCCTCTTTATAATATTACTAGCTGACCCGGCAAACTTTGTTCTACCTTAGAGGCAATAAATGAGCAGATTTTGGATTTCATTAAGTGCAATTTTTCATTAGGATAATAGATATAATTAAAAAGAAATCAATTATTTTAATGATCGTTAAAATGGGCCATGTATTTTGTTGCATGGGTTGCAATCTTCAGTAAAGCATCTTGTAATAGACGACATTTTTCGTTTTATTATCAGGCGCAAGAATAAATAACGCAGATTGTCTTCGCATCCGTGAATATGCCACATATAATTGACCAGGTGAAAAACATGGATTTTGTAGATTCAGACCACAAACTTCAAGGATTGACCTTGTGACTTATTAATGGTCATGGCGAATGCAAGACGGATCGGAAATTGAAGTAGTTTGAACTCAACGGCGTATCGGTATTCGGTAGGGATCATCGGGATCTTCGGAATGAGAACTTCCTCACCTTCGAATTTTCCTTTGGGTATCGTCGCGTAAATCACATTATTTGTAAATCCCTAAATCCCTTAATTACTAAATCCCCAAACATATTTTTCTGCGATAAATAGTAGCCTATGCTCTTCCTCGTAGTCTACTCTATGTCTGTGCCAATTTTCATGATGATCGTTTAAGTAGTTTTACGTAAAAGCGTAAATACAGTTGTCCACAGGAACCGTACATTTCCCGCGATAAAAAGTAGCCTATGTCCTTCCCAGTGGTCTACATTATATCTGTGCCAAATTTCATGATGATCGGTTAAGTAGTTTTTACGTAAAAGCGTAAATACAGTATTCCACGGGAACCGTACATTTTCTGCAGTGAAAAGTAGCCTATGTCCTTTCCCGTTCTCTACTTTATATCTGTGCAAAATTTCATGATGATCGGTTAAGTAGTTTTTACGTATTCCACGGGAACCGTATATTTTCTTGCAATAAAAAGTAGCCTATGTCCTTCCTCGTGGTCTACTTTGTATCTATAGCAACTTTCATGATGATCGGGTAAATAGTTACGTAAAAGCGTAAATACAGTATTCCACGGGAACCGTACATTTTTATGCAATAAAGAGTAACCTATGTTCTTCCTCGTAGTCTACTTTATATCCGTGCCAAATTTCATGATGATCGGTTAAGTAGTTTTTACGTAAAAGCGTAAATACAGTATTCCACGGGAACCGTACATTTTCCCGCGATTAATAGTATCCTATGTCCTTTTCCTGGTTCTAAGCTACCTCCCTACCAATTTTCAGCCAAATCGGTTCAGCCGTTCTTGAGTTATAAATAGTGTAACTAACACGACTTTCTTTTATATATATAGATAGTGTAGATTTAGTTATATTATATTTAAGATTTGTATTATATAATACACACATTTAATATATATTAATGAATCATGACCTAGAAACACAGAAAACTTTTTGTGTTCCCTGGCGGGATTCGAACGCGCGACCTCCGGCTTGAGCGCCAACGCTTTAACCACTGAGCCACAGAGGTCGTCTAGCTAGCTAGTCTATAAGCGGGCGCACTATCTTTTCTCGAAGCATTTTGCGGCTTTTTCGTGCCCCCATATTTTTGTTTGTATTTGTAATCAAGCTAGCGGTCTGAAATTTTGTAACGAAGACGTCGTTGGCGGCACAAGCTAATATTTTAAATTTCATAAAAATCGTGTGTATAGTTTAGGAGATATTAGGTAAGCGGGAAAGAAAACGATTTTGAAAGATGGATGGAGGTATGGAGCCATCGTAAGCACAATTCAAAGCATACTTATAGCAGACTTAGAAATTTAAATTTTCTGCCAGGCTAGGTAATTTTGCTACAAGTAAAGGGAAAATATAGGAAAAGTAAAAATTCTGAATAAAAATAATAATTTTATAATTTACTAGATGTTGCGTATGTCATGGGATACTCATCCCAACTTACCTGTCCGGTAGTTGTGGTATAGTATACGGGTATGCGACCCCGGCTTCCCTAGTCTGTCTACTACTACTGTCCTATCCCTTGCCCTCCTGGGCGGTAATATCCTACATTTCCTATTTCCCACTCTAACTTACCAATCTTCCTTTCCACACCACCTATCCTTCCCTTTCCCTATTCCACCAATCCGTGGAAATGCAATGGATAATCATAAAAATAATTTAATTATCCAAAATGGCGGCGATGTGGTTCACTTCACCACCCATCACGTCTCGTTTCTCGCGGAGATGAAAAGCGGACCATGGAGAGCCGCTTCGCTACGTTGGATGTAAGAGGAGGAATGGATGGTAAGAATGAAAGTGAACGAAGCGAAACGAGTATGTTAGGATCGTAGCAAGTGGCAAAAAGTGGTCTCTGCCCTTTACGGGAAAAAGGCGTGATTATATGTATGTATGTATATTAAGAATTCACATAAACAAAATGTATAAGTTCACTGGTAACATTGTAATCCTTATTTGTTTACCAAACGTCATAAATTGAGAAGTGGTAGGTTATTTTAAATTCGAGAAGATGCTTCGTGAGGAATGGGCCGATTCAACCCGAGTATCATGGAGAATAGAGGTAAGGAGATCCATCTTGTATGGGGGATAACTTGATAAAGTGTCCACCCGTAAAGACCAAGTTATAGTTCGAAAACTCACCGAAATAGCGCTATACACTAGCGTGAACGAAGTGGAAATAATATGAAGTTAGCAATAAGAGATGGAGTGAAGTTATTTGAAAGTTAATTATTGGTTAGTTACTATAATAATTTGTGGCCATTTTGTGTCGCTCTTTTTGAAAATTTTCCACTCGCTACTATTGCGCCATCTTACGAGTATCTTGCTCCCTTTCAACGGACACTTTTTAATACACGAGATGGTTCTCCTTACCTCTATTCTCCATGCCGAGTATGTAGTGATTAGTATTATTCACCAATAATTGTAACCAAGAGCATGTCAGGAATTCAGGACATATCTAAGGAGGGTTCCATATCTATAAACGCGTAGTACGTTTTTTCAAAATACTTCAAAATTTACTGTCCGATTTCGTTCAAAACAATTTTTCTAAAGAGTATTTAGCATGATCTAGGTATCAGCTGGGAAAATTGCAAGTTTTTAAGTCTCATAGTTTAGAAATACCTATAATTACAAAAGACCTATTCAATGACACCCCACACGATGAGGTAATATGAAAAAAAATTTAATCCTTATTTCACATGTATGAGAGCCACCCCTTAAATATAAAATTATGATTATATTATACCAAAACCGAGATCTATAATATATTACATTCTATAAATATAACAAAAAATTTCATCAATTTATATTTATATTACAGAAGCTAGAAGGGCGGACGGATAGACAGACGGACGGACGGACAAAGCAAAACTAAAAGGGTTCCTTGAGTACTACGGAACCCTAAAAAGTATTATTGTGTATTATGTATATGGGTGATTCTTAAATTCTAGTATTATAACATTTTAATACTTGCTTACTTAACTGTACTTTTAGTACCAATATCATCCTATACATTTCAGAATATATGCTTGATGTATGAAACGGCCGCTTTTTTGTGACCATCTTAACTCGGTCGGGTTGTCAAGCGTATTTATCGATTTGTTATTATTTCTATTATCTCCCAAATTATTGAGTGTTTAGGTAAAAATTTACCTGTATATAATTAAACTAACGCTCTAATTATTGGTATCACCTAGAAATAGGAAACATACAAGATACCGATTTTATAAGATCTCGCTGGTATTATGCACTTTTATAAATTAATTTTCGTCATAATTAGATAACTACCAACTGGATCTTGATAAAACTTTAATGCTCAATTGAAGATTGATGTAAACTATAATATGCAATTTGAATTATGTCTCTAGACCTGTTAAAAAAAGTGCTAGAACGTGCTAAGTAGTTTTTATAAAATATCAAAAAACTTGTAAAGCGTGTATTATTATTTATTTTTTATTGCCGAGCAAATTTAAGCACATTTGGGAGAACCCGTGTACCAAAAATTGTACATCTGCATCCAACAGTATTCGAGATCTAAGAAATCGCCAAACGTTACTCCAGCAGGATTTTGAATATCTTCATAACGGATCAAGCTACAAATGAAATTTTTATACGCTCAATTACACCCTGCAACGCTCTAATTATTTGCATATTATTTTTCTTAAAATATCCTTTAGAAGAAAAAATCTCTGGCTGGAGTAACGTTTTGAAACGTTACTCCAGCCAGATCTGTTTTTCGAGTTTTTCTCGAAAACTACAAAGGAGCAAATTATGAAAATGCAATGCTCAATTACAGGAGATAACGCTCTAATTGAGCATAGGTAAAAAGTTAACAAAATCCACAACATCTGGCTGGGGTAACGCACACAACCTGATGATGCGATCCATAAGGAATCAGGGAACTCCTCGAAATTTATATCGACACATATAGTGATTTTGTCTTTTACTGAAATAACACATGCATATGCTACCAAAAAATAAGATGTTGTACCAAGGTACACTGGATCCAAAAGCACTGAACAGATCTCCTCAATCTTTTAAGATATGCGTTTGGAAATTTCAGCATTGTTTAAAGAACTGCAAGCATATGCCACTTTGTAACTTACAGTAATCATCATATTAATAACAATACCTAATGGAAGCTTGGCGCGTATTCAATTATACATTCGATCGTTTTTTTTAGACGTTCTTAATACGTAATTAATAATAACTTATCAAAATATATCACTAAAAAAGGGTGAAATTATTATTTTTAAACAAAAAATTAAACCGACTTCCAAAGTAAAAATACACAGAAAGTATGAAATAAATTTTCTAAATAATTCCCATTTTAAATTTGGCTATTTCTCTACTTAATATTCTTAATTTTGAAGTCGGTACCAGCAAATATGAACGTGAGTTCTATAAAATATTGTAGGATATCGTTTGGGCAAATAAAATAAAATAAAAGAATTTGCAGCTCAAAAATGCAGAAAGTTTGATTTATAAATTATAATTTATATAACATAATTGTCACACACATAACCTGTCAATGCTTTTACTAATTCATAATAAATAAATAAAATTATTGTTTTTTATATTCTTATTTAAATCACTATTTCGGTTTCTCCCTCACCCAAAGGTTGAATGGAAGAGATTGCTACCACAGCAATAAGGTCGCCCTTTGTACAACTATTACTTGCGTAGGTTTAAGTAATATTTATGTTTTTTGTGCAATAAAGAATATGTAATAATATCATTATAGAAACAGTTTTTTGTAATGGCTATTAGTTGAATACTTAGATAGGCCCCTAAGTAGTTTCAGCCCAGGGCCCCACAAATTCACGATCCGCCCCTGGTTTGGAATATGTTCCAAATAATTTAAATTAGTATCTAAGACAACAGAGGAAGTCTCTAGCTCTAGTTTTATAAGTAGTTTAAATATAGAAAATAATTTCCCAGAATTGCTTACCAAAAATGTCATAAATAAAAAAAAAAACATGTTATATTAACCTGGTGCACCAAAATTTGCAAGGATTGGTAGGTAAAGAGTTAGAAATTGAATTGTTTTTAGAACATTACAATGTAGACATTTTATGTATTTCAGAACATTGGTTCAAGAAATGTGAACTTACACTAAACTTTTGTAGTCACCAGGTTGCAAGTTCGTTCAGTCGAGAAAAAGCTATTAGAGGCGGTTCATTAATATTAATAAATAAGAATTTTAAATTTAAAGAAAGAAAAGATATTGTCAGCCTCTCGACTGAGCGTTCTACTGAAATTGCCTGCATAGAGACGGAGCATTTTATTATTGTGAATGTATACAGGCCTCCATCTGGGTTATATGAATCTTTTGAAAAAACTATGGAAACATTATTAAACAAAGTATGTATATCTAACAAACAAATAATGTTATGTGGTGATTTTAACATCAATTTGTTACATAATAATAATCCAACCACAGTTAGATTCACATCCTTATTGAAATCATATAACCTGATTAACTTGTTTATTGAACCTACAAGAATTTGTGGTAGCTCAGCTACTTGTATTGATAACATTTTCAGTAACTTGACACCAAATAAAAAGGAAACAATAAATGTATTGAGTTCTGATCACTGTGGACAGCTGGTTACACTGAATGCTGTGTGTTTAAAAAATTATTTATCTACTAATAAGAATGTGTTTATTCCAGTCAATAAAAAACGTATTGAGAAGTTTAGAAGCAATATATTATCTAATCTGCAGAGCTTTGAGGAGAAACACGGTTTAAATTTCGATTTTACACAATTATTTAATTTAATTAAAAGTCAATATACTTCTGTTTTTACTTCTAAACCGGTTAGGCCTCAAAGTACTAGTAGATTTAATGAATGGGCAACTGCGGGAATTCATATTATAGATGTACCAGAATCTCATGGCAAATAGGGAAATAAAATTTTGTAGTGTGCAATACTGGGGAAATTGAATTAAACGATCTTGATACTGGTTAATTTTTAATTATGTCTTTAGTATTATTGAACATGAATTATAATAAGACTGTGTGAAGAATGTTCGGTGTATAATATAGAAAACTAGCTTTTGCCCGCGGCTTCGCCCGCGTGGAATAGTGTTCATTGAGAAAAAACTACTTCGGCAAATAACTCTCTACCTACTTATAGCAATATACTTCTGATACAATATTGAAAATGTTTTTGCCCAATGCAAATTGTTAAAAATGGGACCCTATCACCTCGACACGACATGCGCGACCACTTGATAATATGCTTACTATTATATTAGGTTGGGGAAAAAGTTTCTTCGCATTTTATAATAGGTTGGGGAAAAAGTCTTTTCACATTATAGTATGTATGAACTTGTCATAAAATATCTTGGGCTATACCAATTGTATCTGGCTGATTTTGGTATCATTAAAAAGTTTTAATTTTACAGAAGACAATTCCAAATTTAAATTAGGTAAATTTGAGATTTTCATTTGTTTTTCTTATTGTTAAAATGAGTGATTCTTATGAAGAATTTCGATACATTTTAAAATTTTATTACAAAAAAGGTAAAAATGCAACACAAGCCGCGAAAAAAATTTGTGATGTTTATGGACCTAATGCAGTATCTGTGAGAGTAGCGCAAATTTGGTTTAAGCGTTTTCAATCCGGAAATTTTGATATCAAAGATGCACGTCGCTCTGGTCGCCCTGTTACGGACAAAACTGTTGCCATTTTTGAAAAAGTGGAGCAAGATATTAGTAGTTACGATGTAGCTGAAGAACTGGGGATTGACCACAAAACGGTTTTGGCGCATTTGAAAAAAGCTGGGTACACAAAAAAGCTCGATATTTGGGTGCCTCATGAGCTCACTGAAAGAAACCTAATGAACCGTGTACTCATTTGTGATTCTTTATTACGACGTAATGAAACCGAACCATTTTTGAAGAAGCTGATAACTGGTGATGAAAAGTGGATCACGTACGACAAGAACGTGCGAAAAAGATCGTGGTCAAAGGCCGGTCAGGCTTCACAGACTGTGGCGAAACCCGGGTTAACTCGCAACAAGGTGATGCTGTGTGTGTGGTGGGATTGGAAGGGCATTATTCATTATGAGCTGTTACCGCCAGGCAGGACCATCAATTCTGAACTGTACTGCGAACAACTGATGAGATTAAAGCAAGAAGTTGAGAGAAAGCGGCCGGAATTTATCAACAGAAGGGGTGTGGTTTTTCACCATGATAACGCTAGACCTCACACATCTTTAGCCACTCAGAAAAAAATACGGGAGTTTGGCTGGGAGGTGTTAATGCATCCGCCGTATAGTCCTGACCTTGCACCTTCAGATTTCCACCTGTTTCGGTCGCTGCAGAATTCCTTAGGCAGTGTCAGGTTGACATCACAAGAGGACTGCCAAAACCACTTGTCGCAGTTTTTTCATCAGAAGCCCCAAAAATTTTATAGCAATGGGATCATGTACCTACCAACAAGATGGCAAAAAGTTATCGAACAAAATGGCACCTATATACTTTAGTCACTTGCAAATAAACTTTATAAAAAAACCTTTTGAATTTTTATATAAAATGCGAAGAAACTTTTTCCCCAACCTAATAAATCGAAACTGTCTTATGTTGATTTTCTTTTTTCCTCCTCTCCTCCTTTTACCAGGCATGGAAAACAAACCATCATTCGATTTGCCATCAGCTACGATTCACCTTATAGTAGTACTGGAAACATTTAAAGAAGTCACAATAATTACCTAAGAAAATATAAAAAAAAACAAAGTATCAAAACAACTCACTCTAACTTACCGGTCAACTCTACCACAAGCTTTAAATTATAAGATTGAGTTCGATTTACACCTTCTTCTTTCTGTATTTTACTATAGACATAGAAAATAATATTTCTCGCTTGAGATCGAATTGCCTTTTTGCAGTGATAACTAAGGATACGTTATACCCTTACAAAACTGACAAAATTTCTGTGCCACGACACACATTGACATAGGACGCGTGTCAATGTGTCAACGTCGCATAGTAACACAAAACACGCTATTACTCGCGGTTGCACACTAACCAAAATTGACCCGACTCGGACCAATTCGAGTCTTCATTTTTACGCGTTTATAACATATCTACCTCTTTTTAATATTATATATCTATGCCTTTTTGGATATTTTCACAAAAACAACAAATTCCAAGAACATAATCACAAAATTTTAGCAGCGGTTGACAGATCACGTACTTTGATTTGACGGGTCATACTTGACATTGCCATATGAAAATCACATTTTTTATTTTTTTTAAAATGCCATCAGATTCTGGTAGACCTTTAGTAGAAAAAGGTTATATGAACTGTACTCCGAAAAATCTTACAATAACAGTGAAAATTTTGCTCTTCATATAAAAAAATATTCAAAGATATTTAGAAAAGTTTCAATTGCGGCAAAAGCAATACACATAAGAGATCAAATAAAGAATTCTAAAAATAAAATAAAAACTACTTGGAAAATAATTAATAGTGAAACTGGAAGAGTCGCCTGTCGTAACTCAGATTTGAAACTTTGTGTAGACAATAAAATAATTAAATCAGACGATGAAGTGGCGTCAGTATTTGAAAAATTCTTTGCAGACATTCCAGTTTCTACTACAAAAAATCTAAAGTCTTCACCCGCAGCAGCTGAATCATTACTTAAATATAATGTAAAAAAATGTGAGGTCAACTTTCATTTTAGACAAATTGAGTCACGTGATATTATTAACACATTTAACTCATTAAATGTAAAAAATACTGCGGACATGTGAGGTATGTCCGTAAGAATTATTAAATCGATAGTTGACATCATTGCACCTCATCTATCGTTTATCTTTAATAATTGTATAGAGATTGGTGAGTATCCTGACTTAATGAAGCATAGCAAAGTATTACCTCTTTTTAAAGCTGGAAGCAAATCTGATCCAGCTAATTATAGACCTATTTCAATACTACCGACCTTTAGTAAAATATTTGAAAAAAATATTTTACAACAACTATTGGCTCATTTCAATATTAATAAATTGTTACACAACAAGCAGTTCGGTTTTACTAAAGGTCGATCTACGACTGATGCAGGCATTAGCCTTATTAGTAGTATATATGAAGCCTGGGAGGGATCGCAGGATGCACTAGGTCAGTGGTCCCCAACCTTTTTTTTACGCGGGCCACAAACTCGTTGTACTCCTGGTGTCGCGGGCCGCAACCAAAATTTTTTAGGGGCAAAAAATATGTTGTTTAAAAGAGATGTTTGATTTTGGGCCAGCTCTATGTACACCACATAGGTAAATAGGAAAAATATAAGGGAATTTCATAAAAATACAAAAAAAGTAATTTGAAGAAAGGTACGTGCGTAGAAAAATGATTATTTGAAGAGTTTTTTAATGCGAGAACCCTATTTTAGGGCGGCATTGACAGTTGTTTTGACTTGACTTTTGACGTAGTTGATAGTTTTAGGAAGAGACATCTTCTTGAGTGCCATACGTCTTTCTTTGTGAAAAAAAAATTATACAGTCTGATAAGGATCTTTTGGCACGTGGACAAAATTAGAACTAACATCGCCGTCTTGTAAAATTTCACTTTTAGTAATAAGTATTGTTCTTATTTGCGACACTCACGCCCCCATCCAAGTGCCAAAAGATCCTTGTACGACTGTATTCTTTGGTTAATTCTGATCTAATCCGCCATGTTTTATTTTACGTTGTGTTGCTCTCCTTGACGAATTTATTTTAAACTAGCGACCCGCCCCAGCTTCGCACGGGTACAATACTGATACTAATACTACAGAATGTCTTTAAACCACTAACAAAACGGGCGAAATCTAGTCAAAACAAACAGAAACAAATTAATATAGGTACCTACTAAAACTCAATGAAATAAGTAGGTGGGTATACTTTTATCGTATGAAATACCATAGATCTAAACTCCCCCCTCACGTGCACCCCTGCCTTGGCGACGCCCACTTCGTAACGGGCCGTGCAGCAGAAATCGTCATATTTTAATTTCGCCATAACTTCAAAACCACACGTCCAATTTCAATCATTCAAAGACCAAATATTATCTACATAAACTGTACTTAGTGATAAAATAATTTATTTTGATAAGGATAAATAGCATGAGTAAAATAAACGCGTTTAAATGTAGTCCAAAAAAAATTCAAGATTTCTAAATAAAAAAATGGTTGTTGTGCCTCACTCGACATATATAGGTATAGTGTGTCGCGGACTTTTTTGTAGATATTTATAAGATCTACAATTAATTAGAACATTTTATGGTTCTATCTTTTATAGTTTAGGCAGCGTACGCAAAATAAGTAACTTTTCTGGTTGATTTTTTACACCTTGTGTCCGAAAAACCCAAATATTTTACGGAACCCTATTTTTTTCCAAAATAAAATATAGCCTATGTTACTCGTGGATAATGTAGCTTTCGAATAGTGAAAGAATTTTTGAAATCGGTCGAGTACTTTTTGAGCCTATTCATTACAAACAAACAAACAAACAAACATACAAACAAAGTTTTCCTCTTTATAATATTAGTGTAGATGTGCATTGAAACGAAGTGAAATAAAATAAAATAAAGGATAGGAAACAGTTACTATATTATGTAGCTATATTTACATATAGTGTACATAGGGCTGGCCCACACCTCATACATTTCTAGAACATCTCTTTTAGCGATTTAATAATAGAATAACACAAGGTAGTTATAAGAGTGAAACTAAACATTTAAGATGAGCTAACGACACAAACTAAAATAAAATAACAAATATGTATTATAATAATTATGTTCACTCAGTGAGATTTTTGGAATTGTGAACGCTTTTTCACAACTTTATCTAACGGTTACAGATTTCACGCGGGCCACAGATAAAGGCCCGGCGGGCCGCATGCGGCCCGCGGGCCGCGGGTTGGGGATAGCGGCACTAGGTATATTTGCGATCTTTCTAAGGCTTTTGATTGTGTAGAGCATGCTACGTTGATCAGGAAACTAGACCACTATGGCGTAAGGGGCACATCACTTACAATGTTAACATCTTATTTAAGTAACAGGACACAAAGGGTTGAAGTGAATGGCAAGATGTCATCGGGAGCCAAAATAGATTTAGGAGTGCCGCAAGGGTCCATTTTAGGTCCTTTCCTCTTCCTGATCTCCATAAACGATTTGCCTTTTCTTGTTAAAGATATACTAGAGATAGTGTTATTTGCTGACGATACTTCACTTATTTTTAAAGTGAAGCGACAGCAGTCGGACTATGACAGGGTAAATAATGCTCTCTCTGAAATAGTAAATTGGTTTGGTAGTAATAATCTCCTTCTCAATGCATCTAAGACAAAATGTTTAAAGTTTAGTTTACCAAATGTGAGACATGCACAAACCAACGTACTATTGAATGATGTTAAACTTGACCCAGTGGACTCAACTGTATTTCTAGGTATAACATTAGATTCTAAATTACAGTGGGGTCCACATATTGCTAACCTGGCGAATAGTCTCAGTTCTGCAGCATTTGCAGTCAGAAAAATTCGACAAATTTCTGACGAAGCATCGGCACGGTTAGTTTATTTTAGTTATTTCCATAGCAGAATGGCCTATGGTATCCTTTTATGGGGCAATGCCGCCGACATTAATTCTATCTTTGTGCTGCAGAAGCGAGCTATTAGAGCTATTTATAAGATGTCCCCATACGCCTCCCTAAGAGAAAAATTTTAAAGAAATAGGGATACTGACTGTATACTCACAATACATTTTTGATAATGTTATGTATGTAAAAAAATATAGTAATGAATTTGATAAAAAATGTGACCAACATAACATCAATACTAGGAATAAGCACAAGCTGGCTGTGCCAGTGACTAGACTCAGTAAAATAAACAATTCTTTTAAAGGTCAGTGTATACGTTTCTATAATAAACTCCCAGAAAATGTGAAAAATTTGTCAATAAATAAATTTAAAAAAGTAGTTAAAAGACATTTGTGTGCCAAAGGTTATTATAAAGTTAAAGATTTCATTGAGGACAGCACACCCTGGGAATAAGATGACCCTATGATGCAATTTCAGTTTTAACTAGTTATACAATGTACTTTTGTACTGTAATATATTGTAATTTTTTTTTGTTTACATGTTTTTTGTTATTGTATTGTATACATGTATTTTTTTAAAAAAAAGAACAATTTTGGCTATCCTTTTTACTAAAAGGTGGCACCCGCGCGAGTTTCTTACGCCGGTTCTTCTCGCCGGGTTAGGGTTCCGAACCGGTGGTAATTGTAATTCTTCTATTTTTTTTTTGACGTTCGGAAAACAAAACCTTGTTTTTTTATTCTGAATAAAAAGATTTTTATTTTTTATTTTTTTTTAATAAATTTGATTTTTTTTGCGTATAGTAAACCGGAAGTGAAAATTTCAAATCGATATTTGACTAACTTCGACCATTTTTAAATTAAATATTTTTACCTTCAATTAAAGATTTAAATGTACTTATTCTTCACAAAAAAAAAAATAGAAAGTGATTTTAAATTTTCACTTCCGGTTTACTATACGCAAAAAAATTCAAATTTAGAATTCGACAAAAAAAAACTTTTTAACTGTAGTTGTAAGAAACAATATTTTTTAGTTTTTGTTACCAATAAATAGATACAATTAATAAACATCCAAAAATAACGGACTTCACTCTTAGTAAATTTTTAAAAGCTCATAACTCAGCAATAAAGTATGATACTAAAAAATATTGTGTGTACACATCTACGTCACCTAGAAGTATAACTGACCAGAATATAAACAAAATTCACGACCTACCTTTTTTTGGTTGTCCGCTTGACGTGAAATGCCCCATTTTTTCAATTAAATTCTCACAAAATTTATATTTAAATCAAAATTTAATAACAGATATGAGTGAAAAATATAGCTGCGACATATGTACAAGAAAATTCAATCTTCACAGTCTAACAGCCGCACTCACAGCCGCACTCAGAGACATTCATTAAATTAGCCCTAATCAGTATTTAACTAATGAACATTAAATATCTTAATGACGCGTGTCTCCCAGAGTCAAAATTTAATGGATCGTTAATTAATGACAAATTTAATAATTCGTAGGGCGGTGCATCTTCGAAATAAGTTGTCGATTACATAAAAACTTGGGAAGGTGTAGCCATACTTAAAATTAATTAATATGAAATTGTTGAGTTTGTCTTTAATAAACATCAGAAATCATGTACCTTACCTTACCCCCCTCCACCATTCCCTGCGTGAAGAAATGTATAGTTTTTGAGAAAATGCATTTGAAAATTTACAAATTTTCTTGAAATACTTCAGTATTTTGTGAAAATATTTAATCAATATTGAGGGAGGAGTGATGAAATTATTTTTCACGCCGGGTTTTTAAAGCCATATTCCACTTCGAAGACGTTTTTAACGTGATAAAAAAGTTCTAACCTAACCTAGCCCAAAACTCCACAAACGTTATTTCATACCGGGTTTTTGTAAGGCCGAGTTACCACTCCGAAGACGTTTTAAACGTGATTAAAAAGTTCTAACCCAACCTAACCCAAAACTACAAAACGTTATTTCACGCCGAGTTTTTGCAAGACTATGTAACCACTCCGAAGATGTTTTGAACGTGATAAAAATGTTCTAACCTAACCTAACCCAAAACTACACAAATGTTATTTCACGCCGGGTTTTTGTAAGGCCGTGTTCCAATCCGAAGACGTTTTGAACGTGATAAAAAAGTTCTAACCTAACCTAACCCACACCCACCCACACAAACGTGATTTACCACCTGGTATTTTGTAAGGCCGTACTGTTACCACTCTGGGGATATTTTGAACGTGATAAAAAAAGTTCTAACCTAACCTAACCCAAAACAACACACATTATTTCGCACCGGGTTTTTGTGAGGCCGTGTTACCGACTCCGAAGACGTTTTGAACGTGATAAAAAAGTAATTCTTACCTAGCCCAAAACTACTCTTAACGCTACTTCACGCCGGTTTTTTTAGTTGATGTGTTTTTTTACAATTAATTTATTTTATATAATATTTACACATAAAACGAAAATTATATTATATTATTATATTAAGAAACCAGCATTATTATACACATTTTAGTGATAAAAACAGATTTACCTAGGTAACTTTTGTGAAAAAAGTGAAAAACAATATTAAAATTTTAGTCACAAAAATGGCTGTAAGAAGTAAAATACTCATTTCCTCACCCTAAAATTGGTATCAAAATGATGGGATTGGCCACCCCTATTCTAAAGCCCACCCTTTTTTTACAATGTAGTATTACTTAATCTAAGACAATACTCAATATACGTATTAAGTACATACCTACATAGAAGCAGCCTTGCATTATTCCCAAGGTGGTAAAATTATGAAACCATTGACCTTATATTAAGCTTTGGCACACAAACATTCTTTAACAACCTTTTTTAATTTATTAATGGAAATAATCTGAACGTTTTCTGGGATTCTATTGTGGGTGTATACACCTTTAAAAATTTGTCTGATCACTCATCACAGGTATATTTAACTTATTTTTATTTCTTGTATTCCTATATTATTATTAAATATGATTGTCACTTTTTTTTGTAAATATTTAGATTCTTTCTGATATACAACACATTGTCCATTGAATTGTGTATTTGTCCAAATATATTGTGAAGCGACGGTCAGAATACCTATTTCTTTAAAGTTATCTCTCAGAGATTCAAAGGAAATTCATGATTTGGTAGCTTGGAATGGAAAGAATGATGACATCTTATAAATAGAACATAGGTAAGTAGGTATAGCTTGCCTCTGTAGCACAAATATTCTATTCTATTTCTGAACACTTCTGAAGTGATTCCTCCAGGACTTTCTATTTTAATAATGATATTTAATTCAATACACCCAATCACCCCAGAAATTGTCCTCTCTAACAAAAATATAATATTTAAATTACATAATTAGGTATAATATAATCATTAGATGTAGTTTAATTAATATTATAATAATACATTAGCTTGGCATACATTTAGTTCAAAACTAATTAAATATATCTTATTTTGCAGTGTTAACACCCTGTACAGTAGCTGGCAACTTGACAAAATCTTGCATTTTCATAGCAATTAATGCAGTAACTATGCTGACAATTCGTGAGACCGATTATGCTATCAACAGACACACGAATTTGGCACGGAGCGTACAACGAACCATATCCGGAGACCAAATTCGGTGTCGCTACACACGCACGGATTTGGTACGGTGCAGTGAAGCGAAACGCTCGACACTCGTGTGTTCGATTTTATTGCTCTATTACATTAGCACAGAGTTCTATTTACAGCGCGGTTTTTAATCGACGACGATGATTCCCGCAATTCATTGATAACGGGCAGTGATACCAACACTTTAAAAAATACTTCTCCCCAAATTTTACCCCTGATTACTTATATCATTGACAGGTCTAAGAGATAATAAGCTAGAAAGAAAGGTTATGTGTTTAACATAAAGACTTACGCGTGAATAACATAAAACTAACTTTTCTTAATCTGATTTCACTCCCAATACATTTTCATATCCCTGGCTATATACACACATTAAAATAATTTTTATTATTACATAAAAATGATTCATAAGGAGTAAACTCTAAACATCCTGCCCCCTAGTAAACCCCCGTTCATATTTTCCCTAATTTTGGGGGGTATATCCCTAAGTTGGCAACACTGATACCGTTGTACGGCCTAACCGCCGGACTGCTCTACACACGCACGGATATGGTACGGAGCATACCAGATTCCAGTACCAAATTCGTGTGTCTGTAGACACCATTACTGACAGATATCAATCACATCTTCAAGCTTCTATAAAAATTAGCAACATACAAATAATATTTATTTATTTATTTTTATTCAACTGTTTATTGCACACATAAATGATTCACAAAAATATATACAGAAAGAAAGACGACACAAAAGGTACTGCTTATCTCTAAAAGAAATTTCTTCCAGCAGTCCTATGGAGAGAAATTAGATGAGAAATATCAGATAGGGCGTGCATAATAATATTATGGTTATAATATTATAATATTATATATAATACATACTTATACAACACAAAATATATAAATACTTACCCCCTTACTAATAAACGCTGTCATAAGCTTGGAATAGTTATACCGTGTTTTGTTCCCGTCACACAAATGACATTTTTAATTCGATAGAAGAAGACAAAACACGGTATAACTATTCCAAGCTTATGATAGCGTTTATTAGTAAGGGGGTATATGTATATTTAATAATGCTATCAGGATTCAATTTGGAGGTAATGCTCTTTCAAGCGCCTTTTAAAGACAGTGATAGTGGGACTGTCACGAACGGTGTGAGGAAGGGAATTCCACAATCTGACTGCATGAACAGTAAAGGAGTAGGAGAAGAAGTTGGAGCAATGGGAGGGGAGGGAAAGATTCGTCCTGACTCCTGACACTAGCCCTACAAGGCATGTCAAGGGGTCGCGAAAAGTTGAAACGATCTACGAGGTAAGAGGGAGACATGGGATTATACAGGATATTGTACAGGAGCGAGAGAATATGGGTTTTCGCCTGTTGAGATAGCAACACACAATTTCTCAGATATCTATGGTTGTATTGTCTGTGGTAATATTAAAAAAGCTTCTTCCTTCCGCCCAAAATGTCCGACGTAGCATAGTGTGTAATTGTATGTAATAAAACTTTAATTAATAAAGTATAGTTAAAGAGACGCTCAGTGTGTTTTATAATGAATCCAGCCCAGCAATAATTTAAATTTCAATAGTTATGGGCCCAGGCCCCTTTTCGATCAAGACGAAAATTTGTGAGCAGTGAGCGCGAGTCAATGAGGTTATAGAAAAATGTCGGCCGCAAAGGAAGGAATAATTAATAGGTGCAATATTCAACAATTTGATGGGGAAGGTTTTAACACGTGGGCGTTTAGATTAAAAAGTATATTAAGAGAAAATAACTGCATTAATGCAATCCTTGATGAGAAGTTTGAGGATTCCAAGCTCGAGGCGAGAGCTCAGGCACTTATAGCGGCGGTAGCGGACAGCCATTTAGAATATGTGAGGAAAAATTCGGCGTATCTTATGTTTAAAAATTTAGAGGAAAGTTTCAAGGATCGCGGCACCAGAAGTAAATTGTTCCTAAGAAGGCAACTCAGTGACATTAAATATACAGAAACAAAATCATTAAAAGAACTTTCAAGAAATTATTACACAGTTAGAAAAAGCAGGCTCAATTTTATCAGAGGAGGAAAAAGTGAACTATGTGCTATTGTCAATGCCCAAAAGTTATGATAATATTGTTACTGCGTTGGAAACAATTGGAGAATTAAACATGAATACAGTGAAGGACAGATTACTATCAGAGGAAGAGAAAAGGAAGAAGTTCCAGACAAGAGAACATGTTAATCCGAGTGCGTTCGCCTGTTTTACATGTGGAAAAGTAGGACATAAAAGATATCAATGCCGACAGTCACAACAAGGAATTGGATTTAGAAATTTTAATACCGGACAAGGACAAAGTAACGGACCAGGACACAATATGAGACATGGATTTCAGACAGGACGAGGACAGAGAGGTCAAGGATATTGTCGAGGACGTGGAAATGCATACAACCAGGGAAGAATACAACGAGGTGTGAATTTTGCAGAAAAGCCAAGTGCGTTTATGTGTGATGAAAATAAGAAACAAATTGGTAAAAATAACTCTTTAATTAAATTTTATGTGGACTCTGGGTGTACGGATCATCTTATTAATACCAAGGAACATTTTATAGACTATATTGAATTGAGTGTGCCAAAGAAAATTTCAGTTGCAAAGAATGGGGTCAATCTAGAAGCGGTAGGTGTTGGAAACATAGAGGTAATGTGTCAAGTAGGTAAAAATTTTAATAAATGTATATTAAAAAATGTATATTATGTACCAGATCTAAATAAAAATTTGTTATCAGTATCAAAAACTCAGATCAAATAAAAACCAAGATAGCGCGTGGCGTTTGTTTGAAGTGAAGCCTAAAAAACTACGCTACTTCAATTTTACACACGCGCTCACGCACACACA
This sequence comes from Glaucopsyche alexis, assembly GCA_905404095.1. NCBI lineage: Eukaryota > Metazoa > Arthropoda > Insecta > Lepidoptera > Lycaenidae > Glaucopsyche > Glaucopsyche alexis. Next base: position 4,687,113 of record FR990063.1, on the reverse strand, counting down.
AGCAAAAAAGTACGCTACTTTTCGACTGTATGGAATGATTCGTCGCGAGGACTAATCTATACTGACAAAAAGTAAAGTACTTTTATGCTTGTTTGTGCGTAAGCGCGTGTGTAAAATTGAAGTAGCGTAGTTTTTTAGGCTTCACGTCAAACAAACGTCATGCGCTATCTTGGTTTTTTATTTAATCTGAGATCAAAAATGGAAAGTGCAGGTTTAAGAGTAGTTTTCAGTGGAGGAAAAATAAGAGTATTTAAATATGATAACTTGTTGTTGATAGGTAATAACGTAGGTACATTGTACACATTAAATTTGCAAAGTATTGTAAATTCATGCAACTTTTCAAACAAAACAAACAATAATGAATATGATTTGTGGCATAGGAGGTTTGGTCATTTAGGAATTAATAACTTGAATTTATTGGTGACGAAAAATATGGTACATGGATTGTCAGAATTAAAAAATAAAACTATATATAATGATTTGTGTGAGCCATGTGTATTAGGTAAAATTAGTAGGCAGCCTTTCAATAAACCAGGTATTAGAGCTAGGAAACCTTTAGAGCTTGTACATACTGATGTTTGCGGGCCTATCTCTCCATATACTTACGATGAGAAAAATTACTTTGTTACATTTATTGACAATTTCACTCATTTTCTCTATTACGTGGTAGAGCCATGCTTCGGCACGAATGGGCCGGCTCGACCGGAGAAATACCACGGGCTCACAGAAAACCGGCGTGAAACAGCGTTTGCGCTGTGTTTCGCCGAGTGAGTGAGTTTACCGGAGGCCCAATCCCCTACCCTATTCTCTTCCCTACCCTCCCCTATTACCCTATTCCCTCTTAAAAGGCCGGCAACGCACTTGCAGCTCTTCTGATGCTGCGAGTGTCTATGGGCGACGGAAGTTGCTTTCCATCAGGTGACCCGTTTGCTCGTTTGCCCCCATATTTCATAAAAAAAAAAAAAATTTTTATATGGTTTACTTGATGAAAAATACGTCAGAAGTTTTTGAATATTTTAAATATTATTATAATTTAGCAACAAGACATTTCAATAGAGATCTTTTAAAATTGAGAATGGATAATGGTAGAGAATATGTGTCAAATCAATTTAGAGATTTTTGTAACAGGAACGGAATAGTGATGCAATATACAGTACCATACAATCCAGAGATGAACGGAGTAGCTGAAAGAATGAATAGGACTTTGATGGATAAAGCTAGAACAATATTTGTAGGGATTCTCCCACTATATGTTTATATTTATTATTTTATTATGTTTATTATTTACAATAAAACTTATATATATATAATATTTATACACTAAAATAAAAACAAATATTAGTAATATAAAACCTTATCCTAATTAAATAATATAATACTTACACTAATAACATCATTAATTAAAACCTACGGATAACGTGCCGTGCCGTTGACACAAACCGTAGTATGGAACCGCGCACGACAAGTGACCGCGGTGACGTCAATGAGACGGAGCATACGAGTGCAAGTAGCGCGTCCGAGAACCGGCTAGTCGCTGCGCCGACGCACGCCGCGGACCGCTCCCGCTCGCTTGACAGTCAGTCTGATTTTCACGCCATCGCGACACAGATGCTTTGCTATAGTTCCTTGCTTAATACTTTCTTTCTATACTGTAACTACGGACTTTCTTCTGAACTACCTATAAATTGTGCTTGCTTTCCATAATTCTCCTTCTGTGCCTTCAATCAATAGTGTGTGTGTGAACAATAAACGAACATTATCGAATTCAGTGAGTTATTTATATTATCCTCGCACAAGATAACTATAACTGGTGACCCGTTCTGAAGACGCTCAGGATAAACGCAAGTACTAGACTATGATCATGAGTGACAGTGATACAGCAAAATCGAACGTGTCAGATAATGGCGGCGCACGGCAAGGTCCGAGTACACAACACGAACGAGATCCCGTTTCCACTGCACCGTCCGACATTTGCCGTGTCGGAATACGAGTACCACCGTTTTGGCCCGAAGAGCCCGAAATATGGTTCGCTCAGATCGAAGGACAATTTGCCATTTCTAATATTAATAATAATAATAATAATAAACATTTATTTCAGACTGAGTCCATATTTTGTTAGTAATTACAGTTTATTAAGCTTAAAAATCTATGTTAGTAGGTGAAAAACGATAAATACAGTTTAATTTAAATATCTATTGGGCCTGTTTGCGGCACTAGACACATGTGCATGTATATGTATCCAATGGCGCAAAATTGGACACTCAAATTTATCACTTATAACTGTAAGAATGGTGTTGGTGCTCGTGCGGACTCGGCTCATCAATGAAGCAACTCTCTTTCTTATGACGGCTTGAAAGCCATCAGTATGAGTTTGCGCAAACATATGTGATGCGCTACAGAATCGCGGGAGCCCCAACATCACTCTTAGTGCATTATTATATTGGACTCGGAGAGCGTTGTAAGCCCGCTGCGTATAGTTGACCCACAGATTGCACGTGTACATAGTTTGGCAAAATGCTTTGAAAAGAGTTATTTTTACTTCCGTACTACACCGCGCAAATCTGCGAGCCAACATGTTGCATCGGACTGCCATCGCCCTCCGCTCCCTTTCGATGTCACTGTCGTCTTTTAGGTCCTCAGTTACCACATGACCGAGGTACTTGAAAGACGATACCCTTGTAAGAGCCACCCAATTCAGCGTTACAGTCGGTACCGAGTCTAGGTTACATCCTTTTGATTTAAAAATTACCATATGACTTTTCTGGACGTTGTAGACAAGGCCGTGCGACTCCACATAAGCCTCACATACACTAATCAGTCTCCGGAGAGCAGAGATTGATGGACTTAGTAACACCATATCGTCCGCGTAGCTTATGCTATTAACAAAGTGACCGTCTAGTGAGCACCCAACTTGTGTTTTGCTAAGTTCATCAAAGAGATTGAATAGAGTAGGCGAGGACAGTCCACCTTGTCTCACACCACACTCTAACCTATACTCGGTCGACAAATGTCCAAGCCATCTGACCTGGTTTATCTGGTGTCCATACCAATATTTGAATATATTTATTGTATCAGACGGCACACCACACTTGCCCATCTTTGACCATAGAACATTGTATCTTACCAGATCAAATGCCTTCGACAAGTCTAGAAAGGCACCATACACACATGTTTTTCGGTCAGTGTAGTACTTGATGATATGCTTGAGAGACAAAATCGCGCACTCTGTGGATAACTTCGGCCTAAAGCCAAACTGCGCGTCGTGCAATACGAGTAAATTTTTAAGTTGTCTCTCAAGCAAACCATCCAGCACCTTGGCCGTGATCGTAGCAAGTGAGATCGGCCGATAGTTAGCTTTCTTCGATATATCTCCAGTCTTGTTTTTTACCACAGGTACCACAATAGTTCTCATAAGATCTTTAGGCAGATAGGAATGTCTTTTACAGATTGTAAATAACATTCCTAGAAGCCTAGGTAGATGAGGGCCCGCGTGCAAGAAATGTTCAATGCTGAGACCGTCGTGTCCCGGTGATTTTCCTCTGGTCATTTGTTTAATGATTGATAAAACGTCTTTACCAGTAACTCGCTCATAACTGCCAGCCACGACTGCCTCAGCATGAACAATTTCATTTGACTGTAGCGTTACATCTCTGACAAAAAAGTGAGCCCTAAACATATTAGCTATTTCGTTAGGTTCACTAATACCGTCGACACTCACCGGGACACTAGACTTAGGAGTCATTTTTTTCGTTTGCTGCCAAAATCCTCGAAAGTCCTTATTTTTGTGTTTTGAGACTATATTATTCATTTTAATCAATTCTCGATTATTTTCACAGTGTTTTAATTTTTTCTTAAATATTAATCTAGACTCGCGCATATCCGTATAAATATTACCAATTCGCGGCCGACCACACCGAACCCAGTTCAAAAATTTTTGTCTAGCATCACGGTGAGCGCTCCTGACGTATTTGTTCCATCCCACAATGTGACGTCTCTTCCTACTACTACAGCCTTTACCCCTATAACTGTGTATAGCGGCATCTTGTAGAGTGTTTATAATTTTAAAATATAGATTATCAATGAGAACAAAATTTTCTTCACCTTTGTTGTCACATGCCGCATCACAACATGGGCCTAATTTATGAGGAAAGTCAATTTCTCTTAGTTTTTCGTTACAAATTTTAGTATATAACTCTATTTGACTTTTCTCTCTATGGCCCCATATGATTTTGTTAATAGACGCACACGGCAACTGAAGTGTTGGCTCTACTGTATAAATGTTACACTGAACTTCTAGTGGATAATGATCTGACCAGTAAACATCGTATCGTACCTTAATTGAGACCACCGTCCGTCGCGCAGACTCGGTGATTAAGCAGTGATCCAACCACCTTCTGCTGCCGTGTGCTTCACTAACAAAAGTAAACGTATCCTTATCCAACATACTAATGTCAACACAACACCATTTCTGCTCATTACAAAAATTTAACAATTCAGTTCCAAAGGTTTCTCCCGGATGAGCATTAAAGTCCCCTAAAATATACACAGATTCTACATTACAGTTTTCAATTATTGCTACAATCTCACTAAGACACTGTACATACTCTAATAAATTTTCCGAGCAATCCGTTGGCATGTACACACTAAACACAAGAAATTCTCGGTCTGCAGTAGATATTTTAATTGCGGCAATTCTATCACTCTCACATTTTATTACAGAAACACACCTAAACTTCTTTTTATTCCACAGCAGGGCCACACCGCCGTACGGTCGTCCGCGCAATATACCCTGCGAGGTGTCAACAGCTGATTTCCCGTAGTAGCTAAACTGTGTATTCACTCGACTCAGTTCCGATATTTCATGAGGCAGCAGCCAGGTTTCTTGTAACGCAATAATATCCACTGTTTGACTTAGATTTTTCACACATTCCAAAGATCTTTTAATATTCTTGCAGTTAAAAGTTATGAGTGATGTATTATTATTATTATCCATTTTTAACTAAGTCGTGTACTTTATTAGCTATATCTTTTTCGACTTTCCTATTACGAAATTCAACAAATCTACGAAAAGATATACCATCAGGCCAAATGTTTGAGTCCATAAACACGCTAAGCTTATGTTTAGGCACGAAAATTTTATATGAATGATAATCTCTGGGCTGCTTTGTTTTAATCTTAAAGAGTGAAACGTTAACTTTTGTTTTATTTTCTATGTATGAGATAATGTCTTCCTCCCGAGTTTCTTTATGTACATTATTTATAAATAACGGCACCGAAATATCAGCGGCTCTAAATTTTTCTGACTCCGTACAGGTACCTTTTTCTCCAGCAAAGCGATTTAAATATCTTTCTTTCTTTTTACGCACAGTTATCCATTCACCTTTCTTCTCACAATCCTTCCATTCTCCTTGACTTGCCATTTCAGCCATAGTAATATTGCGCTTAAGTTCACCCGGCGAAAGTGTGTTCAATTCCCTACGCAATAGGTTTGATTTTCCCTTACCAGTAGAACTGGTTTTATCTATCCACACATTCAGCTGTGAGGCCCTAGGCATGATCGCGGTTTCAGTCGGCGAAACCGGCGATTCTGCCTCCACGTGTATTTTTTCATTTCTCGACACGACGTCGTCGCTAGCGCATCGAGTCGGGGAAGAAAGCAGGACAGGTAACATAACTTGCGGAGAGTGCGAGCGGGACGCACTTGCCTGCGCTTGTGCAGCTAGTTGCGAGGTACTTTTGTCATCCAAGGTCGTTAGTAAATCATAATCCTTAGAATTTGTAACTTCCGGGTGTATTTGAACAATTCCTATAGGGCCACTATCACAGTTTAAACTATGTGGTTTGTTACACCCACCTCTCATTTTATTTATCCAATTATTACTACTGCACTCAATATTATTCATTATAGATGCCTGCTTTAAGTTTAATACTTCATTCTGTAACTGTCTAAATTTATCTTCAGATACATATTTACTCCTAATTTCGTTCAACTCATTTCGCAGAATAATTATGTCTTTTAACAGCCTCGTTACATCGATATGGTCAAAAGTCACTGGGGGTAGCTTTTGTAAGTCACGAGACACGAAGATCGGCACATCTTCTGGGTCTGTTGCTTTGATGAGTGCAATAATATCCTCTAGTTCACGATGCATTTTACCATCCCTCTTACGTGTAATCTTTCTTTTCGACGTCTTGACAGAGCCAAAAAGCAGGTTTTTAGCTGTATTAATATCTTCCGACTTAAAAGCCGTTGAACAAAGTCGTATGATACTTTCCTCATCCATTATATCACATTTATTTTGTATAAAAGACAGGACTTCGTTTATCACAATATTACAACTCGCGCACTTAACCACACCTGAGGTCGACGACCCTCCGGCATTAGCCATTTTGCACACACGTTCGTCCACTAGAGGCGCGCGCGCAGACTGATATTACTGATATTACTTCGGACACGACGAAATTTTATTACGTCATAAGTAATTTAGAAACGCAATATTCAAAGGAAGTTAAGGACGTTATAACGAACCCACCGACTTCGAATAAATACGAGAAGCTGAAGCAAGAGCTGATTAAGCGTCTTTCTGTATCCCGTGAGAAAAAGCTGCATCAACTCCTCATGCACGAAGAACTCGGGAATAGAAAACCATCCCAGTTTTTGCGCCACCTACAAAGTTTGGCTGGACCATCAGTGCAAAACGATTTCCTGCAAACCATCTGGAGCAGCCGTCTGCTGAGCAACATTCAAACGTTGTTGGCTTCACAACCAGCGAGCCCACTGGAAGTCCTCGCAGACCTAGCAGACAGAGTCCAGGACATCGTGTCACCTACCCTCCAAACCGCAGCAGCAAGCGTTCCAGGCCCAAGTACCCAGGCCATGGCCTTAGAAATAGCTGAACTGAAGGAGGCCGTCAGGAACCTGACCATGCAGCTGGAGCACCGTCCTCGCAACCAACATCGTCCAAGAGACCGTAGCCGGCACAGATCCTCAAGCAGGTCGAACTCAAATTACCACAAGTACCCCCTGTGCTGGTATCACAGCAAGTATGGTGCGAAAGCGCACAAATGTATCAAACCGTGCGACTTCAAGACTTCGGGAAACGCGCAAGGCAGTCGATAATGGCGACTGACGACTGCCTACCATCCACTGGTCGCCTCTTCGTCATAGACCGCAGCTCGAAAGTCCAATTCTTAGTGGACACAGGAAGCGACGTTTGCGTTTTCCCCCGATCTGCGCTGCGTGAACGACGAGCCAAGACCACCTTCCAATTTTCTGCAGCAAACGGAAGTATCATCGAGACCTATGGTGTTATAGAACTTAAGTTAGATCTTAGCTTAAGGCGCAGTTTCCCATGGAAATTTATTGTTGCTGATGTTGTAAAAGCTATCATAGGCGTAGATTTTCTTAATCATTATAAATTGATTGTAGACGTACATAACAAACGCTTAATAGATAATACGACATCGCTTTCATCTGTAGCTTATATTGCCAATATGCCTAGCAACGTATGTTCCGTCAAGATTCCGTCTGGCAACACTAGATATCACGCGTTACTTTCTAAATTTCCTGATATTCTAAAACCGGCAGGCACGATACGCTCCGTAACACACAGCACAGTTCACCACATAAGAACAACACCCGGACCACCTATTTCTTGTTACCCTAGAAGGTTAGCCCCGGACAAGCTTAGAATTGCTAAGCAAGAGTTCGAGCTGATGCTGAGCAACGGCACTGCACGCCCATCCGAGAGTCCCTGGTCGTCTCCACTCCACCTAGCGCCCAAAAAAGATAATGGTTGGCGCCCCTGCGGAGACTATCGACTTCTCAACTCTCGGACTATCCCGGACAGGTACCCCATCAAACATATCCAGGACTTTGCTCATAGCATCTCAGGTTGTACAGTCTTCTCTACAATAGACCTCGTCAAGGCCTACAATCAAATCCCAGTAAGTACCGAGAATATTCAGAAGACAGCAATAACAACGCCTTTTGGCCTATTCGAATTCCCATTCATGACCTTTGGACTGCGAAACGCAGGTCAAACGTTCCAAAGGTTCGTGGATGAGATGACTCGAGGGCTAGACTTTTGTTATTGTTATCTTGATGACTTCCTGGTGTTCTCTAGGTCAGAGGAAGAGCATGAACAGCATCTCCATCTTCTCTTCGAGCGTATGAAGAAGTACGGCATAGTTATCAACACTTCGAAGTGCGTTTTTGGCGCATCCGAAGTGCAATTTCTGGGTTACCTTATCTCAGCCGCAGGCACTAAGCCGCTTGATTCTAAGGTTCAGGCTATAAAAGATTTCCCTCAGCCCAAAACAGTCAGGCAACTTAGGCGATTTTTAGGCATGCTGAACTTTTATAGGCGATTTTTGCCCAATGCTGCACAAATTCAGGGACCACTAAACGCTTTGTTGACTGGCTCAGTCAAAGGCTCCCAACCAATTTACCTCGTAGGTGAATCGCTGGAAGCCTTTGAAACTGCCAAAGAGAGCCTCTGTAACGCGACGTTGTTAGTACACCCAGATTGCGAAGCCAAACTTGCTCTCACCACAGATGCATCTGACTCAGCAATGGGTGCCGTGTTACAGCAACAAAAAGACGAAGTATGGCAACCCCTAGCATTTTGGTCAAGAAAGCTCAGCCCGGCCCAGCAGAAATACTCGCCTTATGATCGCGAGCTGCTGGCCATTCATGAGGCGATAAAGCACTTCCGACACATGCTGGAAGCCCGATATTTCACCGTCTATACAGACCACAAACCCCTGTGCTACGCTTTCCACGAGAGGAAACATAATTGTTCCCCACGCCAGTACAGGCATCTGGACTTTATCTCACAATTCACGACCAACATCAAGCATATTTCCGGCAAGGATAATGTTGTTGCTGACACATTGTCGCGAATTGACGAGTTACAAAGTCCAGTCGATCTCAAAGAGCTCGCAAAAGCCCAAGATGTTGACCCAGAGTTGTCACAACTTCTACGCGACGAGACATCCCTTCGTCTGCAAAAGATGCAACAACCCGGCTACAACACTGAGGTATACTGCGACATCAGCACTGGCTCAGCAAAACCTTATGTTCCCAAAGTCTTGCGGAAACAAGTTTTTGACAGCCTGCATAGCATGTCTCACCCCGGCGCCAATGCTTCAGCTAAATTAGTGGCTCAGCGTTATGTTTGGCCCGGTGTAAGAAAGGACTGTCGAAATTGGGCCAAAACTTGTTTACCATGCCAACGCACAAAGATTACGCGACATGTTGCAGCCCCAACCGGAACTTTTACGTTACCTCGTGAAAGATTCAAACACGTCCACATTGACATTGTAGGACCCCTTCCACTATCTAATGGCTTCCGCTATTGTCTAACAGCCGTAGACCGCTTCACCAGGTGGCCTGAGGCCGTACCTACAGCGGATATCACAGCGGAGACAGTTGGTAAGGCATTATTGTCAATGTGGATCGCCAGATTTGGTTGCCCTCTCGATATAGTGTCTGATCGAGGACGCCAATTTGAATCGTCACTGTTCCAATTCTTAGGCAAGGTGGCTGGTTTCAAACATCGTCGAACCACTGCTTACCATCCAGCCTCCAACGGTCTTGTGGAACGATTCCACCGGCAGCTTAAAACGGCTATAAAGTGCCACGCTGACCATAATTGGACGGAATCGTTACCTATCGTTCTCCTAGGCATTAGAAGCGCTTTCAAGGAAGATCTGCAATCTTCCTCGGCTGAACTCGTCTACGGCGAGCCATTACGACTCCCAGGCGAATTCTTCCACAGTAATGTGAACGGCACGACGGACATAACCGATTTCACTGCCCGTTTACGTTCCGTTTTTAATAAATTACAACCCGTACCTGCATCGCGACATAACCGCGATAAATACTTTGTATTCAAAGACCTCAATTCCTCCAGTCACATATTTTTAAGGGAAGAAATTAATAAAGGAGCCCTATATCCTGCATACACTGGCCCTTATGAAGTTGTGGAGAGAGGGGATAAAGTATTTAAAATTTTAGTTAAGGGTAAACCCGTGACAGTAAGTATAGACCGAATCAAACCAGCCTATCTACTGTCCGATACATATACATCACAAACTGACACTTCAGAAGAACCACCACAGCCACCACAGAGCGATCACTTTGTGCGAAAGACAACCCGTTCCGGAAGACAAGTTAGATTCCCGGATTATTATCGCCCGTAGTGACGGTCTCTGGAGGGGAGTGATGTAGGGATTCTCCCACTATATGTTTATATTTATTATTTTATTATGTTTATTATTTACAATAAAACTTATATATATATATATAAAATATATTTATACACTAAAATAAAAACAAATATTAGTAATATAAAACCTTATCCTAATTAAATAATATAATACTTACACTAATAACATCATTAATTAAAACCTACGGATAACGTGCCGTGCCGTTGACACAAACCGTAGTATGGAACCGCGCACGACAAGTGACCGCGGTGACGTCAATGAGACGGAGCATACGAGTGCAAGTAGCGCGTCCGAGAACCGGCTAGTCGCTGCGCCGACGCACGCCGCGGACCGCTCCCGCTCGCTTGACAGTCAGTCTGATTTTCACGCCATCGCGACACAGATGCTTTGCTATAGTTCCTTGCTTAATACTTTCTTTTTATACTGTAACTACGGACTTTCTTCTGAACTATAAATTGTGCTTGCTTTCCATAATTCTCCTTCTGTGCCTTCAATCAATAGTGTGTGTGTGAACAATAAACGAACATTATCGAATTCAGTGAGTTATTTATATTATCCTCGCACAAGATAACTATAATATTAATTGATTCAGGAATGAAAAAGGAATTTTGGGGAGAAGCAGTTTTATACTCAGCTTATGTAACAAACCGAAGTCCAGTTGCTGGAAGAGAGAAAACACCAAGTGAACTATGGGAAAATAGAAAACCGGATGTATCAAATTTAAAGGTATTTGGATGTACTGCATATAATTTTGTACCTAGAGAGTTAAGGAAGAAATTAGATGATAAAGGAAGAAAAATGATCATGATTGGATATAATATTGGAGGCTATAAGCTGTATGATGAACAAACAGGAAATGTAGTGACAGCGAGACATGTCATCTTTGATGAAAAAAGAAAGAAAATAGAAAAAGCGGTTTACTTACCTGCATATGAAGACAATGAAGAAATAGACAACCTGAAAGAAAATCCTGAAAAAGGAACAGATAAATGGAATAGAGTAGAAGAGCAAGAAGAAAATAATTAAAAAGGAAGAGATGAAACAGAAGAAATAACACAAGAAGAAGAAGAAGAAATAATAGATTATGAAAAAGAAAACCAAGAAATAGAAAGAGAAAAGAAGAAAGTGGAAGAATATAAGAATAAGAAGAATAATGAAATAGGAAGAGGAAAAAGAAATATTAAGAAACCAATATGGCAAGATGACTATGTACTTGATTTTAATGATGAAAATGATGCTCTGTATGCATTATTATGTGGAAATGATGATGTGCCAATTATATATGATGATATAAAAACAAGAGAAGATAAAAAAGAATGGATGAAAGCTGTAAGTGAGGAATTGAAGGTATTAGATGAAAGTGAGACTTTTGAAATAGTTCCAAAGCCAGAAGACAAGAAATTATTGGATGCAAAATGGGTATTTACAAGAAAGGATACAGGAAGAGAAACAATATGTAAGGCAAGACTGGTAGTAAGAGGTTTTCAACAAGAGGAAAAATTAGATGATGTTTATTCACCGGTTATGAAACTACAGACACTGAGAATATTATTATCTGTTGCTGCTAAAAGAGATTATTATATTAATCAAATGGATGTAAAAGGAGCCTTTTTATATGGAAACATAAACGAAAACGTGTATCTTAAGCCACCAGATGGTATGAAAATTCGACAAGGATTTGTATTGAAACTAAAGAAATCACTATATGGTTTAAAGAAATCGCCAAAGTACTGGTATGAAAAGTTCAATGACACAATTACATCATATGGTTTTAAACGATCCAATAATGACTACTGCTTATATAGTAAAGATAACTTATACTTACTTTTATATGTTGACGACTTATTAATTTTAGGTTCAAATCTAAACAAAATTGAAAATGTAAAGAATTTCCTTAAATCTAAATTTAGAATGAAAGATATGGGTAATAATAATTTTATGTATTTGGGTATTTCCATTAAAAAGACCTCTAAAGGAATAGCTATTGATCAGATAAAGTATTTGTCAAATGTTCTTAACCGTTTTAATATGCAAGATTGTAAGGGATGTGACACACCAATGGATGCTAATTTTAAATTTGATGAGGATGGAGTTATTGATATGTCTTATGAGAAACAATGTCGTTCTTTGATAGAGTCACTTATGTATGCCACTGTAGGGTCAAGGCCAGATTTAGCTGCGTCTGTTTATTATTTAGGTAGATTTCAATCAAGGCCAAATGTTGAGTTGTGGAGATCTCTTAAACGATTATTAAGATATGTAAAGAAAACAATTAACTTAGCTTTATTGTATACTAAAGATGATTCTAGTTTGCCTTTATTAGGGTATGCAGATGCTGATTGGGCTAGAGATTTGGATAGAAAATCAACATCTGGATATTTGTTTAAAGTGTTTAATAATACTGTTGTATGGAAATCTAGAAAACAAAGCACTGTTGCCTTAAGCACAACCGAAGCAGAGTTTGTATCATTATGTGAATCTATTATGGAAGCTTGTTGGATAATAAAATTACTTGCTGATTTAAATATTGAAGTTAAAAATGTAACTATTTTTGAGGATAATCAAAGTACTATTAAAGCTATTAAAAATCCTGACCAGAAAAGACTTAAACATATGGATGTTAAGTATAATTTTATAAAACAAATGGTTGAAGAAAATTTTGTAACTGTAAACTATATTAATACTAAAGAACAAATTGCTGATATTTTAACTAAGCCTTTATCTAAGAATCTGTTGTTTGATAAATGTTTAAATGTTAAAAATATATTGTTAAGTTAAAAGACTAAAGTTAAGTTCTAAAGAAGTATGTACGGTATGTATGAGAAGTGTATAATGTGATGTGTATGAGAAATATATGTGTTGAGGAAGAGTGTTGAGATAGCAACACACAATTTCTTATATTAGATATCTATGGTTGTATTGTCTGTGGTAATATTAAAAAAGCTTCTTCCTTCCGCCCAAAATGTCCGACGTAGCATAGTGTGTAATTGTAAATGAAGTCGCGGGTAAATTTTAGCGACATCCCAAAGTCACTATTCCACGCGGACGAAGTCGCGGGCAAAAGTTAGTTTTTTAATAAAAATTAATTCTAGGCATATGGGAAAGTAAATTACAAAAATTTATTTATTTTGAAATTTCAAAATGGCGGATGTATTTTAATTTCTGTAAAATTCTTCGATCTCGAAAATTATGCGTCCTACCGAAAAAAATAATGAAAATTTACTCCCCCGTATTATCCCACTTAACAATACCAACCAACAGCATTGGTTGGTTGGTATTGTTATACTCATTTCGAACGTCGATATAAGTACATGATGCCTACCACTGGTTCGGGAACTAACCCGGCGAGAAGAACCGGCCTAAGAAACTCGTGCGGGGCCATCTTTTACCAAAAAGATGGAAATTTGTTCTTTTAGAGTAAGAAAGGTATATAACAATGTTAATACTAAAACAACATAACAAGAGTAAAATAGTACAAAGAAGCAGCCTTGCAAGTTAGCCATCCTATTCGCAAGGTGTGCGATCGTCAATAAAATCATTGACCCTATAATAAGCTTTAGGATACAAACGTTCTTTAACTACTTTTTTAAATTTATTATTATACAGACTTTGAATGTTTTCTGGGATTCTATTTTTATGTCTCGTAGAATTAGATCCTTGGAAGAATCTAACAAACTTTTGGGATCAAACAAGAGAAACGAACAACGAAAATCAATACCTATAATATATCAATATAATAATATATATTAATCAGCAAAGAAATAGGATAAAAACTTTAAGTAATTATTAACTCAGAGTAACTGTTATATTATGTAACTAGCTGACCCCGACAGACGTTGACGTTCTTTTGACCTAAATAAGAACTGGAATGAATAAATGACTACACATACTCCTACACCTACTCTTACTCATACTCCTACACCTACTCCTACAACATAAACCTCAAAAAAAAAGGTCCAGCCCGCGCCCATTACGCCCGCGTAAGTACAGTAATCCACGCCTATGTATCCCGCGATAAAAAGTAGCCTATGTCCTACCCCATGGTCTACTTTATATCTGTGCCAAATTTCATGATTATCGGTTTAGTAATTTTTTCGTGAAAGCGTAAATAAAGTATCCCACAGGAACCGTACATTTCCCCGCCATAAAAAGTAGCCTACGTCTTTCCCCGTGGTTTAATCTATATCTGTGGCAAATTTCATGATGATCAGGTCAGTAGTTTTAACGTGAAAGCGTTCAGGTTTATTTTTTATTTTTCTATAACTTATTAAATTCGTAATATCTATTGAATGGAACAGCCGATTTGAACAATTCAATAAGTAATCTACATGAATTGAAACAGTCTTAAAAACAATATGATTTAATTGGATAAGGATTTAAGCAGAAGTATGAATAACATGGTCGAATTTTGGTCGGTATTTCTATCAACTTTTAAAATGTAAGTGGTTATTGTGACATAACGATAATAGTTGGACATATAGTATCGCGAAGTTTTTCGAAGAAGAAATTCGATTCATTACAAACATAGAAAAATACAAATCTTACCTCTTTATAATAATATTAGTATATATTACCTACTCTGAGTTAATCACTTTCCGTTTAGATGTGATGCTAAGAAATAAGATGCAATTTGTAGCGAGATAGTTTAAGGGACTTAACGAAAATTGTGGTGGACCTATCCGGACCTAACGTAGACCTATCGATTAAAGTCATTTTTAACCGACTTCCAAAAAAGGAGACGGTTATACGTTCGGCTTATACGTTATAAGTATATGTCGAAGAGGTTAATATTTTGTTGCTGAATTGACAAGCAAGTCAATAGTACGGAAGTATAATCGACGGGAACACTAGCGCCATGTTGTTTGGCGTTGATAGAGTCCAGTCGACCAGTGTGATCACGTTTTCCCTCCAAGGAATGATCATAGATTATTATGCTACCAGCCGTCGTGGCGAGTGGTTCGGCTCGGAAACTATCACTGTTCTTTTAAAAGTGATAGGGAAATAAGTGCAGAGTCGTTATTATTTTAATAGACAGTGTAAAGTAATTAAAACAGTGTGAAGTGCTTAGTTTTAGTTCTATTCAGAATAGAGGTGAAGTAATGCTGTTTCTTCTCTTTTCATTTTGTAACCAACATTACCCACATTAAGCCCACAGTTAATTTGAGAGCCAGTACTTTAATATAGTGCGATATGTTTGAGGCATGTTTATCCAATGTCTTCTCCATCAGAAAGTGGGATTCATGTTGGTTCAAGATGAGAATTTCAATCCTTTGTTCAAGTTTAAAAAAAAAAGTGACGATAGTTGAAAAAAATGTGTGTAATCTTGTGCGGTTTACAAAAAGTGAAAATAAAATCAGTGTTAATAATGTGGATCGAGTTTGGTAGTGTGCAATCAAGGCAGCACGCTAAATGTATGGCATAATTGCGGAAAGATGGGACAACAGCGAGCCGAATTCTCAGAAGAGTGGATCGTGCCGGGAGTTCTACCTACAATGACTGTGCTGCAGTGCCGTGGCAGTGGCAGACTGCGATGTAGTAGTGGCAATAGCTCGGTAAGCTCAAAGATAGGCCGCGGGGCCCCTGACTTATTGTTTTTTAATATGTGCAGGTATATCTGCTTTGTATTTATTACAATCGACTGATAGTGGTATAAACCGTGGCTGATGGTGATGGTATGAATACGTGACGACGGCGGTGTCACGAGCTCTGGACGGTCCAGTGGCCGTGACTGCGGCGGGTCAGAAAGCTCAGCATTGGACTCCGGTGAACTTGGTTACTATGTAAAAGGTTGTAAACGCACTTGTATTCTCCTTTGGTAGGTATTATGAGGGTCTAACAGTACTTACATTTTCTTTAGAAAATATGTTAGATCGTTTAATTGAAATTCAATTTATTGAATAATGATTTCTACATTTTCCCGTTAAAGTTAAAGAAGTTCTTTAGATCAGCAACCCCGTTCGACGACGCCAGGAAAGCCGGCAAACCGACAGAGTGAATGCTCCTGATACCAAGACCACCGTGTCTAACCGGTAACACCGCTTGTTGCCACTGGTGATCATGTAGAGTGACGTTAAGGATATCTTCCAAAGTTGATCGGATGGTGGTGTCAAGGTCCGAAACCTCATTAGGGAACAGCCAAGTTGGAGCCGTCCGTATCAGGTAGGTGAGTTTTGGCAGCGAAAAACAACTACGGAATAGGGTTAGGGCCACGTGGGACGATAGTTGCCCAAGAAGCTCCCGGGCTTGCGTAAGCATCCTACCTTTTGCTTCCAGGGATGCGGGGACGGCACTGGGAAAGATGGGGGCGCCGAGTAGTGAAAACGTCGTTTCATTGACGGTTTTCATTCCTGGGAGCAGAGTATCAAACATTCTGATTTCCTGTATGGCTGAAACACCGCAAGGAAAAATCTCACATTTGTGGGGGTTTAACTGAAGTCCGATTGATGATAGGTTTCTGCAAAGGGTTTGTATGTCTTCCGCTACTGTCTCTGGGCAACCACCGATTGTACCATCGTCAAGGTACCAAACGTTTAGGGGAGACTTTATGGATGCAATGGACTTGTGTATGGCTAGTTCTTTAGTAGAACATTATTGTTGTGCTGTTTATTTTATGTGCAGATGGAGGTTCGATGTTCGAGCGGTAACGGCAACCGAGTACCTATAGCCGCGCCAAGGGGTGCAGCGAGCTGCGTTGTGCGACTGAGCAGCTTGGGTGACAGCGCCAAGTGCACATCTCTAGTGGACTGGTCTAGTCGCTTCACAATGATGGGAGATACTTGGTGAAGTTGTTTTTGTATCATAATTAGTGGTTATGAATTATGCTGGATTTATAAGCAAAGGTTTTTAGAAGTTCAAGTAAATGAGTAAAAAGGAACGTAAAGTAAAAACGAGTACATAGTACATACATCTTAAAGCATATTATTATTATTGTTTGAATGACCGCTGAAGGTCACACTGAAAAATGCAGTACTAAAGTTTAATTACTTTATCTTTTGGTAATTACATGTCACTATCGATATTTCATTTCGTGATATCAAATAATTTGTAACATGGTAATAGGTGATAAATGAGACGACTATAGTTTTCAGTTTACAATTTCTCATAATGAAATTACCAATGCTCTTTATTTGTTTTGGGTGTGTCATACATTCATACTGGTCTTATAATAAAGTGAATAACACTGTCGACTCGATACTGACTTAGCAGACTGCAGTGATTATTAAGTTGGTACCTATACAAACTACAACCTATTTATTACAAATTAATAAGGATCTTGCGACAATCCTCCATTGGAGTCAGGGTCATGGATTAATGGTCAAGCTAAATAAGTCGCAAATTATAATCATCGGCGGATCGAAGCAAATAAACCGGCCTAACTGTGACTCCCTACCTAGTATAACTTTTTACTAAGTAACTTTACCTTGCAGTGGGGTGGTTAAGAACTTGGTATTATATATTTAGATTCAACCCTTAGGTGGTCTCACCATATTTCAGAGGTAAGTCGTAAGCTCTTTGCTGCGGTGCTTTACTTAATCGGTGGAAAAATCTACTTCCCGTTAAAACAAAAGTTGAGCTTGCGCAATCTCTACTTCTACCTATCTTGGACTATGCAGATGTTTGTTTGATAGATCTCAATGAGAAGTACCTTAACAGATTAGAAAGATTACAAAACATTTGCATCCATCCATCCATCCATCCATGAGACCATGTCTCTGAGTATCGACAGCGACTTGGTTGGCTGCCCATCAGGCTCCGTCGGGAAGAACATGTATTAGCCTTCCTGTACAATATTTTATTTGACCCTCGTTCGCCCCCATACCTAAAGGATTTTTTTCAATTTCGTAGTGCTGACCAAAGCCGTGCGTTACGCTCCGAGTACAGCAATAAACTTCTTGTTGTTCTTAACCACCCCACTGCAAGGTAAAGTTACTTAGTAAAAAGTTATACTAGGTAGGGAGTCACAGTTAGGCCGGTTTATTTGCTTCGATCCGCCGATGATTATAATTTGCGACTTATTGAAGGCATTACTGAAATCGAATAAAGCTAAAACAGTAAGTTGCTGATTAGACATGGCCAGGCGCACATCGTCAGAAACTTTCGTTAAAGCTGTAACCGTACTATGCCCGGGACGAAAACCAGATTAGAGAGGACTGAGCAAACCATTGTAATTTATGAAAATACTTAATTCTTGGTAGACAAGGCCCTCAAGGACTTTTGATAGGAATGGGAGTATGGATATGGGTCGGAAATGAGAGGGTAACGTAGGATATTTCACTTTGGGTATGGGGATAACTGCAGCTTTTCGCCAACAGCTGGGGAACGTACTGGAGATAAGCGAGTAATTGAAAATGTGACAGAGGACAGGGAGTACAACAGGGAGGCTAAGAGTAATCATCCTGCTAATACCATCAACACCCTCAGCGTTAGACTTAATGGCTAAGATAGTTTTCTTAACCTCTGACATAGAAATAGCTTTAAACACGAAATGAGAAAAAGGAGGATCAGATGTAGGAGAAGGTAAAAGGGCAGTTATGGACTGTTGTTTGACGGAGGCCGGGATTGGACTGGTAGTGGTGAGGTGGAGATTGAGGACATCAAGATCAAGATTGGGAGAAAAAGAGGACTTTGATTTGCCAATACATAAGGATAAAATTAATTAATATTATATTTATAGCAGTTTTTCCGCCAAATAATACCCACAACCTGCAAGCAAATGTGTGAGTGCACGCATAAGCATGCGTAACACTTATGCGTGCACTCACACATTTGCTTTTTATGCATTTGGCGGAAAAACTTCTATTATTATAATATTAATTAATTTTATGCTATGGATTTCCGCAAAGTAACGCCTGATTCTATTAACTATTCAATACATAAGGAGTTAAGGGACGACCACACTTTAGCAGGATCACCATTACTAACAGAAGCATGGATGTGGCGTCGTTGCACATCTCTACATATACTGCTGCACCTGTTTCTGAGCTCTTTATATCTTTTATAGTTCAGATCGGTGGGGTTCTTTCTAAATTTAACTTTAGCTGAGTTTATTTTAGCCATAACACCTTTAATCTCGTCAGTGAGCCTGAACGTCAGTGAGAACGAATTCTGTAGGAGAGGTGGATTAGGTTAGGAAACGCTTCTCTAAATTTTAGCGATATCCCAAAGTAACTGTTTAACGCGGACGAAGTCGCGGGCATAAGCTAGTATTATATATTATATTTTAGTCTGTGGTACGTAATACGTATGTAATCTATATTCGAGGATTCCCCGGTGTGTGTTAAGATATCTCATAACGTAAACATTACAAATTATTTTTTATTAGCAAAGCAAATAAACTGGAAATCCCTATAAATAAATCACAACAAAATTAAAACAACGGTTTGTCTACTTACACTTATATAATTTTATGAATGTTTTTGACTGTTCTGACCCGCAAAACTCGACAGCGATGTCCAAAGGTAACCTACACCGACTAATATTTTACCGGTAAACAGAAATACCGACAAAAAAGTAAATACCTACTTAATATCGTACGTTCGATCCAGTATTACGACTCGTAAACGTAGCATTATATTATATTTTAGACTCAGTAGCTTTGCCTACCTCATAACCCTTCTTATAGGAATATCGATCATGTGAGTTTATGTATGTTTGTTTTTCAGAAAAAATTATACTAGCTGCAGATAATGAATCCGATACTGAAAAGAACAATAATTTTGACAATATACGTAATGAATCAGAAAATTTATTCACTGAAAATGCTGATTATATTCCAAGAAAAAAAAAACAAGCTTTCAGATGTCTGGAAAAGACGACCACAAATTGCAGCTTACCTACGAGTGAACGTACATACCAGAACTAGATGAGTACAGTCAGTACGCTCAACGTTGGTCTAGTCAGGATTATATAATTAAAGAATCCCAGAAAGTAACCCCAAATTCAGAAAAACAGTTTTGCGATGCGGCAGTGATGACAGAACCAAGTGCGGAAGAAAATGAGAATATTAGAATTTCAAATTTAATGTTTTGTAAATTTATCTCGCATGAACCTGACCGATATACCAGTGATGAACGCTATAAAGTTTTCAAGAAAAGAAAAAATAATAACCTTAATGTTATCCTGTATTTATCTTGTTTTATTTTCTAATCTTGGTTGACTTTCCAATTTGGAAAAATATTTTTTTTTTTTTTTTTATGAAATAAGGGGGCAAACGAGCAAACGGGTCACCTGATGGAAAGCAACTTCCGTCGCCCATGGACACTCGCAGCATCAGAAGAGCTGCAAGTGCGTTGCCGGCCTTTTAAGAGGGAATAGGGTAGGGAAGGGAATAGGGTAGGGGATTGGGCCTCCGGTAAACTCACTCACTCGGCGAAACACAGCGCAAACGCTGTTTCACGCCGGTTTTCTGTGAGCCCGTGGTATTTCTCCGGTCGAGCCGGCCCATTCGTGCCGAAGCATGGCTCTACCACGTAAAGAAATTGTATTTGAAAAATAATTTGAAAAATTGGAAAAATATTGGAAATTTTTCTTTTTTTCTTTTCTTTTCTTTCCGAATTTTTTCCATTGCACAACACTAGTGGGGAAAAAAACGAGCCGAGCGAGAGGTTGGAAGAGAGGCCGTGTGTCCCTTTCTAGTAGGGTGACAATAATATTATCTGCTGTGTGGACAAACTGCAAAGCTGTGTGGACAAACTGTAAAGCTATGCGAGACAAATTGTAAAACACTGAATGACATACAGCTGGGGCTTTTAAAAGTCGACGAAATTGAATAGTGTAAAATCATGAAGGTTTGAAGTGACGGCTGCATTAATATGTAACAGATTTTTATGTAATTCTCTGCCTTACTTATACACTATTGAGCCATTTTTGTCGCATTTCTTCATTGTTGAGAAATCTATAAAAACTGTATAATATTATCATTAAAGGCCTTACTTGACTACACACGTTTTTTTCTCAGTACTTACTACGATTCTAGGCGAGTCGCTACTGACTAGTTTATAACAAAACGTAGTACAGTTATAACTCTTAATAACGTCAGTTAATGTTAACACTTTTATACTAGAATAACTAGACTAACATTACAATTAATTTACTAATGTTACTAATAAACGAAATATTGCAACCAGCATAACTTTCACTTCGACAAGAATACACACAACATTTTTTCACCATTTTGACTGTTAAATCATCAAATAAATAATAAAAACATAGTTACGGAGATACATGAAGTAAGAAATAAAAACTATTTTCAATTTTAATATTATCCGGTGTTCAGCATAAAATATGTGTAATGGCGTATCTATTATCTTGCGAATGATTACTGAAAAAGATAATTAAAATTTACTCCCCCTTATTATCCCTGAAACCACATTGGTTGGTTGGTATTATTATACTCTTTTTGAACGTCGATATACATGATGCCTACCACCGGTTCGGGAACTAACCCGGCGAGAAGAACCGGCGTAAGTTAACTCGCGCGGGGTCATCTTTTACCAAAAAGATGGAAAATTGTTCTTTTAGAATAAGGAAGGTGTATAACAATGTTAATACTAAAACAACATAACAAGAGTACAATAGTACAAAGAAGCAGCCTTGCAAGTTAGCCATCCTATTCCCAAGGTGTGCGATCATCAATAAAATCATTGACCCTATAATAAGATGTTAATAAGCTTTAGGACACAAACGTTACTTTTTTAAATTTATTAATAGACAGACTTTGGACGTTTTCTGGGATTCTATTTTTATGTTTCGTAGAATTAGTTCCTTAGAAGAATCTAACAACTTTTAGGATCAAACAAGAGAAACGAACAACGAAAATCAATAAATTTATATTTTATTTATACTTATTAATCAGCAAAAAAATAGGATAAAAACTTTAAGTAATTATTAACTCAGAGTAACTGTTATATTATGTAATTACCTACTCTGAGTTAATCAGTTTCCGTTTAGATGAGGCGCTAAGAAGTAAGATGCAATTTGTAGCAAGGTAGTTTAAGGGACCTAACGAAAATTGTGGTGGACCTATCCGGACCTAACGTAGACCTATCGATTAAAGTCATTTTTATTTCAAAAATCCTTAGTTTTTGCAGGTGAAGCCCGGGAAAAACCCCTGCTGTCAAAGTACTTGACAGCCTGGCCTTCCTTTCCTTCTTCATAACGGTGCGCGTTGCGTTTTCTGCCACGCTACAAATATATAAATTTTTGTTGTTATTTACAGGCTATTAATGAGGTAATAAAAATCAAATAATTCGTATAGAGTAAACTTTTAAATAAAACTGAAACAATTTCTTTAAATACAGCCTACTCGACACTGGCAGAATGGTGCAAAACTTTTGCAATCGCGACTGTCAATGTCATAAATAAATGAAGAAGAAGAAGAAGATAGGAAATAGGAACTAACAAATCGTAAACATTAATTCTCATTTTTACTGAATTTATTGTTTTATTTTACTCATAAAGAGCCACAACATTTTCAAAATGTTAAAGCACACTTGTTGCATCATATGCTTATCTATAAATAAAAGAACTTTTAAC
The DNA here is from genome assembly GCA_905404095.1 of Glaucopsyche alexis. Lineage (NCBI taxonomy): Eukaryota > Metazoa > Arthropoda > Insecta > Lepidoptera > Lycaenidae > Glaucopsyche > Glaucopsyche alexis. The sequence goes on along the minus strand of FR990063.1, from coordinate 4,664,346 downwards.
ATTTACGACACTGATATGCAGAGTGTTTATGAGAACCTCGCAAATTTTAAGGTACCTTGATATCCTGAGATTTTATGTGTAGTTCTGTAATTATAATACGCATTTAGAAGTCACAAAAAATTTGAAATATTTTTTTAAAACATTAGTTTACTTATAAAACCTACTTAATTAGTTTACTTACATCAAACACAAAAATATTTACTTACTATGGTATGTTTCAACATAAACGCTCAAAATTACATGATATCAGAAATTTTGTGCATATTATGGCCATACATTTCGTAACAACCATGTAGCAACTCACTAATATGTGACATCACTTACTAGTATGACTTTTATATGGGGCGTTTTCACGAGACACACAAAAGTGCTTCGAACAATCAGCCATATCTTTGAACAATTCGATTTTCAGTATACTATTCCTTGTGAAAAACTGTCTTATTTTTCAGTTATTATAGTCAGCTATTCATTTATGTAATAAAAAGAATACAGAAATATACAGTATTAGGATTATTTCATTGCAGTCCGTTTTTGTTTTACCATGCACATAGTCTATGCCTACTCATTATTGAATTTGCTATTGAGCAAACTGTAAAACAAAAAAAAAAAATCAGTAAACAGTAAAAGCTTTTTAATCGTGGATTAAAAATATGCAACCAATTCCTGTTTTCGCGGGTAAAGATCTGGTACAGGACTTTGAACAATGAGCCAGGTCTGAGCCCATGGTTTGAAGGCGTTAATATTTCTAGAAATAGTTTGGTTGCAGCTATGAAGTTGCGTTCCGGCCATGTTCCACTCAACAAGTTTAATTATGATTAATATATATGATTGGGAAAAAGGAGTCCCCTCAGTGTGTTCACTTTGGTGTCACGGAAGACTTAATGCACTTGTTGGTGGATTGTGACCGAAATCGTGACCTCAGAAGTTGGATGTTCCCGAAGAATTTGGGGAACAAATTAATATTATTTGGGCATTGCCTCTCTCGAGGGATGCCCGTTTGTTACTTAAATTTTATGTTTTATCTGTGAAGGGTCGCACTTGAATACAATATAATGTCTTTATTAATTGGAATAAAACTATGAGGCTGACATAAATGCCAAGAGCATCATAAGCCTCGTCAAATATATTGATAAAAAAAAATTAAAAAAAAAAAAAAGATTTCTTTATTCGCACATCGAATTGGCACATCGGTCAACGTGTCGGCAAGTGGATTAAAAAATATAAAATAGGCCTTATTACAACTACGCCTAAAGTGTGTTGTCAAATGCTATCGCCGTTGTTTGATTGATTTGGTGGTTCCTTTGATATAAGCCGCCTTCGCCGCGGTCAGTGTTTTTGAGAATGTAAACAAACAGAATGTTTTAAGTAAAGCAACCTTATTACTCAATGTTCAAGTATTATTATATTTTTTAATCGTTCTATTCGTTACAAACATTTTGACCGAGTAACACGTCTATCAAGCTGTTTTAATTTCGACAAAAATTATTATTTTTAAACAAAAAATTAAACCGACTTCCAAAGTAAAAATACATAAAAAAGTATGAAATAAAACTTATTTTATAAATAATCCCCCTTTTAAATTTGGCTATTTCTCTACTTAATCTTCTTAATTCTGAAGTCGCTACCAGCCCAAACGATATCCTACAATATTTTATAGAACTCACGTTCATATTTGCTGGTACCGACTTCAAAATTAAGAAGATTAAGTAGAGAAATAGCCAAATTTAAAAGGGGGATTATTTATAAAATAAGTTTTATTTCATACTTTTTTGTGTATTTTTACTTTGGAAGTCGGTTTAATTTTTTGTTTAAAAATAATAATTTCACCCTTTTTAGTGATAATATTGTTAAGTTATTATTAATACGTCTTAAAAACGTCTAAAATAAACGATCGAATGTATAACTGAATACGTGCCAAGCTTCTATTAGATATTGTTATTAAGATGATGATAATGATTACTGTAAGTTACAAAGTGGCATATGCTTGCAGTTCTTTAAACAATACCGAAATTTCCAAACGCGTATCTTTAAAGACTGAGGAGTTCTGTTCAGTGTTTTTGGATCTGGGGTATACCTTGGTTTCAGCATCTTATTTTTTGGGAGCATATGCTTGTGTTACTTCAGTAAAAGTCAAAATCACTATATGTGTCGATATAAATTTCGAGGAGTTCTCTCAATTCCTCATGGATCGCATCATCACGTTTCCACTTTAGTGACTAAAGGACCAATTTCGAATTAAACCATATAAAGGTCCATAAACGGCAGAGTAATGTTCAAAGATCTCCGTGTTAGTGTAAAATACTATGAGAAGTACCTTCTTTATCATCATAATGTGATGATGTATGTTGTGATAGTGGTGGTGATGATGATGATTACTCTAATTGACAAAGTGGCATATGCTTGCAGTTATTTAAACAACGCCAAAATCCCCAAACATGTATCTATAATGAGTCAGGAGTTCTGTTCTGTACTTTTGGATCCAGGGTATACTTTGGAGCAAAATCTTACTTTTTGGTAGCATATGCTTGGACTACTTCAGAAAAAGTCGAAATCACCATATGTGTCCATATAAATTTCGAGGAGTTCCCTCGATTCCTCATGGATCCCATCATCAGGTCACCAATTTTCTGAAAATGGGACCAACTTCGGAATATACCTTTTACATCAAAAAAAGAATTTTGAAAATCGGCCAACAGACGACGGAGTTATCCGCGAACATACAAAAAAAAAAAAAATATATATATACAGCCGAACGTATAACCGCCTCCTTTTTTGGAAGTCGGTTAAAAAATAGAAAACTAGTTTCTATGCAAAAAAATCAGTGTTAACTGTTACCGCTTAAAGTAAAATAAAAATAGAGATGCTTGATACTTTACGCCTTAGAAAGTCGTTTGCATCCATATCACGCTCATTGTATGTGAACCACACAAACAATTGTTAAAACATGAAGATTAAAACTTAAAAAAAAAAGATTTTTCAATATATTTATTTTTTTCTTTTGTTAGCTAGGAACGTATCTCCTATAATCCCATACAAATTACCATTCCATATTCACGGTTTCTGTATTTGCGGCATATTTACGGAACATAAACCCCGCGAATAAAGAGCTTTTACTGTACTGACTTATTTGTAACATGTTGAATAGAATAATGTATGATTAAATGTGTAATATTAATATGTCTGTTTATTACCATCAATAGATTAGAGATGATGAGTGCTGGATGTGTTACATTTGCCTCACGAGACTGCGGCAATGTCACCAGCTGCAGCAGCTGGCCGTAAGGACACGGGGCTTCATTGATGAAATATTCCAGAATAAGGTACATAAAAGAAACATTAAAAATTAATATGACTTACACAAAATATTTTTATAAATAAGTGCCTAATAGTTTATTTACAACAAAAATGGCACCCAAAGTAACTAACTGATTTGTCTAGTTTAGTTTGTTTACTTTTTTTTAGATCAATATTACGTTTGGAGTTTTTGGATCTTTGTTAGAACTATCAACTTCCAGGACAAAGATAATTACTTCTACAACACTCCCTCATATCAAACAGGAGTCAGACGGAGAGACGGAATTTTACCATGACAATAGTAGGTTAAATATGTGTACACCTTTTTTTTTTTTTTTTTTTTTCCGGAGGGGAAAATGCATTACGCATACCACCCAGGCGCAGGGGGCACCCGAGTGGTGATGTGGGACTCCCGTATAGGCTAATGGGACCCACGGTATACCCACTAAAAACCACCCCCCACCTTCCTCCTCGCCGCCTTGTGACGGGGCCACGGGAACGATACACACATCCGCGACCCCGCCGACGGCAGCCGCCCACAAGCGGCTTCATCCAAGGCCCGAAGGCCCCAGGCGCACCAGATGGCAAGGTGCGCCTCCCTCCTCGGCCTCCACCAGTACTGTAGCAGACTCCCCCCGAGTCTGCTACTAGGAGGCCACGGATACCAGCCTCCACAAACGGTACCCGGTGGCAGATCTGGGCTATGGTTCTGCCACCGACCACACCTCGGACGCAGAGGATAGGGCAAGCGGCGCACCGTAATACCAACTTGCCTCTTCCTCTGCGGCCCCACCAATGCCGTTAACCTTACGGAACGGCCCCGCCAGCTCGCAGGGGGGTAGGGAGAGTAGCACAACACCACCACGCCTCTCCCCCTGCGATCCCTCCACGGCCGCAGAAGATAGGGAGTACGGCGCACCGTAATACCGGCACTCCTCTTCTTCTGCGGTCCCACCTCCTAGCGCGTCCGCAGCGGACTCCTCCAGCCCGCTGGGAGCGCCCACCTCGGGCCAGCCGGCGGCAAACAAGCCAGCCCTGGTTGCCTCTTCGCTTCACCGTGGGTGTCCAGTCCACGGTTACTAAGCCCCACCGCCACGTCAAGGCGTGCAACCATCGGGGGGAAATATGTGTACACCTATACTAACACAATTTATACCGTTCTTGTAACTACAAGAATCCTTTTTGAAGCTAGCTATCACAATGGATTACTTTTTTGGCCACTTGAGTTTACTCCTGTAATTTTTAGGTGCTCTACAGGAAGAAATTCTAGAAAATACAAACGCGACGGCGGTTAATTCTACCACAACCGTCTCTTCATATAGGAAACAGGAGTTAGAATTGAGGACAGAACTTTTCAGCGACAATGGTAGGTTATAATGTTTTCTTACCTGATGCAGGTTACAGTTGTGTTCGAGGGTCCCTTGAAGAATAGACATTCTCTTGAGAGGTTTCTTGGCTTTTGTTTGGTTGGCCCAGTAACTTTTTCTACTTGACATATTATGTAACTAACTAAAACAGACCAAAGTAGCTCAGGGTTACCGCTCAAACCCAGAGTTGCGGGTTCGAATCCAGCAGAGGGAACAAACAGTTTACAATATTTCTGGATCATCGATATGTAATATGTTTTTATTATACGTAAGAACTTAAATGTATGTATTAAAATATAAACTTTTTCGCTGTCTTTTTCTTCTTTGGATACTTAGCACAGGGCCAGATTTACGTGGTGAGAAGTGTCCATAGATATTATTATTATTGTGTCTGAGTTATTTTTAGAGCTTGAACAAGATGAAAGTCTAGACAATGACTTTGAGGTAGATGAAAAACCTTCCATTGTGTGTGAAGATCCTCTTGCCAGCATTACACAGGAGTTGTCGGATGTGGACAATATTGATGCACAGCAAAAGGCAAAGGTTCTGAATATAGTGAAGTTAAGTCAAAGTGTTAGTGACAAATATGTTCGCCAAAGTTCCACTAAACACCCGGTCACAGAAGATCTCAAGGGCAGGGGAGAACAAGGGCAGGAACGGAGCATGGAAAATGAAGAAATAAAACATGAGATAGAAGAGGAGATAGGAGATGAAGGTATGTATATATTGTGGTCGTGCTAGCTTCTTCCAGTAATATGTAGTAGCTACGGGCCACTATGTAATGCGATACTGACAGACTTTTTTGCCACAATCTTCTGGATTTAACAGCAGAAGAGAGATAGTAGGGCAAATCTTTTAATTTTTGGAGATTACATTTTAATTTTGCTTCTGGCCTTCACAAGTTTTTTAAATCTTATTATATTTATTGTAACATTTATTTGAGGCTGCGTTTCTATAACCACACGAATCACATCGCGGCTGGTGCGCGTGAATCCAGACCAAGTACCTTTCATTCATAGCAAATTGAGAAATATCAAATAAAGTCCAGTTGCGGAGAACGTAGAAATATGTACATTGACCTTTTCATCTACTGCCAGTGATATTGTGTATTAAATTTTATATTAAATTTGGCTCATGATTTTGGATCTTCTCGTATACCATTCAGACATACTGTGGGATTACGTGGGTATAAGTAATTACTGGCCAAGAAGTAAGAGCCGACCTATCTTTAATAAGTATGCCATGCCCGCCTATAACTGCTGCAGCAACTGACCAAGAAGTACCAGCCGACCTATCTTCAATAAGTATGCCATGCCCGCCTATTTGTGCTGCAGCAACTGGCTAAGAAGAACCAGCTGACCTATCTTTGATAGGTAGACACACGTCTAGGGGGAACTGACGAACAACACCGACTAACTTCAAGACACGGCCGCGCGCGGCTCACGATATTCGTCGGTCGCGCGCGTCTGTCGCGAGCCTCGGAAGCGGTGCCATACATTTCCATACTCTTACTAATGTCGCGAGCGACCGACGACAGTCGTAGGCCGCTCGCGGCCGCGATCGATCGCGATGCACGGAATAGTACCTTTAGTACCTACTTAATTCTTATTGTAAATTTCTACACTTGAAATTTGATTCCATTTTATACAAAACACTCTTGGAACTTTCAGTAAAACTACTAGGTACCGTTTTACTGAATCGACTGACTTGCACTGACTTTTTGTATTTTGGACTTTGACTAGACATTAGACTTGAAAATAATACGGTGTTAAAATCATATACCTACAATAAATCTATTTGTCTGCCTTTTAAACTTGACACTGACAAATAGTTTTAAGCCGTAACGCCATCATTATTAAAAAAAAAGTAATTATGACATTTGACAACGTCACAACTGACGGCAAAATTCTTTCAAATCATAGACAACTAACGTTTGAGCAATTCGTTGTTGCGATTCGAACAACAGAGTGCATTTGGCTAGGGACATTTTGTCGTGATCTCAAAAGAGAAGTCGATACGACAGATTTTTTCGAATTTTAACGAAGGTAATTTGTCTAGGCGCCCTGACCATGGACCTAGGAATAACAACAGGACCGAGTACTGTGAGCAAAAAAACGAGCCGAGCGAGAGGTTGGAAGAGAGGCCGTGTGTCCCTTTCTAGTACGGTGACAATAATATTTTCTGCTGTGTGGACAAACTTCAAAGCTGTGTGAGACAAATTGTGAAACACTGAATGACATACAGCTGAGGCTTTTAAAAGTCGACGAAATTGAATAGTGTAAAATCATGAAGGTTTGAAGTGACGGCTGCATTAATGTGTAACAGATTTTTATGTAATTTTCTGCCTTACTTAAAAACTATTGAGCCATTTTTGTCGCATTTCTTCATTGTTGAGGAATCTATAAAAACTGTTTATCATTAAAGGCCTTACTCGACTACACACGTCTTTTTTTCTCAGTACTTACTACGATTCTAGGCGAGTCGCTACTGACTAGTTTATAACAAAACGTAGTACAATTATAACTCTGAATAACGTCAGTTGCTTTAATGTTAACACTTTTATACTAGAATAACTAGACCGCTATCCCCAACCCGCGGCCCGCGTGAAATCTGTAACCGTTAGATAAAGTTGTCAAAAAGCGTTCATAATTCCAAAAATCTCACTGAGTGAACATAATTATTATAATACATATTTGTTATTTTATTTTAGTTTGTGTCGTTAGCTCATCTTAAATGTTTAGTTTCACTCTTTTTTGTTTAGTTTCACACCTTGTGTTATTCTATTATTAAATCGTTAAAAGAGATGTTCTAGAAATGTACGAGGCGTGGGCCAGCCCTATGTACACTAAATGTAAATATAGCTACATAATATAGTTACTGTTTCGTATCCTTTATTTTATTTTATTTCACTTCGTTTCAATGCACATTTAAAATAAATTCGTCAAGGAGAGCAACACAACGTAAAATAAAACATGGCGGATTAGATCAGAATTAACCAAAGAATACAGTCTTACAAGGATCTTTTGGCACTTGGATGGGGGCGTGAGTTAGACGGGTCTGGATAAGTTTTGAGGGTGCAAAAATTCTAAAGTCCTTTATTTTTTGCATATAGTTTCCGGACCTTCTTCGTAGTCTAAAATTTGATTTTGTGCCATTTTGGATGGCTGCGTTTGTAGCAATTTAGGTTTTTGTGTCTTTCATGGATATTGGCCCAAAAGTAAATTATAGCTAAAAATTTTACTTTTACGATATTAAGGAAAGAGTAACCGATGCACATATGCAGTTTGAGTCGTATCCAACCAGGGGTTTCCTGGTATTCGGCTACTATATAAAACATGGTCCCACCAGACCCACAACTATTCTAATGTCTGACAAATGTTAAAAAACTGTTCAGAGTGTTAATATCTGAGTCTCTAAGAAAGATGTGCCACATTCGGCAATTTCGTATAAAGATATTCCATTTTTTTTCCTCAAACTCGCTATAAAAACTACTAATGAAACTTTTAGTTAGTAGAGTTCATATCTATATGATGATTATGGTGTTACAAAACACTTTCTATAAGTTTAACCATGTTTATCCGCGGGATTTTTTATTAGAATGTAAAAAACCAACTTTTATCATGTATCATTGGCGAATACGGGGTGCGGGCCTCTCGCCACGCGGGGAGGGGCCCAAGTTTCATATTAATATACGACAAAATGAAATGACAATTTATGTGACAACTTGACAAGTAATAATGTTCTAAATGCGAAATTTATAATTTCAATTTTAAATTTATTTCATGTTTAATGATGCCAAGACGAGACCATAATATTATGACTCGATTATGTAACCAAAAACAAGCAAACAATTGGCCTGGCTAATGGCTGGGGGAACAATAAAAAAAAAAAAAAAATATGACTCGCCAATAAAAAATGTCTTCAGATCTCGTCTAGAACCTTCTGACTCCACTCTACGTTCTCTAACTCTATAAAGCTTGAATTTACTACACTACTCGTAAAGTAGAAAATAGGCTTAAGATAAAAAATATTTTAGTCACTGTTCATAGCTTTTCTGTTAGAGGACACAATGTTCTGGCACAACGACGACGCTCGAATATTGCTAGTGTGGGGTGTGCCTTATACAAAAGCTCATGAAGTAATGAAACGCTCAAGCTATGCATTTTGACTCATTAGACGGATCGCGCTAGCTGTTTTTTAGTGGGAAGTGGAAAAATTCTAATGTTGCTGAATTTTTTCTGTACCTATATGTAGTTGATAGAGTAGTCCCTAGGGAGTTAATAATTAAGTTTTGTGCCATGTCTGCCTATTGCCTTTTCAGCAATTCGATTATTTGTGGTTAATTTTTGCGTGGCTGCGTAACGTGAGACTTTAAAAAAATAAAAAGCCAAGGAGTGTTCCCAAAAAGGCAAGCAAAGTTTAAAATTGATGTAATTCAAAGGTCAGTTATACAAAAAACAAAATAACTTAAAGATAAAAAAATCATAGCCTCTAATATTACTTACTGTACCTACGCGGACGAAAATACGGGCATCAGCTAGTTTTAACATAAAACTAACAAGCAATAATAAATAAATAAAAATTCAAAAATAAAAAACCTTTTATTTCCAGTTTAACAAATTAATGCTTTTTATAATACTAATTAAAAATTATAATAAAATTACAAATTAAATTAAGACTAACGTTAGGTATTATAAATCAATTATTTTATAAGACTAACATTATTATAAGTTAATGCTAAACATAGTAAACATATATCGAAAAGCAGTACAAGGATCGGTCCACATTCGTACGTAGTGCTCTGATGTTTCACTAGGCTCGACTTGGCGGGGCCCTGCCGTGCCCCTAGATATAAAATTGTCAACGGGATGAATAACAATATATACAAATATTATTTTGTTGGTTTGTAAAATGTATTTAATTATATAAATTATTACAATCAATTAATAACCTAATAAATAAGTCCTTAACCACGAGTATTAGAAACATGTATTCAGCAACCTACGTGTAAAATTCAAGCGTTGAAATAATTTATTTATTTTTTATTAAATAATACTATATATACAATAAATATGATGTAGCTGAAGAGACTATTCGGTTAAACGACTAATTTCAAGAACTAAAATTAGGTATTTGAAATTGTAATTTTTTTGGTGTTAGATAACCGAAGTTTCATGTGGAAGCCTATCGGATATCAAATTTTATTGTGCATTTATGTATTGTATAAAATCAGGCGACAATTACATTCAGCTTCGTCATTCGTGCTACGCAAACAAAGTTGCGGGCAAAAGCATGTTTAAATTTTGTAATCGCTGTAAAATGCGAAATATAAAAATTTTGAAATGTAGTCGAATGAATGACATTTTATCACACACATTTACGTATATGTGTAATGTGTATGTTGTAGTGCGAATATTCCACAATACTTCGACCGCATATTATAATAATATTATTTTTGCATTTTATTATTTAAACCCTCCATGAAAAAAGCACAAACTTGGAATATAGATTCTTCATGACTTAATAATATTGAATACGTGAATTTTATTTAACGATTATGTGTTTTTGGAGCGCTTTTAGCTTAGGGAATCTAAAAAACTTAATTTCTCGAATCGCAGTCGCTTAATGTGGCACAAAATTTGGAATTAGGCCTATTTTAGTGGTCTTAAACAGAAAATAGTCGTTTATCACACTTTAGAATTTTTGCCGGTACTGTTTTCAAAAAATGACCCTAAGTCATTTTTTACTGGACGAAAACGACGCAAAGTCTCCATACTCTGGAAGCTGTCCCAGTTAAGATACCATTAATATTTTAAACTTTAAATCAACATTGCCACTTTTATAGCCATATAAAAAAATCAACCACAAATAATGGAATTGCTGAAAACGCAGTGGGCAGAAATGGCACAAAACTTAATGATAAGCTCCCCAGGGACTACTTTATCAACACACAAAAATTCAGCGACTTTAGAATTTTTTCCACTTACCACCTCGAATACGCCTAGCGCGACCCGTCTAAGTGTCGCAAATAAGAACAATACTTATTACTAAAAGTGAAATTTTACAAGACGGCGATGTTAGTACTGATTTTATCCACGTGCCAAAAGGTAAGTGTCGCAACTACAAAACAATACATAATATTAAAAGTGACATTTTACAAGACGGCGATGTTCTGATTTTGTCCACGTGCCAAAAGATCCTTGTCAGACTGTATCATTTTGACAATGACATGACTTTTCGCAAAGAAAGACGTATGATACTCAAGAAGATGTCTCTTCCTAAAACTGTCAACTACGTTTCCTATTTACCTATGTGGTACACCACATAGGTAAATAGGAAAAATATAATTTCATAGAGCTGGCCCAAAATCAAACATCTCTTTTAAACAACATATTTTTTTGCCCCTAAAAAATTTTCGTTGCGGCCCGCGACACCAAGAGTACAACGGGTTTGTGGCCCGCGTAAAAAAAAGGTTGGGGACCACTGAACTAGACTAACATTACAATTAACTAACTAATGTTACTAATAAACGAAATATTGCAACCAGCATAACTTTCACTTCGACAAGAATATACACAACATTTTTTCACCATTTTGACTGTTAAATCATCAAATAAATAACAAAAACATAGTTTTTTTTATTATAAAATAAGGGGGCAAACGAGCAAACGGGTCACCTGATGGAAAGCAACTACCGTCGCCCATGGACACTCGCAACATCAGAAGAGCTGCAGGTGCGTTGCCGGCCTTTTAAGAGGGAATACGCTCTCTTCTTGAAGGTTTGTAGGTCGTATAGGTCCGGAAATACTGCTGGTGAGAGTTCGTTCCTGAGTTTTACAGTGCGCGGCAGAAAGTTACGCGAGAAACGCACGGTGGAAGACTGCCACTCATCAAGGTGATGAGGATGGAATATTTTTCGCGTGGGACGATGGCGAAAAGTTGCAGGTGGTATGATTCCGAACAATTCCTCAGAGCACTCCCCGTGATACAACCGATAGAGGATGCAGAGTGAAGCTACATCTTGGCGTAATTCCAAGGGGTCCAAGCTGTTTGAAACACAATAACAGTCAACAATTCGAGCGGCCCTTCGTTGGATACGATCCAGAGGGAGCAGTTGGTATTTTAGTGCTCCTGCCCAGAGATGAGAACAATATTCCATATGAGGCCGAACCTGCGCCTTGTAGAGTTGTAGGCGTTGGTCCGGACCGAAGTACTGTCTCGCTCTGTTGAGAACACCAAGCTTCTTCGAGGCTAACTTGGCCTTACCCTCTAGATGATATCGGAATTGGACTTAGCTCGATATGCTAACGCCAAGTATTTCAATGCTAGGGGAGATGGTTAAAGATGTGCCCTCAAAACGAAGATGTACGACCATAGGTGACTTTTTAGCGGTGAACGCGCAGACTTGTGTCTTGGCGGGGTTAAATTGGACTAAGTTACGTCTACCCCATTCAGAGACTTTCTCCAATGAATTCTCTATTTTAAACACAAGTTCGTTTCGACTCTCGATGACATTTAGCCGAGAAATATTAGGGGAGCCGGTATATACAGCATCACCTGTACTATCATCCGCATAGCAATGAATGCCGTTGGTCTGTAACATGTCATTGATATGCAGTATGAATAGGGTAGGCGATAGCACACAGCCCTGAGGGACACCAGCATCAACTGACTGAGTTTCCGAGCATTCGCCGTCAACTACGACCTTTATGCTTCTGTCTGCTAAGAAACTTGTGACCCACTTGCATAATTTCTCGGGCAGCCCGTATGATGGAAGCTTTGAAAGCAGCGCTTTATGCCAAACCCGATCAAAGGCCTTCGCAATGTCCAAACTAACAGCCAATGCTTCTCCCTTCGACTCAATTGCCTGAGCCCAACGATGAGTTAGGTACGCCAAGAGATCACCAGCCGAACGACCCTTACGGAACCCGTATTGTTTGTCGCTTAGTAATCCCTGGCCGTCCAAGTACCGAAGAAGCTGGCCATTGATAATGGATTCCATTATCTTTGAGAAGAGAGAGGTTATGGCGATTGGTCTATAGTTGGAAGGATTTGAGCGATCACCTTTTTTGGGGATCGGGTGCACCAAGGCTGTCTTCCAAGAAGCCGGGACGATGCCAGAGGAATAGGAGAGCCGAAAAAGGCGCGTCAAGACCGGAGCCAACTCTGGAGCACACTTTCTCAACACAATAGGAGGGATTCCGTCAGGCCCACTCGACTTTTGGATATCAAGGGAACGGAGGGCTTTTCGCACTGAGCGCTGATGAAACCGAATATCCGACATGAAGCTCGTGCATCGCGGTATGGTCGGCGGTTTCTGCCCCCCGTCATCCAGGGTCGAGTTAGACGCAAAGAGCTTGCCCAGAAGATCGGCTTTGTCTTTTGCGTCCTGGGCTAACGATCCATTTCCTACGTGTAGGGATGGTGGTAGGGTTGGCTTGCAGAAATTTCCCTCAATAGCTTTGGCCAGAGACCAGAATGCACGGGTTCCCGAGGGGAGGCGCTCGAGTCTCTTGCCAATTCTATTGACGTGCTGTTTCTTTGCCCAAATTATCTCTTTCTTGAGGGACCTAGAGGCATGGTTGTACTCCATTTTATATGTGCTGGTATTTAAATCCCGAGTAGACACTGCATTGGCCCAGGATTGGTAAGCCTCCTGCTTCCGGCGAGAAGCTTTTTTGGAGGATGAACCAAACCAGGGACGAAATCTGCCGCCAGTTGGCACTACAGAGGACGGAATGAAAAGTTCCATCCCCTGCACTACCACATCGGCAACAGAGTTGGCAGTGTTGTCGGGATCATCCGGCGAGAAGCACACGTGCCCCCAAGGATAGGATGCAAAAAACGACCGCATCCCATCCCAGTCTGCTAACTTGTAGTGCCACACACAACGGCATTTAAGAGCACGCTGTCGTAACACCGTCGTGAGTGGCACAGAATTCCTGACAAGGCAATGATCCGATGAACCAAGTGGAGCGGTTACGGATATTTGGTAGCCATCAGGATTTGAAGTCAGCAGAAGGTCCAACAAGGAAGGATTCTGACCGTCCACATCTGGGATTCGCGTAGGCGTAGTAACCAGTTGTGTTAGGTCGTTCGCAAGGGCAAAGTCGCATACAGATCTCCCCGCATGATCAGTTTTACTGGAATTGAGCCAGTCGGCGTGGTGGGCATTAAAGTCGCCAAGTATTATGATCTCTGCGGATGGGATCTGCCGCTGTACAAAATCTGAAGCAGCTTGCAGGTATTCCAAGAGTCGGTCCGTCTCGGTGTCACCACTATGGGACCTATATAAGCACGCATAGACGCGAGGGTGGTCGTCGCAATCTATGCGGAGCCATAATGTTGACAGGTCCCTGTCCTCAAGATTGCTGAGGCGGCGAGAGCTGATATCATCTCTGATATACACACACACTCCAGCTTTGGGCAGAAAGGAGTGCTCGAGATAATACCCTGGGTGGGAAAGGTATGATGTGTCACTCGGAGATGATATCTGCGTCTCGGTTAAAAAGAGCAAAGCCGGCTTTGCCGTCTCAAGGTGGTAATGGACGGCATTAAGGTTGGAGTGTAATCCCCTGATATTACAGAAGTCCATGCCTAATATCGAGGGGGGTGCCTTTGTGTGTACGAGGGGCAGCCTGGACGTCCACGCTCAGTTCCAGGGGTCCCTGAGCATGGACGTCCAGAGAGGGATTCTCCAACGCAGTTGGTACCCTCCTGGGGTAACAAATTGTTTTTCAACTGCGGCATTTCTAGGGGGGTAGGGGATTGGGCCTCCGGTAAACTCACTCACTCGACGGAACACAGCGCAAGCGCTGTTTCACGCCGGTTTTCTGTGAGCTCGTGGTTACGGAGATACATGAAGTAAGAAATAAAAACTGTTTTCAATTTTAATATTATCCGATGTTCAGCGTAAAATATGTTAAATGGCGTAGGTATCTATTGTATTGCGAATGATACCATCTAATAAAAAAAGAAGGAAAAGGATTTAATAAAAAACTGCATTTTTATTTAGTTAAATTATATGACTATTTCTAACTTTTTTAATTAGAATATTATATAGTTATAAACACTTGTTAAAATAATAATAAAGTACACTTGTTTTATCTAAGATTTTTCAAGTTACTTTTTACAAATACCAACATTTTTCTGGTTGGCAACATGCAGGAACGAGACACACGGCCTCCCTTCTGGCTATCTCGCTCGGCACGGATTTGCCTCTATGAGACGTGCATTCTGAAATACACTCTATTTCCAAGGTAATACAGTTCTTTTTAGCAATTACAAAATTCGGAGTCTTCTATCCATGTAGATATGAGCGCCGATGGGAGGTAGGTCGGCGGCGGCGCGCCGACTTTTTTGGGTCGGCGGCGGCGGCATCGGCGGCGTGACCTTAAAAGGGTTTTTTAGAAGTTTGTACTTGGTAGTAAAAAAGTGTAGTAAATAGATTGGTTTACATACAATTACAATGCAATACAATTTATGGCACTTTTTGTAGTGATGAAAAAGACAATTATAGAATTCCAAAGTAGTTCCAGCAGTTAACTGTGCTTTGATTCCAGAGAGTATAATCACTGTAAATCTTATCCATTTTCGTCTTATAAACGTCCTTATTTTTTTGAACTGACGTTGAAGCTATTTGTATAACTGACTATCTAGGCTCTCTCTAGTGAACAACCAATAATAGCGAAGATCTCAGCCTGAAACACGGTGCAAAGCCCAAAACAAGCATATCTGCCTGTAGGTGGTTTCTCCCCCCATAGTCTAGCGCTCGCCCGGTTGTCTTTCCTGGATCTGTCCGTGAACCAAATTATGTTAGGATGAAAATTAATTGAGACCTATCCTTCCCCGTCCTCCCCAGAAGTTTTGAAAAGCAAGCTTTTAGAACCTACGCACCTTGATCATGGCGTCAGATGGCATGGCCATGGCAGGTTTCTCAGGAAGAGACTGTTGCAGTTGTCCAAGTAGGGTAGAGGCCCGTTACATTTTACCTGCCGTCATGACCCTGAGAAGAACCATCTTAGCCTCCATATGAACAAGCAGTGGAGTCAGGTTAATCGGGGCTTCAAGTGAAGCGCTGGGTGCCGAAGAAAGCGCACCCGTGATTTGAGACAGGCCAGCCTCTGTACATTATTTAATGTTTTGATGCAGTTGACCTGTACAGCTTATTTGGCTGCGTAGTGTGGCATACCACGCTTCGCAATATGTGATAATCGGCCTCGCTCTATCTTATATAACCATGCATAATATTGCCTGCGACCGAAGGCCTCAACTAGAGCTGACAAGTCTCGGGCAGGACCCCAGAGCACATCTTGTTTTTTTCACAGAATAGTGGCCGCAATCAGACAGTTTTACAGGATTGGGTGGCGCATAGACAGGGCACCCTCTCATATCGGATGGTGCAGGTGCTGTCCGGGCACGGGTGTTTCAGCCATTACCTGCACTACACGGCCCAGAGTAAACCGTTGCCCCAGTGCCACCACTGCCCGGACGACACGGTGCAGCATACGCTTGAGGCTTGCCCCGCCTGGGATGAGCAGCGAGCAATGCTATGCGCCGTAATTGGAGTATACCTAAGTCTCCCGGCCATCCTTGAAGGGATGATTCAGTCCAGAGAGGCCTTTAAGGCGTTGGGCACCTTTTGCGAAACCGTGATTTCGCAAAAGGAGGCCACAGAACGGGAGAGAGAGAGGCGGACGTAGCCGCAGACCCTGTTCGCAGGCGGCGACAAGGGCACAGGCGCGCTGTATATGAACGCCAGTTACCGCCCTAAAGGACTCGGGTGACGGATTGGTGAATCCGTCGCCCATTGCACGAGTCCTCCCGGTAGCAGAGCGACTAGACGCTCCGGAGTGTTGCCAGAACAAACTGCCATGCGAAGGCTAGCACTACAGCGGGGAAGAAGACACCATGGGGTTTTAGTGGCTAACCCTGGGTGCGCTCCTAACCTCGCACCCGGGTGAGTCCCACATACCCCGGCTGGCGTCCGCAGTCCGTCAGGGATGCATAAAGCATTTCCCTATGAAAAAAAGGCTAATTACCTGATTGTCTGACAAGAAAGATGATCCATGCGTCGGATGGGCATAAGAGGTCAAGAGAACATTCTCGCCAGTAGTGTCGGTTATTCGTCCCACTGGGTTACTGGCTGTGAGAGTAAAGGAAGAGAGAGTGCTCTAGTGTACTGCGCACATACCAGAGCACTATAAAAATAAACCGGCCACCGTCACTGAAATGGGTGTTGGGAGCTATTATTATTATTAGATCGTCAGCGTATCCCTGAGTATAGAACCTTCTATCGTTCAGTTATTTTAGCAGCCCATTCACTACCAGGGTCTACTCCAGCGGCGACAGTACCCCACCCCTTCCCGTGTGCATCCTTGGGTCAAACTGAACCTGAGTGTCAAGCCCATAATATTTGATGACGCTACGCTGTTATTAAGCGTGGATTTGATCCACTCTATTGTAGTTGAATCTACATTTCTAGAAGCCAGGCTATCAGGGTTGAGGTTGAGGTGTTATCGAACGCGCCTTCAATATCTAGAAAGACGCTCAGCGCAAACTCCTCAATCAATGCGATCTACTAGCTCCATTAACGCCGTATCTATAGATCTGCTTTTCTAGTAAGCATATTGTTGTTTTTGATGCTCATTTCCCTTTCGATGAGTTACGTGGAGGTTAACCACCTTCTTCTCGTTTAAAGCATGAAATAAGTAAGGTCTATACAGGGTTACATGGAAAGTCGTGCTGAATATTAAAGGACGTTATTACTCAGGTAATTTCTGATTGATTTGGTCATATAATTAGGTATCCGAAACCTAGCCGTTATGGAGATATTGAATTTTGATTATTTTTTTCAAAATTCTCAATTTTTTGGCTTTTATGCCGATTTTTTGAGACTAGAGCCCCTGAAGTCCATTTTTTTAATGAATTTAGTTACAAAATAAGTCAATTAATAAAAGCGATCAATAAAAACTAACCCTACTACAAACAGTTTAAAAAAACTGTCCGAATGGTTAGAATTGAAAAAAGAAAATTAAGTGTTGTTAACTTTGAAGCGCTTTAAAAAAAAAAGTATGGAACATATTCTGCAAATCATTTGAAAAACTTTTACGTCTCTTTAGCTATTCAAAAAGGTATAACACTTACTATTAAAAAGGAGAAACATCGACCTACTAGAGTTAAGGTACCAGAGGGGGCATTTGTAAATAAAACAAAAAAATCTGTATTATTTAATTATGTAATTCGTTTTCAAAATGGCCGCCCCTATTTCTTATACACATTCTCATTCTTTTCGTCAGCTCCTCCTCCAGCAGTTCCTCCTCATTTCGTCAGCTGCATTAATATTTTTTTCTCTCAGAATATCGATATTTGCGATCGGTGCCATTTCGTTGTATACAAGGCTTTTCATGTGGCCCCATACATAAAAATCCATCGGCGTTAAGTCTGGGCTCCTCACCGGCCATGCGATGGGTCCGCCTCTTCCAGTCCATCGATTTGGATAATTGTTGTCCAACCATGCTCGCACACTTCTTCGGTAGTGTGCTGGGCAACCATCATGTTGAAAGAACATGTTTCTTCTTAATGCAATTGGCAAGTCCATCATCAAGAGGGGTAACTCCTCTCTTAAAAAGTTTTCATAGGTTTCGCCATTCAAATTATCAGGCAGGAAGTATGGCCTTACCAAGTAATTTGATATTATACCCATCCATACATTTAAGCTAAACCTCCTTTGTGACCCTTTTATTCTTTTTTTATTAGGGTTTCCTTCGGATTTAGGAGCCCACTAATGGGAGTTGCGGTAGTTAGTTATGCCATCTCTATCAAACTTCGACTCATCTGTCCACAGGATATTCGTAAAAAAAAATAGATCTTCGATGTCTGCATTGAGCATAAATCTGCAGAAGTCTTGTCGTCTCACTGGATCCCCTTCTTCGGTAACATGTACAGGAGTATTGTCCAGCACTGTGCATGATGAATCATACTTTCCACTGGGAAATGCCAAGACGTTTAGCCACAACATTTGTTTTATTTATTTTATTTATTTATTTATTTATTTTACATTAAAGCTGAACATTATTCGAGATACATTTCATGGCACAAACATAAGTTTATAAAACTTTACCGTGCGCCATAGGCCGCCTCCATAAAAAACAAAATAATAAAATAAAAGAAATAACAATTAACAACAACTACACATTATAAATCTAGACTAAGTACTTATTATATTAATAATTAATTATTACCGATTAGTACAAGCATGCATTCAAAATCATTAAATCGACGCGCGTCGATATTACGATACACATTGCACACAGCACAGCAGTTAGCAACGTTTGGTCTAGTAGTAGGTGGCAGGTGCATCGCGCGCGCATCGTAAGTTTATAACCGGTTTCTTCCGTGGCGAGTATACAGGAGGTTACTATTTATTTTTAAATTTTATTGTGTAAAATTTTAATAATTTTTAATTTTATTATTTAAGTTGAATGAAATGATTTTTTAGTTTATATTTAATATTTTTAGGGCTTATTTCATTAAGTAAAGATGTTGGTAATTGATTAATTAGATTTGGGATTATGTATTCTAACTTGCGTTTTCCGTATAAATTGTTATAGTTTGGTTTATGTAATTTGGGTTTGGCTGAACTACGGGTCTTAGCATAGGCTGAGGTATCATATTTTTTAAATTTTTCGTTAAAAAATTCTTCTGTGAGAAGGGTGAATTCTACTTTTTTATGTACCGGTATAATTTTACAGTATTCAAAAAGATTGTGGTAATCGGAAGCTTTGTGTAATTTTTTTACGTGATCAGGGACTATAGTTTTTAAGATGCGCAATTGCAATGAGTAGATGTTATCAAGGTGAGTTTTACTTGTTCGCCCGTAGCTAGATAAGCCGTATGAGATTTTAGATTCGACTAAAGATTTATATAGTTGTAGCCGAATTCTATACGGGATATTGTATTTGATTATAGAAAATTTCACTAGCATTCCTCGCAGTCCATTACACACTACTTCGATATGGTTTTTCCAATTAAGTCTACTATCAATGACAAGTCCTAGGTAAGTTTGGGTATCTACAAGCTCCAATTTTACGCAGTCACATTTAAGTGACAATATATTTTGTGCTCTGTGAAGACAGTTGTGGTCATGTATAGTAACACTCGGTACGATTTTACTCCTATTTTGACTTGAGCTAATATACATTACTTTAGTTTTGCAAGCATTAATAACTAATCCCTTATCGTGGGACCATTTTGTTAGTATATTGAGCTCGTCTTGTATTAGACTACTAGCTACGTTAATGTTATTGTCGGCTGCAACCAGGCAAGTATCGTCTGCAAATTGATACATTTCGCAGTGCTTGATAATGTTGGCTAGACTATTAACATAGTTAATGTAGTGAATGGGCCCTATAACGGATCCTTGCGCAGTGCCTACTGATGAGCCAATATAACTAATAGCATAACTAATAACTTATAGCATCCCCTACTTTTACCGCATATTTTCTGTCAGAAAGGTAGTCCTTGCACCACGACAGTGTTGGCCCTCTAATACCACTATCATCAAGGCTTTCAATCAATTTATTATGATTAAGGGTATCGAACGCCTTCGAGTAGTCTATAAATACGACTAAAACATGCTTCTTATTATCTAAATGATTAAAAATGCTGTTAGTGAATGCTGATAGAAGTTTAGTAGTATTTTTTTGCGGTTGAAAGCCATACTGTTTATCTGTTAGAATATTATTTTTTTCATAGAAGTCATAAATCTGTTTGCAAATATATTTTTCAACAATTTTGTCTATTGTGGGTAAATAGTTATTGGCCTATAATTTTCATACATTGAGAAGCTGCCTTTCTTATGAATTGGTCTGACTATGCCAGTTTTAAGAATTTGGGGATATTTGCCATTTTTGACACTTGCGTTAATTAGATTCGCAATCAAGTCACTTACTAACGTGCATATATTTTTTATGTCTATAGCCCTTATCCCATCAATGCCAGGTGCTTTATTACTGTTCAGATTTCGTATTATTTTATTAATTGCACTGGCATTAGCGGGTATAAAACGCATAGAGATATTCGTGTTGTCTTTATATTCAGATTTTTTTAATAAAGGTAGATTACAGTTGGGGATAGATTTTTTCACTGATACATCAAAAGATTCTGCAAAAGAGCATGCTATTTTATACGGAGAATTTCTATTGTTGTTAAAGCTATTTAATATTACGTCGTCTATAGATTTTGTGATTCGACCCGTTAGCTTGTTTAATATTCGCCATAAAATTCTGGGATTGTGTCTATTCCTATTTATTTCCGATTTTAACCAGTAATTTTTCCGCTTTTGTATCAAGGAATTTGCATAATTACGTGCCTTATTATAAGCTTGCTTTAGGCACATGTTTCCAGAGTCTTTTGTCCATTGTTTAAATAGCTTGTCCCTATATTTACATACTTTTAGATTTTTTTTGCTAACCCACTCATTATTAGTTCGTTTAGGCTTTAAAATACTTTTAGACTCGTACTGGCATTCCTTGTAACACTTGGTAAAGTTTTCGTGTATAAAATTATAGATTTTAAGAGGACAGGATAGTTCTCTCGAGTTGGCCCAGTTTATGTTATTAAGTGATTTAATAAGTGCATTATTATTTAAATATGTTTTAAATTTTGGAACCACCTGTACATTCGGTCCAACGCAGGCAAATACGATAACGCGATGGTCTGCCAGTGTCGTGCCGATCGCTGCCGTGTAAAGGTCTTGTGTGTGGGTTCTGGCGTAAATATGGTCAATACAGGACCTACATAACTTTCCAGTGGTTATTTCTACACGTGTGTAGTCAGTGATTCCACACACGAGACCCATGCTGTGCAGTGTGTTGTTGTATTTATGTTTTACAGGATTCTCCGAGCTAAGATCGATGTTAATATCTCCAATTAAAAACAACTCACTATTAGAACAGTGCTTACGCATAGTGCTATATAGTTCACTAATAAATAAGTGTTTGCTATTCTTAGGTGGACGGTACATGGAAAATATGTCTGCTGAGTAACCCGATGGGGGTGGTGATTGTTCATAAGATGCTTTCAAAATGTTTTGTTGTGATATTTTTATTTAAAAATTTATGTTTGTTGTGTATGTACAGTGCAATACCTCCGCCCCTACGGGCTTCTCGCAGACATGTTAACATTTGATATCCAGATATGTTAAATATACATTTTATATAGTCTTTTATATTTACTTCAGTTACAGCAATGACATCGATACATACGTTAGAATTTAAGATGGTTTGCTCAAGGGAAGCAAAGTTTTTTATTAATGATCTAATATTTACATACATACATACATTCAACTCATCGAACGCACAGAATTCACTCGCTACCTGGGTGTTATTTTGGACGAAAGACTTACTTTTAAACTTCACATTTCTGAAATGACCAAACGCGTGAGGAAGTTGATGAGTGTCATGCGTAACCTTCGTGCCGTAGTCGATGGTCAAACACTAAAAACTGTTTTCTACGCTCTGTACCAAACACTCATCAACTACTGTATTCTGGCCTGGGGTGGATCTTCCTCTTCTAACCTTATCCCACTAGAAAGAGCTCAAAGAGGAGTTTTAAAAATCGCTCTCAGCAAACCGAAAAGGTATCCTACTCAAAGCCTTTATGCGGAAACTAAAGTTTTAAGCGTGAGGAAGCAATACTATGTCCGGGTGGTCGAAAATGTGCACAGATCTGTCACTCAATCGAAGCAAATATATGAAGAGATGCTAAGTAGCCGCGTTTTCAGAGTCCCAAATATTCATGTAAATACAACTTTTGCCTACAGATTCGGTATTTTCCTATTCCCTTTTATATACAATAAACTAGTTAATATTTTCAGCTTAAAACATCATTCCGTACGAGAAACAAAAAAACATTTGACTCAATCTCTTTTAGATTGGACATACATCGAGTCTGAAAATCTTATGAAAGTAGACAATTAACACAACACACTAGTCACAAACTAACACATTCTTATTTACATTACACATATATAAACACACACACACATACGCACGCATGCTCCCACACATACACACACACACGCACACATGCACGTACATAGTACATACACACTGCACACCAAATTACTGTCACACAGTATTTAATTAATACTAATTTCACAATTTAATAACTATTTTCTAATTTTAATAGTAACGAGAACTACTGTTTAAGTTTGTTATAATTTTAATCCCCTAACTTCCCCCATAGGACAGGCTTCGCCTAGTTTGGGGGACAGAAAAGATAATGTTTGTAAAGTTTCTTGAAAATAAATGATTTATTTATTTATTTATTTAGTAAGTTGATCTGCTTAGGTATTTTGTTTAGAAAACTATTGATATTAGTACAGTCTAAATATTCATGAACATCACAATCTACTACTTCCATTTTAGAAGTTATACAGTTTTTGTTTAGATATAAAATATAAAATAACTTACAGTTATTAAGGATCGCAAATCAAGAATAAAAGATATTTTAACTACTTTTTCTGATTGACTAATGCATGCACATCATTTAGGGTTCTAAGATAATGAATTTTACTTTGGTCATCCTTACGTGCTTTAACATAATCTTTCTTGAACCATACATATTTATAACTCAATTTTATTTTAAGTTCTTGCTTTGCGAGCCATAATATCTAGACTGTGCTATGGACTGCCACTCATCAAGGTGATGAGGATGATAATTATTTTGTCGCATGGAGCGGTGGCGAAAAGTTGCAGCAGGTATAAGTCCGAACAATTCCTCGGAGCACTCCCCGTAATATAACCGGTAGAGGATGCAGAGCGATGCTACATCTCTACGTAGCTCTAAGGTGTCAAGCCTGTTTGAAACACTATGGCAGTCGACAATTCGAGTGGCCCTACGTTGGATACGATCCAGAGGGAGAAGCTGGTACTTTGGTGCCCCTGCCCAGAGATGAGAACAGTATTCCAAGTGAGGCCGAACCTGTGCCTTATAGAGTTGTAGGCGTTGGACCGGACTGAAACACTGCTTTGACCTGTTCAGAACACCAAGCTTCTTGGAGGCTAACTTGGCCTTGCCCTCCAGATGATATCGGAACTGGACCTCGCTCGATATGTTAACACCAAGTATTCCAATGTTGGAGGAGACAGTTATGGGTATGCTTTCAAAACGAGGACATACGACCATTGGCAACTTTTTAGCGGTGAACGCGCAAACTTGTGTCTTAGAGGGGTTGAATTGGACTAAGTTAAGTCTACCCCATTCAGAGACCTTCTCCAATGAATTTTCAATTTGAGAGACAAGTTTGTTTCGACTCTCAATGACATTTTGCCGAGAGATATTTGCGTGGCCGGGATATAAGGCATCACCCGTGCTGTCATCTGCATAGCAATGAATGCCATTGGTTTGTAACATATCATTGATATGCAGTATGAACAGGGAAGGTGACAGCACACAGCCTTGTGGGACACCAGCATCAACAGACAGAGTATCTGAGCATTCACCGTCGACTACGACCCTTATGCTTCGGTCTGCTAAGAAACTCGTGACCCACTTGCATAATTTCTCGGGGAGCCCATAGGAAGGAAGCTTCGAAAGAAGCGCTTTGTGCCAAACCCGATCAAAGGCTTTCGCTATGTCCAAACTTACAGCCAATGCCTCTCCCTTAGACATTGAGTCTATGCCTGTGCCCAACGATGAGTTAGGTACGTCAGCAGATCACCAGCCGAGCGACCTTTACGGAATCCGTACTGTTTGTCGCTTAGCAACTGCTGAACGTCTAAGTATCGAAGGAGCTGTCTATTAATAATGGACTCCATTATCTTCGAGAAGAGAGAGGTTATAGCGATTGGTCTGTAGTTGGAAGGATTGGAGCGATCGCCTTTTTTAGGGATCGGGTGCACCAAAGCTGTCTTCCAAGATGCTGGGACTGTGCCATAAGAGTAGGAAAGCCGAAAAAGACGCGTTAAGACCGGTGCCAACTCTGGAGCACACATTTTCAACACTATAGGAGTTCCGTCAGGCCCACTCGACTTTTGGGTATCAAGGGAACGGAGAGCAACTCGCACTGAGCGCTGATGGAACCGAATATCCGACATGATGCTCTTGCATCGCGGTATAGTCGGCGGTTCCTGTCCCCCGTCATCCAGGGTCGAGTTGGACGCAAAGAGCTTGCCAAGAAGTTCAGCTTTCTCTTTTGCGTCATGGGCCAACGAGCCATTTCCTACGTGTAGGGATGGAAGAGATGGCTTACAGAAATTCCCTTCGATAGCTTTGGCGAGAGACCAGAATGCACGGGTTCCCGAGGGGAGACGCTCGAGTCTCTCGCCAATTCTACTGATGTGCTGTTTCTTCGCCCAAGCGATCTCTCTTTTGAAGGACCTAGAGGCAAGGTTGTACTCCTTTTTAAGTACGCTGGTGTTTAAATCCTGTGCTGACACTGCATTAGCCCAGGTTTGGTAAGCTTCCTGCTTCCGGCGAGAAGCTTTTTTGGAAGATGAACCAAACCAGGGACGGAATCTGCTGCCAGTAGGGACCACAGAGGACGGAATGAAAAGTTCCATTCCTTGTAGCACCACGTTGGCAACAGAGTTGGCAGCGGCGTTAGGATCATCCGGCGAGAAGCACAACTGCCCCCAGGGGTAGGACGCAAAAAAAAGACCGCATCCCATCCCAATCTGCTAACTTGTAGTGCCACACACGACGGTGTTTAGCAACACGCTGTCGCAACGCGCTCGTGAGTTGCACAGAGCTGCGGACAAGGCAATGATCCGATGAGCCAAGTGGTGCGGCCACGGATACTTGGTAGCCGTCCGGATGTGACGTTAGCAGGAGGTCCAACAGGGAAGGAATCTGACCGTCCACATCTGGAATTCGCGTAGGCGCAGTAACCAGTTGTGTAAGGTCATATGCAAGGGCAAAGTCGCAGGCAGATCTCCCCGCATGATCAGTTTTACTGGAATTGAGCCAGTCGGCGTGGTGGGCATTAAAATCGCCAAGTAGTATGATCTCTGCGGATGGGATCTGCCGCTGCACGAAGTCTGTAGCTATTTGCAGATGCTCAAAGAGTCGGTCTATTTCGGGATCACCGCTATGGGACCTATAGAGGCACGCATAAACGCGGGGATGGTCGTCGCACTCTATGCGGAGCCATAAGATTAAAAGGTCCCTAACTTCAAGATTGCTGAGGCGGCGAGAGCTGATATCATCTCTGACGTAC
Source organism: Glaucopsyche alexis (assembly GCA_905404095.1). NCBI lineage: Eukaryota > Metazoa > Arthropoda > Insecta > Lepidoptera > Lycaenidae > Glaucopsyche > Glaucopsyche alexis. Next base: position 4,638,462 of record FR990063.1, on the reverse strand, counting down.
ACACACACTCCAGCTTTAGGCAGAAAAGAGTGCTCAAGATTATACCCAGGGTGAGAAAGGTATGATGTGTCAGCCGGAGACGATATCTGCGTCTCAGTTAAGAAGAGCAACGCCGGCTTTGCTGTCTCAAGATGGTAATGGACGGCATTGAGGTTTGAGTGTAGTCCCCTGATATTACAGAAGTCCACTTTCAATATCGCAGGGGGTGCCTTAGCACGTTTGCTCTTGCCCCGTGCAGATTGGAGCGCAGTTTTGCCCCCCCCAGAATACGAGGGGCAGCCTAGACGTCCACGCTCAGGTCCAGGGGCGCCTGAGCATGGACGTCCAGAGAGGGATTCTCCAACGCAGTTGGTACCCTCCTGGGGTAACAAATTAGTTTTCAACTGCGGCATCATAGGGGGGTAGGGGGATTGGGCCTCCGGTAAACTCACTAACTCGGCGAAACACAGCGTAAGTGCTGCTTCACGCCGGTTTTCTGTGAGTCCGTGGTATTTCTCCGGTCGAGCCGGCCCATTCGTGCCGAAGCATGGCTCTCCCACGTTAACACATCACCTTTGTTCAAGCAGATCTCGCGATCACCAATATTCAAAACCTTGACCACAGCGTTACTGCTTCCACTAACAAGGGTTCTCGCCGTCATCAGTTTTTGCGCCGATGTCTTGGTAGGTGTGTCTTCGATCAACACGCATCTGTTTGACTTTTTCTTTCCAGCTGGCGGCAGTTTCACCAGAACCCGAACTTCCGCTCGTCCAGGTGTAATAACTTTCTTTACACATGCGACTTTCTCGCAGGCGCCTCCAAGAATGAAGATTTCTTCTTCACCACATTTGAAAACTCCGTCAGCGACATTAATTCTGCAGTTGTGTTTCTTCATGAAATCCAAACCCAAGATGCAATCATCCATAATCTTAGCCACGATAACGTTATGAGAGTATGGGGACCCCTCTACATACACAGTTACTGACGTTTCTTCCAGTATACCCGTGTATTGGCTGACCGGAGGCAGTACGAAGCCGAGAGTGAATTCTCCTCTTGTGCCCCCTTGCGGCTTTTACTAGATTTGGGTTCACTATTATTCTAGAGGCTCCTATGTCTAGAGTTATTTTACAATCCGTTCCGTTAATAGTCCCCTGAATCACAAGAGTATTCCCGCTGCATGCCTGGGAGATAACAGTTATCGGGGCTTCCTCCGCGTCAGCCAGTACTCGCCCCTTAGTCCTGGCTTTTATTCGTTTCCCTGATTCCGGGCAGGGGAAGAAGGCCCTTGCTTCTTCAGCTCCTCTATTTGTTCCTCGGTCCTTTTCATCCTTCCCATCTGGGTCTCCTTCTGCGGGCAGTTGAGCTGAAGATGGCCCCTCTCGCCGCACTTGTACCACATGTCTCCAGAACTTTTCTTCGTAGGAGCCTTAACCTCCTTGACTTCCCCATAGACCTCGCGGATCTTATGGGTCTGCGGTATGTCATGGCGAACAGCCTCGCCAATGCTTCCCTTAGTGAGGTATGGTGACGAAGCCTCACTGCAGCTCTGACCTCCGGGTCTTTGATTCCGTCGACAAATGCTTGAACCATATTTGTGTCTACCATCTTGGTGTCGGCTCCTGGGTGTGCTTTCCTGACGAGTTTTTCAATTTCCAACGCCCATTGTTGTAGTCCTTCTCCTGAGTTGGGCACGGAACACGTGCTCCGGGTGTCGCTTCCCGTATCTGGATTCAAGTGCCTCCATCAGATCTTGGAACCCCTTTCCTGTATGTGGCAGTGCTTCCAGGACCGACAAAGCCTGTCCTCTGAGCGCAACAGTGAGAGCGGTCAGGCATTGTTCTTCCGTCCATCCGTTGGCAGTAGCAACAGTCTGGAATTGCTGACGATAAGCGTTCCAAAGTTTCGTAAAGCGTTTTCGTAAAGCGTTCGTAAGGATAATACAATGACAGGATCTGAAATAATAGAAGCAAGGATCTGAAATAATAGGAGAGATTATAGAAGCAAGGAAGGAAGGAATAAAAATAGATAGGATCCGGAAGGGAAAGGATAGGAAAATTATAATAGGGTTTTACGATAAAAACGAAAGAGATAGAATAAAAAAGAAAGCAGTAAGAGTAGTTTTGAGGTGGAAACGATAAAGAATAAAGATCCGCAGGTAGTGTTGTATGGGGTGCTCAAGCCTAATACTGATGAGGAAATCCTCGAGGCGATTAAAACACAGAATGGGCACCTCATGCAACCACTCCCTGACGGGTCAGAAAATAGGATAGCAGTGAAATATAGACAAAAAGGCAAAGATGACCAAACTGAGCATGTGGTGTTGACGGTGTCTCCGGGGCTGTGGCAGCGCTTTACGAAGGAAGGCTGCATGTATGTAAACATGCAGCGCGTTCGTGTCGCCGACCAGTCCCCCCTGATACAGTGTTCACACTGCTTAGGGTACGGACATGGAAGGCGACATTGTAACAGCAACACCGAAGTAAAGTGTAGCCACTGCTCCGGGGATCACCACCGGTCCCAGTGCGACAGCCAAAGAGAGGGAAGTAAACCAAGGTGCATTAACTGTAAAAGAGAAAACTTAAAAGAAATAGACCACAACGCATTTAGCGCGTGGTGCCCGGTGAGGCTAAGGTGGGAGGCAATAGCGCGAGCCGCCGTTGAGTATAGTAACCAAGAGGACAGGATTGTCGTGGAATAGCAGCAGCAAACCGGAGAGAGCTGGAGTTGGGTAATTCAATTATTGTAGTAATTAAATGAACCAACGGAACGAAGCAATTATTATATTGCATAGCCAAGTACATGAAAAAAAAAATCCTAAAAAACCCAGACTTAGCATATATATGGTTATAATGGAAATAACAGCATATATAGCTTAAGCGTTAAATTGTAACACACTATTTATATGATAGACAATTCTTCTATGTATGAGGCATGTAGCAAATAAACTATGTGAGCTGCTGCTATTGTAGGAAGTTTGACCATGTTGCTGCCAGTGGCGGTGCGCTTTGCAGACTACCACTTGCAACAAATTATTATAATAATAATTTTTAAGCAAAATAACCGCCGACCGGACGCTGCGCGCTCGGTGCGAGTGGAATTAAAAATGTAGAAATTAACTGATAAAAACGATGTAAGTGTATAACAAGTGTAAAACATTACCTACTTAATGCAATAATGTAGGGGTATGTAAGACATAAAATAAAAACCGTAATGTAAGAAACAGACACGTGAAAAAGAATCATGTAATTGAAATAGACACAGATATGTAATAAAAATGTAATAAGAAATATGAAAGTAAATATAAATAAGAAATAATAAACATATAAGTAAAAGAAATAGAAATAAAAGAAGAAGTGTAATACTGTACAAATAATATAAAACTGTAAAAGTAGATCTAAAGGAAAGACATAGGATAGAACTTAATGTTATAGTAATAGATGTAAACAATAAAAATGTAATGGAAAAGTAAAAATAAAGCCAAGACGTATATAATGTAAGCAATATAGATATAAATAGAAAGTAAAAGATAATTGTAAAACAAACAAAAATTAAACATTGTACAAATAAAAATACAAGTAAACAATTGTCCTGGCTAATGGCCGGGGGAACATAGGTTAAAATATATATAAAAAAAAAAAAGATAAGCGTTCCAAGAAGTAGTGCCATCGTATGGCGTCACTTTCACTCTTGGTCCTTGCGCCACTCCGGTAGTTCCACTAGACATCGCAACTCCCGTGGTTTCAAGGCGCACTACTTTCTTATGTAGTTCAATGAGGCCGGTTTTTACATTTTCAACATCCAACCCTAACCCGGTAACTCGTTCTTCCACTACGTCGACATCTTTTCGAAGCTTAATCACCGTGTCACTAACATCCTTTATAGCCCAAAGCGCTTTTTCTTGGAGGTCTTTTTGTTGCTCTTGTGATTCTTGCAAAGCACTGAGCTTACGTTCTTGTGATTCTTGCAAAGCGCCGAGTTTGCGTTCTTGTGACTCTTGCAAAGCGCTGAGCTTGCGTTCGTGTGATTCCTTCATTGACCGAATTTTAGCCCTTTGCAGCTCCATTATTTCAATTAAATTTCCTAATTGAAGAGCCACTTGAGGGGCTGTAGAAGCTACGGTGCTGCTGGTGGGCACCCTGACACCCTCACAAATAATGTTTAATTTTAGAACAAATTTGGTTAGTATAAAAAGGTTATTGTGAGCCAACCTTAAAAGATAGACATATACTGTCGCGGATTTTTTTTAGAAGTTTTAAAGGGGAACAATTCTGTCATACATCATTTTAGCGAAACTTCAACCGTTTCCGCAGCGTACGCAGCGAAAGCTCTCAAAAGGGAAAAAAGCACCCCGATTTTGAAACATTATTGATTGTAGCACCGCTCGTATTGAGCTTAGCATGATGTTATATAGCCTAAAGCCTTCCTCGATAAATGGACTATCCAACACAAAAAGAAATTTTCAAATCGAACCAGTAGTTCCGGAGATTAGCGCGTTCAAACAAACAAACTCGTCAGCTTAATAATATTAGTATAGATTCTCACGAAAGAGCCATTTAAACAGCCCCCTAATGATACATACGGGGGAGAAACCATACAGCTGCGACATATGTTCGAAGTCATTCTCACAAAAGGGCAGTTTAAACAGCCACCTAGTGACACAGGTGTGAGAAACCATACAGCTGCGACACATGTTCAAAGACATTCTTACAAAAGGGCCATTTAAACTACCACCTAATGACACATATAGGTGAGAAATCATACAGCTGCGACATATGTTCCAAGAAATTCTCACTTAAGAGCCATTTAAACTACCACCTAGTGATACATACGGGGGAGAAACCATACAGCTGCGACATATGTTCAAAGACATTCTCACTAAAGGGCAATTTAAAGCGCCACCTAATGGCACATAACATAGGTGAGAAATCAAACAGCTAAAGAGCATTTCAAACAAACACCTAACTACACATACAGATTACAACGCACACAGCTGACTGACATTTGTTCAATTAAATTCTCACAAAAATTATATTTAAAGCAAAATTTAATAACAGTTAAAAGTGAAAAATAAAGCTGCGAAATATGTACAAGAAAATTCAAACTTCACAGTCTTAAAGTTCAGAAATCATACAACAGTGATGTTTGTTCAAAGAAATCCGCACAAAAGAGCAGTTTAACACACATCTAACTACACAATATACTGGATGCCAATAGCGCTATTGGCTATCGTTTAAATTCAGGTTCAACTCTGCTTTAGTTATGATTCAGTTTCTTTTCGATTCCCGTGCGGCTGAACACTCTCAATTACTATTAACTAAAAAATAATAAGTAACTCAATTTAACTTTTATTTTATTTTACAAGCCATTTTACCTCATATTCTCAACAATTTAACACACATCTATAACAAGAAACTTGTAGAAATGTGCGAGTTTTTTTTTTGTTTTGTTTTGATTTGCGCTTGGACTGCGGTGCGGCTGCGTTACAACTATCTGTCAAAACGTTAGCGCGATACCCAATCATTCAAAAAGTCGAGTAACGTACACGGTTCGTTTACGATTCAACTGAAACAACTTAGCGCGATCGTGTGTGAGATCATCAGGTCACCACCTTTTTGAAAACGGGACCAACTTGGGATTATACCCTTTACATCAAAAAAAGAATTTTGAAAATCGGTCCACAGACGGAGGAATTATCGTTGAACATACAAAAAAAAATATTGTATATATGCAGCCGAACGTATAACCGCCTTCTTTTTCTGGACGACCGGTTTTTCATTTCGGTTTTTCATTAACCGAATCATAAAAATTTACTAATTTCTGATATATTACTTTGTATTCACCTAATTACTTATCTGCATGCCAAATTTGAACTTTCTAGGTCATTTGGAACTGGGCTAGAGTTTTGATCTATAGATCAAAACTCTAGTCATTTTTATCACTGACTGACCTATAGGTCATTCAGTGATAAAAATGACGATTTTTGGACGTTAATATCTAACTAACCGTTTGAGATGTGCTTATGAAATTCGGAGCACATATGTATCTCGTAAGTCTCAATATATGAGCCAAATTTGACACGTTTATGTGAAATAGTTTTTGAGTTATGAGGGGGCTCCAAATGGTTCGTGTAATATTACACACGGTGCTGCTCGCCAGTTCTGTTACTTGAACTTAGCTTGACACGCTTGCCGCGTGTCTAGATACCTCGCTGCCGTATAATGATGACGGCTTACTTATATAATATATCTAAAGCCGAATGATGTAAAGTGGAAGTCTTAATAAATGCTAAAATATTCTGCAACTTAATTATTTCCTTTGAAATAGAATCTACAACCTTAAAAATAATTAGTAAAAATATCACCTAGTGTATTAGTAGGTATAGATGTTGAAGTATACATTATCATAACAGTACTTTTGTGTAGGTTTCGAACGAGACGACGAGCAAGACAACACAAATGACTGCGAGGGGCGAGACCATGCCGGTGAAGCTCAGTCCGGCTGTTACAGGGGACCGCTCTGCTGTGATATTTGTTTGAAGACGTTTCCGTGCAAAACCAAATTACTACTACACATCATGAGTCATACGGGGGATAAACCATACAGCTGCGACACATGTTCAAAGACATTCTCACGAAAGGGCCATTTAAACAGGCACCTAATAACACATAAAGGTGAGAAACCATACAGCTGCGACGTATGTTCAAAGACATTCTCACGAAAGGATAATTTAAACAGCCACCTAGTGACACATACAGGCGAGAAACCATACAGCTGCGACATATGTTCAAAGACATTCTCACATAAGGGCAATTTAAACAAACACTTACCTGTACATATAGGTGAGAAACCATACAGCTGCGACATATGTTCAAAGACATTCTCACAAAAGAGCGATTTAAACAGCCACCTAGTGACACACATAGGTGAGAAATCATACAGCTGCGACATATGTTCCAAGAAATTCTCACATAAGGGCAATTTAAACAAACACTTACCTGTACATAAAGGTGAGAAACCATACAGCTGCGACATATGTTCAAAGACATTCTCACTAAAGTATAATTTAAACAGCCACCTAGTGACACATATAGGCGAGAAACCATACAGCTGCGACATATGTTCAAAGACATTCACACAAAAGGGCAGTTTAAACCGCCACCTAGTGGCACATAGAGGTGAGAAGCCATACACCTGCGACATATGTTCAAAGACATTCTCACTAAAGAGCCATTTAAAGAGCCACCTAATGATACATACGGGTGAGAAACCATACAGCTGCAACATATGTTCAAAGACATTCTCACGAAAGAGCCATTTAAACAGCCACCTAGTGATACATACGGGGAAGAAACCATACAGCTGCGACATATGTTCAAAGACATTCTTACGAAAGGATAATTTAAACAGCCACCTAGTGACACATATAGGCCAGAAACCATACAGCTGCGACATATGTTCCAAGAAATTCTCACATAAGCGCAATTTAAACAAACACTTACCTGTACATATAGGTGAGAAACCATACAGCTGCGACATATGTTCGAAGACATTCTCACAAAAGGGCAGTTTAAACAGCCACCTAGTGACACATAGAGGTGAGAAACCATACAGCTGCGACATATGTTCAAAGACATTCTCACAAAAGAGCAATTTAAACAGCCACCTAATGACACACATAGGTGAGAAATCATACAGCTGCGACATATGTTCCAACAAATTCTCACATAAGGGCAATTTAAACAAACACTTACCTGTACATACAGGTGAGAAACCATACAGCTGCGACATATGTTCAAAGACATTCTCACGAAAGTATAATTTAAACAGCCACCTAGTGACACATATAGGCGAGAAACCATACAGCTGCGACATATGTTCCAAGACATTCACACAAAAGGGCAGTTTAAACCGCCACCTAGTGGCACATAGAGGTGAGAAGCCATACACCTGCGACATATGTTCAAAGACATTCTCACAAAAGAGCAATTTAAACAGCCACCTAGTGGCACATAGAGGTGAGAAACCATACAGCTGCAACATATGTTCAAAGACATTCTCACTTAAGAACCATTTAAACAGCCACCTAGTGATACATACGGGGAAGAAACCATACAGCTGCGACGTATGTTCAAAGACATTCTCACAAAAGGGCAGTTTAAAGCGCCACCTAATGGCACATATTATAGGTGAGAAACCAAACAGCTAAAGAGCATTTCAAACAAACACCTAACTACACATACAGATTACAACGCACATAGCTGACTGACATTTGTTCAATTAAGAGTACACTAGTCGGCGGCTCGAACTCACTGGGAGGCGCGGCCTAAATGCATGCTATTTCACCCAACATGGCGGGAAAGGGATAGACTCAAAAAAGAGCAGTAAGAAGCTATAGTGCACACATGTATAACCGCTCTGTAAAGTTTATTATGCGCCAAACGAAGTTGCGGGGACCAGCTAGTCTATATCTTCTGTACTAATATAATAAAGAGGAAAAGTTTGTTTGTTTGTTTGTTTTCATTGAATAGGATCCGAAACTACTGGACCGATTTTGAAGAAAATTGGCACAGATGTAAAGTAGACGACGGGGAAGGACATAGGCTACTTTTTATCGCGGAAAAATGTACGGTTTCTGCGAATAAACATAAATTATGTATACAAAATAATGTATAAGGCTGGGACTATATGCAACGGAATCCGGTAGGCCGTAGAGATTTATGAGCACTGAAAATAGAACTCTGTGCTAATACAATACAGTTGAAAATGGAAGTTTCGAGTGTCGAGCTGTCATATATGACATTGACATTTGACTCGACACTCGAAACTTCCATTTTCAACTGTATTGTATTAGCACAGAGTTCTATTTTCAGTGCCCTTAATTCTCTACGGTCTAACGGATTCCGTTGCATATAGTCCCAGCCTAAGAATGAAACTCCCAAAATATAGGTACTTAGGTAAGCTCATCACGTCCAAAAAACTACACCAAATTGGATAATTCTATTATCTGGCAAACAGAGAAAAAAATCTTATATCATGTTAAGCTGGGACTATAATATTGTCCGGAATTTAAAAGACCGGGGAAAATTCAGTGCATTTCAAATATAACTTTCCGCTAATACAATAGAACTGAAAAGCTTAAAGCAAACACACGACTAGGGAATGTTATTATTCGACAAATTTTACTATTCGAATAATTCGAATAATGGCTAAACACTATTCGAATAAATTCGAATAAATTCGAATAATACGAATATTGGTAATAAACTTTAAATACAAGTAATATAATGCGTTTATATATACCTGCATATTTAGTAATATTAAAATGTGAAGTGTTTCACAAAAAAAACTAAGTAGTTTCTGCCAAAAATTAAGGAAAAGATCGTCTAGGGCAGAGAATTTTTGGGGTTTGTTTTAGAGGTTCGTATTTTCTGGTTTTTAATTGAGTCAAGCTATTGATCGATTCAATATAGACAATCGATTTAAAAAAGTCAGACCTACAGTCTGACTTTTTAAATTAACCTTTTGGTAGTATAATTTAATGTACCTATAAAGAACACTAAATATTACAGAAAATATTTTTTATTGCTTATACATCAGTTTGTTTAAGATTGGAGAGAAATATATTTGCAGAGTTGGAACACTGCACAGAAATCGGAATGCACTGTAAATAGTGCTCTGTTCTAATATAATGCAGCTGAAAACTCTAAACACACGAGTATCGTGCTGTCATAATGGTCTGCTCCAGACCTAATCGGTACGTGTGTATATAAACGGTAGTCAGAATAAGTAAACAAGATAAACCGTCAAAATAAAAAGCACTCAAAAAAGATTTTAATGTTAAGTTAACATAACAAAAACTTCATAGTTGGTAAAAAGTGGGTGGAAAATCTTTAAAACAAAAATAACATTTTTCCATTTTCAAGTTAGCCATATTTTTAGTCTCTTTATGTTTTCAATTTTTCTTGAACGATAAGTCTTATTACAAAAAGTAAGTTAGGTTAGGCAGAAGACATCAGTGCAGAAGTAGGCATCAGGCCTTGTACTGCAAGAACGGAGTGTGTTACGAACCGTTCAGAAGATGAAGCGACGGTACAAAGAGACTGAAAAACATTTGACTAGGCCGTGCAAGACTTAAATGGCAGACTCAGCGCTCGGCAAGACCATTAAATTGTTTCCACTTGTTGAAAATCAACACTTAGGTGCAGTTAAGTTCAGAAACAGCTTCTTCAGGCCCGAAGGGAGCTATGTTACTGACAGCACAGTGAAGAAGACTTGCTTAAGTAAATCTGAAATCCTAAAGACCGAGGCGAAGGGCGAGTGGTTTCACCTCGAGACCAAACTCGACAGTCCTAGTATCGAAAAGCAACACTGATACGTCCGTGAACACATACAAAAGGATGAACGAGAATGGTCCAGAATTTTGGTCCCAGATGAGTGCATTTACTCACTTTAACTCCACAAGTTAAAGTGAACTTCTGAAGGGAGGCTAAGTAAATGTGACCTGGTAGGGGATATCTTAAAGCCTACTTTTCATATAGAGTCCAGTATCTCAGGCAGAGTACATATACAATGGGCTGGCATACCCTCAGGAATCCGCACTAAGTATGGCCATGACAATTGGACCTGTACCTGGAGAAAGATATTTTCAAGAGATTCTTAAAGATTATATTTAATGTCCTCACCTCAACCCGATTAAGTATACCCTGAGAAGAGCTTAGAAAGCTCACTCATAGCACTAAAACACGCCCTGATATAATAATGGGAGAGAATATTGCATAATTCGGCTCGAAAACCTCGTTTTCAGTATGACAAACCTCCTCCAAGCTGTTGTCAGGCCTCGAGGAGTTATTCAGAACCGCAATTTTATATAACATGTAAATTTAGTCTTTAAGACTAAGATTAAAAGTGTTATTTTTTGTTTTAACATAAATATAATATACTGATATATATATAATTTATTACTTTTTAAGAAAACTGATAAATCTTGTTATAAAATTTTGAAAAGTAAGAAATTTTAAACGATTTGTACGATTTGTATTTTGAAAAGTAAGAAATTTTAAACGATTTGTACATAGTTTTGCAGGCCAGTGTAATACTGTAATAATCAATTTAACTAGGTATCCTTTATCGCTTCACTCTGTTCGTCCGCCTGTCTTTCTTTCTATCTGCTCTTCTAGCTATATTGCGTCTAGATATCGGTATTGGTTTGATAAAAAAATATAATTTTATTATATCGTTAAGTACACTTCACATGTATGGATCGGCTTCTCATACATGTGAAGTGTGTGTTGAATATTATGTCTTTTAAAATAAAGGAAAAGTGTTATACACGACTTTCAACCACTTCCGAGTAATCGGCCTCCAAATTGGTTTCACTCACCTCTGTCATTTTTGAACTATGAAGATAAGGAACTTACAATTTTCTATGATGGTAGATCATGGTAAATTCTCTTTAGGAAAGTTATTTTGAGTGAAATCGAACAGTAAGATTAAGATACTAAAAATCGTATTACGCTTTAACCCATATTGGTAACAGAACCCTCCTCTTGGTTAGGTTATTTTGACAAGCGTGTGAGTATGGCTTTCTTTCCCTGAGGCCTGTAGGAAGTATTCACTTTAAATATATTTTTATTTAAAAACAGTTTTGTATTGTTTTACAAACAGTGTAGTAAAATCTGTTTTAGGATATTATTGACGACAATATTAATAAATAATAAAAATAATGTATTAAATAACGAAACCTTTCCGGTTTGTAAACAATTTATTACTACTATTAACATATTTTTACAAAATAAATAAAATATTTTTATTATTCGTTTTATTCGAAATATTCGAATATTGAACTCAGTCATATTCGAATAATAAAATCGTCGAATATTCGAATAAAACGAATATTCGAATAAAACGAATGATACACATGAAATTATGTCCTATTCATTCATCATTCATCAAAAAGTGAAAATCACTATATGTGTCCATATAAATTTCGATAAGTTCCCTCAATTCCTCATGGATCACATCATCAGGTTTCTTCTTTTGTGACTAAACGATCAATTTCGTATTATATCCTGTACAACAACAAAAGAATTTTACAAATAGGTCCATAAATGGCAGATTAATGTCCAAAAGATATCCGTGTAATTCGATTTTTGCAAAACGGAGTAAAACCAGTAACTGCCCGATTTTTGAAAATCTTGGATTTTCTTAGCGGAAAGTTGAAAATAAAAAATGTATGCAGTATAACGTATAACCGCCTCCTTTTTGGAAGCCGTTTAAAAATCAACCCATGATGTCGTTCTGTTATAATGATCCGCTCCAGACTAAATCGGTACTCGTGTAAGCAACATAGGTAAGTAAACAAGATAACTGTCAAAAAAAAAGCACTCGAAAAAGAGTTTAATGTTGTATCTAAAAAACTTCATATCTGGTTATATTCTTAAAAACGTGGGTGGTAAATCTTTAAAAACAAAAAATAATCCTTTTTGAATTTCAACTTGACCGTGTTTTTTGTATCTCTTTATGTTTTCAATTTTTATAATAATAATAATTTATTAAATAATGTATTTTTTTCCGCTTTATACAAGTTTTTTACTATTATTTATGTATTTTTGATTAATAAATAAAAGTATTCGCTTTATTCGTATTATTCGAATACTGGATCCCGTCATATTCAAATAACATAATTGAGGAATATTCGAATAAAATGAATATTCGAATAATATTCCCTAGATGTAGGTTCTTTTACCGTCTACGACTTGGATTGGAATAGCAGTTGAAATAACCTAACCTAACCAAGAGCATGACAGGACATGTCTGTAACTATCAACGCGCAATAGGTTAATAGATTTTCTTTAATTTATTTCAAAAGTTATTGTCCGATTTCGCTCAAAATAATTTTCCTCAAGAGTTTTTAGCATAATCTATCAGCATGGAAACTTATAAGTTTCTATCTCGTATATTTTTACAATCTCGTTAGTTATTTTACAATCTACACTATCACTACCTACTTTATTAGTTTTTAAGTTATTGCGTAATATTATGCCCTGCATGCCACTTTCACACACTCTAGTTTAGGAGTTAGCGAAAAGCAGACAAACAGACGTGCGCCAACTCATTTTGAAAGTGACGCGCGGGGCCCGTCCGGGGCGAAGCGGCGCGGGCACAGAACACTATTACTCGCGGAGGGCGCGGGCGGCGGCAGCAGGTTCGCGTCGCCGTGAAATAATTTTAAACTTTATACTCATATGTATAAGACTTAGTATCGTTGTTTCGACCGGCCGCGCTGCTGCTTCGAACTTACGATACTGTTTTATAAGTAACTATGTAAATAAAAGAAGTCTGGGAAATATAGTTCTAAAACTATTTCACACTGAAAGTGCCCGTCGTCGCCCGCTGCCATTCCGATGTGAATCGGCCCTACACGTACCAAATCGCGAAGTAGGTAAATAAAGCGTGATACCTAACTAAATCTAAAGTCTTAGAACTGAGACAGTATTATCGCTGATTGTTATTGTTATTGCCTTAAAGTTATGGGAATAAAGTCTAAAACTATATGATCAAAAAACTGTTTTGTCCTGTGTTTACTTTGCCAATAATAGATAGTACCTACTAGATGCAATAACTAAAATATTATATACAATACAAAAAATCTAAGCCTAATATATTAAAATCGAGACATAGGTAGTTAATTCGAGTAGGTAGTTAGGTATAATAATTGTACTTGTGACAAACGCAAAATGTTAAATTAAGTAGGCTACTAAGTTAACACTAGGTTACTACTTATATACTACTACTACTTATATAAAACTACTACTACTACTTATATAAAATTATTATATTATAACTTATAAGTAACCTACACAATATGAAATATCATACAATACTTTATTATTGCAACCTATTCGTTTTGAACAAAAAAAATTTACAGCGTTTTCACGTTACACGACAGTCGACACCGATCGCAATATTCGATAAAAAACTGGAGACGCTCTTATGTCTTTGGCATAAGTACGTTTTTCAAATAACCAGACCATTATCGCAGGTCGCGTTAACTTTGTTTTATAATCCCTTACCTGTCTCTATCGCACCTATCGCCTATGTAATTTGTCGGTGCGATAGCCGACATCGTACCACGTGCTTGTGCGGCGGGGGGGCATAGCTTCCCCGCAACCCGCGCGGGGAAACATTTTGAGTGAAATGCATACAATATTTTGTAAGAAATGACGCGCTCAGATTACGCAAATATACTCTTAGCTGTTGGTGATTTGTGAAAAGAACTAAATGATATATTGTTTGGAGTAAAGTTATTTCATTTGCTGAAGAATTAAACTGTGTCGGTATTGGCTTAATTTTTTTATATTATTATTTCGTTTGTTATTTACGGTCAAAGTTCCTCTTAAAATTGCGTCAAAAATAGGAAGTTTCGAGGCTATTATTTTTTAAACTAATTATAATTTTAGAAATATAAGCCGGTACCGCCATAGATAAGTGTCATGACAATCGATATTACGTTAAAATTTGGGTCTACAATGTTTCACTTTAGAGTAAATCACCAACAGCGTTTGTATGGAGAAATGACCGACTAGCGCAGCATTAAATTCTCACAAAATTTATATTTAAAGCAAAATTTAATAACAGATATGAGTGAAAAATATAGCTGCGACATATGTACAAGTAAATTCAAACTTCACAGTCTAACAGCCGCACTCAGAGACATTCATTAAATTAGCCCTAATCAGTATTTAACTAATGAACATTAAATATCTTAATGACGCGTGTCTCCCAGAGTCAAAATTTAATGGATCGTTAGTTAATGACAAATTTAATAATTCGTAGGGCGGTGCATCTTCGAAATAAGTTGTCGATTACATAAAAACTTGGAGAAGGTGTAGCCATACTTAAAATTAATTAATATGAAACTGTTGAGTTTGTCCTTAATTTACATCAGAAATCATGTAAAGTAGTAATATGGTTAGAATTTATTTAATTAACAAAGAAAATCGACAAATAAATATCCAAAATAGCTATTTAACGAATATTTTGGTAAAATAATTTCAATTTTCTAATATGGCATTACAGTTGCTAACTGTCAAATCTTCGCGGGCGGCGAGCGTGAATATTACAAAAAATCTTAAGTTTAAAGTTTATTGTACATACTCTACATTTTTAGTGTAATTTTAAATTGTTTCAAGTTATAATATTAATATTAAGGTGGATATCCGTCTATGGTAAATACCTATATGATTAGCAAAATTGAAATTCGTTGTTGTTGTGAAGGAAGATTGAAGAAATAAAACAAGAAGCGGCAAAATATTAGAAAAGTTACAAAATAGTAATAAATAAAAGGAATTATTTTATATGATGTATTGTCTTTTATTAATCAAATTCAAATTGTGCTACATGATGCTTACCATCGGCGAGAAGAAAAATTGTTCTTTTCAATAAATATATTTTTAGGGGTTGCCTAAATAGGGGGAGGGGTGGAGGGGAGGGAAGGGGGGAGGGTTACCTAACCCCCCTCCACCATTCCCTGCGTGAAGAAATGTATAGTTTTTGAGAAAAGTGCATTTCAAAATTTACAAATTTTCTTGAAATACTTCAGTATTTTGTGAAAAAATTTAATCAATATTGAGGGAGGAGTGATGTATTTTTCACGCCGGGTTTTTAAAGCCATATTCCACTTCGAAGACGTTTTTAACGTGATAAAAAAGTTCTAACCTAACCTAGCCCAAAACTACATAAACGTTATTTCATACCGGGTTTTTGTAAGGCCGAGTTACCGCTCCGAAGACGTTTTAAACGTGATTAAAAAGTTCTAACCCAACCTAACCCAAAACTACAAAATGTTATTTCACGCCGAGTTTTTGCAAGACTATGTAACCACTCCGAAGACGTTTTGAACGTGATAAAAATGTTCTAACCTTACCTAACCCAAAACTACACAAATGTTATTTCACGCCGGGTTTTTGTAAGGCCGTGTTCCAATCCGAAGACGTTTTGAACGTGATAAAAAAGTTCTTACCTAACCGACACTCACCCACACAAACGTGATTTACCACCTGGTATTTTGTAAGGCCGTACTGTTACCCCTCCGGGGATATTTTGTACGTGATAAAAAAGTTCTAACCTAACCTAACCCAAAACAACACAAACATTATTTCACACCGGGTTTTTGTGAGGCCGTGTTACCACTCCGAAGACGTTTTGAACGTGATAAAAAAGTAATTCTTACCTAACCCAAAACTACTCTAACGCTACTTCACGCCGGTTTTTTTAGTTGATGTGTTTTTTTACAATTAATTTATTTTATATAATATTTACACATAAAACGAAAATTATAATATATTAAGAATCCAGCATAATTATACACATTTTAGTGATAAAAACAGATTTACCTAAGTAACTTTTGTGAAAAAAGTGAAAAACAGTATTAAAATTTTAGTCACAAAAATGGCTGTAAAAAGTAAAATACTCATTTCCTCACCCTAAAATTGGTACCAAAATGATGGGATAAGTACCCTCCACAAAATCCAACCATCAAAATATATAAATTCAGGCTACCCCTATTCTAAAGCCCACCCTTTTTTTACAATATAGTATTACTTAATCTAAGACAAAAGCCAATATACATAATAAGTACATACCTACATAGAAGCAGCCTTGCATTATTCCCAAGGTGGTAAAATGATGAAACCATTGACCTTATATTAAGCTTTGGCACACAAACAGTCTTCAACAACCTTTTTTAATTTATTAATGGAAAGAATCTGAACGTTTTCTGGGATTCTATTGTGGGTGTATACCTACACCTTTAAAAATTTGTCTGTCAAAACACCAATAAAACTTACTTAGGTACATTTATATTCACAACCTCTATTCACTACATTACTTCTACCTAAGTGACAGCCAGTGTCATATATATACGTTAAACATTCTGCCCACCATGAATATATTATAAAATATCTTTGATAAAATATATTATTAACAATATGTAGTACCTTGGAACCTTACGACTGCCCACCGTGAAACCTACTGGGGCAATAACAGCATTATACAATTTAAAAAATGAATGTCCATCTATCACTATAAAATTAATTTCTAATTAACGCTGAGCGGAACTCAAAGACAAATAAGAAATTAATATAAATATACAACAAACTTAACAAAAAGTAACAAAAACCTATAACTTTATTTATAATACAAGAAAAATAATCTAAATCCTTTCTAAGATCACATTTTTTTTTAATCTGCCTAAAACTCATTAAAATATTAAGTTTTTTCATACGGCTTATGTTTTTATATCTCCATGCCTCTTGAGTGTATTGGGTTTTCTCTGGAACATCTGATATTATCCAACCAAGTTGAGTATTTTGGGCGGTTAACCTACGCGATGGATCTCTAATAATGCCATCAGTCAAAATTTGCCCATATAAATCTGCGCCCACTGGGCAAGATTGATATATTTCTGGGCGCCGCCCAGTAATATATCAATCTTGCCAAGTTTAACACAGCAAGGGTCAGCTAACTTTAAGGATGACAACTCTGGCCAATTGCCGATGTCGAACGAATGTGTAGCAAGGGTTGGTGTGAGACTGTTCAGAACATAAGCTCGGACATTACAATTATATTTACTAGCAGTAGACTGTATCGTAAATTCTACCATATTTTTGATTACCAGGTTCTGATTCTCTCCCCCCACACCGGTAACAACTCCTTCTACCGGTAACTTTTGAAGGCCTAATAGTTCTACCGCCTTGTCTATCACAAACGAGGCTTGGGAGCCTTGGTCAAGTAATGCCTTTAAATTAATACACCCCTTTTTAGAGTCCACTTTAACTAAAGCAGTAGGTAGCATTGCCTGAGCAATCGGCATTAATTGTCTGTTCCGTGTGTCTTCGTAATTTTCACTCATCTTCGCTAAGCCTCGCCACGTAGTAAGTTGACTGTCTCTATGTAACAACGTGTGGTGTCGTCGGCCACAAAGCTGGCAAGCGTTAAAACGCCTACATGTGGATGCTCGATGATAACCCCGTCTAACCTCCAGTTTGTAATAGTAGGGTATTATGCCAAGCAAAAACAATGTTGGATATAGTAAGGGGTAACCGGGATGTACCTTGTATAATTTAAAATAAAGGAATCTAAGGAATTTGTTTTGTATTTTTTCCAACATCGCTTTGTACTTGGCTTCATTCGGACTCCAAATCACGGCATTACACTCTAAATGACTTTGACTAGAGCCTCATATAACGCTTTTAAACCTTTTATGTTTATAAACTCATTGGCCTGGCGTAAAACAAACCCTAAGGGCGGTATTCTTGGTCGTTGCTTAAGAAAAGACTTAAGAATTTTCGAATAAGTGCGCCTTATTTGTATGAAATAATTCTTAAGACAATGCTTAAGTTACGACTGTGAATCGAAATGTCACCTTAAGCATGTCTATAAGGCGAACTTAGAAATAAGAATAGACCAAGAATACCGCCCTTAGTTACGGTAAGCTTTTTTACAAACCCCCACAATATGCTTTCTAAAATTTAGATCTGCCGTAAAGTGAACTAAATCCCTGACCTCTGTAACACGCTGTATTGGTTGCCCCTCTATGTGATACTCGTAATGATTAGGGGCATGTGCACGAGTAAATGACAACACCGAACATTTTTGTACATTAAAGTACAACTTGTTCCTTTTACACCAATCTACAACCCTATCTAAATCCCGTTGTAGTGTGTTATGATCCCTGACCTTATCTTTTATCACTTTGATAAGTTTGAGATCATCAGCATAAACATAAATTGAAGTCAGCCTATCGAAGGACATCAAGTTCCTGAAGGAAGAACTGGCCGGAGTTCAAGGTAGATAGCAGGCATCAGGTCTACCATAAGTGATCTACGTAGTGAATTATCAGTTATCACAGTTAAAAAGTGTTAATTCAATATGTAGGTCACCTGATGCCGCAAACGTCACTCGTCGTCGAGGCGCGCAGGCGGTCACGTTTAGGGCCAGGCCACACGGTGCGGTACGGCTGCGGCGCGGCGCCTGAGCGGTATCGCAACGGGTCTTTTACATATAAAAATGTATGGTATGCCACACGACGCGTCCGGCGCCGCTCCGGCGCCGCACCGCAGGCGCACCGGACAGCGGCGCGAGGCGGGGCGAGACAGATGAGGCGGGGAGGGGTGCACACAGGGCGACGCCGCATTGATCGTGTGGCCGCCAGTGCGGTGCGGAGTATTGCGGTGCGGTGCGGCGCCGCGCCGTGTGGCCCGGCCCTTAGCCCGTCAGCATTATCCGACGGGTCAATGAACATCGTTGCTGCCGCCCCCGCTGCCCGCTCCCCGCCCGCGAAAGAGCCGGTGCCGAGTTACGCAAGTATCGCCGCTAGCGAGCCCCCGCCACCTCCCCCGCGTTCGAAAAACAAAGGGAAGAAGGAGGCCTCTTCAAAAGAGCGTCCTCTTTCTAAAAAGGACCGAACGTGCGATGATGACGGGTTCATCAAGGTCGAGAGGAAGAAGAAGAAACCCGTCGTCCGCAACCATCGCGGCACCGCACCCGAAGGACCCGAGCAGCTGTTGCGGTGTGAGACTCCCGCGACACCGCTGTACGTATCCCGGCTGCATTGGTCCACGACGGTCCAGCAGGTCGTGGACTACATCAGGAGCAGAACCAACTTCGCCTTGAGGGTCGAGCGGTTGGAATCTTGTCATAGAGTGAATTTTAGTTCTTTTGTGGTGAGAGTTCCAACCCATCATTTGCCGACCTTCGAGAAGGAGGAGTTCTGGCCGATTGGAGTCGCCTACGATTACTACGATAAGATTCAGAGGACGACTCCCGAACACTTCGCGCCCCACGTCGCAGACAATACGTGTTTAGTGTTAATTATATAATATAATATGTATTAGGTTGGGGAAAAAGTTTCTTCGCATTTTATATAAAAATTCAAAAGGTTTTTTTATAAAGTTTATTTACAAGTGACTAAAGTATATAGGTGCCATTTTGTTCGATAACTTTTTGCCATCTTGTTGGTAGGTACATGATCCCATTGCTATAAAATTTTTGGGGCTTCTGATGAAAAAACTGCGACAAGTGGTTTTGGCAGTCCTCTTGTGATGTCAACCTGACACTGCCTAAGGAATTCTGCAGCGACCGAAACAGGTGGAAATCTGAAGGTGCAAGGTCAGGACTATACGGGGGCTGCATTAACACCTCCCAGCCAAACTCCCGTAATTTTTTCTGAGTGGCTAAAGATGTGTGAGGTTTCAGCGTTATCATGGTGAAAAACCACACCCCTTCTGTTGATTAATTCCGGCCGCTTTCTCTCAACTTCTTGCTTTAATCTCATCAGTTGTTCGCAGTACAGTTCAGAATTGATGGTCCTGCCTGGCGGTAACAGCTCATAATGAATAATGCCCTTCCAATCCCACCACACACACAGCATCACCTTGTTGCGAGTTAATCCGGGTTTCGCCACAGTCTGTGAAGCCTGACCGGCCTTTGACCACGATCTTTTTCGCACGTTCTTGTCGTACGTGATCCACTTTTCATCACCAGTTATCAGCTTCTTCAAAAATGGTTCGGTTTCATTACGTCGTAATAAAGAATCACAAATGAGTACACGGTTCATTAGGTTTCTTTCAGTGAGCTCATGAGGCACCCAAATATCGAGCTTTTTTGTGTACCCAGCTTTTTTCAAATGCGCCAAAACCGTTTTGTGGTCAATCCCCAGTTCTTCAGCTACATCGTAACTACTAATATGCCGATCTTGCTCCACTTTTTCAAAAATGGCAACAGTTTTGTCCGTAACAGGGCGACCAGAGCGACGTGCATCTTTGATATCAAAATTTCCGGATTGAAAACGCTTAAACCAAATTTCTACTCTCACAGATACTGCATTAGGTCCATAAACATCACAAATTTTTTTCGCGGCTTGTGTTGCATTTTTACCTTTTTTGTAATAAAATTTTAAAATGTATCGAAATTCTTCATAAGAATCACTCATTTTAACAATAAGAAAAACATATGAAAATCTCAAATTTACCTAATTTGAATTTGGAATTGTCTTCTGTAAAATTAAAACTTTTTAATGATACCAAATCAGCCAGATACAATTGGTATAGCCCAAGATATTTTATGACAAGTTCATACATACTATAATGCGAAAAGACTTTTTCCCCAACCTATTATGTTAGTCTATAAGGTATTTATAATATGGGCCTATGCAGCCCGAAATAAATGGTATTTAATTTAATTTAAAGCAAATCTAGGGACTCCCTCAACTATTTTAGGTAGGTCATTAATCATGATAATGAAAAGAAATGGTCCCAAATTGCTTCCTTGACTAACTCCAGATCTAGTGTAGTAAGGCTCCGAATGGCACCCGCCACAGTCGACAAATCGACGCCTATCGCGCAGGTAGCTCGCGAAAAACTTTAACGTGCGAGGAGTGAAACCCATATCTGCCAGCTTACGAAGCAGGACATCATTGTCGACTGTGTCAAACGCTTTCCGGAAGTCCAAGTAAGTAACATCCACCTGCAGCCCTGCATCAACTGTTGGAATCGTGGTTACTAGCTGGCTAAGTAAATTGCTCGTCGTACTTTTTCCTGGACGGAAACGATGTTGTTCGTCGGATAAGTGGCTACTCACCTGTGCGTACAACTAGAAATACATAGTCAAAACTAGAATTTACTACTAATATATTTGATTTTCAGATAAAACTAGTTGTAACTCTGACTTTTTACCCGACTACGGCGAAGCCAAAAGGAAGGGTAATGATTTTGGCACTCTATGTATGTATGTTTGTTCCCTTGTAGCGTCTAAACTACTGGTCCGATTTTAATAAATAAGGTGTCAATGGATTCGTAATGATGTCGCGGGTAACGTCAACGGTAAAGCGTCAGTTCACACCGAGATGCGTCGCGTCTAGGTATGAGCTGACGCCTGACCCTAAGACCTAGAGAAGTGTCTAGAATTATACCCCCGTATTGATATAGACGGCTGCGATTTGACATCGACTGTTCCGAAATCTATAAAGTAGGTGCGACCACGGCTCTAACTTGACCATTTTTTACCTATGGATTTCTATCTGAATTATTTTCTTGTTTAGGCCTCTTTCGACCCCTTTTTACGTAGTCGGGTTATAGTTTTTTAACTTATTTTTTAAGTTAAACGAGCACTAGGGAAACTAATTTGGGATTTAAAGCTAGATATACTCGTAGTTTTAAAAATATTTATTATGAGATTTAAGACATAGAATCATATACTTACCTAATTAATACTTAATCTTACACAAAAGAAACAATTTAGGGAACATTGACTAGTAGTTGATAAGGTGACAATCCACACTAATATTTATTATAAATGGGAAGGTGTGTGTGTCTGTTTGTCCGTCTTTAACGCTAAAACTAGGTACCGATTTAAATGAAATTTATGACAATAGCATTTTTGAGAAAGGACATAGGCTACTTTTCATCGCTGGGAAATTTACGGTTCCCATAGGATACTTTATTTACAGTTTTACGTAAAAACTACTAAACCGATTATCATAAAATTACCTAATAATTAAATTTACCAACTCCGTTTTACCCATTAAGCTGATACCACCCAGTGGCGTGCGCTCCATAAAGGCAGAAATGCAGTGCTTTACTTGTCATTTGCTGATATTTAAATAAAACGTTCGTACGTTTTAGATGACTTTAATTAATAGTAAATAAATGAATAAACGAAATATAATAATTTAAAAACGCCTAATATTTTAAAATAGTTTTTTATTAAACGCCTAATATTTTAAAATTGCAAGCACATTATGTTTGCCAGGTGTTTCGCGTCAAGTTCTAACATTGAACTAATGCCGTGATGGCTGGCAGGACTTTTGTTCGCATGTGTGTAGTAATTTTCGTGTCCATACACAGTTCGCAAACGCACACACCTATGAATATTCGGAGACGCGACTCGCCCGGGCTCCCGCAGCAGTTGTAGCGAATCGGGAGTAATCGGAAATATTCGTGTGGCCGACTACTTCCTACTACTATAATCCGACTAAAAAAAATTGACGTAAAAACTGATAAATCACGTATGAACATTATGCATTTTTGATTAGTAAGGTTTTATTTGTTTATGCATCAGAAAATATGTTGTTTCACGGAAGCCATTTTTTCATGTGAAAACGCATTGTTATTTTGCGTTTGCCATTATATTTAATATTCATAGTTTTCTTAAAAGATTTTTCATTTTAACATTTGAAAGTGTGTTCATTTAACAGTTTATTATTGAAATTCTATAAAAACTGTAGTGATTTACGTTTTGATTTGATTTTTAAAAATGTTATTTGACTGTGATGTTTGTGTTGATAATGTGTGTCTATTAAAAATTAAAAATAATAAGTTCTCACAATTGTCATTCAGTGAAAAGATTCAAATTGTGTCCAAAGGTAGGTGTGTACCCGAGTTACAACAATTAAATCAGCAAAAAGGGAATGTAACTCGAAAGTTTCATGTTAAAAGTTATGAAACGTATAACTGGCTGTGTGGTTGTGTACACACGATTAAATTATATTGTTTCCCTTGCATATTGTTTAGTAATTCTAGTACAGTGTGGACTGATTCGGGATATTCAGATTTAAATAATTTCTATTCCGCGGCAAAGAAGCATGACCATACAGAAAAACATCTGGAGGCCTGCTTAAATTTAAATACTTTTGGTAAATCTCGTATTGAAATGAGTATCAACAGTCAGTTACGATTAGATGTTGAGAGGCATAATGCTAAAGTCGATCGCAATAGAAACATTTTTCAAAGACTGATCGATGTTGTTTGCTTCCTGGGAAAACAAGAATTATCTTTTCGCGGTCACGACGAGTCAGTATCGTCGTTGAATAGGGGTAATTATTTAGAAATAGTAGATTTATTAGCCAAGTATGATGGAGTTTTAGAAACCCATTTACAGAGTGCAAGTACCTCATTCACGGGCATGTCGAACCGTACGCAGAATGATTTGATCTCGAGCGTTGCATCTGTGATGATCGATCGCGTTAAAGCCGAAATTAAACAGTCCGATTTTGTCGCCGTCATGGTAGATGAGACGCCTGATGTTAGCGGCCGTGAACAATTAGTATTAGTTTGGGATATTTTCGTGATTCTGAAGTAGTAGATCGATTTATCAAATACGTTGATGTCAGCGCGGATCGGACCGCTGTAACCTTGAGTTCTATAATTTTGGAAATTTTAGAAGAGTTCGATTGTGTATCAAAATTAGTTGCACAAACTTACGACGGGGCAGCAGTTTTATCCTCACAAATTAATGGCGTGCAGGCTTTGGTGAGACAAAAATGTCCACAAGCTATGTACGTTTGGTGTTCAGCACATATATTAAATTTAGTTTTATCGAAATCGTTCGAACGAGTTGCTGAAACAAAACGCTTTTTTAGTATTATAAAATCAATCGCGGCTTTTTTTCACACCAGTACAAAGCGAATGGCCCATTACAACAACTTTGCCGATATGAAAAAGCTGCCTCGTGTCGCGGAAACAAGGTGGACATATCACTCGCGCACGGTTAATGTAATTAATAATGCGTCCACCCACCTCCTAGAATTGTTTGAAAATATGAACGAAAATACACAAGACTGGGATGGTGAAACACTGACACAAGTCAGTTCATTTTTATTTATTATGAAAGAATTTGAATTTAATTTCCTTTTAAAATCTTTCGCAGATATTTTTGCAGAAACGGATATTCTGTACGATATTTTGCAAAAAAAAACTAGTGACGTCGCGTATTGTGTAACAAAGATAAAAGAGTTAGAGTCATTTTTAGAACGTTTCAGAGAGAAGTTCGAGATCTATTATGATGCTGCCGTTCACATTACCGGACCACCTAAAAGAAAGCGCAATGTCGATGATGTAAAAATACATTATCGGCGAATTTTTGTTGAAATAATTGATAATGTAGTCAGTGAATTAAGAAATCGCTATAAAAACATTAAAGATTTAAAGTTTATTGAGCTACTTTCTTGTGAGAATTTTAAAAAATATAGTGAACGTTTCCCTGAAAATGAAATCAGAGAGTTCACTAATAATTATCAGGCAAATTTTAATTTTGATAAATTGAAAAATAATTGCGCTGTATTTATAGATCACCTCAATTTGCAAATAGTTGTGTATTTAGTATTATTCAAAATTTGTATAAGGACAATTTAAATAAAGTTTTTTCTGAAGTGTTACGATTAGCGAAATTCATTGTGACTATCCCAGCAAGCAGCGCATCGGCAGAGCGTTCATTTTCGTGTTTAAAACGTATCCACACATATTTGAGAAACACACAAAATCAACAACGACTCACAGAGCTTTCCATGATTTCTATAGAAAAAGCATTAATGATAGAATTAAAACGTAATCCAACTTTCTATGACGATATCCTAAAATCATATTTAAAAAAGGATAGGCGCATAGATTTAATCTATAAATGAATGAGTAGTTTGTTTTTTTTTTTTACTAACCCGTAGTTTTATTATTAAATTTATTTATATATTTTGCGAATCACATGAAAATCGGCCTTTTTAAAGGCCACATCGGATATCTTGCAAGGGACGTGTTCTGTAACTATCACTCACTTGGATAAGATATTTGAGGTGGCCGAAATCTTGCGTTTATTTACAACGTGATATAATCATCTCAAATAACCGGAACCTTGAAGAAAATGGAAGCTGACTAGGTGAGTAGTTATGATACTTATGATATTTTTGCTTATGATTTTTGTTAAGTATTAAGTTCTTAATGTTGTCAATAGATGTCGCTAGCTGCGTTGCCGTCGCTGGCTAGATCGCGCTATTAAAAACTTTTGTATTTAGTTCCTAATATTCTCGATAGATGGCGCTAGCAATGTTGCCGTCGCTGGCTAGATCGCGCTATTAAAAACTTTTCCCGACCATATATTTAGGCCATGATATTTGATGTGAAATAATGACCCTTGTCGGCACAACAAATCCGAAACCAAGAGTCAATTTGGTTACCTGGTTTTATTTGGCGAAAATCCTAGTGCAATACCTTTAGGCCCACTTGCGCCAATCCGGGTTAAAGTTAACCCTGGGTTAAAAATCATGTTATCTCTCTCGTTCTTAGTATTTGTGAAAGAGAAAGCATGATATTTTAACCCAGGGTTAACTTTAACTCGGATTGGCGCAAGTGGGCCTTAAGAGTTAAACTTTGATCATTTTACTTAATAGAATTTCTTCCGCCGCGATCGCTGTTTTATTTGCGTTGCCGTAGAAGATGTACATGAATACATCTAAGACTTGTTCTGTTGTCATGATTTCCGACTTAGAGATCCGTCGCTTGGCTGTGGCTATGCTAAAAATCTATAAAAGAAAAAGTTTTTGTGACCGAGTACTCCGCCGCATACCCAGTATCATAATCCTGTGCACGCCGCTGATACCACCCAACACATAACACAAACCGATCAGTCTCGCGGATGCAAGGGTTGGTAAAACCCGCCTTCGCCTTCTCTTTCCACACTCGTACATGTCTGTCATCACTATAAAACTTAACTTTTGTCTCATCTGTTAAGAGTACAGTCCTCCAATTGTCCATAGTCCAGTCCCAAATGCTCACGTGCGAACCTAAGACGAGCTGCACGACGAGCCCTCGTGAGTTTAATGGGAACAACGCGCATTCTGGATCGTTGTCCGTCTTCATGCAGTCTGTTGCGGATCGTTTGGTTGCTTATCACCGTACCAGTGGCTTGCCGGAGTCGATTTTGTAGAGCACGGGCAGTGACGGTGCGCTCTCGACGGGCAGACAAACGCAGGTATCGATCCTCTTGAGTAGTTGTGGATCATGTTCTGCCTGATCCAGGTCTCCTAGCTACACTGCCAGTCTCCTGATAGCGTTCCCACACATTTCTGATCGCTCGCCGCGATACTGCAAGTCATATGCGTAGCTCGCTGCGACTCCCCCTCTTGCAGCAATACCACTGCTCTTGAAGCACTTTCCATGCTCATATGGTTCCGAATACGTGGCATTATAATGTGCTCTATTAACTGAAGAGTGTCTGTTCAAAAGGGCCTATTTGACCTACTATGTAACTTCGTTTTTTTGGTCGCATCGGTTTCTATAACCTAAATCGCACTTTCTCGCCAAATAAAACCAGTCTAAAGGGCCTAATTCTATATGAATTTTACCATTGTCAAACATTCAAAAGGGACTATATTTTGTCCGAAGTCCGTGTGTAGAAAATTTATTAACAAAAAGACCTATTTCCCATAGAGTTTTAGCAACTATGATTATTTTCTCGATCAAAACGGCTTATATTACTGTCTTATAAAATCCTGTTTGGCAGTTTGATAGATTTTAAAAACGCCTTGGTGGATTAGCTTAAAAATTAGGTTGGCAACTCAGTTTTCAGTCCGAACTCCGAAGTCATCCGACGAAAAAAAATAGACACTGGACAGTGACATTTGACATTTTAAATAGGTTTTTTGTTGTTGGGTTTGCACTTGGTTTGCACTGATTGGCACCTTTTAAGCCGTGACTCCTGCTAGAAACATTACATAGAAAACATGAAACAAAAATATTTGTTTTCATACACAAGCTGTCTCAGGCCTCAGCTACAGAAAAATATGTTTTTGGTCGAAACAAAACATTTTGTGCAGACAAGATCTAAATTCCGATGAGGAAGACGTATTAGCGCTCGCAGTTTTAGTGATTGCAGGTGTAGAATCAAAGAGAAAACGGGGGTTCTGAAAAGGCTTCTTTAGGTGTTTCATAAAAGTATTTTTTTCAACTCATAAATATGTGCGCCATTTTACGCATTTCTATTGAAAACTGACAAAATTGATGTTTTTTAATTAAGTCAGGCAATATATTAGGACTTATGAGCGATCACAAAAACAAACATAAAAATCACAACAAGCAAAACTATAACCCTAAAAAACCTGTACCCAGGTGTCATGTGAATTATGTTAACACGTCTTGTTAAGAAATGAAACATTTCTTCCCCTCTCTACCCGCACGGGAATGTTTTTCTTCCGTCTCCGAAAACAAAAACATCGTCTATTCCTAGACAAATGAGTATAGCCACGCCCCAATGACCAATGTTTCGATGTTTTGTGTAATGTTTCGATGAAGGAGACGCGGCTTTAGCGAGTCCTGTTTTCCTTTCATTATTTCGATACAAGATTTAATTTAAAATTCAGTTTTATTATTGTTTTCGACTGTCGAAATTTTAAATAACGGGAATCAAAAGTGCCTATTTTCATTCGTTTCCAGTCAAAAGGGACTATATATACAGGGACCGATCAAAAGGGACTATTTCAGAAATTCAATATTAATTAAGTGATATTAAAAACTAATTTATTTTATCCAAAATTCCTTTATATATTTACTGTTGCATGTTCAATAAGACTAGGTAATTTTGTTTAAAAAAAATATAAGCTTAAAGGCTATGATAAGTTTTTTGATATTTTTACCAAGTTTGTTAAGGTGATTTTAGTCCCTTTTGAATAGACACTCCTTTTACTCGATTAAAAAAGTAGTGAAACAAAACAAAAAGCGCCTTTAACGATAGTCGGAATACAACTGAATAAGAAATTGTGCATTGGGTGATTTTTACTTAATTTGTTTTGCCTGGCCACTTGAGGGTAAAAATTAAAAAAGTGTTTTTCAAAAGATCGATAAGAACTCATAAACATGTAAGTTTAATGGTTTACCATTCACTTGAACTTGCCCATAAATAAGTCTGAAGCAACATGCTAACACTTTTTATATAAACACAAAAAACAACAGCCATTACATAATTCGTCAAACTGTTGAGCAGTTGTTTGGCGGTTGGAGTATTCTAAATAACAAAATATAATTACATTTCTATTTTAAACAATTTTTATCAAACAAAATAAAATATACCTAGACAAAATAAATACTATTTCTAGTTTTTATAAATATTTTTGTACTCTCATATTATACCTCTATTTTACTTATAATATATTATACTTATAATATTTCTTACTTTACTTCTTTATTGCCATTTATTAGAAAATACTAGTAGGTTATAAGTTATAACGTTATAACATATCAGCATTTTCCAACAAATAATTTTTCAGCCTTTTCTTTAAAGTTGACAAGTTTAATTTTTAATTTCAGAAATCTATTTTATTGCATAATAATTTTCAATATTTGGCATTACATATTTACCCTATGTTAATTTTCTTGTGTTATATTTATGCTCTATATTTTCTTCATATTTATTTACATTATACCGCTCTAGTGCTACAATGTAATCAACTTTTGCATGCACAGGTCGTATCTCATATGGCGATATCACAAGATATTTTTAATTGAATTTTACATCAACTCTTTCGCCTTTCTTATTTCTAATATCTCCCTTTCTAGAATGGCACTTTTTAATTTTTCTTTTTGTATATTTAGCTCCACTTCCAATATCTCCAACCGTTTCTGGTGTTCTTGATCTTTCAAGCTTTTGGTATATTTAACCATTGTGTCAACATAGTTATTGCTCTGAAAATTTTAATTAGGTGTTATCAATTTAATATTGTTAGGTAAATAACTAATAAATAACAAGTAAACACAAGAGAGTTTGTAACTTTTGCAGTCATATTATTAATTTACCTTTGGAGAACAAGAAGGTGATTTCGAGGAATTTTTAGGTCTTTTTATGTGCTTGAATATCTGTAAATAGAAATAATATAATAAACTTAACAGCCTCCGTGGTCTAGTGGTTCGAGCATTGGCTCTCGACTCGGAGGTCGTGGGTTCGATTCCCACATTGAAACAACAAAAAAAAATGTTGTTTCCAAGTTTGGTTAGTACAATGCAGGCTAATCACCTGATTGTCTGACAAGAAAGATGATCCATGCGTTGGATGGGCATGTAAAAAGTCGGACCTGTGCCTGATCTCTCGCCAGTCGTGTCGGTTATCCGTCCCACTGGGTTACGAGAGTAAAGCAAGAGAGAGTGCCCTTGTGTACTGCGCATACACTTGGGCACTATAAAATTACTCCTGCGTAACTGGCCTGGTTTCAATGAAACTAGCCACCTTCACCGAAATCAGTGTGGGGGGAGTTATAAGTTATATTTCACTATTTGCTTAGTCTTTCTATAATTAATAAAATTTTTGGAGTACTTGCTTCCATAATATTCTTTACTTGTGTTGCTGCATTGTCTTGTGAAATCTGGAATGTGAAATAATGCTATACAATGTACTTAATTTTTACATACTGCATATTTCATATATATAGGTATATGCTGTTTAGCAATATTGACTGTTATTAATTTTATCATTTATTATATAGGTCGCGTCATGTCAAAAGAACGCTGGCGGTCTAGCTGCGCATAGGCGATTTATCGGTCTATTTGGTGGTATGAGGTGCGGCACGGGGCGGGCGAGTGACGTGCCGAATGCTTGCCAGCGCGCTATTCGTTCGTCAGTCGACCTTTGCTTTCCAAGCTGTGTCTACGTTACTTTCGTTCTCAAAATAACATCGCGCACAAAAGTTTTTAATTACAATTATTATTTAAAAAAAAAATACTTTTAATATTTTCTTATATTTCTCAATTGTCTGCTTATGCTGCTTTGTAATGTACCCCATGTGGAGAGCAACTGCCTCCTGACATACATTCTTCTAGCCTAGTTTTGGAGGCAGGACAAATTTTACCTGTAATCATGCTTTTGTGGACAATACAGATTAATTATTTATTTAATAATTAATATAGGTACGAAGCCGCGAGCGAAATACTAGTCCAAAAATATAACAATAGGCTTAGTACTTTCGTGCGCGAGTGTACCCATGCGTAGACATACCCCCTCCACTTTCTTCCAGCGTTCTTTTTACATGACGTGACCTATACCTAAATGAAGTTTATGTACTTTTTAGGGTTCCGTAATACTTAAGGAACCCTTATAGTTTCGCACTGTCCGTCTGTCTGTCTGTCTGTCTGTCCGCGCCTCTAGCTCCTGTAATTATGAATATAAATTGATGAAATTTGGTACAGTTATAGATTGTGTATAGATCACGGTTTCGGGATTATAAAAAAATAATAATTTTATATTTTAGGGGTGGCTCTCCATATATGTGAAGTGGGGATGAAAAATATTTTTTCACTCTACCCCATCGTGTGGGGTATCGTAGAATAGGTCTTTTAAAATAAAGGCAAGGTTTCATACGTTCCTTTTTTATAAAGTTGACCATTTTCGAGTAATCGGCCTCCAAAGTAGTTTGTAAGTTGGTCCCCCCCCTAGCATTTTTAAACTATAGGAGATAGAAACTTGCAAATTTCCATGCTGATAGATCATGCTAAAAACTCTTTAGGAAAACTATTGGGAACCAAATCGGACAGTAACTTTTGGAGTAATTAAAAAAAAAAGCATATTACGCGTTTATAGTTACGGAACCCTCCTTAGACATGTCCTGACATGCTCTTGGTTAGGTTAGACATGTCCTGACATGCTCTTGGTTAGGTTATTTATAGAATGCTGTAAATCTCTAATAGTGAAAACTGCATTAATAAAATGATTTCATTTAATAGTTGTGGTTATATATTATGCAGTGATTACTGTTTTGGTATGTACACATTGAAGTAATATATTAAGCTTACCACAGATGCAATCGATTCTTGGCTGACAGCAGGTTCATGGTATTTTGATTCTTAGCTGACAGCAGGTATGTGGTCTTCTACCACAGTTACCACACTCGTGCTCTAAAAAATAAAATTTATTTTAATACATAAATAAATGTACAATTATTTTATGCAGAAAAATAAAATACAGTCATCAGTAAGCATAACATAACATACATATTTCACATGCAATATTTTTTGCTTTACTGTTAACTCATATACTGTTTATTAAAGCAACTTACACCTGCCTCCTGTTTTACTAAATGAATGTTTTCACATACAGCTAAATCTGACTGAACAAAATTTTCAGTAATATCCTGAAAAGGAAAAAATATGTTATGTACTGTAGATAGATACTCAATACTTTATATTGCTTATTACCAATTGACCTGCAATGTAAAGATGCATGTCTCACTGGCACTTAAATCTTTACTTGTTGATGCACTAATAATTAATACATACATACTATGGGATCCTCTTCTTTCGCATAATTTTATTTGTCATAATTTCATTTGGCATACATCACTTGGCATAATTTTAGTACGCATAATAATACTTTGGCATAATGGTTTTTTGGCATACTACATCATTAGGCATAAATATCATTTAGACTAATATTGTTTGTCCTAATTTAATGAGGCATAACTCGTAAGGCATAATTTTTCTTGTCATAATAATACTTTGGCATAATTGTTTTTTGGCATAAACTCGTTAGGCATATTTTTTTGTCATAATAAATTCAAAGCATTCTGTCACAAGGCACAAATATACATAATGAAAACACGGTTAAGGTAATTAAACGCATATTAATAAAATATTAAAAGCAGGTATTAAACTCATATACCTGTGTAACATGTGTAACAGTAGGTTTAGTTGCGGCGGGGTGGCCCTTGGGCCACCCGTAAGCCGCTAACATGTTTAAAATAATTAGCTCGGCATGTTCTTAGATAGCAGTTCGTGTTTTTGTCCTACTTTATTTCGTAATCAGTCGTAAAATTACAATTATAATTGTTATTTCGTCTTAACTCGCACACCCAGTAGAATTTATCATTCATATCATGTGAAAAAAAATGCTACAAAGATGTATGCGTAAATATAATAGTATGCTTAAATATCATTATGCGTAAATATATTTATGCTTTTTAATATTATGCAAAAAAATATTATTCTTAATGAACGTTATGCGTAAAAAAATATATGCCTTACAATAAGTATGCCTAACAATTATTATGCTTTTAGTAATTATGCGAAAAAAAATTATGCTAAGAAAGTTATGACAAATGAATATTATGCGAAACTACTATTAGGTCAAATGAAATTATGCCAAGTAAAATTATGACATATGATTTTATGCGAAAAAATAGGGAACCTACATACTATATATTCACACCTTTTTCCCATAGGGGTAGGCAGGACCGCCTCTTTCCACTTGCTACGATCCTTATATACTTCTTTCGCTTCATCCACTTTCATTCTTATCATCCATTCCTCCTCTTACATTCAACATAGCCAAGCGTCTCTCCATGGTCCGCTTGCCCTCCTGGGCGGTAATATCCTACATTCCCTATTTCCCACTCTAACTTACCAATCTTCCTTTCCACATCACCTATCCTCCCCTTTCCCTATCCCTACCCTCTCCACCAATCCGTGGAAACGCAATGGATAATCAAAAATAATTGAACTATTCAAAATGGCGGCAATGTGGTTCGCCACTCATCATGTCTCGTTTCTCGCGGAGGCGAAAAGCGGACCTAATAATTAATCTACAAGAACAAAAAAAATTTATATACATAACTGTTCAGAAATACTAGACAAGTGTATAATGTGTGTCACATGTGATCATAAATAAGTAATGCTATACATATTTACTGAGTTTTCTACTTGCTACTCATTATTTAAAAAAATACCACATGCATAGCACAATGGGAAAATATAAATTTAAATATACATACAATTCCATCAGAATCATACGGGTTTTCATCTCTTAATAATTCCGCAGGATTTAAGATATCATTAATTTCAATTACATTATCAGTGGGAGTTTGGGGTCTTCCACCACCACCAGTTTTTTTGGTTGCTCTTTTAAATAGGCTCACTTTTTTTCGGGTGTTTATTTTCATAGTTTTCCATTGTATTTTTAATTGGTTTAAAGAGCGTAATCGCCCATTTAGCTCATTAAACCTGGAATAGATAAAAAATAATATTTTATATGCTCAATAGGTAACAAGACGAGTGATTAATAATATGTATAAAATCAGAACTTAGCCAGATTTTACTTTTTGTGGATTTCCTCCCAAGCTTTGGTTTTTGATTTGTTTGCGTTATTATCTAATGACTTATTTTCTATTGTCGTCGCAAAATCCTTTAGAATTGAGCGAAATAATTGCTGAAACAATAAATAAGCATTAGGTACTAAAATTATAAATTATACTTTTTATACATTAAAATATTGCCACATGCATAGTAAGTACCTTTTCTTCTTCATCCCAGTTAATGGAACGACTGCGTTTTTCTTTTAGACTCATTTTCAATTAATTAATTAATTCAGCTAAAAAATATGTTGATATGGTTGATACGTACTATCACCACGAAGTATATATAGATACCAGGAGTCCGAACGTAATGTTAAAATCACGAAGTATAGATACCAGGAGTCCGAACGTAATGTTAAAATAATGGTCTCAATTACGGGGACAGATTTTTGCCGGTAGAGCGCGCGACAGTTCGACAAGCACTCGTTTGAAATTACGCGGGAAGTTTAAATGTTGCTATAGACAGCCCTGGAAGAAAATATTAAGAGAAACGTGGATTTAAATCTAATTAAGAGAAACGTGAATTTAAATCTAATTATAAAAAAGTTTTAGGAAATTCTTAGAAACTGTTCTCGAAAAATAGATACCGTAGAACACGGTAATTGCCTACCGGTAATTTAAAAATAATTGTAATAAATAATAATATTGGCAACACTCGGTATACTTAAGCCTAGTTCGCATTAGGCCAGTATTAGGTAAATATCTTAAGATAAGTACCCCCCCTAGGGGGGAGGGGAGGGGGGAGGGGTAGGAGGGGGAGGGGTAGACCCCACCCCCAAGGTTGGTTTTTTTAGGAAACCCCCCCTTTAGTCACAGTAAGGGGTCAAAGTTTTTAGACTATGGTCAGTGTCTTTCTAATAATTTTGACGGTAAAAGGCATAAAATCGAGAGGTTTCGGGGTAGGCGGGAGGGGGGAGGGGGTAAACCTTTAGGAAACCCTCCTTTAGCCACATTAAGAGGTCAACTTTTTTGTGTATGTAGCCATGTTCTGTCAAGCAATCATATGCTTTCCAAAAATCAGTGTGGATGGTGGTGCCAATTTCCACATTCTTTAATATAAGTGGCACCAAAACCTCAGCAGAGCGAATATTGTCTGGACACACTTCCAACCTCAAATCTTCAGATCCATCCTCAATCATACCTAGAACCCAATGGCCCTCAATAACAACTGGCTTCAATTATGAGTCGACGGAGCCCCGCTACGCGGGGCTCCTACTTCTGGGTGGTTTACAAAGAAATAACCACGATGGCTAAGGCGGTAGCTTCGCTGCGCTACGCTACCGCCTTAGCCATCTAACCTAACCCAATGAAGTCGTATTGGGCCAACTCGGAGTAATACATTGCTATTAATTACCTAAGAATTATATACTGTTCTCATACATTTCCTATATCACATTATATATAAAATATAATTACTTTTGGGGGGTTTAGGACTAACTCCCTTAAGCCCCCTACACCACCAATACTCTCAAATTCAGGCGACTCGTTATAAAATTCAACCCCGGGTTTTTATGAGGCCGTGTTACCGCCCCGAAGACGTTTTTAATGTGATAAAAAAGTTTTAACCTAACCTAACCCAAAACCACACACAGGTTATTTCACGCCGGGTTTTTGTGAGGCCGTGTTACCGCCTGAAGACGTTTTAACGTGATAAATATATTTGTACTAAGAAACCAGCATTATTATACACATTTTAGTAATGAAAACAGTTTAGGTACGTAAGTAACTTTTGTGAAAAACGTGAAAAAAATATTAAAATTTTTATCACTAAAATGGGTATAAAAAGTAAAACACTTATTTCCTTGCCTTAAAATTGGTAGCAAAATGATGGTGTAAATACCTTCCACAAAAACCAACCATCAAAATATATAAATTTAGGCTACCACGTTCCATTTGACTACTACATGTATTTTATTTCAAATGTAATTATCTAAATTTAGAAGCATTTCCTAAAAAAAATAATCATTGGGGGGATCTAATTTAAGACTCACGAAGCCCCCTGCATCATTATTTTATTCAAATTAAAGGTACTTGTATTGAGACCCAACCCCAGTATTATAGTCGAGTAGCGAGTAATTTAGTAGCTAAAGGTCTACTAGAATCTGATGGCATTTTAAAAAAAATAAAAAATGTGATTTTCATATGGCAATGTCAAGTATGACCCGTCAAATCAAAGTACGTGATCTGTCAACCGCTGCTAAAATTTTGTGATTATGTTCTTGGAATTTGTTGTTTTTGTGAAAATATCCAAAAAGGCCATTCAATCTGAAGCGAGAAATATTGTTTTCTATGTCTATAGTAAAATACAGAAAGAAGAAGGTGTAAATCGAACTCAATCTTATAATTTAAAGCTCGTGGTAGAGTTGACCGGTAAGTTAGAGTGAGTTGTTTTGATACTTTTAGTTTTTTTTATATTTTCTTAGGTAATTATTGTGACTTTTTTAAAGGTATTTCCAGTATTACTAAGTATACGGTGAATCGTAGCTGATGGCACATTGAATGATGGTTTGTTTTCCATGCCTGGTAAAAGGAGGAGAAGAGGAAAAAAGAAAATCAACATAAGACAATTTCGATTTATAGGAATAAAGTAAACGAGTTCTATACAGTTCGGAAGGAAATTCCAACATTAAATAAACTGTTGCCAATTTAATTGTATGTTATTCGTAATAAATAAGTATATAAAGTAATTCACGATTGATTTATTTTTCATAAAATATCATTATCATTACATAGTATAGTAAATCATTACAAAGTCCCTTTTTTGTCAGTCCCTATGTATGCTTAAATCTTTAAAACTACGCAACGGATTTTGATGCCTT
Source organism: Glaucopsyche alexis (assembly GCA_905404095.1). NCBI lineage: Eukaryota > Metazoa > Arthropoda > Insecta > Lepidoptera > Lycaenidae > Glaucopsyche > Glaucopsyche alexis. The sequence goes on along the minus strand of FR990063.1, from coordinate 4,601,733 downwards.
TTTTTTAACAGATTTAAAGTGATCTAACGGGAAGGTTTTTAGGTATATAACATGCATAACATAGTAGAGGTACACAGATAATTTTGGAGGTTTCTAATGTCCTAAAAAATCACATATTTTGCGCTTATATTGAAAATGCTGAACACTACGAGATAGATCAAAATTATGTACTACAGTTTTATTATTCATCTTAAAAAAGACTACAAAAAAGTCCGCGATGGCATATGTCTATCTCTTAGGGATAACCCACAATAACCATTTTTTTTATCATTTACCTACTTTGATTTTAATTTAATAGCTTATTTACAAAGCGATTTTAAGCAATACAGTATTAATCCTTATCCAATTAAGTACCTTAAATACATTGTGCATTTAAGATAGATCAATACTGCCCTTTACGGCATGTAATTTAAATGAATATTTTCGAAGATATTACAGATTTAAAATGCAGGGATATAGTGTTGCTGCGCGGCGCGGGCGCTCGCGTTTCTACATCGCGCTATCGAAAACGCGGGGCGTATACAGTATAAAGAGGTTCACGAATATTTTGAACTGCGGCACAGAATACGTATAATAGTAACTGCAGTTCTTAATTCTTATGGAATATCCAGAGGTGGTTTGTCAGTTTTGTTGGTCAAATAACTTTACTTATCTATACTAATATTATAAAGAGGAAAACTTTGTTTGTATGTTTGTTTGTTTGTTTGTAATGAATAGGCTCAAAAAGTACTGGACCGATTTCAAAAATTCTTTCACCATTCGAAAGCTACATTATCCACGAGTAACATAGGCTAAATTTTATTTTGGAAAAAAATAGGGTTCCGTAAGATATTTGAGTTTTTCGGACACAAGGTGTAAAAATCAACCAGAAAAGTTACTTATTTTGCGTACGCTGCCTAAACTATAAAAGATAGAACCATAAAATGTTCTAATTAATTGTAGATCTTATAAATATCTACAAAAAAGTTCGCGACACACTATACCTATCTATGTCGAGTGAGGCACAACAACCATTTTTTTATTTAGAAATCTTGAATTTTTTTTGGACTACATTTAAACGCGTTTATTTTACTCATGCTATTAATCCTTATCAAAATAAATTATTTCATCACTAAGTACAGTTTATGTAGATAATATTTGGTCTTTTAATGATTAAAATTGGATGTTTGGTTTTGAAGTTATGGCGAAATTAAAATATTACGATTTCTGCTGCACGGCCCGTTGCGAAGTGGGCGTCGCGTCGTCGCCAAGGCGTGCGAGTTTAGATCTATGAGTAAATTTTTTGTTTTGTGTTCGTTGTAACTATGATGGATAGATACTTGAGTAACTATTTATTTAGTGATTGTTGTATTGTTAGTTCTGAAAAGTGTAGGTATTTCATACGATAAAAGTATACCCACTTACTTATTTCATTAAGTATTAGTAGGTACCTATATTAATTTGTTTCTGTTTGTTTTGACTAAATTTCACCCGTTTTGTTAGAGGTTTAAAGACATTCTGTTATCTGTAGTATTAGTATCAGTATTGTACCCGTGCGAAGCCGGGGCGGGTCGCTAGTTACATAGTATAAAACAAGTGGCTTTATCTGTCTGTCCCTATGCAGTATGCATATAGGTATAGTATATTGTATGCTTAGATCTGTAAATCTACGCAACGGATTTTGATGCGAGTTTTTAATAGTCTTTAAGTATTTAGTCTTTAAGATATTATAAGATTATGGTAAAATTTATATTCAAGTGCGATAAATATAATAGTAAGTATATTATCAAGTGGTCGCGCATGTCGTGTCGAGGTGATAGGGTCCCATTTTTAACAATTTGCATTGGGTAAACCTAAAAACATTTTCAATATTGTATCAGTAGTATATTGCTGTAAGTAGGTAGAGAATTATTCGCCGAAGTAGTTTTTTCTCCAAGAACACTATTCCACGCGGGCGAAGTCGCGGGCAAAAGCTAGTTTTCTATATTATACACCGAACATTCTTCATACCGTCTTATTATAATTCATGTTCAATAATACTAAAGATATAATTAAATATTAGCCAGTATCAAGATCGTTTAATCCAATTTCCCCAGTATTGCACACTACAAAATTTTATTTCCCTATTTGCCATGAGATTCTGGTATAGGTGTACCAGAATCTCATGGCAAATAGGGAAATAAAATTTTGTAGTGTGCAATACTGGGGAAATAGGATTAAACGATCTTGATACTGGTTAATTTTTAATTTTGTCTTTCGTATTATTGAACATGAATAATTATAATAAGACTGTATGAAGAATGTTCTGTGTATAATATAGAAAACTAGCTTTTGCCCGCGGCTTCGCCTGCGTGGAATAGTGTTCTTGGAGAAAAAACTACTTCGGCGAATAACTCTCTACCTACTTACAGCAATATACTTCTGATACAATATTGAAAATGTTTTTAGGTTTGCCCAATGCAAATTGTTAAAAATGGGACCCTATCACCTCGACACGACATGCGCGACCATTAGATAATATACTTACATAATATTATATTTATCGCACTTGAATATAATTTTTACCTTAATCTTATATCTTAAAGACTAAATACTTAAAATACTATTATTTTAAAAACTCGCATCAAAATCCGCTGCGTAGATTTTAAGATCTAAGCATACCTACAATATACATACTATACCTACATAGGGACAGACAGATAAAGCGACTTGTTTTATACTATGTACTATGTAGTAAGTAAAGTTATTTGACATTCCAACAAAACTGACAAACCACCTCTGGATATTCCATAAGAATTAAGAACTGCAGTTACTATTATGTATTCTGTGCTGCAGTTCAAAATATTCGTGTGGGTTATCCCTAAGAGATAGTAGTTTTAGTAGGCTTTTTTAAGATGAATTAAACTGTAGTACATAATTTTGATCTATCTCGTAGTGTTCAGCCAGCATTTTCAATGTAAGCGCAAAATATGTGATTTTTAGGACTTTAGAAACCTCTAAAATTATCTGTGTACCTCTACTATGTTATGCATGTTATATACCTAAAAACCTTCCCGTTAAATCACTCTATCTGTCAAAAAAACGGCATCAAAATCCGTTGCGTAGTTTTAAAGATTTAAGCATACATAGGGACAGACAAAAAAGGGACTTTGTTTTATACTATGTAATGATAATGATATTTCATGAAAAATAAATCAATCGTGAATTACTTTATATACTTATTTATTACGAATAACATACAATTAAATTGGCAACAGTTTATTTAATGTTGGAATTTCCTTCCGAACTGTATAGAACTCGTTTACTTTATTCCTAATCAACTATAAATCGAAACTGTCTTATGTTGATTTTCTTTTTTCCTCCTCTCCTCCTTTTACCAGGCATGGAAAACAAACCATCATTCGATGTGCCATTAGCTACGATTCACCTTATAGTAGTACTGGAAACACATTTAAAGAAGTCACAATAATTACCTAAGAAAATATAAAAAAACTAAAAGTATCAAAACAACTCACTCTAACTTACCGGTCAACTCTACCACGAACTTTAAATTATAAGATTGAGTTCGATTTACACCTTCTTCTTTCTGTATTTTACTATAGACATAGAAAACAATATTTCTCGCTTGAGATCGAATTGCCTTTTTGGATATTTTCACAAAAACAACAAATTCCAAGAACATAATCACAAAATTTTAGCAGCGGTCATGGATATAGTACCTATGGATAGAAGACTCCGAATTTTGTAATTGCTAAAAAGAACTGTATTACCTTAGTAATAGAGTGTATTTCACAATGCACGTATCATAGAGGCAAATCCGAGCCGAGCGAGATAGCCAGGAGAGAGGCTGTGTGTCTCGTTCTTGCATGTTGCCAACCAGAAAAATGTTGGTATTTATAAAAAGTAACTTGAAAAATCTTAGATAAAACGAGTGTACTATATTATTATTTTAACAAATGTTTATAAGTATATCATATTCTAATTAAAAAAGTTAGAAATAGTCATATAATACTAAATAAAAATGCAGTTTACATTAAATCCTTTTCCTTCTTTTTTTATTAGATGGTATCATTCGCAAGACAATAGATACGCCATTACACATATTTTATGCTGAACACCGGATAATATTAAATTTGAAAATAGTTTTTATTTCTTACTTCATGTATCTCCGTAACTATGTTGTTTGATGATTTAACAGTCAAAATGGTGAAAAAAATGTTGTATATATTCTTGTCGAAGTGAAAGTTCTGCTGGTTGCAATATTTCGTTTATTAGTAACATTAGTAAGTTAATTGTTAATGTTAATCTAGTTATTCTAGTATAAAAGTGTTAACATTATAGCAACTGACGTTATTAAGAGTTATAATTGTACTACGTTTTGTTATAAACTAGTCAGTAGCGATAGCGACTCGCCTAGAATCGTAGTAAGCTGTAAGTACCTAGTTACTGAGAAAAAACGTGTGAAGTCGAGTAATGCCTCTAATGATAATATAATACAGTTTTTATAGATTTTCCAACAATGAAGAAATGCGACAAAAATGGCTCAATCGTGTTTAAGTAAGGCAGAGAATTACATAAAAATCTGTTACATATTAATGCAGCCGTCACTTCAAACCTTCTTGATTTTACACTATTCAATCTAGTCGACTTTTAAAGCCTCAGCTGTATGTCATTCAGTGTTTCACAATTTGTCTCACACAGCTTTGCAGTTTGCCACAGCAGAAAATATTATTGTCACCCTACTAGAAAGGGACACACGGCCTCTCTTCCAACCTCTCGCTCGGCTCGTTTTTTTGCTCACAGTAGTCTGTCCTGTTGTTATACTAGGTCCATTGCAGCGGTTGACAGATCACGTACTTTGATTTGACGGGTCATACTTGACATTGCCATATGAAAATCACATTTTTTATTTTTTTTAAAATGCCATCAGATTCTGGTAGAGCTATAAACGCGTCTGAACACCAAAAATTTAGTCGAGTAGATTAGTAAGTAATTTAGTCGAGTCAATCTATTTATTTCTATTTTTCATGGGCGAGTAGCCCCCCCACCAGGCGTCCCTGCTCACTGGGTCACCGGCTAAACAAGTCCGAACCTATCGATTTAGTCGAGTTCATTAGTTGCTACAAAAATAGCAGAAAATTTGCAATTTTCGGTCATTCTTAAAGTATCGAAGTATTATTTCGGATCTTTTAACGCTTCCTTCAGAAGACAGTTAGTTGCTCCTAATGTATTTCGTTAATATATTTCTATCGATCCATTTTATTATCCATATAGCTTATTTTTTATGACACAAACTTCTTCATCCACCTCAACTAAAATAACTTTTACAATTAGATTAATCAGTTTATTCACTTTGGAGACAATCGTAGGCTATTCATCTTGTAAAACATACCTTGCTTGTGAACTGCACTTGAACGCAAGTGCGAACAGTTTTCCGGTTATAGCAAGTTGAAAGTAAGTTAGTTGACTAAAATACTGGCCTAATGCGAACTAGGCTTTACTTAAATACTCGGTATACTAATGGACCTAGTATAACAACAGGACCGAGTACTGTGAGCAAAAAAACGAGCCGAGTGAGAGGTTGGAAGAGAGGCCGTGTGTCCCTTTCTAGTAGGGTGACAATAATATTTTCTGCTGTGGCAAACTGCAAAGCTGTGTGAGACAAATTGTGAAACACTGAATGACATACAGCTGAGGCTTTAAAAGTCGAAAGTTTAAAAGTCTAGATTGAATAGTGTAAAATCAAGAAGGTTTGAAGTGACGGCTGCATTAATATGTAACAGACTTTTATGTAATTCTCTGCCTTACTTAAACACTATTGAGCCATTTTTGTCGCATTTCTTCATTGTTGGGAAATCTTTAAAAACCGTATTATATTATCATTAAAGGCCTTACTCGACTTCACACGTTTTTTCTCAGTACTTACTACGATTCTAGGCGAGTCGCTACTGACTAGTTTATAACAAAACGTAGTACAATTATAACTCTTAATAACGTCAGTTGCTTTAATGTTAACACTTTTATACTAGACTAACTATATTAACTTTAACAATTAACTTTCTAATGTTACTAATAAACGAAATATTGCGACCAGCATAACTTTCACTTCGACAAGAATATACACAACAATTTTTTCACCATTTTGACTGTTAAATCATCAAATAAATAATAAAAACATAGTTACGGAGATACATGAAGTAAGAAATGAAAACTATTTTCAATGTTAATATTATCCGGTGTTCAGCATAAAATATGTGTAATGGCGTATCTATTTTCTTGCGAATGATACCATCTAATAAAAAAGAAGGAAAAGCATTTTTATTTAGTATTATATGACTATTTCTAACTTTTTTAATTAGAATATGATATAGTTATAAACATTTGTTAAAATAATAATAAAGTACACTCGTTTTATCTAAGATTTTTCAAGTTACTTTTTATAAATACTCACATTTTTCTGGTTGGCAACATGCAAGAACGAGACACACAGCCTCCCTTCTGGCTATCTCACTCGGCTCGGATTTGCCTCTATGATATGTGCATTGTGAAATACACTCTATTACCAAGGTAATACAGTTCTTTTTAGCAATTACGAAATTCGGAGTCTTCTATCCATAGCTAAGATTAAGAACCCTTAGGCCCACTTGCGCCAATCCGGGTTAAAGTTAACCCTGGGTTAAAAATCATGTTATCTCTCTCGTTCTTCGTATTTGTGAAAGAGAAAGCATGCTATTTTAACCCAAGGTTAACTTTAACCCGGATTGGCGCAAGTGGGCCTTAGATACGCAACACTTGTAACCACTAGAGTGCATCTCGCTCACCCACTATGTGTTGCCATGTACAAACATAGCCTTCAATTGTGGTATTTTTGTCTTGATCTTAGGATGCACATGTAAGTTTTCTCGTCGTAGTCAGTAATAAACAAGAACCGTAAAACGAGTTTTCCCTTACACCACTCATTATTAAAATAAGTAAATTTCAATATTTTAATACTGGCGATTAAATTGTTCTAGATATTTTTTATGAGTCAGAGGTTTTAAGAAAACATGCGATTAAAGTACGATCGTACCTGGATTTTCAGTGTCGATTAGAAGTCTTTGGTCTCGATCGACACCTATTATTAAGTAAACTCTAGGCCAAGACCGAAAGTAATAGATATATTAAAAGAATATTATGAACGTGGTAAAAATATTTTTAACTCATGAACGGCTGAACCGATTTGGTTGAAAATTGGTGAGGTATCTTGAAACCAGTAGAAGGACATAGGATACTTTTTATCCCGTTCACAAGGGACTCAAAACTCGAGAACGGCTGGATCAATTTGGCACATTTTATTTTGTTTTGAAATAATTGCGGAAGTTCAGGGAAGGCTTGAACTTAAAAATAATGAAAAAGGTTGTAGGTGTAGGACTAAGACGTAGGATGCATTATAAGTCATTTATTCATTTCAGTTCATGTTTAAGACAGAAAAACGTGTGTCGAGACAGCTAGTTATATATTATTATTAGGGGTTATAATAAAAAAAAAAGATACAATTTGTATGGTTTAATGGCTTCAAATACCTAGTAATTTTGTTAAAATTAATGATAATTCCGCTGTCCGTGGACCAATTTTCGAATTGTTTTTTTTTTTATGTAAAGGGTTCCTATGGGTGTAAAAAGTGGTGACCTGATGATGGGATCTATGAGGAATCGAGGGAACTCGTCGAAACTTATATGGTGATTTTGACTTTTTCTGAAGTAGTCCAAGCACCAAAAAGTCTTACTATTAATACTGTTAGGTAGGGTCGGTATTTCTCTTAATATAAAAATTAAACAATAAAATGAAATTATACTAAAAATTAAACAATATCAAAAAAGTAAATAGTTTTTTATTTAAGTAGATGTTTCAAACATTCTTCATTCACTTCAACACATTTAAAAAATTACAGTTAAAATACATATAAAAGAAACTAGCCCGTCGAGAAGAACCAGCGTAAGAAACTCGCACGGGGCCACTTTTTAGCAAAAATATTTTTACAATGTAGTAACTTAATCTATATGTCACCGTAAAATTGTAAAAACCTTTAGATTGTAATAAAACTAGTGAAATTGTAAAATGCTGATTGACTACCGACGCGAATACTCTGTCTATAATTTAACACATTGTTTTTCGTTAGATTATAAATAGGTATATAGTTTTTAATCTTTCGACATATTTTTACCATCTAGTTAGTTATTTTATAATCTAACGGTTTTTACAATTTTACGGTGACATATAATATAGCAAAAGTCAAGATAACTTAATTACATGGCAGCAGCTTTGCAAGGGCCTATCTTATTCCTAAGGTGTGCAATCGTTAATGAAATCATTAATGAAATAACTTTTTAAAATTTGTGGCACACCTAGTCCTATTTTGGTCCCAGTAGACCTTGTAGAATTTACTTCTACTCTCTGCGTTCTAATTTTAAGATAAGAACTTAAAAGTTTAAGTGCCATGTCCCTTTATAATTTTCTGACCAACGTAGCGTGCTCGACACAGTCGAAAGCCTTGGATAGATCACAAAAGACACCAAGTGCATCATGTGATCCCTCTCAGGCCCCAAATATACTGCATAGAAGACTAATACCTAAAAGTAAAACCGAATTGATTACTATATTATAATAGATTATTTAAGTTAAAGTGAACGAGCAATTAATTTAAGATTATTTTCTATTTGAATTGATTAGGTATGTATCCAAAATTTATGTTTAGTGAGGTTTGTGGAGGTAAGGGTTAGCTTTCGCCTTATTACTCCCAACTAAAAACTTCAACCACTAATATCTCAGTAACTGTGGGTTTCCTGATGGGGAGAGTGGGGGTTCAACCTTCCCCCTCCCCTCCCCTCTTAACCCCCTCCTCCACAAATCGTGGGATCGTGGGACATTATACTAAATTTTTACCGAAAGAACTTTAGTCAGTATATTTTGGTACTAAATTAAATAGCAACACTAAGACAAATATATTTTTAGAATAAATTACGAATTATGTAAAAAATACAGATTTCATCTCACTTTCTATGGAAAATATGATTGTATTTACGTCCATATATCATCATTCTTAAATAATATGCATTCACAAACTAAAAAAACACGAGCTATAGCTACTTACGAGTGAAAAGTTACGGCAGCACATTTTCTTTCGCTGCGACTTTTGCACCTCAAAATACTGCATCCACCCATTGTTAAAATACTTAAAAATACATGGAGTCTCTATCTCAAAAGAGTATATAACATAAAACACACCAAAAAACAAAAGATTTCAAATAATACGAAACCTCACTCTTCATAGCTGTTATTTGTTTGGCACAAGAGTGTCAAATTTGACAGCTCTGTGCCAAAAACCCAGTTACAGCGAAAGGGACAAAACATAACATTTTTGTCTCGTTTCTTCACAAGTATTGGCCAATTTACGTTCTCTCTCTAACAAGCTGTGACGTCAGGAGCTATCCTGCCCTGATCCATAGGTACTATATCCATGGGTATACTTCGTACGAAGTATAGATACCAGGAGTCCGAACGGTATAGGCTTTTCCATAGTAATTAATTAGATTTAAATCCACGTTTCTCATAATATTTTCTTCCAGAGCTGTCAATAGCAATATTTAAACTTCCCGCGTAATTTCAAACGAGTGCTTGTCGAACTGTCGTGCGCTCTACCGGCAAAAATCTGTCCCCGTAATTGAGACCATTTATGTAGTCTGTAATCAAAATTTATTGAATCAAACCGATCAAACCTACGGATCAAACCCAAACCCACGAAGTGTAGATAACGTAATGTTGTCTTTGTAATTTATCAAAGAAGAAGAGGAAGTTAAGAAAGGGTTTTCGGTTTTATTTTTCATCACTGAGTTTTCACAAAATGTTGAAGAATACGTCTTGTTGCTATTTATTTATTTGAGTTTTCACAAAATGTTGAAGAATACTTGTTGCTATTTATGCTTAGCTGTAAATAAAAGGACTATTAACATTTATAAAACAGATCTGCTATATCTTTATGAGAATCTTGCAGATTTTAAGGTACGTACGTTGAGTCGTTGACATCCGTATTGAAGTGATAAAATTAAGGATATTTAATTTAAAGGGTCCCACTCACTAACAGTCCGCCTGCAGTCTCTGGTCCTATCCGGCGGCCTGCCGTCTTAGGTCAATAGCACCAACACACTAAATCGATTTTTGCCTGCCGGCAATGCCCTGCTGCCACTTTTGAAGCCACACACTAGCAGTCGGGAGTCGGCAGTTTTCAACTCAAGGCTATAGACCCGGCTGAAAACTGTCGGTGCAGATCGGAATCGTCAAGGGGCCACACACTATCAGTTCTTAGTCGTCAGTCCAAAACCTTAAACAGAACTGTTAGTGTGTGGGCTATCGCGATTAACTGACAGATTTATATCGTCCGGCAAACTGTTAGTGAGTGGGGCGCTTAATAATACATCTATGGATTTGCTGTATTGAGTAGACACATAAATTATATCCATTACTATCTTGTTATAAGTATATTTATTAACTTACAAATGTGCGGAATTAAGCTTACTAAATTGTAACTAATATGTTTGTTTAACTTACGGTTTAGCTATCAATTTTTTACTAATAACAATATTTACATAATGGATAACTTTAATTAACATTTTAATTTTAAATAGATTAGGGGCAATGAGTGCTGGATGTGTTACATTTGCCACACGAGACTGCGGCAGTGTCACCGGCTGCAGCAGTTGGCCGTAGAGACACGAGGACTTATTGATGATCTCTGCCAGAATAAGGTACTTATTAGAGCCTATTCTCAATGTCCTAAACTATTTGTCCACAAAAAAAAAAGTTAAATAGTAACTTTTTTCCGATGTAAACCCGTGGGGGACATCGGTAAAAGACGCTTAAATGGAATTTTCATTTTAAGATGTGTTGAAGAATTAATGTAGGTATTAGGTAAATAATTTATTGTAGTTTAATTAATTTAAAGGAGGATTGGAATTGTAGTCTACGGTCTACCTACTCAACACACACAAACAATATCATTAGTAAGGTCTTCTTTTACACTTTTTTTATGGCCAATAAAGTGTTAGTATTGGGTTTTTTCTGTAAGTGGATGAAAAAAAAAAAAATTTTTGTCTTTTTATTTGAGCAAACTGTACATAAGTTAAGAGTGGGGAGTGTGAAAAGCTTAGTTTTCAGCTATGCTTTGGCACAACAGGCCTGCCCGACATGAAAATAAAAATGCTCTATAGATAACTGGCATGATAAATATTGATAATTGAGGCAAACTTAAGGGTAACATAGTATTTTACTAAATTGCTTCATACTTTAAAGTAATGTGTGAGAACATTGATTAATTAATATCATTAGCCCTTGCTTCCAATGTTTTTATTTTATATTTTTATATGCTTTTTTAATTATCTGTGCTTTTATTGGATTGTCTTTAGGCATAGGCCTCCCCTTACTCCTTTCATTTTTTACTATTTTGTGTTTCTCAGGTCCAGGTTGGGCCCGCAATATTGTTTAATGCTGTCACTCTATCTTTTTCTTTGTCTTCCTCTGTTTCTTTTTCCAGTTCTAGGGTACTATAATGTTACTTCTCTTGACCACTTGTTTGTTTTCCTTTGCATGATGTGGCCTATCCATTTCCATTTCAGTAACTAAGCGACCTTTGTCTTTCTTCTTAGATCTACTTATCTTATTTTGTCAGAAAGTTTCAAGTTAAGCATGCTTCTTTCCATTTTGTTTTGGCATATTTGTATGGCATTATTTTGTTTACCTGTTAGAGCCATGTTTGGAAGCTATGTGTTAAACAGGGTAAGAAACTTGTATTAAAAACTTTACTTTTTAATTTTAATGGTATTTGTGGGGCTTTATTCTCTTAATGACCAGTATTGTTTCTATGCTCCTTCTTGAATCCACTTCCGTTTGCATTTGTTCCGATGGTGCAATGATCTGGCCCAGGTTATGTATTCATTGACATATTCAATTTTTGATCCCTCTACTTCTATTTCTGTTTTTACTCCATTTGACATTAATTTCGTTTTGCTAGATTTCATTGTGAGTCCTACTTCACGGCTTTTGACTGATAGGGTATGAAGCATTTCTTGTAAGCTTGGATTATCACTTATTAGTATCAGATCAGTTAGTTAAGGCTTCTACCGTTAATCTTAATTCCATAGGACTCCCAATTGATTGCCCGAAATATGTTTTATAGGACCGCCGAGAATAATTTTGGTGAAAGTGAATCGCCTTGTCTTACACTTTTATTTATTTTAAATTCATCCCCAATGCGTTCTGTATGAATTCTTCCTGTCGGATTTTTGTATATCTCTTTGATGATTCTTATGTATTTAGGATTTATTCCCTGGCTTCTCAAAGCCTACCTCAAAAACTCAGACTCAATTTTTTTATTTCCATATAGGTTATAATATAACACTTATAGAATTGTCCTACATGATGCCTACCACTGGTTCGGAAACTAGCCCGTCGAGATGGACTGGCGTAAGAACCTCGCACGGGGCCACTTTTTAGCAAAAAGATGCAAAAATTGTTCTTTAAAAAAATGTTTACAATGTAGTAACATTATCTAATATAACAAAAGTCATGATACTTAATAACATGAAAGCAGCCTTGCAGGGTTCCATCTTATCCCAAGGTGTGCAATCGTGAATGAAATCATTGACCTTATAATAAGCTTTAAGCGCACAAACGTTCTTTAACAACTTTTTTAAATTTATTAAGGGAAAGATTTTGAACGTTTTCTGGGATTCTATTGTAAAGGCGTATACATTGACCTTTAAAAGATTTACTTACTTTACTAAGTCTGATCACTGGTATTTCTAACTTGTTCCTATTTCTAGTATTCCTACAATGCGTGTCACTTTCCTTTTTAAAATTCTTTAAATTCTTTCTGACATACAACACATTGTCCATAATGTATTGAGAAGCAATGGTCTTATAATTTTTCTCTCAGAGATTCAAAACATATCTTATAAATAGAATGTATAGCTAGCACAAATATTGTATTAATGTCCGCAGCGTTTCCCCATATAAGGATGCCATATGACATTATACTATGAAAATAACTAAAATAAACTAGCCGCGCTGTGTCCTCATCGAAAATTTCTCAAATTTTTTTGACTGCATATGCTACAGAACTGATCCTATCTGTCAGATTTGCAATGTGGGGACCCCACTGTAATTTACAATCTAGTGTTATTCCTAGAAATACAGTGGTGTCCACTAAGTTCATTTTCTCATTATTTAATAGAACATTGGTTTGTGCCTGCCTAACATTTGGCAGGCTTTAAACATTTTGTTTTATTTGAATTTAAAAGTAAATTATTAACATTAAACCAATGCACAATGTACCATTTTTGAGAGTGCACTATTTACCTCGTCATAATTTGACTGTCGTCGCTTTACATTAAAAATTAGCTGTCATCGGCAAAGAGTACTATCTCATGCTTATCTTTAACTAGATAAGGAAGGTCATAATATTATATATAGATGAGAAATAGAAAAGGGCCTAAAAATTACCCTTGTGGCACACCTAGTTCTATTTTGGTCCCAGTAAATCTTGTAGAATTAATTTCTACTCTTTGTGTTCTATTTTTAAGATAAGAACTTAAAAATTCAAGTGTCGTGTCTCTTATACCATAATGGTATAATTTTCTAACCAACGTAGCATGCTCGACACAGTCGAAAGCCTTGGTAATTCAGTAAATTTGTACTGTAAAGTGACCCTAGTAGGAAAGTTTTGGGGTAGTTCTGATTTTTTCATTCCATATGTGTTTTGGGGTGCTAAATCCGAATCTGAGGTTTGCGGACAAAATTTCGTGACGCAACATTAAAAAAACCAGAAAAAAACCGGTTTTTTTTCGCTTATTTTCGGTTTTTTGCTTAAAACTCGAAAACTATTAACTTTTGGTAAATGGTATGTTTACAGAAATTAAAGTACTTGAAATTCTCTACAAATAGCAGTATTTAGTTTATTTTTCAGACGAATCGTTCGGTTTCTAGTGAGAGTTGAAAATTGTAAATTTTTAGCAGTTTATACAAAACCCACTTTTTACATTTCAATGTTTAATTTTTATGGATGCTGTCATTTGATAAATGTCACCTGGTTTTCCACACAAGTAATTAAAAAGAAAAAAGGCAAAAATAATGCAAATTCAGTAGGTATCAAAAAAAGGTAGAACTCGTAACAAAATAAAACTTAAAATCTCATTATTTATGATCATATATTATTATGATTATTAATTATAATATGCAAAATTTATATGAGCCATTGTGTTTTGGAAGGCTCTCGCTGAGGTTCTTCGATAACGATGAGTCCTGGTTCTTTTTGTTCTGAAAAATAAAAGTTTAAATCAGTAAAAATCAGCTCTGACATAGACGTAGAAGAAACTGAAGAAAGAGAGAGAGGTATGTTGGATCTCACAAGTTATTTTGTAGTCATTCATCTCTCCTTGATATATGATATGTGTCTCACCTCTTTTTATTTTCCAGGAGAACGACTCCCGACGCTGACGATGGAGCAGTCAGACCCTTAGCCAGGACCCGATGCCATCGAAGAACCTCAGTACGATGCGGAAGGTATGTTTAATCTCACAATCTATTTTGCAATCTTCATCTCTTCTTGATAAATGACTTAACTTTAAACTTTTATTTTCCAGAACAAGCAGAACCAGGACTCATCGTTATCGAAGAACCTCAGCCAGGGCCTTCCAAAAGACAACGGCTCATATAAATTTTGCATATTATAATTTATAATCATAATAATATATGATCATAAGTAACGAGATTTTAAGTTTTATTTTGTTACGAGTTCTACCTTTTTTTGATACCTACTGAATTTGCATTATTTTTGCCTTTTTTCTTTTTAATTACTTGTGTGGAAAACCAGGTGACATTTATCAAATGACAGCATCCATAAAAATTAAACATTGAAATGTAAAAAGTGGGTTTTGCATAAACTGCTAAAAATTTACAATTTTCAACTCGCACTAGAAACCGAACGATTCGTCTAAATAAAAAACTAAATACTGCTATTTGTAGAGAATTTCAAGTACTTTAATTTCTGTAAACAGACCATTTACCAAAAGTTAATAGTTTTCGAGTTTTAAGCAAAAAACCGGAAAAAAGCAAAAAAAAAACCGTTTTTTTCTGTTTTTCTTAATGTTGCGTCACGAAATTTTGTCCGCAAACCTCAGATTCGGATTAAGCACCCCAAAACACATATAGAATTAAAAAAATCAGAACTACCCCAAAACTTTCCTAGCAAAAATACAATTTAACTGAACTATGGATAGATCACAAAAGACACCAAGTGCATCATATGATCCCTCCCAGGCCCCAAATATGCTGCATAGAAGACAGATACCTGCATCTGTTGTGGACCGACCTTTAGTAATATCGAATTGATTACTATGTATTAGATTATTTAAGTTAAAGTGAACCAGTAATTGATTTAAGATTATTTTTCGAAAATTTTACTGAAAGTCGGTAGTATAGATCAATGGTCTATAATTTGCTGGGTTACACTCAGGGTTCTAGGATATATATCAATGGATATATATCATGATATATATCGGATATATATCCGATATAATTATATCAAAGGACTTTTTATGATATACCTATATCAATACAAAATTGGTTTTTAAAATTTTATACTATTAAATAATTTTTGGCGTTTGTTACTGTATTTCTACTTCCTAAAATATGTACCTAGGTATATGGCGGTGGAGCTGGAGATGATTTTAAGTACCTAAATAAATAGAACATTAAAAACATTTCAGTTTTTGAAGTAAATGCCTCTTTAGCGGCGCTGTGCACTTTTCTTGGGATGGGTAAAAACTGTTAAGGGGCCGTCCATTAACCACGTGATGTTTTTAACAACTTTTTAGACCCTTCCCCTCCCCTTAGTAATACGTGGTGAGGTGGTGAGGTTTTATACTACCCCCCTCTCCCCCACCTAAGATCACGTGTATCTTTTTGTAAGCAGGTAATGATTGAAGAAAAACTTTAAAAACAATTTAATCGAATAATTTAAGCAATTAAAAACTAAACGAGTAATTTGTCTTGTAAGTATACATTTAAACAACAACATTACGAATCTACAACCGATAAGAATTTCGATATGCATAGACTAGATTCGAAAATTAATACACGTGATGCCTCCTTATACCCCATCCTCGCCTTGTGATACTTGGTGATTTTTTTTTCGGACTAATGGGGGAGGTTAGGCATCACGTGATTAATGGACGACCCCTAAACTCACGCGACAGGTCACGTGTTCTGATCGAAAATGCGTAAGATTCAACTTACAATTGTTTGCTGTCTTCGTTTACGCGAGCATGAAACTATTTTATTTCGTATTGACTTCTGACCCCGGCTTTCTAAGACGACGTTTGACCTTAACATTTGACCTTGGCGTTTGACCTTTGACCCCAACCATCCCTATTACATTGACCTTTATACTGTGCTTTACCTCCAATCCTATATACTGATAATTAAAGCAATTCGTGTAAAATTATTCCCTAACCATTCCAAAATATCAAAAATGCACAACATTAATATTCAAGTTTTTACTTCTGACGGCACTCCCGGAGTGCAACCCGTCATTTTTTTTTAATAATTCATTATGTTTATAATGTAACACATATGCAAATAGTACCTATACATAAATAATACAATAAAATAATAATATGGCTTTCATACGAAATGGATATATATCAACATTTTTGATATATATCGGATATATATCATAAATATCCGATATTTTGATATTTATAATAAATATCGGATATTTTCGAACCCTGGTTACACTTATTCCCAGCCTTTAAAAGAGGCATCACCTTGCTATGTTTCATTAGGTGAGGGAACACACCATTCCTTAAACAATTATTGAAAACTAAGGCTATATAGGGAGCAATGATGTCAATTATTGATTTTATAACTTTTATAGACATACCCCAGATATCGCTAGTGCTTTTAATATTGAGTAATTTGAAGGTGTTAATAATATCTCTGGAGTCAATTTCTTTAAAATTAAAATTGACATCACATTCCTTGACATTTTCTCTGAGTATTTTTTCAGCAACTGCAGGTGAAGAATTTAAATTTTTTGTAGTTGAGACCGGAATGTCAGCAAAAAAAATTTCGAAGACTGTCGCAACCTCTAGGTCAGAATTTACCTTTTTATTATTAATACAAAGTTCAAATTTATGCTACAGACACACGAATTTGGTTCGGAGCGTACAGCGGACCATATCCGGAGACCAAATCTGGTGTCGCTACACACGCACGGATTTGGTACGGTGCAGTGGACCGTAAAGCTCGACACTCGTGTGTTCGATTTTATGCTCTATTACATTAGCACAGAGTTCTATTTACAGTGCTGTTTTTAAACGACGACGATGATTCCCGCAATTCATTGATAACGGGTAGTGATACCAACACTTTAAAAAATATTTCTCCCCAAATTTTACCCCTGATTACTTATACCATTGACAGGTCTAAGAGATAATAAGCTAGAAAGAAAGGTTATGTTTAATATTGATTGTGAAAATAACCCTGAGGAAAAGCTTGTTCATATTCATGTGAATACAAAACGTATTTTAGAGGTAAATTTAGAGGTAAATTAGTTTCAAATATTAAATGAAGCAAACTGTCCATAGTGATCAGAGCTAAGCATATTTTTTTTTTCTATAAGCAGTAATATTGGTGAAAATATTATCAATACAAGTAGCTGCTGTATCACGTATTCTTGTCGGTTCATAAAATAAATTAATGAGGTTATACGATTTTAACAATGATGTGAATCTAACAGTGGTGGAGTTTGAGTCTAATAAATTAATGTTGAAATCACCACATACAATAATCTTTTTGTTAGCTGCACATATTTTTGTCAACACTTATTCCATGATTTGTTCAAAGGAATCGTTACAATAATAAGATGGCTCAACTCAATACAGGCTACCTCATTTATTCGTTCAGTAGTCGAGTCTTATAATATCTTTACGTTCTTTAAATTTTATTTTTTTATTACTTTATATTAAAGAACCACCTCTAATGGCATTCTCTCGACTGAATGAACTAGCTACCTGGTGACCACAAAAGTTAAATATTAATTCATGTTTTCTAAACCAATGTTCTGATATACCTACCTACACATAATATCAATATTATATTCGTTAACAAACAACTCAATTTCTAATTCATTACCTACCATTCCTTGCAAATTTTGGTGCACCAGATTTACATTGAAATTACATTTTTGTTAATATTTTTGGTAGGTAAGATAGGTAATCCATTTAAATAATTCATATTATTGATAATCACATTGCTAGAGTGGGCCTCTGTTGTCTTAGATACCGTATAAGGCTTAGTAAAATCAATGACGGAAAATTTGGGCACGTGATTTACTGCTTGTGTAAAGACGTTTAGGCAAAAAAAATTGAATATCGTGGAAAAATAATATACAAATTTGAATTATATTGCAAAAAATAAATCTAATGCATTAAATCGATCGCGCGCGAACAGCTGTTCAGACATAAACGCAATGACCTTTCCTGTGTATATGTAATATGTATCGCTATCTCTGTCGTGCTACATCAGCTGTCCTTGTCACGCACAGACGCTTTAATGCAATCTGGGGGCACGGCAGTGCCCCCGACAAGTCGAGCGCGAAGCAAACACTGCCGTACCATCCTTTACTGGAACCATTTCGCCGCATTTTCAGGCCCCTATTTGAGAACCTCTGGATAAGACCAGAACGCAGAAATTTTCGTCATCCAGTAAGCTATAATCACATACTTAAAATCCAAAATTTCAAGTCTGTAGGTCATTTAGTTCCGAAGTTAAGCGAAGGCAAAGTTTCGCATTTATGACACTCACTCACTTACTCACTCACTTATACACTCACTCATGATCATCAAAATAGAACTAGTACTTCCCATAAACTCAGAGAGCTGAAATTTGGTACAGAGTTAGGGTTTAATGGCCACATAAAGGGAAAACTATAAAAACTAGGATAATCGATCTGGGGGCACGGCAGTGCCCCCGCCAAGTCGAGCGCGAAGCAAACACTGCCGTACCATTCTTTACTGGAACCATTTTTTTTTTTTTTATAAAACTAGGGGGCAAACGAGCAAACGGATCACCTGATGGAAAGCGATTACCGTCGCCCATGGACACCCGCAACATCAGAGAAGTTGCAAGTGCGTTGCCGGCCTTTTAGGAGGGAATACGCTCCCTTCTTGAAGGTTTGCAGGTCATAATGGTCCGGAAATACTGCTGGCGACAGTTCATTCCAGAGTTTTACAGTGCGCGGCAGAAAGCTTCGGGTAAAGCGCACGGTGGAGGACTGCCACTCATCAAGGTGATGAGGATGATAATTATTTTGTCGCATGGAGCGGTGGCGAAAAGTTGCAGCAGGTATAAGTCCGAACAATTCCTCGGAGCACTCCCCGTAATATAACCGATAGAGGATGCAGAGCGATGCTACATCTCTACGTAGCTCTAAGGAGTCAAGCCTGTTTGAAACCCTATGGCGGTCGACAATTCGGGCGGCCCTACGTTGGATACGATCCAGAGGGAGAAGTTGGTACTTTGGTGCCCCTGCCCAGAGATGAGAACAGTATTCCATGTGAGGCCGAACCTGCGCCTTATAGAGTTGTAGGCGTTGGACCGGACTGAAATACTGCTTTGACCTGTTCAGAACACCAAGCTTCTTGGAGGCTAACTTGGCCTTGCCCTCCAGATGATATCGGAACTGGACCTCGCTCGATATGTTAACACCAAGTATTCCAATGTTGGAGGAGACAGTTATGGGTATGCTTTCAAAACGAGGACATACGACCATTGGCAACTTTTTAGCGGTGAACGCGCAAACTTGTGTCTTAGAGGGGTTGAATTGGACTAAGTTAAGTCTACCCCATTCAGAGACCTTCTCCAATGAATTTTCAATTTGAGAGACAAGTTTGTTTCGACTCTCAATGACATTTTGCCGAGAGATTTTCGCGTGGCCGGTATATAAGGCATCACCCGTGCTGTCATCTGCATAGCAATGAATGCCATTGGTTTGTAACATATCATTGATATGCAGTATGAACAGGGTAGGTGATAGCACACAGCCTTGTGGGACACCAGCATCAACAGACAGAGTATCTGAGCATTCACCGTCGACTACGACCCTTATGCTTCGGTCTGCTAAGAAACTCGTGACCCACTTGCATAATTTCTCGGGGAGCCCATAGGAAGGAAGCTTCGAAAGAAGCGCTTTGTGCCAAACCCGATCAAAGGCTTTCGCTATGTCCAAACTTACAGCCAATGCCTCTCCCTTAGACTCGATCGCCTGTGCCCAACGATGAGTTAGGTACGTCAGCAGATCACCAGCCGAGCGACCTTTACGGAATCCGTACTGTTTGTCGCTTAGCAATTGCTGAACGTCTAAGTATCGAAGGAGCTGTCTATTAATAATGGACTCCATTATCTTCGAGAAGAGAGAGGTTATAGCGATTGGTCTGTAGTTGGAAGGATTGGAGCGATCGCCTTTTTTAGGGATCGGGTGCACCAAAGCTGTCTTCCAAGATGCTGGGACTGTGCCATAAGAGTAGGAGAGCCGAAAAAGACGCGTTAAGACCGGTGCCAACTCTGGAGCACACACTTTCAACACTATAGGAGGAATTCCGTCAGGCCCACTCGACTTTTGGGTATCAAGGGAACGGAGAGCAACTCGCACTGAGCGCTGATGGAACCGAATATCCGACATGATGCTCTTGCATCGCGGTATAGTCGGCGGTTCCTGTCCCCCGTCATCCAGGGTCGAGTTGGACGCAAAGAGCTTGCCAAGAAGTTCAGCTTTCTCTTTTGCGTCATGGGCCAACGAGCCATTTCCTACGTGTAGGGATGGAAGAGATGGCTTACAGAAATTCCCTTCGATAGCTTTGGCGAGAGACCAGAATGCACGGGTTCCCGAGGGGAGACGCTCAAGTCTCTCGCCAATTCTACTGATGTGCTGTTTCTTCGCCCAAGCGATCTCTCTTTTGAAGGACCTAGAGGCAAGGTTGTACTCCTTTTTAAGTTTGCTGGTGTTTAAATCCTGTGCTGACACTGCATTAGCCCAGGTTTGGTAAGCTTCCTGCTTCCGGCGAGAAGCTTTTTTGGAAGATGAACCAAACCAGGGACGGAATCTGCTGCCAGTAGGGACCACAGAGGACGCAATGAAAAGTTCCATTCCTTTTAGCACCACGTTGGCAACAGAGTTGGCAGCGGCGTCAGGATCATCCGGCGAGAAGCACAACTGCCCCCAGGGGTAGGACGCATAAAAAGACCGCATCCCATCCCAATCTGCTAACTTGTAGTGCCACACACGACGGTATTTAGCAACACGCTGTCGCAACGCGCTCGTGAGTTGCACAGAGCTGCGGACAAGGCAATGATCCGATGAGCCAAGTGGTGCGGCCACGGATACTTGGTAGCCGTCCGGATGTGACGTTAGCAGAAGGTCCAACAGGGAAGGAATCTGACCGTCCACATCTGGAATTCGCGTAGGCGCAGTAACCAATTGTGTAAGGTCATATGCAAGGGCAAAGTCGCAGGCAGATCTCCCCGCATGATCAGTTTTACTGGAATTGAGCCAGGCGGCGTGGTGGGCATTAAAATCGCCAAGTAGTAAGATCTCTGCGGATGGGATCTGCCGTTGCACGAAGTCTGTAGCTATTTGCAGATGCTCAAAGAGTCGGTCTATTTCGGGATCACCGCTATGGGACCTATAGAGGCACGCATAGACGCGGGGATGGTCGTCGCACTCTATGCGGAGCCATAAGATTGAAAGGTCCCTAACTTCAAGATTGCTGAGGCGGCGAGAGCTGATATCATCTCTGACGTACACACACACTCCAGCTTTAGGTAGAAAAGAGTGCTCAAGGTTATACCCAGGGTGGGAAAGGTATGATGTGTCAGCCGGAGACGATATCTGCGTCTCGGTTAAGAAGAGCAACGCCGGCTTTGCTGCCTCAAGATGGTAATGGACGGCATTGAGGTTTGAGTGTAGTCCCCTGATATTACAGAAGTCCACTTTCAATATCGCAGGGGGTGCCTTAGCACGTTTGCTCTTGCCCCGTGCAGATTGGAGCGCAGTTTTGCCCCCCCCCAGAATACGAGGGGCAGCCTAGACGTCCACGCTCAGGTCCAGGAGCGCCTGAGCATGGACGTCCAGAGAGGGATTCTCCAACGCAGTTGGTACCCTCCTGGGGTAACAAATTAGTTTTCAACTGCGGCATCATAGGGGGGTAGGGGGATTGGGCCTCCGGTAAACTCACTAACTCGGCGAAACACAGCGTAAGTGCTGCTTCACGCCGGTTTTCTGTGAGTCCGTGGTATTTCTCCGGTCGAGCCGGCCCATTCGTGCCGAAGCATGGCTCTCCCACGTAAATCTCGCTCGCCGCATTTTCAGGCCCCTATTTGAGAACCTCTGGATAAGACCAGAACGTCGATCTGGGGGCACGGCAGTGCCCCCGCCAAGTCGAGCGCGAAGAAAACACTGCCGAACCATTCTTTACTGGAACCATTTCGCCGCATTTTCAGGCCCCTATTTGAGAACCTCTGGATAAGACCAGAACGTCGATCTGGGGGCACTGCAGTGCCCCCGCCAAGTCGAGCGCGAAGCAAACACTGCCGTACCATTATTTACTGGAACCATTTCGACGCATTTTCAGGCCCCTATTTGAGAACCTCTGGATAAGACCAGAACGTCGATCTGGGGGCACGGCAGTGCCCCCGCCAAGTCAAGCGCGAAGCAAACACTGTCGTACCATTCTTTACTGGAACCATTTCGCCGCATTTTCAGGCCCCTATTTGAGAACCTCTGGATAAGACCAGAACGTCGATCTGGGGGCACAGCAGTGCCCCCGCCAAGTCGAGCGCGAAGCAAACACTGCCGTACCATTATTTACCGGAACCATTTCGCCGCATTTCAGGCCCCTATTTGAGAACCTCTGGATAAGACCAGAACGTCGATCTGGGGGCACGGCAGTGCCCCCGTCAAGTCGAGCGCGAAGCAAACACTGTCGTACCATTCTTTACTGGAACCATTTCGCCGCATTTTCAGGCCCCTATTTGAGGAGCTCTGGATAAGACCAGAACGCAGAAATTTTCGTCATCTAGTAAGCTATAATCACATACTTAAAATCCAAAATTTTAAGTCTGTAGGTCATTTAGTTCCGAAGTTAAGCGAAAGCAAAGTTTTGAATTTATGACACTCACTCACTCGACTGAGTGAGTGAGTGACTACTCACTCATGATCATCAGAATAGAACTAGTACTTCTCATGAACTCAGAGAGCTGAAATTTGGTACAGAATTAGGGTTTAATGGCCACATAAAGGGAAAACTATAAAAACTAGGATAATCGAACATCTGGAGTACCTGGTGACCCTGATTAGAAAACACAAGAGCCCAACCAAACTATTAGAGATCGGCATACCGCCTTTACAAAAAATATTCAACTTGGTGGGCCGCTTCATTTGATGTCAAAAATCGAAGGTCTGAAGTATCTGATGAAGAATCCTCAGCTGGTTTCAGCTGATTAGAGATATGGTACTATTTCTACTATTGGTACATAAAAAAATCGACTGTCATTGCAAAAACCTAGCGAAGTGGGACACATCTTCTAATTTAATCTAGTCCGTAGCATTCCACTGCTGGGCGAATGCCTCCCTTTCTGCTTTAAATAAAATTAAAGGAAAACTCTGGATAAGACTAGACTGGCTTTTATACTTATATTTACAAGTTTACAAGAAGAAATAGTCGAACTATTAACTTTATTGTACTCGATCATTAAACAAATTACACTGAAATCTAGTAAAATAAATCAATATGCCCACGTTTCTACAAAAAGAAGTGAAATCCCACCAAAAACATTCTGTAAGAAACTAGCCAAGTCTCGATAGAGCTGCTTGTTTATCTCTAAAAAGTAGTGAAATCTAGACAAAGTCGTGCCAAGTCTAAGGTTCCTTACTGCGATTTCTTTATTATTATAGTTAATGTTGTGTGACTTGGCCGTTGAACATTCTTTATACGTTACAAGTGGGTACAAGTCAATTTTGTTTACACGTAATGTATATCTGTTGTAACTACCTATGTTTGTTAAGCGAGATAATAGCCCATACTGGTATTGGTAATTGGACGCTAGTGAGTAGTGTCTCATTTTAGGCTGTTGTTGATTGTAGAACACATGTATTGGAGCAATGGTGTCATGGAGCCCCTTTTGTACCATTGTGTACCCTTCAACGGCCAAGTCACACAACATTAACTATAATAATAAAGAAATCGCAGTAATGAACCTTAGACTTGGCACGACTTTGTCTAGATTTCACTACTTTTTAGAGATAAACAAGCAGCTCTATCGAGACTTGGCTAGTTTTTTACATAATGTTTTTGGTGGGATATATTTAATTTCTTGCAATATAATTTTAGATTGTTTATTTTTTTCGACTAGTTTCAATTTTTTTTGTCTAACGTCTTTACACAAGCAGTAAATCACGTCCCCAAAGTTTCTATATATCTATGTTTTAAGGCTTTATTGTAATTAACAAAAGCTAAAATATTAATTTTAGATTATATTCATTTTTCATTAAATATTCGCAAATGCAATGAGAACATTGATAATGCATTAATATGATTTAATGCTAAATTTCCCTCAATAACCAAAAATTTAGGTCTTGGCGTTGTCGTAACTCGTAACTTTGATTCAGAATGATACCTATCCAACGATATATATCGTTGGATAGGTATCTACGTAACTTTGATTTTTGAGTAACATTGTTCGACGCTCGTGTTAGTCATAGACAGGGCCAATTGAGGTTTTCGAAATATTAATATTTTATGCATATACGGTGTTGCATGTTGTCCTATCCCACTAATTGCCCTCTCTTCTACAAATACTGTCAGAAAAAACATAGAGATAATGTAGCTATGTACTTACTATAAGCTCATATTATAAGAAAAAAAATCCAATTTTTTAATTCGTTTTTGGCGTTATACAAAAACCCCATTACAACATTATATTTGTAGTCAATGAAGAAAATAATGCACACGAAATGTCCTTTCCAATATCATAGTGCATGTTCGTATTAGATAAGCAGACCAGCATTCATACATTTCTGCCCATCCTTCTTTATTTCAATTATATTTTACAATACTTGTACTTATTTAAAACAATTTTGTTGAAATGTTAATTATAACGATTGCTGTTATGTGATAACTGATAGCATTATTTTGTGTTCCGAAGTATTATTGTTTCTAGATCAACATTGAGTTTGGCGCGTTTGGGTATTTGTTAGAATTATCCATGTTTAAGGCGAAAAACGTTTCAATAATACACCCGTCTTCATCTTATATCAAACAGGAGCCACACGAAAATACGGAACCATCCAATGACAACGGTAGGTTATACATTATCTGATACTAGCAATTAATAGCCCGCGGCTTCGTCGTTTCAGCCTGGTGACGTTCACTGCAGGATATAGGCCTCCCCCATAAATTTCCAGTGCGACCGGTCGCTCGCGACCTGTATCCACCGACTCCCTGCGACTTTTCTCAGGTCATCTGTCCACCTGGTGGAAGGCCGTCCTACGCTTCGACGTCCAGTTCGTGGTCTCCACTCAACCTTTCGGCCCCAGCGGGCATGGGTTCTACGGGCTATATGTCCAGCCCATTGCCACTTTAGCTTGCTAATGCGCTGGGCTATGTCGGTAACTTTAGTTCTGCTACGGATTTCCTCATTTCTGATTCTATCACGTAGAGAGACTCCGAGCATCATCGGAGTCTCTCTCGGAGACTTCGCTTGCGTGAAATTAGGTTTAAAACTTCATTCCATACTTTACCCGCTTGGGGGTTGAATTTTGAAAAAACTTAGCGGATGCTTACGTTTTACCATTAACCATTTTTTCCGCTTTCTTAAGATTTTACATTGTATAAGTATTTTTTTTTAACTTTGAAATGGAGAGAACACTGAATTGAATTACAAAGTAACTTGATACTGAGACTATTACCTGACCTCTAGCCAAGAGGATGGGTAATGATTTTGGCAGTTTATTTATGAATGTACATTGTACGTGTGCATGTATGTTTTTTTCTCACAGCCTCCGTGGTCTAGTGGTTCGAGCATTGGCTCTCGACTCGGAGGTCGTGGGTTCGATTCCCACAAGGGAACAACAAAAAATGTTGTTTCTAAGTTTGGTTAGGACAATGCAGGCTGATCACCTGATTGTCTGACAAGAAAGATGATCCATGCGTCGGATGGGCATGTAAAAAGTCGGTCCTGCGCCTGATCTCTCGCCAGTCGTGTCGGTCATCCGTCCCACTGGGTTACGAAAGTAAAAGGAAGAGAGAGTGCTCTTGTGTACTGCGCACACCCTTGGGCACTATAAAATCACTCCTGCGTAACTGGCCTGGTTTCAATGAAACCGGCCACCGTCACTGTGATCGGTGTGGGAGTTATTATTATGTTTGTTCTATCGTAGCGCTTTAACTAATGATACGATTGTAATTAATGAGGTGTCAAATGTCAATAGATTCATATTAATAGCCCGGGTAACAACGTCTATATAATTTGATTATAACTTTTGATAATTTTAGTGATGGAAAATGTAAAAGTTGAAAATACTTTATACGAATTTAATGAGCAACTCGTAATAGAATTTGAAGATCCTCTGCTGGTTAGTGATGCTGGATGTAAAAGTGATTCGTTGAATGTGGTCCGAAATGATAATTGGCAAAAATATGTTCCACAAAGTCCCACAACACACACAGTCACAGGAGAATATCACGAGGACAGGGCGGAACAAACTGCAGCTCCGTGTGCAGATGAACAGGAGGAAATAAAACTAGAGATAGAAGAGAAGATAGGAGATACAGGTATTTTTTTTTAAAAGGGCAATTGGCCCACCACACTTACCCACCACTGCAACTCTTGTGTAGCCAGGATCGACAGTGGTAACCAACCGCAAAAACCCTTTGATATGATCTCAGGGGTGCCCGGGGGACATGCTAAATCTGTCTTGGAACCCGCAACGAAATTAATCAGAGATAAAGGTATGTTTAATCTTCCGTCAAGCGGGTTTTACAAGTAGTTGTGTTTTAAATACCATATTTAAAATGTATGATAAGTACTAGCTGTCCCGACGCACGTTGTTCTGTCTTGAATATGAACTGGAATGAATAACTATACGTAGGTATAGTTATTTATTTAGTTACAAGGCGCTACAGTTGCAAAACTTCTTACAGTTCCTAACAAAGTTTAACAATTGTTATAATTTATTAATGTTTTAGTGTTAGATAATGTTTGTAAACGTTTTCTAACGACAGATATTAATTACAGGTTAAATTTGCACACATTTAGTATTTCTTCCTCCCACAGGTCACTTAAAATATAAACTACTAGATGTTGCGCGTGACTTTGTGCACGCAAAAGGAAATCTCGAGGGAACCGTACATTTTGCCGCAGTAAAAATTAACCTCCTTCCCCGTGGTCTACTCAATATCTGTGCCAAATTTAATCGAAATCGGTCCAGTAGTTTCGGAGCCTATTCGATGCAAACCTTTCCACTTTATTATATTAGTATAGACAATAAATCATGACATTTATTTAGGTATCGACCAAGGCGTCGAGCGAGGCAACACAAATGACTGCGAGGGCCAAGACCGCGCCAGTGAGACACAGTCCGGCTGTCACAGGAAACGGCTCAGCTGTGACGTTTGTTCGAGGACGTTTAGATACAAAAGCAAATAACTAGAGCATATCAGGACACATACGGGTGAAAAACCATACAGCTGTGACATTTGCTGCAAGAAATTTTCACAAAAGTGTGATTTAAAAAGGCACATGCGAACTCATACTGGTGAGAAACCATATTGCTGTCATATTTGCCCAAGGAAGTTTACGCAAAAAAGCTTTTTGATGGTACATATAAGAAGACACGAAGGCGAAAAACCATTTAGCTGCGACATTTGTCTAAAGAAATTCTTTGAAAAGGCATCTTTAAAGAAACACTCACAAATCCATACTGGTATCAAACCGTTTAGTTGTGACATTTGCTTTAGGAAATTCTCACATAAATGTAGCTTAAAAACTCACGTAACCATTCATTCCACTGATAAACATATTAGCTGTAATATTTGTCAAAAGAAGTTTGCGAACAACTATTATTTGAATGTACACTTACGATTTCATAAAGGCGAAAAACCTTTTAGCTGCGACATTTGCTTAAAGAAGTTCTCGGTGAAGTACGATTTGAATAAACACGCAAAAGTTCACATAAGCGATAAACCAACTTGTGATTTTTGCTTAAAAAAATTCTCACAAAAGAGCAAATTGTTAAAACACATTACAATAAACCACCCATATGGGGAGAGAACGTTAAGCTGTGACAGTTGTTCTATGAAATTCTCACAAGAATGTGATTTGAATATACACAAACAAGTTCACGCAGACGATAAGCCGTTTAGTTGTGATATTTGCTCAAAAAATTTCTCGAGGAAGATTTATTTAAAAAGGCACGCACTAATACACAGTGGCGAGAAACCGTTCAGCTGTAATATCTGCCAAAAGAAATTTGCAAGGAAAGCGAACTTGAATATACACACAAGAGTTCATACAGGTGAAAAACCATATAGCTGCTATATATGTCATAGAAAGTTTGCACATAAGAGCACTTTAACTGATCACATACAAATTCATACTGCTGATAAGCTGCCGATTAACTGAATCATTTGTTCTAAGATTTTTTTCACAAAAGGGTAATTTAAATCACATTCCAAATTACCTACACTCTATAGAATCTATTGAATAGATAACGCAAGTCTCATCGTCTGTATAGAAACCAAGAGTGTCATTATTTTTCTACCTATTGTGACGTCATAGAGCAATTTTATGGAGCTATCTCCCCGTCCCCGAGTAAACGATTCGAAGGCCGTCGCAGTGAGCCGCCCCGTCGGCGCTCGCATTTTTGAAGTTATACTTCTTTTGGCGCGTTTGATGAGAGTGAATTTGTGACCTGCGCGCGCACTATGTAACGAAAAAATTCACATGATGAAGTTGGCTACAGAATGGATGACCTGCGCGCGCACTATGTAACGAAAAATTCACATGATGAAGTTGGCTACAGAATGGAATAAATATATTCCTAATAGGTATCAAGATATGATTGACGTTAAACAAGTGTTGTTACCATGGCAACACACTAGTGTTGCCATGGTAACAACACTTGATGTGTTGACAATTACTGATGCTGTATTATCGTACAAACTACCGTACGATAATACAGCATCAGTAATATGGTAAAACAGATAATATCTTGTAATTATAGAAACGCGCCTACATACTTATATAATTATACAAAATAATATATTATATTTTTGAATAATACGTATATTTATTATATAAATTTGTCAGTTACAAAAACTAAAAATTCTGAGAGAAAAGAAGAAAAACCAAAGAAGTATAACTTCTAACGCGTGTACTTATGTACACACACACATATATTTTTTAGTTATTATTTGACGTTTGGAACCCAGAATTTTCGAGAGGAAATAGCGCTGGAAAAAGTAATTTTTACTCCTCCTTTACCCGCCAAGTTACACGCGAAGTACATACACTTGCGTGGTCCAGTCAATAGATGTCTGTGAATTCACTCTTTACGCTTAGACCTACGAATTCATATGAGTGACAAAGAAAAACTTCTACTAATCCTTTTTAAATTGACCTAATCAAAGGCTGTTTAGACTTACGAAAAGATAATATTAGGTATGTTGCTTACTGTGGAATATCACATTTTAAAAATTGTTGATTAAAGATATATAAATCCAAAAGAAATAGGTACTTAGATTGACGCGATTAAAAATTACATATATACATATATTCACGCCTCTTTCCCATAGGGGTAGGCAGAGACCACTTCTTTTCACTTGCTACGATCCTTACATACTTTTTTCGCTTCGTCCACTTTCATTCTTACCATCCATTCCTCCTCTTACATTCAACGTAGCGAAGCGGCTCTCCATGGGCCACGTTTTGCCCCCGCGAGAACGAGACGTGATATAATTTTGACGACGACATCACAGCCATTTTGGATAATTAAATTATTTTTATGATTATCCATTGCGTTCCCACGGATTGGCGGAGAGGGCAGGAATAGGGAAAGAGAAGGATAGGTGGTGTGGAAAGGAAGGTTGGTAAGTTAGATTGGAAAATAAGAATGTAGGATATTACCGCCCAGTAGGACAAGGGATATGACAGTAATAGCTAGGGAAGCCGGGGTCGCATACCCGTATACTATACCACAACTACCGGACAGGTAAGTTGGGATGAATATTTATTAAAAATTATTATAAGCAAATAAAAAATATTACCCATCCCTTTCTCGCAAAACGTGTCGTGTCGTTTTGCGAGAAAGGGATGGGTAATATTTTTTATGTACGTAACGTGACGTCACAGGTCGATGTAACGCTTTCTTTCATATTGTACATTGAAATTGTTTGTATCTTCGTTATTTTTTAAGATTATTTATTATCCATAGTTATTAACATTTTGTCTAACATTGAATAGACGAAAAAAAATTTTTAGGCAACATGCTTATATTATAAATATGTAAGTAATTGCAAAATTATTAAAGAGATTCGATTTAAATTTGTATGATATTTTGCGAAGAGGGTATTGTAATAGGACGAATTGCTTATATATTTTTTGAAGAAATGTCTGAAAGATAGGTCCTACAACCAAAAATATTATAGAAAAATATTTTTAAGTAGGTATTTAATATTAAATAAACGCATAAAATATTCCATTCTCGTTTATTACTCAATGTACCGTCATTTGAGTGTCAATAGTGTCAATCATTCTTAATTTTTGCCTACAAATCCGAAGCCTTGAGCTTGCAGGCTGGATGATCAGTACGGTCCTTTAGTCATCCCTCAAACGCTGGGACTATATTATGCTCCGGAATGCGGACAGCTGGACACTCGAAACTTCTATTTTCAACTCTATTATATTAGCACAGATTCCTATTTCCAATGATCAGAATTCTCTACGGCCTTGCGGATTCCGGTGCATATAATCCCAGCCTAAACCGATAAATATTGTTTCGGCAATATTTGATAACATAGGACGTTTTTTTTGCGAAATACGTATCTGTGTGTCAATCTCAACTCGCGGCGGCGTAATGGTAGCCGATCGTCTTACTTTACTGTCAATGTGTGCGTGCGCACGTGTCGCTACGATAGCGCCGGCTTAATTTGGTTGCTTCATTATTTATGTTACTGAAGCGGTGTCCGCCTTTTTTTCTACGTCCATGAGTAAGGGGTAAAAATCACAAAACATGATTATTGAAAATTCTCATTATAATATAATATTATGAAACCGTCGGTCTTTCAGTTCTGAACAAAATGCATGACTGTATTCTGAGTATGCCAATAAAGTGCCTTACTCACAGTCTAGCCTGCAAATCCAATGCCGCGGCCTTGATGCCTTAAGCAAAAATATTAAAAATTAACGTCCTAATGTACCGGTGCCGGATTTGCAGGCTGGACGGTGAGTAAGGCGCATAACACTATAAATGTGTCCTAGAGCGATCGTGCTTTCCACGTCGTGTCGTATAGGACGCGCCAGGTAGTGCATTTTCAATGTGTCACGACGAGTAATAGTGTTCTGTGGTCACGACTCGTAAGTCGTAAATAACGGACGTGTCCGACAATGTGCTTTCGCCTCTACTGCTGTTGTTAAATATTAAAGAAGAAGAAGGGGAAGATCTGGGGGCCTACTACGCAATTTTGCTTGGTTGGTCATGGTCATCATTTTGACATTACAACTTTTTAAAAACACAATTTAAAAAGTTAAAATGTCAAAAAAGATTGCGCAAGGCTACGGTCATGTCCAACTAAATAGTCCGCCATTTTTTCCTTGAGAGAACGAACGAAACGCTTTTTTGACCAATCAAATCGTGTGACGTAGTGCATTTTGACGTAAGCCATGAAGTGACAAACTATCAAACGAAATAGTTACCTTCTTCTTTTTTTATACAAGGAGGTCTCAGTGAGTTGCCTATGTGCATAATTTCAATTTTGTTTATCATCTCTAGGCATAAGTGATAAGAATTATCTTTTCGTTTGTTTTCGTTTTTCGTTTATTCTATTTCGTTTGACAGTTCGTCATTTCATATATTTAAATATATGTGTGTATGTATGCGGTCGCACATGTCATGTCGAGGTTTGTCCCATTTTTAACTATTTGCATTGGGTAAACCTAAAAATATTTTCAATATTGTATCAGAAAAATATTGCTGTATTATTCGCTAAAGTTATTTACTATTTCACGCGGGCGAAGCCGCGGGCAAAAGTTGATAAAATACAATAATCGTTAAACATAAAAATATTAATTGATCATTTATCTGGAGACACTTTTTTCTCCATAGTGTTTAAAAATGGCCGCAAAAATCTAAAAAATGGAGCCATTTAACTGTAGACATTTTTTCTCCATTGTGTTTTCACCATACGTCGAATTTTAAAATGGCCCAAAAGATCTCAAAAGTGAGGCCATTTAACTGGAGACACTTTTTCTCCATAGTGTTTTCACCATACGTCAAACTGCGTCTCGGTAGGTACGTTACGGTAACAGTGTCGCGAGTCCAGACATTTTATCTTATCTAAAAATATGCGTACCGCGCTAAAATAAGTTTTCACTACAAAAAAGAAATAAGAAGATCATTGATTAAATTAAATATTACAATCAGTCATTATAGTCCTATAACCAAATACCGTAAAACGGGGTTAATAGAAAGGATCCTGACTTTCAAACCAACTTTAACAATATAAATTCTATGCTTCTGGCAATAAAGCTGCTTTCATCGTGGGAGTCTTATGATATTTTACAACCTTGATATAGTTTTAATTTGAATTTTTATTTCCTTACGAGAAAAAGCCAATTAAATGTTCAGTTTCTATTTGCCTGGAATGCGGGGTCAATAGATACGACATATGGAGTTAATAGAGAAAAGTGATAGGGTTGTCAAAATATTTTATAACTTAAAAGAAGAAAAAGTTTTTCAGAGGATACCTACTTTATTTTATTATATTAGGTATTTTACTTACATAAATATATACAAAAGTGGGTGTGGTTACAAAGTTAGAAGATACCAACAAACATAAAACATAACATAAAAGTTCTGCCAACCCTAACGAAAGTGGTTGTAATAACCCCTTTCGCGTTTCTATTAAACACTTTCCCGTTTTTATTCTCCCCTTACCTGTTTCTATTCACCTCTCAAGGCGTTTCTATTTACTCCTCAGTTGTCTCTATTCACCTCTTTATCAAAAAATATTTATAAGTGCTGAATTTTTATTTATTTAACCATAAAAAACAAGCAAAACAGAAAATGCCAATATATGCTGTATAGACTTCACTTTCGGTTAAAGTAATTTTAATAATTAAGACACGCCTTTAATTATTACATTTTTTGAAGTTGGCAAGGGCGTAAATCGCATGTAAAAAACCGCTGTACTTTATAGAGACTTTGTTTCGTAAATTGCTAACTTTAAACTATTAAAATGTTGACAGAACAAAGAAAAAATATTGCAAATGTAAATAAAATACTAATATTTGTGACATGACAAGTAGTTTATGGATCAGAGGATTTTAAACTTTTTCCTAAGAATGTTTCTATTCACCCCATAAAGTCTATTCACCCCGTTTTACCAGTATTACAGGGGAGGCCGCCGCCCGAGTAGGAATGCTCGATGTTGCAAAAACATCGATGTTGGCATCGATAATGACATCGATAGCTTATCATCGATGTTTATCGAGCTCTAAACATCGATGTCAGGCAACATAGATGTTTTTTTGCAAACGTCTTCAACTCTTCACGGCCGTCCGTCATCAATACATAGCTATACTACTATTATTAATAATATCTATGGACGCTTCACACCACGTCAATCTGGCCCCGTGCTAAGACGTATCCGAAGAACTTGTGTTACAGGTACCAGACAACGGAAATATATTTAATACTTTTTATACTATACATATATTTAAGATTTTTATTATATTATACCTACATCGATGTCAGGCAACATAGATGTTTTTTTGCAAACGTCTTCAACTCTTCACGGCCGTCCGTCATCAATACATAGCTATACTACTATTATTAATAATATCTATGGACGCTTCACACCACGTCAATCTGGCCCCGTGCTAAGACGTATCCGAAGAACTTGTGTTACAGGTACCAGACAACGGAAATATATTTAATACTTTTTATACTATACATATATTTAAGATTTTTATTATATTATACCTACACATATTTAATACACATCCATGACCCAGGAACACAGAAAAACTTTTTGTTCCGTCGGCAGGATTCGAACCTGCGACCTCCGGCTTGAGCACCAAAGCGCTGAACCACTGAGCCACAGAGGTCGTCATTATTATAAATGGGAAAGTGTGTGTTTGTCCGTCTTTCACCAAAACTACTGAACCGATTTAAATGAGGTACAAAGGACATAGGCTACTTTTTATCGCAGGGAATTGTACGGTTCCTGTGGGATACTTTATTTACAGTTTGACGTAAAAACTACTAAGCCAATTATCATTAAATTTGGCACAGATATAAAGTGGACCACGGGAAAGGAAATAAGGTAATTGTCTACTTTTTATCGCCAGGAAATGTACGGTTCCCATGGGATACTTTAATTACTAAAAATTACTAAACCGATTATCATGAAATTTGGCACAGATATAAAGTAGCACATGGGGAAAAACATATGCTACTTTTTATCGCGGGACATATAAGGTTCCCGTGGGTCCGTCCGTGACATCGATGTTACGATGTTTTGAATAAAGCAATATCGATGTTAAAACATCGATGTTTTATCGTATAACATCGATGATCATCGAGCATCCTTAGGAAGAAGAAGAAGAAGAATTAATAACATAACCTATGTTAATGTTTTCGCATTTCAAATTAAGTTTATGTATTCAATTTAGATTTTTATAGAAAAGGAGTAAGTTTTGATATAATAGGTTTGATTCTTTTTGATGTTCGGACCCAATTTCAGATCTATGACTTATTAGATTCCATGATTGAATTGTTATAATTTGTTGTTGTCGAGACTAAAGTTGAAATAAAACGTTTCCCCAAACATTTGCAGTATTTTTATGTTTATTCCTTTTTGTTTTTTTCATTATAACTTCTTTGGTCAGAGTATGGAAAGGTTGCACGTAGGTTGTACTTACTACACTACCTATACAGCTACATTCTAATTTATAACCTACATAAATTATACGTATTTACTCCCTGACTAATAAAAATATTAACTATTGGATATTGGCGAATCCAATAGTTAATATTTCCGCGTCC
Organism: Glaucopsyche alexis; assembly: GCA_905404095.1. NCBI lineage: Eukaryota > Metazoa > Arthropoda > Insecta > Lepidoptera > Lycaenidae > Glaucopsyche > Glaucopsyche alexis. The sequence goes on along the minus strand of FR990063.1, from coordinate 4,566,341 downwards.
TCGTCCTTTTTTCGACTATCAGACAAAGACAGGAACATTGATTCGCATAAACTGTTGTGTAAATATATTTGTTGAAAGTGCTGTTAGTTGACTCCCAGATATGATTTGCCTTAGGAAGCTTAAACTAAATTAGGAAGGGATACTCACCTTTATTTGATTAATTTTAACATTCCAGACATACAGGAATAATACAGGACTTCTTACACTGTTTCCACTTTAATAGTATTTTACATTAATTTTAATTGAATCACAATCACACAATCGATTTTGACAAAGTCATCATAATAAAATACTTATTAAAATGGAAACAGTGCAAAAAGTCATGTGTGCTATTACTGTGAAACATAAATTTCTACCAAGAGGTGTGCGGCTGAGAAGTTGCAGGCGACTTTCAGTGCATGCAGTGTGGAAGTAGATGGCCAGAATGTTGTGATGGATGGAGTATATATTGCATCGGCCTTGGTGGCAAACATAGAACACCGCACAACAAATTTTATCAGATCCTCCTCTAACAACTGAACTATTCTTGTAAAAAGGACTTTATATTATTATGTACTTCCAAGTAATGAGATAGTGGGTGATAATAATTAATATTAAGATTAGAGATTAATTTATGATTTGATTAAACTAAGTTTGGTTAATGTTGTAAATTTATAGGCTCCGTTATAATATTATAATACATAAATATATGTATATTTATGTATTATAATATTTTGTGTGTTTGTACATAATATATTCATTATAAATTATATACTGAAACATTTTTAATAAATAATATAATGTATTTAAATAATATATTATGTGTGATTTGTGAAAAGATAATTAGATATAATACCTAAAATTTAATAATATTCATATAAAGTAAATATAGCATTGTAAAATTTTGATTAAGTTCTCTTAACACTTGTTACCAATATTGGGAGAAGCCACTGACTCCTGAGATACGGACTTTATAGCCTAGTTTAGGTGTCAGTCTTCATAGGATTTGTGTAATGAACAATTATTATGTCAATAAAGATTATTATTATTAAACTATACACATACATGCATTGTAGTGTTATTTTTTTATTACCCAAATACCAGCAGGCTTAGTATGCGCTCCGTAGAGACCATTTTAAGTCATTCATTTCACATCCAAATTAACATGTTTTTTATAAAAATAGTTTAGTTGCCCTAATAAAGCAAAACCACATATTAATTGTATGCTAGAATTACAGATAAAAAGTAAATCTTAGAAATATTTATTACATTAATTCTTTTTATGCAGAGAAAATTTAATTAATAGTTTGCATTGAATAGGCCTGGCGTTGTACATTATACACATAATACAGCCACGAACCTGCTAGGCAGGTTTCAATATCGACACAAATTAAACTAAAATTACATTTTGTAATTAATAATTATTTTATTAAAACTTCTTCTTATTGACTTTATAAAAAAATCTTTATGTTTTACATACACAGTAAATACATTAAATGACACAAAAACTTCTACCATTTGAGTTGATCTAAGCTCAACATGACTGGAGCCTTTAAGGCCCCTGAATACACCACCATCCCATTTATTCTTAACCAACTGCCAAACTTTTCATTTTACTGAGTTCTTTGCATGTAATGTAGGAGCAAGCGTCTCACACAGTCCCCACTCAATTCACCAATATTAATGGAGATGAGCGAGTTGTTGATGAGGTACAGGAGGACATCACAGGCATTAATAATTATTTAATCGCTTCGATTGGGAGTAGTGTATAACCCTGAAAAAAAAATTGAATTTGCAACCTATAAGTGTTATTGTAGCCTATATGCTATAAAGGTTTTAGAATTTGTACTAGTATAACATATATACCACCAATAAATATTTAGAAATTTGACTTTTCAGTTATTATGTTTTTAAGTGAGTTTTTTTTACCAAATTATGCATAGTAAGCATTACCTTTTTTATGGTTACTATGGTTGTCAAGTAGTAAATAGATGTTAACTTTTAACATTTTCTATTAAATTCCTTTGCATAGAAATCTTTCTATGTTTATCTAAACAAGATTAAAATCGGTTCTGCTGTTTGGTTTTATTACACTTCTAATAACGAAGTAAACCATCGAGATAAAAATCATACCATTTTCTCATGTTACATTAATTAATATGTACTTATTCCTACATAGATATATAATATTAAAAAGAGGGTATTCCTAAAATTATCTAGCATTCTTTTAAAGAATCCTTATCACTTATGCCTAGAGATATAGATGTTAATAACCTCAACAATGTAATTTTCCAATCCGTATGCCATAATACATCACATCCAACTGCAAAGGGTTTAGAAAGCACTCCAGTCTGTGGACTGCTGCATTGGTATGCATCTTTCTACTGCAGACTGCAGTAATTTATGAGAATTTCTCCCACATTGTCTGAGTTCAACCGGGTGGGTTCTTCACGCATTCTTCCTCATGGCACCAAGAAAAAACTCACAGGCAACAATATATATGTACCACAATAATTATTTTAAGAACAAATAAATAAATAAGAGCGTGATGCATTATAAATTGCGATCGAAGTGGCACACAGAGTGCACGTTACACCTTTCTTTAAAGCGCAGACTATTGTGTACCTACCCTAGTAAGTAGTAATATTATGAAGTAGCTAGCTACATATTACTAATCTGTGATTATGAAGTCTACATAGTATAACCGCCTCCTTTTTTGGAAGTCGGTTAAAAATGTTGAACATGAAGCCGGGAGCACAATAGGTCCCTTCTTCGTTTGACAGTTCTCATTTCATTACTAACTTCGTGGCTTACCTACGTCACACGATTTGATTGGTCGAAAGAGCGTTTCATTCGATCTCTGAAACGCAAAATGGCGGACTTTAAAATTGGACATAAACGTAGGCTAGCGCAATCTTTTTTGACATTTTAACTTTTTAAATTGTGTTTTTAAAAAGTTGTAATGTCAAAATGATGACCATGACCGACGAATTTGAATTACATATTAGCATTTAGTTCATTCTAGTTCACACTAGTTCGCTCTTGATGACCAATGAGTTGCGTAATACCCCGACATCGAGAATTTATACAAGCTTGGACATCGTTGGAATGGAAGTTCAACGAAGTTAGGTAATCAGGGGGCTGTGTTATTAGGTTATTTTATTTTTAAGTTATTTTCTTCATCACACAAAACAAAATTAAACAAATAAATAACAAAATGTTGAAGAAAACTTGTTGCTGTTTATGCCTATCTGTAAATAGAAGAACTATTAACATTTATAAAACAAATCTGCAGTATGTTTATGAGAATCTCGCAGACAAAAAGGTACGTAAACAAATCCCGACACCCGTATTATGTAAATGTAGTACCTACTTACTATTGCGTACAACCCGTCGGAAATATCTGCGAACCTCGCTGGAATGCGCTTCCCTCGCGCTTTACCGGACTTCGCCCCGTTTTCGCCTATCCAGTAACGTTGCCAACGCAATTACCGACGTACATGTACCTATTACCTACCTATTCTCGCTTTAGTAATCGCATTATTGTTTCTCTGTTTGGTGAAATATTCATATCAATTTGCATGACGTCACTAAGCCAGGTTCGCAGATATTTTCGACGGGTTGTAAATGTAGTACTTACTGATAAATTACTATTTATGCGTACAATATAATATCATGCCAAAATGTAGGTATACTACATTTTAGGCAAAACCCCATACTAGGCAGATCCTGTATTGTGGTAATCCGTATTGTATTTCATTCAAATTTATTTTTGTAGTAGAATTTGGCGCACTTGCGTACCAAAGAACAAACTTAAAATTAATGTTTAAGTTAATTGATAAATTAGAATTAGTTAAATACCTATAATAATAATTATTAAGTAGGTACTTTAATAATTTTTATAGCCATTTCTAATTTTTATATAGGGGAAACTGGGTACACTTGATCCTCCCGTTTTGAGCTATAAATCATAATATTCTTCACAAAAATTCCTACTTAAAAAAATTTGTCAACAACACATAATTAGGTATTATACTTTCAAAAAGATCTGTCAAAAGAGATGTTTGATTTTGGGCCAGTTCTATGTACTTACACTACATAGGTAAATAGGAAAAAAATATGGGAATATAAAAATACGAAAAAATTAATTTGAAGAAGGGTAGGTACATGCGTTCAAAAATAATTATTTGAAGAGTTTTTTATTGCGAGAACACTATTTTTAGGGCGGCCATGACAGTGGTTTTGACTTGACTTTTGACGTAGAAGATAGTTTTACGAAGGGACGTCGTCTTGAATGTCATACGTCTTTCTTTGTCAAAAGTCATGTCATTGACAAAATGACATTCTTTAGTTAATTCTGATCTGATCCGCCATGTTTTATTTTACTTTGTGTTGCTCTCCTTGACGAAGTTAATTTAAATGTAAATGGAAACAAAGTGAAATTAAACAAAATAAAGAATAGGAAACAGTTACTATATTATGTAGCTATATTTACATATACTGTACATAGGGCTGGCTCAGGCCTCATACATTTCTTGAATATCTCTTTTGAGTAAAATCTTGCAAAATAAAAGTTAACTGTAACAAAAATCATTTATCATCCATCATTTTAAAAGATGCCATATCACCTAAAACAACCCCAAATTATCAATAAAGTGGCAGATTTTAAGGTAATTTTGAAAAAAAATCACACCCTTTACAACTTAGAATAGAATGGAAAACTCTTTATTTTCACAAAAAATAAAAACATATGCATAACAATAATTAAATAAAGGTATGTTACAAAAAGGCGGTCTTAATGCTTACAGCATTTTCTGCCAGACAACCTAAACTATTTAATAACTTATTAGTATTTGCAGCACGTAAAAGACTTTCGCTTAATACTTACATTCACATTATATTTATCAATAGATTATAGGCAATGAGTGCTGGATGTGTTACATTTGTCACACGAGACTGCGGCAGTGTCACCGGCTGCAGCAATTGGCCGTACAGACTCGAGGCCTTGTTGATGATATCTGCCAGAGTAAGGTACTTACAATGAAAGTTTTTATTTTTAAATGATTTGTTAAAAAGATATTTGTCTTACGGTTGCACTCAGTGCTTACTAATTAGGGAGTTAGTTATTAGAAATTTTGACAGAAACTGTTTAGACTTTATCATTTATGTCAAAGTCTATACTAAGTAGCTCCTATAGTAAGCATTTGTGTGCGGCTGTTACTGTTAGACGAATAATCTTAAATGTTGACACTTTAAACTACCAACACTTATAGGTAAGTAATAAATAATCTTGTTATTTAGATAACTAATACATTTGTTTTGAGCTATGCCTGTTATTGTTTATAGATCAATATTGAGTTTGGAGCATTTGGATCTTTGATAGAATTATCAATCTTTAAGACGAAAAATATTTCCACAACACATCCTTCTATAATAGATATCAAACAGGAGTCGGATGTGAAGACGGAACCATGCAGTGACGACGGTAGGTTATACATTACCTAGCCTAATATTAAGACAGGCTATAGTTACGCTATTGAGAAGATTGTCCTGCAGGACTTGGTGCTAGGTTGCTTCATGTCAAAGACCTCATCTCATGCGTTAAAACAAACTTGTGCCAACAGTTAGTTTCACATTTAAATCAAAGGACACTGGGAGTTTTCTGTGGAATAATCATGGGCGTAAAAAAAAGGCGAGCTAAGCATTGAGTGAAGCATAACAATGGCGGCGACTGACGTTCGTGTGAGATTACGGATAATTGCTATTGGCGTACTGGCGGCCGATCGTCTTACTTTGCTGTGAATGTGTGCGTGCGGCACGTGTCGCTACGATACGGCCGTCTTACTTTGATTGCTTCACTATTCCTATTACTGAAGCGGTGTCCGCCTATTTTTACGTTCATGGGAATAATTTGCTACCGTGTCTAAAGACAACATTAGGTTAGATGTGAGCGTAATTACACCTAGATTTATCTCACAGGTCGCATATCTGCAGGTGGGGTATTACGTATATATATTTAAACTAATTTCAACGAATATTCATATAAAATATGCATAAAAATTTAATTTGCCTGAAATATTTTATTCCCTGTTCTTTATTGTCGTCACATTATAACTAAAAGGAATTTTTTAATTTAGTTCTTATTTAAACCGAAAAAAATATATATATAAAAAAAAATGCAAAATCAGCCCGGGATATTTAAAATTGCGAAACGCGTCACCATGGAGACGCGCGTGTGTGTCGTCACACTACACGACGCTGTCCATGAAGCACAGTGAGGTTATGTTTCAATTATTTTCAATAGACTATTTAATATTATCTTTCTTGTTTATAAAATAATTAATGATTACTATCATGACTAAAAAACTATAGGAATAGATTTATGAGAAACAGAAAACAGAACAATTTAATGTATTATATAGTTTATTCGTCTTCCATAAATATTAAAATCTCAAAAAATTATCCAGGTGGAACAATATGATCTTGATACCTTGTCCAGTTGATACGTAACATGAGCATTGAGCACTCAGCAGTTATCCTGCTTATTATGCAATTACAATAGAAGCGTACATAAGCTGCATTTCTTCTACGACAGCCGAAGATAACAATAATTTTTTCAAGTTTCGTAACCCGGATTCTATAATAGTGCATATAATAAAGCAGAAGTCGTTGAAAATAAAACTATTTAGGAATGCATTCAAAACGCATTAGAAAACACGAAACGACTAAATCAAAATTCAAAACGTCAAAGGTCTGTGACAAAATTGACAAATTTAAAAAGATTATAAAATATGATTTGTGCAAAAAGTATTTACTGTAATACTAAAATCGATTAAATATATGGACGATATCACGAAACCTATTTTTTTAATATTTTAGGACAAAAACATGACGATTTTTTTAAACCATATTTCATGCCATTACATTTTGGCCCACAATGTTCAGTCTTCTTTAATGTCAATATTTTGGTATGGAGGGTAGAGATATATCTCTACCCTCCATATATTTTGGTTAGCAGTTGACACATTTTTGAAACAGCGGGTCATAAACGCCCAGATGGAATGTTCCCATGTAAAATGTACACATTATATGATGAAAATAAAATTCTTCTAGTGCTTGAGGATGAAAATGAGGAAAATACATGTGACCATGAGGAATATGAACAAATTTTAATAGAATACGAAGATCCTCTGCTGATTACTGGCTGTAAACAGGATTCATTGAATTTGGACCGAAATGATGCCTGGCAAGGTTCAAAGGTGCTTGAATTGAAAATAGTTAGGCTCAGTCAGAGTGTTATTGACAAATATATTCGCCAAAGTCCCACAACACACACAGTCACAGGAGAATACCACGAGGACAGGACGGTACAAACTGCAGCTCCGTGTGCAGATGAACAGAGCATAGAAATTGCGGAAATAAAACAAGATATAGAAGAGGAGTTAAGAGATAAAGGTATAGTATTTGATAGGCAGTGACCTAAGTCAACCATTCGCCCGTGTTTTACTTTTAAATTAATTAAGTACATAAAAAAATGTGTCTATTTAGACACAAACTATATGATAAAAACGTCACCTTTGCTATCATTTGCAGGTTTTTTGCGTTTCAATCACGGGCAACTATTGACTAGACCACGCAAGTGTATATACTTCGCGTGTAAAAGAGGAGTAAAAATTACTTCCTTCTGCGCTGTTTCCTCTCGAATGTTCTCGGTGCCAAACGTCAAATGAAAACTAAAAAAATAAAATATGCGACGAGGCGGCGCGCAGCGACGGTCTTTGAATCGTTTACTCGGGGACGGGGAGTTGTATAAATAAATCGCTCTTGTGACGTCACAGTAGGTAGAACAATAATGGCACGCTTGGTTTCTATACAGACGATGAGACTTGCGTTATCTAGTCAATAGATGTCTGTGGTTTCAACTTAGTATCTAACTTAGTAGGAATATTCGTCTGTGAAAGCGATAACAAATGTGACGTTTTTAACGAAATTTTTGGTAGATTTTACTTTTTGATAGATTGAAACCGGTCGTTAGTAATGTTAACGGCGATAATGAATCATTTTTATAACAGAATATTTATTTAGGTATCGAGCGAGACAACACAAATGACTGCGAGGGCCGAGACCACGCCAGAGAGACACAGCCCGGCTGTCACAAGAAACTGTTCAGCTGTGACGTTTGTTCGAGGACGTTTTCATACAAAAACAATTTAATACGACACATCAAGATTCATACGGGCGAAAAACCATTTATCTGTCATTTTTGCCCAATGAAGTTCATACAAAAAAGGCATTTGATTTTACACATAAGACGACATAAAGGTGAAAAACCATTTAGCTGCGACATTTGCCCAAAGAAATTCACAGAAATGATCCCTTTAAAAAAACACATCGAAGTTCATAGGAATAACAATTGTTTTAGTTGTGATATTTGCTTAAAGAAGTTCTCTCATAAAAGTGCGCTAAAAACACACTTGAAAATTCATTCCAGTGACAAAGCATTTAGCTGTAGTATTTGTCAGAAGAAGTTTGCAATAAAAAGTTATTTATATATTCACTTAAAATATCACTCAGTTGAAAAAGCTTTCAGTTGCAACATTTGCTCAAAAAAGTTTTCAGTAAGTTCTGATTTAAATAGACACATAAGAATTCATAGAGGCGACAAACCATACAGCTGTGACTTTTGCATTAAGAAATTCTCTCAAAAGAGCCATTTAACAAGACACTTATTATTACACCATTCGTATGGAGACAAAACGTTGAGCTGTGACAGTTGCTCTAGGAAATTCTCACAAAAAAGTGATTTATACAGACACAAAAAAAATCACACTGATGATAAGCCATTCAGTTGTGAAGTTTGCTTCAAGAAGTTCACAAAGAAGAATCATTTAAAAAATCACGAACGAACTCACACTGGCGAGAAACCGTTTAGCTGTGATATTTGTCTAAAGGGGTTCGTGCAAAAGAGTTACTTAAAGATACACATGTTAATTCATTCAGGTAGTAAACCATTCAGCTGTAATATTTGTGGAAAAAAATTTACACAAAAGACCCATTTAAATTATCACATGAAGTCCCATACTGGTGAGGTAACGAGGCAGGTAATAAACGTACAAGGTATTGTAGACGGGTCCAAGGCAGGGTATGAGTGCTGAAAAATGTTGACCCCGCGTGTCGACTTCGCGTTAAGGCCTGTATTCACTTTGATTAGTGCAGGTGTGTAGTGCAAGTGATAAGTAGAAAATACGTGTGGACAGCGACTGATTAGTGCGATTAGTTGGCTGTGTAGTAAAGTGATTAGAAGCGTGTTCAGACATGGGCGTAGCCAGGGGGTGGTTGTGGTTTAGGGGGTTGAACCCCCCCCCCCCCCGAAATGGGCCGGCAGGTCCATGTGGATGACCCATATACAGAGGCGTATTTAGAAATTTTGCGCCCCAGGCCAATTTACATATTTTGCCGCCCCATTAACCCTATCTGAAATATGATTTTTTTGAAGATTTGAGAGAAGAGAGCGAGCAAATGTTTTTTACTCCTTTGCCTGTTAAAATCGTTTGCCTAAAAAAATTTTTGCTCGCTTGCTTCGCTCGCTCGCGTTTAACATGAAGAACATATTAAATTATATAGTACCGATGCTTACCGATTTAAAGCTGAAACGGGTAAAAACGAAAAAGAAATGGGGGCCTATTATTCTAATGTGCCCAGGTCTTCTAATAGATTAAAGACTAGTATTTAATGTACTTTTAGTCGTTTCATTTTTTGAGAAGTTTTTTTTTTTTTTGTAAAATATGTATAATTTTGAAAACACATTTTACAAAAAAAAAAATCAAGAAATATAACGTTTAACATGCAAAATATCAAATATGAAACTGGGAATGAAATTTTTTGTGTCGGTTTTTAAAGCTAAATTATAGCAAAATACTACGACACACATACCAAACTTTTTATTTAATTAATTAAAGGCATGTATTTAAACTTGCGACAAAACAATTAAATTTTGGATGTGAAAATACTGAATATTGAATACTAAATTACCAAGTTGGCGAAAGAATGTAAGGAACAAAAAAATTACAAATCTGGTGACTAAATAATACCACTGAATTTTCCAAACTGGCAGACAGATTATATTTTAGCGAACAAATAACCATCTTGGCGACAATTTGTGAGTACACATTTAATTTAAGAATAGGCACATATATTTTCCCTGATGTAGATAACTCAAAAAAACATACAAGCAGCAAAACGAGCGCACACAAAAAAACATAAAGGAGCGTACAAAATTCCCAATTTTTAATATTTCTCGGTGTAGATTAATTTTGAAATTTAAATTGCCGGATATTTATTTTTCGTAAAATTGATATGGGTGTCGTTTACCAGGTTTTTGGGAGTGCTGGATACGAAAATGATGTTCGTTTTAAAATTCCAATATGGCGGACATACTTAATTTTATAAAAATAATATGGGTGTCCTTTTATTGGTTTCTGGGGGTGCTGATTACAAAAAAGTCATCCATTTTAAATTTCCTTAGTAACCCCGCAACCTCATATTTTCTTCATGATGGGAGAAAAAGAAATTTGAAAATCCTGAATTTTCCAACATTTCTATAGTTTTATACATTCCTGGTATCTCAATGTAGAGCATTTACTATGTTTTTATAAAGTTGATTCTATCTCGGAAACGGTGCATCCTATTGAAAAAATAATTATTTCCCCTTAGGAACCCCGCAACATCATATTTTCTTATGATGGAATTATGGGAGAAAAAAAAATCTAATATCCTGAATTTTCCAACATTTCTATAGCTATAAACATCCATCGTATCTCAATGTACAGCATTTACCTACTTCTTTTTTTATAAAATTGATTCTATCTCGGAAACGGTGCATCCTATTGAAAAAATAATGAAAATTTCGTCCCCCTTAGAAGTCCCGCAACATCTCATCATGAAGAAAATATTTCTTCAATCCCAAAATTTCTTCATGATGGGAGATTTTTTTTTTCGAAAATCCTGAATTTTTCAACATTTCTATAGATTTATACATCCGTCGTATCTTAATGTACAACATTACTTCTTTTTTTATAAAATTGATTCTATCTCGGAAACGGTGCATCCTATTGAAAAAATAATGAAAATTTCCTCCCCCTTATTAACCTAGAAAACGCATATTTTCTTCATGAATGGCAGAAAAATTCATGAATCCTAAATTTTGAAAAATTTCTATACATAGCTGGTACCTTGAACTACATAACATACTGTAATAATAATCATCAATCCTAATTAGCATCCCCAAGATCTTTTAATTTAGTATTCTTATTCATTTTACAAAGATTGAATATTCTCCATTTTGGAAAATGAAATTGGAAGACAATTTTGTAATCAGAACCCCCAGAAACCTGGAAAAGGACAAACCTTTAATTCAAATATACTTTATTGTGCACACAAAAAAAAATAACAGAAAACTTAGACAATACAAAAAAAATGAAACATGCACACAAAGGCGGCCTTATTACTTAAAGCAATTTCTTCCAGGCAACCTTTTGGATGACATTGTAAATAATAATTAAGAAAATAGGCGATGTGCAAAAGTATATTAATGAAACTATCAATACAAAATTTTTTATATATATTATGCTTAAATATATAAATAAATATATGTTTTATAAATACATACACTAATAAGAAATATATAGGTACCTATAGATAACATTAGTGGTATAAATACTGAGGTACTTATTAACTTACATTAATGGTTGACTACATAAATTGAGGTAGTGATTTTTTAACAGCGACTTAAAGCGACTCAAAGTTTCGGCCTGCCTAATATGAGCAGGTAAAGAATTCCAAAGCAAAATGGATTTTATTGTGAAAGAGGAATTAAAATATTTAGTGCGATGGACAGGGATATCAAGGAGAAGACTAGAAAATGATCGGAGCTCTTGTCTATCGGAGTTGCGAAAATTAAATACGGTTTTTAAATAAATAGGGTGATGGGAATCAAATAAAATATTATATAGTAAGGAGAGAACTCGAGCATCACGGCGGTAGCGGATTGGGAGCCACTTAAGCTTAATACGATATTCCGAGATATGGTCAAATTTACGTAAACCGAAAACGAACCTCAACGAAAGATTTTGAAGGCGCTCATGCTTATTGAGTTGTTCTTCAGTCAGATTAATGAAACATGCGTCTGCATAATCTAAAAGAGGAAGCAACAGAGATTCTGCCAACGCCACCTTTTGTATGTATCGGAAGAACATATCGTTTAAGAGTATGCCAGGTCGAAAATATTTTCCTACTGATCTCATTTAGTTGTGGCGTCCAAGATAAATGTTCGTCAAAATACACACCCAGATTTTTTACGACTTTGCTGTAAGGAATTGTAATGCCATTGATAAGGACTGGAGGTAATGAATTCCAGTCAACCCTGGAAACTAGCCCCGGACTGCCGATTACAATTAGCTGTGTTTTAATAGGATTTATAAGAAGCCCATGATTCCTACTCCATTCGCAAATCGTCGACAGATTGTCATTCACCAAACTAATAGCAGAATGAAGACTGTCTAATGCCGATTGGGTGTAAATTTGTAGGTCATCTGCATACAAGTGGTGAGATGAAGAAATGGACATTATAATTGAATTTACAAATAATGAAAATAAAAGAGGTGACAATACTCCACCCTGGGGGACGCCGGCAGAAATGTTACTCCAGTTAGAAAAAGAATCTGATGATTTGACTCTGCCGTCGACCCACAAGGTAACTATGAAGCAGACTAATAACTGATGACGAAAGGTTACAAGACGCAAGCCTGCCTAAAAGAATGCAATCGAATTAAAAGCGTTACTAAAGTCCAGTAACGTGAGGATAGTAAGCATCTTATTGTCCATACCTAATCTTATGTCATCAGAAACTTTTACCAGCGCAGTTGTCGTACTATGGCCGGTTCGAAAGCCTGATTGAAACGGACTGAGCAAGTTATTGCATGTTACATAATTAGTAAGCTGGTGTTGAATTATCCTCTCAAGTACTTTGGATAAAAAGGTAGGATAGAAATAGGACGGAAATCGGACGGAGTTTTAGGACGGGAAGACTAAGGAAGGGTATTATATAAGCTACCTTCCAGGCATCAGGAAAGGTGCAGGACTCTAAGCAGGAATTAAATATGTGTGTAAGAGTAGGTAAAATTATATCTCAAATAGGTATTAACATCTTGCGACTAACGCCATCTTCACCTACTGCATTCGACAATATAGCCTTAATGTGTCTTTCAATCTCACTCTCAGTAGCTGGGGCAGTAAAGAAAGGTTCATAATTAGGGATGGGTAACGAGGATAGAAGTTGTAACGTACGCGATTTAATATTAGGGTCAAGGTTAGAGGAGGAAGTAAAATGATAATTTAGCGTATCAGTATCAATTGCATTACAGTCCTGTGTTTCAGGGCGCCCTACTCCGAGGGATTTGAGAAATTTCCATGTCTTAACTGGATCACCGTTCTCAATAGCATTGTGGATATGTCGCCTCTGTGCATCACGGCACATCGTATTGCATCGGTTGCGTATTTTAATGTATTTAGCTCGATACTCCTCTGTCTTCATTTTTTTATATTTAGTTTTAGCTGCATGCTTAGCATTGATCAGAGATTTGATTTCATCTGATAGCCAGGGAGCGGGAAGATGTTTGATTTTGACCGGCTTAACAGGAGCATACTTATCGTAGAGAGATTTTATATTGGCATTAAATATGGCAACCTTATCATTAACAGATACAGCTGTGATAACATCCGACCAAACTGTGTTAAGTTTGTCCTCTCTTAGGTTCTCTATATTCATGGAAGAAAAGTTACGTTGGAAAGTGTCTTTACTTTAGGTTTAGGGGGGCGAACATTATAAGCAACATAAACCTTATTAATTTTAATAACAAAAAATTACGCCATTGTGGAATTTCAAAACAGATTTAATTTTCATATTATTCTGCACCCCCAGAAACCTAGAAAATGACACCCATCCATAGAAAAACATACTCCAACAGTATCCAAAAATAGGATTTTCCGTAGCCTGCAAATTGAATTTTTAGCAGCCATTAATTTATTAACCAAATCTGGTTTTATAGCTGCTTATATGGTATACTTAATGGTCACCTACTCGGAAATTAAGTCACCAACTTATAAATGTCGGTGCTAATTTGGATTAAATTTCGGCTCTTTTTATCTGCCGACTTTTGAATTTTTTGTCACCCGAGTGTTTTCGCCAGTTTAGTAATTTAGTCGCCAACATATTAATTCGCTGCCAAATTCAGTAATACAGTATACTCACGTGTAGCCGCCAACTTATTTTTTGTTCGCTCGATTAATTATATCCCTTAGTTACAATGCGGCCAATATATCTTGGCGAGTCTGAACTTCGCGCAGAAGGTTGCGCAATAACTGTTTCTAAGTGTTTTCGTATTTATTTTATTTGTACTAATTGGTCAACTGTATTAGGGAAACTTTATTAGTACATAGGTATATAAAAATAATACAATAACAGTTTTCTTCACGAGTTGTACATGCGCTAAAGTTCGCAGAGCCTATGTTCAGACCCGTCAAGATACAGCGGCCGTAGTGTAAATATACTGTTTATATAACGATTTATACAAAAATATTTGAAATCTGTAAATAACCTTTAGCATAAATATGAAATATATCAATTAATGCAAATGACAACTTATGACATATTTTGTCATCAGACTACTATTTGGATCATTCTACAAAAATAGGGTGATTTATGAAATAAAGTCATAATAATAATTAAATCTCAATAAGATTGCCAATTGCTATTTATATTAGATATTTAAATCATTAAACCGTAATTGGAAGGGACAGTCAATATATTATTTGACGATAGCCGTCCATGCACTGATGAGAATGCTAACTAGTGTAAGAAAAAAAATTAAATACGTAAAGTTTTTCATTTATTCGCTATCACAAATGTTATAGCAATCACAGAAAGTTATAATAACTAGGTTTTTAAAACATCAGTCATTTGCTTATTGTTAATGGCAATTATCCGCGCGACGCGCGCCACCCGGAGGAGGAGGAGACAGCAGCTTCGTGTGCCATCGGCCTCCATCGGGATTCGTCGGGTCGCGGCGCTCGCGCCGTGACTAATCACTTTTACACCAATCCTACAAGAGTCGACACGCTAAATTGTCGGGCCTAGAAATCTATTGTACTTAAAATCTATATCTTCAATATACAGTCCAACTACAAATAACGTTTTTTAATCTCCACGCTATCGAAGGAACGGGGGATCCCGTACATATGGTCCTTATCTCGCCATCAAAAGAACCAAATCGCCACTCGCCGAGAGAATTCGCATTTATCGAGGAACTGGATTCAGGAAGAACGAAGAAATCTGCATAAAAACCCACGATACGAAAGCAGGAACAAGCAACAAACACAAGGATTGCAAGCAGAGGAATCAGGAAGTGCATAAAACCGTAAGATCGTTCCGTTTTCCTTTTCTTCCATTCATTTCTCATCATTCATATCCATTTTTAACCTCAAATTTGCACAATAGTAAATTCATTTCATAGTCCTAATTTCATTCGTACAATTTCCATCGTAATATTTCGTAAAATTATCATTTTATCATTTTTGCAAGTCATACTTCGTCATACGACAAGCCACGACGCCATTACATTTCGTTTGTTCGTTAATAATTTATTTCATTCAAATCATTTAGTTTCATTAAATCGCCTCATAAATCAACAAATCATACTGAATATAAATTCGTCGGTGGCTGATTACTGAATCATTTAATCATAATCCCATCATCGCTTTTCATTAAGTTTATACAATCAAACAACATTAAATACAGCTTGATAATAATATTCATAAATTTCTACAAGAAATAATATAAAATCATATCAGCTGTTAACTCGTTACTTACCTATCTCTTTGTTCTAGGCTCGAACGGTCGACTCGTCGCGTACCTACAGCGTTACAGCTGATGCAATCTATGCAACATACTTACCTAACTATCGGCGCGCTGTAATAAGGGCTTTTTTTATCTATTATTACCTGAACTTCTAAACTTTTTAGCAAAATTTCATTCGTTATTTTTTCCTATATTTCTGTATTTTAATAATTCCTTGCTGTGCAATATCATTAGCAGTCCGCAGCTGTCTATAGCTGAACATAGGCTGTCTTCTAGTGTCTTCATTTTGCATAGCTTTTTTAAAATACGAATCTACGCTATTTCATCAAAATAATTAGCTTTGCATCATCATCAGCAGCTCGCAGCTGTCTATAAAGTGCTTAGCTAATTTATTTAGTTTTTTTCTTTGCGCACAACATTAAGTACGCCTATTCTTGCCCTATATTGCAACCATCATCAGCACGCTTGTACGCACTACGCAGCGCCTATCTTTCTTATTCATATAATCTAAATTATAAAGTAAATAAAACAAAATGGTTGATAAACAAATTAAACAATTTAATAAGAAAAAATCAACGCTTAAAGCTAAACTTACAGTTTTCTCAAGTTTTCTATCTTTGCTTAAAAGTAGTGAACCATTTAGTGAGCCCCAAATCCAAATCGAGCTTCAAATGCGTTTGGAAAAATTACAAAAATCTTATGAGGAATTCGAAATGTTCCAGAGCGAATTCGAGGATGAAGCCGACATCCCCGAGGAGCTGCGCCAGGATCTGGAGTCCATGGAGGCCCAGTATTATTCGCTGATGTCTGCTGGCAAAGCCTTGCTGTTAGCAACCAGGGGTGAGCTTCCTTCAGCAGGCTCGGCAACGGGAACATGCTCGGATGCATCTTTGCACAAACACAAACGTAAGGTCGTTGAATTACCTAAAATAGATCTACCACATTTTAGCGGCGACTATCAACACTGGCTCGGATATAGGGACACTTTTAATTCTTTAATTAATAACGATAATAGTATTGACCCAATAAGTAAGTTCCACTATTTGCGCGCCTCATTAAAGGGCAGTGCGGCTCAGACTATAGATGGTCTTGACTTTTGCGCCAACAATTATGACGCTGCATGGCAAACTCTGTGTGAGCGTTTCGACAATAAGCATCTTCTAGAAAAGCACCATTTAAATTCTCTTTTTACATTGCCTACTATACAAAAAGAGTCTAGTGGATCTTTACGTAATTTGGTGGATAGTGCTAACAAAAATCTTAGGGCATTAGCCAGCTTAGGTCAACCTGTGCAATACTGGGATACTATTATTATATATTTGCTTTCATCCAAGCTGGACTCAACTACTCTAAGAGAATGGGAGTCCCAACGCAATATTGATAACAAGTCCCCAACATTGAATAGTTTTATTAACTTCATATCTAGTAAAGCAGACTTGTTAGAAACTTTAGACTCACCTAAGCCTGATAGCATAAATAAAATTAATTCTAATCATAATATTAATTCTTACATAAATATAAACAAAAATAAAAACCCTTTAGTATCAACAGATAAACATAAATCTAACTTCTGTCCTATGTGCAAAAATCATCATTTCTTATATAATTGTGATTCATTTAGAGCATTGTCAATTGAGGACAGAATTAAGAGGGCAAAGGAATTTAAAGTCTGCAATAATTGTTTACGTTTTGGCCACTCAGAAAATAAATGTAAATTAACACATTGCAAATACTGCAACAAAAAACACAATACTTTGTTGCATCTTAACAATAATGAACCTGGTTTTTCTCAAAGCGTAGCCTTAACTGCGAACCAATATAAAAAACCAATTTCTCAAACAACTGTACTACTGTCCACAGCCTTGGTCAATGTCAAGGACATCAATGGGCAGTCTCACGCTGCGAGGATACTACTCGACAGTGGGAGTACCTCTAACTTTATTACCCAGGACCTATGTGGTAAGCTAAAACTTAATACATCTCATCTTAATACAAGCATATCGGGCATCAATAATCAATCTCTACAGAGCTCGCGCACCTGCTCTCTTACATTGGAGTCTTCTATTGGTGGCTACACGACGAGCATTGATTGTATCATCTTGCCTAATATTACATCACAAATACCTAGTGTACACATTAATTTGCAAGCCTTAGACTTGCCTACAGGAATTCGCTTAGCTGATCCATCCTTCCACATACCGAACACAATAGATATACTATTGGGTGCAGATATATTTTGGAATGTAATCGGCACGAATCGTATACATTTAGGTAGAAACAAACCATGTCTCTTCGAGACGAAATTAGGCTGGCTTATTTCCGGTACTATATCTAACGAACCTAATAATAATAATAATATTCAAACGCATATATGCATGTTAAGTCAATCTTTAGATTTAAAAATTTCTAGATTTCCGAAATTAGATTGTATACCAGATAAATATAATATTTCCTCAGGAGAGCAATCGCACGAGAAACTCCTCATAAAGTCTACAGTTTCTGAGATACTAGATGATTTTAGTAGACACGAATGGCCGTCAAAATTAAATCCTGCCGATCTACTATTATATTGTCGCAATTCCTCTAACAAACAATCTTCCTTAAGTAACACTGGGATAAGTAAAGCTACAACTTTATCATTAAAAATCTCACAAAATGCATCTTTTTATGTAAAGCGACACTTATTGTCTTGTAACCAACAATTACCTCACAAAAACAGATTGCTTTCGCTTTCTCCCTTTATAGATCCCGAAGGTCTTATGCGAGTGGGGGGAAGGCTTGCTAGCAGCAATTATGATTATAATATTAAGTATCCAATTTTAGTTAGTCTCTGTCTATTAATATTTAAATCATTGCATCTTAAGCATATGCATGCAGGTCCACAATTGCTGTTAGCAATAGCGCGTCATAATTATTGGTCACGGGGAGGTATCAACTTGGCTAAAAGGATAGCACACATACTTGTTAAGTGTTGTCGCCTAAAGACTATACAACCTATTATGGGTTACGTACCGGCCGAACGTACTGAGCTGACATTTCCCTTTTTTGAATCTGGAGTGAACTACGCTGGGCCAGTTTTGATAGCCGATCGCAAGGGCCGTGGATGCAATCATATCAAATCATATATTTGTGTGTTTGTGTGTCTATCAACTAAGGCCGTGCATCTCGAGTTAGTTTCCGACCTGACGAAGGAGGCTTTCCTCGCAGCTTTAAAACGTTTTACCGCGTGTAGGGGTAAACCAAAGTCAATATTTTCTGACAATGGCACTACTTTTGTTGGCACATTCAATGAGCTGTCAGAAATACTTAATCAGATTTCACCTGCAGACATAGACGGTCAAATAGACGGTATAAATTTCTCTTTCATTCCAGCGTACACACCACACTTCGGCGGCTTGTGGGAATCCGCGGTAAAGTCCGTGAAATACCACCTACGTCGGGTTCTAGGACTAGCATACCTGGACTATGAGGAGATGAACACTCTATTGGTACAAATTGAGGGTATCCTTAACTCACGTCCACTTACTCCCTTGTCTAATGATCCTTCTGATCTTTGCCCCTTAACACCTGCACATTTCCTTATCGGACGATCTTTGGTTGCGATTCCCGATACTCAAATAACCTGCAGCAGGGTGGCATCTTTGCCAAGATTTCGTCGCATCGAGCTGTTGAAGTAGCATTTCTGGACCAGATTTTCTAATGAATACGTGTCTCTGCTTCAACAGAAAACAAAATGGTTCCGGTCGCAAGGAGCTCTTAAAGAAGGAGGCCTTGTCGTCCTCAAAGACAAGGCGAGCCCGCCTTTGATGTGGCTGCTGGGGCGAGTCCTGCGTGTGCTGCCTGGAGCAGACGGCGTCTCCAGGGTTGCCGACATCCTCACTAGAAAGGGCGTTGTTCGACGGCATTCAACACCATATGCCCCCTCCCGACTTCCAATGTTGAAGAGACTTCAACGGGGGGAGTATGTTAATGGCAATTATCCGCGCGACGCGCGCCACCCGGAGGAGGAGGAGACAGCAGCTTCGTGTGCCATCGGCCTCCATCGGGATTCGTCGGGTCGCGGCGCTCGCGCCGTGACTAATCACTTTTACACCAATCCTACAAGAGTCGACACGCTAAATTGTCGGGCCTAGAAATCTATTGTACTTAAAATCTATATCTTCAATATACAGTCCAACTACAAATAACGTTTTTTAATCTCCACGCTATCGAAGGAACGGGGGATCCCGTACACTTATGAAATAATATTATACAAGTACTATCAACAACCAGAAAGTAAGTGACAAATATATACTTAACTTAATTAAAGTCTGATTAGTCGGTATGACTCTTCTTTGTACTAATTATTTTAACCTTCTAGTAATTTAAAAAATAACTTTAAAAATATTCATAGCTAGGGACTGACGTGCCTACTAGGGACTGGCGATTTGAACTAAAAAAATAATAATAATAATACATCATCTTAATTGTAAACAACTCTATATCTCTTATTAAAGCTCATCAGCAGGCTTAGCATGCGCTTAGAAGAAACAACGAAGAATAGAAAATATGACAGATTGAAGACACATTAATACCATTCGGAGCAAAATAGGTCTTATTATAAGGTAGCAAGGTCGATGTATCATCGTTATGAGAAATAACGTTTCTTTTCTTCCCGAGCATGAGCGCACAAAATGGCCTGTTTTGACAGCTAAAGTAGAAACGTTTTCTTAATTTAATGTCAAAAAGTCCCACAGTAATGTCAACCACTCCACATCATGGCGGACCTAGACAAAAAGTTTCTTTACGTTGAGTCATATACTTGAATATTTGTTCGCTTTTGACAGAAGATTTCTCGGCAACCATTTTAAAAAAATGGCTGTTTAGAAATGTTGACTTCTATTGACGACCTTGTTATAATGGATTAAGAACTATTTTGCAATGAACTGTTTTGGATAGAATATTTCTACTTTAAATGTATTTCTATGGATCGCCATGCTAAGCCTGCAGATACTGAATTCTGATGCATGAACAAGGCTAGGGACTGACGTTTCCATCATGTAAGGAAGTGATGCACCGTTTTAGCGCAAAGAGTTTTGCAGTCTGTTTTCCATATTTAAAGTGTATTTTTTATATAAATAGTGTCAAATTATATTAGGATGAAGTTTCATCCTAATATAATTAGTCGATCGGTTGTTTATCTTGGGAGGGCCCGTAGTTTAGCCCAATACAGGAAGAATTTAAAGTTTTTAAAAAGAGAATTTTCAAATCCACACATTGTTAAAATACTTAAAACTACACGGAGTCTCTATCTCAAAAGAGTATATAACATAAAACACACCAAAAAACACAAAAGAGTTCAAATAACACGAAACCACACTCTTCACAGTCATTTGTTTGGCACAGGATTGTCAAATTTGACAGCTCTAAGCCAAAAACCCGGTTACAGCGAAAGGGACAAAACATAACATTTTTGTCTCGTTTCTTCACAAGTATTGACCAATTTACGTTCTCTCTCTCTAACAAGCTGTGACGTCAGGAGCTATCCTGCCCTGATATATGGTATAAAGTCTCTGGTTTTTATTTTTTATTTTGCTACAGACATTAGAGGCTATGTAGCTTTTTTGACTGAGTACATTAAAAAATAAAGCTTCGACCAACTTCGACTAAAGAAATAAATGGGTGATTCCACAAATATTGTGCAACTGTATGTGTTCAGAACTTTTCGCTCAACTAATTAAATTAATTATAGTAACAATAGGGAATATGCACGTATTTTTTTTATTTTTTTATATAGATCTATCTTGTTTGGTAAATCATATGGTAAAATCAGATTTTTGATATCATTAAAAATAACGAAGATATGAACGTTTAAAGTAGTCTATTAGACAGAGAGATCGGACGTGTATCGTGACGTCACCTAACACGACTCTCATAGAAAGTTCATACTAAATTTCGTTTTGCTAGAAAGAGATAGATTCCAAACTTTGACCGCTCATATCTTGCTCATTTATCAACAGATATTGAATTTTTTTTCGCCATTTACTTTATTTTTCAGTCTAGTATCATATTATAATGTTTTAAGCTATTTTTATATTTTATGCATATTCCCTATTGTAAATAGAACTGAATAAAGGCGTTTTTTATACAGCGTGCCCCGACAGCTATATCGGAGCCTCTAGTGGTAAAAAATATGGATTTTTTTATCGATAAATTGCCCGTCAAATTTTATTTTTCTCTCACGTTTGTGAAATGGCAGCCATTTTATTTTTTGGTAACCAAGACCCGGGCTCTCGTACTAATTCGACCACCACTACTCATGTAAATGTCCTAGGAACATAAAAAAGGTCTCTTTTTAAAAACTTTAAATTCTTCCTGTATTGGGCTAAACTACGGGCCCTCCCAAGATAAACAACCGATCGACTAATTATATTAGGATGAAACTTCATCCTAATATAATTTGACACTATTTATATAAAAAATACACTTTAAATATGGAAAACAGACTGCAAAACTCTTTGCGCTAAAACGGTGCATCACTTCCTTACATGATGGAAACGTCAGTCCCTAGCCTTGTTCATGCATCAGAATTCAGTATCTGCAGGCTTAGGCTTCAGTATCTGCAGGCTTAGGCTTCAACGATAATTCTACCGTCTGTGGACCAATTTTCAAAATTCTTTCTTTTTTATGTAAAGGGTATAATCCCAAGTTGGTCCCATTTTCATTCAAAAAAGGGGTGACCTGATGATGAGATCTATGAGGAATCGAGGAAACTCCTCGCAATTTATATGGACACATATGGTGATTTTGACTTTTTCTGAAGTAGACCAAGCATAAGCTACCAAAAAGTCTTACTTTTAATACTGTTAGGTAGGGTAGGTATTTCTTTTAATATAAAAATTAAACAATGTCAAAAAAGTCAATAGTTTTTTTATTTAAGTAGATTTCAAACATTCTTCATTCACTTCAAGACATTTAAAAAGTTAAAACAGTTAAAATACATATATCAATAAGAAACTAGCCCATCGAGAAAAACCGGCGTAAAAAACTTGCACGGGGCCACTTTTTAGCAAAAAGATGGAAAATTTGTTCTTTGATTGATTACCTATGTATCCAAAATTTATGTTCAGTGAGGTTTGCGGTTAGGGTTAGCTGTCACCCTATTACTCCCAACCACTCAACTATGTTTACCACTCCAAATTACAACTAAACTAATCGTTTAGTTTATAACCCCAAAACTTCAACCACTAATATCTCAGTAACTGTGGGTTTCCTGATGAGGGGAGAGGGGGTTCAACCCTCCACTTCCCTCTTAACTCCCTCCTCCCCAAATCGTGGAATCGTGGGATATTATACTAAATTTTTACCGAAAGAACTTTAGTCAGTATATTTTTCACAATTCCAAAAATATATTTTTAGATTATGTTACGAATTATGTAAAAAATACAAATTCCATCTCACTTTCTATGGAAAATATGACTGTATTTACATCCATATATTATCATTTTTATGTTATATGCAATCACAAACTAAAAAAACAAGAGCTATAGCTAATTACGAATGGAAAGTTACGGCAGCACATTTTCGTTCGCTGCGACTTTTGCACCTCAAAATACTGGACCACGATTTGGGGAGGAGGGAGTTAAGAGGGAAGTGGAGGGTTGAACCCCCTCTCCCCTCATCAGGAAACCCACAGTTACTGAGATATTAGTGGTTGAAGTTTTGGGGTTATAAACTAAACGATTAGTTTAGTTGTAATTTGGAGTGGTAAACATAGTTGAGTGGTTGGGAGTAATAGGGTGACAGCTAACCCTAACCGCAAACCTCACTGAACATAAATTTTGGATACATAGGTAATCAATCAAAGAACAAATTTTCCATCTTTTTGCTAAAAAGTGGCCCCGTGCAAGTTTTTTACGCCGGTTTTTCTCGATGGGCTAGTTTCTTATTGATATATGTATTTTAACTGTTTTAACTTTTTAAATGTCTTGAAGTGAATGAAGAATGTTTGAAATCTACTTAAATAAAAAAACTATTGACTTTTTTGACATTGTTTAATTTTTATATTAAAAGAAATACCTACCCTACCTAACAGTATTAAAAGTAAGACTTTTTGGTAGCTTATGCTTGGTCTACTTCAGAAAAAGTCAAAATCACCATATGTGTCCATATAAATTGCGAGGAGTTTCCTCGATTCCTCATAGATCTCATCATCAGGTCACCCCTTTTTTGAATGAAAATGGGACCAACTTGGGATTATACCCTTTACATAAAAAAGAAAGAATTTTGAAAATTGGTCCACAGACGGTAGAATTATCGTTGAACATACAAAAAATATGTATATAAACAGCCGAACGTATAACCGCCTCCTTTTTTGGAAGTCGGTTAAAAATAAATACCAAATCGTATTGTGTACAAAATTACTAGGTATTTGAAGCCATTAAACCCGCTATCCCCAACCCGCGGCCCGCGTGCGGCCCGCGTGAAATCTGTAACCGTTAGATAAAGTTGTGAAAAAGCGTTCACAATTCCAAAAATCTCAATGAGTGAACATAATTATTATAATACATATTTGTTCTTTTATTTTAGTTTGTGTCGTTAGCTCATCTTAAATGTTAAGTTTCACTCTTTTAACTACCTTGTGTTATTCTATTATTAAATCGTTAAAAGAGATGTTCTAGAAATGTATGAGGCGTGGGCCAGCCCTATGTACACTATATGTAAATGTAGCTACATAATATAGTAACTGTATCCTATCCTTTATTTTATTTTATTTCACTTCGTTTCAATGCACATTTAATATAAATTCGTCAAGGAGAGCAACACAACGTAAAATAAAACATGGCGGATTAGATCAGAATTAACGAAAGAATATCATTTTGACAATGACATGACTTTTCACAAAGAAAGACGTATGACACTCAAGAAGATGTCTCTTCCTAAAACTATCAACTACGTCAAAAGTCAAGTCAAAACAACTGTCATGGCCGCCCTAAAATAGGGTTCTCGCATTAAAAAACTCTTCAAATAATCATTTTTGTACGCACGTACCCTTCTTCAAATTACTTTTTTTGTATTTTTATGAAATTCCCTTATATTTTTCCTATTTACCTATGTGGTGTACATAGAGCTGGTCCAAAATCAACATCTCTTTTAAACAACATTTTTTTTCCCCTAAAATTTTGGTTGCGGCCCGCGACACCAGGAGTACAACGGGCTTGTGGCCCGCGTAAAAAAAAGGTTGGGGACCACTGCATTAAACCATACAAATTGTACGAGAGGCTCAGTAACTATGGTAAAGGCCTTTTTTGGTTTTTCTTATTATAACCCCTAATCTATACTATCTATTAGTATTATAAAGAGGAAAGATTTGTATTTTTGTATGTTTGTAATGAATAAACTCAAAAACTACTATGCCGATTTCAAAAATTCTTTCACCATTAGAAATCTACATTCACCCTGAGAGATTACTAAAACTTTAGTAACGTAACCCAAGGGGTAGTAAAAAATGAATAAAACATCTTTCGTAGCATGCGCTGCGGAAACTATTGATGATAGAATAAAAGTATGTTCTACAATATTAAAGAACATATCAATAGCTACAAAAAACTTCGCGATACTATATGTCCAACTATTATCGTTATGTCGCAATAACCACTTTTTACATTTAAAAGTTGATAGAAATACCGATCAAAATTCGACCATGTTATTCTGAATACTTCTGTTTAAATCCTTATCCAATTAAATCATATCGTTTTCAAGACTGTTTAAATTCATGTAGATTACTTTTAGAATTGTTAAAATCGGCTATTCCATTCAATAGATATTACGAATTTAAGAAGTTATAAATAAACCTGAATGCTTTCACGTTAAAACTACTGAACTGATATCATGAAATTTGGGCCAGATATAAATTAGACCATGGGGAAGGACGTAGGCTACTTTTTATCGCGAAAAATGTACGGTTCCTGTAGGATACTTTATTTACGCTTTCGATTATGATGAAATTTGGCACAGAGTGGAGTTGGAGTAGACCATGGGGAAGGATATAGGCTACTTTATATCATGGGATTAGGCTACTTTATATCATGGGATATATACCCGTGGTGGAAAAGGTGTATGTTGTAGGAGTAGGTGTAGGAGTATGTGTAGGAGTAGGTGTAGGAGCAAGTGTAGGCGTAGGTGTAGGAGTGGGTGTAGGAGTATGGGTAGGAGTAGGTGTATGAGTTAATGTACGAGTAAGTGTTGGAGTAAGAGTAGGAGTAGGAACAGGTGTAGGAGTAGGTGTAGGAGCAGGTGTAGTCATTTATTCATTCCAGTTCATATTTAAGACAGAACAACGTCTGTCGGGGTCAGCTAGTAATATATAATATAGCTAGCTGTCTCGACACACATTGTTCTGTCATAAACACGAACTGGAATGAATAAATGACTTTGCCTATAATGCATCCTACATCCTAGTCCTACACCTACAACCTACACCTTTTTCATTATTTCTCACTGCGTAAGCCTTTGAGTATCGTAAGCCTTCCCTGAACTTTCACAATTATTTTAAAATTAGCCAAATCGATCCAGCCGTTCTCGAGTTTTGAGTCCCTCGTGAACGGGATAAAAAGTATCCTATGTCGTTACTCCTGGTTTCAAGATAGCTCACCAATTTTCAGCCAAATCGGTTCAGCCGTTCTTGAGTTATAAATATTTTTACCACGTTCATAATATTTTGTTAATTTAACTATTACTCTCGGTCTTGGCCTAGAGTTAACTTATTAATAGGTCTCGATCGAGACTGAGAATCCAGGTACGATCGTACTTTAATCGCATGTTTTCTTATTACCTCTGACTCATAAAAAATAACTAGAACAATTTAATCGCCAGTATTAAAATATTGAAATTTACTTATTTTAACAATGAGTGGTGCAAGGAAAAACTCGATTCTTATTTATTACTGACTACGACGAGAAAACTTACGTGTGCATCCTAAGATCAAGACAAAAATACTACAATTGAAGGCTATGTTTGTACATGGCAACACATAGTGGGTGAGCGAGATGCACTCTAGTGGTTACAAGAGCTGCGGATCTATAGGTACTTTATCTTAGCCATATATAGACTTTAAATCATACGACGCGGAAAGATTGACCTTCAACTTGCCGTGGTACGGCAAGCGACACTTGCGGGGGTACCTGTCAATGCTGCGGTACAGCGCGCGATACTTGCGGGGGTAGCTGTCAATGCTGTGGTACAGCGCGCGACACTTGCGGGGGTAGCTGTCAATGCTGTGGTACGGCGCGCGACAGGCAAGAGGTTAGTGACATCGTCATCTTGATCAAAAACACAAAACGTCATGAGCGGAATAATTTTATTGTTTATTATCGTATTAATTGTAAAGACCTTTTATATTGTCGATTGTAATGTAACTAACGGGATTTTAAAAAAAACGAACAAAAAAATAATGTGTTGTAATATTTACATAATAAAGGCGGAATATTTGCATCCGAAGTCTAGTAACATTTAACAATTACCACTACAATTTTTACAATTTTACGGTGACAATGTTAGCTGAGGTAAATATATTATGGTAATTTATTTACCTCAGCCAAGATTGTCATTGTGGTTGATTCTTCTTCTGTGATTTCTAAGATTGATTCAGACTTAACAAATATAGGCGAATCGCCTCTAATTTATCGTATCAGTTATCAGTGAAGAATCGTGTCCACTATTCCAACAATCAATGAGTTATATCATATATGAGATTTGTTTCTATTCGGAAAGGTTAAGTTACTTCATAGTGATATGAAGTTCTTCAATCCCTTTGAATGATATATGGAGGGTAGAGAAAAGGAGGACTATCTATAATATCTCTAAGGCAGAAAAAGTAAAAAGTGTCCGACAAAAGTAATTAAATAATAGTTTCAAGACTAGCCATAATGGCGCTAATCAGAATTGGGTGTGATATGAAGTTAGCAACAAGAGATTGACTGAAGTTAGTCGAGTTATTTTTTTTTCCCCCAACTTTAGTAGTTTATTCAGAAAATCATGAAAATTCTAATAACTCGCGTAGTCTAAAATATTTTTTATGAATATAACCAAAGAAGATGATAAGATTTTTTTCTGTTTTAATTTTGCCGCTTTATCTCGCGACCGTAGCGCCACCCCCATTTAACGCTTATTTACGGAGACTTTTTCATATATGGACATAGTCCCCTTTTTCTCTACCCTTCATAGACCTATAAAACCTGAAGATATTACGTAGGTTACATTATGTATACATAACATTTAACAAAAACAGCTTGTATTTGTAAAATAATTGGAGCACAAAGATAGAAATAAAACAAATTACAGTTACTATAAAAAAGGGCTGACACATTTTGATGGTTCTCTATTTTTTCGCATAAAATCATGTCATAATTTCATTTGTATTTTCGCTTATATATGTCATAATTTTA
Organism: Glaucopsyche alexis; assembly: GCA_905404095.1. Lineage (NCBI taxonomy): Eukaryota > Metazoa > Arthropoda > Insecta > Lepidoptera > Lycaenidae > Glaucopsyche > Glaucopsyche alexis. The sequence continues at coordinate 4,538,024 of FR990063.1, read as the reverse complement.
CTTGGCATAACTTTTTAGCATATTTTTTTAACGCATAATATTAATGAAGCATAGTATTTTTATGCATTCCTAAATCCTATGTACCTACTATTAAAAAGCATAAATATATTTACGCTTAATGATATTTAAGCATACTATTTTATTAACGCATACTTGTTTGTAGCTTTTTTTTCGTGAAGTGAAGTTTTAGTGGAGTTTACTAACGAACCTTGTCTGCAGATCCACTTCCTGAGGATACTCCGGGTTCGGGGCGAAATGCGCGTCGAGTTTTGCAACCATAGTGGTGCATATAAAACAATTGAAGCAAATCTATAGATACATTTAACCAGAGAGTTTCAAGTCTGGATCCAGTCAAGAATTGTTAGTTGACAGAAAAGCAGGTACTAGTAGCAAACTGAGGAGCTCTGCTAAATTTGTTGTTGTTGTTGTAAAGGAGTTGTTGAGCAGAATGTCTAACGAAGAAGTGCAGCCGTCTGGAAGCATGCAGTCGATGACTAATAACGACAGATCAAAGTGGGAGGTGTTGGTCAACTCCACAGAGAGAGTGGCTAACACCTCATTGGAAATATGGGCTCAGGTGACTGACATGTTAAAAAGGATGAGTGTGAACGACGCGTGGGTGACAAATGTGATGGGCTACGCGGGCTTTGATGTTCTGGCCTTCAGGAAAATGTTAATTGGCAAAATAGATGTTGGTGATCTGGTCTTGCTGGTAATGATATTCCTTGTGAGAGGAAATAACATCAAGAGGATAAAGGAGTCCACTAACACTACAAAGTAGTCTATATATTTGAGTAAATATACTTAAACTAATAAGGCACCTATTATCACATAATTATTGAGATAATACATCATAAGTCTAAAATTACAAAGAAAATAAAGTAAATTACATATAAATAAAGTAAATTATAATTATATATAGTAGTATGAGATTGCTTAAACTTAAAATGGGTTTGATAAATTTCCCCCAAGATCTGCTTTGCTTTGGAAGCTGAAGAGCTCCAAATGACAGAATATTCATTCTGTGTCATTATTCCAAGTTTATGACACCATTTAGTTCTCTCGTTTTCCCATGTATAACGAAGAATTGAATGCATTCAATTGATACACCTTGGTTTGCTAGGTGGAGTTCCTAGATGCCTTCTTCCAGGTTTCGTTTCCTTGATTTATTGTTTCACTTATGAGCATGTTAACCAGGAAGAAAAATTGAGTTAATACTCAAGGGAGTAGAGGGAGTCTTTATGGTCCTTAAGACAGAAAACATGCCAGGGCTGGTTGACGGGCCATTGGCGGGTATTCCGGATATTTGGTTATTTCACGAATATGCTGCAAAATTTAAATGACATTTATGCCTAATGATGTAGTATGCCAAGAAACCATTATGCCAAAATATTTATGAAATTATGACAATTAAAATTATGCGAAAAAAGGGATCCCCATTTTGATTGCTTAATAAACTGTAACTGGGACATATTTTTATGTTTTATACAGTTTGGGAAGTTAAATATTAAAGTAAGTTCCTTTTAATTTTTTACAATCAGAAAATAACCTTTTTTGACGGTTATGTCTTACAAAAACAATCATAGTAACTTATTGTTATCCATATATAATTCCATTCCTAGAATATTGTTTCTGATAAAATGTTCAAAATACATTGTTATTAAAGTTTCTATTTTTACATACAATCCTAAAACCACTCTGGCGTCATAGTATGGATATGCCGTTTCAAACGTACACATTTTTTTCCTTGCTATTTTACATACAAACTTAAAATTACATTGTCGTCGTATACCTACTACTTGTATAAGCGTAAAAAATATTTTTATGGCTATTTTTACATACGTACATAAGACTACATTATCATCTTAGTTGGATAGTCGTTTCGAAATTTGATTTGTTTTTACTTACAAAGAACAATTTACTATCTTGTGTTATGCCTAGAAATAATGTAGTATCTACTTAATTCATTTTGTCATCATTTAATAGTATATTGGTTTACACTTGCCTAAAATTGGGCAAATTAAACTTAGAATTTTCGAGTGAGCAATATTTACCTCGTCGTTATTTGACTTTTGCCGCTTCACGACAAAAACTCTGTGGAGTATCATCGGCAAAAAGTTTGAAGATGGGTAGGCCCACGCCGGTGACGAAATGACATTGATCAGTAGACCTAAAAAGGCCTCTTTCGGCAATTCTCTTTCAATTCTTGGAATGAAACATAATCTTTTGAAATTTGAATCTTATTGTAATTACAATAACATTCAAATATTAAAAGATGATGTTTTATTCAAAGAACTGAAAGAGAATTGCCGAAAGCGGCCTTTTAAGTCTACAGGACTATAACTGTCTCCTCTTCACAAAAAACAGTATGGTCTTTTGAAGACTAAAAGGTATTTCCAAGACTACGCATGAGACAGTACACTCCAATTCAATTTCTTCAATACTTAGTCAACGTCCGATGCGAACAATTGCGAAAATATTAGCACACAAAAACTAAAGTACATAAGCACATAGAAGCAGCCTTGCAGGTGACCATCTTATTCCCAAATTGTGCAATAATTAACAAAGTCGGTAACTCAACTATTAAATAAGGCAGTAGGGGTAGGAATCAAGACCTATGACTCAACTAAGTTTAGCGTCTGTTCATGGACTACGGTAATCGCTTACGAAATGTGGGACAAATGCCCACCAATAGGGAATATGCATAAAATATAAAAATAGCTTAAAATATAATAATATGATACTAGACAGAAAAATAAAGAAAATGGCGTGAAAATTTTCAATATCTGTTGATAAATGAGCAAGATATGAGCGGTCAAAGTTTGTAATCTATCTCTTTCTAGCAAAACGAAATTTAGTACGAACTTTCTATGAAAGTCGTGTTATGTGACGTCACGATACACGTCGGATCTCTCTGTCTAATAGACCACTTTAAACGTTCATATCTTCGTTATTTTTAATGATATCAAAAAACTGATTTTACCATACGGTTTACCAAACAAGATAGATCTATATAAATAAATAAAAAAAATACGTGCATATTCCCTATTGTCCCACCTTTCGTAAGCGATTAGTTAGGGCATTAAACGGCCGATAACGCATTTGTAGTTGTAACGTTGTGTAGCATCTGTCCATGGGCTTCAGTAGTCGCGTACCAAAAAAAATCAAGTATGGTACTGGATGCTACATTCCGGACAAAGGGGCACGTTACACTTTCCACAATAAAAGAACTGTCTCTTTCGGCAAATGACACAAGTGCGCCTAACCCTTTCATTCTTCCCAGATTTTGTCACCAAACCATATTGTTTCGGAAAGTGTTCCAAGGCTTCACGAGGCAATTGAGGCCTGGTGTCCTCTAGCCTGGAAGGCGGCGCCTTGTCCAGAGATACACTAGCTTTGAAATGACTTTTGGTCAATTCGGACACTAACGTCTTTCTAAACTGCCGATGGAAGTGTATGCGACCCTTTCCGCTGTCGCGGTGTAAAACAAACGCATTTAAAATACTATAATTTAAAAGTCGACGGAAAAAAATTTTGTACCATACTTTTCCCCGTTTCCTTTCTAATGGGTACACATTGAGCATGGAATCCTTCTTATCAACACCAAACATGACCCTGTTATAGTCTTGTACGACGGCGGGCTTCATTTTATTACCATCCTGGTAAACGCCGGCACCGTGGTATGTAGAGATCATTGCAACGCAATTTGTATTTCTCCATACCACGATGTCAACGTCTCCAGAAGTGCAAGCGTTCAATTGGCCCACCGCCATATTGGACTGTGTCAGTGACCTTAATTCTGGGGGTACACCTTTTCGGTGAAGCCTTAGAGTACCTACACAATCAAACCCTTTAGACTTAAGAACTCTGGCAATGGCAGGGCTGCTATAGAAGTTGTCCATCCAGACAGTGTACCCTTTATTTTCGAGGCCCTCGAGAAGCTTGACCACAATGTTCCCTACGTACCCTAATTCAGTGTCCTGCACGACTTCCTCCTCATCCTCCCTACCGGCTAGCGCCATAAACCGCCACAGGTACCCAGTTTTTGAGTCACACACTTCATAGGTCTTGATTCCTACTTTTGCTGCCTTATTTGACATTACAGACTGTTTAAATTTAAGCCAGCCTGTCCACTGGGTGAGTGACTCATCCAAAACTATGTTTCTATTCATGTTATACAGCATCTGAAATTTGGAATTTAGGTGCTGTATAACAGGCGAAACCTTATGCAGCCGCGCTTGGAGCCCTGTCATGTGGTTTGTATCTTCGCTATTATCTACGAAGTGTAGACAAGCGTTGATGAGCAAGAATCGATTGTAGGACATGTACTGTCTTAAGTACGGGGTCGCGGACATGCCTTTACTTGACCAATACTCTTTGAGATCCGATTTGACCGTTACTCCCATTTCAATTAACACGGCCAAGTAAATGTATAATTCGTCAACCGACACGTCTTGCCATTTCGTCAGGCGGCTAAACCGTTCTACCTTGCCATCCTCTTTTCTGCGGACCATCACTTGTTGAGCGTAACGATTAGTTTCCTCCGCGATTCGAGCCATAAATTCCGGACACCATATGGCTGTAAAAGCCGAATATGGCGTAGGAAAATCCCCAACAGGACCCCCGGTACCATGAAACTCCTCCCGCCGGTCCTCTGGGCTCGGAACATCCCAGATTTCTCGCCAATCGAAGCAGTTCTGTGCCCTCATTACGCTACGCGGAATTTGTGGAACTCCCTCCGCCTCGACGACCTCCTCTACCAGCACCACCTCTTGCTCTATCATCATCTCTTGCTCGCATGCTGGCTGGGACGACGACGGTTCGGGCGTGACATTGACGTCTTCAAAGAACATGCGCTGTGACCGGGGCACTATCACCGTCGCAGGTATGTTATCTTCGTCGTCGGTGACACTCTCCTCTTCACTTCCTTTGATAGTAAGACTAGGTTACTAACGGCCCGTTTCAATAGCCTACCGCCATAATAGACCAATAACTATCTGTTAAAAATGTCAAATTATTATCGCGAAAAACCGGCAAATGACTGTATGACGTTTTTAACAAATAGTTATAGATAGATAGGTTATTGGAACGGGACGTAAGAGGGTAACTTACGGCCGGTTTCAATAACCTAGATACCAACAACTAAAAAAAATGTTAAAAACCGTCATCTTTGGTATCGCTGTCACATCTAAGTTAGTTTAAATAAAAACGTAAAAAACCGGAAAATTGTACCAAAGGTGACGTTTTTAACAAATAGTTATTTGTAGATACGTTATTCAAACCGGCCGTTACTAATAATCTAGTAGTAGGATGCTCTTGAGCAATCTACTACTATTATAAACGACAAAGTTTGAAAAGAAAGATGGATGGATGTTTGTTACCTTTCACACTAAAACTACTGATCAGATTTCGATGAAATTTAAATACTATTTATCATGAAAAATATTGCATTGCCGTGGGATAATATTTACACGGGCGGAGCCGCGGGTAAAAGCTAGTTAGATATATAATAGCTTACCGTAATTGACGAAGTTTTTGATTCTTCCCATATTATTATCCGTATCGTTTTCGTCAAAGTCAGTTTTAGTCTCTAAAAAAAGAAAGATAATATTATATTAGTACTAGCTGACAGACATTATTTTGTCTAAACAATAAACTGGTTGGTGTTAGAAATTAAAGAATTGGTGAAAAACCATTAAATAATTGAGGTGCGTCACCCCTAATCCTTAGTGGTATAAAAATAGCTTAAAACCTATTCTCACATCTACGAACACACCTGCAATATTTCATAAAAATCGGTCAAGTTCTGTTACAAACAACGTGACACAAGAATTTTATATTATACTAGCTGTCCCGACACACGTTGTTATGTCTTAATTACAACCTACACCTTTTCCAATATTTCTCACAGCTTAAACCTTCCCAGAACTTTCACAATTAACCACCAAACCAAACATACTAAAATAAGCCGAATCGGTCCAGCCACGATTTATTTCACGTCCCTCGGAAACGGGATAAAATCGGTTCAGTCGTTCTTGAGTTATATAGTATAACTAACACAACTTTTATATATCTATACATATAATAAATCTGTAGAGGGGCCATGTCTGTACATTAAAGTTATCTAAGTGAAAATCAAAATGGGGGGTCTATAAAGGCCACAGAACCTAAAAATAACGTTTTTGAAAAAAATGTCTGTCTGTCTGTCTGTGTGTTTGTTATCACATCACGCCGAAACCACTGGATGGAATAAAATGAAATTTGGCAGGTATGTAGCTTAGGACCTGAAGGGTAAAATAGGATACTCTTTATCCCACAAAATTAAAGTGTTCCCATGGGATCTTCAAAAAACTGTACCTACCTGTTTGACGTTATTTCAGGCAATCTACTCGACGTATTTAAATAAAACTTGGCACAAAGGTAGATTGGAACATGAAATAACTAACAGTATTTTTTTTCTTGGAAACCTTTTGGTTCCCACGGGATCATGAAAAAACTGTATTTTTGAACTTGCTTCACAAACCGAAATAAATCATCATTTTTCGCATGTTTTCTCTTGAAATAAAACTATTAAATTAAAATTATAAAAATAAATCTATTTTTATCCTACTCAACACAAATAATAAATAGCGAAGGACAAACCAATAGTACAAGATCTACTTAAACTAAGAATTTGCTTTGAGCGAGAGGTCAACTTATTTGGTGGTCTTTAATAAGTTACCTACAATTTTTTTAGCCGGTAAAAATGTACCTTGATATTATTTCGTTCAGGCTCTTGAAATATTTGCGTTCGAAATTCAAAATTAAACCGCATACATAGGCTGTGTTCCGCGGAAAATAAAACGTAGGCAAAATGGCAACCGCTGGTATAAAATAAGTAAAATGGCGGATTATGTTAGCATTATTGAAGTTAGCAAAATATGTGCCTTGGCGGATAATCTGTTTTTTTAGCGCTAGCAAGCGCTAACAAGCTCTATTTTCGGCGGAACACAGCCATAGTCTTTTTACCGTATTGATATTGACTGAGCAGAATAGAAGAATAACTGTTTTATAATTTCAAATACTATTCTATTCTGTGAAAAAATATTTTCAACTTTTATAACATTCGTCTTCTTTAATTTTAGTGAAATAAACTTTAAATTGATGTTATATCTTTGATTATCCTACCATATTATAGGTACTAAGTAATTGTATATTAGGTTGAACTTGAAGCTTGGTACGTATCTTATTACGAATAATGGTGACACACAGACACACGAATTTGGTACGGAGCGTACAGCGGATCTGGTACGCTCCGTACCAAATCCGAGCGTGTGTAGGGCAGTCCGGCGAACTTAAGAAGAAGGCGAAGAGTTCGCAGCTATCCGCATCGGATTTGGTCCGCTCCGTACCAAAACCGTGCGTGTGTAGAGCAGTCCGGCGGTTAGGCCGTACAACGGTGTCAGTGTTGCCAACTTAGGGATTTACCACCCAAAATTAAAATCTACGGGGGTTTACTAGGGGCCAGGATGTTTAGAGTTTACTCCTTATGAATCAATTTGTATGTAATAATAAAAAATATTTAAATGTGTGTATATAGTCAGGGATATGAAAATATAATATTGGGAGTGAAATCAGATTAAGACAAGTTAGTTTTATGTTATTCGCGCGTAAGTCTTTATGTTAAACACATAACCTTTCTTTCTAGCTTATTATCTCTTAGACCTGTCAATCGTATAATTATCAGGGGTAAAGTTTGGGGAGAAATATTTTTGAGAGTTGATATCACTGCCTGTTATCAATGAATTTCGGGAATCATCGTGTCGTCGAAAGACAGCACTGTAAATAGAACTCTGTGCTAATGCAATAGAACTGAAAATCGAACACACGAGTGTCGAGCTTTTCGGTCCACTGCATCGTACCAAATCCGTGCGTGTGTAGCGACACCGGATTCGGTCTGCGGATATGGTCCGCTGTACGCTCCGTACCAAATTCGTGTGTCTGTAGATGCCTACTCTGCAGCAAACCGCAAAAGTTTTTACAATACCTATACTAATATTATAAATGCGAAAGTGTGTCTGTCTATCTGTCTGTTACCTCTTCACGCTTTAACCGCTGAACTGATTTTGATGAAATTTGGTATAGACATACTTTGAGTCCTGGGAAAGGACACCGTAAATTTTCGGCATAAAAAGTATCCTATTACTTTTTATGCCGAAAAAGTACGGTGTTTCTGAGGGATAATGTTTTATTCTGTGTATATTTGACTGTCTTTCACTGCTAAAAGGTTGATCCGATTTGAATGAAAGTTGGTATGGTAGTGGTTTATGCTTTGGACAAACGCGCAGTCCACTTTTTCCCAAAAAGATACAGTGTTCCCGAGGGATAATATATTATTTTGTGGATATTTTACTGTTTTTCACTGCTAAAAGGTTGAACCGATTTGAATGAAAGTTGGTATGGTACTGGTTAATTCTTTGGACAAACGCGTAGTCTACTTTTTATTCTAAATCTATACTTCTATACTAATATACTACTATTAATATACTAATATTATAAATGCGAAAGTGTGTCTGTATGTCTGTCTGTTACCTCTTCACGCTTTAACCGCTGAACCGATTTTTATGAAATTTGGTATAGACATACTTTGGGTCCCGGGAAAGGACATAGGATTATTTTTATCCCGAAAAAGTAGTGTTCCCGCAGAATAATATATTTACGCGGGCGGAGCCGCGGGCAAAAGCTATTTATAATATAGATGTTACAGTTAAAAATAGTTTTTAGATATAACGCGTTTTCCCTAGTTAGAAGATTTAAGACATAGAGTCATAATATGATGTACTTATTTCACATCATATGACTATGTCTTAAATCTCATAATAAATATTTTTAAAACTATATCTAGCTTTAAATACCAAATTAGTTTCCCTAGTGCTCGTTTTAACTAAAAGTCAGATTTACAACTAGTTTTATCTGAAAATCAAATATATTAGCAGTAAATTCTAGTTTTTTTTTTATTTTTTTATTAAGGACCAATTAACAGCTGATACAGAGTTTTGTAACAAGTATTAAGTTAGTAATATAAATTTTGTATAGCCAACAACACTAGTCTCAACTTACAAAAAAGAACAATATACAATTACTTAGAGAGTTGTGAAGATGTACAAACTTAATACACAATTAACATGCGAAATATTGTACAATACGTTTCATATAAGAATAGGAACGTCAATGGCTTTTTTCTGTCAAATATCACTTAAAAAGTGCGATTTGCTGAAATACTTATGTGTATGTAAATATTATTAGTCTTGCATAGAATTAAAACAAAAACGTTAAATAAATTATCAAAATTTTTTATTATATTTTTTTTTTTTTAGCCTAACAGTTTAAATTCAAAACAATATGGCGCCGACTCGATCCTACTCTCATTTGAATCGCATTGTAACTTTGACCTATTAAATATACCTATATTTAAATATATTAAAACTACTTATAAACTACATACTGTTAACAATCTCACTCTGATTTACTAATACTCATTCAGACACTTCTGGAAAACTTTATTTCTAAAGGAACTCGGTTGGTTACAAAAAATATCTATTTCGTTAAAGTAAATCATAATTTTCCATAATTCTATATATTGGCGCCCGCTTTCCAGCATTTGTTCTGCACAGCGGCAGAGCAAATGTGCGGCGGGCACGAGTCGCTCTCATCAAGGGCCTGGTAGGTACATTATACATAAGTTTATCTACAATACTTTTACAGTCGTACTTATTTTTACAAAGATCTAACAGAAAAAGTTTTGACTAGGTATTTCTAGTTTTAACATAGGCATTTAGTAAAACCTAGTTTTAACTAGGGAAAACCAGTTATAACGAAAAACTGGTTTTAACTGTAACATAGATATGACAGAGATATTTCAAATAAAACTAGGAAAGTAAAAAAAATATTTTAAATAAAAATTTCATAATCTGACTATTTTCAAGTAATTTAATGCAGTTTAATACAGTACAGGTACAAAAAGGATGATGACACTTGAACTTTTATAAAAACCTATAAATGTAGGCTTTTTAGATATTTTAATAATAATAATAATAATATAATAATATCTATGGACGCTTCACACCACGTCAATCTGATCCCGTGGTAAGTTCTCGAAGAACTTGTGTTACGGGTACCAGACAACGGAAATATATTTAATACTTTTATACTATACACATATTTAAGATTTTTATTATATTATACACATATTTAATACACATCCATGACCCAGGAACACAGAAAAACTTTTTGTTCCTTCGGCGGGATTTGAACCCGCGACCCCCGGCTTGAGAACCAACACGCTCAACCAACTGAGCCACAGAGGTCGTCAATTTGCATTTACATAAATATTAGCTGAATTATAATATACAGTGTGTCCCAGAAAGAATGGATAAATCTGGAGCGCCTAATAGTACGACTATCAGGCGCTCAAATAAAAATACACAAAAAAAATTCGATGGGGTGCCAAAAATATGAGGTTTTTAAAAAAAAAACTTACTGTACTTTCATGTACACTACTGCCGCAAATTAAGGAAATTCGTTGCATTTTTGGTGTTATCTTATTCCTCACATACCATATTATTAGAAATACAGTAAAAAGAATGAGTATCTATTGTACTTTTTTGGAAAAACAAATATCAACTTAAATTTTTAGCATGAAATTTGATAAATAAATAATTTTGACAAAGTTTGAGAACCTTTCGTGAAAAAAAAAAATAGTATGAAGACCTAAGTAGCCAACTATCTATGTATTATTTAATCAAAGTACTTATGTCAAAGTTATGACTAACCTTTACGCTCCATTATTATTTTAGCTAGTAAAATATTATAACTGGACAGTCGACCACAATTCACACACAGGTACAGTCAGGTACAGGTACAAACTGAAAAAAAAAAGTAATGCATTATGTCAAAATCCCAAGGCATGTACCGCAAAACGCCGATCAGAGGGCTCTGCATATACTACGAATGGTCGCCGTAAGTGGGGAACAGGGAAAACGACACGTTATGAACCATTTTGTTAGGTTATATGTAGCGCGGGCAAGCATGCATTTGTAGGTCGTAGACGTAGGAAAAAAAGGCAGACGCCGCTTCAGTAATATGAATAGTGAAGCAATCAAAGTAAGACGGCCGTATCGTAGCGACACGTGCCGCACGCAAACATCCACAGCAAAGTATGACGATCGGCCGCTAGTACGCCAATGGCAATAATCCGTATTCTCACACAAACATAAGTCACCGCCATTGTTGAGCTTCACTCAATGCTTAGCTCACCTTCCGTCCGCCTTTTTTTCTATGTCCATGTTGTAGGTTATAATTAATATTAAATTTTATACAGTAACGCTGTTTGTTTACCGCCACCGTCCCGTCACCGAGAATGAGATTATATTTTCTAGCCGAGATTAAGTTGTCGTGACGGCGATCGTTTGTCCACCGCGCCAATCTCGGTGGTTCATTTAGTTTGTTCTTACTGTGTGTGTTACATTATTATTATCTAAGTACCTACCTAATAAGTACTGATTACCTACGTCTTTAATTTTCTGGTCCATCTCCTCAACATCCGGCTCAAGAAAAACGTTTATGCCATACATTTCTTCGCAAATTTTTATCTTTGGACGCGTCCTTAGTTTTAACTTTTATCCCATAAACATTATATTAACTTTCGACAAGTTCTATCTACACTAATATTATAAAGAGGAAAACTTTGTTTGTATGTTTGTTTGTTTGTAATGAATAGGCTCAAAAAGTACTGGACCGATTTCAAAAATTCTTTCACCATTCGAAAACTACATTATCCACGAGTAACATAGGCTAAATTTTATTTTGGAAAAAAAATAGGGTTCCGTACGATATTTGGGATTTTCGGACACAAGGTGTAAAAAAATCAACCAGAAAAGTTACTTATTTTGCGTACGCTGCCTAAACTATAAAAGATAGAACCATAAAATGTTCTAATTAATTGTAGATCTTATAAATATCTACAAAAAAGTCCGCGACATACTATACCTATCTATGTCGAGTGAGGCACAACAACATTTTTTTTTATTTAGAAATCTTGATTTTTTTTTTTGGACTACAGTTAAACGCGTTTATTTCACTCATGCTATTGATCCTTATCAAAATAAATTATTCTATCACTAAGTACAGTTTATGTAGATAATATTTTGTATTTCAATGATTAAAATTGGACGTTTGGTTTTGAAGTTATGGCGAAATTAAAATATTACGATTTCTGCTCCACGGCCCGTTGCGAAGTAGGCGTCACCAAGGCGGGGGTGTGCGTGCGGGAGGGGAGTTTAGATCTATAAGGTAGCCGCAGTATTAGTATCAGTATTGTACCCATAGATTATACAGATATATACATTGTACCCGTGCGAAGCCGGGGCGGGTCGCTAGTTAATGAATAAATTGCGTATTTAAATTTCTTAGCCATTTTTATCTTGTTATATTTTCGGTGACGTCGCGGTGACGTCCCGGTGACTGACGGAGCGGTGGATACGTTTATACTTGTTATGTATTGCAGTTACTTCGGCCCGTCACAATCTCGGACCGATTTCTAGCGGTAGCGCCGAACAAAGCGATATATTAGCGCCCGAGATGACGGCGCTCGGGTGACGGGCTTGCGGTGGACATACGGCCATAGTAAATGTATGTATCGCCACTTCGGCGCCGTCATCTCTTTCTCGGTGACGTCTCGGTGACGTCCCGGTGACGTCCCGGTGACGGATCGGTGGATAAACGGCCTAACATTATGAAATATTATATCTATGGCACACATTCAACATACTAGTGATGTAACGAATGTCTTTTTTTTAGCATTCGCGAACGCGAATGCGAACATCTGCTACCGACATTCGCGAATGCGAATGCGAATATTCAGTTTTTGTTCATATTTGGCAACAATAATTTGTCTATGGCTTGGCGGCAGTCGCGTTCGGACCGATTCGTTATGGGTTCGTTACGTTCGTATCTTCCGAGTATTGCCGAGTTCATACGAACTTATCTATGATCTAAATAAAGCGTCATTCATTCCGCTCCGCTCACTCAAACTTAAACTTAATTTTTTTATTTCCATGTAGGTTATGATATAACGCTTATAGAATTGTCCTACATGATGCCTACCACCGGTTCGGAAACTAGCCCGGCGAGAAGAACCGGCGTAAGAAACTCGCACATTTGCTTTTGTTTTCTGATATTCATATTCGCAAAACATTCGCAAAAATTTTGCGAATGCGAATATACAAAAATGTGCGAATATTCGCGAATGCGAATGCGAATATTCGTTACATCACTACAACATACCTACATTTTACAAGAAAATAATAAACCTACTAAGAAAAAAATATCAATAAGATTGGGACTACATACATAATCCGGAATGCCATAGCAAATTCTAAACAATTAAAATAGAACAATTCCTATTGCAAATTGGACCCAATCAGCAGAATTTTATATTTGAGTCGGAGAATTTGAGGATAAAGTGGGTCTTGTGTTGTTGTCTATATTTTATTGTTGTAATAAAACAATAAAAAATTGTTACCAAAAGAATCAGGGATAACGGACCAGGAACATGAAGAAGAAAGGGAGGTCCCCCTGTTCAACAATGTTCAACCACACTTGGGTTCTGTAAAGGGAGACGCGACAAGGGGGGGATCCATCATTAAGGATTACCTGGTTATTGTCATCAAACAGATAACTAAGGAAGGGGAATTATGGTCACTAAAGTGGGAACCCCAAAACCTATGGTGAGTGTTAAAATCGCCCACTGCGACCAAAGGGGTAGGGTGTAGGAGCAAAAATGAAGGAAAGTTCGAAGAATGTGGGAGTATTAGGATGTGGGACATACACAGCACTGGCGAAGGCTCTCCTACATAGGCAAGCCCTAGTCTGTATAATTAATAGGGATTTGGATTAGAGTCTTTATAGGAACCCCTCGCCACTGGTACACACATAAAACACATAAAAACAGTGTCTAAAACAAGGACAGCCACAATATTAAAATAACTACCTACTAAGTGCAGGAAGTGTATAATATGTCACTGTAAAATTTCAAAACCGTTAGATTGTAATATTACTAGAGATATTATAAAATGTCGACAGATTAGAAATTTCTCCTTACAATTATACACATTATTTTTCGTTTCGTCGACTCGGAAGTTGTGGGTTTGATAACAATAAAAAAAATTGTTTCTAAGATTGTCTAAAAAGAGAGATGATACATGCCCGACTCATGTAAGAATTCGGACCTGCGCCTGATCTCTCGTCAGTCCGGTTTCAATAAAACCGGCCACCGTCACCGAGATGGGTGTGGGGATTATTGTTATGTGCCCAGTGGTCACAACCTGGGGGCATAGGGAAATGGGGCAATGGTTTGTCTGTCTTGAAATGTTAACATTAGCAGAGAGATGATCAGCAAAAGATCATCTTACATAGAGGAATTGTGCTGAAGCTTCTGGATAAGAGACTTTCCGGACTTCTAACCAATTTTATTTCTTTTTGCCAGGGAAGGGATATCATTGGCTGCATGCGGACCACTACAGTACAGACAAGTTAGGGATGTTTTTATACACATTGCAACTCAATCTACACACCTATCAAAACCGAATGGAACCTGTAAACTTTCTACTAACTCTTCCATCTAATAGACCAGTGTTTTTCAACCTGTGGGTCGCGAAGCTTCTGTAGGGGGGTCGCCAGAGTTCAAGAGAACTTTAGTAAAAAAACAATAAAGATAAAAAAAGATTGATTTATTAAGTCTCTTACTTATCTATCTATTTTCTTTATTTTAACAAAAGGATATACCTACTCATAAATCAATCATCGATATCATCGATGTATGTAATTGTAAAATAATGTGTTTGACGTACTATATTATGTACTTATATCCGAATCCTCACTATGGAGACATATAAAAACGTTGTATGGAATGAATATTTGTAACACTGTAACATATACATACATACATGATAGAAAAGTGAAGGGTCGGGGTGTCGCGAAATATTTTTTCGTACAAGGGGGGTCGCATCATGAAAAAGGTTGAAAAACACTGTACTAGACCACAGGGACAATACAGATAATGTGCATGCGGGATACACTGTGTGAGGTTATCCAGCACTTGATACTTTAACGACCTCCGTGGCTCAGTGGTTGAGCATGTTGGTGCTCAAGCGAGGGTTGTGGATTCGAATACTGCAGAAGTAACAAAAAGTGTTACTTGGCCATAGAGTTATATTATTAAAATCTTAAATATATGTAGGTAAAGCATAAAAAGTATTTCCATTGTCTGGTACCCATAACACAAGTTCTTCGAGAACTTACTGCGGGACCAGATTGACGTGGTGTGAATCCATAGACATTATTATTATATAGCAGGACCAGTCAATGAAGGAGTTAACGTGATCGTACAATCTAAATTCAATCGACACACGATTACGGCCATACTTAATTCCATCTTATTATTCGGCACATTAGTTTTAAATAGGAACTGTGCCAATTGGATGGGACTAAGGGTAGAACCGGTGTCGGTCTCAGGCTTCGACGTGCACAATGTAAGGCGCAGTATCTTCGGAACTGTATAACTTTCTGTTAGCGATTTCGGGCTTTACATACTGCAATTGGATCGATGGCACAAAATCTGATTATTAGTTGCCTTTTTGGGCAATGGTTCTATGATATCCCAAATTGATCTTTTTCTCGTCCACCGGTCTACCGTCCATTTTGAAAAGGAGAAAAATAAAACCTAATTTAAACTAAAAAGTAATTAAAAATATATAGGTACTTACGATTAGTTATAAGAATATTACACAGCACTAAATAAGGATTAGTTAATTCGACAAATGACCCGACAAACACCCTCAAATCCAAAGAATAAAACCTCCAAACTCCAAACTATACTTCGTGCTCCAAACAAATACCACGAATTGAATTTGGAATTTGCATCAAAGTTGCAAACATTGAGGTTTAAACATGGAGGTGCCCTTACAGTTCTATACCATGGATATAGTACCTATGGATAGAAGACTCCGAATTTTGTAATTGCTAAAAAGAACTGTATTACCTTGGTAATAGAGTGTATTTCACGATGCACGTATCATAGAGGCAAATCCGAGCCGAGCGAGATAGCCAGAAGGGAGGCTGTGAGTCTCCTTCTTGCATGTTGCCAACCAGAATGTTGATAATGTTGATATTTATAAAAAGTAACTTAAAAAATCTTAGATAAAACGAGTGTACTTTATTATTTTTTTAACAAATGTTTATAACTATATCGTATTCTAATTCAAAAAGTTAGAAATAGTCATATAATACTAAATAAAAATGCAGTATAAATTAAATCATTTTCCTTCTTTTTTTATTAGATGGTATCATTCGCAAGACAATAGATACGCTATTACACATATTTTATGCTGAACACCGGATAATATTAAAATTGAAAATAGTTTTTATTTCTTACTTCATGTATCTACGTACAGGTCGCGCAACGGTTTATGAGCGCTCAGTGAAAGTGGAGGGGATTGTTCGCGCATGTGACCAATAGCAAAGAATATATATTACTAACGTACCAATAGCGTGTCGGCAGCCACGTTCGGCATGCGTTCGGCGCATCCACACCTCCCCGCCCGAGCCCGCTACCGCCAAATGCACCCAAAAACTGACTTCTGCGCATACCCCCTCTACTTTTGTCGAAAGATCTTAATTCGTTGCGCGACCTATAACTATGTTTTTATTATTTATTTGATGATTTAACAGTCAAAATGGTGAAAAAATGTTGTGTATATTCTAGTCCCGCTATCCCCAACCCGCGGCCCGCCGGGCCTTTATCTGCGGCCCGCGTGAAATCTGTAACCGTTAGATAAAGTTGTGAAAAAGCGTTTTCCAAAAATCTTACTGAGTGAACATAATTATTATAATACATATTTGTTATTTTATTTTAGTTTGTGTCGTTAGCTCATCTTAAATGTTTAGTTTCACTCTTTTAACTACCTTGTGTTATTCTATTATTAAATCGTTAAAAGAGATGTTCTAGAAATGTATGAGGCGTGGGCCATCCCTATGTACACTATATATAAATATAGCTACATAATATAGTAGGGGCATTTCACGTCAAGAGGACAACCAAAAAAAGGTGAGGTCGTGAATTTTGTTTATATTCTGGTCAGTTATACTTCTAGGTGACGTACATGTGTACACAATATTTTTTTCGTATCATATAAAGTATGAGTTACTAAAGTATGAGCATATACTTATTATTCTTTATTACAAATAAATTGATGAAAATATTAAGCATCCAAAAATAACGGAGTTGTATTATACAGTTTAGTAAGACTTAGAGCATATAGAGTAAAAGTACTCTATATGCTCTAAGTCTTAAACTATTAGAGATCACTTTCTAATTATTTTTGTGAAGAATTAGTACATTTAAAGCTTTAAATTAAGTTAAAAATATTTAATTTAAAAATGGTCGAAGTTAGTCAAATATCGATTTGAAATTTTCACTTCCGGTTTACTATACGCAAAAAATTTCAAATTTAGAATTCGACAAAAATAAAATTAAATTTAAACTTTTTAACTGTAGTTAGTCTTGTAAGAAACAATAATTTTTAGTTTTTGTTACCAATAAATTGATACAATTAATAAGCATCCAAAAATAACGGACTTCACTCTAAGTGAATTTTTAAAAGCTCAAAACTCAGCAATAAAGTATGATACGAAAAAAATATTGTGTGTACACATGTACGTCACCTAGAAGTATAACTGACCAGAATATAAACAAAATTCACGACCTCACCTTTTTTTGGTTGTCCGCTTGACGTGAAATGCCCCAGTAACTGTTTCCTATCCTTTATTTTATTTTGTTTCACTTCGTTTCAATGCACATTTAAAATAAATTCGTCAAGGAGAGAAACACAACGTAAAATAAAACATGGCGGATTAGATCAGAATTAACCAAAGAATATCATTTTGACAATGACATGACTTTTCACAAAGAAAGACGTATGACACTCAAGAAGATGTCTCTTCCTAAAACTATCAACTACTTACGTCAAAAGTTAAGTCAAAACAACTGTCAATGCCGCCCTAAAATAAGGTTCTCGCATTAAAAAACTCTTCAAATAATCATTTTTGTACGCACGTACCCTTCTTCAAATTACTTTTTTTGTATTTTTATGAAATTCCCTTATATTTTTCCTATTTACCTATGTGGTGTAGGTACATAGAGCTGGCCCAAAATCAAACATCTCTTTTAAACAACATTTTTTTTGCCCCTAAAAAGTTTTGGTTGCGGCCCGCGACACCAGGAGTACAACGGGTTTGTGGCCCGCGTAAAAAAAAGGTTGGGGACCACTGTTCTAGTCAAAGTGAAAGTTATGCTGGTTGCAATATTTCGTTTATTAGTAACATTAGTAAGTTAATTGTTAATGTTAATCTAGTTATTCTAGTATAAAAGTGTTAATATTAAAGCAACTGACGTTATTGAGTTATAATTGTACTACGTTTTGTCAGTAGCGACTCGCCTAGAATCGTAGTAAGTACTGAGAAAAAAACGTGTGAAGTCGAGTTAGGCCTGTTGGCGACTGGCTGGATAGCCATAAGTTTTTATACAAATTTACTTTTTAATGTTTTTGACACTTATTTTTATATGACATTTTGTTTTTGATTTTATTGCTTTGGTTTTCGTTCCGAACTGAATACAGTTGCTGCTATCTTGGTTTACTCTTTAATTCGTAGTGAAGTGCATAGTTATCATAGTTTTCTCATGTTAGCTTTCATTCCCATATTCAGTCGCTAACATTTTTGGTCCTTCGTCGCCTTATTTTAGAACCACATAACATTTTAGTCCATCGTCACCGCAGTGTAGTATCATCCTTTTCCGTTGTTGTAGAATTATTTTAATCCAGTTTTTTCATCGTAGGCACATTAAAGATATCATTACATTTCCCCTTTTAGTTTTATTAGCGTATTGCTTCATCATGTTGACGCGTTCGTCAAAAAGTAAGAAACCCATCATAGAAGCAGCAACTGTAACAGAGCGAACCCAGCGCAGTGATCACTCACCGCGCGATGCTCGCTCGGTTCACATTGAGGTCGAGAGTGACTCGGCGTTGAAGGCTGGGACAGTCGTACAGCTCACAGACACAGCTCCTTTCGGCGCGTCGCCAGGGCCCGACGATGTCGACCATCCCAGCCGAAGCCAAGCCGAGGAGGGCAGTGCTCCCTTATCAAATAATAATGTCAGTATTTGCAGTGGTCGAACGGGAAAAAAGCGCACGATGTCCTCGCGCTCATCAGCAGCCGCCCACGCCGAGAGAACGGCCTTGGAGGCGGACTCCTTACGTCGTCGCCTGCAACGGGAGCGCGAGCTCGCTTAGCTGGAGGCTGAGGTCGAGCATATGGAGCTTCAAGCAAAACTTGCCGCATTGGACGCCAAAGATAAGTCTTGTAGCTCACATATTAGTAGTTTACGTCAACGTCAACGTACCGCGTCGTGGGTACGTGAACAAAACATGGCAACAGCAGGTAACAGGCCAGGTGGAGCTCCGGTTGTGACCTTGGAAAATGCCCAAGGTCCACCCGTACAGTCGGTTGTTCCCGCCTACGAGGCCCCGTTACCACCTACTACCGCCAACTCGTCGCCGTCCACACAGTCCACAGGTACCGTGAATGACGTCACCGTGACGGCTACTAAAGGACTACCGCTCGCCGACGCCACAGCTAATCCCATAACCCAGCTCGCCCACGCAATCGCTGCCCTTACTGACCGCCCTAAAAGACCGGATTTAGTTCCCTTTTCAGGCGACGTCAGTCAATGGCTCGCTTTTAAATCCAGTTACGATAAAAGTAACACAAATTTTACTGCAGCAGAAAATATATCGCGACTGCACAACGCCATCCGTGGTCCCGCTTACCAGTCCGTGGCATCGCTGTTGTGGACGTCTCGTGACCCGCAAGAAATCGTCGACGCTCTGCAGCAGACCTACGCCCGACCCGAAATTCTGGTAGCCCGAGAAATCTCAGATATACGAGGCAGTCCTAAGATAAGTACTCCCGAACTTTTAAATGCGCTGGCAAACAAACTACGCAATTTTGTTTGTACAATTAAAATTCTTAATCAAAATGATTATTTGTACTCGCCAGAGCTATTTCGCTCCATCCTTATGAAACTAAGCGAATACACTAGAGCACGTTTCATGGACTTTGCCGCCACTCATATGCCTGCGGCTCAAAGTACGTCAAAATTAGAGACGTTGTCACAGTTTCTTTTAACAGAGGCGGATAAGCAACTCAAATACAACTTTATATCCGACGTCACTAACGCAACGTCTAGGCCGCCCGCTCATACACACAAAAGTACTTTCAAAAGAGAGTCAGTACACGCCACGACGTCCCGCAATTCCGTACCTACTTGTGATTATTGCAAGAAAGGACAACATCTCTTAAGGATGTGCCAACCGTTCTTGTCCCTATCCGTCGATGACAGGTGGCAGCGGGTAAGAGATTACAAAGCCTGTTACCGCTGTCTTAAGGCGTATCCACACTCGTGGAATAATTGCCGCTCCAAGCGTTGTGGAGTCGACGGATGTTCTAGAAGGCACCACGCACTTCTTCATGGGCCAACTAATATTACATTACGCACACCGGCCGACGTTAAATGTACTAACACTAACGCCACCACGAAAGAACCTAGCGATACCGAGGCGCCGATACAGATATCGAATACTGACCTCCCACACATTTTAAAAGCTCCGCAGGATACGATCCGCCCGCGCGGTCTTCTGAAGGTACTCCCAGTTGTGATCGAAGGCCCCGACGGCGAATATGAAACGACGGCGCTACTGGACGAGGGCAGCACAGCGACTTTAATTGACGGACAGGTAGCGGCTCGCATCGGTGTCACGCCCATCAGTCAAGAGCGCGTTAGAATAGAGGGCGTCGGTGATATGTCAAAAGTTGTAGATGTAAGTTACGTAAATTTTTACATTCGCGGACGTAACCTACCGGACCGCTATCTGATAGAGCACGCAAGAGCTATAAAGCCCCTTAGTTTACGTGTCTCTAACGACGAGATAAACTTACGCGAATACGACCACTTGGCAGCAATGTCTACCGACCTTTCGGTCACCAGCGAACCCCCTACGATACTAATTGGTGCCCCTGATTGGCACCTGTCAATTAGTCGAGAGGTACGATGCGGACGTAAAAACGAACCCGTTGCCTCGAAAACCCTCTTAGGGTGGGTACTTCACGGTGCTTTATCGAATTCGTCTAGGCCAATACAATTCGTGGATCATCTTTGTGTCAACCAAGACGGTGACAACTTAGATGCTTTGATAAAAAGCCAATATGATATCGATTCTTTAGGTGTTACGAAAAGCTTACCACGACAGAGCGTCGACGATACGCGTGCGGTGAAAATTATCGATACTTCAGCCCGTCGACTGGCAGACGGTAGGTTTGAAGTCTCCTTACCTTGGAAGGAGCATTTACCGAATATCATACCTGATAGTTACCCGCAAACGTTGTCTCGCCTTAAGACACTTGAAAGACAAATGTCAAAAGACCCTAACTTCGAAACAGCTTTTAAACGTTTTGTCGAGGATATTCTGTCCAAAGGCTATGCCGAGGAATGTGATCCCAATACCTACCATAGGAGTCACCCGGAGCATGTTCGCTCCGTCGAGATCGAAGACCCAGTCCGCTGGTACTTGC
Organism: Glaucopsyche alexis; assembly: GCA_905404095.1. Classification (NCBI taxonomy): domain Eukaryota; kingdom Metazoa; phylum Arthropoda; class Insecta; order Lepidoptera; family Lycaenidae; genus Glaucopsyche; species Glaucopsyche alexis. The sequence goes on along the minus strand of FR990063.1, from coordinate 4,516,298 downwards.
CCATATTTGGTGTTTTCCATCCGCAAAAGAAAAAGTTAAGAGCCGTTCACGATGCCGCCGCTACGACTAGAGGAGTCAGTTTGAATAGCATGTTGCTACAAGGCCCGGACCTCTTACAATCTTTGATCGACATACTTTTCCGATTTAGGGAAGGACCCGTGGCTCTGAATGCTGACATTAGGGAGATGTTCCCCCAGGTCAAAATTGCACCCAAAGACTGAGACGCTCAGCGTTTTCTTTGGCGTTCTGACGGGGTGATCCACGAGTACCGAATGTCATCAATGATCTTCGGCGCGGTATGTAGCCCCTTTATAGCACTTCATCTTAAGGATAAAAATGCTAAAGAACTGGAATTAACCTACCCTGAAGCCTGCAGCGCCATCTTAGATGACTATTATATGGATGATTACCTAGGTAGCCACTTCAGCATCACCGACGCAGCACGAATAGCCTCAGAGATAGTCACGGTTCACAAAAATTGCCAATTTGAAATGCGATCCTGGACCTCTAATGTGCCGGAAGCACTATCTCGAATACCCACAGAACTTCAAAGTGACTTCCCCGACGTTTACTTACCCTCTAATAAGGAAGTAGGAGTTCTTGGCATTAAGTGGAACCCCGCCCAGGATACTCTCACCTTTCGCTCAACCACCGACTTGCCCGCCGAACCTACAACCAAACGAACGGTTCTCTCGAATGTGATGAAACTTTATGACCCTTTAGGTCTTCTTATGCCTGTCACGATTTGGGGCCGTATCCTTGTACAGAAACTGTGGCGCGAGGGTGTTGGTTGGGATACGCCATTACCAGGTAAGTATGTCGACGAATATAGACTATGGGTTCAACACTTAAAGGAGGCCTCCTCGGTGAAAATACCGCGTTGTTACTTGCTTGGACTAGAGCGGAAGGACATACAGCTACACGTCATAGGCGATGGTGGCGAACAAGCATATGCTTGCGTTGCCTATTGGCGCATAACATACACAGATAACACTATCTCAGTAGTTCTAATCGGAAGTAAAGCGCGAGTCGCATCATTAAAACCGTTATCTGTACTGCGTTTAGAACTACAAGCAGGGTTATTAGCATCACGTTTTTCGAACACTATTACTAAAGCACATCGCTTAAAACCGTCGCGAACTATATTTTGGACCGATTCCACTACGGTTTTAAAATGGATTAGGAGTGACGCGCGTATTTTTAAGTCTTTCGTAGCCCACCGGTTGGGAGAGATAGCGGAGCTCTCCAACCCACCCGATTGGAGATGGCTCCCTACCTCTCTCAACGTAGCTGACGACGCTACAAAGCCAAAAACTTTTAAATACGACGCTGGCCACAGATGGTTTTCTGGTCCGCCTTTTCTTTCACAACCAGAAGACCTCTGGCCGAAAGAAGCGCAATTCGACGGCGTACATAATCCAGACCTTGAATTAAAATCGGAAGTCGTGGGGCTCCTTGTCGAAGCTCCTTTATCAAAATTTCTGGTCCCTAATCCAGAACGTTTTAGTAGTTGGTTGCGCCTTCTGAGTGCAACCGCTCGCGTTTTTCAGTGTGCTCGAATATTCCTTTCGAAAATACCACGAGCGAGTAACTCTAATTCGGGAACTTTATTTTCCATAGGCCCGGGGGACACCACGTCTCCTTCCCTTCGACATGCGGACCTCAACCGGGCAGAGAAGACGCTGCTGTTGAACTCGCAGTGGGACAGCTTCAGCGAAGAAATCGGACACCTTCGAGCCTCGCAGCCCCTGCCCAAAACCAGCCGAATCGCGTCTCTTGCCGTAATTCTGGATGAAGACGGTCTCCTCCGAGCAGACACGCGCATAAAACTAGCACCAAGAGTCGACGACGACGTGAAAGCCCCGATCATTCTAGATGGTTGTCACCACATAGTTAAATTGTTAATACGCGCACTTCACATAAAGTTTGGACACGGGTTTGACGAAAATGTTCTTAACGAACTTCGGCAGAAATACCATATTTTGAAGGCGAGAAGCACAATAAAAAGCGTCTCCAGTTCGTGCAATGGCTGTCGGAGATACAAGAGTCGTCCTATTACGCCACCCATTGGAGACCTGCCCGTGGAGATAATGGACCACCATACGAGGCCGTTCACGTACACTGGCCTAGATTACTTTGGCCCATTCACGGTAGCAGTAGGTCGTCGTCAAGAGAAGCGGTATGTGGCTCTGTTTACGTGCTTGGTAACAAGGGCCGTACATTTGGAAGTGGTTACATCGCTATCGGCCGACGCCGCCCTTACCAGCCTAAGGAGATTTATCGCTAGGAGAGCATCACCGAAGCAGATATTCTCCGACAATGGTACGAATTTTGTCGGCGCTAACAGGGAATTACGAGCCCTTCACGACAGCTCGGTGATTGATTACGCCACCAATGGCCGAGTAGAATGGAAATTTATTCCACCAGCTTCACCATTCATGGGCGGCGCCTGGGAGCGTCTGGTACGCACGATAAAGACCGCACTGCGTACAACTTTGAAAGGCAGATCCCACCCCAAAGAAGACACATTCAAGACGCTGCTCGTAGAGGCTGAGGCGATAGTAAATTCGAGGCCACTGGCGTACGTTCCTACGTCGACCGATGCCCCGGAGGCCATAATACCTTTTCATTTTTTGATAGGGATGTCGTCAGTGGTACCATGGACAAAGGATCTCACTGATTGAGACCTCTTAATACGCCAAGAGTGGCGAAAAGTGCTCAGGCTAGCGGACCACTTCCGGGCACGGTGGCTGCGGGAGTATTTACCCACGTTAAGAAAAAAGAAACCGCGGAATCGTGCCAGCCCAGAACTCAGGAAGGAAGACGTGGTGCTCGTCGCGGACCACTCGTTGCCGCGTGGCTTATGGCCGCTGGGCAGGGTCGTCGAAACCTATCCCGGCCCGGACGGTCGGGTCCGCGTAGTGGATCTCCTCACAAAAGGAGGTACACTACGCCGACCCAGTAGAAAACTAGTGCTTTTGGAAGCCCAGTCAGTCGCCACCGACGGTTAGTGTCCCACTGGGGGCGAGTATGTTGGCGACTGGCTGGATAGCCATAAGTTTTTATACAAATTTTACTTTTTAATGTTTTTGACACTTATTTTTCTATGACATTTTGTTTGTGATATTATTGCTTTGGTTTTCGTTCCGAACTGAATACAGTTGCTGCTATACAGTTGCTGCTGAATACAGTTGCTGCTATCTTAATTTGTAGTGTAGTGCATAGTTATCATAGTTTTCTCATGTTAGCTTTCATTGCCATATTCAGTCGCTAACAAGGCCTTTAATGATAATATAATACAGTTTTTATAGATTTCCCAACAATGAAGAATTGCGACAAAAATGGCTCAATAGTGTTTAAGTAAGGCAGAGAATTACATAAAAAATCTGTTACATATTAATGCAGCCGTCACTTCAAACCTTCTTGATTTTACACTATTCAATCTAGTCGACTTATAAAGTCTTAGCTGTATGTCATTCAGTGTTTCACAATTTGTCTCACACAGCTTTGCAGTTTGCCACAACAGAAAATATTATTGTCACCCTACTAGAAAGGGACACACGGCCTCTCTTGCAACCTCTCGCTCGGCTCGTTTTTTTGCTCACAGTACTCGGTCCTGTTGTTATACTAGATCCATTTTCTATACATACTAGCGCTTCGTCAAAGAGTAATTAATATATCACAAGTGAAGAGGATTCACTCGTATAAAACATTCTAGTTAATAAAAACTCTATTTACCAGTAATAAGGTGCAATTTCACTCGTGGCGGAAATCAATGCGAACCGGTTTAGATGCCTACAGAGTTGTTCAACGTGCGAATTTCAACCTTAACGCTGTAAACTACGATTCATATTTCGTTAACGGAAGCGCGAGGTGTTTCTAAGCAGACGTGTAGTACAGCGTGTAGGGCTAGCATCATTATATTTTTATTTAATTACAATTAGTCAGAAACATATTCTTTTATGGGCTAACGTCACTAACGTGTAAAAAGTTTGTATCATAAATTCAGCTTCATATGTATATTTATTATACCCAACCAACTAACGAATATTTTACAAGCTAGTGGTCACAGTTAAACTGAACCGCTTTTCCTAAGAACAAAGATCCGCGGGTTTATTACGTATCTTGCAATAGCCAAGCAATAGCAAAAATTGCGCAATTTTTGCGCAAATATCGCAAATTCGTATTACGTATCTGCAAAAACCTAGCAGAAGCAACCTAGCGACAGTACTGCCTCTACCGAACAATCGAGGAACTATAAATTGCAATCAATCGTTCGATCTCTTCATTGCTGTCAAATTTTTTGTATTACGTAAGACTTTTACAGCAAAGCGAAAGCAAACAGCGAGCGATTTGAATTGTCAGTTAGCAATAATAAGCGAAAATGAAGCAAAGTGCATTCAAACACAACAGCGAGCGATTAGCAATCGATCGCATAGGTAATACGATTTTATTTGACGTTCAGCAATCGACTGCGCGTCTATCGCGCGATGACTGCAAGATTTTTGCTAATCGCTATTTTTACGTAATACGGCGGCGGAATGCATTTGCAATAAGTATATTATTAACAATATTTTAAGTAAATACCTACCTATTTGAATTTTTCCTCATTCGTTAGCACGGAACTGTACCTACTTTGTAAGTAAAATTAATGTTCAAAATGTATTTGTCATCTGAATACCAGCGCTGTATTAGTCTTCATGGCTAACACAGCTTTTGCTGAGCTGGTAACCTTTGCAGAAATATTTTTATAACTATTTTAGCATTAACTAAGAATAACTGTGTTACCATTGTGTTGTTATTTATGAGTAAACTATTTCTATTCAATTGTATCGTTATCCTTGTTTAAACAGTTAAATACTGCACAGTATATTTTTATTAGTAGTAGTATCTTTTTGCCGTATTTTATCCATTTTTAAATAAAATATAAATAATACGAACAAATCTCGCGCACTACGTCGCTCACTACTCGCGCGTGATTCCCTACTGATTCCCCGCTCTAGTGGGGCGCCGCACGTACTTGCATTTTCTATACCTACACGGGGAGTGAGACAGGCCTGGCTTCGTTTTGGAAAAACCTACTGAAATTATTGTACTGACGTACTTTGCGGCTTGAATTCACATAAATTGATATTTTTGATGAGACGGATATGAAACACAAGTTTAATATTATAAGGTTTTATTAATAAATTATTAGATACACACGTATGTACAAAAAATCGAAATATGACAATGATAACTAGGTAATTAATTAATTACCTAGTCATCATTGTCATGTTTCGATTTTTTTAATTAGGTATTTCAACCATATTTTTTTCTTGTTGGAAAAGAGATGTTCAAGAAATGTATGAGGTCTGGGCCAGGCCTACGTACAGTATATTATGTAAATATAGCTACCTAATATAGTAACCGTTTCCTATTCTTTATTTTGTTTAATTTCACTTCGTTTCCATGTACATTTAAATTAACTTCGTCAAGGAGAGCAACACAAAGTAAAATAAAACATGGCGGATCAGATCAGAAATAACTAAAGAATGTCATTTTGTCAATGACATGACTTTTGACAAAGAAAGACGTTAGACGTATGACATTCAAGACGACGTCTCTTCGTAAAACTGTCTACTAGGTACATCAAAAGTCAAGTCAAAACAACTGTCATGGCCGCCCTAAAAATAGTGTTCTCGTATTAAAAAACTCTTCAAATAATCTTTTTTGTACGCATGTACCCTTCTTCAAATTATTTTTTTTCGAATTTTTATGATATTTCCATATATTTTTCCTATTTACCTTTGTAGTGTACATAGAACTGGCCCAAAATCAAACATCTCTTTTGTGCAATTACCGTCGTTGTCAAATAAACCTTGTTTTACATATTATAAAAGCGATGATACATGATGAGTGTTTAAAAACCTATTAGACTAGGGCTAGATAATGGCTAGATAATGGACCTTTGAAAATGGTCTAAAGTGAAAAGAATTTATAGTAGGATGAAACCCATTGGAAAAGGAAGAGAATAATATTACAAAAATATTTTAATTTAATAGGCTTTAAGGGTAGAAAACGGTTTATCGCGATTTCCGGCAAAACTACAAGTTCTATGGAAAAAAGTTGTAGGTAGGTCTACAATTTTTGTATTTACATTTTTTTTCACATAGCCTCAAAATGTATGTGAAAAATTCAAATAACCAAGTTTTTGGTTTTTTATTTTTATCTTATAATAAACAATAATAAAAAAATCACGAAATTTAGTGCAAACTTACCTTTTTATGTTCCAAATATACCGTATTTTTTTATTACAAAAAAATATTTTTTACCTTATTTTGACTTAATATCGAAAAATTAACCCTAATTGTCAATCGAAAATTCTCCCCTCAAAAAACCAGCTTTTTTAAAATTGTCGGTGGGCTTTTTGTTCGTTAAAATATCTCCTTTCTGATAATGTTAAAAAATATACATTACCTTATTACATATACTCAGAAAATGCAAAGAAAAAAAATAGGTAGGTAGCAAGGCTATGTAGGTAATATGGTACCGTATATTTTTTACACAGAAAGAAGATATTTTAACGAATAAAAAGCCCAACGAATTTTTAAAAAAAAGGTGAAATTTTGTCGGGAGAATTTTCGATTAAAAATTAGGGTTAAATTTTCGATATTAAGTCAAAATAAGGTGAAAAAATAAATATTTTAAATAAAAAAAATTACAGTATACCTATTTGGAACATAAAAAGGTAAGTTTTCACCAAATTTCGTGAAAAAAAAAATTTTTTTTGTAATAAGATAAAAATAAAAAACCAAAAACTTGGTTTGAATTTTCCACATAAATTTTGAGGTTATGTGAAAAAAGTGTAAATACAAAAGTTGTATACATAGGTTGTAGATCTTTTACAACTTTGCCATTTGACTTTAACTTTTACTACAATTATCAAGCGTTGAATAACCGACGTAAATTTGTTTACATTTCCGATGTTGCCGTGTTAAGAGAAAAATATTTGCTAAAGTTTAAAATTTTGTCAGGATATTCTACTGAAATCCGCTACTTTTTCAAAAAATACCGAAAATCTACTGGACTACCAATTTTACAACGAAAATCTACTGTTGCAGTCACGAAGTATAGATAACAAGGAGTCCGAACGTAATGTTAAAATAATGGTCTCAATTACGGGGACAGATTTTTGCCGGTAGAGCGCGCGACGGTCCGACATGCACTCGTTTGAAATTACGCGGGAAGTTTAAAGTTGCTATTGACAGCTCTGGAAAGATTGAAATCTTATTAAATAAAAGTTTTAGGAAATTCTTAGAAACTGTTCTCGAAAAATAGATACCGTAGAACACGGTAATTGCCTAACGGTAATTTAAAAATAATTGTAATAAATAATAGTATTGGCAACACTCGGTATAATAGTATTGGCAACACGCGGTACTCGTCGGTCTCGCACGCCTAGCGGCAGAAAAGAGAACTAAGATCTGGTCCTATTATTGTGTACATAATTATTATTAAAAAGCCTATACCGTTCGGACTCCTGGTATCTATGCTTCATGGTTGCAGTAGTTAATCTACCGTACAACAGACCGAGTACTGTGAGCAAAAAAACAAGCCGAGCGAGAGGTTGGAAGAGAGGCTGTGTGTCCCTTTCTAGTAGGGTGACAGTAATATTTTCTGCTGTGGCAAACTGCAAAGCTGTGTGAGACAAATTGTGAAACACTGAATGACATACAGCTGAGGCTTTAAAAGTCGACTAGATTGTATACCTAGTGTAAAATCAAGAAGGTTTGAAGTGACGGCTGCATTAATATGTAACAGATTTTTATGTAATTCTCTGCCTTACTTAAACACTATTGAGCCATTTTTGTCGAATTTCTTCATTGTTGGGAATCTATAAAAACTGTATTATATATTATCACTAGCTTTTCCCCGCGACTTCGTCCGCGTGGAATAGTTACTTTGGGATATCGCTAAAATTTACCCGCGACTTCATTTACGTAGAAGAAGCGCTTCCACCTCACGACTGCCCGCCCGCTCCGCGCGCCTTACTATAGCGCGCATGATTATTTTATTACTGCGATATCTTCTAAAATACTCATTGAAATCAAATGATGTAAACGGCAAATTTCTTCTAGATTAAATGCTTGTAATGAATAACGTATTTACTTGGATAAGGATTAATATAATCTTTATGAAAACACCTTCACAAATAATGCTTACTTTTAGAACAAATTTGGTAAGTATAAAAAGGTTATAGTGAGCTAACCTTAAAAGATAGACATATACTGTCGCGGACTTTTTTTTAGAACTTTTAAAGGGGAACAATTCTGCCATACATCATTTTAGCGAAACTTTAACCGTTTCCGCAGCGTACGTAGCGAAAGCTCTCAAAAGGAAAAAAAGACCCCCGATTTTGTAACATTCTTGATTGGTACTCCGCTCGTATTGAGTTTAGCATGATACTATATAGCCTAAAGCCTTCCTCGATAAGTGGACTATCCAACACAAAAAGAACTTTTCAATTCGTACCAGTAGTTCCTGAGATTAGCGCGTTCAAACAAACAAACAAACAAACAAACTCTTCAGCTTTATAATATTAGTATAGATTAAAGGCCTTACTCGACTTCACATGTTTTTTTCTCAGTACTTACTACGATTCTAGGCGAGTCGCTACTGACTAGTTTATAACAAAACGTAGTACAATTGTAACTCTTAATAACGTCAGTTGCTTTAATGTTAACACTTTTATACTAGAATAACTAGATTAACATTAACAATTAACTTACTAATGTTACTAATAAACGAAATATTGCAACCAGCATAACTTTCACTTCGACAAGAATATACACAAATTTTTTTCACCATTTTGACTGTTAAATCATCAAATAAATAATAAAAACATAGTTACGGAGATACATGAAATAAAAAATAAAAACTATTTTCAATTTTAATATTATCCGGTGTTCAGCATAAAATATGTGTAATGGCGTATCTATTGTCTTGCGAATGATACCATAATATAATAAAACATAAATTTTGAGGTTATGTGAAAAAAGTGTAAATACAAAAGTTGTATACATAGGTTGTAGATCTTTTACAACTTTGCCATTTGACTTTAACTTTTACTATAATTATCAAGCGTTGAATAACCGACGTAAATTTGTTTACATTTCCGATTTTGCCGTATTAAGAGAAAAATATTTGCTAAAGTTTAAAATTTTGTCAGGATATTCTACTGAAATCCGCTACTTTTTCAAAAAATACCGAAAATCTACTGGACTACCAATTTTACAACGAAAATCTACTGTTGCAGTAGTTAATCTACCGTACAACAGACCGAGTACTGTGAGCAAAAAAACGAGCCGAGCGAGAGGTTGGAAGAGAGGCTGTGTGTCCCTTTCTAGTAGGGTGACAGTAATATTTTCTGCTGTGGCAAACTGCAAAGCTGTGTGAGACAAATTGTGAAACACTGAATGACATACAGCTGAGGCTTTAAAAGTCGACTAGATTGTATACCTAGTGTAAAATCAAGAAGGTTTGAAGTGACGGCTGCATTAATATGTAACAGATTTTTATGTAATTCTCTGCCTTACTTAAACACTATTGAGCCATTTTTGTCGAATTTCTTCATTGTTGGGAATCTATAAAAACTGTATTATATATTATCATTAAAGGCCTTACTCGACTTCACACGTTTTTTTCTCAGTACTTACTACGATTCTAGGCGAGTCGCTACTGACTAGTTTATAACAAAACGTAGTACAATTGTAACTCTTAATAACGTCAGTTGCTTTAATGTTAACACTTTTATACTAGAATAACTAGATTAACATTAACAATTAACTTACTAATGTTACTAATAAACGAAATATTGCAACCAGCATAACTTTCACTTCGACAAGAATATACACAAATTTTTTTCACCATTTTGACTGTTAAATCATCAAATAAATAATAAAAACATAGTTACGGAGATACATGAAATAAAAAATAAAAACTATTTTCAATTTTAATATTATCCGGTGTTCAGCATAAAATATGTGTAATGGCGTATCTATTGTCTTGCGAATGATACCATATAATAAAAAAGAAGGAAAAGGATTTAATGTAAACTGCATTTTTATTTAGTATTAGGTATATGACTATTTCTAACTTTTTTAATTAGAATATGATATAGTTATAAACATTTGTTAAAATAATAATAAAGTACACTCGTTTTATCTAAGATTTTTCAAGTCACTTTTTATAAATACCAACATTTTTCTGGTTGGCAACATGCAAGAACGAGACACACGGCCTCCCTTCTGGCTATCTCGCTCGGCTCGGATTTGCCTCAATGATACGTGCATTGTGAAATACACTCTATTACCAAGGTAATACAGTTCTTTTTAGCAATTACAAAATTCGGAGTCTTCTATCCATAGGTACTATATCCATGCATATGTGTCAAAGCAATGGACCTAGCCTAGGAATAACAACAGGACCGAGTATGTACTGTGAGCAAAAAAACGAGCCGAGCGAGAGGTTGGAAGAGAGGCTGTATGTCCCTTTCTAGTAGGGTGACAATAATATTTTCTGCTGTGGCAAACTGCAAAGCTGTGTGAGCGTAGACAGAGTATAGTAATATTCTTTACTCTGTCTACGTGTGTGAGACAAATTGTGAAACACTGAATGACATACAGCTGATGCTTTAAAAGTCGACGAGATTGAATAGTGTAAAATCATGAAGGTTTGAAGTGACGGCTGCATTAATATGTAACAGATTTTTATGTAATTCTCTGCCTTACTTAGACACTATTGAGCCATTTTTTTCGCATTTCTTCATTGTTGGGAAATCTATAAAAACTGTATTATATTATTATCATTAAAGGCCTTACTAGACTTCACACGTTTTTTTCTCAGTACTTACTACGATTCTAGGCGAGTCGCTACTGACTAGTTTGTAACAAAACGTAGTACAATTATAACTCTTAATAACGTCAGTTGCTTTAATGTTAATACTTTTATACTAGAATAACTAGACTAACATTAACAATTAACTTACTAATGTTACTAATAAACGAAATATTGCAACCAGCATAACTTTCACTTCGACAAGAATATACAGTCGGACAAGGATCTTTTGGCACTTGGATGGGGGCGTGAGTGTCGCAAATAAGAACAATATTTATTACTATAGGTCTACCAGAATCTGATGGCATTTAAAAAAAAATAAAAAATGTGATTTTCATATGGCAATGTCAAGTATGACCCGTCAAATCAAAGTACGTGATCTGTCAACCGCTGTTAAAATTTTGTGATTATGTTCTTGGAATTTGTTGTTTTTGTGAAAATATCCAAAAAGGCAATTCGATCTCAAGCGAGAAATATTGTTTTCTATGTCTATAGTAAAATACAGGAAGATGAAGGTGTAAATCGAACTCAATCTTATAATTTAAAGCTCGTGGTAGAGTTGACCGGTAAGTTAGAGTGAGTTGTTTTGATACTTTTAGTTTTTTTATATTTTCTTAGGTAATTATTGTGACTTCTTTAAATGTGTTTCCAGTACTACTATAAGGTGAATCGTAGCTGATGGCACATCGAATGATGGTTTGTTTTCCATGCCTAGTAAAAGGAGGAGAGGAGGAAAAAAGAAAATCAACATAAGACAGTTTCGATTTATAGTTGATTAGGAATAAAGTAAACGAGTTATATACAGTTCGGAAGGAAATTCCAACATTAAATAAACTGTGGCCAATTTAATTGTATGTTATTCGTAATAAATAAGTATATAAAGTAATTCACGATTGATTTATTTTTCATGAAATATCATTATCATTACATAGTATAAAACTAAGTCCCTTTTTTGTCTGTCCCCTATGTATGCTTAAATCTTTAAAACTACGCAACGGATTTTGATGCCGGTTTTTTAACAGATAGAGTGATTTAACGGGAAGGTTTTTAGGTATATAACATGCATAACATAGTAGAGGTACACAAATAATTTTAGAGGTTTCTAAAGTCCTAAAAAATCACATATTTTGCGCTTACATTGAAAATGCTGGCTGAACACTACGAGATAGATCAAAATTATGTACTACAGTTGTATTCATCTTTAAAAAGCCTACAAAAAAGTCCGCGATGGCATATGTCTATCTCTTAGGGATAACCCACAATAACCATTTTTTTATCCTTTACTTTGATTTTAATTAAATAGGTAATTTACAAAGCGATTTTAAGCAATACAGTATTAATCCTTATCCAATTAAGTACCTTAAATACATTGTGCATTTAAGATAGATCAATACTGCCCTTTACGGCATGTAATTTAAATGAATATTTTCGAAGATATTACAGATTTAAAATGCAGGGATATAGTGTTGCTGCGCGGCGCGGGCTCTCGCGTTTCTACATCGCGCTATCGAAAACGCGGGACGTATACAGTATAAAGAGGTTCACGAATATTTTGAACTGCAGCACAGAATACATAATAGTAACTGCAGTTCTTAATTCCTATGGAATATCCAGAGGTGGTTTGTCAGTTTTGTTGGAATGTCAAATAACTTTACTTACTACATAGTACATAGTATAAAACAAATCGCTTTATCTGTCTGTCCCTATGTAGGTATAGTATATTGTATGCTTAATCTTGTATGCTTAGATCTTTAAATCTACGCAACGGATTTTGATGCGAGTTTTTAAAATAATAGTCTTTAAGTATTTAGTCTTTAAGATTATGGTAAAACTTATATTCAAGTGCAATAAATATAATATTATGTAAGTATATTATCAAGTGGTCGCGCATGTCGTGTCGAGGTGATAGGGTCCCATTTTTAACAATTTGCATTGGGCAAACCTAAAAACATTTTCAATATTGTATCAGAAGTATATTGCTGTAAGTAGGTAGAGAGTTATTCGCCGATTCCGAAGTAGTTTTTTCTCCAAGAACACTATTCCACGCGGGCGAAGCCGCGGGCAAAAGCTATTTTTCTATATTATACACCGAACATTCTTCACACAGTCTTATTATAATTCATGTTCAATAATACTAAAGACATAATTAAAAATTAACCAGTATCAAGATCGTTTAATCCAATTTCCCCAGTATTGCACACTACAAAATTTTATTTCCCTATTTGCCATGGCAAATAGGGAAATAGATTCTGGTACACCTATAAAAGTGAAATTTTACAAGCCATAGGTACTATATCCATGTTATACAAATATGATGGAAATATGAGACAGACGGTGAAATATCATTAATTGGTCTCTTTCTATCTATTGCAATAATTTTCATGATAAAAGAAACAGCAATATATTTTTTTTGCTCATTTTAGAAACATTTGACTTCAAAACTTTGACAATTAACGAAATGTGGAACGATCCGCCATTATTTGCTCATTAACTGTGGTAGGTCTCCTGTCAAAAGGTTGTTTATGTTTTGTATAAATGGATTTTTGAATTCATGAATAAAAAATTAAACCGACTTCCAAAGTAAAAATACACAAAAAAAGTATGAAATAAAATTTATTTTCTAAACAAGTCCCCTTTTAAATTCGGCTAAAATTTAAACTATTTCTCTACTCAATCTTCTTAATTTTGAAGTCGATACCAGCCCAAACAATATTTTATAGAACTCACGTTCAAATTTGCTGGTACCTAAGATTAAGAACCCTGCTGGTACCGACGTTTCGTTTCGACGAGTTCGTTTTTCCAAAACTTCATCGATAGCTTTAAACATTGCCTCTTCGTCCGCCTCTCAACTCCTAATTCCCTTTTCTGGTAATTTCTGACCATAATATTTCTGCAAAGCAAAATTATAATATCAATTTTACAAACTAAATTAATAAGCAATGGGGCACATTCATACAGTATGAATGTGCCCCGTACACTACTGTATGAACCTACCCCATCACAAGAAAATTAAATTAAAATATTGCTAGAAAAAAGTCAAACATAATATATACAATTATTCACATGTTAATTCACAAACTTGACCCTATTATCTTTTAAATAAAATAGAACTGAATAATCTAGCGAGCAGCTTTTAGTAAAAAAAAATACATTATATGTGAGGTCATAAAATTACTTACGCCTGGCCGAATCAGTTTTTATGGCACACCGCCGCGCGTTTTGTACCGATTGCATTCAAACTCCGTCAGCAACCACACGCTTAATACAGCTACGTATACACGTTTAAGTCATTATGTTGATATACACCTAACGTCAAATATATATCTAGTGTATGAAGGTCCCCCTTGTATGAATCTGCCCCACCTTCCCCTACTTAGTATAGATTTAAAAAAAGCTCGCTCTCAGAGTCAGTTAAAGGATCATTAACTTGATTAAATTTAAATACCGGAAAACCTCTATTTAACTTGCTAATTGTGGATTAAGTCGTTCGAATTTGAGGTTATTTAGTTATTTGTTTTTGTAAATAATTACATTTGAATTTTACTTATACGCAATAGCGTACTAGTTATTGTGGTTATTACCTCAGTTACTACTACGTTGTTTTTACAATTTTTATGCAAAATGTCTAATCAGACGGACTTTATAGATTTTGTAAATTTTTCTATAAGATTCAGAAATGTAGGACCAAGATGACCAAGACGCTATAGAAGACATATTATTCGGATCCTTTCACTAAATATTCAATCCAAGAAATCCATGTTAGATATAGATTCACTCCGAAGTCCGATGTTGTAAAAACTTAATAATAATATGTAGAAATTAGATTTAAATAGACCAGATACCTATTAGAAGAGGATTACCATTTACTCCCAAAATAATGCTTCTGCTAACTGTAAGATATTTAGCTACCAGGCAGTTTTCAGGTTAGTTTCTAAATTATAGTAGGTACTTAAAATAATAAACAAAACTAGAATCATGAGAGTTTACTATGTGCTTGTAATAATATTATATTTTGTATGTTGCTAATTTTTATAGAAGCTTGAAGATGTGATTGATATCTGTCAGTAATCGGTCTCACGAATTGTCAGCAAAGATACTGCATTAATTGCTATGAAAATGCAAGGTTTTGTAATGTTGCCGGCTACTGTACAGGATGTTAACACTGCAAAGTAAGATATATTTTATTAGTTTTGAACTAAATGTATACCAAGCTAATGTATTATTATAATATTAATTAAACTACATCTAATGATTATATTATAATTAGGTAATTTAAATATTACATTTTTGTTACAGAGGACAATTTCTGGGGTGATTGGGTGTATTGAATTAAATATCATTATTAAAATAAAAAGCTATACCTACTTACCTATGTTCTATTTATAAGATGTCATCATTCTTTCCATTCCGAGCTACCAAATCATGAATTTCCTTTGAATCTCTGAGATAACTTTAAAGAAATAGGTATTCTGACCGTCGCTTCACAATATATTTGGACAAATACACAATTCAATGGACAATGTGTTGTATATCAGAAATAATCTAAATAATTACAAAAAAAGTGATCATATTTAATAATAATATAGGAATACAAGAAATAAAAATAAGTTAAATATACCTGTGATGAGTGATCAGACAAATTTACAATAGAATCCCAGAAAACGTTCAGATTCTTTCCATTAATAAATTAAAAAAGGTTGTTAAAGAATGTTTGTGTGCCAAAGCTTAATATAAGGTCAATGGTTTCATCATTTTACCACCTTGGGAATAATGCAAGGCTGCTTCTATGTAGGTATGTACTTATTATGTATATTGACTTATGTCTTAGATTAAGTACTACTACATTGTAAAAAAAGGGTGGGCTTTATGATAGGGGTAGTCTGAATTTATATATTTTGATGGTTGGGTTTTGTGGGGGGTACTTATTCCATCATTTTGGTACCAATTTTAGGGTGAGGAAATGAGTATTTTACTTTTTACAGCCATTTTTGTGACTAAAATTTTAATATTGTTTTTCACTTTTTTCACAAAAGTTACTTAGGTAAATCTGTTTTTATCACTAAAATGTGTATAATAATGCTGGTTTCTTAATATAATAATATAATATAATTTTCGTTTTATGTGGAAATCTACACTAATATTATAAAGAGGAAAACTTTGTTTGTATGTTTGTTTGTTTGTTTGTTTGTTTGTAATGAATAGGCTCAAAAAGTACTGGACCGATTTCAAAAATTATTTCACCATTGGAAAGCTATATTATCCACGAGTAACATAGGCTACATTTTATTTTGGAAAAAAATAGGGTTCCGTAAGATATTTGGGTTTTTCGGACACAAGGTGTAAAAAATCAACCAGAAAAGTTACTTATTTTGCGTACGCTGCCTAAACTATAAAAGATAGAACCATAAAATGTTCTAATTAATTGTAGATCTTATAAATATCTACAAAAAAGTCCGCGACACACTATACCTATCTATCTCGAGTGAGGCACAATAACCATTTTTTTATTTAGAAATCTTGAATTTTTTTTGGACTACATTTAAACGCGTTTATTTTACTCATGCTATTAATCCTTATCAAAATAAATTATTTCATCACTAAGTACAGTTTATGAAGATAATATTTGGTCCTTGAATGATTAAAATTCGACGTTTGGTTTTGAAGTTATGGCGAAATTAAAATATTACGATTTGTGCTGCACGGCCCGTTGCGAAGTGGGCGTCACCAAGGCGGGAGTGTTTAGATCTATGAGTAAGGTACCCGCGCGGCTCATTTTAAAATTTAAATTAGTTAATATTCTTAAGAATTTCATGCAGATTATAAAATAATCTATCCCCTACACTATATACTTTTAATGAATAACTTAGAAGTTATCGCAAAATAACAGCGCGTGTTTTCGAAGCGCAGCGAGTGAGTTAGGCCGAATGCGATAAGCGATTATGCGCGTTCGATCCATAAGAATTATTGGGTAATTTTTTTGTTTTGTGTTCGTTGTAACGATGGATAGATACTTGAATACCTATTTATTTAGTGTTTGTTGTATTGTTAGTCCTGAAGAGTATAGGTATTTCATACGATCAAAGTATACCCACCTACTTATTTCATTAAGTTTTAGTAGGTACATACCTATATTCATTTGTTTCTGTTTGTTTTGACTAAATTTCTCCCGTTTTGTTAGAGGTTTGAAGACATTCTGTAGTATGAGTATCAGTATTATACCCGTGCGAAGCCGGGGCGGGTCGCTAGTATTATATAAAATAAATTAATTGTAAAAAACACATCAACTAAAAAACCGGCGTGAAGTAGCGTTAGAGTAGTTTTGGGTTAGGTAAGAATTACTTTTTTATCACGTTCAAAACGTCTTCGGAGTGGTAACATGGCCTCACGAAAACCCGGTGTGAAATAATGTGTGTTGTTTTGGGTTAGGTTAGGTAAGAACTTTTTTATCACGTACAAAATATCCCCAGAGTGGTAACAGTACGGCCTTACAAAATACCAGGTGGTAAATCACGTTTGTGTGGGTGGGTTGGGTTAGGTTAGAACTTTTTTATCACGTTCAAAACGTCTTCGGATTGGAACACGGCCGTACAAAAACCCGGCGTGAAATAACATTTGTGTAGTTTTGGGTTAGGTTAGAACATTTTTATCACGTTCAAAACGTCTACGGAGTGGTTACATAGTCTTGCAAAAACTCGGCGTGAAATAACGTTTTGTAGTTTTGGGTTAGGTTGGGTTAGAACTTTTTAATCACGTTTAAAACATCTTCGGAGTGGTAACTCGGTCTTACAAAAAGCCGGTATGAAATAACGTTTGTGTAGTTTTGGGCTAAGTTAGGTTAGAACTTTTTTATCACGTTAAAAACGTCTTCGAAGTGGAATATGGCTTAAAAAACCCGGCGTGAAAAATACATCACTCCTCCCTCAATATTGATTAAATATTTTCACAAAATACTGAAGAATTTCGAGAAAATTTGTAAATTTTCAAATGCACTATTCTCAAAAACTATACATTTCCTCACGCAGGGAATGGTGGAGGGGGGTTAGGTAACCCTCCCCCTCCCCTCCTCCCCTCCCCCCTATTTAGGCTACACCTATTCTAAAGCAACCCCTAAACCAATATTTTTTGAAAAGATCAATTTTTCATCATGTAGCACAATTTGAATTTGATTAATAAAAGACAATACATATTGTTCGATGCTCCAGCCAGGATCCTCTATGTTGAATATCTTGGGGATTCTTCTTATAGGTTACATGGAGATACAAATGATACAAATCATAGCATCACAATATGTTGATTTATTACTACACGTACAACAGATACATTTAATATAATAACTCATATAACAGAGGAGCATACTAATACATGTCTATACTATACATAGCCTTTCGGCTAACTGAATAATCTATCTTAGGCATCAAAGTGACAGTACGAAGTTTGGCATTGACATAACATGTTCTTAATTAATTATCATGTTATGTAACACATATAAAATAATTCCTTTTATTTATTACTATTTTGTAACTTTTCTAATATTTTGCCGCTTCTTGTTTTATTTCTTGGTACAAAATAGAGATAATGATCTTAAAATTATGTGCGATAGCTCATTGGATCCATAATGACGTCTCGAAAAATGTGCCAAAAGCGTGTATTAGCACATAAAAAATTGCAAAAGTTATAAACAATTAAAAATGAAAAAAAAAATGGCATTTCGTTTTTTGCCAATATTTAATAAAATATTAATATTTAAGTCAAAAAAAGATTCTGAAAGAGGAGGAAATTTCCAATAAAAAACTCCTAACTCCCAGAACTCTATCTCCATTATTTATAATTTTAATTTAACGCTGAAAATAGGTCTGCGCGTGACATTTTTAGGATGCGCGCGTGGCGTCAAAAGCGAGTACGGCACATTAATTAATTTATTTAAGGTATTGATTTTTTTTTTAAATTTGAAAAAATTATGGTGTGTTCTGAACACTATAAATAATTTATTCCCGTTGGAAATTTTACTTAAAGTTAATTTTTCAACGAGTTAAACAATTGTTAACTAACGAAATTTTCTCGAACTACCGTCTTAATTGTAAGTGAAAAAAATGTTTAAATAATGGTCGTAAAAAATTTTCGCTTCGTAGAGCCTTTCTTACATACATACTTAACAAGATCGTGCCATAAAAGTTAAAAAAATATTTATACTTTGTTTATAAAAAATTTTTACTTGAACAAAAACTTGAAATTTAGTGTTTGTTTGAAATGCTCTTTAGCTGTTTGGTTTCTCACCCATATTATGTGCCATTAGGTGGCGCTTTAAATTGCCATTTAGTGAGAATGTCTTTGAACATATGTCGCAGCTGTATGGTTTCTCCCCCGTATGTATCACTAGGTGGTAGTTTAAACTTCTCTTATGTGAGAATTTCTTGGAACATATGTCGCAGCTGTATGGTTTCTCACCTCTATGTATCACTAGGTGGCTGTTTAAATTGCTCTTTCGTGAGAATGTCTTTGAACATATATCGCAGTTGTATAGTTTCTCACCTCTATGTATCATTAGGTGGATGTTTAAATTGCCCTTTTGTGAAAATGTCTTTGAACATGTGTCGCAGCTGTATGGTTTCTCACCTTTATGTATCACTAGGTGGCTGTTTAAATGGCTCTTTCGTGAGAATGTCTTTGAACATATATCGCAGCTGTATAGTTTCTCACCTGTATGTATCATTAGGTGGATGTTTAAATTGCCCTTTCGTGAGAATGTCTTTAAACATACGTCGCAGCTGTATGGTTTCTCAGCTCTATGTCTCACTAGGTGGCGGTTTAAATTGCCCTTTAGTGAGAACGTCTTTGAACATATGTCGCAGCTGTATGGTTTCTCCCCCGTATGTATCACTAGGTGGCTGTTTAAATTGCTCTTTCGTGAGAATGTCTTTGAACATATATCGCAGCTGTATAGTTTCTCACCTCTATGTATCATTAGGTGGATGTTTAAATGGCCCTTTTGTGAGAATGTCTTTGAACATGTGTCGCAGCTGTATTATTTATCCCGCGTATGACTCATGATGTGTAGTAGTAATTTGGTTTTGCACGGAAACGTCTTCAAACAAACATCACAGCTGAGCGGTCCCCTGTAACAGCCGGACTGAGCTTCACCGGCATGGTCTCGCCCCTCGCAGTCATTTGTGTTGTCTTGCTCGTCGTCTCGTTCGATACCTACACAAAAGTACTGTTATGATAATGTTTACTTCAACATCTATTAACTAATACACTGGGGGATATTTTTACTAATTATTTTTAAGTTTGCTGATTCTATTTCAAAGGAAATAATTAAGTTGTAGAATATTTTAGCATTTATTAAGACTTCCACTTGACAGCATTCGGCTTTAGATATATTAAATAAGTAAGCTGTCATTATTACACGGCAGCGAGCGTATACTTAGTTTGGATGTAAGATAATATCGATATTATACCTACGGCCCCTACGTATCGTACGTATTGTATCTGAAAAACGCTACTTTTCAGAAGAGCGATTTGAAGTTTATTTTTCTTTTAACTTTGTCCATAATAGTTATATCCTTCACATAAAATGTCTACAAGACTTTGCGTACTTATTTGTTATTCTTCCTGATAATACTGTAAACGTAAACTTTTGTGAGGATGGATGGATGTTTGTTACTCTTTCATGCAAAACTACTGAATGCATTTTGTTGAAATTCGGTATTCGGTAGTTTAGGCTCTGGGTTAAAACATTGTACAACAGTGTACTTTTTATCCCGAATAATATAGTGTTCCTTTGGGTACTGTATTTATGCAGGCGAAGCCGCGGGCAACAGCTAGTTATTTATAAACCACTGTATTATAGAAACAGAAAAAAACTTAAATCATTTGGGAAATACGAATTTTGTGTATAATTTATTACTGGGATAACAAACAAAGAATCTTTGTATGTGGTACGTGTTGCGATAAAAGTAACCATACAGGTTAGTTACTTCTCTTAGTTCTGACTTACCCCAAATTTTCAGCAAAAACAAGTTCAGCATTTATGCACAAGCAAACTTACTTTTAGATGGATAATAATAATAATAATACATAATATGGATTAAAATAGTGTTACTTTATGGTTTAAATAGGTATACAGAACAAATGTCTCAATCATACCTTTTTGAACTGATAAAATTGATTTAATGAAAGACTGATGTTTTCTTTCATCATCGATAATTTCATAATTATTGTTGTCAGATGAGAGAGCTAATAACGGAAGATTTAGATACTCATGATTATTTTCATAGCATAAATAGGCAATACATAAGCCATCAACGAAGAGGAAAGAGTCAAATATATTCCCTATATAGTCACTGATATTCTGTTTTGTGCAATATAAGGTTATACTGCACAAAACAGAATGTCTGTAAAAGCCTTGTAAAAGCCAACAGAATTTTTGCTACAAATAATACTTTAAGTGCCGACAAGGAAATTAAACAAATCGTTAATTGAGACCAAATCAGAATTGTTTTACTTCTATTTCTTTTGATTCATAATTTAAACCTTAATTGTCATATCATAAGATTACACTTAAAAAAATAAATGAAATATCCTGAAATTTAAACTTGATATCGAAGTAGAAGCTTAGCTAGAATTTCTAAGCTGATACAAGTCTGAAACAAACACGAAAATTGAAATTTCAATATGTATACTATTATGATAAAAACTTATTTGAATAGGTGAAAAATAGCAATAGTCATAAAATGGTTTCTAAATTAGGAAAGCCTTGTGTAGGAGTTATCTCAAACAGCTATGAAAATAATTAAATAATTATTAGTCTTCTTACATTTTTTTCTGCTTTGACTCTTAAGCTTTTTTACTACTTTACTACAAGAACTGAGCTAAAAGAGCGTATTCGACTAGTTGACTTTCATTAATACCATTAAAAGTCGGAATTAATACAAACTGCACCACATACTTCATCGCACAAGCTTTTATGTGATACGTGTATCGTTGAATCAGTGCTACCAATTGGATGCGTTAGAACTGACCATGTGTAGGCTTAGATTGCCATGATAGTTGGCACTTTTATTTCAATATGGAACTGATCCAATCGATAGCATTAAGGGTCCCATACATGGTCCGGTCTGCCTTCAGTTCGGCCTGAACGGATGCAAAATCGTATCGTGTGTGTGCAATTTCGAGATCGCATCAGTCGGCCTTACGGACTGAAGCGATTCGTTCCAGTGTTGCCAGCTGTTTTTTTGTGAAACTACTAACTCGTATCGATTTGTACTAAAAACTACTAAAGAAGCTACTTAACTTAGGAATTCTTAAAGCCCCCCAAAAACCGTTTTATTATAATTTTTTTTTTCATTAATTGAATTTGATTATAAATTTTACCATTAAATTAAATTATACTAGGAAATATTACGTATTTAGTAGTCATTTTGCATATGATTACTGTCTGGCTTTTTCTTACTTAAACACTACTAATAACTAAATTTCTACCAAGGCGGGAATAAAATACTCAATTTAGTAAAATTTTGTAAAATAACTAAGTTGGCAACATTAATTCTGGCCTGACCGAGCGGCCTGAACGCGCGGCCTGTCCTGACCGTGTGTGGACAAATCGCTTCAGTTCTTGCCCGAGCCGCGGCCGTACGGGCGTGTATCGTGTACAAGCGTTGTATGAGTTTTCGCGGTGTTTAAATACAAAATTGATAAACACGACCGTAGCGCGCGGCAAACCAGAATGGACTGATGCGACTGTTCCGTGTGTGGGCCCGAATCAGATCAGGCCGAACTGACGTAAATTGTGTTGGATGCGATTTTTTCCGTGTGTGTGCTCGAATCCGTTCAGGCCGAACTGACGTCAGTTCTAACTGAAACGATCGGCCTCTCGTCTGTGGGGGCCTTTAAGTCGATCGGATAATGGGTAGTATGGTGTATACTAGGCTGCTGTAATAATAATGATACTATTCTGCTATCATCTTCTATATAACTATTTTTTAAATTACTGAATAATGACTGACAAGCTTCCAACTACCCCATTCATAAAATACTTTAACTATTAGTTGACCTAGTCATCTTCTGTCAAGTGATCTTTTAACAAGTATCTGACAAAGATTGATTAGCTATTCGTCGTTTAAATATTGAAAAAATATGGGACTCGGGCTTTTATATGACATAGTGTGATTCGAAAATGTTATTTTAAAATTGAGTAAACCTCTGGCGCCAAACGTCTATCTAAGAAGGATTCATCACCCACCAACTCCTACAAATTAATCCAACAAGCTGGCATATTAAATAAATATGTAATTAAATGTTTTTTTTTTATACAGAAAATCAATTTCGTCTTTAGAATTAAACATAAAACTTCATTTTACATAAACACTTATATCGAATCTGAACAAAAACTGTAAAAACAATCGTAAGTGGCACTTACGGTAAATATCAGAATTACATTTACCACGTAAAGTATCGTATATGTCAGATTCGATACAAATATGCTAAAGAAAAACGATGTAAAGTACCGGAACTGCCACTTACGATATTTTTGGAAAATGAAAATCCATCGTAAGCAATCGGTTCTGCCCGATTCAATACTTTATTAAGTAACATTTTCAATTCAAGAAAAAAATATTAATGCTAATTTGTACAATATATTTACGTAACTTGTGAAGGCCAGAAACAAAATCTCCAAAAATTAAAAGATTTGTTCTACCGTCTCTCTTCTACTGTTAAATCCAGAAGATTGTGGCAAAAAAAGACTGTCAGTATCGCATTACATGGAGGCCCGTAGCTACTACATATTCCTAGAGGAAGCTAGCACGACCACAATATGTACATACCTTCATCTCCTATCTCCTCTTCTATCTCTTGTTTTATTTCTACATTTTCCGTGCTCTGTTCCTGCCCTTGTTCTCCCCTGCCCTTGAGATCTTCTGTGACCGGGTGTTTAGTGGAACTTTGGCGATCATATTTGTCAATAACACTTTGACTTAACTTCACTATATTCAAAACCAGAACCTTTGCCTTCTGCTGTGCATCAATATTGTCCACATTCGACAACTCCTGTGTAATGCTGGCAAGAGGATCTTCACACACAATGGAAGATTTTTCATCTACCTCAAAGTCAATGCATAGAATTTCATCTTGTTCAAGCTCTAAAAATAACTCAGACAAAATAATAATAATATCTATATAATATAAGTGTATATTATTATTATATATAATATAATAATAATATACACTTCACACCACGTAAATCTGGTCCAGTGCTAAGTATTCAAAGAAGAAAAAGACAGCGAAAAGTATATATTTTAATACATACATTTAAGTTTGTACGTATAATAAAAACATATTACATCTCCATGATCCAGAAATATTGTAAACTGTTTGTTCCCTCTGCAGGATTCGAACCCGCAACTCTGGTAACCCTGAGCTACTTTGCTGTGTTTAATTAGTTACATAATATGCCAAGTAGAAAAGTTACTGGGCCAACCAAGCAAGAGCCAAGAAACTTCTCAAGAGAATGTCTATTCTTCAATTATTTTTATATTATTTGAAGACCTCCGTGGCTCAGTAGTGAGCGCAGTGGCGCCGCCGGAGGTCGCGGGTTCGAATCCCGCCAGGAAACAAAAAAAGGTTTCTGAGTTCCTGGGTCATGGATGTGTATTAAATATGTGTATAATATAATAAAAATCTTAAATATTAGTATAGTATAAAAATTATTAAATATATTTCCATTGTCTGGTATCCGTAACACAAGTTCATCGGATACTTAGCATGGGGCCAGATTGACGTGGTGTGAAGCGTCCATAGATATTATTATTATTATTTATATTAAAACCTACCATTGTCACTGAAAAGTTCTGTCCTCAATTCTAACTCCTGTTTCCTATATGAAGAGACGGTTGTGGTAGAATTAACCGCCGTCGCGTTTGTATTTTCTAGAATTTCTTCCTGTAGAGCACCTAAAAATTACAAATAAACTCAAGTGGCCAAAAAAGTAATCCATTGTAAATTGTAATAGCTAGATGAGCTTCGAAAAGGACTCTTGTAGTTACAAGAACGGTATAAATTGTGTTAGTATAGGTGTCCACGTATATAACCTACTATTGTCATGGTAAAATCCCGTCTCTCCGTCTGACTCCTGTTTGATATGAGAGAGTGTTGTAGAAGTAATTATCTTTGTCCTGGAAGTTGATAGTTCTAACAAAGATCCAAAAACTCCAAGCGTAATGTTGATCTAAAAAAAAAGTAAACAAACTAAACTAGACATATCAGTTAGTTACTTTGGGTGCCATTTTTGTTGTAAATAAATTAAGCACTTAATTATAAAAATATTTTATATAAGTCATATTATTTTTTAATGTTTCTTTTATGTACCTTATTCTGGAATATTTCATCAATGAGGCCCCGTGTCCTTACGGCCAGCTGCTGCAGCTGGTGACATTGCCGCAGTCTCGTAAGGCAAATGTAACACATCCAGCACTCATCGTCTCTAATCTATTGATGGTGATAAACAGACATATTAATATTACACATTTAATCATACATTATTCTATTCAACATGTTACAAATAAGTCAGTACAGTAAAAGCTCTTTATTCGGGGGGTTTATGTTCCGTAAATATGCCGCAAATACCGAAACCGTGAATATGGAATGGTAATTTGTATGGGATTATAGGAGATACTTTCCTAGCTAACAAAAGAAAAAAATAAATATATTGAAAAATAGATTTTTTTGAAGTTTTAATCTTCAGGTTTTAACAATGGTTTGTGTGGTTCACATCGAATGAGCATGATATGGATGCAATCGACTTTCTAAGGCGTAAACGATCAAGCATCTCTATTTTTATTTTACTTTAAGCGGTAACAGTTAACACTGATTTTTTTTGCATAGATAGCAACTAGTTTTCTATTTTTTTTTTTCGAAATTAAAACAGCGTGATAGACGTGTTACTCGGTCAAAATGTTTGTAACGAATAGAAAGATGAAAAAATAATACTAATACTTGAACATTGAGTAATAAAGTTGCTTTACTTAAGCATTCTGTATATTTTTTAACCCATTTGCCGACACGTTGACCGATGTGCCAATTCGATCCATGAATAAAGATTTTTTTTTATCAATATATTTGACAAGGCTTATGGTGCTCTTGGCATCTATGTCAGCCTCATAGTTTTATTCCAATTAATAAAGACATAATATTGTATTCAAATGCGACCCTTCACAGATAAAATATAAAATTTAATTAACAAACGGGCATCCCCTCGAGAGAGGCGATGCCAAAATAATATTAATTTGTTCCCCAAACAAATTCTTTGGGAACATCCGACTTCTGAGGTCACAATTTCAGTCACAATCCACCAACAAGCGCATTAAGTCTTCCGTGACACCACAGTGAATACACTGAGGGGACTCCTTTTTCCCAATAATATAGGTATATTAATCACAATTAAACTTGTTAAGTGGAACATGGCCGGAACGCAACCTCATAGCTGCAACCAAACTATTTCTAGAAATATTAATGCCTTCAAACCATAGGCTCAGACCTGGCTCATTGTTCAAAGTCCTGTACCAGATCTTTACCCGCGAATACAGGAATTGGTCGCATATTTTTAATCCGCAAATAAGAAGCTTTTACTGTTTACTGATATTATTAACACAGCTAGTTTATAATTAGACATAATGCAGTTATTATTATTATTTTTTGTTTTACAGTTTGCTCAATAGCAAATTCAATAAAGAGTAGGCATAGACTATGTGCATGGTAAAACAAAAACGGACTGCAATGAAATAATCCTAATACTGTATTTTTCTGTATTATTTTTATTACACAAATGAATAGCTGACTGAAATAACTGAAAAATAAGACAGTTTTTCACAAGGAATAGTATACTAAAAATCGAATTGTTCAACGATATGGCTGACTGTTCGAAGCACTTTTGTGTGTCTCGTGAAAACGTCCCATATAAAAGTCATACTAGTAAGTGACGTCACATATTAGTGAGTTGCTACATGGTTGCTACGAAATGTATGGCCATAATATGCACAAAATTTCTGATATCATGTAATTTTGAGCGTTTATGTTGATACATACCATAGTAAGCATAGATATATAATATTAAAATGAGGTAGATATGTTATAAACGCGTAAAAATGAAGACTCGAATTGGTCCGAGTCGGGTCAATTTTGGTTAGTATGCGACCAGCTGGTCGACGCGTAGCACGTACTACGCGTCCCGCGCGCCTTGCACAAAATTCCATCGTGTGTCTATAAAAGCTGTAAAAACCATGACAAAAAAATGAATAAAACTCAAAGAATTTTATTCCCCATGAGAATTTACAACATTTATTACTATCAGTCAAGTATTTTGTTAAAAATATATTTTTCAACAATAAATAATTTCAAGAAAATACTGACAGTTTATGTCATAAGAAAATGGAAAGTAATGTCAATATTTACTTTTTTGTGAATCTATTATGCACGAAGTATAGATAACAAGGAGTCCGAACGTAATGTTAAAATAATGGTCTCAATTACGGGGACAGATTTTTGCCGGTAGAGCGCGCGACGGTCCGACATGCACTCGTTTGAAATTACGCGGGAAGTTTAAAGTTGCTATTGACAGCTCTGGAAAGATTGAAATCTTATTAAATAAAAGTTTTAGGAAATTCTTAGAAACTGTTCTCGAAAAATAGGTACCGTAGAACACGGTAATTGCCTAACGGTAATTTAAAAATAATTGTAATAAATAATAGTATTGGCAACACTCGGTATAATAGTATTGGCAACACGCGGTACTCGTCGGTCTCGCACGCCTAGCGGCAGAAAAGAGAACTAAGATCTGGTCCTATTATTGTGTACATAATTATTATTAAAAAGCCTATACCGTTCGGACTCCTGGTATCTATGCTTCATGCTATTATGGATGCATGCATTTCTGACATAGAGTAAATAGTACAGAAGCGAATATCGTTATCTTGTACAGAATTTCAGACCGTTGACTTATTTTATATTTTATCTAGCTCGAAGGATATTTTGATAAGATTGACGAAAATAATGTTATTATATTGTTCAATCATTTAAATTAATATCATTAACTTTTTAAAATTGTAAAATATAGAAAAAATTGTGAGATGTTAACGAAGTAACTTAGAACGATTTGAGGGCCTAACAGTAAAGTAACTGCTGCTTTTATTTGATTTAAATTCATCAATCTTGAATTTTAAGAGATACAGGTTAGTTTTTTTCTTTTGCTTTTTATTGAGCGACAGGGACAGAACTACGCTATTGGATGCGCTATTCGTCACTTAATAGGCGATTGTGAATAGTGAAACAGATCCATAATATAAAAATTCCTATCACATTTCTGGCTTAGTGAAACGGTTTACAACAAAGATATATTTATTATACATTAGCTGTATGTACTTAACAGACGTTGTTTGATGGAAATATGAATTGAAATAATTATTCCTCCTACATAAAACTATATATATAGCCTATACCCTATAGTCTGTATCTTAATAATTTTCACTTTAATAATTTCGAACTTAGTATTCCATTGTTCATAATACTTACAGATTGAGTCGTAGTGAACTTTTTTTTGACGTTTTGGCTACTTTCCACACATCGTACACACACGTAACAATCCGTAAGTGTTTAAAACAATGAACATATTCGCGTAAAAATCAGAAATCAATATTAGTATTTTTTAAAATAATAATAAAATTGTTTAATTTTTTTTCCAGGAAGACATAATATATACAGCAGAAGACATTTACACAGCGTTGCCATTTGGCAACTTTGGTTGCCATTTTGGCAACATTTGACCCTTCGTGGCAACCAAATGGCAACCAGGCTCAAATGGCAACATTTTGGCAACTTTTCGACTTGTCGCGCGATATTCAGTAAAAAATATCGAATAACTTTCCCAGAACTGAGCACATCGAAATGAACAAAATCAAAATCTTGAACACATTATTATTTCCAAATGAAAACAATTCATAATTAGTAGATAAACAAATTGTACCCGTATTTCTACATCCAAAAAGTATATTTTGGACAGGGCCGCCGTAAGCGGGCGGGCGTGCAAAGCGTGCACCGCACAAGGGTGGCACGCCCAGAGGGGGGCGGCAAATCAAGCGACTCATCACGTACTACCTGATTCAAGTCATTGTCATAATACCCACGTCTCCATCTTATAAAAATACATATAATATATATTATACAATCATAGTTTGGAAAAAATCCAACTGAATGTCGTTAGCACCGCCATCTATTGACATCCGTTAAAACTAAAATGCATTTTTTTTATTAATTTGTTGTGATTACTGTCGGTATTGATTTGCCGACAGCCTTTTACCTTAACATTTTTTTTCTTGGTTTGTAAAATAACCTAACCCCCCCGAAATGGGCCGGCTGGTCCATGTGGATGACCCATATACAGAGGCCTATTTAGAAATTTTGCGCCCCAGGCCAATTAACATATTTTGCCGCCCCATTAACCCTATCTGAAAGATGATTTTTTAAAGTTATTTTAGAAAAAAAATCAATATCCTAAAACAGGAATCGCGAACCTATGGCACTCGTGCCATCGAATCCTCGAACGTACCTATATCATGCGACACAATATTTTGGGCACGTCACTGATCACAAAGTTTTGTAATTATGTACTACGAAAAAAGTGTGAAATAGGTATTATATGACAAACCTACTCGTAACATAATAAGTTATTTGTCATCTATTTTACAACATCAGAAATTACACAAATTTTACTTTAATTTAAATTACAAAATCATCATATTTTCACAGTCTTTTAGGGTTTAAAATTTGAGCAGATTTAACCTATTAATAGGAAAAAAATTTGCTCGCTCGCTCGCGTTTAACATAATGAACAATAATATTGTTCATTATATATTATATTATTTATTAGCGATTAGTAGCGATGTTCTGTTTTAACCGGTTCATTTTATGATATTTTGTTCCCGTTATTCAGTGTTTAAGGGGTAACCCTGAAAGACTGTGCTTCAAAGCATAAACAGGTAAAAACAAAAAAAAAATGGGCGCCTATTATTGTAATGTATATTATAAAATGATGTATATTATGAATGATTTCCACAGTATTTTAGGGTTTAAAGTTTAACCTATTAAATAGGAAAAAATTTGCTCGTTCGCATCGCTCGCTCGCGGTTAACATAAAGGGTAACATAAACAAAAAAACATTAATATTATTTATAAAGCTTAAACAGGTAAAAACGAAAAAAAAAAATTCTAATGTGCCCAGGGCCTCTAATATGTTAAAGTCATTTTATTTTCTTGAACCCCCCCCCCCCCCCCCGAAACTAAAACCTGGCTACGCCCATGTTGTAATCCTATAAAAAACAGGATGGCGAAGTTAGGGAATCCCCTTTGGCCTCCCACAAACATTATGAAAATACAGATTCTGAATGGATTTTTCTCTATGCGGTATTTTTTTTTAAATTATGAGACGCATTAAAAAGAAAAATAGATTTAGGCTAAGCTACCTCATCGCAAAACTCAAGCAACACTACACTAGAGATAGGTTAGGTTAGGTGTATTATCTTCGGTAAGTTGTTTTTCTTTTGCCCACAGCTTTTTGTTTTTTTTTTTTTTTGATAAAACTCAGAGTAATTAAAATTGTAGGGCGGCATAATCGGTATTGCACGTGGGCGACGAAACAGCCAGCGGCGGGCCTGATTTTGGGGAAGCTAGAGATAAAAGTAATTTTATGAAAACTAAAACAAAAATGGAAGAAAGTGTGTGTCTGTGAGCCGTGTGTAGTGCAAGAAAAGGTTTTTTTCGTGGTTGTCTCATACCTTTGTTTTTAAATCTATTTATAAGTTCTTAATTTTTTTCATGTTTTTAATGTTGGATTTTAAACGCACTTACACATTTTTTAACTTCCCGCTAAGAAAATCTAAGATTTTCAAAAATCGGGAAGTTATTGGTTTTTACCCCGTTATGTAAAAGTCGAATTCTCATCAGATCTCGACGTTCTGAGGTTACATGAAGCTTCCCTGGACCCTGACTACCCCCGCGAGGGTGTGACTATGTCTTTAGTATGTATGTATGTGTGTGTGTGCGTGTGTGTGTGTAAGTATGCAAACCTCTTATAACTTTTGAACATTTTGACCGATTTTATTGCGCCTGGTGCCACTCGAAAGGGCTTGGCCAAACTTAGATTTTGAATACAATTTGGACCGATTCGGACAGATAGATTTCAAGAAATCTCGAAAAAACTGTTATTTTTTTAAGTGTTTTTTTTTTCGCATAACTTTAAAACGGCTTTATTGACCAACTCCAAAAACTAATCAGCTATTAACCTTGAAAAACCACGTCGATCGCCGCTAATCCGGGCAAAATCGGTTGACTGGTTCGAAAGATTTGTGAAGGAAATAAAACCGAAAAAAGTGTTTTTTCGGAATTACTCCGAAATTTTTCATCTAAACATTTTTTGTTGTCGATTTTTTCAAAGGACATGAAAAACTGCATCGATTGCCGTCAATCGCGTGAAAATCGGTTGATTCATTCCAAAGTTATAACTTATAACAGTTTGAAATTTCAAAAAATAGTGTTTTATTAAACTTTCATCTCAATCAGAATTTTGTACAGATGTTTTCTAATGGCAACCTTTGGTTTGAGATGGCAACATTTGACCCGAAAAATGGCAACCTGAGCTGAGTAGGGTCTGGCAACACTGCATTTACATTTAGTACTCCCAAACTAAAAAAAGGGATTATAATAAAAAAAAAATGTTTTTTTTTTCTATTATTCGAAAAGTGCCCATAAAAACACCGAATACCTATTCGAATGTCAAAAATGTCGATTAAATATTTGCAAGCTCTACTTCTTATCCTTTACCTTTTCTCAAGGCTGGGAATATAAGATCCGGAATCAGGAAGGCCGTAGAAAATTCTGAGCATTGAAAATAGAATTCCGCGCCAATACAATAGAGTTGAAAATTTCAACATATGAGTGTCGAGTTTCAATGTCTTAAATGACAGCTCGACGACCAAAACTTCCATTTTCAACTCTATTGTAGTTAGGTATTAGCGCAGAGTTTTATTTTTAATTTTCTAAATTTTCACCGGCGTTCCGGATTTCGAAGCATAGTTCCAGCTTAATGACGAACAAATTCTTGAAAATAAGCTAACTTTTAACAAACTACTTTTTTGACGTAAAGGTCAAGGAGTATTTTTATAAAAAATAAGCTTTTTCTTCATCTGTACCGTTCTTTGCAGAATTTGTGCCCCAACATCGCACTATAATAGAAACATGTTTTTAAATATCAAGTTTCAATTCCTTTTTGACAGTGATAGAAAAAACTAAATAATATGTTTTATCCTGTCGGGCGTGTCAGAGTTTTTTGACAGTTACCCCCCTCACGCGTCGAAGTGTTTTTCGCGCCAAAAAACGATACCCCCCCACGTCTCCCGCCTTCTCCCGCGATATTATTTTTCAGGATTTCAATATTTTATTTTAAATAAAACCTATTCATGTTATGTATATTTAAAAATAGAATATATTCCCTAAGTGATTACGTATTATGAATCGAAGCAGACAGATTTATAACAAATTACACCACACTCCTCTCGAAGCACTTGAAACTAAACACTTCAACGTAAACAATAACCCGACCTTTGAACCCGATTCTCATTCACACATGTTGATTGTTATTAGTACGGTCTACTAATGTTAATGGATAAGATTTATGACGGTCTCAAGTACTAACACGAATGTATAAACGCAATTTCACAGAATGACAAATGAAACAGCTGATGGCGTCCGTCACCCTGACGCAGGCAACTCCCGTGTTTTTTTTTTTCAAGATTAAATTGTTAAAGTGTAAATAAAACCTATTCATGTTATATATATTTAGAAAGGAGATTAAATATCCTAATTGATGATATAACTGGAATTAAGAAAAATACTAATTTAATAAAAGAAATCTTGATTCAAACATAACACACACGTATTTTTTTAATATTCCATTGCAAACCTAAAGTAAGGCCAAATTTATGTTTCTATATAGTGAAATTTGCTTAATTTACGTAGATGCACACATTATACATAAAATTTAAATAGAAAAACAGATATAAAACAAATTACAGTTACCTACTATAAAATTGTCAGTCTAATTTCGATTCCCGCGATTTTTATTTTTCCGAATTATATTGTTATAATATATGTAAAACCTATGCAAATTATATATATTTAAAAAGTAGAATAGATTTCCTAAGTGATGACGTAAATGGAATTTAGAAATATACTCATTTATTAAATGAAATCTTGATGCAAACAAATGAACTTTGATTTTTTTTCATATATTGTTTGAAAACTCAATTAAATATAAAATTTATGTTTCTATACAGTGAATTTTGCTTTAATTACGTAATTGGATATATAATACAAAATATTTAAATACAAAAACAGTTGCACTAACAAGGATTGGAGCAAAACTAATTACAATTACTATGAAAAATATCTGACATAGTACATATTTTGATTGCTCAATAAACTGTAACTGGGACATAATTATATGCATATTTTTATATTTTTATGCAGTTCAGG
This sequence comes from Glaucopsyche alexis, assembly GCA_905404095.1. NCBI lineage: Eukaryota > Metazoa > Arthropoda > Insecta > Lepidoptera > Lycaenidae > Glaucopsyche > Glaucopsyche alexis. The sequence continues at coordinate 4,482,848 of FR990063.1, read as the reverse complement.
ATGTTAAATATTACAATAACACATTAATTTTTTACAACGCACAATGTAAATAGTAACTGATTGAACCCTCCGAAAATAGTCCTATTTTGACGGAAATGTCTTACAAAAACAATCATAGTAACTAATTTACTTATTATTATCCATAAATTCTATTCCTAGATTCTACAATAAATACTGTTCTAATAAAATATCTAATAAAATGTTCAATTCAAAATGCATTTTACAAGAAAATCATAAACTCACTATGATAAAAATCTCAATAAAAACGTATATTTTTCGATCGATTTTCCGAAGTAATTTATAGTAGAATTATAGAAAATACTTAATATACGCATAAAAAACTTAATATTAATTACATAAATGTTAAAATTACGTGGTACAAACAAACCACTTACAAATTATAAATACATTTCTATGGGCTTTCCCGCCTTGCCGACCGTCGGCAAGCGACGCTTGGGGATATAGCTGTCACTTACCGACCGTCGGCAATCGACGCTTGACAGGTTATGTAAATAATAGTAGGCGTTCATGCCATTATCATAGTTACTAATGAGAGGTTATTTTAAAAAATAACCTCTTAATAGTACCTATGAACGAAATAGAATTTATACGCATTTTGTACCTTCTGCGTCATTAAATAATCTATGTCAGAGATTTCAAACTTTAAATGTGGAATCGTATGTAATTGGTAGTGACAAACACTAGTCATCTTTTTCTTTGCTATTGAATTAGGAATGCCATCTTTATCACGAATTTTTGCTGTGAGTGAAATGTCACAGTAATTAAAAGTATCAATGTGTGACGCGGCACAAAAATTTTGTCAGTTTTGTAAGGGTATAACGTATCCTTAGTTATCACTGATAGTAAGTAAATATTTTTGTGTCTGATGTAAGTAAACTAATTATGTAGATTTTATAAGTACACTAATGTTTTAAAAAAATATTTCAACTCTTTTGTGACTTCTAAATGCGTATTATAATTACAGAACTACACATAAAATTTCAGGATATCAAGGTAGGTACCTTAAAATTTGCGAGGTTCTCATAAACACTCTGCATATCAGTGTTGTAAATGTTAAAAGTTCTTTTACTTATAGATAAGCATATGATGCAACAAGTGTGCTTTAACATTTTGAAAATGTTGTAGCTCTTTAAGAGTAAAATAAAAAACAATAAATTCAGTAAAAGTGAGAAATAATGTTTACGATGAAAAAAAGCGCGGGAACTTAAAAAAGGCGGTCGCGGTATTTCTTTAAAAAAATTTAAATTTAATTTTTGTATGTAAATAGTTAATTAAATAGTTTAGTTGTAGTTATATTTTTCCTTTTTCTCAGTGTATATAATTTTTATTTCGGTAAGTTTAGTTTTTAATTGTACTTATATAGAAGACCATGGAGGAGCTAGACCCGGGGGGACCTGGTCCCCCCGTTGGTCATTATGTTACTATATCTAATGACTCGAGCATGGACACAGATGCCTCATGCACAATTACTAGTCGCAAACGTCCAGCACTTCCTAGGAAACGTTGTAAGAAATGCCAGAAAAAAATTAAAAGGGACCCAAAAAAGGCTAAACCAGATATTAACTGTATGTGTCTTAGCGATACCGAAAACAATGTTGTCGTTAAACAGGATATAATAGCGGAAACACAACAATTATCTAACGCTAGCGAAAAAAACCAAGGCTTAGATTTACGGGTTGGTAGAATACTGTACAAAGATACAGATTCTTCTCCTTACATTATCCACGTTCAAAAGGTAATAAAATCACCTAATGAGAACATCAATTTTCACCCTATAGTTTTCGGCCACTATTTAAAGAAAAACAATATTCAGAATCTTGTTAATGGTAGCATTAAAAAAATAGGTAGAAACAGGTTATCAATAGCTTTTTCTGTATATAGCGACGCTAACAATTTTATAAATAATCCACAATTTAACTCGGATCAATTCAAATCTTTCATCCCATCCTTCCAAGTGAGCAGAATAGGATTAGTAAGAGGTATACCAGCTGACTGGTCTGATGATGACATAATTAATAACATTACTGTACCATTTGGTTGTGGGGATATTTTAAAAATTAGGAGACTAAAGAAAAAAATAATTGTAAATGGAACAGCACAGTTTAATAATACAGAGTCTGTAGTGATAACATTTGACGGTCAAACACTGCCAAAGAGAGTGTACATGTGTTACAATGCGCTTCCTGTAGATTTATATATATTTCCTACCATACAATGTTATAACTGCTGTAGATATGGACATGTAAAAAATCAATGTCGATCCACTCCTAGATGTTTTAGGTGTGGCCAGGGGCATGCCGGAGATAGTTGTTCAGTTGAGGAGGAGTCAATTTTCTGTTGTATCTGCCAAGGTTCACACATAGCAACTGACAAAAAGTGCCCAGAATTTCAACGCCAAAAATCCATTAAAGAGTCAATGGCCAATAATTGTCTGTCTTATTCAGAAGCTTCTAAACTTCACCCCACTATTTCCAAATTGTATTCAGAGGTTTTAATGTCTTCAAATTTTTCGTCATCACCTGTAAATATGCAAAAATCAAATTCTTTTAACAATAATAATATTAAAAATAGTGTTAACTCAGTACAAAGGTCATACAAGAAAACTGTGTTTAAACAACCTAAATCTCCACGGAGACAAGAGAATGGATATGATAGACAAGCTCATAGTCATTTAATAAAAGATTATAATCCTCCAATAGGTAATAATGGGTCAGCTTATCCAGTACCTAATCTTGATGTTAGTTCTATTCAAGAAACAATTTTAGCATTAAATAATTTGATAGCAACATTATCTAGTTTATCACCGTCCAACGTAGCCTTATATTATAATAATGAATCTAATATAAAAACCTCATCCAATAATGGACAACATAATCCAATGGAATTGCCGCAGTGTAATAAGTAAAAAACATGAAATTATATACCTAATTAATAAATTTAAACCTACTATTCTTGCCTTACAAGAGACATGGCTCAAGCCGGAATCTCTTTTTAGAATTTCAGGTTATACATGTCTTAGGGAAGATAGATCTGATGGGTATGGTGGTACAGCCTTGCTCATCAAACATCATCAATCATTTCATCATTTTCCTCTTCCTTCTCATCATTCTGATTTTTCAATCATAGCTGCATCTGTAAATAATATTTGTTTTGTTTCACTGTATATACCTCATCCTTCATATAGTATTTTCTCTGAAATTAAAGTTATTATTAGTCAATTACCTCAACCAATGGTAATACTAGGCGATTTCAACGCACAGCATCAGTCATGGGGAAGTTACAAAGACAATCAATGGGGTTATGAATTATTAGACTTAATAGATTATCACAAATTGTGCATTTTGAATTCTGGTCATCCTACACGTCGCACCGCTCCTCATGAAGGTTGTAGTGCACCAGACATATCAATATGTTCACCAAATCTCTCACCTATTTTTCACTGGTATGCTTTAGAGTCAACTTATGGAAGCGATCATTTTCCTATTATCTTATCATTTCCAGGGAAAAATAGAAATGGATTACATAATCAATTGCCATCGATGAAATATCGCCTTAACAATAATTCAGATTGGGATAATTTTAAAAATTCACTTACAAATCTACTGTCATTTCTTCCCAATATAACATCTGAAAACCCATCTGTATGTGCAGATGCATTAGCTTCTATATTTATGAAAGCAGCTGATGAAACTTTTCCAAAAAAAAAAATACTCCTCTCATACTCCATCTCCACCTTGGTGGGATCAAGAATGCACAGTTGCTATAAGGACTAGAAAGAAATGTGAACGACAATATAATACAAATCCAAATATAGCCAATTACCAACTATATCTTGATTGCGTTAAAGATACCAAGAAATTATTTAGGAGAAAAAAATTATTAAGTTGGAGAAATTTCTGTTTATCTTTAAGTCCGGATGTCCACCCTACTGTAGTGTGGAAGAACATTAGACGATATAGATCTGCATTTAAAGCTCCTTTCCATCCGATACCTGACTCTTTGGCCTGCAAATTTCTTGATAATTTAGCTCCACCCACAATTTCCCATAAACCCCCTTCTTCAGTACAAAATGTTAGCTTACAAGACTTAAATTCGCTTTTTACTATAGAAGAATTAAAAGGGGTAGTAGCAAACTTAAAAGATTCTTCACCCGGACTAGATAGCATTCCATATTCTTTCTTTCAACATGCTAATGATGATATTTTGATGTACTACCTTAGCATAATTAACCAAATTTTAATAACAGGTAATATACCTAGTTCATGGAGATTACAAAAAGTTATTCCTATATTAAAACCCAACAAGCCCCCATCTTTAGTTTCATCTTATCGTCCAATAATATTATCTTCCGTATTAATAAAAATTGCTGAACATTTAGCTAAAAACAGGTTGGAATGGTTTGTTGAAAAACATAACCTCCTATCAAATACACAATTCGGGTTTCGCAAAGGCAGAGGGACCATAGACAACATTGCCATATTAACCACAGATAATATACGAATAGCTTTTACAGAAAATAAATCTATTGTTGCTTCTTTTTTGGACATAAATTCTGCATATGATAATGTTATTATAAGTATTTTAGAAGAAAAGTTAATTCATTTAGGAGTGCCGTTAATTTTAGTAAATTTTATTATTAATATATTATTAGAAAGAATTATAGTTTTACTTTTAGACAAATCTACGGAAACTAGAGTCATTCGAAGAGGCATACCTCAGGGATCTGTTTTAAGTCCCCTGCTTTACGATATATACACAGCTGATTTAGAAAAATGTTTAGACTTAAATTTAATAAATATATTACAATACGCCGATGACCTGGTCCTTTATATAAGTAATAATTCTATAAATAACGCATGTAGAGATCTGACCAATTCATTAGAAAAATTAAAATCTTGGATGGACAAGAATGGTTTGGATCTGTCGGTCAATAAAAGCACCATCGTTTTATTTACCAGAATGCGCATGCCTTCTCCTGTTCGAGTTTTTTATGATGGAATACTTATTCCTGCAAAAGAGAACGTGAAATTTTTAGGGCTATATTTGGATTCAAAATTAAATGGCAATGCTCACAACGATTACGTTTCTTCAAAATGTGAGCGACTTTTAAACATGATAAGAAGTCTATCTGGCGTTTGGTGGGGATCACACCCATTTACAATGAAATTAATTTATAATGCCATTATAAGAAGTGTAATAGATTATGGGACTTTTCTTTTAGATCCGTGTAACTTAAGTGGTTTACAGAAGTTAGATAAAATACAAGCTAAAGCTTTGCGTATAATTTGCGGAGCAATGAGATCATCTCCGATAAATGCACTTCAGCTGGAATGTTGTGAGCCACCTCTTCTACTCCGTCGACAATATTTGGCAGATAAATTTTTTGTTCGCTGTTACCAATCCCAAAATCATCCGTTAATTCCAAAACTTAAAATTTTATTTCATCTTTGTTATAGTAACAATAAATATTGGCACCATAAATCTAATCCCTCTCTTATAACTAGTTACCGTAAATTCTTAACACTAGATGCTCCCATTTTCCGTTCTCCATCTTTCCCACTATTTGATTCCTCTTATGAAGCGTTAACACTTGTACCAGATATTCGATATGACATTGGCGTAAAGAAAACTGATAAGCATTTTGCAAATAATATATTTAAATATATTACAAATAATAATTGGGTGGGATGGCACCATATATATACAGATGCGTCTAAGAACACTACAGACAGTTGTGTGGGAGTAGGCATCTTCCACTTACAATATAATATTGTGCAAAAAGTGAAATTTCCTCCTGAAACATCCGTGTTTACGGGAGAATGTTATGGCCTTTTTAAGGCTGTTGAGTATATTCTACTCGGTAGGCTTGAGAAGGCATTAATATTTTCAGATTCTTTAAGCGCTCTACAATCTCTTAGTAAATTTCCGTTCAAATCTAAAAATTGTTTCCCAGTCACTATTCAGGTCAGAAATCTTCTGTATAAATGTAAATTAAAGGGTTGTTCTGTAACATTTATTTGGATCCCTAGCCATTGTGGCATTGTTGGCAATGAGTTGGCCGACAAATTGGCGAAGGATGCAGTTTTCAGTGGCGATGTGTTCCTCTATAATAATTTCGCGCATGATTTGGCTGCTCTTGCCCGGAGCTCGCTTCTGAAATCATGGAATGAGTCATGGACCTTGAGCAGTCAAACTAAAGGATTACAGTATCGAAAAATTCAACCAGTGATTCCAACTAAGCCTTGGTTTTCAAAAATTTTACTTTCCAAAAACGTAACAACTTCATTAATTAGAATGAGACTGGGTCATCTGTGCATTCCAACGCATCTTATGAGAATTGGAATACGAAGCGACGTTTTATGCGATTGTGGAGAAGTTGGCGATTTAGACCACATTATTTTGTCTTGCCCCCTCCATGATCATTCCCATCTATATCATAACCTATCATTAATTCCTATTCCATTTCCTACTTCTGTAAATATTCTACTTAGCTCAAATAATAAATTTGTATATAATTGTTTATCGAATTACTTAACTATAAATAATATCCATATTTAATTTTTCCTTTCCTCCTACATTTTAAGATGTATATAATAATTAATTTTATTTTATGTAGAATTTTATTTCTTATCAAACTATTCTAATTAACTTTTTTCCAAATTCCGTACATTTATATCTTTTAAATCCTTCCGCCGATTCCTAACCTTTTTACTTGTCTGTGGCACAACATACGCATCCTTTGTGTCAAGCTGCCAAAAAGGAAGAAGAAAAAAAAAAAAATGTTTACGATTTTTTTTTCTTCTTTCTTTTTGGCAGCTTGACACAAGGGATGCGTATGTTGTGCCACAGACAAGTAAAAAGGTTAGGAATCGGCGGAAGGATTAAAAGGTATAAATGTACGGAATTTGGAAAAAGTTAATTAAAATAGTTTAAAGAAATAAAATTCTACATAAAATAAAATTAATGACTTACATCTTAAAATATAGGAGAAAAGGAAAAATTAAATATGAATATTATTTATAGATAAGTAATTCGATAAACAATTATATACAAATTTATTATTTGAGCTAAGTAGAATATTTACAGAAGTAGGAAATGGAATAGGAATTAATGATAAGTTATGATATAGATGGGAATGATCATGGAGGGGACAAGACAAAATAATGTGGTCTAAATCGCCAACTTCTCCACAGTCGCATAAAACGTCGCTTCGTATTCCAATTCTCATAAGACGCGTTGGAATGCACAGATGACCCAATCTCATTCTAATTAATGAAGTTGTTACGTTTTTGGAAAGTAAAATTTTTGAAAACCAAGGCTTAGTTGGAATCACTGGTTGAATTTTTCGATACTGTAATCCTTTAGTTTGACTGCTCAAGGTCCATGACTCATTCCATGATTTCAGAAGCGAGCTCCGGGCAAGAGCAGCCAAATCATGCGCGAAATTATTATAGGGGAACACATCGCCACTGAAAACTGCATCCTTCGCCAATTTGTCGGCCAACTCATTGCCAACAATGCCACAATGGCTAGGGATCCATATAAATGTTACAGAACAACCCTTTAATTTACATTTATACAGAAGATTTCTGACCTGAATAGTGACTGGGAAACAATTTTTAGATTTGAACGGAAATTTACTAAGAGATTGTAGAGCGCTTAAAGAATCTGAAAATATTAATGCCTTCTCAAGCCTACCGAGTAGAATATACTCAACAGCCTTAAAAAGGCCATAACATTCTCCCGTAAACACGGATGTTTCAGGAGGAAATTTCACTTTTTGCACAATATTATATTGTAAGTGGAATATGCCTACTCCTACACAACTGTCTGTAGTGTTCTTAGACGCATCTGTATATATATGGTGCCATCCCACCCAATTATTTTTTGTCATATATTTAAATATGTTGTTTGCAAAATACTTATCAGTTTTCTTTACGCCAATGTCGTATCGAATATCTGGCACAAGTGTTAACGCTTCATAAGAGGAATCAAATAGTGGGAAAGATGGAGAACGGAAAATGGGAGCATCCAGTGTTAAGAATTTACGGTAACTAGTTATAAGAGAGGGATTAGATTTATGGTGCCAATATTTATTATTACTATAACAAAGATGAAATAAAATTTTAAGTTTCGGAATTAAAGGATGATTTAGGGATTGGTAACAGCGAACAAAAAATTTATCTGCCAAATATTGTCGACGGAGTAGAAGAGGTGGCTCACAACATTCCAGCTGAAGAGCATTTATCGGAGATGATCTCATTGCTCCGCAAATTATACGCAAAGCTTTAGCTTGTATTTTATCTAACTTCTGTAATCCACTTAAGTTACACGGATCTAAAAGAAAAGTCCCATAATCTATTACACTTCTTACTAAAGCATTATAAATTAATTTCATTGTAAATGGGTGTGATCCCCACCAAACACCCGATAGACTTCTTATCACATTTAAAAGTCGCTCACATTTTGAAGAAACGTAATCGTTGTGAGCATTACCATTTAATTTTGAATCCAAATATAGCCCTAAAAATTTCACGTTCTCTTTTACAGGAATAAGCATTCCATCATAAAAAACTCGGACAGGAGAAGGCATACGCATTCTGGTAAATAAAACGATGGTGCTTTTATTGACCGACAGATCCAAACCGTTCTTGTCCATCCAAGATTTAAATTTTTCTAATGAATTGGTCAGATCTCTACATGCATTATTTATAGATTTATTACTTATATAAAGGACCAGGTCATCGGCGTATTGTAATATATTTATTAAATTTAAGTCTAGACATTTTTCTAAATCAGCTGTGTATATATCGTAAAGCAGGGGACTTAAAACAGATCCCTGAGGTATGCCTCTTCGTATAACTCTAGTTTCCGTAGATTTGTCTAAAAGTAAAACTATAATTCTTTCTAATAATATATTTATAATAAAATTTACTAAAATTAACGGCACTCCTAAATGAATTAACTTTTCTTCTAAAATACTTATAATAACATTATCATATGCAGAATTTATGTCCAAAAAAGAAGCAACAATAGATTTATTCTCTGTAAAAGCTATTCGTATATCTGTGGTTAATATGGCAATGTTGTCTATGGTCCCTCTGCCTTTGCGAAACCCAAATTGTGTATTTGATAGGAGGTTATGTTTTTCAACAAACCATTCCAGCCTGTTTTTAGCTAAATTTTCAGCAATTTTTATTAATACGGAAGATAATATTATTGGACGATAAGATGAAACTAAAGATGGGGGCTTGTTGGGTTTTAATATAGGAATAACTTTTTGTAATCTCCATGAACTAGGTATATTACCTGTTATTAAAATTTGGTTAATTATGCTAAGGTAGTACATCAAAATATCATCATTAGCATGTTGAAAGAAAGAATATGGAATGCTATCTAGTCCGGGTGAAGAATCTTTTAAGTTTGCTACTACCCCTTTTAATTCTTCTATAGTAAAAAGCGAATTTAAGTCTTGTAAGCTAACATTTTGTACTGAAGAAGGGGGTTTATGGGAAATTGTGGGTGGAGCTAAATTATCAAGAAATTTGCAGGCCAAAGAGTCAGGTATCGGATGGAAAGGAGCTTTAAATGCAGATCTATATCGTCTAATGTTCTTCCACACTACAGTAGGGTGGACATCCGGACTTAAAGATAAACAGAAATTTCTCCAACTTAATAATTTTTTTCTCCTAAATAATTTCTTGGTATCTTTAACGCAATCAAGATATAGTTGGTAATTGGCTATATTTGGATTTGTATTATATTGTCGTTCACATTTCTTTCTAGTCCTTATAGCAACTGTGCATTCTTGATCCCACCAAGGTGGAGATGGAGTATGAGAGGAGTATTTTTTTTTTTGGAAAAGTTTCATCAGCTGCTTTTATAAATATAGAAGCTAATGCATCTGCACATACAGATGGGTTTTCAGATGTTATATTGGGAAGAAATGACAGTTGATTTGCAAGTGAATTTTTAAAATTATCCCAATCTGAATTATTGTTAAGGCGATATTTCATCGATGGCAATTGATTATGTAATCCATTTCTATTTTTCCCTGGAAATGATAAGATAATAGGAAAATGATCGCTTCCATAAGTTGACTCTAAAGCATACCAGTGAAAAATAGATGAAAGATTTGGTGAACATATTGATATGTCTGGTGCACTACAACCTTCATGAGGAGCGGTGCGACGTGTAGGATGACCAGAATTCAGAATGCACAATTTGTGATAATCTATTAAGTCTAATAATTCATAACCCCATTGATTGTCTTTGTAACTTCCCCATGACTGATGCTGTGAGTTGAAATCGCCTAGTATTACCATTGGTTGAGGTAATTGACTAATAATAACTTTAATTTCAGAGAAAATACTATATGAAGGATGAGGTATATACAGTGAAACAAAACAAATATTATTTACAGATGTAGCTATGATTGAGAAATCAGAATGATGAGAAGGAAGAGGAAAATGATGAAATGATTGATGATGTTTGATGAGCAAGGCTGTACCACCATACCCATCAGATCTATCTTCCCTAAGACATGTATAACCTGAAATCCTAAAAAGAGATTCCGGCTTAAGCCATGTCTCTTGTAAGGCAAGAATATTAGGTTTAAATTTATTAATTAGGTATATAATTTCATGTTTTTTACTTATTACACTGCGGCAATTCCATTGGATTATGTTGTCCATTATTGGATGAGGTTTTTATATTAGATTCATTATTATATAAGGCTACGTTGGACGGTGATAAACTAGATAATGTTGCTATCAAATTATTTAATGCTAAAATAGTTTCTTGAATGGAACTAACATCAAGATTAGGTACTGGATAAGCTGACCCATTATTACCTATCGGAGGATTATAATCTTTTATTAAATTACTATGAGCTTGTCTATCATATCCATTCTCTTGTCTCCGTGGAGATTTAGGTTGTTTAAACACAGTTTTCTTGTATGACCTTTGTACTGAGTTAACACTATTTTTAATATTATTATTGTTTAGAAAATTTGATTTTTGCATATTTACAGGTGATGACGAAAAATTTGAAGACATTAATACATCTGAATACAATTTGGAAATAGTGGGGTGAAGTTTAGAAGCTTCTGAATAAGACAAACAATTATTGGCCATCGACTCTTTAATGGATTTTTGGCGTTGGAATTCTGGGCACTTTTTGTCAGTTGCTATGTGTGAACCTTGGCAGATACAACAGAAAATTGACTCCTCCTCAACTGAACAACTATCTCCGGCATGCCCCTGGCCACACCTAAAACATCTAGGAGTGGATCGACATTGATTTTTTACATGTCCATATCTACAGCAGTTATAACATTGTATGGTAGGAAATATATATAAATCTACAGGAAGCGCATTGTAACACATGTACACTCTCTTTGGCAGTGTTTGACCGTCAAATGTTATCACTACAGACTCTGTATTATTAAACTGTGCTGTTCCATTTACAATTATTTTTTTCTTTAGCCTCCTAATTTTTAAAATCTCCCCACAACCAAATGGTACAGTAATGTTATTAATTATGTCATCATCAGACCAGTCAGCTGGTATACCTCTTACTAATCCTATTCTGCTCACTTGGAAGGATGGGATAAAAGATTTGAATTGATCCGAGTTAAATTGTTGATTATTTATAAAATTGTTAGCGTCGCTATATACAGAAAAAGCTATTGATAACCTGTTTCTACCTATTTTTTTAATGCTACCATTAACAATATTTTGAATATTGTTTTTCTTTAAATAGTGGCCGAAAACTATAGGGTGAAAATTGATGTTCTCATTAGGAGATTTTATTACCTTTTGAACGTGGATAATGTAAGGAGAAGAATCTGTATCTTTATAAAGTATTCTACCAACCCGTAAATCTAAGCCTTGGTTTTTTTCGCTAGCGTTAGATAATTGTTGTGTTTCCGCTATTATATCTTGTTTAAGGACAACATTGTTTTCAGTATCGCTAAGACACATACAATTAATATCTGGTTTAGCCTTTTTTGGGTCCCTTTTAATTCTTTTCTGGCATTTCTTACAACGCTTCTTAGGAAGTGCTGGACGTTTGCGACTAGTTATTGTGCATGAGGCATCTGTGTCCATGCTCGAGTCATTCGAAATAGTAACATAATGACCAACGGGGGGACCAGGTCCCCCCGGGTCTAGCTCCTCCATGGTCTTCTATAAAAGTACAATTAAAAACTAAACTTACCGAAATAAAAATTAAATACACTCAGAAAAAGGAAAAATATAACTACAACTAAACTATATAATTAACTATTTACATACAAAAATTAATTTTAAAATTTTTTAAAGAAATACCGCGACCGCCTTTTTTAAGTTCCCGCGCTTTTCTATTTTTCGTTTACGATTTGATAATTCCTATTTCCTATCTTCTTCTTCTTCATTTATTCATGACAGTCGCGGTTGCAAAAGTTTTGCTCCATTCTGCTAGTGTCGAGTAGGTTGTATTTAAAGAAATTGTTTCAGTTTTATTTAAAATTTTACTCTATACGAATTATTTGATTTTTATTTCCTCATTAATAGCCTGTAAGTAACAACAAAAATTTATACATTTGTAGCGTGGCAGAAAACGCAACGCGCACCGTTATGAAGAAGGAAAGGAAGGCCAGGCTGTCAAGTACTTTGACAGCAGTGGTTTTTCCCGGGCTTCACCTGCAAAAACTTAGCACCCCTCTATGGATTTTTGAATTAAAAATGACTTTAATCGATAGGTCTACGTTAGGTCCGGATAGGTCCACCACAATTTTCGTTAGGTCCCTTTACCTCGCTACAAATTGCATCTGATTTCTTAGCACCTCATCTAAACGGAAACTGATTAACTCAGAGTAGGTAATTACATAATATAACAGTTACTCTGAGTTAATAATTACTTAAAGTTTTTATCCTATTCCTTTGCTGATTAATATAAATAAAATATAAATTTATTGATTTTCGTTGTTCGTTTCTCGTTTGATCCCAAAAGTTTATTAGATTCTTCTAAGGAACTAAGTAATTCTACGAAACATAAAAATAGAATCCCAGAAAACGTTCAAAGACTGTCTATTAATAAATTTAAAAAAGTAGTTAATGAACGTTTGTGTCCTAAAGGTCATTGATTTTATTGACGATCGCACATCTTGGGAATAGGATGGCTAACTTGCAAGGCTGCTTCTTAGTTCTTTGTACTATTATACTCTTGTTATGTTGTTTAAGTATTAACATTGTTATACACCTTCCTTATTCTAAAAGAACAATTTTCCATCTTTTTGGTAAAAGATGGCCCCGCGCGAGTTCCTTACGCCGGTTCTTCTCGCCGGGTTAGTTCCCGAACCGGTGGTAGGCATCATGTACTTATATCGACGTTCAAAATGAGTATAACAATACCAACCAACCAATGTGGTTGCAGGGATAATAAGGGGAGTAAATTTTCATTATTTTTTTCAGTAGGACGCATAATTTTCGAGATCGAAGAATTTTACAGAAATTAAAATACATCCGCCATTTTGAAATTTCAAAATAAATGAATTTTTGTAATTTACTTTCCCATATTTTTAGACTTAATTTTATTAAAAAATAATGTCATGGGATACTCATCCCAACTTACCTGTCCGGTAGTTGTGGTGTAGTATACGGGATGCGACCCCGGCTTCCCTAGCTATTACTGTCCTATCCCTTGCCCTCCTGGGCGGTAATATCCAAAATTTCCTATTTCCCACACCAACTTTCCTTCCCTTTCCCTACTCCTATCCTCTCCGTCAATCCGTGGGAACGCAATGGATAATCATAAAAATAATTTAATTATCCAAAATGGTGGCGATGTGGTTCGCCACCCATCACGTCTCGTTCTCGCGGAGGCGAAAAGTGGCCCATGGAGAGCCGCTTCGCTACGTTGAATGTATGGATAGTAAGAATGAAAGTGGACGAAGCGAAACAAGTGTGTAAGGATCGTAGCAAGTGGAAAGAAGTGGTCTCTGCCTACCCCTACGGGAAAGAGGCGGTCTCTGATTATATGTATGTGCGGCGTGATTATATGTATGTATGTATGTACGTATGTAAAAAATAATGTCCGCTTTCTTTGAAATTCAAAACGGATATCATTTTTGTATTCAGCACCCCTTAAAACCTCGAAGGCGACACCCTCAATATTACAGAAAAATAAATATATACTTATTTTTAATTTTACGCCATTTTTAAATTTTAACAAAACCGAGAAAAAATAAAAATTTCCTTTACGTTTTTATGTGCGCTTGTTAGAATATTGGTATTTTTATAGTAATATACCTTTAAAATAAATTTCATTCAAAAGCTAAATTTATCATTTTTATACTTTGACAGTTATGTCACAATATCATTTTATTATTTCCTGTTTTACAATCTACAGTTTAAAATTTAATAATAGTTAAATAATTGATCTAAATTATCAAGTAATTTAATAACCATTAGATAAATTTTTCGTATGACAATTTTAGTAAATTGTTACTAGTATACTTCCTGTGCCGTTATCGCCAATTATTACCTATAAATTGTTGGTCCGCCATTTTGGGCGGCAGTCTTGGCGAAGCTGTGAGATTGATCGTTCAATATATTAAAGATAAGTAAACCTATTTTATAAGTAGTGGCTAAATTATTATGTATACCTATGTCTTATGTCTTATTTGATTGATTTTGATGATTTTTATAATTATAGTGTTAAAATGTTAATGATGTTAGTTAATACTTATTTTTAGTAATTTAATTTAATAATTACTTTGTTTTGAATATTTAGAATTCTATTCTGGAATTACATTATAAATAGGTTTATCGAAGTGTTGGTATTTAATGAAAATGTTTTGATTTGCTATACTTATCTCGTACAGATATAAAATATCAACTTATCAAAGAATATTATAATAAGTAGGTATTTCTTATTATGATTAAATTTGTTATAACACGTACAGTAATTAAATTACCAATTAGTTATTATAGACTATGATAATCAGTATTTCTTTATTTGTATCTTTATTTGCCTATTACCTACATTTGGTTAGTTTTTGATAAAAGGTAATTTTAGTTGATAAATTAGGTTGTGATTTGAAACTGTCAGTGTTTACTATTATAATAAGGAAAACTTTTATACAATAAAACTATTTACCAATGTTTTTATTATTTTTACTTAGTATCCTTTTGGTAGTAGCTATTTTGGTCATTCTGACTCATCCTTTTTAGTTTTTATTTTCTTAGTTTGATCATAATTGACATCAGAAGTTGGATAGCTCTCCATCCCACGATTACCACTTCATTTTTCTAATCGTATTTTTATCATTTTCAGGTGGACATTCAAGCAGCTCGGAACTCCTGCCAGCGCCGGCGGCCGTGCGTGGCGCCTACCTGCATTGGGAACGGCAGGTCGGCCAATTGTATTGGCGGTCTCCAGGCTGTCTAGGCCTAACGAGGATCTTAATCAGTGTGATACCAATGACGGGATTCCACGGAAGGTACAAGTTATCATAAATACATTGAAAATTGAATTTATAAATTCTACCTATACAAACTGCTATTATAATTACCTATATTTAAATTACGACATTCGATAGCTAAATATGTCTAACATTATTCTGTTTAGGTACAATGTTTTACTAACTACCCTCATTGTGTTTGATAGTGAATGTTAAGACTGACTATTAATTTGTGAAGTAAATTTTATTTGCGACATGTCACTGTATGTTTCAAGTCTTTGTATTGTGTAACTAATTATAAATATTTTCTCATGTAAAGTGAATTGTGAGTCATTGTGATAAGTGTTTTAAAACCTTAACCGTATGGACTATTAGAGCCAAGTAAGTACCGGTGAATTACCCTGCAAGTTTTGTGGTTTATTAGTATCAAATTGCTTTTGCGATCTTTTACTTTGTTACATCTATAATTTGACGAAATTGTTCACGGGAGTTTAATCTACGGATTAAATAAATAATATTAACTGTCGTACTAATAAATAACTTTTTAATACCGTCTTAAACATTTGTAATTTTATGATACATACTGTTAATGCAAGTAAGCACCAGTGAATTACCCTGCGAGTTTTGCTTGTGGTTTATTAGTATCAAATCGCTTTTGCGATCTTTTACTTTGTTACATCTATAATTTGACGAAATTGTTCAAGGTAGTTTAATCAACGGATTAAATAAATAATATTAACTGTCGTACTAATAAATAACTTTTTATTACCATCTTATACATTTGTAATTTTATGATACATACTGTTAATGCAAGTAAGTACCAGTGAATTACCCTGCAAGTTTTGTGGTTTATTAGTATCAAATCGCTTTTGCGATCTTTTACTTTGTTTTACCTATAATTTGATGAATTTGTTCACGGGAGTTTAATCTGCAGATTAAGTAAATGATTATTAACTGTCGTACTTAAATAAATTTTTATTACAATAATGACCTGGGAATAAGGGAAATGCGATAGGCAATTAAATCGAAACAATTTAAAGTAGTATATTATATAGATTCAGCATAAATAATAAGTACCTACTTACTGATTATTTAGGTTTATTTACAATACTATTTTAGATGTAGTGACGCTACGCTATGTGCCCATAAATCGACAAGAGAATACTCAAATAACTGTTGTTCTACTTATCAGTACAAAATTAACAGTATTGTTCTTAGCTTCTTTTTAAAAAGCATTTTTATTATTATTATATATAAACTATACCAAGTTATTAATCTTGAATGAAAAAGATTTTTTTTGTACGCCAGGTGAAAAAGTTATCTTTCTTAAGTCATATGAGGCTTATAGTAATTAGATCATGCAAAATGAAATTGAAGCAAACACTAATGATCTAAGAGTTAATACACCAAGCTCTGTAACTATTCGCCATTCAGAACATTTTTTTTTGTATACTAATTATTCCTACTGAATATAATTATGTATTTTTTTTTTTTGTTAAAAAGAAACAAAAGAAAAATAAACTTATAAAGTAAGTACGTTTCACTTTCATCTCAAGTTACTTTTCGTTTCATCACAGTAATCCGTTTAGGTACATTGTATTAAAGGAGACTAATAATTATGATGACGTAATACATTGGGAGCAAGAGCAAAATATTTATCGCACCTTTAGAATTGAAGTGGCTTAATCCAAAATTCTTGATTTTTGGTAAACGCCTAAAATGTAATTGGAGAATAGGCCATTTTTTGTTTTTTTTGGCTATAATAGTAAGTGTGAGCCTTCTTTAGTTACAGTTTTCGTTATTTGCCGTAGGTGAATAGTTGTTTTAACGATATATTATACTTAAAATATTTTTTGTTGGATCGCAGGATACTTACTTAAATTTGTTTTAAAATAGATGACTTAGATCACGGTTGGATATGAGGTTCATAAATTGAAATGAAACTTGAGACAGAGACAAATTTAGAAATTTGGCACCATGGCCCCATTGGCATTATAGTACCCAAATACGCCACTTAACACAAGTCTATTATAGTCTACGGTACCACTTGTCTAGGCTGGGAGTGCCATGATGACGTGGCAGAATTGAGCATTTCATTAACCATTAATAATAATAATTACTGTAGAAACAATAAGAACTACGTATAACTTTGTTAGATATTTATGTAAAGTCACTTCTACATACTTATAACGTATAATCTAATCTAATCTTGTCTAATCTAATCTAATTATATATATAAATTAATGCTTGGGTGAAAATGTATGTGACCGGTTTTCTATATCACCACCAATTCCAATCAACACCCCATTGTGGTGGTAGACACCCCTTGGGTCCTAGAAAAAAGTAAGGGAGTTTGGGCGCGGTGGGTGGAAGTGGGTGGCTGTGGGTGGCGAAAATGTGAAAAATATATATCTGTCCTTCTTTAACACATGAGAACTTTAGAAAAGTTCTGAAAATTTGTGGAATGATCTAGAAAAGTTCAGAATGTGTGTAAATGTTTCAATCGATCTGGAATGTTCTAGAAAGTTCTAAAAACATCTGGAAAGTTCTAATATTTTCTAAAATAATCTAGATCGTTCCAAAATGTGCAAAACTGATTGTAGTTGATATAGAATGTTCTGGAAAGTTCTGATATTTTCTAGAATGATCTAGAATGTTCCAAAATGTGCAAAACGGAATGTAGTTGATAAACAATGTTCTGGAAAGTTCTAATATTTACTGGAATGTTCTAGAACGTTCCAAATGTATAAAACTAAATGTAGTTGATATAGAATGTTCTGGAAAGTTCTCATATTTTCTAGAATGATCTAGAACGTTCCAAAATGTATAAAACTGAATGTAGTTGATATAGAATGTTCTGGAAAGTTCTAATATTTTCTAGAATGATCTAGAACGTTCCAAAATGTGCAAAACGGAATGTAGTTGATATAGAATGTTCTGGAAAGTTCTAATATTTTCTAGAATGATCTAGAACGTTCCAAAATGTGCAAAACGGAATGTAGTTGATATAGAATGTTCTGGAAAGTTCTAATATTTTCTAGAATGATCTAGAACGTTCCAAAATGTGCAAAACGGAATGTAGATGATATAGAATGTTCTGGAAAGTTCTAATATTTTCTAGAATGATCTAGAACGTTCCAAAATGTATAAAACTGAATGTAGTTGATATAGAATGTTCTGGAAAGTTCTAATATTTTCTAGAATGATCTAGAACGTTCCAAAATGTATAAAACGGAATGTAGTTGATATAGAATGTTCTGGAAAGTTCTAATATTTTCTAGAATGATCTAGAACGTTCCAAAATGTGCAAAACGGAATGTAGATGATATAGAATGTTCTGGAAAGTTCTAATATTTTCTAGAATGATCTAGAACGTTGCAAAATGTATAAAACTGAATGTAGTTGATATAGAATGTTCTGGAAAGTTCTAATATTTTCTAGAATGATCTAGAACGTTCCAAAATGTATAAAACTGAATGTAGTTGATATAGAATGTTCCGGAAAGTTCTAATATTTTCTAGAATGATTTAGAAAGTACTGAAATTAATAATCTGTCCTTTTCTAACTCATTAGAACTTTAGGAAAGTTCTGAAAATTTCTTTAATAATATCGGTTATTATCATTCTGGAACGTTTCAGAAAGTTCTAAAAATAGAATAAACTTTTGGAAGGTTCTAGAGTCTTCCAAATCTAGAAATTTCTATATCTGACAGTATATAAACCCGAAATCAGTAGCTTTTCGTTAGTTTAATCGTGTCTGCAGTCGAGTGAAGATCAGTTGGAATTAAAAGTGACCAGTACTTAAAACGATTTACGTGATTTTGACAAATAAAACAAAACAAACTTTTGGACGGTTCTAGAGTGTTCCAAATCTAGAAATTTCAATATCTGACGGTATATAAACCCGAAATCAGTACCTTTTTGTTAGTTCAATCGTGTCTGTAGTCAGTGAAGATCAGTGAGAATTAAAAGTGACCAGTACTTAAAACGATTCACGTGATTTTGACAAATAAAACAGAACAAACTTTTGGATGGTTCTAGAGTGTTCCAAATCTAGAAATTTTCATGTTCGATTATTTATATACCAAAATTTAGTGAGTTTGTTAGTGTTATCATCGTTATAAGCGAGAGATCGCCTTTATGTTATTTTATTACATTACATATACACAATGCCAAAGCGTAAAAAAGTATTTACAAAACCTCAAGCGAGAGCAAAAAAAATGAAAGAAGCACGTAAAAATGAAACAGAAGAACAAACGGAAAAACGACTTTCTAATAATCGTGAACGTATAAAGAAACTCAGAGAAAATCAAACCGCCGAAGTAAGAGTTCGCACTAACGAAGAAACCCAGTCCCGAGTACAAACAATTCGAAATCGATTACGACAAAGCTTAGAACTTCAGGCGTTCCATTATGATTGTAAAAAGCAATATAGTGAACATCCGAATATAATTATTGGAAAAATGGATAAGATATGCAAGTATTGTAATGCACGCAAATTTCCAGGAGAAACTCCCGGTATGTGTTGCTCAAGTGGTAAAGTAAATTTACCACTATTGAATACACCGCCACCAGAATTACTCGCATATATGAAAGGAGAAACACCAGATTCCATTCATTTTCTACAAAATATACGACGATATAACTGTTGTTTTCAAATGAATTCATTTGGAGCGACTTTAATATGTCAGGAAGAAAATTTCAGTTCAGTTTTTAAGGTTCAAGGCCAAATTTACCATCGGATAGGATCTCTGTTGCCGATGTCAGATGGAACTCCAAAGTTTCTTCAAGTATATTTTATTGGTAACGAAGAGCTTGAAATAGATCAACGTTGTTCTCATATTCAGGGACTACAACGAGACATCATTCAAAAATTACAGTGTCTACTTCACGATAATAATCAACTAATCAATGTATTTAAAACTTCATTAGATAAAATGGTTGCAGACAATTACAAGATCGTCATTCGAGCGGATAAAAGACCAGCCGGTCAACATGAACGAAGGTTTAATGCTCCTCAAACGGAAGAAGTTGCTGTAGTAATTGTTGATAATGAATATAGCCATCGTGATATTATTATTCAACGTAGAATTAATCAATTGCAACGTATTGCTGAAACACATCGCAGTTATGATGCACTACAATACCCGTTAATTTTTTGGCAAGGTGAAGATGTTTATCACTTTAAAATTCAACAGATCAATCCGGCTACAGGTGTAGAAACTAATAAAAAAGTGTCAGCTATGCAATTTTATGCTTATCGAATTATGACTAGAAATAATGAATATAACCATATTTTAAATTGTCGTCAGTTATTTCAGCAGTTTATCGTGGATATGTATGCTAAAATCTATTTTAGCATACATATCAGAAAGATTACAATTTATTCGCCACAATCAACGAAAGTTGCGTTCTGATGAATACATTCATTTGAGAGATGCTATGATAAATGATGGAAACGTTGATAACATGGGAAAATTGGTCATCTTGCCTTCTACGTTTACTGGAAGTCCACGTTACATGCATGAATATGCCCAAGATGCGATAACTTATGTCAGAAAACACGGCCGACCAGATTTATTCATAACATTTACATGTAATTCTTCATGGGTGGAAATCAAAGATGAATTACAATATAAGCAAACGGCCAGCGATCGACATGATATTGTTGCCCGAGTTTTTCGCCAAAAACAAATTAAGTTTATTGATGCCATCGTAAAAAATCAAATATTTGGTGCTGTTATCTGCTGGATGTATTCAATCGAATGGCAGAAACGAGGACGGCCACATTCTCACAACTTAATTTGGCTTCAAAATAAAATACATCCGGATCAAATAGATAATATTATCAAGGCTGAATTTCGAAACCCGGAGATCCTGACCTGTATAATATAATCGTGAGAAATATGATTCATGGCCCGTGTGGTGTACTAAATAAAAGTTCTCCGTGTATGAAAGATAAAACATGTACAAAACGTTATCCAAAGCCATTTTTTAATGAAACAATTACGGGTGAAGATGGATATCCGAATATCCGAAATACAGGCGTCGATCACCAGAACACCACCTTGTTCTGGTGATCGACGCCTGTATTTCGGATGTTTACAGCTAAAATTAAAATACGAGGCAATCAAGAAATTCTAATTAACAATCAATGGGTAGTTCCATACAATCCACTTTTATCCAAAATGTTTAATGCCCATATCAATGTCGAATACTGCAGTTCTGTCAAATCAATTAAATATGTATGCAAGTATATTAACAAAGGCAGTGATATGGCTGTTTTTACGGTGACCAATGAAAATCAGCATGATGAAATAGTACAATATCAAATGGGTCGTTACATTTATACTAATGAAGCGGTTTGGCGAATTTTAAGTTTCCCAATTCACGATCGAGATCCGCCAGTTCTCCATTTATCCATAGAAAATGGACAACGTGTGTTTTTTACTACATAAACAGCACAGAAAGTTGCGACAGAACCACCAGCAAGAACAACTTTAACAGCATTTTTTGAATTATGCCAGAAAGATTCATTTGCTAAGACTTTATTTTATTCAGAGGTACCACATAATACGTGGAATACAACAAGTAAAGAATTTAATCCTCGAAAACGTGGAATACCAGTAGAGGGACATGATGGAATATTTAAAAGTAACGCAATAGGACGAGTCTATACAGGGCACCCAAAAAACGCAGAATGTTTTTATCTGCGTTTATTACTACACAATATTCGTGGCCCAACGTGTTTTGAAGACCTCAGAAGTGTCAATGGTTTCATTTGTGAAACATATCGTGAGGCATGTCAAAGACTAGGTCTATTAGAAAACGATAATCATTGGGAGTTAGCTATGAACGAAGCAGCCCAAACAGCAACAGCGACTCAAATTCGTGAGTTATTTGCAATTATAATAACTACAAGTAACCCTTCTAATCCAAATCAACTATGGCTAAAATATCGAGAATATATGAGCGATGACATTTTGGCTGAACTACGACGACAAAATCCGGACTTAGAAATAACTTTTAATGAAGAAATTTTTAACAAAGCTTTGATATTGATAGAAGACAAATGTTTAGCAATATCTAACCAAACATTAGAACAACTAGGTGTTCAACCTCCTCAACGAAGTCATTTAGATGCTATGAATAGTGAATTTTTAAGAGAAACAAATTATAATATAGAAGAATTGAAACATTACATCCAACACAACAAATCCCTATTAATTCAGAGTCAAAAACAAGCATATGATATAATAATGGACTATTATAGAAAACAGCAAGGTGGCATAATATTTATAGATGCACCTGGTGGCACCAGAAAAACATTTCTAATCAATTTAATTCTAGCTGAAATCCGTGCAAATAAAGATATCGTTCTCGCCCTGGCGTCATCGGGGATAGCGGCTACTCTTATGGATGGTGGACGAACAGCACATTCTGGTTTAAAATTACCATTAAATGTAGCTGACTGTGAATTTCCGGTATGTGACATCTCAAAATCGTCAGCGCGTGGACGATTATTGAAACAGTGCAAAGCCATTGTATGGGACGAAAGTACAATGGCCCATAAAAAATCTCTAAAAGCGCTCAATACAACACTTCAAGATTTATGCAACAATAATAATATAATGGGAGGTGTGCTGTTAATACTGTCAGGCGATTTTCGTCAAACTCTGCCTGTTATTCCCAAATCGACGCCGGCTGATGAAATTAATGCTTGCTTGAAGAAATCGTTCATATAGGACCACGTGAAAATTATTAAGTTAACAACAAACATGAGAGCACAAATGTCAGGAGATAAAAAGGCACAGGAATTCTCTGAAAAACTATTGCAAATAGGAGAAGGCAACTATCCAGTAGACGAAAATACTGGTCAAATAGTATTAACTAAGGAGTTATGTAATGTCGTTGAAACACCTGAAAAACTAATAAATGAAGTATATCCAACTATTGCTGAAAATTATACTCATTTGGAATGGTTACGTGAACGAATTATTCCAGCCACAAAGAACGACATTGTCAACGACATCAACAACATCATCCAGGGAATGATTCCGGGAGAAGAGAAAATTTACACGTCAATCGATACAATGACTGATGAGGTAGAAAGCGTTAATTTTCCTACTGAATTTTTGAATTCATTAAATGTTCCAGGAATGCCATTACACTG
Source organism: Glaucopsyche alexis (assembly GCA_905404095.1). Lineage (NCBI taxonomy): Eukaryota > Metazoa > Arthropoda > Insecta > Lepidoptera > Lycaenidae > Glaucopsyche > Glaucopsyche alexis. The sequence goes on along the minus strand of FR990063.1, from coordinate 4,459,209 downwards.
CCTTAAATTAAAAATTGGTTCACCAGTTATTTTACTACGAAATCTGAACTCGCCGAAACTGTGTAATGGTACGAGACTTTGTATCAAACAATTACACAATAACATTATCGAAGCCAATATAATGACTGGTAAAGAGAAAGGACAGACAGTATTTATACCACGGATACCTTTGATATCAAATGGATTGCCCTTTACTTTTAAACGATTACAATTCCCGGTAAAGTTGGCTTACAGTATGACAGTGAATAAAGCACAAGGTCAAACATTTCAGTACTGTGGCGTTAACTTGAAGGAACCATGCTTTGCACATGGCCAACTATATGTCGCATGCTCACGAGTTGGATCACCTCAACATTTGTTTATTTACAGTCCAAACAACAGAACCATAAATGTAGTGTACAAGCAAATATTATAAAGATAAATTTAAAACAAAAAATAAAACTAAAATAACAAATGTAAATATGTAATAGTATTAGTGTATAACGTTTTATGTAATCTGTGTATGAATGATATTATGATGTATAGACAATTATATAAATAAAATGAAAAATTTTATATTTACTAAATTCTTTCTTTACATTATTTCGATTTGCTAATTATAAGTCTATAAGATGTACCCTATATCCACCGTAAGTTTAATGGTCGAATAAGTCTTAATATCTACGATAGGAATCTATAATATCTACATCAAAAATGTATCTTCATGTATTTTTTACACCATTAAACATACGGTGTATATTTTAACCCGTGCAACGCCGGGTTTCGCAGCTAGTACCTATATATTATATTTCAACTTAAACTGAACACTTTTGTGATTTGTACAATATTTCAAAAGATATTTAAGAAATACCTTGCAAATACCGTCTTCTACGTGAATATAGAAAATAATGCTACGCAAAAATTACTCTTATTACAATTTACATACGAGTAGTGAAAATAATTTTATTTTTGAGCTTTGTCCTGCCCACAGTGTTTTGTTCACGTTACACAAGTGACATTTTTAATTCGATAGAAGGAGACAAAACACTATATAACTATTCAAAGCTTATACAGCGATTATTAGTAAGGGGGTTTGTGAATAGTAACCAGATGTTCTTTAAGATTAATTTTATTCGATTTCGATGACATATTTTAAAGTGTTTTTATTAATTTTAATACTCGCTGATCACTTAACATTTGAGCATATTTTAGCCTATTACCACAGTCTATGGAACTTACAGTCATCCAACGGACACGTCTAAACAGAGCAATCGTGCGGGGCGTGCGGGGTGAGAGAGGGGCGGTAGCGAGCCCAAGTTGTCATACACTCGCTTGGGACACGTCAGCCCGGGTTGACGCTTTTTAATTTGATTGTTTTAAGTGGTTTGCGACAGTGTTTCATTTGAGTTGTATGTAGGTGCTTATTTACAATGGTTCATACTAAGTACATGTGCTGTGAGAGACTGCATGTCATCATCTCGTATTAATAAGAATTTCCGATATTTATAATAAATATCAAAATATCGATAGGTATAATATAAATATCAAAATATTTTTTTGATATTTTTGATATTTTCAAAATTACATACAAATTTCATACTCTGATATTATGTTTTTTCGTAATAGTTGAAAATTTGTATGTCTGATAATTTGAAGATAGGGAAGTAAAATTAAACTCATTTAAGGTAAAAGCAACTATTACCGTGGTAAATCGCCGAATTTGACTTTAGAGTGAAATATATCGTAATCAAGACGGTTCTCCGCAAATTAGGATTTTTTTACGTTAACGTTTAATAGACATTTTGTATGGTACCCCGTTAACTTCTTTTTATTTATTTTAAAGCGTTGTATTTATTATTATATTTTTTTGTCAGGAATACTATTTCCCCTATTACCGAGGCATGCCCTATGACTTTATCTATTACCGCGGTATGCGCCTCCTAATACCGAGTGTAGAAAAATAAAATACTATTTTATCCTGATGGTTCTGCATAAAATTAAATATATTAAAATTAATACATAAAACATTGAGATCGACTTTATTTCAAAAACATGATTAATTAATTAAGTAAACTATTTACTCACAGAAACAAAATTGGCGGCAATATAGTAACTTTCAACCTACCTTAAAAACAATATTTATGTTTTTACGGGTTAACTATACTTAACTATACAGGGTTAAATTATATTTACCCTATAGTACATACCTAATAAATAAACTACATAACATCAAGGGCCTAGGCCACACTAGCGAGCTGCGAGCGGTTTGATAGTGGAGCGAGTGCACAGCTAGCTCGCCGCGGGAGTGCACTGAACTCGTTAATTTGATAACATGCACACTAACAGTGCACTATGTGGGCCTATCGGCCCTAAATACTATAGAGATATTTATTTTAGAATAATGAGAAAAATAACATTATAATTAATGTAAAAAGATAACAAAATTCTTAAAAAAACTTTTTCTTCTTGCTATTATTAATTCTTAAAAAATACTTTTTCTTCTTCGTTTTAAATTCTTTTTTTCTTCTTCTTTTTCTTTTTCAAATTCTTTATTATTATTTTCATTAAAAACTTAATAATTAACATCAACTACTAATTAGTCCATAATTTATAGGAACTAACTGTTTAATAGGAACTTTCGTTTTAAATCAATGGTAACTTTAACTTAGGCTTAGCTTAAAAAAGATGTTTTTTAAACTGAATCGTCAGAATCAGTGTCAAAAAGGCAAACGCGTTTTGCATTGTCCACAACTGAAAGTTGATTATTTGAATTAGGAGAATCGTCGTAGCTACCACATTTTCTTCGTAACGAGGTCTTCAGTTCACCCGATTGCTTGTTGCCCTTCTAAGCAGGAGTTACTTGCTGAGAGCTGCCTGGCTTTGCTTTCGGTGAAAATTTTTTCTTTGAGACCGTTTTCTGTTTGTTGACGGACTTTTTATTACTTTGTAATACCTGTGCGGTTTCTTTTAGTCTTTCCTTTTCCTTTTCTACAGCCTCAAAGTTTGGTTTAAGCATTTCTTTCTCATCTTTTTCTTTTAGCTTTTGGTGTTCTATCAATTCATTTGCAGTAACTACAGAGTCGTCAGAATCAGTGTCGAAAAAACAAATGCGTTTTGCTTTGCCCACAATTGAAAATTGATTATTTGAATTAGGAGAATCGTCGTCGCTGCCAACTTCTTTTCCTAGGTAGGTGTTCTGTTCACTCGATTCCTTGTAGCCTCTTTTCTTAGCTGGAGTCACTTGATGAGAGCAGCCTGCTATGGGTGAAACACTTTTTTTAAAGAACTTGCTCTGTTTTTTGTCAGAATTTTTATTTGATAAGGAAAAGTTTGAATCAGAACAATCGTCGTAGCTACCACATTTTCTTCGTAACGAGGTCTTCAGTTCACCGGATTGCTTGTTGCCCTTCTTAGCAGGAGTTACGTGCTGAGAGCTGCCTGGCTTTTTCTATTGGTGAACCTTTTTTCTTCGGGACTGTTTTCTGTTTGTAGACGGACTCTTTGTTTTTTTGTAATGCTTGCGTTTCTTTTAGTCGTTTTATATTTTCCTTTTCCTTCCGCTTTTCTACAGCTTCATTTTTTCTTTTTTGTTTAAGCATTTCTTTCTCATCTTTTTCTGTTCGCCTTTGGTGCTCTATAAATTCATCTGCAGTAGCTACAGTTGGTGTTATTTTTTTGGTTATTTTTTTTATGCATATTTTGTTTTGCTTTTGGAAAATAAAAAGCCTGTTTGAATGGCGTAGGTATATTTTTAAACGGCGTAGGAATATTTTGAATATCTCTTGAAATCGTGCTCGGAGTTTCTTTATTTTTTTGGGGCGTTGCTGCAATTTGTGTGTTATTTTGGCAAAGTACTGGGTTTTGATCTCGTTCCATAAACTTATCCTGATTATAATTTGTGCTCAAAATAGAAAGAGCATCATCTTCTACTTCAGATAAAGAGAATTGAGGACTATTACAGTTACTCGATTTAGGAGTAGAAACACACCTAGAATGCTGCGATGTTTTTTTTTTTCAATCAAATTTTGCAATTTTACTTCCGCTGTAGGTAAAGGTTCTAGAGAGGCAGGTGGCATAATATTATGGTCTTGATTTATTGTATTGTCAATAATACTCGTAGTTTTATCCATTATGTCAACCTTACTATTTGACTTAATAATCTCGTCATTTTGAGATGGAATCTTTGCAGACATGGATATGGAATTTTTTTCAGGTCTAGGAAATAGTTGCGATGGTGGGAGTATAAATTTTGGGTCAGTTGTTGGTATCACCTCTTCATGTCTCCTAGTATCCTCTATGCTGCACAAGCTTAGAACACTATCAGGTCCCAACTCTAAGTTAAAAATCACTTCTGATATATCATTTTGATCAACATTATTAGTTAACCTCTCGACCGTCGGGCCGAAAAATGGCCAAAATGAGCTGGCGTCGGGCCATCGCGGGCCAATTTGGCGAATCACGGGCGCGACTCCCGCCTTGTTATATATATATATATATATATATATATATATATATATATATATATATATATATATATATATATATATATATATATATATATATATATATATATATATATATATATATATATATATATATTATACATATTTAGAAACTAGATTAAATTGCCTACGTGATGACGGAATTATAATTTTAAAATGACTAACTAAGTAAAAGGAATCTTGATGCAAAAAATACACGAGTTCTTTTTTTTTCAAACTTATTTATTTCAGACCCCAAATAATGCCATATTTATGTGTTAATATTGTAAAATTTGCTTTATTTACATAGGTGGATACTTTAGAAATTACTACGATTGGATCTCAGAGATATAATACAAATTACAGTTTTTATGAAAAACAGGACATGGTTTGTTGCTCAATAAACTGTAGCTGGGACATATTTATTCACATGTTTTGTATTTTTAAATAGGTCAATATATTTTAAATCAATTTTGTGCCACTTTTGTTTGTTTTCAATGCACATTGAGGGAGTAAAAACCCTCGGAAAAAAAGGCTTTTTTGACGGGACTGTCTTACAAAAACAATCATTAATAATAATAATAATAATAATTTATTTATTTTCAATCACATATGCATATAAATGTTTACTGATTGTGAAAACTTAATAGTACAGTTTATGTAATTACTCAGTAGATAGCGTTGGGAGCTGTACTAGTATAAACTGTGACACAGCTCTCAGCGTCCTCCACTCTGGTACATTTTATTTCAACTTAAATATAAAAATCAGAAGTTAGACAAAAACCACTCCAGATAGTACTACACAGTTTGTTTAACTAATAATTAGTTACAAAAACAGTTTACACTAATATTTGGTAGTATATTACCACAACACATAAAATTATAATAACGTTTGTACAACAAACACAAAGCAGGCTAAAACATAATTTGCTGGTACTCCCTAGCCCTACGACATAATGTCTTGGGATCAGTTTTAAATATTACTACTAGGGAGGCAACTATGCATGTAATGATTATTATTATCAGCCATCAGGTATTTGCCTGTGTGCGTGCATGCGTGCGCGCGCTCGTGTGTGTGTGTGTGTTTATGTGTGTGTGAGTGTGTGTGTATGTGTGCGTGTATGTGTGCGTGTGTGTGTGTGTGTGTGAGTGTGTGTGTATGTGTGTGTGTGTGGGTGGGTGCGCGCGTGAGATTGTTCGTGTGTGCGCCTGTGAGTCCGCGTCTGCTAGAGTGTTACAATGTGTACGAGAGTATACCTTCTGTATCTTTATAATTTTTATTCCACAACCATTTCTGTAATTCTTGTTTACATTTGTATAAACTCAGGGAAATTATGTTATTTATCACGCGATTAGCTGTATTGTTTATATGAGAGCTACAAACATAATAATGGCGCTTGGCGACGGCAGTGTAATGCTGAACATTGGGACAAACATTTCGGGCTTTTCTCCTTTTATGGAGCATAATATAATTTTTTAATTCTGGGTTCTTTATGCTTACGCAAAATTGTGTACAGTATGAAAAGTTGTCTAACTGTTAGGACGGAGGCCTCTTTATATAATATTTCACTACTATACCTTCGAGGTTTCCCTAGCATGACTTTAAGAATAGCCCTCTGAGCACGTTCAAGCGGGAGCATATAGGTAGTGCCAATTCCACCCCAAGTCACAATGCAGTATTGTAATATACTTTGCGCAAGGGCAAAGTATACTCACAACATCGTTTGTCGATCTGATACAGATCTCAGACTTTTAAAGATAGGAATTAACTTCCTTACTCGGTTTGTTAATGTGTTAATATGAGATTTCCAACTAAGCAACATATCTATATGAAGGCCAAGATATTTAACTATGTTAGATCTAGTGAGAGTGGGACAATCACAGTTATTAGTAGACTGAACACACGTATGAGCTTGTACCTTGTACTCCGAGGGTGGAAGGGTTTTAGCACTGAGCGAAAAGGTAATATATTTCGTTTTATCAATGTTAAGAGTCAGTAAACTAGAATCCAACCACGTCATTATATTACGCAATGCTTCTTCAGTTCGGTTACGTGCTTGTTCCCAGTTATCGCCATGTATGATAAGCGCGGTATCGTCAGCATAGGTTACAATTTTGCAGAAAGGTATGGACATTTTACACAAGCTATTAATGTATAGGAGGTACAGGGTAGGTCCCAATACACTGCCCTGTGGGACACCAAATGTAAGGTTCGCATCTCCACTCACAAAATTTCCTACCTTTACTCGTTGGGTTCTATTAGAAAGATAACTTGTAAAAATTTCCAGAGCTAATCCACGAATACCAGCTGATTCCATCCTTTTTAGGAGTAGGGGGATAGGCACGGTATCAAACGCTTTTGACAAATCAAGAAATACCCCTATGACTTTTTTCTTACTGTCCAAATGCCTAGCTATAGTTTCAGTTAGTGAGAGAGTAGCATCTTCTGTAGATTTTGTATTCATAAAACCGTATTGATTAGACGCTATAATATTATTTCGATCCAGGAAGTTCTTTAGGCGGATATTTAGGATTTTTTCAAGAATTTTCGAAGTTACTGTTAAAACAGGTATTGGTCTATAGTTGCCAACAAACAGACGATCGCTAGATTTATAAATTGGATGGACCATTTTTTAAGTATATCCGGAAATACGCCAGAATTTAGGCATAGGTTGATAATATGGGTCAGAGGAGGAACAAGTGCATTTTTAGTTAACTTAAAGAGTTTAGTCGGAATTTAGTCAATACCAGCGGCAGAGCTATTTTTAAGATTTGATATAATGCTGTCAACCTCCAAACAATTTATTTCCAGTAATGTCATAGAATTTGGTTGTGAAGTAGTGTCGCTAATTCTAGATGATGTATTCATCTGACTATTTTTATTATTAATTTGATTAGCTAGCTTAGAACCTATTTCTGCGAAATAAGTATTTATCAGATTCACTGATTCAATGGGATCCTTACTAACGTTTACTAATTCATTAGAAGTTTCGGCTGCTTCTTTCAGGTTTGTTATCTTTTTTATAGTATTCCACATATGTCTTGGATTGTTTTTATTTTTTATTAATTCTGACTTCCCGTACTCTATTTTTAACTTCTTTAATAAGTTATTACAGTAATTGCGGTATCTCAGATAGGTAACTTGTATTATTTCATTATTCAAGTTGGATTTAGCTTTAATATGTAATTTGTCACGGTGTTTTACACAACGCACGAGTCCGGGAGTCATCCATGGCTTAACAAAACGAAGACGATGCGGAATAGTAACTTCTCTAGAATTGTTCGTGATGGCAGATGACACTAACGATAAAAATTCCTCAGTCGTCTTATTAGGATGCCTGGAGTTATAAATATGGGTGAAGTTAGTGCTTTCAGGAGAAGCGATTAAATTAGGATAATCAATTCTTACTACGTTTTTACGAGTCACATTTTTACTGATTGTACGATAATCAATACTAAAAACTATTGGTGCATGATCTGTTACAAGAGAATCCAAAACTAAGGTGTAGGTATTTTTATCTGTTTTCAGCATTACATGATCAATACAGTTATTATTACGAGTAGGTAGCACGTGAGCTGCTGAAAGACCATAATGAGCCATAAAGTCCATATATTTATTGCAGTTGCTATCCCTGTTATCTGGGGAAATATTAATATTAATATCGCCAATTACTGCAATAGTTTTTTTTGAGTTCAAAGTAGTAAGAATCAGATCAAGACTATCACAGAATTTTTCAATATTAGAATTTGCAGGGGAACGATAAATAGCCAAGATTGTACAGTCATTGCCATAGTTTAAGCATAAACAATTAGCATCAGCAACATATGGTTTTGTTATTGTTATGTTTTTAATATTAGAGCGTACGTAGATAACCACACCATCATTCCGACTTTGAAATTCAGAGCAAAACGATGTGTAGCCATCCATTTGGGGTACAGCAGAGGCTTTACTTAACCAGCATTCAGTCAGAATGAGTATGTCAAATTTCATATTATGTATTCTATGAAGCAGAACCTGAAATGCATCAAAATTACATGAAATGCTGCGGATGTTAGTATGAATGACGGATAAACACCTTTCTGGATTGTTTATGAATTTTGAAACACTTTCAGGGCTGCATTATGTTGCTTTAGAGACTACAATCGTGTCGATATTATTAGAAATATCATCAAAATTATGTAGCATTTGTATAGTTTACATCAATCATGTGACATCTTTTCGATAGAAAAGTCTTGTAAAAAGGGGTAGAAGGTTGGGGGTGGTAGTTCGTGGTTGATGTGGTTCGGGGTTATCCACGCTCGCGGTCGTTTTGGTTGGTAAAGTGGAAAGAAGAAAACTGTTTGTACTGGTTTAATATACACTAAACACAACTACACTGTTTTAATATAATAATTAACTATAATGATTAATAGTCAACGGAAGAAATAATAATTAAATGGTTTTATGGTATAATGGTTGGTTACGAGCTGTCACGACAGCTTAATCGGACGGATTCGTGACGACAACTAACTACAATGCGAAAACGATGTATTATATGGAAATGTAAAAATGCTAAGCTAAACTGTTCGATCGGAAGCTCGAACATACTCCCGCGGCTGAGATGAGAGGAAAAGCATACGTTAGTGCAAAACGAATGGTAATGACAACTCGTAGACCACAACTTATTTATGCAACTACTTAACATGGTGAATTATTTATACACAAGAAAATACAAGAAAATAAAACAAAAATATAAAGTACAATGGTAAAAATAATAAATGTATACAATTCAAAATTATGCAAAAAAATCTAAACTAAAGAGTCCTCGAAAATTACTCGTTTATTGCGAATTGGTGACGTTTGTACGTCCCTTTTACCCGCACTGGCACTACGCTTAACACTAGGCCATCGTTTGGCAAATTGCTGTAAATGCACCCCGACGCTACTATCACTTTCACTAGATTTTAAATCATTAACATCGAGCTGACGGTAAACTTCACTATACACTGGGTTTGGTAACACTGGTTGTGGTTGTGAAGTGTCCGTTTGGTGGCTCGAACCCTCCTCACGGCGACGAAGAGGCGCAGCAGCCGGCTGCGAGCAGCACCGACTACGTCTCCAACACCAGACCACTGCGACGACTAGTGCTACGGTCAGCAGCACATAGCTGACAGAGTAATGATGAATATCGTGCGTCGATATATCGTCAACTTCTGCTTTGCTCGTATTTAAATCATTTATTTGATCCCCAAGAATAGATAAGGACATATTTAACTGCTGGTTATCTGGTAAATACTGAGTATCCGAGATGTTCAATTTGACAATATGGTTAATCTGGTCTAGTTCTGGTACAGTAATAGCTGGTGAATAGCTCAGATTATTAGATTGTTGTCGTAAGGAATACAACGTAAAATCTTTTCCTTTGACAATGCAACTCTGATCCATGCTAATGACCCCGGCGCGACTCAGCTGTTTGACGGTAATCTGATCGTCGCATATGACTTTAATCGAGTAAGTATCACAACAGAAATACAAGTATTGTCTCGGCGAGTGTAATTCTGTCCATTTATTTACACATGTTGTTTTCTTGATTTTACATGCCGCGTGGTTACGTTCGTTTTTGTCACAAAAACATTCATCTCGCTCTATTGACATTATAGGTTTAAATAGCTGACACAAGTAGGCTTCATTATGGTATAAACAAGCATGCAATTCATTAGTCGTTACAGGGAAGTATGAATTTTGCTTCAGATCAACGGCAACGTACTCGGATACGGGAACTATAGTGACCATGTTATTCTTGATCTGGTGAGGTACGGGTAAAATTCTGTATAACTGGTAACTTTCTCTACTGACCAAGGGAAATGTCATTTCAAATATAATATATCTCTCTGCGACTCGACTTTTAACCTTTATTAGTTTATATATATAATGGAAATCTGAGTCAATATTTTTCACTGGTAGGGTAAGATCTCTAGGCATCTGGCCATTAATAGTACGTAACTCACTCTTCAATTGCTCTGGTTTCAATAAATGAACGCTAACTTGACCATGGTAAATATCAGCAATAGTATCTAACAACGTGTCTTGGTGTCTATGCAAAGTTTGAAGTAAACTACCTCCGGCCATCGAACATAACGTAAAATCTTGAACGTATGACATATTTTGAACTTCACTCTGGACGGTATTGGTGTAGCTTTTTAACTCGTTCAACTTCTTATTAACAAATTTGTGTTGCTTATCGACGGCTTCTTTCATATTTTTTCGTTTCCGTTTCTATGACTGACGTCTGGTTTCTCCACAAATTAGATAAATGTTTTTCATTGCGTCGAATTGTTTCTATGTCCTTGGTATACTGTTCCGCGAAACGGGAGTCCAATACGCCGAAGAGATCATTTGCGAGGTATCCGATGCCATTGATAAGACCTCTGCGGCGCCGACGACGTCTAGCGTGAACGTCAAAATGCTGAGTTAACAATAGTTCATTGTAGTAAGTAAGTTCTTCGAATTCGTTATGCAATTGTAAAGTTATCATACGGCAGTGAGATTGGTTTTCAATGGTAATACATAATTTATCTAAATAGTTCTCAATTTTAGTGTAATATTTTACGCCCTCCCAGTAGGGCTCCATATCATAATATAGTACTAGAGTCCACTTGTCCCTGATGAGCTGAACCTTGGTTATTGGGTCAAAATACAAGGTTTGGTTGGCAGATAACTCTTTTATATCAAAGTTGATGGCATTGGTCGGTAAAAGTAGCGTCATGAAAAATAAAATTGCAGTAGCTACCATAGCAAACGTTGATCTATTTGGTTTTCTTCTCACCCTTCTCTTCTCCTCCTTTTCTGGTTTATCGTCTTCTACTGATGTGATATCCGAGGGCGTGGTTTGGTCAATAACTGGTTGCTGGTTATTTATTGGTAAAACAGACAATTTGACTATTGGATTCTTCATGAAACCATTCTTGGTTTTTAAGGTGACAACACGAATCAGTCCATCTTCTCCCGGATGCGTCTCTACTACTCGCCCCATGGCCCACTTTCCTGGTGGAATGTTTTCCTCATGAATGACTACTAAGTCCCCGATTTCTACATTGGTTTTGGCCTCCTTCCACTTATGTCTGGCTGACAACATGGTTAAATATTCTACTTTCCATCTTTTCCATAAATCAATAAATAGTTTGGATGTTAAGTGCCACCTGGTTCTGGCATCTTGTTCGGTCTCAATAATAGTTAATCCTGGTCTTGCGGTTAGGAAATGAGCCGGTGTCAAGAAATCAAGGTCCTCGGGATCTTCTGTCAATGCACAAAGCGGACGCGTGTTAAGACAAGCTTCTACTTTTGATAATATTGTAGCATACTCCTCATAGGTTAATTTTTGATTTCCCACGACGCGTTTAAGATGGTATTTGAGGCTTCGGATGGCTCTCTCCCAAAGTCCACCAGCGTTGGGCCAGGACGGTGCAATAAAGTGCCATTCGATACCCATTTCAGTGATATCAGATGAGACGCTACTACTGGTGAATAGTTGCTGAAGATGCTCGAACTCTTCCTGTAACATCCTATTAGCGCCTACGAAATTAATTCCGTTGTCGCTGTACAGATGACGAGGGCCACCTCTTCTAGCCGACATTCGTTGAAGAGCCGCTAAGAAAGCAGAGCTGGTTAGGTCGGAGACAACTTCTATATGAACAGCCTTTGTCACCATACATATAAATATAGCGATATAGCCCTTGTAGGTCTTTATTCCTCGTCCTTTACTGGCCTTCACGTCTATGAAACCCGTGTAGTCTACACCACAATGATAAAAGGCGTGTTCTGGATTCACTCTCGCCTCTGGTAAGTCCCCCATGAGTTGACACTGTTTTAATGGTTCCTGTTTCCTACATGTAACACACTGTCTGGTACACTGTTTGGTTGCCGTATACCCCCCTATAATCCAATAATTATGCCTTAAGTGTCATAATGTAAGCCTAGCACCACCGTGGAAAGTTAATTGGTGAGCCTCTTGAATTAATAAAATGGTGAAGCGATGGTTGTGTGGAAGAATAATAGGATGCTTCATATTTTGGTTTATTTGAGCATTACGTAACCTACCCCTACAAGCAAGATACCGTTTTTATCAAAAATTGGATTTAAGTTTAGAAGTTTGCTTTTACAGTGTAACTTATTGTGTTTATTTAAATAATTGACGTCGTCACTAAATACCGACTGTTGCACACATTTTATGATCAGCATTTTCGCGCGACGCAGCTCGTGCAATGTGAGGTAGGGTTGATGAACCGATTTCCTGTAAATAGGTATTCTGAGTATCCACGCGAATATGCGAATAATTTTATTTATAGAACTAAACTTATTTAACAGATAGGTAATTATATTAGACATAGTTTCATTATTTTGATTAATTATTACAACATTAGTTTGTTTTAAAAATGAGGTATTTAATTCTAAATCAGTTTTATAAACGGTTTTATTGTTATTCTCTAAACTAAATGATGACAGCCACGACGGGCCCTGCCACCAGAGCTCGTGTTTAACGAGCTGTTTGGTTGTTAAACCGCGACTAGCACAATCAGCCGGGTTTTCCTTACTCTTTACGTATCCCCAATTGGACGATGGTATTATGGATGTAATTAATTTAACACGGTTAGCTACAAACGGCTTCCACCGAGCAACCACCCGAGTACTGCTGTAGAATCAATCCAGCAGTATACTTGAATATGATAATCTGGTAAACACTCTAAGACCTTTTTAATTAACTGTGACAACAAGACGGCACCCATTAGCTCTAACCGGGGCGTGGATATGGTTTTACTTATCGAAGCGAGTCTACTCTTAGCCACAACTAATGTAATACAGTTTTGGTAATTATGGTTAAGTCTACAATAGATGCATAGGCCTTATCCGACGCATCACAAAACCCATGCAGTTGAATAGTCTGGTTAGTTTGTTCTAATCCTAGCCATCGCTTTACCTCAATAGTATTTATGTAATTTAAATCATTCCTCATAATATCCCATTTAGAATTAATAGGTTCCGGCAGGAGCTCATCCCAGTTGATTTTTGATAGATATGCATCTCTAAACAATAGTTTTAGGGTAGTACTTATGGGTGTAAGCCACCCTAAGGGGTCGAATAGTTTTGATATATCCGACAGTAGCGTTCTTTTAGTTTTAGTTCCTGTTTCTGTCAATTTGTAATTAAGAAAATATAAAATGGTCTTTATGAGGGTCCCAGCCTAAACCTAAGGTTTTAGCAGTATCTGGTTGTTTAAATTCATAAGTTTGTTGATTGAAATCCCCTAACTCTACATCTAATAATAACCGTGGTTCATTCGACATCCACTTTCGCAAATTAAATCCTCCTGATTTTAGTAACTTAATTAAATTTGATTTAAGCAACAGTGCGTTTTCTATCGAAAAACTACCCCCACAATAATCATCGCAATAAAAGTTATTTTCTAATGCTCTAGCTGCGTCAGCAAAATTATGTTGCTCATCTTTTGCTAATTGCTTTAAACACATCATAGCAAGGAACGGAGCTGGTTTGGTTCCGTAAGTGACGGTAGTTAATTGGAATGATTGAATTGATTGATTCGGGGAGTCTCGCCATACAATTTTCTGATAAATTTGGTCATGTTTATGTACTAGGATCTGCCTAAACATCTTCTCAATATCAGAAGTATAAGCATACGGGTACTGTCTCCACTTTAAAATCAATTGTTGCAAATCCTGTTGCAATTTAGGTCCGGTGTACAAAATATCGTTAAGAGTCGTTCCCGTAGACGACTTCGCGGACGCGTTAAAAACAACCCTAAACTTATCTACTATGGTTCCCTCTTTGGTGATGGCGTGATGAGGCAAATAACAGTCGAGGGGAGTGTCGGAGGGAGAAATAGACATATGGTTTAAGTCAAGATATTCTTTCATAAATTGTTGGTATTTAACTTTTAACTCACTATTTTTCTCCAGCTTTCTTTCCAAACTACGAAATTGCGCCAAGGCTGTTGGTTTTGTAGCACCCAACTGGCCCTTGGCTTCTAGTTTAAATGGTAACCTTACTTCATACCTCCCGTCTTCAAGTCTCTTGGTGGTTGATAAAAATATTTTAAACACTCATCGTCCTCACTCGACATCTCAACTGGCTGGTTAATTTCCTCGGTCTCCCAAAACCTACGTAAGTCATCAGTGTTATGAATAACGACATTATATCTATAATATGGTTTTATTGATCCACAGAGCAGCCAACCGAACTGCGTCTGCTGAGCTATAGGCAGATCCTCATCGTCCCCTCGTAAAATACCTCCTAAGATAATCCTACTATACAAATCGGCTCCTAACAGTAGATCTATTGGCCGACTCTCATTAAACTTATGATCCGCTAAATTAATATTATTTATATGAGACCACAATGGTTTAGTAAAAGTTTTATTTGGTTTAGCTCTTGATTAAATTATTCATTATAAAAACTTTGGTTTTTACGGAAAAATCATTATACATAGACTGAATCTCAATATCCATTGTCCCCTTACACTGGTTTTCCTTTTCTCCTACCCCAAAAATTGTACCCCTACAACGGTTTCTCTCAAGGCCTAAAGTTTGAGCTGTATGTTCATTAACTAACGAAATCTGAGAGCCTTGGTCAATCAAAGCTCTCATGGTATGCTGCGAACCATCTACCCCCGTAACCCTGACCATGGCAGTAGCTAATAAAATTTCTGGTATATTATCCCCGGACACGTGGCTGGAAGTTGGCACGTGCTCGCTAGTAGGTAATTTATTGACATACTTATTGTCTTTAGGTGACATGGCAAAAGGCTTCGCCTTAACTAAAGCCTCATGCATTAAAGAATTATGAGTACCTAGACACTTGCGGCATGGTTTACTTGTAAAACAAACCTTATTGTTATGGTTCGTAAGGCAGTTGCAACATAAATTATACTGGTTAATTGTTTTCAATTTCTGTTCACTGGTCATTTGTAGGAAATTATTGCATTGCCATAATCCGTGGTCAGCATTACACAATATGCAAGTTATTGTCCGCGACGCGTGGAAGGTGTTCAATGACGGTTTCGAGTTACTTGCATTGTATTTGGTAAATGAATTATGGTTATTATTTAAATTGAATGATTTTTTATAGTTCGATGGTAAGTTATGATTATGACGCGGCGGATTATAAGGAATATTCAATTTTTGTTGGCCTGAAGGCTCTTGTTTACGACGCGATGCCTCTAAGGCAGTGAATTTACACTCTAAGAACGACAAAAAATCTTGTAAAATTGGTAGCTCTCTAGGATTTTTAACGGACTCTATATATTCGGAAAAAGACTCGCTATCTAACTTTTGACCCAACAGATGTACCAGAAGTGGGTCCCATGTGGTAATGTCTACTCCTAAATTTTGTATAGCGTGAAGGCTTTCCTTGGTTACATCATGCAATTTTTTTGATCATAGCAGAGGATTGGTGTTGAATGAAGGGCAGTCCTAGCAAGGTATTGATGTGTGAAGTAAAAATTAGTTTTCTATTACCGTAACGATGGTTAAGTATTTCCCAACATACTTCATAGTTATCGGAGCTAATCTGAAGATGGTGTATGAGACGCTCGGCATCGCCCGTCACTCTACTTTTTAAGAATTGCATCTTCTGCGCGTTACTCAAGGATGGATTCTTGTGGATGGCCTCGCTGAATAGATCTTTAAAAGAGATCCAATGGTGGTAATTGCCACTGAATACCGGGATATCCATTTGCAGCGTAGATTTTTCGCGATGAGATACCGACCACATCTTGGTATTAATGGTTTTCTTTAAATCTATGTAGATCTTCTCATGCTTGTTGAACTCCGACTGGTACCACCCGTCTTCTTCATCACACTCACCTTCAATCTGCCAATGTAAATTGTCAACGGTAGCCCACCGAGCTTAAAGAGACTTTAAAGTGTCTTCGAACTCCCACTTATTTTCTAGCTGGTCTACTTCTACAGTGTTCACCGTACGCATAAAAGCCCTAAAGTTAATGTATTGTTTTTTAATCAATTCATCTAGCTTACTGTAGCCCCCCGACGACCGGTATACCGGCTCAGCACTAGATGACGAGCGTGGTTGATTTCTTTCTGGTGCGGTTGGGGTAAGACGAATCTCCTGATGAACCTGCTGTTCCGCCCTACTTACTACTACTAACTGGTCCATGGTTTTTGTAATTAAATCTTTAATGGTTAAATAGACTTCTTCCGTGGTTTTGAAACAATTACTGGTAAAATACACATGGTCAAGAATGGTCAAGAATAAACGGTAACATACAATAATAATAGCAAAAATACACGGCAAAGTACCGGTTAAATCGTGTCTGTGGTAATTTGATCACCATAACACTATAATATAATAAAATATTTTGATGCCCAAAAACATTTTTTAGTGAGAACAGTAAGAGATTAAAGTAAAAAATATGATTAAACATAAGCATGCTAAATAAATTATTTGTACCTAGTCAATTATTAATTTGAGAAAGTATTTTTTCTAGATCCTCATTGGTATCGATACGAATGGCTGGAGCTCGTTCTCGCTTGCGAAGAAACACCTTGTTGTGAGCAGTCCAACAGAACATGTAATCGTTTTGCTTGCTAAATTCACAACTCATATAATACATCTTTCTTACAGTTTCTGTCAACCTTTCTGCTATAAAAATTGGCTTACTTTCACCCTCGATTTTAAGATGACTAGTGTTCAGTTTATTCTTGTTACTCCTGTTAAATAATTTAATAGAAGATAGAATTTTTTCTTTTAGTAGTACCGAGGAAAAGTCAACAATAATTGGGCGGTTGGTGCTTTTGCTAGGCAGTCTAAAAATATCGTGTATTTGAGTCTTTTCGATATGTATATTTATAGTCTCGCCAATTTTTGATATGACGTTAACAAGATCGTCCTTATTTACGAATTTCAATGGTGGCTTGCCTTTGGGATCTCTCCATGTTTTCTATTTTCATTTGCAATGTTTGTATATACGCCAAATGCAACTTTCTTTCAGATTCGACCTTAGAAAGTCTGTCTTTCATTTGTTCATACTGCTTCGAGATAAAATCCATAGATTTAATAATCTCATAGTTTTGCGCTCGTATTTCATTTATACTGGTTTGGAGTGATATCTGCTGGTTGCTCAGTGTATTCATCAAATTTTTAAGCTCAAGAATAGCAACAGATAAATCTTCGTCAGGAGCACGCTTGCGTGGACGCTGTCTGTCGGAAATATTAGCTAAACCTTGAGGCTCTGAGTCGGCAACAGCCATGGCAGCGATATCAGAGTCACTGTGGTGATGAGGTGATGTCTTCGGTGGGGTTCTTTTAAGAGGCTTTTTTTTTTTAAGTTATAAATGTATCAGAAGTAAAATATGAAGGTAGCAAGTACTTAAATTACTGCATGTAATAATATATACCACAGCGCCGCACCGAGACTCAAAAATGTGCGCCACGCTGTATCACTGAAGCAGGCTGAGGTACCAGGAGCTCAGACATACGTAGGAGTTTATGCGGTAGTGAAGGCACCTCGTAGCACTGACACTCGGCGTAGCAGCTATGCGTAGCACTGATTACGTGTCGTAGCACTCGTGGCACTCGTAGTAAACCCGCGTCACACTCAAGTCTTATGCGATCCTAGTATCACAGCGAGAATTAAACTGATTTAATTTCTGAATAAAATAAGTTAAATTATTTTTGTAACAAAATACACGTCCACACTCGTTCGTATCCAGAGGGGAAGGGGGATAGTAACTAATGTACTTAATTCTATCATTAATTAATGACATTCCTAGGCACTAGAATACATACTATTTCTAATAAAGTGTTCAATTTACATTCCTATTTGAAATTATTGAAATTTGAATTTTTTTTTCATACAAACCGAAAGCTGTCAAGTACTCAGTGTCGCGTGCCGGGGGCCGGCACGACGGTATGTCGCAGAAATTTTTAAAATTCCCTCTAAAATTTTTATTAAATCTATACGCAAATGCCCAATATCTCCTTCTTTTTTATTTATGTCCAGCGTGGTGTGGCAAAAAAATTGTAAAAATTGTAGGATTTTAAGTGAAAGAAAAAAATATTACTACTACCCGCAAAGGCGGCACCCGGTGCCTGACGCTTGTTGCCCTAGCTTTTAATTTTATTTTTATTTTTCTTTATTATAATACCAACAGCGTATTACATAACAACAATTAACACTAAGTAATTAACAATTAATATGGCCAATAACAGGTATTACAGATCTTAACAGAGTGTACAGACGTGTAGCTAAATAGAAAGATAGTAATAATTTAAAAAATTGCCAAAGGTCCCTGTAACTTAAGCAACTCTCAGTTTATTGGTGATATTAAATAAAACCACTTATAATAGTTGAGGCACTTGTAAAAATATACAAATAGTGTTGTGTCTGTATGTGTATGTTTATGTGTGTATTACTTGTGGGTTGTGGGTTGTGGCACCCTAGCCCTACGACACGAGGTCTTGGGATCAGTGACAAAGACTACTAGGGTGCCATGTGAGAAGTAGGCAATAGACAACAACGTGTCAAAAACACAAGGTACAAGGTAAGTGAATTTTTAATATTTTAAGTTGGTTTTTGTTTTACGTATTAGATTGTTCATAAATTTTTTAACGTTTTAATTATTTCATTTTTAAATTTTATTTTTTTATGCTCGAATAGGTCAACACTACTAAAGCTTCTAGTATATGAGCGGATTATACGTGGTAGGACAGAGTTCTGTGCATAATTTGTATTGGATGCAGGTACATGTAACAGCGGGGTGTTCCTAGTGCGATATTTGGGTGTGCGGTAGGTAAGTTGAGATACAAGTTCGGGGCAGTCAACTTTACTATTCGCGATATCGTATAACAGACACATATCCAAAACCGTACGTCTTTGCTCCAAGGACAAAAGATTAAACTCGGCGCAGCTGTTATCATAAGTATCAAAACATTTGCCACTGCGGTAGTTTAAATGATATATAAATTTTTCTGAATGCGTTCTAGACGACTCTTATATATGATGTACTAAGGGTAGGTCCTAGGTAGGTTTAAGGGCGGGTCCCGGCGCCTGACGCTCAAGAGGTTAATGTTGTGTTTCCTAGTTCAAAACTAGTATTAGCCTGATGATCGCGGTTTTCTGACGCAATGTTCCACCAAAATAAAAACAACTTTTCGTACGTTTGGTCTCCAGTCCAATGACCGTCTGCACCTTTAAATTTCTTCAAAGTTTCTGGTGACAGTCAACTCTCAAATTGTTTTTTAAACCATTCATCTTTATTTACAGATACTGTATTTTATGACTCATTATTCTGATCCGTACTATCGTCAGTTGTAAGTTGATTTTCTTGTGGTGGTTTTGCTTGTTGTAAAAGTTTCTCATAGTTTATATTGTTTGGATCAAACGGGAAAATTCCGCAACATCTGAATCCATTTCTTATTGTTTCTGCCTTCAAACATCTGTCAAAACATTTTTGAACTTCTTTAGCAAAATCTGGTCGCTTCAGTCGTTTGTAATCATTGTTAATACGGAAATCATGGACAATATCTTTCCAAGTCCCTTTCACTGGTCTAAATACAGCAACGTCAAGAGGTTGCAAGACGTGTGTAGCATTCGGCAGTAAAGCAACCAACACGATTTCTTTTTCTTTACAAAATGTTGTCAAAGGTAAAGATATATGTGATGTGTGGCCATCTAAAAATAGCACTATAGGGAAAGTGACTTCGTTTTCGCAAAGCCAAGGATAGAATACATTAGTAATATATTCGTAAAAAGACTCCATGGTCATCCAGCCAGATTCGGTGTATCCGAGTCCCCACCATCCAGGTACAGATAATTTTATATTTTTTGGGATATCTCTCTTATATGGATATAGTACCATAGGAGGAGCAATGTCTCCATCCGCTGAAACAGTAACTAAAACAGTCAAACACTCTTTTTCATCGTTGGCCACCCTATTATAAACAAGTTTGCTACCTTTTTTAACTAAAACTTGCTTCTCTTTCGGACATAAAAAGAAAGCTGCTTCATCGCAGTTGTATATGCGTTTCGGGTCCTCAAAAACTTCGAACAAATTGTTATCCTCAAAATGCGAGTGAACTCTTCCAAACCACCCTCGTATTGATCCTTCTGTGATCTGATTTCTACTCAAAGGAAGATTTTGTGCCACGCGTTTGCTTAATGTCGGATGTCGTTTCAAAAAACCCAGGAACCAGTTTTTTCCGGGCCTTCCATCTTTAAATGGATTAGGGCGTTCTAAATTCTTCACTAGTGCAGCTACAGTATCCAGCAACTGTTCTTTGGTGACTGGAAATCCACATTTACCAAGATAGTGAACCCAATCGACGACTCGTTTTTCCTCTTGAATATTTAGCACAGGCTGTACACCACAAGTGTCATTTTCATATATACCATCTCGCTTGTTCCTTATTGTCGTCTCTGGTATATTAAATTGTCGAGATGCTTGGTATATACTCGTACCTTGTTTTATTAACTCTAAAGCAGAAATTAGCTCTGCGTTAGTGTATTTTTTACGTTTCTTCGTTTCCATTTTGTCTGCAAGATAGAAATGAATAACACTTATTTCTGGTTGAGATTTGCTCACATGTATTACTGATGGGCAAGGTCCTTGACTATAGCGTACAGAAGAGCGATAATGAGGTGGGAGCAGACTTCTCACACTAGCCAGTTGCGAGCGGGTTGATAGCAGAGCGAATGCGCAGCGAGCTCGCCGCGGGACCACAGCGAGGTCACCGCGAATAGCGCCGTCGCCGGTGGCGCGTAGGTACTCTTTGCGTACTCGCTCTGCTATGAACCCCCTCGCAACTCGCTAGTGTGAGAAGGCCCTTAGTAATCTGTCTTTTATTATTAATGTGAATGAGTGTCTTCTACTATTAATGTAATGGATCAATCAATCAAGCCTAAAATGACATTATACAACATGAAATTTTAATCGTTTTGTTCCCGCAGCGAGACGATTTTCACAATAAAACTGAACAACTTTTCTCAAGCTTGGCCCCACTATAGTATGCCTAAATAGATTCAATATAATATAATTTGTAGTAGTATGACATATGACAATCATGGTGCAATCCACACTTAGTATCTAATTTCTGAATATGAAAAAGAACTAAATAAAATAGTGAGTATTTATTCAATAACGGAACCCTAAATATGAATATTGGTTGCCGTATCACTCGGTGATAGATTTTGTATGAAATCTGTATTACCGAGTACTTTGCACTCGTTAATAGATTCTGGTAGGATCTATTACCGAGGTATGCCGCGGTAATGTGAGTAGAAACAAATGTTTTAAAATGTAATTCCGACTGTTATAATTATACATGTATGATTTTCGGGTATCATTTTACATAAACAGATTTAAATGTTCATGGAAAATTGTATTTTTAATCACAAGATATGCCGCATTATCAATCTTTTGTCAATTCAATATTGCAGATGTTTTTATGACGTTTTTGACACCCAGTACAAAACCTATAAGTACTTTAAGTAGCTGTTGTTTTTCAAAAAATTAATGACTTTTAATGGATTTTGAATACATCGGAAATTGATTTTTTGTTTTTAGAATTCATAAGGACAGGCAGATTTTTCAACTTTTACTACAACGACAGTTAAGGTAAAGGCACCTATTAACGCGGTATGCAAAATTGGCATCAATTACCGATGTATTCGTATTTTCGTATTTTAATTAAATAGCAATAACTTTAGCCCAATATTATTTCGGACATGTTTTAACTTGTAGTATTTTACATCGAACCGATGAGCGCTAGTTGGCATATCACTCTATGAACGGATCAAAAATAATCAGTTTGTGCGACGCAGCGCAGGAGCAGGTTGTAGCGCAGGAGCATACAAACACGTGCCAATTCATGTAAGTGCATACACATTTTTGTTACGTTATTTAAAAGTAATACACTTTATAACTGACTATGGATATTGTTTACTGGTTTTTGTGTTTTTATGGGAGTATTATCTCGTACTTTTCATGGTGAAATTTAGTATAAATACTTAGTTACATTGAGAAATACAATTCGCGGTAATAGATGCTTAAAATTGGGAGTAGCATCTAATACCGAGGGTACCCTCGGTAATGGATATATTGAGGGTTCTATTTTGTTATATATATTTATGATAATTAAGGTAAAAGCACCCATTACCGTGGTAAATCACCGAATTTGACTTTAGAGTGAAATATTTCGAATCAAGACGGTTCTCCGCAAATTACGATTTTTTTACGTTAACGTTTAATAGACATTTTGTATGGTACCCCGTTAACTTCTTTTTATTTATTTTAAAGCGTTGTATTTATTATTATATTTTTCGTCAGAAATACGATTTCACCTATTACCGAGGCATGCCCTATGACTTTATCTATTACCGCGGTATCCGCCTCCTAATACCGAGTGTAGAAAAATAAAATACTATTTTATCCTGATGGTTCTGTATAAAATTAAATATATTAAAATTAAAACAATACATAAAACATTGAGATCGACTTTATTTCAAAAACATGATTAATTAATTAAGTAAACTATTTACTCACAGAAACAAAATTGGCGGCAATATAGTAACTTTCAACCTACCTTAAAAACAATATTTATGTTTTTACGGGTTAACTATACTTAACTATACAGGGTTAAATTATATTTACCCTATAGTACATACCTAATAAGTAAACTACATAACATCAAGGGCCTAGGCCACACTAGCGAGCTGCGAGCGGTTTGATAGTGGAGCGAGTGAACAGCTAGCTCGCCGCGGGAGTGCACTGAACTCGTTAATTTGATAACATGCACACTAACAGTGCACTATGTGGGCCTATCGGCCCTAAATACTATAGAGATATTTATTTTAGAATAATGAGAAAAATAACATTATAATTAATGTAAAAAGATAACAAAATTCTTTAAAAAAACTTTTTCTTCTTGCTATTATTAATTCTTAAAAAATACTTTTACTTCTTTGTTTAAAATTCTTTTTTTCTTCTTCTTTTTCTTTTTCAAATTCTTTATTTTTATTTTCATTAAAAACTTAATAATTAACATCAACTACTAATTAGTCCATAATTTATAGGAACTAACTGTTTAATAGGAACTTTCGTTTTAAATCAATGGTAACTTTAACTTAGGCTTAGCATAAAAAAGATGTTTTTTAAACTGAATCGTCAGAATCAGTGTCAAAAAGGCAAACGCGTTTTGCATTGTCCACAACTGAAAGTTGATTATTTGAATTAGGAGAATCGTCGTCGCTGCCAACATTTCCTAGTACCGAGGTCTTCAGTTCACCCGATTGCTTGTTGCCCTTCTTAGCAGGAGTTACTTGCTGAGAGCTGCCTGGCTTTGCTTTCGGTGAAAATTTTTTCTTTGAGACCGTTTTCTGTTTGTTGACGGACTTTTTATTACTTTGTAATACCTGTGGCGTTTCTTTTAGTCTTTCCTTTTCCTTTTCTACAGCCTCAAAGTTTGATTTAAGCATTTCTTTCTCATCTTTTTCTTTTAGCTTTTGCTGTTCTATCAATTCATTTGCAGTAACTACAGAGTCGTCAGAATCAGTGTCGAAAAAACAAATGCGTTTTGCTTTGCCCACAATTGAAAATTGATTATTTGAATTAGGAGAATCGTCGTCGCTGCCAACTTCTTTTCCTAGGTAGGTGTTCTGTTCACTCGATTCCTTGTAGCCATGGAAGAAACACTTTTTTTAAAGAACTTGCTCTGTTTTTTGTCTGAATTTTTATTTGATAAGGAAAAGTTTGAATCAGAACAATCGTCGTAGCTACCACATTTTCTTCGTAACGAGGTCTTCAGTTCACCGGATTGCTTGTTGCCCTTCTTAGCAGGAGTTACATGCTGAGAGCTGCCTGGCTTTTCTATTGGTGAACCTTTTTTCTTCGGGACTGTTTTCTGTTTGTAGACGGACTCTTTGTTTTTTTGTAATGCTTGCGTTTCTTTTAGTCGTTTTATATTTTCCTTTTCCTTCCGCTTTTCTACAGCTTCATTTTTACTTTTTTATTTAAGCATTTCTTTCTCATCTTTTTCTTTTTCTGTTCGCTTTTGGTGCTCTATAAATTCATCTGCAGTAGATACAGTTGGTGTTATTTTTTTGGTTATTTTTTTTAGGCAAATTTTGTTTTGCTTTTGGAAAATAAAAAGCCTGTTTGAATGGCGTAGGTATATTTTTAAACGGCGTAGGAATATTTTGAATATCTCTTGAAATCGTGCTCGGAGTTTCTTTATTTTTTTGTGGCGTTGCTGCAATTTGTGTGTTATTTTGGCAAAGTACTGGGTTTTGATCTCGTTCCATAAACTTATCCTGATTATAATTTGTGCTCAAAATAGAAAGAGCATCATCTTCTACTTCAGATAAAGAGAATTGAGGAATAGTCCTCAATTCTCATAGTATTCTCAACTGTAATAGTACAGTTACTCGATTTAGGAGTAGAAACGCACCTAGAATGCTGCGATGTTTTTTTTTTTCAATCAAATTTTGCAATTTTACTTCCGCTGTAGGTAAAGGTTCTAGAGAGGCAGGTGGCATAACATTATGGTCTTGATTTATTGTATTGTCAATAATACTCGTAGTTTTATCCATTATGTCAACCTTACTATTTAACTTAATAATCTCGTCATTTTGAGATGGAATCTTTGCAGACATGGATATGGAATTTTTTTCAGGTCTAGGAAATAGTTGCGATGGTGGGAGTATAAATTTTGGGTCAGTTGTTGGTATCACCTCTTCATGTCTCCTAGTATCCTCTATGCTGCACAAGCTTAGAACACTATCAGGTCCCAACTCTAAGTTAAAAATCACTTCTGATATATCATTTGATCAACATTATTAGTTAATGTTGTGTTTCCTAGTTCAAAACTAGTATTAGCCTGATGATCGCGGTTTTCTGACGTAATGTTCCACCAAAATAAAAACAACTTTTCGTACGTTTGGTCTCCAGTCCAATGACCGTCTGCACCTTTAAATTTCTTCAAAGTTTCTGGTGACAGTCAACTCTCAAATTGTTTTTTAAACCATTCATCTTTATCTACAGATACTGTATTTTGTGACTCATTATTCTGATCCGTACTATCGTCAGTTGTAAGTTGATTTTCTTGTGGTGGTTTTGCTTGTTGAACCCTAAATATGAATATTGGTTGCCGTATCACTCGGTGATAGATTTTGTATGAAATCTGTATTACCGAGTACTTTGCACTCGTTAATAGATTCTGGTAGGATCTATTACCGAGGTATGCCGCGGTAATGGGAGTAGAAACAAATGTTTTAAAATGTAATTCCGACTGTTATAATTATACATGTATGATTTTCGGGTATCATTTCGCATAAACAGATTTAAATTTTCATGGAAAATTGTATTTTTAATCACAAGATATGCCGCATTATCAATCTTTTGTCAATTCAATATTGCAAATGTTTTTATGACGTTTTTGACACCCAGTACAAAACCTATAAGTACTTTAAGTAGCTGTTGTTTTTCAAAAAATTAATGACTTTTAATGGATTTTGAATACATCGGAAATTGATTTTTTGTTTTTAGAATTCATAAGGACAGGCAGATTTTTCAACTTTTACTACAACGACAGTTAATTATCATAAATATATATAACAAAATAGAACCCTCAATAGCAGTCGCATCTAAGCGGTTTCGTTACGCTATTTGATAATAATCGATAAGTACCCGAAAAAAAAAATGGTGAAGTGCGCAATATGTGCCAAATCACTTAATAAAAGAGCCCCCGGGCTTCAGTGTAATAAATGTAACAAATGGTTACATGCTGTATGCGCATCTATATCAACTGATCAACTGAACGCAATACACTCAACCGATTCTGTGGACTGGAAATGCAAGTCATGTGCAAGCACAAGCAAACCATGACGAGTATCATGCATCCTGCCGGAGGATTATGGAGAAGAAAACACTGACACTGAGTCCTATTCTAATTCAGTGGGTACCGACCTCACAACAAGCAAAATTTTACGTGACATTCGTTCAGAGGTGAAAGAAGTGATAAGACAAGAATTGCAGCGTACTTTACAGTTTTACTCGGATAAAATCGATGAATATGAGAAGAAGATGCAATCTCACGAGAAGTGTGTAAAAAATTTGGAAAACCAATGTACTGATCTACGAAACAATCTTCGAAATGTCAATCTTAAGTACGAAGTCTTAGAAAACAAATTTAACCAATTGGAACAGTCGTATCTAGCAAACCAACTTGAAATATGCGGCATTAAAGAGCTTGAGAAGGAAAATGTCGAAGAAATCGTGCAAAATGTGGCCGTGGCGATTAAACAAAATACTAATGACATAGTCAAAGCATACAGGAAAAAAAGTCACTCCAACACTGTTAAGAAGAGGATTCAGTCTCCCATCACCGTGGTTCTGCGTGAAGGTGCTCGTGACTCGTGGTTGGAAGCGGCTAAAATCATCTCTGGGGTAAGTGTTGGCCAGGATTGTACCGACAAAGTCTACCTCCGAGAGTCCCTTACACCAGCAACAGCGTTCCTCCTATGGAAGACAAAGGACGAACTCAAGCAAATATACAAGTATATATGGTGTAAACACGGAAACATCCCTATCCGTAAAGAAGACAAGACAAAAATTTTGACAATCCGATCAGTTCAGGATATTGAAAACGCAAAGTCATTCCATAATAAAAAGTGAGCGACATTCACTTTGTTTCTTCTTGTAAGATCATGTAAGTACATACTTGTTTTCATACTTAAACATAGTACAAATAATAAATAATCATAATTTTATTGAAACAAACTGCCAAACATGGAATGACTTTGTAAATAGTGTTCCAAGTTCGACACATTCATTGTATTTTTTTCATACGAACATACGTTCAACTAAAAAAAAATTTTGGCCAACTTGAACTGCTAATTTTAAACTCTAAAAGTACTATTCATTTAATTATATTAACAGAGGTAAATATAAACGACGACCAGGTACAATTATTTTACTTACAGGATTATACTATTTACTCAAAGTTAAGATACAACAAAAGAGATGGTGGAATATTATTGTATGTGCATAAAACTGTATCATTTAATAGATTTAATATTTCTAGTCTACATGAGTTCGAGTGCATAAGTGGCGAGATATGTATAAATAAATATAATATAAATTTATGTGCTGTATACCGGCCTCCAAACACATCAAAAGATAAATTTATCATGGAACTGTGTAGCTTAATTAATAATTGTTCACATAGGGACAATTACTTAGTGATAGGTGAAATTAATATCGACATAAGAGAATCAAACTCATTAAGTAAACTTTATTTAGATTCACTGTGCGAACTCGGTTTAAATAGTGGTGTGTCCTCCTATACACGTATAGAAAAATATGGTAATATCACTACTAAAACATGCATTGATCATGTGTTTGTGCGTAGTTTTGATTCACGCGATATTTACACCACAGTAGTTAAAACTGCGCTCGCTGACCATCATATCACTGGCTGTGCCATTTCGGGCGTTATTGGAATGAATGAGTCACCTCGAATAAAAATTATAAACAAGTTGGATGACAGACAATTACACAGTGAATTGAATAGTATAGATTGGACCAAACCCTTGCAATACAGTAACCCCAACGATATTGTGAAATATGTTTATGACAATTTTAATAACGCTTATAATAAATGTAAATATACTGTTAAAATTAAGGTAAATGGAAAGCGAAAGGCATGCACATGGGCAAATAAGAAACTGAGTAAGATGTGTAAAAAACGTGATGAATTATATGAGATCTGGTTAAAAGATAAATATAACTTTAAAAACCGACTAATTTATAATACATATAGAAATAAAACAAATAAATACGCTAATTATATAAAAAATAGACAAATCCAGACAAATATAAATAAAAATTTTAAGAATACTAAAATGGTATGGGAAATAATAAATAGGGTCACAGGTAAAATAATAAATTGTATTGACGACATACTCATAAAAAATTTCTCAATTAATCCGGATTTATTAGCAAATAATTTTGCCGCGGAGTTTAAAAATAACACAAACAGTATTTGCAATTTTTGCGATCAGACCTTAATAGATAGAAATTCATATGAGTTAGCACCTGATAGATCGCTTCGAGTACAGCGCGCACGAGAAGAATCTATTTATTCTATTATAAAAAAATTTAATGATAAAAAAATGGTCCTGGTTATGACGGTATTCGAGCAAAGGACATTAAGAGTATCTCCGATCATCTTGTCCCTATATTAACTCATCTTATTAACCGCTGTCTAGAAACGTCGATTTATCCTGATCTACTCAAAATTGGAGTAATAAGACCCATATATAAAAAAGGTAAAGTCAATGATTATAATAACTATCGCCCAATTACAATCCTGTCAATTTTAGACAAAATAATAGAAAGATACTTAGGTGATCAATTAAATAAATATCTGCTTACAAATAGCATTATCAGCAAAAATCAATATGGGTTTCAAAAACATAAAAGTACTGTACAACTCTTAAGTAAATTCTCTGATAATGTTAATGAAAATTTAAATAAAAAAATGCATAATCTAGCTCTTTTTATCGATTTTAGTAAAGCATTTGATATGCTTAATTATAAAACACTCTATGATAAATTATCACAAAATGGGTGCAGGGCCCTCTTTTAAAGTTACTTATTAACTATCACAGTAACAGGTATACTACTGTGAAAGTAAACGATCAACTTAGTACTAAGTTTTTGACTACCAAAGGCACTGCTCAAGGCTCAATTATTGGCCCCACTGAGTATCTCCTATATGTCAACGATATGAGCAATGTTATTGAGTCGGGGTCTGTGTACCAATTCGCAGATGATACGTGTATATTAGTGGCTAGTAAAAACATCTCGGAAGCACAAAGTCTGCTTCAACGTAATTTCAATAACTTGTGCAAATGGGCACATGACCACGGCCTAGTAATAAATGCTCAAAAAACTAAAATAGTACATATACACTCATCACATAACAAATCTCTGACCATGCCATCGGTGATAGCTCATGAACATGCTTGCTTGCATTCGAATAATCTGAATAGCTCTTGCCAGTGTCCCACTCTTGAAGTAGTTGATAAACATAAGTACATTGGGCTCATAATTGATAACCGATTCTGTTGGGGTCCACACATTAATCACGTATGTAATAAACTAATATCATTTACAAGTAAACTTTATGTACTTAAATACAAATTACCATTCAAAATATTAAGGTTGCTTTACATGGCCTTGGCTGACTCGGTTATGACTTATGGTATAAGCACCTATGGTAGAACTTACAGAACATATGTAGAAGCTATCTATAGATTACAAATAAAAATGTTAAAAATTATCACTCCTAATTATATTTTAAAAAAGCTCAATAATGATGAAAAATAATTATTTAAATACTGTAACGTGATGAGTGTTTATGACAAAATTGAATTTCAAATTCTAACCGAATCTTATAATCCTGATTGCATAATTGAAAAACAGAGGCCTACATTAAAAAGTATACACTACCTGATCATAACAATTTATACGGAAAAAGAATTAATAATTATTTAATACCTTACGACTTAAATAAGCTACCCAATGAACTACAAAAACTATATATAGACTATGTGAAAAGATTTCGGTTAAGTTTAAAAATGCATTTCTTACCTAATTATGTTTTTTAGCGACTCGCCCGAACCCAGATAAACCCTGTGAGGTTTTCGCGGTACGGCACCCTTGTATCCTAACTGTTTTAATTTTAAGTTTATTGAATAAATGATTAAAAAAAAATATATCCATTACCGAGGGTACCCTCGCAATTTTAAGCATCTATTACCGCGAATTGTATTTCTCAGTGTAACTAAGTATTTATACTAAATTTCACCATGAAAAGTACGAGATAATACTCCCGTAAAAACACAAAAACCAGTAAACAATATCCATAGTCAGTTATAAAGTGTATTACTTTTAAATAACGTAACAAAAATGTGTATGCACTTACATGAATTGGCACGTGTTTGTATGCACACAACCTGCTCCTGCGCTGCCGTCGCACAAACTGATTATTTTTGATCCGTTTATAGAGTGATATGCCAACTAGCGCTCATCAGTTCGATGTAAAATACTACAAGTTAAAACATGTCCGAAATAATATTGTGCTAAAGTTATTGCTATTCAATTAAAATACGAAAATACGAATACATCGGTAATTGATGCCAATTTTGCATACCGCGTTAATAGGTGCCTTTACCTTAGTTATGTGTTTGTTTGAAATGCTCTTTAGCTGTTTGGTTTCTCACCTATATGTGTCATAAGGTGGCGCTTTAAATTGCTCTTTTGTGAGAATGTCTTTGAACATATTATGTCGCAGCTGTATGGTTCCTCACCCCTATGTGTCACTAGGTGGCTGTTTAAATTATCCTTTCGTGAGAATGTCTTTGAACATATGTCGCAGCTGTATGGTTTCTCAGCTCTATGTGTCACTAGGTGGCTGTTTAAATTATCCTTTCGTGAGAATGTCTTTGAACATATGTCGCAGCTGTATGGTTTCTCACCTCTATGTACAGCTACGTGTTTTTTTAAACTGCTCTTATTTAAGAATTTCTTTGGACATATGTCGCAGCTGTATGGTTTCTCCCCCGTATGTATCATTTGGTGGTCGTTTAAATGGCCCTTTTGTGAGAATGTCTTTGAACATATGTCGCAGCTGTATGGTTTCTCACCTGTATGTACAGTTAAGTGTTTGTTTAAACTGCACTTATGTGAGAATTTCTTTGAACATATGTCGCAGCTGTATGGTTTCTCATCTGTATGTGTCACTAGGTGGCTGTTTAAATTGCTCTTTTGTGAGAATGTCTTTGAACATATATCGCACCTGTATGGTTTCTCACCTGCATGTGTCACTAAGTGGATTTTTAAATGGCCCTTTTGTGAGAATGTCTTCGAACATATGTAGCAGCTGTATGGTTTCTCACCTCTATGTATCATTAGGTGGCTGTTTAAATAGTCCTTTCGTGAAAATGTTTTTGAACATATTTCGCAGCTGTATGGTTTCTCCCCCGTATGTATCATTTGGTGGTCGTTTAAATGGCCCTTTTGTGAGAATGTCTTTGAACATACGTTGCAGCTGTATGGTTTCTCACCTGTATGTACAGTTAAGTGTCTGTTTAAACTGCTCTTATATGGGAATTTCTTTAAACACATGTTGCAGCTGTATGGTTTATCCCCCGTATGACTCATGATGTGTAGTAGTAATTTGGTTTTGCACGGAAACGTCTTCAAACAAACATCACAGCTGAGCGGTCCCCTGTAACAGCCGGACTGAGCTTCACCGGCATGGTCTCGCCCCTCGCAGTCATTTGTGTTGTCTTGCTCGTCGTCTCGTTCGATACCTACACAAAAGTACTGTTATGATAATGTTTACTTCAATAACTAAACTAATATAAATTTCGCGATATTTTTACTAATTATTTTTAAGATTGTAGGTTCTATTTCACAGGAAATAATTAAGTTGTAGAATATTTTAACATTTATTAAGACTTCCCCTTTACATGATTCGGCTTTAGATCTATACAATCCCCCTTACTAATAAACGCTGTATAAGCTTTGAATAGTTATACAGTGTTTTGTCTCCTTCTATCGATTTAAACATGTCACTTGTGTGATGTGAACAAAACACTGTTTAACTATTCAAAGCTTATACAGTGTTTAATTAGTAAGGGGATAATATTATAAAGCTGTAAGAGTTTGTTAGTTTGTTTGAACGCGCTAATATCAGGAACTACTGTTTCGAATTGAAAAATTCGTTTTGTGTGGGATAGTCCATTTATCGAGGAAGGCTTTAAGCTACATAGCATCATGCTAAGCTCAATACGAGCGGAGCACCAATCAAGATTGCGTACGCTGCGGAAACGGTTTAAGTTTCGCTACAATTATGTACGACAGAATTGTTTGTGAGGGTGTTTTCATAAAGAAGATATCGCAGTAATAGAATAATCAAGCGCGCAATAATAATGTACGGCGTGCGGCGGGCAGTCATGAAGGGGGAAGCGCTTCTCCTTCTACGTAAATGAAGTCGCGGGTAAATTTTAGCGATATCCCAAAGTAATTGTTCCAAGCGGATGAAGTAGCGGGCAAAAGTAATATTATAAAGCTGAAGAGTTTGTTTGTTTGAACGCGCTAGTCTCAGGAACTACTGACTTAAATTGAAAAAATATTTTTGTGTTGGATAGTCCATTTGCATTTGCTGCTCTATTAACCTTAAATACTAATTTACCTAAACATAACAAAATGCACACTTATTCTAAATTAAACATAAATAAACTAGAAAAAGATTTATGCAATATTGACTTCGCTCCACTTTACAATTCTGATGACACAGAGTTCTGCACGCTTTACCTTATAAATAATATTAAATATGCAATTCAAAATAACACACTTGTATATCGACTAAATAAAAAATATCATAATATAAAACCATGGATTACGCCAGGTCTTATTCGTTGTATTAGGCATAGAGACAAACTGCATATGCTAGCAAAAGCTAAGCCTGAAAATACAGTGTTAAAATTGTCATACAAACGGTACAGAAATTTTTGTAATAACCTGTTAAGAAAAGTTAAAATTGATTACGAAAAAAAGTGTATTGAAGAAGCGGGAAAAAACAGTAAACAGATTTGGAAACGCATCAAAGATTTAACAAATTATCAGTCAAAACAACATGAATCATCGGCATTACTCCAAGGCCAGTCATCGCATTTAAATGCCGCTAACAGTGTAAATAATTTTTTCGTAAATGTAGGAAAAGATTTAGCGGAAAATGGCAATTTTCAATCTACACTAGTAGTAGATAGCGCTTATACTAACACGCCACCGAGAAAAATTCTAACATCTTTCGCTTTAATGGACACCGACGAATCAGAGGTAGAAAATATTATTATGAGTCTAAAAGACGACTGCGCTGTAGGATGGGATAATATCTCTAATAAAATACTTTTAAAGCTTTTTAGGCGTATACTAATTCCACCGCTTACTTGCATAATTAGAAAATGTTTAACTAACGGATACTTCCCAAAATGTCTTAAAAAAGCCGTTGTTATCCCTGTGCATAAATCAGGTAATAAGAAGGAAATGACGAACTATAGACCAATTTCACTACTACCTTCCATTTCTAAAGTGTTAGAAAAAGTCATAAATATTAGACTAGTAAAATACCTAGATGCAAAATCAATTCTGTCCAAAACACAATTTGGTTTTCGAGCCAGAGTTTCCACTGCGGATGCGGTTCATACTTTAACGGATTATCTGGCACAAGAACTCGACAAAGGGAAACACACTATCGGCATTTTTCTAGACCTCTCTAAAGCTTTTGACACAGTATCTATCCCAATACTTTTGAGAAAATTAGACGCTATCGGTATAAGAGGTACTCAGTACAATCTCTTCAAAAGCTACTTAGAAGAACGGACGCAATGTGTTAAAATAGATGATATAATCAGTAATGACCTAAATAATACTAGTTACGGTGTTCCCCAAGGAAGTGTCCTAGGTCCTACGCTATTTCTAATATACATTAATGATCTCTGTGATATAGTACTACAAAACGGCAAAATCATATCCTATGCCGACGATACCGCCCTACTTTTCTCTGCTGATTCGGAAACAGACACTTATAATTTTGCACAGAAAGGCTTTACGTTAGTTAATAAGTGGCTTAATAAGCACCTACTAACATTAAATTCCGATAAAACAAAATTTATTAAGTTTACAAAGAGCAAGGTATCATCAAGCCGCGACCGGTCTGAGTTACTATATGCGCACCACTGTATAAACAATTCCCAATGTGCATGCCCTTACATATTACCTGTAAACAAAATAAAATACTTAGGTGTGTATTTAGACGAGACCCTTTCCTTTAAGCAACATATTATGACTCTTACAAACAGATTACGTAAGCTTATCTTCACCTTCAAAATCCTTCGCAATGTCCTAGATCAAAAATTAGTAAGACAAGTATACCTTGCTCTTTGTCAATCCATAATAACGTACTGCATTACGTCATGGGGTGGCGTGGGCAAGACATTGCTGCTTACTGTAGAAAGAGCACAAAGAGCTATACTTAAGGTAGCCACATTTCGCCCTTTCCTGTATCCCACTAACCAGCTTTTCTCTGCATGCAAAGTGCTCACAGTCCGGCAGCTATTTATTTTGAATATAGTTTTAAAACAACACTCATCCCTTCCTTTTTACCCTGACCATGAAAATAAAAGACGAAAAGATATAGCTTGTAGGTTCAACGTAATAACCAAGTACGCTTTCTCATCAAAATTCTACATATTCTTAGGTCCGCTTCTGTATAATAGAATTAATGCGTTAACAAATATCTACTCACAAAATTATAGCAATTGCAAAAAGACTCTAACAGACACTTTACAATGTATGTCTTATGATGACACTGAGAAGTTATTATTAGTTTATAAATAAACAAATTAATTAGTGTTAAGTATTTTAACTGTATTTAAGTGGTTTATTTTTAGAATTTTTGTTATTTCTACTAGTTAGTTGTCAATTAATTGCTCTCTCTTCGTAAGTTAATACTATTTATTTCAAGTAGCTTAATTTAATAATAATGTAATTAATATATTATGCTAGCTTTAAGTAGTCTAATCAGTGATTATGTTAACCTATTTATTAGCCTCTGTCGCCTGAAACACAGGTCAACCTAGTTCAGGCAGATACATATGTATTGTTAGTCCATAAGATAGTCTTTAGGAATTTTTAAATAATAATCTATTGTAACGTATAAGTTGTTTATTTGAATAAATATTTTTGATTTTGATTTTGATTTATCGAGGACGGCTTTAGGCTCACGCTGCGACCAATAGGAGCGAAAAATCAGGGGAAAATGTGGAAAAAACGGGGAAAATTAATTATCTATGAGGGCTTCCATTGATATTTGAACGGGCTTATCTCAGGAACTGCTGGATCGAAATGAAAGATTCTTTTTGTGTTGGATAGTCTATTACTTTAAGCTACGAGTATATAACATTACATTGCGACCAATAGGAGCGAGGCGTCAGCGAAAAATGTTGCAAAAACGGGGAAAATAATTCATATTAGACAGATTTTTTTTGTGTGTGTTCAAGTGGTTTCGAGAATGGTTTCGATTTAAAATTGGACCCGGTAGCGCTGCTGTCAGTACGTCAACAAATTAAATTCGAAGGCGGTGCAAAGTTCGCCGGGACAGCTAGTATATTATTATATAAGTAAACTGTCATCGATCCCATTGCAGCGCGGCGTCAGACAGGGAGACGTCATCTCTCCGAAACTGTTTTCCGCTGTATTGGAGGACGCCTTCAAACTCCTGGACTGGCAGGGACTTGGGATCAATATAAATGGCGACTACATCACTCACCTTCGATTTGCTGAGGATATCGTGGTTATGGCAGAAACTCTGGAAGAACTTAACACTATGCTAGAAGACCTCTGTAGAGTTTCACAACAGGTGGGACTTAGTATGAACATGGATAAGACAAAAATTATGTTTAATGCCCATGTTGTACCCACCCAAGTGACCGTTGGAAATTCTACGCTCGAAGTTGCTGACGACTATATATACCTGGGGCACAAAGTCCAGTTAGGTAGGTCCAACTTCGAAAAAGAGGTCAACCAGCTCGGCTGGGCAGCGTTCGAGAAACTCAGAAACATCTTCTCGGCAAAAATCCCTCAGTGCCTGAAGACAAAAGTTTTCGAGCAGTGTGTGTGGTGATGACATATGGAGCCGAAACGTGGTCATTCACAACAGGACTTATTCAAAAGCTTCTTGTCGCTCAAAGAGCTATGGAGAGGGCTATGCTCGGAGTCTCTCTATGTGATAGAATCAGAAATGAAGAAATGAGGGAACTAAAGTTACCGACATAGCCCAGCGCATTAGCAAGTTAAAGTGGCAATGGGCTGGACATATAGCCCGTAGGACCGAAGCCCGCTGGGGCCGAAAGATTCTTGAGTGGAGACCACGAACTGGACGTCGAAGCGTAGGACGGCCTTCCACCAGGTGGACAGATGACCTGAGAAAAGTCGCAGGGAGTCGGTGGATACAGGCCGCGAGCGACCGGTCGCACTGGAAATTTATGGGGGAGGCCTATGTCCTGCAGTGGACGTCACCAGGCTGAAACGAGTAAACTATCATCATTATACAGCAGCGAACGTATACTTAGTTTGGATGTAAGAGAATATTATGATATAATTAGAGTAGGATCATTTTATGTAGGAAATAAGATATTTTTAGTTTTTAAATTCCCGATAGTTTTATAAATTGGGGAGCTGTTAAGGTATTGCGAACAATACGCCGCATCGCATGGTCTAATATATAATGTTAAAAAAAGCGAGTTCATGGTCTTTAGGGCCGTGGGTGGGAAGAGTCCAGATACAGTTACGCCTATTAAATTAAATAACTCCTGGCTCAATCAAGTTACACGATTTTAAGTATTTAGGACATATTCTTACCGACGACCTTAAAGACGATGACGACGTGGAGAGGGAGCGTAGGGCGCTGGCGGTCCGCGGCAACATGCTGGCTCGCAGATTTGCACGATGCTCTGACCAGGTCAAAATTACGCTCTTCAAAGCGTACTGTCAGAGCATGTACGAAGTACGAACTGTGGTTCAGGTGTACGAAGCGGTCGCTAGACTCTCTACGAGTCCAAAACAATAATATCTATAGGATGATGTTGAAGCTCCCCCGGTTCTGCAGTGCCTCGGAAATGTTTGCGTACACTAACACTGATGGTTTCCACGCCATTATTAGAAAAAAAGTAGCATCTCTTGTAAGGAGGCTCCGGGAGAGCGGCAACAGCATCCTAAAAGTAATTGCAGAAGATCCCAAGTCCTATGTCCTGAGACATTTAGTGCGGACTATGATACCACAGCCTATAGAACTTACAGTCTTCCAACGGACACGTCTAGACAGAGCAATCGTGTGGGGCGTGCGGGGTGAGAGAGGGGCGGTAGCGAGCCCAAGCTGCCATACACTCGCTTGGGA
This sequence comes from Glaucopsyche alexis, assembly GCA_905404095.1. NCBI lineage: Eukaryota > Metazoa > Arthropoda > Insecta > Lepidoptera > Lycaenidae > Glaucopsyche > Glaucopsyche alexis. The sequence continues at coordinate 4,421,715 of FR990063.1, read as the reverse complement.
CACGTCAGCCGGGGTTGACGCTTTTTAATTTGATTGTTTAAGTGGTTTGCGACAGTGTTTCGTTTGAGTTGTATGTAGATACTTATTTACAATAGTTCATACTACATGTGCTGTGAGAGAATGCATGTCATCATCTCGTAAGAATTTCCGATATTTATAATAAATATCAAAATATCAGTATAATATAAATATCAAAATATTTTTGATATATATCCGATATTTTTGATATTTTCAAAATTACATACAAATTTCATACTCTGATGTTTTTTCCGTAATACCTAGTTGAAAATGTGTATGTCTGATAATTTGAAGATAGGGAAGTAAAATTAAACTCATTTATTTATTATTGATATTCAAAGTTTTCAAATAAATTAAAAATCAACGATAGATACTTTTGAGTATCAATTTAAGTCTTAAATCCATAAAATGACTTTTGTTTATAACCAGAAGAAAAAAAAAGTACATATATTAATTTTATCAGTCGAATTAATTTGACACATGGTATAAATGGTATAACAATAGTATAACAAACAAGGAATCTTCTTCCGAAAACAGGGGCTCACGTGGGTGTCATAAGCCTAAGTTACAAGCCGCGTCGACGGCTATGATTAGTTAATGTCGTGTCAAATAGCAAGTTTTTACCTAGGCTTGTGAAACTCTCGGAAAATAAGACCTGTGTATTTAGACTATGACTTGATGTGAGATTTTTTACATTTAAAACATTATTTTACATTTTTAAATATAAATATCAATTTTGATATATATCAAGCATAAATATCAATTGATCAATTGATATTATTGATATAGGGCATTCTATAGCTTTTTTTATTTTAATGATTTATGTTAGTATTAATTAATTAAATGACATAATTAATTTTAAATGTCACCCTTTGATTCACTTCAGAGTAATTGTCACCTTTTGATTCAACTTATCCAAATGATATCACATTTTGTTCAAAATAAAAGGAAATTCAACTTTTGTTACTCAATGTTTTATTTAAAAAAAATCAATTTTAATGACAATTATTTATAGCCGACGGTCAGCAAGTGACTGCTGACCGACGCTTGATAGGATATTTTGCCAAATTCCATATAAAATCTGTATAGGTTTTTTTTTATCTTACCTTATCTTTGACTGATATAATTTGGAGTACTAAAATGAACAACTTTGAGTGAAAATGTTATGAAAAGATAAAATATCTTGAAAAATAATAATGGTTGCACTTGATATTTTTATTATTCCCCATTATTACCGCTATAGGCGCTATAGCATGATTATTTATAGGAAAGTAACCATTATTAACTTCTCAGATATCTCCGAATTTAAGTTTTAAATGTACTAGAAAATTAAAATTCTGCATACATATTGGCAAATCTGTATATTTTTGCAACACTGTTTTAGTCAACCCAAATTTCATTTGTTATAATATTCGTTCATCATTCATTACGTAGGATTGCGTCATCACTTGTGCTTACGATACGTTTACAAAGCGCTTTGTGCTACGTCCCTACGTATTCCGAAGTAACCGTTTCAGTGGTACTTTACGTAGCTTTAAATTTTTACAAAAGTTCCTGCTTGGGCTACTGGTGTTCAGCCTGCATTGTCCTAATCAAACTTGGAAACGACATTTCTTGTTGTTCCAACGCGGGCATCGAACGAGACTCGAGTCGAGAGCCAAGCTCTAAATCACTGGACCACGGAGACTGATAACCAATAAACTGATATGTGAACCTAGGCTAACGGCCTGTTTCAATAACCTGTCTACCAATAATTATTACTTTGTTAAAAACGTCAAATTTGTATCGCAAAAAACCCACAAATGATTGAATGACAATGTTTTTAAAAAGTAGTTATTGGTATATGTCATGGGATACTCATCCCAACTTACCTGTCTGGTAGTTGTGGTATAGTATACGGGTATGCGGCCCCGGCTTCCCTAGCTATTACTGTCCTATCCCTTGCCCTCCTGGGCGGTAATATCCTACGTTTCCTATTTCCCACTCTAACTTACCAATCTTCCTTTCTACACCACCTATCCTTCCCTTTCCCTATTCCTACCCTCTCCACCAATCCGTGGGAACGCAATGGATAATCATAAAAATAATAGTTATCCAAAATGGCGGCGATGTGGTTCGCCACCCCACCCATCACGTCTCGTTTCTCGCGGAGGCGAAAAGTGGCCCATGGAGAGCCGCTTCGCTACGTTGAATGTAAGAGGAGGAATGGATGGTAAGAATGAAAGTGGACGAAGCGAAACAAGTATGTAAGGATCGCAGCAAGTGGAAAGAAGTGGTCTCTGCCTACCCCTACGGGAAAAAGGCGTGATTATATGTATGTATGTATGTATGTATGTAGTTATTGGTAGATAGCTAGGTTATTGAAACGGGCCGTGAGTTTACAGCTAGTATAAAATTGAAGTGTGACAGGGTTCAATTATAAATGCTCTCCTAAGTTTATAATACGAAGTTAAAAGAGAAGGAGAGTACAGTTATCAAATGTCAGGTAGGAACATATTTCATGACCGGTAATGGGTCCAAAGAAACTCAATTTATCGTGGGCAAAGTCGCGTGCAAAAGCTAGTAAACTTAATATTTTGACAACTGTACTTGTCCTTTTGAGAATACGTCGTTTTGAGAAAACGTTCTTTAGACAGTATGCCGTTTGCTACTACCCCATTTCCGCCGGAGCCAAAAAAATACATTGTTATAATTTAGAAAATAAACTTTGATGGCAAAGTTTAAGCTGATGTGGTAAAGTTCGATCTTTAATGAAATCGAATTATTACCGATATTTATTCATGATTTCACTACGCCGTTGGATATTTTAGATTAATTGTTTACGAATAAATTAATTTTAGTATTCCCAAATCTGTCCACAGCACTGAGGATTTACTTGACACTTCCAGTCATGGTAGCACACAGCGATAGGTTATTTTCTAAACTAAATGATTAAAAACTACCATAGATCAACATTGTCGCAAAGTAGATTAACAAATTTATCGTTAATAAGTGTTGAACATGAAATCAAAATTAAAGTCAGTGACATTGTTAAAGATTTCGCTAATGCTAAAGCACGAAAAGTAACTTTTTTGTCAATACATTAGTGTGTGTGTGTATACTTGTATATATTTGTGTGTACGAGCGTCATGTAATATAATATAATAGTGTAGCATAAAAGTAGGGACAAGAACAGGTGGGAAAATGCGGGCCTACCTTCGATATCTGGGCTGGTTCTTCTGCTAATTCGCTTGCATCCGGTGACAGGATCTCGTGGCCACCTTTTTGGATACCACTGCACTTATATCACTATATTTATGCACATAACGCCTTGATGATTGTCTGATTTTCAATTAAGTGAATGTTCACACTATACCGCTGGTTGGGTAAGGGCAAACCGGCTGACTTGAGACTTGACGACGCGAATTTGGGAGTCCGGACTCCGCTGATGTATCCACAAGCGCGCCGAAGCCAAGAGAGAGAGTGATGCAACCGACGCTACTTGACGTTTTTTGGTTTGACGTTTTTCTTTCTTCTACCCGCAAGGGAAATATATTGGGATTGGGAAGGGAAATTGTGCGTTCGGAAACTTCGACCGACAAAATACGATTTACTTATTCTTGACCGAACAAATAGATTTTAATTAAATATTTTTAAAACAACTACAAAGTTCTGATTTTTTATTGTTGTAACTAGGGATGTTGCGGATGCATTGTTTTTCACATCCGCGAAAGCGGATTTTAAGAGACTCACATCCGCGGATGCGGATCTGTACATAAAACTTAAGTGTTAGTTTTAAAAAACACACTAATATTCTTTATCTATACTTATAATATTATTATAAAGCTGAAGAATTTTTTTGTTTGTTTCTTTGAACGCGCCAATCTCAGGAACTACTGGTTAGAATTAAAAAAATCTGTTTGTGTTTTGATAGTCCATTTATCGAGGAAGGCTTTAGTTCGCTCACAATAACCTTTTTATGCTAACCAAATTTGTTCTAATTTTAAACATTATTTGTGAGGGTGTTTTCATAAAGATTATATTAATCCTTATCCAAGTAAATACGTTATTCATTACAAGCATTTATTATAGAAGAAATTTGCCGTTCACATCATTTGATTTCAATGAGTATTTTAGAAGATATCACAGTAATAGTCGCTGTCATAACCTGAGGGATCCCTTTTCCTTTTTTCTTGGCATTGCACTGCCATGTTATGAAGAATGTTTTTTTTTTTGTTTAATTAACCCTATTTTGTTTTATATTTACTATTGTTTTCTTTTGTTGTATATATTTTATTTATGGTTGTGTAATTGTTGTAGAAGAGAGGAATAAATTATTATTATTATTATTATTATTAGTAATAAAATAATAAAACGCGCATAAATGTACGGCGCGCGGCGAGCAGTCGTGAGGGGGAAGCGCTTCTCCTACGTAAATGAAGTCGCGGGTAAATTTTAACGACATCCCAAAGTAATTGTTCCACGCGGACGAAGTCGCGGGCAAAAGCTAGTTTAATAATAAAGTAGTGAGTTATTTGAATAATAATTAAATTTGAATATTGGAGCATTATATTTAACTAAAAGTAGAATGGCCGTTTTTTCGGACTCCGGTTTGTTTCGCAAGGGTTCGTATATTAATCCTGCGCTACTAAATAACTGTTTCCCTTTCTTTCTCGTCGCGACCTGCTACACATCCGCATCCGCATCAGATCCGCATCGATTTATGCGGATGCGGATGCAGATGCGGAGGTCTAAATCGATGCGGATGCTCCGCATATGCGGATGTGGATGCGAATATTCGCAACATCCCTGGTTGTAACCCCTTTCTTCCTACACTTTTTGGTTCCCGACATCATTGCACTATTTGCACCCGAATTTCCGTTTGAAAATATAACTGTAAGTATTCCATTTTGACCCCGCTCCTACTAGAGGGCGCCAGGGTACTGGTGCACACGGGCGCCACAAGGGCTAGAGCGGCCTCTGCATTTAAGTATAGAAAAGCCGAACCTTCTCAATCAACCAGGGGACTGCATACAGCAACTAAAAGCAACCCAGGAGCGAAGTCCGACGCGTCATAATGTTCTCCGCAACTGGACTTCATTTGATATTGCTCAATTTGCTATGAAACTTGGTCAGGATTCACACGCACCAGCCGCGATATGATGTGTGGTTATAGAAAAGCAGCCTCAAATAAATGTGACAATAAATATATAATATGATTTTTAACAATATGGAAATAAAAGATAATGTGTTGCTTTACAACTAAAGAAACAACATTTAATGCTAATATTTCGCAAATATTTTCAAACATAAATTATTCATATGAATCACAATATAAAAGTCTGTCAAGTATTTCCTGTCAAGACAAAAAAGAGTATCAAGGAGGAGCAATGAGGTTACATCTCCCCCCCCAGATCAGGCTCCGACCACTGTAGCTGTAGGAGCCGGAACGATCTTCGTAATGTGATAGAAATTTGATTCACATTTCCTGTGTCCAGTGTCTACTCTGTATATAGAGTCAGATATCTTTTCCAAGACCTCAAATGGCCCAATTTTTAGTTCATCCAACTTTCTTCTATTAAGTTTATTTCCATTTTCAACATATACAAAATCACCAATTTTCAAATCAAGATCTCTCCTTTTTCTATCAAATTTTTCTTTATTGTAAATATGTGACTTCATAGAATTTTCAAATGCCACTTTTCTGTCCCTTTTTAAATCTTCAACTGTAAAATTTGTTTTTAATTCAGTTGGTAGAATGGTATAATTTTTTCCTTCCAAAAGATATTTAGGTGTAAATTTTGTAACAGTATGTTCTGTCTCATTATATCTTTTGATACATTCGTGAGCAATAGTTGTCCAGGCTAAGTTATTGTTATTTTCATTTATCTTACATCTTATTTTATTTACAATAGTTTGGTTTAATCTCTCGTTTAAACCATTTGAAAACGGCGCATTCACCGCAGTAAAAACTATAGTTATATTTTGTACATCTAAAAATGATTTAAATTCTTTTGAATTTATACCTGGGTATTGATCAGATAAAATAATACCAATCTTATGTTCCTGTGTCACTTTCTGCAATAGCTTTATAAAATCATTTGAATTCTGTGTTTTCGAGGTCAAAATATAAGCATATCTTGTAAAGTGATCTATTAAAAGATGTAAATATTTCTTTGTAGATCGAGATCCACCAAATCCTCCAATAGTGTCTATTGACATTATTTCATAAGGACATGAAGCTGGTCCTAACTGAGACAATAGCCCATAATTATATTTACCTCTGGACTTATTTCTTATGCATACTTCACATGTGTCACACACATTCTTTATATTTCTCATCAAGTTATTTGCAGTATAAAATGCGCTTATTTTATTTCTTATCTGTTCTGCTCCTATGTGACAGTAGAGGTAATGAATATCTTTTATTAGCTTTTTACCAAATTCTTCCGTTAGTATGATTTTTTCTTTTTTCTTTGACTTTTTATAGTATATTGAATTTTGAAACTTTAATTTATTTTTATTTAGTCTTATGTATTCATTTCTTTGCTGGTCACATTGGATATCTTCTATTTTAACAAAATTTACAATTTTTAAATTATCATCATGATTATCATCTGCTTCCAATACTGGATTTCTACTAAGACTATCAGCTTCCAAATTATATTTACCTGGCGAATAAATAACTTCAAAATTGTATTGAGATAAATAATATGTAAGATCGCCTAGTTCTTCGTCTGGTCGAGATTTAATATTCATTTTTTCTAAAGGTTTATGATCTGTAAAGACTGTAAACTTTTTCCCTAGTAACCAATGTTGCCAATACTTAACAGCCTCCTTTATAGCTAAACATTCTAAGTAAATAGCTTTTTTCTTTTTCTGAGTATCATTAAGTTTTCTTGAAAAATATGCACATGGCTTTTCCTCTCCATTAAGCTGTGGCTGTTTCATAACAGCGCCAATACCCAGTATGCTGGCGTCAGTATAAATATTTATCGGTAAATCAGGATCAAAAATAGTTAATATAGGCTTCTGGCACATTAAGTTTTTAATCAACTGAAAAGATTCTTCACACTTTTTTGACCAAACAAATTGTTGCCCTTTTCTCAATAAATTATGTAAAGGATCTAAAATGATTGATATATTTGGTATATATTTACCATAAAAATTGATTTTTCCTAAAAATTGACGTACGTTCTTTTGCGTCTTTGGTATAGGAAAATCTTTTATTGCAATTAAATTATCTTTCAAAGGAGTTATCGTGTTGTCCTTAATTATATGACCAAGGTACTTTACTGAATCTTGTGCAAAGTTACATTTTGAAAATTTTAGTCTAAATCCTTCTTTTGATATTGCTTCTAGTAGTAATGATAAATGAGTAATATGTTCTTGAAACGTCTTAGAAAATATCAATATGTCATCAATATAATTTACAGTAAAGTTCGATAGTTTGTGTTTCCTTATGATATTGCTTAATACTCTCTGAAAAATCGCTGGTGAAGTTTTTAATCCAAAGGGTAGGCAGGTCCATTGAAAATGTCCATCTTGAGTTACAAAAGCTGTTTTATGTCTGTCTTCAATTTTGAGCGGGATTGACCAAAATGCCGAATTAACATCAAGTGTTGTGAAGTATTTACAATTTCGAGTTTTCACCACTAAGTCTTCTATTAAGGGAAACGGTTGTGATTGTGGTATTACAATTTTATTTAAATCTCGGAAATCAATACATAATCTGGATTTCCGTCCATCTTCTTTTTTATATGCCAGAGTAACAGGTGCTGCAAAAGGACTATATGATTCTTCAATTAAATTTTCTTCTAATAATTTAGCCACCTGCATTTCTATCTCTTTTTTATCCCCTATACAACATCTATATGGTCTTTTAGCGCAGTACCTATCGACCAATAAATCAATATGTGCTTCGTAATCTTTTACTTTACCAACATCGTACTTGCCTGTCGCGAAAAGTGATTTATATTTTGATATAAGATTATCAATATCATTCTGTTGATCCACATTAAGGTGATTCACCATAATAGTAAAGTCTTTTTCCTCTAGGTGTTCGTTAAAATTAATTTCATATTTTTTGTTTGCTTTGTCAAAATTGGTTGTTCTATAAAATGTCTTTGTTTTATAATATATCTTATTCTCCTTAAACGGAATACTTTGTTTTATTTCCAAGTATTCATCTTGAACAAGATGAAATTTTTTTATTATGTCTAATCCAATCAAAAAATCGTAATCGAAAGTTTCTGCGTCTATGACAAATACATTGACATCTCTCTCTATATCGAAAATCTTTATTTTGAGAGTTATCATACCAACACTCTTTTTAACGCCATTAATCGTCTTGAGGTTCGCATTTATACCGTCCTTATTATTTTGAGTACCTTTTATTGACAAAATTTTGGAATTTACTAAGGACACATTCGAACCTGAATCATAGATCCCTTTTATTTTTAAGGAGTCATTTAATTCAACTTCAATTTTGATTAATGGCGGGATATCAAGTTTTTTGGATTGATTTCATTTAGTTCAACTTCTAACTCTGAATTGTTAACGTTTCTTATTGGATATCTGTTTTCTCCTACTGCTTGTGAGCTTCTTCTATTCTTATTTTGTTTCTCTGATTCATTGTCAGCATTCCTTCTAAAGTTGTTTTGAAAATTCTTTCTGGTAACTAAATATTCTAGACCTCTTACTTGGTTAAATAAATCTTCTGTCGTTCTTAAAATATTTCTATCAATTTTATTTATCACAAATATAGGTAATCCCGTTGCAATTAAATCAATCAATGTACAAACATCAATGTTTTTGTTCACTTCCAATAAAAGTCTCTCCTTTTTCAAGGCATAGTCTAATAAATAACCTTGTCTGTAATGAAATAAAATTGCATACCTGACTGCTGACCAACCTTTGTCAGCATAAGTTTCACAGAAACATTCCTTCCATGTTTTCCATTCCGAATTAATTGTATATTTAATCATCATGGAGGTATACCAGTCTAGGTCTTCTAAAAATGCTCTTATAATCTCAATTTTCTTTGCATCTTCAACAATTGATAAGCGTGAACATTCCTCTTCAAATCTATTCATCCATTGAGATGCATTAGATGTCCTCCTGTTAAACTTTTCCAAAATAAATTTGTCTACCACATTTCCCGAAATTTGTGGTTTATTTGATTCCGTGCATTTATGTAATAATTCTGTCAAAGACTCTTCCAAAATTCCTATATGCTGTAGTGCTCTTTCAAATTTTGAAGTTATTTCCTCTAAAAAATATCCGTTAAATTGAATGTTTCCATCGTCATCTATATAGGTATCATGTATTTCTTGTGTCATTGTTATCCATACTTGCCTTCTCTCATGCCTTTTCTTCAATGTTTTTTTTATATTTTCAAATACTCGCGTCTTTAGAACAGCATCATGAAATTTAGCTGGTTGTAATTCTTCCGGAATCGAGTATGTTCTATTATCAGTATCAGTAATCGAAGTTAAGCATATAATATTAGTTTTTGGATCATCACTTGCCTTTACCACAAATTCGAATCTCAGTTTTTCCATTGTTCACAAGTTATAGCGAAAATGTTGTTTTATAATATGATTTTTAACAATATGGAAATAAAAGATAATGTGTTGCTTTACAACTAAAGAAACAACATTTAATGCTAATATTTCGCAAATATTTTCAAACATAAATTATTCATATGAATCACAATATAAAAGTCTGTCAAGTATTTCCTGTCAAGACAAAAAAGAGTATCAAGGAGGAGCAATGAGGTTACAAATATAACAAGCTTTAAAAAAAACTTGTGAAGGCCAGAAACAAAATTAAAATGTAATCTCCAAAAAGATTTGTACTACCGTCTCTCTTCTACTGTTAAATCCAGAAGATTGTGGCAAAAAAAGACTGTCAGTATCGCATTACATGGTGGCCCGTAGCTGGGTGAAATGCAGAATAGATGCACCGTAACGAAATTGTAAGTAAACTGACGTGTAAAAATCCGTAACGAAATTGTATCGAAACTGATAAGTAAGGCGTAGATCACATGTCCTAAAAAACTGAAGACTATATAATACTTTACTTACATGAATATACAAATTAAAATCATTTGATAAAATGGATTACCTATAAGATAAAAATTTTGCAAAATGAAATATTAGACTTATGCAGTGCAGTATTACATTATATTATTCTTACTTATATTTTAAGACTCATGCTATTTTATGTATTGATTTCAGAGTGCAATAAACTATATTGTATTCTATAGGTTCTTTTATTTGTAACAGAGTATAGGTATACCAATAAAGTAAAACAATTTTTTTAATTATTTATAAAATGTAATAAAAATCAACAAAATAACAAAAATTATAAATCCTAATTATAGCTCTTATGGGTTTTTTTAAACGGACCATTGTTAAACATAAGTAAACATTTCTTCATAAAAATAATTATCAAAACATTTTCCTTATAATTATTGAGAGGTTTATAGAATTATATACGTAATGTATATTATATTTTATACAGCAACTTCTTTTTTTTTTTTAATGAAGTGTTCTTAAACATAAGTAGGTACCATGGTACCATTAATGCTACCTTTTTCTGAAGTCTAAATATTTGTTTCTACAAACGTCTATTCTCTTTTATATGATTATTTGCTATTTCGATTGCGTCTGATACTTCACTTTTCAATTTGCGTACCTTCGTCTTACGTCTAAATTTTTTTTGTAGCTTTATTATTTTGGCTTTGGCATCTTCTGTATATTCATTACCATTTACTTTTTTTGTTTAATATTTCGCAGAATATTTCCTCCATTGCTCCCTTCGCTTTTTCTTTTCATTTTCATTTAGTTCGCATTGCTTTTTCTTATTTTGCTTTACTTTTTCCAGGTGAGCCTTCCTTTTTTCTTCAAACTTTTCTGGATTATTTTGTTTCAGGCGTTCTCTATACCTCTTCTGCCTTACGGCATTAGACAGCGGCGCCATATGTTAATTAGGATAGCTAAAATTAGCATTCTCTCAAATGTATCTGTAAACTAATAAATAAATAAACTTAAATTAATAAAAAGGTCAAATGACATTAACTTTGCGTATGATTAATGCAACTTTTTTCGATGACTGCATAAAACTTAAAAAACGATGACTGTGGGTGTGTCTGACCCTTATGAACTAGGCCTTAGGTTCTCAGTTTCGAAACGTAACAGAAGAAAACAAATCTGAGTTACGAAACGCAACGAAACTGAGTAACGAAACGCAACGAAACTGATAACAAAATCTGAGAAAATCTAACCTCAAAATAATCTCGTGTTGATACCACTTACGAAATCGAGAGTTAATCGTGTTCGAAAGCACATTTATCTATCTACCAATAGAAATTAATAAAGAACAGTTAAATAAACTTACCAATAATGACATAGATAAGCGTAAGTAAGACTGATAATTTTTTTGCACAAAAATCGGCACTGCGTAAGATCCGTGAATATTGCTAAACAAAATAGCTGTACATTGACGTCTGTTTGACACTGACATACGACTGTCAGTGTTGCCAAATTTGAAGCGGCATTTAACCAGAATAATGTATATTTTCAGCAAAAAAGTCGTTATTCAACCTGATGTTACGAAACTAAAATATATGATGGTAGATTTAAAATATGTCGAATTCATAATAAATTCAAAATAACTGAAACGAAACCTATTACAATGTAATGTAAGGGTATTTTACTATAAAGTTTTATGGAATACAAAGAAATAGACATATTTATAAAATATATTTTATTATTTTTCAATATTCAACTAATGGTCGGACATAGACAAGGTACATTCATTCTGCATTTCACCCAGCTACTACATATTCCTAGAGGAAGTTATCACGACCACAATATATACATACCTTCATCTCCTATCTCCTCTTCTATCTCTTGTTTTATTTCTACATTTTCCGTGCTCTGTTCCTGCCCCTGTTCTCCCCTGCCCTTGAGATCTTCTGTGACCGGGTGTTTAGTGGAACTTTGGCGATCATATTTGTCAATAACACTTTGACTTAACTTCACTATATTCACAACCAGAACCTTTGCCTTCTGCTGTGCATCAATATTGTCCACATTCGACAACTCCTGTGTAATGCTGGCAAGATTATCTTCATACAAAATGGAAGGTTTCTCATCTACCTCAAAGTCATTGTCTAGACTTTCATCTTGTTTAAGCTCTAAAAATAACTCAGAAAAAGTAATAATAATATCTATGGACACTTTACACCACGTAAATCTGGCCCTGTGCTAAGTATCCAAAGAAAAAGACAACGAAAAAGTAAAAATTTTAATGCATACATTTAAGTTTTTACATATATTATAATAAAAGCATATTACATATCCATGATCCAGAAATATTGTAAACTGTTTGTTCCCTCTGCAGGATTCGAACCCGCAACTCTGGGTTTGAGCGGTAACCCTGAGCTACTTTGCTGTGTTTTATTTAGTTACATAATATGTCAAGTAGAAAAAGTTACTGGGCCAACCAAGTAAAAGCCAAGAAACCTCTCAAGAGAATGTCTATTCTTCAAGGGACCCTTGGAACACAACTGTAACCTGCATCAGGTAAGAAAACATTATAACCTACCATTGTCGCTGAAAAGTTCTGTCCTCAATTCTAACTCCTGTTTCCTATATGAAGAGACGGTTGTGGTAGAATTAACCGCCGTCGCGTTTGTATTTTCTATAATTTCTTCCTGTAGAGCACCTAAAAATTACAGGAGTAAACTCAAGTGGCCAAAAAAGTAATCCATTGTAAATTGTAATAGCTAGATGAGCTTCGAAAAGGATTCTTGTAGTTACAAGAACGGTATAAATTGTGTTAGTATAGGTGTCCACGTATATAACCTACTATTGTCATGGTAAAATTCCGTCTCTCCGTCTGACTCCTGTTTGATATGAGAGAGTGTTGTAGAAGTAATTATCTTTGTCCTGGAAGTTGATAGTTCTAACAAAGATCCAAAAACTCCAAAAGTAATGTTGATCTAAAAAAAAAATAAACAAACTAAACTAGACATATGAGTTAGTTACTTTGGGTGCCATTTTTATTGTAAATAAACTAATAGGCACTTAATTATAAAAATATTTTATATAAGTCATATTATTTTTTAATGTTTCTTTTATGTACCTTATTCTGGAATATTTCATCAATGAGGCCCCGTGTCCTTACAGCCAGCTGCTGCAGCTGGTGACATTGCCGCAGTCTCGTGAGGCAAATGTAACACATCCAGCACTCATCATCTATAATCTATTGATGGTGATAAACAGACATATTAATATTACACATTTAATCATACATTATTCTATTCAACATGTTACAAATAAGTCAGTACAGTAAAAGCTCTTCATTCGCGGGGTTTATGTTCCATAAATATATTCAGTTCCGAATACAGAAACCGTGAATATGGGATGGTAATTTGTATGGGATTATAGGAGATATGTTCCTAGCTAACAAAAGAAAAAAATAAATATATTGAAAAATGTTTTTTTTTTTAAGTTTTAATCTTCAGGTTTTACCAATGGTTTGTGAGGTTCACATCGAATGAGCGTGATATGGATGCAAACATCTCTATTTTTATTTTACTTTAAGCGGTAACAGTTAACACTGATTTTTTTGGCATAGAAACTAGTTTTCTATTTTTTTTTTGTCGAAATTAAAACACTGTTCACTCGGTCAAAATGTTTGTAACGAATAGATAGATGAAAAAATAATACTAATACTTGAACATTGATTAATAAGGTTGCTTTACTTAAGCATTCTGTTTGTTTACATTCTCAAAAACACTGACCGCGGCGAAGGCGGCTTATATCAAAGTAACCACCAAATCAATCAAACAACGGCGATAGCATTTGACAACACGCTTTAGGCGTATTATAGTCGTACAAGGATCTTTTGGCATGTTACTTTTAGTATTACGTATTGTTCTTAGTTGCGACACTCACGCCACCCATCCAAGTGCCAAAAGATCCTTGCAGGACTGTAGTTTTAATAAGGCCTATTTTTATATTTTTTTATCCATTTGCCGACACGTTGACCGATGTGCCAATTTGACCGGCGAATAAAGAAATCTTTTTTTTTTATCAATATATTTGACGAGGCTTATGGTGCTCTTGGTATCTATGTCAGCCTCATAGTTTCATTCCAATTAATAAAGACATAATATTGTATTCAATTGCGACCCTTCACAGATAAAACATAAAATTTAATTAACAAACGGGCATCCCTTGAGAGAGGCGATGCCCAAATAATATTAATTTGTTCCCCAAACAAATTCTTCGGAAACATCCGACTTCTGAGGGGACTCCCTTTTCCCAATCATATTATTAAACTTGTTGAGTGGAACATGCCCGGAACGCAACCTCATAGCTGCAACCAAACTATTTCTAGAAATATTAACACCTTCAAACCATGGGCTCAGACCTGGCTCATTGTTCAAAGTCCTGTACCAGACCTTTACCCGCGAATATAGGAATTGGTCGCATATTTTTAATCCGCGAATAAGAAGCTTTTACTGTTTACTGATATTATTAACACAGCTAGTTTATGATTAGACATAATGCAGTTATTTTTTTTTTTTTGTTTTACAGTTTGCTCAATAAAGGCGTGACTCCTGTTCGAAACATTACACAGAAAACATGAAACAAAAACATTTGTTTTCATACACAAGCTGTCTCCAGCTACAGAAAATGTTTTTGGTCGAAACAAAACATTTTGTCCAGACACGATCTAAGTTCCGACGAGGAAGACGTATTAGCGCTCACAGTTTTAGTGATTGTAGGTGTAGAATCTAGGAGAAAAGAGGGGTTCTGAAAAGGCCACTTTAGGTGTTTCATAAAAGTATTTTTTTCAACTCATAAATAATTTACGCATTTCTATTGAAAACTGTCAAAATTTCTGTTTTTTAATTAAGTCAGGCCATATATTATGCGCGATTATAAAAACAAACACAAAAAACACAACAAGCAAAACTATAACCCTAAAAAACCTGTACCTAGGTGTCATGTGAACGATGTGAACACTAGTTAAGAAATGAAACATTTCTTCCCCTCTCTACCCGCGCGGGAATGTTTTTCATCCGTCTCCGAAAACAAAAACATTGTCTATTCCTAGACAAATGTGTATAGCCACGCCCCAATGTTTCATGTTTTCTGTGTAATGTTTCGAACAGGAGTCACGCCTTAACAAATACAATAATGAGTAGGCATAGACTATGTACATGGTAAAACAAAAACGGACTGCAATGAAATAATCCTAATACTGTATTTTTCTGTATTCTTTTTATTACATAAATGAATAGCTGACTGAAATAACTGAAAAATAAGACAGTTTTTCACAAGGAATAGTATACAAAAAATCGAACTGTTCAAAGATATGGCTGATTGTTCGAAGCACTTTTGTGTGTCTCGTGAAAACGCCCCATATAAAAGTCATACTAGTAAGTGACGTCACATATTAGTGAGTTGCTACATGGTTGTTACGAAATGTATGGCCATAATATGCACAAAATTTCTGATATCATGTAATTTTGAGCGTTTATGTTGATACATACCATAGTAAGTAAATATTTTTGTGTCTGATGTAAGTAAACTAATTATGTAGATTTTATAAGTACACTAATGTTTTAAAAAAATATTTCAACTTTTTTGTGACTTCTAAATGCGTATTAAAATTACAGAACTATAACACGGTCACATTAACTAGACGCATGGGATTGATGACGTCATTTTGGAATTCTGCAACTACAACAGAAACAAACAAACAAACTGCAACAGAAAACTAACGAAAATATCGACGCGTGTATCGGTAACAGAGATGCTGACCATATAGACGTTTGCCCGGCGAGCTAAGGGAACGCGGTGGGAAGCGAGCAGGGCTTTGCATTCCAGTGACCGCGTTGTACACATAAAATCTCAGGATATGAAGGTACCTTAAAATTTGCGAGGTTCTCATAAACACTCTGCATATCAGTGTCGTAAATGTTAAAAGTTCTTTTATTTATAGATAAGCATATGATGCAACAAGTGTGCTTTAACATTTTGAAAATTTGTAGCTCTTTATGAGTAAAATAAAACATTAAATTCAGTAAAAATGAGAATGTTTACGATTTGTTATTTCCTATCTTCTTCTTCTTCATTTATTTATGACAGTCGCGGTTGCAAAAGTTTTGCTCCATTCTGCCAGTGTCGAGTAGGCTGTATTTTTTTTTTTATGAAATAAGGGGGCAAACGAGCAAACGGGTCACCTGATGGAAAGCAACTTCCGTCGCCCATGGACACTCGCAGCATCAGAAGAGCTGCAAGTGCGTTGCCGGCCTTTTAAGAGGGAAAAGGGTGATAGGGGAGGGTAGGGAAGGGAATAGGATAGGGGATTGGGCCTCCGGTAAACTCACTCACTCGGCGAAACACAGCGCAAACGCTGTTTCACGCCGGTTTTCTGTGAGCCCGTGGTATTTCTCCGGTCGAGCCGGCACATTCGTGCCGAAGCATGGCTCTACCACGTCATAAGAAATTTAAAGAAATTGTTTCAGTTTTATTTAAAATTTTAGTCTATACGAATTAATTGATTTATATTTCCTCATTAATAGCCTGTAGGTAAGTTACAACAAAAATTTATACATTTGTAGCGTGGCAGAAAACGCAACGCGCACCGTTATGAAGAAGGTAAGGAAGGCCAGGCTGTCAAGTACTTTGACAGCAGGGGTTATTCCCGGGCTCACGAAGTATAGTTAACAAGGAGTCCGAACGTAATGTTAAAATAATGGTCTCAATTACGGGGACAGATTTTTGCCGGTAGAGCGCGCGACGGTCCGACATGCACTCGTTTGAAATTACGCGGGAAGTTTAAAGTTGCTATTGACAGCTCTGGAAAGATTGAAATCTTATTATATAAAAGTTTTAGGAAATTCTTAGAAACTGTTCTCGAAAAATAGATATAGGTGTACCAGAATCTCATGGCAAATAGGGAAATAAAATTTTGTAGTGTGCAATACTGGGGAAACAGGATTAAACGATCTTGATACTGGTTAATTTTTAATTATGTCTAGTATTATTGAACATGAATTATAATAAGACTGTGTGAAGAATGTTCGGTGTATAATATAGAAAACTAGCTCTAATTAGCGAAGCCGCGGGCAACCGCGGCTTCGCCCGCGTGGAATAGTGTTCTTGGAGAAAAAACTACTTCGGCGAATAACACTCTACCTTCTTACAGCAATATACTTCTGATACAATATTGAAAATGCTTTTAGGTTTGCCCAATGCAAATTGTTAAAAATGGGACCCTATAACCTCGACAGGACATGCGCGACCACTTGATAATATTCTTACATAATATTATATTTATGGCACTTGAATATAAATTTTACCATAATCTTAAAGACTAAATACTTAAAGATTTGCGTAGATATAAAGATCTAAGCATACAATATACTATACCTACATAGGGACAGACAGATAAAGCGACTTGTTAAAACAAACTTTACTTACTACATAGTACATAGTATAAATACTATGTACTATGTAGTAAGTAAAGTTATTTGACATTCCAACAAAACTGACAAACCACCTCTGGATATTCCATAAGAATTAAGAACTGCAGTTACTATTATGTATTCTGTGCTGCAGTTCAAAATATTCGTGAACCTCTTTATACTGTATACGTCCCGCGTTTTCGATAGCGCGATGTAGAAACACGAGCGCCCGCGCCGCGCAGCAACACTATATCCCTGCATTTTAAATCTGTAATATCTTCGAAAATATTCATTTAAATTACATGCCGCAAAGGGCAGTATTGATCTATCTTAAATGCACAATGTATTTAAGGTACTTAATTGGATAAGGATTAATACTGTATTGCTTAAAATCGCTTTGTAAATAAGCTATTTAATTAAAATCAAAGTAAAGGATAAAAAATGGTTATTGTGGGTTATCCCTAAGAGAAAGACATATGCCATCGCGGACTTTTTTGTAGGCTTTTTAAAGATGAATACAACTGTAGTACATAATTTTGATCTATCTCGTAGTGTTCAGCCAGCATTTTCAATGTAAGCGCAAAATATGTGATTTTTTAGGACTTTAGAAACCTCTAAAATTATTTGTGTACCTCTACTATGTTATGCATGTTACATACCTAAAAACCTTCCCGTTAAATCACTCTATCTGTTAAAAAAATGGCATCAAAATCCGTTGCGTAGTTTTAAAGATTTAAGCATACATAGGGGACAGACTAAAAAGGGACTTTGTTTTATACTATGTAATGATAATGATATTTCATGAAAAATAAATCAATCGTGAATTACTTTATATACTTATTTATTACGAATAACATACAATTAAATTAGCAACAGTTTATTTAATGTTGTAATTTCCTTCCGAACTGTATAGAACTCGTTTACTTAATTCTTAATCAACTATAAATCGAAACTGTCTTATATTGATTTTCTTTTTTCCTCCTCTCCTCCTTTTACCAGGCATGGAAAACAAACCATCATTCGATGTGCCATCAGCTACGATTCACCTTATAGTAGTACTGGAAACACATGTAAAGAAGTCACAATAATTACCTAAGAAAATATAAAAAAACTAAAAGTATCAAAACAGCTCACTCTAACTTACCGGTCAACTCTACCACAAGCTTTAAATTATAAGATTGAGTTCGATTTACACCTTCTTCTTTCTGTATTTTACTATAGACATAGAAAACAATATTTCTCGCTTGAGATCGAATTGCCTTTTTGGATATTTTCACAAAAACAACAAATTCCAAGAACATAATCACAAAATTTTAACAGCTTTTGACAGATCACGTACTTTGATTTGACGGGTCATACTTGACATTGCCATATGAAAATCACATTTTTTATTTTTCTTAAAATGCCATCAGATTCTGGTAGACCTATACCGTAGAACACGGTAATTGCCTAACGGTAATTTAAAAATAATTGAAATAAATAATAGTATTGGCAACACTCGGTATAATAGTATTGGCAACACTCGGTACTCGTCGGTCATAGAGTATAAAGAGTAAAGGCTATTAGCAAGAGGAAAATTATACATCGTTCCTTATCCCCCTATATGACACATGCCAATGAGAAAGAAAGAGATATCTAGTTGTTCGTTAGTTTCGTTTTTTGTAGACGGTTACAGGTTTTGAACATATGTAACCAACTTCAGACAGATCAGCTGTCTGAAGTTGGTTACAAGTTGCCATACTCGTATTTATCAGTAACTTCATATGTAAATATATTCCCGTCCGCCAGTGAAGTCCCTAGTGTAGTGTACGTAAGAAATCTGCAATGGTCTCATCCGATTTAAGTGTAGATTTTAGAAGTATGTATCTGGCGTGAACCTTATTCTTTTCTTTGAGATAAATTTTATCTAATAATTGAATGGTCGAGACATAATCTTTTGCTTCACGGATATGCGTATACACATTGTAATAACCTTAGTTTATTTTCCTCTGAAATCGTTTCTTTTCCTATCCCTTCACTGAGATAATTTGAGAACGTTGTTTTCCAGTATTCGTACTTTAATTCGGCTGCCAGTGACCCAGGTTCGACGTCGAATTTTTCTGGCTTTAGTAATTGCGCAATAGTAGACATCGAGGTTTGTAATGGTATTTATTGTTATTTGGAATAAATTGTTATGTAATAAAAAGACAAAACCAAGGAATATTTGGTTTTATTTCAAATAAAATGCTACTTAAATTAGTAATACATGTCAAGCTATGACAACAACATGAGATCAATATATGAGACATCTAAAGATATAAAAGAGGTCTAAATGTACACTACACCTAGTCGGCATTTTGTGTCGATAAAAATCAAAATGTGGATGAAAATGTTAATCTTTTCATAGCATAAAATGAAGTCTTTTATTCCGCTTTATGTTTGCTTAGATCTTTTAAACTATTAAATGAATTTAAAATGCAGTTTGCAGCCAATAGATAGAATGATTAAAGTGGAAGATTTATGCGTAATGATCTATGCACCTTTGTGATTTATAAATTATTATCAGTCGATCAAAAACGAATTTATGCAGTAGGTATTGTCTACAACAAACCGAAATATGTTGGGGAAGCTAGTCTCTTGAACTATATATTGGTATCTACAAAACTCCAATTAATAAAACCTCTGTATTGTTAACAGTTTAAAAAGTGAATTAATACTTTGACATATAATTGTCAATAATTTTATCTTGATATATTGGAATACATATTCTAATTCGAGCTACACGTATTTTTATTTCTCGTCCTTACTACAGGTTATGTGCCCTACGTTTCTGTAAAACGTATCTCGAAATTCAGTAAAAGGAAAATTTTCAGACCCGAAATCGGGAAACCATTTTTTTTTTTTCAGCCCAAGATCTTTCAGCACCATTTTCAGTTTGTGACTTAAAAAACAGTATCTACCCATATCCAAAATAACAAGCAGAGAGAATAACGTGGAAAAGCAACCGAAAATTTGGAGTTACCATTACAAGGATACTTTGTGAGCATTGGGATCGAAAGGAATCACGTTAGAAAGGATTAACACAGGAGTTGAATTTTTGCAACGAGAAGCTTAAAGCTCTACTGCTCATCAGAATCACTCGTTTCGAGTCAACAACAACAATCAGGAGAGTACCGTGTGATGTTCTAGCAATGTTAGTTGCGCAGTCAAATTAACACTAATATTCAGAAATTCTGTTTTAGATCCCGGAGCAACCAATAATATTGTCAATGTGAAGGACGTCTGTTAATCTTCTGTTGATACATTTGCTCCCAAGTATAACTAAAACAATTTTTACCCTAATCTGGATCATCGGTATCTACTATCTACATGGAAAAGTACAAAGCCCTATTAGTGCATCCAGCCAACTGAGGAGCGCAGGGCCACAAAAGGATTTTATAATATTATGTGCACCGAGGTATCACATAGGTATATATACTATATTGTATATATTTTTAGTATATACAATATAGTATAGTAGAATGCAATAAGCAGGAATATACTAATTGTTTTTAATACACAATAGAAAATACAATATTTATAATGAATTTTAAATAATATAACCCAACAAGCAAAAATGCTATATAAAGGATGATTAATTATAGGGTTAAAATTCTTGTTTATATTTTATAAAAGCAATAGCTTAATATTTTCCCTTTATAATTGCATGCTATAAGTATTCTTTTGCTAATAATAGTATTATGGGTCTTAAAATTTATATTAATAGTGTATTTAAAAGCATAATATTATGGCTATTATGGTTGAAGCAAACATTTCAAAACTAAGTTGAAGTCTCATAAGATCAGAAATATTACCTTATATGACAATTAAAAACTATTATAAACCTTTACCTTTGCAATGTTTGATAAAATGCACATAATGCAAAAAGCAAGATATGTCATAGCTTTTATAATCAGTATTTTTTTTGGCTGGTTCTGTGGTTGTGCACTACAAAAACCAGTATTGTTATACATTTGTTTAATTGTGCCATTATGTAACTTCCTCAGCCAGAAATGGATTTAAAAACATGTGATATTAAACGGTGAAAACCAATTTTGATACAAATCCATCTATAAACATTATGTTTACTTGTTAATGATGCAAGAAAAAAGGGGTTTTAAGCAATAGATTGTGGAGACTGAACCCTAATTTCTTCAATATGGCTGAATAGGCATCTTATAGTCTCAACTATAAGAGAAAATTACTTTTATATAAAAGCATTGTACCAGATAATTCTTATTATAATATAAATTATCAGACGCCTAAAAATGAAATAAGAACTGAAATGCTTAATATAAAGATATCAAGTAAAATAACGGTCAGAGTATGAATTACTGAGATCATAATTTTTTAATTGTCGGTAAACGCTGAAAGCCATACATTCCTTGTCCATAGAAAGATTATCCGTTTTTATTTTTACATGGCAAGATGAAAGATTGCTTATCATAATATGATAAATTGGTAGCAACAAAACGTCTACTACGATTTAACACATAATTTGTGCCCATAATACGTTTAATGACTGTTAATTAAAGAACTACTGTAAAGCAAAGAAATATTGTTTTCATAGCAATTATAAAGTAAGTTTTTGCTAGTTGGGAATATCGCTTTCAAATGAGATGTACAAAATATGTTGTATTACAAAATACAAGCAGATGTCTTTGTGGTGTAGTCTGGTAGCCCCGACTACTACTTACAAATAATTATAATCTGTTACTTAATAATTGTTGTTTCTAAAGCTGATTTTTAATTTTTTTTTGTCAGCTACTACATGAATGTTTTATTTTTAATGGTCGATTACAATAATGAAATTCTGTAAAAAATGAGCAGTGATGTTTGTAAGGGAATAACATAATTAGTTTAATCGCTGAAGTTCCCCGATAAAATGCGGTGGCCAAACGCATAATTCATACGTTTAACGTTTACCTAATTCACTATGGCGCGGGCGTCAAGTATGAAATTAAATAAAAATCGAGGCAACAGCATATGGAAATCAATTAATTTATTATTTTATTTAAGTAATAAAAGAAAAGAAAAAGCTAATAAGCGATGTGACATGGTATAAACCCGAAAAATATTTAATATGTATTATAATAATAATTATTCCTGCAGAAGTTTTACTGCAGAAGATTTGTAATTGAAAATATTCCCGCCGAAATCAACAAACCAAAGATGGTCAACAGGCGAAGTTGATAGGCAATAAATTAGAAACACAATAAGCCAAAATCAACAAACCGGCGGAGTTGAAAGGGAAGAAAATAACAATAAAGTAACTAATTACATGAAGTTCTATCAAATCCCATTCAGCATTATGTTGCAAACAGATTTGCGATGCTGGTTTTTAAATAGGCATGAAACAAAATTGTATTATTAGTGCATATCTGCTTATAGCAAATATTTTTATATGTAATTTTTAATATGTAAGATAATTTAATGATTGGATAAAAATCCTAAACAGCTGAAAATATACTAAAATTAATGTAATATTTTCCACAGAATAATTACTTTTAGATATCTTCAGAAAATACCATGGAGGAATTATATAAAGACATTGTAGTTCCTTAATTTCAAGGAACAACATGGAAAATATAAATTAATATCATCGTGTTAAAAGATGAAATATTCTCAGTTACTTATTTTAATGTTTGCCTATACTGTTAAAGCATTATTTACTTAATTGAATTTTTGAGGGGGTGTATTGGTATCTACAAAACTCCAATTAATAAAACCTCTGTATTGTTAACAGTTTAAAAAGTGAATTAATACTTTGACATATAATTGTCAATAATTTTATCTTGATATATTGGAATACATATTCTAATTCGAGCTACACGTATTTTTATTTCTCGTCCTTACTACACTATACACCCACACACTATGCAGGCTATCGTCCAATCGACTTGTCAGTTCTATATCCTACTACTATTTTAAACATGAAAGTTCGTGAGGATGTATGGATGGATGTTTGTTACTCCTTCACGCAAAAATTATTGACCAGATTTCAATGAAATTTGGTATGGCAGTAGTTTAAGCTCTGGATTAAAACATAGGATACTTTTCCCTTGGATACAGCTGGTAAATATATAAACAGTAGACGTATAGACTTTTTATGAATTTCTCCCTTTAGTTGGGGTACCTATGTGGAAAGATAAATGAAAACAGGAAATTTTAATAGATAAATTTATTATTTATTAACAATTGGACATCATTTATTAGCTTACACGTTATGACAACACCAAAAAGCTCTCAGATTGTCAGCATGTAGCTAAATATGTGAAGAAAACAGTGCACAGCAGTCCGTTTATGTGGGAGAGCCATGCTTTGGCACGAACGGTCCACCTGGACCAGATAAATACCACGGCCTCCGGGTACTCAAGGAGTAGTTGCGGATTTTAAGACCGGGATCGTACTTGTGACACCTCCTATTGCGAATATGTATAGGTGGCGATAATCGCTCTCCATCTGGCGATCAGTCTGCCCGTTTTCTGGTCAATTAAAAAAGTACAAAGAAGTATTTTTGCAAAAGGCCACCTAATTCCCTGCAAAACCAAAAAGCAAAGTTAAATTTGAAAATTTGTGACATGTTTTTGTGATGATGTACAACAGTAACTCCATTATAATATACAGGAATTATTAATTAATAATTATAATTTAATAAAAAATACACCACACTATTTTATATTATATATTATCACTTAGTTTATATTTTAGATCTTACTAATTTGTATAATTGTATGGTGTTTGGTAAATATGAAGTAGGCAAAACATTTTTCTTTCAGATTAACATATTTTCTCTTTCGAAGGTTTATCGATATCCAAAACATCACTATGTAAATACACAACCTCTGAAATTTATACAAAATTTCTATTATATTATATTGTTGAAATCCGCATATAATGGACAATAAACACATTTATCTACAAGAATATAATAACTTCAGTGTAATTGCTTGTATTTATATAACCTGAAACAATTCTCAACATACTGGTGAAAAGTTAACACTTCTTCACGATTTTCTTTCCTCGCAGAGTGTGATTTACAGCCCTCCACCAAACGGGCCATATTAACTTGAGCACAGCTTTGTTTTCTATTAAGACTTTTTAATATAAACTGAGATTTTTACCAAATAACACACTATAAATTCATGATTTGCTTCTTCTTCTTCTTGTATCATAATGCACACGTAAACAAATGGCATTAGCTGTCAGTGGCTAACTTCAGGCCACATCTACTGCTACTAATTCAAAATGTCACTTATTGTTAAAGCAATAAAGTCGTAATTCCAACGTCTAAAATTGGACTCCAATTTGGACTCCAAATTGGAGCAACCTTCGAAAAAAACGTATAGACATATAGATGGCTTTCTCTTTCACTCTTATTGGTTTTGCCTTTGATGTTTTGTGAGACAAATAGCTGTCTACGGCTTCGATTTTTGTTTTAGTTCTATTATACTCCTATTTCTTTGTCGTCGGTCTCGCACGCCTAGCGGCAGAAAAGAGAACTAAGATCTGGTCCTATTATTGTGTACATAATTATTATTAAAAAGCCTATACCGTTCGGACTCCTGGTATCTATGCTTCATGCCCGGGCTTCACCTGCAAAAACTTAGCACCAAAGAAATAGGAGTTTTATAGAACTAAAACAAAAATCGAAGCCGTAGGCAGCTATTTGTCTCACAAAACATCAAAGGCTAAACCAATAAGAGTGAAAGAGAAAGCCATATCCATGTCTTTACGTTTTTTTCAAAGGTTGCCTTAGCTTGGAGTCCAAATTGGAGTCCAATTTTAGACGTTGGAATTACGACTTTATTGCTCTAACAATAAGTGACATTTTGAATTAGTAGCAGTAGATGTGGCCTGAAGTTAGCTACTGACAGCTAATGTCATTTGTTTACGTGTGCATTATGATTAGACATGCTCAAAACAGTACCCTGTATCTAGCGTTCCACTAGCACGGTCAGAACGAATATTTCGTTATTTTCATTCACATTCTGTTTCTTTAGCGCCACCACAGCCTATAGAACGTACAGTCGTCCAACGGACACGTCTAGACAGAGCAATCGTGCGGGGCGTGCGGGGTGAGAGAGGGGCGGTAGCGAGCCCAAGCTGCCATACACTCGCTTGGGACACGTCAGCCGGGGTTGACGCTTTTTAATTTGATTGTTTAAGTGGTTTGCGACAGTGTTTCGTTTGAGTTGTATGTAGGTACTTATTTACAATGGTTCATACTACATGTGCTGTGAGAGACTGCATGTCATCATCTCGTATTAATAAGAATTTCCGATATTTATAATAAATATCAAAATATCAGTATAATATAAATATCAAAATATTTTTGATATATATATCCGATATTTTTGATATTTTCAAAATTACATACAAATTTCATACTCTGATATGTTTTTTCGTAATAGTTGAAAATTTGTGTCTGATAATTTGAAGATAGGGAAGTAAAATTAAACTCATTTACAAAGTTTTCAAATAAATTAAAAATCAACGATAGATACTTCTGAGTATCAATTTAAGTAAGTTTTAAATCCATAAAATGACTTTTGTTTATAACCAGGAGAAAAAAAAGTATATTAATTTTATCATTCGAATTAATTTGACACATGGCATAAATGGTATAACAATAGTATACTACCAAACAAGGAATTTTCTTCCGAAAACAGGGGGTCACGTGGGTGTCATAAGCCTAAGTTACAAGCCGCGTCGACGGCTATGATTAGTTAATGTCGTGTCAAATAGCAAGATTTTGATGACCTAGGCTTGTGGAACTCTCGGAAAATAAGACCTGTGTATTTAGACTATGACTTGATTTAAGATTTTTTACATTTAAAACATTATTTTACATTTTTAGGGTTCCGTAATACTTAAGGAACCCTTATAGTTTCGCTCTGTCCGTCTGTCTGTCTATCTGTCTGTCTGTCTGTCTGTCTGTCCGCGCCTCTAGCTCCTGTAATTATGAATATAAATTGATGAAATTTGGTGCAGTTATAGATTGTGTATAGATCACGGTTTAGGGGTTAAAAAAAATAATAATTTCATATTTTAGGGGTGGTGACATACACATACATGTGAAGTGGGGATGAAAAATATTTTTTCACTCTACCCATCGTGTGGGGTATCGTAGAATAGGTCTTTTAAAATAAAGGCAAGGTTTTATACGTTACTTTTTTATAAAGTTGACCAGTTTCGAGTAATCGGCCTCCAAAGTAGTTTGTAAGTTGGTCCCCCCCCCCTAGCATTTTTAAACTATAGGAGATAGAAACTTGCAAATTTCCATGCTGATAGATCATGCTAAAAACTCTTAAGGAAAACTATTGTGAACCAAATCGGACAGTAACTTTTGGAGTAATTAAAAAAAAGCATATTACGCGTTTATAGTTACGGAACCCTCCTTAGACATGTCCTGACATGCTCTTGGTTAGGTTATTAAATATAAATATCAATTTTGATATATATCAAGCATAAATATCAATTGATATAATATATCATGATATATATCCGATATATATCAATTGATATATATCATGCATACCCTGAGCTTTTGTATACGCATTTGTATTTTTATAATAAAACTCTTCATTAATACTTCTATATATATTTTTTTGTTTTATTCCTAGTACTCTACATACACATACTACGAATACACAAAATGTAGAACAGACTATAATAAAACATATTATTGTGACAACCCTGCAGCAATGACGAATACCTACACAAAAGCGGCATTTCGCGCGACTTCAAACGTATCCCATTGGCCCACTGTATCTTTTTATTACACTGTGGCGCCACTATGATCGTTCGTAACTGTTTTCACCTCTGTTCCACACGCAACTGTCATCTGTCAAAAACTGTTAAAAATGCTAAGAATGATCACAACATTTCGCTAATTTTTACCCAGCTCCCTACTTGGGTTAAATTTAGCACTTTTTGACGTTTTCAAAATCAGCTGTGATCAGCTGTCAGTTGTTCCACTAGTCACAAAAATTTCTAAAAACGACATTTTCGAAATTTTCAATAATAACGTTATTTCACTAAAGAAACACCATTTTGTGGTAAAAATTATCGTATCGTTTTGGGCAAAATTAGTGCCGTGTGGAACACACTAATAGTGTAATGCTATATAGCATGACATTCCGCATCGCGTCATATGTGGTCATATGGCATGCTATCAGTAGGTACGCTATTTAGTTGGACATGACCGTAGTCTTGCGCAATCTTTTTTGACATTTTAATTTTTTAAATTGTGTTTTTAAAAAGTTGTAATGTCAAAATGATGACCATGACCAACCAAGCCCAAGTAAAATTACGTAGTAAAGTGCGCGCCAGATAAGTCTGCGCCTAAGATAAAGTACCTATAGATCCGCAGCTCTTGTAACCACTAGAGTGCATCTCGCTCACCCACTATGTGTTGCCATGTACAAACATAGCCTTCAATTGTAGTATTTTTGTCTTGATCTTAGGATGTACACGTAAGTTTTCTCGTCGTAGTCAGTAATAAATAAGAATCCTAGAGCGAGTTTTTCCCTGCACCACTCATTATTAAAATAAGTAAATTTTAATATTTTCATACTGGCGATTAAATTGTTCTAGTTATTTTTTATGAGTCAGAGGTTATAAGAAAACATGCGATTAGAGTACGATCGTACCTGGATTCTCAGTCTAGATCGAGACCTATTAATAAGTTAACTCTAGGCCAAGACCGAGAGTAATAGTTAAATTAACAAAATATTATGAACGTGGTAAAAATATTTATAACTCAAGAACGGCTGAACCGATTTGGCTGAAAATTGGTGGGCTATCTTGAAACCAGGAGAAGGACATAGGATACTTTTTATTCCGTTCATGAGGGACTCAAAACTCGAGAACGGCTGGATCGATTTGGCTCATTTTGATTTAAATTGAAAATAATTGTGGAAGTTCAGGGAAGGCTTACGCACTGAGAAATAATGAAAAAGGTGTAGGTTGTAGGTGTAGGACTAGGACGTAGGATGCATTATAGGTAAAGTCATTTATTCATTCCAGTTCATGTTTATGACAGAACAACGTGTGTTGAGACAGCTAGCTATATTATATATTACTAGCTGACCACGACAGACGTTGTTCTGTCTTAAATATGAACTGGAATGAATAAATGACTACAACTGCTCCTACACCTACTCCTACACCTGTTCTTACTCCTACTCTTACTCCAACACCTACTCGAACATTAACTAATACACCTACTCCTACCCATACTCCTACACCCACTCAGACACCTACGCCTACACCTGCTCCTACACCTACTCCTACAACATACACCTTTTCCAATATTTAAAAAAAAAAGGTCCAGCCCGCGCCCATTACGCCCGCGTAAGCACAGTAATCCACGGGTATATATCCCATGATATAAAGTAGCCTATGTCCTTCCCCATAGTCTACTCCAACTCCACTCTGTGCCAAATTTCATCATAATCGGTTTAGTAATATTTACGGGAAAGCGTAAATAAAGTATCGTACAGGAACCGTACATTTTTTCGCGATAAAAAGTAGCCTACGTCCTTTCCCGTGGTCTAATTCATATCTGGGCCAAATTTCATGAAAATCAGTTCAGTAGTTTTAACGTGAAAACGTTCAGGTTTACTCTTTCATTTTTATGTAAAGGGTATAATCCCAAGTTGGTACTGTTTTCATTCAAAAAAGTAGTGACCTGATGATGAGATCTATGAGGAATTGAGGCAATTTCTATGGACACATATGGTGATTTTGACTTTTTTCTGAAGTAGACCAAGCATAAGCTAACAAAAAGTCTTACTATTAATACTGTTAGGTAGGGTAGGTATTTCTCTTAATATAAAAATTAAACAATGTCAAAAAAGTCAATAGTTTTTTATTTAAGTAGATGTTTCAAACATTCTTCATTCACTTCAACACACTTAAAAAGTTAAACAGTTAAAATACATATATCAATAAGAAACTGGCCCGTCGAGAAGAACCGGCGTAAGAAACTCGCACGGGGCCACTTTTTAGCAAAAAGATGGAAAATTTGTTCTTTGATTAATTACATAAGTATCCAAAATTTATGTTTAGTGAGGTTTCCGGTTAGGGTTAGCTGTCACCCTATTACTCAACTATGTTTACCACTCCAAATTACAACTAAACTAGTCGTTTAGTTTATAACCCCAAAACTTAAACCACTAATATCTCAGTAACTGTGGGTTTCCTGATGAGGGGAGTGGGGGTTCAACCCTCCCCCTCTTCCCTCTTAACTCCCTCCTCCCCAAATCGTGGAATCGTGGGATATTATACTAAATTTTTACCGAAAGAACTTTAAGTCAGTATATTTTGGTACTAAATTAAATAGCAACACTAAGACAAATATATTTTTAGAATATGTTTCGAATTATGTAAAAAATACTGATTTCATCTCACTTTCTATGGAAAATATGACTGTATTTACATCCATATAATATCATCATTCTTATGTTATATGCAATCACAAACTAAAAAAACACGAGCTATAGCTAATTGCGAGTGAAAAGTTACGGCAGCACATTTTCGTTCGCTGCGACTTTTGCACCTCAAAATACTGCATCCACACATTGTTAAAATACTTAAAACTACACAGAGTCTCTATCTCAAAAGAGTATATAACATAAAACACTCCAAAAAACACAAAAGAGTTCAATTAAAACGAAACCTCAATCTTCACAGTCATTTGTTTGGCACAAGAATGTCAAATTTGACAGCTTTGTGCCAAAACCCGGTTACAGCGAAAGGGACAAAACATAACATTTTTGTCTCGTTTCTTCACAAGTATTGACCAATTTACGTTCTCTCTCTAACAAGCTGTGACGTCAGGAGCTATCCTGCCCTGAGTCTGCGCACAGTCAAAATCCCCGGGCCGCACTACCAAATTTAATGTATACTCGTAGTGCGCGCCAGATAAGTCTGCGCACAGTCAAAATCAGATACTAATTTTTCCTATTAGAATTTAGAGCTTAGAACAAAAGAAAGTACTGTAATAAGCAAAGAAAACACCCCAGTCACGCGCAGAGTTATCTGACACGCACTCTAGCCCCGCAGCTCAGGTTTGAGCATTACAGATTGACTTATCCTTGTTCTCTATGAGCTATTTTTACGTTATCATTCCTATACAGTCCATGTTTTACTGAAAATTCTTATACGTTCAGAGCGTTCTGGCTGGAAACTGGTCAAGAGTAGGACTGCCAGACTTGCATTTTTTCTAGCTGTCTCTTGGCGCGCGGCTGTGTACCACAGCAGTTTTCTTGTTCCTTATAAGCTTTTTTTACTCACACATTTTGGTCATTAAAAAAAAATTGCCAGGTTTAGAAATTAGAACCGCCAGACCGGCGATTTTATATCAAGCTTTAGGGCCCCTAGCGATCTGCAATGCTTGTTCTCGATGAGCTTCTTTTTCGACGGCGAGCGCTAGCTTTCCCGCCTTTTATACGTGATACTGGCTAATGGTTTAAAGCCGAACGCCGCAAAAAAAATGATATTATTGAAGAAGAAGAAGAAGAATACCTATTCACTATTGTATTCACGGAGTAGGTACCTATAGGTATTTATAGAGATTTTGGACTTTGGATAATTGTCGGTTTTTCTCGCGTTTTTCTTTACAAAAAAGTTTTGCAAAATGTTGAAGAAAACTTGTTGCTATTTATGCTTATCCGTAAATAAAAGGACTACTAATATTTATGAAACAGACCTGCTGTATGTCTATGAGAACCTCGCAGTCATAAAGGTACGTGAACAAATCTCGACAGCCGTTGTGATTATGGTATTATATTAAACTTAAATAAGACTAAATGCATGCTCATACATTCACCTTACATTAAGAAGCCCGCCAAAGATATAACAATTATAGGTCACTCATATGAATGCTTACACAATAACATGTAACTATTTATTAGTTGCCAAAAGATAGATTTTGTTAATCAGTATAAATATTTAGGATTGATAATAGACAATAATTTTAGTTGGAAATTCCATATAGAAAAATTATGCAGTAAATTAAGATCAATATTATGTAAATTCAAACAACCCAGTTAAGTTACAAGTAGGCATATTCTGTGTGTATTGTATTATGCGCTGGTAGACTCATCATTGAGCTATGGTTTGAGTTCCTATGGGCGAACATTTAAAACAAATTTGGATAAAGTTTTGGGGTTGGGTCTTAAAACAAGTAGCCTAAATTTTTTTTTTTCTCCTTCATATATCTGCAATTGGCTTAATATGATTATACCCATAATCAGATCCTGTCCTATCATTTTGGATTATTGTAATGTTGTCCCAGCTCCATTAAGCTGGGTCCAAGTTTTCAGGTGTGCCTATTATTCGGCCTGTCTTTTGTTGATGTCCAGTATATGCCACTTTTTTAAATGTGACTTTTGTGTATTACTGCTAGTAATAAGGGCTCTTGCAAGTGAGTTAACATGTTCTTTTTATCTCTTTTTGTACATTGTACTATGTCTTTTAGCTTCTTCCTTGACAGTTAGGATGTTAAGATGTTCATGGACTTCAGTATTGCATATGAACCAAGGCGCGTTTGAAATAGTTCTAACTTCTAAGCGCCTTATTTTGGAATCTTTGAAGTACTTCAAGGTTAGAATTACTCGCTGAGCCCCACAGCTCTATTCCGTAGGACCAGATAGGCTTCAAAATACATTTGTACACCAGTATTTTATTGTGTAGTGACAACTGTGATGACCGTCCTATGAGCCAGTTTAGGTTGTTCAGTTGCATCATGAAGCATAGATACCAGGAGTCCGACCATAATGTTAAAATAATGGTCTCAATTACGGGGACAGATTTTTGCCGACAAGCACTCGTTTGAAATTACGCGGGAAGCTTAAATGTTGCTATTGACAGCTCTGGAAGAAAATATTAAGAGAAACGTGGATTTAAATATTATTATATAAAAGTTTAAGGAAATTCTTAGAAACTGTTCTCGAAAAATAGATACCATAGAACACGGTAATTTAAAAATATTTGCAATAAATAATAGTATTGGCAACACTCGGTATAATAGTATTGGCAACACTCGGTACTCGTCAGTCTCGCACAGCTAGCGGCAGAAAAGAGAACTAAGATCTGGTCCTATTATTGTGTACATAATTACTATGGAAAAGCCTATACCGTTCGGACTCCTGGTATCTATTCTTCGTGAGTTGCATGTTCACCTCATTTTTCTTGGCCTTTTCTGTCCAAGGTAAAGCCCAGGTATTTCACGGCTGTCTTGTGTGGTAAAATCTCTCCACCTAGCGTAACTGGTTTTGCAGTCTTCTTTACGGAGAGTGAATGTTACATGGGTGGATTTAGAGCTACTGGCCTTGATTTTCCACTTTTCCATCCATGTTTGGATTTTATCCATGTGGCCTTGTAGCATGTCTGAGGCTTTATGTGGGCATTTATTACTCGCGAGACAGGCGGTGTCATTGGCGTATGTCGCCGTCTCTATGCCATCAGATGCAGGTAAGTCAGCAGTGTAGAGGGAGTATAGGACTGGTCCAAGTACAGAGCCTTGTGGTACAGATGCATTCACATTATTTATTGTGGAGAGCTCATCTTCAAACCTTACGTGGAATATCCGGTCCTGCAGGTAAGATTTCAATATCATGAACAGTGCATTGGACAGTGTGTTTTTCAATTTAAACAAGAGACCTTCGTGCCATACTTTGTCAAACGCTTGTTGTATGTCTAGGAATACTGCTGAGCTCTTTCTTTTCCAGAGTTTGTCGGATTGTATGTACTACTCGATGTACCTGTTCTATTGTAGAATGTCGAGGTCTAAACCCGAATTGGTGGTCTGGGATTGCATTGTTCTCTTTAAGTTCAGATTGGAGTCTAGTTAATAGCACTTTCTCAAATACCTTTGATAAGACGGGTAAGAGACATTATAGGTCGATATGAGTTTGGTAAAGTTGATGGTTTTCCAGTCTTAAGAGTCATTTTTACAATTGATACTTTCCATATGCTCGGGAAATGGAGTACTTTCATTACACCACTGAACAGTAATGTTGTGAATATTATAGCTTTTTTTGGTAATTTCTTTAATATTTCTCCAGTTATTAAGTCATATCCTGGTGCTTTTTTATTTTTCAGATTTTTGATTATTTTAGCTACTTCCAAAGGAGTTGCAGGTTTGAAAGATAAGCTTAGCTGCTGATCACTGTTAACTATTTTGTCGATTTCTTCCTCAAATTCAGTTGTAGATGATTGATTTGGGGTGAAGACTTGTTTAAGGTAATCTGCAAAAATGTTCGCTTTATCAACAGGTTTCTGTGCTCATGTACCATCACTACGCCTTATCGGTGGAATATGCTCTTGAGGTCTTTTGAGGTTTTTGGTCATTTCCACAGAGAGTAATTACCATGTGCCGTCGCAGATAAGTTGGTAAGTTTTTGTTTTAGCGATTCATTTTCTGCATCTTTGATTAGTAGTTTTAATTGTCTTGCGCATCTGTTACAAGCGTTTTTATCTATGGTTAGTCTACTAAGATGCCATCTTCGTCTGAGCATCCTTTTTTCTTTTAACTTTAGTCTAATATTTAGAGGGATATTAGTGTTGTCTTTTGTGTCATTCATTTGCGGAGTAACGCGCCGCTGAGGCCGCTTTATTTGTGATGTAAAAAGCTGCTCTATATCTTCACTGGTTTTTAATTTAACTTTTAGGTCTATCTCTCGATCCAAGAAATCTGCGAACGCATCTCAGTCAGTATGTTTATTGCCTAAGGTAAGTGGTTGCTCTTTTTTCATAGGGATGGAACTGAATATACCGATGACTGCTGAATGATCCGATGACGTATCAAGACATGATGCTAGTTTGACATAGCGCTCTCCTACACCCTTTGTTACGAAGAAGTCAAGCAGATCAGGGATTTGAGCTGGATCGGTAGGCCAATAAGAGGGTTCTCCCGTTGAGAATGTTTTTAATTTTAAAGTATCGATACATTTTTTCAGCTCACTTCCTCTAGTTGTCACCAGCCTTGAGCCCCAGTGTTTGTGCTTGCTATTCCAATCTCCTCCGCTAATAAATTTTGTCCCAAGGGTCCTGAAGTATTCGACGAACATTTCCTCTTTTATGTTGTGTCGAGGCGGGCAATAAACTGCACTTATGTTTATACTACCACCATTCTTCTCTTTAACTGTTAAAGTGACAGCCTGCAGATAGTCTTGTTGGAATTTATCTCGCAAGTGATGTTTAATATTGTTCTTAATGATTACTGCTGCTCCAGCGTGACAAGTTCCATCAGGATGATTTGCAAAATAGACATTGTAGTCTTTGAGCGTTAGATTCTTATGATCATTCATGTGAGTTTCCGACAGTAGAATGTCTAGTTTTTTTTTAATCAGTAGCTCTAGATCCTGCTTATTTGGCAACAGACCATTTATATTCAAAATTGCTATTTTTAAGTCATGGAATTTTATTAATTAGCACGGTGATGATGTTCATTAAGGTGCTCATATGTTCCAATAGTTTGTCAATTTTTTCAGTTTGCATAAGTATAAGTTTTTCTATGTTAACTATGTCTTTAGGGACATTGGGTCTTTTGAAAGTGTTAAGACTGCGATGGGTGCGCTGTGACTGTATTATGTCACCTGATTCATTATTCATGTGTTTGTCCTTTGTATGACCACTTTTAAGTATATGGCTGTAATATGGTTATCTAGTGTCTACATTATGTTCTGTTCCAATGCCTTCTATGACAGGTGTGCTAGGGATAGTTAATTTTGCATTATGATTGTCTTTAAACAAGTCATTTTGTGTATGTGATTTAATTTTCTTTGTAGTCTGTTTACTATTATCTAGTTTATTCTTATGTGGTGTTTTATTTTGTTTGCGGCCATTTTCTATTTTCCTTGCTAGTATCTCCTTGTAGACAACACATCCTTTATAATTGGCTGGGTGACTCCCTGTGCATAAGGAACATATACCAGGTGCGTTTCTATCTAGTGTGCAGAGTGAAGTCTTATGAGAACCGGCGCATTTAACACACCTGGTCGCATACAATTATTCTTTGTGTGTCCAAACTGTTGACAGGGTGTGCATGGTGTGTGGTTATTGATAGGATAATTGAAATTATCACAATCCATTTTGCAACATTTAGAATCACTTTTACACTTAAAACACGAAACTTTACTTAACTTTTATCTTTTCTTTTCACGCATTCTCCACCTAATACTGTTATAATATAAATATTTTTTCATTGGTTTCGAAACATAACCTCACTTTCACTAAACAACTAATTTATTCTCAGATTGCCAAAAGTTACAAAATTTTTAATAAGCCTCTCATTAATCTAAATCTATCTATATATATGTTACAGTCAATGTGATTAAATAGCTATTATACATAATGACTAGTCATTATGTATAATAACTATATTGTCTAGATAATGTGATAAATTAATCACTTTGTCCGGATATTATTTGTAATAGCGGGCCAAAGTTAGCTAAAGTAATAAACACGATTCAACTTAGTGATGCAACAGAACTCTGCTTCTGCTTCCGCTTCCGCGGAAGTTCTGCATGTCTTTTCACTTTCGTTTCGGGAAAACGGGACCTACCTCGGATTATAATCCGAGGTTGGTTGGTTGGTTGGTTGGTTGGTCCCGTTTTCACTAAAGTGGTGACCTGATGATCACCATAAGCTTTGATCACAACTCCTCAGTCTTTAAATATACGCGTTTGAAAATTTCGGCATTCAAACTCAAACTCAAACTTAAGAACTGAGTTCAAAGAACTGCAAGCATAATATGCTACTATGTAACTTACAGTAATCATCATCGTCATCTTATTTTTACAACTATACAATACCTAATGGAAGCTTGGCGCGTATTCAATAATTATATATTCGATTGTTTATTTAAAACGTTAGTTAATAATTTAACATATATCACTAAAACCTTACCAAGAGCATGTCAGGACATGTGTAAGGAGGGTTCCGTAACTATAAATGCGTAATATGCTTTTTTTTAATTACTCCAAAAGTTACTGTCCGATTTGGATCACAATAATTTTCCTAAAGAGTTTTTAGCATGATCTATCAGCATGAAAATTCGCAAGTTTCTATCTCCTAAAGTTTAAAAATGCTAGGGGGGGACCAACTTACAAACTAGTTTGGAGGCCGATTACTCGAAAATGGTCAACTTTATAAAAAAGTAACGTATGAAACCTTGCCTGTATTTTAAAAGACCTATTCTACGATACCCCACACGATGGGGTAGAGTGAAAAATTTTTTTTTCATCCCCACTTCACATGTATGGAGAGCCACCCCTAAAATATAAAATTATTATTTTTTTATGATCCTGAAACTGTGATCTATACACAATCTATAACTGCACAAAATTTCATCAATTTATATTCATAACTAGATGACGCCCGCAACTCCGTTGCGCCAAAATTCGTTTATCGCGGCGGAACGTACATTTTTCCGGGATAAAAAGTATCCTATGTCCTTTCTCGGGTCTCAAAGTATCCCTATACCAAATTTCATCAAAATCGGTTCAGCGGTTTGGGCGTGAAGAGGTAACAGACAGACAGACAGACAGACAGACAGACACACTTTCGCATTTATAATATTAGTATGGATAGTATGGAAGTATGGATTACAGGAGCTAGAGGCGCGGACAGACAGACAGACGGATAGAGCGAAATTTTGACGACCTCTGTGGCTCAGTTGGTTGAGCGTGTTGGTGCTCAAGCTGGAGGTCGCAGGTTCAAATCCCGCCGAAGGAACAAAAAGTTTTTCTGTGTTCCTGGGTCATGGATGTGTATTAAATATGTGTATAATATAATAAAAATCTTAAATATGTGTATAGTATAAAAGTATTAAATATATTTCCGTTGTCTGGTACCCGTAACACAAGTTCTTCGAGAACTTACCACGGGATCAGATTGACGTGGTGTGAAGCGTCCATAGATATTATTATATTATAGATATTATAACTATAAGGGTGTATTACGGAACCCTAAAAAGGATAAAATTATTATAAAAAAATATTTCATAAAGTTACATTACTTTATATAGATCACAATAAAATTGTATCTATGACAATGTTATTATAATAATTATAATAAACATTATAATTATTATTATATAAAAGGCAGATTGAAATACAATTTTATAATCTTTACCTGTACCTACTTTTTTATTACTTTATCCAATTCTTCGAAGATATTATATAAAATTGCCAGTCGATGTGATTAATTCTGTGTCATTTATCACTTTGTCTAAATTGAGTAGACATTATAAATAATGGCTGGATAGTATATATAATATCCGGATTTATTACTTTGGCTGTAACATATATACCATTTTTATCAATATCTTATATTGAACACCAACCTCCTTATTCATGCATAATGCAACGGATAGGGTGATCCGTTTTAGGTTGGTTTCCTATAAGTTATGTGGGAAAAACTGCTGTCAGCAGTGAGACCCACTTTTTGTACAGTTCCCTGTACCTGTTTAAAATTTTCTTTGCTTTAAAAATTATTATAAAGTGTGTGTTTTTAACCGACTTCCAAATTAAACCTTTTTATGAGTCTGCAAATAAATAGTTTTCTATTACATTCAATGTTGATGTCTTTCTCTGTCAAGTGACTTTTCCAACATACATTTTTTTTAATTAAAGGTAGCCTCTCAGAGTAATTACTTAAAGCAGGTAGCTTGGTAGACTTACGAGGCGAGCGTCAGTGACGCCGTGGCCATAGATTATACAGATATATATTGCCGCGGCACTGAATTGTATGGGACGGCGACAGTGATGCGCCGCGAGGCTGCACGCAGCACGACGCCGACGGCGGCGTCACTGCCCAACTAACATTTTGGTAATAAGAATAAGCGCTAAATGAGCTACTTAAGAGAAACTTAAAGACGTAAGGTTCTATAAAAGGTCTAACAACTAGTGGTATAGCGCGCTATAACTATCTTATAACCCTGGATTGGGCCCACAATTTTAGAGCTTAAAGTGACATAATAGTTGTAGAAAGTGATAAAAAGGTGGGAATAAAGAGTTACAATAGTGCTATTGACGTAGTATTCACCATTTTAGGTGTATTATAAGCTATACACAGGTTACAACTGCACCCTTTAGTAATAAATAATTTATAAAATTCACTCAATTAGCTTTTTTAACAACATATGAGTGCTCCTACGATACTATTTATAGCTCGATTGTATATTGTGCATAATAAGTAGTAATAAAAATGATAAAATATAATAGCAGTGCGCATATTCATGGCCGACATCAATTAATAATTTTATACATTATTATCGGTTTCATAATTATGAATTCTCCCTGCGGTGATAAGTATTCTGTGATAATATATATACTAGTTTTCATCTCAATTTTGAAGCGCCTCAAAAATAAACAACATTTCATATTATTAGGTAAAATAAATCACTGACACGGCATTTTATTTTTATTTTAGTTGTGGTTGTAAATAACAATTCTCAGTACGTCTATATATATTTTAATTGAAAACAGTAAATAATGTACATCATTAAGTCGGAAAATAATATTTTGACCATAAACTTACTTTTAAAATTTTATAGGTTATGTTTATTTAATGGCGTAAAATTTACATTACCTAAGGTTCCTGATAACTCTTTTATTCCTAACGCAGTGTTAAAAAAACTATAGCTAGCTTTTTAATGCCACTTGGACTTTTATAATATGGGAGTAAATCCTATTATACAACCTGTAATGATTTAAAGGTGGTTTCTGACACTTGCAGCATCTAGCTCTATAATACATATAGTTATCACTTCTTTAACTTCTATAGCTCTATAATACAAATAGTTATCACTACTATAACTATCTTTTAGCTCTTAGGTCTCCATAGACCTCGTTAGGTGGTACAAGGTATCGACTAACTCCATTTAAGAACTTTAACCGTTTGTAAGTATTAGCAGACACCTTACAATTGGTGCTAGTGTTTTACGTTTCCTAAAGATTTAAGAGTAAGTTATACAAAAGTTCTGACAAACTCCAAGTTAGCACCTTAAGTTATATATTTTTCCTTTATTTCTGTTATGCCTCTTGAAACTTTAATTATTTATTCCAAACGCCGCAGTAGAGTCCAAAGCTATTGTCAGAGCTCTTATATGTCGTATATAATACTTTAAGTGTCAAAAATGGTTTCCCTTAGCGCCAAAATGTTAGTTGGGTGACCCTCGCTTCTCAAACTCAGACTCAAAAATTTTATTTCCATATAGGTTATAAATTATAATACAGGATTATTTTTTCACCAGTACAATAAATCAACATACGTAATAGTTGTCAAAAATAAAAAATACTAGCGATTTTGGTTACAACCCCTTTGGAACAAAAAAATAAAATTATCAATCCCCGAACTTATCCGCTAAACTAATACAAAATGTGGTTGCATTACGCATCTATCGATGCTTTGTTGCTAACTCGTGCGCCGCCCGGCCGATCGCTTACCCCACCCCGCCGCCCCCTACCTCATACCGCACCCGTTGACGCCTTGTAGTTAGTGCGCCCATGCGGTATTAGATTGATTAATTATAGGATAAATTAATTGAAATGATTTTTTTTTTATTTGTGAAATGTACTCTATTATCGATACAAATGACCTGGTAAAAATTATTTTACCGATGAAAAAGTATTCCTGTATAACACTTATAGAATTCACTTCGAAAGGCTATCTTAAGGGGGCATCAGAGGCCCCAGCAGGATCTTTTAACAGCGGAATAAACGTAGCATTATAAAATAAAATTAGTGTGGAGTGTGGACGCTCATTTTCATTCAATAATCAATATCGTTATGTTTACACCGCTATCAAATGTTCCATGGGAATACCCACAGACAAGACTTTCTGTCAGTCAATTGTGTAGTTGGGTGACAAGATGACCAAATGTTTAATACTAATATTAACATATATTTGTTAATAGATTAGAGGTAATGAGTGCTGGATGTGTTACATTTGCCACACGAGACTGCGGCAGTGTCACCGGCTGCAGCAGTTGGCCGTACAGACACGAGGTCTCATTGACAATCTCTGCCAGAATAAGGTACTTATTAGAAAATAAAAATAAGTTTAAGAATTTATTAATTGACAGAAATGATAATGATACTAATATTATGGTGATGAAAAAATCTTGTTTTTATTAAGATTAATAATTAGTTTGTTTTGAGTAATGAATCTTATTGTTTTTAGACAAACATTGAGTTTGAAACATTTGGATCCTTGTTAGAATTATCAATATTTAAGACGAAAAATATTTCCACAACACATCCTTCTATAACAGATATCAAACAGGAGTCAGATGTGAAGACGGAACCATGCAGTGACGACGGTAGGCTATACATTACCTAGCCTAATATTTAAATAGTTTATAGGTATCATTTTCTTAAGTTGAAATTATAAATGTTGTAGTAATTAATGAAGATGAATATGAGGACAATACAAATGATTATGAAGAAAATGATCAACTAAAAGAATCTGAAGATAATAATCTGCTGGTTAGTGATGCTGGCTGTAAACAGGATTCATTGAATGTGGACCGAAATGATGCTTGGCAAGTTTCAAAGGTGCTTGAATTGAAAATAGTTAGGCTCAGTCAGAGTGTTATTGACAAATATGTTCGCCAAAGTCCCACAACACACACAGTCACAGGAGAATATCACGAGGACAGGACGGAACAAACTGCAGCTCCGTGTGCAGATGAACAGGAGGAAATAAAACTAGAGATAGAAGAGGAGATAGGAGATAAAGGTATGTCGGTCTATATTATTTAGTGTCCGACCGAAAGTTCGGTTTCGGTTTCGGTTTCGGCCGAGTTTCGGCCAAAAATCAAGTTTCGGCGGCAGTTTCGGTTTTGGCCAAAAGTGGCCGAAACTTTTGCCGAAACCGAAACTGATTTCGGAAGTTTTCGTGCACGCTCGCCTAACTTCGTTTCTTGCGGCAACGCTTTGACAACGCAACTGAATTTGAAAACATAATTAAAATATAGGGTGAACGTACCAATTATCAGCACTTTAAGAGATAGTTCAAATTTAAACCCGATTATTACAGAGGAAAATACTTTTTTACCCACATTGATGAGTTTTCTGGGTCCATTATTTAATAAATGACTGATTTTTACTTCATAATATAGTTTACCTTCATCGACATTTTATAAAAATAATCATAACTAAAATATTACCCTGTCGCCAATTATTAGCACCCTCGTCACCAATTATCAGCACTGGGGTACCAAATTATCAGCCCTGTGATAGTGGTGATAAAATCCGGTAGTTAATTCTACTAATATTATAATGTGAGTGTTTGTGAGGATGGATGGATACATTTATGGATGGATGGATATTTGTTACTCTTTCACGCAAAAAATACTGAACGGATTTCGATGAAATTTTGTATGGTAGTAGTTTTAACTCTGGATTAAAACAAAGGATAAAAAGCACAGTTGGTTCCCATAGGATACTGTATTTGCGCGAGGGGAGCCGCGGGCAACATTATGAAATAAAATAACGATGAGAGAATAATCTCTTTTTATACCTTGCCTGATAATCAGTTTCATAAAAATTTGTCTTTAAAAAATATCACATTAATTCTTATTAATTAGTAAAGTCTTTCTCATTAACCTTATTATATAGTTATTCCAACTTAAAGTGTAGTATTTTTAATTAAATTTTTATTTCACTATATTCTTAAGACTTAATGAAGCATCAAAATAAATTAGTAAATGACTATGGTAAAATTACTATTGAGTTATAGTTTATAGTACAGGAAACTGGAGAGACTTGACCCCCCCTTTTGTTTTTTCCCCTTATTTT
Source organism: Glaucopsyche alexis (assembly GCA_905404095.1). Classification (NCBI taxonomy): domain Eukaryota; kingdom Metazoa; phylum Arthropoda; class Insecta; order Lepidoptera; family Lycaenidae; genus Glaucopsyche; species Glaucopsyche alexis. The sequence goes on along the minus strand of FR990063.1, from coordinate 4,379,385 downwards.
CTACATAATATGGATCCTATTTAAAATAATTCAAAGCGGCTAAGTGCGAGTCGGACTCGCCCATGAAGGATTCCGTAGCAGCAAGTAACATAACATAAAAGTTCTTGTAGAGAGTTGATTGAATGAAAGGTAAATTGCAGTTTACGATTTATGACGTATTAAAAAAACTTCTTACTAGATCTCGTTCAAACCAATTTTCGGTGGAAATTTGCGTACTGATGTACATCATAATATATTCTTTTTAGTATTATCATTCTCTTATTTTAGAAGTTACAGGGGGACACACACATTTTATCACTTTGGAAGTGTCTCTCGCGCAAACTATTCTCTCTCGCTTTAGAAAAAAGTGATATTAGAAACCTAAATTTTTGGAGGTCTTCAAAAATTTAGGTAAATTATAAAACCCCACACGTGAAAAAAAAATTGAGTTTCAGTTCTAAGTATGGGGATCCCCCAATTTTTTTTTCTATTTTTGTGTGAAAATCTTAATGCGGTTCATAGAATACATCTACTTACCAAACTTCAACAATACTATAGTTCTTATAGTTACGGAAAAAAGTGGCTGTGACATACGGACGGACAGACAGACATGAATCCATAAGGGTTCCATTTTTTGCCATTTGGCTACAGAACCCTAAAAAGTGGTACTGAAAAACGTGGAGTTTATCTACAGAATATCAGTCAAAATAAGTATTAATTTACCTGCTAAAACTCAAGACACGTATTTGTTTTTTTACTTAGGGCTGCGCTAGTCGGTTCTTTCTCCATACAAACGCTGTTGGTGATTTAATCTAAAGTCAAATATTGTAGACCCAAATTTTTATTACACTTATCTAGGTTGGTATGTGCTTATATTTCTAAAATTTTAATAGCCTCCAAACGTCGGATTTTTAGCGCAACTTTGACCGTAAATAAAAAACAAACGAAGAATGAAAATAAAAAAGCAAACACATACCGATACAGTTTTACTATTCAGAAATTGAGATAACTTTACTTCAGACATAAATATTATATACCTAGGTAGTTTGTTCATAAAACACCAACAGCTGAGTGTTGATTTACGTAATCTGAGGACACCTTTTCTAAAATACTTTACAAAGCAATATAAATGTGTGCACTATAGCTTCTCATATAAGTACTTATAGATAACTATTTTATGCCTATATCTTTTTTTCCCCGATATTATGTGAAATAACAAGCATTTTCCCCACGCGCCGCACTGAGTTCAAACCGTTGACTAGCGCACTCTTAAGTCCCCATATAAAGGAAACTTGATCCTCTATAAAAATACTATGCAACTTAAAAGAGTATAAACATTCATATGACATTCATTTGTTCCATAGTAGACCACTAGTGCTGATAAATTGGAATTTACAAAATATTGGACCCTAATTAATATTTTTAATAGTAGGTATATTAAATAAATGATTACAACAAAATTAATATACCGTGTTTCCATTTCATGTCCTAATTAATATTTGATAAAATGATAAAATGCACCAAATTTCAGTATTTGAAAGAATTTTCTACTTGACCACGTGAGTTTCGGTTTCGGTTTCGGTTTCGGCCGAAACTGAAGCCACGGCCGAACATTCGGTTTCGGTTTCGGTTTCGGCCGGAAAACCAGTTTCGGTCGGACTCTAATATTATTACAAGTTATGAGTGTGTGAATGTTGTCATAATATTACTAAAGGATATTTTCAATATTTATGTACAGGGTGGTTTTTCAAAAGGTATCCTATTTTCGTTATGGATTTCTGAACACAAAATATGTTATATAAAAAATGAAAAATATTTAAAATAGCTTGTGATTCCTTATAATAATTCTATTTGAAACTATCTTTAAAAATAGTGATTAAGGATTAATGCGGTCACAAATACACCAACGCGCACCCACTTTGTGTTGTAATGGCATCTACAGACACACGAATTTGGTACGGAGCGTACAGTGGATCTGGTGCGCTCCGTACCAAATCCGAGCGTGTGTAGGGCAGTCCGGCGAACATAAGAAGAAAACCAAGAGTTCGTCGCTGTCCGCATCGGATTTGGTCCGCTCCGTACCAAATCCGTGCATGTGTAGAGCAGTCCGGCGGTTAGACCGTACAACGGTGTCAGTGTTGCCAACTTAGGGATTTTCCCCCAAAAAATAGGGAAAATATCTACGGGGGTTTAATAGGGGGCAAGATATTTAGAGTTTACTCCTTATGAATACATTTTTATGTATTAATAAAAATATTTTTATGTGTGATCAAGACACGTTCGTTTTATGTTATTCACGCGTAAGTCTTTATGTTAAACACTTAACCTTTCTTTCTAGCTTATTATCTTTTAGACCTGTCAATGGTGTAACTAATCAGGGGTAAAGATTGGGGAGAAATATTTTTGAGAGTTGGTATCACTACCAGTTATCAATGAATTGCTGGAATCATCGTCGTCATTGAAAACAACGAAAAACAGCTAAAATGTAAACAGAACTCTGTGCTAATGCAATAGAGCATAAAATCGAACACACGAGTGTCGAGCTTTTCGGTCCACTGCACCGTACCAAATCTGTGCGTGTGTAGCGACAGCGGATTCGGTCCGCGGATATGGTTCGCTGTACGCTCCGTACCAAATTCGTGTGTCTGTAGATACCATACATGTATACATCGACGCGTACTAAGTATTTTGTGTGCGTGGGTAGTAAAATTTCTTACGTATGACTTCCGCATTGTCCACTACTTTTAAGGAATAATATTGTACATTTAAAATAATATATATGATGTATTCAAATTAACGGTTATATTACTAAGTCTACACCCATTAAAAATTTGGATAGTCTTTGAGAAAATACCCTGTATAAATATATTTAACAAGCTTTTGTATGCGACTTCGTCCGCTTCATCCCCATTACATCCTCGTGAGCGATGAATTTCGAAAAATCTGCTTGTAACAAACATCTATGTCAAAAATCTACTTGTAACTGCGGGAAAAAATTCAACGTGATATTGATATTTTACTATGCAAACTAGACCCTCATTTACTCCTAAATCGCTAAACTATTTTACCGGGATTCGAACTCACCACATTCCTAATTTTTTAAAAATGCATCATTAAAATAGCGCAGAGATAAAACCTAGCTAGCTCGATTTTTCTCCTTCAAAACTCCATGCGTACTAATTTTCATGTAAATTATACTTGAAGCTGTTTCCGAGACTACGATTATCCTACTAATATACATAATAATAATATTATAAAGGTGAAAGTTTGTGAAGATGGATGGATGTACGTATGGATGGATGGATGAATGGATGTTTGTTACTCTTTCAAGCAAAAACTACTGAACCGATTTCGATGATATTTGGTATGGTAGTACACACACGGGCAAAATTAGAGGGACATAGGACATACACACATCTATATATCTATACATCTATACAGATAAATAGAATTGAAGTGTATGTTTGTAATTTCGAATTAAAAGCTTATAGATGCATTGACTGGGTCTTCTAATAAACCCCCGTTTGTCCGGCTCCTGTCCAATCCGGCACCCCCAGTAATCCGACATGGTCTAATATTTATTATTGAATATTTTTTTGACAATCCTCGCTAATGCATGATTGAACAAGTTATAACTTGTACGCACCACCACTATTGTGCTCGACGCGTAGGGTATTGTTTTGATTCTTATTGCTTAGTTTGAATTTGACTCTATACATAGTTTGAATTTAGCTCTCTATTATGTTGTTTATTTTACTAAATTTGACATGATAATGAAGTATGATTTGTACTTCTGAGTACATAATATATATGTCAAAGACTCCATCAGGATAAGATGGCGAACGGTTGAAATATTCCAAGTTTAGATATTTATTACAATATTATCGAATAGCCCAAATGCTGAACGATCAGAAACGTGACAAGTTCGATGCCACGTATTTCACGACTTCCGTATTATCCTGATTCCTGAGCTTTTTATAATCCAGTCATTCCCAAATTCAGGCAAATAATACCCCAGTCTCCATGACAACCCTTCTTTTTCTATCACATCTGTCATTACTGGCATCGAACAAGTCCAAATAGTAAAACTACTTGACGTCTCCAATCAAAGACAATCTTAGCTTTAACACGCTCCGACACGGCCATTCTGACAATTCGCACGTCCCTGTGCGAAACAAATCCGTTGACACTCCGACAAGATCACCCTGGTGACTCTGAGATCCTTGTGTGAAGAATATTTATGTGCATCAACGCTCCGACACGGCTATTCTGTCCATGCACACGTCCCGGTGTGAAGCGTCTCACGTCTTCGTTTCAAGTTTCTGAAAAAAACATTTGACAGCACAGTAAAAGGTTCTCACTCGGTCAACCTGACCTCGGAAAATTAATAAGAACTGCTTTAATCCATGGACATAACATTTAATTTTATCATATTCTAACACATCAATACCTCCCTCCTGTGTCAATTACACTCTAATTAACATCCTTCATCTAACCTCTATCTAGTGTTCTCAGAGTTAAGTTTTAATTTACATTTTATACTCTCAGATTAAACACACATGAAGTATACAGATACAACACAATATCAACCATAATCTTGCTACCAAATAAATCATGACATGCTTTACCACACACTTCACACTTTACATGTACCAATCTCAATATCGAAAAACGATGCTGTTATATTCCCATCATGTACAATACAAGGCCACCTCCCTCCGGTGCACCTCACTACAAAAAACCACTGGGTTGCCTCCCTCCGGCACCCAGTCACAAGGCCACCTCTCTCCGGTGCCTACTCGCGTCAAGTAATGGGCTGCCTCCGTCCGGCACCCAATCACAATCCTCGCTCGCAATCCACAGTCGCAATTCGCATTCGCAATCTACAGTTGCAATTAACAGGTGCAAACAAAAATATTCACAGTTTACATCTTTTAACAAACAGTTTACAATGTACTTCAAAATCTTAATGTCTTTTGGACCGCTTAGATTATTACCGGATTGAGCGCGCCGAACATCTTGGTGAAATAACTAAACCTACTATTAAACCAAAAGCTAATATCATTTTACTTTAGTGCTAAACAGAGCAGTCGTATTGCATACACGTCACGAACTTTTAACAAAATATTTTTGCATTTAACTTTTTTAATAAATACATCCAGAAGCAGAGACGGGCGAGCAAAAAAAAACATTGACCGAACCGGTAGCACATTTACAAGAAATAAATAAAGATTTAGTGCCTCACATGACTATCGACTACTTTAAAAATTATTCCACATAATTCGAAAAAAAAAAAAAAAAAATACTGTCGCAAAAATGTTAGACCGGGCAACCCGATCGCCTTTGTTTTAGGCTCAAATTGTAGCTGACTAAATTGTCCAGAGGAATTTTTCGCAAATTTTGAAATAATTCTCCGTTTCCAAATTATCGCGCTCCAAAAAATATAAAAAAGAATCTGAATAAAATTTAATTTTTATTTCACTGTTTCAGCCATAACTTTTTTCGTTTTTTTTTTTTTGTGAATACGCGTCCTTTGAGCTTTTTTTGAATATCATATCCTTCACAACTCTCCGAGATATAAGGGAATCTTAGTTTTTCATGAAATCGGAGCTTGCACTGGAGCGAACGAAAAGAAAGTTACAATGTCAAAAGTATTTCGTATTTTTTCTAGCTATACACACTGCAATTAATGTTGAAGGGTCAGGTGTTTCACAATACTCCCGCCGAATGTAAGCAGTTGTAACTTGTTACACTAAGTTAACATAACACATATTAGGACGATTACGCTAAAGATTGATATCAATATAAAACTTTTGAATTTTCAAAGTTTCTGATGGAAATTATACGTTTCTTTCTCATAAATTTAATAATCGTTTGGTCGTAAGCAACTTTGGTGCGTTTATAACGAACGACAAGGGTATTCAACTCGAGGTTCATTTTCACGTTTACAGATGAGCAATCGGATTGTTGATGGAAAATAACCATAGCCGTCGCTTTTATTACCATACCAAAAGACTCATAAATGCGTTGCTAGTCGTTAAGATAATCTTAGGTCTCCTGTCGCACAATTTTTAAGTATTTTTGGTTTTACCTAAGTACCACAATATTCTAGGCAATTTGATTTTAGCATGTGTAACAATATACATTCGAAGCCCACAAAGTAAACCAAAAGGTCGATTCTACTAATCAAATTCCGTAACAGTACAGTTACGATCCAGTCCTGATAATATATTAAAACTGCAAAAATGGCACTCCCACAAACGTCTAACCAACGTCAAACCCGTTTTGATTGGGCACAACTCCAAAAATCAGTTCATGACGTCAAGACTAGTCATCCACAACTCAACAAAAGCAAACTAAAAGTGTAAGTCAACTACGAGAATTGGGGTTCAGAATAACTGATAGTTGACACAGAGATGACTGAATATACCAGTAGTGATAAACCTCCTCCTGACATTTCATAAGCTTACTTCTACATCTGTTACTTTCTGGTCGATATCCTTTAACTTCATTGGAAGTAACTGCAATTTTAAGTCCACGGTTTTAATATGCGCAAGTAAAATTCAGGCTTCTGAAACTTTGCCATTACTTTCTACTTAAAACCTTACCGATCAATAATTAATTGACAATATTTATAAGATCAAATAGCTCATAAATATCAAAAAAAAGTAAGATCAGGACAAAGATTGGTGATTTGCTTTGATGTCCGTTTTCGCAAACTAGAGTATGTATGTTGTGTCTATATAATGACGTTGCCATAGGTTGACATTTCCAGTCAGGTTCAAGTAGTTCATTTTTCTGAAGGTTTGGGGGCCGTTATACCAAATACTCCATAGACCTTAGGAAAACAATTATTATTAGCAAAATCGGATATTGACTTTTCATTATGCCTGCTTTTTCTTAAAACAGTAACCTATATTCAGAAGATAGATGATTCGTCATTTCGATATATAATAGTAAAAAAAAATTTAGTCATTCGTATCGTATCGAAATAAGTTGTTATTTCTTTGTTCTAAGTTAAACATTTTTTCAATGGCTCGGCTCTGATCACTAACATTCCCAACGCTGGGGCTCGGATCTCTCATCAACTGGAAGTTGCATCAGTCTACTACGCTACCTAATCACAGAACGCTTATTACGGAGAAGAATGTCGACCTCATACAAAAAAATTGGGACCAGATAAGCGCTTCTAGTGAGCTGCCTCTTCAAAATTTTAACCGCCTTCCAACAAAGGAGGACTACTTAATTGATTATATCAATATGGCGACAAATTTAAGATACGTAATCATAGTTTAAGATATCGTTAAATTCCTCTTTCGAATACATTTTGATATTCCAACAAAACCGATTAACCATCTCCATAAACTATTCATTAATACTGCAGAACAATATATTCATTTTTTTTTCTGTTTCTTTTTTTTTTTCAAATGGGGCTACGTTAATGTCATTTAAGTTGTTTTAACTTAATCGGACTGGTGACTGCCATTTGGCTAGTCTTTATGGTACAATATATTAATCATTCGTGAGCCTCATGTACATAAGTCTAGCGTTTTCGATGGCGCAAGGCAGAAGCGACATAGTGTCATCTGTTGTGGTTTTAAGTAGCTTTTATGTAACGTTAACCCTGTAGGACAGAGCGATATATTGAAATGTCGCCATTCTCGTTGCACCGAACTGCCCCCTTGTACCTAATACTAAAACCAAGAGAGAAAATAATTTATGCAATCAATAATTATCTGTCAAAATAAAATCATCCCAAAGTACATACGTATCATTCCAAATTAATAAACAATTTCACTTGGTTAGATAATAATCTAGCGCCTGACACATGAATTTTCAACTACTATCTTAAAGTATCATGCGAATTCTTATTGCAAAGTTAGATTTTGACAAACGGACAAAACTGTATTTTCAATTTGATCCAAAGGTTGCGAAGTACTATAATTTTATGTTCGTTTTAAATATTCTTTTTATTTTGGTCTCATGAAATCAATTATGAGTTATTATGTACTCAAATAAAAATGTCATTCGTGAAAACGCGCAAGATCACGCTCCTTCTATATCATAACAAAGATTACTTAAATTTGCAAAATTTAACAACTATGTCATACATTCTTATAGCATCATCTGCAAAATAGCAGTACACTGTAAGAACTAAATTATTACACTCATGCACATCGTCTCAGACTTCAGCAGGCTACGCGTCGCTATATAAGTAGGTCCACACATATGCAGTCTTTCGATACACAAACTAGTATCTAACCTAAATCTTAGTTTGAGATGTGCTAACTCGCTTAGACCATGAAGCCATTAGCATCAAGAGAAGCAACATCTTATATGATCTTTATTAGCTAGGTAATTTCGCTATGTGTATCAAATGAAAGAGACTTCATAAACAATACTAGATCAATTCTACCAATATTTCGAAAAAAATATCGTAATGGAAGGAATACGCTCACCACAGTTATTGAGTGTCCAAGTTGGAATCTTTATGCCCAATATATTATCATTTACCAAGTTAAGAGAGCAAAACTGCATCTGCCACGTAATTTATCGTCAATTCCCTCCAAGTATGTCAATACATAGTGTCCTTGTCTCCCGCTGTAAAATAAAAATAAACAATACATGACATATCTCAGAATTGCTATTAAACTAGCTTTGATGTTCTGATGCAGCTAAACGTCTTTAACAAAACTTTTCCTCATGCAGGACAATCAATTGACTTGTGTCCCTATCAACCACAAACAAAGCATTTGCGAGCAGTGTGTTGACCACAGGATCTTATATTCTCTAGTTTTGGCTTTCCATCTCTTATGTTTGTTATTATTATATTTTTAGCGATCAATACAATTCAACTTCAACTCAAGAATCTTGTGTTCTAAGTCTCCGCTACGGATTAAGTGTACCCAATATCCTTTGTAATTGGAATGTGAATGCAGTCTGATTATTTCATCTTGCTTTTACACCATGAAGATTCACCCATGCTAAATGCATGTAATACACTCTTCTGAACCTAGTGTCATTCTGATCGGTTTCGATCTATTAATCTAGGTATTACTTTCGTCGGACAACTTTTAGTTTTCTCCACGTTTTGGGCTCTACGCATTTGTTCATTTGCGATTTAAGCAATTTGCTCATCCTGCGTGTCATGCTCATTCTGCCCTTTGCACGTTATGCTCCGAAGGGTCTTTCTATGTGGGTCGTGATGTTCATACCAGTTCTGATGTCAAAGACTCCATCAGGATAAGATGGCGAACGGTTGAAATATTCCAAGTTTAGATATTTATTACAATATTATCGAATAGCCCAAATGCTGAACGATCAGAAACGTGACAAGTTCGATGCCACGTATTTCACGACTTCCGTATTATCCTGATTCCTGAGCTTTTTATAATCCAGTCATTCCCAAATTCAGGCAAATAATACCCCAGTCTCCATGACAACCCTTCTTTTTCTATCACATCTGTCATTACTGGCATCGAACAAGTTCAAATAGTAAAACTACTTGACGTCTCCAATCAAAGACAATCTTAGCTTTAACACGCTCCGACATATATTACATATAGAATCTTATTAATGGATCTGTAATTTGTCGGATTACAAGGTACTCTTTTGTTAAAAATTCCGGATTATAGGGGTCTTAGACAATACTCTATAATCCGACAAATTCGATAGTCCGACACTGCCCTGCAAAATGTTTGTCGGATTACCAAGGCTCCACTGTATATACGGCTTCAGACTATTGAGACACCCTATAGTGTGTTCCATACGGCACTAATTTTGCCCAAAACGCTACGATAATTTTTACCACAAAATGGTGTTTCTTTAGCGAAATAACGTTATTATTGAAAATTTCGAAAATTTCGTTTTTAGCAGTTTTTGTGACTAGTGGAACAACTGACAGCTGATCACAACTGATGTTGAAAACGTCAAAAAGTGCTAATTTTAACCCAAGTAGGGAGCTGGCGAAATGTTGTGATCATTCTTAGCGTTTTTAACAGTTTTTGACAGATGACAGTTGCGTCTGAAACAGGGGTGAAAACAGTTACGAACGATCATAGTGGCGCTAAAGAAACAGAATGTGAATGAAAATAACGAAATTTTTGTTCTGACCGTGCTAGTGGAACGCCCTACTAGTAGTAGGCAGACGACTGACTCCCGCAGGAGGGTCGTCCGTTCATGTTACATATATAATACATTGTTGCAATCATAGATATATAATATTAAAAAGAGGTAGATATGTTTTAAACGCGTAAAAATGAAGACTCGAATTGGCCCGAGTCGGGCCAATTTTGGTTAGTGTGCTCCGCGAGTAATAGCGTGTTTTGTGTTACTATGCGACATTGACATATTGTCCCATGTCAATGTGTGTCGTGGCACAGAAATATTGTCAGTTTTGTAAGGATATAACGTATCTATGTAATAATTAATCAAAGGTTGCAATCTAATAAGCTGACGATACACTTTAATACGGCGAAATACATAATATATATTAAAAGGGTGTGGACCTGTCCACTTGTCACTCATAACATACACTACAAGCTTTTAACTTAATGCATATGAAAGTATATTCGGTACTGACAGTAAAATATCAATTTTTAAAATGTCTGTCTGTTTGTTCCGGATAATCTCTGAAACAGCTGGACCGATTTTCGCGGGACTTTCACTGGCAGATAGCTGATGTTATAAGGTCTAACATAGGCTACTTTTATTTTAGGGTACCGTTTAAAAAATAAAGGATCCGTTTCCGTTAGTTCTATGCAAACGAGATGCGGGCATCAGCTAGTCTGGAATATAAGTGGGTCGAGGGGTGTGTGATTTTTTTAAATAATTTCCATACCCATTTAAGACAAAATATTGAACATAACTGGCAAGTTGACATGTTTTATTGACGTTGTAAGTATTTCTGATAAAAACTATAATAAATAAAGAAATTGTAGTGGTGATAATCAATAGGGGATCGGCCGCCGTATTACGTAAAAATAGCGATTAGCAAAAATCTCGCAGTCATCGCGCGATAGACGCATAATCGATTGCTGAACGTCAAATAAAATCGTAAGTATTACCTATGCGATCGATTGCTAATCGCTCGCTGTTATGTTTGAATGCACATTTGCTTCATTTTTGCTACGACACTAACGCCATAAACAATTTAGTAGCAATCATAGAAACTAAATGGAATGATATGTCAAGCAAACTTCGGTCTAGTCAGTGGGTCGACACTTCCATATAAAAAGCCAGACCCCCAAGCCAGTCACTAAAAATACGACTTTATTGCTTTTGAAATAAAGTCTATAATTGAATAACCGCAAGGCTTCAAGTTTGTTATGCGAATCATTACCAACATACAGAATCTTTATTTTGAGTACTCAAGGTTGGTAGCTTTGGAAAAATGGCGTTATGTCACTTTTTTGGTTGTTTGAAAATTGTATAGAACAAACTTCTGAAAAATTTGATTTTTGCTTGAATATCAAGTGATTTGGCTATTCAATTTGTGCTTCTATGTTAAGTTTTGTTGCGTGTCACGGATTTCGTGTGTTTAATTACATTTTCACCGACTCCTTGAAAAGTGAGATTGCAATATTATTTTCGTCTGAAAATATTTCAACTAACATGGAAAGTCGCATCTGCAAGAAGTGTACGATTTGTGGAGTACGTAGACTCCCCAAATCGAGAATATTTCTTGCAAAATTTCCTCTTGACCCTGATCGGTAAGTCTTACAATTTTTGTACATTTGCATGTAATGTCACCTAAGGGTTTTGGCACTCATTGTGTTGGTATGTATTTAAATCAGTAATAAAGTCTAAGTAATCCATCCAATTACATATTATAATAATATAAAACTTGTAACTTGTACCTCTTATGCTATTTACTTTATATAGAGGAAAGATTTTATTGCTTTCATCGAATAAGGCTTTTTAACTATTGGATCCATTCCAAAACTTCTTCCAGTATAAGAATGCTATATTATCCAGCAGTAACATAGGCTACTGTTTTGATTCCTGTGAGAACTAAGTCTGATGACTGCTTTGAATGACTACAAACAAATTATTATACCTTTCAGATGTCGATTATGGGTGAAAGCATCAGGCATTGAAGATTTAGTTTATGTGCCAATTGAAAAGTTGCATCAGTTCAAGTTTATCTGTGGTGCCCACTTTGCCCGTCAATGCTTTAATGCAAAAGGGAACCGGTTGTTAGCCAGTGCAGTGCCAACTGAAGGTCTCATGAGATGAGTCCCCTTTATCTGACGACCTTTTTACTGAGTTTCCTTTGCATATTAAATCGTATTATGATAAAACTAATCCTGCTGGAAAACATACAGGTGAGTGACCATTGTCATTTTTTTTTAATTTTTAGGGTTCCGTACCCAAAGGGCAAAAACGGGATCCTATTACAGAGACTGTTGTCTGTCCATCTGTCTGTCTGTCTGTCTCCAGGCTGTATCTCAAGAACCGCTATAGCTAGACTTCTCAAATTTTCACAGATTGTGTATATCTGTTGCCGCTATAACAACAAATCCTAAAAACAAAATAAAATTAATATATAAGGGGGGCTCCCATTCAAAAAACAAAATTTTTGGCCTATTTTTGCTCTATAATAGTACAGAACCCTTTGTGCGCGAGTCCGACTCGCACTTGGTCGATTATTATGTATGAAGTCAGTCAACCTAGGCAGATTTTGGAAAAACTTTTCTACTTTTGATTTTTTCAAAATTCTAGTGGGATAGTAAACATCTTAAACCTTATGCATTTTTTCCAGATAAACGTATGTCTACTACTGAAAAGATAAACATGAATATGGCAGTTGAAACAAGCACTGAAATAAATGAGACAGAGGCACATATTTATCAAGGTAGACATTTCTTTTTTTAGTGTTCGGTACCCAAAGGGTAAAAACGGGACCCTATTACTGAGACTTCGATGTCTGTATGTCTGTCTCTCCAGGCTGTATCTCAAAAACCGCTATAGCTAGACTCCATAAAATTTTCACAGATTGTGTATTTCTGTTGCCGCTATAATAACAAATACTAAAAATAAAATAAATATTTAACGGGGGCTCCCATACAACAAACATGATTTTTTTGGCCTTTTTTGCTCAATATCAATAATGGTAACATGTAGACACTTGAAATTTTCACAAAATCTTCAATTATATAAAACTAAAATGCGTGTTAAATTTGCAGCTCAAGCAATAAGCGGTTTTGAAGATGATGGCATGGAGCGACCCACGGTCAGAAGAGATCAACGATACTGCCTACATTGTTGAAGAAATGGACAAACTTTTTGATGCACAAATGGACCAGCATCGCCAGAAGATGTAAAAAAGGGATCCGGGAAAATGTTTAAAAAAAACAAAACACGAGGAATCTTGGAATTATTATTTAAAATATATTCATACAATAAAATTTCTGAAGTCAGACTCTCAAATACGTTTGAGAAATGTTTTAATTATGTTACACGGGTAAATATATTTAAACATGGATTTTTTTATTTGATTATCCATGTTTAAGTATTTTCTCTCTGTGTAACATTCACTTTTACCCAGAAAAAACCCCCGAGGCCCCACCTCCCCATTAGGATATTATCGATAGAAAGGCCCAACACTAGTATCGATATTCGATAATAATTCATAACTAGTCCACATCACTAGAACTGTCAAACTATGATCTGTCTGAAGGTTGGCAGTACTGTGTATCTAAGAAATCTCTAAGTTGGTACAAGATGCAGTACAATTGTCGCTGTGTGCGTGAGCTCAATTGTTTCTATGGGAGTGCGGTCTCTTAAAACGTAGTGATTATATTCTCTTTGGGTCTAGTTATCTTAATAATATTAGTTTAATAGTTATGTTTACAAGTGCTTCCATATTGTTTTAGTTTTATCATAATCATTAAAAGAAATGATTGAAAAAATGGTTTAAGTTGTGCTTGTTTCGAGAACAAAATATAACTATGTACCTACATCTAAAATCAAAATCAAATTAAAATCAAAAAAGTTTTTTTCCGTAGTATGGGTTACAAAGTAACGCATAAAGAATTGTCCCTACTTGATGCCTACCATCGGTAACTTGCAAAGTAAGTACCTACTGTTTTTTGATAGTGTAATAGATGCAATAAATTTTATTTTCCTAAATGAATCTTTGGTATTTCAGCAATGTCAAATAGAGTATCATCTGACCAATTGGAGGCGTTACTGGATTTCCTTAACTAACATCCTTTATTAGCCAGAGGAGTGGGCCTTGGGTCAAGGTCTAAAGAAGCTGTGGAAAAACAGTGGAATGATCTTGCCCATAAGCTCAATGCCTTTGGCTCTGGGTCAGCAAAGTCGGGAGAAAGATGGAAAAAGGTAAGTATCCTGATACCTCCATGAGTACCTATCCTTAATTTGTACTTTCTTGCTTCTTAAGTTACTTTACCTTTCCTGTTTCTTCATAAAACATTTTATTTTCGTAGTACTGGGCTGACCTAAAACATAAAAGCAAGACGAGGGTGGCTAAACGGATGCGGGATGCTTTGGGTACTGGTGGTGGTCCCGGTAGCCAAGATGATCTTACTGAGGTTGACAAGAAAGTCTTGGCTATCATCGGAGAGCAAGCTGTTTTTGGTGATAGTGAACACAGAATTTCTTTATCTGTAAGTTCCTACTTATCTAGCCTAATAAAAACATGTTTATCTATATTTCATTGCATATTTTTACTTTTATTTTTATTTTTTAAGTACATTAAGGCTGAAACACAACAACCATCCAATTATATAGTTTCTATGGAAGTTGTTTTTCCACATGGTAAATCTTCAATTAGTTATGTAGTAGGTATATTATAATAGTATTTTTTATTAAAATTATTTTGAAAATTTACAGATGAGGTAGAGATTTTACCAGTTGCGAGTTCTTCTCCTATGGTGAACTCTCCTTCACGCAAGGGTCATACAACTCAAGTTTGTAAGTAAATGAAATAGAAAGATTTACCAATAATACACAAAATACAGTAGTATTTTGTGTATTATTAGAAGGTCAATCAATTTTTACTTAAAATAACAGTGTTCTTTTTCAGATACAGATAACAAAGAAATTGGGCCTTCGACTTCAACTCATCAGAATATTGCTGATAGTGATTTTGATAACCCAGTTTCGCAGCAACTGCCACAAGCATTTCAAACACAGCAAGCATATTGATAAGATATTGGTAAGATATATTTTATTACCTAAAATTTATCTCTTTTCAAATTTAAAGCTATAAGTTAAGGATTAAATTCTTACATTCTTCTTGAAATATTATTAAGGGAATTGTCATTCAACTAAAAAATATATACAATTTGATAGCTTTAGGAATTAAATCAGTTTATATGACACTAGTCTTAGACTGCCGCTTCGCCCATCTATGATTTGTTTATATGGTGTTTCCCATATTATGTCACAGAGCATTAAATCAGGTTAAAAAGTAGCACAATATGTGTTATTCAGAGGTATAAGCTATATAAGTGAAAGCTTTCATAAGATTCTGTTCAGTAACTTTTTAGTGAAAGAGTAACAAAAATCCATCCATCAATCCTCACAAACATTCGCATTTATAATATATTGTATTTTCATAAAATTTTAATTAACTCTTACTTGTACAGGCGCTGTGAGCCCAGTGAGTCGACCAATTGTTAATCGCCCTCGTCACAGAAGTAACAGAGCAGATAATAATACTACAAGTAAGCTAGAGAACAAAATTTTCAAGGTTTTAGCAATTAGTTATAGTTAATTAATACCACTTCTTTCTTTAAAGTATGGTATATAATATATAATAATTATTCCTTATAATAAATACCTTACATAAACTTCAAAAATTAATACTGTATCATTGTTTCAGTTTCATCTAAAATCACTCCGGAATGGGTGAAAGAATTAGAAATGAGAAGGGTCGAAGCAGAGACTAAGCTAGCCAATGCTGCTGTCATAATGGCTGAGTCATCTAGATTGCAAGCAGAAACAGCGCATGCACAGGCTGACTCGATGCGTGTGCTTCTGGAGCTGGTTCGTCGGCAATCAAATGACATATGGGCTCTGCTAGAGATGACGAGGGCTGCTTATCAGAATCAGCAATAGTTGACTTGTCTGATATCTGTGTGATCTCTTATTAGAAATATTTATAAGTGATAATTTACCATTATTGAAATTGATAGGTCTATTGAAATTGATATG
The DNA here is from genome assembly GCA_905404095.1 of Glaucopsyche alexis. Lineage (NCBI taxonomy): Eukaryota > Metazoa > Arthropoda > Insecta > Lepidoptera > Lycaenidae > Glaucopsyche > Glaucopsyche alexis. The sequence goes on along the minus strand of FR990063.1, from coordinate 4,363,221 downwards.
TTATTGTTTTTTTCAGTACATATGTATATTTTCAGTAAATGTATGGTCTATGACATAGACCATACATTTACTGATTTTATTTATAACATAGACTCTATGTTATAAATTGTGTTAAAAATCATGCTTGATTGCATGAAATGCTTTTTATTAAAAAATGTTTCAAATCGACCCTTTCGTAAAAAAAATCAGTTAAGAGCTCTTCATTCTCATTAGTGGAGAAATTTTACAGGGTGTAATTTTTATTTGTAGATGATTGGCTTTTAATAAATAAAGAACTCACTTCACTCTAGATTTTTTTATTTACTACAATTAACATACACATTAAAATATTGTCAACTTAAACAACTAACACAAATCTATACTAATATTATAAATGCGAAAGTGTGTCTGTCTGTAACCTCTACACGCTTTAACCGCTGAACCAATTTTGATGAAATTTGGTACAGACACACTACGAGTCCTTGGAAAGGACATAGGATACTTTTTAGCCCGAAAAAGTACAGTATTCCTGAGGGATACTGTATTTACGTGGGTGGAGCTGCGGGCAACAGCTAGTGTAATATAATTTTTTAACAACAAATTTAATTAATTTTAATCAAATTTTCATTAAACCTACATTATTATTAACATTAACTTTATAATAAGAATTATTAAACTTAATTCTATTAGTTTACTAGTATTTAATCCTACTTACATTAACATAAATAACACCATTTATTAATTTCTAAAGGACCACAACCTCTGCACTCTGCACTGCACTCTGCAGGAAAATTAATATATTTACATAGTATTGCACGATGGTTTAACGCCTTTGTCACTTCTTTCACTGCCATGGATACACTAGTCTGACTGAGCCCATGTAAGTAACTCATACCCACAGGTTTTTGGTAGGAGCCCGTGGCAAAAAAAGATAATGCAGTAAGAACCTGTAAATACATAATAAATTGTAGTTTTAAAATACACATAGTTAATACAAATTAGGTGATAAATGAGATATAATGTTCAGTGTAGGTACCTTATTTTCCACACTAACTTTTGTTCTTCTTATCATTGGAGCCATGTAGGGCTTAAGCTCATTACAGAGCTCTACGAACATCTCCTTACTCAGCCTGTAATGAGCTTTAAACTCAGAGTCAGACAGTTCCAGTGCCTGAGCTTGGTCGCGAATGCGACGTCTTAATCGCGCTGTATTTCTGACTGCATATCTTCAGTACTCGTTTTGGAAGCTTTAAGTGAAGAAGAAATTCTTCACTTAAAGCTTCCAAAACGAGTACTGCGCGCGCCATTGTTTTAAAAATACACTATTATCTTATAAAAATACAAAATACACAACATAAATAAATACCACTAATCACTCCGCGATAGACAAGCAATCGACAATAAACAAGACATTTGTTATTGCTAACTGACAGTTTGATTGCTTTCGCTTTGCTGTCAAAAGTCTTTACGTAATACGAAAAATGTTTAACAGTAGTGATTTAGTAAAGAGATCGAACGATTGATTGCAATTTATAGTTCCTCGATTGTTCGGTAGAGGCAGTACTGTCGCTAGGTTGCTTCTGCTAGGTTTTTGCTGATACGTAATACGAATTTGCGATTTTTGCGCAAAAATTGCGCAATTTTTGCTATTGCTTGGCTTTTGCAAGATACATAATAAGCCGGCGGACTAGGTACATCTAAAATATTTAGTTTCATTGATATACTCAGAAATATTGAGGCATTACTACTTGGTAAATGTAAAAAAAATATATATTATTTTATGTGTAGTTTAGTAATTGGATACATCTAAAAAGTATAAAAAATATATATTTTTTGCTAAATTAGTAAACAAAACCTACATCATCAGTTCACTTTCATCATATACAAAAACATTAATTATGGTAAATATGAACTTAAACGCACAAATATGGGAGATATTTACAAATATATTCCTGCGGCCGTATATTTACAAATATACTTCATACACCTTATCCTACGAGTGTCACGAGTTTAGTATGGAGCGTTTTTACGAGACTCGCGAAATTTTTTATATGTCACCGTAAGATTGTAAAAACCGTTAGATTGTAATATTACTATCGAGATTATAAAATGTTGACAGATTGTGGAATAAAAATTCTGCTTACAATTTTACGCATTATTTTTCGTTATTTTATAATTTAACGAACTGAAACTCGTTAAATTAATAAATTAATAAAGTTAAATTAATTAATTAATAATTTTACTGCGACACAGTCATCATTCTAATAACAGAACGTTCCTTTAGGTAACGGACACGACGTCGAGCGAGACAACACAAATGGCTGCGAGGGCCGAGACCACGCCAGTGAGACACAGTCCGGCTGTTACAGGAAACGGCTCAGCTGTGACGTTTGTTCGAGGACGTTTAGATACAAAAGCCGATTGATACGGCACATCAGGATTCATATGGGTGACAAACTATACAGTTGTCGTATTTGCCACAAAACATTTAAACATGAAAGCAATTTATTTGCACACACAAAAAGACATGGAGGTGAAAAACCGTTTAGCTGCGACATCTGTTTGAAAAAATTCTCAGAAAAGTGCACTTTAATTTCGCACTCAAGAGTTCATACAGGCGAAAAACCATTTAGCTGTAGTATTTGCAAAAAAACGTTTGCACATAAGAGCACATTATATAAACACAATAAAGTAATTCATACTAGTAACAAACCGTTTAGTTGTGACATTTGTTCTAAGGGATTCTCTCTGAAGCGTTATTTAAAATACCACCTAGTCATTCATACAAATGACAAACCATACAGCTGCGATGTATGTCAAAAGAGGTTTCGATGTAGAGGTCAGTTGAATGCACACACCAAAACTCATACAGGTGAAAAACCATACAGCTGCGATATATGCCAAAAGAAGTTTGCAGATCGACATAATTTGAAAAGACACATCAAAACTCATATAGATGAAAAACTATATAGCTGCGATATATGTCAAAAGAAGTTTCGACGTAGAGGTCATTTCGATGTACACGCCAGAACTCATATAGGGGAAAAACCATACAGCTGCGATATATGTCAAAAGAAGTTTCGACGTAGAGATCAGATATATGTACACATCAGAACTCATACAGGGGAAAAACCATACAGCTGCGATATATGTCAAAAGAAGTTTGCAGTTAGAGGTACTTTGATTAAACACACCAGAACCCATACAGGCAAAAAACCATACAGCTGCGATACATGTCAAAAGAAGTTTGCAGATAGAAATTATTTGAAAAGACACATCAAAACTCATACAGGGGAAAACCATACAGCTGCGATGTATGTCAAAAGTAGTTTCGATGTAGAGGTGATTTGAATATACACACCAGAACTCATATAGGCGAAAAACCCTATACCTGCGATATTTGTCATAGTAAATTCTCAAAATGCTCATTCTGGTGTCAAATGCTGTGATGTTTGTTCTTGGAAATTTTCACAAAAATGTAAGTTAAAAAAAAACACAAACTAATTCATACAGAAGACACTGCGACATTTGCCAAAAATATGGACATGGGCATATAACTATGGTACAGTTAACCACGGCGACCAAAGATAAAATTAGGTTATATGTAAGGGTAATTACACCTGGATTACAACGGCCTAGGTCGCATATCTGCAAAAGGTGGCGTCAATACTGTACTCATTTCAACTAATGTTCAAATTATACTTTAACCCCCTTACTAATAATCGCTGCATAAGCTTGGTATAACTAATACAGTGTTTTGTCTCCTTCTATCGAATTAAAAATGTCACTTGTGTGACGTGAACAAAACACTGTATTAGTTATACCAAGCTTATACAGCGTTTATTAGTAAGGGGTTAGATCTTGTATAAATGTCACCGTAAAATTGTAAATACTGTAAAATTTATTATAACTAGCGAGATTGTAAAATTAAACATACTGCTTACAATTTAACGCATTAATTTTCGTTACAATATAATATTTGAAACTGTAGAATCTTTCGCGTATCAAATTGTCAACTGGCTGGCCCTGATTGGTTAGTCGTACAGTAGGCCGTAACGATTACAGGATTTCGAGGTTTATAAGCAGGGTTCGAGGACATATATCAATGGATATATATCATAATATATATTCGATATATATCAAATGACTTCTTATGATATATAACAATACAAAATTGGTTTTTAAAATTTTATATCATTAAGTAATTATTGGAATTTGTTATTGTATTTCTACTTCCTAAATGTTACGCCATATGGCGTTGGAGTAGAGTTAAAACATATTCCCAAATAGTAAGTTCTAATCCATAAATAGCAATAGTAACACATGAATATTGTCAGACGTGTAAGAAAAATATAAGTTTTTTTTGTGTTTATTCTATTATTTTTTACAAAGAAAGTAATTGACGAAGTGCAGAAACGATTTTACTTGATTACTGGGTATTTAAGAAGCATTAGATAACTTTTATATTTATAGAATATAATTTATATCTGTTTATTAAATGATGAATTTTAAGCCTATGTCTTTAAACAGGAAACGTTATCAGAGCCAGGCTATGATGTGTTGAAAAAATCGGCTCCTTTATATGAAGACTGACAGATTTTATGTAAAATTTCGAATTTTTTTCGGATGCTTTTAAGTACCTAAGTAAATAAAACATTAAAAAAAACATTTAAGTTTTTTTTTTAAATGTAACACAGTCATATACAAATATTATACTTGCATAACAATAGCAATAAAATAATAACATGGCTTTCATACGAAATGGATATATGTATATTGAAATTTTGATATAATATGTCGGATATACATAGTGTCCGGTAATTAATGGATAACCCTGAAATGTCTTATAGTAGAACTTATGGCCGTTAAAAAAAATACAAAAAAACATCTATCATAATTAGTACATACCTAAGATAAGTTATTTTTAGAGAAAAGTCTATTTTTTTTAGCTTATTTTAGTTTTTTGAACTTTATAACCAGAAATGAATGAATTACATCGGTTTTTTATTGTTTTGATATTGTACACTAACTATTCTGATATATAGACAATTAATTGTATGACTAGCTATTGCACTTTAAAAAAAATATATGCAAGTTAATTTATTTTAGAAAAAAATGCATAATTTATTTTTTTATCGAAGTTTAAACGTTTTGGGTATTAAAAAAATGTATGAAGACATGAGTGACCAATAATTTTTAAATAATGCTGATTTTAAATAGATTTTATATTGGTACAATTCATCATTGTATCTACCATAAATAGTGAATTATTGCTATTAATGTAGAAAAGGAGATAAATATAAGGTCGTTTAAAAGTAATTGCCAAAACTACTGAGGCTAGACACGTAATATTTGGACCGTGGCTTCCTTTCGTGACGTATAGGTCCACTAAGAAGGGGTTTTGCGAAGTTCACCCCCTAAAGGGGTAAAAAGGTGTTGACGTTTGTATGTAACTTTTTGTTTGTGGTCAGATCTGTTTTGAATTTCGTGATGTTCCTCCTTGGCATGATTTACTAAAATTGTAATTCAAAAATTTCCGAAATTTGTTTTTAAGGCATAAAAAGGGGTACTAAACTTTGTATGGGGAAAAAATATTTAATGAGCATATCGGCTTTAAACTTTGTTAATGTAATTCTATAAGAAAATAAATAAACATGCGCTAAAAGATTTTTCAATATTCAACCCATAAAGGGTACGAACGGGGGTATGAATGTCTTTTTTTTTTTCATCAACGCTGAGGCAAATGGACCGTCATTTCCTTTTGAGACGTGTAGACGCACTTAGAAAGGATTTTGCGAAATTCACCCCCCAAAGGGGTAAAAAGGGGTGTCAACGTTTGTATGTAACTTTTTTGTTTGTGGTCATATCTATTTGGAATTTTGTGATGTTGCTCTTTGGCATGATTACCTAAAACTATAATTTTAATATTTTAGGGAAAACATTAAATGAGCGTTTCAGTTTGAAACTTTGTAATTGTAGTCTTAATAGAAAATAAGTATAGTATAGTGTTTCATGATTTTTCTATATTTAACCCCCAAGGGGATGAACCAAGGGGTATGAATGTAATTTTTTCATCAACGCCGAGGCAAAACTACTGAAGATAGAAACGTAATATTTGGACCGTGGCTTCCTTTGGTGATTTTGCGAAATTCACCCCCAAAAGGGGTATCAACATCTGTGTTTTGCCTTCTAAAGGGGCCTCCCAAATAATAACGAACTGAATTGCTTTAAAATTATATTATTGAGACTTCTACATTTTTTCTGTTACAGATCCATATTAATACTCTAATAAATCTATATATTGACATAGGCTTGTCATTAGTTTTACTTTTAAATATGAATATCAAAGACAATTTTACTATGTACAAATTCGACCGAACACGCCGCCCACCAAGGACATCTGTAATGTCCTTTACTAAAGATAAAATATAAGTTTTAACATGAAATTTGGCATAGATATAAAGTAGACCACGGGACCTTTCCGTGAAACCGTAAATAAAGTATCCCACGGGAACCGTACATTTCCCCGCGATAAAAAGTAACCTATGTCCTTACATGTACGGTTCCCATGGAATACTTTATTTACGGTTTCACGTAAGAATTACTAAACTGATTATTATGAAATTTGGCATAGATATAAAGTAGACCACGGGAAAGGACATAGGCTACTTTTTATCGCGGGGAATGTACGGTTCCCGTGGGATACTTTATTTACGGTTTCACGTAAAAAATACTAAACCGATTATTATGAAATTTGGCACAGATATAAAGTAGACCATGGGGAAGGACATAGGCTATTTTTTATCGCAAGACATATAAGGTTCAGGTGGGTTACTGTACGTACGCGGGCGGAGCCGCGGGCATCAGCTAGTAAATTATAAAAAAAAAAAAACATAAAATCACACGTTTTTTTAATAAAACAAAGAAATTTTATATTGGAGATATAAGGAGGAGCACATTATAAGTTCCAATATTTTTTGTCAATAATATAATGCCTTTCATTGGTTTTTCATTTACTCCAAATGTTTCCAAGAATACACAATAGGTTATGTAATGCATCTTTCCCTTTTTTCTAATTGACTGATTGTAGGTATTGTATCCTAGTAATAATGTTTTTAACTGTCTATCACAGAATGTGATGTTTATTGTTTTGTGTTTCTTTATCTATCTATATATAAAAGGCAAAGCTGATTGACTGATATATCAATATATGTAATTGATTGTACTGTCGGTTCTTGGTGGAAATTCATGTTGAACACTAATAAAACACAATTTTCCGTGCACTTTTTCCACTATATTAAGATATAATTATAAGTTTTAATAAATAACACCTATTGTTGTACGTGTTATTTATTAAAACTTATAATTATATCTTAGTATAGTGGAAAAAGTGCACGGAAAATTGTGTTTTATTAGTGTTGATATATCAATGCACAGACCAAATGCAAAGATGAAAGCTACACACTAATAGCTGTATGATAAATAGTTGGGTAAGCCGTAAGTATTAATGTCAATGGACACTTAACTCATAAAAGTAAGTATATTATAGGTTGCATTGCAACAAAAAGCTAGTTAATAGTTGGATGAGCTCGATTTCAATAAAAAATGAAAGTATGGTATCAACAATTATCTTTAATTATATGTACCTAATTAATTTTAGTGTTTCATATTTTCAATTGTACTTAAAATGCAAGTTGCTATTATGGTAGGGTTGCCATCCGTCCCGGTATACTGGGACATGTCACCGATTTGAAAGTTTTGTCCCGGTTAATCTAGAAAATGTCCCCGTCAATATGCATACAGCAACAGCGCAGCCCGGTAAGTAGTGGCCAGGCTAGCGCATTTCAAGTAGACATGGTTGAAAGTATAATACAGTGCAAATTTAATTTTAATATGACATGTTCATAATTTCATAAATATGATATGGGTAAACCTGCTGAATAAGGTATATAATACAAATTAATATTTCATTTAGAACATTTGATTTCATATTTGTTTTTTATATTTGTAAACTAATTTTTAAGAAAATAAAGGTTCCTTATAAAGTTAAGTAAAATTAATTATGGATCTTCTGGGCTTATGGTATACTGCTGCTGTTATTTACAGCAGCACTAATATACAGAAAAAAATTGTGGGCAAAAAAATAATTCTTTAAATAGTTTTGTGTTAGGCGAAGGGTCACCTATGGCTGAGGTTAGGTTGTTATATTTCTGCCTAAACATCTTAACATAAGTAGTAGATCATAATTAGCAATAATTATGCACAGATCCTTGATTTTTAGTAAGTTAATTGACTTTACCAAACCTTATGTACAAGGCTGGTTCTTTTTCTTCAAGGGATAGCCCTAGCCTGTATAATTGATAGGTTGCAACTCGCAATAGGTATAACTCCATTTCCTTCGGGGGAAGCTCTAGTCTGTATAAAAGGTAGGTAGTGTTATAGGTATAAGGTAGTATCCATACTCCCAACCTATCTTTTGAAGACCCTCATCTGAATCCCATAGCACTACTGAGAACCCTTCTAACTACTTAGTTTAGCCCTGTAAGAACAGTTAATTATACATAATATTAGGATTGAAATTGATGAAATTAGGTCATTGTCTTTTACCAAAAATACAACAATAACGGATCATCACGATCATTATTTTTTACATTTGTATTTTTCCGGGCGCAAGAATAATTTCCTAGCCTAAGAATCAATATTTATGTAGATTGTAGTCCAACTCTTAAGTTAGGTACTCAGAAATAGAACGTTAACGAGTTTCGAAAGAATATAAAATCAGCTGATGAATTGAAAATCCGCCATCTTGTCCTTATAACACGCTTAAACTAGGGTATTGAATAAATTAGTATGGAAATTACAACATCGCTATCCAGGCCTAATGTCAAAAAAATGATTATTAGTAGAAGAAATCTTAAATCGTCTGTTACATACACAGTGTGAAATTTTTTATTAGTAACTTGGGATGTATATCGCCTAACTTGACATTCAATATTTTCTTCTAAATTCTCAACTAAACTCCTTGTGCTAATTCGACCGAACATACCGCCCACCAAGGACATCGTGATGTCCTTCAATATGTATCTATGAAAATCTAAATTTATGAACTAAGTTCTCCAAAGTGATGGTATGTCGTGTCTTCTATGGTATCTCTATCTATTTCTGTCTATGTCATTCTTGACTTTAAACGTAAAAAGAAACTTCAATTGACTTTGACTGTACATAAGATTCTCTTTATCTAGCTACTGACTTCTTTCTATGTTCTTCTCTAATTTCATAACTATACTTATAATAATTTATTCTCATGTTTATTATTAATTCATTTCTATCTGTTTCTGTGTCTAAATCGCTTATTTACATCATCTTCTATCTGGTCCTTCGAGCCGGATATATATGTAACTTATTATTATTTAATAATAATAATATAATCTATAAGTAACTTTTTTTTGGGATATTGCTCTTTGACATGATTTACTAAGACTAATATAAATTTTCTTAAAATTCTATGTTTTAAGAGGTAAAAAGGGGTACAAATATCTGTATAGGTAATTTTTTTAATGAGTATTTAGGCTTGAAACTTTGTAAATGTAGCCCTAAAAGAAAATAATTAAGCACATGTTTCATGATTTTTCGATATTCAGTACCTAAAGGGATGAACGGGGGATGAATGTCTTTTTTTCAGAGTCAGACTCATGCTTGACCTTACTATAATATGTGTTGTAAATTTATGGAATGGTGTCTTCAAGCTCTTTATAGCTTCATACCAAACACCTTCAGATGCAGCAAGGTCATAGACAGCCAGAATCCTTCCTTTTGCCTTTGCCGTAGTCGGGTAAAAAGGGTTTCGTATGCATTTACTAATTCTACGCAAACGAAGTTGCCGGCACTAGCTAGTATCCTATAAGAATCCATGCGGACGAAGGCACGCTAAAGCTAATATTCTTATAACAGAATATTTATTTAGGTATAAAACAAGACGACCAGCAAGAAAACACAAATGACTGCGAGGGCCGAGACCACGCCAGTGAGACACAGTCCGGCTGTTACAGGAAACCGCTCAGCTGTGACGTTTGTTCGAGGACGTTTAGATACAAAAGCCGATTGATACGGCACATTAGGGCTCATATGGGCGACAAAATATACAGTTGTCGCATTTTCCCAAAAAAAATTAAACGTAAAAGCAATTTATTTGCACACATAAAAAGACATGGAGGTGAAAAACCGTTTAGCTGCGACATCTGCTTGAAAAAAATCTCAGAAAATCGTTATTTAGATTCGCACACACGAGTTCATATAGGTGAAAAACCATACAGCTGCGATATATGTCAAAAGAAGTTTGCAGATAGATATAATTTGAAAAGACACGTCAGAACTAATACAGGGGAAACACAATACAGCTGCGATGTATGTCAAAAAAACTTTGCACATAAATATAATTTGAATAAACACATCAGAACTCATACAGGCGAAAAACCATACAGCTGCGATATATGTCAAAAGAAGTTTGTACAAAGTGGCCATTTGACTGTACACATCAGAACTCATACAGGCGAAAAACCATACAGCTGCGACATATGTCAAAAGAAGTTTGCAGATAGAAGTCATTTGAATAGACACATCAAAACTCATATAGATGAAAAACCATACAGCTGCGATATATGTCAAAAGAAGTTTGCAGATAGAAATCATTTGCTTGTACACACCAGAACTCATACAGGCGAAAAACCATACAGCTGCGATACATGTCAAAAGAAGTTTGCACACAGACATCATTTGAATAGACACACCAAAACTCATATAGGCGAAAAACCATACAGCTGCGATATATGTGAAAAGAAGTTTGCATTTAGAAGTACTTTGATTAAACACACCAGTACTCATACAGGCAAAAAACCATACAGCTGCGATACATGTCAAAAGAAGTTTGCATACAGACATCATTTGCTTGTACACACCAGAACTCATACAGGCGAAAAATCATACAGCTGCGATACATGTCAAAAGAAGTTTGCACACAGACATCATTTGAATAGACACACCAGAACTCATACAGGCGAAAAAGCATACAGCTGCAATAATCGCCTGTGTTAATTAAGTACTTACTTAATTCTTATTGTAAACACTCTAGGAACTTTCAGTAAAACTACTAGGTACCGTTTTACTGAATCGACTGACTTGCACTGACTATCTGTATTTTGGACTTTGACTAGACATTAGACTTGAAAATAATACGGTGTTGAAATCATATACAGGCTACAATAAATCTATTTCTCTGCCTTTTAAACTTGACACTGGCAAATAGTTTTAAGCCGTAACGCCATCATAAAAAAAAATTAATTATCACATTTGACAACTTCACAACTGACGGAAAAAATCTTATAAATTGTAGACAACTAACGTTTGAGCAATTCGTTGTTGCGATTCGAACAACAGAGTGCATTTGGCTAGGGACAAAATGTCGTGATCTCAAAAGAGAAGTCGATACGACAGATTTTTTCGAATTTTAACGAAGGTAATTTGTCTAGGCGCCCTGAAAAGCAAACACACGACTGTCGAGTTGTTGACTCGACTTTGACTTTGACTTTCCTCCGCCTTTCCGGATTCCGGAAAAATACTCCCAAAATTAGTAGTACCTACGTACTTAGTCAGACCGCCCGCGCCGGGGATGCCTTGAATTTGGTGGTGAGTGTCGCGGCGCATTAGTTGATACTTGACACAGAATAGAGACTAATTTTCAGTTGTTATAAAAATTAGACCTTATACCTAATATTTTCCAGTCATCCCTGGTAGATACTAAATCGGTAGGTAACTGTGTTGGTGTTGGTACTAAGCAGGCGTAGTGTGTTGAGAGTTGCTGTAGGTAGGGTATGTTATTATTCCACAAATTTTACTATTCGAACTAACCATTATTTGAATATATTCGATTAATTCAAATAATACGAATACTGATAAACTTTTGTAAATACATTTTAATGTCTAAACGACAATAATATTACAGTTTTTTTTTTTATTATTTATTATTTCGTTTATTTAAATTTGGGGTAAAACATTTATGAGAGTCGGAACACTGCACAAAAATCGGAATATGCTGTAAAAATACTCTGTTCTAATAAAATGGAGCTAATTATTATTTTTAAACAAACAATTAAACCGACTTCCAAAGTAAAAATACCCAAAAAAGTATGAAATAAAACCTTTTTTCTTTTAAATTTGGCTAAAATTTTAACTTAATTTTGAAGTCGCTACCAGCCCAAACAATTACAGTATTTTTATAGAACTTACGTTCAAATTTGCTGGTACCGACTTCAAAATTAAGAAGATTGAGTAGAGAAATAGTTAAAATTTTATCCAAATTTAAAAAGGAAATTTTTTAGAAAATAAGTTTTATTTCATACTTATTTGTGTTTTTTTACTTTGTAAGTCGGAGTAATTTTTTGTTTAAAAATAATAATTTTACCATTTTTAGTGATATTTGTTAAATTATTATATAGTCTAAAATAAACGATCGAATGTATACTTGAATACGCGCTAAGCTTCCATTAGGTATAGTTAATAAGATGATGATGATGAAAGTGAAATATGCTTGCAGTTCTTTAAACAATGTTGAAATTTCCAAACGCGTATCTTTATAAACTGAGGAGTTCTGTTCAGTGCTTTTGGATCCAAGAAACACCATGGTACAAAATCTTATTTTATGTATATAGCTATACGTTCTATTTATAAGATGTCGTGTTTTGAATCACTGAGAGATAAGTTTAAAGAAATAGGTATTCTGACCGTCGCTTCTCAATACATTTTGGACAGTGTTGTATGTCAGAAAGAATTTAAATAACTTTAAAAAGAAAAGCGTCAACCATTGTAGGAATACTAGAAATAAGAACAAGTTAGAAATACCGGTGATCAGACTTAGCAAAGTAAGTAAATCGTATAAAAGGTTCATGTATACGCCTTTACAATAGAATCCCAGAAAACGTTCAAAATCTTACCATTAATAAATTTAAATAAGCTGTTAAAGAACGTTTGTGTGCTAAAGCTTATTTTAAAGTCACTGATTTCATTAACGATTGCACACCTTGGGAATAAGATGGCTCCTGCAAGGCTGCTTTTATGTACTTAAGTATGCTCTATATACTTATGACTAATGTTATATAGATTAAGTTACAACATTGTAAATTTTTTTTTTTTGAAAAGAACAATTTTCCCATCTTTTTGATAAAAGGTGGCCTCGTGCGAGTTTCTTACGCCGGTTCTTCTCGCCGGGCTAGTTTCCGAACCGGTGGTAGGCATCATGTAGTACAATTCTATAAGCGTTATTTCATAACCTACATGGAAAAAAAATTGGAGTTTGAGGTTATATGCTTGTATTACTTCAGAAAATCACTATATGTGTCCATATAAATTTCGAGGAGTTCCCTCAATTCCTCATGGATCACATCATCAGGTTATTACTTTTGTGACTAAACGACCAATTTCGAATTATTTCCTGTACAACAACAAAATAATTTTACAAATAGGTCCATAAATGGCAGATTAATGACCAAAAGATATCCGTGTCGGTGAAAAATCAATTGTCATAATAATATGCTGATATATGGTGTCATAATGGTGTTGATGATAATGATTACAGTTCAGGTATATGCTTGCAGTTCTTTACACAACGCCGAAATCCCCAAACATGTACCTACCTATCTATAAGGAGTCAGGAGTTCTGTTTTGCCCTTTTGGATTCAGGGTATACCTTGCTGCAAAATTTTATTTTTTGGTAGCATATGCTTGGATTACTGCAGAGAAAGTCGAAATTACCATAATATGTGTCCATATAAATTTGGAGCAGTTCCCTCGATTCCTCATGGATTCTATCATCAGGTCTTCACTTTTTTGGAAACGGGACCAACTTGGGATTATACTATTTACATCAAAAGAAGAATTTTGAAAATCGGTCCACAGACGGCGGAATTATCATCTAACATACAAAAAAAAAATAGGAAAAACAGTTGACCTAAAGGCCATCCGTGCAACTTCCCGATAAGCGCTGAAATTTTATCTAATGCGTCATTTTTGAACTTATCGAGCTCAAAAAATTTTCACAGATTTTTTTTTAAGTTATTAACCTTTTTTGAAATTTGAAACTGTCATAACTTTGGAATGAATCAACTGACTGTAATAATACACACTACTTCTTGCACTATTTCCACTTTAATAATTATTTTACATTAATTTAAATATTTTACATGATCGGTTTCGACTAAGTCATCATCAGGTGTGATGACTTTGTCGAAACCGGTCGTGTAAAATATTTAAATTAATGTAAAATAATTATTAAAGTGAAAATAGTGCAAGAAGTAGTGTGTATTATTACAGTGAAACATGAATTTCCATCAAGAACCTACAGTACAATCAATAACATATCTGAATCAACCGATTTTCACGCGATTGGTGGCAATCGATGCAGTTTTTTATGTCCTTTGAAAGAATCGACAACAAAAATAATGAAGAATGTTCACAAATATTGTTTTTTAGTTCTCCGTAAACTCAGAAGAAAATAAAAAATATGAGTCAAAGTCAAAGTCAAAAATTTTTATTCAATGTTGGTATTTTTATACACTTATTGAACGTCGGTATACATGATGCCTACCACCGGTTCGGGAACTAGCCCGGCGAGAAGAACCGGCGTAAGAAACTCGCGCGGGGCCATCTTTTACCAAAAAGATGGAAAATTGTTCTTTTAAAATAAAAAAAATGTATAACAATGTTATGACTAAAACTATATAACTAGAATACAATAGTATATGGAAGTAGCCTTGGAGGGGGCCACCTCATTCCCAAGGTGTGCTATCATTCATGAAATCATTAAGTTTATAATAAGCTTTACTACACAAACGTTCTTTGATTACTTTTTTAAATTTATTGGTTGAAAAATTTTGAACGTTTTCTGGGATCCTATTGTATATACGTATACATTGGCCTTTAAACGAATTCTTTACTTTACTAAGTCTAGTCACTGGTACATCAAGCTTATTCTTATTTCGAGTATTTCTATTGTGGTTGTCACTTTTTTTTTTGAATAGGCTTACATTTTTTTAACATATAGTACATTTGATAGAATATACTGAGAAGCTACAGTTAAGATCCCAGTTTCCTTAAACTTATCTCTTAATGAAGTGTTGGGGGCCAGCTTGTAGATTGCCCGAACAGCTCGCTTCTGCGTTTTTCATTCTTCATAGCAGAATGCCATAGGACATTATACTGTGGAAGTAACTAAAATACACAAGCCTTGCTGTGTTTTCGTCTGCAAAATGTCTTATTTTACTTACTGCAAATACTGCTGAACTAAGTCTGTCGGCCAATCCAGCAATATGAGGGGAGTGAAAAAATTATTTCGATACGCCCGCGCCGTGTAGTTTCCGAGATATTTAATTCCAAAGTAAGTGCGCGACTCGAGATTCCACCAGGTCGGCGCTCGGGGCGGTGACGTCACTGCACAGTACATCGCAATACTCGCTCAGTAACACCGCGTCGCCCGTACCTTTAACTTACTATTAAAGTTAAAAATGTAAATGAAATGAAATGAAATGAAAATATACTTTATTGTGTACAATCCGCAGTTACACACACATATACAAAATATATAAACTATACACAGAACAAGACGAAAGTACACAAATGTCTTATCTACATGCTAGAAAATCACGTGTTTTAGCTAGGTTATCCGATTGCCCTTTTTAACAGACTTCCAAAAAAAGGATTCGGCTGTATATACAGACTATAATATTGTTTTATTTTTTTGTATGTTCAACGATTAAGTACTCCGCCGTCTGTGGACCGATTTTCAATTTTTTTTTAAATGTAGGGATAGGGTATAATCCTAAATTAGTCCTTTTGACATCATACTCATAGTGGTGACCTGATGCAACACCTTCTGCTAGTATAGGTGTTGCCTGATGATAGAATCCATGAGGAATCGAGGGAACTCCTCGAAATTTATATGTACACATATGGACCAAATGGTGATTGAAACTTTTCTAAAGTTGTCCAAGCATATGTTACTAAAAAGTAAAAAGTTAATTTTGCTCCGAGGTATACTCTGGATCCAAAAGCACTAAACAGAACTCTCAGACTTTAAAGATACGCGTTTGGAAATTTCGGCATTGTTTAAAAACCTGCAAGCATATGCCACTATGTAATAAGTTACATAGTGGCATATGCTTGCAGGTTTTTAAAGTTATCTTCATCATCATCATCTTATTTACAATACCCAATGAAAGTTAATGGCGCGTATTCAATATTATATATTCGATCGTTTATCTTATACTGTTTTAATAACTTTACAAATATCAATAGAAAGGGAAAAAATATTATTTTAAACAAAAAATTAAATTGACTTCCAAAGTAAAAATGCACAAAAAAGCATGAAATAAAACTTATTTTTTCAAATAGTTGCCCTTTTAATTTTGGCTGAAATTCTAATTTATTTCTCTACCCAATCGTCGTAATTTTGAAGTCGGTACCAGCCTACCAGCCAACTTGAAAGTGAGTTCTATTTTAATTTAAAATAGAACTAATTTATATTTTCTAAATATTGTTTTATTAGGGTGTTGTTCAGGCTGGTACCGTTTCTAATTCACATCCGTCATCCGTTGTACTTACTGCACATAAATTACAATATGATATACACTAATATTAAACTACTAAATACTAATAGACACTTATTAAAACTTAATATTACTTAATGTACGGAGAAACAATATAAAACACTGCAATAATAGCTGAGCGCAAGCATTATTTGTACTAGGTAACTCGGCCAGCACTGTGCCGTGACGTCACGCTCTCCACGAGTGCCTGCTACGGGCCGCGAAATTTACAAGAATTTGAAATGTCTATTAATCCATTAATACTTGGTCTTTTTCAATGAAACAAAAACTAGTGTATTTGTATAGATACAAGCATTACTGGGAGAATCGTTTTAAGCAATTTTGTATACCTATTAACATTCTTCATTCCGAAAAATCTTTTTTCGGTTTTCTTTCCTGCACGATATCTCTCGAACAAATCAACTGATTTTGACGGGATTAGCGGCGATTGACTGTGACTGTGGTTGTGGTTTTTCAAGGTTAAGAGTTCATTAGTTGTTGGAGTTGATCGATTAAGCTGTTTAAAAGTTAGTCCAAAAAAACCACTTAAAATTTTTTTTTCACAGTTTTTTTGAGATTTCTTTAAATACAGCGTGTCTGGTAATTAATGGATAACCTTGAAATGTCTTATAGTAGAACTTATGGCCGTTCAAAAAAAAAATACAAAAAAATCTATCATAATTAGTACCTAAGATAAGTTATTTTTAGAGAAAAGTCTATTATTTTAGCTTATTTTTTAGTTTTTTGAATACTATGACCAGAAATGAATGAATTACATCGGTTTTTAATGTTTTTATATTGTAGTATAACTATGCTGATAGATAGAAAGTAAATTGTATCACTAGCTATTGCACTTTTTTTTTTAAAAAATGTATGCAAGTTGATTTATTTTAGAAAAAATTGCATAATTTATTTTTTCATCGAATTTTAAACATTATAGGTATAAAAAAATGTATGGTATAAAAAAATGTATGAAGGCATGAGTGACCAGTAATTTTTAAATAATGCTGGTTTTAAGTAGATTTTATAATGGTACAATTCATCATTGTATCTACCATAAATAGTGAATTATTGCTATTAATGTAGAAAAGTAGAAAAAATTACGAAAGAAATGTTTAATGTAATACTAATGCAATATGCTTAAAATTGTTACTTTTAAGCGTGAAAAGAAAAGATTTATCCCTCCCCAAATTATTAGAAGAAGTGCCTGAGGAGCTGAGGGACTCTTATTGGTTACAAAATGACGGCTATCCTGCGCACTATGCTGTACCCGTTCGTGCATATTTCAATAATACGTACCTAAACAGATAGATCGGGCGTTTAGGGCCTCCGCGTTTACTGGATCTAAATCCATTGGATTTTTTTATTGGGGCTACCTCAAAGAAGAGGTGTACCGTAAGCCTATACGGTCTTTGGAAGAACTACGTCCGTGTTAGAGCAGCCGCATCAAAAATATACGGTCTTTGGAAGAACTACGTCCGTGTTAGAGCAGCCGCATCAAAAAAGCGATATAATAATAACTCCCCACCGAATTCGGTAATTATGCGCGATTCACGCAGGAGTAATTTTATAATGCCCAAGTATGTGCGCAGTACACAAGAGCACTCTCTCTTCCTTTACTCTCGTAATCCAGTGGGATGGATAACCGACACGACTGATGAGAGATGAGGCGCAGGTCCGACTTTTTACATGCCCATCCGACGCATAGATTATCTTTCTTGTCAGACAATCAGGTGATCAGCCTGTATTGTCCTAACCAGACTTGAAAAAAACATTTTTTGTTTTCCAATGCGGGAATCGAACCCACGACCTCCGAGTCGAGAGCCAATGCTCTAACCACTAGACCACGAAAGTTGTTACGTTGACGATATACTAGATTGCTCAGAAGACCATGTATCCGTAGATGTAGGGCCTGCATAAGAGTGGGAGGCCAACAATTTGAACATTTATTGTAAAATTATATAAAATTAAGTACCGATTCTTAATGTTAAACGCTGTTTTTATTAACCCCCAATGGTCAGGTACAATTTTTTTTCTTAAGTTCCCCAATTACCTACTTTCTTTCTTTAGTACATTTTTTTCTTTTCTACATTAATAGCAATAATTCACTATTTATGGTAGATACAATGATGAATTATACCATTATACAATCTACTTAAAACCAGAATTATTTAAAAATTATTGGTCACTCATGCCTTCATAATTTTTTTTTATACCCGTAATGTTTAAAATTCGATGAAAAAATAAATTATGCAATTTTTTGTAAAATAAATCAACTTGCATACATTTTTTAAAAAAAGTACAATAGCTAGTGATACAATTTATTTTCTATCTATCAGCATAGTTATACTACAATATGAAAACATTAAAAAACCCGATGTAATTCATTCGTTTCTGGTCATAGTGTTCAAAAAACTAAAATATATGCTAAAAAAATTGACTTTTCTCTAAAAATAACTTATCTCAGGTACTAATTATGATAGATTTTTTTTTGTATTTTTTTTGAACGGCTTTAAGTTCTACTATAAGACATTTTAAGGTTATCCATTAATTACCGGACACCCGATATATCTGTCCGAATCGGTCCAAATTCTATTCAAAATCTAAGTTTGGCCAAGCCCTTTCGAATGGCGCCAGCCGCAATAAAATTGTTTAAACCGTTCAAAAGTTATAAGAGGCTTACATACTTACACACACACACACACACACACACACACACACACACACACACACACACACACACACACACACACACACACACTCACTCACACACACACACACACACACATACAGACATAGTGACCCCCTCACGGGGGTAGTCAGGGAAGATTCCTGTGACCACAGAACGTCGAGATATGATGAGAATTCGATTTTTGCAAAATGAAACAAAAAATAACGTCCCGATTTTTGAAAATCTTGGATTTTCTTAGCGGGAAGTTGAAAATACAAAAATATATGCAGTAGAACGTATAACCGCCTCCTTTTTGGAAGTCGTTTAAAAATCAAACCCACGATGTTGTTCTGTCATAATGATCCGCTCCAGACTAAATCGGTACTTGTGTAAGCAACATAGCCTGTCAAGCGCCTTGACACTCTTTGACAGACTATGCCAACAAGCGTCGCGCCTTTTTGCCACCAAAAATTAATTTTCCTTACATTCTCCCGCAATTTTTTTCGCGATTTTTTTTCGCAATTTTAATGTTAATAAGTAAATAAAACCTATGGATGATGTATATATTTAAAAATATAATTAATTTCCTAAGTGATTACGTAATATAGAAACAGATTTATAAAAAATTACAATTAGATTCAGTATAATTAAGTACCTATCCACTTGAAAGTAAACATTTCAAATAACGTAAACACTTGCACTGATTGTTTACTTTTGACTTCGTTATTGACACTCAAGTGGGAACATGCCAAATGATACCTCATCACACACATTACGGAGAGGAAGGAGGAGGACGACCTCATTCCCTCATGACAGATGCACGGAGTACCGACCTCTATAAATCATATGACGTTTCCCGTCGTGTTTTTCTTCAAGATTATAATGTTTTAATGTGAATAAAACATATGCATGTTATATATATTTAGAAAGGTGATTAAATTTCCTAATTGATAATATAATTGGAATTAAGAAAAATACTAGTTTAATAAAAGAAATCTTGATCCAAACACAACACACGACTTTTTCTTATATTTTTATTACAAATCTAAACTAGGGCCAAATTTATGTTTCTATATAGTAAAATTTGCTTAATTTACGTAGGTGCACACATTATATATAAAATTTTAATTCAAAAACCGATATAAAATAAGTTACAGTTACCTACTATAAAATTGTCAGTCTAATTTCGATTCCCGCGATTTTTATTTCTCCAAATTATATTGTTATAATTTATGTACTACCTATGCATGTGATATATATTTAAAAAGTAGAATAGATTTCCTAAGTGAAGACGTAAATGGAATTTAGAAAAATACTCACTTAATAAATGGAAACTTGATACAAACACATAAACTTCGTCTTTTTTAATATTTTGTTTTAAAACTCAAATAAATATAAAATGTATGTTTCTATACAGTGAATGTTGCTTTATTTACGTAATTGGATATATTATACATAAAAATTTAATACAAAAACAGTTGTACTAACAAGGATTGGAGCAAAACTAATTACAATTACCTACTATGAAAAATATCTGACATAGTACATATTTTGATTGCTCAATAAACTGTAACTGGGACATAATTAAATACCTACATATTTTTATATTTTTATACATTTCAGGATGTTAAATATTACAGTAACTCATTATTTTTTTACAATGTACAATAAGGGAACTCCCTCATTGAACCCTCCGAAACTAGGCCTATTTTGACGGTAATGTCTTAGAAAAACAATCATAGTAATAAATTTACTTATTCTTATCCATATATTCTATTCGTAGACTCTAGAATAAATACCGTTCTAATAAAATTTCTACTAAAATGTTCAATTCAAAATGCATTTCACAAGAAAATCATAAACTCACTATGAAATAAAATAGCAATAAAAACGTATATTTTTCATTCGATTTTCTGAAGTAATTTGTAGTAGATTTATGGAAAATACTTAGCATAAAAAACTTAATATTAATTACATAAATGTATAAATTATGTGGTACAAACAAACCACTTATAAATTAGAAATATATTCTATAGGCATTCCCGCCTTGCCACCAGGCAGCAAGCGACGCTTGAGAGCCATGCTGTCACTTGCTGCCGTGCAGCTACTGACGCTTGACAGGATAGGTAAGTAAACAAGATAAACTGTCAAAAAAAAGCAATTCAATTCAATTCATTTATTTTAAGCTTTCTAAAAAGAGTTTAATGTTGTATCTAAAAAACTTCAATTTTGGTTATATTCTTAAAAACATGGGTGGTAAATCTTTAAAAACAAAAAATAATCTTTTTTGAATTTCAACGACCGTGTTTTTTGTATCCCTTTTTTTTTAATTTTTATAATAATAATAATTTATTTTAATAATGTAATTTTTTCCGCTTTATACAAGTTTTTTACTTATAATAAAATATATATTTTTGATTAAAAAATAAACATATTCGCTTTATTCGTATTATTCGAATACTGGATCCGTCATATTCGAATAACAAAATTGAGGAATATTCGAATAATATTCCCAAGATGTAGGTTCTTTTACCGACTACGACTTGGAGTAGCAGTTGAAATAACCTAACCTAACCAAGAGCATGTCATGTCTGTAACTATCAACGCGCAATAGGTTTTTTTTTAATTTATTTCAAAAGTTATTGTCCCATTTCGCTCAAAATAATTTTCCTCAAGAGTTTTTAGCATGATCTATCAGCATGGAAACTAATAAGTTTCTGTCTCGCATAGTTTAGAAATGCCACGGGAGGACCAACTTATAAACCATTTTGGAGGCCGATTACTCGAAAAAGTCAACTACTTTGTGAAAAGGTGAAGTATCAAACCTTACCCTTATTTTAAAAGACCTATTCAACGATACTCCACACAATGGGGTAAAATGAAAAAATAATTTTCATCCCCACTTCACATGTATGAAGAGCCACACCTCAAATGTAAAATTATTATTATTTTATGATAGCAAAACCGAGATCTATACACAGTCTTTAATTATACCGTAATTCATCTATTTATATTCATAATTACAGGAGCCAGAAGCGCGGACGAATACAGACGAATGGACGGACGGACAGAGCGAAACTGTAAGGGTTCCTCAAGCATTACGAAACCCTAAAAAGGATAAGGTTGGCACAAGGGCTTGAAAATATTCGAATATTCTATTTTTGGGCACTATTCGAATTATAAAAAAAACCTTCTTATGTTTTATTATAATTGTCACCGTAAAATTGTAAAAAGGTTAGATAGTAATTTTCGAACGGCCGCGCGGCTGCTTCGAACTTACGATACTGTCTTATAAGTATGTAAATAATCGAGAGGGCGCTACCGTCGTCATAAGCATATCGGCTCCGTATTTTAATCAAGTTTTAAAATAATAATAAGTGTTATTTTATTGATTATTACGCCAAAACAGTGAGATAAAGTGATAATAAATATGAGATATTGTTATCTACTTAAAATATCCAAGAACTAAAAAAATTAAGTGATACAAAAAAGTACAAGTTACAAGAACAATATTGACACAAAAGTGAATAAATATTAGTTTATAAACAATAAATCAGTGCTAAATAATCCAAACTTAACTCAATCAACAAAAAAAATAGTGACATATACAAGTTTAAATCGAAAGTGAAATAAATAGTGAAACAAAGAACATAACATTCAAACAAGGACACATAAAGGACATTTCAAATTCAAATAAAAACCGTCAACTGAACATTTCCGAAACATAAGATGAATATATTCGCCCAAAGAATTTAAGTCCGATTAGCACAGTGTGACCGATACTGGGCTGACAGTTACAAAGTCCTGGGTTCAAATCCAAGTATATCAGCACACTTTTTGTGTTTACATTATTATTAGTTTCGGTAGTAAACATTCACACGTCTACAGCTAACAGTATATCCTCTCGCACGGAGACTCAAATTTAAACACACCAGAGCCATGATGACCCGGAGAGCTCTAGCCCGTGAGGAAGACAACAAGTTGCAACGTGTTCTCCTTGAACTAAAACATTCCAAGGAATTATGTGACAAACTAGTTCAAGAAAGAGAAGAAGGAGAAGTCGAAATAAAAAACGTAATAACTAAAAACTCTCAATTAAAAAATGAACTTAGTGAACTACATATTCAACTAATGGACATGCAGGACCAGCGCGATAAACTACAAATTATTGTAAACTCATTTGACGAATGTAGTACTTCACACGAGCAAGTGTTACATCGTATTAAAACACTAGAAAGTGAACTACGTGAAGCTCACGATCTAATAAGTGAACTGCAGTCTCAAATAAACAACTCAAAGAAGGAAGACACACAAAGCCTATTTAATGAGTTGATAAACACACACTCCCCAAACGAACGCCAACTCAATACTGTACACTATATAGACTTGACGTGCTCTCCATCTACAACGGTGATTTCAAAGAAATGCATAAATAGTGAAGACAGCCCTAGTGTGGTAATCAAAGGAAGCAATAGAATTAAGAAATACGTTAAAATTAATAAATTTATCTTAAAAACAAATAGATTATATAAAAAGCAGAAGCACTGGCTAAATATTACACAACTGCGAAAAAATAATATTAACTTGATTAATCAAACAAAATATTTAGAAAATGAACTTAACCAGTGCTTGCGCGATTATGAGAGGGAGACACGACAACTAAATTTGAATATCTTGTCCCTAGAGGACTCGCTGAGAAGTATGTCGCTTAAATATGAGCTCGCGCAAAAAGAAATAAAAGCATATATAGGCTCTTTGACTGAAATAGTAGACTTAGGTCGATATAATGCTGAGCGTTTCGATTCTATAGTAAATACACAATCTTGTTCATGCAATACAATGTACTCTAGCGAAAAGCCATTGCCCTCGGAAAGTCCAAATCGGGAGTTGTCGTGTGTCTCTCACAATAGTGTCTCTCACAATAATAGCAATAATAGCAATTTACCAACAAGAACTCTAGTTTTTTCGGACTCTATAGGAAAAGGTCTTGGAACATTGCTAAATAATCATGTAAAGGGTCAGGTAATAAACTATTGCACGCCTGGATGTTCTTACGTGGATATAATTAAAGACATACAAAATTGTAACACTGACTCACAAACCACAATTGTAATATTTTTTGGTAATAGCTTAAAATTGACAAAACAAGAAATAATTGATGGGTTTAAAGTGCTAAAGAATATAAGTGCTCGAAATATAATATACTGTGCTTTGCCATATTCTGTTACACTTTCCAAAAAACATAATGACAACATATATTATTTAAATAGCTTAATGACTAAATTGATATGGTATCATAGTGATATTTTTTCTTTTTTTGATACTAATAAGTTTATTAGTAATTTCATACTGAAACCAGATACTTTGTATCTACATAAAAAAATATTTAAGACGCATAGCTACATTGTTAGCATTTAATATTAATAATATTGTGGTAATACCGACTTTAATCGGTATTATCAATGACGAAAATTTTTGTACCAAAACGAATATGCAAAATATTCAGAGTTTAAACTATTAAGTGAGACAAAAGAGAAGCACTATAAAAATTGTTTAACAATAGTACACCAGAATGTTAACCGCTTCTCTGGCAAATTACTAGACATTGAACTTCTAATAGATAAATATGAAATAGATGTATTATGTGTTACAGAAACTTGGCTCAAACATAATAAAATGCAATTTAATATTAATGGTTTCAAGATAGCCAGTGTGTTTAATAGGGTTAGCGCGGAAGGAGGAGGATGTTTAATTTTAATTAAAAATGGAATTAAATATAAACAACGTAATGACATAGTAAACTTTTCGGTGGAGCGAGTATGTGAGATAGCATGTGCAGAGATAGATGACTACTTATTTTTATGTGTTTATAGACCCCCTTCTTCTGTCTTTAATAATTTTTTGACTATAATGGAGGACATTCTAAATAAAATATTTGATTGTAAAAAACAAATTGTGGTCTGTGGTGACTTTAACGTTGACATTTTAGTAGAATCCACATATAAAAGTAATTTTCTATCTTTATTTAAGTCTTTTAATCTTGAATATTTATTTAAAGAACCAACACGGATCACTCCTACATCTGCAACATGTATTGATAACTTTATGACAAATTGTAACGTTTTAAATAAGAATGTTATAAGTGGTGTGCTATCTGACCATAAGGGACAAATTATAAAACTAGAAAGGAAAGTAAATAATAGACCTGTAAAGATTCAAGTAAGGCATATAACAGAGACTAGAATGATGCTATTTAAAGGAAAAATAGATAGCATCCTACCATATATTCTTATACCTGATAACGACCCTGATGAATTGCTTAATACTGTTTTCGAAAATATTTTAAAAGAATTTAATCTTATATTTACAAAACGTCAAATAACAATAGGCAAACCCGTTTTCAATGACTGGGCTACTACAGGGCTAAGGAAAAGTAGAGACACACTTTATGAACTTTATAACAGGAAATCTTATTGTAAAGATAAATCATTTATTAACTATGTTAGACTATACTCTAAAATATTTAAAAAATGCTCGATTCAAGCTAAATCTAATAGAATCCGAAATAATATATTAAAATCAAAAAATAAAATAAAAGAAACATGGAAAGCCATAAATACAGAGACGGGCAGAAATAAATACGATAGTGAAACAATAACTTTAAAAATTAATGACGCACTGGTTTATGACAAATTCGAAGTAGCTCAGCATTTTGAAAACTACTTTGCCCGTATAACACAGAATATTACTAGAGGGCTCGCACCATCAACTCGTAAAGCGTTAAATTACTTAAAAAATAATGTAATCATTTCGATAGACGAAGAATTTAAATTTAAGACAGTTAATGATAATGATGTAAAAAAGGCGTTTAAGATGATCCAAATAAAGAATACAGAAGACACGTGGGGTATATCAGTCAGAGTACTAGCATCTATTATAGAAACCATTGCGCCAATATTAGCAAACGTATTCAATTATTGTGTCGATAATGGAACTTTTCCGGAATTAATGAAAGTCAGTAAAATAATACCTTTGTTCAAGTCAGGATGTAAGACAAATCCAAATAATTACAGACCTGTCTCTATTTTACCATCATTAAGTAAAATTTTTGAAAAATTAATGCTTATTCAATTAGAAGTGCATTTTAATAAGTTTAAAATATTTCATGATCGTCAGTATGGATTTACTAAAGGAAAATCAACAACTTCTGCAGGTGCTAAATTAATATCAGTAATACTGGACGCTTGGGAAGGATCGCAAGATGTTATAGGAATATTCTGTGATCTTTCCAAAGCATTTGACTGTGTTGATCACAATATTCTTACATCGAAGCTTAAATTCTATGGCATTTGTGGTCATGCGTTAGACCTCATTAAGTCTTATCTCTCTAACAGAATCCAAAAGGTATCTATTGATGGTGTAATGTCATCCGGGTCATACGTCGAAATCGGAGTACCTCAGGGTTCAATACTAGGCCCTTTTTTATTTCTTGTGTATATTAACGACCTACCATATATGATGGATAGGTATGCTGAGGCTGTCTTATTCGCTGACGATACATCACTGTTATTTAAAGTTGGTCGTAAGGATAGTGAACTAGAACAGGTAAATAACACATTGAGTAAAGTTCACGCCTGGTTTAATACAAATAATCTAGTTTTAAACCCTAACAAAACTAAATGTATGAGATTCTCGTCTCCTAATGTTAAACAAGTAAATTCATTAATTAAAATAGATAACATTAGAATTGAGTTAGAAAAAGTGACAACTTTTCTGGGAATTAGATTGGATGTTGGGCTACAGTGGGGTCAGCATATTGAGTTTCTGTCTGATAAATTAAGTTCCGCTGCCTATGCCGTTCGGAAAATACGTCAACTTACAGATGTTGACACAGCTAGATTAGTTTATTACTCATATTTTCATAGTGTAATGTCTTACGGACTATTATTATGGGGATCAGCTGCAGACTTTGGTTCCATATTTATTCTCCAAAAAAGGGCAGTGCGAGCAATATTCAAAATGAAGACAAGTGAATCTCTTAGAGAACTATTCAAGGAAGTAAAGATACTCACTCTACCATCATTGTACATATACGAGGTTATTATGTACACCAGAAAAAACATAGCTCTCTTTAATAGGAAATGTGACAATCATAATCGTAACACTAGAAATAAGAATAAGCTTCAGATTCCAACATATAGACTAAGCAAAACTAAAAAATCATTTATAGGTAACTGTGTTAGGTTTTATAATAAAATACCAACTAGTGTAACTAACCTTACTGAGACTAAGTTTAGGCAACAAGTTAAAGGAGTTTTAATTTCAAGAGCTTATTATAAAGTACAAGAATATATTGACGACAAAGATGTATGGGTGTAAGCAAAATCCACACTCTGCTTCCGCATACTGGCTTTCTAATATAATATTATGTTAAATTAATAAAAAATGACTTAAAATATGTACGAAAATGTAAATTAGTATAATGACCATGTTAATGTATAATAATAATAAAAAAGTGTTAAAAACAAATTGTAAATTGACGTCAAAAAGTGTTGTAAGAACCCATTTTGAATAAATAATTTGACTATTGACTATTGAAATAAAAGAAGTCTGGGAAATATAGACAGTTCTAAAACTATTTCACACAGAAAGTGCCCGTCGTCGCCCGCTGCCATTCCGATCGGCCCTATACGTCTCTATTTGTACCAAACCGCGAAGTAGGTAAATAAAGCGTGATACCTAACTAAATCTACAGTCTTAGAACTGAAACAGTATTATTGCTGATTATTATTGTTATTGCCTTAAAGTTATGGGAATAAAGTCTAAAACTGTATGATCAATAGCGAAACTGTTTTGTCCTGTGTTTACTTTGCCAATCATAGATAGTACTAGCTACTAGCTAAATAATAGTTTATACTAGTTTGTAGTACAGGTATCAATAACTAAATTATTATATATACCAAAGATCTAAGCCTAACATATTAAAATCGAGACATACTTAGGTAGTTAATTCGAGTAGGTAGTTAGGTACAATAATTATTATTGTACTTGTGACAAACGCATAATATTAAATTAAGTAAGGCTACTAAGTTAACACTATATAAAATTATTAAGGTATAACTTACAAGTAACCTACACGATATCATTATATCACACAATACTTTATTATTGCCACCTATTTGTTTAGAACAAAAAAATTACAGCGTTTTCACGTTACACAACAGTCGACAACGATCGCAATATTCGATAAAAAACTGGAGACGCTCATATGTCTTTGGCATAAGTACGTTTTTCAAATAACCATACCATTATCGCAGGTCACGTTAACTTTATTTTAAAATCCCTTACCTGTCTCTATCACACCTATCGCCTATCGGTGCGATAGCCGACATCGTACCACGTCCACGTGCTCGAGCGGCGGCGGGGGCATAGCTTGCGTGTGCCACCCCGCAACCCGCGCGGGAAAACATTTCGAGTGAAATGCATTCAATATTTTGTTAGAAATGACGCGCTCAGATTACGCTAATATACTCTTACCTGTTGGTAATTTGTGAAAAGAATTAAATGTTATTATGTTTGGAGTAAAGTTATTTCATTTGCTGAAGAATTAAACTGTGTCGGTATGGGCTTCTTTTTTTATATTAATATTTCGTTTGTTATTTACGGTCAAAGTTCCTCTTAAAATTGCGTCAAAAATAGGAAGTTACGAGGCTATTATTTTTTAAACTAATTATAATTTTAGAAATATAAGCTGATACCGACATAGATAAGTGTCATAACAATCGATATTACGTTAAAATTTGGGTCTACAATGTTTCACTTTAGAGTAAATCACCAACAGCGTTTGTATGGAGAAAAGAACGACTAGTGCAGCCTTAAAAGACAGGTTTTCATCTAAAGTGATCCCTAAATACTTTATTTCGTTTATTAATCCAATGTTAGGACATATTGTGTGGTGACGCCATCATGTCTTTGCTACGCATTGTATGTGTTAGTTAAAATTATCGCTTTCCTATCCCTCCTTGCATACCATATCCTATATCCTTTCAAAAATACCGCAATGCTGTTTAATACGCGAATACTTTCCACGCGTGGACAACACTAGCGCCTTACGCTTAGACGCCGCATTCAGTCTGCTGTACGCTTACGGTAGCAAGGACATCGCCTCGTCCTTTTTTATTCTGTGAGGAAACGCGGTCGAAATAGACGCTCTAGTGCTCACAGTTTCGCCATGTATCGCATCGCAATAAAGTAAATTCGGCAAATTGCCATAGTGCGGATAGTGTAGAAGCCAAGTGATCCAACTGACATTTTGGTCAAAATTGAGATAAGTGCTTTTTGGTTTTAGGAACACAATAATTCGTATTAAAGAATGAAATACTAAGATATAAAATAAACTTTTCTTTTGTCCTATAATCTAAAAACATTACGACAATTCATTCAGAAACATGGATGTAATAAGCAAAAACGCATTTTGCATCATATCTGAGAACTTATAAAAAGTCACTTGGATCACTTGGCTTCTACACTATAAACTAAACACTAAACCAACAGACAGTTCGGCGCAGCGGCAACCCACGCCACATTCCAGCCCGCATAACCTTATGTATAGTGTGTATCTAAAGGCAATGATTGGCGGAACTATTGGTTGTAGGAGATACAAACAGACAGACAGACACACCACTTAAACAGTCCATTTATCGAAGTAAAATAATCTAGAATTCACGTAACCAGCAAAGCAAGCACCATTGTGCATTCGCTACTAGTGGAGGAAGTTGTGTAGTTGTGAGCATACTGCATAGTGTTTGGTTGATAGGAACTGAGGTGGATTTGCGCATTGAGAACTTTATATATTTCGTTTTTTCTGCATTCAATGTTAATAAATGAGTCCTAAGCCATACGTTTACTATGTTAAACCCGTGTTGCGCATACTAGAATACTTTATTATATAAATTAGCTGAAAAAATAAGTGCAGTATCATTAGCGTATGATATGGTTATGCCGTGGTCTAGGGTTAGTTCACACAGATCGTTTATGTATATTAGGAACAATGTTGGCCCTGAAATACTTCCTTGTGGGTAGGGTTGCCATATCTTACATATGACTCCCCGGACAAGACGCGTGAAAACCCCGGATTTTGGAGTATGAAACCCGGACATAGAACAATTTTTACCCGACTACGGCAATGTCAAAAAGAAAGGAAGATTTATTATTGCTGCAAATCAAAAAAAAAAATTTCCTAATTCTGCCTACAAAAACCCGGATAGCAAATAAAATCCGGCCCGGACGCTCCCCGGACGCCCTTTAAACTAGGACAAATCCGGGGAAACCCGGACGGATGGCAACCCTACTTGTGGGACACCATATTGTGTATTATTTACTTAATACATACATACATACATACATATAATCACGCCTCTTTCCCATAGGGGTAGGCAGATACCGCCTCTTTCCCGTAGGGGTAGGCAGAGCCCACTTCTTTCCACTTGCTACGATCCTTACATACTTGTTTCGCTTCTTCCACTTTCATTCTTACCATCCATTCCTCCTCTTACATTCAACGTAGCGAGGCAGCTTTCCATGGGCCACTTTTCGCCTCCGTGAGAAACGAGACGTGATGGGTGGCGAACCACATCGCCGCCATTTTGGATAATTAAATTATTTCTATGATTATCCATTGCGTTTCCACGGATTAGCGGAGAAGGTAGGAATAGGGAAAGGGAAGGATAGGTGGTGTGGAAAGGAAGATTGGTAAGTTATAGTGGGAAATAGGAAATGTAGGATATTACCGCCCAGGAGGGCAAGGGATAGGACAGTAATAGCTAGGGAAGCCGGGGTCGCATACCCGTATACTATACCACAACTACCGGACAGGTAAGTTGGGATAAGTATCCCATGACATCTTTTACTTAAGCTAAAACCATTTCCAATCTTTACCCATTGACTGCTCATTTCTAAAAGGGGTAAAAAGGGGTACAAATATCTGTATCGGTATTTTTTTTATGAGCATTTAGGCTTGAAACTTTGTAAATATAGCCCTAAAAGAAAATAATTAAGCACATGTTTCATGATTTTTCGATATTCAATACCTAAAGGGATGAACGGGGAATGAATGTGTTTTTTTCAGAGTCAGACTCATGCTTGACCTTACTATAATATGTGTTGTAAATTTTTGGAATGGTCTCTTCAAGCTCTTTATTTTGATACCAAACACCTTCAGCTGCAGCGAGGTCATAGACAGCCAGAATCCTTCCTTTTGCCTTTGCCGTAGTCGGGTAAAAAGGGTTTCGTATGCATTTACTAATTCTACGCAAACGAAGTTGCGGGCACCAGCTAGTATCCTATAAGAATCCATGCGGACGAAGGCGCGCTTAAGCTTATATTCTTATAACAGAACATTTATTTAGGTATAAAACAAGACGACCAAGAAGAAAACACAAATGACTGCGAGGGCCGAGACCACACCAGTGAGACACAGTCCGGCTGTTACAAGAAACGGCTCAGCTGTGACGTTTGTTCGAGGACGTTTAGATACAAAAGCCGATTGATACAGCACATCAGGACTCATATGGGTGATAAACCATACAGCTGCGGTATATGTCAAAAGAAGTTTGCAGATAGAAATCATTTGAATAGACACATCAAAACTCATACAGATGAAAAACCATACAGCTGCGATATATGTCAAAAGAAGTTTGCAGATAGAAATCATTTGAATAGACACACCAGAACTCATACAGGCGAAAAACCATACAGCTGCGATATATGTCAAAAGAAGTTTGCGGATAGAAATCATTTGAATGTACACACCAGAACTCATACAGGCGAAAAACCATACAGCTGCGATATATGTGAAAAGAAGTTTGCAGTTAGAGGTACTTTGATTAAACACGCCAGAACCCATACAGGCAAAAAACCATACAGCTGCGATACATGTCAAAAGAAGTTTGCAGATAGAAATAATTTGAATAGACACACCAGAACTCATACAGGCGAAAAACCATACAGCTGCGATACATGTCAAAAGAAGTTTGCACACAGACAACATTTGAATAGACACACCAGAACTCATACAGGCGAAAAACCATAGAGCTGCGATATAATTATGTCAAAAGAAGTTTCCAGATAGTCATAATTTGATTAGCTCCCTCCCCCCGACCTCCGTACGGGTATTTGACCGTAATTTGTTGAATTAAACTCGATGAGTAAATTCCTTTGTTCGCTTTTATTATACGCAAGCGTAGGTAGGTGATAAATTGTATTTTTGATTGCGTTCGTGCAGCGCCGGCTGCCTCAATCGAACAGCTGACCTATTGAAACAATTATTTTTTATCATAATAAATTAAATAACAATTATAGTAGCTAACTACTTAAAAATTAAAAACTATAAAGGTACTAAAAAGAAAACTAAAACTAGAAAAACTAAAAAAGCTGCAATAAAAAGAAATCTCCCAGGTCATCTCCACCAGGCAGAGTACCTAGAAGGCTCAAAGAGTTTCCCCGCTGGATTGCGATACTCACTCTTTAGGCCAGATAGGCGCCGGCTCTGGGGTCTCGGGTGGCCTCAATTAGTTTTTTGGAAATCTCTCTGAAATGTTTGTGTTTACCCGGACCCCATGAACCTAGGGTTTCAACCCCAAACGGTTCAAATATGAGATCCCTACTAAGGTTCTCATATTTGCGCCGCTTGAGGTTCTCCGCCTGATTGGCGGCCGCACCTGCAGTGCTCGAGGTGCCCTGGACATGGGACGGAGCAAGTGTATCGACAAGTAGCGTCCCATACAAGAGCCCGTCCCACTCTCCAAGGGACCAGGGTTATACCCTCTGGTCTCTTGCCATCGTCGCGCGCCAAGCCAGAAGATTCCAGCACAGCTGGTACTCCGGCAGGCTGATTATGTATCTTTAGCAGATAGTTTGCAGACAGCAACCGGTCGCGTAGTTGTCGCGCGATCGGTTGCTAATCGCTGAAAAAAATCGTATTACGTACGACTGTTGCTCTGCTGTTGTTCGACAACTTTTATATGCATTTTAGCGGTATAAACAGCGCCACTAGCAATAATGTAGCGACATGTGGAACTATATACTGTTATGAAGTATCAAATGTTTTGTTTACACAATGGTTTCTTTGCCGTTTATAAACAAAAATGCGACGAAGTTTAGATAGAAAGTACTTTATGTGGATGTAGAAAATAGCACACCATGCTGACATTTCAGCGTAATAATCTATTGTATGCCTATATAATTAGCACTGAGCACTAATTGCCTCACTACTTAGCCTTATACTGCTGCAAAAATCGAAGTATACCTACGAGTACTGTTGAGGGACATCACTGTTGCACCCGTACATCCCTAGCAGCCCGGGTAGCGGGGTACGGGGAGACCTGCCTCTATGCGCCAGTCATGGCTTGAACCGGAGCGGGATCTGCCGCGCTCGGCGCGGCCTTTTGGTTCTACCGTGGCTCATAACACCTCTGTACGCCAAGGAGGAAACATCTATACAAACTGCATCGACACCCTGGCCAGGGACTTCAAGACTCAACACACAGTAAGATACAACATAATATAAGGTGACCGGCGTGTTCCACAGCGCGTAAATTACAGTCTAATTTAACATTGGTCCTTCAAAGGAGAAATCACGCCGTCCTCGTTTTCAAACTCGGGCAAATTTGTTCAACGGTCTTCAGCGCCGAACGGCGAGCAATCGCCGTTTTGATATTCCAACCTAGGGGAATAGCAGCCGTATACAATCCCGCAAAGTTTGAGAGTAAGGCAATTAAGACAAAGGAATGAAAAGCCTGCACACGTGGATAGCAATTACGTGAGTCGTTCAATTTTCTCTTCCTTACTGTTTTTCCAAAAAATCCTATACGAAATTTCAAAATCTCAATTCAACCCTAATGTTTAGATGCATTATTATTGTGTGATTCAGTTTTTTCAACACGTTTTCACAAGCCGGCGAAACCCGCCATTTTAATTACAAGTTATCTCGCATGCAAATTCGTATTTCAAAGTGCATAGTAAATATTTCACTCATATGTTAAGTGGCTAACATAATAACATATTATTTTGGTATATTCGCATTTTTTG
The DNA here is from genome assembly GCA_905404095.1 of Glaucopsyche alexis. Classification (NCBI taxonomy): domain Eukaryota; kingdom Metazoa; phylum Arthropoda; class Insecta; order Lepidoptera; family Lycaenidae; genus Glaucopsyche; species Glaucopsyche alexis. The sequence continues at coordinate 4,328,853 of FR990063.1, read as the reverse complement.
CATTTTTTTCCGATTCTAATAACATAAAAAACACGACCGTAGCCGCCATAGTCTTATTAGAATACCATAATTATAATTTCAAATAATACATTAAAGAACCTACACATTATATGTAACACTGTAAAATATTGCAATTTCCTTTCACAGAAACAATAATTTCAGTATTTTCTAACATTATTATTTAGTTTTTTCAAATCCGCCTTACGACTTGGAATCCACCTGGTTGTCAAACAAAATTTTCTTATTAGACAATAATATTGACGTAAACATAAAAAATACGCATTTTCCCCGTTGGCAATTTTATTTTAGAACACATAAATATAAATTTCTTTTCGGAAACGCTAATAATTAGCTCGATGAATTGGATAAATCTACTTCGGTCTCATTTTCGATAATCATTGAACGCCATTAAAAAATTTTTTTTCTTCGAAATTTTCCAAATTTAATTACATACCTATTTATTAAATATAGCAAAAATTTATTGGGTTATAATAGTACAAGTAATTTCGCATAAATTCTAAATTAAAATACTTAAGGATTAATCTGATGCAATTGGATTTGTTCGCATTGCGCATTTTATACATCGCCGCAAGCGCCATTTCAAGTTCAAGTTTGTCACGTCAGTGAACTTTCAGTTGTCACCGGTGAATTTTGGTTTGGTGTTTTTGTTAATCATGGCCGATGAAAAAATTGAAACTTTAATTAAAAAACGTTCGTGTATGAAATCTAAGCTTACTATTTTTGGAAATTATCTAACCGTGCTTAAAACATGTAAAGAGTTAAGTAGTGTTCAACATTTAGAATTGGAAAAAAGGTTTAAAACATATTTTGATGCTTTATACGACATCTTCGATCGTTTACAGAGTGACATAGAAATGCAATCCGAAAACATGGATAATGAGCAGCACGAACGGCAGCAGTTCGAAAATCAATATTACAAATTAGTGGGAGTTGCACGACACTATCTTAGTGGTACATCTTCACATGGTGAATCTGGGACGAGCTCCGATGTGGCACAGGCAAGTGGATTTAAATCTAATTATGCTAGATTGCCAAAAATTGACTTACCCGTGTTCTGCGGTCACTATCATCAATGGCTTGAATATAAACATACCTTTGTTTCGTTAATTCATCAAAGAGGGGACATTGATAACATAAATAAACTTCATTATCGTCGTGCTTCCCTAAAGGGCAGTGCTTTGTTAGTTATTGATAATTTAGATTTTAAAGCCGAAAATTATGATAAAGCGTGGACTTTACTGTGTGATAGGTATGATAATAATAGGTTGCTAGTAAATAATCACGTCTCCGCGTTGTTCAATGCTGAAGTCATACGAAGTGAGTCTTGTGAATCTATTCGGCACCTCATCGACATTATCAATAAAAATCTTCGGGCATTGGAAACCTTAGGTCAACCTACTTCTTATTGGGACACATTAATTATTCATATGATGTCAGAAAAATTTGATAGTGTATCTCGCAGAGTTTGGAAGGAACACAGAAATACCCTTTCAGATCCACCTACTTTAAAATTATTTATCGGCTTTCTTAGTAACAGAGCAGACTTATTGGAAACGTTAAATGAAAACAAATTTAAGGTTAAAAAATCAGAATTTAACATAGGCAACACAAACTTACTCATTAACAGAGATATCAAATTGCAGCAAAATAAAAATAATAATAAGAAAACATTTACTTGTTCTATTTGCAATCAAAATCATTTCTTCTTTAATTGTGATAAATTCAGATCACTTTCTATTGAAAGCCGAATTCAAAAGGCCAAAGAAGCAAAATTATGTCTTAATTGTTTGCGCCCTGGACATTTTCAGAACAACTGTAAACTTACTAATTGCAAATATTGTAACAAGAAGCATAATACTCTCTTGCATTTACACGAGTCATCTAAGCTGTCCGTAGAGCCGACCATACCACTAATAAATAATTTTGCAAACGCCAACATTAATCGTCAGCCTACTACTCCTATGCACGTGTTGCTTTCCACAGCATTGGTGAAAGTTGTCGACGGCAGGGGAAAGGAACACAAAGCCCGAATGCTGCTCGACAATGGAAGTACAGCTAACTTTATAACGCAAGCACTGTGCAGTAAGCTGGGGTTAGTGAGGCAGCGTGCAAGCTCTATGGTAACAAGCATTAATAATAATTCTACTTCAGTTACACAGTCTTGTAATCTTACTGTCAAATCATTGTATACAGATTACAATGTATCAGTTAATTGTCTTATTTTGCCAGGAATTACTAGATCATTACCATCATCATATATTAACATTGATAATATTCCTCTTCCAATGGGAATTAACTTAGCAGATCTTTCTTTCAATGTTCCATCAGACATTGACATTTTAGTGGGGGCAGAAATGTTTTGGTCAGTTTTAGGTAATAATTCCATCGACTTAGGTAAAAATCAACCTAGGTTATATGAAACTAAATTTTGGGAATTAGATACCATATCGCCAGAATATTCGTATTCTCCAGAAGAACGTGCTTGTGAGCTTAATTTTCAAACACACATAGGGATAGGGATGGACGTTTCATCGTCAGAATGCCACTGAAGGCAGATCCTTCGGTCTTAGGCGACTCATTTCAAATGGCCAAATGCCGTTTCTTGTCACTAGAGAGAAAATTTTCAAGAGACCCTATCTTTAAATCAAGATACTTAGAGTTCATGCGTGAATATGAACGCTTAGGGCACATGACCCAAAACAAAGAATTTTTTTCTAATAATAGTCCTCAACAGGTCAACTATTATTTACCTCATCACGGTGTGATACGTGAATCCAGTACTACTACAAAGCTTCGTACAGTCTTTGATGCTAGCGCAGCTACTAGCACTGGTGTGTCACTCAATGACATACAGATAGTTGGGCCCACTGTACAGGAAGACTTATATTCCATCTTATTACGCTTTCGCCAGCACAAATATGTTGTTACAGGCGACGTTGAGAAGATGTACAGGGCTATTTGGATTGAGCCGTCACAGCGGTCTCTCCAACAAATTGTTTTTCGGTATGATTCGTCCGAACCATTAAGAACTTATACTCTTAATACTGTCACCTATGGCACAGCATCAGCTCCATACTTAGCTACAAGGTGTTTAGTGAGCCTGGCTTCGACCGCGGACGATGACAAAGTCAAGGAGTCCATAAAGAGAGATATTTACGTCGATGACTACTTGGGGGGCTCGTCCACGATAGAAGAAACGGTTAAACTTTGTAAAGGTGTCATAGCAACATTAGGAACAGCACATTTCAATTTAAGAAAATTCATGTCTAATAATCAAACAATTCTAGATAAAATAGCACCATCATCTTCTATGGCAAAAAACATTTTAGATATTTCAAGCAGTGATAATGTTCAAGTTTCATCAAAAACATTAGGATTGAATTGGATTTGTGATTCAGACGTATTGTCATTTTCAATCAACATTGATCTTCACCAAAAGGTAAGTAATTAGTCAAATATTTGACCCTCTTGGTCTCGTAGGTCCATGTGTTGTCAACGCAAAAATAATTATGCAAAAATTATGGATTGAACAATATTCTTGGGATGATGATGTCTCAACATACATAAAAGAATCATGGAATTCGTTTGTGGAAACCTTACCACTTCTCAATAATTTAAAAATTCCTCGATGGGTTTTGTCAGATCAGTCCAATAATTTTGAATTACACATATTTTCAGATGCCTCTGAGCAAGCCTATGGTGCATGTATATACATTCGTTCTGTCAATAATTCAGGTTCGGTATCTGTACACTTGCTAACATCCAAAAGTAGAATAGCACCAATCAAGCCGACAACCATTCCTCGTCTTGAGCTTTGTGGAGCTTTGCTAGCGGCAAGATTGTGTGGCAAGGTACTGAAATCGTTAACGTTAAAATTTCATAAGTGTAGATTCTGGTGTGATTCCACAATTGTATTAGGATGGTTACGTACACCCCCAAATAAACTCAAAAGTTTTGTACGCAACCGGGTTCATGAGATCCAAGAAAGCACGCATGGCACGCTTTTGTGATTCATGATTGGCCCTTGTTTATAACATTTTTAAAAAATAATTTATGATTTAATTTGTTTGTTATAGAGTTTTTTTTTCTATAAGTACTAATATGTTAAGCTCTTTATTGTGAATGTTGTGTCACCTGCTAAGGTACATGCATCGGTACAGTTTGCAATTATTGTAGTTATCCCTATAAATGTGTTTAATGTATGTACTGTTTGGTGTCCTTATAATAAATAAATAAATAAATAAATGGCCATCCTTGGAGCTATGTGCAGTCGAAGTCCAACCCGGCTGACCTTATAACTCGCGGGCTGAAGGCTGATCTGATCAGCGGTTCTTCGCTCTGGTGGTCGGGTCCAGAGTTTTTGGCACTAAAAGAGCATGACTGGCCTAGCATGCCAAACATAAGATCTAGTCAGGATCTACCGGAATTAGTCACTTGTTCTTTTACAGTTGAGGAAACCACCAACGCAGACTCAATTTACAATTTAATTCACAAATCTTCTAAATTTACTCGCTTACAGAATACAATGGCATACATTAAAAGATTTATATTTAACTGTCGAAATAATACTAAAAAACTCACAGGATGTCTGACTGTCGAGGAGCTTCAAGATTCATTAAAAACAATACTTTATAAGTCACAATTAGAAATGTTTCCAATTGAGCATTCAATTCTTAAAAACGGAAAGGTATTGCCTAAGAAAAATAACCTTGTTAGCTGAAATCCATTTGTAGACAATGATAACTTGTTGCGTGTAGGCGGTAGGCTCGATAATTCACCATATAGCTACGATACAAAGCATCCAATTTTGTTATGTAAAAAACACAATCTAACCAAAATTATTTTCGAACATTTTCATATAAAGCATTTACATGCACCACCTCAACTTCTTTTAAGTAACATTAGACAAAAATACTGGCCGTTACGTGGTAAAGACTTAGCCAAGTCTACAGTGAAAAAATGTGTCCGTTGTTTTAGACACAACGCTAAAGGGACCCAACCTATCATGGGACAGTTACCAGCCTCGCGTACAGATCTTGAATTCCCATTTCTAAATAGCTCTGTTGATTACTGCGGGCCCGTGATGATAGCTGACCGCAAAGGGAGGGGTTCTAGGTTAGTCAAGTCATATTTGGCAATCTTTATTTGTAATGCAGTTAAGGCCTGTCACATCGAGCTCGTTACAGCCTTGTCCAGTGAAGCTTACATAGCTGCGTTGAATTTGTCTCCCGTCGAGGGAAACCTAAAAGCATCATATCTGATAATGGAACTTCATTGGGACCTGCAATGAGTTAGCCCAGTTCCTGGCTGACTCAAGTCTTAAGATAGAGGGTCATATGGCTCAAGAAGGTATTGATTTCAAATTTGTGCCAGCCTACACTCCACATTTTAATGGTTTGGCTGAGGCTGCCGTTCGTTCAGCTAAATATCATCTCAAGCCCATTTTAGAAATGTCTCACTTGACTTATGAGGAAATGGCTACGTGCCTTTCTCAAGTTGAGGCTGTTCTCAATTCCCGTCCACTCACTCCACTATCCACTGATCCTTCAGACCTCTCCGCCCTCACACCGGCTCATTTTTTAATTGGACGTTCTCTATTAGCTGTCCCGTACCCACAGGTATCCAATGTCAATATAAATCGCCTCGGTAGATTTAGAAGGATCCAGTGCATTAGTCAACATTTCTGGAGTCGCTTTTCCCAGGAGTAAATCAGTAGCCTGCAACAACGGCTCAAGTGGACATCTTCCTCTGGGGAACTTAAGCTTGGGACTCTTGTGTTAATCAAGGATAAGAATTTACCTCCGCTGCTGTGGGCGTTGGGACGAGTGAGTCATCTTTATCCTGGTGGAGACGGTGTCACCCGAGTGGTGGAAATCAAGACAAAGGGAGGAACCATAAGAAGGGCATTTAATAATATTTGCCCTCTTCCAGATTTTTGAAGTTACTACTTCAACCCGGGCAGCATGTTGAGGGACATCACTGTTGCACCCGTACATCCCTAGCAGCCCGGGTAGCGGGGTACGGGGAGACCTGCCTCTATGCGCCAGTCATGGCTTGAACCGGAGCGGGATCGGCCGCGCCCGGCGCGGCCTTTTGGTTCTACCGTGGCTCATAACACCTCTGTACGCCAAGGAGGAAACATCTATACAAACTGCATCGACACCCTGGCCAGGGACTTCAAGACTCAACACACAGTAAGATACAACATAATATAAGGTGACCGGCGTGTTCCACAGCGCGTAAGTTACAGTCTAATTTATCACACATTTAACAAGTACACTTAACCTAACAATCACAGCAATGCACGATATTTATCATTTGAATATACGGATACACTACAACATATAATTCACTTTACTTTAACGTCGAAAACACTGCCTACATAGATTTATAATATCAGCAATCTTTCAACAACAACCTAAATGGGTTGTCGATCTTTGACAATAATTGAAATTGCTCGCCGTCTGCTATCGTGTTGCTGTCAAATGTCGTACGTAATACCGTACTTGTTGTTACAAGGGGAATCGATTGCATTTTTAGTTCCCTAATTGTTCGCTAGATCGCGATACTATCGATTGTTCGCTGTCACGTCGCTATTGCTAATACGTAATACAAAAAATATGTTTGACAGCGATATTGTACAATTTACGCCTATCGCATTGCTGTTGCAAGATACAGAATCAGCCTGCGGCTGTGACAAGAGCCCGACGAATGAGGTCGTTCAGGCAGTGATGTCGGGAGATGCGGCCGGCGCTTCGCTGACAGGACAGACCGTGGTGTCCGAGGCTGTCCACGTTTGCGCCACAAACGCAGCGGTAGGGGATGACGTGGGGGTGCCAAGACGCAGGGAAGTGGCTGATCGGAAAGCGGTTCTAACAAGTAATGTGCCTGTATTAGGTGACGGCAACGCTTGTAGCCAAAGGCCCGACTCCCACTTCTCCGCAGCTAAGAGGCGAGCCTGCCCCACAGGACTAGAGGACGTATTAAGAAGATTATTCCGTACCAGTCTGCAGCACTTTGCAGACTGGTACGGAATAATCTTCTTAATACGAGCCACTGCTCGTCCCAGAGCCTTTGGGAAAAAGAGTTGTCAGGCAATTGCCTACAAGTACTAATTTCGCTTCAGGCGTCCTTGGCCTCGTCCAGAAAGGGAACTATAATGGAGTAGGATTGGTGCTTTAGTATTTTGAAGATGAGTCTATGGTTGGCGTGGACTGAGGACAAGAAGGCCGGGAGTGATATGTCGGAAGGTTTTCGAACACCCAGGCCACCGAAACTTACTGGAAGCGTTGCCTGAGTCCATGAGCGGTCATCAAAATTTATGTTCAAAATCGTGGAGAGCGTATGTCTTATGGTATCATCCAACTGTTTGAGAAGTTAAGGGAACTTCCACAGTTGACAACACTGCAAGACATACGTAAATTTTGGTACGAAAATGCAATAACGGATTAGGGTGACAGTTAATTTGGAGGAGGTGGTCTAAAGTTTCACTAAATTTTTGAAATTTATTATTTATGAATTCTGGGACAGACTCGTCTAAAATAGACTAGAAGAGCGAATCCTTATCGATGACAGACAGTTGTGGAGCTATTTCTTTAAAGCTGGATATAATCGCATTCCTATCCCAACTCCCCAACTGTCTGGCACAAAAAGTACGCACTTTCCTAGGTTCAGCTCCAGACCTATTTTTTTGAACTCTCGGATCAGAGTCTGGAAGTCGGATAGTACAGTGGGAGCATCGCTTCCAATGAAACTACACCCGACGGCCAGAACGCCTCCACCTCGAGGGTAGACAAAAGTGTAGTCGGGACTCTTACCACAAAGGAACTGAAGTTCACTTTGTGTCGCAGTCTCGACGACACGTCTCGACGCTCAACCCTTAAAGTGTAGGTGGTCTTCTCATGAGTGTAGCTCACGACGTCTTCCATCATGGACCAGTGCAGGTGGGACACGTACAGCTGCGTTGCGGGTACCTCACACCGTAAGCGCAGCTCGGGTACGTAGGGTGCGGTGCCGCGATGGTTGCGGACGGTAGGCTTCCTCTTCTTTATTCTCTCTACCAGAATGAAACCCTCCTCATCGCACCTCCTGCTCTTGTCCTCGGCCGGTTGAAGAGATTCAGCCTTGCGGCTCTGCTTGGCCTTGGGGTTCTTCTCAGCCTTGGGGCTCTCCATCTCCCCCTTTGATTTCCGCGGGGGTGCGGGGTGAGCAGCAACACTGGCATACTTTTTCTGCTGAGTCGATGGATTCTTCAGCTTCGGCTCGATCGCTAGCGACGAGGCTTGGGCGGTTGTTGACCCGTCCAATTTCGCTGACATGGCCAACGACGAGTCAATCTGCGCCACGCGATGCGTGTTTACGTAGGCAAACGGATGATCAGGTGACCTACTTAGAGAATTATTATTACTTTTTATTTTCAATATTTTACACAGATGGTATTTTCGGATGCATCCAGTCTACCTTGCATCTCGTCCAGCTCTGCCTTCATGGTGTTAAACTTTCTCAGCAGGCTGGAGATTTCGACGTGATCCAAGGTAAGCACCGGCAGCTTGTGGAGATTATTAGCCACAAAGGCCGATACGGCCACGGGATCCGTCTGCTTCAACAGGGTGATGATGTCCTGTAAGCTACGTTCGCCTCCATCTCTTCTTCTTAACGGTAACATCTTCGCAGTCTTGCCGAGCGCTTCATACATATATATATGAAGCGCTCGGCAAGCAAATTCATACATATAGCTTCGCCTTGTGAATCTCCTCGTTGGTGTAGGTTAGGGTGGTAAACTGGATCTGACCGCGACTGTACACTTGCTGCACGATGCCGTCCTCGTCCATGGTGTTGATAAAGTGCTGGATAAACGCCAGCAACTCATTCGCAATGAGCGCCATGGTGACGTAGCGGCAGTCAGCCGCGACGCGCGAAATATTAAATATTATTTAATATTTGCAACATGTGCCGATTTGCGGAGCGCGACCGCTTGCTAGCGCTCTACGTACGACACTCATGTTTAGATTATTATTATAGGAGTTTATAATAGAGGTAAGTTTTCTGGAACGGATATCGTCTTTTATAAGACATGTATTAAAATGCTCCATCAAAATAATATGCTCAAAGGAAGGGGTAAATTCTATTAAAGAATTAGGGGTAAATGTAAATATTAGGTTAACCTTAGTTACGAGTCGTTGATGTAATTGATTAATATTAATATTATAGAATAATTGTTTATGTGTGAACACTAACGGTCTTATTCATAAAAACTTATAGAACACATAAAGTGTTCTATAAGATCACTATAAGAAGATTGCCAAAAAATTGTATTCATAACAGCATTATATCAACAAAGAGTTCTATAAACCTATCATAAAGTTATAGAGGCCAGGACCCTACTTTAACAGTACTATAAGATACAAGATGGCCGAACTCATAACAGCTGATTAGAGCTGATTACTAAAAAACTGACATTTGACACAAATATTTTGTCACTGTTATTTTGTAAACAAAATAATTATTTCTGATTTTATAAAATAATGCAAGCTTTACACATCTTTGATGTCATTGTACAACTAGAAAAGAGTACCTACGCGTCGAAGAAAAGTGTACATAGGTAGGGTTGATCCGTTTTCTTTGGACGTCCGTCCTTACTATGGTCCAATTTTAGGTGTATCATATATATGCCTTTTAACAGTTGAGGTCAATTGCAATGCCATTAAAACTACTTTTATAATAATGTTAGGTACTACAAAAATAAATTCAAATAGGTACGATAAATTGATCGTTGACAACAGTTGACAACTTGAAGCATTTGAATTTTGACGTTCCGTATTGCGTAGACAACAAATCTTCTACAAATTGTAGTTTTATGCTGTCATGTTGTCTTTGATCAGACGTATTTGGACAATCCTTTGAGTATTTTGGGACAATCGATACATATTATCTATGATCGATTCAATATGTTCGTCCAACTTGTTTGCCAACTTCCTAATAATGGCAACATTTTTGCTTAAAGACAATTGTTAGTTATAGTAGGTTTATAGAACTGTTATGAATAGACAATTTTATCGAACGCTATATAAGCCTATCGAGCATTTTAACTATTATCCGTTATAAACGTTTTATAAGCTTTTTTTATGAATAACACCGTAAATGTATAAACGTATTAAAATATGGGCTGTGGCAACTGTAGTAACCCCAAGCCTATAAAACGGCGACAAACACCCAGTCAGGCTCACACGGGAAGCCGACATATTCAGGTGATGTTACCTACTTATTGGTTTGGCATTGCTCTAATCTTAAAATATGTGTTTAATATTATTTGATTTTTTATGGCATTATTATTTTAAATAATTAATTAATTACTATTATAATAAATAAATAAATAAAATAAAATGTGTTTATTTCAGGTGTCATAGACCCATAAAATTTGACTTATAATTAAAATATAATATATAACATCACAATAAATATTCAAAGACAATTTAATAATTTAAATCATGCGTAAAAATAAATTATGAATTAAAATAAATAAAAATAATTAAATTTTAGGAAATGTCATGGCGAGAAATTAAAGTAATTAAATTGAATTTATTAAATTAAAACAAATAAATTAAAATTACCATAAAAAGTTAAAATCATAAAATAGAAAACAAAATAAAATAAAAACTACTCGTAATACGTCAAATTGTGATGTTGCAACTGCCTCTATATCAGGATATGTTTGTTACAGCAGTGCCTGATATAGGGCAGTCAAGTCTGTCGGCTATCATGGCCGGCACCGTATTGGAGCTGGCCCGCACTCTGCGCACGAGGGACGCGCATCTTTTGCGCATGGTTGCATAAAAGCTATCAGTGCGCGCCGCGGCAAACATGCCAGAGGCGCTGCAGAAACGGGGCAGCCCCAGCACGGCTCTAAAAGCGTTATTGAACTGGACACGGATGGCGCTGTATGCCCGCTGCGTATAGTCGGCCCACAGAGCGCAGGTGTACAGCGAGGTGCAGTACGCACGGAAAAGCGTGATCTTCACCCCGTCGGAACACCGCGCAAACTTGCGGGCCAACATATTCGCCCGTACAGACAGCGCCCTCCGCTCCCGCTCCATGTCAGCGTCATCCCTGAGGACGGCGGTGACGATGTGTCCCAGGTATAGTTGCAAAACTTCTGAAAAATTCCGAATAATTCCGGAATACTTCTAGGAAAGTTTCTTTAAATTTGAATTATTCAAAATGAATTTAATTAAGATTTTTATTTTTGCTGAAAAATCATATTTTGCATCAATCGTCGACCGCCGCCGCGCCGCCCTCTATGCGTCGCCCGCCGGCCGCTGCCACACGAGCGAGACGGCGGGGCGCGGCGGCGCGGGAGGGAGATGCTCCCCGGAGAAGTTTTCCCCCGCGCGAGAAAGATTCGTACCCCGCAATCGAATGTTTCCGAATGTTTCCGTGGAATATTTCGCCGGAATAATTCAATGGTAATATACCTAGGTGTTAGTTTATGGTGTATGGTGGTTGAATGAATTATTTGTTCAGTAGCACATACGTAAGTAAAATATAAATGTTTATTTTATTATAAATGGGATTGATTAAGTATATAATGTTGATATTTTTTGTATGTACAATAGCTCTGTACGCATCGATTTTGATGCAGTTTTCAGAACAATATTATTTAGTACCTACTATATGTATACGTGACATAAAAAATGTTGAAATAAATAATGTTTAAATAAGTAAAAAGATGGAACCTGTAGTAAGGACGAGAAATAAAAATACATGTACCTAGCTCGAATTAGAATATGTATTCCAATATCTATACTAATATTATAAAGCTGAAGAGTTTGTTTGTTTGAACGCGCTAATCTCAGGAACTACTGGTACGAATTGAAAAATTCTTTGTGTTGGATAGTCCACTTATCGAGGAAGGCTTTAGGCTATAATATAGACAACAGGCGAAACCACCACCAAACGAAGACTTTATTGAAGAGGTGCTCTGACGACTTTATTAAATGATGCGACGTGCAATCAAGTCACAACCATAAACTCAAATATACCTACCGCTCACAACACAACTGAAGATAAACCCCCTTACTAATAAACGCTGTATAAGCTTTGAATAGTTACAGTGTTTTGTCTTCTTCTATCGAATTAAAAATGTCACTTGTGTGATGTGAACAAAACACTGTATAGTATATTCAAAGCTTATACAGCGTTATAATAAAGTTGTCAAGTTGTAAAGTTGGAAGTTGTAAATTAATACCCCCTTACTAATGTAAGGGGGTATTAGTTTACAACTTCCAAGCGCAATTTTTCTCGTTTTTTTTTTTTTTTTGAGTTGAAATATTCCCAAAGTTTCGGAATATTTCGGAATACTTCCGAAGTATTCGACGGGAATGATTCGGAATTTTTCCCGCCAGCATCTATAGTCCCAGGTACTTAAATTCATAGACTCTATCTAAGGGAGTTTATATGATTGTGAAAAGTTAGTGTTGTTCACGACATTATTTCCTTTAGTTGATGTATGGTTTATTTCTAGCTATTAGCACATGTTACTTTTGAATCTGAATATGTAGTTCTAAATTATAGTTCGGAAATGTAACGTTAGATTAATAGTGTTTTGCAAATAGAAAATGAGTTTTTTATTAAATATCATAGCTACCCACATGTTTTTGTTATTTTCGATTTAATAAACAATTTTAACTAATCTCTGTTTAATATGAAAGATCTACCTACCTCTTATTTGTGGGGTAGGTTGAGATAAATGCATTTGCTATAACAATTACATATTCAAATTGAAATACCAGTAAATAAACCCCTGTTTATATATTAACTGACCTATTCAATATCATCCTAAAAACTGAATATATCCCTTAACAATGGACAAAAAGCCACATAATAGTAATAGACTAAAAAGGTGACAAAGATGACATTGGAAACTATCGCCCAATAAGTCTCATGTCCAACATATACAAAATATTTGCTTAAAATATCCTAAACCGCGTAACAACTAAATTGGACGAACAACAACCAATTGAGCAGGCAAGCTACAGATCCGGATATTCCACCCTAGACTACATGCATGCACTGAAGCAAATTATTGAGAAAAGTCAAGAATCTGGTTACCCTGTGTACCTGGCCTTCATCAACAAAGCCTTTGATTCATTAGAACATTCCTACATATGGCAAGCACTGAAGAACCAAGGTATTGAGGGCAAATACATCAGAATTATTAGAAACGTGTACTGCGACAGTTGTGCTCTGGTTAAGACATCTCTTGGGGAATTTATTCCCTATAAAAAGAGGAGTCCGGCAGGGCGACCCACTCTCGCCGAAGTTATTAATCTGCGTTCTGGAGGAAATATTTAAAAGTGTGGGACCAGAGTGGGACCAATTTGTCATTAATATAAATGGCATCAAAATCAACAATTTAAGGTTGGTTCGCAGACGACATCGTTCTCATAGCCGAAACGCCCGAGGATCTAAAAATTATGATTCAAGAACTAGCCGATAAGAGCAAGACGGTGGGGCTAACCATGAACAAATCCAAGACCAAAGTCATGACAAACCGATTAGAGACCACAATAATTGTTGAAGGGGAAAATGTGGAATATGTTCAAACCTACATAATATATCTGGGACAACTAATATCATTTAGCGACCAAATGGACCAGGAACTAGAACGAAGAATAACCAACGCTTGGAGAAGGTTTTGGTCACTGAAAAATATCTTAAAAAAACAAACAATACTCCATAGCAATAAAACGGAAAATTTTCAACACCTGCATTCTGCTTATTCTAACATATGGATGCCCAACATGGACAGTCACAAAAAACAACTTCAAAAACTTGGATGTTGCCAAAGAACAATGGAAATAGGATGACAGCATGGGTACCGCGACACAATGCAAAAAGAAAAAGAGGGAGACCACGAATGAGATGGTCAGATGACCTCACAGGGGTTGCTGGCCCAGTGTGGGTCAGGCTAGCAAGAGACAGGCTCAGATGGAAGGAAACAGAAGAGGCCTTTGTGTCAAAAGGACACGCTGATCAAATATAAATAATATAATAAACAAAGTGTGTAATGTGTAGTAATTGTATTGTATCAGCAAATAAAGGCTTTGAAATTGAAAATATATTAATATCACTTATTAACTAAATATTACTTTTAATTAATAAAATTATGTCGGTATCCTGACCTGACAATAATTTATTTGTAGTAAGTACATTGTTTTATTAGGTTGACCTTTAGAATAGGCTACCATTCGAGAATTAATTCCTTAAGAGTACACTAGTCAGCGGCTCGAACTCACTGGGAGGCGCTGCCTAAATGCATGCTATTTCACCCAACATGGCAGGAAATGGATAGACTCATAAAAGAGCAGTGAAGCTATAGTGCACACATATGTAGGGGAAGGGGGGCATGATGGGGTAGCTAAGAAAAATAACCAAAATACAGCATAATCACAATGTTTATTAGTCTCATTAATTAATGGCACGTTATGTCATTAATCTATCTTTGATTTGGTACAGTCTTTGGAGAGTCAACATATCACATTTTTTAATAATTAATAATTAATAGGAACATTATGAAAAACCATCTTGCCCCATACTATGGGGTATGATGGGGTTATGAAATTGGGGCATGATGGGGAAGGCTAGTCGTTCTCACAAAACAAACAAAATGTGTATTTCCTCCAGATCTTCATCGTCCACGGCAGCACAAGCGTTGTGAGCCCAACGCCCACAGAGCTGGCAGTCTACCCAAGGTTCTGACGACCCCACACCCAATATAATCTTGCCTCATAAGGTCACTCTGTACAAAAAAAACTAATAAAATGTTTAACGGATTCCTACAAACAACATACCATATCAAAATAAATGACACTAGTAACCAAAGATCAAAAAAACATAAATGGGGTGATCATAATTACTTTAAAATAATGACGTTTAACCTTACAAAAAATTAGATCGACGAATCGCTAAGCCAGTTTTTTGTTTGTAAACAAAAAACGCGTGCACTCTCACTCACAATTTCTCTAGCACTCATCGTCGGTTGAATGAGACTTCCTATTGGCTTATTGTTTTATATTCACAAATGTCTAGTTTCTTACCTAGCTACAACGTCATGCCCCCCCTTCCCCTATAACCGCTTTGTAAAGTTTATTATGCGCTACGCATACATACCTACGCACAATTTCATTCAATAGGTATGTATAGAGTTCGCTGCACGCTTCTTTGACTCACGCGGTAGCTAGGCCTACCTAGCCTATAATGGATACCTATATAATAATAATATTATCCATTTAAATATCTACACAAATAAATAAAATTGAAGTGTCTGTTTGTAATTTTAAATTAACAGATTTTTTATTATTTAATTTGAAAGTATATATTACTCACAGTAAAAATCTTTTTTTTGTTTTTTTTTTGTCTGTCCGACTGTCTGTCCGCTTGTTCCGGCTAATTTCTGAAACGGCTGGACTAATTTTCACGTGACTTTCACTGGCTGATGTTATAAGCAGTAATTTTGGCTACTTTTATCTAAGGGTTTCGTTTAAAAAAGTAGGGATCCGTTTTTGTTGGTTCTACGCAAACGAAGTTGTGGGGACTAGCTAGTCTATATCTTCTATACTAATATAATAAAGGGGAAAAGTTTGTTTGTTTTCATTGAATAGGTTCCGAAACTACTGGACCGATTTTGAAGCAAATTGGCACAGATGTAAAGTAGACGACGGGGAAGGACATAGGCTACTTTTTATTGCGGAAAATGTACGGTTTCTGCGAATAAAATGTATAAAAAATAACGTATAAAAATGAAACTTCCAAAATATAGGTACCTACCCAACTTAGGTAAGCTCATCACGTTCAAAAAACTACAACAAATTGGATAATTCTATTATCTGGCAAACAGAGAAAAAATCTTATATCATGTAAAGTAACGCTGGGACTATAATACTGTCCGAATTCAAAAGACTGGGTAAAATTCAGAGCATTTCAAATAGAACTTTCCGCTAATAGAATAGAACTGAAAAGCAAACACACGACTGTCGATTTGTACGACATTGATTTTTGACTCCGAATTTTCCTCGCCCTTCCGGATTCCGGACAAATACTCCCAAAATTAGTAGTACCTACGTACTTAGTCAGACCGCCCGCGCCGGGGATGCCTTGAATTTGGTGGTGAGTGTCGCGGCGCATTAGTTGATACTTGACACAGAATAGAGACTAACTTTCAGTTGTTATAAAAATTAGACCTTATACCTAATATTTTCCATAACTGATTGAATGTACTGTTGGTTCTTGGTGGAAGTTCATGTTCATAATAATATAACACAACTTTTTATACACACTTTCCCATTTTATTTAGAATTTTTACAATAATTTATATATAAACGACCTCTGTGGCTCAGTGGTTCAGCGCTTTGGTGCTCAAGCCGGAGGTCGCAGGTTCGAATCCTGCCGAAGGAACAAAAAGTTTTTCTGTGTTCCTGGGTCATGGATGTGTATTAAATATGTGTAATAATATAATAAAAATCTTATATATGTGTATAGTATAAAAGTATTAAATATACTTCCCGTTGTCTGGTACCTGTAACACAAGTTCTTCTGATACTTAGCACGGGGCCAGATTGACGTGGTGTGAAGCGTCCATAAATATTATTATTATTATTATTATAAAAAAAAAAAAAACACGACCGGTTTCGATTAACTCATCATCAGGTGATGATGATCTCACCTGATGATGAGTTAATCGAAACCGGTCGTGTTTATATATAAATTATTGTAAAAATTCTAAATAAAGTGGAAAAGTGTGTATAAAAAAAAAAAAAGTTGTGTTATATTATTATAATATTTTCCAGTCATCCCTGGTAGATACTAAATCGGCAGGTAACTGTGTTGGTACTAAGCAGGCGTATAGGTCTACCAGAATCTGATGGCATTTTAAAAAAAATAAAAAATGTGATTTTCATATGGCAATGTCAAGTATGACCCGTCAAATCAAAGTACGTGATCTGTCAACAGCTGTTAAAATTTTGTGATTAAGTTCTTGGAATTTGTTGTTTTTGTGAAAATATCCAAAAAGGCAATTCGATCTCAAGCGAGAAATATTGTTTTCTATGTCTATAGTAAAATACAGAAAGAAGAAGGTGTAAATCGAACTCAATCTTATAATTTAAAGCTTGTGGTAGAGTTGACCGGTAAGTTAGAGTGAACTGTTTTGATACTTTTAGTTTTTTTATATTTTCTTAGGTAATTATTGTGACTTCTTTAAATGTGTTTCCAGTACTACTATAAGGTGAATCGTAGCTGATGGCACATCGAATGATGGTTTGTTTTCCATACCTGGTAAAAGGAGGAGGAGGAAAAAAGAAAATCAATATAAGACAGTTTCGATTTATAGTTGATTAAGAATTAAGTAAACGAGTTCTATACAGTTCGGAAGGAAATTACAACATTCAATAAACTGTTGCTAATTTAATTGTATGTTATTCGTAATAAATAAGTATATAAAGTAATTCACGATTGATTTATTTTTCATGAAATATCATTATCATTACATAGTATAAAACAAAGTCCCTTTTTTGTCTGTCCCCTATGTATGCTTAAATCTTTAAAACTACGCAACGGATTTTGATGCCATTTTTTTAACAGATAGAGTGATTTAACGGGAAGGTTTTTAGGTATGTAACATGCATAACATAGTAGAGGTACACAAATAATTTTAGAGGTTTCTAAAGTCCTAAAAAATCACATATTTTGCGCTTACATTGAAAATGCTGGCTGAACACTACGAGATAGATCAAAATTATGTACTACAGTTGTATTCATCTTTAAAAAGCCTACAAAAAAGTCCGCGATGGCATATGTCTATCTCTTAGGGATAACCCACAATAACCATTTTTTATCCTTTACTTTATTTTAATTAAATAGCTTATTTACAAAGCGATTTTAAGCAATACAGTATTAATCCTTATCCAATTAAGTACCTTAAATACATTTTGCATTTAAGATAGATCAATACTGCCCTTTACGGCATGTAATTTAAATGAATATTTTCGAAGATATTACAGATTTATAATGCAGGGATATAGTGTTGCTGCGCGGCGCGGGCGCTCGCGTTTCTACATCGCGCTATCGAAAACGCGGGACGTATACAGTATAAAGAGGTTCACGAATATTTTGAACTGCAGCACAGAATACATAATAGTAACTGCAGTTCTTAATTCTTATGGAATATCCAGAGGTGGTTTGTCAGTTTTGTTGGAATGTCAAATAACTTTACTTACTACATAGTACATAGTATTTATACTATGTACTATGTAGTAAGTAAAGTTTGTTTTAACATGTCGCTTTATCTGTCTGTCCCTATGTAGATATAGTATATTGTATGCTTAATCTTGTATGCTGATCTTTAAATCTACGCAAATCTTTAAGTAGGTATTTAGTCTTTAAGATTATGGTAAAAATTATATTCAAGTGCCATAAATATAATATTATGTAAGTATATTATCAAGTGGTCGCGCATGTCGTGTCGAGGTTATAGGGTCCCATTTTTAACAATTTGCATTGGGCAAACCTAAAAGCATTTTCAATATTGTATCAGAAGTATATTGCTGTAAGAAGGTAGAGCGTTATTCGCCGAAGTAGTTTTTTCTCCAAGAACACTATTCCACGCGGGCGAAGCCGCGGGCAAAAGCTAGTTTTCTATATTACACACCGAACATTCTTCACACAGTCTTATTATAATTCATGTTCAATAATACTAAAGACATAATTAAAAATTAACCAGTATCAAGATCGTTTAATCCTGTTTCCCCAGTATTGCACGCTACAAAATTTTATTTCCCTATTTGCCATGAGATTCTGGTACACCTATAGTGTGTTGAGAGTTGATGTAGGTAGGGTATGTTATTATTCCACAAATTTTACTATTCGAATAATTCAAATATATTGGCTAACCATTATTCGAATATATTCGATTAATTCAAATAATACGAATACTGATAAACTTTTGTAAATACATTTTAATGTCTAAAGGACTATAATAATATTACAGTTTTTTTTTATTATTTATTTTTTCGTTTGTTTAAATTTGGGGTAAAACATTTATGAGAGTCGGAACACTGCACAAAAATAGGAATATATGCTGTAAAAGTAGGTACTCTGTTCTAATAAAATAGAGCTAATTATTATTTTTAAACAAACAATCAAAACGACTTCCAAAGTAAAAATACCCAAAAAAGTATGAAATAAAACCTTTTTTCTAAATAATTCCTCTTTTAAATTTGGCTAAAATTTTAACTTAATTTTGAAATCGCTACCAGCCCAAACAATTACAGTATTTTAAAGAACTTACGTTCAAAAGAGATGTTTGATTTTGGGCCAGTTCTATGTACACTACATAGGTAAATAGGAAAAAAATATGGGAATTTCATAAAAATACGAAAAAAATAATTTGAAGAAGGGTACATGCGTACAAAAATGATTATTTAAAGAGTTTTTTATTGCGAGAACACTATTTTAGGGCGGCCATGACTTTTGACTTGACTTTTGACGTAGTACACAGTTTTACGAAGAGACGTCATTCGTCTTTCTTTGTCAAAAGTCATGTCATTGACAAAATGACATTCTTCAGTTAATTCTGATCTGATCCGCCATGTTTTTTTTACTTTGTGTTGCTCTCCTTGACGAAGTTAATTTAAATGTACATGGAAACGAAGTGAAATTAAACAAAATAAAGAATAGGAAACGTTTACTATATTATGTAGCTATATTTACATATACTGTACATAGGGCTGGCCCAGGCCTCATACATTTCTTGAATATCTCTTTTGTTGGTACCGACTTCAAAATTAAAGAAGATTGAGTAGAGAAATAGTATATGCGCTAAGCTTCCATTAGGTATTGTTATTAAGATGATGATGATGATTACTGTAAGTTACAAAGTGAAATATGCTTGCAGTTCTTTAAACAATGTTGAAATTTCTAAACGCGTATCTTTATAAACTGTGGAGTTCTGTTCAGTGCATTTGGATCCAAGAAACACCATGGCACAAAATCTTATTTTATGGTAGCATAATATGCTTGTGTTACTTCAGAAAAAGTGAAAATCACTGTATGTGTCCATATAAATTTCGAGGAGTTCCCTCAATTCCTCATGGATCACATCATCAGGTTATTTCTTTTGTGACTAAACGACCAATTTTGAATTATCCTGTACAACAACAGAATAATTTTACAAATAGGTTCATAAATGGCAGATTAATGTCCAAAAGATATCCGTGTTGGTGAAAAATCAATAATCATCATAATATGATGATGTATGGTGTCATAATGGTGTTGATAATAATGATTACAGTTCAGGCATATGCTTCTTTACACAAATCCCCAAACATGTACCTACCTATCTATAAGGAGTCAGAAGTTCTGTTTTGCACTTTTGGATCCAGGGTATACCTTGGTGCAAAATTTAATTTTTTGGTAGCATATGCTTGGATTACCTACTGCAGAAAAAGTCGAAATTACCATATTAATATGTGTCCATATAAATTTGGAGGAGTTCCCTCGATTCCTCATAGATCCCATCATCAGGTCCACCACTTTTTTGGAAACTGGACCAACTTGGGATTATACTATTTACATCAAAACAAGAATTTTGAAAATCGGTCCACAGACGGCGGAAATATCATCTAACAGGAAAAACAGTTGACCTTAAGGCTATCCGTGCAACTTAAGCCTAAGCGCTGAAATTACGCATTAGACAAAATTTCAGCGCTTAGGCTTTTAAACTTATCGAGCTCAAAAAATTTTCACTGATAATTTTCTTTTGCTCTCCGAGCTCAAAACTCTGATGAAAGTTTAATAAAACACGATTTTTTGAAATTTGAAACTGTCATAACTTTGGAATGAATCAACCGATTTTCACGCGATTGGTGGCAATCGATTCAGTTTTTTATGTCCTTTGAAAGAATCGACAACATTTTTTTTTTAATGAAAAAATTCGGAGTAATTCTGAAAAAACACTTTTTTCGGTTTTCTTTCCTGCACGATATCTCTCGGTCATATCAACCGATTTTGACGGGATTAGCGTGACGTGGATTTTCAAGGTTAAGAGTTAATTAGTTTTTGGAGTTGATCGATAAAGCCGTTTAAAAGTTATTCCAAAAAAATCACTTTAAAATATTTTTTTCACAGTTTTTTTTTGAGATTTCTTAAATCTATCTGTCCGAATCGGTCCAAATTGTATTCAAAATCTAAGTTTGGCTAAGCCCTTTCGAATGGCGCCAGCCGCTATAAAATCGTTCAAACCGTTCAAAAGAGGCTTACATACTTACACACACACGGGGGTAGTCAGGGAAGCTTCCTGTGACCTCAGAACGTCGAGATCTGATGAGAATTCGATTTTTACAAAACGGGGTAAAACCAGTACCTAACTCCCCGATTTTTGAAAATCTTGGATTTTCTTAGCGGGAATTTGAAAATAAAAAATATATGCAGTAGAACGTATAACCACCTCCTTTTTGGAAGTCGTTTAAAAATCAAACCCACGATGTCGTTCTGTCATAATGATCCGCTCCAGACTAAATCGGTAATTATGTAAGCAACATAGGTAATGCTATCTACAGACACACGAATTTGGTACGGAGCGTACAGTGGACCATATCCGGAGACCTAATCCGGTGTCGCTACACACGCACGGATTTGGTACGGTGCAGTGGACCGTAAAGCTCGACACTCATGTGTTCGATTTTATGCTCTATTACATTAGCACAGAGTTCTGTTTACAGTGCTGTTTTTAAACGACGCCAATGATTCCCGCAATTCATTGATAACGGGCAGTGATACCAACTCTCAAAAATATTTCTCCCCAAATTTTACCCCTGATTACTTATACCATTAAAAAAAATTTAAAAAATTTTATTCAGTAAAAATACAATATTGTAAATTACAGGTAGATCAAAAGTTGGTAACAATTTATACTTAATCTACATAAAGTTTACAATAGCGCCTGAACTAGGATAAACCTGTGTTTCAGGCAAAAACAAGTGCTAATTACACTAACATTAATACTACAAACTTTTGGCATAACATAAAAAGGCTTAAAACTATGTATTAGTTAGGATTAATTTTGGTATGCAATAAAATATTACAGTACACTTATAAATTAGAGTAATAAATATATATTTTTTATACATTAACGCTATTTTAAGACTAGTAACAAATTTTCTGTTTCCTCATACGTCAATTTTTGAAGTGAGTTCTTTAGATTAATTTTACAATTGTAATAGTTAAGGGCATATATTTTGAATAAAGCATTAATTCTATTGTAAAGAAGTAGGCCTAAAAATATATAAAATTTTGCAGTAAAAGCATGTTTTGTATCTGCTTTCAATGGACAAACGATATCTTTCCGCCTTTTATTAATGAAATCCGAGCAATAGGGTAGAGATGTGTGCTGCTTTAGAACTGTATTTAATATGAACAATTGACGAACTGTTAGTACTTGAAATGAATCATAAAGCAGGTTAGTTGGGAAAAAGAATGGACGGAAGTTACATACTTTGATGATTGCCCTCTGTGCTCTTTCAACTGTTAATAACAGTGTTTTACCCACTCCTCCCCAAGATGTAATACAGTAAGCTATTAAGGATTGGCATAAAGCAAAATAAACTTGCTTGATAAGCTGTTTGTCTGATATATGACGAATCTTTTTGAAAATAAATATCAGCTTACGCATCTTATCACATAGTTTATCAATGTGATGTTTAAAAGACAGATTTTCATCTAAAGTTATGCCTAAATACTTAACTTCGTTTATTATTCCAATGTTAGGACATATTGTGCATTCGCTACTAGTGGAGGGAGTTTTGCAGTAGTGGGCATACAGTGTTTGGTTAGTAGGAGCTAAGGTGGATTTGCGCATTGAGAACTTTATATATTTCGTTTTTTCTGGATTCAAAGTTAATAAATGAGTCCGAAGCCATACGTTAACAATGTTGAACCCGTGTTGCGCATACTCGAATACTTTATTGTATGAGTTAGATGAAAAAATTAGTGCAGTATCATCAGCGTATGATATGGTTATGCCGTGGTCCAGGGTTAGTTCACACAAATCATTAATGTAGATTAGGAACAGTGTTGGCCCTAAAATACTTCCTTGTGGGACACCATATTGTGTATTATTTACATATGAGCTAAAACCATTTCCAATCTTAACACATTGAGTGCGCTCTTCTAAGTAGCTTTGAAATAATTTTAGCTGGTTACCTCTTATTCCTATGCATTCAAGCTTATGCAAAAGGATTTCGGTTGACACTGTGTCAAATGCTTTGGCAAGGTCAAGGAATAATCCAATTACATGATTACCTTTATAGACATTGACAGGTCTAAGAGATAATAAGCTAGAAAGAAAGGTTATGTGTTTAACATAAAGACTTACGCGTGAATAACATAAAACTAACTTGTCTTAATCTGATTTCACTCCCAATACATATTCATATCCCTGGCTATATACACACATTAAAATAATTTTTATTATTACATACAAATTGATTCAAAAGGAGTAAACTCTAAACATCCTGTCCCCTAGTAAACCACCGTACATATTTTCCCTAATTTTGGGGGGTACATCCCTAAGTTGGCAACACTGATACCGTTGTACGGCCTAACCGCCGGACTGCTCTACACACGCACGGATATGGTACGGAGCGGACCAGATCAGATGCGGACAACGGCGAACTCTTCGCCTTCTTCTTATGTTCGCCGGACTGCCCTACACATGCTCGGAGCGTACTAGATCCGTACCAAATTCGTGTGTCTGTAGACACCATTAAAGCGGGGCATTCACTAGACGGACATGCCCGCGGGCAAGCCTGTAGGTATGCCCGACAGGCTTCGCTACTATTAGGTCTGTGTAGTGTATTACCGTCGCGGGCCGTCCGGCAGACTGCCCGATGAAGTCCGCGAGATCTCATTTTGTCTGCGCGTGCACAGGCAGCCCGCGGTGAGCATTCACATTCAGACAATGTGAATGCTCACCGCGGGCTGCCTGTGCACAGACGTTGAATGACAGCAAGCCGAGCAGACGTCCGTTTATTTAATATTTGTTTAACTTGCGGAGCATATTTACTTTCTAATGAGTTTTAATGACAATAAAATATTCAATTTATTATTTACAGTTGTATGCAAGTAATCGTTCTCTTGGAGTCACTAACAGCCTCATCTTAGTCTTTTGTTTTGTAATTTTAGGCGCAATAATTTGTAGTAAAAATTCAAATGACTATATTATTATAGAGTCATTTGAATTTTTACTACAACTTATCGCGCCTAAAATCTGTACAATAGGGAATATGCACGTATTTTTTTCATTTTTTTATATAGGTCTATCTTGTTTGGTAAACCGCATGGTAAAATCAGTTTTTTGATATCATTAAAAATAACGAAG
The DNA here is from genome assembly GCA_905404095.1 of Glaucopsyche alexis. NCBI lineage: Eukaryota > Metazoa > Arthropoda > Insecta > Lepidoptera > Lycaenidae > Glaucopsyche > Glaucopsyche alexis. Next base: position 4,304,402 of record FR990063.1, on the reverse strand, counting down.
ATATGAACGTTTAAAGTAGTCTATTAGACAGAGAGATCGGACGTGTATCGTGACGTCACATAACACGACTTTCATAGAAAGTTCATACTAAATTTCGTTTTGCTAGAAAGAGATAGATTACAAACTTTGACCGCTCATATCTTGCTCATTTATCAACAGATATTGAAATTTTTTCCGCCATTTCCTTTAATTTTCAGTCTAGTATCATATTATTATGTTTTAAGCTATTTTTATATTTTCTGCATATTCCCTATTACTTACGTATGGAATATGGATATATTATATCCATATTCCATACGTAAGTAATTGTACAGTTCGCCTGGTTCTTCAATTTTTAATTCTTAAGGCAAATTTATATGACTATACTCGTTTCTATTCTGATTCCATTTTTTGCATCAATTCTTTTTCCTATATATTCATCTAAAGCAATTTTTCGCCTTTGCGTTGCCATATTATTGTGCACAACTAATCGCGAAGCCGTTACAAAGCAAACTGATCGGCCTGTGTAGTGTATTGCGGCGACAGACTTGCCCGGACAGACTGCCTGCTTAAGCGGAGAATTCACTAGACGGACATGCCCGCAGGCAGTCTGTCCGGGCAAGTCTGTCGCCGCAATACACTACACAGGCCGATCAGTTTGCTTTGTAACGGCTTCGCGATTAGTTGTGCACAATTATATGGCAACGCAAAGGCGAAAAATTGCTTTAGATGAAAAGAAAGAGAATTTGGTGCAAAAAATGTAATCAGAATAGAAACTAGTATAGTCATAATATCATTTGCATAAAGAATTCAAAATTGAAGAACCAGGCGATCTGAACAATTACTAACGTATGGAATATAGATGTCACCGTAAAATTGTAAAAACCGTTAGATTGTAAAATAACTAACATGATTGTAAAAATATGCCGAAAGACTAAAAACTATTTATTCACGTCGGAAGTCTATCAACATTTTACAATTTCACTATTTTTTTTACAATCAACTGGTTTTTACAATTTTACGGTATTAACATATATATATATATATATATATATAGAGTCATTTGAATTTTTACTACAACTTATCGCGCCTAAAATTACAAAACAAAATACCAAGATGAGGCTGTCAGTGACTCCAAGAGAACGATTACTTGCATACAATTGTAAATATTAAATTGAATATTTTATTCTCATTAAAACTCATTACAAAATAAATATGCTCCGCAAGTTAAACAAATATTTAATAAACGGACGTCTGTCTGGCTTGCTGTCATTCAACGTCTGTGCACAGGCAGCCCGCGGTGAGCATTCACGTTCAGACATGTCCGTGCCCGCGCAGACAAAATGAGATCTCGCGGACTTGCATCGGGCAGTCTGCCGGACGGCCCGCGACGGTAATACACTACACAGACCTAATAGTAGCGAAGCCTGTCGGACATGCCTGTGGGCTTGCCTGCGGGCATGTCCGTCTAATGAATTCCCCGCTTGAGTAAACAAGATAACTGTAAAAAAAAAGCACTCGAAAAAGAGTTTAATGTTGTATCTAAAAAACTTCATATCTGGTTATATTCTTAAAAACGTGGGTGGTAAATCTTTAAAACCAAAAAATAAAATTTTTTGAATTTCAACTTGACCGTGTTTTTTGTATCTCTTTGTGTTTTAAATTTTTATAATAATAATAATTTATTAAATAATGTAATATTTTCCGCTTTATGCAAGTTTTTTACTTATAATAAAATATCTATTTTTGATTAAAAAATAAACATATTCGCTTTATTCGTATTATTCGAATACTGGATCCCGTCATATTCGAATAATATTCCCTAGATGTAGGTTCTTTTACCGACTACGACTTGGAGTAGCAGTTGAAATAACCTAACCTAACCAAGAGCATGTCAGGACATGTCTGTAACTATCAACGCGCAATAGGTTTTCTTTAATTTACTTCAAAAGTTATTGTCCCATTTCGCTCAAAATAATTTTCCTCAAGTGTTTTTAGCATGATCTATCAGCATGGAAACTAATAAGTTTCTATCTCGTATAGTTTAGAAATGCCACGGGGGGACCAACTTATAAACCATTTTGGAGGCCGATTACTCGAAAAAGTAAATTACTTTGTGAAAAGGTGAAGTATGAAACCTTACCCTTATTATAAAAGTCTTATTCAACGATACTCCACACAATGGGGTAGAATGAAAAATAATTTTCATCCCCACTTCACATGTACGGAGAGCCCCTCACTAACCTAACCTAACCTAACCCAACCCCTCAAATGTAAAATTATTATTATTTTATGATGGCAAAACCGAGATCTATACACATTCTTTAATTATACCGTAATTCATCTATTTATATTCATAATTACAGGAGCCAGAAGCGCGGACGAACAGACATACACACGAATGGACGGACGGACAGAGCGAAACTGTAAGGGTTCCTCAAGCATTAGGTACGAAACCCTAAAAAGGATAAGGTTGGCACAAGGGCTTGAAAATATTCGAATATTCTATTTTTGGGCACTATTCGAATTATAAAAAAACCTTCTTATGTTTTAATATAATTGTCAGCGTAAAATTGTAAAAACGGTTAGATTGTAATATAACTAGTAAATGTTGATAGACTTCCGACGCGAATATGCTGCCTTATAATTTAACACATTATTTTTCGTTAGATTATAAATATATAGTTATTATTAAAATCGACATATTTTTACAATCTCGATAGTTATTTTACAATCTAACGGTTTTTACAATTTTACGGTGACACAATCACTACTTTACTTTATTAGTTTTTAAGTTATTGCGTAATATTATGTCCTGCATGCCACTTTCACACACTCTAGTTTAGGAGTTAGCGAAAAACAGACAAACAGACGTGCGCCAACTCATTTTGAGAGCGACGCGCGGGGCCCTTCCGGAGCGACGCGGCGCAGGCGGCGCGCGGTGCGACGAGGCCGGGCGCGGGCGGGAGGTTCGCGTCGCCGTGAAATAATTTTTAAGTTTCGAGCGGCCGCGCGGCTGCTTCGAACTTACGATACTGTCTTATAAGTAAGTATGTAAATAAAAGAAGTCTGGGAAATATAGACAGTTCTAAAACTATTTCACACAGAAAGTGCCCGTCGTCGCCCGCTGCCATTCCGATCGGCCCTATGCCCTATACGTCTCTATTTGTACCAAATCGCGAAGTAGGTTAAATAAAGCGTGATACCTAACTAAATCTACAGTCTTCTGTGAAGATTGGATTTTCTTGTACATATGTCGCAGCTATATTTTTCACTTATATCTGTTATTAAATTTTGCTTTAAATAAAAATTTTGTGAGAATTTAATTGAACAAATGGGGCATTTCACGTCAAGCGGACAACCAAAAAAGGTAGATCGTGAATTTTGTTTATATTCTGGTCAGTTATACTTCTAGGTGACGTAGATGTGTACACAATACTTTTTAGTAGAAACAATAATTTTTAGTTTTTGTTAACAATAAATTGATATAATTAATAAGCATCCAAAAATAACGGACTTCACTCTTAGTAAATTTTTAAAAGCTCATAACTCAGCAATAAAGTATGATACGAAAAAAATATTGTGTGTACATATCTACGTCACCTAGAAGTATAAGTGACCAGAATATAAACGAAATTCACGACCTCACCTTTTTTTGGTTGCCCGCTTGGCGTGAAATGCCCCAAATGTCAGTCAGCTGTGTGCGTTGTAATCTGTATGTGTAGTTAGGTGTTTGTTTGAAATTCTCTTTAGCTGTTTGGTTTCTCACCTATATTATGTGCCATTAGGTGGCGCTTTAAATTGCCCTTTCGTGAGAATGTCTTTGAACATATGTCGCAGCTGTATGGTTTCTCCCCCGTATGTATCACTAGGTGGCTGTTTAAATGGTCCTTTCGTAAGAATGTCTTTGAACATATGTCGCAGCTGTATAATTTCTCCCCCGTATGTATCACTAGGTGGCTGTTTAAATGGTCCTTTCGTAAGAATGTCTTTGAACATATGTTGCAGCTGTATAGTTTCTCACCTCTATGTATCACTAGGTGGCTGTTTAAATTACCCTTTAGTGAGAATGTCTTTGAACATATGTTGCAGCTGTATGGTTTCTCACCTGTATGTACAGGTAAGTGTTTGTTTAAATTGCCCTTTAGTGAGAATGTCTTTGAACATATGTTGCAGCTGTATGGTTTCTCACCTGTATGTATCATTTGGTGGTCGTTTAAATGGCCCTTTTGTGAGAATGTCTTTGAACATGTGTCGCAGCTGTATTGTTTATCCCCCGTATGACTCATGATGTGTAGTAGTAATTTGGTTTTGCAGGGAAACGTCTTCAAACAAACATCGCAGCTGTAACACCCGGACTGAGCTTCACCGGCATGGTCTCGCCCCTCGCAGTCATTTGTGTTGTCTTGCTCGTCGTCTCGTTCAATACCTACACAAAAGTACTGTTATGATAATGTTTACTTCAACAACTAAACTAATACACTGGGCAATACTTTATTTTTTACTAATTATTTTTAAGATTGTAGGTTCTATTTCACAGGAAATAATTAAGTTGTAGAATATTTTAGCATTTATTAAGACTTCCCCTTTTTTGATTCGGCTTTAGATCTTTACAATCCCCCTTACTAATAAACGCTGTATAAGCTTTGAATAGTTACACAGTGTTTTGTCTCCTTCTATCGAATTAAAGTCTTCTGCCACCTTAATATTGCATAACAGACTGTTTTATAATGAAAATATGCAATAAAAAAAAATTGCAGTCGTTTCAAGGTGGAGCCCCACTTGTGAACAATTATCGCTTTCGCTGCGAAAACGGTTAAAGTTTCGCTAAAATTATGTATGACAGAATTGTTCCCCTTTAAAAGTTCTAAAAAAAAGTCTGCGACTGTATATGTCTATCTTTTAAGGTTGGCTCACAATAACCTTTTTATACCAAATTTGTGAGGGTGTTTTCATAAAGAAGATATCGCAGTTATAGAATAATCAAGCGCGCAATAATAATGTACGGCGCGCGGCGGGCAGTCATGAAGGGGGAAGCGCTTCTCCTTCTACGTAAATGAACGACGACTTGCGGGTAAATTTTAGCGATATCCCAAAGTAACTGTTCCAAGCGGACGAAGTAGGGGGGTATTATAAAGCTTAAAGTTGAAGAGTTTGTTTGTTTGAACGCGTTAATCTCAGGAACTACTGGTTCGAATTGAAAAATTATTTTTGTGTTGGAGAGTGTCATTTATCGAGGAAAAATTATTATTTTTGTGTTGAATAGTGTCATTTATGGAGAAATCATTAGGCTTGTTGGAAATAGACAATGTAAATATAATTATGCTGGTAATACTTTTATTATTGTCTATGCGTTTTTCTTTTTACAAGATGTCTGTCTGTTTCCGTTCGGCCCCGTTCGCTAAATACTACGGTGTGTAAAGTATGTATAACGTTTAATAAAACAAGTATAGAGGATTATTACTTTTTATTTATACAAAACTACAGGTTATGGGCCCAGACTCGTAAATAAATCTGAAATATAATAAAAGGTAAGAAGAATACTGCACGTGAAAATTACCGGCACCCGGCATTTTTTTTGAGGTTAAGAAAATTGCAAACGTGCGGGAAGGAGTGATCACGACTCACGAGTAGGCAGGAAAGCAAAAGGCGAGAGCAAATATGGATGGAAATCTTAGTATCATCAAGTTAGAGGGGCCGAAAAACTGGAACACCTGGAAGTTTCAAATAACAGTCGTATTAAGAGGCAAAGAGTTGTTAGATGTGGTCGAAGGAAAATTTAAAAAGACAGAGGAAAATACGCAGGCGTGGCAGACGAAAGATGCGAAAGCTCAAACTATAATAGTCACACGTATTAGTGAAGAAGTTATGATACATATAATATCATGCAGCACGGCTGCTGATATGTGGAATAAGTTGATCGCTGTTTATGAACAAAAAAGTGAAACTAATATACATATTGTACAACAACGCTTTTTCCAGTTTAAATATGAAGAGGGAATTCAGATGTCTCTTTTCCTATCTAAAATTAAGGAAATGCAAAATCAATTGCGGCAATTAGGAGAAGAAATATCAGATAAATTTGTTGTGACTAAAGTGCTAATGTCATTGCCTGATTGTTATAAACATTTTGTCTCAGCCTGGGAGTCGGCACCTGATGAAAAACAAACATACAACAACTTGGTGGCGAGATTATTGGTTGAGGAGGAACGTATGAAGGAGAAAGCTGATGAAATACCGCAAACTTCAGCCTTTGTTGCAAATAATACAGTGAACAAGAAAAGTGTAAAGTGCTTTAAATGTAATAGACTTGGCCATTATCAGTCGGAGTGTAGGAGTAAGGTGAAAGACAATAATAAGACTGATTTGGTGAACAGACCTAGTAATAAAAGGTGTTTTTACTGCAACAAGCTTGGACATTTTAAACATGAGTGTAGATATCGGCTCAACAAAGAGAGCAATGCATTTGTGGTGTCAGGGACATTTGATACATTAAATGAACGTTATTCGCATTCAAAGTGGGTGGTAGACACAGGTGCGAGTGAACATATGTGCCGTGAAAGACAATTGTTTACTTCATTTTCATCTCTTGAAAAGAAGTCTGTAATAGTAGGAAACGGAACGGCAATCAGTGCATTAGGTTGTGGACAGGTGGCAGCACAGGTATTTAATGGACATGAGTGGATTGATACTACATTCACAAACGTGTTGTTTGTACCGGACCTTGAGGCTAATTTACTATCTGTGAATCGTGTGACAGATAGAGGTTATATTATGAAGACTGATGGGCACAAATGCAACTTCTACAAAAAGGAAAAACTTTGTGCAATCGCAAATCGTCACGAAAAAATGTATATAATGGATTTGCGCCTAAAATGTAGTGCTGCTAATGTGACTCAAGTGAAACCATCCCTAAGTGAGTGGCACGAAAAATTAGTGCACCAAAACATACAACATGTAAAGAAGGTGCTTGCAAACAATAATATTGATGCAACGGAGGATTTTATTGGTCATTGTAAAGGATGTTTAGAGGGCAAAGCTCATCGCTTGCCTTTCAATATAAGTCATACAACAACTTCAAGGACATGTGAATTGATTCATGCCGATGTGTGTGGCCCAATGGACGAGACTTCCATCGGAGGAGCCAAGTACTTTCTTCTTCTGAAAGATGATTTTTCATGTTATAGGACTGTCTATTTTTTGAAAGGGAAGTATGAAGTCAAAACCTTTGTTGAGAAATTTATAAAGATGAGTGAAAATATGACAGGTAATAAAATTATATACTTCCGGAGTGATAATGGCTTAGAATTCGTTAATAAGGGCATGAAAGAAATGTTTACCCACTGCGGAATTATACATCAGACAACAGTCACATACACTCCACAGCAGAATGGAAAAGCCGAACGGGAAAACAGGACATTAGTTGAAGCGGCTCGATCTCTACTGTATTCCAAAGGATTACCTAAGAAATTATGGGCAGAGGCTATAAATACTGCATGCTATGTGATAAACAGAACAGGATTTAGTACTGACAAAGTCAAAACTCCATATGAGGCTTGGACGGGCAAGAGTTTCAATATACAACATTTGGAGATTTTTGGAACACCTGTATTCATACACATCCCAAATGAAAAGAGAACAAAATGGGACCCTAAAGGTGAAAATGGAATTATGGTTGGCTATGGAGAGGAAACAAAAGGATATAGAATATTTTTTGAGAAAAACAATACTGTTCAGATAAAGAGAGATGTTATATTTTTAAAGAACTCAAAGGAATTAAATCACAATATAATATTGGAAGATGAAGAAGAAGAGAGAGAAATGTCAAGCCAAAATGTGAATATAACATTGCCAGAAGAAGACTCAAGCGCTACAAGTTCTGAAGGTTCCGACATAGATAGTGTGTACGAACCATGTACAAGTGAAGAGTGCAGTGATGATGAAGCAATGGTCTCACAGCCACAGATGAGGGGGCGTAGTCAGCGTACGAGAAAGAAAACATCATTTTACAGATGCAACAATGCAGTATTGTTAGATGAGGATGAACCGAGAACATATCGGGAAGCTATGAGACATGAAAATGCATCAGAATGGGAGGAGGCAATTAGGACTGAGCTGAACACACTAGCAGAAAACAGGACATGGGAACACTGTGAGAAGCCAAATGATTGTAAGGTAATTACTAGTAAATGGGTATTCAAAATTAAGTATATTAATGGGGTAAAACAGTTTAAGGCCAGATTAGTAGCTAGAGGTTTTGAGCAAAATGACGATATTGATTATAATGATATTTATGCACCAGTAGCAAAGCTAACTACTTTTCGATTATTTGTGTCTGTTGCAACTATGTTAAACTTACCAATCCATCAAATGGATGTCACAGGAGCATTTCTGTATGGGGAACTTAGAGATGATGTATACTTGCAATTACCAGAAGGGGCATTTAGTGGAAATAAAAATATTGTTAAACTGCATAAGTCATTATATGGCTTAAAAATGTCTCCTAAACATTGGAATGATAAGTTTAACTCAATAATGTGTAGGGAAAACTTTATAAAGTCTAAAGCTGATTCGTGTCTTTATGTAAAGAGCAATGGTATATATAAAATTTATGTGTTATTGTATGTAGACGATATATTGACTTTTGGAACAGAGGAAAACAGCGTAAATGAGTTTAAAGATATGTTGTGTAGAGAATTTAAAATGAAGACTTTAGGTTTTATATCAGACTTTATTGGTATTAATGTAAAACAAAATTTACAGACAGGTGTTACTGAATTATCACAAAAAGAATATTTAGAAAATGTTTTAAAACGATTTCATATGGAAAATTGTAAGCCTGTATCATCCCCTATTGATCAAAATTTTGTATTGAATCAGAACTGTAATGAAAAGCCAGATAAAGGTATTGAAAACTTGTGTAGACAAATAATAGGATGTCTTATGTATGCAGTGTGTGGTACAAGGCCTGATTTGTCTATATCTGTATCTATTCTAAGTAGGTACCAGAATAAAGCTAATAATATGTTATTGTCAGCGTTGAAGAGAGTGTTAAGATATATTAAACATACATTAGATTATAAACTTGTTTATAAATGTGATGATAAAAGAAAACTAATTGGATACTGTGATGCTAACTGGGGTGGAGATTTAGTTGATAGGAAATCTACCACAGGCTTTTGTTTCATGTTTAAAAATTGTTTGATTGCTTGGTGCTCTAAAAAACAATGTTCAGTTAGCCTCTCTTCAACAGAATCAGAATATATATCTATGAGTATGGCCGCTAGCGAGGCCTGTTGGATACTAAACATATTGAAAGATTTATTTCCAAATGAAAACATGTGTCCGGTTACTATGATGTGTGACAATCAATCTGCTATTAAAGTGGCTAGTACAGATTGTATAAAAAGACTGAAACATATAGATATACGCTACCACTATGTTAGAGAATTAATTAAGAAAGGAAAAATTGTTGTGAGCTATGTTAAAACTGAGGACCAGCTAGCAGATGCATTAACAAAACCTTTGAATGCTATATTGTTGTTAAAATTTGTTAATAAGTGTATGTGTAACTTAAGGGAGTAAAATTTATAATTAATATTACATTGAAAGGGGGTGTTGGAAATAGACAATGTAAATATAATTATGCTGGTAATACTTTTATTATTGTCTATGCGTTTTTCTTTTTACAAGATGTCTGTCTGTTTCCGTTCGGCCCCGTTCGCTAAATACTACGGTGTGTAAAGTATGTATAACGTTTAATAAAACAAGTATAGAGGATTATTACTTTTTATTTATACAAAACTACAAGGCTATAATATAATATCACGCTGCGACCAATAGGAGCGAAAAATCAGGGGAAAATGTGGAAAAAACGGGGAAAATTAATTATCTTTAAGGGCTTTCATTGTTTTTTGAACACGCTTATCTCAGGAACTGCTGGATCAAAAGGAAAAATTCTTTTTGTGTTGGATAGTCTATTACTTTAAGCTATACAGGAATACTTTTTCATCGGTACCAAAAATTTTACCACGTCATTGGTATCGATAATAGAGTACATTTCACAAATAGACGACGACCTTTGTACGACATCGCCTTAAAAATGATCGTTTTATTTGTCTTGCATATCTTCTGCTATTAATGTAATCAGCAGCCTGAGTGATATTTCGACGAAACTCGTCCAATGTCGCGATGGGTTTTGAGTAGACCCTGTCTTTAAGACAACCCCAATAGAAGAAGTCCAGGGGGTTAAAATCGGGTGAACGGGGTGGCCATAAGATAGGACCAAGTCGCCCGATCCAACGCTCTGGATACTCTTGATTTAAATATTCACAGGACGGGCATAATGTGCTGGGCAACCATCATTTTGGAACCACATGTTTAGGAGATCACTTAAGGGCACGTCGTCTAACAATTCTTGCAAGTCATTTTGTAAAAAGTTTAAATAACTATTGCCATCTAAGCTTCCTTGTAACTCAAGGGCCCAATTACTTTTCCATTTAATATGCCGGTCCATAGGTTAACCTTGAATTGATATTGGGATTTGTCTTGTCTCATCAAGTGCGGATTTTCTTTACTCCAACTATGTAGGTTGTGAAGATTTAAATACCCATCTTTATTGCATGTTGTTTCATCCGACTATAGAATTTTGTCTAGGAATTAGGGATCTTCACTGTGCCTTTGCATCATCACACGGCAAAATGTGACTCGTAGCGGATAGTCCCGCGGTAATAACGTCTGCACACGCCTGTAGTGATATGGGTGAAGCTTGTGACGTTTTAATATTCGATGTGCAGAACTTTTCGGGATTCCTGTAGCTTCTTCTATGGCACGTACCGAAGTAGTCGAATCATTTTCTATCTTATTGAGAACTTCTTCATCACGATCCAATCTAAGTCTTCCAGCGCTTCTCCTATTGGATGGCATACGACCCTCCGAAAACGCTTGATGCACATTAATAAACACTCGATAATCAGGATATCTTTGAGCATTTGGGTATCTTTCTCGATACAGTCTGCTAGCAGCGTTAGCATTACATCGGTATTCTCCATAGATTAAATGCATATTAGCGTATTCCTGTGGTGTGTACGGTTGCGGCATGTTAAACATTCAGGGTACTGATGGGGTTGCCAAGGTTTTGTAGTGCGTCAGGCATGCTGGCTGAGGCGCAAGTAGACGACTTTTTTGCTATCATTAGGAAGCGCAGCAGCTCAATGCTAACGAGGCTCCGGGCTAGCACCAACAGTATCCTGATGGCGTTGGCGGACAGGTGGGACTCTGCATTGCTCAAGCACTGGATCGGTCTACATGCGCCTGTAGCACGGCGCATGCTCATGTGATCATCCAGTGTCTGAGTAATGTATGTTTTTCATATATTATTGTATGTCCTAATAAAATTATATTATTCCTAATACATAATTACTAACCTACTAACATAGCTTCTAAGGAAAAATTGTTACTAATCTACCTACTAATAAATCATATGGGCTGTAATTGTCTGAAATAAAGATTTATTTATTTATAATTATTATTTATTTAAACGCCAAACAGTCCAAAATGCGCCAAAACTCTAAATCACAAAACACACAATCGTAGTCCAAGATAATGACAGGTCAGTTCTGTTTGCAGATCACTTCCAGTTCAAATAATGCCAGGTCAGTTAAGTTTGCAGGTCGATTCCAGTCCAAAAAAGAGCCACGTAAGTTGAATTGGGATAGGTGCGCAGTAAACAAAGGAGCAGAGCGTACTGAACTGACTTGCTGAGAATAATAACAGCTTCTCTACCTGCCCTGATTTTGTCTCTTTTTAACGTAAATATATCTCTCTCTATATATATATATATATATATATATATATCCCTCTCTAACATCTAAGTACATACTTAGATGGGCATACATATGCCCCATTCAAATTCCTAGAAATTGTAACAAGAACCCATTTTGGGCATGTAGTAAAAGTGATTACTGACAATTACAATTTAACGAATTTTGCCCCTGTTTAGAAAATAATAGGCCCATTTTTTTTTATAACTTGTTTTCCTAGAGTATTATACCATTTTGGAATGTTGGTTAGTTGCGTCAATTTTTGAAAAAACTTGCCATACTAGTGTTCATACTTTTTTTTTACACTACGATAAGTTAAAGTTGGTTAAAAGTAAAAGTTTTCAAAAAATTTAGGGAATAAAATAAGTTTCATTAATTTTCGTGATAAAACAAGAGTAATTCTGGATTTTTTAAGAATTGTGGTAGATAGCAGTGCTATTCAGGTTGCCTATAAAAAAAAAAGAAACAAATATTTAAAAAATTGTGGTCATGGTAGTGAAAAATATCATAAACAGTCTCAATTTCTGAAGAATTTCATATTTTTATATAACTTAAAATATAATTGGGATATATATTTTTTTCTTTTTTTCCCCGATTAGTCCGGGGCAGGTCTATCCTCCGGTGTTGGCTTATCGTTGAATTTTGGGACATGTTGTATATGAAAACTGTCATCATTATACGGCAGCGAGCGTATACTTAGTTTGGATGTAAGAGAATATTATCATATAATTAGAGGAGGATCATTTTATGTAGGAAATAAGATATTTTTAGTTTTTAAATTCCCGATAGTTTTAGCTGACATTTGAGGAGGTTAGGATCAAAAGGTAACATTTACACTTTTAAAAATATTTCAATAAACAAAAAATCTTTAGGTATAATGTTTAGGACATATGACAATTTTTTTTTCTTTGCCAATTATATTATTTAAGATTAGGGCATTCTATAGCTTTTTATTTTAATTATTTATGTTAGTATTAATTAATTAAATGACATAATAAATTTTAAATGTAACCCTTTGATTCGACTCAGAGTAATATTTTGTTCTCAAGTTAACTCAAGTAACCTTTTGTTCCAAGCTATTAAAAAAATGTCACCTTTTGATTCAACTTATCCACTTCTCAGATATCTCCGAATTTAAGTTTTAAATGTACTAGAAAATTAAAATTCTGCATACATATGGGCAAATCTGTATATTTTTGCAACACTGTTTTAGTCAACCCAAATTTCATTTGTTATAATATTCGTTCATCATTCATTACGTAGGATTGCGTCATCACTTGTGCTTACGATACGTTTACAAAGCGCTTTGTGCTACGTCCCTACGTATCCCGAAGTAACCGTTTCAGTGGTACTTTACGTAGCTTTAAATTTTTACAAAAGTTCCTGCTTGGGCTACTGGTGTTCAGCCTGCATTGTCCTAATCAAACTTGGAAACGACATTTTTTGTTGTTCCAACGCGGGCATCGAACGAGACTCGAGTCGAGAGCCAAGCTCTAAATCACTGGACCACGGAGACTGATAACCAATAAACTGATATGTGAACCTAGGCTAACGGCCTGTTTCAATAACCTGTCTACCAATAATTATTACTTTGTTAAAAACGTCAAATTTGTATCGCAAAAAACCCACAAATGATTGAATGACAATGTTTTTAAAAAGTAGTTATTGGTATATGTCATGGGATACTCATCCCAACTTACCTGTCTGGTAGTTGTGGTATAGTATACGGGTATGCGGCCCCGGCTTCCCTAGCTATTACTGTCCTATCCCTTGCCCTCCTGGGCGGTAATATCCTATATTTCCTATTTCCCACTCTAACTTACCAATCTTCCTTTCTACACCACCTATCCTTCCCTTTCCCTATTCCTACCCTCTCCACCAATCCGTGGGAACGCAATGGATAATCATAAAAATAATAATTATCCAAAATGGCGGCGATGTGGTTCGCCACCCATCACGTCTCGTTTCTCGCGGAGGCGAAAAGTGGCCCATGGAGAGCCGCTTCGCTACGTTGAATGTAAGAGGAGGAATGGATGGTAAGAATGAAAATGATCGTAGCAAGTGGAAAGAAGTGGTCTCTGCCTACCCCTACGGGAAAGAGGCGGTCTCTGCGACTCTGCCTACCCCTACGGGAAAAAGGCGTGATTATATGTATGTATGTATGTATGTAGTTATTGGTAGATAGCTAGGTTATTGAAACGGGCCGTGAGTTTACAGCTAGTATAAAATTGAAGTGTGACAGTTCAGTGCTTTTGGATCCAGGGTACACCTTGGTACAACATCTTATTTTTTGGTAGCATAATTTATGTTACTTCAGGAAGTCTAAATCACTATGTGTCCATATGAATTTCGAGGAATTCCCTCGATTCCTCATGGATCCCATCATCAAGTTTCCACTTTAATGACTAAAAGACCCTTTACAACAACAAAATAATTTTGCAAATAGCATAAACGGCAGAGTAATGTTCAAAATTCTCCGTGTTAGTGTAAAATACTATGAGAAGTACCTTTTATATGTGATGATGTATGGTGTGATGTTGGTGGTGATGATGACGATTACTCTAATTGACATGGTGGCATATGCTTGCAGTTCTTTAAACAACGTCGAAATCCCCAAACATGTATCTATAAGGAGTCAGGAGTTCTGTTCTGTACTTTTGGATCCAGGGTATACCTTGGAGCAAAATCTTACTTTTTGGTAGCATATGCTTAGACTACTTCAAAAAAAGTTAAAATCACCATATGTTTCCATATAAATTTCGAGGAGTTCCCTCGATTCCTCATGGATCCCATCATCAGGTCACCACTTTTTTTTAAACGGGACCAACTTGGGATTATACCCTTTACATCAAAAAAAGAATTTTGAAAATCGGTCCACAGACGGCGAAATTGTGGTCTAACATACAAAAAAAATAAAAAAAAGAATATATACAGCCGAACGTATAACCGCCTCCTTTTTTGGGAAGTCGGTTAATTAAAGTCAGTGACATTGTTAAAGATTTCGCTAATGCTAAAGCACGAAAAGTAACTTTTTTGTCAATACATTAGTGTGTGTGTGTGTATACTTGTATATATTTGTGTGTACGAGCGTCATGTAATATAATATAATAGTTTTTAATTAAATATTTTTAAAACAACTACAAAGTTGTGATTTTTTATTGTTGTAACTAGGGATGTTGCGGATGCATTTTTTTTTCACATCCGCGGAAGCGGATTGTAAGAGACTCACATCCGCGGATGCGGATGCGGATCTGTACATAAAACTAGTTGTTAGTTTTAAAAAACACACTAATATTCTTTATCTATACTTATAATATTATTATAAAGCTGAAGAATTTTTTTGTTTGTTTCTTTGAACGCGCCAATCTCAGGAACTACTGGTTAGAATTAAAAAAATCTTTTTGTGTTTTGATAGTCCATTCATCGAGGAAGGCTTTAGTTCGCTCACAATAACCTTTTTATGCTAACCAAATTTGTTCTAATTTTAAACATTATTTGTGAGGGTGTTTTCATAAAGATTATATTAATCCTTATCCAAGTAAATACGTTATTCATTACAAGCATTTATTATAGAAAAAATTTGCCGTTCACATCATTTGATTTCAATGAGTATTTTAGAAGATATCACAGTAATAGTCGCTGTCATAACCTGAGGGATCCCTTTTCCTTTTTTCTTGGCATTGCACTACCATGTTATGAAGAACGTTTTTTTTTGTTTAATTAACCCTATTTTGTTTTATATTTACTATTGTTTTCTTTTGTTGTATATATTTTATTTATGTTTGTGTAATTGTTGTAGAAGAGAGAAATACATGATTATTATTATTATTATTATTATGATTTTTAAATTTTTCATTTCTCCTTTAGGGGTATTTTACTAAAGTTGCGGGCTTGTGGCCAAACAACTTCAGGTAAGGTGGCGATTAATTATTATCATTAATTGATAAGAATTTCCGGACGATGCGGCATGTGTTGAGGATGACTGCTTTTTGTAAGGATATGAATGTGAGTGGGTGTATGTCAAGTGTTTTGAGCGATGTGTGTAGTGTTTTAGGAATGATGCCAGTGGTCGAAATGATTATAGGTATGGTTTTGACTGTGTTAACTTTCCACTGCGCTTTTATTTCTATATTCTATAGTGAGGTCTGTATATTTTGTTACTTTATTTGTGTGTGTGGAAGCGAGATTGTGTGAGTTGGGTATGGCGATGTCAATCAGGTAAACTGTTCTATTTTGTTTGTCGTGAAGGGTTATGTCAGGTCTATTGTGATGTACGGTCTTGTCAGTCAGTATTGTCCTGTCCCAGTATAGTTTGTAGTCAGGTGAGTCCAATATGATTTGTGGTGTGTATTTGTAGTATTGTGTTTTCTCTATGATGAGGTTATGCTTGAGTGCGAGTATCTGGTGTATGATTGCTGCTAC
Organism: Glaucopsyche alexis; assembly: GCA_905404095.1. Taxonomy (NCBI): domain Eukaryota; kingdom Metazoa; phylum Arthropoda; class Insecta; order Lepidoptera; family Lycaenidae; genus Glaucopsyche; species Glaucopsyche alexis. Next base: position 4,288,179 of record FR990063.1, on the reverse strand, counting down.
TTGGTCGTGTCTATGTTTGTAATCCGTTTGTGTGATGGATGAGCAAGCGCCGGTGATGTGTTGGATTGTTTCAGGTCGTCTGTGGCAGTGTCTGCAGTGGTCGCTACCTACACCGCTTTCTCGGATGATATATTTTCTATAGTTTTTAGTGTCTATAACCTGGTCCTGGATTGCTATCATAAAGCCTTCGGTTTCTGGAAACAGCTCGCCTTTCTTTAACCATGTGTTTGACGCTACCTTGTCAACATTCGTGTTGGTTAAATCCATACGATGGCGGCCGTGAAGAGACTTCTGTGCCCAAGCGTCTATTTCTTGTTGGTTCGGAATAATGTCAGTTGCTTTAGTTTTATCTGCGAGCAAGAGTGGCGTGAATGAGTCCGATTGGCAAATGGCGTTGTGTATTGGTGATTCCTGTGAGCGATTATGAAAATATGTTCGGAGGAGCGTGATCTGTTTGTTGTGAAGGTTTGTAATGTCTATTAGTCCTCTACCCCCTTCTGTTTTAGGTAAGGTCAACCTTTGAACACAGGACCTTGGGTGATGTTTTCTATGTTTTGTAAATGCCGTATTTATAGTTGTTTGGAGTGATTTAAGATCAGTTTTAGTCCACTTGATAATTCCAAACGAGTATGTAAGTATCGGTATAGCAAAAGTGTTCACAGCTTTAATTGTATTTTTTGAGTTAAGGTGTGTATTTAATATTTTATGTATTCTATTTTTAAATTTTTCTCGTAGTATCTTTTTTGTATCTTTGTGGTGTATTGCTTGTGTTTGGTTATATCCTAAGTACTTATATCCTTCTGCTTGGTCTACTGGTCCTACGATTTCATTATTGTTTAACTGGTATGATGTATGTTCAAGTTTTCCTTTATTTACCGATAGGATCTTACATTTGTCTACTCCGAATTCCATGCAAATATCATTTGAAAAAGTTTGAGTGATGTCAGCCAGGCAGTGTAAGTCATTAATGTTATTATTAGTAATAAAATAATAAAACGCGCATAAATGTACGGCGCGCGGCGAGCAGTCGTGAGGGGGAAGCGCTTCTCCTACGTAAATGAAGTCGCGGGTAAATTTTAACGACATCCCAAAGTAAATGTTCCACGCGGACGAAGTCGCGGGCAAAAGCTAGTTTAATAATAAAGTAGTGAGTTATTTGAATAATAATTAAATTTGAATATTGGAGCATTATATTTAACTAAAAGTAGAATGGCCGTTTTTTCGGACTCCGGTTTGTTTCGCAAGGGTTCGTATATTAATCCTGCGCTACTAAATAACTGTTTCCCTTTCTTTCTCGTCGCGACCTGCTACACATCCGCATCAGATCCGCATCGATTTATGCGGATGCGGATGTCTAAATCGATGCGGATGCTCCGCATATGCGGATGTGGATGCGAATATTCGCAACATCCCTGGTTGTAACCCCTTTCTTCCTACACTTTTTTGTTCCCGACATCATTGCATTATTTGCACCCGAATTTCCGTTTGAAAATATAACTGTAAGTATTCCATTTTGACCCCGCTCCTACTAGAGGGCGCCAGGGTACTGGTGCACACGGGCGCCACAAGGGCTAGAGCCGCCTCTGCATTTAAGTATAGAAAAGCCGAACCTTCTCAATCAACCAGGGGACTGCATACAGCAACTAAGAGCAACCCAGGAGCGAAGTCCGACGCGTCATAATGTTCTCCGCAACTGGACTTCATTTGATATTGCTCAATTTGCTATGAAACTTGGTCTGGATTCACGCGCACCAGCCGCGATGTGATGTGTGGTTATAGAAACGCAGCCTCAAATAAATGTTACAATAAATATAACAAGCTTTATAAAAAACTTGTGAAGGCCAGAAACAAAATTAAAATGTAATCACCAAAAAGATTTGTACTACCGACTCTCTTCTACTGTTAAATCCAGAAGATTGTGGCAAAAAAGTCTGTCAGTATCGCATTACATGGTGGCCCGTAGTTACTACATATTCCTAGAGGAAGTTAGCACGACCACAATATATACATACCTTCATCTCCAATCTCCTCTTCTATCTCTTGTTTTATTTCTACATTTTCCGTGCTCTGTTCCTGCCCTTGTTCTCCCCTGCCCTTGAGATCTTCTGTGACCGGGTGTTTAGTGGAACTTTGGCGATCATATTTGTCAATAACACTTTGACTTAACTTCACTATATTCACAACCAGAACCTTTGCCTTCTGCTGTGCATCAATATTGTCCACATTCGACAACTCCTGTGTAATGCTGGCAAGAGTATCTTCATACAAAATGGAAGGTTTCTCATCTACCTCAAAGTCATTGTCTAGACTTTCATCTTGTTTAAGCTCTAAAAATAACTCAGAAAAAGTAATAATAATATCTATGGACACTTTACACCACGTAAATCTGGCCCTGTGCTAAGTATCCAAAGAAAAAGACAACGAAAATGTATAAATTTTAATGCATACATTTAAGTTTTTACATATAATAAAAGCATATTACATATCCATGATCCAGAAATATTGTAAACTAAACAGTTTACAATATTTCTGGATCATCCCTCTGCAGGATTCGAACCCGCAACTCTGGGTTTGAGCGGTAACCCTGAGCTACTTTGCTGTGTTTTATTTAGTTACATATTATGTCAAGTAGAAAAAGTTACTGGGCCAACCAAGTAAAAGCCAAGAAACCTTGCAAGAGAATGTCTATTCTTCAAGGGACCCTTGGAACACAACTGTAACCTGCATCAGGTAAGAAAACATTATAACCTACCATTGTCGCTGAAAAGTTCTGTCCTCAATTCTAACTCCTGTTTCCTATATGAAGAGACGGTTGTGGTAGAATTAACCGCCGTCGCGTTTGTATTTTCTATAATTTCTTCCTGTAGAGCACCTAAAAATTACAGGAGTAAACTCAAGTGGCCAAAAAAGTAATCCATTGTAAATTGTAATAGCTAGATGAGCTTCGAAAGGACTCTTGTAGTTACAAGAACAGTATAAATTGTGTTAGTATAGGTGTCCATGTATATAACCTACTATTGTCATGGTAAAATTCCGTCTCTCCGTCTGACTCCTGTTTGATATGAGAGAGTGTTGTAGAAGTAATTATCTTTGTCCTGGAAGTTGATAGTTCTAACAAAGATCCAAAAACTCCAAAAGTAATGTTGATCTAAAAAAAAATAAACAAACTAAACTAGACATGTGAGTTAGTTACTTTGGGTGCCATTTTTATTGTAAATAAACTAATAGGCACTTAATTATAAAAATATTTTATATAAGTCATATTATTTTTTAATGTTTCTTTTATGTACCTTATTCTGGAATATATTAACAATGAGGCCCCGTGTCCTTACGGCCAGCTGCTGCAGCTGGTGACATTGCCGCAGTCTTGTGAGGCAAATGTAACACACCCAGCACTCATCATCTATAATCTATTGATGGTGATAAACAGACATATTAATATTACACATTTAATCATACATTATTCTATTCAACATGTTACAAATCCGTACAGTAAAAGCTCTTTATTCGCGGGGTTTATGTTCCATAAATATGTTCAGTTCCGAATACAGAAACCGTGAATATGGGATGGTAATTTGTATGGGATTATAGGAGATATGTTCCTAGCTAACAAAAGAAAAAAATAAATATATTGAAAAATCATTTTTTTTGAAGTTTTAATCTTCAGGTTTTACCAATGGTTTGTGTGGTTCACATCAAATGAGCATGATATGGATGCAAACGACTTTCTAAGGCGTAAACGATCAAGCATCTCTATTTTTATTTTACTTTAAGCGGTAACAGTTAACACTGATTTTTTTGGCATAGAAACTAGTTTTCTATTTTTTTTTGTCGAAATTAAAACACTGTTACTCGGTCAAAATGTTTGTAACGAATAGAAAGATGAAAAAATAATACTAATACTTGAACATTGATTAATAAGGTTGCTTTACTTAAGCATTCTGTTTGTTTATATTCTCAAAAACACTGACCGCGGCGAAGGCGGCTTATATCAAAGGAACCACCAAATCAATCAAACAACGGCGATAGCATTTGACAACACGCTTTAGGCGTATTATAGTCGTACAAGGATGTTTTGGCATGTTACTTTTAGTATTACGTATTGTTCTTAGTTGCGACACTCACGCCACCCATCCAAGTGCCAAAAGATCCTTGCAGGACTATAGTTTTAATAAGGCCTATTTTATATTTTTTTATCCATTTGCCGACACGTTGATCGATGTGCCAATTCGACCCGCGAATAAAGAAATCTTTTTTTTTTTATCAATATATTTGACGAGGCTTATGGTGCTCTTGGTATCTATGTCAGCCTCATAGTTTTATTCCAATTAAAAAAGACATAATATTGTATTCAATTGCGATAAAACATAAAATTTAATTAACAAACGGGCATCCCCATGAGAGAGGCAATGCCAAAATAATATTAATTTGTTCCCCAAACAAATTCTTCGGAAACATCCGACTTCTGAGGGGACTCCCTGGTAAATATCTTAAAATAAGTACCCCCCCTAGGGGGCGGGGAGGGGGAGGGGTAGACACCACCCCCAAGGTTGTTTTTTTTAGGAAACCCCCCCTTTAGTCACAGTAAGGGGTCAAAGTTTTTGGACTATGGTCAGTGTTTTTCTAATATTTTTGACGGTAAGGCATAAAATCGAGAGATTTCGTGGTAGGCGGGGGGGGGGGGGGGGGGGGGGGAGGGGGTTAATCTTTAGGAAACCCTCTCTTAGCCACATTAAGAGGTCAAATTTCAAGAGTTTTTGGACTATTTCAGTGTATCCATTTAAATTTCGACTGTAGAATTCTTAAAATCGGGATTTTAAGAATTCTAGGGTCCACCCTATCTCCTTTTCCCCATAGATAGATTCTGCAGGTAACCACGCCTTTGTCCTCAATAAGAGGTTAAATGAAGACGATTTTAACGTGATAAAAAAGTTAACTCAATAACAACTGGCTTCAATTATGAGTCGACGGAGCCCCGCGTAGCAGGGCTCCTACTTCTGGGTGGTTTACAAAAAAATAACCACGATGGCTAAGGCGGTAGCCATCGCTACGCTCCCGCCTTATCCATCTAACCTAACCCAATGAAGTCGTATTGGGCCAACTCGGAGTAATACATTGCTATTAATTACCTAAGAATTATATACTGTTCTCATACATTTCCTATATCACATTATATATAACTAGCGACCCGCCCCGGCTTCGCACGGGTACAATACTGATACTAATACTACAGAATGTCTTTAAACCTCTACCAAACGGGCGAAATTTAGTCAAAAGTTCAAAACAAACAGAAACAAATTAATATAGGTACCTACTAAAACTCAATGAAATAAGTAGGTGGGTATACTTTTATCGTATGAAATACCTATACTCTACAGGACTAACAATACAACAAACACTAAATAAATAGGTATTCAAGTAACTATCCATCATAGTTACAACGAACACAAAACTAAAAAATTACCCAATAATCTAAACTCCGCACGCGCACCCGCCTTGGTGACGCCCACTTCGCAACGGGCCATGCAGCAGAAATCGTAATATTTTAATTTCGCCATAACTTCAAAACCAAACATCCAATTTTAATCATTCAAAGACCAAATATTATCTACATAAACTGTACTTAGTGATGAAATAATTTATTTTGATAAGGATTAATAGCATAAGTAAAATAAACGCGTTTAAATATAGTCCAAAAAAAATTCAAGATTTCTAAATAAAAAAATGTTTTTTTTTTTTTTTTTTTTATGAAATATGGGGGCAAACGAGCAAACGGGTCACCTGATGGAAAGCAACTTCCGTCGCCCATGGACACTCGCAGCATCAGAAGAGCTGCAAGTGCGTTGCCGGCCTTTTAAGAGGGAATAGGGTAATAGGGGAGGGTAGGGAAGGGAATAGGGTAGGGGATTGGGCCTCCGGTAAACTCACTCACTCGGCGAAACACAGCGCAAACGCTGTTTCACGCCGGTTTTCTGTGAGCCCGTGGTATTTCTCCGGTCGAGCCGGCCCATTCGTGCCGAAGCATGGCTCTACCACGTAACCGTTGTTGTTGGTTGTTGTGCTTCACTCGACATAGATAGGTATAGTGTGTCGCGGACTTTTTTGTAGATATTTATAAGATCTACACTTAATTAGAACATTTTATGGTTCTATCTTTTATAGTTTAGGCAGCGTACGCAAAATAAGTAACTTTTCTGGTTGATTTTTTACACCTTGTGTCCGAAAACCCCAAATATCTTACGGAACCCTATTTTTTTCCAAAATAAAATTTAGCCTATGTTACTCGTGGATAATGTAGCTTTCGAATGGTGAAAGAATTTTTGAAATCGGTCCAGTACTTTTTGAGCCTATTCATTACAAACAAACAAACAAACAAACATACAAACAAAGTTTTCCTCTTTATAATATTAGTGTAGTAATATAATTACATTCTGAATTGATTGACACAAGATTTTTTTTTTTAATTTTTTTTTTTTGCAAAAACGGTCATGCGCCATCATAACAATACTAGTTCTGATGTTTACAGATTATAACGCGACTGTAAAAAAAAATCGGCCTCAAAATCGCTGGTGGCGCGATACGGAATATTTACCATTTGTACTAAGAAACCAGCGTCATTATACACATTTTAGTAATGAAAACAGTTTAGGTACGTAAGTAACTTTTGTAAAAAACGTGAAAAAAATATTAAAATTTTAATCACAAAAATGGGTATAAAAAGTAAAACACTTATTTCCTCGCCTTAAAATTGGTAGCAAAATGATGGGGTAAATACCTTCCACAAAACCCAACAATTAAAATATATAAATTCAGGCTACCACGTTCCATTTCACTACTACTACTACTACACATGTATTTTATTTTAAATGTAATTATTTAAATTTAGAAGCATTTCCTAAAAAAAATAATCATTGGGGGGGTCTAATTTAAGACTCACGAAGCCCCCTGCATCATTATTTTATTCAAATTAAAGGTACTTGTATTGAGACCCAACCCGGACTCCCTTTTCCCAATCATATGATTAAACTTGTTGAGTGGAACATGGCCGGAACGCAATCTCATAGCTGCAACCAAACTATTTCTAGAAATATTAACACCTTCAAACCATGGGCTCAGACCTGGCTCATTGTTCAAAGTCCTGTACCAGATCTTTACCCGTGAATACAGGAATTGGTCGCATATTTTTAATCCGCGAATAAGAAGCTTTTACTGTTTACTGATATTATTAACACAGCTAGTTTATGATTAGACATAATGCAGTTATTATTTATTTTTTGTTTTACAGTTTGCTCAATAACAAATACAATAATGAGTAGGCATAGACTATGTACATGGTAAAACAAAAACGGACTGCAATAATCGTAATATTGTATTTTTCTGTATTCTTTTTATTACATAAATGAATAGCTGACTGAAATAACTGAAAAATAATACAGATTTTCACAAGGAATAGTATACAAAAAATCGAACTGTTCAAAGATATGGCTGATTGTTCAAAGCACTTTTGTGTCTCGTGAAAACGCCCCATATAAAAGTCATACTAGTAAGTGACGTCACATATTAGTGTGTTGCTACATGGTTGTTACGAAATGTATGGCCATATGCACAAAATTTCTGATATCATGTAATTTTGAGCGTTTATGTTGATACATACCATAGTAAGTAAATATTTTTGTGTCTGATGTAAGTAATTATGTAATTTTATAAGTACACTATTGTTTTAAAAAATATTTCAACTTTTTTGTGACTTCTAAATGCGTATTAAAATTACAGAACTACACATAAAATCTCAGGATATGAAGGTACCTTAAAATTTGCGAGGTTCTCATAAACACTCTGCATATCAGTGTCGTAAATGTTAAAAGTTCTTTTATTTATAGATAAGCATATGATGCAACAAGTGTGCTTTAACATTTTGAAAATTTGTAGCTCTTTATGAGTAAAATAAAACATTAAATTCAGTAAAAATGAGAATGTTTACGATTTGTTATTTCCTATCTTCTTCTTCTTCATTTATTTATGACAGTCGCGGTTGCAAAATTTTTGCTCCATTCTAACAGTGTCGAGTAGGCTGTATTTAAAGAAATTGTTTCAGTTTTATTTAAAATTTTACTCTATACGAATTATTTGATTTATATTTCCTCATTAATAGCCTGTAAGTAACAACAAAAATTTATACATTTGTAGCGTGGCAGAAAACGCAACGCGCACCGTTATGAAGAAGGTAAGGAAGGCCAGGCTGTCAAGTACTTTGACAGCAGCCCCCTGATTACCTAACTTCGTTGAACTTCAATTCCAACGATGTCCAAGCTTGTATAAATTCTTGATGTATGTCGGGGTATTACGCAACTCATTGGTCATCAAGAGCGAACTAGAGTGAACTAAATGAACTAAATGCTAATATGTAATTCAAATTCGTTTGTCATGGTCATCATTTTGACATTACAACTTTTTAAAAACACAATTTAAAAAGTTAAAATGTCAAAAAAGATTGCGCGAGCCTACCCTCTGGAGCGTCCCGTCACCATTGTATGGTTGTTCATTTTGCCCCCTTCAAGCGCCCGGCCACCGTTGTACGGTCGTTGAGTAGTAGGCACGAAAAACAGCAACATTAAGTGCGAAAACAATGTTTGTCCCTTTTTATCGTATAACATATTGAAGCTAATGAAAAGGACGACAAATCTATGCCCCACCCATATACAATCTTGACAAGTAACAAAACCAATAGCCACTTGAAATCAACTCAAGTGGTGTCGAATTTCATTATTTGTTTAGTTCACTTCAGTGCAGGATTACAGTGTGTTGTGAAGTGCAACTTTGTTAAGAATATTTTTGGTGAGTAGCTAATGTTATCTAAAATGAATATAACATAAATTTTCGTCATAGTTTTGCTTTTAGAATTTGTTTTTTATTATTTAGTTGCGTCCATAATGCGTCCATAAACCAACTCAAGAAAAAACCGTTACAAAAACGGTTTTTTTTCTTAATAAGCTATGAATATTTCTGTTATTATTTAACTTTCAATAATAGAAAATATTGTTAACTATCGTTTTACTATAACAAAAGAAGTAGTTAGTGCTTTAATAAAATTAAAAAATAAAAATAATAAAACAACGTTTGAAATCGACCGTTGTACGGTGGCCGGGCGCCCCGCATTTTAAAAACAAGATGGCGTCGAAAATACAAATTTTTAATGAACATGACTCGTGGAGTCACCTAAAATTTTTTTTTTGTTTTATTTATTCACATTATAGACTAAATTATACATTCAATTATATATTAAAATTCGGTTACATTTACTTCGCTATTGTTTCATTTACTACATACAACTATTTTTTTTTTTCGTCAAAAAAAATATAAAAACTGTATGATAGATATAGCTATAAATAAATAAAATAAATGCTTTTATCTAAATCTATATACTAAGTGCTAATATTTTTATGTAAAATAGTCAATTAAGTTAATTTTTATGCCTTACAAAATATTTTAAAATATTAGAGGAAAGACGACTCCATATATTTTTTGTTCGTAAATTTCCACAAAACTGGGAAATTTAGTCAACTTTCCAAATTAATTTTAATAACTCTAGAAAAACTTAATAAATGTGTGTTCATTTATTTTGGTTCTATATTTAGTGTAGTTTTTGACAAAATAGCTCATATGTAAAAACACCAAACTCTTAAACTTTTATTAGCTTTTTAAGTAAGAGTGGTATTTTTGGCGTATTTTTTTTTTGTTTTCTAAGATTTTTAATTATTGGACCCCTTAATATACATAATTTCTTTAAAAAGCAACTCTATATTAGAGAAGGTTTAATATGAGTCCACAATATATATATTTTTTTTGGATAATCAGGTCCAAAAAGGCTTTTGAACTCACACGTTTTGCAATGATTATTTTCGAAATAACGCATTCTCTTTAAATATTTTTTTTTGTAATTTCCTGAAGCAGCGGATATTTTGACTAATTTATAATAATAAAGTAACTCGTTATTAATATCATTAGTCTCTTTAAAATGTTTCTAGCGTCTTAAATTGATTTTTAAATGCTTTTTTCGACAACAACAGGTGGAATTTTACATACTTGTGCGATTAGGACGTTCTAAATAATTACACTTGTTAATTTTTCAGTTTATATTATATATTTATTAAAGCAAATTTAATGAGGATTCTGAATATACTAATATAAGCTAGTGCATTCATACAAATTTCCGTCGAAATCGGCATTTTAGCGCTGACCGGCAGATTATTTTTGACGCGCGGGGGGGGGGGGGGGGGGGTAGGGGCGCTAAAGTACTATATAACATAATACGATTGGGACGCTCGAGAGGGTAGCGTTTATGTCCAATTTTAAAGTCCGCCATTTTGCGTTTCAGAGATCGAATGAAACGCTCTTTCGACCAATCAAATCGTGTGACGTAGGTAAGCCACGAAGTTAGTAATGAATTGAGAACTGTCAAACTAGGTACTTTATCTTAGTGTCAAACGAAGAAGGGACCTATTGTGCTCCCGGCTTCATGTTCAACATTTTTAACCGACTTCCAAAGAAGGAGGCGGTTATACTATGTAGACTTCATAATCACAGATTAGTAATATCATAGACAAATCAAATTACTATAGACTGACAGATCCCATACAATAAAACGTACACGAAAAAAAGGTCCGGATTCTGGTTAGGTCTAGATGGCGTTAGTTACTAGCACGAAAATCAATAAATTGCACAAATTAGCGAAGTAAATCAATTATGTTCTCTTTTAAACAAGAAAAAATATTTTTCAGTCTCTTTCCAGTGTGATTTTAAAGTTCAAAGGCTGATATTTGATAATTGTCTCTAAATCCTAAAAATTTAACTTAGTAGCTTGTTTTTAGACAATTATGGTAGATGGCGTAGTATTAGGGTACCAAATGTGATCACTAGATGGCGCGCAAAAGCATCGAATAACTCATAAAAGTAGGTACCTACTTATATAAACAGGTAGGTCAGGGGCGGATCGTGAATTTGTGGGGCCCTGGGCTGTAACTACTTAGGGGCCTATCTAAGTACTCAACTAATAGCCATGTCAAAAAACTGTTTCTATAATGATATTATTACATATTCTTTATTGCACAAAAAACATAAATATTACTTAAATCTACGCAAGTAATAGTTGTACAAAAGGCGATCTTATTGCTGTGGTAGCAATCTCTTCCAGGCAACCTTAGGGTGAGAGAGAAACCGAAATAGTGATATACATAAGAATATAAAAAAACAATAAAATAATTTTATTCATTTATTATGAATTAGTAAAAGAATTGACAGGTTATGTGTGTGACAGTAATTATGTTACATTACTATTAAAATATAATTGGAATGAAAGTACAATACGAGAAAAGATGATTTCAACAAAACCTAAACGTATAAAAGATATTTAAGGTTTGAGTTTTTCTATAAATATAAAAATATTGGGTATTTAGGGCCATCAAGTAAACTATGCTTACGTGCGAAACAGGGGCTCGAAGGTATTTGCTAAACTCAATGACTCATGTTGTCATTTTTGACAAAACGCAGCCGTAACTTGCAAGACACTATTGTCACCACGAAATCGGAGATTCTCAATGAAGTCGAAATGGGGAACAGTACACCTAAACCACGAGCCCACCCCAAACCCATCTTGCAGATGATTCACGAGCCAGACTTATGCCCCAACTTACAGATTGGATTCCTGATATTGACATGGGTGAGATTAGAATAGCTCTCAGTCAGCTTCATAATAATAAAGCACCAGGAGATGACGAAATAACCACAGAGCTGCTTAAGGCAGGAGGAACACCTGTTTTGACTGAGCTCCTTAATTCCGTCATTCACACTGGCACTACCCTGGAAGCATGGAGCAGGAATATGGTGGTTTCATTTTTAAAATAGGCGATAACACGCGACTTGAAACTACCGTCCCATTCCGCTCCTGAGCCACGTTTATTAGCTATTATCGAAGGTTATCTCGAATCGTCCTTCCCAGAAGTTCTTCGACTTTCAGCTAGTGGAGCAGACCGGGAACCACATACATACATCGAGAAAGCCTCTTTGCTTAGCGTATGTGGACTATAAGAAAGCCTTCGATACCGTCAAGACCTGAGGGGCAATTCTGCTAAATAAAACCTGCATTAATACAATTACAATCAAGTCTCAATACGCTAATCTCAAACGGTGTTTTTATAAACGTTAAACCAACGTAAAACGCGCTCTGATTGGTCGAAACGTCATAAAGTAAAATTAAATTCTACTTTAAATACAAGAATTGAGGTCTGGTCTGTGCTGGAATTCATGCAGAAATGCCTCGTTGACTGCCAATAATATTTCGAGTTGTTAAGATGTCTGTTCAAGGCCGCAACGATTACCGTCCACGTAAAAGAACAGACCATAAAACCGATCTAACTTCGTCAAGGAATGAGACAGGTAGATGTTATCTCTCCGAAACTGTTTACTTACGCGTCGTAGGACGTTTTCAAGTCGCTTGATTGGAACGGCCTGAGACTGAACATAAACGGCCAATACATCTCACACTTGCAGTATGCGAATGAAATAATCATTATGTCAGAATATCTGTAGGACCTGGAAGAGATGCTGCACAGCCTAAGTGATTGTTCAAGACGGGTGCGTCTCGGGATGAACCTTAACAAAACCAAAATTATGCAATATTGAACATATTCTCCAGGTACCTGTCGTCGTAAATGATGTAAAGACTAGTACAGTCTTGAAGTTAAGAAGCAAAAATACGTATATCTTGCGTAAACTCTCATTCAACTAGGGCGGCATAACTTTGAGAACGAGGCAAATAGAAGAATAAGCTTGATCTGGGTTGCATTCGGGAAGCTCCGGGACAACTACTACGAATTAAAGTCACTGAAATTGCTTATAGAATAAGCATGCTGAACTGGAAGTGAGTCGGCCATGTTTGCAGACGGACAGACGGTTGATGGCGCAGACAAGTTATAAGACTGGAGACCACGCTTAGGCAAACGTAGTGTAGGACGACCTGCGGCACAATGGACCGACGATTTAAAGTTGGCTGGCAGATGGATGAGGGCTGTCCGAGATCGGGATGGTTGGATGGCGCTAATTAGTCGAGGCCTACGTTAAGCAGTGGGCTATCCATATATCCATAGGCTAATGATGATGAAATTTCCCCGTCGATAATAATTAATATTGACCTCTGATATTGAAAGGCTTGTTTAAATAGCATTTCATTTCCCTGCATAATAAACATTATTTTGATAGGAAGACGCCACGGTAACTTATGTACCTTATTTTTTTATGTATACGGTAAATACTTAAAAATATAAGATACCTAATACATACAAATTACTTAGGTATAAGTTTAACGCACAAAATAATTTTTTTTTCAGTGTTCTCTATTCTAATTTACCTTTCATTTTAAAAGTCAAATTAATAAACTAGCAAATTCCAAAATTTGACACCAAAAATAAATTTTACATTAGAAATAAATAGCCTATTTTTAAAATAGTTACGTTTTATTTTTGAATGATTTAGTAAAAAATAGACACAGATAAATAAGACAATTAAATTTTAAAAATTTTGGAAAAAAAGTGACACCTTTTTTTAATGATTAATTAATAAAGGTTGTAACGTGGGGTTTGCGCGGGGTGATAGAGTCAAACAGCGACTTTACAACGGAGGCGTATATTTTGGTTCAAGGTACAACTTTAGAGCAGCGCTTACGCCCCTATATTACGGTTTTCAACAGATTGTCCCGTGAGGAAGCAATCAGTATGCCACCGGCTTATAGGTTCGCTATTTATTCCTTAGCGTACAAGAAGCTGTCCCAGCAATGGTGGAAGCAACTACTTAGGTAGCGTAGGAATCGTCAGAGCGCATACAATAGCGATTAGCGATGATAGAAGATAGATACAAAACAATCTTCATGAGGGTTACTTATGTGATCTCTGTCGGTGTTTCAATAGCGTGATCTAGAACCCTTACAGCTCCATCTAGTGGTGGCTGGGAGAACTGACTATAAATTCACTGTTCTCAGTTGTAAATGCTATAGCCATCTAGCGGTGCTTGGGGAAACTAAGATTATACCTCAATATCTTTGAATAGGGGTGTTACAGTCTCCCCCTCTGCCTACGAAGTTGTCCCAACAAGTGAGGCAGGATTCTGTTTGTTCTTAGGAGGTCTTCTTCGTGGTCAGCGTGCATGAACAGTTTCAGGCAGCTCTCATCAAAGGTCGACTCGCGTATTCTACGGGGTGTTCCTTCTCGTCCTCCCCCTGCACTAATACAGCTCCGATGAATGATCAGGACGATACACACACAAATAATACGACATTAATAGCCGTGGTTGTTGTCTGGTGGACTGGAAATAGGAATCAACTATCGAACGAGTTCGGGAAAAGAGTTGAAGCCATCTGGTCCTCGTCCGCATCGTAGTCCCTGAGACTATTTCTGGCATCCTCATATAGTGCGTCCAGTACCGGTGAGTAGCCGTCAAATAGCTCCGAACAGTGTTTTTTGGGAGAAGGCTCGGAAATTGGCACTAGCCGGTATGGCCGATTGAACCCTCTCTCGGTTGCGCTTCCTTCCGGCAAAGATGGTAGTGCACTGGCTTCTACTCTGATGGGTGAGCGTTGAACAACATCAGTGAAATAAACGAAACTCTCCTCGTACAGCTCAAATTCTCGGTGCGGGGTGTCTACGAACGAATAGGTGGCTTGCGGCATGTTCATGACAAGCAACGAGTCTTGAATAAAGCCTACGCCAAGGAGGGTGCGGGCGTTGCGTGCCTCGGGCAAAACAAGTAATGTGGTTTGCACCGTTCGCTCTTGAAGCTTGATTGGTGCAGTGCACACCAGTACCCTCTTGGTTTTGGAGACTCCATCTGCCATAGTAATACCTACTTCGGATTCAGCAAAGAGTATTCCTTTTCTCTTGAGGTTGAGGTAAAGGTCGTAGGAGGCTATGCTAGATTTCGCACATGTATCGATGTACGCCGAGGTAGCAATGCCAACCACTTCAATGAAAATTACAGGCCGTCCCTTGCGTCGATTTTTGCTGAGGCATCGATCGCGCTGACCGCAGTGGATTGCCGCCTTCTCTGCTCCGAACAAGTAGGGCACTTTGTGCGTACCACTCCAGGAGCTCCACATCCGTAGCAGTTGAAGCGAGGAGTGCTTGATGAGGGGGCTTGCAAAGGAAGTTCCCTTGTTGGACCGGTACTTTGCACGTGGGTCGCAGCAGTCGCTGAATGGGAAGGTTCCTGGCTCTCCATACGCATCGCAACTTGCAACCTCTTCCTGCAATGCTCAGCCAGATGCCCTACATTCTTGCAAAATCGGCACTTCTTCTTGTGCGGCCCTGGTGCGTCATGTGGCTGCATAGGCTTCGCTTCAGCCTCCTTCTCATTAAGAAGGTGCTCTACTATACGAGCTGACTTGTACAACTCCGCGAAGTCACGCACGTTCTCCCGTGGGATCCTATCACGTATATCCACCCTCAGGAGACCGTACACCATGTCCAATTGTTGACGTTCACAATGAGCAGGCTCCGGCAGCTGTGAAAAAAGGTGTCGCTTGCGACGCACGAATTCCTCCGTGGAAATGCCGGGCCCTTGCTTCTCCTGCATTATATCCATATAGATAAGGTACGGTTCCCGAGGAGGAGCGAAATACTCTCGGAGACGCGCCTCAAAGCTCGCCCAGGTACTGACCTCCTTGTGCACTCCTTGCCACCATTCTCCTGCTTCTCCCTTTAGTAACAATGGGAGTTCCGCGAGAGCCGTCTTATCATCAATTTCCTCATTTATCTTAAAGATTTTTACTGCAGTCAAGAAGGCCGTGACTGCATCGGCAGACCGCAGGCCATCATAAAAGTGGGTGCATGACGTAAATGATCCACGTTTAGGCTGCGTTGGCGGAGACAAGCGAGCTAATAGTTTCTCGAACTGTTCCTCTGTAAATGAATAGGTCTTCTCCGTCATTTCGAAGCTGCGTGTCACCTTCCCTGACCTGGTGTAAGCGTAGGACTGATGTTCGCCAGCTGAGTCGTAGTCGGTGCTTGTACTCATTCGCGCAGAGTGGGGTCTTCAGACTTCAAATCCGGTCTTCAGATTCGTATCTCGCCTTCCGATCGAATCCGGCCACTAGTTGGAGCGCCAATGTAACGGGGGGTTTGCGCGGGGTGATAGAGTCAAACAGCGACTTTACAACGGAGGCGTATATTTTGGTTCAAGGTACAAACTTAGAGCAGCGCTTACGCCCCTATATTACGATTTTCAACAGATTGTCCCGTGAGGAAGCAATCAGTATGCCACCGGCTTATAGGTTCGCTATTTATTCCTTAGCGTACAAGAAGCTGTCCCAGCAATGGTGGAAGCAACTACTTAGGTAGCGTAGGAATCGTAAAAGCGCATACAATAGCGATTAGCGATGATAGAAGATAGATACAAAACAATCTTCATGAGGGTTACTTATGTGATCTCTGTCGGTGTTTCAATAGCGTGATCTAGAACCCTTACAGCTCCATCTAGTGGTGGCTGGGAGAACTGACTATAAATTCACTGTTCTCAGTTGTAAATGCTATAGCCATCTAGCGGTGCTTGGGGAAACTAAGATTATACCTCAATATCTTTGAATAGGGGTGTTACAAGGTTCTAATTAATTAAACTGATATTTTTAATAAGAAATCACTAAAAGAACTATTCACCTACGGCAAAAAACAAAAACTGTAACTATATAAGGCTTACACTTACTATTATAGTAAAAAACAAAAAATTACCTATTCTCCAATTACATTTTAGGCGTTTACCAAAAATCAAGAATTTTGGATTAAGCCACTTCAATTCTGAAGGTGCGATATGTATAAAATAACCAAATAGTTTCAATAAATAATATTCATTTTACTTAATACCTTAAAAAAAATAATGAAAATCAGCATGAAAACATCCTTATATTTTCCGCCTTAACTAAATTCATAGAAGTATGCAATTTTTTTTAAATTATTTTCTTATGACAGTATCACGTAAAAATATCGCCCGTAAACCGACTTTACAGACAACCATATTTTAAATTCAAATTATCGCCTATTGTTTTTAGCGGGGTCTGGGGGCCCCTTGTAACCTCGGGGCCCTGGGCTGCAGCCCAAGTAGCCCTTAGGTAGATCCGGCCCTGAGGTAGGTACAATACAATGTTATTTAATGTAGATATTGATCATAATAATTATTGTAGCTAGGTGTTGTCCGAGACTTCGTTCGCGTGAATATGGGTTATCGCGGTTGGATAAAAAGACAACGTTAATTATTATGAAAACAAAACTAAATATGTACCTAGGTACCTACCTATCATAAAAAATAATACAACTCTTTAAAATACCAAGAAATCTTATTTTGTGTAAAATACCTACCTATTTAATAGAAAACTACACGAAATCAAAGTGTAACTTAATTAGAATATTGAATTAAACGATAAGTAACCGCAATGAAAATCAAAAATGTTCGAAATTACGGTTGACAAGTTTTGCAGTCGCGGACAGATCAGGTGAACTTTATTTTGAACCTTATTGCTAAGGTATAAGGTTGAAAATGATACACCGTATCTGTCCGCACGCTCTATGCTTTGGCATAAGAGCGTTTCAAATTTTTCTAAAGTTTTTCATCGTACTAGCAGCCTTAGCATGACGTGGCGACGCGAGCCGAAGAAATAAATTTAAAGAAGAAATATTCTATATATAAAGACTGAAACTAATTGTCTAGGAGCGCCATGATGTGGAGTAGTTGACATTATTGTAAGACTAGATGTTGCACGCGACTTCGTACGCGCAAAAGGAAATCCCGCGGTAACCGTACATTTTGCCGCGATAAAAATTAGCCTATGTCCTTCCCCGTGGTCATTATAATCTATATTTGCACCAAATTTCATCAAAATCGGTCCAGTAGTTTCGGAGCCTATTCAATGCAAAGAAACAAACATACAAACAAACAAACTTTTCCTCTTTATTATATTAGTATAGAGTATTTGACGTTAAATTAAGAAAAAGTTTCTACTTTAGCCGTCAAAAGAGGCCATTTTTTGAGCTCATGCTCGGAAAGAAAAGAAATATTTTTTCTCATAACGACAAAGCATCAACCTTGCTGCCTTACAATAAGACCTATTCTGAATTCCGAATGGTATTAACGTTTCTTCGATCTCTCATTTTGTCGATTCTTCGGTATTTCTTGCAGGCTTAGCATGCACATCCAATGTGCATGCTAAGCCTGCTAGTCTGTGTAACAAAAGAGTTGAAAAAGGATTTCATGTGTCATATTAAATGACTAATGATACTGACATTTGACTCGATACTCATGTGTACGATTTTCAACTCTATTGTATTAGCACAGAGTTCTATTTTTAATTAATTAATTCTCTGAAACAGAAACATAGCAATTTCATTGCTTTTATTGCCACAATTGTAATATACGCAATTGGTAGATATGATCGCCGATGGGTGTTTGGTCGGCGGCGGCGCGCCGACTTTTTTGGGTCGGCGGCGGCGGCGTCGGCGGCGTGACCTTGAAAGGGTTGAAGTTTGTACTTGGTAGTAAAAAAAAGTGTAGTTCATTCATAACTGTAAAATACTTTTATTTATTGGGTTACATACAATTTCAATGTAATACAATTTATGACACTTTTTTTTAGTGATGAAAATGACAACGTAATAGTACATATTCAAAGTAGGAACTACTTTGGAATTAGAGTTAACTGTGCTTTGATTCCAAAGAGCGTAATCATGTCGAAGCCATTTATATAACTGACTGCGTAGGCTCTCTAGTGAACAACCAATAATAGCAGAAATCTCAGCCTGAAACACGGTGCAAAATCTTTTAAACAAGCATGTCTGCCTGTAGGTGGCACGCCCCCGTAGTCCAGCGCCATCCCGGTTGTCTTTCCTAGATCTGTCCGTGAAATAAATTATGTCCTTAAGGTGAACATTAATTGGAACCGAGTCATCCCAGAAGTTATGAAAACTGGTATAGGGGCATTTTCACTTAAAAGTCCCCCGCGTGAAAATTAAGGGTTTTTTTACTGTTGCTTATTTGACTTGATAGTGGTTTCATCATATTTTTATATGTTTTTTGTACTGATAAATCTACTTTATTTTCGACAAATAGCTTAATTTGTATATAAAAACTAATTATTAAGTGGACAGTGCAGCAAAATTATGGTCAGTTTGGTGACACTGAAAAACGGCTGTAATATTTAAAATAAAGACACTAGGCCATTATTTTTAACTTAGATTAGTCCGAAATATTCACATTTATCATAAGAAAATAAATTTTAATCTAAAAATTATTTCAGATTTCTTAAAATTGAGATTTAAGTTCGGTTTGGTGACAAGTGGTGACAGTGCGATCATTATTTTCTTTCTAGTTTTAAATTCAGTAGCCTGATTTTTAATTTGTAAATTGTATATACAATATTAAACTATGCGAAACAATTTAATAAAAAAAGTAACTAAATAATGTTTAAAACAAAATTAATAAAATTTTTACAAACCACAAGCAAAATGGGACAGTCACCAAACTACATCTAAAATCCTTAGGGCGAGGCTAGATAATATACAAATTGGAAATAAAAGTCATATTTTTTATAAATACTAGAAACATTTATTAGTTATTTTTATTACGCTTAAGCGTTAGTACTTATATTATTATATTGATATATTTTTAAAATTTTTTTATACGAATTCCGAATACTATATAGAATACGAATGGTTGGTAGAAGAGGTAGTTAAAGGAATGTGAATGTTTACCGATACACGCTGTACTTAACAATGGATTAATTTTCAATTGATTTATGCATTTTAATCAGAGCTTTATACAACGATTGTTGATCAGAAACTAGTTTAATATACATGGAATCGATTTAATATTATAAAAAAAATTACATATTCATGTCCACACACAATATAACTTTTAAAACGTGTGACAGCGTAAAAGTGAGGGGGGAACTTTTTAGTGAAAATGCCCATAGCCTCTTGAAGCTATGCACCTTGATCAAGGCGTCAGATGTCATAGCCATGACAGGTCTCTCAAGAAGAGATTGTTGCAGTTGTTCAAGTAGGGTGGAGGCCCATCTCCGGGAGAGGATGGGAACTTCCCCGGTTTAGCTTGTTCCGGCGCCGAGGGGACGCTCCAGTTTGCCAGAGTGGCCCTTACTTGTGTTGGAAGTCCGGTCCCTACAGAGGTAGACTGGCCGGTCGCGGGAGGTGTCCTGTGCCAGACAGATCCGGGACACTCCCCTTATAGCGGCTGAGAGCAATACGCAGGTTTAGTTTTAGTGGGTAAACCGAGGAGTCGCGTCGGGAACTCCACATACCCCCGGGTCTCCCAGCCCGGGAAGGGCGTAACAACCTATCCCTATGAGAACAAAAAAAAAGGATGGAGGCCCGTTTTATCCTACCTGCCATCATGGTCCTGAGAACAACCTTCTTAGCCTCCATCCATAATACGAATAAGCAGATACCACACTGTGACAATCGCCTCACTATAGCTGTGTATAGCCTAGCGTAGTATTGCCTTCGACCGAAGGCTTCATTTAGAGCTAAGTCTTAGGCAGGACCACAGAGCAAAAAAGCCTTTTTCATAATGTCATCGATGTGTTTATTGCAAGTAAGTCCCATAATATCTAGGATCACTCCAAGATATTTGACCTCGCTTGCAAAACGTGGTAGTTTTCCCGAAGAGTGTTGGGGGTTTTAGTCCCTTCAACTTCCTCTTATTGGTGTTAGGTATCAAGACTGTCTATTGGCGGTGACTGTTAGCTTGACCATTTTTCACCAATTTTGCACCTAATTGCATTAGTCTAGCGACAACTGATGTACGTTGGCCCACCACTAGTATCAATAAGTCTGATTAGAGCTTGGCTCTCGACTACAAACATAAAAAGTTGTTTTCAAGTTTGGTTAGGACACTGCAGGCTAATCACCGGATTGTCTGACAAGAAAGGTGATCCATGCGTCG
Organism: Glaucopsyche alexis; assembly: GCA_905404095.1. Taxonomy (NCBI): domain Eukaryota; kingdom Metazoa; phylum Arthropoda; class Insecta; order Lepidoptera; family Lycaenidae; genus Glaucopsyche; species Glaucopsyche alexis. The sequence continues at coordinate 4,267,191 of FR990063.1, read as the reverse complement.
GATAGACATGTAAAACCTCGGATCAGCGCCTGACCTCTCGCCAGTCGTGTCGGTTATCCGTCCCACTGGATTACGAGAGTAAAGGAAGAGAGAGTGCTCTTGTGTACTGCGCACATACTAGGGCACTACAATAACAACTGCTGGCCATTGGCTAACACTAAAATCGGTATGGGGAGCTATTCTTAGTATTAGGTCGTCAGCGTATCCTTGAGCATATAACCTTCTATTGTTCAGTTCTATTAGCAGCCTATTCACTACCAAGGACCACTCCAGCGGCGACAGTACCCACACCTCCCTGTGGGCATCCTTAGGTCAACCTGCTCCTGAGCGTCAACCTCATGATAGTTCATCAACTACTCAACAACAGATTAGCGTCATCACGCTACTATGTTGTTTAGCGTAGCTTTGATCCACTCTATAGTAATTCTTGAAGCCAGACTGTTAGGGTAATAGATCAGGTTTAGTTTTTGCCGAACGTACATTCAATATCTAGGAAGGCGCAAAACGCAAACTTCTTATCCTCAATGGCTTTATCAATGCGATCTAATAGCTCGATCTACTAGCTCCATCAATTCAGTAGATCCTTTCTAAGCATTTTGTCTTTTATGCAGAACTCTTTCGATGAGATAGGTGTACATGAAATAAGTAAGGCATGACTCAGGTAATATGAATGCTCAAATATTTATTATCATGGTATTTTGACATTCTTCTAACATAAAATTAAGTTAATGAATGATGATAATAATAATTTTTTAATAATAATAATAATAATAATAATAAGACATTTATTCAAAACAATTTGGACATTACACTACACAACTACATTACATTAAAATAAAGTGAGCATTAATTAAAAAGTTGCTAAGGATAGGTAGGTGGTGTAATGCTCAAACCAATGAAAAGGAGCCCACTCAGGTAAATGACTGAGGAATACCACAGTCCCTGATTTTCTGTGGATCCGTACCTGTTGTCAGGCGTGTGACAGACCACTCAAGGCGACAGCACAGTGATATACTTACACAAATTTATTATAATTATGTAATTATAAATTAAAATATATATATTACATACACAATTAAATGTGATAAATAGTAATAATATAATATATTAGGTATGTTTGATTAAAATTAAAATAACATATGGTGCATTACAAATATACACGGTGCCAAGGTCATCTACTGCAGTAGGCATCGAGTAAACGTAAACAACGGGAGGCTGTAGGGGGCAGGGGGCAAAGTGCAGGCGCACCGGCACAGCGTCAACGCATTCTGCACCGCGCGTGCTGGCCGCCGCGCGCTTGTCGTATTATCACCGCGACTGGCATGGAGCACCACGTTATAAAATTTATATGTATGGATGTAAATACAGATCGAGATATATAATATACTAATATTTCAATTAAGAGTTCGCTGTGATATGGGAAAGATTAATCCAAATAATACAGGTGCGTGTTTACTAATAATATATATTACCTACTGAAAAAATATTATACTTGCCTATATGAAATTAGACGAAAATTATGTTGATACCTATTATATCGAGCTAAAAAATAAAAAAAAAACCATTACTTTATGACCCATATAAGGCGAAAACACTAATAATTGCTTCTATAGTTTTAGTGTATTTTTTGCGAAAAAGGCTTTTCAAATGGGAATGGAAGGTTGCGAAGCGATTGAGAATTGTTTGCCGTCAGATTACCTGGCAAGCGTCTGAGTCACACAGGAACCACCATGCTTCGGCTCGAGAAATAAAGGGTAAGATATTAATATTAATACTGAACGTATAACATTTTATACATTAAACAAAATATTATAATATACGTGCAATATTTTTTTGGTGTATGTGGTAGTAATGGTGGATATTATGAACTCATTAGTAAGTAAAAAATAATAAAAGTAGTGTGATAGATATAATATTTAATTTGATATTTAGTTTGAAAGCTGGTCTCGCAATAATAAGGTCTTGAGTTTGGTTTTAAAATTATTTTTTGTTCGCAGAGCACGAAGAGGAGGTGGGAGAAGGTTATTCCAGATTTTGCTTGCCAGGTATCTGAAACTACCTCTGAATGCAGCCGAGTGATGAAGTGGAGTAACCAGTAGATAAGCTGAACCTCTAGTGGTAACGGACAGCTGATTATCGCTAGCCCACTGTAGCTTATTATACAGGTAGGACGGGGTTTTGAAATTCACCACACCGAATAGTAGGGAAGCGAAATGTAACTGTTGGCGACTATCCATCTTCAGCCATTTCATATTGTTAATATATGGCGTCACGTGGGCGCGCGGGGGTATGTTGCAACAATATCTTGCACACGCGTTTTGCACCTTTTGTACCAAATATTTAGAACGTGAGAGCAAACACGGACCTATGACCGCGTCCGCATAGTTCAAGTTAGATAGGACAAGAGATTCACATAGGGTAGCACGTAGACCTTCAGAAATAAAATTTCTTATTCTGTATAAAGGCTTTAGCCGGTAGAAGCATCGACTTACGGTCTTCACTACATGCTTCTCGAACCTAAGCCCTTCGTCCATCAGGACTCCCAGATTCCTAGCTTCTGTCACCCTATCGATCTTAGTGTCCAAAATATGAATAGTAGGGTGATTGACAGTAACTTTTTGAATTTGACCTTTGGTGCCCAAAATCATGTACTTCGTCTTAGTGGGATTAAGTACCAGGGCATTATTCTGAGACCACTCGCTAATGCGCGCCAGGTCCTCGTTTAGCTTGTTGATGGCCTCGATTGCATAAGACGGTTTAAAAGTGATATACAGCTGGATGTCATCGGCATATATGTGAAATTTACAGAACTGTATATGCTGTATAATGTCTGCGCAATAGATGGAAAAAATTAAAGGCCCAATCACTGAGCCTTGCGGGACACCTCTATTTACTCTGCAAGGGTGCGACCGAAGTGGCGTACCATTATTACTATTTATTTCCACTACCTGGGACCGGTTCATCAGATAGGCAGCGAACCACGTAATGACTCCGTCATCAAAACCGTAGTACTTTAACTTAGCTAAAAGTAATGATACATTAATAGTTTCGAATGCACGCGAGAAGTCAAGCAAAACTAAGATCGTAACCTCCCCCGAATCCTGCGCCGCGATAATGTTGTCCACCACATCGAGCAGTGCAGTAGTCGTGCTATGCAGCCTGCGAAACCCCGACTGTACCGAAGGCAATATATTGTTTTCCTCTACAAACTTGCTGGTTTGATTATATATTACCTTCTCGAGTACCTTTGACAGACACGGTAATATGCTGATAGGTCTTAGGTCTTTTAATTCAGAAACGTTATCTTTTTTAGGCAAGGGTTTCACGATTGCCAGCCGCCACGATACGGGAAAGGTGTTTGTTTGAATAGAGGTGTTAATTATATGAGTCATGGCACTTACGCAACTAGAATGGCGGCTCGCCATAAGTAGCATATCCAAATTTATATTATCAGCCCCCATTGCTTTAGACTTGATCGATTTAAGAATTTTAAGGACATCATTTTCGCTAACCGTAGTGAACTTGAACTTAGATTGACAAGGGGTGTGGGAATCAAAGTTGGCCAGAGTTGAAGGAGACACAAAGTTACTGCCCGGGACGTCCAAGAAATATTGAATGATGACGTTAGGGTCTAGAAGGTTATCAGGTAGTATAAAATCAGACTTGAGAACGTGTCCGTCTAAGTTAGCCTTCAAATGATTCCATATCTGCCGTGGGTTTTTTATGTTTGTATTAACATATGTGTCAAAATAAGACGCCTTCTCCCTGATTATTGCTCGTGAGACTTCCCGTTTGAGGTCTTTGTAATAATTAAGGTGCGACTCTTTTTTTGTGGTATGTGCACGCTTATACGCCTCGTCTCGCCGCTTCATCATTTGCTTTATATCAAATGTAATCCACGGGTATTGGCGGTCTTTTATACATAGAGTTTTGACAGGAGCAAGTAGGTCAAAAGCGCACAGAATGCTATTGTTAAATATATGTAACATATCGTCAATACAGTCTATTTTTGTTATGTATTGCCAATCGATTGTGTTCATTACATACTCGAAGTCATTATCCGTAATATCTTTTATGGCTCGATACGATATTTTCTTAGCTACGGTCTTAGTTTTAGGTATATCTATCATGAAAGATATGAACGCGTGGCTACTGAGGTCTGGAATGTGTTCCACCCAAACTCGATTCAGGTCTGCATTGGTACAGACCAGATCGATTAGGGTTTCGGTGTTCGCGGTAAAGTGTGTAGCCTCAGTAGTACACTGGCGCAATCCGTGTATTGACAGAAAGTCCTCCAAGACTTTAAAGTGTGCTGTACTGTTGTTAAAGTAATTTATATTGAAATCCCCAACTAAATACAAGTAGTCATACCCCGTTAAGGTGCTAATTGTATCAGTTAGGGCATCTGTAAACAGCTTAACTGAAAGCCAAGGAGGCCGGTACGCGGTACCTAAGAAAATAACCTTGCCGTTATGTTTTAAGGATAACCACATTTGCTCAACGCTTTGTGTCGTGCTAAGATGTTTTATTATTTGTACGTTTAATCCTTTTATCAAATAAAAACCTACACCACCGCCGCGGGAGCGCACGCTTTCAGGTCTAGGTAAGTGAACGAGCCTATAACCCGGTATCCGTGGCGCGCGACCCTCCTCACCCGGTCGCAACCAAGTTTCGTTTATAGCAACGAGATCGCATTTGAGTCTATTAACAGCCACTAAGAACTCATCATGTCTGGAGCCTAAGGAACCGGGATTTAAAAAACCAATTTTAATTTTTTTACGAATAATCATTTTTAATTAAGTTTTTAATAATTAATAATAAACTGTTTTGATTTAAATTAATAATAAATATCGATAATACAAATGGATTAAGGCCTAGATTCAGATTATAATAATAGTTATAATTAATAGTATAATATAGAATTGAGTAAGATGAGTTTGTAATAGCAATAAAGTGTAATATTATATTGTTCATTGTAAATATAGGGACAGGATATAAATAAAAATGTAATAAAATAATAAAGCGCAAGTGTGCCCCGAGTGATAAGTCTCCATACGTATAAAGTAATAATTGCCTGAGGTTTTTTTTTAAATTTTGGAGTACACCACCATACCTTACCCGTGCTCGATGTAGCTTAGAACTATAACATAACAACAGCACTATGAATATTATATTATAACAGTTTAGGACATAAATTAAATTAAAATTAAACAAAAACGACAGTATTACAACAATAGTTATGCAAGCATTGAAACTCGTTACAATAGCGATCAAACTGTGCGGGACCCAAAAATTCGTTCTATGTCCCGATCGGTTTTAATTCGGTGAGACGTGGAACCCGAATCGCGACGGACAAAGATGAGACCTCCTCGCGTCCAAACGTACCGCCAGCTGTTACGGCGGCCCTCTTCACGGGCCCTATAGAACAGAGCGCGATTGGTGTTCGTTAAGTGCTCGTTTAGGTAAATACGTTGAGGCGGGCCATCCAGGATTCCCGTGGTATCCAGCCCACGCCGTACGCGGGCCGCTCTGAGGATGTTGTCCCGCACTGACCTACGAGCTAGGCGAACAACAATAGGTCTAGGTCTCTGTTGCTCTCCCCCCGCGGCTGCCATACGTTTAGCCCCTTTGCGCAAGCCACTGACAATCTCCCTCTCGTCGATGTCAATCCCCAGCTTCTTAGCCACCAGACTGACGACATGCACCACGTTCTCCCCCGAGCTCTCCGGCATACCGGTAATCTGTATGTCATTCGACAGATTTTCTTGTACCTGGTCATTTAGATCGCACTGAAGCCGCTCGATAAGGCTAGTGACCGCCGGGTCGTGCGTACGATCGCACGCGTGCGCGTCCAGACGATCCTCTATCGCGGTAACTCGTAGTTCCACTGCGTCCACGCGTTTGTTAATTTCACTAATAGTGGCGTTCAACTTAGATACCACCTGCCCAAAGGACTCCATTTCTAGTCGGACAGCAGAGATAACGTCCCTGAGGAGTCTCATTTCCTCTGCTAATGGGTTCGGTGATGAACTGCCAGTGGGCGCGTCGACATATGATTCGTTAGGTGTAACATTGGATGTGGACTTAGCAGAAGATGGTGTAGTGGCTGCAGTGCACGCAGGACATGTCCATGTTTTATTCGCGTTCCTGGTGTTGTACCCCTTGGCACAGGAGGGGTGGAATAGGCCGGTACATTTGGTGCATTTCGCGCTGTCTGCGAAGCTGGCAAATTTTGCACACGCACTGCACTTGAAATTTGGCATGACGAGTGAGTAGTTTTATGTATAATTTCAATATGTTAATGGAAAAATGGATTTTTAGTCGCAGAAATTAGAGCGAAAAGCTTTTTTATGGTTAAAATATACCTATAAGTAATAATAAATTAATTGTGGACTAGTTAATATAAGTATTTGGACGTCGTTAATGCGACAAAATATGCGGTCTACTATAAAAATTGTAACACCTATTGTAACCATATTTTTACCAAATAAACATCATTTCATTTCATAGTCACTAACTGAAATTACACGTCATTATGACTATCCCTCTCGCTCACTCGGCGCGCCGATTATTTTTCGCGGCGGCGGTGGCGCGGCAAAATCGGCGGCGGCGGCGGCGCGCCGGCGCGGCGCTCATATCTAGCACTTGGTATACATTTTCTCCAAGTTGTTTATGGAAAAAGCTTTCCGAATTTTTAAACAAATAGTCCGAATCGTAGGCACACAAAGTCCATAATACAAGCACAGGTCAACAATAAGGCGATTAATCGGAGTCCAGGAGGCAAAATAGGTAGGTAGGTAGGTACAGGTAGTAGGCAGATTATCAGTTCCGGTGGGCAAGCGCAATATCGTATTTGAAAGAAATCTAAAAGCAATTGAGAAAAATACAACAACACAACGAGGAACGCAATCAAAACAATCCGAACTCCGAAGTACGCAGTAGCTGCTGACTGTACGGAGTACGGACGGCGGACCGGCAGATCATAGTGTTGCCACTTTCCGTTTTAAAAGTTTAACAATTAACTTTATTTTGAAACCTACAATTTTCTTTTGTTCTGAGAATTTTTTATTTAAATGAAATTAAGACGTTATAAACTTTAATTCAAAGTACAAAAATCGAGTTACAAGATTGTTGTTTAGGTTAAGGTATAAAGATAGAGGTGTTTCAAATTATTAAAACGCCGTTAATAAATACTGGTTATTACAGAACCAAATAATATCTTGTCAAATAATTGTACACTTTATATAAACACTAATAAACAAAGCATAAGCATAAGTATCTGACGACCTCTGTGGCTCAGTTGGTTGAGCGTGTTGGTGCTCACGCCGGGGGTCGCGGGTTCAAATCCCGCCGAAGGAACAAAAAGTTTTTCTGTGTTCCTGGGTCATGGATGTGTATTAAATATGTGTATAATATAATAAAAATCTTAAATATGTGTATAGTATAAAAATATTAAATATATTTCCGTTGTCTGGTACCCGTAACACAAGTTCTTCGGATACTTAGCACGGGGCCAGATTGACGTGGTGTGAAGCGTCCATAGATATTATTATTATTATTATTTGAATATAATTCCAGAATGTTGGGTATCTATTTTATATGCATGGCAACATTAATTCATCCTCACACGCGCACGTAGAGAAATTTACAAATTAAAGAAAATTGAAGAAATTTTGTAGGTATAGGTAGGTCTTTATTAGCGGCTCAACCATAACTTGTTTAGCGCCACCTATTGACGTTTTTTTAAATATAAGATAACTTATGACGTATTTCAAACATAGTCCTAGAGATGGCGTTTTTATTTTTAAATAAATGGCTAGTTTTGTAATTTGATACACTCAACGTCATCTAACGGTCAACAAGAAAATTAAAAAATGTCGTACGTTTTAATGTATGGGATCTGTAGGTCTATGTATATTTCGTCCATGGTAATATTATGTAGCTAGCTGCTAGCTACTTCATAATATTACTACTTACTAGGGTAGGTACACAATAGTCTGCGCTTTAAAGAAAGGTGTAACGTGCACTCTGTGTGCCACTTCGATCGCAATTTATAATGCATCACGCTCTTATTTATTTATTTGTTCTTAAAATAATTATTGTGGTACATATATATTGTTGCCTGTGAGTTTTTTCTTGGTGCCATGAGGAAGAATGCGTGAAGAACCCACCCGGTTGAACTCAGGCAATGTGGGAGAAATTCTCATAAATTACTGCAGTAGAAAGATGCATACCAATGCAGCAGTCCACAGACTGGAGTGCTTTCTAAACCCTTTGCAGTTGGATGTGATGTATTATGGCATACGGATTGGAAAATTACATTGTTGAGGTTATTTACATCTATATCTCTAGGCATAAGTGATAAGGATTCTTAATAAGAATGCTAGATAATTTTAGGAATACCCTCTTTTTAATATTATATATCTATGTAGGAATACAATATATTAATTAATGTAACATGAGAAAATGGTATGATTTTTATCTCGATGGTTTACTTCGTTATTAGAAGTGTAATAAAACCAAACAGCAGAACCGATTTTAATCTTGTTTAGATAAACATAGAAAGATTTCTATGCAAAGGAATTTAATAGAAAATGTTAAAAGTTAACATCTATTTACTACTTGACAACCATAGTAACCATAAAAAAGGTAATGCTTACTATGCATAAATTGGTAAAAAAAACTCACTTAAAAACATAATAACTGAAAAGTCAAATTTCTAAATATTTATTGGTGGTATATATGTTATACTAGTACAAATTCTAAAACCTTTATAGCATATAGGCTACAATAACACTTATAGGTTGCAAATTCAATTTTTTTTTTTCAGGGTTATACACTACTCCCAATCGAAGCGATTAAATAATTATTAATGCCTGTGATGTCCTCCTGTACCTCATCAACAACTCGCTCATCTCCATTAATATTGGTGAATTGAGTGGGGACTGTGTGAGACGCTTGCTCCTACATTACATGCAAAGAACTCAGTAAAATGAAAAGTTTGGCAGTTGGTTGAGAATAAATGGGATGGTGGTGTATTCAGGGGCCTTAAAGGCTCCAGTCATGTTGAGCTTAGATCAACTCAAATGGTAGAAGTTTTTGTGTCATTTAATGTATTTACTGTGTATGTAAAACATAAAGATTTTTTTATAAAGTCAATAAGAAGAAGTTTTAATAAAATAATTATTAATTACAAAATGTAATTTTAGTTTAATTTGTGTCGATATTGAAACCTGCCTAGCAGGTCCGTGGCTGTATTATGTGTATAATGTACAACGCCAGGCCTATTCAATGCAAACTATTAATTAAATTTTCTCTGCATAAAAAGAATTAATGTAATAAATATTTCTAAGATTTACTTTTTATCTGTAATTCTAGCATACAATTAATATGTGGTTTTGCTTTATTAGGGCAACTAAACTATTTTTATAAAAAACATGTTAATTTGGATGTGAAATGAATGACTTAAAATGGTCTCTACGGAGCGCATACTAAGCCTGCTGGTATTTGGGTAATAAAAAAATGTCACTACAATGCATGTATGTGTATAGTTTAATAATAATAATCTTTATTGACATAATAATTGTTCATTACACAAATCCTATGAAGACTGACACCTAAACTAGGCTATAAAGTCCGTATCTCAGGAGTCAGTGGCTTCTCCCAATATTGGTAACAAGTGTTAAGAGAACTTAATCAAAATTTTACAATGCTATATTTACTTTATATGAATATTATTAAATTTTAGGTATTATATCTAATTATCTTTTCACAAATCACACATAATATATTATTTAAATACATAATATTATTTATTAAAAATGTTTCAGTATATAATTTATAATGAATATATTATGTACAAACACACACAAAATATTATAATACATAAATATACATATATTTATGTATTATAATATTATAACGGAGCCTATAAATTTACAACATTAACCAAACTTAGTTTAATCAAATCATAAATTAATCTCTAATCTTAATATTAATTATTATCACCCACTATCTCATTACTTGGAAGTACATAATAATATAAAGTCCTTTTTACAAGAATAGTTCAGTTGTTAGAGGAGGATCTGATAAAATTTGTTGTGCGGTGTTCTATGTTTGCCACCAAGGCCAATGCAATATATACTCCATCCATCACAACATTCTGGCCATCTACTTCCACACTGCATGCACTGAAACTCGCCTGCAACTTCTCAGCCGCACACCTCTTGGTAGAAATTTATGTTTCACAGTAATAGCACACATGACTTCTTGCACTGTTTCCATTTTAATAAGTATTTTATTCCTTTATTATATAGCTGATGACCTGATGATGACTTTGTCAAAATCGATTGTGTGATTGTGATTCAATTAAAATTAATGTAAAATACTATTAAAGTGGAAACAGTGTAAGAAGTCCTGTATTATTCCTGTATGTCTGGAATGTTAAAATTAATCAAATAAAGGTGAGTATCCCTTCCTAATTTAGTTTAAGCTTCCTAAGGCAAATCATATCTGGGAGTCAACTAACAGCACTTTCAACAAATATATTTACACAACAGTTTATGCGAATCAATGTTCCTGTCTTTGTCTGATAGTCGAAAAAAGGACGAGGACGCGGAAATATTAACTATTGGATTCGCCAATATCCAATAGTTAATATTTTTATTAGTCAGGGAGTAAATACGTATAATTTATGTAGGTTATAAATTAGAATGTAGCTGTATAGGTAGTGTAGTAAGTACAACCTACAGTCAACCTTTCCATACTCTGACCAAAGAAGTTATAATGAAAAAAACAAAAAGGAATAAACATAAAAATACTGCAAATGTTTGGGGAAACGTTTTATTTCAACTTTAGTCTCGACAACAACAAATTATAACAATTCAATCATGGAATCTAATAAGTCATAGATCTGAAATTGGGTCCGAACATCAAAAAGAATCAAACCTATTATATCAAAACTTACTCCTTTTCTATAAAAATCTAAATTGAATACATAAACTTAATTTGAAATGCGAAAACATTAACATAGGATAAGTTATTAATTCTTCTTCTTCTTCTTCCTAAGGATGCTCGATGATCATCGATGTTATACGATAAAACATCGATGTTTTAACATCGATATTGCTTTATTCAAAACATCGTAACGTCGATGTCACGGACGGACCCACGGGAACCTTATATGTCCCGCGATAAAAAAATGGACCTAGTATAACAACAGGACAGACTACTGTGAGCAAAAAAACGAGCCGAGCGAGAGGTTGGAAGAGAGGCCGTGTGTCCCTTTCTAGTAGGGTGACAATAATATTTTCTGCTGTGGCAAACTGCAAAGCTGTGTGAGACAAATTGTGAAACACTGAATGACATACAGCTGAGGCTTTAAAAGTCGACTAGATTGAATAGTGTAAAATCAAAAAGGTTTGAAGTGACGGCTGCATTAATATGTAACAGATTTTTATGTAATTCTCTGCCTTACTTAAACACGATTGAGCCATTTTTGTCGCATTTCTTCATTGTTGGAAAATCCATAAAAACTATATTATATTATCATTAAAGGCATTACTCGACTTCACACGTTTTTTCTCAGTAACTAGGTACTTACAGATTACTACGATTCTAGGCGAGTCGCTATCGCTACTGACTAGTTTATAACAAAACGTAGTACAATTATAACTCTTAATAACGTCAGTTGCTATAATGTTAACACTGTTGTTATACTAGAATAACTAGATTAACATTAACAATTAACTTACTAATGTTACTAATAAACGAAATATTGCAACCAGCAGAACTTTCACTTCGACAAGAATATATACAATATTTTTTTCACCATTTTGACTGTTAAATCATCAAACAAATAATAAAAACATAGTTACGGAGATACATGAAGTAAGAAATAAAAACTATTTTCAAATTTAATATTATCCGGTGTTCAGCATAAAATATGTGTAATGGCGTATCTATTGTCTTGCGAATGATACCATCTAATAAAAAAAGAAGGAAAAGGATTTAATGTAAACTGCATTTTTATTAAGTATTATATGACTATTTCTTACTTTTTTAATTAGAATATGATATAGTTATAAACATTTGTTAAAATAATAATATAGTACACTCGTTTTATCTAAGATTTTTCAAGTTACTTTTTATAAATACCAACATTTTTCTGGTTGGCAACATGCAAGAACGAGACACACAGCCTCTCTCCTGGCTATCTCGCTCGGCTCGGATTTGCCTCTATGATACGTGCATTGTGAAATACACTCTATTATTAAGGTAATACAGTTCTTTTTAGCAATTACAAAATTCGGAGTCTTCTATCCATAGGTACTATATCCATGGATAAAAAGTAGCCAATTACCTTATTTCCTTTCCCGTGGTCCACTTTATATCTGTGCCAAATTTAATGATAATTGGCTTAGTAGTTTTTACGTCAAACTGTAAATAAAGTATCCCACAGGAACCGTACAATTCCCTGCGATAAAAAGTAGCCTATGTCCTTTGTACCTCATTTAAATCGGTTCAGTAGTTTTGGTGAAAGACGGACAAACACACACTTTCCCATTTATAATAATGACAACCTCTGTGGCTCAGTGGTTCAGCGCTTTGGTGCTCAAGCCGGAGGTCGCAGGTTCGAATCCTGCCGACGGAACAAAAAGTTTTTCTGTGTTCCTGGGTCATGGATGTGTATTAAATATGTGTATAATATAATAAAAATCTTAAATATATGTATAGTATAAAAAGTATTAAATATATTTCCGTTGTCTGGTACCTGTAACACAAGTTCTTCGGATACGTCTTAGCACGGGGCCAGATTGACGTGGTGTGAAGCGTCCATAGATATTATTAATAATAGTAGTATAGCTATGTATTGATGACGGACGGCCGTGAAGAGTTGAAGACGTTTGCAAAAAAACATCTATGTTGCCTGACATCGATGTTTAGAGCTCGATAAACATCGAACATCGATGATAAGCTTTGAGTATCCAACTATCCAACTATACTTATAGTTGGATACTCAAAGATGATAAGCTATCGATGCCAACATCGATGTTTTTGCAACATCGAGCATTCCTACTCGGGCGGCGGCCTCCCCTGTAATACTGGTAAAACGGGGTGAATAGAATTTATGGGGTGAATAGAAATATTCTTAGGAAAAAGTTTAAAATCCTCTGATCCAAAAACTACTTCAGATGTCACAAATATTAGTATTTTATTTACATTTGCAATATTTTTTCTTTGTTCTGTCAACATTTTAATAGTTTAAAGTTAGCAATTTACGTGACAAAGTCACTATAAAGTACAGCGGTTTTTTACATGCGATTTACGCCCTTGCCAACTTCAAAAAATGTAATAAATAAAGGCGTATCTTAATTATTAAAATTACTTTAACCGAAAGTGAAGTCTATACAGCATATATTGGCAATATCTGATTTGCTTGTTTTTTATGGTTAAATAAATAAAAATTCAGCACTCATAAATATTTTTGATAAAGAGGTGAATAGAGACAACTGAGGGGTAAATAGAAACGCCTTGAGAGGTGAATAGAAACAGCTAAGGGGTAAATAAAAACGGGAAAGCGTTTAATAGAAACGCGGAAGGGGTTATTACAACCACTTTCGTTAGGGTTGGCAGAACTTTTATGTTATGTTTTATGTTTGTTGGTATCTTCTAACTTTGTAACCACACCCACTTTTGTATATATTTATGTAAGTAAAATACCTAATATAATAAAATAAAGTAGGTATCCTCTGAAAAACTTTTTCTTCTTTTAAGTTATAAAATATTTTGACAACCCTATCACTTTTCTCTATTAACTCCATATGTCGTATCTATTGACCCCGCATTCCAGGCAAATAGAAACTGAACATTTAATTGGCTTTTTCTCGTAAGGAAATAAAAATTCAGAATTAAAACTATATCAAGGTTGTAAAATATCATAAGACTCCCACGATGAAAGCAGCTTTATTGCCAGAAGCATAGAATTTATATTGTTAAAGTTGGTTTGAAAGTCAGGATCCTTTCTATTAACCCCGTTTTACGGTATTTGGTTATAGGACTATAATGACTGATTGTAATATTTAATTTAATCAATGATCTTCTTATTTATTTTAGCGCGGTACGCATATTTTTAGATAAGATAAAATGTCTGGACTCGCGACACTGTTACCGTAACGTACCGAGACACAGTTTGACGTATGGTGAAAACACTATGGAGAAAAAGTGTCTCCAGTTAAATGGCCTCACTTTTGAGATCTTTGGAGCCATTTTAAAATTCGACGTATGGTGAAAACACAATGGAGAAAAAATGTCTATAGTTAAATGGCTCCATTTTTTAGATTTTTGGGGCCATTTTTAAATTTGACGTATGGTGAAAACACTATGGAGAAAAAAGTGTCTCCAGTTAAATGATCAATTAATATTTTTATGTTTAACGATTATTGTACTTTATCAACTTTTGCCCGCGGCTTCGCCCGCGTGAAATAGTAAATAACTTTGGCGAATAATACAGCAATATTCTTCTGATACAATATTGAAAATATTTTTAGGTTTACCCAATGCAAATAGTTAAAAATGGGACAAACCTCGACATGACATGTGCGACCGCATACATACACACATATATTTAAATATATGAAATGACGAACTGTCAAACGAAATAGAATAAACGAAAAACGAAAACAAACGAAAAGATAATTCTTATCACTTATGCCTAGAGATGATAAACAAAATTGAAATTATGCACATAGGCAACTCACTGAGACCTCCTTGTATAAAAAAAGAAGAAGGTAACTATTTCGTTTGATAGTTTGTCACTTCATGGCTTACGTCAAAATGCACTACGTCACACGATTTGATTGGTCGAAAAAGCGTTTCGTTCGTTCTCTCAAGGAAAAAATGGCGGACTATTTAGTTGGACATGACCGTAGCCTTGCGCCATGAAGCATAGATACCAGGAGTCCGAACGGTATAGGCTTTTTAATAATAATTATGTACACAATAATAGGACCAGATCTTAGTTCTCTTTTCTGCCGCTAGGCGTGCGAGACCGACGAGTACCAAGTGTTGCCAATACTATTATACCGAGTGTTGCCAATACTATTATTTATTACAATTATTTTTAAATTACCGTTAGGCAATTACCGTGTTCTACGGTATCTATTTTTCGAGAACAGTTTCTAAGAATTTCCTAAAACTTTTATATAATAAGATTTCAATCTTTCCAGAGCTGTCAATAGCAACTTTAAACTTCCCGCGTAATTTCAAACGAGTGCATGTCGGACCGTCGCGCGCTCTACCGGCAAAAATCTGTCCCCGTAATTGAGACCATTATTTTAACATTACGTTCGGACTCCTTGTTATCTATACTTCGTGCCTTGCGCAATCTTTTTTGACATTTTAACTTTTTAAATTGTGTTTTTAAAAAGTTGTAATGTCAAAATGATGACCATGACCAACCAAGCAAAATTGCGTAGTAGGCCCCCAGGGGTTATTCCCGGGCACGAAGTATAGTTATCAAGGAGTCCGAACGTGATGTTAAAATAATGGTCTCAATTACGGGGACTGATTTTTGCCGGTAGAGCGCGCGACGGTCCGACATGCACTCGTTTGAAATTACGCGGGAAGTTTAAAGTTGCTATTGACAGCTCTGGAAAGATTGAAATCTTATTATATAAAAGTTTTAGGAAATTCTTAGAAACTGTTCTCGAAAAATAGATACCGTAGAACACGGTAATTGCCTAACGGTAATTTAAAAATAATTGTAATAAATAATAGTATTGGCAACACTCGGTATAATAGTATTGGCAACACTTGGTACTCGTCGGTCTCGCACGCCTAGCGGCAGAAAAGAGAACTAACACCCGTATCATTAGTTGTTTCCTCAGATCCGCCTCGACTCAACCTCATCTGAGGTATCCTTGAGAAGTTCCTCGAGTTTGGTATTCTTAAACATAATTTCTACCTCAGCTGTTTGCTCCTCCAGTAAGGTTGAGTGGAGGTGTGACATCATAAATAATAATCATGGAAAAATATATTTTTTTATGTTAACAAACTCGATCCAAATTTTACAGAATGATGAATATCTTTGCGTTGTATAATTATACGGAATTTCGTAAAGGCAGTGGCGTATTTTCGTAAACTAAAGATCCAAAAAATTCGCCATGCTTTGCAATCTTTAAATAAGTATCCCTCTGTAATTACGTAATTGCTTCAAATAATTCCACTCTGTAAAAAAAAATTTATAAATGTCAGAAATAGACGCTTGAGGGAGCCTCAAGGTACGTCCTGAGGTACCTTAAGTTTGACAGTTGATTCCTCGACTCGCGTAAGGAAATTCCTCAAGTCGAGGGAATTTTGTTGAACTAATGATACAACTTTCGTGGATTGAGGTTGAGTCGAGTGGAGGAAATCTCGAGGTAACAACTAATGATATGGGTGTAAGATCTGGTCCTATTATTGTGTACATAATTATTATTAAAAAGCCTATACCGTTCGGACTCCTGGTATCTATGCTTCATGTTCCCGGGCTTCACCTGCAAAAACTTGGCACCAAAGAACTATTTCTTTGGTGCCAAGTTTTTGCAGGTGAACTCCTATGAGTTTTATAGAACTAAAACAAAAATCGAAGCCGTAGGCAGCTATTTGTCTCACAAAACATCAAAGGCAAAACCAATAAGGGTGAAAGAGAAAGCCATCTCCATGTCTTTACGTTTTTTTCGAAGGTTGCCTTAGCTTGGAGTCCAAATTGGAGTCCAATTTTAGACGTTGGAATTACGACTTTATTGCTCTAACAATAAGTGACATTTTGAATTAGTAGCAGTAGATGTGGCCTGAAGTTAGCTACTGACAGCTAATGTCATTTGTTTACGTGTGCATTATGATTAGACATGCTCAAAACAGTACCCTGTATCTAGCGTTCCACTAGCACGGTCAGAACGAATATTTCGTTATTTTCATTCACATTCTGTTTCTTTAGCGCCACTATGATCGTTCGTAACTGTTTTCACCTCTGTTCCACACCCCACTGTCATCTGTCAAAAACTGTTTAAAAATGCTAAGAATGATCACAACATTTCGCTAATTTTTACCCAGCTCCCTACTTGGGTTAAATTTAGCACTTTTTGACGTTTTCAAAATCAGCTGTGATCAGCTGTCAGTTGTTCCACTAGTCACAAAAATTGCTAAAAACGACATTTTCGAAATTTTCAATTATAACGTTATTTCAAGGTTATTTCACTAAAGAAACACCATTTTGTGGTAAAAATTATCGTATCGTTTTGGGCAAAATTAGTGCCGTGTGGAACACGCTAATAGTGCAATGCTATACTTATAGCATGACATTCCGCATCGCGTCTTAAGTGGTCATATGGCATGCTATCAGTAGGTACGCTATTTAGTTGGACATGACCGTAGTCTTGCGCAATCTTTTTTGACATTTTAATTTTTTAAATTGTGTTTTTAAAAAGTTGTAATGTCAAAATGATGACCATGACCAATGACTAAAGAATTCAAAGGACAGGCCCTACCTATGACAAAAACGTGTCCAATTTATCAGCTGATTATGAGCAAAAAATGGCTGCCGAACTAGAGTTGCAATTATGGGTATCAACAGTATCGATATTTTAAATTTTCATAAGTTTTACAATAACTTACATGTATACGTAAATAAAAAACTTATTTTACTAATGGCATTGTACATTTAACTACTTTTATTAATCGATAATATCTTTTAACGGACATCCAAAAAAGTATTCGATGCTGACGATATATTTAGGTATACATTCTATTTGTTCTAACTGGACCACTTTCAAAAAAGTTTTTGTAATATCTTTATTAATCATGTAAGACTTACCTTTATTTACCATGGGACAGAAGTGCCATTTCTTTATTGAAGTCAACACGCTTAAGTATAATTATTAGTTAAGGATCTTTTAACTCCTAGGTCCTTATAGGTTATAATATTATAACCTCTAAGGACCTAGGAGTTAAAAGATCCTTAAATATTTATTTGTATACGAGCTGAGCCAACTGTATAAATTGGTTTATGACATGAAATTATGCTTTTTTTATTCTTAATTTATGCATACGTAAGTAAAAAAACTTATTTTACTAATGACATTGTACATTTAACTACTTTTATTAATCGATAATATCTTTTAACCGACATCCTGAGTATTCTATGCTGATTGCTGAGGATTGTTTTATTCTATTTGTTCTAACTGGACCATTTTTTCAAAAAAAATTGTAATACTTTTATTAATCAAGTAAGACTTAACTTTATTTACCATGGGAAAGAAGTGCCATTTCTTTATTGAAGTCAAAACGTTTATCTTTTATTATTTAAGGATACTTTAACTCCTAGGTCCTTAGAGGTTATAATATGGTTAAATATTTAGTTTCATACGAGCTGAGCCAACTGTATAAATTGGTATATGAAATGAAATGGTGCTTTTTTTATTCTTTATTTAGGGACTTTTGATGTACAGCGTAAGTCAGTCCCATCGTAACCTAATCTTATACATAATGACAAGATGCTTTATTTGGTGAAAATATGGTTACAATTAATAGGTGTTACATTTTTACAGCTTGGCAAATAATTAGTCCTTGTGGCATCGACAGATGGAACTAAAAACTTTTTGAACTATCTAAGGTGGAATAGAAATAAAAGACAAAGGAATATATCCACTTATATTAAAATGAATAAGTCTATCCATTTCTAAATAAAATTAAGTTTGTTCAAAAACTGGCTATGCTATTCTCTTGACTGGGTCCGGGGATTAATATTTTCTTCTTCAGCTTTCAACCATAATTTGCTTATTGTATCACTTTTCGGAAACCTATAAAAAACAAGTATTATTAGTTTTATCATTTGTCAAATAATTTTGGTCACAACAATATTATTAAAAGCTATTAAAATTATATTTTTAAAACCACATCGAATACATTCAGATTGCTTTTTGAGACATAACACAAATGTAATTATTATGATTTTATCGATGTAATTATTATTTGTACCTTTATCGATAACTATTACAAACGGTAGGTACAACACTTTTCAATTACGTAAATAAATCTAATGACTTAAAATGCAATTTAAAGGACTTTTCTAATGAAATTTAAGTGGATATGAATATAATAAAGGAAAAAATCAAATTGCAACGCAATTATTTCATGAAATGTTTATAGTATTGCATAAAACCGGCTACTAACCTGCGTAAATACAATCGAGGTTGGTTTATACTCTTTAATGCATTGCACCTTGCAATATAACGTTTAGGCATGTTAATTATCACTTTTACAACATTCAAATAAAATTTTAAAGAATAAGTCCTTATAATCTCTTGGAAATTCATAATTAAACAAAACAACCTTTTGACAGGAGACCTACCACAGTTAATTGACAGTTAATGAGCAAATAATGGCGGATCGTTCCACATCAAGGAATTTGTAAGTATTATATATAATTATATACAACTGGAAAGAGCTCTCGGCATCAAATCTGTGCCGAGAGGGAGATACAATACAAACCGCTCCGTCTCTTTTTACCAAGGGTGACAACAATATTTTTAATTTGGGGACAAATTAGTTGAAGTTTGGAAACATATGGTGATTTCAACTTTTTCTAGAGAAGTCCAAGCACATGCTATCAAAAAGTAATATTTTGCTCCAAGGTATACCCTGGATCCAAAAGTATAGAACAGAACTCCTGACTCATTATAGATATATGTTTGGGGATTTTGGCGTTGTTTAAAGAACTGCAAGCATATGCTACCATGTCAATTAGAGTAATCATCATCATCACCACCACCATCACACCATACATAATCACATTATTATGATATAAAAGGTACTTCTCATAGTATTTTACACTAACACGGATATCTTTGAACATTACTTTGCCGATTATGGACCTATTTGCAAAATTCTTTTGTTATTGTAAAGGGTTTAATTCGAAATTGGTCCTTTAGTCACTAAAGCGGAAACATTTTGATGCGATTCATGACGAATTCAGGGAACTCCTCGAAATTTATATCGACACATTTAGTGATTTTGACTTTTACTGAAGTAATACAAGCATATGCTGCCAAAAAATAAGATTTTGTACCAATGTGTACCCTGGATCTAAAAGCACTGAACTGAACTCCTCAGTCTTTAAAGATATGCTTTTGTAAATTTCGGCATTTTTTAAAGAACTGCAAGCATTTGCCACTTTGTAACTTACAGTAATCATCATCATCATCTTAATAACGATACCTAATGGAATCTTGGCGCGTATTTAATTATACATTCGATCTTAAGACGTAAATAACTGAACAAAATATATCCATGGAATTTGTAAGTAATACAAGCTGCCAAAAAATAAGATTTTGTACCAATGTGTACCCTGGATCCAAAAGCACTTAATACTTATACACATCCATGACACGGAAAACTTTTTGTTCCTTCGGCGGGATTCGAACCAGCGACCGGTTTGATCACCAACATGCTCAACCACTAAGCCAAAGAGGTCGTTTTTTTAATTAGTGTAAAATATACTTTACCACGTGGTAGTGCTCATGATTACAAACTTTCCCAAAGTAACTTTTTTAGAATAACTTTTTTTATTTAAACCTCAACTTAACATTAGGTAGCGAATTAGATACTAAAAAAACAACGGGTTGCACTCCAGGAATGCCGCTAGAAGTGAAAAATCTCAAAAGTCATTTAACTAGACACTTTTTTCACCATATTGTTTTCACTATACGTCAAATTTCAAAATGGTCCCAAAATTCTCAAAAGTGGGGCCATTTAACTGGAGACACTTCTTTTCTCTATCGTGTTTTCAATCTACGTCAAATTTCAAAATGGCCCTATAAATCTCATAAGTGGGGCCATTTAACTGGAGACACTTCTTATCTCTATCGTGATTTCACTGTACGTCAAATTTCAAAATGACCTCAAAAATCTCAAAAGTTGAGCCATTTAACTGGAGACACTTTTCGTGGGGGGACAATTGGAGGTAAAGGTCAATGTAAGGGTAAATGTGATGGGGATGATTGGGGATCAAGGTCAAGGCCAAAGGTTAATGGTTGGGATCAAAAGTCAATACGAACTAAAATAGTAAAATTGTTTACTAAAACTTATGGCCTGTTGCCCGAAATAAAAACATTTAATTTTATTTATTTGTATTGTATCTCCCTCTCGGCACAGATTTGATGTCGAGAACTCATTCCAGCTGTTTACTTACAAATTCCATGGATATATTTTGTTCAGTTATTTACGTCTTAAGATCGAATGTATAATTAAATACGCGCCAAGATTCCATTAGGTATCGTTATTAAGATGATGATGATGATTACTGTAAGTTACAAAGTGGCATATGCTTGCAGTTCTTTAAAAAATGCCGAAATTTACAAAAGCATATCTTTAAAGACTGAGGAGTTCTGTTCAGTGCTTTTGGATCCAGGGTACACATTGGTACAAAATCTTATTTTTTGGCAGCATATGCTTGTATTACTTCAGTAAAAGTCAAAATCACTAAATGTGTCGATATAAATTTCGAGGAGTTCCCTGAATTCGTCATGAATCGCATCAAAAGGTTTCCGCTTTAGTGACTAAAGGACCAATTTCGAATTAAACCCTTTACAATAACAAAAGAATTTTGCAAATAGGTCCATAATCGGCAAAGTAATGTTCAAAGATATCCGTGTTAGTGTAAAATACTATGAGAAGTACCTTTTATATCATAATAATGTGATTATGTATGGTGTGATGGTGGTGGTGATGATGATGATTACTCTAATTGACATGGTAGCATATGCTTGCAGTTCTTTAAACAACGCCAAAATCCCCAAACATATATCTATAATGAGTCAGGAGTTCTGTTCTATACTTTTGGATCCAGGGTATACCTTGGAGCAAAATATTACTTTTTGATAGCATGTGCTTGGACTTCTTCAGAAAAAGTTGAAATCACCATATGTTTCCAAACTTCAACTAATTTGTCCCCAAATTAAAAATATTGTTGTCACCCTTGGTAAAAAGAGACGGAGTGGTTTGTATTGTATCTCCCTCTCGGCACAGATTTGATGCCGAGAGCTCTTTCCAGTTGTATATATAATACTTACAAATTCCTTGGATGTTTGACACTCACCGCGGATTCAGCTGTCGAGTATGGTATGGTATTTTTCTACCAGTGAAAGAATTTTTCAAATCTGTTAGATTTCAGAAATTATCCATAACATACAAACATACAAAGGTTTCCTTTTCACAATATCATGAAGGTAGGTAAAATAATATAAATGTCCTATATTCCCTATTAAATCATATTGTCACCCGAACATCTAGAATGTTTTTTTTTTTTTTTTTTTGGTTTTGGCACTGACACGTCTTGGGGTTAGTGTACTTTGCCATATACAAGGTAGGGAATAGGCAGCGGAAATATATACAATTTCGGAATTTTGGATTTCGGGTCAAGTTAGGAAGTTTTACTAGGATATATATATTAAAGTTTGATTGAATTTTTACATAAATATTGAGATAATAATGAATATACTAATTTATTACATGAATTTAATAACACTTGAATAGAAGTGGGAAATGGGATAGAAATAGAGGAGAGGCTATAATAAAGATGGGAATGATCATAAAGAGGACAGGAAAGAATAATATGATTTAAATCACCCACGTCTAAACCGCAATCGCAAACGTCGTCGTTTCGGATGTGAATTTTTTTTAAATGAGCAGGTGTACAGACGTGTCCCAATCTCACTCTGATTATAGATGAGGTTGCACTTTTTGATAAATTTATTTTAAAAAACCAAGGCTTAAACTGTATTTCTGGTTGTATATATTTATATTGAACTCCTTTTATTTGACTACTCACTGCCCAGTCCTTACTCCAATCTCGTTGGAGAAAGTTCTTAGCAAGAGAAGGTAAGTCATGACAGTAATTAATATAGGGAAAAACATCCCCACTAGAAACTGCATCTTTAGCCAGTCTATCCGCTTGTTCGTTTCCTAGAATTTCGCAATGACTTGGAATCCAAACAAATGTAACAGAAAAGTTATTGTGATTACATTTTTGCAAAAGATTTCTAATTTGTATGATTATGGGGAAACATTTTGATCTAAATGTAAATCTGTTTAATGATTGAAGGGCGCTCAAAGAGTCAGTAAAAATTACAGTCCTCGTAAGTTTCGCTAGCAGAATGTAGTCAATTGCTTTATATATACCACTAGCTTTTGCCCGCGACTTCGTCCGCGTTGAACAATACTTTGGGATATCGCTGAAATTTACCCGCGACTTTATTTATGACTAACGAAAGCGGAATCCTATTTTTTTAAACGGAACCCTAAAATAAAAGTAGCCTATGTTAGACCCTATAACATCAGCTATCTGCTAGTAAAAGTCCCGTGAAAATCGGTCCAGCCGTTTCAGAGATTAGTCGGAACAAACAGACAGACAGACCGACTGACAGACAGACAGACGGACAGACAAAAATTAAAAAAAAAAATGTATTTTATTGTAAGTACCGAATATACTTTCAGATTCATTATGTAAAAAGCTGTTAATTTGAAGTTACAAACAGGAACTTAAATTGTATTTAACTGTATAGATGTATAGATATTATAATGTATTATATTTTAAGATATTATCAATTTGATGTTTATAAAATAACTAAACTATTTAACTAAAGTAAATTAAACTAAACATTAACCCGCACGCGCACCCCGCCTTGGTGACGCCCACTCCGCAACGGGCCGTGCAGCAGGAATCGTAATATTTTAATTTCGCCATAACTTCAAAACCAAACGTCCAATTTTAATCATTCAAAGACCAAATATTATCTACATAAACTGTACTTAGTGATGAAATAATTTATTTTGATAAGGATTAATAACATGAGTAAAATAAACGCATTTAAATGTAGTCCAAAAAAAAATCAAGATTTCTAAATAAAAAAATGGTTATTGTGCCTCACTCGACATAGATAGGTATAGTGTGTCGCGGACTTTTTTGTAGATATTTATAAGATCTACAATTAATTAGGACATTTTATGGTTCTATCTTTTATAGTTTAGGTAGCGTACGCAAAATAAGTAACTTTTCTGGTTGATTTTTTACACCTTGTGTCCGAAAAACCCAAATATCTTACGGAACCCTATTTTTTTCCAAAATAAAATTTAGCCTATGTTACTCGTGGATAATGTAGCTTTCGAATGGAGAAAGAATTTTTGAAATCGGTCCAGTACTTTTTGAGCCTATTCATTACAAACAAACAAACAAACAAACAAACAAACAAACAAACATACAAACAAAGTTTTCCTCTTTATAATATTAGTGTAGATAACATTCCCCTGTGAATACGGAGGTTTGTGGAGGAAATTTTACTTTTTGAATAATATTGTACTGAAGATGGAAAATACCAACTCCTACATTACCTATCGACATTTTTGAGGCATCTGTGTATATATGATGCCAACCTTCCCAATTATTATTTGTTAAATAGTTAAAAAATGGTTTTGCATAATACTTGTCCGATTTTTTTATACCAATGTCATAACGAATATCTGGGTCTAAAATAAGGGATTCAAAGGAAGAGTTAAATAGGGGGAATACAGGTAATCTATACGTAGGGGCATCAAGGGATAAATATCGAACATAACTATTTACTAGGCAGGGCCGAGATTTGTGTAACCAAAACTTGTTATTGTTTACTAAATTTAAAAGTTTTTTGAGTTTAGGAATAAGAGGATGGTTTGAAAATTGCTGACAACGAATGAAAAATTTGTCAGCCAGATATTGACGCCTTAGATAGAGGGGCGGTTCACCACATTCTACCTGTAATGCATTAATCGGCGATGATGCCATAGCACCACAAATAATTCTCAAAGCTTTTGCCTGTATCTTATCTAATTGTTTAAAACCAGCCACGTTACAAGGTTCTAGAAGGAATGTTCCATAATCTAAAACACTTCTTATTAATGCGTTATACATCAATTTTAAGTTAAATGGATGTGATCCCCACCATACACCTGATAAACACCTTATTATATTTAGAGTGCGTTCACACTTTGCCGCAATATATTCATTATGTGCATTACCATTTAGTTTGGAATCTAAAATTACCCCTAAAAATTTGGCCTGATTGTTGACTGGAATCGGTAAATCATCATATTTAAGCACTACGGGAGGAGGAATACGCATTCGAGTAAATAAAACTGTGGTACTTTTACTAACTGAAAGATCCAATCCATTTGCATCTAACCAAACCTTTAACCGCGCTAATGAGCGTGATAATCGAGAAGCAGCTGTATCGATAGATTGGTCCATTGTATAAAATACTAAATCGTCGGCATATTGTAAAAAACTTATTTCACTGTCCACAGTTTTCATATGTGATTCCAAATCTGCTGTATAAATATTATACAGAGACGGACTTATCACTGAGCCTTGAGGCAAGCCTTTATAAACAACCCGCAACTCCGTTGCATTTTGCAAGGGCAGAGCGACAAATCTTTCTAGTAAAACATTTATAATAAAATTACATAATTTATTAGGAACATTGTAACGTGGGGTTTGCGCGGGGTGATAGAGTCAAACAGCGACTTTACAACGGAGGCGTATATTTTGGTTCAAGGTACAAACTTAGAGCAGCGCTTACGCCCCTATATTACGGTTTTCAACAGATTGTCCCGTCAGGAAGCAATCAGTATGCCACCGGCTTATAGGTTCGCTATTTATTCCTTAGCGTACAAGAAGCTGTCCCAGCAATGGTGGAAGCAACTACTTAGGTAGCGTAGGAATCGTCAGAGCGCATACAATAGCGATTAGCGATGATAGAAGATAGATACAAAACAATCTTCATGAGGGTTACTTATGTGATCTCTGTCGGTGTTTCAATAGCGTGATCTAGAACCCTTACAGCTCCATCTAGTGGTGGCTGGGAGAACTGACTATAAATTCACTGTTCTCAGTTGTAAATGCTATAGCCATCTAGCGGTGCTTGGAGAAACTAAGATTATACCGCAATATCTTTGAATAGGGGTGTTACAACATTTAATTTATGTAGCTTTCTTTCTAGTATATCTATCCTAACGTTATCGTAGGCCGCGTTTATATCTAAAAAGGCAGCAAGAATAGATTTGTTTTCCGTAAAAGCGATGCGAATATCTGTGGTAAACAGTGCAATATTGTCTATGGTGCTTTTGCCTTTACGGAATCCAAATTGCAGCGTTGCCATTTGGCAACTTTGGTTGCCATTTTGGCAACATTTGACCCTTCGTGGCAACCAAATGGCAACCAGGCTCAAATGGCAACTTTTTGGCAACTTTTCGACTTGTAGCGCGATCATCAGTAAAAAAATATCGAATAACTTTCGCAGAACTGAACACATCAAAATGAACAAAATCAAAATCTTGAACACATCTTTATTCCCAAATGAAAACAATATCATAATTAGTAGATATACAAATTGTACCCGTATTTCTACAACAAAAGGTATCTAGCTGCTAGTGATAAAAGTAATTTTATGAAAACTTAAAAAAAAATGGAAGAAAGTGTGTGTCTGTGAGCAGTGTGTAGTACAAGGCAAGGGATATTACCTCGTGGTTTTCTAATACTTTTGTTTTAAAATCTATTTAAAAATCTTAATTTTTTCATGTTTTTAATATTGGATTTTAAATGCATGGGCACTTACACATTTTTTAACTTCCCGCTAAAAAAATCTAAGATTTTCAATAATCGGGAAGTACCTAATTGGTTTAACCCCGTTTTGTAAAAATCGAATTCTCATCAGATCTCGACGTTCTGAGGTCACAGGATGCTTCCTCCTCGCGTCCTCGTCAACCTACCCTCGCGAGGGTGTCACTATGTCTGTATGTATGTATGTATGTGTGTGTGTGTGTGTATGTAAACGTCTTATAACTTTTGAAAATTTTGACCGATTTTATTGCGGCTGACGCCATTCGAAAGGGCTTGGTCAAACTTAGATTTTGAATACTATTTGGACCGATTCGGACAGATAGATTTCAAGAAATCTCGAAAAAAAACTGTGTTTTTTTTTTCGAATAACTTTTAAACAGCTTTATCGATCAACTCCAAAAAACTAATCAGCTCTTAACCTTGAAAAACCACGTCGATCGCCGCTAATCCGGTCAAAATCGGTTGACTCATTCGAGAGATATCGTGAAGGAAATAAAACCGAAAAAAGTGTTTTTTCGGAATTACACAGAAATTTTTCATCTAAAAAAATTTTGTTGTCGATTTTTTTCAAAGAAAATGAAAATCGGCATCGATTGCCGCCAATCGCGTGAAAATCGGTTGATTCATTCCAAGGTTATGACGTGAGTTTGAAATTTAAAAAAATAGTGTTTTATCTTATAGAATTTTTTGACAGATTTTTTCTAATGGCAACCTTTGGTTTGAGATGGCAACATTTGGCCTAAAAATGGCAACCTGGGCTGAGTAGGCTCTGGCAACACTGCCAAATTGACTTTTTGCTAAGAGGTTATTATTTTCAATAAACCATTCTAAACGGTTTTTAACAAGATGTTCTGCAATTTTTAGTAAAACGGACGATAACACTATGGGGCGATATGAAGAAGCAGAAGAGGGAAGTTTACCAGGTTTTAAAATGGGAATAACTTTTTGGGTTTTCCAAGTATTGGGAATATTGCCTGTCAGTAACATTGAATTAACCAAGTCCAAATAATAAGATAATAATTGTCACTAGCGTGCTTAAAAAAAGAATATGGAATCCCGTCCATGCCGGGAGCTGAGTCCTTTAAACTTATGACAATACCTTTTAACTCTTGAAGTGAGAAAAGTGAGTTAAGATCTTTAAGACTAACTTTACTTATAGGTGATGGACAGAGGGAAGTAACAGAAGGAGGTGCTAATCTATTTAGAAAATCATTGCCTAAATAATCAGGCATAGGATGAAATGGTGGTTTATATGCAGACCTGTATCTTCTAATATTATTCCAAACTGTAGAAGCATGTATGTCTGGACTGATTGACTGACAAAACTTTTTCCAACTTGCAGACTTTTTTTTCCTAAATAGCTTTTTTGTTTGGTTAACAGATTTACAATACAAATCGTAGTTTTCAGTTGTAGCATTATTATTATATTCTTTTTCAGCCTTTTTTCTTTCCTTTATAGCAATTGAACAGTCATTATCCCACCAAGGTGGTGACGGAATGTATTGTTTAGGTCTTGTCTTAATCGGAAGAGTTTCATCTGCTGACTCAATGAAAGCAGATGCAAGAGCATCAGCACAAAGTGTTTCACTTCCTGGTGATACACTAGGGAGGCGAGATAATTTATTTTTTAATGCATGATGAAACTTTTCCCAGTCTGCATTTTTCAGGTTATATTTTAATGAAGATGAGTGAATATTATGATTTTGTTTTTTATTGTTACAAGGAAGGGATAATAGAATTGGAAAGTGATCACTACCGTGGCTAGACGGTAAAACTGACCACTGTAGAAGTGAAGAAAGATTTGAGGTGCAAATGGACAAATCAGGAGCACTGTAATTCTCATTAGGAGCAGTATGCCGTGTTGGAAGCCCTGTGTTAAGGATACATAACTTATAGTAATCCAATAAATCTAATGTTTCATAACCCCACTGATTATTATTACTACTTCCCCAAGACTGGTGTTGTGAAATCACCAAGTATTACAAATGGTTTTGGTAAATGGCTAATTAAATTTTTAATTTCTAAAAATATTAAATATGATGGATGAGGTATATACAATGAGACAAAACAAATGTTATTTACAGATGCTGCTATTATAGAAAAATTTGAATTATGTGAAGGAAGTGAAATGTGTACAAATGAATGATGATGATTGATGAGTAAGGCAGTGCCGCCATACCCATCAGATCTGTCTTCTCTCAGACATGCATAGCCAGGGATCTTAAAAAGAGAACCTGGCTTAAGCCATGTTTCTTGAAGAGCAAAGACAAAAGGATTATATTTATTTATTAAATATATTATTTCATTTTTTTTGCTCACTGCACTGTGACAGTTCCATTGGATCAGATAATCCATAATGTGAGTTGGTTTGAGGTTTGTTACTGTTAATAAAGGCTACGTTGGACGGTGCAACTGATGCTGATAAAATATTTGACTGTGTTAAATAATTAATTATGGCTGTTATTAATTCTTGTACTGAAATGTTGTTGTCAATATTTACTGGAAATGCTGATCCATTTGATCCAGATGGTGGATTATACTCTTTGGTTAGGTTAAAATGAGCATTTTTATCATACCCAATAACTGGCTTTGGTGGAGTTCTAGGTTGCCTAAATACTGTTTTTTTATATGACTCGGTGATTGTTTTATTTGCAGAATTTTTGCTAACTGAATTTTGTTTTTGTAGATTTACAAAAGAAGGGGAAGAATTAGATGATGTTAAGACGTGAGAGTATAGTTTAGAAACAGGAGGGTGGAGTTTTGAAGCTTCCGCATATGATAAACTTTTGTGAGCCATGGATTCTTTTATTAATTTTTGTCGTTGGAATTCGGGACAATTCTTACTGGTGGCTATATGAGAAGAATGGCATAAGCAACAGAATATAGAATCTTCATCTACAGAACATGTATCACCAGAATGACCTTGACCACAACGGAAACATCTAGGGGATGATCTGCACTGTGACTTAGCATGGCCATACCTACAACAGTTATAGCACTGTATGGTAAGGTAAATATATAAGTCTACAGGCAATGAATTATAACACATGAATACTCTTTTAGGTAATGTTTGGCCGTCAAATGTAAAAACCACAGATTCTGTATTATTAAATTGTACAGTATTATTTACAATGATTTTTTTCTTTATTCGTCTTGTTTTTAATATGTTCCCACAACCATATGGTAAAGTAATATCGGATAAAATGTCTTCCTCAGTCCACTCTGCTGGAATTCCTCTCACCAAGCCTACCCGGCAAACTTGGAAAGACGGAATAAAAACTTTATAATTTTGTTTTATTAAATTTTCATTATTAATAAAATTGTTGGCATCAGAGTAAACTGAAAAAGATAAAGCTAATCTATTTCTTCCGATTCTTTTAAGGCTGCCATTGTCTACATTTTTAATGTTATTATTTTTGAGGAAGCGACCGAATTCAACTGGATGTAAGCTGCTGTTACTATTAGGAGATGATAATTCTTTTTGTATATGTAAGACATAGGGTGAGGAGTCTGTGCTAGTGTACAACAACCGACTAATACGTGGGTTACTTAAGCCTTGATTTTTCTGTGATTGATTATCAAGTGTATGTGTTTCCTGAATATTATTTAAACTTTCTTTGGATTCTGTATCA
The DNA here is from genome assembly GCA_905404095.1 of Glaucopsyche alexis. NCBI lineage: Eukaryota > Metazoa > Arthropoda > Insecta > Lepidoptera > Lycaenidae > Glaucopsyche > Glaucopsyche alexis. The sequence continues at coordinate 4,236,870 of FR990063.1, read as the reverse complement.
CTCAAACACATACAGTTGACGTCAGGTTTTGCTTTGTTGGGATCTTTCTTTATTTTTTTATTACACTTCCTACAAACACGCCTCGTTGCTGCGGGGCGTTTGCGGTTGGGAATAGTATTTTGTGTATAGCTGGAGAGCTACTGAGAAATTTTGAGTAGGTATTTGAGGCACGTTGAAACATTGTCCTGTACTTCTCCTATTGTACCTCAACACGAGAATGCAGGCCTGGCTGGTCAGAAGCGGAACTTAGCCAAAATACAAATTTTTGAAAAGTAGATTTTTTTATGCCCGAAAAACATGTTTGAGGCATTATGAAATTTTGATATACTGTTAGTATAATGTATAAGGAGTTGGGAAAAAAAAAGCCCCGTAATTTAGTCGGAACTTTAACCTAGCCATGTCAGTTTAAAAGTAAATAGTTTAAAGGTTAAAAATAGGTGTGTGAGGCACTTCGAAATTTGAGTAGGGTATTATTTATTATTTTAAGAAAATACTGTAAAAAATACAGATAATTTTATGGGAACTTTCCACCTGCCATGTGACTTAGAAAATCGAGAAAATCTGGCTTTTAATTCATGATTTTGTGACATCTATCGGTCATTTTATGAACTGCAATATACGTTTGAAAGGAGATGCGACATCTAGGAAGCTCTCAAAGAACTACGTGGTCAAAAAATAAAATTGCGTATTGTGCAATAAACTAACTCACTTACTACGTCAAAATGTATTTATAAAACGAATAGGTTAATACCTATTCGTTTAAATAGAAATGGCATACGAACCAGCCTAATCTACCATTTACATTAAGTACATAAACGTAAAAGCGACATCTAGGAAGGCATCAAGGAACTACGTGGTCTTGATAATTATCGCAAAGTCGATATGAGTCGTTTTTAATTGATTTTCCTATAAAAATCGAAGACATCCATTCGTTGTTTATACAATATGTATGCAATAAAATTACATATTGTGCAATAGTCTAATTTACTCGACAAATTTATAAAATAAATAGGTATTATAAATAGGTATTTATTAACGGCATACGAACCAGCTTGACCTACGCTGATTTTCATTACCTATCTACGTAAAAGCGATATCTAGGGAGGCATCAATAATAATAACTCCCACACCGATCTCGGTGACGGTGGCCTGTTTCATTGAAACCAGGCTAGTTACGCAGGAGTAATTTTATAGTGCCCAAGTGTGTGCGCGGTACATAAGAGCACTCTCTCTTCCTTTTTACTCTCGTAACCCAGTGAGACGGATGACCGACACGACTGGCGAGAGATCAGGCGCAGGACCGACTTTTTACATGCCCATCCGACGCATGGATCATCTTTCTTGTCAGACAATCAGGTGATCAGCCTGCATTGTCCTAACCAAACTTGGAAACAACATTTTTTGTTGTTCCCTTGTGGGAATCGAACCCACGACCTCCGAGTCGAGAGCCAAATCTCGAACCACTAGACCACGGAGCACACTGTTTTTTTTTTTGGCCCAAACATCGGACATCGCCGTTTTATCGGTTAATTCAAAAGAGTATTTAATAACAAATGCCCGAGTTACGCCCGAAATTAATAACGTATCTTAAATCTTAGATTGACTTCAATCTTAAAATCTCAAACAAAAATTGACGTAAAGTCAATCCGAGGATCGTTGGAATGTATTGAAATCTTGATCTCAGATAGCTAAAATAAGATTAAGATTGATTAATTTCGGGCGTAAAACACCCATGAAGTTCACTTGTATAGTTTTTAAACTATCTCAAAAAGAAAATTCGAATCCCGCTTTGATAAAAAGGAAAAAAAAATATATATTTAAAAATTCTTAAGGAATAGCCAAAAATATGTTAGACATTATTCGAAGAACATACAAAAAGCTACATTATGAACCCTTTTGAAGTCGGCTACGACTTATGGGGGCCATAAAAACATAGAAAATCGAATTTTAGTTTTTATTTTTTTCTGACTAAGTTCCACTGAATGCGTAGCTGCAACTTACATTAATAGAAAGCTAATAGCCACCACTATCACTGATAAAATAATCAAAATCATAAACCGCGGAACTTCGTGGAAAAATAGTTTTAAAAATTTGCGGTATTTGCGGGATTCGTCTTAAATACGAAAACAATTTTATATACTTTTTTTGAAACAGTAACACTATTCAGGTTGGTCAGGACTTGAATAAGAACAATAGAAATAGATAATATATATAAAAAGTCACATTTTTAGCTAGTACAATAAAATAATGACTACATAGTATAAAACAAAGTAGCCTTAACTGGTTTGCGTGTGGTTTGAGGGACCAACCCGAATTTCCCCAAAATAAGTATACCAAGTTTTAGTAGAAGTCTAAAAACAATTGTAGAACAAATCTGGGAATTTGTAAAAAGATAGTTTAAAAGATATAGCCCTCAGAGTGTGGTCCCTCAGTTCACACACCGCTATTTTCCAGATCTCGAAAAGTATGTGGAAAATTATGGTTTTTTCACTACAGAATTTTAGTAGAACTTTTGTAAAAGTTTTTACAAATTTATCAGATACATAGCATTAGAAATAAAAAAGCTACAACCACCGAAGTGTGGTCCCTCAGTTCACACAAAAATGACATACTCATTTCGCGATATATGACTGACTTTTTTAATTATTTTTCTACGTAGAGTTTTAGTAGAAAATTTGTAGAATTCATAGGCAAAATTTCAGAAAAATCTATCGGCGCATTTGGAAGATATATACCATTATGTTGGGTCCCTCAGTTCACACACTTGTGTATAAGAAAAACTCAAATAACTAATAAACGAGAAAACTAACAGAAAGTCTACTATACTTAAGTTTTAGTAGAAGTTTTTTTCTCTTGGATTAGCACATAAAATATTTAATTTCTTGCTTCCTAACTGAGATAATGTTAATTTTTTGATTGTATGAAAATGCAGAGTAGGGTTACCACACAAGAAGCAAAATTCGGACAGTACCTAATATTATTGTGTGTGTTATACCTTATTAAATTTACCTTTTCACTATTATATGGATTCATAGTACTACAAACAACCTATATACCTACTTATGTACCTATTTGTGGTTTCGCTCTGCCCGCCCTTTTCTCTGTCCGTTCTTGCTAACTCCTTATATGTAATTACATATATATTATATGAATAAAAAACTGGCCAAGTGCGAGTCAGGCTCGCGCACAAACGGTTCCGTACAAAACGGCAAAAAAAAACACGGTTGTTGTATCGGAGCCCTCGTCCTCGTCTCGTCGTCGTCTCGCCCCCAGCACCAAAGATTATACATACTCAATGTAATATTATGACTGCACCTAATATTTTTGTTATAATAGCTTTTGCCTGCGGCTTCGCCCGCATGGAATAGTGTTCTTGGAGAAAAAACTACTTCGGCGAATAACTCTCTAAGTCTCTACTTACAGCAATATACTTCTGATACAATACTGAAATGTTTTTAGGTTTACCCAATGCAAATAGTTAAAAATTGGACCCTTTCGAGTTTCGCCTCGACAGTCGACACGATATGAGCGACCGCTTGATATATTATACATAATATTATATTTGTCGCGCTTTATCATCGACATATTTTTTAATCAAACTTTTACTATGTTAAGAATTAGTCAAAAGAGTTTAGTTAATCTGTGCTCTCAGGTTGGTTTTCATGCTATAAAGTTATAAAACGTCTTTAAAAATGACTAATTATATTAAAAACTGGCAATTTTGTCGTGTGTCAAAGTTACCACCTAACTTGGGTAACTTTGACACAAACTAACTTTTAATTAATTTACAGCTTCAGAGTGACATTAATTTATGTTTTTATTAAATATTGATGCAGTGGGGTCATAGACAAGTCAAAAAAACCATAAAGTTATTACATTTAAATATGTTTTTATATACCTTGATAGCAGCAAAGTTAACGAGATTTTTAAACAAAGTTTTGCACTGATTTTTACCCAATATGTTGCGCGCGGTTAAAAACAAAAGTTTTTGGTATTATCTTCTCTTGACAGCTGCTTTTTTTTTTAGATTTCGTTTACGAAGTATGTTACGTACACGAATTGTTATTAAATTTTAAGCGCCAATTGTTTCCCACATAAAACAATAGAAAAGAATTTTGTGAACAAACTGTCAAAGTTACCCTCGTGATTCAAAGTTACCCTGAATGACCGTAATAAATCTAGAATATTTACAAGGACATAGGAGATGAGTTTAATTCATCATACAAACTATGACTAAGTATAAGTTTTAGTGAGTAGAAAATGACGCATTTAGCGTTAAGTTTTATGTCGCGTGGGATTTATAGTTGTGTGTACACATTTATATTTTTTGTAATTTTTAATTATTTGTGACTGATATGCTGCTGTACTCAATTGTGTACAGCGGACAACTTTAACAAAGATATTACATGTTAACATTATATTTTTATTTATATTGAATTAAAATGCTGCTGTACTCATCCATTCATGATTAATGCAAATTGTTGAATAATTGCAAAATTTAAAAATAATTCTCTCTGTATAATATTAAATAGGTACTATTAACAAAGTTGCCGCTCGGCGCTGTTATGCGATTTACATCGTATGCCTGCGATGTAAATCGCATAACACCGCCGTTGAATCGTGCGCACGAACACGTACTTACGTGTAAACACGTAGTTCAACCACGTCTGCAGTTGGTGCGGTCACTTCCTTTGTGTTTATATGGTACATATAAAGGTTCTTTATGAAGAGAAACAATATACTGTACCAGATTTTCTTGTTTTTCTGTTTTTATAAATGTGACTACCCCAAGTATTAAAATATAAAAGCCTTATGTACACCGTACATCCCACAAATTAACTTTCTCCTTTTCATAAAAGCTTGACATTAATTTAAAGACCTAAGATTTCTATATTTCTTTAATAGAAAATAGGTAGGTATAATAAAAATATGAAATTTCATAAATGAGGGTTCTGTACCCAAAGGGAACCAAAATATTATTAAGACTTCGCTGTTTGTCCGTCCGTCTGTCTGTCACCAGGCTGTATCTCAGGAACCGCGATAGCTAGACAGTTGAAATTTTCATAAATTGTGTATTTCTGTTGCCGCTATAACAACAAATACTAAAAACAAAATAAAATTAATATTTAACGAGGGCTTCCATACAACAACCGTGATTTTTTTTGCCGTTTTGTACGGAACCGTTTGTGCGCGAGCCTGACTCGCACTTGGCCAGTTTTTTATTCATATAATATATATGTAATTACATATAAGGAGTTAGCAAGAACGGACAGAGAAAAGGGCGGGCAGAGCGAAACCACAAATAGGTACATAAGTAGGTATATAGGTTGTTTGTAGTACTATGAACCCATATAATAGTGAAAAGGTAAATTTAATAATGTATAACACACACAATAATATTAGGTACTGTCCGAATTTTGCTTCTTGTGTGGTAACCCTACTCTGCATTTTCATACAATCAAAAAATTAACATTATCTCAGTTAGGAAGCAAGAAATTAAATATTTTATGTGCTAATCCAAGAGAAAAAAACTTCTACTAAAACTTAAGTATAGTAGACTTTCTGTTAGTTTTCTCGTTTATTAGTTATTTGAGTTTTTCTTATACACAAGTGTGTGAACTGAGGGACCCAACATAATGGTATATATCTTCCAAATGCGCCGATAGATTTTTCTGAAATTTTGCCTATGAATTCTACAAATTTTCTACTAAAACTCTACGTAGAAAAATAATTAAAAAAGTCAGTCATATATCGCGAAATGAGTATGTCATTTTTGTGTGAACTGAGGGACCACACTTCGGTGGTTGTAGCTTTTTTATTTCTAATGCTATGTATCTGATAAATTTGTAAAAACTTTTACAAAAGTTCTACTAAAATTCTGTAGTGAAAAAACCATAATTTTCCACATACTTTTCGAGATCTGGAAAATAGCGGTGTGTGAACTGAGGGACCACACTCTGAGGGCTATATCTTTTAAACTATCTTTTTACAAATTCCCAGATTTGTTCTACAATTGTTTTTAGACTTCTACTAAAACTTGGTATACTTATTTTGGGGAAATTCGGGTTGGTCCCTCAAACCACACGCACACCCTTAACTGATTGTCCATATGTATGCTTACATCTTTAAAACTTGCGTACGCAACGGATTCTGATGCGAGTTTTTAATAGGAAGAGTGATTCAAGAGGAAGGTTTATATGTATATTATAACATGCACATTATGGTAAAGAAACACTAATAACTGAAGTTTCTAATGTCGTAAATAAACATTTGCGCTTACATTGCAAACGCTGCCTGACTCCTACGAGATAGATCAAAATAATGTATTACCGTATTCTACACCTCAAAAGTCTATAAACTCCGCGATAGTATAGGTCGATCTCTTAAGGATAACCCACAATAACCATTTTTTATCTGTTTACTTTTTACGAGTAATAATGGCTTATTTACGAAGCGATTTTAAGCAATACAGCAATAATCCTTATCCAATTAAGCATCTTAAGTACATTGTGCATTTAATATAGATTAATGTGACCCTTTACAACATGTAGTTTAAATGATTAATTAAAGTAGATATTACATATTTAAAATGCAGATACATATAATGAAACTGGGCACGCATTTCATACTTAATGTTATGTATGGCATTTTCAGAAGCTATTTAGACGGTTGCAATATGATCCTCTTCAAATTAAATACGTTACTCACTTTAAGAATTTTATACATATTGTATTCGTTTAAACCTACAACTGAATGATATTAATAATATATTTAAGAGATACCGTAAAATTTATATTCAAGCGCAAAAAATATCAAACCGTCTCACACGTCGCGTCGAGATGATAGGGTCCCGTTCTTTCCCATTGTGTACGAAACCCTAAAAACATTTTAATATTGTATACCGTAGTGAGTAGAGTTATTTACTGAATATTTTTTTCTCCAAGAATTCCACGCGGGCAAAGCTGCGGGCAAAAGCTAGTATACGACAAACAAGATACTACTTATGTTGTTTCGTAATAATGTTTTTTGTATCCTTTTTAGGGCTTTTACATACATACATACCTATAATCACGCCTCTCCCGTAGGGGTAGGCAGAGACCACTTCTTTTCACTTGCTATCTTTACATACTTACATACTTCTTTGGTTTCATCCACTTTCTTTCTTACCATCCATTTCTCTTCTTACATTCAACGTAGCGAAGCGGCTCTCCATGGGCCACTTTTCACCTCCACGAGAATGAGACGTGATGGGTGGCGAACCACAACACCGCCATTTTGGATAATGAAACTATTTCTATGATTATCCATTGCGTTCCCGCGGATTGGTGGAGAGGGTAGAAATAGGGAAAGGGAAGGATAGGTGGTGTGGAAAGGATGATTGGTAAGTTAGAGTGGGAAATAGGAAATGTAGGATATTACCGCCCTGGAGGGTAAGAGATAGGACAGTAATAGCTCGGGAGCCGGGGTCACATACCGGTACCACAACTACCAGACAGGTAAGCAGGGATGAGTATTCCTGACATGTAAGGGAGATCTCCGACCGAGCGAGGTGCTATGCTCGGCCAGGCCGAAGCCCTGACTCTTAGGACTTTTGAACGCAACAAAAACGGATATTAAATTACTTATAAAATTAAGTTAAATTGAAGGAAACGAAACTAAATAGTTGTACAGGAAGTGCTTAATCAATGTGTAAAAAAATAAAAATGTAAAAATAACGGTAAAAATGTCTAATCAAACTCATTTTCATTTGAAACAATGATGGTATAATTGGAAATGTAGTTTTCGAGGTCGTCATTATTATAATTATCATCATCATCATCACTGCTATCATTATCTTCGTGGCATGGAGATTCAAATGGTAATAATAAATTTATTACTTCAGGTGGAAATGGTACTCGTTTTTTTATGTTTTTGTCTGGAACTAAGATTTAAATGCGAAATTATTGGATCGGATGACTAGTGCTCGATGAAACAAATCAGTCATAGTGTAAATTCTGCTATTTTTACGAGTGTGGTGCTCCCGGTCATAGCGCCAATATTTGTTTCTTGATTCTCCAGCCTGTTCTGAGAGAACTCCTACAGGTAAAGCCGATTCTTCTATTATATTTCGACTGTGGACTAACAGTTTATGCAGAGTAACAGTCATAGGGTGCCATCCGTATTCAGCAACATATCTATACGCTAAGTTTGTACAAAAAAAGCAAAATTTTCTGAACTAATTGGTTGTGACTAAAATAGTACTTAAGTCGTCAACGAGCCACTTTTCAATCCCTAAAATTTGTGAAAACATATGACGACTTTCGCTTGTAGCAAAAATGCGTCGAGCGGTGTTTCCATCATTCGTCGTACCAGAATTTGGTCGAACTATGTCGACTAAAAGGCCCATCTGGTCTTTTATTTTAGCCTGTATCAACTTTTTACGTTCCTCGACAACTTTCGCCTCATTAGATGATTTAGAAATCCCTGCCCTGTTCCCCCCCTAGCAATAAGTCCTCTGGTCGGGGCCCAGAAGGATATCCCCCGGCAGATTGGGTCAGCCTCTGCCGAGGCAAATTGGCGTCATGGGTCATGAGCGGCTCCATGATGCCTCACCCCCGTTTCCTCTGAATAATATGTATAAATACAGGGTTTTTGCATACGCTTTACGAGGGTGGACCCCTTCCCGTATCACATATTACTCTTCACTGGAAAAAATCCATAAAATAAGGAATATAATAAAATAGTTAGCCATTATTGAAATGGATACGCAAAAAGATGACATTTTATTTTATCTTCTTACTCTATATTATTCGCCCGCGTGGAATTTTTAAAAGATATTATCTTGAATAATCCTAACAATAAACATGTCAAAATATTCTTGAAAATTCCATGAAATAAGAAAAATAATGCTACTCTGTCAAGAAAGTACCGGGAAAAGATCATTAATACATAAATGTTTGTTATTTATCCAAATATTTTAACACCTTCAAAGTATGCTCCTTCAGAAACGATACACTTACACCAACGAATAATCCAATCATAAAAACATTTTTAAACGCTGTTTCTGGAAATAAGTTCAGTTCACGTCGCGAATACTCCTTTATGTCTTATACCGAACGAAGACGGGTGCCGCGAAGTGGTAATTTGATTTTACGAAAAAGAAAGAAGTCGGCTGGATCCATATCTGGTGACCGCGATAGTCAAAGAACACAGTCAACATGACGTTGACTTTTGATCGATGTTGGCGTGTTTTTTTCAGTTTCGGTTCTGTCGGAAGCTTATTGAATAGTTTGCATGTCAAACTCGTAAACCCACGTTTCGTCACCAGTTACCGTTTCATGAATGTTGGGTCGGAATTGACTAATTCCAGCATGTCCTCAACGACTCTCATGCGATTGAGTTTTTGGAGAAAATTCAGGTCTTTTAGGACTAACCGAGCGGTAACATGTTTCATACCCCAATGATTAGTTAAAACGGTACGGATTGACTCGTGAGATATAGAAAGTTCGGCAGCCATCTCTCTCAAAGTTGAATGAAGATTTTCAGTCACTTGTAATACTACCTTGAATTACCCTAACAAAAAACATGTCAAACATTCTTTACTATAGCAAGCTTTAGCACATAAACGTTCCTTGAATTTAATTTAGTAATAAAAAGATTTTTAACGTTTTCTGGGATCTTAATAGATTTTTTAGTTACTTTGCGAAGACTGATCACAGGTACATCTAACTCGTCGAGACATCGTTCGGCCAAAGTCGGGTACGACAAAATTATTCCACTTGATTAATAAATTCCACGGTGTTTCCATCATTTAATGATGGAAACACAGTGGAATTTATTAATCACCTTTGAACCTCCATGCCGCGACGATAGCAGTGACGATGATAATGATGATAGTTATTATAGTAATGTTGACGCCCAACGGTCGAAAGCTATATTAACAATTGAAATATCTGTTTTTGTTGCGTTCAAAAGTCTATTTTGTTTGTTATTTATTCCAGTTTTATTTTATTAGCCACAAATGTGACTTTTTAACTATTTTATCGATTTTTATTGTTTTTATTCAAGTCCTGATAAGCCTGAATAGTGTTACTGTTTCAAAAAAAGTATATAAAATTGTTTTCGAATTTAATACGAATCCCGCGAATACCGCAAATTTTCAAAACTATTTTTTTACGAAGTTCCGCGGTTTATGATTTTGATTATTTTATCAATGATAGTGGTAATCATTAGCTTTCTCTTAATGTAAGTTGCAGCTACGCATACAGTGGAACTTAGTCAGAAAAAAATAAAAACTAAAATCCTATTTTCTTTGTTTTTATGGCCCCCATAAGTCGTAGCCGACTTCAAAAGGGTTCATAATGTAGCTTTTTGTATGTTCTTCAAATAATGTTTAACATATTTTTGGCTATTCCTTAAGAATTTTTAAATATAATTTTTTTTCTCCTTTTTATCAAAGCGGGATTCGAATTTTCTTTTTTGAAAAAAAAAAAAACTATGCAAGTGAACTTCATGGGTGTTTTACTCGGGCATTTGTTATTAAATACTCTTTCGAATTAACCGATAAAACGGCGATGTACGATGTTTGGGCCAAATAAAACACTGTGCGGAGGCATCAAATTACTTTGTGGTCTTGATAAAATATAATCTTGGTAAAGTCGATATTATGAGTAGTTTAATTGATTTTCTTATAAAAATTGAAAATTTCCATTCGTTGTTTATACGATGTTGTGTGCAATAAAATTAAATACGTATTGTGCAATAGAGTCTAATTTACTCGACAAATTGTATTCGTAAAACGAATAGGTATTAAATAAATAGAAATAGCATACGAATAACAGGCTACGGTCTACATTACCTACCAAAGTAAAAGCGACATCTAGGAAGGCATCAAAGAAATCACCGCCTATCAGGGTAAAAACATGAGTTTCGATGTTCTCGTTACAGTCCGTTTTCATCTCTATGGCACGGTAATAAGGTTAATTATTTAAAGCAAAAATAAAGTTTTGTAATTGGTATTTTATAACGCATGCCATAGATTATACAGATACATACGCGCAGGCGCTAAAAACTTTATAGTTGCAATTAAAACGATCAGTGTGATCAATTTGTCGAGTAAATTAGACTATTGCACAATATGTAATTTTATTGCACACAATATTGTATAAACAACGAATGGATGTCTTCGATTTTTATAGGAAAATCAAATAAAAACGACTCATATCGACTTTGCGAAAATTATCAAGACCACGTAGTTCCTTGATGCCTTCCTAGATGTCGCTTTTACGTTTATGTACTTAATGTAAATGGTAAGTAGATTAGGCTGGTTCGTATGCCATTTCTATTTAATTAATACCTATTCGTTTTATAAATACATTTTGACGTAGTAAGTGTGTTAGTTTATTGCACAATACGCAATTTTATTTTTTGACCACGTAGTTCTTTGAGAGCTTCCTAGATGTCGCATCTCCTTTCAAACGTATATTGCAGTTCATAAAATGACCGATAGATGTCACAAAATCATGAATTAAAAGCCAGATTTTCTCGATTTTCTAAGTCACATGGCAGGTGGAAAGTTCCCATAAAATTATCTGTATTTTTTACAGTATTTTTTTTAAATAATAAATAATACCCTACTCAAATTTCGAAGTGCCTCACACACCTATTTTTAACCTTTAAACTATTTACTTTTAAACTGACATGGCTAGGTTAAAGTTCCGACTAAATTACGGGGCTTTTTTTTTCCCAACTCCTTATACATTATACTAACAGTATATCAAAATTTCATAATGCCTCAAACATGTTTTTCGGGCATAAAAAAATCTACTTTTCAAAAATTTGTATTTTGGCTAAGTTCCGCTTCTGACCAGCCAGGCCTGCATTCTCGTGTTGAGGTACAATAGGAGAAGTACAGGACAAGGTTTCAACGTGCCTCAAATACCTACTCAAAATTTCTTAGTAGCTCTTGGGCTATAGATGTATCTGTATCCATACTGGATTCATTTACAATTTCAGTTGTTGATACAGTGATAAAATGACCAACAGGGGGGCACACAGTCCCCCCTGGGTCCACATCCATATTTACATCGTAGGTGTCCCACAAGGCACCCTCTTGGGGCCTTTATTATTCTTGTGCTATATAAATGATTTACCGGACGCAATTGAACACGAAACTATCTTATTTGCCGATGACACCACTATTCTTGTCAAGGGAACTAACATAAATGACACAAAAACCGAATTAAATAATACATTAAGCTGTGCAACGAATTGGTTAAAACAAAATAACTTACAAATGAATTTAACTAAAACAAAAATAGTTCACTTCCAAACACGTAAAAAAAATACAAACTGTTTATTAAAGGTTGATTATGATAACGTTGAAATACAAGAGTCCGTATCTACAGAATTCTTAGGGTTAACTGTTGACTATCTATGTACATGGAAGGAACACGTGGACAAGATCTGCGTGAAACTGGAAAAGTATATGTTTGTATTAAATAACTTAAAAAATACAGTATCTATCCCGGCAGCCCTAATGGCATATCATGGGTATGTTTCTTCTGTGTTACGATATGGTCTTGTCATATGGGGCAACTCCACAGATATGCCTAGAGTCTTCAAAATACAAAAGAAATGTATTAGGTGTCTATCGAGCGCAAACTATTTTGAAACATGTAAACCTCTATTCAAAAATCTTAAAATACTACCATTGCCTTGTCAATATATTTTTGAAATGTGTGTTTTTGTATATAAAAATATAGATCGCTACTTCACTAAAAAGTGTAGCTTAGCTATTAAAAGCAGCAGAGATGAACATAAGCTTGTTATTCCTTACCAAAGAATTAACATCTGCAGCAGAAATGCATACTGTATGGCAGTTCGCATCTATAACAAACTACCTAACTATTTTAAAGGACTAACAATACAAAGATATAAAAGTGAACTAAACACCTGGCTCCTCAACAAAATGTATTATTCAATTAATGAATTTTTCGACGACAAAAATACTGAATTTTAAACATAATGTAATTTTTCCATTCATAATAATCATTGTACTATTGTAATGTGACATTGTAATGATTCTGTTTTGAAATTTGACATTATATAAACCATATTATTTTGCTGACTTAAATGTAATTTGTATCCATTGTTTGTAATGTATTAATTTTTGAATTGTTATCATTATGTATTGACATTTGTTACTAATTTTTATTGTATTGACAATTTTATAATAATATGTAATCACTTGAAATTCATAACTAATTGAAATAACTAACATTTACTTATTTGCACACTATGCATGTAGTAGAATATGCGGAATTGAAAAATGCTAACACCATAATGTACCATATTCCTAGCAAATAAATGATTTTATTATTATTATTATTATTATTATTACAATATATATAAAAAGACTTACCTAAAAATTTCACTAAATAAAATAAAACTAAGAAAAAATAGATACAAGTTATAGAAAACTAACTAACTATTTACAATAAAACGACCAAAATTAAAATTTTCAAAAGAAACACGACCGCCTTTTACAAAGATTTCCGCGCTTTTTCGGGTGTCGCAACTTCCTATCGTAAGTATTGGCGTTCGAATTCCAAAACTATACCTGACTATCGTCTGTGCAAACCACATACCCTGCTCGCTCTTTTATCGTGTGTACTCTTTCACACAACGCCTGTGATTGGTTAAACAGAAATAGAGGATTAATTTTAAATTTCAAACTACGAAATTCTATTCTATTAATTTGAAAAATTATTTTCAACTTTTACAAATTTGTTAACCCATGTTTTGTTATTTGCAAAAAACTGTAATTTTTAGTGAAGTGACCTCGAAATCATATTTATAATGATGAAACAGTGATTTATATAAAATAGGTTCATGTATATAACCACTATATAAACATGCTTTAAGTCAAAGAATATCGGTGAGTATTTGTATAAAATTTTACCATATTTTAACTTCTCGTTTTATTGAAAAGAGACATTTACAGATTATATTTGTTTGACGACCTCTGTGGCTCAGCAGTTCAGCGCTTCGGTGCTCAAGCCGGGGGTCGCAGGTTCGAATCCTGCCGAAGGAACAAAAAGTTTTTCTGTGTTCCTGGGTCATGGATGTGTACCTATATATGTGTATAATATAACAAAAATCTTAAATATACTTAAGTATAGTATTAACATGGTATTAATTAATATACTTCCTGTTTTCTGGTACCTACCTGTAACACAAGTTATTATTATTATTTGTTTCAATAAATTAATTTTATTGTGTAGTGATTTTAATATGCATGCTAAGATTTAAGATTATAAAGTTTCTCTATTAATAATATAAGATTCGAATGTTTATTAAGGCACGCAATATTGTTTAAAACAAAGTCACCCTAATAATAATTATGTAGGTACTTTTTTTCTAATACTATTGTTCAGTTTTACCGCATACTTTTTACATTTAGTTTAACCTTTCTTAGTATTGCGAATAAGAAGAAATAAGTAAAATGTAATATAAATTCATAATTTGCAGGTATTGGATTCCAATTTCAAGGGCACGCAATAATAATAAATAAGACAACATGAAAATATTTCAAGATTCTCATTCGTATAAAATGTAATGTACCTATCTATTTTGCACCAAAGGATAACCGCTGAAGTTAATTAGGCTATGTCGTATATTTATGTGGTAATCTGAAATATTTTAGTTACCAACTTTTAGCCCTCGTATCCACGAGAGTTTTTTTGTGGTCGCGAGTCGTGACGCGACAGGAAAAACTGCACTGTAAATAGAACTCTGCACTTAATCTACAATAGAGCTGAAAATTGAAGTGTCAAGTGTACACGATTTTCAGCTGTGTCGTATTAGTGCAAAGTTCTATTTATAGCGTAGTTTATTAGTCGTGAATCTCGTGATCACATAAAACGCTCGTGGGAATGTAGGCTTACTTTTGTATATTTTTAATGCAATAAAAACGATCAAATTATAGTAATTGTTTTGTTGTTTATTGTTTTATTTACCTTTATAACCTAATAATTGGGTCCTAAAAATAAAATTGAAAACAATAAATAACCTACGTATAGTTTTTTTTAATTATTTTTTTTCATTGTAGGCTTTAATCTTTTGCACTTTAGAAGATATAAATACGTAAAAAAGCTACGGTATAATTTTGAATTTCGAAATTATTATTTTTTATTCGGAGTGCCACCTCTTAATACGTAGTATAGCTTTACATTCTCTTTGCGCTTTTTTTCATCTAGAATGTTCCAAGGGAAATACACGGCGTTTTGTGTTGCAACTATTCTATGTTCATTTCTTCCATTTTACTCTACCAAAATGCAAATAATCAAAAAATAAATAACAAATTTCTAATTAACGGTTAGTAGGTAGCTTCTTAATAACTAGTGATTTTTATTTTACATTTCTCTCTCAGATTATGAATAACATAATATTTAACCGAGTTTATTAGTATTTCTTTCTTATACACTATATCGCACATAAAATCTACCAAACCTGAAATTTAAGGAAAGATATAAACTGGCTACACTAGGTTACTTGTTAGAACGAGACACAGGGATAACTTATAGCTATCTCACCGGGACCGGTTTTTTTATTGCGCACGTGATAAGCTTTAAGTCTGAGTAGTAAAGATAATTTTTGATTGAATTAAAAGAAAATAAAGTTTGAAGTACTCTTTCCTGTTGTATATAATACTTACAAATTCCTTGTTCCACATTTCGTTAATTGTCAAAGTTTTGAAGTCTAATGTTTCTAAAATAAGCAAAAACAAAAATATTGCTGTTTCTTCTAACATGAAAATTATTGCATTAGATAGAAAGAGACCAAATGATATTTCACCGTCTGTCTCATATTTCCATCATATTTGAATAAGCGCTAGTATGTATAGAACTGTAAGGGCCTCGCCATGTATATACCTCAATGCATGAAGCATAGATACCAGGAGTCCGAACGGTATAGGCTTTTTAATAATAATTATGTACACAATAATAGGACCAGATCTTAGTTCTCTTTTCTGCCGCTAGGCGTGCGAGACCGACGAGTACCGAGTGTTGCCAATACTATTATACCGAGTGTTGCCAATACTATTATTTATTACAATTATTTTTAAATTACCGTTAGGCAATTACCGTGTTCTACGGTATCTATTTTTCGAGAACAGTTTCTAAGAATTTCCTAAAACTTATAAATAATAAGATTTCAATCTTTCCAGAGCTGTCAATAGCAACTTTAAACTTCCCGCGTAATTTCAAACGAGTGCACGTCGGACCGTCGCGCGCTCTATCGGCAAAAATCTGTCCCCGTAATTGAGACCATTATTTTAACATTACGTTCGGACTCCTTGTTATCTATACTTCGTGCCTCAATGGATGAAACGCACTTTATTTCGTTTGATAGTTTGTCATTTCATGGCTTACGTCAAAATGCACTACGTCACACGATTTGATTGGTCGAAAAAACGTTTCGTTCGTTCTCTCAAGGAAAAAATGGCGGACTATTTAGTTGGACATGACCGTAGCCACGAAGTATAGATAACAAGGAGTCCGAACGTAATGTTAAAATAATGGTCTCAATTACGGGGACAGATTTTTGCCGGTAGAGCGCGCGACGGTCCGACATGCACTCGTTTGAAATTACGCGGGAAGTTTAAAGTTGCTATTGACAGCTCTGGAAAGATTGAAATCTTATTAAATAAAAGTTTTAGGAAATTCTTAGAAACTGTTCTCGAAAAATAGATACCGTAGAACACGGTAATTGCCTAACGGTAATTTAAAAATAATTGTAATAAATAATAGTATTGGCAACACTCGGTACTCGTCGGTCTCGCACGCCTAGCGGCAGAAAAGAGAACTAAGATCTGGTCCTATTATTGTGTACATAATTATTATTAAAAAGCCTATACCGTTCGGACTCCTGGTATCTATGCTTCATGACCGTAGCCTTGAACAATCTTTTTTGACATTTTAACTTTTTAAATTGTGTTTTTAAAAAGTTGTAATGTCAAAATGATGACCATGATCAATATATATTCCCGCCTTTTAACTTGACACTGGCAAATGGTAATAAGCTGATGCCATACCTAATTATAAAAAAAAAAAACTTTCTACCTAGTACTTTTTCAGTTTTATTTTCCAAAATGTTTATGAACATTTGTTGTTCTATATGTTTAACCACCAATAAAAGAACTATTAACATTTACAAAACCGACCTGCAGTATGTTTATGAGAACCTCGCAAACTACAAGGTACCTACGTAAGTTACATATCAACCTAGTAACAAATCGAAAAATAGCTTAATAAAAAGTTTCCTATGTATCTTCTATAATTTATGAATATCTCTTTAGGTAGATATTATATTATGATGAGTTAGAAAGGTGGGCGATGGCCGATGGGTTAGAACTCAGAGTGGATCATATTATGATGTGATAAGGTTGTTGTTACAAAGTAAATATATTTTTTGGTAACCTCAAAAGGAAGTACCTACCTAGGTATAATATTGTGCCGAAAATATTAATTATAATGTGTTCAACTCAACAAAATTGAAACAAAAATATCCAAAATAAAATAAGCATATTATTAGTATTTTAATGAATTTAGATTTTGTGTTATTTTTAACAGAAACAAACGAAAGAAAGAAAGTATGTTTTGACATACTAATAACTAGATGACCCATGACTACGTAAATTTACTTATTAACTTAGATTAATAACGCCTAGATAGATAGTTTCATTCAAACGCGTCGTCTAAAGTGAGGCAAAAAACAGATTAATGTGGGCGTGAGCTTTACACGCTAAACGTTTCGACGACACGCACACAAACAAAGCATTTATTAGCAAACTACACCAGTCTGGAAGAGTTTCAAGTGCTTCACCTATGTCGCGCGCACACGGTTTCTTGGCGTTATAATTCTATGCTTATTAATATGATAACTCTAAAATATATTCATGTGAAATTTATTTATAGCTGCCACCCATAGTCTGTTCCAATATGATTTTGTCTAAACTAATTACTGTGTTCCATGGAAAAAAGCGCTTGTTAAAAAAAGTTAAATCCTGGTCCCGAAATTTTCGGTTCTTAGAATAGCTTTCCCTGAGAATCGGGAATTAAAAATAGAGAACCGGGATTTTCGGTACTTTTGGTACTGAACTAATTGTATAAAAAATACAAGTATTTAAGCACACCGTCATTGTTAATTGTTAATACTAGCTAAAAATATTTTATAATCGTTTCCTAACATAAAAATACAGACAAAAATAACATAAAAAAAGCATAGAATGAATATCCTTAACAAAAAAGTTAAACACACTCGGGGAAGTCATACCACCCTGTCTTACACCACATTCTAAATTGCAGCCCTGACTATGCCTGTGTTGACCCATCTGACTACGTTTATCTGCATATCATAATAATCATACGAGTAATTTATAATAGAAACAACTTCACTCGGTAAAGGAAGAGACTGGCTGGTGGATTATTTAATTAAAATTTCACTTAGGTATTCATAATGCAATAAAGAAATACATTAAATTGTTTAAATTGCATTTATTTTTTGTTTTATTTACATTTATTACAGTGGATCGTAATTTTTAAATATTAATGATGTCAACTTGTATTATGAACATAATATTTTATGTCCCAATAAATAGATTAGAGGCAATGAATGCTGGATGTGTTACATTTGCCACACGAGGCTCTGGCAGTGTCACCGGCTGCAGCAGTTGGCCATACAGACACGAGGTCTCATTTATGATCTCTACCAGAAAAAGGTACTTTTTTTATTGATTATATATATAATTATATTATATTATATAGCACAGCTTATAAAATAAAAGAAAATATAAATATAACATTCAGATGTATTATATAACTATTATATAGTGAGAGACTGGTGCCCCAACTAGGTAATGTGAAGGGTGACCCCTTCACGCAACATAGTTGGGGCAGGCCAGGCCTCCCGCTCCAGAATTAAACAGTAGAGTAAAATATTTACATCAGGTGTAACGCATACGACGCGCAAAAAGTTTCGCGCAACAAAAAGTCTGGCGCACAAAAAGTGTGCCGTCTGCACTGTACCGAAAGGAGACGCGCACGCTCCATACAAGTTTCGGCTACGAAATCAAGTAGCCGGCCAATGAAAAAAATGTAATAGCATAGCCGGCCAATGAAAAAAAAATGCAGTAGCTCTGATAACAAAGTCAAACTGATGAACTGAAGATAACTGACCCTAGAGAATTGTGGATATCTGCCACAGTAAAAAAAAAAGTTTGACTTTCTTTGCAAAGTTATTAAATATTTTTTTACTGACTGACTTGACTATGACTATTATTAATGTGATATAATGTTATAGTCACCGTAAAATTGTAAAAACCGTTCAATTGTAATATAACTATTACGAGATTATAAAAATATGTCAAAAAATTATTTGCTATATATATATTTATAATCTAAAAAAAATCATGTGTTAAATTATAAACACAATATACTTTCACTACACAGTCCTTCGATATTTTACAATTTTACTAGTTATATTACAATCTAATGTTTCTTAAAATGTTATGATGACATATTATTTAAAGATGATTGATAAGTTTCGTTTGAGCAATGCATGTTATTGTTTTTAGATCAACATTTCGTTTGGAGGGTTTGAATCTTTGCTGGAATTATCAATTTTGAAGAATGAAAATATTTCCACAACACATACTTCTTTATTAGATATCAAACAGGAGTCAGATGTGAAGAGGGAATCAACTCATGACGATGGTATGTTAAACATAATTTAGCCTGATATTGAGACAAAACACAGTTTTGTTTCAAGGTTCCCGTGTTAATTCAGAGCTTAAACTACTATCTATACCAAATTTCATCAAAATCTATTCAGTAGTTTTAGCGTGAAAGAGTAACAAACATCCATTTATCCATCCATAAAAACATCCATTTGTACAAAATTTTACATTTAAAATAAGTAGGGTATAAGTTACAAAAGCATCTGTGTTGGAGCTCACGTATTTGATGGTTGGATAATCTATAGAAAAATTACTTCGAGGGTGTCATGGAACGCTCCAATTACTCGCTAGGTCACATGAGTCACAGTGGTCAATAGGGTGACAATTTTTTTTTTTTTAGCAATTTATTGCACACAAACATTTTAAACATTACAATTAAAAAGGAAATACGACACAAAGGTTCTGCTTATTTCTAAAAAGAAATATCTTCCAGCAGCCCTACGGAGAGAAATGGGATACAAGATAGCAGATAGAACGTGCGCAATTACAAAATATACATTAACATACCTATATCACTATACTAGAATATAACCAAAATATTATAATATGACTGTAATAATATATACAATATCAAAATAAATAATATACAATACAATACCTAGTTGATACTATAAATAATATTTATTAATATGTATATAATAGATAAATACAATATGTATATTATAATAACGGTTTTTATATGGATAGAGATTCGAGGTAGTGCTCTTTCAAGCGTCTTTTAAAAATAGTAATGGTGGGACTGTCACGAACGGTGTGGGGGAGTGAGTTCCACAATCTGACTGCGTGAACAGTGAAGGAGTAGGAGTAGAAGTTGGAGCGATGGGATGGAAGGGAAAGGTTTGTTCTGAGATTGGACCTACAAGGGGTATCGAGGGGTCGAGAGAAGTCGAGAGAAGATTTATGATGATTAACAGTCTCCTTGGTCTAGTGGTTAGAGCATTGGCCCTCGACTCGGAGGTTGTGGGTTCGATTCGCGCATCGGAACAACAATAAATGTTGTTTCCAAGTTTGGTTAGGACAATGCAGGCTGATCACCTGATTGTCTGACAAGAAAGATGATCCATGCGTCAGATGGGCATGTAAAAAGTCGCTCCTGCGCCTGATCTCTCGTCAGTCGTGTCGATAATCCGTTCCGCTGGGTTATGAGAGTAAAGGAAGATAGAGTGCTTTGTGTACTGGGCACACACTTGGGCGCTATAAAATTAAATTACTCCTACGTCACTGGCCTGGTTTCAATGAAATCGGCCACTGTCACCGAGATCGGTGTGGGGAGTTTTTATTATTTCTGATTTAACAATTTTTTTTCTAAATGTTTCTTTTAATGTTTCAATTAGTAATAAATTATTTAAATTGGTAATATGTTGTGAAACAAATTTTCAGCAGGTAAGAAAAATATAAAAACTTTACTGAGTACACTAAAGTACTCTATTCCATGTATTTAATCTGTTTTTCTTGAAACACAAAGAGCATGACTATTTTTTATCAGGGCAAAATGTATAGTATGCCATGCCATGCGATTACTTTTACATGCCCATGCGATTACTTTTACGCGCATAAAGTGGGGGGCCTAAAATTTAGTAAAATATAATAATATATTTGATAATTTTCTTATGTACATAATTAAATTGTTTTAGTGATTGAAGAATATGAAAGTGTAGAAAATACAAGTGACTGTGAAGAAAATGAAGAACCCTCAGTAGTACTTGAAGATCCTCTACTGGTTAGTGATGCTTGCTGTAAACAGGATTCATTGAATGTGGACCGAAATGATGCTTGGCAAGGTTCAAAGGTGCTTGAATTGAAAATAGTTAGGCTCAGTCAGAGTGTTATTGACAAATATGCTAGCCAAAGTCCCACAACACACACAGTCACAGGAGAATATCACGAGGACAGGGCGGAACAAACTGCAGCTCCGTGTGCAGATGAACAGGAGGAAATAAACCTAGAGATAGAAGAGGAGATAGGAAATAAAAGTATGCTAGTCTATCTACATCTATACTAATATCTATACTAATATCTTAAAGGGGAAAAGTTTGTTTGTTTGTTTGCATTGAATAGGCTCCGAAACTACTGGAACCATTTTGATGTAATTTGGCACAGAGGTAAAGTAAACCACGGGTAAGGACATAGGTTACTTTTTTCGCTGAAAAATGTACGGTTTTTTTATATGAGGTATGCAAAAATCAATACGGATACTTCAGTCACATGATCTACTGCTTATGTAAAGACGTTTAAACAGACAATTAGTTGTCATACTCAAAGTAAAAAAACATCTCATGTATGGGTAACTCTCCACAAAACGCAAACTCCCATATACAGAAATTTTTTTTCGAGTATTGACAATTATTTTTCTGTTTTTAACGTCTTTACTTAGGCAGTAGATCATGGAAATATCTGTAATATTACCAAACATTTATATAAAAACTAAACGAAAATCGGTTCAAATCGGTTGACGACCTCTGTGGCTCAGTTGGTTGAGCGTGTTGGTGCTCTAGCCGGGGGTCGCGGGTTCAAATCCCGCCGAAGGAACAAAAAGTTTTTCTGTGTTCCTGGGTCATGGATGTGTATTAAATATGTGTATCATATAATAAAAATCTTAAATATGTGTATAATATAAAAGTATTAAATATATTTCCGTTGTCTGGTACTCGTAACACAAGTTCTTCAAAAACTTACCACGGGATCAGATTGACGTGGTGTGAAGCGTCCATAGATATTATTATTATATTATAATATTAGTATAGATGGCAACATTTATAATATTAGGTTGGTACTATTGTGACAGTTGTGTCAACTTACAAGTAATTATAGAAGGAAATTACGCGGGCGAAGCCGCGGGCAATTTAACTAGCGTTTAAATACTGTATAGTGTGTGTCGTCTCGAGGTTATAAGATTTTAACAATAGATTATACTTGCAACAACTGATTGTCATTAGAACGACTTTTGGTGTTGCATTTTACGTCATATTGGCAGTATTATAAATAAACTGACAATAAATATTTTTTTTGGAGTAAACGGGCTAGATTAAGGAACTTAACTATTTTATTTGTTTATTTATTATTTTATTTAATAATTTATATGTATAGCACAGATTACAAATATTACTAGTAGGTATGACGTCACAGCACAGATAATAATTTATCAACCAACATGGCGAATTGTGTTTTCGGCGGTTTTAAAAAAGTGTATTTTTAAAAATATTTTTTGTAGGTTTTTAAGTTTTCAAATAATGTTATATTATTTTTTTGTGTATTGAAACAATTATGAAACGTTTAGGACATAAATAAAAACAATGTCAAGTAGCCTATTCTATATGTTTGCAGATCTAGAGCCTTCACCAATACATTCCGATGCGGAATTTAAACAATGTATGAATGATTTAGTTAATGACGGTAATGTATTCAGTGACACAAACGAGCCTGTACCTGAAGAGTCGATTTCCGCAGCAGAAGAAACGCAGATAATTACTAGAGGCGAATCAATATCATCGCCAATACTTTCGCCTATTCCTGATCACGAAGATCCATATGATAATGAATTCTGCACTATATATTTGGAAGCGTATGCAACCAGGCCCAATTCCAAAACACCTTCTACTATAACAGGCATATCCACTGATGTAACTCCGACTACACAAAAGGTTTTCAGGAAAAAAACTTACGTAACAGCTGACGTAGGAAAGAAGAGACTCGTAAACAAAGAGCACTGGTGTGACGTCCAAAGAAAGAAATTAAAGAACGAAGGAAAATCTTATACAAATAAAAGAGGAAAAAAAGTTGCAGAAAAAGAATTAGGTCAGCCGTGTGAAAAGAAATGTCGTTACAAATGCACTGAAAACTTCGATCGAAAGCAAAGGGAGGTTATTTTTTCAAAGTTTTGGAAACTTGGAGATCGTAATAGGCATTGGGAGTTTGTTATAAAGTATACGAAAAAAAATAACAAACGGCGTAAAACCACTGAAACAACTAAACACAAACGGGAATATACCTTTATTTATTATCTCCCAACTACAGAGAAGGAAACAAAAAGAGTGTGTAAGAAAATGTTTTTGAGCACAATATCATCTGGTGAACGAATAGTAAGGACGGCTTGGAAGAAATATGACGGCATGACGGGTGTAGAAGAGGACAGGAGAGGAAAGTATGATCATAAACCTAGAGTGATTGATGAAGTCATGGTACAAAGTATAAAAGACCATGTATATTGCATAGATCGAGTGGAGTCGTATTATGCATGCAAAGATTCGAAGAAACTGTACTTCAACAACATAAAAAGTATTTCGCAGATGTACAAACTTTATGTTGAATGGTACGATCCTAAAACATACACTAATCAGGCCAATGAACGTCAATATCGTGACATAGTTAACGCTAATTTCAACATAAATTTTCACAAGCCCAAAAAAGACTTGCGTGAAGTTCGCGAACAACCAGTTCCTTACAGAAGAAGAAAAAGATAGTTTCTTGGAACATCAAGCGCCATCATCAATAAGAAAGCCCGATCACTTAAAAAAGCTGATTAACAAGATAAAACAGAAGCATCTAAAAATCCTAAAGTAGTAGTAGCTACGTTTGATTTGTAGAAAGTTCAACAGACTCCGCACGGTGAGGTAAGCATCTTCAATTACAAAAAAAAAAGTTAACGACATCTGTGGTTCAGCGGTTTAGCTCGTCAGTGCTCAAACCGGTTGCGGTCCGAATCCCGCCAGAGGAACAACAAAGTTGTCTGTGTTCCAGGGTCCATGACCCATGTCATGGATGGGTATTAAATATTTGTATAATATTATAATAAAATTTATATTAATAAAGTTTTTTTTTTCATTTACGCACGCCAACCCTACACATCAAAACCGACAAATCAAAAAGGGCATGTTAAAATGTCGGTAGTACTTTATTATCGAAACCATGAATTAAATTTAAAACTTTGTCGATATCAGAGGGGCAATTCAGCTAAATAAAACCTGCATTAATACAATTACAATCAAGTCCCGATACGCTAATACTCTCAAACGGTGTTTTATAAACGTTAAAACAACCTGAAACGCACTCTAATTGGTCGAAACGTCATAAAATCCGTTCATGGTCGCTTCACTTTTTATCAAATCAAAGTAAAATGAACGTCTACTTTAAAAACGAGAATTGAGGTTCAGTACATAATAAACAATACATAAAATAATCACTGACAGTTTGAACATTCAATATTTTTTTTATCGTCAAAACAAACTTTGAGGTGCTCGCACACACACACAGACGTATATTGTAGTCAATATCTCATCAATAATCTAGTGATTACGCAAGTGTATGTGCGTCGCGTGTAAAAGAGGAGAAAATTTTACTTCATTTAGCGCCATTTCGTCTCGATTATTTTCTGTGGTAAACGTCAAACGAAAACTAAGAAACGTGACGTGGCGGCGCGTGGCGACGGCCTTTAAACCGTTGACTCGGGCACGGGAAGTTCGCTACATAAAATCGCCCTTGTTTCAGAACTGACATTGTTAATAGGGACCAGCACCTGGTGTCCTCGAAACATTTATAGGTTTCAACATTTTTTTAGGTATCAAACAAGACGACGCCGAGACCATGCCAGTGAGACACAGGCCGGCTGTTACAAGAAACGGTTCAGCTGTGAAGTTTATTCAAAGAAGTTTTATATATACCACATGTATACCACAACTTTAATAAACTGTCGAAAAACCATGCTGTGATAGGTGCTTAAAGAAATTATCATACAATAATGATATTGAAAAACACGCAAGAATTCATGCTGGTGAAAATTCATAATGATGCCATTTTTACCAAAAAAAGTTTAGATGATTTGATTGAACACATAAGAATTCACACAAGTGACCGATCGTTCGTTCGTCGAAGAAATTGTTTTTACATCTTTATGATCATAATGTTATGATGTAATAGATAATATAGGTAAAATAGGTATTTCTCATGGTATTTTACACCGACACGGATATCTTTGAACATAAGTCATTACTTTGCCGTTTGTGAACCTACTTGCAAAATTGTTTTGTTGTTGTAAAAGCTTTAATTAGAATTTTTCGATTAGTCACCAAAGTGACTAATTAACCCGTCATCTTGATTCACCAAAGTGATAAATCGATGGTTCCATGATAAAGCGAGGGAACTTTTCGAAATTTATATGGATAAAAATTGCGCTAAATAGACCGTGTAGGCGATGATGGGTGATGCTATGCATGGAGATGTTGACGTTAACTTATGAGATGACGTAGAAGTTGACGCAGAAGTTGATGCTGAAACTGCGATTGTGTTACATGTTGGTTGTTGATTTTGTGTGGGTGTTGTCTTCCGCTTTTGCGTAGCAATTGGAAAGGGAGCACACCCAATGTGTGAAGTGTGTGGAGTTTGTAGCCTGCGGCGCACAGTGGTCCCGATTTTGACGCTCCATACTCATAGAACTCGATTCTTAAAAATTGTTGTTTTTTTTGCTCAGGAACGTTTCATGCCCGGTTTAAGTATAAATATTAGGATATAAAACTCTTAGGTTTATTTGTGTGCGTAAAATTAACGTTTAAATTTTTTTTTCTATGGACGAAATCATTCAAATTCATTTTATTCGAAACAGATTGAAACTGACACCTTGGGTTTCACAGGGATTGTTGTCCTACACGAGATGAATCCTGTAATCTATAATACATGTACTAATTTTTGCCCGTTTGGACGTGGAATAAACGGGAATTTTTTCTATGGACGAAATCATTCAAATTCATTTTATTCGAAACTGATTGAAACTGACATCTTGGTTTTCACAGGGATTGTTGTCCTACACGAGACGAATCCTACAAGCTATAATACATGTACTCATTTATGCCCGTTTGAACGTGGAATAAATGGGAAATTTTTCTATGGACGAAATCATTAAAATTCATTTTATTCGAAACTGATAGAAACTGACACCTTGGTTTTCACAGAGATTGTTGTCCTATACGAGACAAATCCTACAAGTTATAATACATGTACCCGTTTTTGCGCGTGTGGACGTGGGAACATAAAGCGGTAATTTTTTATGGAAGAAATCATTCAAATTCCTTTTATTCCAAACTGATTGAAACTGATCTTAGTTTACACAGCGATTATTGTCCTACACGAGAGGAATCCTACAAGCTATAATACATGTACCTGTTTTTGCCCGTTTGGACGTGGGAATATAAATGGGTAATTTTTTCTATGGACGAAATCATTCAAATTCATTTTATTCGAAACTGATAGAAACTGACATCTTGATTTTCACAGAGATTGTTGTCCTATACGAGACGAATCCTACAAGTTATAATACATGTACCCGTTTTTGCCCGTTTGTAAAAAAAAACGACTCAAGAGTGATTTCATCTATAGAAAAATTTTCCATTTATGTTCCCACGTTCAAACGGGCAAAAACGGGTACATGTATTATAGCTTGTAGGATTCGTCTCGTACAGGACAACAATCCCTTTGAAAACCAAGATGTCAGTTTGTTTCAGTTTCGAATAAAATGAATTTGAATGATTTTATCTATAGAAATTTTTTCCATTTATGTTCCCACATCCAAACGGGCAAAAACGGGTACATGTATTATAACTTGTAGGATTCGTCTTGTACAGGACAACAATCACTGTGAAAACCAAGGTGTCAGTTACATTCAGTTTCGAATAAAATGAATTTGAATGATTTCGTCCATAGAAAAATTACCCATTTACGTTCCCACGTCCAAACGGGCAAAAACAGATACATGTATTATAATTTGTAGGATTCATCTCATATAGGACAACGATCCCTGTGAAAACCGAGATGTCAGTTTCTATCAGTTTCGAATAAAATGAATTTGAGTGATTTCGTCCATAGAAAAAATACCCATTTATGTTCCCACATCCAAACGGGCAAAAACTGGTACATATACTGTAGCTTGTAGGATTCGACTCGTGTAGGACAACAATCACTGTGAAAACCAAGATGTCAGTTTCAATCAGTATCGAATAAAATGAATTTGAATGATTTCGTCCATAGAAAAATTTCCTATTTATTCCACGTTCAAACGGGCAAAAACGAGTACATGTAATAAAGCTTGTAGGATTCATCTCATGTAGGACAACAATCTCTGTGAAAACCAAGACGTCAGTTTCAATCAGTTTCGAATAAAATGAATTTGAATGATTTCGTCCATAGAAAAAGTTCACGTTTATTCCACGTCCAAACGGGCAAAAACTAGTACATGTATTATAGCTTGTAAGATTCATCTCGTGTAGGACAACAATCCCTGTGAAAACTAAGGTGTCAGTTTCAATCAGTTTCGAATAAAATGAATTTGAATGTTTTCATCCATAGAAAAAAAAATTGAAACATTAATTTTACGCACACAAATAAACCTAAGAGATTTATATCTTAATATTTATATTTAAACAATGCCCCGAAACGTTCCTGAGCGAAAAAAACAACGATTTTTAAGAATCGAGTTCTATGAGTATGGAGCGTCAAAATCGGGACCACTGTGCGGCGCCGCAGGAGCGATACTAACCTAGAGGATTTTGTGTGGGTGTTGCATTGCAAATGGAAGTGGAGCAAACCCAATATGTGAAGTGTTGTTGGGCTCAGGCAATTCAAGGGAGACGGGTGACCGTTGAGTCAGCGGGTTTAGACTATGTCCAGAAACTGCGTATTCTTACGCACGCAAGGTCTACGCACGTAGTCGAGGTACTAGGGCCCCATACATTGCGTCCAGAAGCTACGTGCGTATTATTTTAGCTATGCGCGTATCGTACAAAATTGACCTATTAAACCGCTTTGGTTGATTCAGGCACGGATCCAGCTCTCAAACGAAGATGTGGCCCGAAAATTTTGATTATATTATATCCTTCATAACATGGTTATTAGAATATAAAAAAAGAATTTTATTATTTTCTTTATAATATTATGTTAATTAAAAGCTAACGCGCGGAGTGAGTGAGAAAGTTTTTCGCTTATTTAGCAAAAAAATTATTTTATGTTTGGTAAAAAAATAAGCTTTCAATATAGGTACCTTAAACAAATTAACATCAACTAAGATTATAAATTAATTAAATAAAAAATATATGCATATATAGTAAAGAAACATACACAAATTATAGATTATATAACATCGACAGGAGTAATTCCTATCGGTTCAAACAAAGTATTATTTTTTCTTAAATCTGTTGGTTAGTAAATAAAAAAGGGCCGAAAATTTATGGAGAGGTGACAAATTTTGCGTTTTCTTCAATCTACCTGACTAAAGGTCCGCTTAACACTAAATCCACTACTATAAATATGTATTTTAACAATAATATAAGTATGACCAGCAGGTAAAAAGCACCAGGTAAGACTCAAAAGGCTAACAATACCAATACTACTACCCACTGAACCTATTTTGATTATAAATTAATAGACCTTGAAAGTATGCACTCACAAGGCTGTTTGGGTTGTGGGTATGCCCATACCACACGTATAGGTGCTCCGCCCCTGACTCAATAGATGCAGCAATTACGCAGCTACCTCGAGTACGCGCGAGACACAAAGTGAAAGAAAAATGTTTTTCTCGCTCCGATTGTATGATTCAAAGTGAGACAGAAGTATTCAGTTCATTCGTAACACAGCATTCAGATCGGTTGACACTGTTGGCATTTTACTTTACAGAGTGTTCCGAAATTTTGTGCTGTCAATGTTTTGTCAAAACCAATTATTTCTGAAGACACTTTATATTAAAACCTTCAACACACAATTGATATCGATTTGAAATAGTCAAAAGTGTCATCCCCTGTATTTTGGAGTGCAATGAAAGCGTAGTAAGATCGAGTTGCCAAGTTTCAAAAAATATTTCTCCCTAAAACAAATAGTACGGTTCCCGTGGATTTTACCTAGCATGCGAAGACTCTCAAATATAATTATTAAAGTACTTATGCCATATCGAAACTTCATAAAGTTACATAATACGATAAAATATATAGGTACTTACCGTTAAAAATCAAAAAAGTTACATACCAAATATGTAAGTATTACTTATTTAGAAAAACATACCTATAAAGATCTTTATACAGTAAAACTACTTTGCTAATATCTTTCGGAAGTCCCACACATGCTTTCCAACATCCGTCATTTCCGTAGAAAAAAAAACGATGATTGCTCATTTTCGAGCAAAATGAGTAGGACAATAACAAAAACAATATAATTTTGGCAAGTTGCCTTGCACCAACAATGAAAAACAAAATGTTAATGTATGATTTTAAGAACGAATTGTGAATATGTATTATTAAAATTAAATGTTTAGATAATTTAACGTTATTATTTACATTCGATTATAATTATAAAATAACCAACAAAAATAATATTTACCCTAAAGCGCCATACTCACGGGCCAAGCAGCAAATCCAGCAACGGTACTTATAGTATAACAGTATCATTATTGTCAATAGTGTCATTCATCATCATCATCATCAATCATTTATAATTTTTGCCTGCAAATCCGCGGCCTTGTGCTTGTAGGTGTGGTCAGTATGACCCATAAGTCTGGCCACAGACGTTCTAAATTTGACATTCTTTAAGAACGTCAAATTCAGGTCGAAGGCAAAGTTTCCATACAAAACACGCATAGCCCACACACGTGCATAATCTTTCAGATTCTTAAATGTCAGTTCGAACTTTAAGAATGTCAATGAAGAACGTATCGTAACATATCAATAACAACAAAAAACTTCGCGATACTATTATAATATGTCCAACTATTATTGTTATGTCACAATAAACACTTTTTACATTTTAAAAGTTGATAGAAATACCGACCAAAATTCGACCATGTTATTCATACTTCTGTTGAGATCATTATCCAATTAAATCATATTGTTATCAAGACTGTTTCAATTCATGCAGATTACTTTTTAAATTTTTCGAATCGGCTATTCCATTCAATAGATATTACGAATTTAATAAGTTATAGTAAAAGAAAAAATAAACCTTAACACTTTTACATTAAAACTATCATTATGAAATTTGGCACAGATATAGATTAGACCATGGGAAAGGAGGTAGGCTACTTTTAATCGCGGGGAAATGTACTAAACCGATTACCATGAAATTTGGCACAGATATAAACTAGACCATGGGGAAGGCCGAAGGACATAGGCAACTTTTTATCGCGAAATACATATCCGTGGATTACTGTACTTACGCGGGCGTAATGGGCGCGGGCTGGACCTTTTTTTTTAAATATTCTTTATTTTCTAAATAAGTCCCCTTTTAAATTCGACTTAAATTTTAACGATTTCTCTACTCAATCTTCTTAATTTTGAAGTCGATACCAGCCCAAACAATATCCCATATATTTTATAGAACTCACATTCAAATTTGTTGGTACCGACTTCAAAATTAAGAAGATTGAGTAGAGAAATTGTTAAAATTTTAGTCGAATAAAAAGGGGGAATTATTTAGAAAATAAGTTTTATTTCATACTTTTTTGGGTATTTTTACTTTGGAAGTCGATTTAATTTTCTATTTAAAAATAATAATTTCGCCCTTTGTAGTGATATATTTTGTTAAATTATTATTAATATATTATCTTAAAACCTTTAAAATAAACTATCGAATGTATAATTATTGAATACGCGCTAAGATTCCATTAAGTATTGTAAATAAGATGATGATGATGATTATTGTAAGTTAGTTGCAAATGCTTGTAGTTCTTTGAACAATGCCGAAATTTCGAAACGCGTATCTTTTAAGACTGAGGAGTTCTGTTCAGTGCTTTTGAATTCAGGATATACATTGGTGCAAAATCTTATTTTTAGTAGCATATGCTTATGTTACTTCAGGAAAAGTCTAAATCATTATATGTGTCCATATAAATTTCGAGGAGTCCCTCGATTCCACATTGATCCTATCATCATGTCACCGCTTTTTTCAAAACGGGACCAACTTGAAATTATACCCTTTACATCAAAAAAAGAATTTTGAAAATCGGTCCAGAGACGCGGGATTATGGTATAACATACAAACAAAAATAAAAAAATATATATATGTTGCCGAACGTATAGCCGCCTCTTTTTTTGGAAGTCGGTTAAAAAAATAGTGTGCTGTATATTACTTATCGACAAGCAGTTTAATTGCATATTTAAATAACACAAGCATAAGATTCTTAGCCCCTTCAGATACTTTTCTCCCTAAATTTAGGGAAAAAGTCCCAAGTTGGCATCACAGATAGACCGACAGAAATTTTGTTGTGATAAGATAAGAATCTCTACGTGCGTAGGTTTACGCAGGCTTACGCAGTTTCTGGACATAGTCTTAATCTTGCGAGATGGCAGTGTCATTGTGGAGCGATCTACAAATCGATGCAACTAATTTGAATCTACCATCACAGCAAATTTACACTTATAAATGCCTTTGAATCATTTGGCTCTTGTTAGCGAGTGATGGAAAGTCTCGCCAGTGACTTTGGTGACATTTGATGACTTTGTGATTTTTGATAACTTTTAATGACTTTTACTTTCCGTGACTTTTAACTTTCGGTGAACTTGTGATAACTTTTAGTCTTCAACTTTTGATGACTTTTGTGATTTTTGATAACTTTTAATTACTAACTTTCCGTGATCTTTAACTTTCGGTGACCTTTAACTTATGATAACTTTTAGATTTCAACTTTTGATGACTTTTGAACCATTAGACTTTTGGGACTTTGGGCACTTGTGGATAGCACATAATATGAATTACTAGGCTGCTCGCCGGAGTCCCCGTGGACTGCAATATTCATACTAAAGCCCGTTTCGTAAATCACTATTGAACTAGGTATGAAAGCATTTAGCTTTTCATTAGGCATACTAAACGTAATTTGAATATTATTTTATAGTGTGTATCGGTGTCAAATTATAGGTAAGCGCAATTCATTATTATGTCAGTCACAACGACGGTACCTAATAATCGTCCTCTTCAACGCATCATACTTAACCAATTTTATGAAAACGCGTTTATTATGTGTGTAATAGGTACACCTTTTCTTCTTACCCAGCACCAACTACTGAACGTTACATTCCTACTTACGCACATACTCTATTTAGTGACTAGAGTCTAAACCACTGAACGTAATTTAATAAAAATCTCTTTTTTATATTGTTTTGAATCAGAACAATTTACTTCAATTATAATCTTTTTAGTCATTGCTACTATCTGCTTACGGTACATATCTGGATTACTATGCATTTCTAAAAATTACCACGAAAATGTGTGTTTAATAATAAAACAAGTCATAAAGATTTCTAATTGAACCAATCGTTAGCGCCATCTGTTGCACCCATACACGCAACTAATTTTATATCATTGCAATGTATTGCCTTTATACGGGGAAATTGTCCACTAAACATTTTCTTAGTATTTTTTTTTTACTATTTAAATAAACGGGCAAATGACCCACTACAAATCCCCACCACTGCAACCCGTGCGCATCCAGGATCGACAGCGATAACTAACCACGCAAACCCCCTTGACTTGATCGCAGGGGCGCCCAGGGGACACACCAAAGCCGTCCTGGGACCCACAACGAAACTAATCAGAAGAACCTAAGAGCAGCAGGAAGTATTCCAGTTTCTCTCCCCAAGCAGAGCGGGAGACATCAGACAGCCAAATTGTAATGAACAAAAATGTCACACTAGAATAATAAAAGTTATAAGGCCAACTTAACTAAATTGATGTTATGTACTATGTTATAATTTAAATGTCAATGATTTTTAATGGCAAAATAATATTGGATCGCTTCCAATAGCACCTATGATAGAAAAACGTTTGAACGGAAATGTCCCGCGCTGTCCACAAGATTGCCTCAATTACAGGACTCTAGAAATACAATGGAGGCTTTTCAACATTTCAATTATTTTGTCATGCTAGAGATGATGCATTATTTAAACGATCTATGTGGCTCAATGGCTGAGCGTGTTGGTGCTCAAGCCGGGGGTCGCGGGTTCGAATCCCACCGAAATAAAAAGTTTTTCTCTGTTTGTGGGTCATGGATGTGTATTAAATATTATGTGTAAGTATAATAATATAATAAAAAATTTTAATATGTGTATAGTATAAAAGTTTAACGATAAAACTTTCACTACTTTAACTGTTTATTCACGATATTACAGGAGTTACATTTAAACATATTCCCCCTTACTAATAAACACTGTATACCTAAGCTTTGAATAGTTATACAGTGTTTTGTTCACATCACACAAGTGACATTTTTAATTCGTTCAAAGCTTATACAGCGTTTATTATTAGTAAGGGGGTTTAAGTATAACGATATATCACACAATCAGTAGGTATATACAATGTTATCGACAGGTCGCAACCGAAAGTATGCGTGTGGATTGAGGGACCCACCTGAATTTCCCCAAAATAAGTATAGCAAGTTTTAGTAGAAGTCTAAAAAAATTGTAGAACAAATCTGGGAATTTGTAAAAAGATAGTTTAAAAGATATAGCCCTCAGTGTGGTCCCATTACAAATTTATCAAATACATAGCATTAGAAATAAAAAAGCTACAACCACCAAAGTATGATCCCTCAGTTCACACAAAAATGACATACTCATTTCGCGATATATTACTGACTTTTTTATTTTTCTACGTAGGGTTTTAGTAGAAAATTTGTAGAATTCATAGACAAAATTTCAGAAAAATCTATCTGCGCATTTGGAACATATATACCATTATGTTGGGTCCCTCAGTTCACACTGTATAAGAAAAACTCAAATAACTAATAAACAAGAAAGAGAGAGAGAGAACTAACAAAGTCTTATATACTTAAATTTTAGTAGAAGTTTTCTTCTCTTGGATTAGCACATAAAATATTTAATTTCTTGCTTCCTAACTGAGATAATGTTAATATTTTGATTGTATGAAAATGCAGAGTAGGGTTACCACACAAGAAGCAGAATGAGGACAGTACCTAATATACCAGCCCAAACGATATCCTACAATATTTTATAGAACTCATGTTCATATTTGCTGGTACCGACTTCAAAATTAAGAAGATTAAGTAGAGAAATAGCCAAATTTAAAAGGGGAATTATTTAGAAAATAAGTTATATTTCATACTTTTTTGTGTATTTTTACTTTGGAAGTCGGTTTATTTTTTTATTTCAAAATAATAATTTCACCCTTTTTAGTGATATATTTTGTTAAGTTATTATTTAAAAGGCCAAATTTAAAAGGGGAATTATTTAGAAAATAAGTTATATTTCATACTTTTTTGTGTATTTTTACTTTGGAAGTCGGTTTAATTTTTTTTTTCAAAATAATTAATAAAATAATTAATTAATAAATCATTGTTAAGTTATTATTAATACGTCTTAAGAACGTCTAAAATAAACGATCGAATGTATAATTGAATACGCGCCAAGCTTCCATTAGGTATTGTTATTAAGATGATGATGATGATTACTGTAAGTTACAAAGTGGCATATGCTTGCAGTTCTATAAACAATGCCGAAATTTCCAAACGCACATCCTTAAAAAGACTGAGGAGTTCTGTTCAGTGCTTTTGGATCCAGGGTATACCTTGGTACAATCTACACTAATATTATAAAGAGGAAAACTTTGTTTGTATGTTTGTTTGTTTGTTTGTTTGTTTGTTTGTTTGTAATGAATAGGCTCAAAAAGTACTGGACCGATTTCAAAAATTCTTTCACCATTCGAAAGCTACATTATCCACGAGTAACATAGGCTAAATTTTATTTTGGAAAAAAATAGGGTTCCGTAAGATATTTGGGTTTTTCGGACACAAGGTGTAAAAAATCAACCAGAAAAGTTACTTATTTTGCGTACGCTGCCTAAACTATAAAAGATAGCACCATAAAATGTTCTAATTAATTGTAGATCTTATAAATATCTACAAAAAAGTCCGCGACACACTATACCTATCTATGTCGAGTGAGGCACAACAACCATTTTTTTATTTAGAAATCTTGAATTTTTTTGGACTACATTTAAACGCGTTTATTTTACTCATGTTATTAATCCTTATCAAAATAAATTATTTCATCACTAAGTACAGTTTATGTAGATAATATTTGGTCTTTGAATGATTAAAATTGGACGTTTGGTTTTGAAGTTATGGCGAAATTAA
The DNA here is from genome assembly GCA_905404095.1 of Glaucopsyche alexis. NCBI lineage: Eukaryota > Metazoa > Arthropoda > Insecta > Lepidoptera > Lycaenidae > Glaucopsyche > Glaucopsyche alexis. Next base: position 4,200,979 of record FR990063.1, on the reverse strand, counting down.
AATATTACGAGTTCTGCTGCACGGCCCGTTGCGAAGTGGGCGTCACCAAGGCGGGGTGCGCGTGCGGGTTAATGTTTAGTTTAGTTAAAGTTTAGTTATTTTATAAACATCAAATTGATAATATCTTAAAATATAATACATTATAATATCTATACATCTATACAGTTAAATACAATTTAAGTGTCTGTTTGTAACTTCAAATTAACAGCTTTTTACATAATGAATCTGAAAGTATATTCGGTACTTACAATAAAATACTTTTTTTTTTTAAATTTTTGTCTGTCCGTCTGTCTGTCTGTAAGTCGGTCTGTCTGTCTGTTTGTTCCGACTAATCTCTGAAACGGCTGGACCGATTTTCACGGGACTTTCACTAGCAGATAGCTGATGTTATAGGGTACATAGGCTACTTTTATTTTAGGGTTCCGTTTAAAAAAATAGGATTCCGCTTTCGTTAATCATAAATAAAGTCGCGGGTAAATTTCAGCGATATCCCAAAGTATTGTTCCACGCGGACGAAGTCGCGGGCAAAAGCTAGTATCTTATATTTTGGTAGCATATGCTTGTGTTACTTCAGTAAAAGTCAAAATCACTATATGTGTCGATATAAATTTCGAGGAGTTCCCTCGATTCCTCTTGGATCGCATCATCATGTTTCCACTTTAGTGACCAAAGGACCAATTTCGAATTAAACCCTTTACAACAACAAAAGAATTTTGCAAATAGGTCCATAAACGTCGTAGTAATGTTCAAAGATCTCCGTGTTAGTGTAAAATACTATGAGAAGTACCAAAGATGTATTATATTAAAAAGAGGGAGATATGGCATTGCGCGTAAAAAGTGAAGACCTAAATCGGTCCGACGTCGGGCCAATTTTGGTTAGTGTGCTCCGCGAGTAATAGCGTGTTCTGTGCGTTGACACATTGACACGCGTCCCATGTCAATGTGTGTCGTGGCACAGAAATATTGTCAGTTTTGTAAGGATATAACGTATCTATGTAATAATTAATCAAAGAGAAGTACCTTTTATATCATCATAATGTGATTATGTATGGTGTGATAGTGGTGATGATGATGATGATTACTCTAATTGACAGGGTGGCATATGCTTGCAGTTCTTTAAACAACGCCGAAATCCCCAAACATGTATCTATAAGGAGTCAGGAGTTCTGTTCTGTACTTTTGGATCCAGGGTATACCTTGGAGCAAAGTCTTACTTTTTGGTAGCATATGCTTGGATCACTTCAGAAAAAGTCGAAATCACCATAGGTGTCCATATAAATTTCGAGGAGTTCCCTCGATTCCTCATGGATCCCATCATCAGGTCACCACTTTATTTTAAAATGGGACCAACTTGAGATTATACCCTTTACATCTAAAAAAGAATTTTGAAAATCGGTCCATAGACGGCGGAATTATCGTTGCACATACAAAAAAAAAATACAGCCGAGTGTAATAATAGGTATGTATTAAATTTTGAATGTCCCCAAATTGCTATTTGTACAATATTTACTTGACATATTTAAAATATAATATTATTGATGAAAGTTAATAGGTATTTGTTATTAGACTAAGATTATTGCAATAAGTCTGTGGTAAAGCATACTTGAATAAAATATAAGTTGTGACATATACACAAGTTATTATGATCTGCATTATTTCTTGGTATAATCCATAAAGGTATAGCATAAAGGTCCTGTAAGAGGTAAATTAACTTATTAACAGAGTTAAGGTACTACAGTGTGTTCCGACAATGGACCTAGTATAACAACAGGACAGACTACTGTGAGCAAAAAAACGAGCCGAGCGAGAGGTTAGAAGAGAGGCCGTGTGTCCCTTTCTAGTAGGGTGACAATAATATTTTCTGCTGTGGCAAACTGCAAAGCTGTGTGAGACAAATTGTGAAACACTGAATGACATACAGCTGAGGCTTTAAAAGTCGACTAGATTGAATAGTGTAAAATCAAGAAGGTTTGAAGTGACGGCTGCATTAATATGTAACAGATTTTTATGTAATTCTCTGCCTTACTTAAACACGATTGAGCCATTTTTGTCGCATTTCTTCATTGTTGGAAAATCTATAAAAACTGTATTATATTATCATTAAAGGCATTACTCGACTTCACACGTTTTTTCTCAGTAACTAGGTACTTACAGCTTACTACGATTCTAGGCGAGTCGCTATCGCTACTGACTAGTTTATAACAAAACGTAGTACAATTATAACTCTTAATAACGTCAGTTGCTATAATGTTAACACTTTTATACTAGAATAACTAGATTAACATTAACAATTAACTTACTAATGTTACTAATAAACGAAATATTGCAACCAGCAGAACTTTCACTTCGACAAGAATATATACAACATTTTTTTCACCATTTTGACTTTTAAATCATCAAACAAATAATAAAAACATAGTTACGGAGATACATGAAGTAAGAAATAAAAACTATTTTCAAATTTAATATTATCCGGTGTTCAGCATAAAATATGTGTAATGGCGTATCTATTGTCTTGCGAATGATACCATCTAATAAAAAAAGATGGAAAAGGATTTAATGTAAACTGCATTTTTATTTAGTATTATATGACTATTTCTAACTTTTTTAATTAGAATATGATATAGTTATAAACATTTGTTAAAATAATAATATAGTACACTCGTTTTATCTAAGATTTTTCAAGTTACTTTTTATAAATACCAACATTTTTCTGGTTGGCAACATGCAAGAACGAGACACACAGCCTCTCTCCTGGCTATCTCGCTCGGCTCGGATTTGCCTCTATGATACGTGCATTGTGAAATACACTCTATTACTAAGGTAATACAGTTCTTTTTAGCAATTACAAAATTCGGAGTCTTCTATCCATAGGTACTATATCCATGGTTCCGACACACTGTAGTACCCACATAGCCATGAAATCAGCCTCCATTGTTTGAGCCACGAACTCAGCCTCCATCTTATATTGATTATTGGAGCACTGTACCTATGTAATCTTTGGTTACACGGGTTACACCATGTCACTGCTGCCAAAGAATATATATTACCAAAGACTTCTAAAGACGGAGTCATAGTTTTTGAAAGTTGGTACTATTGTTTTCTGTTGCTCTGTCTTACTAACGATGTGTCAATACGAGTGAATGAAAGAGCTTATATCGGTGTATAAACACGTGTTTCGTGTCATGTTATGGCCAGCTCAGTAGGCCATTGCAGAGCAGTAGCTCTGTGTATTTTTTGTATTTTATAAATGAAAATAAATGTGTAAAGAAGATATTAATTTTAAAACATCTAATATGTGTTGCGCCGCTGCATATTGTGCCTCAAGAATGACGACAGAAGGTGTCAAATACTTGGAATTATCATTTTACACGTAATGTTTTAACAATGTTTTGTGAACTAAATAATGAGTATTTTTATAATATAAACAGATAATCATTAAATTTAACGAACCCTTTTTCGTACTATATCACGCTTTAATGATGAATATCACGTAATGAGTAATAATTTGTGCAAAATGAAAGCTTTGTTTTTCCGCGTATTTTGAGTGATGTACCCTACTGACACAGAAGTTTATCGATAAAGATAATAAACTTTTACTAAACGGTTTTATTAGGTCTCGGAAATGCTCCGGAAGAAGAGGCGAATAGATTGAAGCAGTTAGATGCGAAAATTAGAAGAGTGTGTTCCACCAGTGAGACAGCTTGGTGTGACGGTATTGATACGGGGAAGATATTTCTGTTTTACCGGACAATTAAGAAGACTTACAATAATATAATTATACTTTCTTAAACATATTTTTTTTATTTAGTTTCCAATTAAAATGCACAAAGAGCATTTTTCCATTATCCGATCCAGATCGAATACGATATCGGTATCGAATGCCGATACAGTAATCGATATTCAATAGCCATGGAAGGGCAAGTAAAATATAATATGAAACACATAGGTCTTTCACATTATCGGTTTGATATCGGATAGAAAAGCACTTTTATTCCTGTAAATATGGGCCTAGCAGGAACAATTGACAGGTGCGTAAATGCAATGTTATCGAATGTCAATTGTATGAGCGCTGTCATAATTTTTATACAAATCTCTTTCGATAACGTAACGCTTACGCAATTGACAATTGTTCCTGCTAGGCCCCCAAGCAAGTGAGTAATCTGACTGACTCAGCTAATCTCTCAATGTATTTACTATTTAGATGCTAATCAAAAATGCAAATACAATACAAAGAGAGGAAATCGAACGCAAAATTTTTGTGTTGTCAGATTTGACATGAGACTCGTGTGTTCGATTTTCAGTTCTATTTTATCAATCCAGAGTTATATTTTCAATGCTCTAAATTTTCCCCGGCCTTCCAGATTCCTGATAGTATGTCCGTCGGGATATATTATCGGGTCGGTATTACTAAGATTTTTTGAAATCGGTCCAGTACTTTTTGAGCCTATTCATTACAACCAAACAAACAAACAAACATACAAACAAAGTTTTCCTCTTTATGTTATTAGTGTAGATGTCACCATAAAATTTTAAAAACCGTTAGATTGTAATATTACTAGAGATATTATAAAATGTCGACAGATTGTCAAATAAAAATTACTTCTTACAATTTTACACGTTATTTTTCGTTACATTGTAATATTTACCGTGCCGATTGGTTAAATGGCAAGTGCCCCGCGTCGCCATATTTGTTTTTTTACATAATAATAATTAAGTAAAACTAAAAATAATGCGTACAATTATTGTAAGGAGAAATTTTTATTTGACAATCTGTCGACATAATATAATATCTCTAGTAATATTACAATCGAACGGTTTTTACAATTTTACGGTGACATATTATATACAGCCGAACGCAGAACCTCCTTTTTTTAAAGTCGGCTAAAAATATTTATGAACGGTCTATTTCTATTACAATAGTGCAGAATTGTTAGGAATTGTAAACTTTCAATTGGTAGATATAGGGAGTAATTTTATTTAATGTAAATAGTTATTAATAAAACGTTTTCTCATAATACTTATTTTATAATTAAAATACGCAATTGACTGAATAGTGTGAAAGAATTATGCTACTAATTATTTCATACATTTTACTCGCCTTTGGCTATTGTGTATCGGCTATCAGCATTCTTTACCGATATCGTGTCGGATAATGGGAAAACGCTTTTATGATAAAAACTAGATGTTGCCCGCGCCATCGTGCGCGCTAAAATAAATGCCGTGCCGCAAAAAAGTAGCCTATGTGGTCTTTTCTATATATGTGCAAAATTTCATCAAAATCGGTCAAGTACTTTCGGAGCCCATGCAAACAAACAAACCTTATAAGAACACAATATTTTTTAAACATCTAATAAAATCTTGTTAATTTCAAATACCTATATCTTAAATTAAAAAGGTACTTAATGAGTTTTACACATTATAAACTGATGACATAAAACTTAAAATGTGTTTATAAAATAAAAATTCAGAATTACAAAAATATCTACAAACGTCGATAGGTACCACAAAAAAGTCGAGTAGTTTATCGATATTATATCGATATACGTTACATCCCTGCACGTACACTAATACAATGCACACAAGCAGAAAAAGGACACGCGTTTGCTGGCTAAAACTCTCTCTAGTAGTTATATACTCAAAGTATATTACTAACGTAAAGAACCGTCACTCCACCGATTTACACGACTCACCGCTCGCAGCTATGTGTGCGTGTCTGGGCGAATGCGGGGGCGGGTGGGGTGTAACTTTTTCCCAGCCTGGACTATGGTTCACGGGGCTGGCAGTTTCGCCGATGCAGTGACGCGACAGTGTAATTTCATAAGATAGTAAACGTCGCGTCACACAATGCGCGACGTTTATAAAAAATATTTGTTTTTTGTTTTACTAGTGATGTCATGCAATAATTTGATTTTATCGATATTTTTAACGAAATATGCTTGGGTTGGGTAAAGTTTGTAGGACGTTAACCTCGAACGTATATCAAATTTTTATTAAAACCCGTTCAATAGTTATTGCGTTAAAGAGTAACCATTTGCCCGTTTAAGATTCATCCGTCCATCCATTCATCCATCCATACATCCTCACAAACTTTCATATTTATAATAGTAGTAAAATATTAGTAAGGATTTCCGCATAATATTTTAGATTGAATATTACATGTAGTACTTAATCTCATTTAGATCTGTCGATACCTATCGATATTGTGCGACGATCTTAGCTGTGTTACAACTTACAACACTTATTGAGTGGTAATAAAAATTTAAAATTGCATTGATAAAATTAAAATAGTCTTTGTAATACTTAAGAATTAAGTACAAATTAAACCCAATTGCTAAGGACACAAGGTATATTTTTCCAATATAAGGGCCAATGGTCTGAGTACATTTTTGATTAAAAAAAATATGGCTATTAGACGTTAGACATTTGGAGACTATTTTGATTTTTACAATAAAAATCAGTATCCTTTAAAAGTTCAAATCGCACGTACCGTGTACCTAACATAATTATTAGGAATCTCCTGACCGGCATTAAAATGAATGGGCTTAATTATTGTGGTTGTATGTATATGGTCGCCGTAATAACCAAGAAAAAAATTATGACTAAAGCTTCTTCCGCTTGCCTAATAATCCTAAAAACCTACCTACCTCGATAATTATTACTTATTTTTCTAATCTAACCCTTGCTTTTGTCACACGCAGTACAATAAATAACTGAGACGTGGATTAAAGTAGGTAGGTAGGTATGATTTCTCTTTTCATATTAAGTATCTAGCTCTTGCCCGCGGCTTCGCCCGCGTAAAAAGTATTATATTTACGCGGGCGTAAAAAATATTTTAAATTAATTCCATGTCAACCCTAGGCTTAAGTCAACATAACTGACATTTGTCGGTGCTCGAACTGTCAGTTGTGGAGAGTGTCGCCCCTGTGCTGCTGCCCCATTCTTAAGAATAAGAATATTTATTTGCAAAAATATGGTACAATAAAATGGTACAATGTTAAATGACACTCATATTTTGCCAGATTTATCTTGACGTGCAAAATATGTTTTATGTAATTAAATTTAATATAACAAATAATTAATATCAGATTATGGAAAATTGAAAGACACACTCAAATTAATTTTATTATTTCTTGTGGAGCTATATTTACGGAGCTTAACCAATTTCTTAACAAGATTGAGATACTTTTTTCAGTATATGAGTCAGTCAACATCTGAAAAATTGGAACGCACTTCATATTGGATTCATCAACAATAAGACCCACGTATAAAAATAATCGTTTAGAGACTGTAGTGCCATTGGGAAGAGATATTAAAAAAAAAGAACCAGTCGCATCTATTGTTACAGGGTAATTAATTTATTATTATGTTTCTGAGCTAACATTAAAAGAGATAAAATTGAATTCATATGAGGTAAATGCTCGGACCGAGGTTCCGATCAAAATTTTCTTAATGCCGTCTTAAATATCTCTTCCAGATTGTCGCTATTCATATATTTAGAAGTTAATTCACTGTGTACCATAACGGCCGACTTATAACTGAGTGTTTTAGCCAGTTGCCGCCTGCATTAAGAAAAATTCGATCGGAAGCTCGGTCCGAGCATTTACCTCATATGAATTCAATTTTATCTCTTTTAATTTTAGCTCAGAAACATAATAATAAATTAATGCGTGAAATATGTATTTACCCTGATTTTCGATTATTATTTTGGAGTGAGAATCAATTAAAATATTATAATGATTATTATAAAAAGTTTCAAAGAATTACGGTAACAATAGATGCGACTGGTTCTTTTTTTTTATATCTCCCGATGGCACTACAGTCTCTAAACGATTATTTTTATACGTGGGTCTTATTGTTGGTGAATCCAATATGAAGTCCGTCCCAATTTTTCAGATGGTGACTGACTCACACACTGAAAAAAGTATCTCAATCTTGTTAAGAAATTGGTTATGCTCCGTAAATATAGCTCCACAAGAAATAATAACTGATGATTCATCAACATTAATTTTAGCTTGCGAGGTGTTTACATTATATAACTACACAAAAAATTACATAACGCAAATGTTTTAAATTTTTGAAGGAAATGACCACACACTACCAAAAGCTTTTATCAGACTTGATACAAGCCACTTTATCAAGTCGTTGTATAATTTACCATGCTTTAAGAATAATGTTTATCCTCGAATAAAGTATTTTTATGTGCGCCGTTTAGTTTTATTAAAGCACTGTGAAAACTATGCAACAATTAAGCAGACTATATTATATGACAATAAAATATGTTTGCCTCAGCCAGTATACCAGTAACATGTATAGTGACTGCAAATAATCAAAATTACGTCTTGATATGTTAATACAGAGAGTCGAAGTTAATTTAGATTCAGAAATGAAACTTGAGGATTTTACTTTTTCACTTTGGTTTGACAACATTTTAAATAGTATTAAAATAAAAAATAAAACAAATTTAATTCTGAACAACAATGAAAATCTTTACTTTTTTCCAATATTTATTCCACATTTCAGGAGAATAATTTTGTTTACCATTGTGATTTGTGGTCTAATTTATTGTGTAAATATTTTAATTCATTTAATAAATCACCTTCATCATCAGGTGTAGAAAGCTTTTTTAAAACTTTAAAATCCATGGTTTTTCAAACTAAAGTTATAAAATATAAAGATAGACCAATTTCTATAACATATTCTGGATTTCTCGATGGATTGTTAAAAACTGCGCTTGCTAATCTAAATGAAGTAGATCTTGACTTTGATTAGCAAGTGGAGTTTAAAGAAATCTCACACATAACTTCACAAAAGAAAAACCGAAACTCATCGAGAAGATACATTAAACCGAAACTAACCCAAAAAAAAAAAAAGAATCTTTTAATAAAGATTCGATTTTCAGCGATCTTCCATCGAATATTGAAAATGGAGAGGAGAAGCTGACGCCATTTCTGCTTTACCTAAACAAATAACATACACTATAATTCGAAATGGTAATATGTGTCAATCTTTTAATAAATGGAAAATATGTATCGTTTATGAATACTTGCGGTTTTGATTCGGTCATGTTTATGTTAAGCGCACAATGTAAAGATAAAGCAAGTCTAAGAGAAATTTTAGCCGCCTTTGACAATAATATAATATTATCTCAATATATTATTGAACTTGGGGAAATATTTATGCCTGGAGATTTAATGAAAACTCCAGACATTAATGACATTTATTTAATGAGAGCAGAAATTGCCATACAATATTTTAAACCATATACAAGGGAACAATGAAATTATATATGACTGTCAATGCAATATTTCATTCATATTTGAACATGTCATTAATCAATATATTTTCAGTGCAACAGTAACAAAAAATGTTGTAACATTTTGTGCCAAGGAAACAAAACCAGAAGAAACATAGCATTTTTGCTCTTACAAATTAATTTAATAGACTTTTTGGGATTAATATGTTAGAAATGGCAATATGTCTAGATGAAGGAAGTAAAGCGTGTGTTTTTTGCACTGACCTAGCAAGTTACAATTATGAGCTGACAAGTATAATCAATTATGATTTGAATGGCACCAAGAAATTATATCTTAGGCATATTCCTATTACTTTAACGATTAAAAACAAAATTTATCAAGTAGCAGGCGCGACGGAATTTATTCCTGGAGTAGGTAGCGGGATAGGACATTACTGATGTCATTGTTTTATAAACAGGAAATTTGTCTGTTACGATTATATGGAATTAAAAATAAAAGAAAGTTTTACTGATGAAGAAATATACTTACATTCGATAAACTACACCCAAAGTTTACTTCCATGAATAAAAGTACACTGTTTATGTAGTTCTATTAAGGTGTACATTAATTTAGATGTAGTTTATTGGGTGTAAGATGAATGACATACCACGTTGATACCTCCAAAAATGGCGGGAGGTTAGCTTGGAATTTAATAATATTTGTTTATAGTTTCAATGTTTGTAGTCTTTTAGATTAATCAGCGACTTGTGATTCCTAATTTTACGTAGGTATAAGGAAATGTTGTGATTATTACTGTGATTAAATAATTTGAACCGTTTTTATACAAGTTTTGCAGTGTTGTAAGCTAATTGTCCGTAACGTGATTTCTGATTTTTACGTAGGTTTAAGGAAATATTGTGATTATGTGATTGTTACTGTGATTAAATTATCTATTAACCGTTTTTATTTAATCTTTATATTCTTGTAAGCTAAATATTAAGCCACTTGTGACTTCCGACTTTTACGTAGGTGTATGATATGAAAAATATCGTGATTATTACTGTGATTAAATTATTTTTTACTTAAATTTAATGTTTGTAGTCTTGTAAGTCAATCAGGCACCTTACGTAGGTACTACGTAAGAATGAGATAGTAAATCTAATAATATATCTAGAATATTTACAAGGACATAGGAGAGATGAGTTTAATTCATCATACAAACTATGACTATAAGTTTTAGTTGAGTAATATAAAAAAATGACGCATTTAGCGTTAAGTTTTATGTCGCGTGAGATTTATATTTGTGCAAACACATTTATATTTTTTGTAATTTTTAATTATTCGTGACTGATACCTATGCTGCTGTAATTGTGTACAGCGGACAACTTTAACAAATATAATACATGTTAACATTATATTTTTATTTATATTGAATTAAAATGCTGCTGTACTCATCCATTCATGATTAATGCAAATTGTTGAATAACACAGGTCAACATGATTTTTGAGTCTCAGTTCTGTACCCCTAATTCTGTTTACTTACGCCTAACTTACCACAGAAAAAACATTTATACCTAATAAAGTTTGCTTTTATAGCTACCAGAACGAAATTTGAAATTGTATGGAGAAAACTTTACTTTTAATCTTAATTATATGTAAAAGAAAAACAACATGGAATTTATTTATTTTTTTCCAACTTTAATTATAAAAGTCGACATAAATAAATCCAAAAATACAAATATTAACAGAGAAAACCTTAAAATTAAATAGTTGTGAAATTGCTTTTGTAAGAGCAAAAACTTTCTCGCATGGGTCCCCAAATGCAGTCAGTTACCCATCACCTTCTTGCTGTATTGTCCTTAATATTTTTGTTTAAAGTTCAGTAGATCTTGGTAAATGAGTTTCTCTTGCGTTTCTTGATATTAGGTTGGGGAAAAAGTTTCTTCGCATTTTATATAAAAATTCAAAAGGTTTTTTTATAAAGTTTATTTACAAGTGACTAAAGTATATAGGTGCCATTTTGTTCGATAACTTTTTGCCATCTTGTTGGTAGGTACATGATCCCATTGCTATAAAATTTTTGGGGCTTCTGATGAAAAAACTGCGACAAGTGGTTTTGGCAGTCCTCTTGTGATGTCAACCTGACACTGCCTAAGGAATTCTGCAGCGACCGAAACAGGTGGAAATCTGAAGGTGCAAGGTCAGGACTATACGGCGGATGCATTAACACCTCCCAGCCAAACTCCCGTAATTTTTCTGAGTGGCTAAAAATGTGTGAGGTCTAGCGTTATCATGGTGAAAAACCACACCCCTTCTGTTGATTAATTCCGGCCGCTTTCTCTCAACTTCTTGCTTTAATCTCATCAGTTGTTCGCAGTACATTTCAGAATTGAGGGTCCTGCCTGGCGGTAACAGCTCATAATGAATAATGCCCTTCCAATCCCACCACACACACAGCATCACCTTGTTGCGAGTTAACCCGGGTTTCGCCACAGTCTGTGAAGCCTGGCCGGCCTTTGACCACGATCTTTTTCGCACGTTCTTGTCGTACGTGATCCACTTTTCATCACCAGTTATCAGCTTCTTCAAAAATGGTTCAGTTTCATTACGTCGTAATAAAGTATCACAAATGAGTACACGGTTCATTAGGTTTCTTTCAGTGAGCTCATGAGGCACCCAAATATCGAGCTTTTTTGTGTACCCAGCTTTTTTCAAATGCGCCAAAACCGTTTTGTGTTCAATCCCCAGTTCTTCAGCTACATCGTAACTACTAATATGCCGATCTTGCTCCACTTTTTCAAAAATGGCAACAGTTTTGTCCGTAACAGGGCGACCAGAGCGACGTGCATCTTTGATATCAAAATTTCCGGATTGAAAACGCTTAAACCAAATTTGCGCTACTCTCACAGATACTGCATTAGGTCCATAAACATCACAAATTTTTTTCGCGGCTTGTGTTGCATTTTTACCTTTTTTGTAATAAAATTTTAAAATGTATCGAAATTCTTCATAAGAATCACTCATTTTAACAATAAGAAAAACAAATGAAAATCTCAAATTTACCTAATTTGAATTTGGTATTGTCTTCTGTAAAATTAAAACTTTTTAATGATACCAAAATCAGCCAGATACAATTGGTATAGCCCAAGATATTTTATGACAAGTTCATACATACTATAATGCGAAAAGACTTTTTCCCCAACCTATTATTAACCCAGCTTGTCTTTAGATTTCTCTAGGTAAGCCAAAAGTAAGTATTTACATATGTACTATAATGAACATTTTTTAAACTTTCAAAATCTTGGAGTACAGAATGCTGTTAAGCAAAAAAGGCACAGCTGTTTATGCTGCATATGTTTCACAGTGTTTATATCTGATAATAAACTATAAAAAATACTGTGACTTTTAGATCTTTATTAAAGAATAATTCTGCTGAAAATAGATCTAAAATTACTTTACGTAATTTTCACATTTTCACACTTTATCTACTATACAGGCTACATTAAATGCGTTAATTCTTTGAAATGAGAATGCACACAGATCTCACTCACAATCTCCCCTCACAGCCTACTCCACTATTGCATCTTGAGTATAACTCAACAAAAAATGTACCGAAAAAAGTATATTTTCATTTTATCAGGTAAAAAAGCAAACTTTACTAATCACAAATGAACTTTCTGCCTACTTTTCGATGCGTAAAATCAGAAAATATTCATTAAATAACAAACCCAAAGAAAAATTTTTTTTGCCACCTTATCGAAATACAGAGGTTGATTAAGTGGTAAAAGCTTAATACTGCCATCTGTGGTGGGCGTGTTGGTTTCTCCTTTTGTCGGAGAGAGTAAAAACAGAACGCTAAGTAGCGTTAGCATAACCTTTGGCTTTTGTTTTTTGTTGTTTTCTTCCGCTTTTGCTTCAGGTTCCTGTTTTCGTTCTTGTTGCGGTGGCGGAGAGTCTTGTTCAATCGGAAGTAAATCAGTTTGTTGATGGGACGTTTGATGCTGTCATTGTTCTCTATTTTCAGCGTGACCACGCGTACGCGACCATCATTCCCGGGGTGAGTTTGTGTAACTCTTCTCATTAGCCAACGAGTGGGAGGAATGTGATCTTCCTTGACAATGACGCAGTCACCGACTTGAATGACCTTGCTAGCATAGTGCCATTTGTTTCTTGTTTGAAGAGTTTGTAGGTATTCCATTGACCATTTGTTCCAAAAGTCCTTGTGCATTTTTCCACAAGCTTCCACCTTGTGCCCAATGTCTTCTACCTCTTGTGACATGGGAGGGGCAAGAGTTTGGTCTCCTATCAGGAAGCGACCTGGTGTTAGGTACTCGAGATCTTCCGTGCTATCTGTTAAAGCCACTAATGGCCTGAAGTTTAGGCAAGCCTCGATCTGAGTTAATAGAGTGGAAAACTCTTCGTAAGTTAGCTTCTGTTCCTCAAGGACGCGTCTTAAGTGATGTTTCATGCGACGAACAGCAGCCTCCCATAGACCACCTGCGGTTGGCTAGGATGGAGCGTTGAAGTGCCACTCCACTCCGTGGTATATCAAGTTGTTTAATACTTCAGTGTTAAAGTATTGTTGTACAGCCTCTTCATGTTCGTGTTGCAAACTTCTTGCTGCGCCGACAAAATTCGTGCCACAGTCGCTGTACATGTTTCTTGGCGTTCCTCGGCGAGCACACAGACGCTTGAAAGCGGCTAAAAATGTTACGGAGCTCAAGTCAGAGACCAGCTGCAGGTGGATGGCTTTTGTAGCCAATCAAATAAAAATAGCGATATAACCCTTTGATGTGGATATTCCCCTGCCTTTGTTTGACTTCACATCGACTGGTCCAGCAAAATCTACTCCAGTATTTGTGAACGGTCGTGATGGTGTGACTCGAGCTTGTGGCAGGTCTGGCATCAGTTGACTTCTGTTTGACGCCTTGAAGCGTAAACACTTGATGCATCTTAAAAGTTGTCGTTTTACAGCGCTCATTCCCCCAATCATCCAGTATCTCGTTCGTGTGTATGTTAACGTTAGCCTTGCTCCACCGTGTAGTGTTATATCGTGGGCCCATTTAATAATTAATGCACTCAACCTGTCGTTAGGCGTGTCGTATGATAGGATATTTGCGTTGATAGTTTAAGTTGGAAAGTCCCAGTCGGTCTCCTACACGAATAAAGGGTATAATCCCAAGTTGGTCCTGTTTTCAAAAAAGTGGTGACCTGATGATGAAATTTTTATGGAAACATGGTGATTTTGACTTTTTCTGGAGTATTCCAAGCATATGCTACCAAAAAGTAAAATTTTGCTCCAAGGTATAGTCTGGATCCAAAAGTGCAGAACGGAACTCCTGACTCCTTATAGATACATGTTTGGGGATTTCGGCATTATTTAAAGAACTGCAAGCATGTGTCATCATATCAATTAAAGTAATGATCATCATCACCACCACCATCACAAAATGTAGAGCTCGTTCTCCCGATTTCAATGAGCGGTGGTCAAAACCACGTATAACACAAATGACTGGATCACGGAGACTGTCACCTCCATAGTAACCATACTAAGTATTAACATTTGACTGGTATCCGAAACAGGTAGTTGTGTGTAATAGTAACAGGGATAACATGTATCGTCTTTAACCTGTTATAACCTTAGAGCACGAAGTATAGATACCAGGAATCCGAACGTAATGTTAAAATAATGGTCTCAATTTAGAGGACAGATTTTTTGCCGGTAGAGCGCGCCATTATTCAAGAAATACCAACCGCGATTCAGAACTGTGCGCTGATTGGTCCGCCACAATAGCATCGGTAGGTACGTCCAAAACTCTAGCACAGCCAGTGCCAGAAAAGAGAACAAAGTCTGGGTTTATTATTGTGTACATGAATACTATGGAAAAGCCTATACCGTTTGGACTCCTGGTATTTATACTTCGTGCCTTAGAGAATCAAACCAAAGTTGTAACCCACTTCTACGTACTATAATGCGTACCTACATTAAATTCAATTCCCTATATATTTTTTTTAATTATTACTGTTTTTGTGCACCGCTTGTTTGTACGTTACTTTGTGAAAATTTGACTCTGCTTTTAAATTCATGAGTTCTTGGACGCTATTTCACGATAGTGTTGTAATAAAAAAATGTTAAAATCCGAAGATTACGATTACGATTCCGAAAATAGGGGGCATTTACCTTACTAATATCGCTACTAAACAAAGGGAGTTGATTTTAGAGTTAAGTGTACATATTACATTTGTATGTTGATGCCAAAAATAAAGTTTGTTACTAAATAATAAAGTTTTTACTTTTTTTCTTTAAACTTTTCTTTACCTATCCTTTATCTAAATTTATGTATAAATAAATAAACAGAATTATCAATTTCTGTTTTTTCATATTTAAAGACGTTTTGAACGCAATAAAAATGTTCTAATGTAACCCATTTTTAGAATTCCATAGTTGGGGAGAAGTCATTACCAACTACTGTGGAATTTGCCAACCTACATTGTCAATAGTGGGCTAACATGGCAGACTAAAGTAAATAATAGTTATCCTAGCTGTGAATAATATAAATTATAATATAAATAATAGTTATCGTAACTGTGAATAATATAATATAAATAATAGTTATCATAACTGTGAATAATATAATATAAATAATAGTTATCCTTACTATGGTTTTTTGCCTATATGAGTTCTGGTGTGTACATTTAACTGATCTCTACGTCGAAACTTCTTTTGACATATATCGCAGCTGTATGGTTTTTCGCCTGTATGAGTTCTGATATGTACATTTAAATTTCCACTTTGTACAAACTTCTTTTGACATATATCGCAGCTGTATGGTTTTTCGCCTCTATGAGTTCTGATGTGTTCATTCAAATGGCCACTATGTGCAAACTTCTTTTGACATATATCGCAGCTGTATGGTTTTTCGCCTGTATGAGTTCTGATATGTACAATTAAATTTCCACTTTGTACAAACTTCTTTTGACATATATCGCAGCTGTATGGTTTTTCGTCTGTATGAGTTCTAATGTGTTCATTCAACTTACCACTTTGTGAAAACTTCTTTTGACATATATCGCAGCTGTATGGTTTTTCGCCTGTATGAGTTCTGATATGTACAATTAAATTTCCACTTTGTACAAACTTCTTTTGACATATATCGCAGCTGTATGGTTTTTCGTCTATATGAGTTCTGATGTGTTCATTCAACTGACCACTTTGTGCAAACTTCTTTTGACATATATCGCAGCTGTATAGTTTTTTGCCTATATGAGTTCTGATGTGTACATTCAAATGACCTCTATGTGAAAACTTCTTTTGACATATATCGCAGCTGTATGGTTTTTCGCCTATATGAGTTCTGGTGTGTTCATTCAAATGCCCACTTTGTGCAAACTTCTTTTGACATATATCGCAGCTGTATGGTTTTTCGCCTGTATGAGTTCTGATGTGTACATTCAAATGACTTCTATGTGAAAACTTCTTTTGACATATATCGCAGCTGTACGGTTTTTCGCCTGTATGAGTTCTGATGTGTTCATTCAAATGGCCACTTTGTGCAAACTTCTTTTGACATATATCGCAGCTGTATGGTTTTTCGCCTGTATGAGTTCTGATGTGTACATTCAAATGACTTCTATGTGAAAACTTCTTTTGACATATATCGCAGCTGTATGGTTTTCCGCCTGTATGAGTTCTGATGTGTTCATTCAAATGGCCACTTTGTACAAACTTCTTTTGACATATATCGCAGCTGTATGGTTTTTCGCTTGTATGAGTTCTGATGTGTACATTCAAATTACCTCTAACTGCGAACTTCTTTTGACATACATCACAGCTGTATGGTTTTTCGCTTAAATGAATTCTGATGTGTCTATTCAACTGACCCGTATCTACAAACTTATTTTGACATACATCGCAACTGTATAGATTTTCAGCTATATGAGTTCTGGTGTGTATATTTAACTGACATCTATGTGCAAACTTCTTTTGACATATATCGCAGCTGTATGGTTTTTCACTTTTATGAGTTCGGGTGTGTTTATTCAAATTACCTTTATCTGCAAACTTCTTTTGACATATATCGCAGCTGTATGGTTTGTCACCCATATGAGTCCTGATGTGCCGTATCAATCGGCTTTTGTATCTAAACGTCCTCGAACAAACGTCACAGTTGAGCCGTTTCCTGTAACAGCCGGACTGTGTCTCACTGGCGTGGTCTCGGCCCTCGCAGTCATTTGTGTTGTCTCGCTCGACGTCGCGTCCGTTACCTAAAAGAACGTTCTGTTATTAGAATGTTGACTGTGTCGCAGTTAACGTTAGTAAGAGACATGAGTGTAACTGTGTGGAAAACGAAACTACGGCTTGTTTTGTTACATCTAAATATTTCATTACTCCTAACTCCTAAATGCCGAAATAAATGAGGTACCTATATGACCAATCCACTAAAAAACTCTAAAATAATTCAATTTCAAATATACAAAACAAGAAAAAGTGCGTATGTCAGCTCCCACGCACGACTGGAGTTTACTCCAAAAAGTAAAATTTAGTGTGCAATGCAAAGTAAGTGCACTAAAACATAAAAACACTCTGTAGTGTGTACATAGCGTAGTTTTATAACCTTTTTTATATTCTTTACTCTATACTAACAATTTTAAAAACAATAAAAGAAATCAATTTATTTCCTTTTTGAGAACATAATAAGATACGCTGTGTAATGTATTCCATCTCATTCTTTTGCACGTTCGATCCTACAGACATATATGTTGGAGTTTCAAATAGATGTCGCAGATTTCAATCGATTATAAATCACAAAGCCACCAATTATTGTCACTTTCCGTTTTGTCAACGCGCACAAGTAACACATGGCGCAGGCGCCATACACCTCTATCTGTGGACTCGTGTGTCTACGTGTGAAGCGTCCAGTTCAGTGGATTGGTTTTCTGAAGGCGGTTCTCTTTTTTGTTAAAAAGAAAGACGTTTCTTACTTTTTAGTGATAGTATAACTAAAGTACCCATCACTGAAATCTAAACTTAATATTATAAAGCTGAAGAGTTTGTTTGTTTGTTTGTTTGTTTGAACGCACTAATCTCAGGAACTACTGGTTCGAATTGAAAAATTATTTTTGTGTTGGATAGTCCATTCATCAAGGAAGGCTTTGGGCTATATAACATCACGCTGCGACCAATTGGAGCGAAGAGTCAGGAGAAAATGAAAAAAAAAAAAGGAGAAAATTTATTAATTTTTGAGGGCTTCCGTTGTTTGTTTGAACGCACTGATCTCAGGAACTGCTAGATCGAATAGAAAAAATATTTTTGTGTTGGATAGTCCATTTATCGAGGAAGGCTTTAAGCTATATAACATTACGCTGCGACCAATAGCAGCGAAGTATCAGTGAAAAATGTTGCAAGAAATAGGGCAAAATATGAATAATAAATTATTGGACAGATTTTAATGATTTTTTTGTGTGTTCAACTGGATTCGAGAATGGTTTAGATTTTTTTTAGCCCTTTTTTATGGGCCTTCTTGTACCCCCAACCACAATTCAATTCAGGTCAGGACAATTTTTAGCCTATCGCATTTTTACATTAATATTATTTTTTAATTTTGTTATACATTTTTATTGTATCTTTATTCTATCCACTTTCTATTGTGTTTTTTTGTCTTTATTCATACATGATTTTTATTACATTATCTTTACATTATTCGTTTTATTTAACCATTCTATTCTACTTTACATTTCTATATATTGCTTAAAATTCTAATTTGTATAGTCTTATATATTTATATATGTTACATATCATTTCTATGTCCTTTCCCATTAAATTAATTTGTATATGTTGTATTATTTAGTTACTTATTACAATTGTTATCACTTTTCTTATTATCTATTGTATTTATTTTACATTTACTATCTATTACAGATACCTTCATCAGTACTGAAAGTTTGCAGGGTCTGGCAAGTCCAGCTCGGAACGCCCGTCTCGAAGAGAGAACTTTTGCACCAAATTATACAGTATAATAATCTGTTTTGCAATGTTTAGTGTTCAGCCATAGCGAGTATCTACTTATAGTGCCAGCTGATACTTATATTTACGCTTAATTTCCAATGCATTGTGCTGTCAAAGATTGATTTTTGCTTATGCCATATATGCTGCCTTATGTAACCATAATCATATAGATGCAAGGTGTTTTTTTTTTCACACAATACATTTACAAACTTCACCTATCTACTTTCCTGCGTAATTGCAGTTTATTAAACACACTTAATATAATGCAATTTCTATTAGTAGACCTCTGCTGGCAGCTAGTCGGAAATAAATTAAGTCATTTATTTTAGTTTTTCGGAGTAAGGACTAATCATTAGTATACTCTACAAGATTTAACATCCCTGATAAATTCATTATTCAATGGTTAAACCCGCGCCGTGTCCAAATAGCATCAGTAGTTTTTGAGAAAATCGACATAAATATAGGTATGCATTCATATTTCATACGTTTACATACAAACTACAAACATACAGGTTAACCGTTAAACTGAGAACCTCCACTTTTGTTTTTTAAGTCGCTTAAAAATTTAAGGCCAATCAAAATTATTTAAGTGCTATTCAATAGTGAAAACCCCATCTAAATAGCATCACTGGTTCGAGAAAATCGCGAACAAAGATACATACATTTTACAAACAAACACACAGGTCAATCTGAGAACCACCTTGTTTTAAAGTCGGTTAAAAATGAATAACTGTTTCTCCTCATAGCTACGCTATAACTTCAGAACGACGGGACCGAATTGAATAATTTAGGTCTTGAAATGATTGTGGAAGTTGGGAAGGAAAATTTTAAGGGCGAGAAATATTGAAAAAAAATGCGAGGAAAATACTCAAATACGACAATACGGTATTATCATATATTTTTTATTAAATAAATGAAAAGTGCTCTGAAAAATAAGACAGTCACAAAAGGAATGGTACAAAAAAAATTCTTTTTGTACTATTCCTTTTAAACTTTGTGATTCTTATAAAACGCCTCATAATATAAAAGTCAGACATACAGGCGACGTCACACGCTACTAATGTTGCTACAAAACGAATGGCCATATGGACAAAATTTCTAATATCACCGAAGTTTGCACATTTATGTTCATACATAGCATAGTATTTTTTTTTTTGGATATAATTAATCGAGCGAACAAAAAATTTATACCGAATTTAGCAGCGAATTAATATTTTGGAGACTAAATTACTAAGCTGGCGAAAACACTCAGGTGACAAAAAAATACAAAAATTGGCAGATAAAAAGTGGCGAAATTTAATCCAAATTGGCGCCAAAATTCATAAGCTGGTGACTCAATTTCCGAGTTGGTGACCATTTGGTTGACAGATTAATGGTTGCTAAAAATTAAATTTCAGACTACGGAAAATCGCATTTTATGATACTGTTGGAGTTTGTTTTTCTTTGGCTTGGGTGTTGTTTTCAAGGTTTTTGGGGGTGAAAATTAAATCCTCTTTGAAATGGCGTACATTTTTTTTTATTTAAATTAATATGGGTGTCCTTTTCCAGGTTTTGAGAGTGCTGTTTACAAAATTGTCTTCTAATTTCAATTTAGAAAATGGAGAATTTTCATCCTTTTTAAAATTGACATGAGAACTAATTTTAAAGTTCTAGGGGATGCCGATTAGGATTGATGATTATTATTACAGTATGTTATGTAGTTCTTGATACCAGCTATGTAAGCTATAGAAAATTTTGGAAATTACAAATTTATATTTCTCGTTATTAAGGGGGAAAAAAATTCATTATTTTTTCAGTAGGATGCACCGTTTCCGAGATAGAATCAATTTTATAAAAAAAAATGTAAATGCTCTACATTGGGACACGAGAGATGTATAAAGCTATAGAAATTTGGAAAATTTCGGATTTTCAAATTTCTTTTTCGCCGATCATGAAGAAAATGTGATTACGGGGTTATTAAGGGGGAGAAAATTTTCATTATTTTTTCAGTAGGATGCACCATTTCCGAGATATAATCAATTTTATAAAAAAAATTGTAAATGCTCTACAATTGTATACAGATACATCCCTCGTATCTCCATGTAGAGCATAGAAATGCTATAGAAATGTTGAAAAATGCATGATTTAGAAATTTCTTTTTTAGGTATTGCATAGATTTTATCGCGGGCTTTGAGCGCGGCGACCGAATTAAGAAATTCCGTAACGAAAAACCTAACAACGCTGAGCTGGGGTGGGGGTATGATTAATTTGGTTACAATCGAGCCACTGGTACTGAATCGCTTTCCGTCTAGTGTGAAGATAATGAAGTACTTGATTGGTAGATGGCGTTGTACTTTTAAATAATATGTATTTTATTTTAAAGTACAACTGAATGGAAAAAATGCTATACTATTATTGTATTTATATTTTATGCAATAGCTTCACCGCGGCAATCCCCGAGTGCCACACATCTTTTTTTTTCTTTTAAATTTATTTATAATAGAAGCTATTATAAAAAAATATGGCAATGCTCTACTTTGAGACACGAGCTATGTATTTTTGTATTCAGCACCCATAAAAACCTCTAAGACGACACCCATATCAATTTTACAGAGGAACAAATATTTCCAATTTTAAAATAAATCTACACCCCCCCCCCGAAACCGAGAAAAATTAAAAATGGAAATTTTGTACGCTCCTTTATGTTTTTTTTTATGTGCGCTCGTTTTGCTGCTTGTATGTATTTTTTTAATTACCTACATACATCAGGGAAATTATATGTGCCTATTCTTAAATTAAATGTGTACTCACAGTTTGTCGCCAATATGGTTATTTTTTCGCTAAAGTAATATCTGTCTGCCAGTTTAGAATAGTCAGTGTTATTATTTAGTCACCAGATTTGGAATTTTTTGTTCCTTACATTCTTTCGCCAACTTGGTAATTTAGAATTCAATATTCAGTATTTTCACATACAAAATTGGATTATTTTGTCGCAAGTTTAAATACATGCCTTTTTTTTATTTGATGTAAGTAAGCTAATTATGTAGGTTTTTTTTATACTTATGTTGTAATAAAAGTATTTCATTTGTGACTTTGATATAACCACGAAACTACACATAAAATCTTAATTCTCTTTACCTTTATGAAGCTTTAATACCTAATTATTTCTTAATTTATAGAAAAAATATCCAATTAAAAGACACTGGGAGTTTTTGACCCGTTTTATGAAAGTCGCGACCACAAACCAAAATACTTTTAAATTGTGCTATTTTCATCCACTTTTCATTTTAATTTAGGTGAAAACGTTAGATACGTAGTTAAGTTAGAGTCTGTCACTTTTTTGTAACATTTGCTTTTATTAGTTACATACAAGCTAAAAAAGTACAGGTGTCTTTATAAAATCGAAGGATTGCCTCGATTTATTACGGATCCCATCGTCAGATTCAATCAAAAATTCGAATTTAGAAACTCGGCGTTATAATTGCAGTAAGCAATATTGCACTTCAATGTATGAAATCATTACTCTTTAATTATCATTTTCTCACTAACCCCACATCCCACATATATGCTACCTATATCATTGTAATCCAAGTGTCATTATGCTTAGGTACATCTAAACTAATTTTATCTTTCGTCACCGTAGCAAATTGCTCCATACAAAAGTCCCAGTATCCTTTTACCTACTAAAAATTCTAAACATGCGTTCAGCGCAAGTGTAGATGTACAATGTTTACACACCCTTTATGTAGCTTTGTACTAATAAAGATTTTCACGAGCTTGTGTAACTTTACTCCACAAACTCCCTAAAAAAAGACGTTCAAGATTTGAGTAACACGCACATAGCACGCAACTGATTTTCGCGTGAGTATGACAAATATTAACATATAAGTTTGTTAGTGATCCAGTTTGTTCGCAGATTCACTTCCTGAGGATGCTCCGGGTTCAGGGCGAATAGCGCGTCGAGTTTTGCAACGTGCATGGTGGTGTGGAGCCTTGTACGATTTTGCTGACATTATTGCTTGTGTGGTAGTGGTGTTTGCACGATCTTGTTTTTGAGTGTACGCATAAGCAGTATGGGAAGAGGGAGGTGCTTTACGCATGCTTGTATGTACACTCACATATTTACTTGCAGGTTGTGGGTATATTTTCGCAGGATATTGCTAGATATAATATTAATTAAATTGTATGCTATGGATTTCCGCAAAGTAACGCCTGATTCTATTAAATGACAAATATTGGCATATTATTATTATTTTTTAGGAGTCGATTTAACATCTTTTCCATGAAGCATAGATACCAGGAGTCCGAACGGTATAGGCTTTTTAATAATAATTATGTACACAATAATAGGACCAGATCTTAGTTCTCTTTTCTGCCGCTAGGCGTGCGAGACCGACGAGTACCGCGTGTTGCCAATACTATTATTTATTACAATTATTTTTAAATTACCGTTAGGCAATTACCGTGTTCTACGGTATCTATTTTTCGAGAACAGTTTCTAAGAATTTCCTAAAACTTATAAATAATAAGATTTCAATCTTTCCAGAGCTGTCAATAGCAACTTTAAACTTCCCGCGTAATTTCAAACGAGTGCATGTCGGACCGTCGCGCGCTCTACCGGCAAAAATCTGTCCCCGTAATTGAGACCATTATTTTAACATTACGTTCGGACTCCTTGTTATCTATACTTCGTGATCTTTTCAAAGAAAATTAAAACATTTTAACTGTGAATTATTGTCCACATATTTAGCTATCAAATGATTTTTTGTTCCTAGGACATTTACATTAGTGGTGGTCGAATTAGTACGAGAGCCCGGGTCTTGGTTACCAAAAAATAAAATGGCTGCTATTTTACAAACGTGAGAAAAATAAAATTTGAGGGGCAATTTGTCGATAAAAAATTCCATATTTTTTACCACTAAATGCTCCGATATAGCTGTCAGGACACGCAGTATATCATCAAACGATTCGAATCTAATAATGTCAGTCCGATTGGCAGTTTGGTGAGTTCGAACCATGGTAATTTGTGATTCTTTTTTTTTTATTATTAATAATAATAATAATAATATCTATGGACGCTTCACACCACGTCAATCTGATCCTGTGGTAAGTTCTCGAAGAACTTGTGTTACGGGTACCAGACTACGGAAATATATTTAATACTTTTATACTATACACATATTTAAGATTTTTATTATATCATACACATATTTAATACACATCCATGACCCAGGAACACAGAAAAACTTTTTGTTCCTTCGGCGGGATTTGAACCCGCGACCTCCGGCTTGAGCACCAACACGCTCAACCAACTGAGCCACAGAGGTCGTCAATTATTATCTACTAGAGCTCTGTGCAAAGCTTGGTTAACCAGGTACTAGTTTTACGAAATTCGTTCCCTAAAGGAGTAAATGAGGGTCTCGTTTGCATTGTGAAATATCAACAAGTGGATCACATTGAATTTTGGCACGCAGATAGTTACAAACAAATTTATCGAAATTCATCGCTTACAGGGTTGTAATGGGGACTGATGCAGACGAAGACGCGCGCAAAAGCGAATTAAATATTTATATATAAATATTAAAAATATTCTTTAGTAATATCATGACAACAATCACACACTCATAACTTGTAATAATATAGTCCGACATACCTTTATCTCCTATCTCCTCTTCTATCTCTAGTTTTATTTCCTCCTGTTCATCTGCACACGGAGCTGCAGTTTGTTCCGCCCTGTCCTCGTGATATTCTTCTGAGGCTGTGTGTGTTGTGGGACTTTGGCTAACATATTTGTCAATAACACTCTGACTGAGCCTAACTATTTTCAATTCAAGCGCCTTTGAACCTTGCCAAGCATCATTTCGGTCCACATTCAATGAATCCTGTTTACAGCCAGCATCACTAACCAGCAGATTATTATCTTCAGATTCTTTTAGTTGATCATTTTCTTCACAGTCATTTGTATTGTCCTCATATTTATCTTCATTAATTACTACAACATTTATAATTTCATCTAAAGAAAATTACACTTTTAAACTGTCTAATTATTATTAGGTTAGGTAATGTATAAACCTACCGCCGTCATTGCATAGTTCCGTCTTCACATCTGACTCCTGTTTGATATCTATAGAAGGATGTGTTGTGGAAATATTTTTTGTCTTAAAGATAGATAACTCTAACAAGGATCCAAATGTTTCAAACTCAATGTTTATCTAAAAACAATAAGATTCATTACTCAAAACAAACTAACTATTAATCTTAGTAAAAACAAGATTGTTATCATCACCATAAGTACTAGTATCATTATCATTCCTGTCAATTAAAAAATTCTTAAACTTATTTTTATTTTCTAATAAGTACCTTATTCTGGCAGAGATTGTCAATGAGACCTCGTGTCTGTACGGCCAACTGCTGCAGCCGGTGACACTGCCGCAGTCTCGTGTGGCAAATGTAACACATCCAGCACTGATTACCTCTAATCTATTAACAAATATATGTTAATATTAGTATTAAACATTTGGTCATTGTGTCACCCAACTACACAATTGTCTGACAGAAAGTCTTGTCTCCTGTGGGTATTCATAAGTCATAACAGTGGGCCTAACAGGAACATTTGACAGTGGTGTAAACATAAAGTTATTTATTGAATAACCTAACCTAACTGAGAGCATGTCAGGACATGTCTAAAGAGGGTTCTGTAGCAATCAAAGCATAATAGATCTTTTTTAAATTACTTCAAACGTTGCTGTCCAATTTAATTCAAAAAAAAAATCCTGAAGTTTTTAGCATGATCTATCAGCATGGAAACATACAAGTTTCTATCTCTAATAGTTTGGAAATGCTGGGGGGGAAGTACAAACCACTTTGGAGGCTGATTACTCGAAAATGGTCACAGAAGATAGACATACGGACGGACTATAAGGGTTCCTTAAGTATTACGGAACCCTAAAAATGACAGCGACC
The DNA here is from genome assembly GCA_905404095.1 of Glaucopsyche alexis. Taxonomy (NCBI): domain Eukaryota; kingdom Metazoa; phylum Arthropoda; class Insecta; order Lepidoptera; family Lycaenidae; genus Glaucopsyche; species Glaucopsyche alexis. Next base: position 4,174,795 of record FR990063.1, on the reverse strand, counting down.
ATACTTATTTTACTTGATAATGTTACGTTTATTCCACAGTCAAATGTTCCTGCTGGGGCCCGTGATGTATTCACTTGCCCCCTTAGTAATAAAAATATGTACTCAACGGTTGCTGATACATTGGAAAAGTCACTTTACAGAGAAAGACAGCAACATTAAATGGCATAAAAATACTCTTTATTTGCACACTCATAAAAAAAAACACACTTAATAATAATTTTCAAAGCCAAGGAACTGTACAAAAAAGGCTCTTACTGCTGACAGCAGTTTTTTCCAGACAAACAAAAAAAACAACAAATATAATATTTTGTGAAGTTGGTGTTCAATACAAAATGGTACTCACTACTCATACTAATTGTAATATTCTTTACACAGGAGCCCTACAATGTCCTACGCATTCAATACATACAATAATAGGTACTTACTACAGCTGTCGGGATTTGTTTACGTACCTTTAAGACTGCCAGATTCTCATAGACATATAGCAGGTCTGTTTTATAAATATTAATAGTTCTTTTATTTATGGATAAGCATAAATAGCAACAAGTTTTCTTCAACATTTTGCAATTGCAAAACTTTTTTGTGCAGTAAAAGTTAAAACGAACCTATTATCCATGAAGCATAGATACCAGGAGTCCGAACGGTATAGGCTTTTTAATAATAATTATGTACACAATAATAGGACCAGATCTTAGTTCTCTTTTCTGCCGCTAGGCGTGCGAGACCGACGAGTACCGAGTGTTGCCAATACTATTATACCGAGTGTTGCCAATACTATTATTTATTACAATTATTTTTAAATTACCCTTAGGCAATTACCGTGTTCTACGGTATCTATTTTTCGAGAACAGTTTCTAAGAATTTCCTAAAACTTTTATTTAATGAGATTTCAATCTTTCCAGAGCTGTCAATAGCAACTTTAAACTTCCCGCGTAATTACAAACGAGTGCATGTCGGACCGTCGCGCGCTCTACCGGCAAAAATCTGTCCCCGTAATTGAGACCATTATTTTAACATTACGTTCGGACTCCTTGTTAACTATACTTCGTGCTATTATCCTATAAAACATAGGTCTACTTCTTCTTCTTCTTCTTTAATTTTTTTTTTTAAATGGCGTTCGGCCAATGTTCGGCTATGGACCTAGGAATGACAACAGGACCGAGTACTGTGATCCAAAAAACGAGCCGAGCGAGAGGTTGGAGGAGAGGCCGTGTGTCCCTTTCTAGTAGGGTGACAATAATGTTTTCTGCTGTGTGAGACAAACTGCAAAGCCAATATTGTGAAACACTGAATGACATATAGCTGAGGCTTTTAAATGTCGACCAGATTGAATAGTGTAAAATCATGAAGGTTTGAAGTGATGGCTGCATTAATATGTAATAGATTTTTATGTAATTCTCTGCCTTATTGATTAATATACACTATTAAGCCATTTTTGTCGCATTTCTTCATTTTTGGGAAATCTATAAAAACTGAAGGAAAATATCTTAAAATTAGTACCCCCCTAGGGGGCGGGGAGGGAGGAGGGGGAGGGGTAGACCCCACCCCCATGGTTGGTTTTTTAGGAAACTTCCCCTTTAGTCACAGTAAGGGGTCAAAGTTTTTGGACTATGGTCAGTGTTTTTGTAATAATTTTGACGGTAAAAGGCATAAAAAACCTTTAGGAAACCCTCTCTTAGCCACATTAAGAGGTCAAATTTCAGAGTTTTTGGACTATTTCAGTGTATCCATTTAAATTTCGACGGTCCACCCTGTCTCCTTTTCCCCATAGATAGATTCTGCAGGTAACCACGCCTTTATCCTCAATAGGAAGTTAAATGAAGACGATTTTAACGTGACAAAAAAGTTCTAACCTAACCTAACCCAAAACTATACACAGGTTATTTCACGCCGTGTTTTTGTGAGGCCGTGTTACCGCCCCGAAGACGTTTTTAACGTGATAAATAAGTTCTAACCTAACCTAACCCAAAAATGGAGATGGGCGGGGCACACTGTACGATGCAAGGAAGACAAATGGAGTAAGAGAGTGACTATGTGGTACCCAAGAGATGGAAAAAGATCAAGAGGTCGGCCAGTCATGAGATGGGAAGACGAATTAAAGTTGACGGCTGGACCCTTCTGGACTAGAGTAGCAAAGGACAGAAATCACTGGAAAGAGCTGGAGGAGGCCTTTGCCAATAGGCACTCCGAATTAAGAGACTTCATTTAGGGATGAGAAGTTTCTTCACCACCACAATGAAAAATTCGAAAAAAAGGGCTTAATAATAATAAATAATAATAACCTAACCCAAAACTACACGCAGGTTATTTCACGCCGGGTTTTTATGAGGCCGTGTTACCGCCCCGAAGACGTTTTTTACGTGATAAAAAAGTTCTAAGTTCTAACCTAACCCAAAACTATAAATAAATAAATAAAAATAAAATAGCCTTTATTTGCCTTAAATTAAATAACTTACAAAAAATAAACAAATCAAAATTAAATCTATTGGTCAAGGCACCCAAAAATGAGTGAAGGCCTTCTCCATGTTGTGCCATGTACTGCGCTCGCGTGCTGTCCGTGTCCAGGCGGCGCCCGCCACCTCCACGATGTCGTCGCTCCACCTGGCGCGTGGTCGGCCCCTGCCGCGCGCGCCATCTCGAGGGTGCCAGTGGAGGATGCGCTCACTCCACCGGCCGTCTGTAGCTCTAGCGATGTGGCCTGCCCATTTCCATTTGAGTCCGCAGAGCATTTCTACTGCATCTAAGACTTTCGTCTTTTGTCGGATATCGACGTTTTTTATTTTATCTATTAGTCTTAGACCCAGCATAGAACGCTCTACGGCTCTCTGAAAGGTAGCAATTTTATTTATTATATTTTTCGTAAGTGCCCATGTCTGGCAACCATAGAGAAGTGATGGGAGGATGGTATTGTCCATCAATTTTTTCTTTAGGTGTACTGGGATCTTACTTTTAAATACATCTTTGTTTGCCCAGTATTTCTTCCACGCATTAGCGATTCTCCTGTCTACCTCTTTGGATGTAGAGTCTCCGAAGGTTATCTGCTGGCCTAAGTAGACGTACTCGCTGACATACTCGATGGTTGTGCCGTCTAATGCAATAGGTCTGTGTTCGCCATTGGTCATTAATTTAGTTTTATTTAGATTCATATGCAGACCTATTTTTTGGCTTTCAGCATTTAGAGAGTCTAGCATGTATTTTAGGTCTCTATGTGTTTCAGCTATGATAACAATATCGTCAGCAAAACGTAGGTGTGTTAGCTGTTCTCCGTTGATGTTAAGCCCACGTGACGACCAGTCTAGTCTACGAAACATTGACTCTAGAATAGCTGTGAACAGTTTTGGCGATATGGGATCTCCTTGTTTCACACCTCGCTTTACCTGAAATGCTGGCCCAATTATTTCAGTCTTTATTTTAGCTTGACAGTTTTTATAAATCTCTTTTAGAGTGGCTATGTATTTATCCTGAATTCCTTGCTCTTTTAAACTGTTCCATAGGTATTTGTGAGAAATAGAGTCAAAGGCTTTTGTATAGTCTACATAAGCCAAGTAGATGGTTTTATTGTACTCTTTGCACTTTTCTATACACTGAGTCAACGTAAAAATGTGATCTATCGTAGAGAAACCCTTTCTGAATCCCGCTTGTTCTCTTGGTTGTTGTTCGTCTAAAGCGTTTGTAATTCTATACAGTATAACTGATGAAAAAAGCTTATAGAGCGTTGGAAGTAGGCTTATGGGCCTGTAATTGTCCATTAGATTCGGGTCGCCTTTTTTATAGAGCAGTGTGATAATGGAATGGTGCCAATCTAAAGGAATTTCTTCGTTTTGAAGAACTTTGTTGAAAAGTTTTGTCAGCTGGGGTGCTAGAGGTTCTATCATTGCAATAATTGTATCAGATGAGATTCCATCTTCTCCAGGTGACTTTTGTTTCTTTAGTTTAATGATTCCACGCTCTATTTCAACTATACACAGGTTATTTCACGCCGGGTTTTTGTGAGGCCGTGTTACCGCGCCGAAGACGTTTTTAACGTGATAAAAAAGTTCTAACCTAACCTAACCCAAAACTACATACAGGCTATTTCACGCCGGGTTTTTGTGAGGCCGTGTTACCGCCCCGAAGACGTTTTTAACGTGATAAAAAAGTTCTAACCCAACCTAACCCAAAACTACACATAGGTTATTTCACGCCGGGTTTTTGTGAGGCCGTGTTACCGCCCCGAAGACGTTTTTTACGTGATAAAAAAGTTCTAAGTTCTAACCTAACCCAAAACTATACACAGGTTATTTCACGCCGGGTTTTTGTGAGGCCGTGTTACCGCCCCGAAGACGTTTTTAACGTGATAAAAAAGTTCTAACCTAACCTAACCCAAAACTACACACAGGCTATTTCACGCCGGGTTTTTGTGAGGCCGTGTTACCGCCCGAAGACGTTTTTAACGTGATAAAAAAGTTCTAAGTTCTAACCTATCCTAACCCAAAACTACACAAACGTTATATCACGCCGAGTTTTTGTGAGGCCGTGTTACCACTCTGAAGAAATTTTGAACGTGATAGAAAAGTTAACCTAACCCAAAACTACACAAACATTATTTTACGCTGGGTTTTTTGAGTTTGACATGTTTTTTACATTTAACTTATTTTGTATATTACACATAAAACGAAATTTATATATATTTGTACTAAGAAACCAGCATTATTATACACATTTCAGGAATGTAAACAGTTTAGGTACGTAAGTAACTTTTGTGAAAAATGTGAAAAAATTATTAAAATTTTAATCACAAAAACGGGTATAAAAAGTAAAACACTTATTTCCTCGCCTTAAAATTGGTAGCAAAATGATGGGGTAAATACCTTCCACAAAACCCAACCATCAAAATATATAAATTCAGGCTACCACGTTCCATTTCACTACTATAGGTGTACCAGAATCTCATGGCAAATAGGGAAATAAAATTTTGTAGTGTGCAATACTGGGGAAATTGAATTAAACGATCTTGATACTGGTTAATTTTTAATTATGTCTTTAGTATTATTGAACATGAATTATAATAAGACTGTGTGAACATGAAGAATGTTCGGTGTATAATATAGAAAACTAGCTTTTGCCCGCGGCTTCGCCCGCGTGGAATAGTGTTCTTGGAGAAAAAACTACTTCGGCGAATAACTCTCTACCTACTTACAGCAATATACTTCTGATACAATATTGAAAATGTTTTTAGGTTTGCCCAATGCAAATTGTTAAAAATGGGACCCTATCACCTCGACACGACATGCGCGACGACTTGATATTTTGATAATATACTTACATAATATTATATTTATCGCACTTGAATATAAGTTTTACCATAATCTTAAAGACTAAATACTTAAAGATTATTATTTTAAAAACTCGCATCAAAATCCGTTGCGTAGATTTAAAGATCTGCATACAATATACTATACCTACATAGGGACAGATAAAGCGACTTGTTTTATACTATGTACTATGTAGTAAGTAAAGTTATTTGACATTCCAACAAAACTGACAAACCACCTCTGGATATTCCATAAGAATTAAGAACTGCAGTTACTATTATGTATTCTGTGCTGCAGTTCAAAATTTTCGTGAACCTCTTTATAGTTCGTCCGCTCGTACGTCCTGCGTTTTCGATAGCGCGATGTAGAAACGCGAGCGCCCGCGCCGCGCAGCAACACTATATCCCTGCATTTTAAATCTGTAATATCTTCGAAAATATTCATTTAAATTACATGCCGTAAAGGGCAGTATTGATCTATCTTAAATGCACGATGTATTTAAGGTACTTATTGGATAAGGATTAATACTGTATTGCTTAAAATCAAAGTAAAGGATAAAAAAATGGTTATTGTAGGTTATCCCTAAGAGATAGACATATGCCATCGCGGACTTTTTTGTAGGCTTTTTAAAAATGAATACAACTGTAGTACATAATTTTGATCTATCTCGTAGTGTTCAGCCAGCATTTTCAATGTAAGCTCAAAAGATGTGATTTTTTAGGACTTTAGAAACCTCTAAAATTATTTGTGTACCTCTATTATGTTATGCATGTTATATACCTTAAAACCTTCCCGTTAAATCACTTTATCTGTTAAAAAAAACGGCATCAAAATCCGTTGCGTAGTTTTAAAGATTTAAGCATACATAGGGACAGACAAAAAAGGGACTTTGTTTTATACTATGTAATATAATGATATTTCATGAAAAATAAATCAATCGTGAATTATTTTATATACTTATTTATTACGAATAACATACAATTAAATTGGCAACAGTTTATTTAATGTTGGAACTCGTTTACTTTATTCCTAATCAACTATAAATCGAAACTGTCTTATGTTGATTTTCTTTTTTCCTCCTCTCCTCCTTTTACCAGGCATGGAAAACAAACCATCATTCAATGTGCCATCAGCTACGATTCACCGTATAGTAATACTGGAAATACCTTTAAAGAAGTCACAATAATTACCTAACATATAAAAAAACTAAAAGTATCAAAACAACTCACTCTAACTTACCGGTCAACTCTACCACGAGCTTTAAATTATAAGATTGAGTTCGATTTACACCTTCTTCTTTCTGTATTTTACTATAGACATAGAAAACAATATTTCTCGCTTGAGATCGAATTGCCTTTTTGGATATTTTCACAAAAACAACAAATTCCAAGAACATAATCACAAAATTTTAGCAGCGGTTGACAGATCACGTACTTCGATTTGACGGGTCATACTTGACATTGCCATATGAAAATCACATTTTTTATTTTTTTTTAAATGCCATCAGATTCTGGTAGACCTATACGAACACACAAAGAGACTAGCGCCATCTAGCGTCAATCAATAAAACCACTTGGTGTGAACAGGGACAGCGTGATGCATACTACTCAGTACTAGATGGCGCTACTGTGCGAACATTCCAGAATAAATCCAACTCAGTCACGCGAGCCGGGAACCTTCTGGAGTAGTCTGGGACTCGTGTCAGCAGGTATAAAATATACGCCTCAGAGATGCGAACGAGTTGAACTGTCTGGCTGAGTTTTGGCCAGGTTTGAACATGCCAGACCGACGATTTTCAAAAGAGGATTAGAAGACGAACAGATTGACATATAACTTGACCTTGTTCTCTATGAGCTATTTTTACTCAAAATTCATACACGTTCAGGGCAGTCTGGCTGGAAACTGGTCAAGAGTAGGACTGCCAGACTTGCACTTTTATCGGTTCTAGTTGGCGCACAGCCGTGTATAACAACAGTTTTCTTGTTCCTTAAGAGCTTTTTTTACTCAAAAAATCTTCACACATATTGGTCAATAAAAAAAAATCTACCAGGTTTAGAACCGCCAGACCGGCGGTTTTATATCAAGCTTTAAGGCCTCTAGCGATCTGCAGAGGTCCAATGCTTGTTCACGATGAGCTCCTTTTTCGACGGTGGGCGCTAGCTCTAATACAAGTTAAAACTAGTGATCGGGAGTTCGATTTGAACAGCGAAATAGGCGATATCGAAGTGAAAACTGGTGATCAAGAGTGATACCAGTGAGTGAAAACTACGACTTGGCGTACGACTAAGGACACCGTTAGTGCTTAGTGTTTGGACTTAGTGCTTAGTGTTTGGACCTAGTGCTTTAGTAGTATGTGAACATGATTAGTGCTAGTGAATAAAGTCTTCAAAAGAGTCAGCAGGTCTTTTACTCCAAGTCTGCGAACCCTAACACGTAAAAACTGGTGTCAGAAGTGGGATTTGGAGATGCCATTGACTCCGAGAGAGGACTTCAAGGAGGGCGTCAGGACAAGGGCACAACGAGCTGGTGAGGCCACACCCACTGGGGACCAAGCTCCGCCCACTGGCCCCGCCTACCATGCCTCGCCCACTGTCACGGGGTAAGTCCCTGTACTTCTTTTTCAAGGAAAAAAATGAGAAGTCAGAGACCCGTGCAAAATTTATATTCAAAAATTACAATTAAAGAAATAATATGAATGTCGACCTTATATAAAGGGGCGTAAGGTCGGCACTTATCCACTCAGGTAACTTATAAATTCGCCCAGGGTAGGTACTCTCCTGGCTGACGGCGATAAGGGGAGAGCGAGGTCAGCCCGAAGGTGGTGGCAGCGTCTGGAATATATTCGTCCTCCCTCAGCGGCGATGTCCAAAGTGTCGACGCCTGAACTAGGTCCGAAGTCCCAACTTGGAACCCTGGAACGCACCATCAAAACCAATTACGGGCGGTCCAGTGTATCTGGTGACCATCCACCTTAACCGCAGCATAAATGAAAGTGCCTACGTGTAGCCGTGCAGCCGTGGATGGTCACAAATCAGAAACGGAGATTACAATAATTAAGCAATTTAAATATTGATAAAAAAATACATGAGGGTAAAATTAAAATCTGATGCAATAACGAAAATGATTGTGCTAAAATGTATTAACCATTGTACATGATGATTGCAAATATATATCTAACAAAACACAAGCAACACCAATCTATAATGAATTTCTAAATTTATAAAAATATGTAATACATAAGCCTATGCAATATAAAATGCACCACTTACCCAATCTGGGGTATAATACACTCGCGATATTTATTATAACAATGTAGAACGCTTAGAGACGTTATTTAAATTAATTTAAATATTCTAAAAAAGAATTATGATGTACGGCGGTTACGTTATAGACGTATATTGACCGGTAATTAAGGTAACGTGCGCCCACTGTTAATTGATCTTCCAGAATGCAAGCGATGCGTTTGTCACTGCAGTCAATAACTCGTTTTACAAAGGAATCGGTAGTGAGCGCTAAAATGCTGCGACCGTGAGTGCTAAGACCGTGCTTTAAACTTATATTGCATTTTTTTTTTTTGTAAATTATTATCTTAATGAATTTTTAATTATTTTTAGTTAAGTTGTTTTTTTAATTATAATGTAAATATTGTATTTAGGTCTATTATTTGTAGTAAATAGTAAAAAAATGTAACCATAACGTTACACCACTGACCATGTCCCTCAGGCTCCGCCCGCTGTGGGCCAGGCCCCACCCACTGACCACGCCTCTCAGGCCCCGCCCACTGACTACGCCCCTCAGGCTCCGCCCACTTTGACCCAAGCCACGCACACTGGCTCCGCACACCTGGCCACGCCCACCCAGGCCACGCCCACTGGCCCCACCCACTGGGCCCCGCCTGCTCAAGTCCTTTGGGTCTCTGGGAGAATGATGTTATGAGGGAGGCTCAAGAAAGAGATGACGACCTTCGGCACATCATCACGTGGAAGAAACGGGGTGACATAAAAACCAATCTGGAGTGAGGTTGCACCCACTGGCGCTGTCACTAAGGCGTACTGGGCGCAATGGGACAGTCTGATACTTCAAAACGGAATACCCTACCGGAAATGAGAGAAGACTCACGGCAGAGAGTTCCATCTTTAGATAATTGTCCCAAGAACGAGAGTGCCAGATGTTCTCCGTGAAATACATGATGGCGTATCAGGAGGTCATCTTACCGTCAAGTGGGACGTTCAAAGTGGTACATATAGACCGTCTAGCGCGGTACCACGAAGTATAGATACCAGGAGTCCGAACGTAATGTAAATATTATGAGAAACGTGGATTTAAATCTAATTATAGAAAAGTTTCAGGAAATTCTTAGAAACTGTTCTCGAAGTATAGATACCGTAGAACACGGTAATTGCCTAACGGTAATTTAAAAATAATTGTAAAAAATAATAGTGGTTGCGCCGAGGTCGCGTTTGAATCTACCGCGTACATCTTAGTATAATCGCTTATCTTCTATGTGAAAATAATAATTGAATTGACGTTGTAATCACTTCATATTCCCATCTCCCTTCCACGTATACCTTTCTTAGGCGCAAGAGAGAGACAGTTGATGTCCCGTGGCGACATCTGGCGGCAAGATTGCAAGCCGGGCAGAGGCAGACCGCGTGCAGTTAGTTGCAGTCTAAACTACTTTGAAGATGGTCTTAAAGCGCATAGCAAGCGCATTCTCTGTTAGAAACTAAATGGCTGACGTAAACCGCGCTCCTCGTAATTAATTGTTGCAACATACCCCCGCGCGCCCACGTGACGCCATATATTAACAATATGAAATGGCTGAAGATGGATAGTCGGCAACAGTTACATTTCGCTTCCCTACTATTCGGTGTGGTGAATTTCAAAACCCCGTCCTACCTGTATAATAAGCTACAGTGGGCTAGCGATAATAATCAGCTGTCCGTTACCACTAGAGGTTCAGCTTATCTACTGGTTACTCCACTTCATCACTCGGCTGCATTCAAAGGTAGTTTCAGATACCTGGCAAGCAAAATCTGGAAAAATCTTCTCCCACCTCCTCTTCGTGCTCTGCGAACAAAAAAAAAATTTAAAACCAAACTCAAGACCTTATTATTGCGAGACCAGCTTTCAAACTAAATATCAAATTAATTATTATATCTATCACACTACTTTTATTATTTTTTACTTACTAATGAGTTCATAATATCCACCATTACTACCACATACACCAAAAAATATTGCACGTATATTATAATATTTTGTTTAATGTATAAAATGTTATACGTTCAGTATTAATTTTAATATCTTACCCTTTATTTCTCGAGCCGAAGCATGGTGGTTCCTGTGTGACTCAGACGTTTGCCAGGTAATCTGACAGCAAACAATTCTCAATCGATTCGCAACTTTTCATTCCCATTTGAAAAGCCTTTTTTCAAAAAATACACTAAAACTATAGAAGCAATTATTAGTGTTTTCGCCTTATATGCGTCATAAAGTAATGGTTTATTTATTTTTTATTTTTTTAGCTTGATATAATAGGTATCAACATAATTTTCGTCTAATTTTATATAGGCAAGTATAATATTTTTCAGTAGGTATATATTATTAGTAAACACGCACCTGTATTATTTGGATTAATCTTTCCCATATCACAGCAAACTCTTAATTGAAATATTAGTGTATTATATATCTCGTTCTGTGTTTACATCCATACATATCAATTTTATAATGTGGTGCTCCGTGCCAGTCGCGGTGATAACACGACATGCGCGCGGCGGCCAGCACGCGCGGCGCAGAATGCGTTGACGCTGTGCCAGTGCGCCTGCACTTTGCCCCCTGCCCCCTATAGCCTCCCGTTGTTTACGTTAACTCGATGCCTACTGCAGTAGATGACCTTGGCACCGTGTATATTTGTAATGCACCATATGTTATTTTAATTTTAATCAAACAATAATAATTAATATTTAATAACTATAATAATTTCGTGTAAGTATATCACTGTGCTGTCGCCTTGAGTGGTCTGTCACACGCCTGACAACAGGTACGGATTCACATATTATCAGGGACTGTGGAATTCCTCAGTCATTTACCTGAGTGGACTCCTTTTCATTGGTTTGAGCATTACACTACCTACCTATCCTTAGCAACGTTTTAAATTATGCTCACTTTATTTTATTGTAATGTAGTTGTGAAGTGTAATGTCCAATTTTTTTTTGAATAAATGTCTTATTATTATTATTATTATTAGACAACGGTGTGATTGTGTTATGAATTAGTGATTATCATTGTGTAGATTAAGTGCTAGATTACGAGTATAGCGTTGTGAAGAGATTCCACCTGACGCCCGCGAATCCAGAATTCCATAGAAGACTATACACGTGGCAACACTATCATGGTATCGTGATCTTTCCTTATAGATTTCGAACACCCTTAACCTAATCTGTAAATCCACGAAGTTCTAAATTTCCCTTCTATTGAGTATAACGTCAAAATTAATAATTAGTAAAAGGGTTACAGTCCAAGCGCACGCGCGCCCTCTAACGTGCCACCATTTTCTTTTGGTCCAAATCGAACCGGATTAATTGAACATATTAGTTGTTATTATAGAATTTATTTCATTGGAGAGTAAACGCACCGCATAGTTATAATTACCTGACATTTATTTGTTCATACCGCACCGCAACCACGCTAGGAATTTATAACTAATAGAATTGAATAGATAGGTAACTACGTACTAACCGACGCAGTTGTATAGACGCTCCAGGCGTATATACCTACCTATTGCATAATCAGTTGATCACTTAGTTAGTAGTTTGTTTACGCGGCCACTTACATAACAGATGATAACTTTAGTACCTAGTAATATAGTATAGTACTTATATAGTTCGCGCTGTTCTCCGACACTTCGCGTCGATAGTTTATCTTCATTCGTTTGTTTTCGCAATGCCTCCGAAAATGAATCCAGAAGCGCAACTAAAAATGTTACATGCAAAACGGGACAGCATATTTGCTCGTATGCAATTGATTTGTGATACCTCGGATAAAATAGCAGATGAAACGGTCAAAGATATGTTTTTGTGTTCGATTGAAACCGTGGATACTTTACGCTTAGACTTCGAAAATGTACGAGATAGAATCAACACCCTTGAATTAGATTTGAACCCCGAGTTTTTGGTTAATTATGACGCTTTGTCGTCATTTGAAGATTTAGTTTGTCACATAAAACGTGTTGCAAAATCATTGGAAACCCCCACCGAATCGAAACCTGTGCTCGATAATGTATGGGGGCGTGATATACCAAAATTACCGCCTATACAGATACCAGAATTCGATGGTGATATTAGAAATTGGCCTTTGTTTTATTCTTGTTTTGAAAATACAATTCATAGAAATAGCAGGTTAATAAACCACGAAAAGTTACATTATTTAGTTAGTAAACTCACTGGTAAAGCGAAATCAGTTTGTGTGTTTTGTGTTTGGAGTGTGGTGGTGGAGTGTGGTGCACTTAAAGTGGAGAAAATTACAATCTAATTTTGAATTCGTTAGCAATTAAATATGAAAATAAACGTTTAATTGCGACTTCTTATTTAGATCAAATATTTAATTTGAAAAATATTTTAAACAATAAGGAGCACGACTTAGAGAGGTTTTTGGACATATTTGTAACAGCTGTTCGCGCCTTGAAAAATCTTGAGGTCGATGACCTCACCGACTTTTTGTTTTTATACATCGCATTACGAAAGTTAGATTCTGAAATGGTCCGTTTATTTGAAATGGAGCAACGTAGCAACACCGTTATCGTTATCCGTCGCAACTAGCACCGCACGCTTTGGAGACAGTTCTTGGTTACGTTGTTGTGGGTTCCGCACCCGCTAGTTTAGATTGCAACTCGCCCGTATCATTTTGTTGTACGGCCGAACCGCTAGATGCTGTTGTTCGTAGATTTTCTCCAGTAGTTAGTCCCGCACCAGTAGTTGGCCCCGCACCATTAGTTAGCCCCGCACCAGTAGTTGGCCCCGCACTATTAATTGGCCCCGCACCAGTAGTTAGCCCTGCATCAGTAGTTAGCCCCGCACCAGTAGTTAGCCCCGCACCAGTAGTTAGCCCCGCACCATTAGTCAGCCCCGCACCAGTAGTTAGCCCCGCACCATTAGTTAGCCCCGCACCGTTAGTCGACCCCGCACCATTAGTCAACCCCGCTCCAGTAGTTAGCCCCGCACCATTAGTCAGCCCTGCACCAGTAGTTAGCCCCGCACCAATAGTTGGCCCCGCACCAATAGTCAGTCCCGCACCAGTAGTCGGCCCCGCACCAATAGAAAAACCATCTAGCTTATTGTTAGCAAGCCGGGTCTCATCTTGGTCATTACTCTTGCGCAGCGTAGTTTTTGTTTGTCGTTTTGTAAAAATTCTTCCTCTGCGAGAGCACATTAGTTTTAGCGATTGAAACAGGGATCATGTCGTCAATCTTTTAGTTGAATATTACTATAAGGTAAATTGTCACGCTGGTCCTGATTTGCTTATGTCGATCTTACGTCAGAAATACTGGATTATTTCTGCACGTAATTTGTTCCGCTCCGTAGTTCATAAATATATCCCGTGTTTCATAGCTAATATCAAAGGTTTAAAATCGCATTTGTTTCGCGTCATAGATAGTCAAATTCTTTCCCTTGAGGAGCTGAGCACCGTGCTCACTCAAGTCAAGGCGGTAAGGAATACCAGATCCCTGTGTAGGACATTGTCTAGTGATCCCTCGGAGCCTCTTGAATTGACTCCAGCGCATTTTTTGAATATGACATCGGTAAAATATTTTCCCGCTGTAGAAGTAGATGAAAATCGGATTCATCTTCTGTCGCGCCATGCCTTATTGAATAAATGAGTTCAAACGTTTTGGAAGCGCTGGAGAACGGACTTCTTGCATACCCTGCAGTCTAGACAAATTTGGAATATTCCGTCAAACCCGATTACTGTCGGTACTGTTGCTATTCTTTTGACGGAGAAAACACCACCCTTGCATTGGCCACTTGGGGTAGTGGAAGAGACTTTTCCGGTGTCTAATGGGATCAACTCAATTAGTTTTAGAACTGCGACTGGCTCGTATCTACGTCCAGTTGTTCGCCTTTGCCCGTTGCCTAATTAACATTAGTACACAAAAATAGTAATCGTAAGTTAGATTAGTTTGGTTAGATTTAGTTTCCACTTTTAATAATATTTAGTTTATTTTGAAGGTATCCCTTCAAGCCGGGGGGAATGGTTGCGCCGAGGTCGCGTTTGAATCTACCGCGTACATCTTAGTATAATCGCTTATCTTCTATGTGAAAATAATAATTGAATTGACGTTGTAATCACTTCATATTCCCATCTCCCTTCCACGTATACCTTTCTTGGGCGCAAGAGAGAGACAGTTGATGTCCCGTGGCGACATCTGGCGGCAAGATTGCAAGCCGGGCAGAGGCAACCGCGTGCAGTTAGTTGCAGTCTAAACTACTTTGAAGATGGTCTATTAGCGCATAGCAAGCGCATTCTCTGTGTGATAGAAACTAAATGGCTGACGTAAACCGCGCTCCTCGTAATTAATTGTTTAATGGACAACGGTGTGATTGTGTTATGAATAAGTGATTATCATTGTGAAGATTAAGTGCTAGATTACCAGCATAGCGTTGTGAAGAGATTCCACCTGACGCCCGCGAATCCAGAATTCCATAAAAGACTATACACGTGGCAACACGCAGAAGCTATCAAGGTGATCTTTCCTTATAGATTTCGAACACCCATAACCTAATCTGTAAATCCACGAAGTTCGAAATTTCCCTTCTATTGACTATAACGTCAAAATTAATAATTAATTCGTAAAAGGGTTACAGTCTAAGCGCACGCACAGCTAGTGGCAGAAAAGAGAACTAAGATCGGGTCCTATTATTGTGTACATAATTACTATGGAAAAGCCTATACCGTTCGGACTCCTGGTATCTATACTTCGTGCGCGGTACCATGGCGGAGGCAACGATGCTCGGGACGGGGAGTAGTGTTAGGAACACACAAAGAGACTAGCGCCATCTAGCGTCAATCAATGAAACCACTTGGTGTGAACAGGGACAGCGTGAGGCCCCCTACTCGGTTAAACATTCCAGAATAAATCCAACTCAGACACGCGAGTCGGGAACCTTCTGTAGTGGTTTGGGACTCGTGTCGGCAGGTATAAATACGCCTCAGAGATGCGAACCATATGAGTTCACTTTGAGCTTCCTTCGAAGCGAAACAGGCGATACAAGTGAAAACTAGTGGTCGGGAGTGTTACATAACATTATAATTATGAATATGTTATGTCAATGCCAAACTCTCTTGTCATGTTGAAGCTTAAGACAGATTATTCAGTTAGCCGAAAGGCTATGTACAGCATAGACATGTATTAGTATGCTCCTCTGTTATATGAGTTATATATTAAATGTATATGTTGTACGTGTAGTAATAAATCAACATAATATTGTGATGCTATAATTTGTATCATTTGTATCTCCATTGTAACATGAGAAAAATCCCCAAGATATTCAACGTAGACGTCCGGGCAGGAGCATAAAACAGGGAGTTCGATTTGAACAGCGAAACAGGCGATATCGAAGTGAAAACTGGTGATCAAGAGTGATACCAGTGAGTGAAAACTACGACTTGGCGTACGACTAAGGACACCGTTAGTGCTTAGTGTTTGGACTTAGTGCTTAGTGTTTTGACCTAGTGCTTTAGTAGTGTGTGAACATGATTAGTGCTAGTGAATAAAGTCTTCAAAAGAGTCAGCAGGTCTTTCTCTCCAAATCCTACGAACCCCAACAGGTAACAATATTATCATTAAAGGCCTTACTCGACTACACACGTTTTTTTCTCAGTACTTACTACGATTCTAGGCGAGTCGCTACTGACTAGTTTATAACAAAACGTAGTACAGTTATAACTCTTATTAACGTCAGTTGCTTTAATGTTAACCCTTTGACGACCACGGGGTAACATGCTTCCCTAACAAATAAATTTTAGAAAAATATCAAAAGTTATAAGGCCAATGCCTAAATACTTTTCTTTTATTAGTGGTTGAATAATACCTTAATAATTTTTAATGACAAAATAACGTAGGCATTGCAGATACTTTTTAAAGAAAGTGGAAAATAACAGTTTGCTTAGCACTTTTTCAGTATTTTTTGCAAAAGTTTTTAGTGACGTTAAAACGTTTTATATTAATTTTTATCGAGCTAAAATTATTCCCTGGTAAGTAATATTGATGAGATATGAGATATTCTTCGAACCCATTATTTATGATTTATATTGAAATAAATCGTCATAAACTAAAAGGGAAATCAGCTTCCCTATAATCGGTAAGATTAATAAAATACTAATTCCTCCATAATATATTACTTGTATGCACAATTTATATGAAATTATTTCTATATTCTTGTATTGATTTTTGAAATTACGCTGGATATTTTATCGATATTGTAGCGAAATATATTCCGTAAAAGACTTGAGTTAATTAACCAAAGAATTATGAAATTCTACTGATCTTGGTCAATGGTAGTTTGGTAGTAGTGAGGTAGTGATGAATAAAATGATTTGCAACTCAAAAAAGCCGTACCTACCTAGTAATTTTGATGCATGGTAATGATCAAGAGGTTCGTATTGAAATTGAAGTTGACTTTCAAGAACACGTTCCTACTTCATCAACACCATCTACAGCTGTCTGGGCGACACCCATGAAGCAAATTATAATTGCTCCATGGCGTCACCGGATTCGCTCGGTTATCAAGTAAACAAATAGTTTTTCTATGGAAGTCTCTACTTCTAATTTATAGGTATTAGGTTGTTTCATCATTTTGAGATTTGGTCTACATAACCTTATATGTATATAAGTACCATTTATGACCAACATGCAAAATACCTATTCGATTTGAACAGATACACTAAAATCGACATTCTTTAGTAGGTAATGCAGAAGTTAGTGATGCAAAAAGAGTTATGGCATAGATTATCGTATTCGCTCAATGATAGCTACAGTATCGACTGCACCTGATGGTAAAATCCCCTATGCAAAGTACAAGACTAAGCGGAATTTTGTTCTATGTAAAGTCTTCTTTGTTATGATAATGAAATACACTGTTTGGTTAGGTACTATGTAATATCTAGTTTTTATAATTCGACCTATGCGTAGAACAAAAAAACTTGAATAACTTATAAACGACTTTTATTTTTGAAATTTTGGTATGTTATTATGACAACCTAGTCTAGTTAAACGCTTTAAATACTGTTTATTATTAATTATTATATTTACTGAGATAACGAGTTCTATATCATCCTAGGACGTTTTACAGCGGAGAAGCGAGAGTTCGTAGTGATCATATTACGTTGTTTTACGGAGACATTTAAATGAAACGCCGTTCTATATTCATATCCTTCTTTTTTTGTTGGAGTTATCCGAAAAGTTCTATCTGAATAATTATCATCTATTATTTTGATATAGCATTAGCTATATTACGCATAAATGAACAATAATACATAATTATTTATTAAAATCGTTTATTTACATAAAAAAATCTCAAAATAGGTGGTGTTTTAAACTATAATTAAATCATAGTCGGTACTAGGTACTTACTTAAAATTAAAGACTATTTACCATTGTCTAAAACCTACAAAACAATTAAAATCTCTAAGATATGCCATAAAAATAAATATTGTTTGAAACTTAAAATGAGATAAAAGAATAAAAATTTGTGTAATTCTACATTAATAAGCCCAAAACTTAAAAAACAATAAAAAAACTTTTCTAAAACGTAGTTATAAATTAAACTTCTTTGGTACTGTATCTAAACTATCTAGCTATGTTGGCTAAAAGATCACTCTCGTCCACGTTTTTGGGAAAATAATGTAGGTATTGCGAAATAGGACTTTTCAATGACTAATTTTATTAAAATATGAACAAACGAATTTATTTAAACGAATTATAGTAATTACAAAGTAAACGTATTTATCATCTAGAGACAAAAGGAGGAGTGCTCGGTGGTCACAGTATTAAAAGTTTTAGGGATGCGCGATGTGAAGTTTGTAGCAGGCCGCAGGGTCGCCAGCGCACGGATCGCAGCGACGTCACTCCGTTGACCCTGATGTCTTCGCCTTGACACTGGCTAGTTGCCGCTTTACGGCAACAGATGGCGCGAGTCGTAACACTATGGAAAATACTAAGCTGCGTGTCTTTGTGAAGACTCAATGTGATTTTTAAGTGGCCACCGTATTCGATATCCGAAACTACTTATTATAAGTTTGTTCAAAGTTAACTATGGATATTTTATGGACGAAAAAGAGATAATATATATTTTTAAAATTATTTTTATTTTCTGCCTGAACAACATAAGCAGTAGATCATGTTAAATGCCAAAAATATTCGTAATTGATTTTTAACGACCATAGGATGTTTTTTTAGTCAGTGACCAAATTTTCAGGGTAGACTATAATTATACTCTTATAATAATGAGTATAGTACCTCCTGAAAGTTTGGGCACTAACTAAAAAAACACCCTGTAAACAATCGGAACCTCGCAAACCAGAAATCGTTACGACTTAATGTAAGAGTAGCCAATCAGGGCCAGCCATTTGACAATTTGACACGGCAAAGATTCAACAGTTTCAGTTACTATAATGTAACGAAAAATAATGCGTTAAATTAGAAGCAGTACGTTTAATTTTACAATTAGCTAGTTATATTATAATTTTACAGTATTTACAACTTTACGGTGACTTAAACAAGATATTCTCGTAACTCGTTTAAAGTATAATATGAGTATTAGTTGAAATGAGTTCAAATATTTACACAGTATTGACGCCACCTTGTGCCGATATGCGACCAACGCCGTTGTAATCCAGGTGTAGATGTAACCTTATTATATCTATGGTCGCCGTGGTTAACTGTACCATAGTTATATGCCCATATCCATATTTTTGGCAAATGTCGCAGCTACATGTCTTCTGTATGAATTACTTTGTGTTTTTTAACTTACAGTTTTGTGAAAATTTTCGAGAACAAACATCACAGTTAAACGATTTGACACCAGAATAAGCTAGTAGGTGTCTTTGTAAAGTAAATTTATTTGAGGATTTACTATGACAAATGCGATATTTTTATCGATAAGGTTATATGGTTATTCGCCTAAATGAGTTCTGGTGTGTACATTCAAATGACCTCTACGTCGAAACTTCTTTTGACATATTATATCGCAGCTGTATGGTTTTTCGCTTGTATGAGTTCTGGTGTGTACATTCAAATGACTTCTTTGTAAAAACTTATTTTGACATATATCGCAGCTGTATGGTTTTTCGCCTATATGAGTTCTGATGTGTACATTCAAAATACCTCTAACTGCAAACTTCTTTTCACATATATCGCAGCTGTATGGTTTTTCGCCTTATGAGTTCTGATGTGTCTATTCAACTGACCTCTAACTACAAACTTCTTTTGGCATATATCGCAGCTGTATGGTTTTTCGCCAGTATGAGTTCTGATGTGTATATTCAACTGACCCCTACCTGCAAACTTCTTTTGACATATATTGCAGCTGTATGGTTTTTCGCCTATATGAGTTCTGGTGTGTACAGTCAAATGGCCACTTTGTACAAACTTCTTTTGACATATATCGCAGCTGTATGGTTTTTCGCCTGTATGAGTTCTGATGTGTCTATTCAACTGACCTCTACCTACAAACTTCTTTTGACATATATCGCAGCTGTATGGTTTTTCGCCTGTATGAGTTCTGATGTGTTTATTCAACTGACCTCTACCTACAAACTTCTTTTGGCATATATCGCAGCTGTATGGTTTTTCACCTCTATGAGTTCTGGTGTGTGCATTCAAATAATCTCTACGTCGAAACTTCTTTTGACATATATCGCAGCTGTATGGTTTTTCACCTCTATGAGTTCCGGTGTGTGCATTCAAATGATCTCTACGTCGAAACTTCTTTTGACATATATCGCAGCTGTATGGTTTTTCGCCTCTATGAGTACTGGTGTGTGCAATCAAATGATGTCTATGTGCAAACTTCTTTTGACATACATCGCAGATGTATGGTTTTTCACCTGTATGAGTTCGGGTGTGTTTATTCAAATTAGCTCTATCTGCAAACTTCTTTTGACATATATCACAGCTGTATGGTTTTTCACCTGTATGAATTCTTGTGTGTCTGTTTAATTCAAACTTACGTACAAAATCCTTTTGACAAACCTTGCAGCTGAATTTTTTGTCATTTAAATGTTTTTTTAATTCGATGTCGCAGCTAAACGGTTTCTCACCTACATGTCTTTTTGTGTGTGCAAATAAATAGCTTTTATGTATACATTTTTTGGGGCAAATACGACAACTGTATAGTTTGTCACCCATATTATGAGTCCTGATGTGCCGTATCAATCGGCTTTTGTATCTAAACGTCCTCGAACAAACGTCACAGCTGAGCCGTTTCCTGTAACAGCCGGACTGTGTCTCACTGGCGTGGTCTCGGCCCTCGCAGTCATTTGTGTTGTCTCGCTCGACGTCGTGTCCGTTACCTAAAAGAACGTTCTGTTATTAGAATGTTGACTGTGTCGCAATTAACGTTCGTAAGAGACATGAGTGTAACTGTGTGGAAAACGAAACTACGGCTTGTTTTGTTACATGTACATATTTCATTGGTCCTAACTCCTAAATTCTGAAATAAATGAGGTACCTATATGACCAATCCACTGAAAAACTCTAAAATAATTCAATTTCAAATATGCAAAACAAGAAAAAGTGCGTGTGTCAGCTCCCACGCATGACTGGAGTTTACTCTAAAAAGTAAAATTTGGTGTGCAATGCAAAGTGCACTTAAAAATAAAACCACTCTGTAGTGTGTATGTCACCGTAAAATTGTAAAAACCCGTACGTTAGATTGTAATAAAACAAGTGAAATTGTAAAATGTTGATAGACTTCCGACGCGAATATGCTGCCTATAATTTAACACATTATTTTTCATTAGATTATAAATATATTTTTAATCTTTCAACATATTTTTACAATCTCGTTAGGTTTTTTACAATTTTACGGTGACATGTACATAGCATAGTGTTATAACCTTTTTATATTATTTACTCTATACTAACAATTTTAAAAACATAATTAAAAAATATATTTTTTATTTCAATTTATTTCCACTTTGAGAACACATTGAATGCCAAGATTTTTCAGCAGATGAATTCTGATCCCACCATACACTTTATGATATACGAAATATCTCGTAGGTGGCCTACATATACAGTACCGATAGTATAGATGCCGAGATACGAGATAATTCGTATACGAATTATCTCGTATCTCGGCACAATGAATTACAATTGTCTATTTTGACGCCATATACGAATTAACTCGTATTGCTTCGTATTCCATTTTCTATTGCTATTTTATCCTAATATTAAAGTAATTATACCTTGCATCTCTTTAAATGCATCAATGAGTTACGCGACTGGAGTCGCTCTGATTAGACATCGAATATGCGCCAAAAATGCCCCGACCATAACGGGCCAGTGCCCAGTATATCGCGTCAATCATCTTCGAAGAGAAGAGAATATTTGGGATGCTTTACAGAAAACTAAAGAGACCGGATACTTGTGCGTTGTCTGCTCCGAAAAGCCCGCTCTTTGTGTGATTCCGTAAAAACCCGTACGTTAGATTGTAATAAAACAAGTGAAATTGTAAAATGTTGATAGACTTCCGACGCGAATATGCTGCCTATAATTTAACACATTATTTTTCATTAGATTATAAATATATTTTTAATCTTTCGACATATTTTTACAATCTCGTTAGGTTTTTTACAATTTTACGGTGACATGTACATAGCATAGTGTTATAACCTTTTTATATTATTTACTCTATACTAACAATTTTAAAAACATAATTAAAAAATATATTTTTTATTTCAATTTATTTCCACTTTGAGAACACATTGAATGCCAAGATTTTTCAGCAGATGAATTCTGATCCCACCATACACTTTATGATATACGAAATATCTCGTAGGTGGCCTACATATACAGTACCGATAGTATAGATGCCGAGATACGAGATAATTCGTATACGAATTATCTCGTATCTCGGCACAATGAATTACAATTGTCTATTTTGACGCCATATACGAATTAACTTGTATTGCTTCGTATTCCATTTTCTATTGCTATTTTATCCTAATATTAAAGTAATTATACCTTGCATCTCTTTAAATGCATCAATGAGTTACGCGACTGGAGTCGCTCTGATTAGACATCGAATATGCGCCAAAAATGCCCCGACCATAACGGGCCAGTGCACAGTATATCGCGTCAATCATCTTCGAAGAGAAGAGAATATTTGGGATGCTTTACA
The DNA here is from genome assembly GCA_905404095.1 of Glaucopsyche alexis. Taxonomy (NCBI): domain Eukaryota; kingdom Metazoa; phylum Arthropoda; class Insecta; order Lepidoptera; family Lycaenidae; genus Glaucopsyche; species Glaucopsyche alexis. Next base: position 4,152,099 of record FR990063.1, on the reverse strand, counting down.
GAAAACTAAAGAGACCGGATACTTGTGCGTTGTCTGCTCCGAAAAGCCCGCTCTTTGTGTGATTCCATGTTTCATAACATACCGGATGGATGGCCGATTGAATAAAATATTGTATTTTTTATTACTTTTTAAATTTGTGCTAGCTAAAAATTGTGTCATAGAATGTGAAAATTCCTATTGTAATTTCCTATTTGTTTCCGGACATGCGACATTCCGGGTGCATAAAATATTGTTATTGTTTTGTTATTATTACTGATTATATTGTTAGTTTTAGATGGCGTCTAAGTACCTCAGAAAAGTCCCTAGTAAACTATTTAATTATAAAGAAACTTACTTTTTTAAGTTTTGTCGTTTTATTTAAGAGGCCACAGTAGATTCCTAGTTACTACTCTAAGGCGTCAAGCCGATATTTTCCATAGAATAGTTCATACAATTCCTACGATAATACTCGTAAGTGGCTTCACAGGTAGAACTTACCTACGAGTTATCTCGCAGTCGGCATTCAATAGGTTAATAAGATTCGCTGTATTCCATCTCACTCTTCTGCACGTTCAATCCTACAAATCGACCTATGCGTAGAACAAAGTCCTATTTGAAAAATTGCTACTTTTCAGTAGAGGCAAAACAAGTTTTGCGAATTGAAAAACTTGAATAACTTATAAACGGTGAGACTTTTATTTTTGAAATTTTGGTATGTTATTATGGCATCCTAGTCTAGTTAACCACTTTATACTGTTTATTAATAATTATTATATTTACTGAGATAACGAGTTCTATATCAACCTAGGACGTTTTACAGCGGAGAAGCGAGAGTTCGTAGTGATCATATTACGTTGTTTTACGGAGACATTTGAATGAAACGCCGTTCTATATTCATATGACTCGTTTTTTGTTGGAGTTATCCGACATTTTTAAGTCCTATGTGAATAATCATAATCTATTATTTTGATATAGCACTATCCACGCTACGTATAAATGAATTATAATACATAATTATTTTTTTAAATCGTTTATTTACATTAAAAAATCTCAAAATAGGTGGTGTTTTGAACTATAATAGTCGGTACTAGGGACTTACTTAAAATTAAAGACTAGTTAAAAATACATCAAGCCCAAAACAAAATTTAAACTTATAAACAATTAAAACTTTTTTTATTAAACTAAGGGGCAAATTAGCAAACGGATCACCTGATGGAAAGCGATTACCGTAGTGCTTACGGTACCGTACCGTTACCGTAAGCGATAACATCAAAGAAGTTGCAAGTGCGTTGCCGGCCTTTTAGGAGGGAATACGCTCCCTTCTTGAAGGTTTGCAGGTCGTAATGGTCCGGATACTGCTGGCGACAGTTCTTTCCAGAGTTTTACAGTGCGCGGCAGAAAGCTTCGGGTAAAGCGCACGGTGGAGGACTGCCGCTCATCAAGGTGATGAAGATGATAAATATTTTGTCGCTTGGAACGGTGGCGAAAAGTTGCAGCAGGTATAAGTCCGAACAATTCCTCGGAGTACTCCCCGTAATATAACCGATATATGATGCAGAGCGATGCTCATCTCTACGTAGCTCTAAGGAGTAAAGCCTGTTTGAAATACTATGGCAGTCGACAATTCGAGCGGCCCTTCGTTGGATACGATCCAGAGGGAGAAGCTGGTACTTTGGCGCTCCTGCCCAGAGATGAGAACAATATTCTATGTGAGGCCGAACCTGCGCCTTATAGAGTTGTAGGCGTTGGACCGGACTGAAATACTGCTTTGACCTGTTCAGAACACCAGAAGTTAGCCACCAAGAAGCTTTCTTGGAGGCTAACTTGGCCTTGCCCTCCAGATGATATCGGAACTGACCTCGCTCGATATGTTTAACACCTAACCCTTTCTAAAACGTAATTATAAATTAAACTGCTTTGGTACTGTATCTAAGCTTTCTAGCTATGTTGTATAATGTAATTAGATAGGTACAAGTTCAGTTTAACCTACATGGGGGGAGGTATCTGCACATTTATCCAAAATAATGAAAAATAACCATAATATTGTTATGGCCATAGTCCCGTTATAATAAGCATGTCGCATTCAGGAGAAATAATACATAAAAAATCAATTTTGTCATAAGGTTCGGATTGATTTAAAGTATCAATCAAGTGTCTATAAAATCGATTATCCTGAATGTGATAGTGTATATCTACGTATACACTATCATATTTTCTGTAACACCTTATAGGAATGGCCATCAGGTACTTACACTATAATGATTTAACATATCTAAAAGGTATTTAGCAGTATGTGATTTATCACGATAACCATTTCTATAAGACGCAATATATTCTTTGTACGGAGTCTCAAAATTACGTCCAGTTTCAGTCAAACTTTGTACTGATTCTCAAAGTTACGTCCAGTTTGAGTCAAACTTTGTACCCCGTTTCAGAGTTACATATGATCACATTTTGCAAAACACCTTTATATAGTGGTCAAAGGCTTTTGACCGAGCGTGCTGGAATAATTATTAGAAATAATTAAATAAAAGAGCAACAATAGACTTGCATTACTCATGGTTAAACGTACACTCACACATTTGCTTGCAGGTTTTGGGTATTTTTCTAGATTATACTTTCGAGATATTGCTAGATTTAATATTAATTAAATTGTATACTACTATCTACATAATTGGACCTGAAAACACTGTCATAGGTGGAATGACTATCAGCAGGAGACTGCATAGGAGTTAGCACCGACATTTCTTGATCAACTGATGGTCAGAACCTATGGTCAGAATTTTTTAAGTCTTTAAGTTGTATTAAAGGTGATTTTTCGAAACTAGGAGTCGCTTTTAAAGAAAGTATTGATGGCCGAAGGCCATAAATTCTCTCATTAGTAGATGGATTAGGAGGTGCGGCATCAATTTTATTTCAAACATCATCTAGTGGCTGACTTATTTCTTCTGCACCTTGTTGTAAACAACTGAAATGTTAAAAATTGTATTACTACACTGCACCATAATATATTAAAAATAATTATATTATGAATGATATAATATATAACTTGAAAACATTTTAATAAAAATTAATAACATTTGTACAAAGCTATTAAAAAAAGTTTGAATATACAAGGTTTAAGGAACATCGCAGTACAGAACTAAACTGTCGATCATAATGTTATATGATTCGCCGAAGACCCTACAAATGTGTATATATTGTAAGGTAACGCAGCTTTAAACTATTTTTATTTATTTAATATGAAATATATCTATATTTAACGTTTTTTTTTAAAAGAACAACGTCCTAACTGATGTCATTATTCAGGCGATAACGTCCCATCTGCATATCGAACTGACAAAATGTATTATAACTATTCTGTGATTCCGTAAAATAACGTCCCATAGTTACATGAAACTCTTAGAAATTCTGAAGTATTAGTCTTACATACTTCTAATATTACTTATAATCTCAACTATTTGGTACGTCAACTTTTATTGATAACACGACAAATATTTACCTAATAAATAAACATGAAACTAATCATACTTTTCGAACTAAAATGTATTTTTCTAACTCTCCGTCAAAAAATGTCTTATATGAATATAGATTTCCCGTTTCTATTTATGAGCTTAAAAAGCGGACTACATTTTGAATTAATTAATACGTGCAAAAAGACGAAAAAGAAAGTGACATTAGGCTGAGGCCTTTTTATAGTAACTTAGTTTTTTTTTTAGTAAATTAAAGGTAATGAACTGTAATGATTTGCCAATTGGATGACAGTTAAGACAGAAAAAAATTATTTGAGTTATTTAGAATAATAACCTAATAACGCAAAACTAATGTGTTTTAAGTTGTTTTTAAAGGTTATTGCGTTTAAATTGTAAAAAATATTAGATTTAAGTCAACAAATCAATATTGCATCCATAACTTTAGTTACTTCTAAACATTATAGATGGCGTTGAGGGTATCGATTTGAATTAATATAATTGCTAAAAATGTAACTACGTTACAAGGAAAGGAAAGAAATTCACAAGGAATGGTCCAGATTACAAATGTATAATACGACGACCTCTGTGGCTCAGTGGTTGAGCTCAAGGAGTCGCGGGTTCGAAACCCGCCGAAGGCACAAAAAGTTTTTCTGTGTTCCTGGGTCATGGATTATTAAATATGTATAATATAATAAACGGAGGCGAAAAGTGGACCATAGATAGCCGCTTTGCTACGTTGAATGTAAGAGGAGGAATGGAGGGTAAGAATGAAAGTGAACAAGTATGTAAGGATCGTAGTAAGTGGAAAGAAGTGGTCTCTGCCTACCCCTTACGGGAAAAGGCGTGATTATATGTATGTATTGTTAGCCTGAAAAAATCGATTTTATCGAAAGGACGTCACTATGTCAACTTACGACATGGGACAGCACTAGCCCTCTCGCACTTCAGTTTATGGCGCTCGCGCATATATTATGTTTTTGTGTAAAAGCAGTTGAATAAATGTCTTAATTGCCAGAAGGGTGTTTTTCTGTTTAATAAATTCAGAAGTGGAACAGTAATTCTTGTGCCTACAAAGTGAAAAATACTGTAAAAGTGGAAAATACCAGTTTTTCAACCGGTTGTACTTGACAATGATTTTAGTTTTAATTTCGCAAAATGGATGCTATAATTGTGAAATAAGTGTAAACAAACTATAACGTGTTTGTTTGTTCCTGTTTGTGGGTGAGCTGTATCACTTTTGACTTTGAAATTTGAACTTTAGTAGCTACAGTGCACCAATAGTACTCTCTTCATAGTGTTTATAAAGACTACATAAGCTGCTATGAGCTTAAATGAGTGTTAGCTATAAACTTTGAACTATTCTTAGACTGAAACTTTTGTATAGTGAAACTTATTTTTAATTTTAATTTGAATCTGGACTCTTCTATTAGCAAGTTTTTAATTGTATTGTACTGAACTGTGTGTGATATTATTACAACTATTTGTATTTCTGTGCATATTGAATATTTTGGGACTTTTATCATGGGTCGACCAAAACATAGGAAACAGTCTCTGAGTACTTCAAGTTCTTCTTCCTCCGAAAGTACCTCAAGCTCTTCTTCCTCTGAAATGGAAGGTAAGAAAAGATATAAAAAGGACCTTAAACACAAGAAGAGAAGAATAGAAGCCCTTGAGAACTTAATCAAGGAACTTAGAAAGACTAAAAGCTATGGTGGGTATATGCCATCACCGTCTGAAAACTCTGTGGTTGAAGTTCCTGCTAGTCATACTTCACTACAGCCACGGACAGTAGTTCGCTATGTTGGTCGCAGCGATTTCATTCCAGAATTTAACCCTCAAACAACTTCTGTTTCCGTTGAGCACTGGATAAGAAATTTGGAAAGCACAGCTAAAATGCATGGATGGGACGAATGGACACTTATTTGCAATTGTACTGCCAAACTTACCGGATATGCCAAGGGATGGTATGAACATCAAGCTTCTTATGAGATTTCAGATTAGCTGGAATGAATGGAAGGAAAAGTTAATAAAAGCATTTCCGTTTACCAAAAATAAATTATCCCAGATCAGGGAATTAGTAAATAAGATACGGCTTCCTAATGAAGACCCTATCTCATTTTATTATAATAAGCTTGGGATAGGTATGTCGTGTCAGTTGAGTGATGAGGTCATAACTGAAGCTGTGATCGGTACACTTGGTAACAAACTTTTGGAAATAGGTGCTAAATCAGCTGGATGTCATGACACAAGTTCCTTACTGCGCTACTTGGCCAGCGTTAATACTTCTAATATGGAACAAGATCAAGCAGGCCCATCCCAAAGAAATGAAGGAACCAGCCAGATAAAATGCTATTCTTGTGACAAGTTGGGCCATAAGTCTAGTCGTTGCCGCAAAGCAAAGGAAAATAGAAATCCTTTCAGTAAAGAAAGAAGGAAATGCTCATTTTGTGAACGTACGGGGCATATAGAATCAGAATGTTTTAAAAAGAAGAATTCACAAAAACATTGTACTTTTTATAAGATGGATGGTCACACATTAGAGGAATGCAGAAAAAAATCAAAGACTGGGCCTCAGAACAGGATAGTGCGAAAGGTTCAAACAGTGTGTTGTGATTCTTCTGACAAAAAGTATTTCAAGAAAATAATTGTTAATGGCAATACTGCAAATGCTTACATAGACTTTGGCAGTTTATGTAATACTATGACACAAAGTTTTTATGAAAGACAAAATCTGAATATGACACCTAATGACACTATGGTAATTAAAGGATATGGTGATGCACTGATCACTCCAGTAGGGTCAGTATCAGCATTGCTTGTTATCGATGGTGTTTAGAAAGAAAACCAATTTTATGTTGTGCCTAATACTGTTCAAGAGGTAGATGTACTCATTGGACAACCATTCACTGAATCGCCTAATCTAGTAGTTGTGAAAACTCCAACTGAGTTAAACATTTATGAAAATGAGATGGCATTTCAAGTCACTGAGTTGTGTGAGACACTGAAGAGAACATCTCTGTATCCGGAAACTGATACTGAACTTTCTCCCGGGATCAATAAAGTTCTAGTACGTTCTGATCCTATTGTTAGTGGTACACTGAATGTTAGACATAACGAACAGCGAAAACCATTACACGAGACGGATGTTTTGAGCGACAATGTGACCTCTACTGATGGACTTACCGTGATAAAACTTATTAACAGAACTAACACAATAATTAAGCTAAAAGAAAATGACTGCATTGCAAGAGCCGAAATTAGTGAACAGAACTTGGACAAAATAGATTGTGTGAAGATAGGTAATAATGTAACAGAAAATCAAAGAGCAATTCTCAACGATCTACTAGACAAGTATAAATATTGCTTCTCAGGTGATGGTATGGAATTGGGAAATTGTAGTGTGGAAATGCGAATTAAGCTGACACAAGAGAAGGTTATTAATTATAAACCATACCGGATGTCCTTCCATGAGAGAAATATTGTCAGGAAAATAATTGAAGACCTTTTGAAGGCTGATATTATTGAGCCATCGAGATCTCCTTTTGCTAGCCCCGTCATACTGGTGAAGAAAAAGGATGGAGGACATCGGTTATGCGTCGATTACAGGTCCCTAAATAAAATAACAGAAAAAGAACGTTACCCTCTACCTGTAATACAAGACCTGTTGGACAGATTGGTGGACCAGTCAGTATTCTGTTGCCTGGATTTGGCTAATGGTTACCACCAGATCAGGATAGCAGAGACCTCCAGACCACTGACGGGCTGTGGACCCCTGATGGACATTACCAATACAAAATGATGAGTTTCGGCCTATGTAATGCCCCTGCTGCATTTCAGCGAGCCATGAACGAAATACTAGAGCCAGTTATCCACTTGTGCGCAGAAGTGTACATCGACGATGTCATTGTATGGGGTAAGGACTACGACGAATGCTTAAGTAACCTAGATATAGTGTTCGGATTAATCGCGAAAGCAGGTGTAAAGCTGAAAAAGAATAAATGTTCCTTTCTCACCGAATGTGTCGAGTATTTGGGACACGAGATATCCAGAGGTGAGATTCGGCCATCTGCTCACAAAATAACTGCTGTAACTAATTTTAAAACACCAACCAACGTCCATGAACTACGTCAATTCCTTGGTCTTGCTAGCTACTTCCGCAAATTTATTCAGGGTTTTGCGACTATAGCTCGACCCTTAACAATGCTTACAAAGAAGACTGTAGAATGGACATGGGGGCCAGATCAGGAACGTGCTGCACAAAAGCTGAAGGACATACTTACCGATGATCCGGTACTTGCTATTTATCACCCTGATAAGGAAACACAAGTCCATACAGACGCGTCGAAAGTAGGCCTTGGCGCTGTATTACTTCAACAACAGTGTAACGGTGGATTAAAGGTTGTCGCGTATGCAAGTAGACAAACAACAGCAACAGAAGAGATGTACCACAGCTTCGAATTGGAGGCACTAGCGGTAGTGTTTGCCGTTCATCGCTTTAAGGTGTATCTATCCGGTGTCAAGTTCCGTGTTGTCACTGACTGTTCTGCACTGCGAATGGCTTGGCTGAAAAGGGACTTGTCTCCTCGCATAGCTCGGTGGTGGCTCGACCTGCAGGAGTATGACTTCGAAGTCGACCACAGACCCGGTTGCAGCATGGCGCACGTTGACGCCCTTAGTCGAAACCCTGTGATGGTAAGGCATATAGAAGAAAAAGACTTAATAGATGCGCTGCAAGAAGGGGATGAAGAAATTCAAAAACTTATCACCAATTTAACACTGGAAGTAGAGGCTAACAAGAAAAAGAGAGACGGATTAGCGAAAGAATACAAAATTGTCGATGGAAAGTTGTGTCGTCTGGTGGATGATAATTATAAGCCAGTTGTACCTAAGAGTGCAAGGTTCCATATTTTGAAAATATACCATGACGAGTATGGACACTTAGGATCTGAAAAGTGCTTAGAGGCCATACGGTCCAAGTACTGGTTCCCAAAAATGAGGAAGTACGTGGAGAAGTACGTGGAGAAGTACGTGGCCAGTTGCATAGGGTGTCAATTCACGAAGAAGCCGACCGGCAAACAGCCGGGTCTACTACACCCAATCCCAAGGGAGCCGATACCCTTTCACACGGTACACGTAAACCATTTGGGCCCATTCTGCAAGAGCAACAACAAATGTTATATTTTTGCGGCAATAGACGGTTTTACTAAATTTGTGTGGCTCGAGGCGGTAGCCAGTGCCAATGCCAAAGGGGCCATTAGTTCACTTGACAGGTTGTGTATGATTTTTGGCTACCCCACACGTATAATAAGCGATCGCGGCACGGCATTCACGAGCAAAGAATTTAAGGACTTTTGCAGCAAGAATGGAATCAGACATATTCTGAATGCCGTGGCCTCGCCGAGAGCGAATGGTCAAGTCGAGAGACTTAATAGGACCATTTTAAGTTCTTTGACTGCATGCATGGGTGACGAGCAGAAGGGCTGGGAAAAGTATTTATTTACCCAGGGTGCAGCTGGGGATCAACTCCACAATTAGCCAAGGGACCAATAAATCCCCACTTGAACTTTTATGTGCCCTGAGACCCCGATTGGCAAACGATTTATCCGGGGGAGTAATCGTAGAAGATGTTGGCACACTACGGGAAGAAGCGGCCCGTGAAATCGAAAGGAAGGCGCATAATATGAAGACCCGATATGATCAAAGCCGACGTATTGGTGTTGATATCCCAGTCGGCCAGTTGGTGATGGTAGAGCGGAAAGTCTTAAGACCAGGGGCCGTATTATGATCTTTAAAAAAACCAGGCAGTTTACAGGCAATTCAATATACGGCCTTAAAGTGCCTGGTTCTTTTTCGTATTACAACGACATTTAATTCTGACTGGATTAATCCCGGTTTTGTTGTCGCTGGCTGATATTACGAGCGTGAAGGTGACGTATGGAAACGTCAAATTCGACTCAAATTTGACAATCAGTTTTTTTATGGCATGCTTTCAGTAAACACAGAGTTAATAACGAACGGCTAGATTCTGGCCAGCAAATGATAAACTGAAATGGCGGCAAATTTAAATAATCTGGTGTGGTAACACTGATCTGACCGGATTGTATGATTTAAAAAGTGCAAATTATTTTATAAATTATGACCTCAATAATTATTGTTTATTGCAATTATTAGGAACTAACTGTTACCCGCGGCTCCGCCCGCGTAAATATAGAATCCCTCGGGAACACTGTACTTTTTCGGGATAAAAAGTAGCCTATATTTAATCTAGGGCTTAAACTACTACGATACCGAATTTCATCAAAATAGGTTCAGGAGTTTTTGCGTGAAATGGGAACATACATCCATCCGTCCATACATCCTCACAAACTTTCACATTTATAATATTATAGTAGGATTAGTAGGATAGTGAATTACTTGGTGATTTTGGTGCTTCTTGTGTGAAGCATTAGGTATTTCTAGAAATATAAATACTTATTTGTAACTCGTTAGCCGTCACACATGATTATTTTCTATGAACCTATGAATAAAACCTATATCTTAAAAATAAACAAATATTCGCAATTATTTTAGCGATATTTTACGTTACTAAAACCCAATATTATATTAAAAGAGAACACTATAAAATAAACCAGTCAGTATAAGTTAATATTTTGTGGCGTAAACTGAACGGCTTTGTTTGACGTAAAGACAAGCCAGCTAATGTCAGATAAATTGTCGTAATACGAAAATACCATCCAAGTTTCAATGCAGAAGTCAAGTCAAGTGTCACGTGACTGCTGACTGGCTGGCAATAGGTGGTCATAATACGAAAACGCAAGCCAGTTTGTTTTATGGCGTAAACTGGCTGGAATTAAGAGCTTGTAATACGCCCCCAGGGCTTTCCAGTGGAAAACTAATACATAAATACGCTGGACCATATAAAGTCACAGCCGTCTTGCCAAACGACCGTTTTGAAGTGACTTCCTTGTCAAAAGGGAAACGGGCGTATAAAAATGTAATTGCCCGAGATAAAATTAAGGTATGGCATTCCAGGCGTGAAAGCTCTACGTCTGGCGAAGAGTAAACCAATTTCAGCGTTAGATCGTGCTTGCTTTCGGAGCCTTATAGCACTACAATCCCATTGAACAATGACGCTTGCCTACGGGGCCTACACAGCGTTAGATCGTGCTTGCTTTCGGAGCCTTATAGCACTACAATCCCATTGAACAATGACGCTTGCCTACGGGGCCTACACAGCGTTAGATCGTGCTTGCTTTCGGAGCCTTATAGCACTACAATCCCATTGAACAATGACGCTTGCCTACGGGGCCTACACAGCGTTAGATCGTGCTTGCTTTCGGAGCCTTATAGCACTACAATCCCATTGAACAATGACGCTTGCCTACGGGGCCTACACAGCGTTAGATCGTGCTTGCTTTCGGAGCCTTATAGCACTACAATCCTATTGAACAATGACGCTTGCCTACGGGGCCTACACAGCGTTAGATAGTGCTTGCTTTCGGAGCCTTATAGCACTACAATCCCATTGAACAATGACGCTTGCCTACGGGGCCTACACAGCGTTAGATCGTGCTTGCTTTCGGAGCCTAATAGCACCACAATGCAATTGAAGAATGACGCTTGCCTACGGGGCCCATACAGCGTTTAATTGTGTCTGCTTTCGGAGCCTGAAGCACTATCTATAACAGTAAAATCATGAGCTTGCCTAAGGGGCCTACGCAGCGTTTTAAGTGTACCTGCTTACGGGGCCATATGGTACAGACTCTCGTCAAAGTAACACTATAGCTTTTCAAGCCTTAGTGTATAAATTGAAACTTATGCCTTCGGGGCCTATGCTGGCTTATTGCTCCAGCTCTTTACTCTATCTATCGAAGATGAGCAGCAGACGGTGAAACCGCCGAGGCTCGGCTCAAGAAAATTCACCACTCCTTCGGGGACCGAAGGACTGCAGGATGGCCGAACTGTTAGCCTGAAAAAATCGATTTTATCGAAAGGACGTCACTATGTCAACTTACGACATGGGACAGCACTAGTCCTCTCGCACTTCAGTTTATGGCGCTCGCGCATATATTATGTTTTTGTGTAAAAGCAGTTGAATAAATGTCTTAATTGCCAGAAGGGTGTTTTTCTGTTTAATAGTATGTATGTATAATATAATAAAAATTAAATATGTGTATAGTATAAAAGTATTAAATAATCTTACGGATCCCATCGTCAGATTCAATCAAAAATTCGAACGTAAAACTGGACCGATTCGAAATTGTACAAATATAAATAAAAAAAATCACGAGCTTGTGTAACTATGACACCGTCAAATTGTAAAAACCGTTAGGTTGTAATATTACAAGAGATGTTATAATATGCTGACAGATTGTCAAATACAAATTTCTCCATACAATTGTACATACATACATATATCATATAATCACGCCTTTTTCCCGTAGGGGTAGGCATATACCGCCACTTTCCCGTAGGGGTAGGCAGAGACCACTTCTTTCCACTTGCTACGATCCTTACATACTTCTTTCGCTTCGTCCACTTTCATTCTTACCATCCATTCCTCCTCTTACATTCAACGCAGCCAAGCGTCTCTCCATGGTCCGCTTTTCGCCTCCGCGAGAAACGAGACGTGATGGGTGGCGAACCACATCGCCGCCATTTTGGATAATTAAATTATTTTTGATTATCCATTGCGTTTCCACGGATTGGTGGAGAGAGGGTAGGAATAGGGAAAGGGAAGGACAGGTGGTGTGGAAAGGAAGATTGGTAAGTTAGAGTGGGAAATAGGGAATGTATATTACCGCCCAGGAGGGCAAAGGATAGGACAGTAATAGCTAGGGAAGCCGGGGTCGTATACCCGTATACTATACCACAACTACCGGACAGGTAAGTCGGGATAAGTATTCCATGACATACAATTGTACGCATTATTTTTTGTTATAATTATTATTATGAAAAAGCAAACAAATATGGCGGCGCGGGGCCACGTACCGTTTAACCAACCGGCACGGTAAATATTACAATACTAGCTTTTGCCCGCGACTTCGTCCGCGTGGAACATTTACTTTGGGATATCACTAAAATTTACCCGCGACTTCATTTACGTAGAAGGAGGAGCGCTTGCCCGCGACTCACGACTGCCCGCCGCACATCATTATTGCGCGCTGATTATTTTATTACTGCGATATCTTCTAAAATACATATTGAAATCAAATGATGTTAATGGCGAATTTCTTCTAAATTAAATGCTTGTAATGAATAACGTATTTATTTGGATAAGAATTAATATCATCTCTATGAAAACACCGTCACAAATAATGCTTAATTTTAGAACAAATTTGGTTAGCATAAAAAAGTTATTGTGAGCCAACCTTAAAAGATAGACATATACTGTCGCGGACTTTTTTTTAGAACTTTTAAAGGGGAACAATTCTGTCATACATTATTTTAGCGAAATTTTAACCGTTTCCGCAGCGTACGCAGCGAAAGCTCTCAAAAGGGAAAAAAAACACCCCGATTTTGAAACATTATTGATTGGAGCTCCGCTCGTATTGAGCTTAGCATGATGTTATATAGCCTAAAGCCTTCCTCGATAAATGGACTATCCAACACAAAAAGAATTTTTCAATTCGAACCAGTAGTTCCTGAGATTAGCGCGTTCAAACAAACAAACAAACTCTTCAGCTTTATAATATTATTAGTATAGAGAACGAAAAATAATGCGTACAATTGTATGGAGAAAGTATTTTGACAATCTGTCAGCATATTATAAATATCTCTAGTAATTTTTACCTTTATGTAGCTTTGTACAAATATTAAATAAAGATTTTCACGAGCTTGTGTAACTATGACACCGTCAAATTGTAAATCCGTTAGATTGTAATATTACAATCTACTTAACGGTTTTTACAATTTTACGGTGACAACTATACACCGCAAACTCCCCAAAGAAAGACGTTCAAGATTTGAGTAACACGCACATAGCATGCAACTGATTTCGCGTGTTGAGGACAAATATTAACATACAAGTTAGTGATCCACTTCGTTCGCAGGTCCACTTCCTGAGGATGCTCCGAGTTCGGGGCGAATCGCGCGTCGAGTTTTGCAACTTGCAATCATGTTTTTTTGCTTTGCAAGCAGCAAAGCAAAAAATAAAAAATATTTAAAAAAATATAGAAACCGACTTCCAAAGTAAAAGCAATAACATTCTTAAAATCACTAAAAAGTATGAAATAATTCTTATTGTCGAAATAGTTCCCTTTCAAATTCTACTAAAATGTTACTATTTTTCTACTCAATCTTCTTATTTTTGAGATCGGTACCAGCCAATTTGAACGTGAGTTCTTTAACATATTATTTGTATATATAAGGACGTAGTTGTGTTAAAATTAATATTTTTATTGAAATGATTTATACAATTATTTGGGCTGGTACCGACTTCAAAAATAAGAAGATTGAGTAGAAAAATAGTAACATTTTAGTAGAATTTGAAAGGGAACTATTTCGACAATAAGAATTATTTCATACTTTTTAGTGATTTTAAGAATGTTATTGCTTTTACTTTGGAAGTCGGTTTCTATATTTTTTTTAATATTTTTTATTTTTTTTCTTTTCAGTGGTATTATAATATTATTAACTAGTACCTGGGAGACCGAGCTTTGTTCGGAGTTGTTATAGGACGATAAAATATTCAAAAATAAATAAAAATAGAGAAAGGAAATAAAAAGAATCACAAAAATATTTATCTGACCGGGTTTCGAACCCGAGACCAATTCGTTAACAACGTACAAATTACCATTCTACCATCCAGCTGAAGCTACATTTTATCGCGGCAAAATGTACGGTTTCAGCGAGATATCCTTTTGCGCGCACGAAGTTGCGATTAACGTCTACTATAGTTTAATTATGTGTTTTCAATGTAGATGCACTTATGCATAAAACACCTCCATGAAGTTAGTTGGAGCAAGAGGTCCTACACTCACGATTTCAAAATGAAATCTACTCAAAATGCCTAATACTGAATCGGCCGGCGCAGCGCCGTGTCTCAGATTAGTTCTTAGTAAGTGATCATCTTCTGTATAAAAAAAACCCCTTTTCCCTTGGTTATTCATTGCATAAACTGCTACACCAATTTTCATAAATATTTTTTGTGGTGTTGTGTTGACAGAAAAAGTTGCGGGGAAATTAAAAATTTGTAAGAAAACGATCATTAACTTTTCTATTAAGAGTTTCCTCTATTCTTCATGGATCCCATTATCATCGTTGTTAGGGTATATACGCTTGGAACAACATAATATCACTTTCGAGTAGCTCTGAATGTTCAAAGAAATCGATGTCGGTGTAAAATACTATGAGAAATACCTATATCAACATATCATGATGTAAAGTGTGATGATAATTAAATTAAATTAAATTAAATTAAATTTCATTTATTTCGGGCGGCATAGGCCCATATTATAAATACCTTACAGACTAACATACATATTATATACTTAAAAACTACACTTTGTCACGTGTTGTCGGCGACGTGATCCGCGCTTCGTTCCGGAGTCTCCCCCGGAACCTCCGGTAGACCACACCCGTCGGCCAGAACTCCTCCACCTCGAAGGTCGACAAAAGATGCGTCGGCACTCTCACCACAAAGGAACTGAAATTGACCTTGTGGCGATACTCCAGACGTTCGACCCTTAAGGCGATGGAAGTCTTCTGGCGGATGTAGTCCACGACGTCCTCGACCTGCATAGACCAGTGCAGGCGGGATACGTACAACGGCGTCGCGGGTACTTCGCTCCGCAGGCGCAGTTCCGGTACGTAAGGTGCGGTGCCGCGGTGGTTGCGGGCGGCGGGCTTCTTCTTCTTTCTTCTCTCCACCAGTATGAAGCCCTCCTCATCGCACCTCCTGCTCTCGTCCTTGCCAGGTCGAAGAGGCTCAGCCTTGCGGCTCTCCACAGCCTTACGGCTCTCCTTCACCCCCTTTGTCTTCGCCCGCGGGGGTGGTGCGGGGCGACTGGCGACAGTCGCAAAAGTTTTCTGCTGAGTTGGTTGACTCGGCGTCTGCACGACCCGGAGGGGAAGGCGGGCGGGGGCGGCGGCGATCGCCGACTCGTCGGAATCCGCTGACACGCAAAACGATGTGTCAGCGCGCGCGCCGCCACGACGTGTGTTGACAAAGGCGGTTGAATGATCGGGTGACCTACTTACTGAATTATTACATTTTAATTGTAGTAATTCACTACGTAAGTCACGGATGGTAGATTCCGATGCATCCAACCTACCTCGCATCTCGTCCAGCTCTGCCTTCATACTGTTGAAGTTCTTCAGCAGGCTGGAGACGTCGACGTGGTCCATCGTTACTACCGGCAGCTTGTGGAGATCTTTCGCCACAAAGGCCGGCACGTCGTCTGGATCCGTCTGCTTCAGCAGGGAGATGATGTCCTGCACGCTTCGTTCGCCGCCATCTCGCCTCCGTGATGGCATGTTCGCGCTCTGGCCGAGCGTTTCATAAAGCAGCTGCTTACCCATGCAAATCTCCTCGCTTGAAAAAGAAGATTTGCAGATCTGCATGATGCTGACCTCGTCCATCGTGTCGATGGCGTGCTGGATGAACGCCAGCAACTCGTTAGCCACCAACGCCATGGTGTACGTGCAGCGGCGTAACCGCGCGACTCGCAAACAATTAAATTTGCTTCGTGTGTAATACGGAGCGCGACCGTTTCATAGCACTCAACGCACGACACTGATAATGGTGGTGGTGATGATAATTATTATTGAATAGTGACATATTATGCTTGCAGTTCTTAAAGCAATGTTAAAATTTCCAAACGTGTATATTTAAAGACTGAGGAGTTCTATTCAGTCCTTTTGGATCCAGGGTATACCTTGGCACAACTTTTACTTTTTGGTAGCTGTCAACGTTCAAAGAAGTCGATATCAGTGTAAAAACTATGAGAAACACCTAGATATCAACAAAATATCAAGGTGTATGGTGTGATAATGGTGGTGGTGACGATGATTACTTAATAGTGACATTTGCTTGCAGTTTTATAAACAATACTTGAATTTTCAAACGTGTATATTTAAAGACTGAGGAGTGCTGTTCAGCCCTTTTGGATCCAGGGTATACCTTGGCACAACATTTCACTTTTTGGTAGCTGTGAATGTTCAAAGAAATCGATATCGGTGTAAAATACTATGAAAAATACCTATATCAGCATAATTTATCATGATGTATGGTGTGATTATGATGGTAGTGGTGATGATGATTATTATTTAATACAGACATTTGTTTGTAGTTTTATAAACAATGCTGAAACTTTCAAACATATATCTTCAAAGACTGAGAAATGCCGTTCAGTGCTTTTGGATCCAGGGTATACCTTGGCACAACATTTCACTTTTTGGTAGCATTTGCTCGAGTTACTTAAAAAAAAAGTCAAAATCACTATCGGTGTCCCTATAAATTTTGAGGACTTCTCTCAATTCCTCGTGGATCCCATCACCAGATCTACCATTTGATGACAATGGGACCAATCCAGGAGTAAATCCTTTACAACAAAAAAATAATTTTGATAATCGGTCCACAAACGGCGGAGTAATCGTAACATACACAAAAAAAAAGAAAAAACATACACACGAATTGTAAACCTCCTCCCGTGTTTTGGAAGTCGGTTGAAAAAAAAAACAGCAAGCATGCAAGTTGCAAAACTCGACGCGCGATTCGCCCAAACCCGGATGCTTGCAACATTATTGCTTGTGTGGTAGTGGTGTTTGCACGATCTTGTTTTTGAGTGTATGCATAAACAGTATGGAAAGAGAGGAAGCGCATGCTTATGTGTACACTAACATATTTGCTTGCAGGTTGTGGGTATTTATTCGCAGGATATTGCTAGATATAATATTAATTAAATTAAATGCTATGGATTTCCGCAAACTAACGCTTTATTCTAGTACCTGACAAATATTGGCATTTTTTTTTAGGTGTAGTCGTAGGTGTAGATGTATGAAATGCAGGCAGTTTTGGGGGAAAAAAATCAATCTAGCTAGGTTTTATATCGCGCATTTTTAAATTATGTACGTTTTGTCTTTCGTCGTGCAACATTATATCATCAAACAATAATTCGAATGTAATAATGTCAGTCCGATTGGCAGTTTGGTTAATTTTTGCGTTGTTCGGAAATTCGGAATGAAATGGGTGGGTTCGAACCATGGTAAACCGAAAAATGTGTGATTTTTCTTTTATTATCTAATATAGCTCACTACTAGTATCTACTATAGCTCACTAGTATCTACTATACTCTGGTACTAGTTTTATGCAATTCGTTATCTAAAGGGGTAAACGAAGGTCTCGTGTGTTGATATTTCACAAGTGGATGGATCACGTTGAATTTTGGCACGCAGATAGTTGTTACAACAGACATTTGTTACAAACAAATTTATCGAAATTCATCGCTCACGGGGGTGTAATGGGGACCGAAGCGGACGAGGTCGTACGCAAAAGCGAATCAAATATAAATACTAAAAATATTCTTTAGTAATATCACGACAATATTCACACACTCATAACTTGTAATAATATAGTCCGACATACCTTTATCTCCTATCTCTAGTTTTATTTCCTCCTGTTCATCTGCGCACAGAGCTGCAGTTTGTTCCGCCGTGTCCTCGTGATATTCTTCTGTGACTGTATGTGTTGTGGGACTTTGGCTAACATATTTGTCAATAACACTCTGACTGAGCCTAACTATTTTCAATTCAAGCACCTTTGAACCTTGCCAAGCATCATTTCGGTCCAAATTCAATGAATCCTGTTTACAGCCAGCATTACTAACCAGCAGATTATTATCTTCAGATCCTTTAAGTTGATCATTTTCTTCATAGTCATTTGTATTGTTTTCATATTCATCTTCATTAATTACTACAACATTTATAATTTCAACTTAAGAAAATTGTACCTATAAACTGTCTAAATATTAGTCTAGGTAATGTATAACCTACCACGGTCATTGCATGGTTCCGTCTTCACATCTGACTCCTGTTTGATATCTGTTATAGAAGGATGTGTTGTGGAAAAATTTTTCATTTTAAAGATAGATAACTCTAACGAGGATCCAAATGTTTCAAACTGAATGTTTATCTAAAAACAATAAGATTCATTACTCAAAACAAACTAATTAATAATCTTAATAAAAACGAGATTTATCATCACCTACTTTAGTATAGTGCGGTTCAAATGAGAATAGGATCGAGTCGGCGCCATATTGTTTTGAATTTAGACTGTTATGATAGTTAAATTTATGTTTAGATAATTGATTACTATTCAACGTTTTAATTTAAATTCGATGCAAGACTATTCATATTTATATGCACATAAGTTTTTCTGAAAATAGCACTTTTCAAGTGATATTTGACAGATAAAGGTCATTGACGTTCCTATTCTCATTTGAACCGCGTTATACAAGTATTATTATTGTTTCTGTCAATTAATAAATTGTTAAACATATTTTTTTTAATAAGTAGGTACCTTATTCTGGCAGAGATTGTCAATGAGACCTCGTGTCTGAAAGGCCAACTGCTGCAGCCGGTGACACTGCCGCAGTCTCGTGTGGCAAATGTAACACATCCAGCACTCATTGCCTCTCATCTATTAACAAATATATGTTAATATTAGAATTAAGCATTTGGTCATTGTGTCACCCAACTACACAATTGTCTGACAGAAAGTCTTGTCTTCTGTGGGTATTCATAAGTCATAATAGTGGGCCTAGCAGGAACATTCGACAGCGGTGTAAACGTAAAGTTATTAATTATTGAATAACCTAACCTAACCTATCCAAGAGCATATCAGGACATGTCTAAAGAGGGTTCTGTAACTATCAAAGCCCAATAGGTCTTTTTCAAATTACTTCAAAAGTTACTGTCCAATTTCATTCAAAATAATTTTCCTGAAGTTTTTAGCATGATCTATCAGCATGGAAACATACAAGTTTATATCTCTAATAGTGTGGAAATCCTGGGGGGGACAGTACAAACCACTTTGGAGGCTGATTACTCGAAAATGGTCACAGAAGCTAGAGGCGTGGAGAGACAGATAGACAGACGGACAGACTATAAGGGTTCCTTATGTATTACGGAACCCTAAAAACGACAGCGACCATACTTATTTTACTTGATGTTACGTTTATTCCACAGTCAAATGTTCCTGCTGGGGCCCATGATGTATTCACTTGCCCCCTTAGTAATAAAAATATGTACGCAATGGTTACTGATACATTGGAAAAGTCACTTTACAGAGAAAGACAGCAACATTGAATGGAATAAAAATACTCTTTATTCGCACACTCATAAAAAACACACACACTTAATAATAATTTTCAAAGCCAATGAACTGTACAAAAAAGGCTCTTACTGCTGACAGCAGTTTTTTCCAGACAAACAAAAAAACAACAAATATAATTTGTGAAGTTGGTGTTCAATACAAAATGGTACTCACTACTCATACTAATTGTAATATTCTTTACACAGGAGCCCTACAATGTCCTACGCATTCAATACATACAATAATAGGTACTTACTACAGCTGTCGGGATTTGTTTACGTACCTTTAAGACTGCGAGATTCTCATAGACATATAACAGGTCTGTTTTATAAATATTAATAGTTCTTTTATTTATGGATAAACATAAATAGCAACAAGTTTTCTTCAACATTTTGCAATTGCAAAACTTTTTTGTGCAGTAAAAGTTAAAACTAACCTAATTTATCCTTTAAAAACATAGGTCTACTTCTTCTTCTTCTTTAATTTTTGATTTTAAATGGCGTTCGGCCAATGTTCGGCCATGGACCTAGGAATGACAACAGGACCGAGTACTGTGAGCCAAAAAACGAGCCGAGCGAGAGGTTGGAGGAGAGGCCGTGTTTTTAGGCATACAAGGCGTGATACATTAGCGTGGACAAGAAATGTTCAGACTGCAATGATGGCCTATCATGGCTATGTTTCGTCAGTCCTGCGCTATGGACTCGTAATTTGGGGAAATTCCACGCACATAGATAAAGTATTTATTGTACAAAAAAAATGTCTTCGTGCCATAGCTAAGATTCCACCATACGAATCATGTAAGCCTATATTTAAACAATATAATATATTGACTTTAACAAGCATGTACATTTTGGACATTTTTAAATTTGTAATTGACAACAATCACATTTTTACTCAATTAGTAGATAAGATACCTACAAAATATTTCAGAAATTCAAATAGACTAATCATAGACAAAACACCTAAAACAACTTTATACTTAAATAATGCATATGCAATGTGTAAAGATTTATAATAAGGTGCCTGCACATATTAAACTGCTATCAAAAAAACACTCCATAAGAGAATTAAAAAAATTGTTAATAGAGAAATCATATTATAACCTTAAAGAATTTTTAAATGACTAATATACTATGACATTAAGTATTCTGTATGACTTATGTTTATTTTTTATCTTTTGCTGAATTCGCTTAAGTAATTTGTTTTGATTATATTTTAATTCCTGACGCTATTGAAATTGCTGAATAAAAATTGTTTTCTTAACATTTTATCATAAAGATTTTATAGATTTTGACATATTTATGCACATAGTGAACTGAGTAATAATGACAGTTTGACACTTGTCAAGTTCTGTTTCTTTGTCTTCTTTTTATTTTTTAATTGTATACATTTTGTCATTATCTATTATAATAATTAATAACTTATTGCCTATGACATTGTATTTTTACTAATTATTTTAATGGTTAATATGTTATGAGTTTATTAAGATCTGTGGCTTAATTATATTAATAAGTTTACGCATCTAGCATGTTAATAATTGCACAAGCCATTTTGATGGCAGAATGTAGGATCTATTAAATTTGTAACTTTTTAAGACCTCATGTATACCACCACATTCTTGCAATAAATGATTTGATTTGATTTGTGTCCCTTTCTAGAGGGTGACAATAATAAAGGGTTTGGTTTTTGTAATAATTTTGACGGTAAAAGGCATAAAAAACCTTTAGGAAACCCTCTCTTAGCCACATTAAGAGGTCGAATTTCAGAGTTTTTGGACTATTTCAGTGTATCCATTTAAATTTCGACGGTCCACCCTATCTCCTCTTCCCCATAGATAGATTCTGCAGGTAACCACGCCTTTGTCCTCAATAGGAAGTTAAATGAAGACGATTTTAACGTGATAAAAAAGTTCTAACCTAACCCAAAACTACACAAATGGTATTTCACGCCGGGTTTTTGAGGCCGTGTTACCGCCCCGAAGGCGCTTTTAACGTGATAAAAAGTTCAAACCTAACCTAACCCAAAACTATACACAGGTTATTTCACGCCGGGTTTTTGTGAGGCCGTGTTACCGCCCCGAAGACGTTTTTAACGTGATAAAAAAGTTCTAACCCAACCTAACCCAAAACTACACACAGGTTATTTCATGCCGGGTTTTTGTGAGGCCGTGTTACCGCCCCGAAGACGTTTTTAACGTGATAAAAAAGTTCTAACCTAACCTAACCCAAAACTACACACAGGTTATTTCACGCCGGGTTTTTGTGAGGCCGTGTTACCGCCCCGAAGACGTTTTTTACGTGATAAAAAAGTTCTAAGTTCTAACCTATCCTAACCCAAAACTACACAAACGTTATATCACGCCGAGTTTTTGTGAGGCCGTGTTACCACTCTGAAGAAATTTTGAACGTGAAAGAATAGTTAACCTAACCCAAAACTACACAAACATTATTTTACGCTGGGTTTTTTGAGGTTGACATGTTTTTTACATTTAATTTATTTTGTATATTTACACATAAAACGAAATTTATATATATTTGTACTAATAAACCAGCATTATTATACACATTTCAGTAATGAAAACAGTTTAGGTACGTAAGTAACTTTTGTGAAAAACGTGAAAAAAATATTAAAATTTTAATCACAAAAACGGGTATAAAAAGTAAAACACTTATTTCCTCGCCTTAAAATTGGTAGCAAAATGATGGGGTAAATACCTTCCACAAAACCCAACCATCAAAATATATAAATTCAGACTACCACGTTCCATTTCACTACTACGTGTATTTTATTTCAAATGTAATTATCTAAATTTAGAAGCATTTCCTAAAAAAAAAATCATTGGGGGGGTCTAATAATTTAAGACTCACGAAGCCCCCTGCATCATTATTTTATTAAAATTAAAGGTAGGTACTTGTATTGAGACCCAACCCAAACTGAATAATATTGTTACGAACACACAAAGAGACTAGCGCCATCTAGCGTCAATCAATGAAACCACTTGGTGTGAACAGGGACAGCGTGAGGCCCCCTACTCAGTACTAGATGGCGCTACTGTGCGAACATTCCAGAATAAATCCAAATCAGTCACGCGAGTCGGGAACCTTCTGGAGTGGTCTGGGACTCGTTTCGGCAGGTATAAATACGCCTCAGAGATGCGAACGAGTTGAGTTCACTTTGAGCTTCCTTCGAAGCGAAACAGGCGATACAAGTGAAAACTAGTGATCGGAAGTTCGATTTGAACAGCGAAATAGGCGATATCGAAGTGAAAACTGGTGATCAAGAGTGATACCAGTGAGTGAAAACTACGACTTGGCGTACGACTAAGGACACCGTTAGTGTTTGGACTTAGTGCTTAGTGTTTGGACCTAGTGCTTAAGTAGTGTGTGAACATGATTAGTGCTAGTGGATAAAGTCTTCAAAAGAGTCAGCAGGTCTTTTACTCCAAATCTGCGAACCCTAACACGTAAAAACTGGTGTCAGAAGTGAGATTTGGAGATTCCATTGACTCCGAGAGAGGACTTCAAGGAGGGCGTCAGGACAAGGGCACAACGAGCTGCTGAGGCCACACCCACTGGGGACCAAGCTCCGCCTACCATGCCTCGCCCACTGACCATGTCCCTCAGGCTCCGCCCGCTGTGGGCCAGGCCCCGCCCACTGACCACGCGTCTCAGGCTCCGCCCACTTTGACCCAAGCCACGCACACTGGCTCCGCCCACCTGGTCACGCCCACTCAGGCCACGCCCACTGGCTCCGCCCACTGGGCCCCGCCTGCTCAAGTACTTTGGGTCTCTGGGAGAATGATGCTATGAGGGAGGCTCAAGAAAGAGATGACGATCTTCGGCACATCATCACGTGGAAGAAACGGGGTGACATAAAAACCAATTTGGAGTGAGATTGCACCCACTGGCGCTGTCACTAAGGCGTACTGGGCGCAATGGGACAGTCTGATACTTCAAAACGGAATACCCTACCGGAAATGAGAGAAGACTAACGGCAGAGAGTTCCATCTTTAGATAATTGTCCCAAGAACGAGAGTACCAGATGTTCTCCGTGAAATACATGATGGCGTATCAGGAGGTCATCTTCCTGTCAAGTGGGACGTTCAAAGTGGTACATATAGTCTAATGTATATGATTGGCAACGTAAGAAGACCCAGTTTTTTAAATAACTGTTTGCAACTTTCAAGTGGTCCTACATTACATATAGCTCTAACACATTTCTTTTGTAATTTGAAAGCTGTATTGAATTCAACAGAGTTGCCCCAGATTATAAGACCATATGATAAGACGGAAGAAACATATCCGTGATATGCACAAAGAGCTGCTGACACTGACACAGTCTTTGCTAAACGTCGCAATGCATAAACGAATTTGTCCAGCTTACTACAGATATAGTCCACGTGTGCCTTCCAGTTACAGTGTTGGTCAAACATTAATCCTAGAAATTTTATTGTGTCTACTTCATTTATATCAGTGTTATTATAAGTAATTATTGTAGGTATTTTTATTGCGTTATAATATTTAAATTGCATTATTTGTGTTTTACTCAGATTAACCTGTAAGTCATTCTTGTCTAGCCAGAATATTATGTCATTAAGTGCATTGTTAATTTCTTGTTCGTATAATAAAATATTTTGGCATTTCACTAATATCGTTGTGTCATCAGCAAATAAGACACTAGGATGATTTGTTGCTGTTGTGATGTCATTGATATGTAAGAAATAGGAAGGGACCAATCATACTCCCTTGTGGTACCCCTAAGTCTATGTATGCGTATTTTGATTTGTATGTTTTTTTATATTACCACAATTTTTTGTAATTTTTGTACATACTTTTCTGTCACATAAATAAGATTTTATCCAGCCGTATGCTTTTTCTCTAACTCCATATCTTTCCAATTTATACAATAATATGTTATGATTAACAAGGTCAAAGGCCTTTGTCATATCTAGGAAAATTGCAGTGATAGGTACATACTTTATGATTTAAACTATCATGTACTATTTTGCTCAAATAAAAACAGGCATCTGTAGTCGAACTATTGTCACGGAAACCAAACTGTTCATCAACCAACAGGTTTTCAGAAATAAAGAAACTTTTAATATGTTTTAACATTATTTTTTCAAAGATCTTTGCGAATGTGGGAATTAATGTTATTGGACGGTAATTATTTACCTAATTCTGTTCTATCGTCTTTCTTTAACAAAGGCTTAATAATTGAAATTTTTAACCGGCTAATACTTGATAATGTTACGTTTATTCCATAGTCAAATGTTCCTGCTGGGGCCCCTGATGTATTCACTTGCCCCCTTAGTCATAAAAATATGTACGCAACGGTTACTGATACATTGGAAAAGTCACTTTACAGAGAAAGACAGCAACATTGAATGAAATAAAAATACTCTTTATTCGCACACTCATAAAAAACACACACACACTTAATAATAATTTTTAAAGCCAAGGAACTGTACAGTGGCGGACTAAGCCCGTCAGGGGCCCGGGGCGGCAATGCCGAATGAGGCCCCCCCGCTTAAAAACCGGTCAAGTGCGAGTCGGACTCGCGCACCGAGGGTTCCGTACAAACTTATAATAAAAAATAATGGTTCACAGCTTATGCATAAGGTTTATATTTATGAAATTAAATGATTTTTTTTTATATTTGAGTTCATTGAATGAAAGGTAAATTGCGGTTAACGATTTAATAATATAGCCCTTTATTTCCATGCTTTACATAGTTTTTTTTTAGTTTTTAATGTTTTACAAGCTAAGAAAATTATATTTGAAAATTAGGGTACATATTGAATTACTTATAAAATGTTTCTTATGTATTAGTTTTTTTTCGGCATGGCTCCTCTCCGGATAAAGGCCTCCTCCAACTTTTCCCATTGTTTTCGGTATGTTGTCTTTGTCATCCATTCCTCGCCCGTTATGTTTATGATTTCGTCGACCCATCTATCCTTAGGTCTTCCTTTGCTTCTCTTTCCACCTGGGCCTTTCCACTTGGTGACTCTCTTTGTCTTTCACACGGGCAACGTGGCCAGCCCATCTCAATTTAAGTTGTTGTGCATGTCGTTCTGCATTTATGAGTTTTGTCTTTTTACGATAAACATTGCTATTTTGTTTGTCGATAAGTTTGATACCCAGTATGCTTCTTTCTTTTGCGCGCTGACACGTCCGAATTTTGTTTTTTGTTTTTTCTTGAAGTAGCCACGTTTGTGCTCCATGTAACAGGCATGGCAATAAGCAGGAGTCCATTACCTTCTTTTTGAGTTTCATAGGGAATTTGGCGTTTAAAATTTCTTTGAAACTCCAGTACTTTCTCCAAATCATATTAATACGGCGTTCTAATTCATCTTCGTGGCGCGTCTTCTCAAAGGATATTCGTTTTTCGAGGTATTTATTAGCTGTCCACGTATTGAATTTGTGTATTGTTTACGTATATGTCGTTTTTTTACACTATTTGTCGTTTTTGAAGTGTTCATTTGTAAACCAATTTTTCTGCTTTCATAATCTAACTCACTTAATCATTATTTGTAGTTCTTTTGATGTTTTTGCAAAAATAATGATATCGTTAGCAAATTTTAAATTGTTAACAAACTCCGTGTCTACTTTTATTCCTTTTTTTTACAATTTTACTGTTTACGATTTATGACGTATTAAAAAAAACTACTTACTAGATGTCGTTCAAACCAATTTTCGGTGGAATTTTGCATGGTAATGTACATCATATATTATGTTTTTTAGTTTTATCATTCTCTTATTTTAGAAGTTATAGGACACAAATTTTACCACTTTGGAAGTGTCTCTCACGCAAACTATTCAGTTTAGAAAAAAATGATATTAGAAACCTCAATATAATTTTTGAAGACCTATCTATAGATACTCTACACGTATGGGTTTAATGAAAAAAAAATTTTGACTTACAGTTCTAAGTATGGGGATCGCTCAAAATTCATTGCTTTTTTTCAATTTTTGTGACAGACAGACAGACAAACTGACATGACGAATCCATAAGGGTTCCGTTTTTTGACTTTTGGCTATGGAACCCTAAAAATGTAGTTAATGTTTATTTCGTTAAAATCTGGTAAGTGAAACTTAAATTCGAATTAAATTATTACAGCCATAGTTATATAATATTAAAAAGAGGTAGATATGTTATAAACGCGTAAAAATGAAGGCTCGAATTGGCCCGAGTCGGGCCAATTTTGATTAGTGTGCTCCGCGAGTAATAGCGTGTTTTGTGTTACTATGCGACTTTGACGCATTGACACGCGCCCCATGTCAATGTGTGTCGTGGCACAAAAATATTGTCAGTTTTGTAAGGATAAAATGTATCTATGTAATAATTAATCAAAGATTACAGCTAAATAAACATATATGCCTACAATATGGAATGGATATGGGCGAGGAAAATAAAATACAAATCGATCGACAAAAAAATTAGATAAAATAAAAGATATATTTTTTTTGTAGCGTGTTATATGTGTTTTCGTGCCTTCAATTTACTGAACTCCTCAATAACTTCTGTGAAACCGATTTCTTTGGAAATTTTTCTTTCTATTGCCATTTGACTATTTTCCATAGGACTTGTAGTTTTGCCGGAAATTGAGATAAACCGTCTTCTACCCTTAAAAACTCACCCACTTCCCAACCTCAAATCGCCCGTAAATTATTTTTTCTTTTATTTTTTAATATTCTCTTCCTTTTCCAATGGGTTTCATACTATATTTTCTTTACACTTTTGACCATTTTCAATGGTAAAAGCCCTAGTCTATCAGCTTCATTATTGATTTGACGATATAGATAATAGATATACAAATGTACAGAGACTTTGCCATACAACAAGGACCACTCGCAAAATGCAAGAACTGAAGCAATGTACTCGTAGGTGCATGTTAACTAGAAACTACGGATCATAATTTCTAGGCTAATTATATTATGCAGAATTAGTTACTTTTTCCAAATACTCGAAAATGCACTTACTCAACTCTAAACTCATTTACTTTTATTCCGCACCAAAAATCAAAAATACTATTACGCTTTTTAATGAAATTACTTTGAAAAAAATTAAAAAAAAAGGCTTATCCGTTCGCAAAAATATCGGAACACACTAATAAGGGGCCCATACATGATCCGGTCTGCCTTCAGTTCGGCCTGAACGGATGCAAAATCGTATCCTCTGTGTGCAATTTCAAGATCGCATCAGTCGGCCGTACGGACTGAAACGATTCGTTCCAGTGTTGCCAGCTCTGTTTTTGTGAAACTATTAAACTCGTATTGAATTCCACTAAAAAATACTAAAAAACTACTAAAGAAGCTACTTAGGAATTCCTGAAGCCCCCCAAAAACCATTGCATTTTAGGTTTTGTTATATTACATTTTTTTCATTCATTGAATTTTACTATAAATTTTACCATTAAATTAAAATATACTAGCAAATATTACGTATATAGTATTTAAACGGGTAGTTTTTAAGAAAATTACGGACGAATGTATTATTATGATAGGTTATTTTTTTGTGTTTAACCTAGGCCATTTTGCATATGATTACTGTCTGGCTCTTTCCTACTAAAACACTACTAATAACTAAATTTCTACCAAGGAGGGAATAAAATACTCAATTTAGTAAAATTTTGTAAAATAACTAAGTTGGCAACATTAATTCTGGCCTGACCGAGCGGCCTGAACGCGCGGCCTGTCCGGACCGTGTGTGGACAAATCGCTTCAGTTCTTGCCCGAGCCGCGGCCGTGCGGGCGTGTATCGTGTTGTATGAGTTTTCGCGGTGTTTAAATACAAAATTGATAAACACGACCGTAGCGCGCGGCAAACCAGAATGGACTGATACGATTTTTCCGTGTGTGGGCCCAAATCCGATCAGGCCGAACTGACGTAAATTGGGTTGGATGCGATTTTTTCCGTGTGTGTGATCGAATCCGTTCAGGCCGAACTGACGTCAGTTCTAACTGAAACGATCGGTCTCTCGTCTGTGGGGGCCTATAAACTATTAAACATCAACGTATTGAAATTTAATACCTATATTTTAAATGAGGCCAATGTTTATTTTTCGACGTAAATACAATATAGTGAATGTAAATGTAGGCGTAAAAGAGTGAATTATTTGCACTCCATTCATTCAGGGATTCCTGAAGAAGTACCCGCTACAAAGACGGGAATTCCCCTAGCGTATTGGTCGCGTTCAGCAAAGTTAAATGAATATTAGTACCGCGTAAAAAGTCAAGATAGCTGTAGTGTTTTGATCTTGATGAAATTATGTAGGTACCAAGCACATTTTTTAAGTCTTGTTTAGGATTTCATCAGGGGAACGCGGAGGCATTTGGGGGCCCCCCAAAACCAGCAAAGTTAAATGAATATTAGTACCGCGTAAAAAGTATAGATAGCTGTAGTGTTTTGATCTTGATGAAATTATGTAGGTACCAAGCACATTTTTTAAGTCTTGTTTAGGATTTCATCAGGGGAACGCGGAGGCATTTGGGGACCCCCCAAGACCAGCAAAGTTAAATGAATATTAGTACCGCGTAAAAAGTATAGATAGCTGTAGTGTTTTGATCTTGATGAAATTATGTAGGTACCAAGCACATTTTTTAAGTCTTGTTTAGGATTTCATCAGGTGAACGCGGAGGCATTTGGGGGCCCTCCAAGACCAGCAAAGTTAAATGAATATTAGTACCGCGTAAAAAGTCTAGATAGCTGTAGTGTTTTGATCTTGATGAAATTATGTAGGTACCAAGCACATTTTTTAAGTCTTCTTTAGGATTTCATCAGGGGAACGCGGAGGCATTTGGGGCCCCCCAAGACCGGAGGTCCGGGGCGGGCCGCCCCTTCCGCCCCCCGGTTAGTCCGCCACTGGAACTGTACAACTCTCGGGCTCTTACTGCTGACAGCAGTTTTTTTCCAGACAAACTAAAAAAACAACAAATATATTTGTGAATAAGGAAGTTGGTGTTCAGTACTCACTACTCTGTACTCATACTAATTCTTTACACAGGAGCCCTACGCATTCAATACATACAATTATACTACGGCTGTCGGGAATTGTTTACGTACCTTTAAGACTGCGAGATTCTCATAGACATATAGCAGGTCTGTTTTATAAATATTAATAGTTCTTTTATTTACGGATAAGCATAAATAGCAACAAGTTTTCTTCAACATTTTGCAATTGCAAAACTTCTTTGTGCAGTAAAAGTTAAAACCATGAAGGAGTACCAGGAGTCCGAACGGTATAGGCTTTTTAATAATAATTATGTACACAATAATAGGACCAGATCTTAGTTCTCTTTTCTGCCGCTAGGCGTGCGAGACCGACGAGTACCGAGTGTTGCCAATACTATTATATCGAGTGTTGCCAATACTATTATTTATTACAATTATTTTTAAATTACCGTTAGGCAATTACCGTGTTCTACGGTATCTATTTTTCGAGAACAGTTTCTAAGAATTTCCTAAAAATTTTATTTAATAAGATTTCAATCTTTCCAGAGTTGTCAATAGCAACTTTAAACTTCCCGCGTAATTTCAAACGAGTGCATGTCGGACCGTCGCGCGCTCTACCGGCAAAAATCTGTCCCCGTAATTGAGACCATTATTTTAACATTACGTTCGGACTCCTTGTTATCTATACTTCGTGGTTAAAACTAATTTAATATAACCTAACGTAGGACTACTTCTTCTTCTTCTTTAATTTTTTTTTTTAAATGGCGTTCGGCCATCGTTCGGCTCATGAAGCATAGATACCAGGAGTCCGAACGGTATAGGCTTTTTAATAATAATTATGTACACAATAATAGGACCAGATCTTAGTTCTCTTTTCTGCCGCTAGGCGTGCGAGACCGACGAGTACCGAGTGTTGCCAATACTATTATTTATTACAATTATTTTTAAATTACCGTTAGGCAATTACCGTGTTCTACGATATCTATTTTTCGAGAACAGTTTTTAAGAATTTCCTAAAACTTTTATATATTAAGATTTCAATCTTTCCAGAGCTGTCAATAGCAACTTTAAACTTCCCGCGTAATATCAAACGAGTGGATGTCGAACCGTCGCGCGCTCTACCGGCAAAAATCTGTCCCCGTAATTGAGACCATTATTTTAACATTACGTTCAGACTCCTTGTTATCTATACTTCGTGGATCCTACAAAAATTTTCTAATGTCTAACCCATGAAGCATAGATACCAGGAGTCCGAACTTTAGGCTTTTTAATAATAATTATGTACACAATAATAGGACCAGATCTTAGTTCTCTTTTCTGTCGCTAGGCGTGCGAGACCGACGAGTACCAAGTGTTGCCAATACTATTATACCGAGTGTTGCCAATACTATTATTTATTACAATTATTTTTAAATTACCGTTAGGCAATTACCGTGTTCTACGGTATCTATTTTTCGAGAACGGTTTCTAAGAATTTCCTAAAACTTTTATATAATAAGATTTCAATCTTTCCAGAGCTGTCAATAGCAACTTTAAACTTCCCGCGTAATTTCAAACGAGTGCATGTCGAACCGTCGCGCGCTCTACCGGCAAAAATCTGTCCCCGTAATTGAGACCATTATTTTAACATTACGTTCAGACTCCTTGTTATCTATACTTCGTGGATCCTACAAAAATTGTCTAATGTCTAACCCATGAAGCATAGATACCAGGAGTCCGAACTTTAGGCTTTTTAATAATAATTATGTACACAATAATAGGACCAGATCTTAGTTCTCTTTTCTGCCGCTAGGCGTGCGAGACCGACGAGTACCAAGTGTTGCCAATACTATTATACCGAGTGTTGCCAATACTATTATTTATTACAATTATTTTTAAATTACCGTTAGGCAATTACCGTGTTCTACGGTATCTATTTTTCGAGAACAGTTTCTAAGAATTTCCTAAAACTTTTATATAATAAGATTTCAATCTTTCCAGAGCTGTCAATAGCAACTTTAAACTTCCCGCGTAATTTCAAACGAGTGCATGTCGAACCGTCGCGCGCTCTACCGGCAAAAATCTGTCCCCGTAATTGAGACCATTATTTTAACATTACGTTCGGACTCCTTGTTAACTATACTTCGTGGTTCGGCTTAAAACATAGGTCTACTTATTCTTCTTCTATAATTTTTGTTTTTAAATGGATAACTCTCAGACCAAGTCTGAGATGGTTATTAGCTAGTTTCAAGTTCAAAAGGCGGGAATAGAATTTTTGTTATAGTTTTCAACATCGTATTTCTAAATCGTCAAGTTCAAAGTCTAGTCAAGTCAGAGAACAGTTCATCGTCTGGCTAGGGCCGTAGCTAGGGGGGGGGGGGGGGGCATTGTGGGGCATATCAATCAAGGAGCCGTATCAATAATTATATGGCGCCCCCGGACTACAGGACGTGTTGCTCTCGCGTTATTCCACTGTTGATTTGATGATCAGTCATTTTTTTCCCTAGTTTCGAGGTTTCCAGAAATAAAAATAGGTACTATAATATGTAATCAATAGCTCGCTCGCTATTGATTACTTATAGTACCTATATTTTACTGTAACTTTTGCAGATTACTTAATAACCATCTTATTACCGGTATAATATTCAGCTAATGATTTTAATACAAAGACTAGCATTAACTGCCCGCGGCTTGCTTCGCCCGCGTTTAAGTAGGTTTTAAACTTTCATCCCCTATTTTACCCTCCTGAGGGTTGAAATTAGAAAAACCTACGTCATACGAGAAATATGCTAAATGTCAAATTTCTAGCCTAGGGTTTGGCCTGTGCGTTGATACATCAGTTATTCAGCTTTGCCTTATAAATATGTATAAATTAAGTTTGGCGTGGCTCATTCCACCGTTTCGTCCGGATCGTCATTCCAGGCCAGAAAACCTTATTAATATTACAGTCAGTGAAAATGTTTTAATTGTTTAAGTTCATGATTAATTTGATCTCAAAGATGCATGTTTCATTTGATCTCTCAATTCATTAAATAAAAAGATCTTGGAACAAAAACATGTCAAGATTTCATTCCTTTCCTTATCCAAATGATCACCTAGGTGTTTTCCAGATACTTTAGAGTACTTTCTTCCAATAAATGTTCAGGTTTTTTGTAATGATATATCAAATTACTTAATAGCAATTAATAATCCATAGCATATTATGTTTAAATGAGTGCGTAGTATATATCGTCGGTCGGATTCATTACCGGAACATTTCCAAAATTACGTGTTTTAAGATGAGTATGTAGAATGGTAGGGAATTGAATAGTTTATCCAAATCACTAACGGTACAACTCAAATGTCATTTCTCTTTGACAGAAAACTATTTATTCTGATAAAGAAATATAGATTTTAGTGATCTCTTCGTTTTCAGTATCAGTTTATTTAGAAATGTCCCACTGGCACCCTAAATTTTAAAGTGAAACCATGATTCATTAATCGAATATTTCGAAATGTTCCAGTATGGTTCTGAAATTCTTCACTTGATTATTGTTTATTCGTGTTATGTGCCAGTCGCGCTTTGAACGCTCAGTGTAGTGGTCAGACGAAGATTGAGATTTGATAAAATAAATTGTAAAAATGAGTTCCAGAGCTAAAAGATTGCTTAAATTAGCAATGACAAGGAGTTCAGAGAGTGATGATGATGAGTTTAACTGTAAGTTTTATACAAATACAATTTTTCGTAACATAACCTCACTTTTCGTTTTTGTGTGAATGTTTTAAAATTAATTTAACTAAAAGTGAAATAGTGACTAAAAAACAAGTTTCAGATAGCTTATAATGCAGTATGGGTCTCTTTTTGCTTAAGTTAAACAAAGAAGTAGGTTATTTATTGCCTATAACATACTAGGTAACCTACTTAATCCTAAAATAACTAGATACTTTTATGGAAATTCTTTATCAAATTATAGAAAAGGACTGATAAATGCTGCTTTCGTTAGCTTATAGGTATTTTGCTTGTCTTTTTTTCTTGCTGGGTGGTGGGTGTGTGGTGGAATTTCCGTTCATTCCAGAGACAAAATTAAATGCTGTTCATAATGAAAATTCTGCGCTTAATGTTGTCGAAGAGCAAGAAGATCATCAGATCAAACCGGTTGAGATAATGAGTGGGCAACACATCCTTTGTAAGTACCTAGGTACCTTCGTATGTACCTAATTAGCTAGATAAATACTTAGAAGATCTTAGAGGACGTCATGGTAATATCGGTTGATGTTTAGCACAGGCTGACAAAGATGGTGCAAGGGAACATATAAATTCTTATCCGAGAAAAGAGTCGCATTACTGTCGGGCAAGTTCTACAAAAGATTATCTGGATGGTGATTTAAACTTGACTATGATGTACCGACAGTATAAGGAATGGTGCCATCAGAATAGTAAATCTATTATCAAGCAAGGAACCTATGAATATATTTTTCGAAACGAGTTTAACATTGCATTTCACAAGCCCTGTTGGCGATGATAAGTTACAACTGATGCACAATTATGAGAAACATTTAAAAGAAAGAGATTTGTGCAGATCGGAAAAGAAAGCTGACATAGAAACATGCAGGAATGATCCTAATAAGC
Source organism: Glaucopsyche alexis (assembly GCA_905404095.1). NCBI lineage: Eukaryota > Metazoa > Arthropoda > Insecta > Lepidoptera > Lycaenidae > Glaucopsyche > Glaucopsyche alexis. The sequence goes on along the minus strand of FR990063.1, from coordinate 4,117,790 downwards.
TAATTTGTTGTTTTGACATGCAGGCAGTTCTTCAGACACCATGCGGGAACGATTCTCTATTTTTTTATAAAAGAAGACTTAATGTGTACAACTGCACTGTATATTATGACGTTGTATCAAAAGCTGCGTATTGCTACCTGTGGAATGAATCGTTAGGGGGAAAAGGTTGCGATGAAGTTGGGACGTGCATTTACAAATTTTTGAAAAACTTTTTTTCCAACACAGTGGGTGTTGGAAAAAAAGTTTTTTTCTACACTGACAATTGTTCTGCACAGAATAAAAATAAATATTTACTAAGTCTCTACCACTATGCTATCAAAGTTTTGGGTGTTGTGTCAATAAAACACAAATACTTAGTTGTTGGACACACCCAGAACGAAGGTGACAGCGTGCATAGCACAATTGAACGGGAGAAGGCACGAATACTGAAAAATGGATCAATTTTTGTACCAACACAGTGAAAAACGTTAATACAATGCGCCAAGAAGACTGGAACTCCATACGCAGTACATGAATTAGACTTTAGTGATATTCTCGATCTAAAGGACCTCGTAACGCAGTTTGGTAAAAACTTCACGGTAAATAATGACGGTGATCGTGTTGTGTGGAATGACATCAAAAAAATCTTCATGCAAGCGTCTTCTCCATACTTAATTTTTTATAACGACACCTATGATCAAAATGCAACGATGAAGCGCTTAAATGTACGCAACAAAATGAGAGGCAGAGGTGGTGTAAATGTTGAACTAAATTTACAATATAAGTACCACCAGCGACCAAAGATATCAAGCCTAAAGAAAAAAGACTTGCTTGCTTTATGCGACTCAAATGTTATTCCAAGAGTATACCGAGAGTATTACTCAAGTTTGGAGGCTGGAGACAATCATATTGAACCCGATGAGCTTAACGAAAATGATTAATTTCACGCACCTTTATTATTACAAGATTTAACTGATTTCTTTAATTTTTTTAAATATTAATAAACCATTAAGGTTTCCAAATTGATTGGTTGTTTAATTTCATTACTGGCTTATTTAGAAATATTCCAAATAGTTCTTAGATTTTCAGGAAATTTTTAATTCATTATTGGAACATTTTAAAAAAATACTGATAACTCATTAATTACAAATGATATCCTGAATCTTAGTAATACACAATAAACTTGGCTATAATCTGCATATAATTCAATAAAAAAAATATTACTAAATGGTCTCTAGATAAAATAAAATAACATTGGAATATTTTCAAAAACTTTAAACCTTAATTACTCAGAACAGGCCATTTTGAAATGTTCCATTACTGTTTCCGACCGACGATATAAAGAATCGACATTTAAATTTTGTCAAACGAAAAACGTCATTCCCTTCCACAAACTTTGCAACTGAAATTATTGTATGTTCCCATCTCTATTTCTACTTTAGCTTAATGCGTACCCCTCGACTTGTGTCTTTCTGCCTGCTGAAATAGTTCACTACCGAAGAACGTGCGTATCTACAGCGGAAAATATTTTCGGTTTTATGTTTAAAAATGGCTTTTGTCACAGGTAAGTACTCATTACATTCCATCGCATTGTAAAGTAAATCCATGATCGAATTCATTATTTTTTATATATAACGATAGTTTATAGTTATGTTTCATCACATTATTCGTATTATAGTTATTGCACTATTTATTTTGAAATAAATCTAGAAAATCTTGCGAAATCTCATTCCTTTCCACTTCATTACATTCCGTTCCCTTCCAAATTTTAGAGGGAGAAGAATGAGAGGATTTGGAAGGTAGTGATTTTTTTGTGAATATAAACTAATGAGGGTCGTGTTTTTAAATAAAATAATGTAAAATTCAATTAAATTATATCTAATGGGTTCAGTATTTACTAACTCATTTGCTTGTGTTGTATGTGGCATTTTTCGCGGGATATTGCAGAGTAAAGATACAATCGATGTTCTTTTTTGTCCGACCCATATTCCCAGTTTTTTCGGGGTCGCGTCTCCTGTACATCGCCAGTACTTTCTGTTCTAGGTTGTCTGGCTTTCCTGTTCTATCTCTATCTTATTGTTCCACCAAGTGGCGACCGGCTTTTAACGACTCTCAGTCATGTTTGGCATATTGCGGGCTTTTTATAGCTTTGGATAAGACCATACCAGCAGCGTAGGCGGTTCTCTCTAACTTTTTTAACAACAGGAGCTACTTTGAAGCAGCCTCATAAACTAATACTCGTTACAGACTACCCATTTGAACATTTTCATCTTGTTGTAGTTGTTCGTGATCTTTTTCATAGTCCAGCATTCTGCATCATAGGTAAGTCGGCCTCACGACTATCGTGTATATTTTCCCTTTGATCTTGATGGACATTATGAAGAATAGAGAATGCCGCTGTAGCCCTGCTGAATTTATATGGCGTTTGACAACTTAATCGACATTTGCGTTTGATGTTTTAACGGATCCGAAGTACTTGAAACACTCTACCTTTGGCATCGTTGCTTACATTGTCCGTTCCTCCGTAATCGCACTCTATATAATATTATGTCTTACTGTGACTGATACGTAGCCCATGCTTTTCTATGTTCTGTATCCAGATTCTGTTGTTTATCCATGATGTTTCCAAGATGTTTTTCCATTAATATTCGGATTGTCTGATTTGCGTCAATTTTCCGGGTATGAAGTAAATTTTTGCTATTGCCAACCAAAACGGTTTCCTCTTGTGTTAATAGATCCTCCCGTTGATAGCCCTCCCGATAACCTATATGAAGTAACGGTTCGCTTGGAAATTCCTTGTTAATAAGCTGTTCATTCCTAGTAGGTTAATAGGTATGTACTCCTTCGACCTTACCGTGATGTGCCTTTTTTGATGTTAGTAGGATTCCTTGGGTATCTCTTATGTACCTATTTGTTGCGTTTGACATCTAGCTTTAGTCTATGTTGCTGGCCGGCAACCTTATAGGTGGTGTTCATAATAATATCGCAGCTCGGGACTGTGCTACTGCCGATTCTACAGTGTTTATATATGGTGCAATATTTATCTAAATTAGATTTTGTCAGGCTTTGAGAGCAATATTTTATTTAGATTTTATTAGTTTATTAGTTTTGTGATTTTTTTTACCCATATTTTACTACCTACCACGGTTCTCCTAGTGGTTTTTTAGTATGTAAAAGTATTTATTCTAGTTTATAATACTTAAATATTCTAATTAAACGTAAAATTTTTCATTATCTATTTATTTATTTATTTAAGGACCAAAAACAGCTTTGCATCAAAATTGGCATTATAATAAAATACATTAAAATTTACAGCTAGATAGGTACAACAACTAATTACATTTGGTCACAACATGCATTGGAACACTATTTTTACCTACAAATTTAACCTACAAATTTGATTACTATGTTACTAACAAGTATAGCTAAAATAGGTACATATTTTACAAGATAAAAGATCCTTATTAAAAATTACGAAATTACATTAAAGACTAATTAACAAAATAATAAAATGAAATTGGAATTAAATTGGTAATAAAATAATAATAATTTAAATAAATTAATCACTTATTTTAATTAAAGCTATCTGGAACGTGGTTAATTTTTTTTAAACAATATTTTTAATTTTTTAAGGCTATCAAAAAATACATCAACCTGATCTGAAATGCTATTAAACAAGTTTACAGTTCTGGAAAAGGGAGAATTTTTACGAAGGTTCGTGCGGCATCACTTATGTGTATTTTGAGAACAATGGGACTGGATAACGCGGCATACGGTGGGGTATTCTGAAAGATATCTTTGACAGTAAATCTGCAGAGTTAATTGCTCCATGCTAGATTTTGTAGAACATGGACGCATCCAGTATAGCACGTCTTGATTCGAGGCTCTGCATGCCCAAGATACGTAACTTGTCCAGATAAGATTTGTTGGGTTCAAAGATATTTTTAAAGCACTTACTTTTTAAGAAACGCTTTTGTAGCTTTTAAATTCTTTCAGTATGAATCTTGTAAGTGGGAGACCATACTGAACTACAGTATTCAAGTTTACTTCTAACTAAAGAATTGAATAGGAGTATGAGAGTCTGTGGTCTCTTAAAGGCTTTTCCGTTACGAAGAATAAATCCCAATGATCTGCCGGCAGAACCTATAATGTTATCGACATGAGCTATAAAACGAAGTTCACTATCCATTAGAACGCATAAGTCACAAATTTCGAATACAGAGCTGACAACGTCGTCACGAAGAGTATAGGTGGTCTCAAGTTTATTACGCCTACGAGAAAACCTCACGTGAAAACACTTTGATGTCAGATCCATCTTGTTGTTTTGGCACCATTTTACTAAGCGGTTCAAATCATGTTGCGACAGGAGTTGGTCAATCTGTTTACCACGCGAGTAAGTTTTAAGTCGTCGGCAAACATATAAATGTTCGAGTTATCGATGGCGTCACTTAAATCGTTAATGAATATATTGAAGAATAGCGGACCCGAAATTGACCCTTGGGGCACACCAGAGGTACAGCTAAAGGCACTGGACTCATAACCGTCGATTACAACAGACGCCTTACGAAGGTGTAGATATGATTGACACCATTTTAGAAGTGATCCAGATACACCGTATCCACGTAATTTGTTAACAAGTATTTTGTGATCAACCCTATCAAAAGCCTTCGAAAAATCAGTGTAAATAGCATCAATTTCAGATCCCTTATCAACAGCGTCAATCAAGTCAGTTGTGTAGGAGAGAAGATTTGTTTGAGTTGATCTTTTTGACATGAAACCGTGCTGGAATTGACTGATGCTGCTTCCAAGGTGATCGTGCAAATGTGAATAGACTAATGATTCAAAGACTTTTGATACGGTAGACAATATAGAGGCCTGTAGTTGGATACGGAGTAGTTGGTATGTTTCCACAATGTCCCTACATTGTGGAAACATACCAACTACTCCGTATCCAGCCAGCCTCTAATGAGGTGTTAAAAATTAATAAAAGTGGTAAAGCTAAAGATTTAGCACATCTCTTTAAGAATATAGGAGGTATGTTGTCCGGTCCTGGGCCTTTAGTGCAGTCTAGTTTTTTTAACATTACGAATACGTCATGCAACCTTAATTTGAATAATGGTATATTAGAACCACATGTTTGAAGTAATCTTCAGTTCCGCTAGGAGAGACCCCACTATTCACGCGATATACAGTAGAAAAGTGCTTTGCAATAAGTTCGCATGTTTTATCTGGCGAGTTTGCAGTGTCAGTATCCAAGTGCATGCGAGATGGGTAGCTAGAACTCGATTTACGCAAGTTTTTCAGATGAGTCCAGAAATATTTCGGATTTTTAATGATTTGCGCTTCAATGTTTTCGATATATGCCCTATAATTACTAGAAATGAGATTATCACAGTCCTTGCGCAAGTATTGGAATTCAATTTTGTCGAGAGGATTTTTGTACTTTTTATAATTGGTGTGACATTTCCACTTCAGTTTTAGCAATCTTATAAGGTTTGGAGAAAACCAAATTGGTCCTTTCGGCTACAAGTCGAGGGTACATGAGTTTTTATAATATCATTAAGAATGTCATAAAATTTTGAAATCTTGAAATTCGCAGAGTTCATTAATCCATTGTACTTTTTCAAGGCTTTGGTTAATAGCATTGTAATCAGCTGAGAAGAACTTCAACCTTTTAGCTGTATTTTTATTTACTTTGATTTAACAAAAGACCAGAATAGCTTTGGATTCTTTTTTATGTTATCCTGTGAAAACTCAATGAACTGTTTATAGCAACGTTTAGACATTATTTTGTCTAATGTCGCCATGGCAACCATACTGTTTCCATTTTTTGTGAAATTTATCTTTTTCTTTGCTTAACTTTATGAGAGGTATAGTCAGTAGTATCAGTCAGTCAGCAGACGACAAAGCTGCCCTTATTATAGTTGCAAAACTTCTGAAAAATTCCGAATAATTCCGGAATACTTCTGGGAAAGTTTCTTTAAATTAGAATTATTCAAAATATTTTTGCTGAAAAATCGTATTTTGCATCAATCGTCGATCGCCGCCGCTGCCACACGAGCGCGGCGAGACGGCGGCGCGGGAGGGAGGGAGATGCTCCCCGGAGAAGTTTTCCCCCGCGCGAGAAAAATTCGTACCCCGCAATCGAATGTTTCCGTCGAATATTTCGCCGGAAAAATTCAATGGTAATATACCTAGATGTTAGTTTATGGTGTATGGTGGTTGAATGAATTATTTGTTCAGTGGCACATACGTAAGTAAAATATAAATGTTTATTTTATTATAAATGGGATTGATCAAGTATATAATGTTGATATTTTTTGTATGTACAATAGCTCTGTACGCATCGGTTTTGATGCAGTTTTCAGAACAATATTATTTAGTACCTACTATATGTATACGTGACATAAAAAAATGTTGAAATAAATAATGTTTAAATAAGTACCTAAGTAAAAAGATGGAACATGTAGTAAGGACGAGAAATAAAAATACGTGTACCTAGCTCGAATTATAATATGTATTAGAATATCTATACTAATATTATAAAGCTGAAGAGTTTGTTTGTTTGTTTGAACGCGCTAATCTCAGGAACTACTGGTACGAATTGAAAAATTCTTTGTGTTGGATAGTTCACTTATCGAGGAAGGCTTTAGGCTATATAGCATCATGCTAAACTCAATACGAGCGGAGCACCAATCAAGAATGTTACAAAATCGGGGGTTTTTTTTTCCTTTTGAGAGCTTTCGCTACCAGGGCCGCCGCTAGCTGTTTCGTCGCCCGCGTGCAATACCGATTATGCCGCCCTACGATTACATAATTTCTCTGAGTTTTGTCAAAGAAATGGTAATTAATGTTTTCTAATTATGGTGGGAAAAAGAAAAACAACGATAGTAAGAACAAGTAGCTACATAATTTTTGAATATTTTATTTCAAATATTATGTAGCTACTTATTATTTTTATTTACTGATGTGTAAAACTATATACTTACTTAGGTACCTACTTAAATATTTAGCTCTCTACAAAAATTTAACTCTTTCTAAAAAACGAACCCACACGACATTTTCTGCAATAAGTCCATCTCAATCTTAACACAACCTATTCATAAACTTAATAAAGGGTGGCCTTTAAAAATAGGGGTAGCCTGAATTTATAAATTTTGATGGTCGGGTTTTGTACTTACTTATAAAGAAAATACTTAAAATTGGTACCAAAATGACGGGGTTCTTACTCCATCATTTTGGTACCAATTTTAGAGCTAGGAAATAAGTATTTTACTTTTTATAACATTTTTCTGATTAAAATTTTAATATTATTTTTCACGTTTTTCACAAAAGTTAGTTTGGTAAATCTGTTTTTATTACTAAAATGTATATAATAATACTGGTTTCAACATATAATAATTTATAAATTTCGTTTTATGTGTAAACTAGCGACCCGCCCCGGCTTCGCACGGGTACAATACTGATACTAATACTACATAATGTATTTAAACCTCTAACAAAACGGTTAATGTAGGTACCTACTAAAACTCAATGAAATAAGTAGGTGGGTATACTTTTATCGTATGAAATACCTATACTCTTCAGGACTAACAATACAACAATCACTAAATAAATAGTTATTCAAGTATCTATCCATCATAGTTACAACGAACACATAACAAAAAATTTACTCGCACGCCTTGGTGACGACGATGCCCACTTCGCAACGGGCCGTGCAGCAGAAATCGTAATATTTTAATTTCGCCATAACTTCAAAACCAAACATCCAATTTTAATCATTAAAAAACCAAATATTATCTATATAAACTGTACTTAGTGATGAAATAATTTATTTTGATAAGGATTAATAGCGTGAGTAAAATAAACGCGTTTAAATGTAGTCCAAAAAAAATTCAAGATTTCTAAATAAATAAATGGTTGTTGTGTCTCACTCGACATAGATAGGTATAGTGTGTCGCAGATTTTTTTGTAGATATTTATAAGATCTACAATTAATTAGAACATTTTATGGTTCTAACTTTTATAGTTTAGGCAGCGTACGTAAAATAAGTAACTTTTCTGGTTGATTTTTTACACCTTGTGTCCGAAAAACCCAAATATCTTACGGAACCCTATTTTTTTCCAAAATAAAATTTAGCCTATGTTACTAGTGGATAATGTAACTTTCGAATGGTGAAAGAATTTTTGAAATCGGTCCAGTACTTTTTGAGCCTATTCATTACAAACAAACAAACATACAAACAAAGTTTTCCTCTTTATAATATTAGTGTAGATATTATATAAAATTAATTAATTGTAAAAAACACACTCAAAAACCCCGGCGTGTTATAAATTTGTGTAGTTTTGGGTTAGGTTAGGTTAGAACTTTTATCACGTTCAAAACGTCTTCGGAGCGGTAGAACGGTCTCACGAAAACCCGGCGTGAAATAACGTTTGTGTAGTTTTGGGTTAGGTTAGGTCAGAACTTTTTTATCACATTCAAAACGTCTCCAGAGTGATAACAGTACAGCCTTATAAAAAACCAGTTGGAAAATAACGTTTGTGTAGTTTTAGGTTATGTTAGAACTTTTTTATTACGTTCAAAAACGTCTTCGGAGTGGTTATACGACCTCGCAAAAACTCGGCGTGAAATAACGATTGTGTAGTTTTGGGTAAGGTTAGGTTAGAACTTTTTATCACATTCAAAACGTCTTCAGAGTGGTAACAGTACAGCCTTATAAAAACCAGGTGGTAAATAACGTTTGTGTAGTTTTGGGTTAGGTTAGAATTTTTTTATCACGTTCAAAACGTCTTCGGAGTGGTTATACGGCCTCGCAAAATCTCGGCGTGAAATAACGATTGTGTAGTTTTGGGTTAGATTAGGTTAGAACTTTTTATCACATTCAAAACGTCTTCAAAGTGGTAACAGTACAGCCTTATAAAAAATTAAAAACCAGTGCCAACCAATGCTTGTGTAGTTTTGGGTTAGGTTAGGTTAGAACTTTTTTATCTCTTTTTATTTGTTTATCATAGAGTAATGTGACATTTTAATAATTAAACTACTGATTACGTCTCGTGCTTAGAACGAATTTTTATACTAACTATTATTAACTATTGAGCAAGAGGTGTGTGATGCAGACCAGAGGTTCCCAAACTTATTTTGTCTAACGCCCACTTCAAAAATCAACTATTTTGTAGCGCCCCTATTTTTATTTTTTTTACATATTAGTCTCGCCTGGAGAGTATCTTTTATTTATTCAAAATTAACCAATAATAATAATCAACATTGAGCAATAATAATACTACTCACGTCAGCGCCCCCAATTTTTTTCTCTGGGCCCCTTACACAGGGCCTCCAGCGCCCACAAGAGGGCGTTATCGCCCACTTTGGGAAATACTGCCATAGACATTTATGGTGCAATAATATACTTTGCTCTTATAAAAAGTAGGCATATTTTTTAATTAAAGATGAAAGTTCGTTTTTACTTCTTAGCTACTTACGTATATTTTTTTCATTAAAGCTCTAGTGTTCATTAAAATTTATTTATTGAAATATCATCTAAATGGTTGAAGTAAAATAATTTAAAACTTAGATAATTAATTATATTTAAAATGTAACCTGTATAATGCAAAATAACGATGACTGTTCGTGCCGAAAAGTTCTCTAGAATTAATGTATGTAGGTAATATATTGTCTACAAAAAAACCTAAATAAGGGGGCGGCAAAACATAAGTGAAGGGGGCGGCAAAATTGTCATCCGCCCCGGGCGGCAGACACCCACGCTACGCCACTGCGTTTGGTATCGCATCTTGGTTTTAACTATGGAGGGTAGAGCTATCTCTATACTCCGTGGTTTTAACGGATGCCGTTAACGTCATTCAAACTATGATTGTGTGTACGTATTTTCTTAAGGTGGGGTGGGTATTATGACAATGACTTGAATAAGGTCGTACGTGATGAGTCGCTCGATTTGCCGCCCCCTGGGCGTGGCGCCCTTGTGCGGTGCACGCTTTGTACGCCCGCTTACGGCGGCCCTGTTCGCTACGTACGCTGCGGAGACGGTTAAAGTTTCGCTAAAATAATGTATGGTATGTATAGTGTAATTCCCCTGTAAAAGTTCTAAAAAAAAGTCCGCGACAGTATATGTCTATCTTTTAAGGTTGGCTCACTATAACCTTTTTATACTAACCAAATTTGTTCTAAAAGTAAGCATTATTTGTGAAAGTGTTTTCATAAAGATTATATTAATCCTTATCCAAGTAAATACGTTATTCATTACAAGCATTTAATCTAGAATAAATTTGCCGTTTACATCATTTGATTTCAATGAGTATTTTAGAAGATATCGCAGTAATAAAATATTCATGCGCGTGTTAGATATGGAGATATACTATAGAGGTATAGATAAATATCGGTGAAGTATTTGTACTTAAGTCTGATTTGGTTTCGTAAGTTCCGTTAAATATTTGGCAACACCAATATTAATACTGTTCGAATTTTAAAGATATGTTAAATATTAGGTAAACCTTAGTTAGTTAAAGAGTCGTTGATGTAATGATTAATATTATTGTAAAATAATTAAGTGTGAAGACTAAATGTATAATATAAAATATGGTCTGTGACAACTGTAGCAACCCCGAGGCCTATAAAAAGGCGAGACAGGCCCAGTCGGTCTCTTACACGGGAAGCTGAAATAACAGGTGATGTTACCTACCTACTTAATGTTTGTCATTTAAATATTGTGTTTAATATTATTTGATATTTTATGGCTGTAGCCTTTGGTATTATATTGTTTCCTAATAATTATTATAATTGTTAAAAGTTAGTATTGTTCACGATTGTTTTGTCTAGTTGATGTACCTATGGTTTATTTCTAGCTGTTAGGATATTATATTACTTTTGAATCTCAATTATTATTCTGTACTTACTAAGTGATAAATTATAGTTCGTGTAACTTTAGAATAAGTGTTTTGCTAATAGAAAATGTCTTATAAAATAACATAGCTACCCACATGTTCTTGTTATTTCCGAATTAATAAATAATGTTGATTTATCTTGGTTTTGTATTTTGAACTGTTATGAATATCCTCATAGAAAATGGTATATTTATATCTACCTACCTTTAATTTCTGAGCTAGGTTGAGATAAATGTATTTGCTTTAATAATTACATATTCAAATTGAAATATCAGTAAATGAACTAGTAACATATTAATATCACTTATAGCTATAGATTAGGGTGTACCCCAATCTGACATCAGAAGTTGGATTACGAACAACCCACTAATACAGTTTTGTCAGTTTCAGAATGGTCGTGTGATCGCGTTGCAGCGTCGTGTCTTCGCGTTGCAAGGTCTGAAGGTCTGTCCAAGACAGATTTGCAACCTCACAAAAGTGGCGCAGTCTTCCGCGGTGCTCCAAGCTATCTGAGGTACTACCCCAGAGCATCATAATTCTGGTCAGAATTGGCCGAACGGTTATTAAGGTGATGTGAGTGTAGAATAAAATTTTAGTGTTTATACAGGTATTACAATACGATTGATAATGTCGGTATATAAGGTTATATGTATTTTTTTACAACCAATGGAGTGATTGGTTAACTTAATATTGATAGGTATTTTAAAATTATACAATGACACAGAATAAATATTAGTCTAACAAAAGAAGGTTTGACGAACAATAATGTAATAATTGTTTTAATTTTCAAAAGAAATTGATAACGTATTGATATTGGTGTTTAATATAATATTTTTGAGAAAAGGCATAACGATACGATTTAAAGACGTTGTTCGATAATAGTTTAATTTGAATAGTACCTTATTTATACATTTTTACATATAATTACCGAAAAGATTGAGACCATTGTTTATGTCATCTTCAGTCTGTAATTTTTTTTAAATAGGCCGATTTAAAATATCTATACATATATAATATGATTGGTACTCTTTTATCCATATGAAAATAATAATTAAATCTCTTAATCAGGATTATATTTTGACTGATGTAAACAGAACAGTCCCGATAACTGGCGAGTTTGATAATAGGCCATGAGATATATCCATTGGTATTTGGTACTTGTGATTTGCTTTTAATCGATTGTTTTTGTAAAAGTTAAAACTTTCAACACGCAATGTACAACGTACATGTACAACACAAGGCGGCAGCTGAGCCTCTCGACATTGGCCCGTACGGCGTAATACATTGCGTGATGAGGCAAAAATAATTAAACTTTAAACAAAAAAAAAATCTTCTAAACCGTTTTTTCTTACGACTTTACAACTGTATTTGCCTTTTTTTTTGGGGATTGGGGAACATTTTTTTAATCTCCATTCCGAAACTAATAGTTTAAACTAGTCTTGTTTGGATTTAATTAAATGGTGTGAAATATAACAATTCTTAAGAATGGCAAAATAGTATGGTTTAAAAAAAAAAAACACGTAGGTACTTCAATAATAATTTTTAGGTACATATTATTTTAATTGCTGAATAAGTACAACACTTACGATCTTTGTTCTATTAATTGTTAAACGGCATTGATACGGTTAATGGTTTTACAGTTATACATTTTCACGTACTGACGATTACAAAACAATTTTTGTCTTGATAAATGAGTGATACAGTTTAATATTATTCAGTTATATATTTACACATTTTCGGTTTAAAGATCTTTATTCCCGAGTTAAAAATATTAATTAATGTTGACCCGATTATGTAGGTAGTATGAAAAAAAGTATATCGAGACGTGACCAAGATGGATTTCGCTGCATAATATTATCAATATAATCTGATGGTCTAAGTAATAAGCGTTTTGACGTTTATATATTATAACGATTTGTTCTGATAATAACAGTACAGTTAACGATTTTAAAGTTATATAATTTTAACATATTATAGACATTATAAAACATTGATAGTTTACAATTAGTTTCGTTAAACGCTTTCACATACTGAAATTAATATAAAAATATTTTTGCATTTATAAATAACATTGATACATTTTACGAAATTACAATTAGTTTCGTAAAACATTTTCACATATAAACGTTTATAAAACGATTTTTGCATTTATAAAAAACATTGATACAGTTTACGATATTACAATTATTAGTTTCGTTAAACACTTTCATATACGATATTTTTTTTTCTCTTCAGTTTCAGTTTATAAAACGATTTTTGTTCTGATAAATGGCAGTAATACAGTTAACAATTTTATAGTTTAACATTTTCAAGTATTAGATTTTTGTTCAGATTAAAATATGACAGTGGTAATGTTTTGCATTTACAGTAAAGCATATCAATGGCGTCTATAAAATATTTTTCCTCGATAAACGTATGATACAGTAGGTATAGATTTTACAGCAAAACATTTTCACATTTTGATTTATAAATAGGAAAACGATTTTTCTTTTCTGATGTTTGTTTCTTGTGATACAATTTAGGTTTTACATTGTATATTCTCACTAATGAAGAATACGATAATACAATTTTTATTCAGACCATTGATAGTAATAGAATTCAATAAGGAATTTCAAGTTTTTTTTTTTATAAGTAAAATATTTTCATAAAAGTTGACGGATATAATAAATATTTTCTTAAGTAAAACATTTTCATAATATGTTGACGGATATATGTATATTGTGACAAATAACAATGATATAGTAAAGTTGGTAACTTTATTTTTATTTCTTAAGTAATTTGTTATACGATTGTGGTCAAATAATGAGAGAGGGGAAACGCGAGCTGAAAAAATGCTGCCACCCTACTGTCAATAGCATAATAGGGGAAACGCGAGCTGAAAAAATGCTGCCACCCTACTGTCAATAGCATAATAGGGGAAACGCGAGCTGAAAAAATGCTGCCACCCTACTGTCAATAGCATAATAGGGGAAACGCGAGCTGAAAAAATGCTGCCACCCTACTGTAATACTGAGAAATAAGGAACCCTGTGTGTCAATAGCATATGGATTGGATAAAAAAAAATAAGGAAAGGAAAGAAAAAGAAAAAGAAAAAAAACATTCACTAAACATACTACTCATTATAATATTATTGCTTTTATTTATTTTTTTTGACTTCGGGACGAAGTCTTTGTCAGTATGGCCGTGTTAGATATGGAGATATACTATAGAGGTATAGATAAATATCGGTGAAGTATTTGTACTTAAGTCTGATTTGGTTTCGTAAGTTCCGTTAAATATTTGGCAACACCAATATTAATACTGTTCGAATTTTAAAGATATGTTAAATATTAGGTAAACCTTAGTTAGTTAAAGAGTCGTTGATGTAATGATTAATATTATTGTAAAATAATTAAGTGTGAAGACTAAATGTATAATATAAAATATGGTCTGTGACAACTGTAGCAACCCCGAGGCCTATAAAAAGGCGAGACAGGCCCAGTCGGTCTCTTACACGGGAAGCTGAAATAACAGGTGATGTTACCTACTTAATGTTTGTCATTTAAATATTGTGTTTAATATTATTTGATATTTTATGGCTGTAGCCTTTGGTATTATATTGTTTCCTAATAATTATTATAATTGTTAAAAGTTAGTATTGTTCACGATTGTTTTGTCTAGTTGATGTACCTATGGTTTATTTCTAGCTGTTAGGATATTATATTACTTTTGAATCTCAATTATTATTCTGTACTTACTAAGTGATAAATTATAGTTCGTGTAACTTTAGAATAAGTGTTTTGCTAATAGAAAATGTCTTATAAAATAACATAGCTACCCACATGTTCTTGTTATTTCCGAATTAATAAATAATGTTGATTTATCTTGGTTTTGTATTTTGAACTGTTATGAATATCCTCATAGAAAATGGTATATTTATATCTACCTACCTTTAATTTCTGAGCTAGGTTGAGATAAATGTATTTGCTTTAATAATTACATATTCAAATTGAAATATCAGTAAATGAACTAGTAACATATTAATATCACTTATAGCTATAGATTAGGGTGTACCCCAATCTGACACGCGCTATAGTACGGCGCACGGCGCGGGCGGGCAGTCGTGACCGTGAGGTGGAAGCGCTTCTCCTTCTACGTAAATGAAGTCGCGGGTAAATTTTAGCGATATCCCAAAGTCGCGGGGAAAAGCTAGTATCAAGATAAAATTATTGACAATATAAGTCAAAGTATTAATTCACTTTTTAAACTGTTATACAATACAGAGGTTTTATTAATTGGACTTTTGTAGATACCAATAAAACCGACTTCAATGAAGCCGGAACACCTCAATTGACCTCAAACCACCACCAAGCGAAGACTTTATTGAAGAGGTGCTCTGACGACTTTATTAAATGATGCGACGTGCAATCAAGTCACAACCATAAACTCAAATATACCTACCGCTCACAACACAACTGAAGATAAACCCCCTTACTAATAAACGCTGTATAAGCTTTGAATAGTTACACAGTGTTTTGTCTTCTTCTATCGAATTAAAAATGTCACTTGTGTGATGTGAACAAAACACTGTATAGTCTATTCAAAGCTTATACAGCGTTTTAATAAAGTTGTAAAGTTGGAAGTTGTAAACTAAAACCCCCTTACTAATGTAAGGGGGTATTAGTTTACAACTTCCAAGCGCAATTTTTCTCGTTTTTTTTTTTAATTGAAATATTCCCAAAGTTTCGGAATATTTCGGAATACTTCCGAGGTATTCGACGGGAATGATTCGGAATTTTTCCCGCCAGCATCTATAGCCCTTATAGAATCGAAATCTGCTTTATGGAATTGAAATTTAAAACTTTTCGACAACCTCAGTGGTTGAGAAACGCTAACCTTAATGGTTACTATTAACGATTAATGATTTATTTATGCTACTAGTGGAAGTAAACAGGAAGTAGCTTGGCAAAGCTCGTTGCAGAAAATTAAATGTAGTAATCTGTTATTCTGATTAAGTTCAGAGTTATATTGTGACATAGAAGACAGGTTTATAAAGTCTGCAGTAAGACAGGCTAAGTTATTAGAGTTAGTCTCTAAATACATGGAATTATTACTAATAAACCAATGCGCGTGAGAGACGTTAAAGTCGCCTAAAACCAAGATTACATCATTAGGATTTCTCAAAACAAAATCGCTCACTCTATCGTAGAAAGAAGTTAGTAATGATTCGTGATTACAACCGTGCGCTATGTATGTACATTATGCAAATGACGGGGAGCGGGGGACGCATATGTGGAATGACTGCTCGCACTCGTGCACAGCGGTATCGAGACCCATACCCAGGGGTGGTCGACTTTGTATGAATGACCTTGGACCAAAAAGGGGGCAGTTCGGTGCGACAAGAATGGTTATATTTCAATATATCGCTCTCTGTCTTACATGGTTAATATTACATAAAAGTTACTTAAAAACCACAACAGATGACACTATGCCGCTTCTAGATCGCGCTATCGAAAACACTAGACGTATGTATATAAGGGCTCACGAACATTTCGTAACGTAGTAATTGTGATTTGTTCGTGGAGGTGGTTGCTCGGTTTTGTTGGAATGTAAAATTTAACTCGAAAGAGAAATTTAACGATAACTTAAACTTTAATTACGTATCTTAAATTTCCCGCCATATTCATATAATCAAATATATAGTCCTCCTTTGTTGGAAGACGGTTAAAAGTTTAATAGGGCAGCTCACTAGAGGCGCTATTTGGTCCCAATTTTTTTGTATGAAGTCGACATTCTTCTCCGCGAGTATTATGTGTTCTGTGCCCATACCTCCTCGGCCGGCGGAGCCGCGCGCATGTCGGTATGATGCCACGGGCATAATTCCCGACGCACGGCCACAATCACGCCACCGCCCCTTTCGCGCTCGCTAGCCTTAGCGCATCGATCGCATCTAAACACTTCGTAACGCCTATCAAAATATTCGGCATTATGAAAATTGTTAGTTAGCCATGATTCAGTGACACAGATTACATCATAATTACTGCATAGAACTGCCTCAAGGAATAAGTGTGACTTTGTGCGCAGACCCCTAACGTTCTGGTAATAAATAGAAAGATTAGTGCTATCGTATTTTAATAAATATAAATTTTCACTTGGTAATAAGTATTATAGGTTGTTCCACCAACACTAAACAAGGTTATTAATGGATTATCATCTAAGTACAATAATAAAATAAAATAAATAAAGTGAATATTTGTGGTAAAGTGTAAGTTATAAATACAGGTATTTATAATTTTTAGAAGTGATATGCGAAAATTATATATGTATTACAAAGTTATAGTCATTGTATTTTTGCAAGATCGCATGCATTCACATTTTGTATTAGTTTAGCGGATAAGTTCGGGGATTGATAATTTTGTTTTTTTGTTCCAAAAGGGTAGTAACAAAAATCGCTAGTTTTTTTTATTTTTGACAACTATTACGTATGTAGATTTATTGTACTGGTGAAAAAATAATCCTGTATTTTTTATTTTTGTATTCTTCAGGTAATTTATTGTATAATTTTATTGCCATACAGTACGCACTATTAGAGTCGATTTAATGAATAGTAATATAAATAAATATAATGAATGGTAATATAAATCCAAATTACTTACCTATTTAAAGAACAAATAAATATACTTTAATTAAGTGTTATATTGTTTAGTTAAAAGTACCTACTTAAAAAAAAATATATATATACTTTAATTAAGTGTTATATTGTTTAGCTAAAAGTACCTACTTAAAAAAAAATTAAAAGTTGAACACTAATAAAACACAATTTTTCGAAACCGGTCGTGTTATTTATAAAAATTTATAATTATATCGTACCTAATATAGTGGAAAAAGTGCACGAAAAATTGTGTTTTATTAGTGTTCAACATGAATTTCCACCAAGAACCGACAGTACAATCAATTACATATATAAAAATTAAAAGTTATCTAATAAGATTTTTTACATCAGAATGGTCTGTTTTTTTTTTTTTGCCACATGCATAAATAGTTTTTTTTTTAATTCTATTATAGGGAAAGATTTACGACAGTGCCTGCCTAAGGGTAAGCAGGAAGAGCCGCAATTCGAGCAAAGAACGAAAACCCTAGAAAGAGCAAAAATCCTTTAAACTAAGTCCTGAATGTATTTCTAATAACTTCTCAAAAGAGTTTCAGGAAGGAGTCAAAAAGGCCTCCAATTTTTGTGGCAAGAAAACATTGAACCCCGACCTGTACTCTTCTGAGACAGATGTGTCTATGTATTTAAAACGGGCATCAAAGAATAAGGTATTCAAAATTATAAATAAGCTCAATGTTAGTAAAAGTCCAGGAATTGATGAAATTAGAGCATCTGACTTAAGAAGTATATCCGCTACCATTACACCTGCTATTACCCACTTAATTAACACATGTATAAATACGGGTGTATACCCGGATAAATTAAAAACTGGAATGATTAGACCTGTTTACAAAAAAGGATCACAGGGAGAATACCAAAACTATAGACCAATTACTATATTGTCATGTGTGGACAAAATAATTGAGCGTTACTTATGTGATGAAATTACAAGTTACCTAGAAAAACTCAAAATAATTAACTCAAATCAGTATGGTTTTCAACAAAAGAAAAGTACCACTCAATTATTATGCAATTTTACAAACGAACTGAATGATCATATGAACAATAAGAAACATATAATTGTTGTTTTCATAGACTTTACTAAAGCGTTTGAAATGTTACAGTACAAAACTTTATATGATAAATTGTATAACTGTGGAATTCAAAGTAACCTTCTAAACTTGTTACAAAATTACCACACTAATCGCAATACATGTGTTAAAGTAGGTATGTAATGTGTTGAGCCAGCCAGCAGTGACAGAGCAAGGCACCGCTCAAGGCTCGATAATCGGGCCAACTGAATATCTAATTTATGTAAACGAAATGTGTAATTTAATTAAATCTGGATCAGTCTACCAATTTGCTGATGACACCTGTTTGATCGCAGCTGATAGGGATCTGAAAATTGCACAAAATATTACACAAAATAACTTCAATATGTTGTGCCGATGGGCACATGATGTTGGACTAGTGATTAATACTGAAAAAACCAAGGGCATACATATACATATAGGTCGCGCAACGAATTAAGATCTTTCGACAAAAGTAGAGGGGGTATGCGCAGAAGTCAGTTTTTGGGTGTGTTTGGCGGTAGCGGGCTCGGGCGGGGAGGTGTGGATGCGCCGAACGCATGCCGAACGTGGCTGCCGACACGCTATTGGTACGTTAGTAATATATATTCTATGCTATTGGTTGTAACTAATATTTATTCTGTGCTATTGGTCACATGCGCGAACGATCCCCTCCACTTGCACTGAGCGCTCATAAACCGTTGCGCGACCTGTACTAGCCATAATAAAACCAATCACTCGCCCAGTATCATGGCTCACCAACACAACTGCCTACACCAACAGCCTGTAACCACATGTGCCTGCCCACAGATTGAGTTTGTCAGTAGTCACATATATTTAGGTCTTATTATAGATATAGGCCAGTCCCGTGGGCTGGCGATTCAGGCGCGAGGATTCAATTAACACGATGGCAGAGGTCTATTTCAAATTAAACAGTTAAGTATTTAAAACACAATATACTTTATTCAGAGTTTAATATTTACAGTATTATCACACGATATATTTAGAGCTCACTATAACAGGAACTCTGTTCCGAACCGAGATTACAATGCAACTGTCCGTTTATTCATTACAACATTATCACACGATATATTGAGAGCTCATAGAGGAGCCCTGTCCCGCACGGAGATTACATTGCCACTGTCTCTCACATAAAAATATTAGCCCTTATATACAACCCAAAATTGTTTCTAGAACATTCTATGCACCTGACACCTGTGTGCCCAGCTGCATAATTTTATCAAAACATGTTGTTGTTTACTACAAATAATTCCCAGAAATATCACGCAGGTGGCTCGTTTACCGACAACGGTTAAAGTGTAGTGCTGATATAATATTTATTATTTTGTTACATACAAATTTTATCTTACTTATTTACTACTCTATTTTATACAATTATAAACACAATAACAACATGACAATTTATATTATACAAATACTTTTGTTGCCTACAATAGATGACAGATTGAATTGGAAACCTCATGTCACTTACATATGTAATAAATTACGCTCAATATTAGGAAAAATATGTATACTTAAACATAGAATGCCCTACAAAGCTTTAAGACTGCTGTATTTGGCACTTGCTGACTCTATTATTGCCTATGGACTAAGTACATATGGCAGAGCTCATAAAACCGTTTTGAATAACATCTTTAAGCTGCAAATTAGACTACTTAAGAACATAGTACCAACTAGAATAAAACAAAAGTTTAGTTATAATTATATAGAATTATTTAAATTTTGTAACATACTTCCAATTCAAAGCAAGATTAAATTCTCAATATTAAAAGAAGAACATCATAACTTGAATGTATTAAAAGAAAAAAATAGACCAGAAAATTTAAGAAAACTAAATAAATATAATAGATACACCCTCCCTACATGTAATAACATTTATGGAATAAGACATTACACCTTTACATTACCTAAATTACTCAACACTTTGCCTAATGATATACTGAAGCAATATCTAGAAGGAAAAAATGTAAAACACTGTTTAAAAAATATTTTCTGTCTTTAGACTGTAAAGAATATGCTTACCCTTACACAGATAGCCAAACCTATATGGCTTAATACCATACTACTTATATACTTTAGACAAGCACCCTAGTAGTTCTGTATACTGATCCCAAGACATGGTCGTAGGGCTAGGGTGCTACACATCAATTCACATGCACTACATACCACTAACGTCTCACACATCATACACACCACACACACACCACACACACACACACACACACACACACACACACACACAATCACAATATATATGTATATATATTGTGATTGTGTGAACAGTGTGAAGTGTTTAGCTTTAGTACTATTGAGAATAATGGTGAAGTAATGCTGTTCCTCCTCTTTTCATTTTGTAACCAACATTACCCACGATAAGCCCACAATGTTAATTTGAGAGCCAGTACTTTAATATAGTGCGATATTTGAAGCATGTTTATCCCATGTCTTCTACATATATATATATATATATATATATATATATATATATATATATATATATATATATGTTTAGCATGCCCCTAGGCCACCCCTGAGATCACATCAACAGGTTTTTATTTGGTGGTTACAGCTGTTGATCCTAAAGTTACAACAGTTACAAGAGTTACAATGGTGGAAATATATGGTGTGGTGACGCCCGTTTCAAACGTAATTTGCACTATGCGTTATACGAGTACACAGTATTTACGGTATCCCATTACAGCATAGTAGTGAGTTGTTGTTGATGGTATCCCATTACTACATAGTAATGAGTTGGTGATGATGGAATTCCGTTGCTGTGTAAGAATGATGTCAAGTATGTACGTCATTACTACACACCAATGATGTTGTTGATGGTGGTATCCTGTCGCTACTTATTAATACACATTGAGTAGTGGCAAAGGCATAATGATTTTGATGGTGGTATCCTGTCACTACTTATTAATACACATTGAGTAGTGACAAAGGCATAATGATTTTGATGGTGGTATTCTGTCACTACTTATTAATACACATTGAGTAGTGACAAAGGCATAGTATTATGCGGTTCATATTGGTATCCTATTGCTGTGTAGTGACGATGGCATGTAGGTATGTTTGTCGTTACTACATAGTGATGATGTTGCTATTGACGGTACAACGCTATTACTTGCTGTTTAATACAAAGTCATGATGAGAAATGGTATTATTTCTGGGTTTCTATTGTCACTTAGTGACAAGTTTTAAATGACACGTAACTAATGATGAGGATATAGTAACGGTCACATGTTTTGCGTTGCGTCAAAGAATTACGTTAACATCCTAAATTCGAATGTTTTTAATGCGGTTTTTAATGCGGTTGGTCTACGGCATAAAATATATGCGATGGGTGCTATAACTGGATAGGAAACATTGTCCTTAGGTGTATATGAAACAATGGATTTAAGTGGATTTAAGCAACAGCAAATGAGTGAGCAATTAATCTCTCATTCGGTTACCGTAATGTTGTACCTGGGTCTAGCCATTATGTGCGGGAGATAATCGGGTAATAGATTGTCTAAATCAAACAAAGTACAGTCAGCTTTATGAATTAAGATAGCGTTCAGTTTGAATCGAGGGTTATAGAATGCCATATCACGTGATGTGATAAAAATGGTCAGGTTGGCCGAGCTAGGGTAAAGCTAATACCTTGGTTTTAGGTTTGGTTACAGGATTTACTAACGAGGACGTGAGTCACGCAGGATGGCCGTGTCGAAGAGGTTAATATCTTGTTGCTGAATTGACAAGCAAGTCAATAGTACGGAAGTATAATCGACGGGAACACTAGCGCCATGTTGTTTGGTGTTGATAGAATCCGGTCGACCAGTTTGCGCGCTCGGTGTGGTGGGAGTTGTGATCACGTTTTCCCTCCAAGGAATGATCATAGATTATTATGCTACCAACCGTCGTGGCGGCAGGTTCGCCTCGGGGACTATCGGTGTTCTTGTTAGTGATAGTGAATATAAGTGCTAAGTAATGAAATGAGTGCAGTCGTTATTATTTTAATAGACAGTGAAAAGTAATTAAAACAGTGTGAAGTGTTTAGCTTTAGTACTATTGAGAATAATGGTGAAGTAATGCTGTTCCTCCTCTTTTCATTTTGTAACCAACATTACCCACGATAAGCCCACAATGTTAATTTGAGAGCCAGTACTTTAATATAGTGCGATATTTGAAGCATGTTTATCCCATGTCTTCTACATATATATATATATATATATATATATATATATATATATATATATATATATATATATATATATATATATATATATATATATATATATATATATATATATATATATATATATATATATATATATATATATATGTAGAAGATACTATTATATGTAGAAGATACTATGTATTCTACATATATATATATACATATATATATATATATATATATATATATATATATATGTAGAAGACATGGGATAAACATGCTTCAAATATCGCACTATATTAAAGTACTGGCTCTCAAATTAACATTGTGGGCTTATCGTGGGTAATGTTGGTTACAAAATGAAAAGAGGAGGAACAGCATTACTTCACCATTATTCTCAATAGTACTAAAGCTAAACACTTCACACTGTTTTAATTACTTTTCACTGTCTATTAAAATAATAACGACTGCACTCATTTCATTACTTAGCACTTATATTCACTATCACTAACAAGAACACCGATAGTCCCCGAGGCGAACCTGCCGCCACGACGGTTGGTAGCATAATAATCTATGATCATTCCTTGGAGGGAAAACGTGATCACAACTCCCACCACACCGAGCGCGCAAACTGGTCGACCGGATTCTATCAACACCAAACAACATGGCGCTAGTGTTCCCGTCGATTATACTTCCGTACTATTGACTTGCTTGTCAATTCAGCAACAAGATATTAACCTCTTCGACACGGCCATCCTGCGTGACTCACGTCCTCGTTAGTAAATCCTGTAACCAAACCTAAAACCAAGGTATTAGCTTTACCCTAGCTCGGCCAACCTGACCATTTTTATCACATCACGTGATATGGCATTCTATAACCCTCGATTCAAACTGAACGCTATCTTAATTCATAAAGCTGACTGTACTTTGTTTGATTTAGACAATCTATTACCCGATTATCTCCCGCACATAATGGCTAGACCCAGGTACAACATTACGGTAACCGAATGAGAGATTAATTGCTCACTCATTTGCTGTTGCTTAAATCCACTTAAATCCATTGTTTCATATACACCTAAGGACAATGTTTCCTATCCAGTTATAGCACCCATCGCATATATTTTATGCCGTAGACCAACCGCATTAAAAACCGCATTAAAAACATTCGAATTTAGGATGTTAACGTAATTCTTTGACGCAACGCAAAACATGTGACCGTTACTATATCCTCATCATTAGGTACGTGTCATTTAAAACTTGTCACTAAGTGACAATAGAAACCCAGAAATAATACCATTTCTCATCATGACTTTGTATCAAACAGCAAGTAATAGCGTTGTACCGTCAATAGCAACATCATCACTATGTAGTAACGACAAACATACCTACATGCCATCGTCACTACACAGCAATAGGATACCAATATGAACCGCATAATACTATGCCTTTGTCACTACTCAATGTGTATTAATAAGTAGTGACAGAATACCACCATCAAAATCATTATGCCTTTGTCACTACTCAATGTGTATTAATAAGTAGTGACAGGATACCACCATCAAAATCATTATGCCTTTGCCACTACTCAATGTGTATTAATAAGTAGCGACAGGATACCACCATCAACAACATCATTGGTGTGTAGTAATGACGTACATACTTGACATCATTCTTACACAGCAACGGAATTCCATCATCACCAACTCATTACTATGTAGTAATGGGATACCATCAACAACAACTCACTACTATGCTGTAATGGGATACCGTAAATACTGTGTACTCGTATAACGCATAGTGCAAATTACGTTTGAAACGGGCGTCACCACACCATATATTTCCACCATTGTAACTCTTGTAACTGTTGTAACTTTAGGATCAACAGCTGTAACCACCAAATAAAAACCTGTTGATGTGATCTCAGGGGTGGCCTAGGGGCATGCTAAAGCTGTTTTGAGATCCTCGATGAAACTAGAAGAAGATTATAGGAGGAGTAGGTACGCACCACGTTGCAATGGCAAAAAGCCAAAGAACAAAAGAGTAAAGCACCACGAGAATGAAGATAATTGCTGTTTATTAAGCTGCTACCGGGAAATCAAAATGCTAATTCGATTAAACTTCTTTAAATCGCGAACGTTTTTTTTTAACCTCTTTTTTTTTTGTTGTGAATTAAACTCAAACTCAAAATTTCCATTTCCATGTAGGTTATAATATAACGCTTATAGAATTGTCCTACATGATGCCTACCACCGGTTCGGAAACTAGCCCGGCGAGAAGAACCGGCGTAAGAAACTCGCACGGGGCCACCTTTTAGCAAAAAGATGGGAAAATTGTTCTTCTGTCTTGTTTCAATTAAGCTTTGATGTCCGATAGTTAATGTAACTCATCGTGTGTATACTCATGGACGTACCATACAAACTATTGTAATGTTATGATCATTGAAATTAGCATTGTCTAAAAGTAGGTATGTAAGATTCCAAATTCACAGTTTACAACAAGTTTTAGCTTTTCTTTAACTTACAAGCAGACACACTGTGTTTTAACAGTATGTCATACGGTAGACCGTAGCGAGAGTGGCTACCATAAGCGATAAAGTGACAAAGTTCCTTAACACTCTTGGAAAAGTTCCAACATACATGATGTTCTTTAAAGTCCGCTCTTGAAATTGATAATCAATTATTATTTTGTGTTACTACATGTGTAGTACCCCAATAAATAATTAAAACTGTATGTCTATATGCTTCAAAAGTAAACAGCAAGTTTGAGCTTCATTAAAGTAACTGCAGGCGCCAGTGGCGGATTATTCTAAAGGCAATCTAGGCATGTGCCTAGGGGCGCGAGGGTACAAAGGGGCGCTCCGACCAAGCGAGGTGGTATACCCGGTCAGGCCGAAGCCCTGGGCGATCACCCCCCGCCCCCAGGGGCGCCGATGACATGTTTGCCTATGGCGGCCTCAACGTTTGATCCGCCTCTGGCAGGCGCTTAACAATTGCAACAAATAACCAGTGGAAACACCTAGCCGCAACATGTATCATACAGTTAAAAATCAAACGTTAAATTCTTATTTGTCATCTTTACCGATTCCGCCTGATATAAAAAGATTATAGTATATCAAATAAATAGGTTGTAGTTTGTTTAAGGACCAACTTAATAATCACTGAAGTCTGCTAAGTGAGTATCGACTCGACAGTGTTATTCACCTTCTTATAAGACCGGTATGAATGTATGACATACCGAAAATAAATAAAGAGCATTGGTAATTTCACTATGAGAAATTGTAAACTGAAAACTATAGTCGTCTCATTTATCACCTATTACCATGTTACAAATTATTTGATATCACGGAATGAAATCTCGATAATGACATGTAATTACCAAAAGATAAAGTAATTAAACTTTAGTACTGTATTTTCCGGTGTGACCTTCAGCGGTCATTCAAACAATAATAATAATAGGCTTTAAGATGTATGTACTATGTACTAGTTTTTACTTTACGTTCCTTTTTACTCATTTACTTGAACTTCTAAAAACCTTTGCTTATAAATCCAGCATAATTAAGTACCACTAATTATGATACAAAAACAACTTCACCAAGTATCTCCCATCATTGTGAAGCGACTAGACCAGTCCACTAAAGATGTCCACTTGGCGCTGTCGCCCAAGCTGCTCGGTCACACAGCGCTGCTCGCTGCATACCTTGGAGCGCCCATCGGTACTCGGTTGCCGTTACCGCTCGAACGTCGAACTTCCATCTGCACATAAAAATAACGGCACGACAATAATGTTCTACTAAAGAACTTCTTTAACTTTAACGGGAAAATGTAGAAATCATTATTCAATAAATTGAATTTCAATTTAACGATCTAAGATTTTCTAAAGAAAATGTAAGTACTGTTAGACCCTCATAATACCAAAGGAGAATACAAGTGCGTTTACAATCTTTTACAAAGTAACCAAGTTCACCGGAGTCCAATGCTGAGCTTTCCGACCCGCCGCAGTCACGGCCACTGGACCGTCCAGAGCGCATGACACCGCCGTCGTCACGTATTCATACCATCACCACCAGCCACGGTTTATACCACTATCCCTCGATTGTAATAAATACAAAGCAGATACACCTGCACATATTAAAAATCAATAAGTTAGGGGCCCCGCGGCCCATCTTTGAGCTTACCGAGCTATTGCCACTACTACATCGCAGTCTGCCACTGCCACGGCACTGCAGCACAGTCATTGTAGAACTCCCGGCACGATCCACTCTTCAGAGAATTCGGCCCGCTGTTGTCCCATCTTTCCGCAATTACGCCATACATTTAGCGTGCTGCCTTGGTTGCACACTACCAAACTCGATCCACATTATTAGCACTGATTTTATTTTCACTTTTTGTAAACCGCACAAGATTACACATTTTTTTTTCAACTACCGTCACTTTTTTTTAACTTGAACAAATACTTGAAATTCTCATCTTGAACCAACATGAATCCCACTTCTGATGTAGAAGACATGGGATAAACATGCTTCAAATATCGCACTATATTAAAGTACTGGCTCTCAAATTAACATTGTGGGCTTATCGTGGGTAATGTTGGTTACAAAATGAAAAGAGGAGGAACAGCATTACTTCACCATTATTCTCAATAGTACTAAAGCTAAACACTTCACACTGTTTTAATTACTTTTCACTGTCTATTAAAATAATAACGACTGCACTCATTTCATTACTTAGCACTTATATTCACTATCACTAACAAGAACACCGATAGTCCCCGAGGCGAACCTGCCGCCACGACGGTTGGTAGCATAATAATCTATGATCATTCCTTGGAGGGAAAACGTGATCACAACTCCCACCACACCGAGCGCGCAAACTGGTCGACCGGATTCTATCAACACCAAACAACATGGCGCTAGTGTTCCCGTCGATTATACTTCCGTACTATTGACTTGCTTGTCAATTCAGCAACAAGATATTAACCTCTTCGACATATATATATATATATATATATATATATATATATATATATATATATATATATATATACTAGACAAGCACCCTAGTAGTTCTTCTTATACTGATCCCAAGACATGGTCGTAGGGCTAGGGTGCTATACATCAATGCACATACACTACACACCACTCACGTCTCACACATCACACACACCACACACTTACACACCACACACACACACCACATATACACCAGTCAACACACTCTTCAACTGATTGTGTTAGTTACAACAATTACTGTTAAGTCACCAGTGTTAATTAAAATAGTTATAAAATTTTGTGTTAAGTGACTAGTGTTAATAAATAGTTTAAAAATTATAAAAAATATTGTTAAGTCATCAACATATAAGCCCCTGTAGGGCTTCTGATGATGACTATGAACAAAAATATATATTTTTTGTATGTCTTGGATACCAATAAAAAAAAAAAAAGTAACAATTAACAATATTAGTGACCTATTCAAATTAAAATAAAATAAAAAGGAAGCCCTCATAAAATAATTACTACCTAATTATATTTTTATATAAAAAAAACTATCAGCAATTCATATTTGTGAAATTATAATAATTGTTTGCATATAACCAAATAGCAATAAAATGATATCTAATATAATATAGATAATATAATATATTATCATTGTTTTAATTCGAGAGATGTAGCTTTTAGGGGCGTAGTTATTAAAAGTTGGCTTAAGGAAAAGGGAAATTAAATAAATATCTGGAATATTCAATCCATGAATATTATTAAACTAGCTGTTGCCCGCGACTTCGTCCGCGTAATTTCGACCAAATTTGATTACCATAAAAAAGGTTACAGTAAGTCAATCTTAAAAGATTTTTTTAGATCATTTAAAGAGGAATAATTCTTTCATGCATATTTTTTGGGTAACTTGAGCCGTTTACGCAGTGCACTCAACGTAAGCCCTCAAATAAAGCTCAAATATGAATATTTTACCCCGTTTTTTCAACATTTTCACTGATGCTTCGCTCCTGTTAGTCGCAGCGTAATGTTATTATAGCTTCAAGCCTTCCTCGACAAATGGACTATCCAACACAAAAATAATTTTTCAATTCGATTTAGCAGTTTCTGAGATCAGCGCGTTCAAACAACAACGTAAGCCCTCAAAGATGAATAATTTTCTCCGTTTTTTCCACATTTTCCACTGTTTCTTCGCTCCTATTGGTCACAGCGTGATGCTATATAGCATAATTCCTTCCTCTATAAATGGACTATCCAACACAAAAATATTTTTTCAATTCAAACCAGTAGTTCCTGAGATTAGCGCGGTTAAGCAAAAAAAAACTCTTCAGCTTTATAATATTAGTATAGACAGCTGATGCCCGCGGTTCCGCCCGCGTAAGTACAGTAACCCACGGGAACCGTATAATATGTCCCGCGATAAAAAGTAGCTTAAAGTTGTAGACCACGAGGAAAAACACTTTCTCGTGGTCTACTTTATATCTGTGCCAAATTTCATGATGATAGTTTTAGTAATTTTTACGTGAATGTGTAAATAAAGTTTTCCACGGGAACCGTATATTTCTCCGCGATAAAAAGTAGCCAATCCTTTCTCGTGGTCTACTTTATATCTGTGCTAAATTTCATGATAGTCGGTTTTGCAGTTTTTACGTGAAACTGTAAATAAAGTATCCCACAGGAACCGTACATTTCCCTGCGATAAAAAGTAGCCTAAGTATATCCTTTCTCAGGCTTTACTCTCTGTATCACAGGTACCAAATTTCGTTACAATCGGTTCAGTAGTTTTGGCGTGGAAGACTGACAAACAGACACACACTTTCCCATTTATAATATTAGTATGGATGTATTATGAAGATAATATATGTATTAAATGCAGCATTCGCAAATATTAAGGTGCCTACTTTTTCAAGATTTTCATCAAATTTAACTTTTTAATTCTTGTCAGATTTATTTTTCAATATGATGACAATATATTATGTCAAAATAAAAATAAAGCTCCCCACTCACGGGCTATCGATTGCTTCGATCAAATTGGAAATTAATTCGCATTTGAAAGTAAATTGCTAACGACAAACTATTACACAAAATGATTAGTGTAAGACCTACCAGCTAGTTTTTGCGGTGGGCGTCAAAAGTGGGAACAAAATTTACGCGTATATATACGAGTTTCATATAAAAGTATAGTAAGTTGGTCCTAGGATCTCAGACTATATTTAATTTTTATCTAAACCGATTTACTTGCAACTACGAATCCAGTAAATGTTTAAATTGTAAATACTAAATCGATCGATCGCTTGTGAGTGGGAGCTTTAAATCAAAAGCGCTAAGGAGTATTTATATCAACTTTAAAGCAAATCGCTCCCAAACAACTTTCTTTCCCTTTTTATTCCCGCTAGGGGACGAATTTCAATAAACTATGATACACGAATTCCATCAATTGTGTTACATAATGTTTGTGCAAAATATGAAGTAGATTGGACCAAGGAATCACGTTGCCCCATACAAACTGTTTTCCCCCTTTTCACCCCCTTAGGAGTCGAATTTCGAAAAATCCCTTCTTATCGGATCCCTACGCATTACAAAGAGCAAGCCCTGCAAGTTTCGGGTCTCTACGATCAGCGGTTTAGGCTGTGCGTTGATCCGTCAGTCATTCAGGACAAAGGATTTTATATGTATAGATTAAATTGAGATAAATTATAATATTTATCGTGTATCAAATATGAAAAGTTAGAAAATGGCACCTGCTTACTTAACAGCTAATACCAGATGAAAAAGGCTATAACAATTATAACTTTCAATAGGGAATATGCATAAAATATAAAAATAGCTTAAAATATAATAATATGATACTAGACAGAAAAATAACGAGAATGGCGAGAAAATTTTCAATATCTGTTGATAAATGAGCAAGATATGAGCGGTCAAAGTTTGTAATCTATCTCTTTCTAGCAAAACGAAATTTAGTATGAACTTTCTATGAAAGTCGTGTTATGTGACGTCACGATACACGTCGGATCTCTCTGTCTAATAGACCACTTTAAACGTTCATATCTTCGTTATTTTTAATGATATCAAAAAACTGATTTTACCATACGGTTTACCAAACAAGATAGATCTATATAAATAAATAAAAAAAAATACGTGCATATTCCCTATTATGTTTCAGGTTATAATAACTTTTGTTTGTATGTTTCAAGTGACCATAAATGTTGCAGACTTGAGAAATAAGTATATTAAGTCATAATGACCAAAACAAGTCATTACCAACTACTATGGAATTTGTCAACCTACATTGTCAATAGTGGGCTAACATGTCAGACTAAAGTAAATAATAGTTATCCTAACTGTGAATAATATAATATAAATAATAGTTATCCTTACTATGGTTTTTTGCCTATATGAGTTCTGGTGTGTACATTCAACTGATCTCTACGTCCAAACTTCTTTGGACATATATCGCAGCTGTATGGTTTTTCGCCTTTATGAGTTCTGGTGTGTCTATTCAACTGGCCACTTTGTGCAAACTTCTTTTGACATATATCGCAGCTGTATGGTTTTTCGCCTGTATGAGTCCTGGTGTGTCTATGCAACTGGCCACTTTGTGTAAACTTCTTTTGACATATATCGCAGCTGTATGGTTTTTCGCCTGTATGAGTTCTGATGTGTTCATTCAAATGGCTACTATATGCAAACTTCTTTTGACATATATCGCAGCTGTATGGTTTTTCGCCTGTATGAGTTCTGATGTGTACATTCAAATGGCTACTTTGTACAAACTTCTTTTGACATATATCGCAACTGTATGGTTTTTCGCCTATATGAATTCTGGTGTGTCTATTCAACTGGCCACTTTCTGCAAACTTCTTTTGACATATAACGCAACTGTATAGTTTGTCACCCATATGAGTCCTGATGTGCCGTATCAATCGGCTTTTGTATCTAAACGTCCTCGAACAAACGTCACAGCTGAGCCGTTTCCTGTAACAGCCGGACTGTGTCTCACTGGCGTGGTCTCGGCCCTCGCAGTCATTTGTGTTTTCTTGTTGGTAGTCTTGTTTTATACCTAAAAAAATATTATATTCAACAATCAACATACATAATAATATACAATAGAATAGAAAATATATTTAAACTAGAACAAAGAACCTAAAACTAAAAACCTTAAAAAATATAATATATTAATTGTATGGGACTGTATTTTTCCACTAGGTTTTCACCGCCGGCTCTGATCAGACTCGAAGATAGCAAGGTTACACCGATTCGGGCAGAGCTGGGGCGTATAAGTAAAACACTGATTTGAGGAGAACATTTTTCACATTAAGTCGTTAGCTTACCTGGCTCAGGGCAATGCCGTATAGAGAGCACAAATGTACTCTTCTAACTTTCATATTAGCTATCTCTCTCTTATTTCTCTATACGGCTATTTTTCCATGATTTTCCCTAATTTCCCTTTATTTCCCTTGAGCCAGGATAAGTGAAACGCATAACGTGAAATTCTTTATTTACCATAAACCAATACATAATCACACAGTTTACATATATACTTAGTAATACACAAGTTAAAATTACAAGTTTATGAAAACCATATATTTTCAGCATTATAATCTCATTTTCTCTAAAACCATTTACATTTCAATTTACCTAAACGTTATTTACTTTAGCCACTAATTTTCCCTATGTACAACACTAATTTTCCAAGTGAAATAAGCTACGGTTAAGAAATTATAGCGAGGATAAACTCGCGACTATAAAACAACTATTTAACACTATTTTAATGAATTTAACACTTATATACAACACTTATATTCACTATTTTCACTCTTAAGAGTTTATGTACTATTTACTTACAGTTTTTAGAAACGTTTTAAAGCACTCCTCTGGTGACTGCGGGATCGCTGGACCCGCCGTGAACTGCTCCGCTGACTGCCAGCTGTCTGTGCCCGCCGCAAACTGCTCTGGTGACTGCGGGCTGACCGTGCCCGCTGCAACTGGCTGCGACCGCGAGCTGTCTGTGCTTGCTACAGCTCGTGGTGGTGACTGCGAGCCGCCTGTGGCTCGCTCCGGCGACTGCGAGCTGTCTGTAGCTCGCTCAGGCGACTGCGAGCTGTCTGTGGCTCGCCCCGGCGACTGCGAGCTGTCTGTAGCTCGCTCAGGCGACTGCGAGCTGTCTGTAGCTCGCTCAGGCGACTGCGAGCTGTCTGTAGCTCGCTCCGGCGCTCGTTCCGGGCCCGGCACCGCCCCCGGCTCCGTCTGCTCCGCCAGCGGTCGCGGTTGCGACTGCGGCGCCTGCACTGCCAGTTTTGTGTGTGCAAGTCTTCTTGTCCGCCGGCACACACGGTCCGACGTACGGCAGTCCGGTAGACGACCCGAGGAGGAAATGGTTCGGTGTGATTGCCTCCGGGTCGATGGGGTCCACGGACACGTGAACTAGCGGTCGTGCGTTCACGGAATACTCCGCCTCGGCCATCAGGGTCTGGAGTACCTCTTCTTTCGGCGACATCTCGTTCAGGGTAGCGAGTAAGGCGGTTTTCACCGACCTCACCATCCGTTCCCAGGCACCTCCTTGACTCGGCGCCCCTGGCGGGGTGAACTTCCATTGCATGCGGTGCGTCCGCACCTCTGAAGTTCGTCCCGTTGTCGCTATACATGACTGACGGCCATCCTTGCCGCGCAGCCATCCTTCTCATGGCCATTAGTGCTGAGTCTGTCGACAGCGAGGCCACCAGCTCCAGGTGCACGGCCCGCGTCGTCAGACAGGTGAAGAGCGCTCCCCATCTCTTCTCGTGACGTCGGCCGCTGGTAATCGTCATCGGGCCGAAACAGTCGAGACCACAGTACGAAAATGGTCTCTGGAACGCCCCCAGGCGCTCCGCCGGCAGGTCTCCAGTTTGTGGTGTTCTCGGGTGCGCCCGTCGCAGCCGACAAAACGCACATTTACTTGTTATGCTGCGCACCGTCGGCCGCAGCTTCAGGATCCAAAACTTTTGCCTGAGGTCGTTCACGACCCTCTCACGGTTCCCGTGTCCCGCCCTGGCGTGCTTCCGTGCCACCAGTAACCTCGTGAACGGATGTCTTCCGTCCAGGATGATTGGATTCTTCATTTCCGCCGGGACCTGCGCTGTTTTGATTCTCCCGTCCAGTACGAGCAGCCCATCTTTGTACACCGGGTTGAGCCGGTATAAGGAGCTCCACCTAGGCGCCGTCTTGCCACTTGTGATCTTTTCAATTTCTTGCGTGAAGCTGTCCCGTTGTGACTTCTGGTACCACAACGTCTCGGCCCGTTCCAGGTGTCGTACCTCGAGGTTGGCTCGACGATCTCGGCATTTCTCCAAGAATAACAAAACCATTGCTGTGCATCTTATGAGGCGCTCGTAACTTGAAAAGCGCGTCACATCCGGTAGACAATCCAGCTCACTCGCCCTTGTGGTGTAAAAGACGACGTGTTCTTCTTGATTTTCAATTTGGGCGGGACTCTCCGCGGGCCACTCGCTCATAGGCCTGCGCAGGAAGTCTGGCCCTTTAAACCATGGGTCCTCGTCGCTCTTCGGAACATAGCCCGTTCTAGTGGCTAGGTCCGCGACGTTGCTCTTAGTGCCCACCCATCTCCACTGGTGGACAGACGTCAGTTCGGCGATTTCCCCCAGGCGGTGCGCGACGTACGGCGTGTATTTCCGGCTGCCGTTCTGTATCCAACACAGCATCACCTTGCACGCGTCAATCCAGTAGAAAACGGTATCTGTTTTCCACCTGTGCTCTGCTACGACGGCGCTTCCCAGCCTTGCTCCGACCAGGGCGGCCTGTAGTTCCAATCTCGGTATCGTTTGTGCCTTCAACGGCGCTACTTTGGCCTTGGCTGCGGCCAACACGACTCAAACCTCTCCATTTTCTTGTTCCATCCTCCAGTAGACGGCTGTGGCGTATGCGTCTTTGCTCGCGTCGCAAAACACGTGCAGCTGCCGGCTCCTTGTCGGGCTCCCGCCGTTGTAACTCCGGGGCAGCTCGAGATGGCAGATGTATTCCATGTCTGTCAGCGAACGGGTGACGTGCTGCGTCGTATTCTCGGCTAGGCGGTCCTCAGGCAGCTCCTCTAGCACCCTCCGGTCGTTGCTTGTCCAGCCTCTCAAGTGAAAGCCACCTCTCCTATGCACTTGGTCCACTTGCTCCACAACCTGCTTGGCCTTCTCCTGGTCTGGATAGCTGTCTACGTAGTCATCCATGTAATGGGCTTCGGAAATAGCGCGATGGGCTTCCGGGTGTGACTCGGCGAATTCTTCCGCGTTCCTATTCCGGGCTGAGTGCGTCAGGAACGGTGAACACGACGCTCCAAAGATCATGACCACCATCTTGTATTTGGACGGCGGCTCGTTCGGGTCCTAAAACAAGTTAAAATTACAAGTTTATGAAAACCATATATTTTCACCATTATTTTCCCTAATTTCCCTTTATTTCCCTTGATTACATATTTTTCCATGATTTTCCCTAATTTCCCTTTATTTCCCTTGAGCCAGGATAAGTGAAACGCATAACGTGAAATTCTTTATTTACCATAAACCAATACATATTCACACACCATTGGGGGTTAATAAAAACATCGTTTAACATTAAGAATAGGTACTTAATTTTACACGTATTTACAATAAATGTTCAAATTGTTGGCCTCCCACTCTTATGCAGGCTCTACATCTACGGATACATGGTCTTCTGAGCAATCTAGTATATCGTAAACGTAACAACCTCCGTGGTCTAGTGGTTAGAGCATTGGCTCTCGACTCGGAGGTTGTGGGTTTGATTCCCGCATTGGAAAACAAAAAGTGTTTTTTTCGAGTCTGGTTAGGACAATGCAGGCTGATCACCTGATTGTCTGACAAGAAAGATAATCTATGCGTTGGATGGGCATGTAAAAAGTCGGACCTGCGCCTCATGTCTCATCAGTCGTGTCGGTTATCCTTCCCACTGGGTTACGAGAGTAAAGGAAGAGAGAGTGCTCTTGTGTACTGCGCACACACTTGGGCACTATAAAATTGCTCCTGCGTGAATCGCGCGTAATTACAGAAATCGGTGGGGAGTTATTATTATATCACTTTTTTGATGCAGCTGCTCTAACACAGCTACGTAGTTCTTCCAAAGACCGTATAGGCTTACGGTACACCTCTTCTTTGAGGTAGCCCCAATAAAAAATCCAATGGATTTAGATCCGGTGAAGGCGGATAGACTAGTCAACAAGTTCAAAAACGTGAAAAATAGAGATAAAGGTCCTAAAAATATGAGCGATGGCTCATTCGATTCGGAATCACCTCTAGAAAAATGTTTTTGAAGGATTTTGGTGCAGGTTAAAAATTGCAATTGTTATTAACAAAATAAGATGAAAAAAAAAATGATATTTCGTTTTTTGTTAATAACTCGAAAAATATTAACATTTAAGCAATTTTGAAAAAAGCTCGTTAAAGAAGAGGAAATTTCCAATAAAAAAGTCCTAACTCCCGGAATTCTATCTCCATTATTTATAATTTTAATTAGACGTTGAAAATAGGGCTCCGCGCGGCAGTTACGGCATGCGCGCGCCGCCGCTAAAGAGAGTTCAGCAATAAAAATAATTTTTTTATAACATAAAATGTGATTTTAAAAATTTGAACAAATTCTAGTATCTTCTTAACACTTGAAAGAATCGAGCCCTGAAAAAAAAAAAGTTTAATCACCATTTTTCAAAAAGTTATTCAATTGTTAACTAACCAATTTTTTCTCAATCTCCATGGGCATAAACAATGGGATGAAAGGTATAAATAATAATTGGCCTATAAATTTTAAACTTCGTGGAGCCCTTTTGATATATGTACTTTATAAGATCCTGCGGTTTATTTTCATTAAAGTTTATTAATTTGTTAATTATGATTTTTTATAACTAGTGAAAAATTAAAAATCTAAAAAATGTTGATAATTTTCTTTTTTCAATTAATATTTAGCTATGCCTGTTTTCACATTGAACAATGGCAGTAATTAACAAAGGTTATGAATTTTTTACGTAATTTGTTTATAAAATTGTTATAAACAAATAGAGAAATTCAATATTTTTAAAAATTTTTTTTTTGCTATTTTGTTGTTTACAAAAAATTATGATTTAAAAAAAAATTTTTTCTTAATTTTAATTTTTAATTGTTTAAAAACGATTTTTTTATATTTCGATTGTTTAAATAATTAGTTAAGAAATTTTTTTTATTTTAAAAATCATAATTTACACTTTTAAATAGTTAAGCAAAAAAAAATTTTTTTTTATTTATAATTTAATTGTTTATTAGTTTAACAATTTGTTATAAACAAATATCGACCAACGTTATATTTTTTTTCTGAAGCAGAAAAAATTATAAAAATAGCTATATATAATAAAGTGCAAAAAAAATTTTTCAAGTAGGCGCTATAATTACCGTATCGTATGATATTAAAAAGTATTATAATAAATAAATAAAAAAATGTTTTTTGCACTTTATTATATATGGCTATTTTTATAATTTTAAAATATAACGTTGGTCGATATTTGTTTATAACAAATTGTTAAACTAATAAACAATTAAATTATAAATATTTTTTTTTTTTTGCTAAACTATTTAAAAGTGTAAATTATGATTTTTAAAATAAAAATTTTTTCTTAACTAATTATTTAAACAATCGAAATATAAAAAAATAGTTTTTAAACAATTAAAAATTAAAATTAAGAAAAATTTTTTTTTTTAAATCATAATTTTATGTAAACAACAAAATAGCAAAAAAAAATTCTTAAAAAATATTGAATTTCTCTATTTGTTTATAACAATTTTATAAACAAATTACGTAAAAAATTCATAACCTTTGTTAATTACTGCCATTGTTCAATGTGAAAACAGGCATAGCTAAATATTAATTGAAAAAAAAAATTATCAACATTTTTTTGATTTTTAATTTTTCACTAGTTATAAAAAATCATAATTAACAAATTAATAAACTTTAATGAAAATAAACCGCAGGATCTTATAAAGTACATATATCAAAAGGGCTCCACGAAGTTTAAAATTTATAGGCCAATTATTTATACCTTTCATCCCATTGTTTATGCCCATGGAGATTGAGAAAAAATTGGTTAGTTAACAATTGAATAACTTTTTGAAAAATGGTGATTAAACTTTTTTTTCAGGGCTCGATTCTTTCAAGTGTTAAGAAGATACTAGAATTTGTTCAAATTTTTAAAATCACATTTTATGTTATAAAAAAATTATTTTTATTGCTGAACTCTCTTTAGCGGCGGCGCGCGCATGCCGTAACTGTCGCGCGGAGCCCTATTTTCAACGTCTAATTAAAATTATAAATAATGGAGATAGAATTCCGGGAGTTAGGACTTTTTTATTGGAAATTTCCTCTTCTTTAACGAGCTTTTTTCAAAATTGCTTAAATGTTAATATTTTTCGAGTTATTAACAAAAAACGAAATATCATTTTTTTTTCATCTTATTTTGTTAATAACAATTGCAATTTTTAACCTGCACCAAAATCCTTCAAAAACATTTTTCTAGAGGTGATTCCGAATCGAATGAGCCATCGCTCATATTTTTAGGACCTTTATCTCTATTTTTCACGTTTTTGAACTTGTTGACTAGTCTAGGAGGCAACAAAATTGGCCCTAGACGCCCGATCCATCTGTTTAGGTACGTATTATTGAAATATGCACGAACGGGTACAGCATAATGCGCAGGATAGCCGTCATTTTGTAACCAATAATAGTCACTCAGCTCCTCAAGCACTTCTTCTAATAAATTGGGGAGGGATAAATCTTTTCTTTTCACGATTAAAAGTAACAATTTTAAACATATTGCATTAGTATTACATTAAACATTTCTATCGTAATTTTTTCTACTTTTCTACATTAATAGCAATAATTCACTAGTTATGGTAGATACAATGATGAATTGTACCATTATAAAATCTACTTAAAACCAGCATTATTTAAAAATTATTGGTCACTCATGCCTTCATACATTTTTTTATACCCATAATGTTTAAAATTCGATGAAAAAATAAATTATGCATTTTTTCTAAAATAAATCAACTTGCATACATTTTTTTTTTTTAAAGTGCAATAGCTAGTGATACAATTTATTTTCTACCTATCAGCATAGTTATACTACAATATGAAAACATTAAAAAACCGATGTAATTCATTCATTTCTGGTCATAATGTTCAAAAAAAAAAATAAGCTAAAAAATAGACTTTTCTCTAAAAATAACTTATCTTCTAGGTACTAATTATGATAGATTTTTTTTGTATTTTTTTTTTGAACGGCCATAAGTTCTACTATAAGACATTTTAAGGTTATCCATTAATTACCGGACACCCGATATAAAAGGAGCATATATTTTCAAATATTTAAAAGCTTTTATTTAATAACAGCTTTATAACTTGGGTTTGGATTATACCAGATAAATGAAATTTTCAGATTTTGTTCCCAGTAGCGGACTCATTAAATATCTTCAATTTTGATTGCATAGTTTAGATTTTATTGATATCTAAAAACCCCTGATTTCGTCACTGACTCACTGATGATCAACAAAATTATATGGTACTTCCAAATGTCCTAGAAAGCTGAAATTTGGTACGTAATCTTGTATTAATACACAACTAACATAATAATTGTCAAAGTTGGAACTTCAACAGGATAAGAAAAATAAAATTTAAGAATTAGGGGATGAAAGTAAGTTTTAAATTAGGGGATGAAAGAAATGATGATGTAAGTTTGTTTAAAAGCGCCATTTATCGCGTATATTATGAACTATGTTAGTTATGTCGTCGTTCGTCTCTTGGACTGGAAACTAATTGATGTAATTAATATTGAAATAATTATTTCCCTAGTATTCTGTGGTAATTTTAAAGAAAAATTAAACATAAAGGTAACATTCAAATTATTCTTGAATAATTTCGTCAAGTCAAGGGACGTTCGTCGAAATATAGCATAAATAAAAAAGAAAAATAATAAAATAATACTATAATAGAAAAATAAAAAATAATATAAAATATTTAGTTTAAACTACCTCGAGTACTTTGGGATTGTTTTTCTTTATATTATTAATCACTTTAATCACACAGCTGTTATAAGCAATATGTTACTACATATATACAGTATATGAATTTGTTTAGTCTTTAATTTTACCTTAGAAAATCAAATTGATTACCTAGTAAGCAGACTTACTAAGTTTTGATATTGTTTTTATAGTCATACTTGGTTAAATTCACAAATAACAATAAAGTGTGAGCAATTCCAGTGACCCCATAACCTCTAACACGATTACGAGTATTACAAACTATTATCAACAATATAGTACAACTTTTCGTCAAACACCCCAATCGCTACTATTTCCGGTTTCTTCGGGCCAACGAGTTAAAGTGGCCCACCCGTTTTTTGGCTCTCCTGAACATTTTTGTTGGAACGAGTAACTATGTTTTGAATTTAAGCAGCCGCGCGTTTTTGTCGAAACCGCCATTTTGCAAATACTGCATTTACAATTACTAGGGCAGTATTAATGTAACCCTATCAGCCCAAGCCGGTGCGCCATAGCATATGCTGCTAAGGTACGTCGCTGTATAAATTATTTTTAATGTTTTAAATGAAAGGCCCCATGTCGACGTTGATATTTTTGTGAAACAATAGAAATTTCTTTTAGATTTCTCACCGGTCTGTATAATACACATGTTCCAGGAATGTAAATTTATTTTCTAAAATAAGTCCTAGATAACAAAGTGCTTGTTTACGTTTCACATTGATGTTGTTCAGTTTAATGCAAGGAGTTGATATTAATGATCCTTTTAAAAGTACTTGAAAGGTTTTATGTGCTGCAAATTCTAATCGATTTCTGTGGCCCCAACTCGATATTACGTTGACTGTTGAGACACTTGTTGGTCTTGTTTTCAATTTCAGATCGCGAATTGGCTTGAATAATAAGAAATCCATCGTCAGCATAATTTATCAGAGAGCACAGAGGAGGAAAGGGAACACATAACAAATCATCAAAACTTATATTCCACAAGTGCGGCGATAGTACTGATCCTTGAGGGCAGCCGCGCGTTAAGTTTTTAAAATACCCGTGGTAAGTTTTAGAACAACTTGTTATACAACAACGATATCCTACAATATTATATAGAACTCACGTTTATATTTGCTGGTACCGATACCGGTAGAGAAGTAGCCAAATTTAAAAGGGGAATTATTTAGAAAATAAGTTTTATTTCATACTTTTTTGTGTATTTTTACTTTGGAAGTCGGTTTAATTTTAATTTCACCTTTTGTAGTGATATATTTTGTTAAGTTATTATTAATATGTCTTATGAACGTCTAAAATAAACGGTCGAATGTATAATTAAATACGCGCCAAGCTTCCATTAGGTATTGTTATTAAGATGATGGTGATGATTACTGTAAGTTACAAAGTGGCATATGCTTGCAGTTCTTTAAGCAATGCCGCAATCGAAAATTTACAAACGCATATCTTTAAAGACTGAGGAGTTATGTTCAGTGCTTTTGGATCCAGGGTATACCTTGGTACAACATCTTATTTTTTGGTAGCATATGCTAGTGTTACTTCAGTAAAAATCAAAATATAAATTTCGAGGAGTTCCTTCGATTCCTCATGGATCGCATCATCAGGTTTCTACTTTAGTGACTAAAGGACCAATTTCGAATGGCATGTATTTAAACTTGCGACAAAACAATTAAATATTGGATGTGAAAATACCCAATATTGAATACTAAATTACCAAGTTGGCGAAAGAATGTAAGGAACAAAAAAATTACTAATCTGGTGACTAAATAATACCACTGAATTTTCCAAACTGGCAGACAGATTATGTTTTAGCGACTAAATAACCATCTTGGCGACAATTTGTGAGTACACATTTAATTTAAGAATAGGCACATATATTTTCCCTGATGTAGGTAACTCAAAAACCATACAAGCAGCGAAACGAGCGCACACAAAAAAACCATAAAGGAGCGTACAAAATTCCCAATTTTTTATTTTTCTCGGTTTTAGGGAGGTGTAGATTATTGTGTATATTAATTTTGAAATTTAAAAATGGCGGATATTTATTTTTCGTAAAATTGATATGGGTGTCGTTTACCAGGTTTTTGGGAGTGCTGAATACGAAAATGACATTCGTTTTGTAATTCCAATATGGCAGACATACTTAATCTCTTAAAAATAATATGTATGTCCTTTTATTGGTTTCTGGGGGTGCTGATTACAAAAAAGTCATCCATTTTAAATTTCCTTAGTAACCCAACAACCTCATATTTTCTTCATGATGGGAGAAAAATAAATTTGAAAATCCTGAATTTTCCAACATTTCTATAGCTTTATACATCTAGGAATGTATCTCAACGTAGAGCATTTACTATGTTTTTATAAAGTTGATTCTATCTCGGAAACGGTGCATCCTATTGAAACAATAATGAAAATTTGGCCCCCCTATGGAACCCCGCAACATCATATTTTCTTCATGATGGGAGAAAAAAAAATCGAAAATCCTGAATTTTCCAACATTTCTATAGCTATAAACATCCGTCGTATCTCAATGTACAGCATTTACTTCTTTTTTTATAAAATTGATTCTATCTCGGAAACGGTGCATCGTATTGAAAAAATAATGAAAATTTCGCCCCCCCTTTGAAACCCCGCAACATCATATTTTCTTCATGATGGGAGAAAAACAATTTTGAAAATCCTGAATTTTCCAACATTTCTATAGATTTATACATCCGTCGTATCTCAATGTACAGCATTACTTCTTTTTTTATAAAATAGATTCTATCTCGGAAACAGTGCATCCTATTGAAAAAATAAGGAAAATTTCGTCCCCCTTAGGAATCCCGCAACATCACATTTTCTTCATGATGGGAGAAAAACAATTTTGAAAATCCTGAATTTTCCAACATTTCTATAGATTTATACATCCGTCGTATCTCAATGTACAGCATTACTTCTTTTTTTATAAAATTTATTCTATCTCGGAAACGGTGCATCCTATTGAAAAAATAAGGAAAATTTCGTCCCCCTTAGAATCCCCGCAACATCATATTTTCTTCACGATGGGAGAAAAAAAATTTGGAAAATCCCGAATTTTCCAACATTTCTATAGATTTATACATCCGTCGTATCTTAATGTAGGTACAGCATTTACTTCTTTTTTTATAAAATTGATTCTATCTCGGAAACGGTGCATCCTATTGAAGAAAATAATGAAAATTTCGTCCCCCTTAGGAATAACGCAACATCATATTTTCTTCATGATGGGAGAAAAAAAAATCGA
Organism: Glaucopsyche alexis; assembly: GCA_905404095.1. Classification (NCBI taxonomy): domain Eukaryota; kingdom Metazoa; phylum Arthropoda; class Insecta; order Lepidoptera; family Lycaenidae; genus Glaucopsyche; species Glaucopsyche alexis. Next base: position 4,074,723 of record FR990063.1, on the reverse strand, counting down.
AAATCTTGAGTTTTCCAACATTTCTATAGATTGATACACCCCTCGTATCTCAGTACAGCATTGTCATATTTTTTTTCTATAGTCGCTTCTATCTCAGAAACGGTGCATCCTACTGCAAAAGTAATTAAAATTTGCTCCCCCTTATTAATCTAGAAATCGCATATTTTCTTCATGAATGGCAGAAAAATTCATGAATCCTGATTTTTTAAAAATTTCTATACCTACATAGCTGGTACTTTGAACTACATAACATACTGTAATAATAATCATCAATCCTAATTAGCATCCCAAAGATCTTTTAATTTAGTATTCATATTCATTTTCCGAAGATTGAATATTCTCCATTTGGAAAATGAAATTGGAAGACAATTTTGTAATCAGAACCCCCAGAAACCGGGAAAAGGACAACCTTGTTAATTTTGATAACAAAAAAATTTTTAGCAGCCATTAATTTATCAACCAAATCTGGTTTTATAGCTGCTTATATGGTATAATGGTCACCAACTCGGAAATTAAGTCACCAACTTATAAATGTCGGTGCTAATTTGGATTAAATTTCGCCTCTTTTTATCTACCGACTTTAGAATTTTTTGTCACCCAAGTGTTTTCGCCAGTTTAGTAATTTAGTCCCCAACATATTAATTCGCTGCCAAATTCAGTAATACAGTATGCTCGCGTGCAGCCGCCAACTTATTTTTTGTTCGCTCGATTAATTATATACCATTTCGAATTAAGACCCTTTACAACAACAAAAGAGTTTTGCAAATAAGTCTATAAACGGCAGAGTAATGTTCAAAGATCTCCGTGTTAGTGTAAAATACTATGAGAAGTACTTTTTATATCATCATAATGTGATGATGTATGGTGTGATAGTAGTGGTGATGATGATGATTATTCTAATTGACAGGGTGGCATATGCTTGCAGTTTTTTAAACAACGCCGAAATCCCCAAACATTTATCTATAAGGAGTCAGGAGTTCTGGTCTGTACTTTTCGTATACCTTGGAGCAAAATTTTACTTTTTGGTAGCATATGCTACTACTACTTCCGAAAAAGTCGAAGTCACCATATGTCTCCATATAAATTTCGAGGAGTTCCCTCGATTCCTCATGGATCCCATCATCAGGTCACCACTTTTTTGAAAACGGGACAAACTTGGGATCCCTTTACAATAAAAAAAGAATTTTGAAAATCGGTCCATAGACACCGGAATTATTGTTGAACGTACAAAAAAAATACAGCCGAACGTATAACCACCTCCTTTATTTTGGAAGTCGGTTAAAAATCATCAATTTTAAACTAATTACGTCCATACGTACTACTACTAGTATACAAACAATATTTAAAGAACTTCCCTTCAAATTTGCTGGTACCGACTTCAAAAATAAGAAATTTGAGTAGAAAAAAAAAAGGGTGGGTTCGAACCATGGTATAACGAAAAGTTTGTTATTTTTCTTGTATTATCTACTATAGCTCACTACTAGTATCTACTATACTCTGGTACTAGTTTTATGAAATTCGTTACCTAAAGGGGTAAACAAAGGTCTTGTTTGCATTGTGAAATATCAACAAGTGGATCCAGGATTACGTTGAATTTTGGCACGCAGATAGTTTTTACAATAGACATTTGTTACAAGCTAATTTTTCGAAATTCATCGCCTAGGGTTGTAATGGGGACCGAGGCGGACGAGGTCGTATGCAAAAGCGAATCAAATATATAAATACTAAAAATATTCTTTAGCAATATCACGACAACATTCACACACTCATAACTTGTAATAATATAGTCTGACATACCTTTATCTCCTATCTCCTCTTCTATCTCTTCTTTTATTTCCTCCTGTTCATCTGCACACGGAGCTGCAGTTTGTTCCGCCGTGTCCTCGTGATATTCTCCTGTGACTGTGTGTGTTGTGGGACTTTGGCTAACATATTTGTCAATAACACTCTGACTGAGCCTAACTATTTTCAATTCAAGCGCCTTTGAACCTTGCCAAGCATCATTTCGGTCCACATTCAATGAATCCTGTTTACAGCCAGCATCACTAACCAGCAGATTATTATCTTCAGATTCTTTTAGTTGATCATTTTCTTCATAGTCATTTGTATTGTCCTCATATTCATCTTCATTAATTACTACAACATTTATAATTTCAACTTAAGAAAATTCTACCCATAAACTGTCTAAATATTAGGCTAGGTAATGTATAACCTACCGCCGTCACAGCATGGTTCCGTCTTCACCTGTTTGGTATCTGTTATAGAAGGATATTGTGTTGTGGACAAATTTTTCATCTTAAAGATTGATAACTCTAACAAGGATCCAAATGTTTCAAACTCAATGTTTATCTAAAAACAATAATATTCATTACTCAAAACAAACTAATAATTTAATAATGTTAATAAAAACAAGATTGTTATCATCACCATAAGTAATAGTATCATTATCATTTCTGTCAATTAATAAATTCTTAAACTTATTTTTATGTTTTAATAAGTACCTTATTTTGGCAGAGATTGTCAATGAGACCTCGTGTCTGTACGGCCAACTGCTGCAGCCGGTGACACTGCAGCAGTCTCGTGTGGCAAATGTAACACATCCAGCACTCATTACCTCTAATCTATTAACAAATATATGTTAATATTAGTATTAAACATTAGGTCATTGGGTCACCCAACTACACAATAGGGTATTATCCTATGATGAAAATATACATCAGATTGTTGATATTTTATCGCTAAACATTAATTTAAACCAATTTAACCAACTTTTTACACAAAAATATGTATGATTTTTATAAAATATCAAAAATAAAATTATGAATTTTTCACGTTTGACCACGTGACTAAAAACGCACGAGATTGGAATGTGACGTCATATTCTTGCACTTCTTCTTCTTTTATTAATGTCTTCCCGATTTCCATAATGAATAGCCAGCATCGAATCATTAACGTCAAGCGTCAGCAGGCAATAGCCACTTTTTCCGCATTTCAGTGTTCTTTGGTATGGTCACAAAAATTTTCCCCGGTGTTTTAATAAACGTATTAGTGCATTTTGGCACTACGCACCATTTATAAGGCATTTTTAATAGGCTTAAAACATATAATTAAAAACGTATATAGTAGGTATTCTGGGATTTGGCATTTTCAGTGTAATTTGACACTAACTACTAGTCGTAATTTTCAGGTATGCCAGGAAGAAATGGAATGTGACACTAATATAGTTTCTAGAAAGCGTGCTAATCCCGATAACAATAATATAGTCGCTAAAAGAATCACCGATAATGCCCATTCCGTTCCTTCGATACAACTAAATTATGTTTGTCCCGATTTTGAGAACAAAAAAGTATACAATGTTGATGATGCTGCGCCGTTCCTGGTTCATGTGTCGAAGACTGAGACCGATAGTGGACCTACCTTACGACCCATGGAATTCGGACAGTTCTTATTTAAAAATAACATAAAAAACATTAAAATGGACGGGTTAAAAAAAATCGGCCGTAACCGCATATCTATAGAATTTAATACTGCTGTCCATGCCAACGAATTTTTAAACTTGTCAGTGGTTACTAGTGCTGGGTATGTTGTAAGAATCCCATCTTATAGCATATCCCGCATGGGTATAGTGCGCGACATACCTGCGGACTGGTCCATGGAGGAGCTGGTCACGAATTTATCTGTACCTTCTGGTTATGGCACAGTTATTAAGGCCCGGAGACTGAGCCGGAAGACATTTAACGACCAACGGCAGCCGGTATGGATTCCAACCCGTTCTGTTGTCCTGACCTTCTCTGGTCAAAAACTCCCCCCCCCCCCCCCGCGTTTATTGCTACTACACTTCCCTACCAGTCGAGACATACTTGCTGCCGACCATACAATGCAATAAATGTTGTCGATTCGGCCATATCAAAGCCCAATGTAGGTCACAGCCTAGATGCTATAAGTGTGGACAGTCGCACGAGGGGGAGACTTGTGTAGTATCAAGCCCAACATGCTTCATCTGTTCAGGATCACATACAGCGAATAATTCATCCTGTCCAGAACATGCACGACAAAAGGAGATTAAACTCGTCATGTCGCAGGAGAGCATCTCATACATGGAAGCTTCGGCTCGATTTCCCCATGTGAGACGTTCTTTTGCAGACTCGGCAAGAACTTCTCCCTCTGCGATTGCCACAGCAAATCCTAAATCCCAATCCAAATCCCCTGTTGCCACTTCATATAGAAAAACTGTCTATACTCCCCGCCGTCCAATTACCCCTGTGTCGCCTGGCTATGACCACCAGGCACACAGAAATATCATTCAAGAACCCACTTCCCAATTACCAAATGGGAGTGGATTTCCTTCAGTTACTGAGATATCCCCGAACGACAACTTTATTGACTCCCTTATTAACACCCTCATACAATTAGTCTCCCGGTTTAGTGACTCCGGGCTACCGAACAAAACTCGTTCAAACTTGACTCAGCTTCTAAACACAGTACTCAATAATGGATCAGTTCTCCATGATCCAGTGGAACTGTCGTAGCATCAAGAATAAGAAGCATGATATTTGTAATATTGTGAATAGATATAGGCCATCAATTATTGCCATCCAGGAGACATGGTTAAAGCCCGACTCACGTTTTCGTGTCTCGGGCTACTCATGTTTCCGGGATGACAGAATAGATAGTAAGGCTGGAGTAGCCATTCTGGTCTCCAGCCGTTGTACATATTCTTTAATTTCTCTTCCTGTACATAGTAGTTTGTATAATATTGTGGCTGTCCGTGTTTTAAATACTGTATTTATGTCTGTGTATATTCCCAACCCAAATCCCTACATATTTTCTGAACTTTCCTCTATCATTTCTTCCATTTCCCTCCCTCTGGTTGTATTAGGTGACTTTAATGTCCACCATACATCCTGGGGGTCCTATTATAATGATTATCATTCTGCAATGTTATTAGACATTGTAGATGATAACAACTTAGTGGTTCTTAATGAAGGGTCTCCGACTCGGCGGGTCTCTCCGTTACAGAATCCGAGGAGTGTAGTGGACCTGTCATTAAGCACCCCTTCTATCTCTTCCTTGTGTTCGTGGTATGTAATTCCCTACTCTTATGGTAGTGATCATTTTCCCATTGCTATTACTATGACTGACTCAACAAGACAGACAATCTCACCCATTCCCCCCAGGCTTAAATACAAAGTAGAGAAGGCCAATTAGGACCAGTTTGCAGTTGCTACAGATGCTGAAGCTAGATTCATTCCCCGTATAAACACAGATAACGCTCACACTCAATACCAAAACTTAAAAAATACACTTTTACAGGCTGCGGATAGGTCAATCCCCCTAAAACACTCAGGAGATGGCAGATTGTCACTTCCATGGTGGGATTCCGAATGTACCTCGGCATGTAAACGACGCAAAGACGCGGAAAGACTTTATTCGAGATCAATGACATTTGAACATTTCCTTAACTACCAAAAAATTGCAGCTGAGGTCAGAAAACTGCTCTCAGAAAAAAAGAAAAGTGGTTGGCACCGGTTTTGTATATCTCTTTCACCTGCGTCGAAGCCATCAATGGTTTGGAAAATTATAAAGAGATTTCGAGGTTCCATGACAAGCGATTACCGTCAGTCCAATGACCCAACTGGGTGGATTGGAGCATTTTCTCAAAGGTTGGCGCCGCTGACGGCTCCTTCTCTTGAGGAATCCACCACATATACATCTACTGGCCCTTCTTCTGATTATTTTGATTCTCCATTCTCTCCGGAGGAATTCCAACTAGTTTTAGGCGCATTGAAGGACACTGCTCCTGGCGAGGATGGAATACCATATTCATTCATAGCCAACAGTGGACTAGACACACAGTCAGTGTGCCTTAATATTCTTAATGGCATATATGAGTCAGAGGTTCCTCCTGAGGAATGGCGTTCACAAATTGTTTTGCCTATACTTAAACCAGGAAAACTTAGTAGCGACCCTTGTAGCTACAGACCAATGGCTCTTTCGGCCACTTTATCAAAAATTTTGGAACACCTCATTAAAAACAGATTAGAATGGCTTATGGAGAGTAAGGGTGTTTTGTCCAGGACACAGTTTGGTTTTCGGAAGGGCTTTAGCACTATGGACGGTTTAGGTACCTTTGTAACTGACATACGTATTGCCCTTTCGAAAATGGAACATGTGGTGGCGATGTTCTTGGATGTATCATCTGCGTACGATAATGTTTCTCTTACGGTGCTCAGGCAGAAAATGCAACAGCTGAGTATCCCTGCAAAGATGATCAATTACATTTATAATAGCCTCTCCTCTCGTTCCCTTACCATTTCCTATCAAAATTCCAATCTATCCACTAGAACAGTATACAGAGGCTTACCGCAAGGTAACGTCCTCAGCCCACTCCTCTACAGCATCTATACTTACGATTTAGACCTTACAGTTAATAGTTTTTGTGAGATTATTCAGTACGCAGATGATTTGACCATGTACATTGCCTCAAAAGACATAGCGGAGTGTTCCGCCCGCCTCAACTCTGCCATAGGCTATCTAAATGATTGGATGGAAAGACACGCACTTTCCATCTCTATCCAAAAAAGCTCCGTTGTTGTTTTTTCGCGATCCAAAAATATACCACATATAAGCATTCAATATGACCAACAAGTTTTCCCGGTGAAAGATAAGGTTAAATTCCTAGGTGTTTTTTTGGACTCAAGGATGACTGGCATACACCACATCAATCACATAGCAAAGAAATGTGAGAGAAATTTAAATATTCTCAGATCTCTCTCTGGCGTGTGGTGGGGCTCACACCCCTGTACGCAAAAGCTGTTGTACAATTCGCTTATCCGCAGCCACCTAGACTATGGTTCCTTTTTGTTAGAACCGTGTAACAAAATCCCTCTCAAAACACTCGACAAAATTCAAGCAAAGGCACTGAGAATTGTTGTGGGAGCTATGAAATCTACTCCCATCAACGCTCTCCAAGTAGAATGTGGGGATCCGCCACTTAGCATCAGGAGGCAATGCCTAGCGGATAAATTTGTGTTTAAAATGTTTCAGTACTCTTTTCATCCTCTTATAGGCAGGCTTCACATTCTTTCCCAACTCGTTGATTCTTCCAACTACTGGTCTCGTAAAGAAATACCCTGTCTTTTGGTTAGCTACCGCAAGATCACCCATCTACCCTGTCCTGTCTTCCAGTGTATTCTCAATCCCCTCTTTTCCACCCCTTTTAAAGCACTCACATTCTCTCCAAAAGTGTTTTTAAATTTTGCTATAGATAAGGGCTCTCCTCTGGCTAACACTCAATTTAAAAGTATAATTAATCAGCACTTTGAAGATTGGCTGCTTATTTTCACTGATGCTTCGAAGCTTTTGGAGCGTAGCTGTGTTGGAGTGGCGGTTTGGATTCCAAAGTTGAATGTTATCTTAAACTTTAAATTACCCCTGTAACGTAGTTACATTTTATTTAATTAAATTTCGTTAAAATCGATACACCCAACGCCATCTATGGTATATGGTGGTAACTACGGCTATGGGTTCAAGTCGACATTCTCAACGCCATCTATGGTATATGGTGGTAACTACGGTTATGGATTCAATAGTTATCGATTTATTGATTTGAATCTAATTCTTTTTAAATTTAAACATCATAATCTTTTTAAACAACTTAAAATGCACCAGTTTTGCGTTATTAGGTTATCATTCTAAATAACTCAATATATTTCTACTGTGGCAAAAAGTCTTAGCTGTGTAGTCAATGTAATTTAAAAAAAAAGTTTTTTTTGGTCGGGTATATAAGCCTGACGCGCGATTGTCATAGCCTTTTTACCCGACTGCCGGGAGGGTTATGTGTTTGGCGCGTATCTTGTATGTATGTATGTATGTATGTATGTATGTATGTATGTATGTAATATTCTTTATTACCTTGTATCTTCAGAACCGCTTAACGGATTTTCACATTTGAGGTATCGTTAGATTCGTCTTAATAGCCCAAGTGTTCTTAGATAGGTGACATTAAAAAAAAAACAAAATGGCGGATGTTTGACGCCATATTGTGAGGTAAAAAAAAAGAAATATCTACCAAGTATATCGAGTGGGGTATCAAAATGAAGGATTTTAAACACTGATTCTAAATATGTATATAACTTGCAGTTTTATATTAAATATAACGATAAATAATAATAATAAAAAACAAAAACCCGCATGCATAGATAACTACAATTCAAAAGCAACTGAAAAGACTGAAATAAAATAAATAATTAAAAAAATAAAAAAACCCGACTGCAAAAAATACATATACCTAAGCAACGCACTAAAAAGACCGAAACAAGTTTGAGAAAACTGACTACACTATGAGCTGAAACCCTAAGTGAAATAATTGAAGTTATGTTTGTTAGCAGGCGGGGCCCATATATTTTTGTACGATTTATAATTTGCGAATGGGTCCCGCCTGCTACCAAACATAACTTCAATTATTTCACTTAGGGTTTCAGCTCATAGTGTAGTCAGTTTTCTCAAACTTGTTTCGGTCTTTTTAGTGCGTTGCTTAGGTATATGTATTTTTTGCAGTCGGGTTTTTTTATTTTTTTAATTATTTATTCATATCTCTTTTTTGGACATCTAAAATTGAGTGTGGTTGCTTTAAAATTCCACGTTTCTAAGTTCAAGTAGTTATTTTATATATTTTAAACCCGTCTTAAGGTGAGTCTGTGTATCTGTGTCGTGTAACTCTTATAATTGTGTAGATTTCGCTTTAATAATTTTACATTGTTATTTTCCAAATTACTTTAAATATCAAATTGTAGGTAAATGTCAAAATTGTTTTTTTGTGGAACACGTGGTGGTTCCCCGTTTAACTTATTAGATGCTAATATCATGGTGGGCCTGTTTTATCAACACGCATTCTTGTAATTTCACCTAGTTTTATATTTTTTATGTTTATGCGTGTTGTAAATTGTAACCTGTCAAACTTTCTTTTACATCATTTAATTTTGCATTGTAAACCCTTTTAATTATTTTTAAACGTACGCTTAGTACCTAACATTTAAAGCTGTAAGGGACCACAGCCCTGATCTCGAGGTTCCGGGATCACGGCTGCGGCACTGAACAGCTCTGCATATCTGGACCTATCATTCCAGGGTTCTGAGTTCCGGTTGGAAAAGTTCCTGTGTGGACTACACCTGATCCGGCCAGATATCATAGTTCCGGTCTGGACAATCCCAAGCCACACAACTTGCCAAGGACTGTCGGCCTGATCTTGGGCTTTAGAGTGTCTGGCCCTCAACACCGGATTGCGGACCTCTCTTCCATCGACCAGCTAAGTGCCGTGTGCCAACTATCCCCAAACTCACCTCTACCACCCAGGCTGAACCAGACTTTGCCGGCTAACCGACCCACGCCCCTTATCTAGTCATTTTAATTTTTAAATATATTTTAATTTGTTACCGTATCTAGTGTTTCTTTTAACCACACCCGTAACAACTGGCGCCCAAACGTGTTTAGTCTGGTTCAGCATAGGGTGATTCCAGGGTCTCTGGTCCCAACCTGTGTGTGTGTTGTGTTGTCTTAGTACTAAGGTAGTTATTAGTACCTTATTATCTTGGTGTAGCGTTTATATATTGTAATAAACTCTATACTGCTCATCTTTTTTTGTAGACTGTATACTTAGTAGTGCATTATCTGTAGAATTCATTTTGTAGTTAGTTCTTATATCTTTCAGATTTGTAAATCATATATTCTTTTTTGTATTTTTGGAGAATACATCTCATTATATTTGTATTTTCTCGACACAGATATACTCACCTTTAAGATTGTGGAAAAAAATTCTTGAATTTTATTGGTAATTTAACTTTTAAAATAGAATTTAACTTTTGATAAACCCGCTATTGACTTATACTGAGAAAACTTAATTTCTTTTTTTAAACTCAAATTTATTTAGTAACTTAACTTAATAAACATTACAGTTGACTACTCACCTAACCTACTTTGGAAAAACTTTACTTTCTTTTCAAATTTTAAACTTTTTTTTTTTCAAATCTTAACTTTTTTCAAAAAGTTTTTTTAATATGCCTGGAAAAATAAAATTTATTTCTCTTCAAAAGGCGGAATTGGAATATGAGGTCTTAATTAGGAATGAAATACCAGCTTCTACCGTTGTGGAATTAAGAAAACAAATACTAAAATTAGTTGAGCTTTACCCGTCGGAGGACATCTTAGACTCCTGTCTTCCCATAAAAGATGATTTGTTAGGAATTGAGGAAACCCTGACAAAAGTTAAATCACAGTTGGATTCTCACTCTGACGGTAACTCGTTGCTTAGAGCTGAAAATAACTTAAACCACATCGAGTATAGAATTAATAGAATTTCATCCGATAATATTGAACCTTTTGCCGAACAATATAATTCTTGTTTACAAAAACTTCAAAATTATTTAGGTTTATTACACCAATTGAAGGGGTCTAGTAGTAATTCTGTGTTGCCAGCTCCTGCTGCAGCACCTATACCTCCTTTAAATATAACGGTACAGTGTGAAAAAAATAATTTGGCTGATTTACATAAAATTAAGTTTGATGGCAAGTCTTGTGTCCGCGCGTTTATAACCAGGGTGAATGAGTATTGCACACAGCATAACATTAGTGATTCAAAGATTCTTTCGCATGCTTTTGACCTTTTTACTGGTGATGCTTTACACTGGTACAGAAGTATTCATCAAAATATTAAGAGTTGGTCGGAACTTTTAAATCTTTTATATAGTGACTTCGACAAACCGAGTTTTGATTATAGGTTCATGTCAGAGATTCGTAATAGGACTCAGGGCGAAAAGGAGACCATTACCATTTACGTTGCTATTATGGAAGGAATGTTCAACCGTCTTGTTAAGCCTGTCCCAGAGAGTGAGAAAATAGAAATCTTATTACATAACATTAAACCTTGCTATGCAAACATCTTAGCTTCTTCACCTACGGTTGTCACTATTGAGCAACTTAAGTCTCTTTGCAAAAATTATGAGGACATTCAATCTCGACTGACCTTATATCACGAACCGCCTAAGGTAACGTCGGATACCTTAGCGCCTGACTTAGCTTATAATTTTAATAATGATAAATCTGATAACAAACAAAATTTTAATAAAACTTTTAGGCCTTTTCGTAATAATAATTTTTCCAATAATAATAATTTTTCTAATAATAATTCTAATAATAATAATAACTTCGCTTATAAACAATCCCATAATCAGGTTAATAGTTTGCAAACAAATAATCCTAAATTTTGTTTACGTTGTAGGGTTAACTCGCACAGCTACTATGAGTGCACAGCTGATAAATCCAAGATATTTTGTTTCGGCTGCGGCAACCCTGGCGTACGACGGCCAGACTGCACTCGCTGTCGTAGTAAACCTACTCATTCAAAAAACTAGTTTTATCGGATCGTGTTATACCTAACCATACCGACCTTGAGGATCGGAAAGAATGGGTTAAAACCGTAGGTACTTTTTTCAAATTCTATACAATTAATACGGTCCGATGTATTGATAACAATAACTTAGATTCTCGACCTTATGTCAATATACATATAGACTCTTTTAGCATGCGCGGTCTTTTAGACTCTGGTTCTTGCATTTCTTTGTTAGGTAATAATTCTCATTTAAATATTATTGAGTTAGGCTATCCTCTCAATAATGACGATAATAATATTTCAATTTTTGCTGCGGGCGGTCAATGTTTAAAGTCTATAGGCTATATAAATTTACCAATTCATTTTGAAGATCAATTTCATATTTTAAAAGTATACATAGTACCTCAGGTTACTTATGACCTCATTTTAGGTATTGACTTTTGGCGTATTTTCAAACTTTGTCCTAAATATTTAAATTCAATTAATTCTAGTACGGCTAGCGATCCAATCACTTCTCATCAGGTGACCCAGCCGGCTATTAACGGCTACGAACATTAAGTTCGTCTGAGCGCTCAATAGCCGATGATATAATTAAACAATTTCGTTCTATTTCTTTTGAATAGAATAGAATAGAATAGAATAGAATAGAATATGTTTATTTTATCATCACACAACACACATCAAAATGAAATACAAAAGAATAAATTAAAATTAAGCACATTATTATTTAAACTACGCATGTTGTGTGATGCCAAAAATTGACCCCAGCTCAGCTATACGCAGCAAGCAAGCCTGCTGCACTGGTATTCTGCAAGGGCCAATGAGTGACTTCACTACATAAAAACAAACAAAAATTACATACACAAGACTTATGAAATTACGGCACGATAGAGTAATGGCTTTGCGCCCCATCTATGGAATAAAAATAGGAAAAAAAAAATAAACCAAATTAAAAAAATAAAATAAATAAATAAATAACCTTTGTGAAAAAAACCAAAGACTAAAAAACAAATGATCTATAGTCTATGGGTATCATAATTCAATTATTTGAATTATGATACGGTCTATGATGGGTAATTTGACAATACTAGTATATAATATCTGTATAATCTATGATCCAACATTCTACAAGAAGCATGGTCTGTGACGTGGCATGTTGTGGGCACTAATATAAAACATAAATAACTATAGTGACATTTATGAAATATGAACAGAAAAAAACAGTGTGAAATTTTATAGTGCAAGATATTTTAAATTCGACGGACATGTGACACAGCCTACAGGACAACGACAAACAAAAGAAAAAAAACAATGGAAGAATGCATTCGCCCCGCAGTTTGAATAAAACCTTCATTACACTCCGATGGTGCATATATCTTAGGTATTTATAACTTGTCTTTGAATTTTAAGTAGGTGAATCCTGTAGTGGCGACTAAATGAGTTTTTTGATTTCAGCACCCGTAGAGGAGGTGGAAGGTTATTCCAACAGCGGGAGGCCGCATACTTAAACGATCCACGGAATGCTGCCGTCCTGTGCTGTGGCATTAAAATCTGATAATGAGAGGCTCTGGTTCGCGTGCTGACATCACTTGCCCAAGATAGTTTTTCATACAAATAAGAAGGCGTGTGGGTAAGAATTATATCAAAAAGAAGTACGGCAAAATGAAGCTTCCTGCGTTCCTTCATTTTAAGAAGGTTAGCATTGTTGATAAATGGTGTAACATGAGCACGTGGTGGAACTGTAAAACAGAAGCGCACACAGGCATTCTGGACCCTCTGCACAAACTTTTCTGTTCTTGTAAGTAAGTTTTGACCTATTACAGTGTCCGCATAGTTCAACTTAGATAGTACTAGTGTCTCACAGAGCCTGATCCTAAGATCCTCACTAAGATATGTCCTATACTTGTATAAAGTTTTGAGTCGGTAGAAACAGTTGCTGACAACCTCCAACAAATGTTGTTCGAACTTAAGATTCGAGTCAATTAATACTCCCAGATTCCGCGCTACATTGACATGTTCGATCTGTTGTCCCGAGATCACAACAACTGGTTGTTTATCCAGGATATCAGCAACCTGTTTCCTCGAGCCCAGAATGAGAAACTTCGTCTTAGCTGGATTCAGGACCAGTCCACAGGAGTTAGACCACTCAGCAATATGTTTTAGGTCTTCATTTAGTTTTTTAACAGCCACAAGCATATCTTGAGGGTAAAAACTAATGTATATTTGTGTGTCATCTGCATACATATGGTACTTGCAGTGAACTATCTTATGTGACATGTCGGCACTAAATAAGATGAACAATAATGGGCCGAGGATGGATCCCTGAGGTACACCTTGGGTAACAGGAGCACATTCAGAGTATGCCTTACCACCATTGCAAACCGTGATTTCTACCCTTTGTGACCTATTTGTTAAATAGCTATGGAACCATTGAACAACAGAGGGCTCAAAACCATAATATGACAGTTTTGAAAGAAGAAGAGGAGTATTAACTGTATCAAATGCCCTAGAGTAGTCTAGCAGGACTAGAATAGTACCCATGCCCTGGTCTTGAGCAGAAATAATGTTGTCCATAACATCCAGTAAAGCTGTTACAGTACTGTGTTTTTGTCGGAAACCAGACTGAAACTGTGGTAGAATTTTATTGGTCTCTAGATAATCAATAACCTGTTGGTATACAGCCTTCTCAACGATTTTAGACAAGCAGGGCAAGATACTAATTGGACGGAGGTCCTGGGGAGAGGAAGGGTTAGGTTTTTTTGGGATTGGTTTAATTAGAGCCGTTTTCCAGTTAGAGGGAAAGGTAGAGGTTAGTAGGGATTTATTTACTATGTTAGTGATAGCCCTTAAGGTATTAGGCAGTGTTAAGGTTATCATCTGCAGAGAGATGTTATCCACACCAATAGCATTGGATTTGAGACCTTGAATTATTTTAAGAACTGTACTTTCTGACACAGAAGTGAAACTAAATCTGGCTTCACCTACTGTGTGTGACTCAAAATAACTTAATAAAGAAGGACAATTTAAAGGTTCACCGGGAATATTGAGAAAGTGTTGATTAAGGGTATTAGGATCATTACAAAAATTGAGTAAAAGGGGTTCTTTGGTTGTAGAAAAGCTAAGGTTATTCTTTATATTTTTCCATAAAATTTTAGGATTATTAATGTTACGGTTAATGTTTTTATTAAAGTAAGCGCGTTTTTCAAAATGGATAGCTGATACAACTAATGATTTTAGATCTTTGTATGCTTTTTTGTGAGCAATGTTCTTAGTCACTTTCCATTTCGAAAAACTCCTATCTCTCAGCTCCATCATTTGTCTAACTGTGTCAGTTAGCCAAGGTGGGGAAAGTTTTTTAATCGTTATATTTTTAATGGGAGCATGAAGGTCAAAAAGTAAAATAATCAATTTATTGAATTCTGCAACCATTTCGTGAATGTCATTCGCATTATCCAAGTATCCCCAATCAATTCCATCCAAGTCCCTATTAAAAATATCTAGCAGTATGTCCTTAAATGGTCTGTATGAACACACAAAAGGTGAAAAACCAGGCTTTTTGAAGTTGAACTGCGTAGTGACCACAGCATGACTGCCCAGATCCGGTATGTGGCTTACCAGGACAGAACGTGCCACAGCATTAGTACACACCACATCAATTAGTGTTTCCGAATGCTCTGTGAAGTGTGTGGGTGAAGTTACGACTTGGTTGATGTGCAGAGAATCCAGAAACTGTGAGAGCAATTTAGTTTTGTTATCTAGGGGGTGCAGCATATTGATGTTAAAATCTCCTAATAAAATAATGTAGTCGAAGGACGCTAGAGAGCACCAAGTTTGAGTTAAAGCATCAATAAATAGGTTCACGTCCATCCAAGGCGGTCTATATGCTGTCCCTACTGCAATTTTAATCCTATTAATTTTAAGACTAAGCCACATTTGCTCGACAGATGGCGTCTCGGGATTGGGAACCAGGCGCGCACTAATACCTCGCCTGACATAAAAGCCCACCCCACCTCCACGCCCACCCCGTATGTTACTATGTCGTGGGCGGTGTCGCAGTCGATATCCTTGCACAACAGGCGCTCTGCCCTCTTCACCTTGCCTAAGCCAGGTCTCATTAATAGCCATGATATCGACTGAAAGACGTTCCATCATGGCAATGAATTCATCGTGCCTGGTTCCCAAGGAGCCCGCGTTAAAAAGCCCAACTGTAAATAATTTATTATGTTTGTCTGCCATTCATATATTTGTTGTATGTAAAAAATAAAAATAAAATAACATAGATAGTAAATATAAATATAAAACTTGCAATATGACAAGCCGTAAATATATAAATAATAATGTAATGTAATAAATTATAATATGCCAAAAAATATAGTAGTTTGTAAAGTAGAATATTTACAGTGTGCCATAGATAATAGTGGAAAATATAAATTGGTAAATAATATATACTACAAATACTTGTTAAAATGAGAGTAAAAATGAAATTAAAATATAAACTTCTCCAAGTGGTATCAACATATCGCCCCCAAGTCCCAGAACCAGACCTATCAAAACACACATTACAAAAGCTTGATTTTGACATCATACAAAATATAGAAAATAATAAGTCTAGAAAATATTTTATTACAGAGTTATATCGGACCAAAAACACGGATAACGTCCGATTCTGAGCGAAACTGATGGACCAGACTCCCATCCGCCTGTCGAGCACAGACGCGCCCGCGCCTTGTCCACGTGTAACGCCATTTCTTCATATTGCACTCCTCACGCACCCGTCGATACAGCAAGCGGTTGTGACGAGTGAGCCGCTCGTTGATGAAGATGCGTCCTCCGCGGTCCGTGGTGAGGCCGCGGCGCACGCGGGCCGCCTTCAGCAGTTCGTCCCGGATATCGCGACGCGCTAGGCGCACCACCACACGGCGCGGGCGCCCGCCCTCGACCGGCGGCACTCCCACACGCTCAGCGAACACCACGTCGCGTTCCTCCAACGTGACTCCCAGCCGCGCTGCTAACACGGTGACCGCGTGCGTCACATTCTCGCCTTTCTCCTCAGGCAAGTGACCGATGTCGAGGTCGGCTAGAAGCGCATCTTGATCTCGGTCATTGATATCGAGCCTGAGTTCAGCCACGGTGCGCTCCAGCTCGCCAACCCTCTCCACGTCTGCTCCACCGACGCCGGCCAGCTCCAATGCATCCAATCTTTTTTCGGCGCTGGTCAACCGCGTCGACAAGTTAACGATGGTTTCTCTTAGGAGAGCCATCTCTTGGCGGCACCCTCGAAGTTCGATGATGCAGTCGGAAAACTCTCGACGAAACTCCGCATCCATACCGAATGTAGTCGCGTCCGCGGATGTCGACTCATTGAGGTATTCTGTCGACACTAAGGGCCCAGGGTGAGCGACAAGACCTCTGACGGGCGTTAGGCTGTTATCCCCTCGCTTGTCCTTTACCTTGCAGTTTGGACAGACCCAGTCTCCACCGACATCCGCCTGAGCGGGCAAGGCGAGACAGCCTTTGTGGAATTTCGTTTTACAGGTGCTACAGGCAGCGGCACCTATCGGTGACTTCCCTAAAAACTTGCCACACGCACCACACTTGGCTATCTTTTCCATAGTTAACGGTGTCTGGTCAGCGAAGTAGTTCGGCAAAATTCCGGTAGATGGCACTACAGCAATCAACAACACGATTATCGATAGCTCGTAATGATGTCGCAAGCTCCCGCTAGATGTCGCGTTTTATCTAATACAGCGATGGTGTTGATAGCGCGTAATAATACAACAACTTCCCGCCAGATGTCACACGTTGTATGGATTTTTGATAATGTTGTATGGATTATGGGCAAATTTGCACACAAAGTCTACCCTCACCACGCGCGAAAAGTACGAACGAGCAATAAACACGAAAGCGTTTTTTGTAAGAGTTACCATACACACAGTTTCACAAACACTCACACAGCAGTACCGAGAGATAAAGCACAGTGTCCACTACTCTAAATAAATCAAAATGATGTTATTCTTTATTAAATAAATTAAAAGTACAGAGGCGTATGTTCACTCTTTTGACGTTTGTGACGTCACTCTTGTTTTGAAGAGAAAGGTTTAGGTTTAACTTCACTTATCACTCATAAAATTGATACGGGCGATGCGTTACCTATACGTCAACGTTATTATAGGATGTCGCCTGAAAAACAACGTATTTTAGTTGAACAGGTTGACGAAATGTTGTCTATGGACGTTATCGAGCCGTGCCAATCTGCTTGGAGCTCTCCTGTATTGGTTGTGCCCAAGAAGAAAACAGGTGAATTTAGATTTTGTTTGGATAGTCGTAAATTAAATTCTGTAACTAAAAAAGACGCTTATAGTTTACCGTACATTTCCGAGATTTTGGACAGCTTACACGACGCTCGTTATTTATGTACTATCGACCTTTCTAACAGCTTTTGGCAGACAGCTATTAACGAGTCTGATCGTGATAAGACTGCCTTTTATGTTCCTGGTCGCGGAATGTTTCGTTTTAAACGTATGGCTTTCGGTTTGACGAACGCACCTGCTACGCAGCAGCGTTTAGTAGATGCTTTGTTTGGTAATTTTGGTCATAAAACTTTTTGCTATTTGGATGATATTGTTATTATTAGTGAGGATTTTAATGAACATGTAGCTACTCTTTTGAGGGTTCTTCAAGTCCTCAAAGAGGCAAATTTAACTGTTAAGTTTGAAAAGTGTAAATTTTTTCGGCCTCAACTTAAATATTTAGGTTATTTAATCGACGGTAACGGTCTCCGTACTGATCCTGATAAGGTAGCCGCGATTGTAAATTTTCCCACGCCTACTTGTAGGAAAAGTGTTAAACGCTTTCTTGGCACTGCCACCTGGTACAGAAGGTTTGTGCCTAATTTAAGTACTCGGGCAGGGCCTTTAAATAAGTTGACGTCTACACGTAAGAATGCCCCTCCATTTGAGTGGACTTCAGAGGCGGACTCGGCGTTCAATAAACTGAAGGAGAGTTTGGTCTCCGCGCCAGTACTGCGCTGTCCGGACTACAATGAACCCTTCGAGGTTCATACGGATGCCAGTAGCTATGGTATTGGGGCCATGCTCACCCAGAAGTTCGAAGGGAAAGAACACCCTGTCGCATACATGAGTCGCTCCTTGACTAAACAGGAGAAAGTCTACGGGATTACTGAGCGTGAGACGTTAGCAGTTTTGGTTGCTTTAGAACACTGGCGTTGTTACCTTGAGAACGGTAAAAAGTTTACGGTTTATACCGATCACAGCGCGCTTAAGTGGTTCCTGTCTTTGTCCAACCCCACTGGTAGGTTAGCTCGCTGGTGTGTCAGACTATCCGAGTTTAATTTTGAAATTAAACATAGGAAGGGCTGTGACAACGTTATACCGGACGCTTTATCTCGTGCGGTTAACGTGAACGCAATTTGTAGTTGGACAAACTATACCGGCGCTGATACCTGGTATCTTAATATTTTTAACGGTTGCCATAATACGCCATCTTCTTTTCCAAATTTTACTATTAAAGACAGTAGATTATTTAGGCTTTCTAAAAATAAACATGGTTTAACTTCTGAATTTTCTTGGAAAGAGGTAGTTCCTAAAGATTATCGTGAGGAAATTATTCGCACTAACCATGATGAGCCCACTGCTGGTCACATGGGAATTTTTAAAACTTATAGGCGGCTCGCACTTAATTACTTTTGGCCTAATATGTATCGCGATGTCGTCACTTACATTTCTAAATGTTCTAAATGCCTACAGTATAAGTCTCAGAATCATAAAGTTTTAGGTGAAATGGGTCGTCCTAAAGACTGTTCACGACCATTTCAAGTCATCTCGGTTGACATTATGGGACCTTTACCTACTACTAGAAAACGTAATAATTTTATTTTAGTTGTGACTTGTTGTTTTTCTAAATTTTGTCTTATTTTTCCTATGAAACGTGCTACATCCGATATTATAATTAAAATTTTAGAAGATAGTGTTTTCTTAGTGCACGGTGTTCCACAAACTATTTTAATGGATAACGGTCCTCAGTTCATTAGTAACGAGACCAATAGACTTTTCAAAAAATATAATATACCTAAAGTTTATTTAACACCGCGTTATACCCCCCAGGTGAATACGGTCGAACGCTACAATAGGACCATTATCACTTGTATTTCGACCTACGTAGAAGAAGACCATAGGTCATGGGATGTACATATACCCGAAATACAATTCGCCATCAACAACTCGGTGAATGAGGCAACCGGCTTTACACCATCTTTCTTGGTGTATGGTAGGGAACTAGTGTCTTGCGGTACTCACTACTTAGATACAGATAGTATTAAAGACCTTGTGTTTTCGCCTCGTGACGCCTACGCGGAAAATTTAGGGTGTATGTCATCTATTTTTGATAGCGTTCAAATGCGTCTCTGGCAAGCTCATGTTAAGAGCACTGCTCAATATAATTTGAGACGTAAGCCTGCGGAATTTAACGTTGGTGATGTTGTTTTTAAGAGAACTTACTTTCTAAGTGATAAGGAGAAACATTTTAGCAAAAAGTTAGCTCCTAAATTTATAAAATGTAAAATTGTAGGTAAACGTTCTCCTTTAGTTTATGTCCTGCAAGACATGCAAGGTAAAGACCTTGGTGCCTGGCATTTGAAGGACCTTAAGCTTCCCATCTTATCAAAATAATGGGTCAGCTGTTGTAGGAAGGCTAGTAGATTCGCGCTTTACTCAGACGCTGTTCGTTATCTTTTTATAATAACGATATAGCTAAGAACTTTAATATCTTAGACTGGTGTTGTTTTTTCCTCTTTATGGAATACAATACTCGTATGTTAGGGCGTCTCGGATCATTATGTTGTGTCCGAGTTGCAAAATGCAAGTGGATGTATGTATGTGATGTATGAATATAGTGTGAACGATGTATGGAAGGTTGTCGGTTGTTGCGCGTTGACACAAGACTAGCATTTAACTTCCACTGTCGTAATTTTTTCTTTAAACCTTCTTTTAAGTTTTTTTTTTACCCCAACCAATATTTTCTTTTCTTTTGTCTGTTTTGTAGTTGTTTCAAGATTTTTTCCTGGCAGCAGGCAAAAATCCTTCGGTAACAGGGGGGGATATGTAACGTAGTTACATTTTATTTAATTAAATTTCGTTAAAATCGATACACCCAACGCCATCTATGGTATATGGTGGTAACTACGGCTATGGGTTCAAGTCGACATTCTCAACGCCATCTATGGTATATGGTGGTAACTACGGTTATGGATTCAATAGTTATCGATTTATTGATTTGAATCTAATTCTTTTTAAATTTAAACATCATAATCTTTTTAAACAACTTAAAATGCACCAGTTTTGCGTTATTAGGTTATCATTCTAAATAACTCAATATATTTCTACTGTGGCAAAAAGTCTTAGCTGTGTAGTCAATGTAATTTAAAAAAAAAGTTTTTTTTGGTCGGGTATATAAGCCTGACGCGCGATTGTCATAGCCTTTTTCATATCTCTTTTTTGGACATCTAAAATTGAGTGTGGTTGCTTTAAAATTCTACGTTTCTAAGTTCAAGTAGTTATTTTATATATTTTAAACCCGTCTTAAGGTGAGTCTGTGTATCTGTGTCGTGTAACTCTTATAATTGTGTAGATTTCGCTTTAATAATTTTACATTGTTATTTTCCAAATTACTTTAAATATCAAATTGTAGGTAAATGTCAAAATTGTTTTTTTGTGGAACACGTGGTGGTTCCCCGTTTAACTTATTAGATGCTAATATCATGGTGGGCCTGTTTTATCAACACGCATTCTTGTAATTTCACCTAGTTTTATATTTTTTATGTTTATGCGTGTTGTAAATTGTAACCTGTCAAACTTTCTTTTACATCATTTAATTTTGCATTGTAAACCCTTTTAATTATTTTTAAACGTACGCTTAGTACCTAACATTTAAAGCTGTAAGGGACCACAGCCCTGATCTCGAGGTTCCGGGATCACGGCTGCGGCACTGAACAGCTCTGCATATCTGGACCTATCATTCCAGGGTTCTGAGTTCCGGTTGGAAAAGTTCCTGTGTGGACTACACCTGATCCGGCCAGATATCATAGTTCCGGTCTGGACAATCCCAAGCCACACAACTTGCCAAGGACTGTCGGCCTGATCTTGGGCTTTAGAGTGTCTGGCCCTCAACACCGGATTGCGGACCTGTCTTCCATCGACCAGCTAAGTGCCGTGTGCCAACTATCCCCAAACTCACCTCTACCACCCAGGCTGAACCAGACTTTGCCGGCTAACCGACCCACGCCCCTTATCTAGTCATTTTAATTTTTAAATATATTTTAATTTGTTACCGTATCTAGTGTTTCTTTTAACCACACCCGTAACACCCCCAGACTCCACGGTATATACAGGGGAAACTTTGGCAATCTTAGAAGCACTCTCTTTTGTTGAGTCCCATGGGCTTAACAAGTCAATTATCCTCTCAGATTCCAAAAGCGCTTTGGAGGCCATTGCCTCTAACCAGTTTCGCTCTAAATCTTAATCTCCCATAATCTTGAAAATAAGACAGCTTGTCTATAAATGTCATTCAGATAATATTCAGGTCATTCTGGCTTGGATACCAGGCCATAGTGGGATAACTGGCAATGAAAGTGTAGATGCATATGCCAGACAAGCTATAACATCAGGTGGTCTCAGTCAGTATAAACTTTATTGTCAGGACCTAATTCCACTATCCAAAAGTCACATGAACATCAGATGGTACACTGAATGGGCCAGAAAAAGTGAGAGCAAAGGCAAACATTATTTTGAAATCCAAGATGGCATTCCGGTTAGGCCTTGGTTTTTCAAATATAAAAATGCAAGTAAAACAGTGTGCTCAACGATATGTCGAGTCAGACTTGGACATTGTTGCTCGCCTGTATTCCTTGCGAAAATTAGGGTAAGGGATAGCTCGCTTTGCGAGTGTGGCTTAGACGAGGGCACCTTAGACCATATATTTTTCTCCTGTACTAAAAACCAGTGTTCCCTATATGATCTCCTTCCGCCTACTATTCCTCGCCCTATCAATTTTAAATCTGTTTTAAGTTTTGTAGATACTTCATTTATTAATGTCTTATGTACATATATAACAACTAACAATATAAAACTGTAACATAGCTATTAGTTACTAACCCCCAAATGTTTGTGTTTGTTTTAGGTTTTTTCAACAGACCTCGCTATTCAACTGACCGTACCCTTGTTTTGTCATAAGACCTCCTCAATAAGCAGAGTATCCGTCACTCACTCTGATATTGGCGAATCACTACGGAGCCAAATATAAAAAGAAGAAGAAGAAGAAGAACTCATTATAGCGTTTTCGCGCCTATAATATTAATTTAAACTTTTAGGCTAATTTGCAAGGAAAAAAAAGAAATTCACAAATAATGGTTCAAACCGCTAATTTATTTTGGTATTAAGAACAATTTGACATACTTTTTAAAAACTTGGAAAATACCCTATTGTCTGACAGAAAGTTTTGTCGCCTATGGGTATTCATAAGTCATAACAGGTACTAGTGGGCCTAGCAGGTACTTTGAATAACCTAACCTAACCAAGAGCATATCAGGACATGTCTAAAGAGGGTTCTGTAACTATCAAAGCGTAATAGGTCTTTTCTAAATTACTTCAAAAGTTACTGTCCTATTTTGTTCAAAATAATTTTCCTAAGGATTTTTAGTATGATCTATTAGCATGGAAACACACAAGTTTCTATCTCTAATAGTTTAGAAATGCTGGGGGGAAAGTAAATAAAATAAATAAATAAATCATTTATTCCAAGTACAAACCACTTTGGAGGCTGATTACTCCAAAATGGTCACAGAAGCTAGAGACGTGGAGAGATAGATAGACGGAGGGATTATAAGGGTTCCTTATGTATTACGGAACCCTAAAAATGACAGCGACCATACTTATTTTACTTGATAATGTTTATTCCACAGTCAAATGTTCCTGCTGGGGCCCCTGATGTATTCACTTGCCCCCTTAGTAATAAAAATATGTACGCAATGGTTACTGATACATTGGAAAAGTCACTTTACAGAGAAAGACAGCAACATTGAATGGAATAAAAATACTCTTTATTCACACACTCATAAAAAACACTCACACATTTAATAATATTTTTTAAACCTAAGGAACTGTGCAAAAAAGGCTCTTACTGCTGACAGCAGTTTTTTCCAGACAAACTAAAAAAACAACAAATATATTTGTGAATAAGGAAGTTGGTGTTCAATACAAAATGGTACTCACTACTCATACTAATTGTAATATTCTTTACACAGGAGCCCTACAATGCCCTACGCATTCAATACGAGTTCAATACATACAATAATACTACTCTCTTTAAGTATACTTTTTTCTATGAATACTACGGCTGTCGGGATTTGTTTACGTACCTTTAAGACTGCGAGCTTCTCATAGACATATAGCAGGTCTGTTTTATAAATATTAATAGTTCTTTTATTTACGGATAAGCATAAATAGCAACAAGTTTTCTTCAACATTTTGCAATTGCAAAACTTTCTTGTGGAGTAAAACTAACCTTAAATTAAAATTTAAAAACATTGGTCTACTCCTTCTTCTTCTATAATATTTTTTTTTTATAATATGGCGTTCGGCTTAAAACCATTGGCTAGTTTCATGTTCAAAAGGCGGGAATAGAATTTTATTTATCGTTTTCAACATCGTATTTCTAAATCGTCAAGTTCAAAGTCTAGTCAAGTCAGTCGACTCCGTCACGGTAAATAGACAACAGTACGCCGTCTATCGCTTACTTGCCTTCTCTCGCGTTGGCGCAAGGCAAGGGCTATCAAATAAATGCTAAAATATTGCAGGCTAACGTGATCCTGTCAACCAAAGCAACACAAACCAGCTGATTAACTTTTATATAGCAATTCTGTTGACTAAACGCTGTAAAAGATGTAGGTATAAGTAAACAGGCGATATTCAAGCAATTTGGTCACATAATAAATCGCTTTAATCCGAATAACATTTTGTTAATAGCTACATACCTACCAGCTGGATAAATAAACAAAAAGGTTGGTTATCAATTAACATACATACATATAAATTATAATCACGCCTTTTTCCCGTAGGGGTAGGCAGAGACCACTTCTTTTCACTTGGCCCAGAGCCGGCTTTACCTATAGTGCAGGGTATGCGGCACACACAGGCGCCCGCGCCGGGTCTAAGGGGGCGCCAAGCGCCCTCTAATGCGACACCTCCAAAGATGCGTCGGTCGCGGCACCGGCCCGCGCGGCGCTCTCAAAGACCCTGCGCCCGTGTTCCGGTCGATGCCGGGCGCGCGGTAGCAAAGCAAAGCGCGTCGCCACAAGCTGCGTCTTTACCTATTCTACACAATAACTTTTGTTTCCACGTGAAATCAACCTTAAAACAGATAGGTAATAATTAGGGGTACGTAAATTTCGCAAATAAAAAATCGCGATTTCGCATTAAAAAAAACTCAAAATAGAAAATTTCGCATTTATTTCGCAAAAAAAAAATATAAGTGTTAAAAACTCAATTAAAGGTTAGCATTTAGTAATTTCTACATTTTCATCTTTCATTGTTTGCCTGCGATCAGTTACGACAATGTTGTAGATACTAAAGTACCTCTCGGCATCAACACTATTGACAATTGAGACATTGAATAGCTGCTTTTGCAAATCCAGGGTAGCAAGATTTTGATGCAACTAAAACTTGCATTACATCCACAGGAGCTTCTTGGCCGACCAATCGAAGCTCGCTCTTCATCTACGCAACAACTCGTGCCGTTTTTGTCTGTTTTGAACAGAGTTGTAATAATTGTTAGCGCGTCTGATCAACATTTGAAAGCACGTAACGTGAAAAGGTGCGGAACATAGATATATAATATTAAAAAGAGGTAGATATGTTATAAACGCGTATAAATGAAGACTCGAATTGGCCCGAGTCGGGCCAATTTTGGTTAGTGTGCTCCGTGAGTAATAGCGTGTTTTGTGTTACTATGCGACGTTGACACATTGACAGCGTCCCATGTCAATGTGTGTCGTGGCACAGAAATATTGTCAGTTTTGTAAGGATATAACGTATCTATGTAATAATTAATCAAAGGTGCGAAAGTATTTAATTTTCAAATTTCGCTTTTATCGCAAATAAAATGCAGATTTCGCTTTTATCGCATCTATTTCGTAAAAACGAAATTTACGTACCCCTAGACTAATAATTAAAGATTCTATTGACGTAGTGTCGCATCACTACCAAAAGCGCGTGCCGGCACCTGTTTTGATTCGTTTGAAAACACGCCGACAATTATTGCTAACTCAGCTGCATTAGAATGCTATAAAGTTCAAATTGCCGGGACGTTGCGGCGGTCATTTCCCAAGGCTTTGTGTACGCATGCCGCAATTTTTGTATAATGTTTTACCGCTACACCGTAGTTTTGCGAAATAAGCCTTGATGCAAAGAATTAAGTATCATCTTTATGTAAACATTGAAATATGGAGAAAATCGGCTTTTCTTTTAGTAAAAATCATATAAAAGGTAAGATTTGGTTATTTGCTTACACAATTATTGCGACATGCATCGGGGTCAGAGGTCATCGAAAACAGCTAGCGAAATCCATGAAAAAACAAACAACGAGTGATAGTGATAACACCTAGGTATACCTATCTAGGATTTTCATTTGTTTATTCTAGTGCAGTGCGGAACAAACAACGCAACGGTAAGTTAAATTGCTTTAATATGTACCTAGTATAGTTAGGTTATTTAATAACAATATACATATTTAGTAACAATAATAACTACTGTACGAGCAAGCGTACATAATATATAATAATCTGTAAGACTTAGTTTAACAAAGTAAGCGATTTATCATTGTAGAGAAGCAATAATCAATAAATCAGTGTACATCACGCACTCGGCGGATTCGGTTGTTTTACTTAACGCCCCGTCTATCATTATATCAATTATCAACATTATATCATTTTTATCAATATCATATATCATTGCTGTAAGGGTACCCATAAGGCATCCTTACATTTGGTCCTTCGAGAAACTCAGTGCTGTGTTTTGTGTCTGTGCTGTGATTAGCGATCGGTCTAGCAGGCCTCCCAGAAGCGGGTCTCACCTGTAGGATTGAGAAGGCGCTCTACGATCATAGAATAGACGCATTTCCTAGGCACTGACTGCAACTGGAGCCTATCAACCAAGGGAGGGGAACTATCATTTTTCATCAGAAAATTAAAAACTTTTATCATCAAGTGATTTGTGCAATTAGGACATTGACGTCACGTACACGCGCGCGCTCTAGATACATCAGACGAACCTGACTTTTATAAAAACAATATTTAACTAACTATAAAGTGTAGTGATAGTGGTTCATCATCAGCATCTCTATAACTATATCAATCAAAATGCAATCTTTGTTGGAACGCCAAAATGTTATCATCAGAGAACTGGAGAAAATCTATGTTAACTTCAAAAAGAACCCTAAGGAGAGGAAGACTTCTGACTACTTCATGAAGAGATTGGAAGCCTTGGAGAACCTGTGGGGTGAGTTCCAGCAAAATAACCAGCAGTTGGACTCCGTAGAGGATAAGTCATCTGAATATTTCACCCAAGACATCTATACTCAGGTCAGTAAATTTTATTCTTCTGTCAGTTTAGCCATGAAAACTGCTTCTAAGTATGTACCTTCTACAAGTGAAGGTCCGTCTTCTATGTTCGACGTACCGAAAATAACGGAGAAGATAGAGGATCCAGTAGCTGACGAGTTGCTAGCACAACAGCATGCTAATTTTAGGGCTTTAGAAAGACAAATAGGTCGTATCACTGCAGCGAACATAGACGAAAAATGGGAAATAGAGGACGAACTAAAAAACTTACAGCACCGTTGGCGTATCATTGATGATCTACACCTTCGCATCGACAGAATCCTTCTTGGTACTAATTCAAGATACGCCGATATGTTTGCAGACATCGAAAATAAGTACATTAGTATTAAGAGAGAGTTAAATAAAAAATTATGCTCCACAGCACATCTTCAACAATCGGTCCCACAGATTGAGATACCTGTTTTTACAGGAAAGTATACTCAATGGCCTACATTCTGCGATCTATACATAGAGGCAATACATAATAATAAATATTTAACAAACGCGCAAAAGATGCAACATTTGAAAGGTAAAGTAAAGGGGGAAGCGGAACGTATCATCCAACATCTTCACATATCAGCCGACAATTATGAGACAGCATGGGAAATATTGAACCATAGATATAATAATCCACAACTTTTATTTACTAAGCAAATAGAGATTCTGCTTAGTCAACCTATCATCCATAAGCAAACTTCATTTGATTTGAAAAAACTATACGACACAACTACAGAATGCATACGCGCAATACATAACCTAGGAGTAGATACGAATAGTTGGGATCCATTACTAGTTCACTTATTATGTAAGAAATTAGACACCGATACCTACAGCGATTATAAGTAGTCACGTAAACAGCCACGAGAATTACCCTCACTTGACAAGTTTATGACCTTCCTCGAAACAAAATTCACCGCTCTTGAACCTATTCAAAAAAGGGAGCGAGAGTCATCTAGTAACACAAAGCAAGCATATCAAACAAACAGGAAATCTTTATCATTTAATACTACAAATATCAACCCGCAAGTATATCAACAAAAACCTTATAGAAGGGAATTTTATCAAGCTACACCAACATTTACAAGAAAATCCTGCATTGTATGCAATTCGTCTCATGATTTGTATATGTCTAAATCATTTTTAAACATGTTAGCTAAACAACAGATGGACTTAATATCAAAACATAAAATTTGCGCTAATTGTTTATACAAGCATTATGACAACCCTTGTAATTCGACCAGGCGCTGCAAAGAATGCAATGAAAATCATAATACTTTAATTCACAATTCAATCACACAACTTAATTCAAACACGGTGACGTCATCCGGTTCATTGACTCCTCAAGCGAGTACCTCTGCATTTAGCAAATCGACCCGGCAGCACCACGCAAACTACGTATCAGCTGAGGACGGCGAAATTCTGCCGACGACAGTAGCCGTCGAGGTGATGGCAGCTGACGGGACATACGTCACATTAACTGGGCTTGTAGATCAGGGTAGTCAAGTGTCTATCATATCTGAAAGGGCTACTCAATTACTTGGTCTAAAACGCCAGCAATATCACGCATCCGTATCGGCATCGGACCTAGCTCGAAACAAAGTAAGGGCATGGTCACATTGAGATGTCAATCCATTTATAAAGATTATAATTTTATCACCGAGGCTTTAGTTATATCAAAGGTTATCAATAATCTGCCTAACATATCATTCCCGAAAAGATATTGGCCACACACTAAACATCTTCCACTGGCTGACCCAGACTACAACATGTCCAAGCCCATTGACTTGCTCTTAGACGCTGGAGTATATTCTGACATCATAATGGAAGGTCTCATCAGGGGACCACTTCACGCGCCAATAGCACAACAAACTAGATTGGGATGGATATTATCAGGAAATATAAAAACGTTTAAATGCAACGTAGTTATCAATGATGTTCAAAATCTGGCAAAATATTGGGAAATTGAAGAAATAAGTGACTCATCTACTACATCATCATTATTATCAGAAGAAGAGAAATATTGTGAGGAATTGTATCAAAAAACAACGAGAAGATTAGAAAGTGGAAGATATGAGGTAGCAATCCCTATGAAACCCCATTATCAAAAACATTTAGGCCAATCAAAATCAATCGCTGTAGCACAATTTATGCAGCTAGAAAGAAAATTCAATAAAAATAAATTATTGTACGATGGGTATCGACGCATTATGAACGAGTTCTTACAATTTGGTTATATGAGTAAGGTAAACAAACGTGACGTAAGCGTGACGACACATAACCTACCATGGCGTTTGGAAATCGGACTCCACTACAACAGCTTTACGTGTTGTTTCCGACGCATCATCAAAAACTTCGTCGGGTCACAGCCTGAATGATCTTATAAAGAGCAGGCCTAACTTACAACTAGACCTGCAATCAACCATCTTAAAGTGGAGGCTGCCTCGCTATGTACTAAATCATTCTTTCATCAATAATTTATTACCGGACCTACTCAGCACTATGCATGATTTTAAGGACTCTGAAACAAGGAAAACCTTGGGGTTAAGATGGAATCCTGCGACAGACATGTTTACCTACGATATCCAATTACAAAACATAGACAAGAAAATTATCACCAAAAGACAGCTTTTATCGGACATATCAAAAATTTACGACCCACTCGGATGGCTGTCTCCTATCACTATCAGAGGAAAGTTACTTTTCCAGCAGACCTGGCTATCAGAATTATCATGGGATGACAAATTACCCAATTCTATTTTACAAGATTGGATAAAATTAAAAGAAGATTTGATAACAATAAATACGTTCCAAATTCCTCGCTATCTGGGTCATTCTAGTTATCCTAGTGAACTACACGGGTTTTGTGACGCATCAGAAAAAGCATACGCGTGTTCAGTTTACCTAGTAACTAAAAATGGTAGCTGCGAAAACAAAGGTAGCGCCAACTAAAAAGCAAATCTCATTGGCTCGTTTAGAACTTTTGGGATCATTATTATTATCACAACTTATGAAAAAAATCATCGATTCATTTTCACTCCCAAATACTACCATTTATGCCTGGACGGACTCCATGATCATTCTCGGTTGGCTACATGGAGATATATCAAAATGGAGGAGTTTCGTCGCAAATAGAGTTAGACAAATCACAGATGTTATACCTGCAAAAAATTGGCAACACATAAGATCAGAGGAAAATGCAGCAGATTGTGCGACGAGAGGCATGTCTAAATTCAGTTTATCGAAGCATTTATTATGGTGGGAGATACGTAGTATCCCCTTGGTAGTCTGTGGGTGGGAGGGTCCAAAATGCATTTTAAATTACCAACCTAAGAACAACTTTACATATCAAGAACCGAACATTGAAAATAAAAAGATACATTGTGTGCACTCAGCCTTACAATCACGTACACAATCATTCGTAATAGACTTGTTAAACAAAATGAGCTATATCACTAAGGTAACAAAGACAATTGTATGGGTGTTACATTTTATTGCATGTTTGCGGAAACGTGCGACAAGTTGCACGATGAATACAGCTGACTTGCAAAACGCGTATAATTTACTTATAAAAACAATACAATTTATCGAATTTGAAGACGATCTTAATAATTTGAAGAGATCAGGCCGCGTGAGATCCAACAGCAAGTTATTAAGTTTGAGCCCTTATCTGGACGAGCAGGGCCTACTGAGGATCGGTGGACGGCTTGAAAACGCTAATATTTCTTTCTCGGCCAAGCATCCTATCATATTACCAGCATCCAGTCGACTTACGGAACTTATCATAGACCAGGCGCACATCACAACTTTACACGGCGGCCCAAGACTAACACTGTCTTACATCAGAGACAAATATTGGATCATTCACGGTGTGAGCTCTGTGAAGAAGCAATTTAGGCGTTGTGTCAAGTGCAGACGGTACAAACAAGAGACAATTCAGCAAATCATGGCAGATCTACCATCGCCCCGAGTCACCCCATCACGCGCATTTACAAATACCGGTGTCGATTTTACCGGGCATGTAGATGTGAAACTGAACAAGGGAAGAGGCGTCCGTACGAGCAAGGGGTACGTAGCGGTATTTGTCTGCCTAGTGACGAAGGCGATACATCTGGAATTGGTATCGGACTTGAGCTCAGAGACATTTTTGGCAGCTTTAAGACGACTGTGCGCTCGCCGTGGCACTCCCAAGAACATGTACAGCGATAATGGTACCAACTTTGTAGGTGCCGCTCGTTTCCTGGAGAAGGAGTACCAGGACATCATGAACACCATAATCACCGATATACTTCTGGACAGCATCACACAAATGGGAATTACATGGCATTTCAATGCACCCGCATGGCCTAGGTACAGCAAATGGTATTTTCGAAGCAGCAGTGAAAAGCATGAAGTATCATCTGAAAAGAACATTGGGAGAACAAAAACTAACATATGAAGAGCTATCTACACTCTTACAACAAATTGAAGCATGTCTCAACTCCCGGCCGCTTCTGGCACTCACAGAAAGTCCTGACGACGTTTGTCTCACTCCTGGCCACTTTCTTGTTGGGGGTCCACTCCTATCAAGACCACAGACGGAAGCAGAATCCATTCCCTTATCATCAAGATGGCATATGGTTCAAGCAATGAACAAACAGATATGGAAAATGTGGTCCAGTGATTATTTACAACAACTCCAAGCGAGATCAAAATGGAGAATGCCTTCTAAGGATATTGAGATGGACGACATAGTGCTTATCAAGGACGAAAACACTTCACCGGGCAAGTGGGCGATGGGACGAGTTTGTGAGTTACACCCTGGAAAGGATGGACACATTAGAGTAGTCACATTGAAAACACAGAACAGTATCATGAAGCGCCCTATCACCAAGTTAATTTCCTTGCCAGTTGATAAAGGAGAGAGAGTAAATGAGAACACTCAAAATTGTCCGCAAGAATAAACGGTACAAAAACCGAGACAGGTAAAACCAAGACGTAACCCACTTAAGAATATTTTTACAACATTACTTCTTATCACATGTGCTATACTTTCGAGTCAACAGCAATCATTCAATGTATCTCACTACTACTCACTATTACACTCAATTTTTTCTATTACTATTACACTCAATTTCAAATATTTAGTGAGCAGTTTGTAAAATAGCAATGGAAACCAATGAAATAAAAGGATCACTGTCTTTTATCACCAACGCTTTGTCTATAACCAACTTATTACATAACCTCAGACGGGTTCAAGAAAGCCTTATCAGCACTGTCACCGACATTTATCAAGGACGCTTAGACGTGCACATTTTATCGCCCGATCAATTAAAAGAACAATTAAACATTATATCAGGTCAACTAGAAGGCCTCTCAGTACCCGTGAAACCCGAGAACATCAATTACTTGTATGAGATTCTACGTGTAAGGGCAAAAGTACAAGAAAATTACCTTATCATAGAAATAAAAATCCCTTTGACTACAAGCGAACAGTATGAAATATATCAAGTAATTAGCCTGCAGCATAAAATAAATGACAAGATTATATACGCAATACCCACTACCGAGTATATTGCATTTAACATCAGAAAGGATAATTTCATACCCATGACAGAATCCGATATATTTGCTTGCACGAAATATCAATATGATAAGTTATTGTGTGGATTAACTGCTCCTATTTATGAGCTAAAGGTAGAGCAGTCATTGTGTGACATCAAAATAATTACACCGGAGAGCAAACAAACATTTTGCAGAATAAAATTACTATCGGAGTGCACCGACAACTGGATCAAATTACATGACAGTGACTCATGGCTCTATTCATGTTGAGAAGAATGTCAATTAAAAATCATATGTTCTAACAGTCTGACATCACAACGATTACTCGGCAACGGTGTCATTACAATAGGTCAAGATTGTGTTGTGAAAGCGGACACCTTCACCTTGTACGGACATCATGACTATCGCCACCAAATCAGCGTGCAACCTTCTATACAAAACATTAATATGAAAGAAATATCTGCACTGAATAAATTTGTCAACACGACAGTACCAACACATCTGTTGAAAACGCAGAGTCATGAATATGAGAAAGTTCAAGATCAGATAAAGACATTGAAGGAGGCGACTATCAATGACGAATCCACTCATGACAAACATCATTACGTCATGATCTACGTCACACTATCAATATAATTATTTTGTGTCTTTTTGTGGTGTATTTGTTTCTTTTTCGCAGATGGAAAGGGCAGCCCAGGAGCAGGGATGAGGGTCTCCAGAGACGCACACCGACACAGGCAGCACCCGCCGGCCGCAGCGACAGTGAGCCCGTGCCACACGTCACCTGCACCGAGCCAGTACGCGTGCACAAACGCGTCAGTGACCATGGCAGCACGGAACAATCTCTTCGTTCACCCCCCGCACCTCCCGCACCCCCCGCGGTCAAATTTGGACGAATTCCGTCCATAGATATAGATAAATAATAAGTAGCATATTTTTACAATAATTTATTTAAGATTTAATTTTACATTTTTATACAAATATTTTAATTTTACATTTTTACACAAAATACCTATTTAATTTTACATTTTTTACAATTATCATAGCTTTTCTACATTATTATATCATTTTCTTTAGTTTTAAATATTTAATTATAAAACTGAAAATAAGCTAGTAGCTAGTAATAAATAATAGCTGCAACTGTTAGTTGCCCTAATGTGTCTCATGAAGTACCTACTTGCTGTTTCCTATTTTATTTAAACCTAAACGGGTATACAATTCATCGCAGTTTAGAGACAAAGGGGTAACCACGGTACGCCGTTTGATCGTAGTATAGGCGAGACCATCCAGTGGTAGTGTCAACGCCTACTTTGGGTGTGGCATTAGTCATGATTAAAATATTAAAAACTGTTTCCAAGTTTGGTTGGGACAAAGCAGGCTCATAACCTGATTGTCTGACAAAATGATCCATGCGTCGGATGGGCATGTAAAAGGTCGGTCCTGCGCCTGATCTCTTGCCAGTCGCGTCGGTCGTCCGTCCTACTGGGTTACGAGAGTAAAGGACTCTTGCTCTCATGTACTGCTCACTCACTTGAGTGCTATAAAGTTACTCCTGCGTAACTGGTCTAGTTTCAATGAAACCAACCACTGTCACCGAAATCAGTGTGGGGAGTTATTATTAGTCATGATCATATTGTGCAGTGTTCTCGTCTAAAGCTGGTCGGACGGGATGGATCATGTTTGTTTCACGAGATATGCGAGACAAAGTGCGATTGTCAGTCCGGCCATGTAGGCGCGTGCCTACATCATGCCTACATTTACAAGATAATGTCTGTTTTACCGTAATACATTGATTATTACGATAAAACAGTATCGTACGGACAAGCGTTGCCATGACAACGCTGGTAGAACGTCAGAGATATCTGGCTGTGGTACGTTCAGTTTTTAATAATGACTAGCGGCCACGGGTAGATATTCAACGACGGAATACTTAATATGTCGCGTACCAATTACGGATTATCGGATTTCTCGTGGAAAAGTAATATAGTGATGTGATTTGTGGTCGTTCATGGGAAAAGTTCATAATTGGAAATAACCTACGGACTTAATCATTGCTATACGCCCAAAAGTATGTTGCAGTGTTTACAAGAATATGGTTGTTTATCAATACAATTAGTAATAAGCAAATAGAATGTTCCAGTACCTATGTCATCGGTATAAAAACGAACGGCACTGGCCTCCGTCAGTTCAGTTAACTACGAGTGTTCATCGAGTTAATATTAAATAAACATAATTAATTAGAAATAGAAATCATTTATTTGCATAAATAAGGTACAAAATGTTGTTACAGTAGATATTCAACGACGGAATACTTAATATGTCGCGTACCAATTACGGATTATCGGATTTCTCGTGGAAAAGTAATATAGTGATGTGATTTGTGGTCGTTCATGGGAAAAGTTCATAATTGGAAATAACCTACGGACTTAATCATTGCTATACGCCCAAAAGTATGTTGCGGTGTTTACAAGAATATGGTTGTTTATCAATACAATTAGTAATAAGCAAATAGAATGTTCCAGTACCTATGTCGTCGGTATAAAAACGAACGGCACTGGCCTCCGTCAGAACCGTAAAGACTAGCCAAAAGGCAGTCACTAAACCGATTAAGCTAAAGCAGGGCAGGATAGCTCCTGACGTCACAGCTTGTTAGAGAGAGAACGTAAATTGGCCAATACTTGTGAAGAAACGAGACAAAAATGTTATGTTTTGTCCCTTTCGCTGTAACCGGGTTTTTGGCACAGAGCTGTCAAATTTGACACTCTTGTGCCAAACAAAAAACAGCTGTGAAGAGTGAGGTTTCGTATTATTTGAAATCTTTTGCTTTTTGGTGTGTTTTATGTTATATACTCTTTTGAGATAGAGACTCCATGTATTTTTAAGTATTTTAACAATGGGTGGATCAGGGTGGATGCAGTATTTTGAGGTGCAAAAGTCGCAGCGAAGGAAAATGTGCTGCCGTAACTTTTCACTCGTAAGTAGCTATAGCTCGTTTTTTTTTAGTTTGTCATTGCATATTATTTAAGAATGATGATATATGGACGTAAATACAATCATATTTTCCATAGAAAGTGAGATGAAATCTGTATTTTTTACATAATTCGTAACTTATTCTAAAAATATATTTGTCTTAGTGTTGCTATTTAATTTAGTACCAAAATATACTGACTAAGGTTCTTTCGGTAAAAATTTAGTATAATGTCCCACGATCCCACGATTTGTGGAGGAGGGGGTTAAGAGGGGAGGGGAGGGGGAAGGTTGAACCTCCACTCTCCCCATCAGGAAACCCACAGTTACTGAGATATTAGTGGTTGAAGTTTTTAGTTGGGAGTAATAAGGCGACAGCTAACCCTTACCTCCACAAACCTCACTAAACATAAATTTTGGATACATACCTAATCGATTCAAATAGAAAATAATCTTAAATTAATTGCTCGTTCACTTTAACTTAAATAA
Source organism: Glaucopsyche alexis (assembly GCA_905404095.1). NCBI lineage: Eukaryota > Metazoa > Arthropoda > Insecta > Lepidoptera > Lycaenidae > Glaucopsyche > Glaucopsyche alexis. The sequence goes on along the minus strand of FR990063.1, from coordinate 4,038,673 downwards.
TCTATTATAATATACCTAGTAATCAATTCGGTTTTACTTTTAGGTCGGTCCACAACAGACGCAGGTATTAGTCTTCTATGCAGTATATTTGGGGCCTGAGATATCACATGATGCACTTGGTGTATTTTGTGATCTATCCAAGGCTTTCGACTGTGTCGAGCACGCTACGTTGGTCAGAAAATTATAAAGGGACACGGCACTTAAACTTTTAAGTTCTTATCTTAAAATTAGAACGCAGAGAGTAGAAGTAAATTCTACAAGGTCTACTGGGACCAAAATAGGACTAGGTGTGCCACAAATTTTAAAAAGTTATTTCATTAATGATTTTATTAACGATTGCACACCTTAGGAATAAGATAGACCCTTGCAAAGCTGCTTCCATGTAATTAAGTTATCTTGACTTTTGCTATATTATATGTCACCGTAAAATTGTAAAAACCGTTAGATTATAAAATAACTAACTAGATGGTAAAAATATGTCGAAAGATTAAAAACTATATACCTATTTATAATCTAACGAAAAACAATGTGTTAAATTATAGACAGAGTATTCGCGTCGGTAGTCAATCAGCATTTTACAATTTCACTAGTTTTATTACAATCTAAAGGTTTTTACAATTTTACGGTGACATATAGATTAAGTTACTACATTGTAAAAATATTTTTGCTAAAAAGTGGCCCCGTGCGAGTTTCTTACGCTGGTTCTTCTCGACGGGCTAGTTTCTTTTATATGTATTTTAACTGTAATTTTTTAAATGTGTTGAAGTGAATGAAGAATGTTTGAAACATCTACTTAAATAAAAAACTATTTACTTTTTTGATATTGTTTAATTTTTAATATAATTTCATTTTATTGTTTAATGTTTATATTAAGAGAAATACCTACCCTACCTAACAGTATTAATAGTAAGACTTTTTGGTGGTTTATGCTTGGACTACTTCAGAAAAAGTAAAAATCACCATATAAGTTTCGACGAGTTCCCTCGATTCCTCATAGATCCCATCATCAGGTCACCACTTTTTACACCCATAGGAACCCTTTACATAAAAAAAAAACAATTCGAAAATTGGTCCACAGACAGCGGAATTATCGTTAATTTTAACAAAATTACTAGGTATTTGAAGCCATTAAACCATACAAATTGTATCTTTTTCTTTTTATTATAACCCCTAATAATAATATATAACTAGCTGTCTCGACACACGTTGTTCTGTCTTAAACATGAACTGAAATGAATAAATGACTTATAATGCATCCTACGTCCTAGTCCTACACCTACAACCTTTTTCATTATTTTTAAGTTCAAGCCTTCCCTGAACTTCCGCAATTATTTCAAAACAAAATAAAATGTGCCAAATTGATCCAGCCGTTCTCGAGTTTTGAGTCCCTTGTGAACGGGATAAAAAGTATCCTATGTCCTTCTCCTGGTTTCAAGATACCTCACCAATTTTCAGCCAAATCGGTTCAGCCGTTCATGAGCTAAAAATATTTTTACCACGTTCATAATATTCTTTTAATATATCTATTACTTTCGGTCTTGGCCTAGATTTTACTTAATAATAGGTGTCGATCGAGACCAAAGACTTCTAATCGAGACTGAAAATCCAGGTACGATCGTACTTTAATCGCATGTTTTCTTAAAACCTCTGACTCATAAAAAATATCTAGAACAATTTAATCGCCAGTATTAAAATATTGAAATTTACTTATTTTAATAATGAGTGGTGTAAGGGAAAACTCGTTTTACGGTTGTTGTTTATTACTGACTACGACGAGAAAACTTACATGTGCATCCTAAGATCAAGACAAAAATACCACAATTGAAGGCTATGTTTGTACATGGCAACACATAGTGGGTGAGCGAGATGCACTCTAGTGGTTACAAGTGTTGCGTATCTAAGAGTTCTTAATCTTAGAGCTAAAGGGACTTAAATGTCATTAGCATAGACCCATTCGAAAAAAAAAAAAAAAGCCTCCGTCAGTTCAGTTAACTACGAGTGTTCATCGAGTTAATATTAAATAAACCAAAGACTTCTAAATAAACATAATTAATTAGAAATAGAAATCATTTATTTGCATAAATAAGGTACAAAATGTTGTTACAGTTTAGGTACATTAGATCCTTCTTATTTTGCCTTTTAGTGGCGTGCAATTTTTTTAAAGACTATTAATTCTTACAACCACTGAATCTTTACAAAAACATAAAAACTGTCCACATATTACTTAAATCATAAATACATACTATCCGTCATACATTAGTTATCATAAAATTTTATTATGATTATTATTAGGTATTCTTGTTTTAATATACTTACCTACCTAATTTATTATTATTTATATTTCAATTTGTCATTATTAAGAAGTTATACCTAATTAAATCAAATTCAAATAATTAAATGTATGTCAATAATTGTTAATAATAATAATCATTTTGATACAATAAGTCAACATTTACATATTTTTGTCATTTTTATAAAATAGTTGCCTATTTATAGTAAATTTTTGCCATGTTAGTAATTCGATTACACTAATTTATTGTTTATCATTAAAATATTTATCGTATATCACTTACCTATTTGTTTATCATTAAAATATTCATTTATTGTATAGTAATCATAGATATATAATATTAAAAAGAGGTAGATATGTTATAAACGCGTAAAAATGAAGACTCGAATTGGCCCGAGTCGGGCCAATTTTGGTTAGTATGCGACCAGCTGGTCGACGCGTAGCACGTACTACGCGTTCCGTGCGCCTTGCACAAAATTCCATCGTGTGTCTGTAAAAACCTTGACAAAAAAGTGAATAAAAGTCAAGGAATTTTATTCCCCATGTAACTTTACAACATTTATTACTCAGTCAAGTATTTTGTTAAAAATATATTTTTCAACAATAAATAATTTCAAGAAAATACTTGACAGTTTATGTCATAAGAAAAATGGAAAGCAATGTCAATATATACTTTTTTTGTCAATCTAATAATAATGCATGCATTTCTGGCATAGAGTAAATAGTACAGAAGCGAATGTCGTTAGTTGTAGGTACAGAACTACAGCAAGGGCGGATCCAGCTTTGGCGCCAGGAGGGGGTCACATCATGGGCGTAGCCAGGTTTTAGTTTCGGGGGGGGGTGGGGGGGGGAAGTTCAAGAAAATAAAACGACTACAAGTACATTAAATAATCAGGGCCGTCTTTAACCTATTACAGGCCCTGGGCATATTAGAATTTTTTTTTTCGTTACCTATTTAAACTTTTAACCCTGAAAGACTGTATTTCGGAAAAATACAAAATTTTATAATACCTTCTTTAAGTCTAAAACGAGCGAGCGAAGCGAGCGAGCAAATTTTCTTATTTTACAGGTTCAAACGTTCAACTCTGTTCAAACGTTAAACTAAAATATAAACTTCGGAAAAATACCATAAAATCAACCGGCTAAAACAGAACATCGGTAATAAATAATGTAATGGCCTTTATGTTAACTGCGAGCGAGCGATGCGAGCGAGCAAATTTTTTTTCCTATTTAATAGGTTAAATCTGTTCAAACTTTAAACCCTAAAATACTGTGGAAATAGGGATCATTTTATAATATACATTAGAATAATGGGCGCCCACTTTTTTTTAGTTTTTACCTGTTTATGCTTTAAAGCACAGTCTTTCAGGGTTTCCCCTTAAACACTGAATAACGGTGAATTTGGGAAAAATATCATAAAATGAACCGGCTGAAACAAAATATTGCTACTTAATAATATAATATGTTCTTTATGCTAAACGCGAGCGAGCGAAGCGAGCGAGCAAATTTTTTTTCCTATTTAATAGGTTAAATCTGCTCAAATTTTAAACCCTCAAAGACTGCTACCCTGAAAAACTCTGTAATTCGAAAAATACAAACATCAAAAGCCTAAAACTGAACGTCGGTACTAAATTTTATAGTAATATGTCTGTATAAGCCAAACACGAGTGAGCGAAGCGAGTGAGCATAACTTTTTTCCCATTCTATAGGTTAAAATCTATTCAATCGTTAAACATAAACACTGAATAACGGTGAACTTCGGAAAAATATCAAAAAATGATCCGGCTAAAACAGAACATCGCTACTAAATAATATAATATGTTCTTTATGTTAAACGCGAGCGAGCGAAGCGAGCAAGCAATTTTTTTTCCAATTTAATAGGTTAAATCTGCTCAAATTTATAACCCTAAAAGACTGAAAATTTATTATTTTGTAATTTAAATTAATGTAAAATTAGTGTAATTTCTGATGTTGTAAATTAGATGACAAGTAACTTATTATGTTAGGTTTGTCATATAATACCTATTTCATACTTTTTTCGTAGTACATAATTACAAAATTTTAAGATAAGTGACGTGACCAAAATATTGTGTCGCATGCTATACGTTCGAGGCGCGTGCCATAGGTTCGTGATTCCTGTTTTAGGCTAGTGATTTTATTGTTTTTTTCTAAAGTACAATATTCTTTTACGGCTTTGATTTTAACAGGTTAAAGCGTAAAAAACATTCGCTCGCTTTCTCAGTTTCAACGCATTTAATACAAATACATATAGAACAAGTTAGTATTAAAGTTCTGTTTTAAGCTGTTGATTTTTTTCTAAAATAACTTTAAAACATCATCTTTCTGATAGGGATAATGAGGCGGCAAAATATGTTAATTGGGCTGTGGCGCAAAATTTCTAAATACGCCTCTGTATATGGGTCATCCACTGTCCACATGGACTAGCCGGCCCATTTCGGCCCATTCTTGCATCGAATTAAAAACGTTAAATAGTAATCAATTATCTAAACATAAATTTAACTATCATAACAGTCTAAATTCGAAACAATATAGCGCTGACTCGATCCTATTCTCATTTGAATCGCACTATATGATGCAAAAGTCAATGGGTACGTTTTTATGAACGTGGAGAAATGCCAGTCCGGTTAGACGATCTTCAACCATTAAAGATCTTGGACACCATTTAAATTTTTGATGCGTTCGTTCCCAAACGTTTGCCCAAATTATATTAAACTAGCGACCCGCCCCGGCTTCGCACGGGTACAATACTGATACTAATACTACAGAATGTCTTTAAACCTCTACCAAACAGGCGAAATTTAGTCAAAAGTTCAAAACAAACAGAAACAAATTAATGTAGGTACCTACTAAAACTCAATTAAATAAGTAGGTGGGTATACTTTTATCGTATGAAATACCTATACTCTTCAGGACTAACAATACAACAAACACTAAATAAATAGGTATTCAAGTAACTATCTATCATAGTTACAACGAACACAAAACAAAAAAAAAAAAATACCCAATAATCTAAACTCCGCACGCGCACCCCCGCCTTGGTGACACCTTGGTGACTTCGCAACGGGCCGTGCAGCAGAAATCGTAATATTTTAATTTCGTCATAACTTCAAAACCAAACATCCAATTTTAATCATTTAAAGACCAAATATTATCTACATAAACTGTACTTAGTGATGGAATAATTTATTTTGATAAGGATTAATAGCATGAGTAAAATAAACGCGTTTAAATATAGTCCAAAAAAAATTCAAGATTTCTAAATAAAAAAATGGTTGTTGTGCCTCACTCGACATAGATAGGTATAGTGTGCCGCGGACTTTTTTGTAGATATTTATAAGATCTACAATTAATTAGAACATTTTATGGTTCTATCTTTTATAGTTTAGGCAGCGTACGCAAAATAAGTAACTTTTCTGGTTGATTTTTTACACCTGGTGTCCGAAAAACCCAAATATCTTACGGAACCCTACTTTTTTCTAAAATAAAATTTAGCCTATGTTACTCGTGGATAATGTAGCTTTCGAATGGTGAAAGAATTTTTGAAATCGGTCCAGTACTTTTTGAGCCTATTCATTACAAACAAACAAACAAACAAACATACAAACAAAGTTTTCCTCTTTATAATATTAGTGTAGATTAATTAAATATTGAAGGTAGTTACATAAAATCTGTATGGTGACAAAATATATAAATAAAATCATTACGTTCAATTAGTGGTCCACCTAAGTCCTGGAACCAGCTCAGGGGGGGGGGGGTCATGATCCCCATGACCCCCCCCCCCTGGATCCGCCGTTGAACTACAGACCGTTCACTTATTTTTATATTTTATCTAACTTGAAGGACATTTTGATAAGATTGATGAAAATAATGTAATTATATTGTTCAATCAGTTTTAAAATTGTATCATTAACGAAGTAACGAGAAGAAGATTTGGGGGCCTAACAGTAACAATAAAGTAACTGCTGCTTTTATTTGATTTAAGTTCGTCGTTTCGTCGTTCGTCGTTTCAGCGTGGTAACGTCCACTGCAGGACATAGGCCTCCCCCATAAATTTCCAGTGCGACCGGTCGCTCACGGCCTGTATCCACCGACTCCCTGCGACTTTTCTCAGGTTATCTGTCCACCTGGTGGAAGGCCGTCCTACGCTTCGACGTCCAGTCCGTGGTCTCCACTCAAGAAGAACCTTTCGGCGCCAGTGGGCATCGGTTCTACGGGCTATATGTCCAGCCCATTGCCACTTTAACTTGCTAATGCGCTGGGCTATGTCGGTAACTTTATTTCTGCTACGGATTTCCTCATTTCTGATTGTATCACGTAGAGAGACTCCGAGGGATTTAAATCATCAATCTTGAATTTTAAGAGGTAGGTACAATTAGTTTTTTTTTGCCCATAAAAATACCGATTACCTATTCGAATGTCAAAATTGTCGATTAAATACTGCAAGCTCTACTTCTTATCCTTTATCTTTTCCCAATGCTGGGAATATAAGATCCGGAATCCGGAAGGCCGTAGAAAATTCTGAGCATTGAAAATAGAACTCTGCGCTAATACAAAAGAGTTGAACATTTCAACATATTATGAGTGTCGAGTCAAATTTCAATGTCTTAATTGACAGCTCGATGATCAAAACTTCCATTTTCAACTTTGTTGTAGTTAGGTGTTATCGCAGAATTCTATTTTTAACTTTATAAATTTTCACCGGCGGCGTTCCGGATTTCGATTCCAGCTTAATGAGGAACAAATTTTTGAAAATAAGCTAACTTTTAACAAACTACTTTTTTGACGTAAAGGTCAAGGAGTATTTTTTTTTAAATAAGTTCTTTCTTTATCTGTACCGTTCTTTATTACTTTGCAGAATTTGTGCCCCAACATCGCACTATAAAATAGTGCAATAATATAAACAAATATCAAGTTTCGATTCCTGTTTGACATTGATAAAAAAACTAAATATATTTATCTAAATAGTAGTAGGCGTTCATGCCATTATTATATAGATTAATCTTACATAAAATTGTTATTTTTGTTCATAGTTACTATTATGAGGTAATTGAATTAAATTACCTCTTAATAGTAGGTACCTAACTATGAACGAAATAGAATTTATACGCATTTTGTACCTTCTGCGTCGTTAAATTATTCTTTGGCAGAGATTCCAAACTTGAAATGTAGAATCGTGTGTAGTTGGTAGTGACAAATACCAGTCATCTTTTCTTTGCTATTGAATTAGGAATGCCATCCTTGTCACGAATTTTTGCTGTGATTGAAATGTGTCAATAATAAAAAGTGTCAATGAAAAAGCGCGGGAATCTTTGTAAAAGGCGGTCGTGTTACTTTTGAAAATTTTTATTTTGGTCATTTTATTGTAAATAGTTAGTTAGTTTTCTATAACTTATATTTAGTTTCTCTTAGTTTTTAATTTATTTAGTGAAATTTTTAGGTAAGTCTTTTTATATATATTGTAAATATGGATGTGGACCCGGGGGGGCCTGAGTGCCCCCCTGTTGGTCATTTTATCACTGTATCAACATCTGAAATTGTAAATGAATCCAGTATGGATACAGACACATCTACACAAAGCACTATTCCCAACCGCAAACGCCCTGCAGCAACGAGGCGTGTTTGTAGGAAGTGTAATAAAAAAATAAAGAAAGATCCCAACAAAGCAAAACCTGATGTCAACTGTATGTGTTTGAGTGATACAGAATTCAAAGAAAGTTTAAATAATATTCAGGAAACACATACACTTGATAATCAATCAGAGAAAAATCAAGGCCTTAGTAATCCCCGTATCAGTCGGTTGTTGTACACTAGCACGGACTCCTCACCCTATGTTTTACATATACAAAAAGAATTATCATCTCCTAATAGTAACAGCAGCTTACATCCAGTTGAATTTGGTCGCCTCCTCAAAAACAATAACATTAAAAATGTTGACAATGGCAGTCTCAAAAGAATTGGAAGAAATAGATTATCTTTATCTTTTTCAGTTTACTCAGATGCCAACAATTTTATTAACAATGAAAATTTAACAAAACAAAATTATAAAGTTTTCATTCCGTCTTTCCAAGTTTGCCGGGTAGGCTTGGTAAGAGGAATTCCGGCAGACTGGAGTGACGAAGACATTTTAGCCAATATTACTCTACCGTATGGTTGTGGGAACATATTAAAAACAAGACGTATAAAAAAAAAAACATTGTAAATAGTACTGTACAATTTATTAATACCGAATCAGTGGTTTTTACATTTGATGGCCAAACATTACCCAAAAGAGTATTTATGTGCTATAATTCATTACCAGTAGACTTATATATTTACCCGACCATACAGTGCTACAACTGTTGTAGGTATGGTCATGTTAAGTCCCAGTGCAGATCAACTCCTCGATGTTTCCGTTGTGGTCAAGGTCATTCTGGTGATACATGTTCAGTAGATGAAGATTCTTTATTCTGTTGCCTATGCCATGCTTCCCATATAGCGACTAGTAAAAACTGTTCTGAGTTCCAACGACAGAAATTGATAAAAGAAACCATGGCTCACAAAAGTCTATCATATGCTGAAGCATCAAAACTGCACCCTCCTGTTCCTAAATTATACTCTAATGTTTTAACATCATCTAATTCTTCTTCTTTATTTGTAAATTCTCAAAAACAAAACTCAGTTAGCAAAAATTCTGAAAATAAAACAATCACTGAGTCATATAAGAAAACAGTATTTAGACAACCTAGAACACCACCAAAGCCAGTTATAGGGTATGATAAAAATGCTCATTTTAATTTATCCAAAGATTATAATCCACCATCTGGATCAAATGGCTCAGCATTTCCAGTAAATATTGATAACAACATTCCAGTAAAAGAATTAATAGCAGCTACAATTAATTATATATCACAGACGAATATTTTATCAGCATCAGTCGCACCGTCCAACGTAGCCTTAATAAATAGTAACACACCTTTAACCAACTCTAATTATGGATTTTCTAATCCAATGGAACTGTCGCAGTGCAGTAAGCAAAAAAAATGAAATTATATATTTAATAAATAAATATAAACCTCTTGTATTTGCTCTTCAAGAAACATGGCTTAAGCCAGGTTCTCTTTTTAAGATTCCTGGCTATGCATGTCTGAGAGAAGACAGATCTGATGGGTATGGCGGCACTGCCTTACTCATCAATCATCATCATTCATTTGTACACATTTCACTTCCTTCACATAATTCAAATTTTTCTATAATAGCAGCATCTGTAAATAACATTTGTTTTGTCTCATTGTATATACCTCATCCATCATATTTAATATTTTTAGAAATTAAAAATTTAATTAGCCAGTTACCAAAACCATTTGTGATACTTGGTGATTTTAATGCGCAACACCAGTCCTGGGGAAGTAGTAATAATAATCAGTGGGATTTTGAAATATTAGATTTATTAGATCACTATAAGTTATGTATTCTTAACACAGGATTTCGAACTCGGAATACTGCTCCTAATGAGGGCTCCAGTGCTCCCGATTTGTCCATTTGCACTTCAAATCTTTCTTCACTTCTACAGTGGTCAGTATTGCCATCTAGCCATGGTAGTGATCACTTCCCAATTTTAGTATCATTTCCTTGTAAAAATAAAAAGCAAAGTCATAATATTCATTCATCTTCATTAAAATATAACCTGAAAAATGCAGACTGGGAAAAGTTTCATCGTGCATTAAAAAATAAATTATCTCGCCTTCCTGGTGTATCACCAGGAAATGAAACACTTTGTGCTGATGCTCTTGTATCTGCTTTTATCGAGTCAGCAGATGAAACTCTTCCAATTAAGAATAGTCCGAAACAGTACATTCCGTCACCACCCTGGTGGGACAATGACTGTTCGATTGCTATTAAGGAAAGAAAAAAGGCTGAAAAAGAATATAATATTCATACTACAATTGAAAACTACGATTTGTATTGTAAGTCTGTTAACCACGCAAAAAAAATATTTAGTAAAAAAAAATCTGCAAGTTGGATAAAGTTTTGTCAGTCAATCAGTCCAGATGTACATGCTTCTATAGTGTGGAATAATATTAGAAGATACACATATAAACCACCACTTCATCCTATGCCCGATTCTTTAGGCAATGATTTTCTAAATAGATTAGCACCTCCTTCTGTTACTTCCCTCTGTCCGTCACCTATAAGTAAAGTTAGTCTTTTAGATCTTAACTCACTTTTCTCACTTCAAGAGTTAAAAGGTATTGTCACGAGTTTAAAGGACTCAGCTCCCGGCATGGACGGGATTCCCTATTCTTTTTTTAAGCACGCTAGTGACAATATTCTATCTTATTATTTGGACTTGGTTAATTCAATGTTACTGACGGGCAATATTCCCAATACTTGGAAAACCCAAAAAGTTATTCCCATTTTAAAACCTGGTAAGCTTCCCTCTTCCGCTTCTTCATATCGCCCCATAGTGTTATCGTCCGTTTTACTAAAAATTGCAGAACATCTTGTTAAAAACCGTTTAGAATGGTTTATTGAAAATAATAACCTCTTAGCAAAAAGTCAATTTGGATTCCGTAAAGGCAAAAGCACCATAGACAATATTGCACTACTTACCACAGACATTCGCATCGCTTTTACGGAAAACAAATCTATTCTTGCTGCCTTTTTGGATATAAATGCGGCCTACGATAACGTTAGGATAGATATATTAGAACGAAAGCTGCATAAATTAAATGTTCCTATTTTATTATGTAATTTTATTATAAACATTTTACTAGAAAGATTTATCGCTCTGTCCTTGCAAAATGCAACGGAGTTGCGGGTTGTTTTTAAAGGCTTGCCTCAAGGCTCAGTGTTAAGTCCGTCTCTGTATAACATTTATACAGCAGATTTGGAATCACATATGTTAACTGTGGATAGTGAAATAAGTTTTTTACAATATGCCGACGATTTAGTATTTTATACAATGAACCAATCTATCGATGTAGCTGCTTCTCGATTAACACGCTCATTAGCGCGGTTAAAGGTTTGGTTAGATGCAAATGGATTGGATCTTTCAGTTAATAAAAGTACCACAGTTTTATTTACTCGAATGCGTTTTCCTCCTCCCATAGTGGTTAAATATGATGAATTGCCGATTCCAGTCAACAATCAGGCCAAATTTTTAGGAGTAATTTTAGATTCCAAACTAAATGGTAATGCACATAATGAATATATTGCGTCAAAATGTGAACGCACTCTAAATATAATAAGATGTTTATCAGGTGTATGGTGGGGATCACATCCCTTTAACTTAAAATTGATGTATAACGCATTAATAAGAAGTGTTTTAGATTACGGAACATTCCTTCTAGAACCTTGTAACGTGGCTGGTTTTAAACAATTAGATAAGATTCAGGCAAAAGCTTTGAGAATCATTTGTGGTGCTATGGCATCATCGCCAATTAATGCACTACAGGTAGAATGTGGTGAGCCGCCCCTCTATCTAAGGCGTCAATATCTGGCTGACAAATTTTTCATTCGTTGTCTGCAATTTTCAAACCATCCTCTTATTCCTAAACTAAAAAAACTTTTAAATTTAGTAAACACTAACAAGTTTTGGTTACACAAATCTCGTCCTTGCCTAGTAAATAGTTATGTTCGATATTTGTCCCTTGATGCCCCTACGTATAGATTACCTGTATTCCCCCTATTTAACTCTTCCTTTGAATCCCTTATTTTAGACCCAGATATTCGTTATGACATAGGTATCAAAAAATCGGACAAGTATTATGCAAAACCATTTTTTAACTATTTAACAAATAATAATTGGGAAGGTTGGCATCATATATACACAGATGCCTCAAAAATGTCAATAGGTAATGTAGGAGTTGGTATTTTCCATCTTCAATACAAAATTATCCAAAAAGTTAAATTTCCTCCACAAACCTCCGTATTCACAGGGGAATGTTATGGTATATATAAAGCAATTGACTACATTCTACTAGCAAAACTTAAGAGGACTGTAATTTTTACTGACTCTTTGAGCGCCCTTCAATCATTAAACAGATTTACATTTAGATCAAAATGTTTCCCCATAATCATACAAATTAGAAATCTTTTGCAAAAATGTAGTCACAATAACTTTTCTGTTACATTTGTTTGGATTCCAAGTCATTGCGGAATTCTAGGAAACGAACAGGCGGATAGACTGGCGAAAGATGCAGTTTCTAGTGGGGATGTTTTTCCTTATATTAATTACTGCCATGACTTGACTTCTCTTGCTAGGAACTTTCTCCAACAGGATTGGAGTAAGGTCTGGGCAGAGAGCAGTCAAAGAAAAGGAGTTCAATATAAATATATACAACCAGAAATACAGTTTAAGCCTTGGTTTTTCAAAATAAATTTATCAAAAAGTGCAACTTCATCTATAATTAGAATGAGATTGGGACACGTCTGTACACCTTCTCATTTAAAAAAGATTCACATCCGATTTGATGACGTTTGCGATTGCGGTTTAGACGTTGGTGATTTAAATCATATTATTTTTTCCTGTCCTCTATATGATCATTCTCATCTTTATTATAACCTCTCCTCTAATTCTATCCCATTTCCCACCTCTATTCAAGTTTTATTAAATTCATGTAATAAATTAGTATATTCATTTTTATCTCAATATTTAAGTAATAATTCAATTAACATCTAACTTTTAATATATTATATTTCGTAGTATAGACTTATGTATAGTAAAACTTCCTAACTTGACCCGAAATCCAAAACTCCGAAATATATATTTCCATCGCCTATTCCCTACCTTGTATATGGCAAAGTACACAAATCTAAGTGTCAGTGCCAATTTCAAAGAAAAAAAAAAAAGTGTCAATGAAAAGCGCGGGAATCTTTGTAAAAGGCGGTCGTGTTACTTTTGAAAATTTTAATTTTGATCATTTTATTGTAAATAGTTAGTTAGTTTTCTATAACTTGTATTTAGTTTCTCTTAGTTTTTAATTTATTTAGTGAAATTTTTAGGTAAGTCTTTATATATACAGGAATACTTTTTCATCGGTACAATAAATTTTACCACATCATTGGTATCGATAATAGAGTACCTACATTTCTCAAATATTTTTTTTTTATTTTTTTTTTCATTTCAATTATTTTATCCTATAACCAATCTAATACCGCATGGGCGCACTAACTACAAGGCGTCAACGAGTGCGGTATGAGGTAGGGGGCGGCGGGGTGGGGTAAGCGATCGGCTGAGTGGCGCACGAGTTGGCAACAAAGCATCGATAGATGCGTAATGTATCCACATTTTGTATTAGTTTAGCGGATAAGTTTGGGTATTGATTATTTTATTTTTTTGTTCCAAAGGGGTAGTAACAAAAATCGCTAGTATTTTTTATTTTTGACAACTATTACGTATGTTGATTTATTGTACTGGTGAAAAAATAATCCTGTATATTGTAAATATGGATATGGACCCGGGGGGGCCTGAGTGCCCCCCTGTTGGTCATTTTATCACTGTATCAACATCTGAAATTGTAAATGAATCCAGTATGGATACAGACACATCTACACAAAACACTATTCCCAACCGCAAACGCCCTGCAGCAACGAGGCGTGTTTGTAGGAAGTGTAATAAAAAAATAAAGAAAGATCCCAACAAAGCAAAACCTGATGTCAACTGTATGTGTTTAAGTGATACAGAATTTAAAGAAAGTTTAAATAATATTCAGGAAACGCATACACTTGATAATAAATCAGAGAAAAATCAAGGCCTTTGTAATCCCCGTATCAGTCGGTTGTTGTACACTAGCACGGACTCCTCACCCTATGTTTTACATATACAAAAAGAATTATCATCTCCTAATAGTAACAGCAGCTTACATCCAGTTGAATTTGGTCGCTTCCTCAAAAACAATAACATTAAAAATGTAGACAATGGCAGTCTTAAAAGAATTGGAAGAAATAGATTATCTTTATCTTTTTCAGTTTACTCAGATGCCAACAATTTTATTAACAATGAAAATGTAATAAAACAAAATTATAAAGTTTTCATTCCGTCTTTCCAAGTTTGCCGGGTAGGCTTGGTAAGAGGAATTCCGGCAGATTGGAGTGACGAAGACATTTTAGCCAATATTTCTTTACCGTATGGTTGTGGGAACATATTAAAAACAAGACTTATAAAAAAATATCCATTGTAAATAGTACTGTACAATTTATTAATACCGAATCAGTGGTTTTTACATTTGATGGCCAAACATTACCCAAAAGAGTATTTATGTGCTATAATTCATTACCAGTAGACTTATATATTTACCCGACCATACAGTGCTATAACTGTTGTAGGTATGGTCATGTTAAGTCTCAGTGCAGATCAACTCCTCGATGTTTCCGTTGTGGTCAAGGTCATTCTGGTGATACATGTTCAGTAGATGAAGATTCTTTATTCTGTTGTTTATGCCATGCTTCCCATATAGCGACTAGTAAGAATTGTTCTGAGTTCCAACGACAGAAATTGATAAAAGAAACCATGGCACACAAAAGTCTATCATATGCGGAAGCTTCAAAACTCCACCCTCCTGTTTCTAAATTATACTCTCAAGTCTTAACATCATCTAATTCTTCCCCTTCTTTTGTAAATATACAAAAACAAAATTCATTTAGCAAAAATTCTGCAAATAAAACATTCACTGAGTCATATAAGAAAACAGTATTTAGACAACCTAGAACACCACCAAAGCCAGTTATAGGGTACGATAAAAATGCTCATTTTAATTTATCCAAAGATTATAATCCACCATCTGGATCAAATGGCTCAGCATTTCCAGTAAATATTGATAACAACATTCCAGTAAAAGAATTAATAGCAGCTATAATTAATTATTTAACACAGTCGAATATTTTATCAGCATCAGTCGCACCGTCCAACGTAGCCTTAATAAATAGTAACTCTCCTTTAACCAACTCTAATTATGGATTTTCTAATCCAATGGAACTGTCGCAGTGCAGTGAGCAAAAAAAATGAAATTATATATTTAATAAATAAATATAAACCTCTTGTATTTGCTCTTCAAGAAACATGGCTTAAGCCAGGTTCTCTTTTTAAGATCCCTGGCTATGCATGTCTGAGAGAAGACAGATCTGATGGGTATGGCGGCACTGCCTTACTCATCAATCATCATCATTCATTTGTACACATTTCACTTCCTTCACTGTAGAATACACACCTAATATTTTGTATGAACTTTGTAGGTTGGTTGATGTGGGTACATTCTTGTTTTTCTTATTGACTTAATAAGATGAACTAAGTGGGTACATAAAAATATTTTCAGTGTATTTCTGCTACCTAGCTCATTAAAGCTGTTCTTTCGTAATTTAGTGTTTTAATACTTATTCTAGACATAATAGTGGCGACGAAGGGTAAAATTTGTGAAAATGGATCGAAAATGCGTAAAATTTTGTGAATACAATACACAAACAGACAATTGGGACAACTATATTGATAGACTAAAGTTTTGTTTTGAAGCAAATGGAATCATAGTGGACAATGTAAAACGTGCCAATTTTATTACGGTGTGCGGTCCGCAAGTGTACGAAATATTACTGGCGTTAATTACTCCGCGAAAAGCAACCGATGTGTCATTCAATGAAATCATAGACATTCTAACCAAACATTATAGTCCGAAACCAAATGAGATATCTATGTCGTACAAGTTTTATAAACGCGATCAAAATCGCGGCGAATCCGCTGCCGAGTACATAGCTCAACTTCGACGGATAAGTGCTAACTGCAATTTCAGCGACTTAGAACGTATGTTGCGGGACAGACTCGTGTGTGGCATGAAAGACGAGAAATTGCAGTACGAGTTGCTGAAAAAAGACAATCTTACTTACCAGGACGTAGTCGACGCCATGTTATCATCTGAAAGTGCCTGTAAAGACGTGTGTCGATGTGACGTAAATAATACTACTGTTGAGCGCATACTGTATATTCACATGACTAAAGTCGCGCAGTGACTGACTCTGCGTGCAAGTGACAAATACTTAAATACTAGATATTATTATATTAAGTACGTACACAAAGTTAGGTTAGGGTCGCTACAACATTCCCCCCTTTAAAAAAATGAAAATTAAAAATTTTTATTTATCTAATGACATTACAAATTACAATTACAATCATGCGGTAGGTCGTGAAATGACCACCGGCAAGACACTTACAACTATTACAACACTTAATACCTATGTTTACACTACGCATCACACTCACAATTAAAACCACCGTATACAATTACATATACGCCGTTTGCGCGGGTTGTTGACCGGGCTTATCACCCGGTATAACCGACACAGCGGACAACATCTCCTTCCTAGCCCATTTTTTAACACTTTTATTACACTTATGCATCACTATATAGACAGCTATTAACAGCAGCAGAAAAAAAACCACACATGTTATGACGATGCCATAAACTTCCATTTTTTTTTCCATGGAAGAAGTACTGGCTCCGTTTGCACCATTCTGGGCTATGACAATCTCCTCCTGCTTACTATAACTTTTGCCCATATTGAAAAATTAAATAAAATATGTATTTAACTCTCGCGATTGATTATAATTATATATTTATATAATTGATTTATTTATAGATTGATTATATTTATATAATTATAATTGAAGTAACTTAATAAAAATTCAACATATTTAACATGAAATTTTGTTTAATTGTAACCTACTTAATGTAAACTTAAAGCTAGTGCCATACTCAAAACTATACTATACCTCTTACTACTAAATCTTATTCTACTACTGTCAGTATGCAATAAACACATTATAGTAAACATGAAAATATCGCATCGCAAACGCTTCGCTTTAGCTGTGACTATAACTAATAAAACCTTACTGGACGCTTTATCGTACGTCCATAACTCGATGTACGCGTAGTAAGCTTTTTCGCGGTTTCAATGCCCGCATCACTATTAGGCACTACACAGACATTCTCCTGCGAGTTTGTCTGTTGATCTCTACTCAAGTTCGAAACTTGGTCTTGTAAAATATACGCGGGTTTTAGACGATCTATGGATATGGTCGCTTTTCGGCCTGGCAACTGTACAACGTAAACTTTTGATAGCCTTTGTAAAACACGGTACGGACCGTCGTAAGGTGTTTTCAAAGGTTTACGCACAGAATCATCTCGCACAAAAACGTAATCTGCCTTATTTAAATCAGGATGAACAAATAGCGTGCGCGCGTCCTTATGCGTCGTTGGCTTGGGTTTTAAATTACTTATGATATTACTTAGCCTTTCCACATATTGGCTATGATCTAAAATTTTAAAACTAGTTTCTGCATAAAAATCTCCGGGTAGGCGCAACGTAGTACCGTATGTCATCTGCGCTGCGCTTACCCCGGTATCCGACCGAGTAGCAGTACGTAAGCCCAACATAACCATCGGCAATTCCTCTACCCAAGTACTAGAGCATAACCTGGCCATTAAAGCAGCCTTCAAGGAACGATGGAAACGCTCCACCATGCCGTTAGCCTGAGCATGGTAAGGCGTGGTGCGAATCTTAACTATACCTAGGTGCTTCATCAGCTCTCTAAAAAGTGTACTCTCGAATTGCCTGCCCTGGTCGCTTGTCAGCTTAGCAGGGCAGCCAAAACGTGCTATCCATCCCTCGACTACAACTTTAGCTACTGTCTCCGCGCTAATATCTTTAACTGGATACGCCTCTGGCCAGCCTGTTTGCCTGTCTACAATAGTGACCAAATACCTATAATCCTGAGCTGTAATATTGAGTGGACCGACAATATCGACATGTATGTGTGTGAAACGTTCAGCTAAAGGAAAAATACCTAACTCGGATTTATTATGCCTCCCAACTTTAGCACGTTGGCAATTCACACATTCCTTAGTCCATTTACCGATATCACAATTCATACCTACCCAAAAAAATCGTTCTTTTATTAATTTTTTAGAAGTTCTAATTCCCGGATGACTCAAATCATGAACCGAATGAAAAACTTGTTTCCTAAATTGCTCCGGAATGTACGGTCTAATTTTGTCTGTAGAGGTTTCACACACTACAGGTTTATCGATTCCAGCTAACATTATCTCTGTAAATATCAAATTACATTCATTATTATGAATAGAACTTTCGCGTAACTGTGCTAACTGCTTATCGTCACGTTGCGCTTGCGCAATTGCAACGTAATCCAAAACCGTGGGTCCTGCAATTGTATCCACGTGGACGCGCGATAATGCATCGGCGACAATATTCATGTCGCCGTCGATGTGGCGTATTTCTGTGGAATATTCACTGATATACAACAATTGTCTAATCCGACGGGGCAATTCATTACTGCTATTTATCTTTTTAAAAGCAAATGTCAACGGTTTATGATCTGTATATATGATAAGATGACGACCCTCAATCAAATTTCTAAAGTATTTAATAGCTAAATAAATGCCTAAAAGTTCTCTGTCGTATGTGCTATATTTGGTCTGAGCCGTTGACATTTTCTTTGAAAAATATGCTAACGGAACCCACTTGCCATCTATGCACTGCTGTAACACGGCCCCTACACACGTGTTCGACGCGTTGGTCATGAGTGCCAGGGAGGTATCGAGTTTCGGATACGTTAGCGTTACCGCGTTCTTCAAGCTAGTTTTACATCGCGAAAATGCTTCAATAGATTTTTTCGTCCAAACTATTTTAGTTTTATCACGTTTTTTAGAATTTTTTAAATACTGATTTAAATGTTCCTGGTACTCTACAGCATTAGGCAGGTGTAAACGATAAAAATTAACCATTCCTAAAAATCGTCGAAGTTGTTCAATCGTTTCCGGTTTGGGATAACTATTTATTGCCTCTACTTTCTCCGGCAGGGGTCGAATACCCTCTGCAGAAACTTCAAAACCTAAGAAATCAATTTTCGATTTACCAAAAATGCATTTATCTAAATTTATAGTTATTCCAAATTCGTTCAAACGACTGAACACTTCTCTTAAATGCTGCTCATGCTGTATATTATCATCACTAAATATTAAAATGTCGTCAATATAACAATAAATATATTCTAATCCCGTCAAAACCGTATGGTTCATAAACCGTTGGAATGTTTGAGCCGCATTTCTTAACCCAAAAGTCATTCGCGGAAACTCAAACAACCCAAACGGAGTTATGATGGCGGTCTTTTCTACATCACTAGGATTAACACTAATAAAATGATAGGCCCTGCACACATCGAGGCGAGAAAATACTTTTTTATCTGCTAGTAAATATGTAAAGTCGTGTAACGTGGTAGAGCCATGCTTCGGCACGAATTGGGCCGGCTCGACCGGAGAAATACCACGGGCTCACAGAAAACCGGCGTGAAACAGCGTTTGCGCTGTGTTTCGCCGAGTGAGTGAGTTTACCGGAGGCCCAATCCCCTACCCTATTCCCTTCCCTACCCTCCCCCATTACCCTATTCCCTCTTAAAAGGCCGGCAACGCACTTGCAGCTCTTCTGATGCTGCGAGTGTCCATGGGCGACGGAAGTTGCTTTCCATCAGGTGACCCGTTTGCTCGTTTGCCCCCTTATTTCATTAAAAAAAAAAAAAAAAAAAAAACCTAGGGATAGGGTAGCGGTCTGCCTTTGTTATGGCATTAAGCGCCCTATAGTCACCACATAACCGCATGTTGCCATTTTTCTTTAACACGACATGAAGTGGGCTGGCCCACGCACTTTTGGACGGCCTGCAAATGCCTAACTCCTGCATAAACTTAAGTTCATCTCTTACCTTAGTGTAGCGATGCGGCGGCAGCGGCCTAGCTCGAGCGTGGACCGGCGGGCCACTGGTCTCTATGAAGTGGTACACGTTATGCTTAGGCGGCTCCTTAAAAGAAACCGGCTTCGTAATATCTGGAAAATCACTTAAAATACTAGCATAGGGACAGTTTACATCTACGGTCTTTATTGACAAATCCTTACTACTAATTACACTCGCAGACATATTTAAATTAGTAATTTCGTCAATTAACCTCTGAGCACTTATATCAACTAAAAGATTAAAGTTCGCTAAAAAATCAGCCCCCAATATAGGCTGTCGCACATCTGCGATAACAAAAGTCCACCTGAAAGCACGTCGTAATCCTAAATCTAACACTAAAGTTTTTGTTCCGAAAGTTTTAATTTTTGTCCCGTTTGCCGCGTATAGCATATAGTCATTGCACTCAACTTTATTATAGTTTTTAAATACTTTATCCGCGGGAAGCACAGAAATATTCGCACCGGTATCTACAAGAAAACGTAATCCACTTGTACGGTCTGTGATACGTAATCGATGGCACGGGATAATACTCGGCGGTAGATCACAGACTTCGGATGACGACGCGGTGTTTTCCAGTCAATTTTCCGTACGCGGTTTCCACGCGCAGGGCTCGACACACTTGTGTGCTCTTGCTCGGAAACGATGATGATAGAAACACAGCCAGTCCGGGCTTTCTGGATTCCGTCGGGACGTCGAAGGCGTCGGGTCACGGGTACGATTCCTGGACGCAGAACGCGAACGATTGTTGCCAAAACGACGTTGAGGACGACGGTATCTCTGCTGCGACCCGGCTATGCCGGCCAGTTTCATGCTGAGCTTGGCTATTTCCGCCATCAACATTTCGGTATCTCTCGAGGAACTGGATGCTGGCTGCACACCGACTTCACTCACGTGAACTGCTCTCGTTGTCTCAAAAATCTTGTCTGCTACGGCGGCGAGATTATCCAAATCTTTAGTGTCCGACACGGCGAGAACAGCACGCACCTGAGATGGGAGATGGCCTTGCCAGAGGATCTTCAATGTATCATCGGGCACCTTGCCCTTGGCCAGCTCTCTCATACGACGCAAAAGCTGGGAAAGCTTCTGATCCCCCAGGTCCATCTCACTGATTAATTTCTGAAGCTGCCTGCTCTCAGATTCCTCTTAGATAGCCAGGAGACGCTGCTTTAAAGCGTCAAATTTCTTTACGGCGGGCGGATTCGTCAGCATATCCGTGACCTGCTGTATCGCGTCCTTGGAGAGCTTCGAGACTACGATGTCGAATCTAGCTTCGTCCGACAGTTTTTGAGGTGCCAGCATGGCTTCAATCCGTATGAACCACACGCGTGGGGCGTCTATCCAGAATTCTGGAATTTTCGACGTTAGTGTGATCGCTGCCAAATCCCCGGTGGGCCCTTGCGGCGACGGTGCAGGATGTCCGGCTCCCTGAAGTTGCGGTACGGCGCCCGGTAAGGCACCTGGTACGGCGGCTCCCGGCTGGGCCATATCTAACACCACAAACTCCACAAAATATATACCGATCACAGTCTCGTCACACCCGAAATTCAACGCGCGAAAAACATTTAGGTACGTCGCGCGGCGCTCAACGGATCACGTCGGGGTCACCACTGTAAAGACGTGTGTCGGGGTGACGTAAATAATACTACTGTTGAGCGCATACTGTATATTCACATGACTAAAGTCGCGCAGTGACTGACTCTGCGTGCAAGTGACAAATACTTAAATACTAGATATTATTATATTAAGTACGTACACAAAGTTAGGTTAGGGTCGCTACATGCCGTAAAAGACATGCGTATGATACATGTAGTGGAGAGCACCAGCTACAGTGGCGCGCAGGCGCCGTCAGGAGCAACCGCGCTGGCTGCTGCACCCGTTGGGTCGCCGTTGCCGCCGCCGGAGCCTATGGATTTGGATGTCAACGCGCTGCGGCCCCGCCCTACTCCGCGAACGTCGGCGCCACCTACTGCAGCACTGCGGTCTGCTCCTCGAAATTCTTTTCGACTGTGCTATCGCTGTGGAGACAGGCACGGCGGCGAATGCCGTTTCATCAATACGACGTGTCGGTTCTGCAAGAAAGTCGGACACCTGGAAAAAATCTGTATGACCAAGAAAAATGCAAACAAAATGAACTTTACGGAGGAGGAGGAAACTGCAAATTTGAATGGCATCTATGCGGTACAAAGTACAAGTCGAGTGCCGCCTTTCATTATTCGGGTGGTCCTTGCGGGCGCGCCAGTGGAGCTGCAGGTGGACACGGGTGCGTGCCACACGCTGATCAACGAGCGCACGTGGCGCGCGGTGCGGCCCCGCCTGCCGCCGCCGCATCGCCTCCAACCTGCGCCACTGGCACTGCGCACGTGGACTGACACGCCTGTTCATCTGCTCGGGCGGACAGTGGTACCTGTTCGATACATGGACGCCGGTCACAAGCTCCCATTGCTAGTGGCCAAGGGTACCGGACCCAACCTACTAGGGAGAGACTGGCTCGGTCATCTTGGCATAAGTATGAACATAAATTTTCTTTCTAATGGAGATTCTACTGCGCTGGAAAGTATTATCACTAAACATAGTGAAGTGTTCAAAGACGGTCTTGGTACCTACCGTGGGGACCCTGTCACTATACATTTAAAACCAGGTGCTGTACCAAAATTTTTGAAAGCTCGCCCGGTTCCATACGCTATTAAGGAACGAGTAGAGAATGAAATTGACCGGCTGGTATCTGAAGGCGTCCTACGACCAGTGGCATACTCGGAGTGGGCAACACCGATCGTACCAGTTATTAAAAAATCTGGTGAAGTGAGACTCTGCGGGGACTACCGTAGTACCGTCAATGAAGCCACTGAATCAGATACCTATCCTATGCCTACAGCGAATGAGGTGTTCGCTGAGATAGGTGGCGGGAAATTCTATACAACACTTGATCTAGATCGGGCATACACTCAAGTTACTGTCACCGACGAGACATCAAAACTTTTGACTTTGAATACTTGCAAAGGACTGTATTCCGTACACAGACTAGCATTTGGCGTAAAGGCCCGCCCGGGCATTTTCCAAAGAATGATGACAGCTCTACTGGCAGGCATCAAAGGAGTAGCAGTTTTGATAGACGACATTATTGTCTCTGGTAGCACATTACAAGAAATGCTGAAACGCCTGGACAAGGTACTAGTACGCATCGAAACAGCGGGACTACGTCTTAATAAAAAGAAATGTAAGTTTGCAAAAGAAAAAGTTGAATTCTTGGGGTTTGTCATTGATAGTGACGGCGTCCACCCGTCACCGAGCAAGGTTGAGTCCATACAGAACACACCAGAGCCCAAGAATGTTCAGGAATTACAAGCATTTCTCGGCCTGTATAATTTTTACGAGAGGTTTATCACTCACAAAGCTACAATTCTTGAGCCCTTACATCGGCTTTTGGATAAATCACAGGCATGGCACTGGACGGAACGGGAACAAATTGCGTTTGACACAGCTAAACAAGCTCTTACATTTGACATGACACTCGTACACTATGATTTAAACAAACCTCTCTTATTGACATGTGACAGCTCGGAGTATGGTGTTGGAGCGGTTCTCTCTCATATTATTGATGGTGGAAAAGAAAGCCCTGTTGCTATGAGCTCACGGACATTAAGCTCAACAGAGAGACGATATTCACAACTTGACAAAGAAGCAACAGCTATTTTATTTGGCATACAAAAATTTCATAACTATTTGGCTGGCAGGTCATTCACTGTGGTCACTGATCATAAACCCCTTCTTGGTATATTTCACCCCAAAAAACCGATGCCGACTATATTATCACCTCGTTTGACCAGAATAGCAATCGCTTTAACTGCACACAACTATAATATAGTATACAAACCTGGATCACAGTTAGGTAGCGCTGACAGTTTGAGTAGGTGACCACAGCCTGTGCCAGAAAAGCCTGAAGAGGAAATGAGCGAAATATTATTAATGGCTGAAAAACCAGAAGACTTCCCGTTTGACGCTCAGCATATTGCGACAGAGACACAAAAAGATAAAACATTATCTCAAATAATTGTCTACATAATCTCAAATAAATGTCCTACGAGGGTGGCCTTCAAAAGTAAGGAAGCCAGAGCTACATACCTACTGGCTACATCGCTCTGAATTATCATTACAAGATGGCTGTCTTTTGCTAGGTAATCGCGTAGTGGTACCGCCACTTTTGCGTGAAGCTACGTTACGAGCATTGCATAAGATGCATAGTGGAATTGTGCAGACCAAAGCACTAGCAAGAAGTTACGTTTGGTGGCCATATTTAAATGAAAATATAGAGGCACTAGTGAGTCAATGCAACAAATGTCTTGAACATCGGCATATGCCACCTAGAACACAGCACGAATGGATAACACCCACTAGACCTTGGTCCAGGATTCACATAGACTTCGCTGGCCCTTTTCAGAACAAAAATTTTTTGATCATCGTGGACGCGTACTCAAGATGGCCTGAAGTATTTATCGTTAACAATATGAGCTCGGCGACGGTGATCCGACACATACGAACAGTCTTCGCGACACATGGTCTGTGTGAGATATTGGTGTCTGACAATGGTACAGCTTTTGTGTCTGAAGAAATGAGGCAGTTTTTAGACTCCGACAAAATAAGACACATTACCACAGCACCATATCACCCTGCTACCAACGCATTGGCTGAAAGGATGGTCCAGACTGTAAAAGATAAAATACGTAAAATGGATTACCTAACATGGGATGTGAAGATACCCAGTGTGCTACTAGGTCTCCGAGCAACACCTTGTGCTGGAACACAAAAGAGTCCTGCAGAACTCTTGATGAATCGGAGGATACGTACCTTGCTGGATACCCTACATCCAGACCATATACAACGAAGAAGAACCGATAAACAAATACATGACAATTGTCAGAGACGGAACAGAGAGACGAATGTTGGTTGTAAAATAAGATACCGAAACTATGCCTCTGCTCCAAACTGGTTACCTGGAGTTATAGTGGAGAAAACGGGTCCATCCAGTTATAAAGTGCAGACAGAAGGTGGGCTTATCATCGACAGGCATATTGATCAAATTATAAAAATTACATCACGAGAGAGATTCTAATATCTCAAGAAACGATGAGTCGCAAGATATTATAGAAATTCCTAGTGAATTCCCAAGGGCTGAGATGTTAGGAATACCAAAAAATTAAATTGTTATTTTGATTTATACATATTTATTGACTGCTGCTTGTATTGTTTAGAAAATAACTTTTTTGGTTCAATATTATTGATGATGTGAAATGTTAAATTATTATTACTTACTGGTTTGTTTTTTATGCTATACTTATGTACATACTTAGGGGGAAGGTATGTAGAATACACACCTAATATTTTGTATGAACTTTGTAGGTTGGTTGATGTGGGTACATTCTTGTTTTTCTTATTGACTTAATAAGATGAACTAAGTGGGTACATAAAAATATTTTCAGTGTATTTCTGCTACCTAGCTCATTAAAGCTGTTCTTTCGTAATTTAGTGTTTTAATACTTATTCTAGACATAATATTCACATAATTCAAATTTTTCTATAATAGCAGCATCTGTAAATAACATTTGTTTTGTCTCATTGTATATACCTCATCCATCATATTTAATATTTTTAGAAATTAAAAATTTAATTAGCCAGTTACCAAAACCATTTGTGATACTTGGTGATTTTAATGCGCAACACCAGTCTTGGGGAAGTAGTAATAATAATCAGTGGAGTTTTGAAATATTAGATTTATTAGATCACTATAAGTTATGTATTCTTAATACAGGATTTCCAACTCGGAATACTGCTCCTAATGAGGGCTGCAGTGCTCCTGATTTGTCCATTTGCACTTCAAATCTTTCTTCACTTCTACAGTGGTCAGTATTGCCATCTAGCCATGGTAGTGATCACTTCCCAATTTTAGTATCACTTCCTTGTAACAATAAAAAACAAAATCATAATATTCACTTATGGGATTTCTAGCCCATTAAAATAATACTTCACTTGTAGATAATAATAATAGTTTTATTCGGTCTCTAACATAATACATAATATCCTTCTATCCATCAGTCATCCCGATATGTCACCCATAACCCTGACGTCTATGTTTTCTCTCTTTACATCAGATGAGGTTTTATGTCGCCACATCACCCCCCCACGGAGAAAGAAAAGTTATCTTACTTGAATCTTACCGATCTGCCAGACCTGGTTGTGTACGTTTTAACCTCAGGTGGTGACAATGGTGAGGAAGTTGTAGAATTAGTGGGTGAAATGATGGTACCGTCTATGAATGCCGGCTTTACACGGTCAATGCTAACAGTAACTTCTTTTTTTCCTATTAACACTGTAAAATCTTTATCCGTGCGTTTTACCACAGGGTAAGGACCCGAAAAAGGAGACTGCAATGGAGGCTTTACATGATCTACTCTGAGAAAAATATGAGAAGCGGTTGAGAGGTCCTTGAAAATAAAGACTTTCTTTTCATCATGATGAGAAGCCGGTGTTGGTTTAATTTCCGACATTCTACTCCTGAGTTGCACTACGAAATCAGATATATCGACTGACTGTGATAATGTTGAAGGACCAACCATCTCACCAGGGAGATGCAATGGTTCCCCATACACTAACTCAGCTGCCGAAGCCTTGAGATCTTCTTTTAGAGCCGACCTCAAGCCGAGTAATACAACTGGTAAGGCTTTAATCCAGGGCTCGTCACGACACATCAATGCTGCTTTTAACTGTCTGTGAAGGCGCTCTACCATTCCATTAGCACAAGGGTGATAACTGGTCGTTCTTAGCTTCTTAGTACCCAAAAAAAACATGAGTTTACGAAAAAGATCGGACTCGAATTGCCGTCCCTGATCAGTAGTAATGAAGGATGGCACTCCAAATCTGGAAATCCACCCAAAAAGCAGCGTATCAGCCGTCTCCTCCGCTGTGATGCTGCGCATAGGGAATACCTCAGGCCATCTTGTAAATCTGTCCACTGCTGTGAGAAGATAGCGATAGCCTTCACAGACAGGAAGTGGTCCAACGATATCTATATGGATGTGCCTGAAACGACCAGATGGCATACTAAAGTTGCCCAACGGAGAAAAAGTATGTCGCGTTATTTTATTTCGTTGGCATGCTAAACAACATCTTGTCCAGTCACGGACGTCTTTTCTTATTGAAGGCCACACAAATCGGTCAGTCATGAGACGCGTCGTGCCTCGAATACCTGAATGACTTAAATTATGAAGTTTATCAAAAAAATTTCGACGGAAAGGAGCAGTGAGAAACGGACGGGGCTTTCCCGTTGACATGTCACACGTGACAGTAATACCAGTACCAGGTAAGATGACCTGTTCCAACTTTAAAGAGGAGCCATTTCGAACAAGATTCAAAAGCTCATCGTCATCCCTCTGAGATTCCGCTAAAGAAGCAAAGTCATCTTCTAGCGATATCGCCTCGACTCTTGACATTGTGTCAGCCACGAGGTTATCAACACCTTTTATGTGAACGATATCCGTCGTGTATTGAGAAATAAAGGTAAGTTGATTAAGTTGAACAGGAGGAAGTTTGTCCCGACGTTGGGTGAATGCGTAAAGAAGAGGCTTGTGATCAGTGAAAATAGTGCAATGCTCAGCTTCCAATATGTGACGGAAATGCTGCACAGCCTCATATATAGCTAATAACTCTCGATAATATGCCGGCCAAGATGATTGCCGCGAATTTAATTTCTTGCTAAAAAACGCCAACGGTTGCCACTCTGTGCCAACACGTTGCTGCAAGCAAGCACCTACTTGAATGCTAGATGCATCTGTAAAAAGACCCAATGGTGCACCAGAAACAGGATAACCAAGAAGCGTTGCTTGTGCGAGACTTTCTTTACAAGCATGAAATGCACGTTCTAGTTCCGGAGTCCATGGCACAGGCTTAGCACCTTTTAGCTTGGAATCAGCTAATATATTTATTAACGGTGCTTGTAACTCTGCAGTACGAGGTAAGCAACGTCTGTAATAATTAATCATGCCAAGAAACCTCCGCAGGCCTTGGACTGTCTGCGGAAGAGGAAAATCCTGTAAAGCATTAATTCGTTCTTGTGGTGGATATATGCCTTCTTTCGACACCTTATATCCTAAAAATATTACTTCACTAGCACCTAACACGCACTTCGCTGGATTTAGCACGACACCGTAGTCAACAAACCTTTGTAGGAGAATACGTAAATGTTGACAATGTTCATCTTCATTGCGTGAAAAAATGAGGACATCGTCAACATATGGAAAACAAAAATCGAGACCACGAACAACTTCGTCCATAAAACGCTGGAACGTTTGTCCTGCGTTCCGTAAACCAAATGTCATGTATGGAAATTCAAATAAACCAAAAGGTGTTGTGATAGCAGTCTTGCAAACATCTTCACCGTAAACTGGTATTTGCTGATAAGCTTTCACTAAGTCAAGGGTACTAAAGACTGTACACCCAGCAATATTGTTACTAAAATCTCCAACATGACGCACCGGATATCGATCCGGAACAGTTCGAGCATTAAGCCCTCGGTAATCGCCGCATGGACGCCACGTCAAATCTTTTTTAGGCACGAGTTGTAATGGCGAGGCCCAAGGGCTTTTTGAAGGTCTCGCTGTGCCATTTTTGACCAAATCGTCAAACTCTTTCTTAGCAATAGCGAGCTTCTGCGGCGCAAGACGACGGGGACGACAAAATACAGGAGGACCATCGGTCGTTTTAATATAATGAACCGTATCGTGCTTAATCTCCCTATCAATTCCCGGAGGCCTGATAGCTGCAGGAAATTCAGAAAGAAGAACTCCAAATCGCGAACTAGTATCAATAGTTATAGTCTTGACGCTTACCTGGTCAACCGAAGCAAGTAAAGTCGAAACTGAAAGACCAGTAATGCCATCAAGAAGACGTCTATTACGGCAGTCTGGCAATAAATGATAATGTGCAAGGAAATCGGAACCAATGATGGGAGTACTTACATCTGCGACGACAAATCGCCAACGGAACTCACGCCGCAGACCGAAATTAAGACACAGAGGTATAGTACCATATGTTTTTATCGAGCTGCCGTTAGCCGCACTCAGCTGATAGTCTGTAGGTGACACTTTGCCACCCAATAACTTTCGCGGATAGCAACATAAGTCAGAGCCAGTGTCGATCAGAAACCTGACTTTAGCAGTCTTATCTGTAACAAACAAACGACGGCTAGTTGACTCACAATCAGCTGCCGCCACTACTGATTGCGTTGAGCGTTTCCCTGCTCCCAAGAACACGGGCTGATACACTTTGCTGCTTTAGATCCAAAATTCCTATGATACCAGCAAAAATTATTATTACCTGTCGACTGATTCCGAAGTCGCGAGTTGCCTCTGCTTCGATCACGGTTGCGACTTCGATCACGAGTGAGAGCTACAATATTTGCATTTAACTCATGCAATTGTGAAGCAAACGCTTTGATACCTAAAGGATCTACTGCATCTACTACGGTACTAGATCTAGAAACAGCGTGAGAAAACTGGTGAGATCCTACTATCCCAGGAGCAACTTCTAAAATTTTATCAGCACGAGCCGCAATATCCTCTAACGGATCGGCACTGGCAGCCAAAATCGCCTGAAGATGCTGAGGAAGTCGTCGCATAAAAAGTTGTTTTAAAATACCTTCATCTGTTTGAGTGCTCCCTGCCAATGAACGCAAGTGACGGAGAAACTGGGAAGGCTTGCGATCACCTAACTCCTCTTCTGACAGGAGTTGTCGTACGCGCTGTTCCTCAGACTGCGACAAACGACGAATCAATTCACTTTTTAAATACTCATATCTGTCGGTCGCTGGCGGATTTATAACAATGTCCTCAACTTCAGCCGTAATTTTAAAATCTAGTTGGCCAATGACATAATCGAACTTGGTGCGATCTCCGATGATACCAGCAACACGAAATTGAGTTTCAATGTGTGCAAACCACATTGCTGGCTTTTGATGCCAAAAAGGAGGCACTTTTGGTGCAACCCTACACACCTGCTGCCCACTAAAAATCCCTGGTTCGGTGCTACCTGTATGGAGCTGAGAACGAAGAGTAGCATTCTCACTTGCTGTTTCAGATAGCTGTGAAGAAAGCTTTTCCAACTGCTTCTGCAAAGCCCCCAATTGCTCGGCAACTGACGGTTCCATTGTGGTGCGTATAAAAGTAAAAGAAAACAAAATAAACACAAAACAACAAACCGCCAACAATAAAAAAAAAATAATAAAATGTACTAACTTACATAAGCCTAACGCTATTTAAAAAAATTACACTATAAGAAATGATGTTAATCCAAATAATGGATAAGTAATGTTTTAAAGTGTTAATTTGTGTATGATGAGTAAGTAAATATGTAACTCAACCAGTTCAGGCAAACCGGTAAGCCAACGAAAATATAGTAGAGGATGAAGTGGCACCCTTAATAACGGTAGGTACCTACTAAATACTTAAATTGAATATACACATAAAATAAAAACAAAACAAACCTTTGACCTAATAGTAGGTAAACACAAAAAAAAAATACAATATTCTATTACGATAAATCGTTACTTAGTTACCTATGTTTAACTTCTAAACTTACAAAAAAAAAATACAGCGTAAAACATCAGGACATGAGAAAATTATTGTTGAAAAGAGAAAAAAAAAAAAAAAATCAGCCACCATGCATGACGAATAGCCTTTCGATGCCGTAGGACTTTTGACCACGTACGATGAACAGCGTCTTGACTCTTGATGAAGTAAAACGTCAATGATGATATTAGAGCGATTACTTTTTTACTCATTCCATATTATCCAAAATAGTGAGTATTCTTGTTTAAGCAGGCCGCTCATTTCATAATAAGTATATTCTTGATGTTTACATACAAGTTAATGCTTGCAGAATAACTTCCATCCGAAAATTACAGGCGGCCTCGGGATCTCAATCTATTATGTTGTGTGATGTCTGACCACAAATCATAAAGAACAACATACCAAGTTACAATTTCGTCGGAACTTGCGAGAACTCGTAGTTGAATGTTCTGTCGGGGTCACCAATTATGGGATTTCTAGCCCATTAAAATAATACTTCACTTGTAGATAATAATAATAGTTTTATTCGGTCTCTAACATAATACATAATATCCTTCTATCCATCAGTCATCCCGATATGTCACCCATAACCCTGACGTCTATGTTTTCTCTCTTTACATCAGATGAGGTTTTATGTCGCCACACACTCATCTTCATTAAAATATAACCTGAAAAATGCAGACTGGGAAAAGTTTCATCATGCATTAAAAAATAAATTATCTCGCCTTCCTAGTGTATCGCCAGGAAATGAAACACTTTGTGCTGATGCTCTTGTATATTTTATTCCCGTTAGGGGACGAATTTCAATAAACTATTATACACGAATTCCATCAAATCTGTTATATAATGTTTGTGCAAAATATGAAGTAGATTGGATCAAGGAATCACGTTGTTCCATACAAACTGTTTTCCCCCTTTTCACCGCCTTAGGAGTCTAATTTCGAAAAATCCCTTCTTATCGGATCCCTACGCATTACAAAGAGCAAGCCCTGCAAGTTTCAGGTCTACGATCAGCGGTTTAGGCTGTGCGTTGATCCGTCAGTCATTCAGGACAAAAGATTTTATATGTATAGATAGGCTACATAGGTATAGGTATTATATATTTAATATTTATTATAATAATATTATGTTTATTAATAATGTATGTATATATAAATAAATTTTATATTTACATTTCCATACTATTAATTTAATGTGCATATGTAGCCCTAGCTTTATGCGTCAGTTTGGTGACTTTCATAGTCACGCCTATATGTGACGAGACAAAATGTCATCAAACTGACGTCACTTTTTCGGCCAATGTTTTGTTAAAACAGTATCTTGGATACATTTAGTTAACTAGTCAAAAGTAATTAAGTGTAAACACTGTGCTGAATAACATCTGATTAATTAGAAAACGGTTGCAAGACAAAAGATATGTTATTTATTACGTAAAAGCATCTCTTACCTGACAAAAAAAACGAACCGTTCGTCGTCACCACAAAAACACCCTCTCCTCAGAGCGTTTCAGGCCAACTGGCAAATTTTAAATGGCGGCTTGTATTTTTCGGTTTTATGCTTTGCCAATAAGCAAACTATTAAGTATTTTGGTATAATTTTAGATAGAAAAAAACCGTCACCAAACTTACGTGTCAGGTGGGTCTCGAATTTCGAATATTTTTAAAGATTGTGTTTTTGGGCAGTAAATTAAGTTATTTTTAAGATATATTATATTTACTAAGAAGAAAATAAACTATTTTTACGCACATTTAAACTTTAACGCGTGCCTCTACAGAATATTTTTAGTGATTTCCATTTTTATTGAAGCAACATGCTGTGGGACAGGCCAAAAACAGCTCTCCCGTGAAATTAAAATATTAATAATTAATTAATGAGAGAACTTAGCACTAATATCGCGTATTTGTGTAAATGTTTGTTAATATAATATATTAACAAACATTTACACAAATTATATCTTATTCACCTTTTGAAAAAATTAACCTACTTATATAGTTTATCCATATTGTTGTAATTAAAGTTCAAAGACGTGCGACAGCCTAAAAACCAGGGGTACACTTTTTTTGGAAAATGCCCTAATAATGAGAATATTAATAAATTCAAAAATTATATAAAAAATTTGACGTGGTCGTCTGTCTATGCACTCTCAAACTTAGATGATGCTTTTAATGAATTCCACGACATTATGGTCATGATATACAATTTATGTTTTCCTACAGTAAAATATAAAATAAAAAAACGGAATCTAAAATTAAATGGCTAACCAAAGGATTAAAAATATCATGTACCACTGAGAGGAAATTACGAATGAAATATTATAAAAATAAAAGTATAGACAATAAAAAAAGATTTAATGATTATTCAAACATTCTCAGAAAATGTATTGATATGGTTCAGAAAATAAGTAATAATAGGTATATAAGTAACTCAAATAACAAGTGCAAGGCATCTTGGCAAATAATTAAGGGAAATAATAATTTAAGACAAATTGTAGACAAGTAGAATCTAAAATTATAAATAAAATAACCTTCAATAATACACTTATAACTAACCCAGTAAAAATTGCGAATATATTTAATGACAGCTTTATAAATTCCACACTAACAGATCAAAATCAAAATAATAATAATTATAGCAAAAATAAATTTAATCTCGAATAATATAAAACAAAATGATATGTAAAAGTATCTTTCTAGCCCCGACTGATGAAAAAGAGGTGATATTTATGATCCTTAAAAAACTCATACGCTACGGGATATGATGAAATCTCTACAAGAATATTAAAAACATGCTCAACTGAATTAGCTCCTATATTAGCCTACCTTATTAACTATTCTTTTGAACAGGGCAAATTCCCAACCAATCTAAAAAAATCCATAGTTATCCCTATATATAAGAGGGGAAACAAAAAAGATACAAATAATTACAGACCGATTACACTCATCCTTATCATAGCAAAATTGTTCGAAAAAGTCATGCACAAACGACTTACCTCTTTCCTCGAAAAATACGAAATCATAACAAAAGAACAACATGGTTTTCAAAAAGGGAAATCTACTACCTTAGCATGCTTTCCTCTAATAAGAGAAATAATTCATGGTGTGGACAAAAAAAAAACCATATACTGCTCTATTTTTTGACATGAGTAAGGCTTTCGACTATGTAAATCATGAGAAAATTCTACTTAAATGTGAGCATTATGGCATTAGAGGTCTAGCACATGCATGGCTCAAAAGCTATCTTTCGGAACGTACTCAAAAGGTTAAAATCACTAAACTTAATAATAAACACGAGATAATAAACATTACATCGGAAAGTAGACAGAACACCAAAGGAGTTCCTCAGAGGAACATCCTAGGCCCTGT
The DNA here is from genome assembly GCA_905404095.1 of Glaucopsyche alexis. NCBI lineage: Eukaryota > Metazoa > Arthropoda > Insecta > Lepidoptera > Lycaenidae > Glaucopsyche > Glaucopsyche alexis. The sequence goes on along the minus strand of FR990063.1, from coordinate 4,004,617 downwards.
AGAGTGAATTTAGGAGACGAGTAATAAGACCGAGTGTTGCAATAAGACTAACTTTATTATCATAATAAATTGGGTTTTATATTTTCTTATAACACTACTACACCACCCATCCAAAAGAAAAAGAAAAATGTTACATTGTTACATTTTTTTAAGTATTTGCGATTACATTCTAATAATTAAGTACAAAAATATATCTACTATAATTGAAGTTACATTTAATATAGAATCATGTTTACATTAAAATAAGATTTACATTATTCAATAAAAAGTTTTGTGCGGTTTTTGTGCACTATTTCATTTTTCCCATTTTGGAACGAAGTTCCTTATCGCGCGTTGTGAAAGGGGGCTAGACGGAAAAAATTCTTACGAAAAGTTGTCACGACACTTTTTTAATTACAAAAGATAATTTGATTTTTTATAAAAATTAAATATTTACGCGTATACATTTATTATATTGATGTATGTATGTATGTATGTGTGTATGTATGTATGTATGTATGTATGTAATGTATGTATGGATAATATCGGTTCGGATATTGTATTATTATTTATTTTATATATACATGTACAATTGTCTGTCTGGATGTCTTTTTTTTTTTGCTATAGTAAGCTATTGTAAGCTGTGCGGCGTCGCATGTTTCTCTGTCTGTCTCTCTCTCTCTTATATTGAGTTGTTGCATCCGGGTGTCCCTTGACACCTCTCAAGTTTTTAATTATCTCTACGTTTGGTGGCTTATCCTTAACTACTTTATATGGACCTGAGTACAAAGAACTTATTAGCAGATTCATCTATACATATAATAAATCTGTAGAGGGGTCATGTCTGTACATTAAAGTTATCTAAGTGAAAATCAAAATGGGGGGTCTATAAAGGCCACAGAACCTAAAAATAACGTTTTTGAAAAAAATGTCTGTCTGTCTTTCTGTCTGTCTGTCTGTCTGTCTGTCTGTGTGTTTGTTATCACATCACGCCGAAACCACTGGATGGAATAAAATGAAATTTGGCAGGTAGGTAGCTTAGGATCTAAAGGGTAAAATAGGATACTCTTTATCCCGCAAAATTAAAGGGTTCCCATGGGATCTTCAAAAAACTGTACCTACCTGTTTGACGTTATTTCAGGCAATCTACTCGACGTATTTAAATAAAACTTGGCACAAAGGTAGATTGGAACATGAAATAACTAACGGTATTTTTTTTTCTTGGAAACCAAAACGGTTCCCACGGGATCATGAAAAAACTGTATTTTTGAACTTGCTTCACAAACCGAAATAAATCATCATTTTTCGCATGTTTTCTCTTGAAATAAAACTATTAAATTAAAATTATAAAAATAAATCTATTTTTTATCCTACTCAACACAAATAATAAATAGCGAAGGAATAAACCAATAGTACAAGATCTACTTAAACTAAGAATTTGCTTTGAGCGAGAGGTCAACTTATTTGGTGGTCTTTAATAAGTTACCTACAATTTTTTTAGCCGGTAAAAATGTACCTTGATATTATTTCGTTCAGGCTCTTGAAATATTTGCGTTCGAAATTCAAAATTAAACCGCATACATAGGCTGTGTTCCGCGGAAAATAAAACGTCTACTCAGGCAAAATGGCAACCGCTGGTATAAAATAAGCAAAATGGCGGATTATGTTTTAGTATATAGTATTTGTGTTAGTAGCATTATTGAAGTTAGCAAAATATGGCGGATAATCTGTTTTTTTTAGTGCTAGCAAGCGGTAACAAGCTCTATTTTCGGCGGAACACAGCCATAGTCTTTTTACCGTATTGATATTGACTGAGCAGAATAGAAGAATAACTGTTTAATAATTTCAAATACTATTCTATTCTGTGAAAAAATATTTTCAACTTTTATAACATTCGTCTTCTTTAATTGTAGTGAAATAAACTTTAAATTGATGTTATATCTTTGAGTATCCTACCATATTATAGGTACTAAGTAATTGTATATTAGGTTGAACTTGAAGCTTGGTAGGTATCTTATTACGAATAATGGTGTCTACAGACACACGAATTCGGTACGGAGCGTACAGCGGATCTGGTACGCTCCGTACCAAATCCGAGCGTGTGTAGGGCAGTCCGCCGAACATAAGAAGGCGAAGAGTTCGCAGCTATCCGCATCGGATTTGGTCCGCTCCGTACCAAATCCGTGCGTGTGTAGAGCAGTCCGGCGGTTAGGCCGTACAACGGTGTCAGTGTTGCCAACTTAGGGATTTACCACCCAAAATTAGGGAAAATATCTACGGGGGTTTACTAGGGGCCAGGATGTTTAGAGTTTACTCCTTATGAATCAATTTGTATGTAATAATAAAAATTATTTAAACGTGTGTAATTCCCTGTGTGAGTGTGTGAGTCAGGGGCATGAAAATATAATATTGGGAGTAAAATCAGATTAAGACAAGTTAGTTTTATGTTATTCACGCGTAAGTCTTTATGTTAAACACATAACCTTTCATTCTAGCTTATTATCTCTTAGACCTGTCAATGGTATAATTATCAGGGGTAAAGTTTGGGGAGAAATATTTTTGAGAGTTGATATCACTGCCTGTTGTCAATGAATTTCGGGAATCATCGCGTCGTCGAAAAACAGTACTGTAAATAGAACTCTGTGCTAATGCAATAGAACTGAAAATCGAACACACGAGTGTCGAGCTTTTCGGTCCACTGCATCGTACCAAATCCGTTCGTGTGTAGCGACACCGGATTCGGTCTGCGGATATGGTCCGCTGTACGCTCCGTACCAAATTCGTGTATCTGTAGATGCCTACTCTGCAGCAAACCGCAAAAGTTTTTACAATACCTATACTTAATATTATAAATTCGAAAGTGTGTCTGTCTGTCTGTTACCTCTTCACGCTTTAACCGCTGAACTGATTTTGATGAAATTTGGTATAGACATACTTTGAGTTCTGGGAAAGGACACCGAAATTTTTCGGCATAAAAAGTATCCTATTACTTTTTATACCGAAAAAGTACGGTATTTCTGAGGGATATAATGTATTATTCTGTGTATATTTGACTGTCTTTCACTGCTAAAAGGTTGATCCGATTTGAATGAAAGTTGGTATGGTAGTGGTTTATGCTTTGGACAAACGCGCAGTCCACTTTTTTCCCAAAAAGATACAGTGTTCCCGAGGGATAATATATAATTTTGTGGATATTTGACTGTTTTTCACTGCTAAAAGGTTGAACCGATTTAAATGAAAGTTGGTATGGTAGTGGTTAATTCTTTGGACAAACGCGTAGTCTACTTTTATTCCAAATCTATACTTCTATACTAATATACTACTATTAATATACTAATATATTATACTTCTATACTTAATATTATAAATGCGAAAGTGTGTCTGTCTGTATGTCTGTCTGTCTGTTACCTCTTCACGCTTTAACCGCTGAACCGATTTTTATGAAATTTGGTATAGACATACTTTGGGTCCCGGGAAAGGACATGGCATTTTTTTATCCCGAAAAAGTAGTGTTCCCGCGGAATAATATATTTACGCAGGCGGAGCCGCGGGCAAAAGCTAGTTTTTTAATAAAACTAAATCATTTACCTTATAACTTATTGGGTTAGTATACTTATCATAAATTACTTTCCTCTTTTCTTTTGATTTTACTAGATTATTTCTTGCCTCTTTGTGTGACATTTGTAAGCGATATTTAGGTTCACATGGATAGTCATCATAGTTATAAAGAGGATCTAATTCTAAGGTTAAATAATTACTAGGAAGTGAACATTTCTTTCCAAACACCAATTCATAAGGTGTGAAATTAGTCTCTGTGTGAACTGTAGTGTTAAATGCAAATGACCAAAATGGAATCCAACTGCTCCATGTCTCAGGGTGATTGTCAGTTTGTAAACGAAGAAAAGCATTTAAATTTTTATGTGACACTTCCAAAGCACCTAGAGACTGGTGGTGATAAGCTGTTGAATTTAATTGTTTTATCTTGGTAATTTACCTACATACCTCTTGAAATGTCGATGCAATGAACTCTTTCCCTCTGTCTGTAGTTATTTCTCTCGGCACTCCATATCTAAGTATGAAATTATTAACAAAACTTTTCGCTACTTCCTCTGCTCTTTTTGAAATCAGGGGATACGCTTCGACATACTAAGTGAGTTCACATTGTAACGTTAGAGCATATGAGTAATTATTATTATCAACTTCAATTGGATCTACCAGATCTAAATAGACCTTTTCGAATGCTGAATAAGCTGTCGTTGTTATATTCATTGGTTCTTTAATGGGTAACGAATATTTTTGACGCTGACATTTTTCACAACGCCTAACATCATTGTCTAGTCTAGGCCAATAATAATACTTCTTGATATTATTGGTCATCCTTCTCATGCCTGCATGACCACTGCTAGGCAGGAGATGGAAGTCATTTAATACAACTTTCCTATCATCTTTATTATATATTTTTACATTATTTAATATACACACACGAGGAACGGTCCAATTCTTAACTTCTTCAACTAATTTCTTTATAAACTCTTTATTATCATCATTTTTAATTATACATACTTCGTTGACGTTAATTAATTTACAAAAACAATCTAGTTCTCTCACGAATTCGCGTCGCGTTATTCGTGAGTCAGAGCTTGGATATTTAATATAAATTATCTTTTTCTTTTCATTATAACAAAACGTCTTACTTTCCCTATTTATATTTCCTAATTTTCTAAATACTCTTCTTTAAATTATCTTTATCTATCACACATAGTTCTACAGATTCTGTAGGTTTGACATGAGTACTTACGACTTTTGGTTGCGCAGGCCTCAAGTTTGTACGTACTATATCTAACGCTGAAGAATCAGGTTTATTAATTTTTTGACTGAGCTCGAGTCATAACATTTACTATATTCTCATTTAATTCCTTTAATTCCTTTGAAGATAATAATATCCGAGATAAAGCGTCTGCCGCTGTATTACTTGAACCTTTAACGTACTCTACATCAAAATTGTATTCCTCCAATATCAACCTAAACTTCATAAGTCTGCTGGATGGATCTTTCATGCCAAACAGATATACTAAAGGTTTATGATCCGTTCTGATTTTAAAATATTGACCATACAAATAAGGTCGAAAATATTTCACTGCCCAAACGATTGCCAGCAACTATTTCTCTATAACAGGGTAGTTTGATTCGGCCTTATTTAGAGTCCTACTAGTAAAACCTATAGGTCTTCCATTTTTATTTGATAAAATTGCTCCAATCGCTTTATTTAATGCATCAGTTTCCAGTATAAAATGATTCTGTTCCGAAAAATCTGGATAATCTAACACAGGGGGTGACATGATACATTTTTTAAGTTTTTCAAAAGACTCCCGACATTTTTCACTCCAAACGAAATTAGAATTTTTATAGCACGGCGTGACCTAAACCGGCACTTTACGTACGGTTCGTGCGTAAAGTGCGAGTTTTTGTCACACTTGCTATAAAATAATATACGATACTTGTGGCCTAAGTTGCCTATTACTGCACGGCGTTTAGCACCCTCGCTCCGCTCGGGCGCTAACTTCACGCCGTGCAGTAATAGACAACTTAGGTCACGCGTATCGTAATGTACTATTTCTACAAAGTTGATTTAAAGGTTGAGCAATTTCAGAAAATTTTGGTATAAACTTCCTATAATAATTTGTGAACGCGACAAACCTCTTCACTTCGTCGACATTCTGTGGACAGGGATAATTCCTAACCGTATTTACTTTATCGGGATCTGGCATTATACCTTCATTGGATATTAAATGACCCAAATATAAAATTTGCTTTTTAAGAAATGTAGATTTAGAGGGATTTAATTTTAAATTAACTTTTCTCAATCTTTCAAACACATCCTGTAGATTTTTGTTGTGATTTTCTAAACTTCTACCAAAAACAATGACGTCATCAAGATATATTAAACATTTTTCGTTATTTAAACCTGACATAGCCAAATTCATCATTCTAGAGAATGAGCTGGGACTTGTTTTTAAGCCCATTGGCATTCTAGTCTATTGTCCTGAGTTAAAAGCTGTAAATTTTCTACTATTTTCGTTTAAATTAACGTTGTAATAACCTTGGTATAAATCTAAATGTGTAAAATAAATACTTCCAGACAGGGATTCTAAAATCTCTGTTATATCTGGGAGCGGAGACTTGTCATCTTCTATACGATCATTTAATTTGCGGTAATCTACTACCAAACGCCATTTTTTCTTACCCGTTTCATCTACTTTTTTAGGAACTAACAATATTGGGCTCGACCAATCGCTTTTACTAGGCTCTATAATTCCTTCTTTAAGCATGTTACTAATTAGTTGTTTAATTTCCTCTTTTTGGCTAATAGGTAGGTAATCGGTAAGGCTTTGAAAACACTGGAGTAACATTTGGTTTTAAAGAAATATTATGAGTGTAAATATTAGTTGTTTTTAATTTATCTCCTGGCAAATAAAAAATATCTGCGTATTTCGCACAAATATTTTGAATACTCTCAAACTCTATTTTATTTAATTCATTTATATTTAACAATGAAAAGAATTTTTTCACTCTTTCAGAATTATTCTCATTTTTGTTAAAAGGGCAAACATCGTAATCTCTAAGATCGTATATCGTAGGGTTTAAACTCGACACTGTTACCAGTTTTTCTGTAACATTCAAAATTTTTATCGGTATTCTTCCGTTAACCGGACTCCCTACGGAACTAGCCAAATAAATACCGTCTTGTGATTCTTCTGAACAAACAATGCATTCCATTTTTAATTCGGTTTGAATATAATGTACGGATTCGCTTCGTGGCGGGATCTCCAAAATATTTACATTATAATTATTAGTAATTAGGTAGTGAAATATTTTGATTTCCTAATTTTAACAGTAGAATATTTTTCTCAAAGTCTAAGCATGCGCCAAACCTTTTTAAGAAATCCCGTCCTAAAATTCCGTTCGACAAAATTGGCAAAGAATTAAAAACAAAGAACTTATGATTAATTACACTTCCATTAAACGACAGTGGAATGTAAACATAGCCTACAGTTTGAACTTCTCCACCTAGTCCGTTTATAATTACACCAGTCGCGCGAAATGCCGCTTATGTATAGGTATTCGTCATTGCTGCAGGGTTGTCACAATAATGTGTTTTATTATAATCTGTTCTACATTTTGTGTATTCGTAGTATGTGTATGTAGAGTACTAGGAATAAAACAAAATTAAATATATAGAAGTATTAATGAAGAGTTTTATTATAAAAAATACAAATGCGTATACAATAAATTCAAATTCAAATTCAAATTCAAATATTTATTTCAAATTCAAATATTTATTTTCCAAAAAGTCATTTACAAAAAGATATACCGGATCCCCACACTAGGCAATGCCTGTCCTGTGGGGACACCAAGGATACAATTATTTGTCAAAGAATTGTGACTCAGACAGAAAAAAAGAAAAGAAAAGAACACAATATTATACTTATTTACTAGATATTTACTGTAAGTGTGTGTATGTGTGTGTGTGTGTGTGTGTGAATGAGTGAGTGTGTGTGCGTGTGCGTGTGTGTGTGTGTGTGTATGTGTGTGTGTGTGTGTATGTGTGTGTGTGTGACTATTAGACAGTAACCCTTATCAGGTTTTCGGCTTCTTCGTACGAGCAACAGAGAAGAGTGTCAGAAAGGACTAGCTTTGACTTTGGAAGGGACCACTTTTCAATATGACATAATTTAATAAGATTATTGTATATGTGGGGGAAGAGAAACGAGCCAAAGCGTTGAGCGTATGAGGTTTTGACGGCGATAAGAGGAACTCTGAATGACCTTTTTCTGAGTAACATTTTGTATTGTGAAGAACTAAGAATCGATTTGTGTACAGCTACACCTACCCTCATTATGTAAAGTTTTCTAATGCTTAATACATGAAAATCCTTATATAGAGCAGAAGTGCTGTATCTTCTATGCTTATTTAAAGCGACCTTAAGTACGGCTCGCTGAGCTCTTTCAGCAGCGATTAGAGTAGTAGAAGCTGCACCACCCCACACAAGGATACAGTAATTAATGATAGATTGACAAAGTGCTAGATATATGATCCTAAGTGTATGAGCATCCGCTGCGTTACGTATAACCCTGAGGTTAGCATGATATATTATATCAATTGATATATATCGTATATATATCATGATATATATATCAATAGGGGATCGGACTACATCTGAAATATTTATTTTCATTAATAATTATATTCAGAAATATTGAGGCATTACTACTTGGTAAATGTAAAAAAATATATTATTTTATGTGTAGTTTACTAATAAAATACATTTAAAAAGTACCAAAAAAACTTTTTTTTGCGAAATTGTCGAAATTGCTTTTTGAAAGCTTCACAGGCTAAATTTGCCCCAATCTAGGAGCTATATATGGCAATTAAAATACAATTAGGTGTCTAATAAAGAAAAGCTGGGCTCTCTTAACTCTTAAGAGAGCCCAGCAAAATATTTCAGTGCCTATGATGGGAAATCTCCCCAAGGAACGTATAACTCCGTCTCCTGCCTTCACTTCTACGGGCATTGATTACGCAGGACCCTTTCGTATACGTGATCGACTGGGGCGTGGGTTCAAATCTTACAAGTGTTGGGTGGCCTTATTTGTATGTTTCAGTACTAAAGCGATTCACATTGAACTAATTTCAGGTCTCGAATCTCAGGCATTTTTAGCGGCGTTCAGGCGGTTTATATCAAGGAGAGGTATACCTGCACAATTAATTAGCGACAACGGGACGACGTTTCATGGTGCTAATAATGAGATTCGTCAACTGTACCAATTTGTAAGAGATAATAATAATATTTTTAGTGATTATGCTGCCAACGAGGGTATAATGTGGAAATTTAATCCCGTATACACACCTCACATGGGAGGGCTTTGCGGAGCGGCGGTAAAATCTTGTAAGTCACATTTAAAAAGAGTACTAGGTAACGCACTGCTCACATATGAAGAGTTTTCTACTGTACTCACCCAGATAGAGGGAGTCTTAAACTCCCGCCCACTGTGTCCTATACCTAATTCTAATTCCGACAATTTTCCTACCTTAACACCGGCTCACTTCTTAGTAGGCAGATCACTGATAGCCTTGCCGGACTACGACTTCACCGATGTCCCCACAAACAAGCTAACAATGTTTCGTCAATTCCAACAGATATATCAAAATTTTTGGCGTCGGTGGTCCAGTGGCTACATCAATCTGTTGCAACAACGCCTGAAATGGAGGGCGACGAAGGGGCCGGCGCTGGTGCCTGGTACAATGGTACTCGTGAAGGACTCCAGGACTCGTCCCTGCCAGTGGCCGCTGGGAAAGATTGAGCAAGCTCACCTCGGGGCTGATGACATTGGCAGAGTGGCAACTATTAGGACGTCAAAAGGGTTAATAAAACGAGCATTTAACAATATTTGTCCACTACCCTTGGAAGATGCTGAGTGAAGACCTCCATTCCCCGAAGTCAAGAATCCCTGATGGTGAACCCGAAGTCAAGACCATTTAAAAATTAAGTTTCATAACATAAATATAAAATTAAGTTTTTATCATACCCAATGTAAAAAGTTAAAAAGTTTGTCTTGTAACTTTCATCAAGATTTATTTCATAAGTCTTAAGTAAATATAAAATTTAGTGTTTAACTTAAATTTAATAATTCAAATTTGTTTTGATGTTAGTAAATGTAAATTTTTATCAAGATTTGTTTCATAAGTCTTGAGTAATTATAAAATTTAGTGTTTAACTTGAATTTAATAATTCAAATTTGTTTTGATGTTAGTAAATGTAAAATTAAGGGTTTAACTTGAATTTAATAATTCAAATTTGTTTTGTAACCAGTAAGATTAAGTTTATAACATAGATGTAAGTAATTTTCAAGTAAGTTAAGTTTCTTTTTAAAAGATTTCAATTCTGTTTATTATTAATTAATGTAAGCCTAAAATAAACAAATATTCGTGGTGGTAGTTTTATTAAGTAGTAAAAATAAGTGGTTAATATTATAATATAGCTTAACTTAGATAATTAAAATTAAAACTTAAGAATTTTGAAATTAAAATTTCAACTGGGGCAAAATGTTAATACCCAGATAAAATGCCATCTGGCGGCCTCTCGTGGTACCGCATCGTAGCTTATTATCGAGTATAAAATTAGTTATATCGAGCTGCCACTAGAGGTCGCTAGAGCATTCTCCTAGACGCGTCAGTCGACGCCATTACAATTTACTTTTACAAATATATTTGTCACGGCTAGCAGCAAGTTTGGCATTTTCATTTTTTCCACGATTTCCCAACCACGCAATAACATTTCTCTAAAACTAACTTATCTTAGGTACTAATTATGATAGATTTTTTTTTGTATTTTTTTTGAACGCCCATAAGTTCTACTATAAGACATTTTAAGGTTATCCATTAATTACCGGACACCCGATATATCCGGAACACGCTGTACACGAACCCCAGGCAAAACATCAGCACGATGATAGACAGCAAAATATTAGTGGTGGTGAGATGAAATCGGAATTGCTCGATTCCGGCCTGGTTACTGCCCACTGCATTCTGCGCGATCACGGTCTCCTCCTTTTTCAAATTCTTTCAAATTCTTTATTAAACACACATAATAACATACAATAGAATAAACATGAAATATACATCACATCAATCTAATCCCATGCTAAGTTAAGACTTGTGTTATGGCAATCAGACAATGGATACACATTTAACAATTCTATACTATGGTATATTATTACACACACTCTCACAGACACACACTACACAAACACACTAAAATAGTTTCTCACGTAGTTATTGTCTTTTTCGGCGACGTGATGCGCGCTTCGTTGGGGAGTCTCCCCCGGAACCTTCGGTAAACTACACCCGACGGCCAGAACGCCTCCACCTCGAGGGTAGACAAAAGTGTCGACACTCTTACCACAAAGGAACTGAAGTTCACTTTGTGGCGAGACTGCAGACGCTCAACCCTTAAAGTGTAGGTGGTCTTCTCACGGATGTAGCTCACGAAGTCTTCCACCTCCATGGACCAGTGCAGGCGGGACACGTACAGCTGCGTTGCGGGTACCTCACACCGTAAGCGCAGCTCGGGTACGTAGGGTGCGGTGCCGCGATGGTTGCGGACGGCAGGCTTCCTCTTCTTTCTTCTCTCCACCAGAGTGAAGCCTTCCTCATCGCACCTCCTGTTCTTGTCCTCGGCCGGTTGAAGAGATTCAGCCTTGCGGCTCACCTTCGCCTTGTGGCTCTCCTTAGCCTGGCGGCTCTCCATCTCCCCCTTTGATTTCCGCGGGGGTGCGGGGTAAGCAGCTAAACTAGGTCCTCTAGGTCCTTCAAAAGAGAGATCGCTTGGGCGAAGAAACAGCACATCAGTAGAATTGGCGAGAGACTCGAGCGTCTCCCTTCGGGAACCCGTGCATTCTGGTCTCTCGCCAAAGCTATCGAAGGGAATTTCTGTAAGCCATCTCTTCCATCCCTACACGTAGGAAATGGCTCGTTGGCCCATGACGCAAAAGAGAAAGCTGAACTTCTTGGCAAGCTCTTTGCGTCCAACTCGACCCTGGATGACGGGGGACAGGAACCGCCGACTATACCGCGATGCAAGAGCATCATGTCGGATATTCGGTTCCATCAGCACTCAGTGCGAGTTGCTCTCCGTTCCCTTGATACCCAAAAGTCGAGTGGGCCTGACGGAATCCCTCCTATAGTGTTGAAAGTGTGTGCTCCAGAGTTGGCACCGGTCTTAACGCGTCTTTTTCGGCTCTCCTACTCTTATGGCACAGTGCCAGCATCTTAGAAGACAGCTTTGGTGCACCCGATCCCTAAAAAAGGCGATCGCTTCAATCCTCCCAACTACAGACCAATCGCTATAACCTCTCTCTTCTCGAAGATAATGGAGTCCATTATTAATAGACAACTCCTTCGATACTTAGACGTTCAGCAGTTGCTATGCGACAAACAGTACGGATTCCGTAAAGGTCGCTCGGCTGGTGATCTGCTGACGTACCTAACTCATCGTTGGGCACAGGCGATCGAGTCTAAGGGAGAGGCATTGGCTGTAAGTTTGGACATAGCGAAAGCCTTTGATCGGGTTTGGCACAAAGCGCTTCTTTCGAAGCTTCCTTCCTATGGGCTCCCCGAGAAATTATGCAAGTGGGTCACGAGTTTCTTAGCAGACAGAAGCATAAGGGTCGTAGTCGACGGTGAATGCTCGGATACTCTGTCTGTTGATGCTGGTGTCCCACAAGGCTGTGTGCTATCACCTACCCTGTTCATACTGCATATCAATGATATGTTACAAACCAACGGCATTCATTGTTATGCAGATGACAGCACGGGTGATGCCTTATATACCGGCCACGCCAACATCTCTCGGCAAAATGTCATTGAGAGTCGAAACAAACTTGTCTCTCAAATTGAAAATTCATTGGTGAAGGTCTCTGAATGGGGTAGACTTAACTTAGTCCAATTCAACCCCTCTAAGACACAAGTTTGCGCGTTCACCGTTAAAAAGTTACCAATGGTCGTATGTCCTCGTTTTGAAAGCATACCCATAACTGTCTCCTCCTACATTGGAATACTTGGTGTTAACATATCGAGCGAGGTCCAGTTCCGATATCGTCTGGAGGGCAAGGCCAAGTTAGCCTCCAAGAAGCTTGGTGTTCTAAACAGGTCAAAGCAGTATTTCAGTCCGGTCCGACGCCTACAACTCTATAAGGCGCAGGTTCGGCCTCACATGGAATACTGTTCTCATCTCTGGGCAGGGGCGCCAAAGTACCAGCTTCTCCCTCTGGATCGTATCCAACGTAGGGCCGCTCGAATTGTCGACCGCCATAGTGTTTCAAGCAGGCTTGACTCCTTAGAGCTACGTAGAGATGTAGCATCGCTCTGCATCCTCTATCGGTTATATTACGGGGAGGCTCCGAGGAATTGTTCGGACCATGCGGCAAAATATTTATCATCCTCATCACCTTGATGAGTGGCAGTCCTCCACCGTGCGCTTTACCCGAAGCTTTCTGCCGCGCACTGTAAAACTCTGGAATGAACTGTCGCCAGCGGTATTTCCGGACCACTACGACCTGCAAACCTTCAAGAAGGGAGCGTATTCCATCCTAAAAGGCCGGCAACGCACTTGCAACTTCTCTGATGTTGCGGTGTCCATGGGCGACGGTAATCGCTTTTCATCAGGTGATCCGTTTGGTCGTTTGCCCCCTAGGTTTATAAAAAAAAAAAAAACTGGCATACTTTTTCTGCTGAGTCGATGGATTCTTCAGCTTCGGCTCGATCGCTAGCGACGAGGCTTCGGCGGTTGTTGACCCGTCCAATTCCGCTGACATGACCAACGACGAGTCAATCTGCGCCCCGCGACGCGTGTTTACGTAGGCAAACGGATGATCGGGTGACCTACTTAGAGAATTATTACTTTTTATTTGCAATAATTCACTTTGCAAATCACAGATGGTATTTTCGGATGCATCCAGTCTACCTCGCATCTCGTCCAGCTCTGCCCTCATGGTGTTAAACTTTCTCAGCAGGCTGGAGACGTCGACGTGATCCATGGTAACCACCGGCAGCTTGTGGAGATTCTTAGCCACAAAGGCCGGCACGGCCACGGAATCCGTCTGCTTCAACAGGGTGATGATGTCCTGTAAGCTACGTTCGCCCCCATCTCTTCTTCTTGATGGTAACATCTGCGCGGTCTTGCCGAGCGCTTCATACAGCATCAGCTTGGCCTTGCAAATCTCCTCGCTGGTGTAGGTCGACTTGCAGAGCTGCACGATGCCGTCCTTGTCCATTGTGTTGATGACGTGTTGGATAAACGCCAGCAACTCGTTCGCAATGAGCGCCATGGTGACGTAGCGGCAGTGAGCCGCGACTCACGAAATATTAAATATTATTTAATATTTGCAACATGTGCCGATTTGCGGAGCGCTACCGCTTGCTAGCGCTCTACGCACGACAGTAGATTTGATTGCGGTTTGCCCATTTTGTCCAAAAATTGATCTCTTCTGAATTAATCGAAACACGTACACACCGTAACGCGAACGAAAAAGGAACGCCATAATTTCGATTAAATTAAATTAGTTCTCTATTAGCTGCACTGCACAGAAAGTTCCACCTCTTATATGGAGAGTCTCATATTCGCGGCACGAAATCCGATGGCAGGGTCGCCATGTAGGGTGAGTTTAGGAGACGAGTAATAAGACCGAGTGTTGCAATAAGACTAACTTTATTATCATAATAAATTGGGTTATATATTTTCTTATAACATTACTACAGCCCTCTACTCTTTATTATTTACATTAATGACCTGCCAAGAATTATTTCATATAATAGTACACTCTTTGCTGATGACATTTCCATTATAATTAATTGTAATAATGAATTGGCATATAATTTAGAAATTAATATTGTATTAAATGACGTAATCGAATGGTTGAATTATAATAATCTAAATGTTAACATTAAAAAAACAATGTATATGCAATTTTATAGTAAGAAGGGTAAAGGAAAGGACTTATATTGTGTAAAATACGACAACTCAATATTAAAAGAGGCTAAGACGGTAAACTTTCTGGGTATAACTATCGACAACAATTTATCATGGCAGGCACATATTGATAAAATTTGCAAGAAAATTAACCGTTATGTTTATGTCCTTAGTTGCCTATTTAAAACGGCCACTGTTGAATCAGCATTAATGGCCTACCATGCTTATGTAATGTCAGCACTTAGATATCGGCTGATTATATGGGGTAACTCTGTGGATATAGCGCGTTTATTTATTGGACAAAAAAATGTATCCGAGCTATCTCTGGAGCCCATCCTATGGAATCGTGTCGTCCCCTTTTCAGGAAGTTAAATATCCTTACACTACCTTGTTTATACATTTATGAGATAAGCGTATTTGTTAAAAAACATATTTCGGAATATTATACAAGAAAGTTTTAGGTTGTACATAGAAATACGAGGTATCCTAACCAGTTAGTTTTACCAAACTCAAAAACAACACTAGCTAGCAGGGGGTGTTATAATATGTCAATAAAAATTTATAACAAATTACCCAAAGACATAAAAAACTGCCACTAACTATTTTCAGGAAAAAGCTATACGTTTGGTTGACAAATAAATGTTTTTATTCATTGAATGAATTCATGTGATACATAATATCTTTATGATCTTATCACTAATTTCAAGATAGAATGATGATTGATCGAATGATGTAATAATTGCCAGTAAATTTAATAATAATGTTTTAAATGTAAGATTAAGATTTATTCTCTTTTACATTTCTTTTATATTTCTATACCTATTACAATTAAATATCTTATATTGATCTGACATTGCTTTTATAATAATTATTATTTATTATTTAATGTTAGGATAGTGATTTTGACATATAAATATTATTGTGATTTTATGTTGATTATGACATATTAATTTTTAAAATTTTACTCTAAAATGTTTTTTGTTCGTTTTTCTTTTATTATAATTTCTTTTCTGACCATCATCCCTCTGTTGCAATAATCACTCCTTTCAGGTGCTGTAAATAAAATAAGTATATATATATATATATATATATATATATATATATATATAAATTATAATTATTGCTTAATCAAATTTATCTATAACCTTGAAATTAAAATAGTATAATCTACACTAATATTATAAAGAGGAAAACTTTGTTTGTATGTTTGTTTGTTTGTTTGTACTGAATAGGCTCAAAAAGTACTGGACCGATTTCAAAAATTCTTTCACCATTCGAAAGCTACATTATCCACGAGTAACATAGGCTAAATTTTATTTTCGAAAAAAATAGGGTTCCGTAAGATATTTGGGTTTTTCCGACACAGGGTGTAAAAAATCAACCAGAAAAGTTACTTATTTTGCGTACGCTGCCTAAACTATAAAAGATAGAACCATAAAATGTTCTAATTAACTGTAGATCTTATAAATATCTACAAAAAAGTCCGCGACACACTATACCTAACTAGGTCGAGTGAGGCACAACAACCATTTTTTTATTTAGAAATCTTGAATTTTTTTTTGGACTACATTTAAACGCGTTTATTTTACTCATGCTATTATTCCTTATCAAAATAAATGATTTCATCACTAAGTACAGTTTATGTAGATAATATTTGGTCTTTGAATAATTGAAATTGGACGTTTGGTTTTGAAGTTATGGCGAAATTAAAATATTACGATTTCTGCTGCACGGCCCGTTGCGAAGTGGGCGTCAACAAGACGGGGGTGCGCGTGCGGGAGGGATAGACCTATGAGTAAGGTACCCTCAGTATTAGTATCAGTATTGTACCCGTGCGAAGCCGGGGCGGGTCGCTAGTATAATATATACTGTAACTTACCTCAGGATAATGGAGTTAATGTTGGACAGCTGGATGAATAGTTTTTGATGATGATGACCATGATGGCACGTTGATTTATACTTTAGGATACATTAATTATTGATTTTTTAATCCTTGCTGACATTACTATCCCTTAGTTGGACTCACTACCTTAGGGTGCTGTAACAAAAAAAAAATGCTAATTTAATATTATCTACCTTGCAATTTAATTATTATTATGATATTGTGAATAACCTACCTTTGATGTATGCACCTCGGGTTGATGGAGTTAATGTCGGGAAGCGACGCGAATTTATTGGCCATGACTAACCCTCGCTTGCTATTAATATTAAATATATAATAAAATATAACATATTATTTATTCATATTATCCTGTACTCGATTGTAAAATTGTAATAATAGGTTGGGGAAAAAGTCTTTTCGCATTATAGTATGTATGAACTTGTCATAAAATATCTTGGGCTATACCAATTGTATCTGGCTGATTTTGGTATCATTAAAAAGTTTTAATTTTACAGAAGACAATTCCAAATTCAAATTAGGTAAATTTGAGATTTTCATTTGTTTTTCTTATTGTTAAAATGAGTGATTCTTATGAAGAATTTCGATACATTTTAAAATTTTATTACAAAAAAGGTAAAAATGCAACACAAGCCGCGAAAAAAATTTGTGATGTTTATGGACCTAATGCAGTATCGGTGAGAGTAGCGCAAATTTGGTTTAAGCGTTTTCAATCCGGAAATTTTGATATCAAAGATGCACGTCGCTCTGGTCGCCCTGTTACGGACAAAACTGTTGCCATTTTTGAAAAAGTGGAGCAAGATCGGCATATTAGTAGTTACGATGTAGCTGAAGAACTGGGGATTGACCACAAAACGGTTTTGGCGCATTTGAAAAAAGCTGGGTACACAAAAAAGCTCGATATTTGGGTGCCTCATGAGCTCACTGAAAGAAACCTAATGAATCGTGTACTCATTTGCGATTCTTTATTACGACGTAATGAAACCGAACCATTTTTGAAGAAGCTGATAACTGGTGATGAAAAGTGGATCACGTACGACAAGAACGTGCGAAAAAGATCGTGGTCAAAGGCCGGTCAGGCTTCACAGACTGTGGCGAAACCCGGGTTAACTCGCAACAAGGTGATGCTGTGTGTGTGGTGGGATTGGAAGGGCATTATTCATTATGAGCTGTTACCGCCAGGCAGGACCATCAATTCTGAACTGTACTGCGAACAACTGATGAGATTAAAGCAAGAAGTTGAGAGAAAGCGACCGGAATTAATCAACAGAAGGGGTGTGGTTTTTCACCATGATAACGCTAGACCTCACACATCTTTAGCCACTCAGAAAAAATTACGGGAGTTTGGCTGGGAGGTGTTAATGCATCCGCCGTATAGTCCTGACCTTGCACCTTCAGATTTCCACCTGTTTCGGTCGCTGCAGAATTCCTTAGGCAGTGTCAGGTTGACATCACAAGAGGACTGCCAAAACCACTTGTCGCAGTTTTTTCATCAGAAGCCCCAAAAATTTTATAGCAATGGGATCATGTACCTACCAACAAGATGGCAAAAAGTTATCGAACAAAATGGCACCTATATACTTTAGTCACTTGTAAATAAACTTTATAAAAAAACCTTTTGAATTTTTATATAAAATGCGAAGAAACTTTTTCCCCAACCTAATACATAACAATATATTCTGTAGTCTACACAATATGGTTATCGAAAAATATGCCACACATGTGGTATTGGGCCATGATGCTCAAATATAACCTCTTTGTCCATTGACTTTGACAGTTGACAAGTCTTGACATGAATTGTAAATAATGGATTGATTTGTTTTTTTTTTTATTATTTGTAATTTAATTTTATGAATGTTAGATGTATGTATAGGTACTTATCTTATTTAATGATTTTCTTTTTAAATAATTTTGTATTAATTATAATTATATTAAATTCAATTATAATCTTAAAATAATAAAAACCATTGTAATATTCCCACGCCCTAAAGGCAGAAATTGTGACCCATATTTTATAATACTCGTAACATCTATGTATTACCAATTTCTTGGAAATAAATAATTCTAATTCTAATTCTAAATAAATATAATGAATAGTAATATAAATCCAAATTACTTACCTATTTAAAGAACAAATAAATATACTTTAACTAAGTGTTATATTGTTTAGTTAAAAGTACCCACTTTAAAAAAAAATATACTTTAATTAAGTGTTATATTGTTTAGTTAAAAGTACCTACTTTAAAAAAAAATTAACAACTTATCTAATAAGATTTTTTTACATCAGAATGGTTTGTTATTTTTGCCACATGCATAAATAGATTTTTTTTTTAAATTCTATTGTAGGGAAAGATTTACGACAGTGTCTGCCTAAGGGTAAGCAGGAAGAGCCGCAATATATTTATGGATGCAACTTAAAACTAACATAGGATTATATTGTAATGATCTAAGTAACAATTAACAATATTGGTGACCTATTCAAATTCAAATAAAATAAAAAGGAAGCCCCCATAAAATAATTAGTACCTAATTATATTTTTTATATAAAAAACTATCAGCAATTCATATTTGTGAAATTATAATAACTGTTGGCATATAAGCAAATAGCAATAAAATGATATCTAATATAATATATATATTATAATTTAATATATTATCATTGTTTTAAATCGAGATATGTAGCTTTTATGGGCGTAGTTATTAAAAGTTGGCTTAAGGAAAAGGGAAATTAAATAAATATCTGGAATTTTCAATCCATGGATATTATTAAATTAAATTGAGATAAATTATAATATTTATCGTGTATCAAATATAAAAAGTTAGAAAATGGCACCTGCTTACTTAACAGCTAATACCAGATGAAAAAGGCTATAACAATTATAACTTTCAATTATGTTTCAGGTTATAATAACTTTTGTTTGTATGTTTCAAGTGACCATAAATGTTGCAGACTTGAGAAATAAGTATATTAAGTCATAATGACCAAAACAAGTCATTACCAACTACTATGGAATTTGCCAACCTACATTGTCAATAGTGGGCTAACATGGCAGACTAATGTAAATAATAGTTATCCTAACTGTGAATAATATAATATAAATAATAGTTATCCTTACTAAGGTTTTTTGCCAGAACTCATATAGAGTTCTGATGTGTACATTCAAATTACCTCTAACTGCAAACTTCTTTTGACATATATCGCAGCTGTATGGTTTTTCGCCTATATGAGTTCTGATGTGTACATTCAAATTACCTCTAACTGCAAACTTCTTTTGACATATATAGCAGCTGTATGGTTTTTCGCCTGTATGAGTTCTGATGTGCTCATTCAAATGGCCACTTTGTACAAAATTCCTTTGACATATATCGCAGCTGTATGGTTTTTCGCCTGTATGAGTTCTGATGTGTTCATTCAAATGGCCACTATGTGCAAACTTCTTTTGACATATATCGCAGCTGTATGGTTTTTCGCCAGTATGAGTTCTGATGTGTTCATTCAAATGGCCACTATGTGTAAACTTCTTTTGACATATATCGCAGCTGTATGGTTTTTCGTCTGTATGAGTTCTGATGTGTTCTATCAAATGGCCACTTTGTACAAAATTCCTTTGACATATATCGCAGCTGTATGGTTTTTCGTCAGTATGAGTTCTGATGTGTTCATTCAAATGGCCACTATGTGTAAACTTCTTTTGACATATATCGCAGCTGTATGGTTTTTCACTTTTATGAGTTCGGGTGTGTTTATTCAAATTACCTTTATCTGCAAACTTCTTTTGACATATATCGCAGCTGTATGGTTTTTCACTTGTATGAGTTCGGGTGTGTTTATTCAAATTACCTTTATCTGCAAACTTCTTTTGACATATTTCGCAGCTGTATGGTTTTTCACCTGTATGAGTTCTGGTGTGTCTATTCATCTGACCTTTATCTGCAAACTTTTTTTGACATATAACGCAGCTGTATAGTTTGTGAGTCCTGATGTGCCGTATCAATCGGCTTTTGTATCTAAACGTCCTCGAACAAACGTCACAGCTGAGCCGTTTCCCGTAACAGCCGGACTGTGTCTCACTGGCGTGGTCTCGGCCCTCGCAGTCGTTTGTGTTTTCTTGCTGGTCGTCTTGTTTTATACCTAAATAAATGTTCTGTTATAAGAATATTAGCTTTAGAGCGCGCCTTCGTCCGCATAGATTCTCATTACCCCCATAGGTTATGTGTTTCGAAAAATCCTCTTTTAACAGATTTCTATACCATAATAACTTTCTGAATGGCAAAATTTAACGTAAATGTTTATATTTCACTATACATATAGTACATACATTAAATTTGGACCCCTATTTCACTTTTTTGGGGTAACTTTTCACGTTTAAAAAAAACATTAAATACGTCACTAAATAATTTATATTTCTTAGCTCGTATATTAAATTACATAAAATTTGAAGCAGATTTCAAATATTTAAAAGCTTTTATTTAACTTCCTATGATGGTTGTTGCTTGTTTGGTGTGATGATGGTGGTGATGATGATGATTATTTAATAGCGACATATGCATGCAGTTCTTTAAACAGTGCCGACAATATCAAACGTGCATCTTTAAAGACTGAGGAGTTCTGTTCAGCCCTTTTGGATCCAGGGAACACCTTGGTACAAAATTTCACTTTTTGGTAACTGTAAATGTTCAAAGAAATCGAGACCGGTGTAAAAGACAATGATTAGAAATACCTATATCAACATACAATGTATGGTGTAATGATGGTGGTGATGATGATGATGATGATGATGATGATTATTATGCTTGCAGCGGGTCTAAAAAGGCCACTTGCGCAATATCATCGCAATATTCCTAAAATTCAATCATTTGCAGATTTCCTTGCAATTCTGCTTAAATCAAATCAAATCAAATATGCTACCAAAAAGTAATATTTTTCTCCAAGGTATACCAAACGTACTGAACAGAATTCCTGACTGAGAAGGGGTTATAAATACATGTTTGGGGATTTCGGCGATTAAGGATTATTTATATTTAGGTAAGGTAATTAATGAAGTACAAAAATGTTGTGATAAATTCTTATTCTTCGACTGGCAACTCGTTAGACGTCACGGCGAGTTTCGTTTGACGTATGGACTATGGAGATAGTTTGACGTTTCACCATTCGAGTTGGTATAAAAACAATGCGGCCCTCGTAACCAAATCGCTTTTAAGGTCAATTTCACTAACTAAATGGTTATTTTTCACTAACACGGCTCACACTAACTAAAATGCAAAAGTTTTCAGACAGTTCTAAATTTATTATATTTATATTTTATGTAAAACACAAAATATGAATTGCGAGATGTTCCTCACGAGTAACTTTTTATGAATTATTGCTATTTGACACTAAAGCAATTCTGCTTGTAAAGCTGTCAAATGAATGCATTTCAGCATATGAATTGTTATCCAAATCATATTATGAATTGCAATTCAAGTGGCCATTTTACGATCGCTGTCATCTTTGATACAGTAATTCATAACAAGAATTGAAAATGGATTGCCAAAACGGCCTTTTTAGACCTGCAGTTTTATAAATAATCCTGAAATTGCCAAACGTGTATCTTTAAAGACTGAGGAGTACTGTTCAATGCTTTTGGATCCATGGTATACCTTGGCACAACATTATTTTTTTTTGGTAGCATAATATGTTTTTTCGAAAAAAGTCAAAATCACTTCAGGTGTCCCTATAAATTTTTAGGGCTTCTCTCAATTCCTCATGGATAACATCACCAGGTCTACCATTTGGTTACAATGGGACCAATCTGGGAGTCAACCCTTCAAAATATAAAATAATTTCGAAAATCGGTCAACAAACGGCGAAGTAATCGCATAACATACAAAAAAAAACATACACACGAATTGAGAACCTCCTCATGTGTTTTGGAAGTCGATTGAAAAGAGAACCGCCTTCAAAAACCAACCCACTGAAAAACTCAAAAACTAATACAAATTAAAATATGCAACTTTCCTCAATAATTTTAAGTTTTAAAAAAATATGTTATCATCAAAATGTATTATAATATTTTCACATCACGTCAATCTGGGCCCGTGGTAAGTTTTTTTTAACGAGCAATTGGCCGGTGGCCCACCACACTTACCCACCACTGCAACTCCTGTGTAGCCAGGATCGACAGTGGTAACCAACCACAAAAAACTGAAATTGATATAATCTCAGGGGTACCCAAGGGACATGCTAAATCTGTCTTGGAACCCGCAACGAAATTAATCAGAAGATTGTAGGAGGAGTAGGAAGTATTCCAGTTTCCCTCCCCAAGCAAAGCGGGAGACAGCAAAATTGTAATAACAAAAAAGTCAGAATTGAAAGGGAAGCATCACGAGAATAATATGATTTTTTATGACTACAAGACTAAATGTAATTAATTATATGTTTTTGATTTATGAAATGACAATTATTTACAATGCGTTAATTATAGTGGCAAAATAGTGTTGGATTGTTTCGAATAGTACTTATGACAAAAACGTTTGAAAGCACGGAAGTTCTTCGCGCAGCCCACGAGATCTTCATAATACACTACCCTAGAAACACAATGGACGCTGTTTAACATTTCGATTCTTTCGTCATACCAGAGATCACACTCCCAGAGTATGTGATGAGCAGTTTGTTTTTAAGGGGCTGCCTTCGGTTGAACACTCGCATTTTGCGCTTAAAAACTCAGAGTTAGTAATTTTTTCATTTTTATAATATAATGCTGCACGGCGCTGTTCTCTAAATCTACTGGTAGGACTCCGGCCAAGACTGGAAGTGCTTCAGTACTTACGGTACGGTATGCCTTACATAAAAATATTAAAGCGAGGCTTTGCAAAAGTTTACGACGAGTCGCTCCTATTCTGCCGTCGTAATTATAAATGCAGTAATCGTCATTTTTCCAAATTCCTGTTTTTATCGAAAATGAAGTTAAGAGACACGTATGTAACTTTTGGTAAAAAAAAAATTTTAAAATACTATAGAAGGTAGTGAAATTATAAGCAAAAATTGTAGAGAACGTAAAAAAACCTTTAACCGCGCGGCTGCCCAAATTTAAAACCTAGTAACAGGTTTTTTTTTTTTTAAACTGTTTTTGGCATTTTTCGACTTATTAGGCAGTATCAAAATGATGTGGACCTTAAAACACCCAGTTTCTTACGTAATTTTAAAAATATAATTTAGCAAGTTTGAGCAATTTGGCGTGCTTATGAAAATTTCCATGAAGTACAAGTTCTAAACATAGTATGTCAGAATACATATTTAAAACCCTAGCAACTCAACCGACTTACTAAGTTATGAATTTGTAAACCGACTTGCTTTGTTTTGAATTTGACACCGATTATAAAATCAATGAAATGTCATTTAGTAAGTCCAGTGACACCGGCGCACGAGTGTTTCGCTCCATTATATAAAATGAGTTCTATGCAATTTTATCGATCCAGGCGTATGATGTGTGCTTTGCAGAACGAAAACTATTGCAGGTAAGACATCTAGGGCACGGTAGTACCCCCGCTAAGATAAGCCAAGCGAAGCGCAAGGGCACTACCAGACAACCTTTTCTCTAAGCGTATCGTCGATTTTTTTAACCTTTATAACTTGGGTTTGGATTATACCAGATAAATGAAATTTTCAGATTTTGTTCCCAGTAGCGGACTCATTAAATATCTTCAATTTTGATTGCATAGTTTAGATTTTATTGATATCTAAAAACCCCTGATTTCGTCACTGACTCACTGATGATCAACAAAATTATATGGTACTTCCAAATGTCCTAGAAAGCTGAAATTTGGTACGTAATCTTGTATTAATACACAACTAACATAATAATTGTCAAAGTTGGAACTTCAACAGGATAAGAAAAATAAAATTTAAGAATTAGGGGATGAAAGTAATGATGATGTAAGTTTGTTTAAAAGCGCCATTTATCGCGTATATTATGAACTATGTTAGTTATGTCGTCGTTCGTCTCTTGGACTGGAAACTAATTGATGTAATTAATATTGAAATAATTATTTCCCTAGTATTCTATGGTAATTTTAAAGAAAAATTAAATATAAAGGTAACATTCAAATTATTCAAGGGACGTTCGTAGAAATATAGCATAAATAAAAAAGAAAAATTAAGAAAAATATAGTTTTCATAACAACAGCTTATAAAAAGAAGTGAAATCCCACCAAAAACATTTTCATGTAAAGTGATGCCAAGATCGCACTGTCAAAAAGTTATCAGATCTCATGTAAAACCAAGCCTCTGAGTTGAGAGTTCTGATTCTACACGATTTAACCCTACAAACCTTACTTAATAAACTCTACACCTTAGTCAGTTCGTGTGGCCTGGTCATTTCGCTACATTCGCTTGGGCGTAAGCCGTAAGGTGACTCTATTGTTTATGCGCAGAGATCTATTTACAGTGCTCTGAATTTTCACCGGAGTTCTGGATTTCGGAGCATATAGTCCCAGCCATCGATTTAGTTTAAACTACGTCTCATACTTTGGGATTGTTTTTCTTTATTTTATTAATCACTTTAATCACACAGCTGTTATAAGCAATATGTTACTACATATATACAGTACTAGCTGACCCGGCAAACTTTGTTCTACCTTAGAGGCAATAAATGAGCAGATTTTGGATTTCATTAAGTGCAATTTTTCATTAGGATAATAGATATAATTAAAAAGAAATCAATTATTTTAATGATCGTTAAAATGGGCCATGTATTTTGGTGCATGGGTTGCAATCTTCAGTAAAGCATCTTGTAATAGACGACACTTTTCGTTTTATTATCAGGCGCAAGAATAAATAACGCAGATGGTCTTCCGATCCGTGAATATGCCACATATAATTGATCAGGTGAAAAACATGGATTTTGTAGATTCAGACCACAAACTTTCAAGGACTAAACTAACCTTGTGACTTATTAATGGTCATGGCGAATGCAAGACGGATCGCAAATTGAAGTCGTTTGAACTCAAACGGCATATCGGTATTCGGTAGGGATCATCGGGATCTTCGGAATGAGAACTTCCTCACCTTCGAATTTGCCTTTGAGTATCGTCGCGTAAATCACATTATTTGTAAATCCCTAAATCCCTTAATTACTAAATCCCCAAACATATTTTTCTGCGATAAATAGTAGCCTATGCTTTTCCTCGTAGTCTACTTTATGTCTATGCCAATTTTCATGATGATCGTTTAAGTAGTTTTACGTAAAAGCGTAAATACAGTTGTCCACAGGAACCGTACATTTCCCGCGATAAAAAGTAGCCTATGTCCTTCCCAGTGGTCTACTTTATATCTGTGCCAAATTTTATGATGATCGGTTAAGTAGTTTTTAAGTAAAAGCGTAAATACAGTATTCCACGGGAACCGTACATTTTCTGCAATAATAAGTAGCCTATGACCTTTCCCGTGCTCTACTTTATATCTGTACAAAATTTCATAATGATCGGTTAAGTAGTTTTTGCGTAAAAGCGTAAATACAATATTCCACGGGAACCGTATATTTTCTTGCAATACAAAGTAGCCTATGTCCTTCCTCGTGGTCTACTTTGTACCTATAGCAACTTTCATGATAATCGGGTAAGTAGTTACGTAAAAGCGTAAATACAGTATTCCACGAGAACCGTACATTTTTATGCAATAAAGAGTAACCTATGTTCTTCCTCGTAGTCTACTTTATATCTGTGCCAAATTTCATGATGATCGGTTAGGTAGTTTTTACGTAAAAACGTTAATACAGTATTCCACGGGAACCGTACATTTTCCCGCGATAAATAGTATCCTATGTCCTTTTCCTGGTTCTAAGCTACCTCCCTACCAATTTTCAGCCAAATCGGTTCAGCCGTTCTTGAGTTATAAATGGTGTAACTAACACGACTTTCTTTTATATATATGTCAAAGACTCCATTAGGATAAGATGGCGAACGGTTGAAATATTCCAAGTTTAGATATTTATTACAATATTATCGAATAGCCCAAATGCTGAACGATCAGAAACGTGACAAGTTCGATGCCACGTTATTTCACGACTTCCGTATTTTATCCTGATTCCTGAGCTTTTATAATCCAGTCATTCCCAAATTCAGGCAAATAATGCCCCAGTCTCCATGACAACCCTTATTTTTCTATGACATCTGTCATTACTGGCATCGAACAAGTCCAAATAGTAAAACTATTTGACGTTTCCAATCAAAGACAATCTTAGCTTTAACACGCTCCGACACGGCCATTCTGACAATTCGCACGTCCCTGTGCGAAACAAATCCGTTGACACTCCGACAAGATCACCCTGGTGACTCTGAGATCCTTGTGTGAAGAATATTTATGTGCATCAACGCTCCGACACGGCTATTCTGTCCATGCACACGTCCCGGTGTGAAGCGTCTCACGTCTTCGTTTCAAGTTTCTGAAAAAAAACATTTGACAGCACAGTAAAAGGTTCTCACTCGGTCAACCTGACCTCGGAAAATTAATAAGAACTGCTTTAATCCATGGACATAACATTTAATTTTATCATATTCTAACACATCAATACCTCCCTCCTGTGTCAATTACACTCTAATTAACATCCTTCATCTAACCTCTATCTAGTGTTCTCAGAGTTAAGTTTTAATTTACATTTTATACTCTCAGATTAAACACACATGAAGTATACAGATACAACACAATATCAACCATAATCTTGCTACCAAATAAATCATGACATGCTTTACCACACACTTCACACTTTACATGTACCAATCTCAATATCGAAAAACGATGCTGTTATATTCCCATCATGTACAATACAAGGCCACCTCCCTCCGGTGCACCTCACTACAAAAAACCGCTGGGTTGCCTCCCTCCGGCACCCAGTCACAAGGCCACCTCTCTCCGGTGCCTACTCTCGTCAAGTAATGGGCTGCCTCCGTCCGGCACCCAATCACAATCCTCGCTCGCAATCCACAGTCGCAATTAACAGGTGCAAACAAAAATATTCACAGTTTACATCTTTTAACAAACAGTTTACAATGTACTTCAAAATCTTAATGTCTTTTGGACCGCTTAGATTATTACCGGATTGAGCGCGCCGAACATCTTGGCCAAATAACTAAACCTACTATTAAACCAAAAGCTAATATCATTTTACTTTAGTGCTAAACAGAGCCGTCGTATTGCATACACGTCACGAACTTTTAACAAAATATTTTTGCATTTAACTTTTTTAATAAATACATCCAGAAGCAGAGACGGGCGAGCAAAAAAAAACATTGACCGAACCGGTAGCATATTTACAAGAAATAAATAAAGATTTAGTGCCTCACATGACTATCGAGTACTTTAAAAATTATTCCACATAATTCGAGAAAAAAAAAAAAATACTGTCGCAAAAATGTTAGACCGGGCAACCCGATCGTCTTTGTTTTAGGCTCAAATTGTAGCTGACTAAATTGTCCAGAGGAATTTTTCGCAAATTTTTAATATTTCTCCGTTTCCAAATTATCGCGCTCCAAAAAATATAAAAAAAAATCTGAATAAAATTTAATTTTTATTTCACTGTTTCAGCCATAACTTTTTTCGTTTTTTTTTTTTTTTTTTCGTGAATACGCGTCCTTTGAGCTTTTTTTGAATATCATATCCTTCACAACTCTCCGAGATATAAGGGAATCTTAGTTTTTCATGAAATCGGAGCTTGCACTGGAGCGAACGAAAAGAAAGTTACAATGTCAAAAGTATTTCGTATTTTTTCTAGCTATACACACTGCAATTAATGTTGAAGGGTGTTTCACAATACTCCCGCCGAATGTAAGCAGTTGTAACTTGTTACACTAAGTTAACATAACACATATTAGGACGATTACGCTAAAGATTGATATCAATATAAAACTTTTGAATTTTCAAAGTTTCTGATGGAAATTATACGTTTCTTTCTCATAAATTTAATAATCGTTTGGTCGTAAGCAACTTTGGTGCGTTTATAACGAACGACAAGGGTATTCAACTCGAGGTTCATTTTCACGTTTACAGATGAGCAATCGGATTGTTGATGGAAAATAACCATAGCCGTCGCTTTTATTACCATACCAAAAGACTCATAAATGCGTTGCTAGTCGTTAAGATAATCTTAGGTCTCCTGTCGCACAATTTTTAAGTATTTTTGGTTTTACCTAAGTACCACAATATTCTAGGCAATTTGATTTTAGCATGTGTAACAATATACATTCGAAGCCCACAAAGTAAACCAAAAGGTCGATTCTACTAATCAAATTCCGTAACAGTACAGTTACGATCCAGTCCTGATAATATATTAAAACTGCAAAAATGGCACTCCCACAAACGTCTAACCAACGTCAAACCCGTTTTGATTGGGCACAACTCCAAAAATCAGTTCATGACGTCAAGACTAGTCATCCACAACTCAACAAAAGCAAACTAAAAGTGTAAGTCAACTACGAGAATTGGGGTTCAGAATAACTGATAGTTGACACAGAGATGACTGAATATACCAGTAGTGATAAACCTCCTCCTGACATTTCATAAGCTTACTTCTACATCTGTTACTTTCTGGTCGATATCCTTTAACTTCATTGGAAGTAACTGCAATTTTAAGTCCACGGTTTTAATATGCGCAAGTAAAATTCAGGCTTCTGAAACTTTGCCATTACTTTCTACTTAAAACCTTACCGATCAATAATTAATTGACAATATTTATAAGATCAAATAGCTCATAAATATCAAAAAAAGTAAGATCAGGACAAAGATTGGTGATTTGCTTTGATGTCCGTTTTCGCAAACTAGAGTATGTATGTTGTGTCTATATGATGACGTTGCCATAGGTTGACATTTCCAGTCAGGTTCAAGTAGTTCATTTTTCTGAAGGTTTGGGGGCCGTTATACCAAATACTCCATAGACCTTAGGAAAACAATTATTATTAGCAAAATCGGATATTGACTTTTCATTATGCCTGCTTTTTCTTAAAACAGTAACCTATATTCAGAAGATAGATGATTCGTCATTTCGATATATAATAGTAAAAAAAAATTTAGTCATTCGTATCGTATCGAAATAAGTTGTTATTTCTTTGTTCTAAGTTAAACATTTTTTCAATGGCTCGGCTCTGATCACTAACATTCCCAACGCTGGGGCTCGGATCTCTCATCAACTGGAAGTTGCATCAGTCTACTACGCTACCTAATCACAGAACGCTTATTACGGAGAAGAATGTCGACCTCATACAAAAAAATTGGGACCAGATAAGCGCTTCTAGTGAGCTGCCTCTTCAAAATTTTAACCGCCTTCCAACAAAGGAGGACTACTTAATTGATTATATCAATATGGCGACAAATTTAAGATACGTAATCATAGTTTAAGATATCGTTAAATTCCTCTTTCGAATACATTTTGATATTCCAACAAAACCGATTAACCATCTCCATAAACTATTCATTAATACTGCAGAACAATATATTCATTTTTTTTTCTGTTTCTTTTTTTTTTTTTCAAATGGGGCTACGTTAATGTCATTTAAGTTATTTTAACTTAATCGGACTGGTGACTGCCATTTGGCTAGTCTTTATGGTACAATATATTAATCATTCGTGAGCCTCATGTACATAAGTCTAGCGTTTTCGATGGCGCAAGGCAGAAGCGACATAGTGTCATCTGTTGTGGTTTTAAGTAGCTTTTATGTAACGTTAACCCTGTAGGACAGAGCGATATATTGAAATGTCGCCATTCTCGTTGCACCGAACTGCCCCCTTGTACCTAATACTAAAACCAAGAGAGAAAATAATTTATGCAATCAATAATTATCTGTCAAAATAAAATCATCCCAAAGTACATACGTATCATTCCAAATTAATAAACAATTTCACTTGGTTAGATAATAATCTAGCGCCTGACACATGAATTTTCAACTACTATCTTAAAGTATCATGCGAATTCTTATTGCAAAGTTAGATTTTGACAAACGGACAAAACTGTATTTTCAATTTGATCCAAAGGTTGCGAAGTACTATAATTTTATGTTCGTTTTAAATATTCTTTTTATTTTGGTCTCATGAAATCAATTATGAGTTATTATGTACTCAAATAAAAATGTCATTCGTGAGAACGCGCAAGATCACGCTCCTTCTATATCATAACAAAGATTACTTAAATTTGCAAAATTTAACAACTATGTCATACATTCTTATAGCATCATCTGCAAAATAGCAGTACACTGTAAGAACTAAATTATTACACTCATGCACATCGTCTCAGACTTCAGCAGGCTACGCGTCGCTATATAAGTAGGTAGGTCCACACATATGCAGTCTTTCGATACACAAACTAGTATCTAACCTAAATCTTAGTTTGAGATGTGCTAACTCGCTTAGACCATGAAGCCATTAGCATCAAGAGAAGCAACATCTTATATGATCTTTATTAGCTAGGTGATTTCGCTATGTGTATCAAATGAAAGAGACTTCATAAACAATACTAGATCAATTCTACCAATATTTCGAAAAAAATATCGTAATGGAAGGAATACGCTCACCACAGTTATTGAGTGTCCAAGTTGGAATCTTTATGCCCAATATATTATCATTTACCAAGTTAAGAGAGCAAAACTGCATCTGCCACGTAATTTATCGTCAATTCCCTCCAAGTATGTCAATACATAGTGTCCTTGTCTCCCGCTGTAAAATAAAAATAAACAATACATGACATATCTCAGAATTGCTATTAAACTAGCTTTGATGTTCTGATGCAGCTAAACGTCTTTAACAAAACTTTTCCTCATGCAGGACAATCAATTGACTTGTGTCCCTATCAACCACAAACAAAGCATTTGCGAGCAGTGTGTTGACCACAGGATCTTATATTCTCTAGTTTTGGCTTTCCATCTCTTATGTTTGTTATTATTATATTTTTAGCGATCAATACAATTCAACTTCAACTCAAGAATCTTGTGTTCTAAGTCTCCGCTACGGATTAAGTGTACCCAATATCCTTTGTAATTGGAATGTGAATGCAGTCTGATTATTTCATCTTGCTTTTACACCATGAAGATTCACCCATGCTAAATGCATGTAATACACTCTTCTGACTCAAGTGTCATTCTGATCGGTTTCGATCTATTAATCTAGGTATTACTTTCGTCGGACAACTTTGTTTTCTCCACGTTTTAGGCTCTACGCATTTGTTCATTTGCGATTTAAGCAATTTGCTCATCCTGCGTGTCATGCTCATTCTGCCCTTTGCACGTTATGCTCCGAAGGGTCTTTCTATGTGGGTCGTGATGTTCATACCAGTTCTGATGTCAAAGACTCCATTAGGATAAGATGGCGAACGGTTGAAATATTCCAAGTTTAGATATTTATTACAATATTATCGAATAGCCCAAATGCTGAACGATCAGAAACGTGACAAGTTCGATGCCACGTTATTTCACGACTTCCGTATTTTATCCTGATTCCTGAGCTTTTATAATCCAGTCATTCCCAAATTCAGGCAAATAATGCCCCAGTCTCCATGACAACCCTTATTTTTCTATGACATCTGTCATTACTGGCATCGAACAAGTCCAAATAGTAAAACTATTTGACGTTTCCAATCAAAGACAATCTTAGCTTTAACACGCTCCGACATATATATATATATAGATATGAATTTGTTTAGTCTTTAATTTTACCTTAGAAAATCAAATTGATTACCTAGTAAGCAGACTTACTAAGTTTTGATATTGTTTTTATAGTCATACTTGGGTAAATTCACAAATAAAAATAAAGTGTGAGCAATTCCAGTGACCCCATAACCTCTAACACGATAGCGAGTATTACAAACTATTATCAACAATATAGTACAACTTTTCGTCAAACACCACAATCGCTACTATTTCCGGTTTCTTCGGGCCAACGAGTTAAAGTGGCCCACCCGTTTTTTGGCTCTCCTGAACATTTTTGTTGGAACGAGTAACTATGTATTGAATTTAAGCAGCCGCGCGTTTTTATCGAAACCGCCATTTTGCAAATACTGGATTTACAATTACTAGGGCAGTATTGTAACCCTATCAGCCCAAGCCGGTTCCAGGAATGTGAATTTATTTTCTAAAATAAGTCCTAGATAACAAAGTGCTTGTTTACGTTTCACATTGATGTTGTTCAGTTTAATGCAAGGAGTTGATATTAATGATCCTTTTAAAAGTACATGAAAGGTTTTATGTGCTGCAAATTCTAATCGATTTCTGTGGCCCCAACTCGATATTACGTTGACTGTTGAAACACTTGTTGGTGTTGTTTTCAATTTCAGATCGAGAATTGGCTTGAATAATAAGAAATCCATCGTCAGCATAATCTATCAGAGAGCACAGAGGAGGAAAGGGAACACATAACAAATCATCAAAACTTATATTCCACAAGTGCGGCGATAGTACTGATCCTTGAGGGCAGCCGCGCGTTAAGTTTTTAAAATGCCCGTGGTAAGTTCTCGAACAACTTGTGTTATGGGTACCAGATAACGGAAATATATTTAATACTTTTATATTATACACAAATTTAATTTTTAACTTCCCGCTAAGAAAATCTAAGATTTTCAAAAATCGGGAAGTTATTGGTTTTAGCCCGATTTGCAAAAATCGAATTCTCATCAGATCTCGACGTTCTGAGGTCACAGGACTGACTACCCCCGCGAGGGTGTCACTGTGTCTGTATGTGTGTGTGTGTGTGTGTCGTTATCAGCCCAAACGATATCTTACAATATTATATAGAACTCACGTTTATATTTGCTGGTACCGATACCGGTAGAGAAATAGCCAAATTTAAAAGGGGAATTATTTAGCAAATAAGTTTTATTTCATACTTTTTTATTTTGGAATTTTTACTTTGGAAGTCGGTTTAATTTTTTGTTTAAACATAATAATTTCACCTTTTGTAGTGATATATTTTGTTAAGTTATTATTAATACGTCTTAAGAACGTCTAAAATAAACGATCGAATGTATAATTCAATACGCGCCAAGCTTCCATTAGGTATTGTTATTAAGATGATGATGATGATTACTGTAAGTTACAAAGTGGCATATGCTTGCAGTTCTTTAAGCAATGCCGCAATCGAAAATTTACAAACGCATATCTTTAAAGACTGAGAAGTTATGTTCAGTGCTTTTGGATCCAGGGTATAACTTGGTACAACATCTTATTTTTTGGTAGCATATGCTAGTGTTACTTCAGTAAAAGTCAAAATCACTATGTGTCGATATAAATTTCGAGGAGTTCCTTCGATTCCTCATGGATCGCATCATCATGTTTCCACTTTAGTGACTAAAGGACTAATTAAACCCTTTACAACAACAAAAGAATTATGCAAATAGGTCTATAAACGGCAGAGTAATGTTCAAAGATCTCCGTGTTAGTGTAAAATACTATGAGAAGTACCTTTTATATCATCATAATGTGATGATGTATGGTGTGATAGTAGTGGTGATGATGATGATTATTCTAATTGACAGGGTGGCATATGCTTGCAGTTTTTTAAACAACGCCGAATTCCCCAAACATTTATCTATAAGGAGTCAGGAGTTCTGGTCTGTACTTTTGGATCCAGGGTAGACCTTGGAGCAAAATTTTACTTTTTGGTAGCATATGCTTGGATCACTTCAGAAAAAGTCGAAATCACCATATGTGTCCATATAAATTTCGAGGAGTTCCCTCGATTCCTCATGGATCCCATCATCAGGTCACCACTTTTTTGAAAACGGGTCCAACTTGGGATTATACCCTTTACATCAAAAAAATAATTTTGAAAATCGGTCCATAGACGACGGGATTATTGTTGAACGTACAAAAAAAAATACAGCCGAACGTATGATTCACCTCCTTTTTTTTGGAAGTCGGTTAAAAATCATCAATTTTAAACTAATTACGTCCATACGTACTACTACTAGTATACAAACAATATTTAAAGAACTTCCGTTCCGTTGCTGGTACCGACTTCAAAAATAATAAATTTGAGTAGAGAAATAGCTCCGGGTTCGGGGCGAATCACGCGTCGAGTTTTGCAACTTGCATGCTTGCTGTTTTTTTTTTTGCTTTGCTGCTTGCAAAGCAAAAGAAAACAAAATTCGGAATAAAATGGGTGGGTTCGAACCATGGTATAACGAAAAATTTGTGATTTTTCTTTTATTATCTACTATAGCTCACTACTAGTATCTACTATACTCTGGTACTAGTTTTATGAAATTCGTTACCTAAAGGGGTAAATGAAGGTCTCGTTTGCATTGTGAAATATCAACAAGTGGATTCAGGATCAAGTTGAATTTTGGCACGCAGATAGTTTATACAATAGACATTTGTTACAAGCAAATTTTTCGAAATTCATCGCCTAGGGGGTACACCCCCTATGGGGACCGAAGCGGACGAGGTCGAACGCAAAAGCGAATCAAATATATATTTATATATAAATACTAAAAATATTCTTTAGAAATATCATGACAACATTCACACACTCATAACTTGTAATAATATAGTCTGACATACCTTTATCTCCTATCTCTTCTTTTATTTCCTCCTGTTCATCTGCACACAGAGCTGCAGAGTGTTCCACCGTGTCCTCGTGATATTCTCCTGTGTCTGTGTGTGTTGTGGGACTTTGGCTAACATATTTGTCAATAACACTCTGACTGAGCCTAACTATTTTCAATTCAAGCACCTTTGAACCTTGCCAAGCATCATTTCGGTCCACATTCAATGAATCCTGTTTACAGCCAGCATCACTAACCAGCAGATTATTATCTTCAGATTCTTTTAGTTGATCATTTTCTTCATAGTCATTTGTATTGTCCTCATATTCATCTTCATTAATTACTACAACATTTATAATTTCAACTTAAGAAAATTCTATCTATAAACTGTCTAAATATTAGGCTAGGTAGTGTATAACCTACCGCCGTCATTGCATGGTTCCGTCTTCACATCTGACTCCTGTTTGATATCTATAGAAGGATGTGTTGTGGAAATATTTTTCGTCTTAAAGATAGATAACTCTAACAAGGATCCAAATGTTTGAAACTCAATGTTTATCTAAAAACAATAAGATTCATTACTCAAAACAAACTAATTATTAATCTTAATAAAAACAAGATTTTTTCATCACCATAAGTACTAGTATCATTATCATTTCTGTCAATAAATAAATTCTTAAACTGATTTTTATTTTCTAATAAGTACCTTATCCTGGCAGAGATTGTCAATGAGACCTCGTGTCTGTACGGCCAACTGCTGCAGCCGGTGACACTGCCACAGCCTCGTGTGGCAAATGTAACACATCCAGCACTCATTGCCTCTAATCTATTAACAAATATAATATGTTAATAATAGTATTAAACATTTGGTCATTGCGTCACCCAACTACACAATTGTCTGACAGAAAGTCTTGTCTCCTGTGAATATTCATAAGTCATAACAGTGGGCCTAGCAGGTACTTTGAATAATCTAACCTAACCAAGAGCATATCAGGACATGTCTAAAGAGGGTTCCGTAACTATCAATGCGTAATAGGTCTTTTTTAAATTACTTCAAAAGTTACTGTCCAATTTGTTCAAAATAATTTTCCTAAGGATTTTTTAGTATGATCTATTAGCATGGAAACATACAAGTTTCTATCTCTAATAGTTTAGAAATGCTGGGGGGAAAGTACAAACCACTTAGGAGGCTGATTACTCCAAAATAGTCACAGAAGCTAGAGACGTGGAGAGACAGATAGACAGACAGACGGATCATAAGAGTTCCTTATGTATTACGGAACCCTAAAAATGACAGCAACCATACTTATTTTACTTGATAATGTCATGTTTATTCCACAGTTAAATGTTCCTGCTGGGGCCCCTTATGTATTCACTTGCCCTCTTAGTAATAAAAATATGTACGCAACGGTTACTGATACATTGGAAAAGTCAATTTACAGAGAAAGACAGCAATATTGAATGGAATAAAAATACTCTTTATTCACACACTCATAAAAAACACACACACTTAAATAATTTTTAAGGTAATTGTTCACAAGTGGGGCTCCACCTTGAAACAACTGCAATTTTTTTTTTATAACATATTTTCATTATAAAACAAGTCTGTTATGCAATATTAAGGTGGCGGAAGACAAAAAAAAAATGTAAAAAAAATAATTATAAAAAACATGTCAACCTCAAAAATACCCAGCGTAAAATAATGTTTGTGTAGTTTTGGGTTAGGTTAGAACTTTTTTATCTTGTTCAAAACGTCTTCGGAGTGGTAACACGGCCTCACAAAAACCTGGCGTGAAATAACGTTTATGTAGTTTTGGGTTAGGTTAGAACTTTTTTATCTTGTTCAAAACGTCTTCGGAGTAGTAACACGGCCTTACAAAAACCTGGCGTGAAATAACCTGTGTGTAGTTTTGGGTTAGGTTAGGTTAGAACTTTTTTATCACGTTAAAAACGTCTTCGGGTGGTTTTTTTTTTTTGGTCTTCCGCCACCTAAATATTGCTTAACAGACTGTTTTATAATGAAAATATGCAATAAAAACAATTGCAGTCGTTTCAAGGTGGAGCCCCACTTGTAAATATTTACCATTTTTAAAGCTAAGGAACTGTACGAAAAAGGCTCTTACTGCTGACAGCAGTTTTTTCCAGACAAACAAAAAAATATATAATATATTTGTGAAGTTGGTGTTCAATACAAAATGTTACTCACTACCTACTCATACTAATTGTAATATTCTTTACACAGGAGCCCTACAATGCCCTACGCATTCAATACGAGTTCAATACATACAACAATACTACGGCTGTCGGGATTTGTTTACGTACCTTTAAGACTGCGAGCTTCTCATAGACATATAGCAGGTCTGTTTTATAAATATTAATAGTTCTTTTATTTACGGATAAGCATAAATAGCAACAAGTTTTCTTCAACATTTTGCAATTGCAAAACTTTTTTGTGGAGTACCTAAAACTAACCTTAGACCTTAGTACTGTTCATGAAGCATAGATACCAGGAGTCCGAACGGTATAGGCTTTTTAATAATAATTATGTACACAATAATAGGACCAGATCTTAGTTCTCTTTTCTGCCGCTAGGCGTGCGAGACCAAAGAAATAGGAGTTTCATAGAACTAAAACAAAAATCGAAGCCGTAGGCAGCTATTTGTCTCACAAAACATCAAAGGCAAAACCAATAAGAGTGAAAGAGAAAGCCATCTCTATGTCTATACGTTTTTTTTCGAAGGTTGCTCCAATTTGGAGTCCAAATTGGAGTCCAATTTTAGACGTTGGAATTACGACTTTATTGCTTTAACAATAAGTGACATTTTGAATTAGTAGCAGTAGACGTGGCCTGAAGTTAGCCACTGACAGCTAATGTCATTTGTTTACGTGTGCATTATGATACAAGAAGAAGAAGAAGCAAATCATGAATTTATAGTGTGGTAATCATAGACGTATATTATAGACGAGGCATGTTGAGGCAAAAAGTGTCTCCAGTAAAATGGCCCCAATTTTTTAATTTTTGGGGCCATTTTGAAATTCGAAGTATGGTGAAAACAAGATGGCTGACATTTGAGTTATGGTGAAAACCAAGATGGCGTAACTTTTTCTTTTCTGAATTTTTTTCTGCTAAATGTACGTGATAGCCTATCTTGAGTTGAAGTCTTTGGTGGTAATCATAGACGTATATTAAGTCTTTGGTGGTAATTGGTAAAAATCTCAGTTTATATTAAAAAGTCTTATTAGAAAACAAAGCTGTGCTCAAATTAATATGGCCCGTTTGGTGGAGGGCTGTAAATCACACTCTGCGAGGAAAGAAAATCGTGAAGAAGTGTTAACTTTTCACCAGTATGTTGAGAATTGTTTCAGGTTATATAAATACAAGCAATTACACTGAAGTTATTATATTCTTGTAGATAAATGTGTTTATTGTCCATTATATGCGGATTTCAACAATATATAATAGAAATTTTGTATAAATTTTAGAGGTTGTGTATTTACATAGTGATGTTTTGGATATCGATAAACCTTCGAAAGATAAAATATGGTAATCTGAAAGAAAAATGTTTTGCCTATAGGTCTACCAGAATCTGATGGCATTTTAAAAAAAATAAAAAAAATGATTTTCATATGGCAATGTCAAGTATGACCCGTCAAATCAAAGTACGTGATCTGTCAACCGCTGTTAAAATTTTGTAAATAAGTTCTTGGAATTTGTTGTTTTTGTGAAAATATCCAAAAAGGCAATTCGATCTCAAGCGAGAAATATTGTTTTCTATGTCTATAGTAAAATACAGAAAGAAGAAGGTGTAAATCGCACTCAATCTTATAATTTAAAGCTCATGGTAGAGTTGACCGGTAAGTTAGAGTGAGTTGTTTTGATACTTTTAGTTTTTGTATATTTTCTTAGGTAATTATTGTGACTTCTTTAAAGGTATTTCCAGTATTACTATACGGTGAATCGTAGCTGATGGCACATTGAATGATGGTTTGTTTTCCATGCCTGGTAAATGGAGGAGAGGAGGAAAAAAGAAAATCAACATAAGACAATTTCGATTTATAGTTGATTAGGAATAAAGTAAACGAGTTCTATACAGTTCGGAAGGAAATTCCAACATTAATTAATAAACTGTTGCCAATTTAATTGTATGTTATTCGTAATAAATAAGTATATAAAGTAATTCACGATTGATTTATTTTTCATGAAATATCATTATCATTACATAGTTTATAACAAAGTCCCTTTTTTGTCTGTCCCTATGTATGCTTAAATCTTTAAAACTACGCAACGGATATTGATGCCGTTTTTTTTAAACAGATAAAGTGATCTAACGGGAAGGTTTTTAGGTATATAACATGCATAACATAGTAGAGGTACACAGATAATTTTAGAGGTTTCTAAAGTCCTAAAAAATCACATATTTTACGCTTATATTGAAAATGCTGGCTGAACACTACGAGATAGATCAAAATTATGTACTACAGCGTTATTATTCATCTTAAAAAAGCCTACAAAAAAGTCCGCGATGGCATATGTCTATCTCTCAGGGATAACCCACAATAACCATTTTTTTATCATTTACTTTGATTTTAATTTAATAGCTTATTTACAAAGCGATTTTAAGAAATACAGTATTAATCCTTATCCAATTAAGTACCTTAAATACATTGTGCATTTAAGATAGATCAATACTGCCCTTTACGGCATGTAATTTAAATGAATATTTTCGAAGATATTACAGATTTAATATGCAGGGATATAGTGTTGCTGCGCGGCGCGGGCGCTCGCGTTTCTACATCGCGCTATCGAAAACGCGGGACGTATACAGTATAAAGAGGTTCACGAATATTTTGAACTGCAGCACAGAATACGTATAATAGTAACTGCAGTTCTTAATTCTTATGGAATATCCAGAGGTGGTTTGTCAGTTTTGTTGGTCAAATAACTTTACTTATTACATATTACAAGATATTATAAGATTATGGTAAAATTTATATTCAAGTGCGATAAATATAATATTATGTAAGTATATTATCAAGTGGTCGCGCATGTCGTGTCGAGGTGATAGGGTCCCATTTTTAACAATTTGCATTGGGCAAACCTAAAAACATTTTTAATATTGTATCAGTAGTATATTGCTGTAAGTAGGTAGAGAATTATTCGCCGAATAGTTTTTTCTCCAAGAACACTATTCCACGCGGGCGAAGCTGCGGGCAAAAGCTAGTTTTCTATATTATACACCGAACATTCTTCATACAGTCTTATTATAATTCATGTTCAATAATACTAAAGACATAATTAAATATTAACCAATATCAAGATCGTTTAATCCAATTTCCCCAGTATTGCACACTACAAAATTTTATTTCCCTATTTGCCATGAGATTCTGGTACACCTATACTTTATATTTACCAAACACCATACAATTATACAAATTAGTGACATCTAAAATAAAAACTAAGTGATAATATATAATATAAAATAGTGTGGTGTATTTTTTATTAATTATAATTATTAAATAATAATTCCTGTACATAGATATATAATATTAAAAAGAGGAATTAATCAAAGTTCCTGTTTATTATTAAGGAGCTACGGTTATACATCATCACAAAAACATGTCACAAATTTTCAAATTTAACTTTGCTTTTTGGTTTTGCAGGGAATTAGGTGGCCTTTTGCAAGGATACTCTTATGTACTTTTTTAATTGACCAGAAAACGGGCAGACTGATCGCCAGATGTGATTATCGCCACCTATACATACTCACAAATCACAATAGGATGAGTCACAAGTACGATCCCGGTCTTAAAATCTACAACTACTCCTTGAGTACCCGGAGGCCGTGGTATTTATCTGGTCCAGGTGGATCGTTCGTGCCAAAGCATGGCTCTCCCACGTAAACGGACTGCTGTGCTCTGTTTTCTTCACATATTTAGCTCCATGCTGACAATCTGAGAGCTTTTTGGTGTTGTCGTAACGTGTAAGCTATTAAATGATGTCCAATTGTTAATAAATAATAAATATATCTATTAAAATTCCCTGTTTTCATTTATCTTTCCAACTCAAGGGAGAAATGCATTAAGACATAAAAAGTCTATACGTCTACTGTTTATATATTTACCAGCTGTATCCAAGGGAAAAGTATCCTATGTTTTAATCCAGAGCAGAGAACTACTGCCATACCAAATTTCATTGAAATCTGGTCAATAGTTTTTGCGTGAAGGAGTAACAAACATCCATCCATACATCCAGCCATTCTCACGAACTTTCATGTTTATAATAGTTGTAGGATATAGAACTGACAAGTCGATTGGACGATAGCCTGCATAATGTGTGGGTGTATAGTTCAAGAGACTAGCTCCCCCAACATACTTCTGTTTGTTGTAGACAATACTGCATAAATTCGTTTTTGATCGACTGATAATAATTTATAAATCACAAAGGTGCATAGATCATTACGCATAAATCTTCCACTTTAATCATTTTATCTATTGGCTGCAAACTGCATTTAAATTCATTTAGTAGTTTAAAAGATCTAAGCAAACATAAAGCGGAATAAAAGACTTCATTTTATGCTATGAAAAGATTAACATTTTCATCATCATTTTGATTTTCGACACAAAATGCCGACTAGGGACTTCACTGGCGGACGGGAATATATTTACATATGAAGTTGCTGATAAATACGAGCAACCAACTTCAGACAGCTGATCTGTCTGAAGTTGGTTACATATGTTCAAAACCTGTAACCGTCTACAAAAATTGTAAGTAACGAACAACTAGATATCTCTTTCTTTCTCATTGGCATGTGTCATAGAGGGGGATAAGGTACGATATATAATTTTCCTCTTGCTAATAGCCTTTACTCTTTATACTCTATGTGCGAGACCGACGAGTACCGCGTGTTGCCAATACTATTATACCGAGTGTTGCCAATACTATTATTTATTACAATTATTTTTAAATTACCGTTAAGCAATTACCGTGTTCTACGGTATCTATTTTTCGAGAACAGGTTCTAAGAATTTCCTAAAACTTTTATATAATAAGATTTCAATCTTTCCAGAGCTGTCAATAGCAACTTTAAACTTCCCGCGTAATTTCAAACGAGTGCATGTCGGACCGTCGCGCGCTCTACCGGCAAAAATCTGTCCCCGTAATTGAGACCATTATTTTAACATTACGTTCGGACTCCTTGTTATCTATACTTCGTGGTACTGTTGATGACTGATGAGTAAAGGCGTGACTCCTGTTCGAAACATTACACAGAAAACATGAAACATTGGGGCGTGGCTATACACATTTGTCTAGGAATAGACAATGTTTTTGTTTTCGGAGACGGACGGAAAACATTCCCGCGCGGGTAGAGAGGGGAAGAAATGTTTCATTTCTTCTCTAGTGTTCACATCGTTCACATGACACCTAGGTACAGGTTTTTTAGGGTTATAGTTTTGCTTGTTGTGTTTTTTGTGTTTGTTTTTGTGATCGCTCATAATATATGGCCTGACTTAATTAAAAAACACCAATTTTGTCAGTTTTCAATAGAAATGCGTAACATAGCGCACATATTTATGAGTTGAAAAAAATACTTCTATGAAACACCTAAAGTGGCCTTTTCAGAACCCCTCTTTTCTCCTAGATTCTACACCTACAATCACTAAAACTGCGAGCGCTAATACGTCTTCCTCGTCGGAACTTAGATCGTGTCTGGACAAAATGTTTTGTTTCGACCAAAAACATTTTCTGTAGCTGGAGACAGCTTGTGTATGAAAACAAATGTTTTTGTTTCATGTTTTCTGTGTAATGTTTCGAACAGGAGTCACGCCTTAATGACTGATGAATAGTACATTTTTTTTTTTTTTGGCAGCTTGACACAAGGGATGTTGTGCCTAGAGATGGCCGTTATAACGTAAAGCGTTTAAAAAAGCGTGCTTTTATAAATAAGTTGTAAAGTCGTT
Source organism: Glaucopsyche alexis (assembly GCA_905404095.1). Taxonomy (NCBI): domain Eukaryota; kingdom Metazoa; phylum Arthropoda; class Insecta; order Lepidoptera; family Lycaenidae; genus Glaucopsyche; species Glaucopsyche alexis. The sequence goes on along the minus strand of FR990063.1, from coordinate 3,961,755 downwards.
TAAAAATTTAAGCGTTTATCACTTATACTTATCGTTCATATCGTTTATAGTCATAAAGCCATAAGTGTGGTATGAGCAAAGAAAAATAGTTCTTATGACAGCGCAATAAGAGTGAAAATTCTTTAATGTAGCTCATCACTTATTTAAACGGGTTATTTTTTGTACTTATAACTATTAAGCTTTTTCGTGTTTATTCACATTTTGTTAGTTGCGCTTTGCGGGTTGACGAAAACACGTTATATTACGTTACGCAATAATTCGTATTTTAATCGTAATAGTGGTGCTTTGGTGGCTTACCGTGAAGTTTTAATGTAAATAATAAATATAATAATGGTCCATATGGACGTAATATAAACTTTTCGTGTAGTGTTTTAGTATTAAGTTTATTAAGTTTTTGTCGTAAGATGACGAATAAACGACGTGAATTGGAACAGTAATTTATGGAACTACTTTGAAAGAAATGAGGTGGAAAAAGTGGCGATGTTTGTTATCCTATAAATCAACTATTACTAATGATAAGCAACATTTAAGATTAATGCATATTATCAACATGTAAAAACATTTTTATGAGTTCATATTATTATATTAATAATTATTCAGATTTCAGACAGTCCTAAGCCTGCAAAGTACGAAGGAAAGTTAATTTAAATCAGTTTAAGCGATCGAAAAACGTAACATAAGCGCAAAAAATATTATAACTTATAAGTGGCAATAATTAGATAAGAAAATAAGCAACTAAGCAGTTAAAAAAAGTTGCTATTGAATATTTAATAACGAATAAGTTAACTTTTAATTTTAAGCCGTTTATCACATCTCTAGTTGTGCCACAGACAAGTAAAAAGGTTAGGAATCGGCGGAAGGATTAAAAGGTATAAATGTACGGAATTTGGAAAAAAGTTAATTAAAATAGTTTAATAAGAAATAAAATTCTACATAAAATAAAATGAATGACTATACATATCTTAAAATATAGGAGAAAAGGAAAATTAAATATGAATATTATTAATAGATATGTAATTCGATAAACAATTAGGGTCGGATGTCTCACATTGAACCAGGCAGCTACATTTAACCACCATTTTATTTCCGAAATGCGTCGTTGCCAATTTCTGCAAAAATGGCTGAAAGAGAGGTATTTACTATCTCTGTCTGCCCACCAGTTTGCGTGGCGCCAGCGCGCGAAGAGGTTGTGTGAGGAGCATTTTTACGAAAATTAACTCGAAAAGTAAGTATTTTTTGTAAATTTCTTTCTTTTTTCACTTTTTTACAATATATGATATTGGTATCTTTATATTAATACTGTATACTGTAGTTATCCAGCTTGTAAATGCACCTTAATTCGTTACTGTGCGAGATTATTTTCCGGGTAAAATTTTGAGGTTAGTTGCCAAAACGTGGTCTGTCCCACAATGAGCCACTTGTAGGTGGTGCACATTGAACCATGGCTCAATGTGTACCACCCCGGTGGTTAAATGTGTACTAACACTATAATTATTTATTTTGTTACAGTATGGCGCGAAATAAGGTGTTAGTAAGAAAAAGAGGTGGACATTCGGCTGCCAATATGCTTAAGGCCCTTCAATTGCATAGATCAGGCGAAAGTATTAGAAAAGCAGCGAAAACTTATGACATTGCGTACCCAACTTTACGACGCTACGTAGAAAAAAACTTGCACGTCAACGTAGAGGACCTTGCTAGGAAGAGATTGCTACCGAATTATGAAAATCATCTCATTTTTACCAGCGAACAAGAAGATGTTTATAAAGAGTACATTATAGAATGCGCTTTAAAATTTTATGGACTGACCCCAAAAGACTGTCGTAAATTAGCGTACCAAATGGCGATGGTAAATAACATAACTATCCCAAATAGTTGGCAGCGAGAAAAAATGGCAGGAAAAGAGTGGTTTCGGTCATTTAGAAAACGTCACCTTGACCTTTCAATAAAGAAACCTGAAGCTTGCAGTTTAGCCCGCGCGACAGCATTTAACAAGAAGACGGTCACATCATTCTTTGATAATTTGAAGACGGCAATGAGTCGTCATGAGTCCTTCAGTTCTGGTTGCCGGTTGTACAACTTAGATGAAACAGCCACGACAACTGTCCAGCGTCCACAAAAAGTTGTAGGGCCTAAGGGAAAGCACAATATTGCGGAGGTCACAAGTGGCGAAAAGGGAGTTTTAGTAACCACATGCCTTATAGTATGTGCTTCTGGTCAAGCCTTACCGCCTGCGCTTGTATTCCCGCGGAAAAATTTCAAAGACATCATGTTGAGAGGTGCTCCTCCAGGTTCTCTTGGGTTGGCACATACTTCGGGGTGGATGACATCTGATTTATTTGTTGAAGTTATGAAGCATTTTATCAAACATGCCGCTGCTAGCCTAGAGAACCCAGCACTCCTAATCTTAGATAATCACGAGTCACATCTGTCAATCGAAGCTTTGGAATTAGCAAAAAGTTCAGGTGTCACAATTCTTACATTGCATCCTCACACCACAGCCAAGATGCAGCCTCTAGATGTCGGGTTAAATGGCCCCTTTAAAGTCTATTATAACAGCGCAATCGACTCCTGGATGGTGAGACATCCAGGAAGGTCTATGACTATCTACGATGTGGCGGAGTGTGTTGGAGAAGCCTACGCTAGAGCAATGACACCTGTGAACATTTTTGCAGCTTTTAAGAAGTGTGGTATATTTCCTTTTAATCCGGAAGTGTTCACTGACATCGACTTTCTGCCGTCGGACGTGACTGACAGACCTGAGCCTGAGCCACAAGACCAAAATTTAGATCCCAATGCACAAAATGTTGAACACGAATCAGTTGAATCAGATGACACATTTTGTGAAGATGGGAATGTGAGCCCATCACTGTTAAATGCTGATGATGTGGCAGAGATTAACACTGATCATGTGGCAAAGATAAACACTGATAATGTGGCAGAGATTCTAGGTATAAATGAATCTACAGAACGTATTTATACAGCATCACCCCGGATTATTCAAAGTTCTCCAATTGCAGGATCATCAAAGAATATCTCTTTGATTTCTCCTAGACAATTCATGCCACCAATTAAAGCTGGGCCCAGATCTAATAATAGAAAACATAGAAAAAAAGGAAAAAGCAGAATTGCAACTGACACACCCGAGAAAAAAGAAATTACAGAAAGCAAGACAAAGAGACAAGAAACAAAAGCTAAAGCAAAAGAAGTAAAACGCGCCGTGCTATTAGATAAAAAGATGAAAAGAAATGCCCCAAAGAAAAAAAAGAAGAATGACACTGATGAGTCTACTTCTGAGGAAGAACTCGAAAACGTAATAGAAGTTAGTGAGACTGAAATAAGTGATATAGATGGATCTGAAGATGATGAAGAAATGTTGGTTGTGAGAGGAAATTTTGAGAAATTGACGCGTAAACCAGTTGAAGATGACTACGTTCTTGTAGTTTTTAACGCAAAAAATATTAATGTTTACTATGTGGGCAAGATTATTGAAGTTGACACTTGCAACTATGGAGTTTCATTCATGCGGCTTATTAATAAACAAACTATGAAATTCCGGATGCCATTGGAGCCTGATTTGGCTGATGTGAAATTAAAGGATATTAAAATGATTCTGCCACAGCCAAAAATTAATGGAACACAAAATCGGAACTCAACGTTCAACTTTCCAATACGTGTTGCTCCGACTATTAACTTACGTTAGATTTCATTATTCTATCTGTTTTTGATTATTTTATCTGCTGATATTCAGTAGAAGAATTTTATATGGTTTTATCTGTTAACTACTTTTTAAGTTTAAAACTTTTTTGTTTTTCCATCGTGAAAGTTATTTAATAATGATGCCGATGGTAGCAATGTTTGACAAGACTCTAACTATGATTTGTTACTTTAAATATTCTACTTTTGTTTTTACTGAAGTTACCTTTTAGAATTATTATTATAAATAAGTATAGGTATTTCACTGATGCAAAGGTCTAATAATTGAACCAAAGTGGAAGAAAAATGTTTTGTTATGCTTAAAGTAGGTTTAGGTTATAAGATTTAGAGCTATTATTAATTATTTTGTGATAAAAATCATGTTGCTCAAGTACAAATGAAGACTGACATTGTAAACTTAAGTTTTATAGTAAAATAATAAATATAATATTATCGATATTTAACTTTTTATTACATTACAAAGCAATTTAAATACAAATTAGTCTAAATGTAAATGATTTATAAGGCGGTTCAATGTGGAAAATACCCCGGTTAAATGTGTACCTCCCGATGGACACATTGAACCAAATCTAATTTTTTATAATTTATTTTTTATTGCTAAAACCAAGCAGAATTTTAAATAAAATTGTTGGCCTTATTGTAGTTAAATAAATTTTCTAACTATATTAAAAAAAATTGGGGAATTCATCTAAAAACGAGCATTCTACGAGACTTTGAAATTTACCTGGTTCAATGTGAGACAACCTACCCTATATACATACAAATTTATTATTTGAGCTAAGTAGAATATTTACAGAAGTAGGAAATGGAATAGGAATTAATGATAAGTTATGATATAGATGGGAATGATCATGGAGGGGACAAGACAAAATAATGTGGTCTAAATCGCCAACTTCTCCACAGTCGCATAAAACGTCGCTTCGTATTCCAATTCTCATAAGATGCGTTGGAATGCACAGATGACCCAATCTCATTCTAATTAATGAAGTTGTTACGTTTTTGGAAAGTAAAATTTTTGAAAACCAAGGCTTAGTTGGAATCACTGGTTGAATTTTTCGATACTGTAATCCTTTAGTTTGACTGCTCAAGGTCCATGACTCATTCCATGATTTCAGAAGCGAGCTCCGGGCAAGAGCAGCCAAATCATGCGCGAAATTATTATAGGGGAACACATCGCCACTGAAAACTGCATCCTTCGCCAATTTGTCGGCCAACTCATTGCCAACAATGCCACAATGGCTAGGGATCCATATAAATGTTACAGAACAACCCTTTAATTTACATTTATACAGGAGATTTCTGACCTGAATAGTGACTGGGAAACAATTTTTAGATTTGAACGGAAATTTACTAAGAGATTGTAGAGCGCTTAAAGAATCTGAAAATATTAATGCCTTCTCAAGTCTACCGAGTAGAATATACTCAACAGCCTTAAAAAGGCCATAACATTCTCCCGTAAACACGGATGTTTCAGGAGGAAATTTCACTTTTTGCACAATATTATATTGTAAGTGGAATATGCCTACTCCCACACAACTGTCTGTAGTATTCTTAGACGCATCTGTATATAAGTGGTGCCATCCCACCCAATTATTTTTTGTAATATATTTAAATATGTCGTTTGCAAAATACTTATCAGTTTTCTTTACGCCAATGTCGTATCGAATATCTGGCACAAGTGTTAACGCTTCATAAGTGGAATCAAATAGTGGGAAAGATGGAGTACGGAAAATAGGAGCATCCAGTGTTAAGAATTTACGGTAACTAGTTATAAGAGAGGGATTAGATTTATGGTGCCAATATTTATAATTACTATAACAAAGATGAAATAAAATTTTAAGTTTCGGAATTCACGGATGATTTTGGGATTGGTAACAGCGAACAAAAAATGTATCTGCCAAATATTGTCGACGGAGTAGAAGAGGTGGCTCACAACATTCTAGCTGAAGTGCATTTATCGGAGATGATCTCATTGCTCCGCAAATTATACGCAAAGCTTTAGCTTGTATTTTATCTGACTTCTGTAATCCACTTAAGTTACCTACACGGATCTAAAAGAAAAGTCCCATAATCTATTACACTTCTTATTATGGCATTATAAATTAGTTTCATTGTAAATGGGTGTGATCCCCACCAAACACCAGATAGACTTCTTATCATATTTAAGAGTCGCTCACATTTTGAAGAAACGTAATCGTTGTGAGCATTACCATTTAATTTTGAATCCAAATATAGCCCTAAAAATTTCACGTTCTCTTTTACAGGAATAAGCATTCCATCATAAAAAACTCGAACAGGAGAAGGCATACGCATTCTGGTAAATAAAACGATAGTGCTTTTATTGACCGATAGATCCAAACCGTTCTTGTCCATCCAAGATTTTAATTTTTCTAATGAATTGGTCAGATCTCTACATGCATTATTTATAGAATTATTACTTATATAAAGGACCAGGTCATCGGCGTATTGTAATATATTTATTAAATTTAAGTCTAGACATTTTTCTAAATCAGCTGTGTATATAATATTGTAAAGCAGGGGACTTAAAACAGATCCCTGAGGTTATGCCTCTTCGAATAACTCTAGTTTCCGTAGATTTGTCTAAAAGTAAAACTATAATTCTTTCTAATAATATTTTTATAATAAAATTTACTAAAATTAACGGCACTCCTAAGTGAATTAACTTTTCTTCTAAAATACTTATAATAAGCAGAATTTATGTCCAAAAAAGAAGCAACAATAGATTTCGACCTATGCGTAGAACAAAGTCCGATGTGATCATAGAGCAAAAGTGCGTTTTTTGGATAAATGAAATAAGGAATCAAAGCTCTACAGTCTGACATTTTCAGAATTTTTGTATCTGGCTTAATTTCGGAAATACAGAATCGTACAACGTCTTATTTGATCATAGCTCCATGTTAAAATGCACCTTGTGTACATAGGACGGAGAAATTGGAGCGCGCGCGGCGCGGGCGCCTCGCGCGATCTTCACTTCAGGCGTTGTCGAGCGGAAAGAAGGGTTTTATGCGTCATGTGTGTGATTTTTTTTCGCTTTGACGAAAATTATAATTTTATTAATTATTGCATACTAAAAGTATTTTTGACATGTCACGCTTACGGATATTGCTGGATATACTTTATGAAGAGAGAAAAGAGCTTGATTGTAGTCCTTCTTTTTCAAATAAGCAAGATATTTTTATGAAGAACGGTGTAGATCCAGGTAAGTTGATATTTTTACTTATATTATTCTTCAAATTAAATATTATTATGCTTTGAAATGATTTTATTTTAATATTCCGCTTTTTAAGCTAGTAAATAGAAACGGGAAATCTATCTTCATATGAGACATTTTTTGACGGAGAGTTAGAAAAATACGTTTTAGTACGAAAAGTATGATTAGTTTCATGTTTATTTATTAGGTAAATACTTGTCGTGTTATCAATAAAAGTTGAAGTACTATAAACGTTGACATTATAAGTAAAATTAGAACGATTTAAGACTAATTCTTTGGAACTTCTGAGGGTTTCATGTAACTATGGGACGTTTTTTTACGGAATCACAGAATAGTTACAATACGTTTTGTCAGTTCGATATGCAGATGGGACGTTATCACCTGAATAATGACATCAGTTAGGACGTTGTTCTTTTAAAAATATCGTTAAATAGAAATATATTTTATATTAAATGAATAAAAATAGTTTTAAGCTGCGTTACCTTACAATATATACACATTTGTAGGGTCTTTGGCAAATCATATAACATTATAATCGACAGTTTTAGTTGTGTACTGCGATGTTCATTAAAACTTGTATATTCAAACTTTTTAAATAGCTTTGTACAAATGTTATTAATTTGTATTAAAATGTTATGTTTTCAAGTTATATATTATATTAATTTGTATTATAATGTTATGTTTTCAAGTTACATATTTGTCATAATATTATATATTATTTTATTATAATATTATGGTGCAGTGTGCAGCACAGTGAAGTAATACAATTTGTAACATTTCAGTTGTTGACAACAAGGTGCAGAAGAAATAAGTCAGCAACTGGGTGATGTTTGGAATGAAATTAATGCCGCACCTAATCCACCTACTAATAAGAGACAATTTATGGCCGACCATCAAAACTTTCTTTAAAAGCGCCTTCTATTTTCGAAAAATCACCTATAATACAACTTGTGACTTCTGACCATAGGTGTACTCCAGTTGGTCAAGAACTGTCGGTGCTAACTCCTATGCAGTCTCCTACTGATAGTCATTCCACCTTTGACAACGTTTTCAGGTTCAATCATGTAGATAGTAGTATACAATTTAATTAATATTATATCTAGCAATATCCCGAAAGTATAATCTATACTTTCGGGAAAAATACCCACAACGTGGTAGAGCCATGCTTCGGCACGAATGGGCCGGCTCGACCGGAGAAATACCACGGGCTCACAGAAAACCGGCGTGAAACAGCGTTTGCGCTGTGTTTCGCCGAGTGAGTGAGTTTACCGGAGGCCCAATCCCCTACCCTATTCCCTTCCCTACCCTCCCCTATTATCCTATTCCCTCTTAAAGGGCCGGCAACGCACTTGCAGCTCTTCTGATGCTGCGAGTGTCCATGGGCGACGGAAGTTGCTTTCCATCAGGTGACCCGTTTGCTCGTTTGCCCCCATATTTCATTAAAAAAAAAAAAAAAACAACCTGCAAGCAAACGTGTGAGTATACGTTTAACCATGCGTAATGCAAGTCTGTTATTGCTCTATTCTTAATTATTTTTAATTATTCCAGCACGCTTGGTAAAAAGCTTTTGTCTCATATATATCTTATAGGAAAGGCCATCGAGTACACTATAATAACCACTATCTAAAAGATGTTTAGCGAAATGTGATTATATGTAACTCTAAAACACGGTACAAAGTTTGACTCAAACTGGACGTAACTTTGAGACTCGGTACAAAGAATACATCGCGTCTTATAGAAATGGTTATCGTGACAAATCACATTTAGCTAGACACCTTTAAGATATGATATATCATCGTTATTAATATCATTAGTCTCTTTATAATGTTTCTAGCGTCTTAAATTATTTTTTAAATGCTTTTTTTGACAACAAGAGGTGGGATTTTACATACTTGTAGGATTAGGCCGTTCGAAATAATTACACTTCTTAATTTTTCAGTTTATATTATATACTTACTTATTAAAGAAAATTTTATGTAAATTCCGAATATACTAATATAAGCTAGTGCATTCATACAACTTTTCGTCGAAATCGGCATTTTAGCACTGACCGGCAACTTACGTTCGACGTCAGATTTGAAGGCGGGCGCTTGGCGAGATATGACATAAAACGCAGGCGGCCGAGAAGGTATAGTGTACCTGATGAACATTCCTATATGGTGTTACATATATTGTATACGTGGGTCAAACTGTTTGACCCACGTATACACTATTACATTCAGGATAATTGATTATATAGACACCATATTGATACTTTAAATCAATCCGGACCTTATTATGACAAAATTGATTTTTATGTATTATTTCTCCTGCATACGACATGCTTATTGTTACGGGATATGGTCATAACAATATTATAGTTATTTTTCATTATTTTGGATAAACGTGCAGATACCTCCCCCATGTAGGTTAAACTGAACTTGTACCTATCCAACTATATTATACAACATAGCTAGATAGTTTAGATACAGTACCAAAGAAGTTCAATTTATAACTTTAAAAAAGTTTTTTAAGTTTAAATTTTGTTTTGGACTTTTAATGTAGAATTATACAAATTTTTATTTTTTTATCTCATTTTAAGTTTCAAACAATATTTATTTTTATGGGCATATCTTAGAGATTTATATTGTTTTATAGGTTTTAGACTATGGTAACTAGTCTTTAATTTTAATTAGTACCTAGTACCGACTATGATTTAATTAAGTTTAAAACACCACCTATTTTGAGATTTTTTAATGTAAATAAACGATTTTAATAAATAATTATGTAATATTGTTCATTTATGCGTAATGTGGCTAATGCTATATCAAAATAATAGACTATAATTATTCACATAGGACTTAAAAATGTCGGATAACTCCAACAAAAAATGAACCATATGAATATAGAACGGCGTTTCATTTAAATGTCTCCGTAAAACAACGTAATATGATCACTACGACCTCTCGCTTCTCCGCTGTAAAACGTCCTAGGTTGATATAGAACTCGTTATCTCAGTAAATATAATAATTAATAATAAACAGTATAAAGCGGTTAACTAGACTAGGATGTCATAATAACATACCAAAATTTCAAAAATAAAAGTCTCACCGTTTATAAGTTATTCAAGTTTTTCAATTCGCAAAACTTGTTTTGCCTCTACTGAAAAGTAGCAATTTTTCAAATCGGACTTTGTTCTACGCATAGGTCGATTTATTTTCTGTAAAAGCTATTCGTATATCTGTGGTTAATATGGCAATGTTGTCTATGGTCCCTCTGCCTTTGCGAAACCCAAATTATGTACCTACCTTTGAGTATATAACTACGTACCTACCTATTTGATAGGAGGTTATGTTTTTGGTGGCACTCCGAATAAAAAATAATAATTTCGAAATTCAAAATTATACCGTAACTTTTTTACGTATTATCTTCTAAAGTGCAAAAGGTTCAAGCCTACAATGAAAAAAATATAAAAAAAAACTATACGTAGGTTATTGTTTTCAATTTTATTTTTAAGACCCAATTATAATATTAAAAAGGTAAAAAAACAACAAACAACAAAACAGCTATAATTCGATCGTTTTTATTGCATAAAAAAATACAAAAGTAAGGCTACGTTTCCACGAGCGTTTTTATGTGATCGCGACTCACAGTGTATTTTTTTGTCCAAAAAATTGGCCATGCCGTTTTTATTACTTAATTTTATAGGATTTGTGATTATAAATGCAGGACGAGAACACCCGACTGCCCATTTCATATAGAAGAATGTAAATTAGTACTTGAAAAAAAAATCTATGGTTTCCAGAAAAAACATAGAAACAGTTATAGCTCAAAAGTTTCATATTCTTTTAAGATTTTATTAATTGGTCTAAATAGTGTCTTAAAAGCCCTACGATAGCGAAAAACATCCAGGCTTTATTTGTTCATGATAACGTATTTATGACTGATTTTGTAAATTTATGTTTTAATTTTTTTAACGCCATGCCGTTTCATATTTGGATTTGAAACTAAGACTGAAATATTCTTTTTATTGATACTTATAACCAAAAAAAATAAATAAATGGGATCCAAATGAGGCATCGGAGTTATTCAATTTTATATTATTTTGGATAGGGTTATCACCGCATAGTTGAATAATAGGTATTTGAAGTAGGTTTTTATATGCTCATTTTTCTAATGAAGTTCGTAACTTCAACAAAACAAATAGTAATAGTCTTTTTTACTTACTAGCTGCTGCCCGCGACTTCGCCCGCGTGGAAATTCATTATGTTATCCACAGTTTACATTTTTTTCGCGTTGTACCTTTGCTCCCCTTTGCTTCACTGCTGTTCCACTCTTATATTGAGTTTTGAAGTCAGTGAGATACTGAGAAGCTCAAGGTCACTATTTGGTTTGAACCTTTCTGTTTTTGGTTATTTATGTTTATTATACTGTATATTATATGATGTACCTCCGCCGTGTTCCATATTTGTTAGAAGTATCGATCTAAATATTTAAGTGTTCAGATTTATTTCAGCATAAAATATTAGATATTGTGTAGATTAATATTGAAATTTAAATATGGCTGATATTTATTTTTCGTAAAATTGATATGGGTATCGTTTATCAGGTTTTTGGGAGTGCTGGATTACGAAAATGACATTCGTTTTGAAATTCCAATATGGCGGACATACTTAATTTTATAAAAATAATATGGGTATCCTTTTATTGGTTTCTGGGGGTGCTGATAACAAAAAAAGTCATCCATTTTAAATTTCCTTAGTAACCCCGCAACCTCATATTTTCTTCATGATGGGAGAAAAAGAAATTTGAAAATCCTGAATTTTCCAACATTTCTATAGCTTTATACATTCCTAGTATCTCAATGTGCAGCATTTACATTTTTTTTATAAAATTCATTCTATCTCGGAAACGGTGCATCCTAGTGAAAAAATAATGAAAATTTCGTCCCCCTTAGGAACCACGCAACATCATATTTTCCTCATGATGGGCGAAAAAAAAATTCGAAAATCCGAAATTTTCCAACATTTCTATAGATATAATATATCTCTCGTATCTCAATGTACAGCATATACATTTTTTTTAAATTGATTCTATCTCGGAAACGGTGCATCCTATTGAAAAAATAATGAAAATTTCGTCCCCCTTAGGAACCACGCAACATCATATTTTCCTCATGATGGGCGAAAAAAAAATTCGAAAATCCGAAATTTTCCAACATTTCTATATATATAATATATCTCTCGTATCTCAATGTACAGCATATACATTTTTTTTTAAATTGATTCTATCTCGGAAACGGTGCATCCTATTGAAAAAATAATGAAAATTTCGTCCCCCTTAGGAACCACGCAACATCATATTTTCCTCATGATGGGCGAAAAAAAAATTCGAAAATCCGAAATTTTCCAACATTTCTATAGATATAATATATCTCGTATCTCAATGTACAGCATATACATTTTTTTTTAAATTGATTCTATCTCGGAAACGGTGCATCCTATTGAAAAAATAATGAAAATTTCGTCCCCTTAGAAACTCCGCAACATCAAATTTTCTTCATGATGGGAGAAAAAAATTCGAAAATCGTGCATTTTCCAACATTTCTATAGATTTATACATCCCTCGTATCTCAGTACAGCATTGCCATTTTTTTTTTCTATAATCGCTTCTATCTCAGAAACGGTGCATCCTGCTGGAAAAATAATGAAAATTTCCTCCCCCTTATAAACCTGGAAATTGCATATTTTCTTCATGAATAGCAGAAAAAATCGTGAATCCTGAATTTTGAAAAATTTCTATACATAGCTGTTACTTTGAACTACATAACATACTGTAATAATAATCATCTATCCTAATCAGAATCCTCAAGATCTTGTAATTTAGTATTTATATTCATTTTACGAAGATTGAATATTCTGCATTTTGGAAAATAAAATTGGAAGACAATTTTGTAATCAGAACCTCCAGAAACCTGGAAAAGGACATCCTTATTAATTTTAATAACAAAAATGTACGCCATTGTGGAATTACAAAACAGATTTTATTTTCATATTATTCTGCACCCCCAGACACCTAGAAAATGACACCCATGCCAAAGAAAAACATACTCCAACAGTATCCAAAAATAGGATTTTCCGTAGCCTGCAAATTGAATTTTTAGCAGCCATTAATTTATCAACCAAATCTGGTTTTATAGCTTCTTATATGGTATAATGGTCACCAACTCTGAAATTAAGAAGTCACCAACTTATAAATGTCGGTGCTAATTTGGATTAAATTTCGCCTCTTTTTATCTGCCGACTTTTGAATTTTTTGTCACCTGAGTGATTTCGCCAGTTTAGTAATTTAGTCGCCAACATATTAATTTGCTGCCAAATTCAGTAATACAGTATGCTCACGTGCAGCCGCCAACTTATTTTTTGTTCGCTAGATTAATTATATCCCTTTTTTTAATACTAAAGATTTATTTTAAGTTCAATGAGAGTCTGATAATTTTTAATATTTTCTAAAAAAATTATTATCCGGCGTTGTAAATACCTAATATTTTTACAACAAATATGCTGATAATTCGGTCTGCCAGTGAAAGTCACGGTTAAAAATACATGCATCCATTTCAGAGATTAGTCAAAAGCAAAACAAACAGACAGACGGGCATTCTATTTAAAATCCAATGAAAGGTATTAATATGTGGTGCAGGGAAGGGTTCCGCCCTCGTTAGGCTACAGCTAAAACCAGGTAATAAAATCCGAAACCGGACCCGGTGTGCACCCACCGGCTACCTATTAAACAATAGATTTCCGGTTATAGTTAAACCTATACGAGTCCATTTTATACCGGAAATATATAAAAGATTTTAAATGTGTCACCATGTGTACATTAGAAAAGTATTAATTTGTTAAAAAAATTCCAAGTCAGTATTGTATTGGTCCTTCGAGCCGGATTAATTGAACTTATTAGTTGTTATTATAGAATTTATTCCATTGGAGAGTAAACGCACCGCATAGTTATAATTACCTAGCATTTATTTGTTCATACAGCACCGCAATCACGCTAGGAATTTAAACCTGATAGATAGGTAACTACGTATTAACCGACGCAGTTGTATAGACGCTCCGGGCGTATAATATTTACCTACCTATTGCATAATCAGTTGATCATTTAATTAGTAAAGAGCGGGTAGTTGTGACTAACGTAAAATTTAAGCTCTTCCAAATTATTTTTAATTAAATTAGTAAATTTATGTAAATTGTACTATTTATATGCAAAATTTTGAAAATTAATTAGTGTCACTCGCCTGCAGTGTATTTTTCCTAATAAATATCCTTACCTTCGTCGCTGCACAACATGAGTTCTCATCACACACAGTTGGAAGATAATATCAACGATATGGCCCGGATGTTTGAAGCTAAAATGGCTGAATTCCAGGCTGAGCTGACGCTGGCCACTTCTTCGAACCGTAAGAATCCTACAATTGCTGCGCTTAACACTGAGTTTTTAGCATTTAAAACCTTCGTTTGTAACGGACTCTTCGTGCTGCGCGCCGAAGTTGATGCTCTAAAACTTAACATAGATCGCATCGAAATGAGATTCCGTGGCAAAATGTTGCTTGTACATGGAATTCCAGAGGAACCCGGTGAAGATACTAACGCCAAGGTCATCTCCAGTCTTGCCAACAAGTGCAAAGTACCATCTCTGACCGCCAGCTCCATTGCCGCTAGCTACCGGTTGGGCAAGGGAGTCAAAACCAGCAAGCCAAGACCCATCGTAGTAAAATTTACAAATTCCCCAGTTCGTGAAGCACTATGGAAAAATAAAGTCGCTCTCAAAGGTTCCAAAATAACATTGTCTGAGTTTTTAACGAAATCCCGGCACGAAGTGTTCATGGCCGCAAGGCAAAAGTTCGGCATTTCAAATTGCTGGACCTTGGACGGTGTGATCCGGGTTGAAACTCCGGATGGTAAAATACTCAAAGTAGAAGCCTTGGCTGAACTTAACTCAATCTCTTCAAGCACTGAAAACGATTAACCTCACTGTGTTTAGAGTTGTTATCTTAATCCCATAATTACACAACACTCAGCACCAAGTTTTGTTTATAATTTAATATTGTTATTATTTGACTGCGATTTGAGGCTCGCGACGCGCACGAATCACCTGTCGGTGACAGTAATTACAACTAATTATACTATCGATGCGTGAGCGTCGACGGGCGCATACTCATTGTACCTATATCCTAAGTAACCGGTTCTTTTGAGTTGTTTTTAAAAATATAAAGAATTAGATTATTTTATATGATTTATATAATGTGTATATGAACAACGAATGTGCAATTATTATGTTTTCAGTCTGTTTTTTTACAATTTAATATAATTTGTGTCTTTATTATCTTTTAAATGCAGATTAATACACTAATAAAATATATGACATAGTTATTTATTCAGTTTAATGTTAATTTTCTTAACGTTTCTTGCGTTTAGTATGTATCATGTTTAAAATTATGATTGGTGAATATTTAAATCATGTAGGTAGGTACTCTTCTTATCACATAGGACCAAGTAAATATAATATTTCTGAACAGTTTTGTGTAATTAACCAATTACAAAATGTTATATGTTAATATTTAGCTGTAAGATTATAATATTCTTGGTGTCACTAATATATTTCTTCACTATCGCTTAAAAATAAGAACTGTGTTACCTTTAAATCCTTGGTTTTGCCTTCACTACATGTGTTTTTAATTTTAACTTGGTGCTGTTGAAGTTGTGTGCATTAGTAAATGTATTTTAGTGTCTTTTAATTTTTGCATGTATTTCAGCGAACCTCTTCTACACTGCCGGCGTGTGAATTTGGAAAATACATATTTTTATATATATTATACACCATTTATTACAATTATAATTATTTTATTTTATATTCATTAATTATTATTTTATTTGTATTTATTTATATTGATTAATGTTACAATCAACTAATGATGATAGTCTCCTGTCTAATAATAGCTCTGAATACGAGTCGTTGCCGTCAGATGATAGTTTCCACAGTTTGCCCCCATCCTTAGACTCACAGCTAAATTCCACCTTTTCTATGTTTCCTAAAAACTTCAATGTAGTGCATATAAATGCCCAAAGCATTCCTGCGCACTATCCGGATTTATTAGGTACATTTTCTGACATACCACATCTACATGCTATCCTTGTGTCTGAGTCCTTTTTGAAACCTTGCCTTTCTTCTTATTCCTACTCCTTACCTGGTTTCCGTTTAGTACGTAATGACAGAACGGGCAAGGGTGGAGGTGGAGTAGCTATATACCTTAAAAGCCATATTCCCTACAGTGTCATTAATACCTCTCCATCCCAATACTCAGAATCATCTGAACATTTACTTCTGGAGGTTCTCCTAGGTCACAAAAAGGTTCTGTTAGGTGTATTTTACAGCCCTAACCTACATATTGACTACTTCAGTTCTTTTGAATCGATGCTTGAGTCACTGGTTCCGATATTTGATCACACTTTAATTTTGGGTGACTTTAATACATGTCTCCTTAAAGCGGACACTCGTTCTAAAAGATTGCTTTCCATCGTTGAGAGCACCAACCTTAATATACTGCCTTCAGCTGCAACTCATCATGCACCTCACTGTCTACCGTCACTATTGGATCTTTGTATGGTATCTTCTCTTGATCATGTGGCCACTCACGGTCAGTTTTCTGCTGAGGCCTTTTCTTACTACGACCTTGTCTTTCTGTCCTATAAGATCAGATGTCCTAAGCATAAACCCCGAACAATCTTAAGACGTAGTTTAGACAGTATAGATAGACAAAAGTTTGTGAATGACCTTAGCAGTTCTAACTGGGACACGGTGCTTAATGCTACTACAATAGACTCGAAGTTGGAAAACTTTAACAATATTATAATCCACCTATTTGACGTCCATGCTCCACTTCGACCTGTTCGCCTTAAACACCTCCCCGCTCCTTGGCTTACAAGTGACATTAAAATCATGATGACCAAACGAAATGCTGCGAAGGTTAAATATAAACACAATCCTTCGGAAGAAAATTGTCTTCGGTATAAGAAATTACGTAATCGCTGTAGTAGGATGTGCCGAGACGCACAACGTCTCCATATACATCGCTCAGTTGCAAATGGTAATCCTAGCAAGGTTTGGTCATTTTTGAAAACCCTAGGAATCGGTAAATCTAGGTCTGCTCCACAAATCAAGGTTAACCTTGACTCACTTAATCATCATTTCACCACCGTTCCCCCTATAGCTAATAACCTAAAACAAGCTACACTGCATGCTCTAGGTACCTCCAAAACATCTGGAACATCTTTTTTCTCTTTTAGGTCTGTAACTGAACGAGAAGTTGAAACAAGCATGAGCGCTATTAAATCCAATGCAGAGGGTATCGATGGCATAAGCCGTCGAATGATTGAAATTGGTTCAGAGATCCTCATTCCAATACTCTGCCATATTTTTAACTTTTCGCTCAGTACTGGTTCCTTCCCGAGTTGCTGGCGTACTGCAGTAGTTGTCCCTATTCCAAAAACTGATCCTACACTACCCTCCCATTTTAGACCCATCTCCATTCTCCCATACCTTTCCAAAATTCTCGAACGTCTTGTTTCAAACCAGCTCAATTCATTTATTAATTCTACAAAATTTTTAAGTATATATCAATCTGGGTTCTGTGCAGGACATAGTACTACGACTGCACTAGTCAATGTTTCAGATGACATCCGTTTAGGGATGTCCAACCAACTTGTGACTGCGTTGGTTCTCCTGGACTTCAGCAACGCTTTTTGTACAGTTGATAGCGATATTTTATTGGCTATGCTTCGTAATATGCTCGGCTCTGACAAGGAGATTGCGTGGTTTAGTAATTACCTCGTCGGTCGACAGCAATGCGTCCGCGTAGATGGTAGGTCCTCTGGGTTATGTGACGTGGTTGCCGGATTGCCACAAGGCGGTGTACTTTCTCCTCTCCTTTTTTCAATATTTATTAACTTTTTAACCCCCTTGCTTACGTGTCATTACCATTTATACGCGGATGACCTCCAAATCTACTCTCAAGCCGACATTAAAGAAATAGATTCACTTATCTGCAAAATAAATGATAATCTTTCTAAAATTTACAACTGGAGTTTATCTCATGGGCTCACAATTAATCCGAACAAATCTCAGGCAATTATTATTGGTGGTGTTAAACAGATGAATAAGCTCAAACAAATTACAGTTCCTCAAATCTTTTTAAATAATGTACCCTTAAATCTTACTAGTGTCGTTAAAAATCTAGGTGTCTGCTTTGATTCTTCCTTGTCTTGGGCACCTCACATATCTGAGATTAGCCGAAAAGTTTACGCAGCATCTGGGTCACTCAGAAGACTAAAAAATGTGCTACCTATAAAAACAAAGATCGAACTTGCGCAGTCGCTACTCTTCCCGATCCTTGACTACGCGGACGTTTGCCTCATTGACCTCAATGAGGAATTGATCAATAAACTCCAACGTATCCAAAACCTCTGCGTTAGATTCATTTACGGCTTGCGCAAGTTTGATCATGTAACTGAGTACAGACGTCAACTTAAGTGGCTACCCATCAGACTGCGTCGCGAGGAGCATATATTGACTCTCCTATACAAAACTCTGTATGACCCTCGTGCACCAGTATATCTCAGGGAACGTTTCAAATTTCTTGGTGCTAGTCACAACCTTTGCCTTCGCTCTGATAGGGACAACACCTTGGAGACACCTCTTGCCCGATCTGGCTACTACTATAATTCATTACCGTAAAGGCCACAATCCTTTGGAACTCACTGCCATCTGACATACGACACTCCAAATCAATTGCAATTTTTAAATCAAAATTGCACAAACACTTTCTACAAAATGACTAGATTGTAACTATATTTATGTAGTATATATATTAATATTTATTATTTTTATGCATAAGTACTATGTATGTATATATGTATGTATTTTCATGGTTTAGTTTATGTACAGTATGTATTTGCAGTTAATTTCTTATATTTTATGTTCACTTATTACCACTTCCGCTTACATTTAAGTTTTCCTTTGACACAAAGGTTGTCTGGAAGAGATCGCTTTAGGCGATAAGACCGCCTTTGCCCACACTCTGTCTAACCGTTTTTATGGATATGTCTTTTTTTTGTAATTTGTGAGCAATAAAGTGTTATTATTATTACTAGCTTTTCCCCGCGACTTCGTCCGCGTGGAATAGTTACTTTGGGATATCGCTAAAATTTACCCGCGACTTCATTTACGTAGAAGAAGCGCTTCCACCTCACGACTGCCCGCCCGCTCCGCGCTCCTTACTATAGCGCGCATGATTATTTTATTACTGCGATATCTTCTAAAATACTCATTGAAATCAAATGATGTAAACGGCAAATTTCTTCTAGATTAAATGCTTGTAATGAATAACGTATTTACTTGGATAAGGATTAATATAATCTTTATGAAAACACCTTCACAAATAATGCTTACTTTTAGAACAAATTTGGTAAGTATAAAAAGGTTATAGTGAGCCAACCTTAAAAGATAGACATATACTGTCGCGGACTTTTTTTTAGAACTTTTAAAGGGGAACAATTCTGCCATACATCATTTTAGCGAAACTTTAACCGTTTCCGCAGCGTACGTAGCGAAAGCTCTCAAAAGGAAAAAAAGACCCCCGATTTTGTAACATTCTTGATTGGTACTCCGCTCGTATTGAGTTTAGCATGATGCTATATAGCCTAAAGCCTTCCTCGATAAGTGGACTATCCAACACAAAAAGAATTTTTCAATTCGTACCAGTAGTTCCTGAGATTAGCGCGTTCAAACAAACAAACAAACAAACAAACATTAGTATAGATTATTATTAGTAGTGTGTTTACGCGGCCATACATAACTAACTTACATTACTTACATAACAGAGGATAACTTTAGTGCCTAGTAGTGTAGTATACTTATACAGTTCGCGCTGTTCTCCGACGCTCCACTTCACGTATTTTAAATAATTTATATGGGGGCACAGTAATTCCCCCGCCAAGTCAAACCAAGTCGATAGTTCACGGTAGTTCCTCGCCAAGACAAGGTTATTCTTATATTCATTTTAGTTTGTTTTCGCAATGCCTCCCAAAATGAATCCAGAAGCGCAACTAAAAATGTTACATGCAAAACGGGACAGCATATTTGCTCGTATGCAATTGATTTGTGATACCTCAGACAAAATAGCAGATGAAACAATCAAAGATATGTTTTTGTGTTCGATTGAAACCGTGGATACTTTACGCTTAGACTTCGAAAATGTACTAGACAGAATGAACACCCTTGAATTAGATTTGAACCCCGAGTTTTTGGTTAATTATGACGCATTGTTGTCATTTGAAGATTTAGTTTGTCGCATAAAACGTGTTTAATCGCGACTACTTATTTAGATCAAATATTTAATTTGAAAAATATTTTAACCAATAATTAGCACTACTTAGAGGTTTTTGGACATATTTGTAACAGCTGTTCGCGCCTTAAAAAATCTTGAGGTCGATGACCTCACCAACTTTTTGTTTTTATACATCGCATTACCAAAGTTAGTTTTTGGACATATTTGTAACAGCTGTTCGCGCCTTAAAAAATCTTGAGGTCGATGACCTCACCAACTTTTTGTTTTTATACATCGCATTACCAAAGTTAGATTCTGAAATAGTCCGTTCATTTGAAATGGAGCAACGTAGCAACACTAATATTAAATTCGATGATCTAGAACATTTTATACGAACCCATATTCAAATTTTGCAACGAACGTCGACAAAGCCGGAAACGAAAAGGTCTATTAATAGTAAAAGTAGCAGTCAACTGACCAAGTCAACACATACGTATGTTAATACGGTTTCGAAAATTTCTCATTCGGAAAAATGCACTTTGTGTACTGGTCAACACGATCAGTTTTACAAATGTTCAGGGTTCCTAAAACTCAAGCCTAGTGAACGTTACAGATTTGTTCGTAATAATAATTTGTGTCTTAACTGTGTTAGTGACATACATCACGCTTCGGCTTGTAGTTCTAATAGTTGTTGTCGTAAGTGTGGTGCCAAACACCATACTTTGTTGCATTTCGAAAATAATTTCGCCTCTCATGCGCACGCTACCGCTGTGCTCAGTGGTCGAGCGCTGACTGCGCCGCCGCCACCTGAAATCGTACCGCGGCCGCAACGCGAGCGAAGCCCCGCCAATACGTGTACTGATATGCGTCCGGGCAAAAATGTGGCTTTGTCTTCATTATCGGACTCGCGCACTGCAGCTACAGTGCTTCTCGCGACCGCTCGAGTTATTGTAATTGATTCTTATGGAAATGAACATAACGTTCGTGCCCTTCTAGAGAGCGCATCGCAGAGTAATTTCGTTAGTGTAGATTGTTGTCGTCGTCTTGGTTTGAACATCAATACCCATAGTACCTGTAATGTAGTGAAAGGTATAGGGGGTTCCACAAAATCTATCCAGGGTTCCATACACATTAAATTCCATTCGCGTTTTGATTTTAATATTAGTTTTAGATTCGTTAGTAGTTGATAAAGTCACCGAACTTTTACCCACTGTCACAGTCAATACGTCATTATTGACCAATTTTAGAAACTTGCCTTTAGCTGATGACACTTACGCCGTTCCAGGTGAAATTGATTTGTTAATTGGAGCTTCGACTTTCCCGCACCTCCTGTTACAGCGTAAGATCCAGGGTGATCCGTCGCAGCTAGCACCGCACGCTTTGGAGACAGTTCTTGGTTACATTGTTGTTGGATCCGCACCCGCTAGTTTATATTGCAACTCGCCCGTATCATACTGTTGTACGGCCGAACCGCTAGATGCTGTTGTTCGTAGATTTTCTCCAGTAGTTAGCCCCGCACCATTAGTCGGCCCCGCACCAATAGTTGGCCCCGCACCAGTAGTTAGCCCCGCACCATTAGTCGGGCCCGCACCAGTAGGCACCAGTAGTTAGCCCCGCATCAGTAGTTAGCCCCGCACCATTAGTCGGCCCCGCACCAGTAGTTGGCCCCGCACCAGTAGTTAGCCCCGCATCAGTAGTTAGCCCCGCACCATTAGTAGGCCCCGCACCAGTAGAAAAAACACCTAGTTTATTGTTAGCAAGCCGGGTCTCATCTTGGTCATCGCTCTTACGCAGTGTCGTTTTTGTTCGTTGTCGTTTGGTAAAAATTCTTCCTCTGCAAGAGCACATTAGTTCTAGCGACCTAAACAAGGCAGAAATAGTAGTACTTTGTGAACTTCAACACTATTACTTTGAGTCTGAATTTAAAGGCTTGGAGTCGAATAAACCTTGTAGTCGTTATTTTCAACATTTGAAACCATTTTTAAAATATGTACTTATTCGTGTTGGTGGTCGATTAAACCAATGTGGATTAAGCTATGATCAAAACCACTGTATAGTTCTCCCGCGCAGGGATCATGTTGTCAATCTTTTAGTTGAATATTACTATAAGGTAAATTGTTACGCTGGTCCTGATTTGCTTATGTCGATCTTACGGCAGAAATACTGGATTATTTCTGCATGTAATTTGATCCGCTCCATAGTTCATAAATGGATCCCGTGTTTCATAGCTAATATCAAAGGTTTAAAATCGCATTTGTTTCTTTCCCTTGAGGAGTTGAGAACCGTGCTCACTCAAGTCAAGGCGGTAATGAATACCAGACCTCTGTGTAGGACATTGTTTAGTGATCCCTCGGAGCCTCTTGCATTGACTCCAGCGCATTTTTTGAATATGACACCGTTAAAATATTCTCCCGCTGTAGAAGTAGATGAAAATCGGATTCATCTTCTGTCGCACCACGCTTTATTGAATAAATTAGTTCAATCGTTTTGGAAGCGCTGGAGAACAGACTTCTTGCATGCCCTGCAGTCTAGACAAAATTGGAATATTCCGTCAAACCCAACTACTGACGGTACTGTTGTTATTCCTTTGACGGAGAATACACCACCCTTGCATTGGCCACTGGGGGTAGTGGAAGAGACTTTTCCGGGGTCTAATGGGATCACTCAAATAGTACGTTTTAGAACTGCGACTGGCTCGTATTTACGTCCAGTTGCCTTTGCCCTTTGCCTAATTAACATTAGTACACAAAAATAGTAATCTTAAGTTAGATTAGTTTGGTTAGATTTAGTTTCCAATGTTAATAGTATTTAGTTTATTTTGAAGGTATCCCTTCAAGCCGAGGGGAATGGTTGCACCGAAGTCGCGTTTGAATCCACCGCGTAAATATTTGTATAATCGCTTATCTTCTATGTGAAATTAATAAGTTAGATTTGACGTTGTACTCACTTCCTAGTCACATCTCCCTTCCACACATATACCTCTCGTGCGAAAGAGAACGAGACGATTGATGTCCTCTGAGGACCTCCGGCAAGAATGGATATCGTGTAATTATTAGACCGCGGCAGTTAGTTGCAATCTGAGCTACTTTGAAGATGGTCTATTAGCGCATAGCAAGAACATTCTCTGTGTGATAGAAAAATGGCCGCCGTAAACCGCGCTCCTTGTAATTAATTGTTTAATGGACAACGGTGTGATTGTATTACGAAATAGTGATCATCGTCGTGAAAGTGAGTGCAAGATTACCAGTTCCACCCGACACCGGCTACGAATCCAAATTCGGAATTCTATAGTGTTACAGGTGTAGTTAAAAAAACCACAAGACTAAACTTAGGCCTTTACATCCGTTAATGGATGATTTATACAGTATTCTCCGAGCGAAGTAACCACTCTTGAAATACTGCAGTGCCTGGGACAGTTGGTTTTTAAATGTCGTATGTTTGCCCAAGCACATACGGCATTCTCACAACATAGTCAGCCTAGTCCAGAGGAATGAACTAGTCAATACGTCTGGGGCCAACTATGTGCGGGTTTCCTCACGATGTTTTCCTTCACCGTAAGAGCGTCCGTATGATGTACTTGAGATCTGAAAAAGTCTCATTGGTACACGCCACAACCTGGGATTTGAACCTGCACTCTCTCGAGTGCGAACCAAACGGTCTACCCACTAGGCCACGGAGCTCGGTCCACCACAAGACTAACTGTAACAATAATTTATTTATTTAAAAAAATGACTAGAGAAGGGACGTGGGTGGTCTAGCCGATGATGTCTGGTTCAGCCTTTGGGTTAACGGGGAGACTAGGGGCAAATTGGCACACGGCACTTAGCTCGGTAGGAGGTCCGTCTCCAACAGCTCCGCAGTCCGGTGTTGAGGGTCTGTCTGCTGCCACAGGCCGGAACGAAAATCAGACCGACAGATCTGGTCTTGGTCTAGTTGCTCCCTTACTGGAACAATGGTTTCAGACCGGAACGTAGGTAGTCCAAAGAAGCTTCTGGGGCTTGTACCCGGAACTTAGAACCCTAAAGACGGGTTTAAATTACTTGAAAAATAAAACGTGGAATAAAGTTACCACTATCAAATAATTAAAAAAGGTGACCAGAATAAGAAATGGAAAAAAAGCTGTCATTCGTGCGTCAGGGTTATATACCCGACCTATAATAACTTTTTTAAAGTTGACTACACACCTAAGAGTTTTTGCCAATTTGAAGAAAGTTAAGACGCAAACATTATTTGAGTTATTAAGTAGTATTACATAATAAAGCAAAACCAGTGTATTTGAAGTTGTTTATAAAGGTTATGTAGTGTTTAAATTGTAAAAGAATTAGATTCAAATCAATAAATCGATATTGGATCCGTAACCGTAGTTACTTCAATATACCACAGATGGCGTTGAGGGTAACGACTTGAACAAATTTAATGACTAAAAATCTATAACCGTAGTTTTTTTTTTTTTTTTTTTTGATATCGCAGGGGAAAGGTCGTTACGCCTTCCCCGGGAGGGGTATCCCGGGGATATGTGGGACTCCCGACGCGACTCGCCGGTTTACCCACTAAAACTGAACCTGCGGATTGCCATCAGCCGCTATAATGGGAAGTGTCCCGGATCTGTCTAACACAGGACACCCCCCGCCACCGGCCGGTCTACCTCTATAGGGACCGGACTTCCACCACAATTAGGGGCCACTCCGACAACCTGGAGTGTCCCCCTCGGCGCCAGGACTAGCCAAGCCGGGGAGGTTCCCATCCTCTCCCGGAGCCCCGGTTGGACAGGAGACTATTGGAGGAGGTTCGCATAGCGACGCCTCCTCGCTCCCGTCCTACGCCGGCGGAGCGGAACAGAGGATGGATCGTTCTCTCTGTCCCGCTCCGCGGCCTCTTTCTGCGAAATGACGGCTTCGCAGAAAGAGACCGCCGCCTGCCAGGCCTCATCGCTCTCGAGCATGCAGCGCACCAAACTCGAGAGCGAGAGGTCCCGCCCAAGCACTGCCACGAGATCGTGGCGCTGCACGGCCCATCGGTCGCACACCTCAAGGGTGTGCTGGGCCGTGTCCTCCGCAGCGCCACAATGGTGGCAGGCTGGCGTAGGCTCCCTGCTGGCAACCTTACACAGGTACGCACCGAAACATCCATGCCCGGTGAGCACCTGTGTAAGGCGGAAGGTGAGGGGTTTCCTCTTGCGGCGCATCCACGCCGCAAGGACTGGACGCAGTGCCGCGGCCGTATGTTGGCCGTACGGCGACTGCTCCAGGACCTCACCCCACCTTCGTAGCAACCACTGTTGCCCCAGCCTCCGCACTCGCAAGAGCTCCTCCCAGGTCGGGGACTCGCCGGAGTGTGCCCTCCTCTCTGACGCGAAGAGGTGCACCTCGGCGAGCACCGACGCCTGGAGCTCCCACAGCGGATCTCCAGCCAGGGCAGTGGCTGCCACCCAGGAGACCGTACGGTAACCCCTGATAACCCTCACCGCTATGACCCGCTGCGCCTTCCGCAGCTGGGCCTTATTGCGAGCGGTGAGGGAATCCGCCCAAATAGGGGCTCCGTACAAGGCTATACTCCGACAAACTCCGGAGTATAGCCGCCTGCAGGCTTCGCTGGGCCCTCCTATATTAGGTAGGAGTCGGCCCAGCGCTGACGCCGCCCTCACGACCTTCGGCCCCAGTTGTTGAAAATGGGGGCCGAAGGTCCACCTCCCGTCTAGGGTGAGTCCGAGACACTTAAGGGTTGGACTCACCCTGACCTCCGTCTCTCCGATAAGGAGTCGTGCTCCGGACGGGGGCCCTTTCCTCCCGGGTCCGCGGAAGAGCAGGGCTTCGGTTTTGTTCAAACGTACCCGAAGCCCCAACCGCTCTATGCGGCTGACTACGAGGGATACTCCCACCTCGGCCAGCCGCGCAGCCTCCTGGTAAGTTCGTCCCCGGGACGTGACATAGGTGTCATCCGCATAGCAGATGACACTCATCCCGGGGAGAAGGCTGCTTCGCAGGACCCAGTCGTAGCCGACGTCCCAAAGGTTCGGGCCCAGAACCGAACCCTGGGGGACGCCGCACTCGACTCTCCGCCTCTCTATGGACCCCGCTCGGTCCTCGTACACGATCTCCCTATCGGAGAGATACGCGTCCAACAGCCTCCCGATATACGGAGGCACGTCGAAGAAATTCAGTGCCTCCCGTATCACGCTGTGGGGAAGGCTGTTGAAGGCATTGGCGATGTCCAACGACACCGCCACCACCACCTCCCTCCCGCGTTCCGCCTCATCTGTCACCGACTTGAGGCGCCTTATCGCGTCGACGGTCGACCGACCGGCCCGAAACCCGAACTGCGAATCTGACAGCCCGGGCCCCGGGCCTTCCTCCAAATGCTGAACAAGACGGGAGGCTAAGACACGTTCGAACGCCTTGCCCGTCTCGTTCAGCAGTACAATCGGTCGCACCGCCGACGCACAGTCCGGTGGTCGCCCGCCCTTTGGCAGCAGGACGAGCTGACCCTCCTTCCATGCCCTCGGGAACTGACCGCACTGAAGACAGCGGTTAAACAGTTCCCGAAGGCTATCTCCGAGGTGCACGAGAGCTATCGACAGAACTCTCCCGTGCACCCCGTCCGGACCGGGCGCCCTCTTCTTGCTACGGAGGCGGGACAGAACCGCCTCCATCTCTGCGTCGGTGACAGGTGGCGGAACACCCTCCTCCATCGAGTTCGGCGTCCGTCGGGCCATCCGCGGCGGAGCAAAGCCTACTGGGGGGTCCGGGAACAACTCCCGGACGATGTTCCCCAGTAGCTCTGGCTGGAGCGTTTCCGTCAAGGGGGCCGACTGGGCGCGAAGTTTGTCTCGCGCCCGTTTGTACGGTCGGCCCCAGGGGTCGTTCTCGATCCCCTCTACCAGCTCCAGCCACGCTCGCTCCTTGGCCCGACTGATAGCCAGCTGCAGGATCTCTCGTTTCGCCCTGTAGACCCTGTACAGCCGGCCATCCCGCTCTTCGTCCTGGGGGCGGCGCCGCCTGCTGCGAAGATAGGCGCGACGCGCCACGTTGCAGGCGGCACGAAGGTCAGCCAACTCCACCGACCACCAATATACCGCCCGCCGAGGTGGGGGAGGACCCCAAATTCTTGGCATGGCTGCTCGGCAAACGCTAGTAAGCACGTTGCCGAGACAGCCGGCCATTTCCTCCACTCCCATTCCCTCGCAAGACGGGAGGCTCCAGCGACCGATGATGGCCGCCTATAACCGTAGTTACTTCAATATACCATAGATGGCGTTAAGGGTATCGAAATGAATTAATATAATTACTAAAAAATGTAACTACGTTACAATAGCAGGTTCCACGCGGTCACCCCTCAGAAGCAAGACAAAGACAAGGTACTGTGCATTCCTTCATAGATCTTCGAACACTCTTGCCACTGGCCTGGTCCATCAGTTCGAAATTTCCTATCTTGAGTATAACGTCCAAATCTCGCATTAATTATTAGTAAAAAGGTTAACAGTCCACTAACGCGCCACCATACCTAAATTGCGCTTAACTTGTCCCTCGGCCGAGGCTCGGCGGGGGTGACCGTCTGGTAGTCGCTTTTGCGCTTATTTCGTGTCACAATGCATTGGTGTTAAATGTGGGCTGAGCTCAGCCGTTGGATTTGACAATATGGTAATTGTTCAAACGAGATTTTATAAAACCTTATTTATTTTTTATTGTTTTAAATTGTGAGAGATTGAAGGATTTTATGTTGACGTTTTATATATAAAATTACTGAGCCGAAACGTGGACACTCACCGTAGGCTTGGTTCATAAGTTAAAGGTTGCTCAGCGTGCGATGGAAAGAGCAATGTTAAAGGTATCTCTGGTGGATAAAATACGTAACGACGTTATTCGCCAGAAAACTAAAGTCACCGACATTGCTCAACGAATTAGCACGTTGAAGTGGAAGTGGGCCGGCCATGTTTGCAGACGGACGGACAATCGATGAAGCAGACAAGTATTAGAGTGGAGACCACGCTTAGGCAAACGTAGTGTAGGATGTCCTGCGGCACGATGGACCGATGATTTGAAGAAGGTGGCTGGCAGCGGATGGATGAGGGCTGCCCAAGATCGGAATGGTTGGCGCTCATTGGGTGAGGCCTACGTTCAGCAGTGGACGGCGATAGGCTGATGATGATGATGATGATGATTATATATAAAATTATTGTTCGTGTAGAGTTTTCGAATTGAGAAAAATATAATATTATGAAGAGATGATTTAAATGAGTTTTAATAAAATAACATACAACAAGAGCTGAGCTTATTTTGTTCAGTAATTGAACGTCTGACCTGACAATCTTCGTCGTGTGTTTAGGTATTTGCACGAAAATGACCGTGTAGGCGATGATAGGTGATGCTATTGACATAGAGATGTTGACATTAACTTATGAGATGACGTAGAAGTTTACGTCGAAGTTGACGCAGAAGCTGATGCTGAAACTGCCATTGTGTTATATATTAGTTGTTAGTACTGTGCGAAGTTTTTTGGTTTGTAGCCTGCGGCGCCGCAGGAGGGATACAAACCTAGAGGATTTTGTGTGTGGGTATTGTTTTCCGCGTTGCGTTGCAAATGGAAAGGGAGCAAACCCGATGTGTGAAGTGTTGTTGGGCTCAGGTAATTCAAGGGAGACGGGTGACCCAACGGTCACCCGACTCAACGTCAGCGGGTTTAATCTTGCGAGATGGCAGAGTCTGTCATTGCGGAGCGATCTACAATTCGATACAACGAATTTGAATCTACCACCACAGCAAATTTGCCAATGCTGGTCGACACTTATCACCTGATCCATGCCTTTGAATCATTTGGCTCTTGTTAGCGAGTGGTGGAGAGTCTCGCTGGTGACTTTGATGACATTTGATGACTTTGTGATTTTTGATAACTTTTAATGACTTTAACTATCGGTGACCTAAAACTTATGATACCTTTTAGTCTTCAACTATTGATGACTCTTGTGATTTTTGATAACTTTTGATGACTTTTGAACCATTGGACTTTTCAGAATTGAGAAGCTGCCGGAAACTACAAACGTAAGGATTACTCGTCAGGGTGGACGAGCGTAATGATTTGATAAATTGCACTGAAAGGTTCCTTCGCGCAGATACACCTACATTCTACAGCCTATTTATTCGCCCGAGGACGTGCGATCGTCAGTCCGGCCGTGTAGGCGCGTGCCTACATTTACAAGATAATGTCTGTTTTACCGTCATACATTGATTAATATGATAAAACAGTATCGTACGGACAAGCGTTGCCATGACAACGCTGGTAGAACGTCAGAGATATCTGGCTGTGGTACGTTCAGTTTTTAAGAGTGTCGTGCGTTGAGCGCTATAGATCGGTCGCGCTCCGCAATACACTCTCGAAGCAAAATTTATTTTTTTGCGAATCGCGCGGTTGATTTGCCGCTGCACGTCAGTCATGGCGCTGGTGGCCAACGAGTTGCTGGCATTCATCCAGCATTCCATCGACACCATGGACGAGGTCAGCATCATGCAGATCTGCAAGTCAACCTTCAGCAATGAAGAGATTTGTAAGGGTAAGCAGCTGCTGTACAAGACGCTCGGCCAGAGCGCGAACATGCCATCACGGAGGAGAGATGGCGGCGAACGAAGCGTGCAGGATATCATCTCCCTGTTGAAGCAGACGGATCCAGACGACGTGCCGGCCTTTGTGGCGAAAGATCTCCACAAGCTGCCGGTGGTTACGATGGACCACGTCGACGTCTCCAGCCTGCTGAAAAACTTCAACAGCATGAAGGCAGAGCTGGACGAGATGCGAGGTAGATTGGATGCATCGGAATCTACCATCCGTGATTTGCGTAATGAATTATTAAAATTAAATTTTAATAATTCATTAAGTAGGTCACCCGAGCATTCAACTGCCTTTGTAAACACACGTCGTGGTGGCGCGCGTGCTGACACATCGTTTTGCGTGTCAGCGGAATCCGTCGAGTCGGCGATCGCCGCCGCCCCCGCCGCATGCGTTCCCCTCCGGGTCACGCTGACGCCGAGTCAATCGAAAACTCAGCAGCGAAATTTTGCGAGTGTAGCCGCTTGCCCCGCACCTCCCCTGCGGGCTAAGACAAAGGGGGAGGAAGAGAGCCGCAAGGCCACAGAGAGCCGCAAGGCTACGGAAAGCCGCAAGGCTGAGCCTCCTCGATCTGGCAAGGACGAGAGCAGCAGGTGCGATTAGGAGGGCTTCACACTGGTGGAGAGAAAAAAGAAGAAGAAGCCCGCCGCCCACAACCACCGCGGCACCGCACCCTACGTACCCGAGCTGCGCCTGCGGTGTGAAGTACCCGCGACGCCGCTGTACGTCTCCCGCCTGCACTGGTCGATGGAGGTCGAGGACGTCGTAGACTACATCCGTAAGAAGACGTCCCTCGCCTTAAGGGTCGAGCGTCTGGAGTCTCGCCACAAGGTCAACTTCAGTTCCTTTGTGGTGAGAGTACCGACGCATCTAATATCGACCTTCGAGGTGGAGGATTTCTGGCCGACGGGTGTGGTTTACCGAAGGTTCCGGGGGAGGCTCCGGAACGAAGCGCGCGTCACGTCGCTGTCTATACGTGACAAAGTGTAGTTTTTAAGTATATAAATAATATGTATGTTAGTCTGTAAGGTATTTATAGTATGGGCCTATGCAGCCTGAAATAAAGGTTATTTATTATTTATTTATTTATTTATTTTATTTAATAATGACTAGCGGCCGCGGGTAGATATTCAACGACGGAATACTTAATATGTCGCGTACCAATTACGGATTATCGGATTTCTCGTGGAAACGTAATATTATAGTGACGTGATTTGTGGTCGTTCATGGGTGTAGGGGTGTTTCCCTACAGGAATGTTGATGTTGAATGTTCTTAAGTCCAAAATAAATCTGAACTCAAGGAATGACGACAGCAATGACCCGTTCAAAGTGTTTATTGTCATTAAAATATAGTAATTACACAGTTTTATAACGTTTGAAAAGTGTACGGTCAGCGGTTATACTAAGCAACCGTTAATGTACGACTCCGCTCGTACATGCTGCAGAAACACAAAAAAAAAAGAGAAAAAATTAACAATGTAAATAAAATATGTTAAAAGTTATTAAGTTAAAAATATTTGTAAATAAAGTAAAAAGTATAAAGTTGAATAAAAGTAAAAAGTTTAAAATTAAATAGTTAAATGTCCTATAAGTTTGTAGTAGAGAACTACGGCGATGTCTGCCTGTTGACCATGCGTCGCGACCGCTGCACCGCTGCCTGCG
Source organism: Glaucopsyche alexis (assembly GCA_905404095.1). Taxonomy (NCBI): domain Eukaryota; kingdom Metazoa; phylum Arthropoda; class Insecta; order Lepidoptera; family Lycaenidae; genus Glaucopsyche; species Glaucopsyche alexis. The sequence continues at coordinate 3,930,187 of FR990063.1, read as the reverse complement.
CCGCCGGGGACCCGTCCTCGGTGATGGAGTTCCGTACGCTCGCGCTCTGCATCTCCACGTCCTGCCGTTGCACTGTGTATTTTTTGTCCAAAAAATTGGCCATGCCTTTTTTTTTGGAAATCTCATACAGAAATGTTATGTAAATAATTTATTAGTATTTACATGCGTTAATATCTTATTATGAACAATAAAAAAACACTTTTTATATTTTTTCAATAAAATTAAAAATTGCCATAACTTTTTAAATATTTACTTAATTGTCTTCTTGATTATTCTGATCGACAATAATCAAAAAACACACAATTTAACCTGATTTACATATTTCTTAAATAAGTTTTTAAAGATTTATTTACGATTTATGTTTTTTTTCTTTATTTTTTTATGAACGTATTTCTAAATATTTGGATTTTATTTTTATACAGAATTGTTACTTAAATGTACTAAAATTTGTGTAAAAAAAATTAGGTCCAAATAATAAAGGGCACTGAAGTTAGAGGCTTCTAAAGTTTTCTATGGTAACTATGGTTTTAGGGTTGTCAATATTTCTATACCAAATTTTTTTATTCATTTGAACTTTTTTTTATTCCTGACTAATACTTAAACAGAAGGTTAGAGAAAATGCATTGAGTCACTAAAGTGACTCGATAAATCGAGAAAATATTTTATTAATGCCGTGAAATATTTTTGAGCAGAAACAAAAAAACGATTACTTTTTATTGCAGTTTTCATATTAATTTGACATGTCAATCCCACAATACTGACTTGGAGTTTTTTTAACAAATTAATACTTTTCTAATGTACACATGGTGACACATTTAAACTCTTTTATATATTTCCGGTATAAAATGGTCTCATATAGGTTTAATTATAACCGGAAATCTATTGTTTAATAGGTAGCCGGTACAGACCGGGTCCGGTTTCGGATTTTATTACCTGGTTTTAGCTGTAACCTAACGAACCCCTTCCCTGCACCACATATTACCTTTAATTGGATTTTAAATAGAATGCCCGTCCGTCTGTTTGTTTTGCTTTTGACTAAATTTTGAAATGGTTGCATGTATTTTTAACCGTGACTTTCACTGGCAGACCGAATTATCAGCATATTTGTTGTAAAAATATTTGGTATTTACAACTGTGGGAGAGCCACGCTTCGGCATGAATGGGCCGGCTCGACCGGGTAAATACCACGACCTCACAGAAAACCGGCGTGAAATAACGCTTGCGTTGTGTTTCGCCGAGTGAGTGAGGTTACCGGAGGCCCATGGGGGGGATTGGGGATTTTAAGGATCAGGAACGCAAGTCGCAGCACCAGAGGAGTTACAAGTGTAACTCCTCTGTTGCTGCGAGTGTCCATGGGCGGCGGTAATCGCTTACCATCAGGCGATCCGTCTGCTCGTTTCCTGGTTCATTACATAAAAAAAAAAAAAAAAAAAAAACGCCGGATAATAATTTGTATACAAAATATTAAAAATTATCAGACTTACATTGAATTTAAAATAAATCTTTAGTATTAAAAAAAAAGGGATATAATTAATCGAGCGAACAAAAAATAAGTTGGCGGCTGCACGTGAGCATACTCTATTACTGAATTTGGCAGCAAATTAATATGTTGGCGACTAAATTACTAAACTGGCGAAATCACTCAGGTGACAAAAAATTCAAAAGTCGGCGGATAAAAAGAGGCGAAATTTAATCCAAATTAGCACCGACATTTATAAGTTGGTGACTTAATTTCCGAGTTGGTGACCATTATACCATATAAGCAGCTATAAAACCAGATTTGGTCGATAAATTAATGGCTGCTAAAAATCCAACTTGCAGGCTACGGAGGCTTGCTAGGTGTCTGGGGGTGCAGAATAATATGAAAATAAAATCTGTTTTGTAATTCCACAATGGCGTACATTTTTGTTATTAAAATTAATAAGGATGTCCTTTTCCAGGTTTCTGGAGGTTCTGATTACAAAATTGTCTTCCAATTTCATTTTCCAATATGCAGAATATTCAATCTTCGTAAAATGTATATAAATACTAAATTAAAAGATCTTGGGGATGCTGATTAGGATTGATGATTATTATTACAGTATGTTATGTAGTTCAAGGTACCAGCTATGTATAGAAATTTTTCAAAATTCAGGATTCATGAATTTTTCTGCTATTCATGAAGAAAATATGCAATTTCCAGGTTTATTGGGGGGGGGGGGGGGGATTTTCATTATTTTTCCAGTAGGATGCACCGTTTCTGAGATAGAAGCGATTATAGAAAAAAATGGCAATGCTGTACTGAGATACGAGGGATGTAGAAATCTATATAAATGTTGGAAAATTCAGGATTTTCGAAAATTATTTCTCCCATCATGAAGAAAATATGATGTTGCGAAATTTTATAAAGGGACGAAATTTTCATTATTTTTTTCAATAGGAATTAGGATGCACCGTTTCCGAGATAGAATCAATTTTATAAAAAAAAAATGTAAATGCTGTACATTGAGATACGAGAGATGTATAAATTTATAGAAATGTTGGAAAATTCCGGATTTTCGAAAAAATTTTTCTCCCAACATGAGGAAAATATGATGTTGCGGAATTCCTAAGGGGGACGAAATTTTCATAATTTTTTCAATAGGATGCACCGTTTCCGAGATAGAATCAATTTTATAAAAAAAACGTAAATGCTGTACATTGAGATACGAGAGATGTATAAATCTATATAGAAATGTTGGAAAATTCCGGATTTTCGAAATTTTTTTTCTCCCATGATGAGGGAAATATGATGTTGCGTGGTTCCTAAGGGGGACGAAATTTTCATTATTTTTTCAATAGGATGCACCGTTTCCGAGATAGAATCAATTTTATAAAAAAAATGTAAATGCTGTACATTTGAGATACGAGAGATGTATAAATCTATAGAAATGTTGGAAAATTCCGGATTTTCGAAAATTTTTTTCTTCCATCATGAGGAAAATATGATGTTGCGGGATTCCTAAGGGGGACGAAATTTTCATTATTTTTTCAATAGGATGCACCGTTTCCGAGATAGAATCAATTTTATAAAAAAACGTAAATGGTGTACATTGAGATACGAGAGATGTATAAATCTATATAGAAATGTTGGAAAATTCCGGATTTTCGAAAATTTTTTTCTCCCATCATGAGGGAAATATGATGTTGCGGGATTCCTAAGGGCGACGAAATTTTCATAATTTTTTCAATAGGATGCACCGTTTCCGAGATAGAATCAATTTTATAAAAAAAAATGTAAATGCTGCACATTGAGATATTAGGAATGTGTAAAGCTATAGAAATGTTGGAAAATTCCATATTTTCAAATTTCTTTTTCTCCCATCATAAAGAAAATATGAGGTTGCGGGGTTACTAAGGAAATTTAAAATGGATGACTTTTTTGTTATCAGAACCCCCAGAAACCAATAAAAGGACACCCATATTATTTTTATAAAATTAAGTATGTTCGCCATATTGGAATTTCAAAACGAATGTCATTTTCGTAATCCAGCACTCCCAAAAACCTTATAAACGACACCCATATCAATTTTACGAAAAATAAATATCAGCCATTTTTAAATTTCAAAATTAATCTACACAATATCTACATCCCCCTAAAACCGAGAAAAATTAAAAATTGGATATTTTGTATGCTCCTTTATGTTTTTTTTTATGTATCCTCGTTTTGCTGCTTGTATGTTTTTTGAGTTACCTACATCAGGGAAAATATATGTGCCTATTTTTAAATTAAATGTGCACTCACAAATTGTCGCCAAAATTCAGTGGTATTATTTAGTCACCAGATTTGTAATTTTTTTGTTCCTTACATTCTTTCGCCAACTTGGTAATTTAGTATTCAATATTCGGTATTTTCACATCCAAAATTTAATTGTTTTGTCGCAAGTAAATACATGCCTAAAAAAATAAGTGTCTGTTTCTGATACCAAAACGATCAAATTAAGAAGGTGCAGAGAAATTGAATGTCACGCGAGCGAAGCCGCGCGCAACTGCTAGGTAATTGAATAAAACTTTGTTTTCACTTGAAATTCCTGAAATATTACTCTACCAAACACACAGGGTTTCGACTAGTACATGTGAACAAGACAATATATTTTTTACTTATTTATATTATTTATGTATATTCAAGGCATGTTAGATTTTTTATGCTGAAATAAATCTGAACACTTAAATATTTAGATCGATACTTCTTACAAATATGGAACACGGCGGAGGTACATCATATAATATGCAGTATAATAAACATAAATAACCAAAAACAGAAAGGTTCAAACCAAATAGTGACCTTGAGCTTCTCAGTATCTCACTGACTTCAATATAAGAGTGCAACAGCAGTGAAGCAAAAGGGAGCAAAGGTACAACGCGAAGAAAATGTAAACTATGGATAACATAATGAATTTCCACGCGGGCGGAGTCGCGGGCAGCAGCTAGTAAGTAAAAAAGACTATTACTATTAATTGTTTTGTTGAAGTTACGAACTTCATTAGAAAAATGAGCATATAAAAACCTACTTCAAATATTCAACTATGCGGTGACAACCCTATCCAAAATAATATAAAATTGAATAACTCCGATGCCCCGCCTCATTTGGATCCCATTTTTTTTTTTTGGGTTATAAGTATCAATAAAAAGAATATTTCAGTCTTAGTTTCAAATCCAAATATGAAACGGCATGGCGTTAAAAAAATTAAAACATAAATTTACAAAATCAGTCATAATTACGTTATCTTGAACAAATAAAGCCTGGATGTTTTTCGCTATCGTAGGGCTTTTAAGACACTATTTAGACCAATTAATAAAATCTTAAAAGAATATCAAACTTTTGAACTATAACTGTTTCTATGTTTTTTCTGGAAACCATAGAAAAATTTTTCAAGTACTAATTTGCATTCTTCTATATGAAATGGGCAGTCGGGTGTTCTCGTCCTGCATTTATAATCACAAATCCTATAAAATTAAGTAATAAAAACGGCATGGCCAATTTTTTGGACAAAAAATACACAGTGCGTTGGTATGCGACTCTGTTCCCATAGAGACGCTTTTTACCCGACTGCCGGGAGGGTTATGTGTTTAGCGCGTATCTTGTATGTATGTATGTATGTATGTATGTATGTATGTAATATTCCTTATTACCTTGTATCTTCAGAACCGCTAAACGGATTTTCACATTTGAGGTATCGTTAGATTCGTCTTAATAGCCCAAGTGTTCTTAGATAGGTGACATTAAAAAAAACAAAATGGCGGATGTTTGACGCCATATTGTGAGGTAAAAAAAAAATCTACCAAGAATATCGAGTGGGGTATCAAAATGAAGGATTTTAAACACTGATTCTAAATATGTATATATTAAAGACTCCATTATAGGGTAAGATATTTGTTACAATATTATCGAATAGCTCAAATGCTGAACGATCAGAAACGTGACAAGTTCGATGCCACGTATCCCGTATTTTTTATCCTCAGATTTTCTAATCCAGTCATTTCCAAATCCAAACAAAAAATAATCCCCTCTCCATGACAACGATTTCCTATGACATCCCTCAACACTGGCATCGAACGAGTCCAAATAGTACTATTTGACGTTTCCAATCACAGACAATCTTAGCTTTAACACGCTCCGACACGGCCATTCTGACAATTCGCACGTCCCTGTGCGAAACAAATCCGTTGACACTCCGACAAGATCACCCTGGCGACTCTGAGATCCTTGTGTGAAGAATATTTATGTGCATCAACGCTCCGACACGGCTATTCTGTCCATGCACACGTCCCGGTGTGAAGCGTCTCACGTCTTCGTTTCAAGTTTCTGAAAAAAACATTTGACAGCACAGTAAAAGGTTCTCACTCGGTCAACCTGACATCGGAAAATTAATAAGAACTGCTTTAATCCATGGACATAACATTTAATTTTCTCATATTCTAACACATCAATACCTCCCTCCTGTGTCAATTACACTCTAATTAACATCCTTCATCTAACCTCTATCTAGTGTTCTCAGAGTTAAGTTTTAATTTACATTTTATACTCTCACATTTTATACTCTTAGATTAAACACACATGAAGTATACAGATACAACACAATATCAACCATAATCTTGCTACCAAATTAATCATGACATGCTTTACCACACACTCCACACTTTACATGTACCATCTCAATATCGAAAAACAATGCTACTATATTCCCATCCGGTAGGCAGCTAAAGAGCCGACTCCATGCGGGCTAACTATGTTCAACCACTGCAGCATTGGTACAATTCAAGGCCACCTCTATCCGGTGCACCTCACTACAAAAAACCACTGGGTTGCCTCCCTCCGGCACCCAGTCACAAGGCCACCTCCCTCCGGTGCACCTCACTACAAAAAACCACTGGGTTGCCTCCCTCCGGCACCCAGTCACAAGGCCACCTCTCTCCGGTGCCTACTCTCGTCAAGTAATGGGCTGCCTCTGTCCGGCACCCAATCACAATCCTCGCTCGCAATCCGCAGTCGCAATTCGCATTCGCAATCTACAGTTGCAACAAAAATATTCACAGTTTACATCTTTTAACAAACAGTTTACAATGTACTTCAAAATCTTAATGTCTTTTGGACCGCTTAGATTATTACCGGATTGAGCGCGCCGAACATCTTGGTGAACTAACTAAACCTACTATTAAACCAAAAGCTAATATCATTTTACTTTAGTGCTAAACAGAGCGTCGTATTGCATTATCATACACGTCACGAACTTTTAACAAAATATTTTTGCATTTAACTTTTTTTTTTTTTTTTTTGAATATCATATCCTTCACAATTCTCCGAGATATAAGGGAATCTTAGTTTTTCATGAAATCGGAGCTTGCACTGGAGCGAACGAAAAGAAAGTTACAATGTCAAAGTATTTCGTATTTTTTTAGCTATACACACTGCAATTAATAATGAAGGGTCAGGTGTTTCACAATACTCCCGCCGAATGTAAGCAGTTGTAACTTGTTACACTAAGTGAACATAACACATATTAGGACGATTACGCAAAAGATTGATATCAATATAAAACTTTTGAATTTTCAGTTTGTGATGGAAATTATACGTTTCTTTCTCATAAATTCAATAATCGTTTGGTCGCAATCAACTTTGGTGCGTTTATAACGACAAGGGTATTCAACTCGAGGTTCATTTTCACGTTTACAGATGAGCAATCGGATTGTTGATGGAAAATAACCATAGCCGTCGCTTTTATTATCATACCAAAAGAGTCATATATGCGTTGCTAGTCGTTAAGATAATCTTTGGTCTCCTGTCGCGCAATTTTTAAGTATTTTTGGTTTTACCTAAGTCCCACAATATTCTAGGCAATTTGATTTTAGCATGTGTAACAATATACATTCGAAGCCCACAAAGTAAACCAAAAGGTCGATTCTACTAATCAAATTCCGTAACAATACAGTTACGATCCAGTCCCGATATTATATTAAAACTGTAAAAATGGCACTCTCACAAACGTCTAACCAACGTCAAACCCGTTTTGATTGGGCACAACTCCAAAAATCAGTTCATGACATCAAGACTACTCATCCACAACTCAACAAAAGCAAACTAAAAGTGTAAGTCAACTACGAGAATTGGGGTTCAGAATAACTGATATTTGACACAGAGATGACTGAATATACCAGTAGTGAAAAACCTCCTCCTGACATTTCATAAGCTTATTTCTACATCTGTTACTTTCTGGTCGATATCCTTTAACTTCATTGGAAGTAACTGCAATTTTAAGTCCACGGTTTTAATATGCGCAAGTAAAATTCAGGCTTCTGAAACTTTGCCATTACTTTCTACTTAAAACTTTACCGATCAATAATTCACAATATTTATAAGATCAAATAGCTCATAAATATCAGATAAAGTAAGATCAGGACAAAGATTGGTGATTTGATTTGATGTTCGTTTTCGCAAACTAGAGTATGTATGTTGTGTCTATATGATGACGTTGCCATAGGTTGACATTTCCGGTTAGGTTCAAGTGGTTCATTTTTCTGAAGGTTTGGGGCCGTTATACAAAATACTCCATAGACCTTAGGAAAACAATTATTATTAGCAAAATCGGATATTAATTTTTTCATTATGCCTGCTTTTTCTTAAAACAGAAACCTATGTTCAGAAGATAGATGATTCGTCATTTCGTTAAATAATAGTAAAAAAAAACAGTCATTCGTATCGTATCGAAATAAGTTGTTATTTCTTTGTTCTAAGTAAACATTTTTTCAATGGCTCGGCTCTGATCACTAACATTCCCAACGCTGGGGCTCGGATCTCTCATCAACTGGAAGTTGCATCAGTCTACTACACTACCTAATCACAGAACACTTATTACGGAGAAGATTGTCGACCTCATACAAAAAAAATTGGGACCAGATAAGCGCCTCTAGTGAACTGCCTCTTAAAAATTTTAACCGCCTTCCAACAAAGGAGGACTACTTAATTGACTATATGAATATGGCGACAAATTTAAGATACGTAATTATAGTTTAAGATATCGTTAAATTCCTCTTTCGAATACAATTTGATATTCCAACAAAACCGATTTACCATCTCCATAAACAATTCATTAATACTGCAGAACAATATATTCATTTTTTTTTTGTTTTTCTTTCGAATGGGGCTACGTTAATGTCATTTAAGTTGTTTTAACTTAATCGGACTGGTGACTGCCATTTGGCTAGTCTTTATGGTACAATATATTAATTATTCGTGAGCCTCATGTACATAAGTCTAGCGTTTTCGATAGCGCGAGGCAGAAGCGACATAGTGTCATCTGTTGTGGTTTTAAGTAGCTTTTATGTAACGTTAACCCTGTAAGACAGAGCGATATATTGAAATGTCGCCATTCTCGTTGCACCGAACTGCCCCCTTGTACCTAATACTAAAACCAAGAGAGAATTTATGCAAACAATAATTATCTGTCAAAATAAAATCATCCCAAAGTACATACGTATCATTCCAAATTAATAAACAATTTCACTTGGTTAGATAATAATCTAGCGCCTGACACATGAATTTTCTACTACTATCTACTATCTATAAGTATCATGCGAATCCTTATTGCAAAGTTAGATTTTGACAAACGGTCAAAACTGTATTTTCAATTTGATCCAAAGGTTGCGAAGTACTATAATTTTATGTTCGTTTTAAATATTCTTTTTACTTTTGTCTCATGAAATCAATTGTAAGTTATTATGTACTCAAATAAAAATGTCATTCGTGAGAACGCGCAAGATCACGCTCCTTCTATATCATAACAAAGATTACTTAAATTTGCAAAATTTAAACAACTATGTCATACATTCTTATAGCATCATTTGCAAAATAGCAGTACATTGTAAGAAGTAAATTATTACACTCATGCACATCGTCTCAGACTTCAACAGGCTACGCGTAGCTATATAAGTAGGTAGGTACACACATATGCAGTCGTTCCATACACAAACTAGTATCTAACCTAAAATCTTAGTTTGAGATGCGCTAACTCGGTTAGACCATGAAGCCATTAGCAACAAGAGAAGCAACATCTTATATGATCTTTATTAGCTAGGTAATTTCGCTATGTGTATCAAAATATGAAAGAGACTTCATAAACAATACTAGATCAATTCTACCAATATTTCGAGAAAAATATCGTAATGGAAGGAATACGCTCACCACAGTTATTGAGTGTCCAAGTTGGAATCTTTATGCCCAATACATTATCCTTTATTCTTATTTACCAACTTAAGAGAGCAGAACTGCATCTGCCACGTGATTTATCGTCAATTCCCTCCAAGTATGTCAATAAATAGTGTCCTTGTCTCCCGCTGTAAAATAAAAATAAACAATACATGTCATATCTCAGAATTGCTATTAAACTAGCTTTGATGTTCTGATGCAGCTCAACGTCTTTAACAAAACTTTTCCTTATGCAGGACAATCAATTGACTTGTGTCCCTATCAACCACAAACAAAGTATTTGCGAGCAGTGTGTTGACCACAGGATCTTATATTCTCTAGTTTTGGCTTTCCATCTCTTATGTTTGTTATTATTATATTTTTAGCGATCAATACAATTCAACTTCAAGTCAAGAATCTTGTGTACTAAGTCTCCGCTACGGATTAACAGTAGTAAATACACTCTTCTGACTCTAGTGTCATTCTGATCGGTTTCGATCTAATATTCTATTACTTTCGTCGGACAACTTTTAGTTTTCTCCACGTTTTGGACTCTACGCATTTGTTCATTTGCGATATAAGCAATTTGCTCATCCTGCGTGTCATTCTCATTCTGCCCTTTGCACGTTATGCTCCGAAGGGTCTTTCTATGTGGGTCGTGATGTTCTTGTCACTTCTGATATTAAAGACTCCATTATAGGGTAAGATATTTGTTACAATATTATCGAATAGCTCAAATGCTGAACGATCAGAAACGTGACAAGTTCGATGCCACGTATCCCGTATTTTTTATCCTCAGATTTTCTAATCCAGTCATTTCCAAATCCAAACAAAAAATAATCCCCTCTCCATGACAACGATTTCCTATGACATCCCTCAACACTGGCATCGAACGAGTCCAAATAGTACTATTTGACGTTTCCAATCACAGACAATCTTAGCTTTAACACGCTCCGACATATATAACTTGCAGTTTTATATTAAATATAACGATAAATAAAAAACAAAAACCCGCCTGCATAGATAACTACAATTCAAAAGCAACTGAAAAGACTGAAATAAAATAAATAATTAAAAAATAAAAAAAACCCGACTGCAAAAAAGACATACACCTAAGCAACGCACTAAAAAGACCGAAACAAGTTTGAGAAAACTGACTACACTATGAGCGAAACCCTAAGTGAAATAATTGACGTTATGTTTGTTAGCAGGCGGGGCCCTTATATTTTTGTACGATTTATAATTTGCGAATGGGTCCCGCCTGCTACCAAACATAACGTCATTTATTTCACTTAGGGTTTCGCTCATAGTGTAGTCAGTTTTCTCAAACTTGTTTCGGCCTTTTTAGTGCGTTGCTTAGGTGTATGTCTTTTTTGCAGTCGGGTTTTTTTTATTTTTTATTTATTCCACGGTACAAGTAGACTAGGCCCAGAATTGTGCTGAGTAGGCCTATACATCCATAACTGGTATAATGGTGCATGTAGTGCGATAAGTTGTGGATGTTCATGTTCTCCTGATTTTTCTTCACTGCCTCGATTTGACTCTGCAGGCTGTTGTAGTCGTAGGTATGGTTCTCAGGAGTAAAAGTAAAGTTTATGCTCTTCAGCAAGATGTTCGTCTCCGATTCTGGCAGCTGCAGCTCTTGTAAATTAATGATATTTAACTCTGTGCGATATGTCCTTGCAGAGTGGATGATGACGTTGTCTCCTTTTAACATGCAGCCCGGCTCCATCCTCAGTATCCCAGTAGAAGTTAATGTTTTTGTCATAATGTTAGTGTCTGGGCAAAAAATGCGCACATCACACTCCCGACAACAGGTGTACAGCCACGCGTGCCGGCCGTGTAACATGATCCAGTCGTCGCTGCAATCAGATGACACGGTGCCGCAGTTTGTTATGTTTCTATTGTTTATTACGTTCACCTCACATAACGTTGATAGCTCCTTTGTTGTTTTATATATAGGTAGGTTGAGCCAATATAATAAATTATTTTCGTTGAACGATATGCAATTCTTATGCACGTCGTTTTCTGTTATAGGCACAATCATGTCCCTTTTGAGGTTTATTGCTGAATACTCAGCTGTCGGTGTTATACGTAATGTAGTTTCGTTATAGATCCTTGGTATAGGTACTACACGATTCAATTCGAAAGGTTCGGTGTTAATAAGAGGCAGCTTGACTTCGAAGATCAAAAAATCCATCAGTCGTACATGCACTCTTGATAGTTTGTACATTTCTCGTATGCAGTTTTCTTGACTGCTGAGGCAAGGTAGTGTTACGTCGACGGGAATTTGAGCCTTGACGATGTTTAGCTGGTTGATAAATTCCTCTGGCTGCAACAAATGTATGTCCATACGTCCACTACGTACGTCCGTAACCAAATCTAAAAGTTGTTGTTGCAAGTTTTCCACGATCAAGTTAGCAGTTAAAATGGTAGCCGTAATGTATACGGATTTCGCATGCTCGTTGGTTATTAGGTTGTTGAGATGAGCCATTTGTTTGCTGATGCTGGCGAACTGATCTACCATAATTTCTTCGTTTCTCTTAATAATGTTGTACTCGCTCTCGATGATCGAAGTGTGTTGCTTGTACAAGCTTAACAGATGTTTCTCGTCTTCTTGTATTTTTTCGATGTCATCGTGGTATTGTGTAGCAAATCGTTCGTCCAGTATTCCAAACAGAGAGTTAGCGACGTATCCCACGCCGTCCACTAATCCACGTTTAGTGCGTTTGCCATGTTCTGTTTTTAACAATGTGTTATAATGTTGTAGTTCATTAACTTCATGTTGCAGCTGACTCGTCATCGTTTAGAAGGCGGGCTCGTCCTTGCACAAGTCGTTTAGTAGGTCGATGTGATATTGAATATGTTTTGAGGCGAGCCAGTATGTTGTTAAGTTATAATAAATGATAATCTTTCATTCATCTTGTATGGTCCGCATGTTTGCCACCTTATCGAAATACAGAGGTTGATTAAGTGGTAAAAGCTTAATACTGCCATCTGTGGTGGGCGTGTTGGTTTCTCCTTTTGTCGGAGAGAGTAAAAACAGAACGCTAAGTAGCGTTAGCATAACGTTTCTTGGCTTTTGTTTTTTGTTGTTTTCTTCCGCTTTTGCTTCAGGTTCCTGTTTTCGTTCTTGTTGCGGTGGCGGAGAGTCTTGTTCAATCGGAAGTAAATCAGTTTGTTGATGGGACGTTTGATGCTGTCATTGTTCTCTATTTTCAGCGTGACCACGCGTACGCGACCATCATTCCCGGGGTGAGTTTGTGTAACTCTTCCCATTAGCCAACGAGTGGGAGGAATGTGATCTTCCTTGACAATGACGCAGTCACCGACTTGAATGACCTTGCTAGCATAGTGCCATTTGTTTCTTGTTTGAAGAGTTTGTAGGTATTCCATTGACCATTTGTTCCAAAAGTCCTTGTGCATTTTTCCACAAGCATCCACCTTGTGCCCAATGTCTTCTACCTCTTGTGACATGGGAGGGGCAAGAGTTTGGTCTCCTATCAGGAAGCGACCTGGTGTTAGGTACTCGAGATCTTCTGTGCTATCTGTTAAAGCCACTAATGGCCTGAAGTTTAGGCAAGCCTCGATCTGAGTTAATAGAGTGGAAAACTCTTCGTAAGTTAGCTTCTGTTCCTCAAGGACGCGTCTTAAGTGATGTTTCATGCGACGAACAGCAGCCTCCCATAGACCACCTGCGGTTGGCTAGGATGGAGCGTTGAAGTGCCACTCCACTCCGTGGTATATCAAGTTGTTTAATACTTCAGTGTCAAAGTATTGTTGTACAGCCTCTTCATGTTCGTGTTGCAAACTTCTTGCTGCGCCGACAAAATTCGTGCCACAGTCGCTGTACATGTTTCTTGGCGTTCCTCGGCGAGCACACAGACGCTTGAAAGCGGCTAAAAATGTTACGGAGCTCAAGTCAGAGACCAGCTGCAGGTGGATGGCTTTTGTAGCCAATCAAATAAAAATAGCGATATAACCCTTTGATGTGGATATTCCCCTGCCTTTGTTTGACTTCACATCGACTGGTCCAGCAAAATCTACTCCAGTATTTGTGAACGGTCGTGATGGTGTGACTCGAGCTTGTGGCAGGTCTGCCATCAGTTGACTTCTGTTTGACGCCTTGAAGCGTAAACAGTTGATGCATCTTAAAAGTTGTCGTTTTACAGCGCTCATTCCCCCAATCATCCAGTATCTCGTTCGTGTGTATGTTAACGAAAGCCTTGCTCCACCGTGTAATGTTATATCGTGGGCCCATTTAATAATTAATGCACTCAACCTGTCGTTGTTAGGCAGTATGATAGGATATTTGCGTTGATAGTTTAAGTTGGAAAGTCCCAGTCGGCCTCCTACACGAATAGTAGGGAATTATTGGGCATTCTGTCCCACCTCCGTTCGCTCGCGGTGCATAAACGAACAGGAGTTATTGAGCATTCTGACACACCGAACCGAACCTCCGTTCGCTCGCGCCCTCGCTCACTTCGGTGTGTCAGAATGCCCAATAACTCCTGTTCGTTTATGCACCGCGAGCGAACGGAGGTGGGACAGAATGCCCAATAACTCCTTTTCGTTTATGCATCAACTGATGGTAAATGAAATGACATGCTCATGACATGCACCTCTGTTCGCTCGCGCCCTCGGTCACTTCGGTGTGTCAGTGTGCCACTTACCGTGGGTAAGATCACGCACCGATCATACTCCTAACTCGTGATCGGTTACGGCCCATGGTAAGATCACCTACTTTTTTACCAAAAAACATACCTCGGCTTAAATATACTAACACACTATGATGTTTAGTATGTTTAAGCTTACATTTCAGGGGATAGGAATTTAGGATCTTATTAGTAAATAATAAACACCAGTTTTTATGCATTTATACAAATAAACAAAATAATGTCTTCGTTTGTGTCATGTAGAATTCTTCGTCATTGATCATCCGATCTGAAAAAGAAAACCGAATTTTATGTACATCCACACTTACATAATAATCACCATTTAGAGTCACGAGTACTTTAAAACTACGACGACGATTGAGGGTGTTTGAGTAATGTTTCATCTAAAAATTATGGATTAATTATGTTTCTAGTAATAACTTTGACTTATTGGCATTCAAATAATCTCGAAAATATTAACGTTATATTATGCAATAACAGTTTTACAGGAAATATATTATGAATTTTTATATTTAAAGGACATCATTCATTTTGGACCAAAAAATGAAAGTGCCGGCCAGAAAAAAAAACTACGATATTCGGATAGAATACACAATTTCTATCATTTTTTACTATGACGTCCAATCTGTGCGCACAACGGTTACGTCGTAATAACATAAAAAATAAAATATTTTTTTATTAATTCTTTGTTGTTAAAAAAAGATTGGAGTGACATTATAATATAAAAAAATATTATATTAAAACTTATTTAGGTACATAATCGCAAAAAAGGATAAACATGCCCAATACACTGGCAGATCTTGTCGCCAGACGTAACTTGAACAGAATGAGAGCACAGTTCCAGCCCATGTCTGCAGATATGGCTGAGTTTAATGACTTTCCTACGCTGACCGAAGAAGAATTAATATTATTTAGCCTCGGTATATATCAGCTGAGACAAGCGAGAAGTTACTATGGAGAGCATGTTCAACCAGATGGAGTTTTTAGCATTGAGCTAAGTGGTGGAATTCCTCTAGAGCTTGTAAGGGAATTGGAGGGAGAGGACTTGTGGTTGATTCGAGGGCGAATACAATCCCGACACATCCGATCTAAAACATACTATGTGTATATTGCTCTGGATAGAACAGCAACCGGGCGTCGAGCAATAAAACATTACTATTGCACATGCCATATAGGAATGAGAACCATCGGATGTTGCTCCCATACTATGTGCATAGTCTGGTACATGGGTTATGCTAGACATGACCCTTACCTCAGCCCACCCGCAATAAGTTTAGATGACGTATTTGTAAGACTAGAAAATGTTTAATTGTACGTCATTAACTTATTATTGTTATTAGCCTTTATTCAGAAGAACAATACATTTATTTTATATACATTACAAAATATTCAAATCAATAATTGATTTTTCCGTTGCGCGGTCTCTGCTTCTGAGTGCCTCTTGGCAATGGCCTCCCCCAACAGCTTCCACTCACATCTCTGACATGCCACTCCACATACACTAGTCCACATTTTGCCAGCCATTTGTACCATTTCATCTTCCCATCTTTTTAGAGATCTGCCCTCTTTTCTTTTAGCCCTTCTGGGATACAAAGATGTTATTATTTTTGTCCATTTGTCTGGCCCTATCAAAATCAAAACATGTCCGGGCCGGACATGTTTTGATTGTTTGTTGTTTCATTTCAATTTTTTAGTTTTATATGTTACATCAGTTACACGTGTCATTTTTCTCAACTCCTTGTTTTCTATTTTGTCTATCCTTTTCTTTCCAAACATACTCCTCTCCATAGCCTTCGGCCCAACTTCCAGCATACTTGTACGAGCTATTGTTAGTGCCCAAGTTTGGCACCCTTATGTTAGAATAGAAACTCCAACCTTTTTATCACAAAAGGATTATTTTTAAATTATTTTATTACGACGTAACCATTGGGCGCACAGATTGGACGTCATAGTAAAAAATGTTAGGAATTGTGTATTCTATCCGAATATATATTTTTTTCTTTCTGGCCGGCACTTTCATTTTTTGGTCCAAAAATGTATGAAACGTGAATGATGTCCTTTGTTATTATTAAAATAACTATTGGTTATTAATTATTATTCTGATTAAATAATTACCTCTAATATGTATCTACTACATAAACCTCATTCAATAAACTAGATACATTTAGATTCAAATTTACTTACAATTAAATAATGCCTGGTCTAATCCTTTTTCTGCGTTCCGCTGTAATTTTTGATGAACTTCTCTAATTTTCAAGCATCTGAAAAAAATAAATATATTTTTTTCCATCAAACAACACACGTAAAAGTGTAATAGTGTTTTATGAATAAGGTAGATATTCATATTATATTACATTATTCAATTAAATTTATAACTCATCCCTGCCATACCATGGTACGCCTGGTCTAATTGCATTAACTTTTCTTTGTAAATCATGAAGCTAATATAGGAAAATACTATTCAATAAGAGTAACACATTAGATTTAAATATTTGATGGGTAACGAATAAATTTAATATATTGGTAATTATTTAATTTTAAAATGTATCAATATAATAAATTATGAATCGTGTTCAAAAACTAAAATATTATCAATTTAAATCAAAACTTAAATAATTATGTAATGAATTAAATCTATAATGAATACAATAACTACTACACTTACTTTTAACTATTCCTTTATCTTCCCATACTTACACTTTTGATGTACTGAAATCACGATGATACCACCGCGTACCGCGTTGCAAATGAACGAGCCAAGACGGGAAATCATACGAACAGACCGACTGAGTCGCTAGGGTTGTCAAACCTACTATATATTATAGTATCCTACTATTTTAAGGGATCAAATACTATGTTTCTAAAAAAATTAGTAGGCGAAACTACTATATTTTGCGTAAAGCAGAATGCAGCCAAGCTAAAATGAATCTTATTCCAATAACGTTGTATTGTGTTGTGTGCGTGCGACGTGATTATTTTATTTTTTCTTTTTTTGCCATTTACTATATTTTTTATTGATAAATAAGTATTATATATGATAGAAAAAAAGTTGGTAACTCTATTAGTCGCACGCAAATACATGCACACACGATGTTCCTGTGTTGAAACGTGAAGTTATCCATCCCAACATAGTGTTGCGATAATTCAAATTAATAGTTATACAAATAATAATCAGTAAGACATGAATAAATTCGATAAGATTTATCCATTACAAATTAAACCATGCGTCAAATTCATAATTAAGTAAAATAAGGAATTATAAACATCGATAGACCGTGTTTGTAAATAATTTTTGAAACAAATAATTGTCACATTGATGTTGTTATACATATTATAATATGTGCATAAATGAATTTAAAGGATGATAATTTTCATAATTTGATTGGAGGTAATATAATCGTGTTTAATACACACAATATTCATTTATAATTTATTGGATTTATAGGGTAAAAACTGATCGCCTCTTAAATTATTTCTTTAATCGCTTCTAGTTCACATCCCTGATCTGGAAAAAACTGCAAGCTGTCAAACAAGAATATAATATTGCACATACGTATTGTAAAACCAACACTCGCTTTATAGTAGGGGAGCCGAAGAGGGGATTTCTGCAGTGACTCGAGCGCGTCAGATTAAGCTTGTGTATGCTTCCCACATGTCTCTAGTTAACGTGGTATAGAAATCAGCTTATCTGAGTGGGGCGTTAAAAAAATATATTTTTAAGTATCAAATTGTTAGATTAAAATAGAGAACGTTGTGTAGACCCCAAAGAAGCTTTTATTTAAAGCACAGACGACTTAAAGTAAAGGGAAAGATATAAAGACTCTTTGAAATTTTCAAAAACTAAAGTCCATATTTTAAAAACAAAGCCTTCTTGATATTTTTTTTTAATCCTGCTTGACGATTACATGCTTGTTTCCTTAAATTGAATGATAAATTACCTTTAAAGAC
Organism: Glaucopsyche alexis; assembly: GCA_905404095.1. Classification (NCBI taxonomy): domain Eukaryota; kingdom Metazoa; phylum Arthropoda; class Insecta; order Lepidoptera; family Lycaenidae; genus Glaucopsyche; species Glaucopsyche alexis. Next base: position 3,911,863 of record FR990063.1, on the reverse strand, counting down.
AATTTTTATATATAATTACTTTTTTTAACTTCTAAATAGCTGCAGTTTGTCACTGCCCCACTGTCATAAGATATGCTCTTAATATTTTTTTCTCCTCATTACTTAATCTACAAAATATACTAGGTCCCCATGACACTCGAGTAACTACAAAATTAGCTTACTCGCCTCCCCTACTATGAACAGCGGCAGAGATACAATTACAAAGCATTTCAATGGAACGCCGCAGCGAGCGCGCAACGTAGATTCTTCTTTATTCAATTTTATTTCATATTCAGCTACATTGATCAATAATAAGGTCGAAAGTTGTAGTAAGACATCATTAGTTTAAATAACGTTTATATTTCATATTTACCATAATATCATCACAATTCACATACACATTAAATATTCGGATTTACTTGCTTATTTAAACAAAATAATTTATTTAATTTTAATCTCTTCTTGGGAATTAGGTATTGGTTCAAGATTAAATTCGCTATAAAAGTATGCAACATTTAACATGCTTAAAAAAATGCACAGATGTATAAAGATACCTAGATTTTGAAAATTTGGATGTATGATCAGTCAAATCAAATCAAACCATTTATTTCAGAAAATTTACATTCCATATTATTAATTATTATTTAAAATCAAGCGAAATTATATAACATTAAATTTATGTCAAAATCGAGGGAAATTATATCTATTAAGAAACGTATATTATATTTATCTTATTTAAGTCTTTTACAATTATATATTTTATATGTTTTACATAGCAATGATCAATCATTGATGATGGATTTCAATCTGAATGACTGCTATGGTGTAATTGTTAACATTAAAACGGACAAACATACGCACATACATTACATTAATCAACTCACGCTTGAAAACTTTTACACATTTTTTGATGACAAAGACCCTTTTCCAACATAAAAGTCGATGCACGTTGGAACAAGTCACAATTTTTCAAGTGGCTTCGCACCAGTCTTCAACTTCAACGAGAAATAAAAGAATATAAAATGTTAGTGAGTATAGAATTAATATTTTTTTTTTTTTGTGATTAATTCATCAAGATGGGAAAATAATTTATATTTCTTCTTTAATAGGTCCGATTCAGAGTTTGAGGCCCCATCTGTGGTGTCGGTAGCACCGAAAAAGAAGTCAAAGGCGTCAAGCAGCAAACGCAAGGCCGGCCCCGAAAAGCAACGCGACTCATCGCCTCCGCTGGAGTTGACCCGCACCTCATCAGACAAAAGTGCTCAACGAAAGCGAAAATACTCCTCGCCGCACGAATTTATCACTACACGGTATGTTCGATTATTATCTACTTTACGTTTGCTGAAATTCTATTTCTGTTTCTGCTGGTTTTTAATTACTTACAAAGTGTCTTTGTAATAGTCAACTGTCAACACAGTCCCAACCACCATAATTCAGTTTGCATACAATGATTTCCTACTTTTTATTATTTATCAAAACTTAGTTCAGTATCCTGTTGAAGTCTGATAAAACTAGGCACCTAATTGTTTACAGCCAAAAGTGAATGTGCAATATACTTATTCCTATTTTGTTTGTTTTCTTACTAATATTTTTTCTCGATTATTTTATTTTAATGATATGTTAATTTTGTATTTTTACAGAACAGGGAGACCGGACTTATTCAATTTGCGGGCTGAGGAAGCTAGTTGCAGTGAACCCAAATCTCGTGGCGGGGAAATAATATCAAGCTTCTCCAGCCGAGTTTCTACGGGAACGTCTCGTCGGACTGCGAAGACCGGTGGCGAATATTTTGTGGACCTCAAGATCTACAAAAAATCGGACTACGTGTCTCACGCTGCTAATGTGCGATACAAGACGGCGCTGGTAAGTGTGAAGCTCCAGTGCGACGAGTCATCATCGTCTTGGGAGGCACTGCAAGGCTTCTTAGGACAAGCTTTTACCGAGTTTGAGGGGTCGGAGCCCGTCCATTATAGTGACAAAAAATAAAATTTATTAAGTAGGTTTACAGTTAATCAATTTATAGTAGAATTAATTTTCTTTTTAATATACTAGAATAGATTTATATCCTTTTTATTTTTTTACATTAGTATCGGTTACTGTATTATTGTTTTGATAGCATTGCCTTTTTTAATAGAATAAAATGCCTTTCTGTTCGACGTGTAACATATCTGTACATAGTAAATCATGGGTAGGTCATTTGCGAAGTAATTCACATAGAAAAAGTAGTCAGACAATAGAATACAGTGATGGTGTAGAAATCGTCAGCTCTGCATTTCGTAATCGTATTGTAACTTATAAGATATTACCTCTTGATCAACTTCAGTTAGCTTCAGTAGATATATTTTTTTTCGAAATTCGTAACAAGTTAAAATCTCTTTTAGATGAAAACCTTATTAAACATTCATGTGTTAAGGTCAATTTCGAACTATTTGGGAGGTTTTTGAAGTTCAACGATAATTCACAAGAAATAAAATCTTTTGGAACCAAAAATAAAATATTACATGGTAATTATGATTTTGAAAAAATATATTTGGAAACAGTTAGTTATTTAAAAACTAGTATAGAGGAATTTGAGGATCGTGACAGTGGGTGGACATTTTTAAATAATTTATACATTGAGATTAATATCAATAAATATCAACCACTTAGCGGTTCGAGTTTTATCAGTTTACCCAAATCAATTCAGGCTAAAAAGGCGTGTTTAAATATTATGAATAAAGATCAGCATTGCTTTCTATGGAGTGTGACAGCAGCCAGCTAAAAATCACCCTGAAAGAATTTCATCATATCCTAATTTTCGTGAATTATTTAATATAAATGGAATGTTTTTTCCAGTAACTTTCCATGACATTAAAATTTTTGAAAAAAATAATCCTAATATTAAATTCATAATTTATGGTTTAAAAAAAAGTAAAACTATTGTTGGGCCGTTGTATAAATCAAACATTAATAAAACATGCAACGAGAAAATTATACATTTGTTGTATCTAGAAAATAATAACACTTCTCATTATTGTTTGATCAAAGAACCTTCTAGACTGTTTAGAAGCCAAGTTACATCTCATCACAGCAAATTGTACTTCTGTGATTTGTGCTTGATATTTTTCAGTACTTCTAAAGAAGTTGAAAACCATTTATGTGGAGGCGTTGTAACTGTCCTCCCAAATAAGGGCTCAGTAATTAAATTTAAAAACTATGCTCGAAAACAAAACATGCCTTTTTGTATTTACGCAGATTTTGAATCGATGCTACAAACCAATACTGAAGCTAACTGTTCTTCTAGCAAAAATACGACTACATTGCACCAACATTTACCTATAGCTTTTGGTTATTATATTGTTTGTCGTGATGACCCTAGTTACAATCGGTACGTATCATATCGAGGACCTGGTTGTGATAAGCAGTTTGTAGATTCGATTCTTAAAGACGTACAAAAAATATTTGATATACTTAGTACACCAGTCCCTATGATATTTTCTACGGCGGATAAGTCTGATTTTGATAATGCCACACGTTGTCATATTTGTGAAAATTTTATTTTTTCGGACAAAGTCCGTGACCATTGTCACGTTACTGGTCGTTACCGCGGAGCTGCGCATCCGTTTTGTAATTTACAGTATAAACGCCCTTCATTCGTCCCCATTTTTGTTCATAACTTAGCTGGTTATGATTGTCATCTTTTTATAAAAGCGTTAGGTGAGGTTCCTGGTAATATTAAAATAATACCTAAAACAAAAGAAAACTACATCTCATTTACCAAATTTGTACCAGTTACGAATAATCAGTTTTTTCAACTTCGATTTGTTGATTCATTTAAGTTTTTGGGAACAAGCTTAAGCAAATTGTCAGAGACATTAAAACCGGAAATGTTTAAAAACTTACAAAATCATTTCCCCGATGAAGATGAATTTCAGTTACTCACTCGTAAAGGCATTTATCCATACGAATATATGAACTCGTGGAAGCGGTATAACGAAAAAAGTCTACCCCCAAAAGAATGCTTTTATAGTTCCCTAACTGATCATGATATTTCTGATGAGGATTACCAGCACGCGTGCTTAATTTGGTCTACATTTCAAATCAAAGATTTAGGTAGTTATACGGATTTATATCTAAAAACTGATGTGCTTTTACTGGCAGATATCTTTGAAAATTTTAGACAGACTTGCAAGCAACACTATCAATTAGACCCAGCTTTTTACTTAACAGCACCCAGTTTATCTTTTGATGCGATGTTATTAAAAACAGGAATACAATTGGAACTTATCGATGACTTGTCGATGGTGCGCATGTTACAGAGTGGTACTTAGAAAATTACAAACCATCAGAATCTCCTTCCTACGTCACTTATATTGATTGTAATAATTTATATGGATATAGTATGTGTCAATATTTACCATTATCAGATTTCAGATTTCTCAATGAACAAGAAATCAACAAATTAAATATAACCGAAATACCGATTGATGCAGAGTGTGGTTATATTCTAGAAGTGGATTTACAATATCCTAAACATTTACATAACTTACATAATGATTTACCATTTTGTTCTGAAAAATGCATTCCACCCGGGGGGAAAACTTTCAAACTAGTTCCAAATTTATATGATAAATTTAAGTATGTTATACATTACATTCACTTGCAAACATGTTTAAAACATGGTTTAATATTAAAGAAAATTCATCGAGTGATTAGTTTTCGACAAAGCCCGTATTTGAAACAATACATTGATTTGAATACTGCTCTGAGGCAAAAAAGTTCCTCAACATTTGAACAAGACTTTTTCAAACTCTTGAATAACAGTGTGTTTGGAAAAACTTTAGAAAATAATGAGAAGAGGGTCAATGTGCATTTAGTTAATCAGTGGGTTGATAATAATAATGTGACTAAGAAAAGCAATGTGCACAAAAGCTTATCGCTCGTCCAAATTTCCATAGCGCGACGATTTTTACTGAAAATCTAGTTGCGGTACAATTAAACCCTGATCAAATAATTTTGGATAAACCAATATACATTGGTTTTACCGTACTAGAATTGTCAAAAAGTCATATGTATAACTTTCATTACTCTGTTATTAAACCTTTTTATAAAAATAATGTACAAATGTGTTACACGGACACTGATAGTTTTGTATATCATATACGGACCCATGATTTTTATGATGACATAAAAAGACATTTTTTGCCTTACTTTGATACTAGTAATTTTTGTAATACTAATCAATATGATTTACCCATTCAAAATAAAAAAGTTCCTGGTTTGTTCAAGGATGAAATGGCGGGTAAAATCATAAGTGAATTTGTAGGCTTTCGTTCAAAGTTATATTGTATTAAAACCATAAATAGCACAATAAAAAAGCGAAAGGAATTAAGAAAAATATTGTCAGCAATTTCAATGTTACTGATTACCAAAAAACTCTGTACGAAGGCAACATTGTTCATAAAACAAATGTTTTATTTAAGTCAATAAAACACGAGTTGTACACATGTGCTGTGAAGAAAGTTGCTCTGTCTGGTGATGATGACAAGAGAGTCATCTCTAAAGATAAAATTTCAACTAGAGCATGGGGACACAGTAGTATATTTAATTTTTAACTAGATTTAATAAGCTGTACCTAATTAAGAAATTCTTTGTATTATTTACTTTCGTAGCATAACATGTGTATTTAGTATGTATATAATTATGTAGATTTAGAAATAAAATATCATTTATTAAACACATTTGTTTTATTTATTATTTCACAACTACATAGATTTTGCAAGCAAACCTGCAGGCTGATGCTAAATTCAAGTAGCGTAAAGTTTTATCAAGTTGAAACATGCTTTACTTGAGTAATGTCGGCACTACATATAGGTGAACGCGTTGGCCGACGCGTTGGCTGGCGCGCTGGCCCAATGTGTAGAACGGGCGTTCGCGCGTTGGCGGTAGGTATCTAAATACCGTCTTGTGGGGAGGCGGCATTGGGCCAGTGCGCCGGCCAACGCGTCGGCCAACGCGTTCGCCTATATGTAGTGCCGACATAATCTGAATCCACACGTGCCGCGCGCGCATGCGGGGTACTATGGAAAAGCCTATACCGTTTGGACTCCTGGTATTTATACTTCGTGCCTTCGAGAATCAAACCAAAGTTGTAACCCACCTCTACGTACTATAATGCGTACCTACATTAAATTCAATTCCCTATATTTTTTTCATTATTACTGTTTTTGTGCACCGCTTGTTTGTACGTTACTTTGTGAAAATTTGACTCTGCTTTTAAATTCATGAGTTCTTGGACGCTATTTCACGATAGTGTTGTAATAAAAAAAATTAAAATCCGAAGAGCCTTACGATTCGAAAATAGGGGGCATTTACCTTACTAATATCGCTACTGAACAAAGGGATTCTTGATTTTAGAGTTAAGTGTACATATTACATTTGTATGTTGATTCCAAAAATAAAGTTTGTTACTAATCTATACATATAAAATCCTTTGTCCTGAATGACTGACGGATCAACGCACAGCCTAAACCACTGATCGTATATACCTGAAACTTGCAGGGCTTGCTCTTTGTAATGCGTAGGGATCCGATAAGAAGGGATTTTTCGAAATTCGATTCCTAAGGGGGTGAAAAGGGGGAAAACAGTTTGTATGGGGCAATGTGATTCCTTGGTGCAGTCTACTTCATATTTTGCACAAACTTTATATAACAGAATTGATGGAGTTTGTGTATCACAGTTTATTGAAATTCATTCCCTAACGGGGTTAAAAAAGGGAAAGAAAGTTGTTCGGGAGCGATTTGCTTTAAAGTTTATATAAATACTCCTTAGTACTTTTGATTTAAAGCTCCCACTCACAAGCAATCGATCGATTTAGTCTTTACAATTTAAACATTTACTGGATTAGTAGTTGCAAGTTAATCGGTTTAGATAAAAATTGAATATAGTCTGAGATCCTAGGACTACCTTGTAATACTTTTTATATGAAACTCGTATATATACGCGTAAATTTTGTTCCAACTTTTGACCCCCACCGCAAAAACTAGCTGGTAGGTCTTACACTAATCATTTTCTGTAATAGTTTGTCGTTAGCAATTTACTTTCAAATACGAATTAATTTCCAATTTGATCGAAGCAATTGATAGCCCGTGAATGGTGAGCTTTATTTTTATTTTGACATAATATATTGTCATCATGTTGAAAAATAAATCTGACAAGAATTCGAAAGTTAAATTTGATGAAAATGTCTTTGAAAAACTAGGCACCTAAATATTTGCGATTGCTGCATTAAAATTATATTTATAATACTTAACATACTATTTCAGTAGAATATTTTGAGTGTAGGTATAATTAAATTTCTCTCTCTTTTGTTGTTATATGTAATATTTAATTTATTTGTGCTTGATTTATCAGTGTTTAATACATAGGTTTTTAGTTTTTAACCCAAAACAATCTGTTGTCAATTTTTGATCTGTACGTTTGTGCCCGCTAATCTCAGAAACTACGGAACGGATTTTTATAAAATTTGTTACCGTAGTAGTTTAGCCCTTGGATAAACACGTAGGACTCGCTTTTTATCGCGGGAAATTTTTACCTAACTACCTACGGGTTCCACGCGGTTAGGAATTAGGATAGCTCTGCTTATATTTTTGTGTAAGTATTTCAATTCAGTCAGTTCATACCTACAAAAAGTTTAATCAGTCTAAAAAAATAACGTAGTATAAAATGCTATAAAATAACCAGATATTTGAATTGGTTAAAACTTTACCTAGGTTAATCCTAATCATTAATGTGTGTGATTATTATATGAGGAATAAGTGAGAAGCTAGAGGCTTCGTGGTCGTACTGCTTACTCATCTCTCTCTCAAACTCTGTCGTGGTCCCAACTAGGATGGGCGATCACAATCCAAATTATTTTTATTAAGTTCAAAGTCCACAACGTCTTCCCATTCAAAAGATTTTCGAAATCGTTAAAATAATAATTTTATCGGCTACAAAGAAATCCTTACTTAATATTATACTTAAACGCGAAAGTTTGTATGTACATAATAATATGTTTAGTTTTTCATGCAATAAGGTAAAGTAAAGAAAACACGTAAAGAATTTTGATGAAATCAGGTATGGTAGTAGGTTAAGCAGAATTAACACAGAATACTTTTTGCAGCTTATTAAATTTTATTTATGGTACAGTTATTGGTACATTTCTTGAGTATACGAAGTCGCAGGAAACATTCAAATAAAATAAAACTGATACGGCTGTGCAGTGCCTACGCCCTACACCATTATGTATTCAATTTTGGTATTGGTATTTTCCCGAACAAGCTTTCTTAGACTTAAACCCAATTTCACGCGAGCGAAGCTGCGGGCAAAAGCTAGTTAATAATAAAGTTTTTACTTTTTTCTTTAAACTTTTCATATTTACCTATCCTTTATCTAAATTTATGTATAAATAAATAAACAGAATTATCAATTTCTGTTTTTTCATATTTTAAGACGTTTTGAACGCAATAAAAATGTTCTAATGTAACCCATTTTTAGAATTCCATAGTTGGGGAGAAGTCATTACCAACTACTGTGGAATTTGCCAACCTACATTGTCAATAGTGGGCTAACATGGCAGACTAAAGTAAATAATAGTTATCCTAACTGTGAATAATATAATATAAATAATAGTTATCCTTACTGTGAATAATATAATATGAATAAGAGTTATCCTAACTGTGAATAATATAATATAAATAATAGTTATCCTTACTATGGTTTTTTGCCTATATGAGTTCTGATGTGTACATTCAAATTATATCTACGTCGAAACTTCTTTTGACATAATTATATCGCAGCTGTATGGTTTTTCGCCTATATGAGTTCTGGTATGTACATTCAAATGACCTCTACGTCGAAACTTCTTTTGACATATATCGCAGCTGTATGGTTTTTCGTTTGTATGAGTTCTGATGTGTTCATTCAACTGACCACTTTGTGAAAACTTCTTTTGACATATATCGCAGCTGTATGGTTTTTCGCCTTTATGAGTTCTGATGTGTACATTCAACTGACCGCTACCTGCAAATTTCTTTTGACATATGTCGCAGCTGTATGGTTTTTCGCCTGTATGAGTTCTGATGTGTACATTCAAATTACCTCTCATTGCAAACTTCTTTTGACATATATCGCAGCTGTATGGTTTTTCACCTGTATGAGTTCTGATATGTACATTTAAATTTCCACTTTGTACAAACTTCTTTTGACATATATCGCAGCTGTATGGTTTTTCGCCTCTATGAGTTCTGATGTGTGCATTCAAATGGCCACTATGTGCAAACTTCTTTTGACATATATCGCAGCTGTATGATTTTTCGCCTGTATGAGTTCTGGTATGTACATTCAAATTACCTCTACGTCGAAACTTCTTTTGACATATATCGCAGCTGTATGGTTTTTCGTCTGTATGAGTTCTAATGTGTTCATTCAACTGATCACTTTGTGAAAACTTCTTTTGACATATATCGCAGCTGTATGGTTTTTCGCCTCTATGAGTTCTGACGTGTACATTCAAATTACCTCTAAATGCAAACTTCTTTTGACATATATCACAGCTGTATGGTTTTTCGTCTGTATGAGTTCTGATGTGTTCATTCAAATGGCTACTTTGTACAAACTTCTTTTGACATATATCGCAGCTGTATGGTTTTTCGCCTATATGTGTTCTGATGTGTTCATTCAAATGGCCACTTCGTACAAACTTCTTTTGACATATTTCGCAGCTGTATGGTTTTTCGCCTGTATGAGTTCTGATGTGTACATTCAACTGACCACTATATGCAAACTTCTTTTGACATATATCGCAGCTATATGGTTTTTCGCCTCCATGAGTTCTGATATGTACCTTTAAATTTCCACTTTGTGCAAACTTCTTTTGACATATTTCGCAGCTGTATGGTTTTTCGCCTGTATGAGTTCTGATGTGTTCATTCAAATTACTTCTATGTGAAAACTTATTTTGACATATATCGCAGCTGTATGGTTTTTCGCCTGTATGAGTTCTGGTGTGTATATTCATCTGACCTCTATCTGCAAACTTCTTTTGACATATATCGCAGCTGTATGGTTTTTCGTCTGTATGAGTTCTGATATGTACATTTAAATTTCCACTTTGTGCAAACTTCTTTTGACATATATCGCAGCTGTACGGTTTTTCGCCTCCATGAGTTCTGATATGTACATTTAAATTTCCACTTTGTGCAAACTTCTTTTGACATATATCGCAGCTGTATGGTTTTTCGCCTGTATGAGTTCTGGTGTGTCTATTCATCTGACCTCTATCTGCAAACTTCTTTTGACATATATCGCAGCTGTATGGTTTTTCGCCTATATGAGTTCTGGTGTGTTCACTTAAATTACTTCTATGTGAAAACTTCTTTTGACATGTATCGCAGCTGTATGGTTTTTCATTTGTATGAGTTCGGGTGTGTTTATTCAAATTACCCTCATCTGCAAACTTCTTCTGACATATAACGCAGCTGTATAGTTTGTCACCCATATGAGTCCTGATGTGCCTTATCAATCGGCTTTTGTATCTAAACGTCCTCGAACAAACGTCACAGCTGAGCCGTATCCTGTAACAGCCGGACTGTGTCTCACTGGCGTGGTCTCGGCCCTCGCAGTCATTTGTGTTTTCTTGTTGGTCGTCTTGTTTTATACCTAAATAAATGTTCTGTTATAAGAATATTATCTTTAGAGCGCGCCTTCGTCCGCATGGATTCTCATTACCCCCATAGGTTATGTGTTTCGAAAAATCCCCTTTTAACAGATTTCTATGTCACAATAACTTTCTGAATGCCAAAATTTTACGTAATCCGACCATTTGTTTATATTTCACTATACATATAGTACATACATTAAATTTGGAGCCTTATTTCACTTTTTTGGGGTAACTTTTCACGTTTAAAAAAACATTTAATACGTCACTAAATAATTTATATTTCTTAGCTCGTATATTAAATTACATAAAATTTGAAGCAGATTTCAAATATTTAAAAGCTTTTATTTAACTTCCTATGATGGTTGTTGCTTGTTTGGTGTGACGTAGGGATGATCGATGTTGCAAAAACATCGTTGTTGGCATCGATAATGACATCGATAGCATAACATCGATGTTCGATGTTTATCGAGCTCTAAACATCGATGTCAGGCAACATCGATGTTTTTTTGCAAACGTCTTCACGGCCGTCCGTCATCAATACATCTATACTACTAATATTATAAATGGGAAAGTCGTTTGTCCGTCTTTCACGCCAAAACTACTGAACCGATTTAAATCGAGGTACAAAGGACATAGGCTCCTTTTTATCGCAGGGAAATGTACAGTTCCTGTGGGATACTTTATTTACAGTTTGCTGTAAAAACTACTAAGCCGATTATCATGAAATTTGGCACAGATATAAAGCGGACCACGGGAAAGGAAATAAGGTACCTACTTACTTTTTATCGCGGGGAAATGTACGGCTCCCATGGGATACTTTATTTACGGTTTCATGTAAAAATTACTAAACCGATTATCATGAAATTTGGCACAGATATAAAGTAGAACATGGGGAAAGACATAAGTTACTTTTTATCGCGGGACATAATATAAGGTTTCCGTGGGTTACTGTCTCCGATGGCGTTGATATCATAATAGTGGTTAAATATTTTATCGCAATTTTTTTTCAACTGGGTTTCCGATTATGTGTGTCCATGACATCGATGTTACGATGTTTTGAATAATGCAATATCGATGTTAAAACATCGATGTTTTATCGTCTAACATCGATGATCATCGAAAATCGATGATCATCGAGCATCCCTAGTGTGACGATGGTGGTGATGATGATGATTATTTAATAGCGACATACGCATGCAGTTCTTTAAACAGTGCCGACAATAACAAACGTGTATCTTTAAAGACTGAGGAGTTCTGTTCAGCCCTTTTGGATCCAGGGAACACCTTGGTACAAAATTTCACTTTTTGGTAACTGTAAATGTTCAAAGAAATCGAGACCGGTGTAAAAGACAATGATTAGAAATACCTATATCAACATACAATGTATGGTGTGATGATGGTGATGATGATGAGGTGATTATTATTTAAAAATGACATGCTTGCAGCGGGTCTAAAAAGGCCACTTGCGCAATATCATCGCAATATTGCTAAAATTCAATCATTTGCAGATTTCCTCGCAATTCTGCTTAATGTTGCTAATTCACCACTTTTGGGATTTTTTGGGGAGATTTTGAAATTTGAGGTAATTTTAACCAACTTACAAAAAAGGACGCGGTTATACGTTCGGCTATATACAGGATGTCCCAGAAGTCGACGTCGTCCCTTCGAAGGCTGATAGACCAGCTCATGACTCACCAGAATATTGTAATATGACCTTAGTAAAAAATCTTTAGTTTTCGAGATATTGGCACTTTTAATAATTTCTTAAAAATTACACCTCATGTCAGTTTTTAGACTGTCGCAACTACAATTTCCCGTATTGTGGGATACAAATTGGTATTGCGGAATCCTGACTAGTTCTGCTATTGACCACGGTTATAAACAAAGCTAATAGAGTTTGAACTTTGTAGAAAAAAAGAAAACTTTTCCCTAATCGTGATTTCAAAAATGTTTTCTCCTAACTTTCACTATCCATACTGAACAAAAAATACACCACACTAACCTGGGTTGTTACTTTAAAAAGTTGCTCATTTTATGTAGTTTTTAAAATAGTGAAATAGTTGCTATGAAGCTACGTCAAAAAATTTTTTTTGCTATTTTAAGTGCACAGAGAACACATTTTGAATGTTTTTCTTTAGTTAGAATTTCGAACAAAAACACTCGTTACATTGAAATCAGCCAGATGTTGACTTAAAAATTGTACGTTGAAGTTAATTAATTAATTAATTAACTTAATTCATGCTTACAAAACTTAGAAACTAAACAGAATACAAGGATTTTTTTTAACTGTAAGGAGAAATGCAAAGAAGGAGAACACATTAATTATATCAATTATCATTTAATGAGTTAGACTCATTAGAGTGAGAGAACAGGTGACGCCACGCACGTCTTTTGTTTGTTCTATACATGAGATTGTTTATTAGTTACTAGTACGTTACGCTATTAATGTGCATCGTTTTGTAACGTAGCTTCATAGCAACTATTTTACTATTTTAAAAACTACATAAAATGAGCAACTTTTTGAAGTAACAACCCAGGGGTTAGTGTGGTGTATTTTTGTTCAGTGTGGATAGTGAAAGTTAGGAGAAAAAGTTTTTGAAATGACGATTAGGGAAAAGTTTTCTTTTTTTCTACAAAGTTCAAACTCTATTAGCTTTGTTTATAACCGTGGTCAATAGCAGAACTAGTCAGGATTCCGCAATACCAATTTGTATCCCACAATACGGGAAATTGTAGTTGCGGCAGTCTAAAAACTGACATGAGGTGTAATTTTTAAGAAATTATTAAAAGTGCCAATATCTCGAAAACTAAAGATTTTTTACTAAGGTCATATTACGATATTCTGGTGAGTCATGAGCTGGTCTATCAGCCTTCGAAGGGACGACGTCGACTTCTGGGACATCCTTTGTATGTTCAACAATTACTCCGCCGTCTGTGTACCGATTTTCAATTTTTTTTTTGTTGTATAGGGTCCTTTTGATTTCAAAGTGGTGACCTGATGATGGGATCCACAAGAAATCGAGGGAACTCCTCGAAATTTATATGAACACATATTATGGTGATTTTGACGTTTTTTGAAGTAGTCCAAGCATAAGCATATGCTACCAAAAAGTAATATTTTTCTCCAAGGTATACCAAACGTACTGAACAGAATTCCTGACTGAGAAGGAGTTATAAATACATGTTTGGGGATTTCGGCGATTAAGGATTATTTATATTTAGGTAAGGTAATTAATGAAGTACAAAAATTTCGTGATAAATTCTTATCCTTCGACTGGCAACTCGTTAGACGTCACGGCGAGTTTCGTTTGACGTATGGACTATGGAAATAGTTTGACGTTTCACCATTCGAGTTTGTTTATAAACAATGCGGCCCTCGTAACCAAATCGTTTTTAAGGTCAATTTCACTAACTAAATGGTTATTTTTCACTAACACGGCTCACACTAACTTAAATGCAAAAGTTTTCAGACAGTTCTAAAAGCGATGTTCAAGAAATGTATGAGGACTGGGCCAGCCCTACGTACAGTATAATTATGTAAATATAGCTACATAATATAGTAACCGTTTCCTATTCTTTATTTTGTTTAATTTCACTTCGTTTCCATGTACATTTAAATTAACTTCGTCAAGGAGAGCAACACAAAGTAAAATAAAACATGGCGGATCAGATCAAAATTAACTAAATAATGTCATTTTGTCAATGACATGACTTTTGACAAAGAAAGACGTATGGCATTCAAGACGTCGTCTCTTCGTAAAACTGTCTACTACGTCAAAAGTCAAGTCAAAACAACTGTCATGGCCGCCCTAAAAATAGTGTTCTCGCAATAAAAAACTCTTCAAATAATCATTTTTGTACGCATGTATCCTTCTTCAAATTATTTTTTTCGTATTTTTATGATATTCCCATATTTTTTTCCTATTTACCTATGTAGTGTTCATAGAACTGGCCCAAAATCAAACATGTCTTTTATTATATTTATATTTTATGTAAAACACAAAATGTAAATTGCGAGATGTTCCTCACGAGTAACTTTTTATGAATTATTGCTATTTGACACTAAAGCAATTCTGCTTGTAAAGCTGTCAAATGAATGCATTTCAGCATATGAATTGTTATCCAAATCATATTCCTCTCTTTTGCGATTAAAAACTCAGGGTTAGTAATTTTTTCATTGTTATAATATAATGCTGCACGGCGCTGTATCTCTAAATCTACTGGTAGGACTCCGGCCAAGACTGGAAGTGCTTCAGTACTTACGGTACGGTATGCCTTACATAAAAATATTAAAGCGAGACGTTGGCTTTGCAAAAGTTAACGACGAGCCGCTCCTATTGTAACCCTATCTGCCCAAGCCGGTGCGCCATAGCATATGTTGCTAAGGTACGTCGCTGTATAAATTATTTTTAATGTTTTAAATGAAAGGCCCCATGTCGACGTTGATATTTTTGTGAAACAATAGAAATTTCTTTTAGATTTCTCACCGGTCTGTATAATACACATGTTCCAGGAATGTAAATTTATTTTCTAAAATAAGTCCTAGATAACAAAGTGCTTGTTTACGTTTCACATTGATGTTGTTCAGTTTAATGCAAGGAGTTGATATTAATGATCCTTTTAAAAGTACTTGAAAGGTTTTATGTGCTGCAAATTCTAATCGATTTCTGTGGCCCCAACTCGATATTACGTTGACTGTTGAGACACTTGTTGGTCTTGTTTTCAATTTCAGATCGCGAATTGGCTTGAATAATAAGAAATCCATCGTCAGCATAATTTATCAGAGAGCACAGAGGAGGAAAGGGAACACATAACAAATCATCAAAACTTATATTCCACAAGTGCGGCGATAGTACTGATCCTTGAGGGCAGCCGCGCGTTAAGTTTTTAAAATACCCGTGGTAAGTTCTCGAACAACTTGTTATACAACAACGATATCCTACAATATTATATAGAACTCACGTTTATATTTGCTGGTACCGATACCGGTAGAGAAATAGCCAAATTTAAAAGGGGAATTATTTAGAAAATAACTTTTATTTCATACTTTTTTGTGTATTTTTACTTTGGAAGTCGGTTTAATTTTTTGTTTAAAAATAATAATTTCACCTTTTGTAGTGATATATTTTGTTAAGTTATTATTAATATGTATTATGAACGTCTAAAATAAACGGTCGAATGTATAATTAAATACGCGCCAAGCTTCCATTAGGTATTGTTATTAAGATGATGGTGATGATTACTGTAAGTTACAAAGTGCTTGGATCCAGGGTATACCTTGGTACAACATCTTATTTTTGGTAGCATATGCTAGTGTTACTTCAGTAAAAATCAAAATATAAATTTCGAGGAGTTCCTTCGATTCCTCATGGATCGCATCATCAGGTTTCTACTTTAGTGACTAAAGGACCAATTTCGAATGGCATGTATTTAAACTTGCGACAAAACAATTAAATTTTGGATGTGAAAATACCCAATATTGAATACTAAATTACCAAGTTGGCGAAAGAATGTAAGGAACAAAAAAATTACTAATCTGGTGACTAAATAATACCACTGAATTTTCCAAACCGGCAGACAGATTATGTTTTAGCGACTAAATAACCATCTTGGCGACAATTTGTGAGTACACATTTAATTTAAGAATAGGCACATATATTTTCCCTGATGTAGGTAACTCAAAAACCATACAAGCAGCGAAATGAGCGCACACAAAAAAACCATAAAGGAGCGTACAAAATTCCCAATTTTTTATTTTTCTTGGAGGTGTAGATTATTGTGTATATTAATTTTGAAATTTAAAAATGGCGGATATTTATTTTTCGTAAAATTGATATGGGTGTCGTTTACCAGGTTTTTGGGAGTGCTGAATACGAAAATGACATTCGTTTTGTAATTCCAATATGGCAGACATACTTAATCTCTTAAACTGACTTAGACTGTCCAAAAAAAGACCGAAATACACCAGCACTCTGTGCTTTGTGTCAAGGAGCCCACCCTGCAAATTATAAGGGTTGCGAAGTCTACCGTGAAATACTGGCAAGAAAAATAACAAGGAAGGTAACCACTCGACAAAAGCGACCTGATCATACAGATAATGTACAAGAAAAACCTGAGGCTATTAAATTAACTATAAGTAATGATAAACCAACTCAAATAAATGAAACCTACTCTGATAAAGTAAAAAATAAACAAGAAGACCCATTAACTAAAGACAACACAATTTTAAAACTAGAAAAACTTACACTACAGCAATCGGAGAAGTTCGATGTAATCTTACAACAGATGAGTACACTTTTTTTCGAATTTTTTCGAATTAAAAATATAAAAGTCCGGAATCAGCATACAAAAAGCTATTTAATTTAAGTGTTAAAATATGACTCTACAGTACAAGTGTTTGTGAAAGTCTTACTTATCAAAAACAAATAAAAAACTGAAATATAAAAAGTGACCAATGAACCCATATAAAACTTTCAGAAGTGAATATATTAAAAGTATAGAAATTTAATTAAAAACGTTGAAACTAAACAAATTAAAACAAAGTGTTTATATAATTAAAACATTCTAATGAGAATACAAGTGCTTATAAGTTAAAATCAATTATAAATCAAGATAATATGTGAAACAAAAAAGTGGGTATTTAAAATCCTTGTTCAAATTTAAAAAGTGAAAAGACTATTAAAAGTAACGGACTTATTAATCTTGACGGACTACAAATTATACAATCGACTAATTTAACCACTTTCGTCATCACTTGGATAGCTCTCAGCGGCAGCCACGAGCCTAAATGCTTAAAGTCCGTGGTTCAAATCCTCATATCGGCTCTTTTTGAAATAAAATAATTTGTACTTCTATTTCATAAAGCAAAATCGTCAAGCAAAATCAGTGTTCAAAAATAACATTACTGATAACAGAAAGTTATCATTTATCAACAACAGATGGCGTTATAAGTACTTATCAAACCGAAAAAAAAATATACAAATTTACAACTCTGGTTAATATTATTACGACATGGATAACATTACATACAGGCGAAAAAAGAGACAAGTTAAATCAGACTTAAACTTAAACATAAGTAATTTTTCAAATAATGATTCGATTCTATCATCATCTACCAGTATTGACATTTCAGCTAAGAGCTTACCTAATGTTATAGACCTTGATACATCGATGTTAATTGAATTAAAAAAACAAGTGAATGATCTTAAAGTGGAGATTGAAGTAGCCCATGAAGAAATTGCAAATTTAAATAGTGAAGTACGACCTCTACACTCACAAATACAAGAGAAAGACAAACAAATTAATATTTTCAAAAAAATAATTAATGAAGACAAATTATTAACCCCAACCAAAAAATACTTACCAAAAACTCCAAAAAAGACCTCCAGCCCAGTACGCAGTCCATATGTAACTCCTGTATGTTTATCTAAACAGGCGAAAGTAAACTCAATTGTTACTACAAACATTTTCACCCCTATCTCAAGAAGATTAGGAAAAATAAATTCTAATATGAACAGCAACAAGATCGAATTCATTTCAACATCAGATAAAGAACCTAAACCACAAACGCAGCTAAATAATCATGAGGATAATATTAGGAATTCTGAAATACGATCAAGTATAAAAAGTCAAGAAAAAAATAGAATCATAATCATAGGAGATGAGCAAATAAAAGGATTATGTTTTAAATTAATTGATAGTAGGCAATATAAGTGGAATGACAAATACACCGTAGAGTCATTTATCAAACCTGGCGCCTCTTGCACCCACATATTAAGCAGCTGTGATGTGCTCTGTCGAACAATTCAAAAAGAAGACATACTCGTCTTAGGATTAGGAACCAATGATAAAAATGCATTCTCTCTATTTTCACAGTTATGTAACACATTGTATAAATATAGTAATAACAAAATATTTTTGATAAATGTTAAAGATAATAAATTTTTTGATGTTAAGCTAATTAATTACCAACTCAAAAAATTGTGCGAAAATTATAAAAACTGCAACTTTCTAGATATTTATAACTATACGTATTACTTAAATATAAAACACACTGACTTTGATCATTAATATATTAATGCTCTAAATTTTAAATTAAATATTGAACTTGACCATATCTTATATACCAATAATTATATTAACAATTATGAATGTATAAAACAATATTTACGTAATACGAAACAAAAACCATGTTATAAAAATACTACGTTAAAAACAACAAATAACTCTTCTCACAATAAAAACATTATTCGAAGGGGTACGATTCCCTATTATTTTAATCAAAATGTAAATAGATCTCATTTAATTAATAAATCAGTTAGTATTCAAGAGAAGGAACAAGGGAAAGGAACCATTCCTTTTTATTTTAAGAAAACAGAAAATAGTGATAATCAGCCATTTTTTCGATGATAATACACAATCAATATCACTTTTGCATCAAAATATTGCAGGTATTTTAAACAAAAAAGATATTTTCCAAATATGCATAGAAAATTTAAACAAAAATTATAATAAAGTTCAAGTTATATGTCTTTCCGAAACATTTATTAAACATGGTTGTGAATCCAATTTAGTTTTAGATCGTTATAACTTAGTAGCATCTTTTTGCCGTTACAACCAGCGACGTGGAGGAACATGTATTCTGTTGGAAAAAAAACCTAAAGTATAAAAAATTTGACTTTAATATTACACCGTTAATGTATCATTTCGAATACTGTGCCGTTAATATAATTTCGTATGATATTATAGTCATATGTATATATAGAACTCCAAAATCAAACACGAATATATTTTTAAATAAATTGAAAAACATGTTAACATACATAAATAACAAAAAGCTTAAACAAGTAATTATCTGTGGGGACTGGAATATAGACCTATTAAAAGATACTCCGTCTTCAAGAGATCTACAATCCTTACTCTTAAACCACAACTTTAAAAGCTACATTTCCCGTCCAACGAGAAAATCATCGTGTATCGATTTAATTTGTAGCAATATGATAAGCCCCGACATTAAGCCGGAGGTACACTATTTGGGATTGTCTGACCATGAAACCGGGCAATCTATAACGTTTAAACACAGAGAAATAACTGAAAATTATAATAATCAATTACACTATTGTTTTGAAAGAGTAAGAGATTATAGTAAAGACAATATAAGGAAATTTATAGAATGTTTAAAAGCTGTATCATTTCAAGAAGTTATTTCAGAGCAAAATGCAAATGTAGCCTTCACAGTATTTTATGACTATTTTTATCTATTTTATAATTTATGCTTCCCAATTATAACAATTAAAAGGACAAACAAAGCTATTAGAAATAAATGGCTAACTAAGGGAATAAAAAAATGTTGCACTAAAAAAAGGATGTTATACTTACAATACCGGCAGAATAAAGCTAATAAACATATTAATAAAATGGAATATATGACATACACTAAAATATTAAAAAAATTTATTCTACAATCTCAAAAAAATAATAATATTAAATATATAGCTAGTTCCAAGAACTTACCGAAAGCCACCTGGGACGTTATTAAACATTATAAAGGAAACGGTCGTGAATTTATTGAAATCAATACAATTATATCAAATGACAAAGTTATTACTAATCCCATTGACATAGCAAAATCATTTAATTCATTTTTTATTAATTTGACATCGAATAATAAATTAACAAACAAAAACACAAGTAAAAATATTTTTAAATCTAGTTATAATATTCATTCGATCTTCTTATCGCCTATATCTGACGTGCACATTTGCAAGATTATCGCCAGCTTAAAAAATACAAACTCAACAGGTTTTGATGATATCAGCACAAAAATAGTAAAAGCATGTAAATCACAAATAAAGGTACCCCTCACTCACATAATCAACCTAACAATGGCAGAAGGTACTTTCCCAACAGCGTTAAAATTTTCTATAATAAAACCCTTGTTTAAAAAAGGAGATCCAAATTTAATGAATAATTACAGACCAGGGGCCGTATTATGATCTTTTAAAAAACCTGGCAGTTTCCAGGCAATTCAATATACGGCCTTAAAGTGGCTGGTTCTTTTTTCGTATTACAACGACATTTCATTCTGACTGGATTAATCCCGGTTTTGTTGTCGCTGGCTGGATAAACGAGCGTGAAGGTGACGTATGGAAACGTCAAATTAGACTCAAATTTGACAATCAGTTTTTTTATGGCATTCTTTCAGTAAACACAGAGTTAATAACGAACGGCTAGATTCTGGCAAGCAAATTATGAAACTGAAAAATGGCGGCAAATTTAAATAATCTGGTGTGGTAACACTGATCTGACCGGATCGTATGATTTTAAAAGTGCAAATTATTTTATAAATTATGACCTCAATAATAATTGTTTATTGAAATTATTAGGATCTAACTTTTGCCCGCGGCTCCGCCCGCGTAAATATAGTATCCCTCGGGAACACTGTACTTTTTCGGGATAATAAGTAGCCTATATTTAATCTAGGGCCTAAATAAAACTACTACGATACCGAATTTCATCAAAATCCGTTCAGGAGTTTTTGCGTGAAATAGGAACATACATCCATCCATCCATACATCCTCACAAACTTTTACATTATAATATTATATAGTAGGATTAGTAATTGCTTGGTGATTTTGGTGCTTCTTGTATGAAGCATTAGGTATTTCTAGAAATATAAATACTTATTAGTAACTCGTTAGGCGTCACACGTAAAATAATCATTATTTTCTATGAACCTATGAATAAAACCTATATCTTAAAAATAAACAAATATTCGCAATTATTTTAGCGATATTTTACGTTACTAAAACCCAATATTATGTTAAAAGAGAACACTATAAAATAAACCAGTCAGTATAAGTTAATATTTGGTGGCGTAAACTGAACGGCTTTGTTTGACGTAAAGACAAGCCAGCTAATGTCAGATAAATTGTCGTAATACGAAAATACTATTCAAGTTTCAATGCAGAAGCAAGTCAAGTGTCACGTGACTGCTGACTGGCTGGCAATAGGTGGTCATAATACGAAAATGCCAGCCAGTTTGTTTTATGGCGTAAACTGGCTGGAATTAAGAGGTTGTAATACGCCCCCTGTTACACTCATTCCAATATTTTCGAAAATTTTTGAAAAAGTTATGTACGAAAAACTCTATAGTTTTCTTAGTCAGCATAATATTTTGCAATCAGAACAATTTGGATTTAGGAGAAATAAATCAACCATACACGCATGCTACTCTCTAGTAAAAACAATAACAGAGAGTCTAAACTCCAAAATACCAATCATGGCAATATTTTTAGATTTGACTAAAGCTTTTAATTTTGTATCCCACCAAAAATTACTGGATAAATTAGAAAGACTAGGTATCCGAGGAGTGGCTTTAGATTGGATAAGAAGCTATTTGTCGAATCGTCAACAATGCGTAGAAATTACGAAAATAATAGGAAAATTAAAAAGTAAACATAGGTCATCATTTGCACATAATTCGTGTGGAGTACCACAAGGCTCAATTTTAGGTCCACTGTTGTTTCTCTGCTACATTAATGACCTATGTAACGTAATACGACATAAGAGTATTCTATTTGCAGACGACACGACTATATTAGTTGAAGGAAAAGATAATTTGAATTTTGAAACAGAAATAAAGAATGTAATTAACCGTATAGTAGAATGGCTAGAAACAAATAATTTAGACCTAAATGCAACAAAAACAAAACTAATTAACTTTAAAATAAAACAAGACACGAAAACTCCTTTAAATATTTCCTATAAAGATGATATTGTAATTGAAGAAGTTAAATCCGCTTTGTATCTTGGTATAGCTGTAGACCAGCTTTGTAGCTGGAAAGATCACATTAATAAAATATGCACTAAACTAGACAGATATGTATATGTTCTAAAAAATATAAAACAAGTAGCATCAACTAACGCGGCTTTAATGGCTTATCACGGATATGTCGGATCAATTCTAAGATACGGACTAATTATATGGGGGAATTCCGTGGATGTCCAGAGAGTATTCAAAGTTCAAAAGAAGTGCTTAAGATGCATCTTTGGACTAAACAATTTACAGTCATGTAAGCCAATTTTTAAATACAACAAAATACTACCTCTTCCAAGTCAATACATCTTAGAAATATGTTTATTTGTGTACAAAAATGGTGACGAATATTTCATAAAAAAATCAAAAACGATGTCGAGAAGCTGTAGACATACATTTAAATTAGAAGTACCAAAGCAACGGATCAAAATGTATAGTAGTAATGTGTCTTGTATGGCTATATCCGTATATAACAAATTACCCAACCACCTAAAATCTTTACCCGAAAAAAAGTTTAAAAGAGATCTATTTACATGGCTTTTAAATAAAATGTATTATTCAGTGAAAGAATATTTTGATGATAATAAATAACTTATAACTGTAACTGTATTTAGTTAATACTTATTATATTAATTTCAATTGACATAAATCCTTTAGATTTTAAATTAAAAAAAAATGTGTACTGTAATGACTAATGAGAAATAATGGAAATATATTTGTTGAAATAATGTGTAATTTGTGTAATAATGTGAAATGTTTATCTAATTATTAATCATGAAATTTTATTGACTATGTTATATGTATTGGTATTATAATAAGACTAGATAAATTGTCAGAAAAGTAACTTTTTTAGATTTAAATGACATTAATATTTGCACACTGTAAACGTAGAATATGATGTACCTTAACAATTATTAACACCTACTGTAACCATATTCTGGCAAATAAATACTTACTTACTTACTTACTTACTTAAAAATAATATGTGTGTCCTTTTATTGGTTTCTGGGGGTGCTGATTACAAAAAAGTCATCCATTTTAAATTTCCTTAGTAACCCAACAACCGCATATTTTCTTCATGATGGGAGAAAAAGAAATTTGAAAATCCTGAATTTTCCAACATTTCTATAGCTTTATACATCTAGGAATGTATCTCAATGTAGAGCATTTACTATGTTTTTATAAAGTTGATTCTATCTCGGAAACGGTGCATCCTATTGAAACAATAATGAAAATTTGGCCCCCCTACGGAACCCCGCAACATCATATTTTCTTCACGATGGGAGAAAAAAAAATCGAAAATCCTGAATTTTACAACATTTCTATAGCTATAAACATCCGTCGTATCTCAATGTACAGCATTTACTTCTTTTTTTATAAAATTGATTCTATCTCGGAAACGGTGCATCGTATTGAAAAAATAATGAAAATTTCGGCCCCCCTTTGAAACCCCGCAACATCATATTTTCTTCATGATGGGAGAAAAAAAATTTGGAAAATCCTGAATTTTCCAACATTTCTATAGATTTACACATCCGTCGTATCTCAATGTACAGCATTACTTCTTTTTTAGGGTTCCGTAATACTTAAGGAACCCTTATAGTTTCGCTCTGTCCGTCTGTCTGTCTGTCTGTCTGTCTCTCTGTCTGTCTGTCTGTCTGTCCGCGCCTCTAGCTCCTGTAATTATGAATATAAATTTATGAAATTTGGTGCAGTTATAGATTGTGTATAGATCACGGTTTCGGGATCATAAAAAAATAATAATTTTATATTTTAGGAGTAGCTCTCCATACATGTGAAGTGGGGATGAAAAATATTTTTTCACTCTATCCCATCGTGTGGGGTATCGTACAATAGGTCTTTTAAAATAAAGGCATGGTTTCATACGTTACTTTTTTATAAAGTTGACCATTTTCGAGTAATCGGCCTCCAAAGTAGTTTGCAAGTTGGTCCCCCCCTAGCATTTTTAAACTATAGGAGGTAGAAACTTGCAAATTTCCATGCTGATAGATCATGCTAAAAACTCTTTAGGAAAACTATTTTGAACGAAATCGCATCATAATTTCTATTTCTAGGGCAATTATAGAAAAACAAATTAACATTTTAAAGCAAATCAGAATAAGTATACATAATGTGAAATTATTATTTAAAGTAATGTTTCAAAATTGGTTGCAAAATTAAAAAAAAACTGAAATTAAGGCGCTGTGAGTAGTCAACTATGAAGTATTCGAGGGGGTGAAGGAGATGAGTGGGGGACGTGCCGCCCCCGTAACTGCGGGGGACTTCATGCGAAATACGCCAAAGTGATGTGTCTATAATGTACAAAAGCGTAATTTCGACAATATTGTAATGAGCTTCATAGCCTGGCGGTATTGTGCCCGCCTAGTGCGACGCGTAGCGTCTAGGTTCAAATCTCAATATAATATAATTAAAATTACAAAATTTCAAATTTTTAAATTCAAAATTTCAAAATGTCTATTTTCTGTCTAGGTCCATTAAAAGAAGTCTAATTCCTAATTTTGTACTAAATTTAGCCATTGCGATTTGAGAAATTAATCTTTTTAGTTTCCCTAAGCTAAAAAGGCTTAAAAAACCTAATTGTTAAATAAAGTTCACGTATTCAATATTGTTTAGTCATAAAGAATCTATAATACCTATCTAATCTATATCCTAATTTCTTCATTTTTCATGGATTTATTACTTAAAATAATAAAATGCAAATCTAATATTTATATCTGGGGGCACGGCAGTGCACCCGCCAAGTCGAGCGCGAAGCAAACACTGCCGTACCATCCTTTACTGGAACCATTTCGCCGCATTTTCAGGCCCCTATTTGAGAACCTCAGGATAAGACCAGAACGCAGAAATTTTCGTCATCCAGTAAGCTATAATCACATACTTAAAATCCAAAATTTCAAGTCTGTAGGTCATTTAGTTCCGAAGTTAAGCGAAAGCAAAGTTTCGCATTTACGACACTCACTCACTCATGATCATCAAAATAGAACTAGTACTTCCCATAAACTCAGAGAGCTGAAATTTGGTACAGAGTTAGGGTTTAATGGCCACATAAAGGGAAAACTATAAAAACTAGGATAATCGATCTGGGGGCACCACAGTGCCCCCGCCAAGTCAAGCGCGAAGCAAACACTGCCGTACCATTATTTACGGGAACCATTTCGCCGCATTTTCAGGCCTCTATTTGAGAACCTCTGGATAAGACCAGAACGTCGATCTGGGGGCACGGCAGTACCCCCGCCAAGTCGAGCGCGAAGCAAACACTGCCGTACCATTATTTACTGGAACCATTTCGCCGCATTTTCAGACCCTTATTTGAGAACCTCTGGATAAGACCAGAACGCAGAAATTTTCGTCATCCAGTAAAGTATAATCACATACTTAAAATCCAAAATTTTAAGTCTGTAGGTCATTTAGTTCCGAAGTTAAACGAAAGCAAAGTTTCGCATTTATGACACTCATCCAGTCACTCACTCATGATCATCAGAATAGAATTAGTACTTCCCATAAACTCAGAGAGCTGAAATTTGGTACAGAGGTAGGGTTTAATGGCCACATAAAGGGAAAACTATAAAAACTAGGATAATCGAAGATCTGGAGGTCCTGGGCCTCTAGTCAAGATGCATTCGACAATTACGACGGCGAAATTCGATAACAAAATGTATGGGATTTGACATAAAGCATCGCAAGCGACATGCCACTTAACGATGACTTATGTCAAATCCCATACATTTTTTGATTTCGAAGTTCGCCGTCGAAATTATCGAATGCATTTTGACTAGATGCCCAGGTGACCCTTATTAGAAAACACAAGAGCCCAACCAAACTATTAGAGATCGACATACTGCCTTTACAAAAAATATTCAACTTGGTGGGCCACTTCATTTGATGTCAAAAATCGAAGGTCTGAAGTATCTGATGAAGAACCCTCAGCTGATCTCAGCTGATTAGAGATATGGTAATGCCCCCTTCTACTATTGGTACATAAAAAAATCGACTGTCATTGCAAAAATACAGTGAAGTGGGACACATCTTCTAATTTAATCTAGCCCGTAGCGTCCCACTGCTGGGCGAATGCCTCCCCTTCTGCTTTTAATACGCATATAAATAAAATTAAAGGAAAACTCTGGATAAGACTGTACTGGCTTTTATACTTATACTTACAAGTTTACAAGAAGAAATAGTCGAACATTAACTTTCATTCTACTCGAACATTACACAAATTAAATAAACAAATTACACTAAAATCTAGTAAAATAAATCAATATTCCTACGTTTCTACAAAAAGAAGTGAAATCCCACCAAAAACATTCTGTAAAAAACTAGCCAAGTCTCGATGGAGCTGCTTGTTTATCTCTAAAAAGTAATGAAATCTAGACAAAGTCGTGCCAAGTCTAAGGATCCTTACTGCGATTTATTTATTATTATAGTTAATGTTGTGTGACTTGGCCGTTGAAGAGTACACAAGGGTACAAAAGGGGCTCCATGACACCATTGCTCCAATACATGTGTTATACAATCAACAACAGCCTAAAATAAGACAACAACTACCAATTACCAATACCAGTATGGGCTATTATCTCTCTTAACAAACATAGGTACACTACGGCCGCTGTAACTTGACGGGTCTGAACATAGGCTCTGCGAACTTTAGCGCGTGTACAACTCGTGAAGAAAACTGTTATTGTATTATTTTTATATACCTATGTACTAATAAAATTCCCTAATATAGTTGACCAATTAGTACAAATAAAATAAATACGAAAACACTTAGAAACAGATATTGCGCAACCTTCTGCGCGAAGTTCAGACTCGCCAAGATACATCGGCCGTATTGTAGTTACAACAGAATCTGATATAACATTACGTGTAAACAAAATTGACTTGTAACGTATAAAGCATTTTCAACGGCCAAGTCACACAACATTAACTATAATAATAAATAAATCGCAGTAAGGATCCTTAGACTTGGCACGACTTTGTCTAGATTTCATTACTTTTTAGAGATAAACAAGCAGCTCCATCGAGACTTGGCTAGTTTTTTACAGAATGTTTTTGGTGGGATATTATATTTCTTCTATGCGTGTATAATGTCACTGAACTCCTAAACGGCTGGACCGATTTTAATGAATTTTTTTGTGTCTTCAGGTGGATTCGAGAATGGTTTAGATTTGCAATTGGACCTGGTAGGTGGCGCTGCTGTCAGTACGTCAACAAATTTAATTCTAAGGCGGTACGAAGTTTGCCGGGACAGCTGCTAGTATTATTATAATATGCTGTTGAAGTACTGCGGAATACGCACTACGACATACACATTACACACATTGACGTTTAATTCTAAGACAATATGTCAAAATTTTATTTAATTCGCATTTTTCAGCGATTACAAAATCTAAACTTGCTTTTGCCCGCAACTTCGTTCGCGTAGCACAAAGCTAAATTATTTTATACAATACATAAATATTGTATAAAAATTCAATGTCCAATATTCCTCTTCTACCTACTTACAAGAAACTTCGGCTATCTGACACCCAAAAAATTACAATTTCAAATATGTACCTATTTGAAATTGTAATTTCTAGTTCTATCTATAGTAGTAGATAGTAAAATCTATCTAGTTTCTGATATTATATTAGTGGTTTAACCAAATTGTCTCTTCGGCTACATCATATTTATTGTAAATATTGTTTTATTTAATCTATACTACTATAATACAAAGAGGTTTTTTTGTGTTTATGTTTGTTTGTTTGCATTGTATAGGCTCGGAAACTACTGGACCGATTTTCATGAAATTTAGGACAGATATATAATAGAATAGACCACGGGGAAGCACATAGGCATACTTTTAATGCGGAAAAATGTAAGGTTCCATCGAGATTTCCTTTTCCGAGTAGCGGGCAACACCTAGTCTAATTTCTAAATATATAAAAGGCAAAGCTGACTGACTCATCTATCAACGCACAGCCGAAACTACTGAACGGATTAGGCTGAAATTTGACATACAGATAGTTGTAATGACGTAAGCATCCGCTAAGAAAGGATTTTTGAAAATTCGTCCCCTACGGGGGTAACAAAGGGGTTAAAATTTTGTATGTAAACCGAACTTCACGCGGGCGAAGTCGCGGGAAAAAGCTAGTAAAAATAAACGTAGATTACTGAATACATGTTCCTTATTGCTCATGGTAATTAGAATTAGAATTGATTATAACAATTGATATAATTATATTGTGTATAAACTTTGCAAACCAACAGAATAATATTTAGGGATATATATAATTACTAATTTTGTTGTCAATCAATTTTGTCAATTTTGAATCAAATATGTTTTTTCTTTCGTCGTGTAATAAATTATATCAATAATTTCGGTTACTTTACGTCAGTCTGACTGGCAGCTCGGTTTGCGTATCTACGTTTGATTTTTGGTGGTGAGTTCAAATCCCGGTAAGATAAATATTTTATTGTGATTCTTATACATAATGTATTTGTTTTTCTTTAATATTTTTTATTTATTTTTAATTAAATTTTATCGTTGTACTAAAACTACGACCAAAGCTCGGTCTCCCTAGTACCTACTTATAAAGAGTTTTTGTACTTCCATCTTAAAAATACGGTTTTTGCACTTTCATCGAATACAATCTTTTCATATTTTTTATAATATAATCTACACTAATATTTACAACTTAAAGTAACTAATAATAAAATAAGTACATAACTAACAATATTATACTTTGATTACTGGGAGAACAAGCTCGGAGTTTTAAAGTGCGAGAAAAAGAAAAAGAAAAAAAATCGTCTGACCGGGATTCGAACCCGAGACCAATTGGTCGCAACAACGCAAAAAGCCAAAGGGCTACCGAGCGCCTTACGTCAGACAGCGAAATTACGCATATCTTATTAGTATTAAACGATGAAAGAAAAACAAATATTTACCCCCAACTTGACCTTTATGCAGACGACATAAAGGTCAAGTCGGGGGTAAAATAAATTTGAACGGACTTTCAACATTAAATTCGAATGATTTTTGAGCAGAAAAAAGGGGAAAAATTTGACATACGTCTCATTAGCAAGAGGCCTAAGCCGGTACTGTCTTATTCCATAGATATGAAAGAGAAGGAATGACAGGTCGCCATTTCGCGATGTTTCATTCGACTCGTCCGAATTATTTATTATTGAAATAAATTAATACTAACAAGTATCTTATTCCAATCGAAAAATCAAAACAACAATTCCCTTCCTTTTATTATGTTTTACGAAACTGCAAATAATTTTCTCATTTTTGTTCACAAATAGTACAGTTACAACTCCAAGAATTTCTATTTTAATGGTTACTTTATGATTTTTTTTTATCGAGAAAATGTTCAGATAACGTGTTTTGAAAACAAAGGTCCCCTAGCAAATATGATCAAATTTAACATATATTTTTTTGCTGCACTAAAATGTATCCATTCGTCTCAAAAAATTTTTTAAAGAAGCGTATTTTTAGGGTAAGAGCGCCTTAACAATTAATAAAAAGAACTTAAATTAATAATAAATAAAACATGCTGTCGGGTTTGAACCTACATCCAAGGATAAACACTATAAGTAACTGAGCTACAGTGATTATACTGATTATTGCGAATTTACGTTTCTTTACCAGAATTAGAGCTAAGTTTTGAAACACGTAAAATTTTAATTAATAATTAATTTTACGAATATGTGCCTCTTTTACCAATTATTACAATAATTTAATAACACTAAAAACACATGATTATATGTTATCAATTACCATAGTATTATTGTTTTTTATTATAATTTAATACGTACCTTTAATATTAAAAGCTTCAATTTGCTAGTAACTTTACGAAAACTAGGTATATGGCGCTAGTATCCTGTTTAAATCGTGGATTGTTTTTGAAAAATAATACTAGATGTCGCTGTGTTATTGGATTTAAATTCTGTATCACGCTATCGAAAACCTCGCTGATATGTAAACCTCTCAGGTGTCGCGCTTTAAAATTTTTATAAGTATCTGGTTGTATTCTTCGTACCTTCTTTGAGGTCTCGCTAGAGTGCGCTAGAGTAAATATTTTTTTTGATTGTGATAGGCGATATCGTAATATACTAAAATAATATGCTCAAATGTTATGTGATTAGCGAAATGCGAATATTAAATAGAAATCGAATAAAAATTATTCTTAAAGAACATCTGGTTACTATTTACTTATATATATTTTGATTATTAATCAACATTCAACATTTACGGAACCCTCCTTAGACATGTCCTGACATGCTCTTGGTTAGGTTTTTATAAAATAGATTCTATCTCGGAAACAGTGCATCCTATTGAAAAAATAAGGAAAATTTCGTCCCCCTTAGGAATCCCGCAACATCACATTTTCTTCATGATGGGAGAAAAAAATTTTCGAAAATCCTGAATTTTCCAACATTTCTATAGATTTATACATCCGTCGTATCTCAATGTACAGCATTACTTCTTTTTTTATAAAATTTATTCTATCTCGGAAACGGTGCATCCTATTGAAAAAATAAGGAAAATTTCGTCCCCCTTAGAATCCCCGCAACATCATATTTTCTTCACGATGGGAGAAAAAAAATTTGGAAAATCCCGAATTTTCCAACATTTCTATAGATTTATACATCCGTCGTATCTTAATGTAGGTACAGCATTTACTTCTTTTTTTATAAAATTGATTCTATCTCGGAAACGGTGCATCCTATTGAAGAAAATAATGAAAATTTCGTCCCCCTTAGGAATAACGCAACATCATATTTTCTTCATGATGGGAGAAAAAAAAATCGAAAATCTTGAGTTTTCCAACATTTCTATAGATTGATACACCCCTCGTATCTCAGTACAGCATTGTCATATTTTTTTTCTATAGTCGCTTCTATCTCAGAAACGGTGCATCCTACTGCAAAAGTAATTAAAATTTGCTCCCCCTTATTAATCTAGAAATCGCATATTTTCTTCATGAATGGCAGAAAAATTCATGAATCCTGATTTTTTTAAAATTTCTATACCTACATAGCTGGTACTTTGAACTACATAACATACTGTAATAATAATCATCAATCCTAATTAGCATCCCAAAGATCTTTTAATTTAGTATTCATATTCATTTTCCGAAGATTGAATATTCTCCATTTTGGAAAATGAAATTGGAAGACAATTTTGTAATCAGAACCCCCAGAAACCGGGAAAAGGACAACCTTGTTAATTTTGATAACAAAAAAATTTTTAGCAGCCATTAATTTATCAACCAAATCTGGTTTTATAGCTGCTTATATGGTATAATGGTCACCAACTCGGAAATTAAGTCACCAACTTATGAATGTCGGTGCTAATTTGGATTAAATTTCGCCTCTTTTTATCTACCGACTTTAGAATTTTTTGTCACCCAAGTGTTTTCGCCAGTTTAGTAATTTAGTCCCCAACATATTAATTCGCTGCCAAATTCAGTAATACAGTATGCTCGCGTGCAGCCGCCAACTTATTTTTTGTTCGCTCGATTAATTATATACCATTTCGAATTAAGACCCTTTACAACAACAAAAGAGTTTTGCAAATAAGTCTATAAACGGCAGAGTAATGTTCAAAGATCTCCGTGTTAGTGTAAAATACTATGAGAAGTACTTTTTATATCATCATAATGTGATGATGTATGGTGTGATAGTAGTGGTGATGATGATGATTATTCTAATTGACAGGGTGGCATATGCTTGCAGTTTTTTAAACAACGCCAAAATCCCCAAACATTTATCTATAAGGAGTCAGGAGTTCTGGTCTGTACTTTTCGTATACCTTGGAGCAAAATTTTACTTTTTGGTAGCATATGCTACTACTACTTCCGAAAAAGTCGAAATCACCATATGTCTCCATATAAATTTCGAGGAGTTCCCTCGATTCCTCATGGATCCCATCATCAGGTCACCACTTTTTTGAAAACGGGACCAACTTGGGATTATACCCTTTACATCAAAAAAAGAATTTTGAAAATCGGTCCATAGACACCGGAATTATTGTTGAACGTACAAAAAAAATACAGCCGAACGTATAACCACCTCCTTTATTTTGGAAGTCGGTTAAAAATCATCAATTTTAAACTAATTACGTCTATACGTACTACTACTAGTATACAAACAATATTTAAAGAACTTCCGTTCAAATTTGCTGGTACCGACTTCAAAAATAAGAAATTTGAGTAGAAAAAAAAAGGGTGGGTTCGAACCATGGTATAACGAAAAGTTTGTTATTTTTCTTGTATTATCTACTATAGCTCACTACTAGTATCTACTATACTCTGGTACTAGTTTTATGAAATTCGTTACCTAAAGGGGTAAACAAAGGTCTTGTTTGCATTGTGAAATATCAACAAGTGGATCCAGGATCACGTTGAATTTTGGCACGCAGATAGTTTTTACAATAGACATTTGTTACAAGCTAATTTTTCGAAATTCATCGCCTAGGGGGTGTAATGGGGACCGAGGCGGACGAGGTCGTATGCAAAAGCGAATCAAATATATAAATACTAAAAATATTCTTTAGTAATATCACGACAACATTCACACACTCATAACTTGTAATAATATAGTCTGACATACCTTTATCTCCTATCTCCTCTTCTATCTCTTCTTTTATTTCCTCCTGTTCATCTGCACACGGAGCTGCAGTTTGTTCCGCCGTGTCCTCGTGATATTCTCCTGTGACTGTGTGTGTTGTGGGACTTTGGCTAACATATTTGTCAATAACACTCTGACTGAGCCTAACTATTTTCAATTCAAGCGCCTTTGAACCTTGCCAAGCATCATTTCGGTCCACATTCAATGAATCCTGTTTACAGCCAGCATCACTAACCAGCAGATTATTATCTTCAGATTCTTTTAGTTGATCATTTTCTTCATAGTCATTTGTATTGTCCTCATATTCATCTTCATTAATTACTACAACATTTATAATTTCAACTTAAGAAAATTCTACCTATAAACTGTCTAAATATTAGGCTAGGTAATGTATAACCTACCGCCGTCACAGCATGGTTCCGTCTTCACCTGTTTGGTATCTGTTATAGAAGGATATTGTGTTGTGGACAAATTTTTCATCTTAAAGATTGATAACTCTAACAAGGATCCAAATGTTTCAAACTCAATGTTTATCTAAAAACAATAATATTCATTACTCAAAACAAACTAATAATTTATTAATGTTAATAAAAACAAGATTGTTATCATCACCATAAGTATTAGTATCATTATCATTTCTGTCAATTAATAAATTCTTAAACTTATTTTTATGTTTTAATAAGTACCTTATTTTGGCAGAGATTGTCAATGAGACCTCGTGTCTGTACGGCCAACTGCTGCAGCCGGTGACACTGCAGCAGTCTCGTGTGGCAAATGTAACACATCCAGCACTCATTACCTCTAATCTATTAACAAATATATGTTAATATTAGTATTAAACATTTGGTCATTGGGTCACCCAACTACACAATAGGGTATTATCCTATGATGAAAATATACATCAGATTGTTGATATTTTATCGCTAAACATTAATTTAAACCAATTTAACCAACTTTTTACACAAAAATATGTATGATTTTTATAAAATATCAAAAATAAAATTATGAATTTTTCACGTTTGACCACGTGACTAAAAACGCACGAGATTGGAATGTGACGTCATATTCTTGCACTTCTTCTTCTTTTATTAATGTCTTCCCGATTTCCATAATGAATAGCCAGCATCGAATCATTAACGTCAAGCGTCAGCAGGCAATAGCCACTTTTTCCGCATTTCAGTGTTCTTTGGTATGGTCACAAAGATTTTCCCCGGTGTTTTAATAAACGTATTAGTGCATTTTGGCACTACGCACCATTTATAAGGCATTTTTAATAGGCTTAAAACATATAATTAAAAACGTATATAGTAGGTATTCTGGGATTTGGCATTTTCAGTGTAATTTGACACTTGACACTTGACAGTTACAATGTTACAAGAATGTGACGTCATGACAACTCATTATAGGGACTCTGCTTTTCCGGTCGAGTGCGTAAACAAGTGTTTTTCACATTTTTTTGATTTTTTAGTGTGTTTTCGGATTATTTTACAATAATTTTGCTGTTGAAGTTTCTATTATTGGTTGTGGGTGTATAATATTGTGATCGTCCTAGTGTAAGTGTATTTTTAAGTAGTTTTAGATTGTTTTTATCCTATCGCAATAAGCATGGACGCCGAGCCGCCCGATCCCGGGGGGGGTCGTAATTTTCAGGTATGCCAGGAAGAAATGGAATGTGACACTAATATAGTTTCTAGAAAGCGTGCTAATCCCGATAACAATAATATAGTCGCTAAAAGAATCACCGATAATGCCCATTCCGTTCCTTCGATACAACTAAATTATGCTTGTCCCGATTTTGAGAACAAAAAAGTATACAATGTTGATGATGCTGCGTCGTTCCTGGTTCATGTGTCGAAGACTGAGACCGATAGTGGACCTACCTTACGACTCATGGAATTCAGACAGTTCTTATTTAAAAATAACATAAAAAACATTAAAATGGACGGGTTAAAAAAAATCGGCCGTAACCGCATATCTATAGAATTTAATACTGCTGTCCATGCCAACGAATTTTTAAACTTGTCAGTGGTTACTAGTGCTGGGTATGTTGTAAGAATCCCATCTTATAGCATATCCCGCATGGGTATAGTGCGCGACATACCTGCGGACTGGTCCATGGAGGAGCTGGTCACGAATTTATCTGTACCTTCTGGTTATGGCACAGTTATTAAGGCCCGGAGGCTGAGCCGGAAGACATTTAACGACCAACGGCAGCCGGTATGGATTCCAACCCGTTCTGTTGTCCTGACCTTCTCTGGTCAAAAACTCCCCCCCCCCCCCCCCCCCCCCCGCGTTTATTGCTACTACACTTCCCTACCAGTCGAGACATACTTGCTGCCGACCATACAATGCAATAAATGTTGTCGATTCGGCCATATCAAAGCCCAATGTAGGTCACAGCCTAGATGCTATAAGTGTGGACAGTCGCACGAGGGGGAGACTTGTGTAGTATCAAGCCCAACATGCTTCATCTGTTCAGGATCACATACAGCGAATAATTCATCCTGTCCAGAACATGCACGACAAAAGGAGATTAAACTCGTCATGTCGCAGGAGAGCATCTCATACATGGAAGCTTCGGCTCGATTTCCCCATGTGAGACGTTCTTTTGCAGACTCGGCAAGAACTTCTCCCGGTGTGATCAATTTCTAAGGGTTCCTTCTGACCCAACTAACAAGTTTATGGCTAAGATTAAATTAGCCATAAACAATAATAAATATTTATTTGGTACCGAATCAGCGAAGAGAAAACTTATTCCAATGAATCCTCACGCACCATCACTGTACGGTTTGCCAAAGATTCACAAAACTGATATCCCAATGCGTCCAGTTGTCTCATATATAGGTGCACCGGCACGGTGTGATCAATTTCTAAGGGTTCCTTCTGACCCAACTAACAAGTTTATGGCTAAGATTAAATTAGCCATAAACAATAATAAATATTTATTTGGTACCGA
Source organism: Glaucopsyche alexis (assembly GCA_905404095.1). Classification (NCBI taxonomy): domain Eukaryota; kingdom Metazoa; phylum Arthropoda; class Insecta; order Lepidoptera; family Lycaenidae; genus Glaucopsyche; species Glaucopsyche alexis. The sequence continues at coordinate 3,875,794 of FR990063.1, read as the reverse complement.
ATCAGCGAAGAGAAAACTTATTCCAATGAATCCTCACGCACCATCACTGTACGGTTTGCCAAAGATTCACAAAACTGATATCCCAATGCGTCCAGTTGTCTCATATATAGGTGCACCGGCATACGAGTTGGCAAAGTCATTAAATTACATTATTAAACAAAGGATTTCATTTCGGCCACCTTATGCAATTAAAAATAGCTTGCAATTAGTAAATCAAATAAAAAATGTGACTTTGCCACCTCGTTGCAAATTAGTTTCGCTTGATGTAGATAGTTTATTTACTAATGTTCCGTGTGAGGAAACGTTGGGTATTCTGGGGAATGAATTGGAAAAACGTTTGCCTCCTGGTGAAGGTCTGGAATTGCTTACTCTTACTAAAATCTGCATGGAACAAAACTACTTTCGATTTAACAATCAATTCTTTGTTCAACAAGACGGTCTAGCAATGGGTTCACCACTGAGTCCCTTGCTGGCCGAAATATTTATGAATGATTTTGAACAAAAAAATATTGTTAATGACAAAAGTATTTTATATTACTATAGATATGTAGATGATTGCATCCTTTGTTGGACCGGTACAGAGAGACAACTGGACGTCTTTGTTAAAAATCTTAATAAAAAACATATTAAAATTAAATTTAAATTAGAATGTGAAGACAATAAAACACTTAATTTCCTTGATTTATCTATTACTAGAGATAACGATAAACACAGTTTTGGAATCTTTCGCAAACCGACATATACTAATACTACTATTCATGCATCCTCATGTCATCCTTGGCGACATAAACTCGCGGCTTTTCATAGTTACGTTCACAGATTAATGTCCATTCCTCTTAGTAAAGAAAATTATCAGAAAGAGTTAAACATAATTTACCAAATTGCTAAGTCGAATGGGTATAATCCCAAAATTATTAATAATATTTTAAATAATAAAATTAAAAAGGAATTGGTTAAGTTTTTGTACGCAGGGACTCCTGATAAGGAAGTGGTTAGATTCAAGTCCAGTTTGACCTACATGGGTGAGGTATCTGCACGTTTATCTAAAATAATGAGAAATAACGATATGCACGTCGCATTCAGGACAAATAATACTTTAAAAAATCAATTGTGTCATAATAAAGACCGGATTGATTTAAAGTACCAATCCGGTGTCTATAAAATCGATTGTCCTGAATGCGATAGTGTATACGTAGGTCAAACTGGACGTAACTTTGAGACTCGGTACAAAGAACACATCGCGGCTTATAGAAATGGTCATCGTGATAAATCACATTTTGCTAAACACCTTTTAGATAGTGGTCATAGTGTACCCGATGGCCATTCCTATAAGGTATTACATAAATGTGACAAAGGCTTTCGACTGAGCGTGTTGGAACAATTAGAAATAATTAAAGAAAAGAACAACAATAGACTTGCATTGTTGAATGACCAAACTTGCTTGACTACGTCACCGCTCATTAATATGTTTGGTGGGGGTACTAGTAGCCAGTAGTCTATATAAGGTGGCGGTTTGCTTGGCAGCATTACTAACTTTGTTCGCAGGTCCACTTCCTGAGGATGCTCCGGGTTCGGGGCGAAACGCGCGTCGAGTTTTGCAACCTGCATGGTGGTGTGGGGCTTTGCACGATCTTGCCGACATTGTTGCTTGTGTGGTGGTGGTGTTTGCACGATCTTGCATCTGAGTGCACGCATAAGCAGTGTGGGAGGAGGGAGGTGCGTTACGCATGCTTATGCGTGCACTCACACATTTGCTTGCAGGTTGTGGGTATTATTTAGCGGAAAAACTGCTATAAACATAATATTAATTAATTTTATATTAATTAATTTTTTCTCCCTCTGCGATTGCCACAGCAAATCCTAAATCCCAATCCAATTCCCCTGTTACCACTTCATATAGAAAAACTGTCTATACTCCCCGCCGTCCAATTACCCCTGTGTCGCCTGGCTATGACCACCAGGCACACAGAAATATCATTCAAGAACCCACTTCCCAATTACCAAATGGGAGTGGATTTCCTTCAGTTACTGAGATATCCCCGAACGACAACTTTATTGACTCCCTTATTAACACCCTCATACAATTAGTCTCCCGGTTTAGTGACTCCGGGCTACCGAACAAAACTCGTTCAAACTTGACTCAGCTTCTAAACACAGTACTCAATAATGGATCAGTTCTCCATGATCCAGTGGAACTGTCGTAGCATCAAGAATAAGAAGCATGATATTTGTAATATTGTGAATAGATATAGGCCATCAATTATTGCCACCCAGGAGACATGGTTAAAGCCCGACTCACGTTTTCGTGTCTCGGGCTACTCATGTTTCCGGGATGACAGAATAGATGGTAAGGCTGGAGTGGCCATTCTGGTCTCCAGCCGTTGTACATATTCTTTAATTTCTCTTCCTGTACATAGTAGTTTGTATAATAGTGTGGCTGTCCGTGTTTTAAATACTGTATTTATGTCTGTGTATATTCCCAACCCAAATCCCTACATATTTTCTGAACTTTCCTCTATCATTTCTTCCATTTCCCTCCCTCTGGTTGTATTAGGTGACTTTAATGTCCACCATACATCCTGGGGGTCCTATTATAATGATTATTATTCTGCAATGTTATTAGACATTGTAGATGATAACAACTTAGTGGTTCTTAATGATGGGTCTCCGACTCGGCGGGTCTCTCCGTTACAGAATCCGAGGAGTGTAGTGGACCTGTCATTAAGCACCCCTTCTATCTCTTCCTTGTGTTCGTGGTATGTAATTTCCTACTCTTATGGTAGTGATCATTTTCCCATTGCTATTACTATGACTGACTCAACAAGACAGACAATCTCACCCATTCCCCCCAGACTTAAATACAAAGTAGAGAAGGCCAATTGGGACCAGTTTGCAGTTGCTACAGATGCTGAAGCTAGATTCATTCCCCGTATAAACACAGATAACGCTCACACTCAATACCAAAACTTAAAAAATACACTTTTACAGGCTGCGGATAGGTCAATCCCCCTAAAACACTCAGGAGATGGCAGATTGTCACTTCCATGGTGGGATTCCGAATGTACCTCGGCATGTAAACGACGCAAAGACGCGGAAAGACTTTATTCGAGATCAATGACATTTGAACATTTCCTTAACTACCAAAAAATTGCAGCTGAGGTCAGAAAACTGCTCTCAGAAAAAAAGAAAAGTGGTTGGCACCCGTTTTGTATATCTCTTTCACCTGCGTCGAAGCCATCAATGGTTTGGAAAATTATAAAGAGATTTCGAGGTTCCATGACAAGCGATTACCGTCAGTCCAATGACCCAACTGAGTGGATTGGAGCATTTTCTCAAAGGTTGGCGCCGCTGACGGCTCCTTCTCTTGGGGAATCCACCACATATACATCTACTGGCCCTTCTTCTGATTATTTTGAGTCTCCATTCTCTCCGGAGGAATTCCAACTAGTTTTAGGCGCATTGAAGGACACTGCTCCTGGCGAGGATGGAATACCATATTCATTCATAGCCAACAGTGGACTAGACACACAGTCAGTGTGCCTTAATATTCTTAATGGCATATATGAGTCAGAGGTTCCTCCTGAGGAATGGCGTTCACAAATTGTTTTGCCTATACTTAAACCAGGAAAACTTAGTAGCGACCCTTGTAGCTACAGACCAATAGCTCTTTCGGCCACTTTATCAAAAATTTTGGAACACCTCATTAAAAACAGATTAGAATGGCTTATGGAGAGTAAGGGTGTTTTGTCCAGGACACAGTTTGGTTTTCGGAAGTCACCTTTGTAACTGACATACGTATTGCCCTTTCGAAAATGGAACATATGGTGGCGATGTTCTTGGATGTATCATCTGCGTACGATAATGTTTCTCTTACGGTGCTCAGGCAGAAAATGCAACAGCTGAGTATCCCTGCAAAGATGATCAACTACATTTATAATAGCCTCTCCTCTCGTTCCCTTACCATTTCCTATCAAAATTCCAATCTATCCACTAGAACAGTATACAGAGGCTTACCGCAAGGTAACGTCCTCAGCCCACTCCTCTACAGCATCTATACTTACGATTTAGACCTTACAGTTAATAGTTTTTGTGAGGTTATTCAGTACGCAGATGATTTGACCATGTACATTGCCTCAAAAGACATAGCGGAGTGTTCCGCCCGCCTCAACTCTGCCATAGGCTATCTAAATGATTGCTGTTGAATTTGAGTTAAATGAAAGCTGTTGTACAATTTGCTTATCCGCAGCCACCTAGACTATGGTTCCTTTTTGTTAGAACCGTGTAACAAAATCCCTCTCAAAACACTCGACAAAATTCAAGCAAAGGCACTGAGAATTGTTGTGGGAGCTATGAAATCTACTCCCATCAACGCTCTCCAAGTAGAATGTGGGGATCCGCCACTTAGCATCAGGAGGCAATGCCTAGCGGATAAATTTGTGTTTAAAATGTTTCAGTACTCTTTTCATCCTCTTATAGGCAGGCTTCACATTCTTTCCCAACTCGTTGATTCTTCCAACTACTGGTCTCGTAAAGAAATACCCTGTCTTTTGGTTAGCTACCGCAAGATCACCCATCTACCCTGTCCTGTTTTCCAGTGTATTCTCAATCCCCTCTTTTCCACCCCTTTTAAAGCACTTACATTCTCTCCAAAAGTGTTTTTAAATTTTGCTATAGATAAGGGCTCTCCTCTGGCTAACACTCAATTTAAAAGTATAATTAATCAGCACTTTGAAGATTGGCTGCTTATTTTCACTGATGCTTCGAAGCTTTTGGAGCGTAGCTGTGTTGGAGTGGCGGTTTGGATTCCAAAGTTGAATGTTATCTTAAACTTTAAATTACCCCCAGACTCCACGGTATTTACAGGGGAAACTTTGGCAATCTTAGAAGCACTCTCTTTTGTTGAGTCCCATGGGCTTAACAAGTCAATTATCCTCTCAGATTCCAAAAGCGCTTTGGAGGCCATTGCCTCTAACCAGTTTCGCTCTAAATCTAAATCTCCCATAATCTTGAAAATAAGACAGCTTGTCTTTAAATGTCATTCAGATAATATTCAGGTCATTCTGGCTTGGATACCAGGCCATAGTGGGATAACTGGCAATGAAAGTGTAGATGCATATGCCAGACAAGCTATAACATCAGGTGGTCTCAGTCAGTATAAACTTTATTGTCAGGACCTAATTCCACTATCCAAAAGTCACATGAACATCAGATGGTACACTGAATGGGCCAGAAAAAGTGAGAGCAAAGGCAAACATTATTTTGAAATCCAAGATGGCATTCCGGTTAGGCCTTGGTTTTTCAAATATAAAAATGCAAGTAAAACAGTGTGCTCAACGATATGTCGAGTCAGACTTGGACATTGTTGCTCGCCTGTATTCCTTGCAAAAATTAGGGTAAGGGATAGCTCCCTTTGCGAGTGTGGCTTAGACGTGGGCACCTTAGACCATATATTTTTCTCCTGTACTAAAAACCAGTGTTCCCTATATGATCTCCTTCCGCCTACTATTCCTCGCCCTATCAATTTTAAATCTGTTTTAAGTTTTGTAGATACTTCATTTATTAATGTCTTATGTACATATATAACAACTAACAATATAAAACTGTAACATAGCTATTAGTTACTAACCCCTAAATGTTTGTGTTTGTTTTAGGTTTTTTCAACAGACCTCGCTATTCAACTTACCGTACCCTTGTTTTGTCATAAGACCTCCTCAATAACCTGTCAAGCGTCACTTGCTGCCTTGCAGCAAGTGACAGCATGACTCTCACGCGTCGCTTGCTGCCTGGTGGCAAGGTGGGCACGCCCATAGAATAAATTTCTAATTTATAAGTGGTTTGTTTGTACCACATAATTTATACATTTATGTAATTAATATTAAGTTTTTTATGCATATACGAAGTATTTTCCATAAATCTACTACAAATTACTTCAGAAAATCGAATGAAAAATATACGTTTTTATTGCTATTTTATTTCATAGTGAGTTTATGATTTTCTTGTGAAATGCATTTTGAATTGAACATTTTAGTAGAAATTTTATTAGAACGGTATTTATTCTAGAGTCTACGAATAGAATATATGGATAAGAATAAGTAAATTTATTACTATGATTGTTTTTGTAAGACATTACCGTCAAAATAGGCCTAGTTTCGGAGGGTTCAATGAAAGAGTTCCCTTATTGTACATTGTAAAAAAATAATGAGTTACTGTAATATTTAACATCCTGAAATGTATAAAAATATAAAAATATGTATTTAATTATGTCCCAGTTACAGTTTATTGAGCAATCAAAATATGTACTATGTCAGATATTTTTCATAGTAATTGTAATTAGTTTTGCTCCAATCCTTGTTAGTACAACTGTTTTTGTATTAAATTTTTATGTATAATATATCCAATTACGTAAATAAAGCAACAATCACTGTATAGAAACATACATTTTATATTTATTTGAGTTTTAAAACAAAATATTAAAAAAGACGAAGTTTATGTGTTTGTATCAAGATTCCATTTATTAAATGAGTATTTTTCTAAATTCCATTTACGTCATCACTTAGGAAATCTATTCTACTTTTTAAATATATATCACATGCATAGGTAGTACATAAATTATAACAATATAATTTGGAGAAATAAAAATCGCGGGAATCGAAATTAGACTGACAATTTTATAGTAGGTAACTGTAACTTATTTTATATCGGTTTTTGAATTAAAATTTTATATATAATGTGTGCACCTACGTAAATTAAGCAAATTTTACTATATAGAAACATAAATTTGGCCTTAGTTTAGATTTGCAATAAAAATATAAGAAAAAGTCGTGTGTTGTGTTAGGATCAAGATTTCTTTTATTAAACTAGTATTTTTCTTAATTCCAATTATATTATCAATTAGGAAATTTAATCACCTTTCTAAATATATATAACATGCATATGTTTTATTCACATTAAAACATTATAATCTTGAAGAAAAACACGACGGGAAACGTCATATGATTTATAGAGGTCGGTACTCCGTGCATCTGTCATGAGGGAATGAGGTCGTCCTCCTCCTTCCTCTCCGTAATGTGTGTGATGAGGTATCATTTGGCATGTTCCCACTTGAGTGTCAATATAACGAAGTCAAAAGTAAACAATCAGTGCAAGTGTTTATGTTATTTGAAATGTTTACTTTCAAGTGGATAGGTACTTAATTATACTGAATCTAATAACTGTAATTTATAAATCTGTTTCTATATTACGTAATCACTTAGGAAATTAATTATATTTTTAAATATATACATCATCCATAGGTTTTATTTACTTATTAACATTAAAATTGCGAAAAAAAATCGCGAAAAAAATTGCGGGAGAATGTAAGGAAAATTAATTTTTGGTGGCAAAAAGGCCCGACGCTTGTCTGCATAAGCTGTCAAAGAGTGTCAAGGCGCTTGACAGGATAAGCAGAGTATCCGTCACTCACTCTGACATTGGCGAATCACTACGGAGCCAAATATAAAAAGAAGAAGAAGAACTCATTATAGCGTTTTCGCGCCTATAATATTAATTTAAACTTTTAGGCTAATTTGCAAGGAAAAAAAAGAAATTCACAAATAATGGTTCAAACTGCTAATGTTCAAATTCAAATTCAAAATTTATTTATTTCTCTCTCAACACACAGTACATTTTATTTAACAATCAGTCTCTTATGAAATAATGTATTATTGTGAAGAGAGACTGGTGTCTGTGCTAGGATGTACCTGTGTTACAGATCACCAGGCTCCCGTCCTCCTGGACTATATTAATTTTATACAACTCAGAATGTAACAAGTTAAACGTGCAGAGAAAAACAATACAAATTTTTATAAATAAAATACAAGAAAATATGCAAGTTAACATATATTTTTAGCTTATACATATTTTGGTAATGGTAGTGCTTGTATAAATGTATGTGTGTGTGTGTGTGTGTGTATGTGTGTGTATTGTGTGTATGTGTGTGTGGGTGGCACCCTAGCCCTACGACCGAAGTCTTGGGTTCAGTTGAGTTCTATACTGCTAGGGTGCTTGTGTGATAGGCGAATTTAGCGGTATGTCCACTAAATAATATTATAACCGTCACTTATTCTAATTTGATTAAGATCTTCTCGGTGTTAGTGTAGTCAAGAGTCTTGAGCCAACTTTCAATTTTTTGCTTGCACTGCTTTTTGTTGAGGTGGTAAATAGATAGAAGCTTGTTGATTTTGTTGTATAAAAATCCTCCCATAAAGCAGTAGAATTTTTGGGCAAAGCTAGTATTAAAACGATAAGTTGCGCAAACTTTATAATTTCTTCTGTGGGGATCGGATAAGTGACTAGTGTTGTATTTACAGGAGTAATGCATTTTTAGGACGGTGTGTAAAATGTAAAGTTGACGTACTGTCAAGACGCGACAATCACTATATAGCTTAGTTGTAGAGTATAGAATATGTAGTTTCCATCCGACCTTTAGTATGCTTCTCTGAGTTCTCTCGAAATGAATTAATTTTGTTTTTGCACAGCCTCCCCAAACAGTGATGCAGTATGTTATGAGAGATTGTGCTAAGGCAAGATAAACTGTCCTAATGAGGCAATCGCCAGCGATGTTTCTTAAGCGGCTAAACAAAAATAAGAGTTTGCGGAGTTTTTTAGATAGCGATTCAAGGTGGTAGTTAAATGATAGCTTATTGTCGATATGAACTCCTAAGTATTTAATACAATCGGTACTAGACAGAAGCTCGCAGTTACAAATTTTAATGTTGGGATGTTGGCAGGTGTGGGCTGTTAAGGTATTAGGACCGTACTGTGAACGTGTTGGTTTTTTAATGAAGAATGGAATAAATTTGGTTTTCTCAACATTAATTGTGAGTTGGTTGTTGTTAAGCCATTGTAAAACGGAGTTTAAACCCTTCTGAGCAGCACCGAATGTCCCTTCCCATGTGTCGGTTCTAAAAACAAGAGCCGTATCATCGGCGTAAGTAAATATTCTCCCGCAAGGTAGTTTCAGATTACATAAATCATTTAAGTAAATTAAGAACAGAGTGGGACCTAGAATACTACCCTGCGGGACACCATATTCAACGGGGAGCTCGTCACTAATTGTTTCACCGATCTTAACTCGTTGTCGTCTATTTGTCATGTAACTTTTGAATAGAGCAAGTTGTAACCCCCTAATGCCAATGGCTTCAAGTTTTGAAATGAGTATAGGGATGGAGACCGTGTCGAACGCTTTTGCAAGGTCTAGGAAAATGCCAAGAACTTTTAGTTTTTTATCCAATCCGCTTACAATGAAATCTGTCAGATCATGAACCGCATCAGACGTAGAGACGCCAGCTCTAAAGCCATACTGGGAATGAGAAAAAATTTCATATTTATTTAAGTAATTGGTAAGTCTGTTATTTATTAATCGCTCCAGTACTTTTGATAGTGTTGGGAGAATTGCTATTGGCCTATAGTTTTCGACACGGTCTCTAGCCCCACTTTTGTAAATCGGAGATACCTGGGCCAACTTAAAAGAGTCTGGGAAAATACCAGTAGATAGAGAAATATTAAAGATGTGTACCAACGGTGGAGTAAAGATATTCGAGAATTTTTTTAATATGAGACTGGAAATTCCATCATGCCCCTCAGCACAGTCTGTTCGTAGATTCGATAAAATCTTTTTTATTTCATGTTCATAGGTAGGTAAGATGACGAATGAATTAGAAATTTGATGATGCCTTACAGTTTCTGTCTGATATGATAATTTGAATTTTTGAGCCAGCGAAGCCCCGACGTTTACAAAATATTTATTTATATCATTTATGTTATTACAATTTGTAAGTAATTCTTTTGGAACCCCTTTTTCTTTTTCGGTATAAGTGCATTTGCGTATAGTTTTCCATAGCAATCTACTATTATTACTTGCTTTTTGTATTTGTTCCCTGTCATAATTTATTTTGAGCTTTCTAAGTATGCGGTTGCAAAAGTTTCTGTATCTTTTATATGTAATTTTTATGGTTTCATTATTAGGGTCTCTTTTATGTTTTTTATGTAGATTATCTCTGGTTTTCATACAACGTATGAGTCCAGGAGTGATCCAAGGCTTTAGTATGTGCTTTCGATTTGAGGAACTTTTTAATGATGAGTTTGATACTATACACTTTTTAACTAAGTCTTCAAAAATATTCAAAGATTCGTTTACTTCGTGTGCTTCAAAAACCGGGGAAAAATCTATATTTTTTAAGTCGCTTTCTAAAGACTCAAAATTAGTCATCATTTTATTTCGACGTAGTGTAGGGGTTTGACTCGATTTTTGGATATAAAGAAAAACACTATCATGATCTGTAAGAGATGTGTCAGCAACAAAGCAGGCGGATTTACTTGTTGTTTTTAAAATTATGTGATCTAAGCAAGAGATACCGTTTCGTGTGGGCAGAGTATGGGCAGGGAGCATTCCATGACTTGCTAAGAAATCTAAATAGTCATGGGAGCGTAAATCAGAGGTATTTTGTCCAATGTTTATATTTATGTCTCCTACAAGTATTATTGTTTTGTAAGAGGATAGGTTTCTCAAAACTAAGTTCAGTGAGTCCAAGAAGTCCCCAATATTGTATGTTGATGGAGACCGATAAATTGCAACAACGGCGACTTCATTAGTTGTCATCACGATACAGTTAGCGTTAGGTATAATAGGTTCGTGAACAGTTACGGATAGGTGACAGTTGTAGTAAACGACCACACCATCATTTTGTAAATAATTATATGCTGTCGACGCCCATTGGTATCCATCCAGCGTGGGGATAATTGAAGATTGATGTAGGCGACACTCCGTCAGAACAATAAAATCCCACGATATGTTTGCTCTCGAGAGAAGCACCTGCAGACCACTAAAATTACCGGTAAGGCTTCTAATATTTTGAGTGAATAATGATATTGAATTATTGTTAAATTGAGTTTTTAGGTGCCTACAATCTTCAATCGAGCAGGTTTGGGAGTCAGAAATATTGATGTTATCTAAGTCATTTTGAAGATTAATATTAAGAGTATCGAATTTTATAAATAAAATATATAATGAAGTATGTATGTATAGTTCTGGTAGTATAATCCCTATTATTTATAATAGTTTTTCTTTTTATGGGAGCTGGCTTGAAAATATTATTTGTTTTTGGATATATTCTTGAATTGTGATAAATTTTATAGCTATATAGTTTGTCAGAGATATATGTGTATTGTGTGTGTAAATAATAATGTAGAGTAGTAATGTAATTATTGAAAGTGTGTTTATGTGTAGTGTGGTGTTTTGGAAGTAACATAGTATTAGTAGTGTAAGCTAAATATGATATAATCAAACTTATAGTATGCCTAATATTATAGTATTTAGTAATTAAAAATTGCATATTATATGATTTCCAAATTATAAGGAATTTGCAATAATGATTTACAGTGTTAGTTGATAATACTAGCAGCAATAAGTAGAATAAATAGTTCATAACAAGTAAAAGATGTGTTCTGGCTGGTGTTAAATAATGTTGTACACTCAGTCACATTTGCACTTTTTCAGGCTTAGGAAGGTCATCTTCAGAGTTGATTTTTAGAACTCGGGAGCCCTCCTTTTCTCTTAGATAAACGATTCCATGCGAGGTCCAGCAGAAACGATATTTGTTCGCAGCGGCATAATCTCTAGCAATGCGGAATATTTTTTTTGCTTTAAGAGTCAGAGATTCGGATATATATATGCGTTGGTCCGGACCGCTTGACGACAAATCTTTGGTACTTAATTTATTTTCAGTGTGCTGTCCATTGTATGCTTTTATAGCAGTTAGCAAGTTGTGTTTACTCGAAGCGCTGACGAAGTCCACAATTATAGGTTTGTTTGATTCTAATTTTGTGTTTATTCTGTACAGTGTTTTTATTTCTCCATCGCCGATGTTAATGCCAATCTTGTTGCAGATATTTTGGAAAATTTTATTTAGATCTTGACTAGATTCATTGCTCGATATTTTAGGTATGTTACGGATTTCCACTTCGTTAGATTTTTGTTTTCGTTCAAGTAATTCAATTTTGTTTTCTAGAGTATCTATATATTTTTGTGTATCTTTTTGTTTATTTTTAAATATCTCTAACTCCTCGCGCATTTCGTCGTATTTTTGACTGAGAAAATTCAAAGACTGCACAATTTCGTCATTTTGTTCTTTGATGGTGGTAACAGTATTCTGCAGATCCAGTAGCTTATTATTTTGTGCATTTGTAAAATCCATGAACATCTGTTTTATTTCCGTCATGAAAGACCGCATTGACATCTCCTCTTCTGATATAAACTTTCGCTTGTTACGTATATTTATTGTATCCAGCGCCGAATCGGACCCTGCATGTTGAATGTGTGTTTCGGGTAGGGCGAGCGAGGTGTTCGCGGAGGGGTTCGCCTTTGGAGGAGTGCGCCTGAGTGACATCGCAAAGTATCGAGTCTTGCTAAAATTGTTTATTTACGACGTTATAGTACTCGATTTAAATATTTAGTTGTAAACCTTAAGTTGAAATCAAATAATGCACAAAAAGCTTATCTGACACCAGGATTCGAACTTAGGGCTGCAGAGTTATAGCTTGGGCCTTATTGGGTTCGACCAATGGTTTCGTGACGTATCTTCAATATTATGTAGTTATAATTTTCTGTGTGATTCTAGTGAATACGTCATGCCGGTACTACGAAAATTATTTTTTTATTCTTGTGTTTACGTTTCGAACGGCACAGATATTCACTTCACTTTTTACACAAATGTTTTGGAGTGAAAATAGCTAATTTTAAGCTTAATTTGTATTATTTTTTGCACTTTACACAGCACTGGGATTTGAAGTTAATTTGAAAAAAGAGTTTTTGAAATATGCACAGATTTTTAGGTAGATAATTAATTTTATAGCGGAGCGCAATAAAACACGTCTGTTTGCTGTGAAGGTCCGGAGGGGAGAGATGTATTTTGGTATTAGGAACAATTTGACATACTTTTTAAAAACTTGGAAAATACCCTATTGTCTGACAGAAAGTTTTGTCTCCTGTGGGTATTCATAAGTCATAACAGGTACTAGTGGGCCTAGCAGGTACTTTGAATAACCTAACCTAACCAAGAGCATATCAGGACATGTCTAAAGAGGGTTCTGTAACTATCAAAGCGTAATAGGTCTTTTCCAAATTACTTCAAAAGTTACTGTCCTATTTTGTTCAAAATAATTTTCCTAAGGATTTTTAGTATGATCTATTAGCATGGAAACATACAAGTTTCTATCTCTATTAGTTTAGAAATGCTGGGAGGAAAGTAAATAAAATAAATAAATAAATCATTTATTCCAAGTACAAACCACTTTGGAGGCTGATTACTCCAAAATGGTCACAGAAGCTAGAGACGTGGAGAGATAGATAGACGGAGGGATTATAAGGGTTCCTTATGTATTACGGAACCCTAAAAATGACAGCGACCATACTTATTTTACTTGATTATGTTTATTCCACAGTCAAATGTTCCTGCTGGGGCCCCTGATGTATTCACTTGCCCCCTTAGTAATAAAAATATGTACGCAATGGTTACTGATACATTGGAAAAGTCACTTTACAGAGAAAGACAGCAACATTGAATGGAATAAAAATACTCTTTATTCACACACTCATAAAAAACACTCACACATTTAATAATATTTTTTAAACCTAAGGAACTGTACAAAAAAGGCTCTTACTGCTGACAGCAGTTTTTTCCAGACAAACTAAAAAAAACAACAAATATATTTGTGAATAAGGAAGTTGGTGTTCAATACAAAATGGTACTCACTACTCATACTAATTGTAATATTCTTTACACAGGAGCCCTACAATGCCCTACGCATTCAATACGAGTTCAATACATACAATAATACTACTCTCTTTAAGTATACTTTTTCTATGAATACTACGGCTGTCGGGATTTGTTTACGTACCTTTAAGACTGCGAGCTTCTCATAGACATATAGCAGGTCTGTTTTATAAATATTAATAGTTCTTTTATTTACGGATAAGCATAAATAGCAACAAGTTTTCTTCAACATTTTGCAATTGCAAAACTTTCTTGTGGAGTAAAACTAACCTTAAATTAAAATTTAAAAACATTGGTCTACTCCTTCTTCTTCTATAATATTTTTTTTTTATAATATGGCGTTCGGCTTAAAACCATTGGCTAGTTTCATGTTCAAAAGGCGGGAATAGAATTTTATTTATCGTTTTCAACATCGTATTTCTAAATCGTCAAGTTCAAAGTCTAGTCAAGTCAGTCGACTCAGTCACGGTAAATAGACAACAGTACGCCGTCTATCGCTTACTTGCCTTCTCTCGCGTTGGCGCAAGGCAAGGGCTATCAAATAAATGCTAAAATATTGCAGGCTAACGTGATCCTGTCAACCCAAGCAACACAAACCAGCTGATTAACTTTTATATAGCAATTCTGTTGACTAAACGCTGTAAAAGATGTAGGTATAAGTAAACAGGCGATATTCAAGCAATTTGGTCACATAATAAATCGCTTTAATCCGAATAACATTTTGTTAATAGCTACATACCTACCAGCTGGATAAATAAACAAAAAGGTTGGTTATCAATTAACATACATACATATAAATTATAATCACGCCTTTTTCCCGTAGGGGTAGGCAGAGACCACTTCTTTTCACTTGGCCCAGAGCCGGCTTTACCTATAGTGCAGGGTGTGCGGCACACACAGGCGCCCGCGCCGGGTCTAAGGGGGCGCCAAGCGCCCTCTAATGCGACACCTCCAAAGATGCGTCGGTCGCGGCACCGGCCCGCGCGGCGCTCTCAAAGACCCTGCGCCCGTGTTCCGGTCGATGCCGGGCGCGCGGTAGCAAAGCAAAGCGCGCCGCCACAAGCTGCGTCTTTACCTATTCTACACAATAACTTTTGTTTCCACGTGAAATCAACCTTAAAACAGATAGGTAATAATTAAAGATTCTATTGGCGTAGTGTCGCATCACTACCAAAAGCGCGTGCCGGCACCTGTTTTGATTCGTTTGAAAACACGCCGACAATCATTGCTAACTCGGCTACATTAGAATGCTAAGTTCAAATTGCCAGGGACGTTGCGGCGGTCATTTCCCAAGGCTTTGTGTACGCATGCCGCAATTTTTGTATAATGTTTTACCGCTACACCGTAGTTTTGCGAAATAAGCCTTGATGCAAAGAATTAATTATCATCTTTATGTAAACATTGAAATATGGAGAAAATCGGCTTTTTTCTTTTGGTAAAAATCATAAAAAAGGTAAGATTTGATTATTTGCTTACACAATTATTGCGACATGCATCGGGGTCAGAGGTCATCAAAAACAGCTAGCGAAATCCATGAAAAAACAAAGGTTATGAATGTAGGTTATGAATGAAACGAGACACCCAAGCTAAAATGCTAGTGATTCTCTCCATAGAGCTATAACGTTCTAGAAGTTCCTCAATAAATGTTGTTTCATTAATTATGTTAGTGACGAAGACCTTTTTATTTTTCTCTTCCAGGTGACATTTGTCTATTGTAGCTACCTAGTATATAACTCATAGAGAGTTGTTCTGTAATGGGTTTTTTCAACCATTTTGGGCCTTTCCACCAAAGAGAGTGCGCCAGAAGTTGAGATGGTAGAAGACCTCTGGATGCGCAGTCTGCGGAATTCTCTCCTGACTTCACGTGTCTCCAAGATGTCGATGGCATGATGCTCAGTATTTCGGCTACGCGGTTAGCAACGAATGCTTTCCACCGTCCTATGTCACCTTGTAGCCACCCTAATACGACCATTGAGTCAGTCCATCCATATAATTTTGTTGGTCTTGTCTGTATATTTGTTGAGTCTATGACTTTTTTCATAAGTCTGGACAACAACAACGCACTGCATAATTCCAGTCGGGGCAGTGACGTATGTTTACGTAAAGGTGCTAACTTTGTTTTTCCCGCAATCAGCTGTACGACTGTTTGTCCGTTTGTATCCAGGGATTTGCAATATATGACGCAGCAGTATGCCAACTTCGATGCGTCACAGAATCCATGGAGTTCGATGGGCTTGTCTATGTCGCCTATCCATCGTGGAATTGTAATTTTGTTAATGTTGTGTAGATCTTGTCTCAATATATCCCATTCTTGATAAATATCTTGAGGAATGTTTTCATCCCAGGATAAATAATTTTTCCACATGGAATATAATTTTTCCCTTGATTGATATAGGAGACAACCAACCAAGGGGGTCAAATATCTTTGAGAGATTTGATAATAATGTTCGCTTTGTTACAGATCCGAACTTATCACCCGCCAGTTTTTTGCACGCGAATGTAAACTGATCCGTGCGCGGGTTCCACGATAGTCCAAGTGTTTTGTTTGTTTCAGCATGTTTGAAGTCGTACATGTTTTGGTTAATTAAATCTTCCGAAAAATGTTGTAGGAGCTTCGCGTCGTTACTAGCCCACTTCCGTAACTTAAAGCCGCCACCGAGCAGAAGATTGTATATTTGTTTTTGTTCTTGTATAGCATTTTCCAGGTTGTTATTGCCGCCCGAAAGGTCATCGACATGCAGCTGGTTGCTGATGATGTTTACAGCTGATGGGTACATGTGACCATCATCTTGAGTCAGCTGTTTTATTGTTCGCATAGCTTAATACGGAGCTGCTTTAGTTCCGTACGTCACTGTACATAGTTGATAATCCTGTATGTCGTTGGTAGGTGCGTCACGCCATACTATGTTTTGGAGATGTTGATCTTCCTCTTTCACCCAAATTTGTCTATAAAATTTATCTATGTCCGCAGTGTAGACATATCGAAACGTTCTCCAAAGTAATATGATACTCGTACTTTGTAGATCTTGTTGTAGATTAGGGCCGCATTCCATTAAGGGCCGATTTTTCAATCGTCAGTTAACACTTACCTGAGGAATAAATTGACATTGACAGATTTTTCATACAAAATCTGTCAAAGTTACATATTTATTCCTCAGTTAAGAGTTATCTGACGATTGAAAAATCAGCCCTTAATCGTTTAAGCTTACGCCCGATTTTAATTTGAGCGAAGCGTTAAATACTGTTCTTAGTTTTGTTGTCTGCGACTCTTATCTTATGACGCCGTGATGAGGAAGATAACAGCTGGCTCGCTCTTGCTGATGCAGAGTTTCATGTGTCTTAATCGTAGGTATTTGTCAGTGAATGACTTGTAGTTTTCGGCCAGTTGTTCATTTTTTGAAAATCTTTTTTTCAGCTGTTTGAACTGCGTGATCGCCTGCGGTTTGGATGGACTTAGATGATGCACATAGTTAGCAACATAGAGTTGGCAACACTGCCTTACTTACCTACTTACAGTATTACAGTACCCACTTATTACATTAGTTAGATAATTAACATGCAAATTAATATTTTTCACATCAATTTATATTTAAACAGCTCTTACCTCGCTCAGATATTACTTACTGTTTGGAAATTGTACAATAAAAAATTTTCAATCTTTTATACCTTTTTCAATTCAAATTGCAGTAGGTACCTATAATTACTAAAAATAAAAACGCTAACAGGCATTGATAAAGATCATTAGGTGTGGTACTTTAAAGTCCTTTATAAACAACTTCTCTTACGGTTCCTTTCTCGCATATATTAGAATATTATGGTACCTAGGTGTGATGAGTTCCAAACCAAATAACAAAATATAACAACTGTTTGGATTATTCGTTTCGAAGTTCCAGATCGTTTTACTTGTCAGCAATTTTGTAACACAATGCTATTTATTATAAATTTGTCGAGTCTTCGTGTATGGATTAACAGCTGTTTCTTGCAGTAGGTAGGTAGGTATTTAAATTCATATGACTTGATAATAATTGTCCATTCGTTGGTTATAGATTACTTTAATTTCTATAATTAGATTGTAATAATTGTGTGATTAACAAAATCCGTTTGTAGGAATCGATAGATTTGTTTTCCTTTTTATAATTTCGGTTGTTTCAATTTGAAATATAAAAATGGCGAACAGTATGTAGTTCAGGAATTATACACTGTTTTTGTTACACCAGTCACTTATTTTCGAACTTTGCACTATTACAATTTATATTTCACCAAATATGCACTGAAATTTTAAAAAACCTGAGGAATAAATATGTGACATTGACAGATTTTTCATACAAAATCTGTCAAAGTTACATATTTATTCCTCAGTTAAGAGTTATCTGACGATTGAAAAATCAGCCCTTAATCGTTTAAGCTTACGCCCGATTTTAATTTGAGCGAAGCGTTAAATACTGTTCTTAGTTTTGTTGTCTGCGACTCTTATCTTATGACGCCGTGATGAGGAAGATAACAGCTGGCTCGCTCTTGCTGATGCAGAGTTTCATGTGTCTTAATCGTAGGTATTCGTCAGTGAATGACTTGTAGTTTTCGGCCAGTTGTTCATTTTTTGAAAATCTTTTTTTCAGCTGTTTGAACTGCGTGATCGCCTGCGGTTTGGATGGACTTAGATGATGCACATAGTTAGGCTAATATAGGTAGCTAGGTATAGTTAGGCTGCCGAAGAAACATCATCGGCAGCCTAACTTCATAACGTCCATCAGGCTGTCGGGTTGTTGTTTGTTGATAGAGTGTTTCACAATATTCTTCGGCTGACGTCATTTTTTTTGCGTTGGTTGATGTTATTTCCTCCATCTCCCAGTATTGTGAAATTTCGCTGATGTTGTTAGTGACCGCGTAGCAGTTGAAGTTGCCGACTAATACCCATCCCAATTTTGTCTGTTGTGCGATCGGAGTATTAGACGGACCCCTCAAAATTCCATCCATTAATATTTCGGCAAAGATCTTGGCGTCTAATAGCACGTCGATCGGCTTCGAGATGTTGTAGTCCGGATCCGCTAAGTTGATGTTTTGTATGTGTGGCCAAGATGGCTTCTCAAACGTAAAGTTCGGTAAATTTACAATTACTTTAGGCATTACTAAAGCGTTTGTGATGAAGTTGTAGTCGTCGTAACGCGTTGCGCAGACTAATTGTACGGCTCCGTTGATTTGTGTTGCGTTGGTACCAACTCCAAATACAGATGAACTTTGGTTGCATCTCTGTAGTTGTAATCGTTGAGCAGCGGATTCCGTTATTAGGTTGATCTGCGATCCTTGGTCTAAAAGACATCTCATAGTGATGTAGCTTCCATCTCTGGCCTGTACCTTTAATTCGACTGTTGATAGTAATATTTCCGGACACGGTATTTGGAGCGGTCATTGCATTTTGCTGTGTTCGATTTGCGTCAGCCAACACGTCGTGCAAAATTGTATGATGTGCATTGTTGCATATTTTGCACTTGTTTTTCGAAATGCAATTTTCTTTGTTATAAAACAAAATTGATTCATAACGAACTGTCATGGTGGACACATCGACTCCGCCTAAATTGCGAAATTAAATAAGATT
Organism: Glaucopsyche alexis; assembly: GCA_905404095.1. Taxonomy (NCBI): domain Eukaryota; kingdom Metazoa; phylum Arthropoda; class Insecta; order Lepidoptera; family Lycaenidae; genus Glaucopsyche; species Glaucopsyche alexis. Next base: position 3,856,390 of record FR990063.1, on the reverse strand, counting down.
AACTCAGATCAAATAAAAAACTAGATTGCGCATGGCGCTTGTTTCAACTGAAGCCTCAAAAACTACGCTACTTTGTGTAAACACACGCGGTCACGCACACTCATGCAAAAAAAGTACGCTACTTTTCGTCAGTATCGAACGAGTCGTCGTGCAGTGATTTTGCCACAAAAATGCCGTCCTGCGCTATTAAGTGGTGTAAAAACTGTACGAAGGTGAACAAAAAGTGTCAGGGAATAACATTTCATAAGTAAGTACACACAAAACTGTAGTTTGTTAAAGATAATTTATCACAATTTAGAGGTTACTCGAAACAAATAATGACAATTTCATAATGGCGGATCGAGAGAGTGTTGCCAGGATTTCATATTCTCAATAGCCTAAAATAAGGTAAGTAATTTGTAGGCAAATTCGTAACAAAATTATGAAGTAGAGAGTCAGACTGTTTTTATTTTTTAATTAGGAAGTTTTGAAGTTTGAAGTAATTTAAGGTAAATGCCCCTATATTCGGTATACGGAAAATATCGGGAACGATAATTCCGCCGTCTGTGGACCGATTTTCAAAATTCTTTTTTTGATATAAAGGGTATAATCCCAAGTTGGTCCGGTTTTCAAAAAAGTGGTGACCTGATGATGGGATCCATGAGGAATCGAGGGAACTCCTCGAAATTTTTATGGAAATTTCTGGTGATTTTGACTTTTTCTGAAGTAGTCCAAGCATATGCTACCAAAAAGTAAGATTTTGCTCCAAGTTATACTCTAGATCCAAAAGTGCAGAATAGAACTCTGACTCCTTATAGATACATGTTTGGGGATTTCGGCGTTATTTAAAGAACTGCAAGCATATGCCACCATGTCAATTAAAGTAATCATCATCATCACTACCACAATCATACCATACATCATCACATTTTAATGATATAAGAGGTACTTCTTATAGTATTTTACACCAACACGGAGATCTTTGAATATTACTCTGTCGTTTATGGACCTATTAGCAAAATTATTTTATTGCTGTAAAGGGTATAAATTCAAAATTGGTCTTTTAGTCACTAAAGTGGAAACTTGATGATGGGGGATCCATGAGGAATCGAGGGAACTCCTTGAAATTTATATGGACACATATAATGATTTAGATTTTTCCTGAAATAATACAAGCATATTAGGTATGCTACCAAAAAAAAAAATAGGCAAGTGGTACACTGACTTGTCGGTGACCGTATATTACCTACCCTATTATACCATAATATTATGTATTGGTACACCTAAATCGAAACTTTTCATCTTTACCTATCCTTGATCTAAATTTATCTATAAATAAAAAATAAACAGAATTATCACTTTCTGTTTTTTTTTTTTCATAGTTAAAGACGTTTTAAACGCAATAAAAATGTTCTAATCTAACCCATTTTTAGAATTCCATAGTTGGGGAGAGTTGTGACAACGTTATTTTGCGCCAGGTTTTTGTGAGGCCGTGTTACAACTTTTAGGTAAAATAGAGCTCTGCAAAGTTTTTTGACATAAAGCTATGGAAAACGAAACATAAATGTCACAGAAACGTTAACATGGCCGAATTCCTATACAATTTTCGAAAATTTATTATATTGTTATCTCGAAAACTACGGATCTTATAATTTTGAAAATTTGCGAAATTACTGCGACAGTAAAAGAACTTTAAGCGGTAAAATTACCATAAACCAATTAATAGTACAAATGTGGGATGTTATTCGAAAGTTTAGCCAACATATGGTAATGAAAATTTAGTATGGCAACACCGGCTCACGCACACAATGCATAAAAAACGGCCGGCCGCCTTATTACGTATCTTGCAAAAGCAAAGCAATCGCAAAAATTGCGCAAATTTTGCTCCAGAATCGCAAATTCGTATTACGTATCTGCAAAAACCTAGCAGAAGCAAACTAGCGACAGTACTGCCTCTACCGAACAATCGAGGAACTAAACATTGCAATCAATCCTTCGATTTCTTCACTGCTGTCTAATTTTTCGTATTACGTAAGACTTTTACAGTAAAGCGAAATCAATCAGCGAGCGATTTGAACTGTCAGTTAGCAATAATAAGCGAAAATGAAGCAAAGTGCATTCAAACACAACAGCGAGCGATTAGCAATCGATCGCATAGGTAATACGATTTTATTTGACGTTCAACAATCGACTGCGCGTCTATCGCGCGATGACTGCAAGATTTTTGCTAATCGCTATTTTTACGTAATACGGCGGCGGCTTATTATATATCTTGCAAAAGCCAAGCAATAGCAAAAATTGCGCAATTTTTGCGCAAAAATCGCAAATTCGTATTACGTATCAGCAAAAACCTAGCAGAAGCAACCTAGCGACAGTACTGCCTCTACCGAACAATCGAGGAACTATAAATTGCAATCAATCGTTCGATCTCTTCACTAAATCACTACTGTTATACATTTTTCGTATTACGTAAAGACTTTTGACAGCAAAGCGAAAGCAATCAAACTGTCAGTTAGCAATAACAAATGTCTTGTTTATTGTCGATTGCTTGTCTATCGCGGAGTGATTAGTGGTATTTATATAAGTTGTGTATTTTGTATTTTTATAAGATAATAGTGTATTTTTAAAACAATGGCGCGCGCAGTACTCGTTTTGGAAGCTTTAAGTGAAAGAAGAAAGAAGAGATGCAGTCAGAAATACAGCGCGATTAAGACGTCGCATTCGCGACCAAGCTCAGGCACTGGAACTGTCTGACTCTAAGTTTAAAGCTCATTACAGGCTGAGTAAGGAGATGTTCGTAGAGCTCTGTAATGAGCTTAAGCCCTACATGGCTCCAATGATAAGAAGAACAAAAGTTAGTGTGGAAAATAAGGTACCTACACTGAACATTATATCTCATTTATCACCTAATTTGTATTAACTATGTGTATTTTAAAACTACAATTTATTATGTATTTACAGGTTCTTACTGCATTATCTTTTTTTGCCACGGGCTCCTACCAAAAACCTGTGGGTATGAGTTACTTACATGGGCTCAGTCAGACTAGTGTATCCATGGCAGTGAAAGAAGTGACAAAGGCGTTAAACCATCGTGCAATACTATGTAAATATATTAATTTTCCTGCTGAGTGCAGTGCAGAGGTTGTGGTCCTTTAGAAATTAATAAATGGTGTTATTTATGTTAATGTAAGTAGGATTAAATACTAGTAAACTAATAGTAGAATTAAGTTTAATAATTCTTATTATAAAGTTAATGTTAATAATAATGTAGGTTTAATGAAAATTTGATTAAAATTAATTAAATCTGTTGTTAAAAAATTATATTACACTAGCTGTTGCCTGCAGCTCCACCCACGTAAATACAGTATCCCTCAGGAACACTGTACTTTTTCGGGCTAAAAACTATCCTATGTCCTTTCCCAGGACTCATAGTGTGTCTGTACCAAATTTCATCAAAATTGGTTCAGCGGTTAAAGCGTGAAGAGGTTATAGACAGACACACTTTCGCATTTATAATATTAGTATAGATTTGTGTTAGTTGTTTAAGTTGACAATATTTTAATGTGTATGTTAATTGTAGTAAATAAAAAAATCTAGAGTGAAGTGAGTTCTTTATTTATTAAAAGCCAATCATCTACAAATAAAAATTACACCCTGTAAAATTTCTCCACTAATGAGAATGAAGAGCTCTTAACTGATTTTTTTACGAAAGGGTCGATTTGAAACATTTTTTAATAAAAAGCATTTCATTGCAATCAAGCATGATTTTTAACACAATTTATAACATAGAGTCTATGTTATTAAATTAAATTAAATACCATTTATTTCGGGCTGCATAGGCCCATATTATAAATACCTTATAGACTAACATACATATTACTATATTATATAACTAACACTAACACTAAACACGTATTGTCTGCGACGTGGGGCGCGAAGTGTTCGGAAGTCGTCCTCTGAATCTTCTGAAGGCGACTCCAATCGGCCAGAACTCCTCCTTCTCGAAGGTCGGTAAATGATGGGTTGGAACTCTCACCACAAAAATTCACTCTATGATGAGATTCCAACCGCTCGACCCTCAAGGCGAAGCTGGTTTTGCTCCTGATGTAGTCCACGACCTGCTCGACCGCCGGGACACGTACAGCGGTGTCGCAGGAGTCTCACACCGCAACAGCTGCTCGGGTCCTCCGGGTGCGGTGCCGCGATGGTTGCGGACGACGGGTTTCTTCTTCTTCCTCTCGACCTTGATGAACCCGTCATCATCGCACGTTCGGTCCTTTTTAGAAAGAGGACGCTCTTTTGCAGGGGCCTCCTTCTTTCCTTTGTTTTTCGAACGCGGGGGAGGTGGCGGGGGTTCGCTAGCGGCGACACTTGCGTAACTCGGCACCGGCTCCTTAGCGGGCGGGGAGCGGGCAGCGGGGGCGGCAGCAACGATGTTCGTTGACCCGTCGGATAATGCTGACGGGCTAAACGTGACCGCCTGCGCGCCTCGACGACGAGTGACGTTTGCTGCATCAGGTGACCTACATATTGAATTAACACTTTTCAGCTGTGATAATTCACTACGTAGATCACTTATGGTAGACTCTGATGCCTGCAATCTACCTCGAACTCCGGCCAGTTCTTCCTTCAGGAACTTGATGTCCTTCAGTAGGCTGACGACGTCGACGTGGTCCAGTGTCACAGGCGGCAGCTTATGCAGATTTTTCGCTACAAAAGCTGGCACCTCATCCGGATCCATCTGCTTCAGCAGGGAGATGATGTCCTGCACGCTTCTCTCGGTTCCATCTCTCCGTCGCGATGGCATGTTCGCGCTCTGGCCGAGCGTCTCGTACATCAAATGCTTCCCTTCGCAAATCTCCTCGCTGGTGAACGATGACTTGCAGATCTGCATTATGCTGACCTCGTCCATGGTGTCGATGGCGTGCTGGATAAACGCCAGCAACTCATTGACCACGAGCGCCATGATCGCGTGCAGCGGCAATCAGCCGCGCGATTCGCAAAAATATTAATTAAATAATTAATATTTGCTGCATGTGTATAACGCGGAGCGCGTCCGTTCGCAAGCTCGACACATTACCATTACCATCATAGACCATACATTTACTGAACATATACATATGTACTGAAAAAAACAATAACATTCTATAGACCTATCAATTTCAATAATGGTAAATTATCACTTATAAATATTTCTAATAAGAGATCACACAGATATCAGACAAGTCAACTATTGCTGATTCTGATAAGCAGCCCTCGTCATCTCTAGCAGAGCCCGTATGTCATTTGATTGCCGACGAACCAGCTCCAGAAGCACACGCATCGAGTCAGCCTGTGCATGCGCTGTTTCTGCTTGCAATCTAGATGACTCAGCCATTATGACAGCAGCATTGGCTAGCTTAGTCTCTGCTTCAACCCTTCTCATTTTAAATTCTTTCACCCATTCCGGAGTGATTTTAGATGAAACTGAAACAATGATACAGTATTAATTTTTTAAGTTTATGTAAGGTATTTATTATAAGGAATAAATTATTATATATTATATACCATACTTTAAAGAAAGAAGTGGTATTGATTAACTATAACTAATTGCTAAAACCTTGAAAATTTTGTTCTCTAGCTTACTTGTAGTATTATTATCTGCTCTGTTACTTCTGTGATGAGGGCGATTAACAATTGGTCGACTCACTGGGCTCACAGCGCCTGTACAAGTAAGAGTTAATTAAAATTTTATGAAAATACAATATTTTTAGGAACCAGAAGAGGATTTAAATAAAAAAATACAAAAGCAGCCGATAAGCGGCTTTTATTTAAAACTAAAAACAATTTAAACAATTACAAAAATAACGTCATAACTATTTACAATTTAAAATTATGATTTACACAATTAGAAAACTTAATACAAACTATATACAAAGAGCTGATTTAGTAAAACAATCATAAAAATGAGAACACAAATCAAATATCATTAGGTACTAAAGTTAACAAGGAAAGATCTCACCAAGCAGGGTTACACCCCTTCGGTCTCCAGTCCACGAGCGAAATAGGCCCGTAACTATAAACCGACGGGTTTATATACCCAGCGTGGAGAGGTGTTGCCTTACTTTTAAAAAATATTTGACTTATCAACTAATACGGCCTATCTTGACGGTGCAACGTCCCGGTGCCTGTTGTGGAGTCTCCCGAAGTTCCAGCAGCGGTGTCGTCTCGTGCATGCAAGTGACGAGTTCCTCTCGAGGTTTCTGCATCCTGCCTCTCATTGCCTGCACTGCATCTGCTGCATCATCATCTGAGCCATCATCTGAAACATTATACACACGCGATTAATTAAACGTTCTCAGGTCATAACAATACTCCTAAACCTTTTCATCCTTCACTCTTTCAAGGCCCTCAAACATTTATCACACTTGTAAACCAGCTATATAAACCAAAACATTCGAATAATTTCATGTATCATTCTTTCGTACAATTCATATCAAGTATCAACATACTCAAAATAAAAATAAAAAAAAAAAAAAAATGATCAACGTCATCATCATAAACGTAGCGGCACAAACGACAAACAGTACGCCTCAACTGCGCATGTCTGCGTTACATCGTGAAGCAGGGGCCTCTTTTACCCGTGCCTCTCATCATCATCAACGTAGCGGCACAAACGACAAACAGTACGCCTCAACTGCGCATGTCTGCATTAAATCGTGAAGCGGGGGCCTCTTGCCCGTGCCATCATCATACAAACCATCGAAAAAGGCTGCGCATCTTTCAGGGCACCATTTCCCTTTCCACAATATCATATGCTGCGCCGCGGCTTGTGTCGACTTCCCATAAGCTCCAGTCAACAGCAACTCGTATCGTCCACTCGGTAGCACACCGGCCGGTCCAATTTGCCAGTAGACTGCGCAACTTTGACGACAAAAACCAAGTCATCAAACTGGAACGTGGAAGGGTTACGCCGATGTTGGTTGGCGTACTCGTCCTGGCGCCTCTGGTTTCTCCGCAACAGTTCGGTAGCTCTGTTGCGACATAGCTCGCGCCATGCCTCGCGATTTGGCGCCTGTCCTTCGACAGCCACATCGCGCACGAGCGAGCGTATGAGAGGAGTAGCAGCATTGATACCTGTCAACAGATTTAAGAGCAGATTTTTGCGTTGTTTTTCGTTTAGTCATATTTAGCAACAGTTGCAGATCCCAGAGAGAACTCGACCACTTTGCTTTATTGCCGTTAGTTTCGATGCGTTTCATGTTCAACACCGTGCGGACATAACGTTCAACCTGGCCGTTGGCATGGTGTATCTCCGGGTTGTGTAGCACCTCTGTTGATAACTCCTTTGCCAGGTTGGTGAACTCGGCTGACTCGAACATTCTCCCTCGATCACACACAAGTAATTGTGGTGCACCGAAAAGAGAGACCGCACTAAGAAAACAACGGTGGTTCGTTTCCTATACAAAAAAACAATGGACATTATTTAGGTAATTTCATACTATTACTACATAAATTTATATGCACATCTATTTATTCTGCAATACAATTGTCGCAAAATATATTTAAAATACTTTATTTCACACAGAAGTCACATTTTTATTGAATTTTCGACAAAAAGTGACATAAGTTACAAGTGTCACTTTTTGTCGAAAATTCAATAAAAATGTGACTTCTGTGTGAAATAAAGTATTTAAAATATATTTTGCGACAATTGTATTGCAGAATAAATAGATGTGCATATAAATTTATGTAGTAATAGTATGAAATTACCTAAATAATATCCATTGTTTTTTTGTATAGGAAACGAACCACCTTAAGTTCATTAACATCTCAAACAAAACTTTTGAAAAGGTATCGACTTTAACGAGTACAAATTTAAAACCATTTGATTTAGGCAGAGGGCCTAGCACATCAACATGTATAGTGTGAAATGGTAAATCTGGTTTATTACAAGACTAGATGATTTGTAAAGAAGTTCTTAGCACGTTTTTTTTTTTGCATACTAAACTATAATAATATTTCCTAACAAACTGTCGTAGATGAGGAAACCAGAAGTGCTTTAAAATTAAATCAATTGTTTTCTCGGAAATAATATGACCGTGTTCATCATGAAAAATTCTCAAAAGGCTCAAACGGTGTCCTTTTGGGATAAAACATAGCAATCTAGTTTCCTCGCCTATAGCAGTGTACTTATAGTGTTAGATATCATTTTGGCTTACATAGCGTTGAGCATCTATTTTACGAGGGCTCGGCTTTACCTGACCCCGACCTACAACTCTTCCCAAGTATTCAATTTCCTCAGAAACTGAACACTTGCAAGCACTCGTTAATGTGAATTCACTCAACAATCGTATGTACCATCATGGACGGAGTCGCTTAAAACCAACATAAACATCAGTACACTATAGGGCAGTGATTTTCAACCTGTGGGTCGCGAAATATTTTTTTCACACAAGGGGGGTCGCATCATGAAAAAGGTTGAAAAATACTGCCATAGGGGAATTCGTCAGGCCGTAGGGCATCTTGAGGTACTTATAATGACCCTCTGGCGTGACGAATCTCGTCATGTGAATAGACGTTTCATGTAAAGAGATCTGATGGAACCCTAAGACCATGTCCAAACTACTGAAGTAGTTACAACTTCCGAGGCGATCAATACATTCATCTATCAAAGGTAGTGGGTACCTTTCTTTGATAGTCACTCATTTAAGGCCCGGAAATTTACACACATGCGATCACTCAGATCCTTCTTTTTAACTTGAATGATTGGACTGGAGTATGTCGATTCAGACTCCCTAATTATATGCTTTTCCAATAAGTCATTTATTATCTCGCGCAGTTTTAGTTTTCATGATAAGATAATTTGTAAGGATGATAAACAATAGGCGTTTCATCAGATAGTCGAATACGCATAGTGCCAGTTTTAACGGTAGTAGTTGCGGTTTCGAAAATAAAGTATTCCTTAAACTCATTTATGACAGCCTTTAAAATATCACTATGCGCATTCGTCGTTACTGACGAAATTGTTTTATGCAAATGTGTAAGGTACTGACGGTCCCGAGTACGCACGGAAATAATTCTCTGTTTTAACACGTCGGTGCCAAGGCGTATTCATACAAGAAGCCGGGAGAATTAAAAGATCTACCTCAACACATATCATAAAAATCAGTAGTTAACGTAACATACGACGCTATAATTATTTCCCGCTCACTAACTTTGATACGTAAATAATTTGGCATATGACAAAAATAAAGGGTAGTCTGATAAAATTAAAAATACGTCCAACGCGCCACTATAAGAACGTCCATAGCTATAGGTACCTTGCATTGGCGCAGACGTAACGTTCTGCTCGAGTGCACTATATAGGCTTTACGCGAATCAGTACGGGCTTTAGCGAAACATTTATCCTCGGAGTGTCCTAACTTATTGCAGAACGCGCAAGGTATATTTTCATCGTTAGGTAACTTCTTATTTTCGGAGCAACCTAAAGCTTTGTGACCACGCTTGTTACATTTAAAACACGTATGACTAACCGGTTCAAACGCGGGCCGCTTATTATTGTTTCTGTTTTGAGTTATTGAAAATTTAATTTTTTTGAAAACTTATTTGGCAGCGGTTTACTATGAATTGACAAAAAGGAAACAATACCCGTTGTTGCAAGGTTCGCGTTTGCAGCCGCGACTCGAACTTGAGGTTCGGCAATGCCCCTTATAATTTGTACCTACTATAAGCTCCTCACTAAGGCCTTTCACTATTCGTAGCCGCAAGAGGGTACGTCGTGCATATTCCGCGTAGGTAAGATATTTATCGGACGTAGTCTGCATAGTATCAAAAAGTATAGACGCAAAATCTAACCGCTTGGGACACAAGGATATGAAATCGTTTTTGAAATTCGACCACGACCTGTCGTTCGTTGACCATTCGTTTAACTACGTTTTAGCGTCACCTTTTAGACAATCCGCCACACGAGAAAGTCGTCCCATCGATTAAATAACATCGCACGATCTACCTCCTCGAACCAGGCTTCGACGTCATGTAAGGCCGGGTCAAATTTAGATACGTAATAACTTTGTGGTCTCGCAGAAATAACCTTACTGAGAGCATCGACTAAATTATTTGTTAAATTCATTTCGGAAACAGACTTTTTGGGATTAACGTTACATTCATTCGAAACGGGGGTAGTAGAAGAAAAGTTTTTATCCTCTAAATTATTTAACCGAGTTAAAATAGCACTTAAGGTTTCGTGTAAACCGTTATCTTTACAAGATTCCAATACACGTGGCGAACTAGAACGATTGCGGCGGCAAAACGCACTAGAGGTCCCGAACGAGATCGTGATCGTGATTTCGATTGTCTCGAGCTGCGACGCCTTTTGCGAGAACGTTGATATTTTGAGCGATACGATCGTACACTATCACTACCCACCGTATGGGACCGAGACCGCGACCATGATCATCTCGGAGTTCTTAGCGCAATAATCACGTGGCATCGTTACAATATACGATTGCACTAAACCAGCTCTTTAGTTACTTAGTGGAGGGCGATAACTAGTACAGAATGAAGGTTCATATCCCAATTCTGATTTTAGGAACCAGAAGAGGATTTAAATAAAAAAATACAAAAGCAGCCGATAAGCGGCTTTTATTTAAAACTAAAAACAATTTAAACAATTACAAAAATAACGTCATAACTATTTACAATTTAAAATTATGATTTACACAATTAGAAAACTTAATACAAACTATATACAAAGAGCTGATTTAGTAAAACAATCATAAAAATGAGAACACAAATCAAATATCATTAGGTACTAAAGTTAACAAGGAAAGATCTCACCAAGCAGGGTTACACCCCTTCGGTCTCCAGTCCACGAGCGAAATAGGCCCGTAACTATAAACCGACGGGTTTATATACCCAGCGTGGAGAGGTGTTGCCTTACTTTTAAAAAATATTTGACTTATCAACTAATAATATATTATAAATGCGAATGTTTGTGAGGATCGATGGATGGATTTTTGTTACTCTTTCACTAAAAAGTTACTGAACAGAATCTTATGTAAGTTTTCACTTATATAGCTTATACCTCTGAATAACACATATTGTGCTACTTTTTAACCTGATTTAATGCTCTGTGACATAATATGGGAAACACCATATAAACAAATCATAGATGGGCGAAGCGGCAGTCTAAGACTAGTGTCATATAAACTGATTTAATTCCTAAAGCTATCAAATTGTATATATTTTTTAGTTGAATGACAATTCCCTTAATAATATTTCAAGAAGAATGTAAGAATTTAATCCTTAACTTATAGCTTTAAATTTGAAAAGAGATACATTTTAGGTAATAAAATATATCTTACCACTTCGTGGTGCTTGCTGTGTTTGAAATGCTTGTGGCAGTTGCTGCGAAACTGGGTTATCAAAATCACTATCAGCAATATTCTGATGAGTTGAAGTCGAAGGCCCAATTTCTACGTTATCTGTATCTGAAAAAGAACACTGTTATTTTAAGTAAAAATTGATTGACCTTCTAATAATACACAAAATACTACTGTATTTTGTGTATTATTGGTAAATATTTCTATTTCATTTACTTACAAACTTGAGTTGTATGACCCTTGCGTGAAGGAGAGTTCACCATAGGAGAAGAACTCGCAACTGGTAAAATCTCTACCTCATCTGTAAAATTTCAAAATAATTTTAATAAAAAATACTAATATAATATACCTACTACATAACTAATTGAAGATTTACCATGTAGAAAAACAACTTCCATAGAAACTATATTATTGGATGGTTGTTGTGTTTCAGCCTTAATGTACTTAAAAAATAAAAATAAAAGTAAAAATATGCAATGAAATATAGATAAACATGTTTTTATTAGGCTAGATATGTAGGAACTTACAGATAAAGGAATTCTGTGTTCACTATCACCAAAAACAGCTTGCTCTCCGATGATAGCCAAGACTTTCTTGTCAACCTCAGTAAGATCATCTTGGCTACCGGGACCACCACCAGTACCCAAAGCATCCCGCCTCCGTTTAGCCACCCTCGTCTTGCTTTTATGTTTTAGGTCAGCCCAGTACTACGAAAATAAAATGTTTTATGAAGAAACAGGAAAGGTAAAGTAACTTAAGAAGCAAGAAAGTACAAATTAAGGATAGGTACTCATGGAGGTATCTGACCGTTGCTTCTCAATACATTTTGGACAATGTGTTGTATGTCAGAAAGAATTTAACGAATTTTAAAAAGAAAAGTGACACACATTGTAGGAATACTAGAAATAGGAACAAGTTAGAAATACCAGTGATCAGACTTAGTAAAGTAAGTAAATCTTTTAAAGGTCAATGTATACGCCTTTACAATAGAATCCCAGAAAACGTTCAAAATCTTTCCATTAATAAATTTAAAAAAGCTGTTAAAGAACGTTTGTGTGCTAAAGCTTATTATAAAGTCAGTGATTTCATTAACGATTGCACACCTTGGGAATAAGATGGCCCCATGCAAGGCTGCTTTTATGTACTTAAGTATATTCTTTGTACTTATGACTAATGATAGATTAAGTTACAACATTGTAAAAATATTTTTTGAAAAGAACAATTTTCCCATCTTTTTGCTAAAAGGTGGCCCCGTGCGAGTTTCTTACGCCGGTTCTTCTCGCCGGGCTAGTTTCCGAACCGGTGGTAGGCATCATGTAGGACAATTCTATAAGCGTTATATTATAACCTAAATGGAAATAAAAATTTTGAGTTTGAGTTTTATCAGGATACTTACCTTTTTCCATCTTTCTCCCGACTTTGCTGACCCAGAGCCAAAGGCATTGAGCTTATGGGCAAGATCATTCCACTGTTTTTCCACAGCTTCTTTAGACCTTGACCCAAGGCCCACTCCTCTGGCTAATAAAGGATGTTCGTTAAGGAAATCCAGTTACGCCTCCAATTGGTCAGATGATACTCTATATGACATTGCTGAAATACCAAAGATTCATTTAGGAAAATAAAATTTATTGCATCTATTACACTATCAAAAAACAGTAGGTACTTACTTTGCAAGTTACCGATGGTAGGCATCAAGTAGGGACAATAATTCTTTATGCGTTACTTTGTAACCCATACCACAGAATAAATAATAGTACCTAGAGGTACAGAAGAACCACTCCGACAAATGGTTAGAAGAAATAGGGACTCTTTCTGCGATGCGATAAGGTTCAATTCAGCTAACACAACGCTTGATTACCTACGATTATATTTACCTAGAAGTTGCGTCTCTTTCTATCGCGTAATTCTTATCCTTTCTAATGACATTAGGGTTGTCTCATTTTAGAAAATTATTAACCGACTTCCAAAAAAGGAGGCGGTTGTACGTATTATATATATTTTTTCTTAATATTTAATTACAACTTTTTTTACCTACTTTCTAGTACCTACCTACTGTACTTTACTGAACAAATTGCTTTCCAAATAAACCTAAGGTAGGTGTTAATAGTACTGTAATAATTTGACGACCTCTGTGGCTCAGTTGGTTGAGCGTGTTGGTGCTCAAGCCGGGGGTCGCGGGTTCAAATCCCGCCGAAGGAACAAAGAGTTTTTCTGTGTTCCTGGGTGTGTATTAAATATATGTATAATATAATAAAAATCTTAAATAAGTGTTAAATATATTTCCTTTGTCTGGTACCCGTAACACAAGTTCTTCGAGAACTTACCACGGGATCGGATTGACGTGGTGTGAAGCGTCCATAGATATTATTATTATTATTATAATAAATTTGCGCATACCTATAAATAAGTATATACCTACATACTTATGCGTAAACGTAAGCATTTTTTATACCTTCACGGCCTGATATTACTCGGAAGAAGTTGAATCACGCCGCTTTATTTTTATTTATATTTACTACTAGGTACTACTAGGTACTTTTGTCAATAAATGATTCTTCAAATCGTATCACATCGGAATAACATAAGACGCGAACAGATAGTTCAAGTGGACTACAAGCCAACAGCTAAACACTAAATATTGGTTATCAAGTAATTGCAGTAGCAGTAGTAGCTCAAACTATATTTTTAAATATTGTTATACATTATGTTATATGGTATTATAGTTAGGGATATAATTAATCGAGCGAACAAAAAATAAGTTGGCGGCTGCATGTGAGCATACTGTATTACTGAATTTGGCAGCGAATTAATATGTTGGCGACTAAATTACTAAACTGGCGAAAACACTCGGGTGACAAAAAATTCAAAAGTCGGCAGATAAAAAGAGGCGAAATTTAATCCAAATTAGCACCGATATTTATAAGTTGGTGACTTAATTTCCGAGTTGGTGACCATTATACCATATAAGCAGCTATAAAACCAGATTTGGTTGATAAATTAATGGCTGCTAAAAAGTCAATTTGCTGACTACGGAAAATCCTATTTTTGGATACTGTTGGAGTAAGTTTTTCTTTGGTATGGGTGTCATTTTCTAGGTTTCTGGGGGTGCACAATAATCTATACATCTATACTCTATACAGATAAATAAAATTGAAGTGTCTGTTTGTAACTTCAAATTAACAGCTTTTCACAAAATGAATCTGAAAGTAAATTCGGTACTTATAATAAAATACCAATTTTTTTAATTTTTGTCTGTCCGTCTGTCTGTCTGTCTGTCTGTCTGTTTGTTCCGGCTAATCTATGAAACGGCTGGAACGATTTTCACGGGACTTTCACTAGCAGATAGCTTATGTTATAAGGTCTAACATAGGCTACTTTTATTTTAGGGTTCCGTTTAAAAAAATAGGGTTCTGCTTTCGTTAGTTCTGCGCAAACGAAGTTGCGGGCATTAGCTAGTATGAAAATAAAATCTGTTTTGAAATTCCACAATGGCGTAAATTTTTGTCATTAATATTAATAAAGTTGTTCTTTTCCAGGTTTCTGGGGGTTTTGATTACAAAATTGTCTTCCAATTTCATTTTCCAAAATGGAGAATATTCAATCTTCGTAAAATGAATATGAATACTAAATTAAAAGATATTGGGGATGCTAATTAGGATTGATGATTATTATTACAGTATGTTATGTAGTTCAAGGTACCAGCTATATTATAGAAATTTTTCAAAATTCAGGATTTATGAATTTTTATACCATTCATGAAGAAAATATGCGATTTGTAGGTTAATAAGGGGGAGGAAATTTTCATTATTTTTGCAGTAGGATGTACCGTTTCTGAGATAGAAGCGACTATAGAAAAAAAATATGGCAGTGCTGTACTGAGATACGAGGGTTGTAATCTATAGAAATGTTGGAAAATTCAAGATTTTCGATTTCTTTTTCTCCCATCATGAAGAAAATATGATGTTGCGATGGGATGAGGGGAGGGGATGAAATTTTCATTATTTTTTCAATAGGATGGACCGTTACCGAGTTAGAATCAATTTTATAAAAAAAAGAAGTAAATGCTGTACATTGAGATACGACGGATGTTTATAGGAATGTTGGAAAATTCAGGATTTTCGAAATTTTTTTTCTCCCATCATGAAGAAAATATGATGTTGCGGGTTTCCTAAAGGGGATGAAATTTTCATTATTTTTTCAATAGGATGCACCGTTTCCGAGTTAGAATCAATTTTATAAAAAAAAGAAGTAAATGCTGTACATTGAGATACGACGGATGTTTATAGGAATGTTGGAAAATTCAGGATTTTCGAAATTTTTTTTCTCCCATCATGAAGAAAATATGATGTTGCGGGTTTCCTAAAGGGGATGAAATTTTTTATTATTTTTTCAATAGGATGCACCGTTTCCGAGTTAGAATCAATTTTATAAAAAAAAAGTAAATGCTGTACATTGAGATACGACGGATGTTTATAGGAATGTTGGAAAATTCAGGATTTTTGAAAAATTTTTTCTTCCATCATGAAGAAAATATGATGTTGCGGGTTTCCTAAAGGGGATGAAATTTTCATTATTTTTTCAATAGGATGCACCGTTTCCGAGTTAGAATCAATTTTATAAAAAAAAGAAGTAAATGCTGTACATTGAGATACGACGGATGTTTATAGGAATGTTGGAAAATTCAGGATTTTCGAATTTTTTTTTCTCCCATCATGAAGAAAATATGATGTTGCGGGTTTCCTAAAGGGGATGAAATTTTCATTATTTTTTCAATAGGATGCACCGTTTCCGAGTTAGAATCAATTTTATAAAAAAAAGAAGTAAATGCTGTACATTGAGATACGACGGATGTTTATAGGAATGTTGGAAAATTCAGGATTTTCGAAATTTTTTTTCTCCCATCATGAAGAAAATATGATGTTGCGGGTTTCCTAAAGGGGATGAAATTTTCATTATTTTTTCAATAGGATGCACCGTTACCGAGTTAGAATCAATTTTATAAAAAAAAAGTAAATGCTGTACATTGAGATACGACGGATGTTTATAGGAATATTGGAAAATTCAGGATTTTCGAAAATTTTTTCTTCCATCATGAAGAAAATATGATGTTGCGGGTTTTCTAAAGGGGATGAAATTTTCATTATTTTGTCAATAGGATGCACCGTTTCCGAGTTAGAATCAATTTTATAAAAAAAAGAAGTAAATGCTGTACATTGAGATACGACGGATGTTTATAGGAATGTTGGAAAATTCAGGATTTTCGAATTTCTTTTTCTCCCATCATGACGAAAATATGAGGTTGCGGGGTTACTAAGGCAATTTGAAATGGGTGACTTTTTTGTAATCAACCCCAGAAACCAATAAAAGGACACCCATATTATTTTTATAAAATTAAGTATGTCCGCCATATTGGAATTTCAAAACGAATGTCATTTTCGTATCCAGCACTCCCAAAAACCTGGTAAACGACACCCATATCAATTTTACGAAAAATAAATATCCGCCATTTTTAAATTTCAAAATTAATCTACACAATAATCTACACCCCCCTAAAACCGAGAAAAATTAAAAATTGGAAATTTTGTACGCTCCTTTATGTTTTTTTTGTGTGCTCTCGTTTTGCTGCTTGTATGGTTTTTGGGTTACCTACATCAGGGAAAATATATGTGCCTATTATTAAATTAAATGTGTACTCACAAATTGTCGTCAAGATGGTTATTTGTTCGCTAAAATATAATCTGTCTGCCAGTTTGGAAAATTCAATGGTATTATTTAGTCACCAGATTTGTAATTTTTTTGTTCATCACATTCTTTCGCCAACTTAGTAATTTAGTATTCAATATTGGGTATTATCACATCCAAAATTTAATTGTTTTGTCGCAAGTTTAAATACATGCCTTATAGTTATAGCTGGCCGGGTGATTTTTACCTAACTTACACAGTACCTATCGTAATATTATATGCACAGATTGTAAGGTATTAAATCAAATCCATAAAACATTGCGACGAACAAATCTCACGCATACGTCGCTCACTGCTCGCGCGCGAGTCCCTCGTAATTGGCCCGTTTAGGAAGGCCGCCGCACGCACTTACATTTTTAATACCTACACGGGGAGTGGGACAGGCCTGCCCATACTACGGAAAAAAACTTTTTTGATTTTAATTTGATTTTGATTTTAGATGTAGGTACATAGTTATATTTTGTTCTCGAAACAAGCACAACTTAAACCATTTTTTCAATCATTTCTTTTAATGATTATGAACTAAAACAATATGGAAGCACTTGTAAACATAACTAATAAATTAATATTAATATGATAACTAGACCGAAGTTTGCTTGACATATCATTCCATTTAGTTTCTATGATTGCTACTAAATTGTTTATGGCGTTAGTGTCGTAGCAAAAATGTGGCAAATGTGCATTCAAACCAAGGAATTTGTAAGTATTATATACAACTATAATACTTACAAATTCCTTGATTCAAACACATCAGCGAGCAATTAGCAATCGATCGCATAGGTAATACGATTTTATTTGACGTTCAGCAATCGATTATGCGTCTATCGCGCGATGACTCCGAGATTTTTGCTAATCGCTATTTTTACGTAATACGGCGGCCGGCTTCACTATGTTGTTCGTAGAAGTCCATCTATACTTTTTATTTGATCTGAGAAGATTAAATACTCATCCTACAAAGCAAAGTGCAAAAATGTATAATTTCAGTGCATATTTGGTGAAATATAAATTGTAATAGTGCAAAGTTCGAAAATAAGTGACTGGTGTAACAAAAACAGTGTATAATTCCTGAACTACATACTGTTCGCCATTTTTATATTTCAAATTGAAACAACCGAAATTATAAAAAGGAAAACAAATCTATCGATTCCTACTAACGGATTTTGTTAATCACACAATTATTACAATCTAATTATAGAAATTAAAGTAATCTATAACCAACGAATGGACAATTATTATCAAGTCATATGAATTTAAATACCTACCTACCTACTGCAAGAAACAGCTGTTAATCCATACACGAAGACTCGACAAATTTATATTAAATAGCATTGTGTTACAAAATTGCTGACAAGTAAAACGATCTGGAACTTCGAAACGAATAATCCAAACAGTTGTTATATTTTGTTATTTGGTTTGGAACTCATCACACCTAGGTACCATAATATTCTAATATATGCGAGAAAGGAACCGTAAGAGAAGTTGTTTTTAAAGGACTTTAAAGTACCACACCTAATGATCTTTATCAATGCCTGTTAGTGTTTTTATTTTTAGTAATTATAGGTACCTACTGCAATTTGAATTGAAAAAGGTATAAAAGATTGAAAATTTTTTATTGTACAATTTCCAAACAGTAAGTAATATCTGAGCGAGGTAAGAGCTGTTTAAATATAAATTGATGTGAAAAATATTAATTTGCATGTTAATTATCTAACTAATGTAATAAGTGGGTACTGTAATACTGTAAGTAGGTAAGTAAGGTAAAAGATGTAAAAAAGAAAATTGAAATAAGTTAAAGTAATACCTACGTATAGATTTGCATGAAATTTGTGACTTGTGATTAAATCACAACAAATTAGAAATACTTATTGTGTAAACTAAAACAATTCCTCAGTTAAAGAATACTTACTTAATTTATTAAAAATTGTTATGTTATAACTGCTGTAAATTATTTCCTAATATATTATGTTTGTTTCATTTGTAAGAAGAATCTGAAATTACATGTCAAAAGCAAAAAGTATAATATATACCTACATAATATTACCCACTGTTACCAAATAATTAGCCTAAAAATTAGAAGTAAGTATCCAGCCTTCTAGCCACCTAATATTACTTAATCAAATCAAAACTAGACTTTTTCTATCAGCACAAAATTGGGATTTAAGCGCTTGTGCTATTTATGAAATTTAATTTATTTTATATGACATTTATAATATAAAGTATAAATATTAATTAAATTAAATTTGACATGATGAATTATTTCTAATATTTTGCTTTGCGATATAGATTAATAATATTATTTAAAGTGCCATTGTAATTATATTGTTTTATATAGCTATATAATTAAATTAATTTATGAATGAAATTGACATTACTAAAATAATACTAATCTTTATCTTATTATTATTGACATTAAAATTTATATTTACTCATTGATATCTTAATTTTTATGACATCAGAATATAATATTGTTTAATGAATTTGACATTTTTTAATTTAAGACGAGCTTAAGACATCAAAAGTGCTATTGTAATTAAATTGTTTTAAGTGTATAAATTATTTTATGAATAAAATTGACATTACTAACATAATATTATCTTTATCTTATTATTGACATTAAAAATTATATTTACTTATCTACTAATTTGACATTTTAATTTTTATGACATCAGAATATAACATTGTTTAATAAATTTGACATTTTTAAATTTAAGACGGGTTGACATCATAATATATGGTTTTAATGAATTTTGACACTAATTCTAGCATAAAATTATAATAATCTTAATTTAATTAATGACATCAAAGTAATGTATTTTTTCTTTATTTACCAATTGTGAATTTTCTTGCATTTCCTACAACAGCATTCCTGGACAATAAACTGTTTATTCTTTTTTATTGCTTATTTTCTTGAACCACACTTATTATATTGATTTTATTATAATAGACGCCAGACAAGATTATGAGTATGTAACAGTAAGAATCAATCAATTCAATTTTATTCAAACACACACATAAAAATATATACAGAACAAATATACATTATTATATAATATATATCACGTCAATCCGATCCCGTGCTAAGTTGAACTTGTGTTACGGGTATCAGACAACGGATATATATTTTTATACTAAACACACACAATTCTATACTATACAATACTATACATAAATCTTATTTTCTATATTATTCACATTCACTCTTACACACACACTGTAGTTTATCACGTATTGTCTTTTTTCGGCGACGTGATGCGCGCTTCGTTGGGGAGCCTTCCCCGAAACCTCCGGTAGACTACGTCCGTCGGCCAGAACTCCTCCACCTCGAAGGTCGGTAGAAGATGCGTCGGTACTCTCACCACAAAGGAACTGAAGTTGACCTTGTGGCGAGACTCCAGACGCTCGACCCTTAAGGTGAAAGACGTCTTCTTTCGGATGTAGTCCACAACGTCCTCGACCGTCGTCGACCAGTGCAGGCGGGACACGTACAGCGGTGTGGCGCGTACTTCGCACCGCAGACGCTGCTCGGGTTCGCTGGGTGCGGTGCCGCGGTGGTTGCGGACGGCGGGCTTCCTCTTCTTTCTCCTCTCCACCAGTGTGAAGCCCTCCTCATCGCACCTCCTGCTCTCGTCCTTGACGGTTCGAAGAGGCTCAGCCTTGCGGCGCTCTTCCACCCCTCTTGTCTTTTTCCGCGGGGGTGCAGTGGGGCCAGCGACGATACTTGCGTAATTTTTCGGAGTCGCTGGTGTCCTCGGTTTCAGCTCGACCGCAAGCGGTGAGCAGTCAGCGGCGGTTGTTGACCCGTCGGATTTTGCTGATGAGCAAAACGTGTCAGCTTGCGCGCCGCGTCGCCGCGTGTTTACGAAGTCAAACGAATGATCGAGTGACCTACATAAAGAATTATTACTTTTTATTTGCAATAATCCTTTATGCAAATCACGGATAGTGGATTCCGATCTATTCAATCGACCTCGCATCTCGTCCAGCTCCGCCTTCATGGTGTTGACATTCTTCAGCAGGCTGGAGACGTTGACGTGGTCCATGGTCACCACCGGTAGCTTGTGGAGATCCCTAGCCACGAAAGCTGGTATAGCCCCTGGACCCGTCTGCTTTAACAGGGTGATGATATCCTGCAAGCTTCTTTCGCCACCATCTTTGAGTCGCGATGGCATCTGCACCTGCTTACCAAGCGCCTCGTCCAGCATCAGCTTTCCCGTACAAAGGTGGACATGCAGAGCTGCACGAAGACGACATAGTGTAAATTACAGAGATTTAAACTTAGACAATTCAATGGATAAGTCATTTAATTCATTATGCTGTGATCCAGAAGTAACTAGCTTGCCTAATTTATCAGTCACAATTAATGAAGAATTACAAAAATTACGTGATAACTTTAAAGATGTGCAACTTCAATTAGACATAGCACATAAAGAAATAGAACCACTTTTATTAGAAAACAATAATCTTTTAAAAAAAATACAAGAATTGGAAAATAAATTAAAACTACTGAATAAAATCCACACTGCACCGATTAGTAGTATTAAAAGAAGTAACAAAAAACGCATCAATATAACCAGTTCCTTATAACCAGTCTAATATAGACTTTTTAAACTTGAAACAAAAATCACAGCCAAATATTCACAGTAGTCCTTTAAAGAAAGGGAACTTCATACATATATTAGGAGAACAATGTGTACTTGGTTTATCGCAAAGATTAAGGGATACAAGGGAAAAAAAACAAAATAATAATAATTACAATATATGTTCTTTTATTAAGCCTAATGCATTATGTGGTGAAATTCTTAGAAGTTGTGAATCTCTTAAATACACAATTACGGATAGAGATGCAGTTATTTTAGGAATGGGAACAAACGATAAAAATCCCTGTAGTATTCTACATGACTTAGCACTTGCTCTAGATAAGCTTCGCAGAGCACGGGTATATGTTTTAGAGGTTCATTCTAATGATTATCTCAGGACCAAGACACTTAATAACCATATACAATGCCTTTTAAAATTATACAAAAACTCAATTTTTATCAAAACTAGAAGACATCACAAATATTTTAATGATTATATACAAGACATAATAGACCAAATTAATTTTAACATTGATTATAGTGACTATCGTAATACTTATTTGCCATTTTTCAATAACAACAACAATAACATAATTAGACATAGAAAAGAAACGGCTAAAACAAATATTATAAAAACTGATAATTTGGAAAAAAATAAAATAACTTTCTACTTTAAAAAGATTACTAAAGAAGAGTCTATACCTAATGTGGTACATAAAGGTTATAGCAGAGGTACAATACCATACTATTTAAAAAAAATTACCAACGATACTAATTTGTCTAAATTATGTACTAAAGGAACAAGCAGGGACAACTTTTTTCGATAGTAACTTAACAATTTTTCATCAAAACATTGCTGGAGCTATTAATAAAGCAGAATTATTACATTTATCTCTACTAGATTTAAGAAATAAAGGTCTTAATAACTTAGATGTTATATGTCTGACAGAAACGTTTATTAAGAAAGGTTCCGAAAATTTAGTTAATAGAATCAGGCGTTACTTTGCGGAAATCCATAGCATAAAATTAATTAATATTATGTTTATAGCAGTTTTTCCGCTAAATAATACCCACAACCTGCAAGCAAATGTGTGAGTGCACGCATAAGCATGCGTAACGCACCTCCCTCCTCCCACACTGCTTATGCGTGCACTCAGATGCAAGATCGTGCAAACACCACCACCACACAAGCAACAATGTCGGCAAGATCGTTCGGCAAGAAGTTCGTTAGTACTTTGTTCGCAGGTCCACTTCCTGAGGATGCTCCGGGTTCGGGGCGAAACGCGCGTCGTGTTTTGCAACCTGCATGGTGGTGTGGGGCTTTGCACGATCTTGCCGACATTGTTGCTTGTGTGGTGGTGGTGTTTGCACGATCTTGCATCTGAGTGCACGCATAAGCTGTGTGGGAGGAGTGAGGTGCGTTACGCATGCTTATGCGTGCACTCACACATTTGCTTGCAGGTTGTGGGTGTTATTTAGCGGAAAAACTGCTATAAACATAATATTAATTAATTTTTTTTTCAGAAAATTTATTTAAATTGCAGGGATACAAATTATCAGCTGCTTTCTGCAGAATTTCTAAGAGAGGGGTTCGTGTATATTGACAAAATCGTCTCTAAATTGTAAGGAAAGTAAAGGAACAAAAAATATGGGAATAGCGAATGAATTTGAGTGCTGTGGAATAGAAATACTGGATCATAATTTACATGTTGTTTGCATTTACCGTACACCTCAAAGTGATATATTTGCATTCTTTAATAACTTAGATAAACTACTACATGAATTAAATAACAAAAGAAAAGAAAAAAATAATAGTTTTATGTGGAGATTGGAATTTAGACACTCTTCAAAATAACAAAAATACACGTGAATTACTAAGTTTACTAAATAACTATAATTTAACTTCACATATAACGTGCCCTACTAGGTTGTCATCCTGCATAGACCTGATAGCAAGCAATTTTAAAATGACAATTCCAAATATATATTACCTAGCATTATGAGATCATGTTTAGTAAAAAGAAGAATGCATTTGAATTATAGAATTTCAGGAATAAATAATAAAAATACAAAACTGCGACTTGCAAAATATAATTATTTGTTAAAAAAATGTATTTTCAAATCAAAGCAAATACAAAACACTAAATATATCAATAATCAAAAAAACAAGTGCAAAGCAGGATGGAAAATTATAAATGATAACATAAGCGATAAAAATAAAAATAATGACATTCCATACATTAAGAAGGATTTAAAAGTATATAGCGAGCCTAACGAAATGTGCCAAATATTCAATGACTTTTTTACTAATTTAGGAAATATGAGGCCAAAAAAAGTTAAAAATATAAACACGATTATGTCCTCACACTACATCAATAGAAACACAATTTTCCTAAATCCAACAGATCCCCGTGAAGTTTTTAATACAATATTATCATTAAAAAACACGAATGCGGTAGGATATGATGAGATTCGAACGGATATTATTAAGAAATGCGCAGTACAAATATGTTATCCACTTGCTAAAATTATTAATCAATCGTTAGAACAGGGAGTGTTTCCTAGCCGGTTAAAAATTTCAATTATTTAGCCTTTGTTAAAGAAAGACGATAGAACAGAATTAAATAATTACATACATACAAATCAAAATGCGTATTTTGATTTGTATGTTTTTTTTTATATTACCACATATTTTTGTAATTTCTGTACATACTTTTCTTTCACTTAAATAAGATTTTATCCAGTCGTATGCTTTTCCGCTAACTCCATATCTTTCTAATAATATGTTATGATTAACAAGGTCAAAGGCCTTTGTCATGTCTAGGAAAATTGCAGTGATAGGTACTTTATTATTTAAACTATCATGTACTATTTTGCTCAAATAAAAACAGGCATTTGTGGTCGAACTATTGTCACGGAAACCAAACTGCTCATCAACCAACAGGTTTTCAGAAACAAAGAAACATTTAATAGTGTGTAATGTGTCGAGCTAGCGAACAGACGCCGCTCCGCGTTATACACATGCAGCAAATATTAATTATTTTATTAATATTATTGCGAATCGCGCGGCTGATTGCCGCTGCACGTGATCATGGCGCTCGTGGCCAATGAGTTGCAGGAGTTTATCCAGCATGCTATCGACACCATGGACGAGGTCAGCATAATGCAGATCTGCAAGACGATGACAAGATATGACGACCTATGTGGCTCAGTTGGTTGAGCGTGTTGGTGCTCAAGCCGGGGGTCGCGGGTTCGAATCCCGCCGAAGGAACAAAAAGTTTTTCTGTGTTCCTGGGTCATGGATGTGTATTAAATATGTGTATAATATAATAAAAATCTTAAATATGTGTATAGTATAAAAGTATTAAATATATTTCCGTTGTCTGGTACCTGTAACACAAGTTCTTCGGATACTTAGCACGGGGCCAGATTGACGTGGTGTGAAGCGTCCATAGATATTATTATTATTATTATTATAAGTCTTCTTTCACCAGTGAGGAGATTTGCAAAGGCAAGCATTTGCTGTACGAGACGCTTGGCCAGAGCGCGAACATGCCATCGCGACGGAGAGATGGAACCGAAAGAAGCGTGCAGGACATCATCTCCCTGCTGAAGCAGACGGATCCGGATGAAGTGCCAGCTTTTGTAGCGAAAGAACTACATAAGCTGCCGCCAGTGACACTGGACCACGTCGACGTCGTCAGTCTACTGAAGGACATCAAGTTCCTGAAGGAAGAACTGGCCGGAGTTCGAGGTAGATTGCAGGCATCAGAGTCTACCATAAGTGATCTACGTAGTGAATTATCACAGCTAAAAAGTGTTAATTCAATATGTAGGTCACCTGATGCAGCAAACGTCACTCGTCGTCGAGGCGCGCTGGCGGTCACGTTTAGCCCGTCAGCATTATCCGACGGGTCAACAAACATCGTCGCCGCCCCTGCTGCCCGCTCCCCGCCCGCGCAGGAGCCGGTGCCGAGTTACGCAAATGTCGCCGCTTGCGTCCCCCCGCCACCTCCCCCGCGTTCGAAAAACAAAGGGAAGAAGGAGCCCCCTGCAGAACGTCCTCTTTCAAAAAAGGACCGAACGTGCGATGATGACGGGTTCATCAAGGTCGAGAGGAAGAAGAAGAAACCCGTCGTCCGCAACCATCGCGGCACCGCACCCGGAAGACCCGAGCAGCTGTTGCGGTGTGAGACTCCCGCAACACGGCTGTACGTCTCCCGGCTTCATTGGTCTACGACGTCGAGCAGGTCGTGGACTACGTAAGAAGCAGAACTAACTTCGCCTTGAGGGTCGAGCAGTTGGAATCTCATCATAAAGTGAATTTTAATTCCTTTGTGGTGAGAGTTCCAACCCATCATTTACCGACCTTCGAGAACGAGGAGTTCTGGCCGATTGGAGTCGTCTACAGAAGATTTAGAGGACGACTCCCGAACAATTTGCGCCACACGTCGCAGACAATACGTGTTTAGTGTTAGTGTTAATTTATATATTATAGTAATATGTATGTTAGTCTTTAAGGTATTTATAATATGGGTCTATGCAGCCTGAAATAAACGATATTTATTTATTTATTATTATTTAATACGTTTTAACATGATTTTTTTCAAAGACCTTTGCGAATATGGGAATTAAGGTTATTGGACGGTAATTATTTAATTCTGTTCTATCGTCTTTCTTTAACAAAGGCTAAATAATTGAAATTTTTAACCGGCTAGGAAACACTCCCTGTTCTAACGATTGATTAATAATTTTAGCAAGTGGATAACATATTTGTACTGCGCATTTCTTAATAATATCCGTTCGAATCTCATCATATCCTACCGCATTCGTGTTTTTTAATGATAATATTGTATTAAAAACTTCACGGGGATCTGTTGGATTTAGGAAAATTGTGTTTCTATTGATGTAGTGTGAGGACATAATCGTGTTTATATTTTTAACTTTTTTTGGCCTCATATTTCCTAAATTAGTAAAAAAGTCATTGAATATTTGGCACATTTCGTTAGGCTCGCTATATACTTTTAAATCCTTCTTAATGTATGGAATGTCATTATTTTTATTTTTATCGCTTATGTTATCATTTATAATTTTCCATCCTGCTTTGCACTTGTTTTTTTGATTATTGATATATTTAGTGTTTTGTATTTGCTTTGATTTGAAAATACATTTTTTTAACAAATAATTATATTTTGCAAGTCGCAGTTTTGTATTTTTATTATTTATTCCTGAAATTCTATAATTCAAATGCATTCTTCTTTTTACTAAACATGATCTCATAATGCTAGGTAATATATATTTGGAATTGTCATTTTAAAATTGCTTGCTATCAGGTCTATGCAGGATGACAACCTAGTAGGGCACGTTATATGTGAAGTTAAATTATAGTTATTTAGTAAACTTAGTAATTCACGTGTATTTTTGTTATTTTGAAGAGTGTCTAAATTCCAATCTCCACATAAAACTATTATTTTTTTCTTTTCTTTTGTTATTTAATTCATGTAGTAGTTTATCTAAGTTATTAAAGAATGCAAATATATCACTTTGAGGTGTACGGTAAATGCAAACAACATGTAAATTATGATCCAGTATTTCTATTCCACAGCACTCAAATTCATTCGCTATTCCCATATTTTTTGTTCCTTTACTTTCCTTACAATTTAGAGACGATTTTGTCAATATACACGAACCCCTCTCTTAGAAATTCTGCAGAAAGCAGCTGATAATTTGTATCCCTGCAATTTAAATAAATTTTCTGAAAAAAAAATTAATTAATATTATGTTTATAGCAGTTTTTCCGCTAAATAACACCCACAACCTGCAAGCAAATGTGTGAGTGCACGCATAAGCATGCGTAACGCACCTCACTCCTCCCACACAGCTTATGCGTGCACTCAGATGCAAGATCGTAGGCTCATCTGTGACTTCTATCTTCTCGGAGTTGTTGTCGTTTGTTGGTTTAACAGCTGTAGACGTTTGTTGAATGAGTTGAACTCCATTCTTGTAGAGTTGCTCCAGGTGTTGAAAGGGTTTAGTAGTGAAGTATTTGTCGGACTTGTCTTCCTCTAGCTGGAGCAGAGTGTTGTTCGACTGAAACTCTTCCCACAAGTTATTTAGAGTCTCCAATCTAGTTCGAAGATACTCTGATGTTTTTCAAGTAGGAGAATCCTTTTTGAAGTTGGTAACTATCCTCTCGACGGTGTTGATGATATGTTGTTGACGTTCCAGCAAAGCTTCCATGATGATGGCTATTTACTGTACGACGAAAAAGTTAAATGTTGTTGATGTTTACGATAGCTAGTTTAGCTACTCGTAGATGTTGACGTTGTTGTTCACGAAAGCTAGTTTAGCTTTACGCGGATGTTGAAATGTTGTTTACGAAAGCTAGTTGAGCTTTTCGTAGATGTTGAAGATGTTCTTGATGTTCACGAAAGCTAGTTGAGCTTTTCGTGGATGTTGAAGATGTTCTTGATGTTCACGAAAGCTAGTTGAGCTTTTCGTGGATGTTGAAGATGTTCTTGATGTTCACGAAAGCTTGTTGAGCTTCTCGTGGATGTTAAAATGTTCTTGATGTTCACGAAAGCTTGTTGAGCTTTTCGCGTTTGTTAAAGTTGTTCAAGAAAGCTAGTTGAGCTTTTCGTGGATGTTAAAATGTTCCTCTCGTCCAATCGTCGAGCTTCCCGTGGACTTTATTCCAGGTTCCAGTTCAAATCAGGGCTTTGGAAATGCGTCTATACTGTGATTGTAGAGCGCCTTCTCAATCCAGCAGGTGAGAGCCGCTTCTGGGAGGCCTGTCAGACCGATCGCAAATCACAGCACAAACACAACCCCCGCAGCTCTGAGTTTCTCGAAGGACCAATATGTAGGGGTGTTTCCCTACAGGAATGTTGATGTTGAATGTTCTTAAGTCCAAAATAAATCTGAACTCAAGGAATGACGACAGCAATGACCCGTTGAAAGTGTTTATTGTCATTAAAATATAGTAATGTTTACACAGTTTTATAACGTTTTGAAAAGTGTACGGTCAGCGGTTATACTAAACAAGCGTTAATGTACGACTCCGCTCGTACATGGGAAAAGTTCATAATTGGAAATAACCTTAATCATTGCTATACGCCCAAAAGTATGTTGCGGTGTTTACAAAAGAAGGTTGTTTATCAGTTATTACTAATATACATTAATATTATTATATATATTAATCTACATTAGTAATAAACAAATAGAATGTTCCAGTACCTATGTCGTCGGTATAAAAACGAACGGCACTGGCCTCCGTCAGTTCAGTGGGACCGTCCTGACTCCCGCAGCGCGTGCTCGTAGTCAGTGTAGGCATACCTCTACGAGCCGCCTACGTGCCGATCCCTAACTGAAAAATGCTTTTTATATTCCTTGTGTAAATTGGCGCCTTGCTGGGGAGTTGCACTGCTCTTGGCCGCCGTCAAAAGATACCTATCCGACCTCGAGAAAAAAGGTCTCACCTCCTGGTTTTCCTACTCGCCCCCCCAGGAGTGAGCAGTCAAGGGAGGTATCAGGGGTGTTTGTCAAGGCAGGTAGTCACCTGTAGCGGAGTACGTCTCCCCAGTGTCATCCAGGACCGAGCCCTCGGGCTATATTTTCTTCGCCCGCATTAAAAGGGCCCCGGACACCATACCCGGCATCTTCCAGGTAACCGAGTTCCTAAACATGCCGGGCATCAAAATTGAAGCCTTGCGGGGCAATAGCGGCCCTGCCCAATGCCACCGCTGCCTCAAATTTCGGCACTCGAGCCAAAACTGTCACCAAAAGGTGGCTTGTGCTCGATGAGCCTCCGGATGCCGGATTCCTATTAGAAGAGCTAACTGTGACTGCCGGATATCTTCGACGCACACCCCGGACTCAGGACACACGTGTGCAGTGCGCACCGTCCCTGCCCGCGCCTCCTGAGCGCGGTAATTTCCATTTTCATTTTTAATTTTATTTATGTTCGCAGTTGTGCAACTTTTTATAAGCGTACGGACGGAAGCGACGTGCCCGGTCGCGATCGACCCACTGCCGTCGCCCAAACGCCACCTGACGTGGACATCGCAGAGCCACGAAAACGAGGCCCGCCTCTGTGCTCGGTGCGCCACATTGTTTCGCCGGATCGCTGCCCCCCCCCCCCCTTTCCATCCCCGCGCTCACCTAATCTGCAGCGCTATTCAGACACTAATGATCCGGGGCAAGGGAATTCCTTCCCTCCACAGGACTCCCAGGTCGGTGGTGTCCACGGTCGACAAAAGCGGCGCGTGGGGAGTGGCCCCATACACGTTTCCTGGTCCCCGGACCAGGACTCCTCGCGTCGCCGGAATCGCCCGCCGGTCCAGGCCTTTCGCGGCCCTCGCCTCCGCAATTTCATTCGTAGGATTGATGATGGGGGTTTTCCCATAAAACTATTTTAAAGCACGTCCAGTATTCGTACTGGACGTGTACTTTTGGATCTCCACACGTAGAGAGGCAAAGCCCTTGACCGTGGTTCCCGCCCAAGGCCCCTTTCAAGGGCCGGACGTGAGCGACGTAGATCGTTCCGTCAGTTCAGTTAACTACGAGTGTTATCGAGTTAATATTAAATAAACATAATTAATTAGAAATAAAAATCATTTATTTGCATAAATAAGGTACAATATGGTGTTACAGTTTAGGTACATTAGATCCTTCTTATTTTGCCTTTTAGTGGCGTGCATTTTTTTTAAAGACTATTAATTCTTACAACCACTGAATCTTTACAAAAACATAAAAACTGTCCACATAATACTTAAATCATAAATATACAGAGTGTAACAAAAATAAGTGATAATACTTTAGGGTGTGTACGTGTTTTTTATAGAGAGTTCACTGTGAAAGTAGCAGCGCTGAATGAGCAATTTTTTTTTCACTTTTGTATGGGAAAACTCGCGACGCTGGAGCGCTTTCCCATACAAATCGCAAAAAAAAAAATTGCTCTTTCAGCGCTGCTACTTTCACAGTGAACTCTATAAGGAACACAAACACACGCTTAAGTATTATCACTTATTTTTGTTCCACCTTGTATAATATCAGTCATACATTAGTTATCATAAAATTTTATTATTATTATTATTCTTGTTTTAATACACTTACCTACCTAATTTATTATTATTTATATTTCAATTTGTCATTATTATGAAGATATAATTAAATCAAATTCAAATAATTAAATGTATGTTAATAATAATAATCATTTTGATACAATAAGTCAACATTTACATATTTTGGTCATTTTCATAAAATAGTTGCCTATTTATAGTAAATTTTTATCATGTTAGTAATTCGATTACACTAATTTATTGTTTATCATTAAAATATTCATTTATTCTATAGTAACATTTTTTGAGTAATAATTTAAATGTCATTTTAATAAATATTAATAAAATACAGGAATACTTTTTCATCGGTACAATAAATTTTACCACGTCATTGGTATCGATAATAGAGTATATTTCACAAATATTTTTTTTTTTCATTTCAATTAATTTATCCTATAACCAATCTAATACCGCATGGGCGCACTAACTACAATGCGTCAACGGGTGCGGTATGAGGTAGGGGGCGGCGGGGTGGGGTAAGCGATTGGCCGGGCGGCGCACGAGTTGGCAACAAAGCATCGATAGATGCGTAATGCATCCACATTTTGTATTAGTTCTCAGATCAAATAAAAAACCTATATGGCGCATGGCGCTTGTTTCAACTGAAGCCTCAAAAACTACGCTACTTTGTGTAAACACACGCGGTCACGCACACTCATGCAAAAAAAGTATTCTACTTTTCGTCAGTATCGAACGAGTCGTCGTGCAGTGACTTTGCCAAAAAAATGCCGTCCTGCGCTATTAAGTGGTGTAAAACTGTACGAAGGCGAACAAAAAGTGTGATGGAATAACATTAATTCATAAGTAAGTACACACAAAACTGTAGTTTGTTTAAATTAATTTATCACAATTTTGAGGTTACTCGAAACAAATAATGACAATTTCATAATGGCGGATCGAGAGAGTGTTGCCAGGATTTCATATTCTCAATAGCCTAAAATAAGGTAGGTAATTTGTAGGAAAATTCTTAACAAAATTATGAAGTAGAGAGTCCGACTGTTTCCGTTGTCCGATTTTTCAGAAGTTTTGAAGTTTGAAGCAATTTAAGGTAAATGTCCTTATGAAGGTATACAGTCTACAGATCTATCGGGAACGATAACTCCGCCGTCTGTGGACCGATTTTTAAAATTCTTTTTTTGATATAAAGGGTATAATCCCTTGAGATGGTGGGATCCTGAGGAATCGACGGAACTCCTCGAAATTTTTATGGAAACATATGGTGATTTTGACTTTTTCTGAAGTATTCCAAGCATATGCTATCAAAAAGTAAGATTTTGCTCGAAGGTATACTTTGGATCCAAAAGTGCAGAACGGAACTCCTGACTCCTTATAGATACATGTTTGGGGATTTCAGCATTATTTAAAGAACTGCAAGCATATGTCATGGGATACTCTTCCCAACTTACCTGTCCGGTAGTTGTGGTATAGTATACGGGTATGCGACCCCGGCTTCCCTAGCTATTACTTTCCTATCCCTTGCCCTCCTGGGCGGTAATATCCTACATTCCCTATTTCCCACTCTAACTTACTAATCTTCCTTTCCACACCACCTATCCTTCCCTTTCCCTATTCCTACCCTCTCCACCAATCCGTGGAAACGCAATGGATAATCAAAAATAATTTAATTATCCAAAATGGCGGCGATGTGGTTCACCACCCATCACGTCTCGTTTCTCGCGGAGGTGGAAAGCGGACCATGGAGAGACGCTTGGCTACGTTGAATGTAAGAGGAGGAATGTATGGTAAGAATGAAAGTGGACGAAGCGAAAGAAGTATGTAAGGATCGTAGCAAGTGGAAAGAAGTGGTCTCTGCCTACCCCTACGGGAAAGAGGCGGTCCTGCCTACACCTACGGGAAAAAGGCGTGATTATATGTATATGTATGCAAGCATGTGTCATCATGTCAATTAAAGTAATCATCATCATCACCACCACCATCACAAAATGTAGAGCTCGTTCTCTCGATTTCAATGAGCGGTGGTCAAAACCACGTATAACACAAATGACTGGATCACGGAGACTGTCACCTCCATAGTAACCATACTAAGTATTAACATTTGACTGGTATCCGAAACAGGTAGTTGTGTATAATAGTAACAGGGATAACATGTATCGTCTTTAACCTGTTATTACCTTAGAGCACGAAGTATAGATACCAGGAGTCCGAACGTAATGTTAAAATAATGGTCTCAATTTAGAGGACAGATTTTTTGCCGGTAGAGCGCGCCATTATGCAAGAAATACCAACCGCGATTCAGAACTGTGCGCTGATTGGTCCGCCGCAATAGCATCGGTAGGTACGTCCAAAACTCTAGCACAGCCAGTGCCAGAAAAGAGAACAAAGTCTGGGTTTATTATTGTGTACATGAATACTATGGAAAAGCCTATACCGTTTGGACTCCTGGTATTTATACTTCGTGCCTTCGAGAATCAAACCAAAGTTGTAACCCACCTCTACGTACTATAATGCGTACCTACATTAAATTCAATTCCCTATATTTTTTTTATTATTACTGTTTTTGTGCACCGCTTGTTTGTACGTTACTTTGTGAAAATTTGACTCTGCTTTTAAATTCATGAGTTCTTGGACGCTATTTCACGATAGTGTTGTAATAAAAAAAAATTAAAATCCGAAGAGCCTTACGATTCGAAAATAGGGGGCATTTACCTTACTAATATCGCTACTGAACAAAGGGAGTTGATTTTAGAGTTAAGTGTACAAATACATTTGTATGTTGATGCCAAAAATAAAGTTTGTTACTAATTAATAATAAAGTTCTTACTTTTTTCTTTAAACTTTTCATATTTACCTATCCTTTATCTAAATTTATGTATAAATAAATAAACAAAAATATAAATTTCTGTTTTTTCATATTTAAAGACGTTTTGAACGCAATAAAAATGTTCTAATGTAACCCATTTTTAGAATTCCATAGTTGGGGAGAAGTCATTACCAACTACTGTGGAATTTGCCAACCTACATTGTCAATAGTGGGCTAACATGGCAGACTAAAGTAAATAATAGTTATCCTAACTGTGAATAATATAATATAAATAATAGTTATCGTAACTGTGAATAATATAATATAAATAATAGTTATAACTGTGAATAATATAATATAAATAATAGTTATCCTTACTATGGTTTTTTGCCTATATGAGTTCTGGTGTGTATATTCAAATTATATCTACGTCGAAACTTCTTTTGACATAATTATATCGCAGCTGTATGATTTTTCGCCTCTATGAGTTCTGAAGTGTACATTCAACTGACCACTAAGTGCAAACTTCTTTTGACATATATCGCAGCTGTATGGTTTTTCGCCTGTATGAGTTCTGGTGTGTACATTTAACTGATCTCTACGTCGAAACTTCTTTTGACATATATCGCAGCTGTATGGTTTTTCGCCTGTATGAGTTCTGATATGTACATTTAAATGTCCACTTTGTACAAACTTCTTTTGACATATATCGCAGCTGTATGGTTTTTCGCCTCTATGAGTTCTGATGTGTTCATTCAAATGGCCACTATGTGCAAACTTCTTTTGACATATATCGCAGCTGTATGGTTTTTCGCCTGTATGAGTTCTGATATGTACAATTAAATTTCCACTTTGTACAAACTTCTTTTGACATATATCGCAGCTGTATGGTTTTTCGTCTGTATGAGTTCTAATGTGTTCTTTCAACTGACCACTTTGTGAAAACTTCTTTTGACATATATCGCAGCTGTATGGTTTTTCGCCTGTATGAGTTCTGGTATGTACATTCAAATGACCTCTACATCGAAACTTCTTTTGACATATATCGCAGCTGTATGGTTTTTCGTCTATATGAGTTCTGATGTGTTCATTCAACTGACCACTTTGTGCAAACTTCTTTTGACATATATCGCAGCTGTATAGTTTTTTGCCTATATGAGTTCTGATGTGTACATTCAAATGACCTCTATGTGAAAACTTCTTTTGACATATATCGCAGCTGTATGGTTTTTCGCCTGTATGAGTTCTGATGTGTACATTCAAATTACCTCTATCTGCAAACTTCTTTTGACATATATCGCAGCTGTATGGTTTTTCGCCTCTATGAGTTCTGATGTGTCTATTCAAATGACTTCTATGTGAAAACTTCTTTTGACATATATCGCAGCTGTATAGTTTTTCGTCTCTATGACTTCTGATGTGTTCATTCAAATGGCTACTTTGTGCAAACTTCTTTTGACATATATCGCAGCTGTATGGTTTTTCGCTTGTATGAGTTCTGATGTGTACATTCAAATGACTTCTCTGTGAAAACTTCTTTTGACATATATCGCATCTGTATGGTTTTTCGCCTGTATGAGTTCTGGTGTGTAAATTTAACTGATCTCTACGTCGAAACTTCTTTTGACATATATCGCAGCTGTATGGTTTTTCGCCTATATGAGTTCTCATGTGTACATTCAACTGACCTCTATCTGCAAACTTCCTTTGACATATATCGCAGCTGTATGGTTTTTCGCCTCTATGAGTTCTGATGTGTACATTCAAAGTACCTCTAACTGCAAACTTCTTTTCACATATATCACAGCTGTATGGTTTTTCGCCTGTATGAGTTCTGATGTGTACATTCAAATTACCTCTATCTGCAAACTTCTTTTGACATATATCGCAGCTGTATGGTTTTTCGCCTATATGAGTTCTGATGTGTTCATTCAAATGGCCACTTTGTACAAACTTCTTTTGACATATATCGCAGCTGTATGGTTTTTCGCCTATATGAGTTCTGTTGTGTTCATTCAAATTACCTTTATCTGCAAACTTCTTTTGACATATAACGCAGCTGTATAGTTTGTTACCCATATGAGTCCTGATGTGCCGTATCAATCGGCTTTTGTATCTAAACGTCCTCGAACAAACGTCACAGCTGAGCCGTTTCCTGTAACAGCCGGACTGTGTCTCACTGGTGTGGTCTCGGCCCTCGCAGTCATTTGTGTCTTCTTGTTGGTCGTCTTGTTTTATACCTAAATAAATGTTCTGTTATAAGAATATTAGCTTTAGAGCGCGTCTTCGTCCGCATGGATTCTCATTACCCCCATAGGTTATGTGTTTCGAAAAATCCCCTTTTAACAGATTTCTATGCCATAATAACTTTCTGAATGCCAAAATTAATTAATTAAAAGTTAAAAAAAAACAAATGGTCGGATTACGTTAGTAATCCGACCATTTGTTTTTTTTTTAACTTTGTATTTCACTATACAAACTTAGGACCCCTTTTTCACGTTTTTGGGGTAACTTTTCACGTTTAAAAAAGACATTAAATACGTCACTAAATAATGTTGAATGTAAATTCTTATTTTGAATTTCGCGCCTAGTTATGCAGTTGCTCCCTCTAACATATAGCTTTCTCTCTCTATTCCGCATCCAAGCGACCGGTATCACGAAGTGTACTTTTGCTAGTTTTATAATAAATAGTTAATAAAACCTGAGCTATTTCATTTAATCTAACAGGTTTTGGGTCCAGAAAAGCTCAGAAATAAAGACAGTGCAAAATTTTATCGTAAAATCAGTGATCAAAAACATTGAAGTGAACTTAACCTCAAAAAGAACGTGCTCCGTGAAAACGTGTTTTTCTTGTAAGACTTTTCCGAAGTATTTACGTATTTAAACTAGGTTGTCTTGTTTAAAATGGCATAAATAATACTCCCGCGTTCATCGAAAAACTGTCTGGCCGAGAAAATTATGCAACCTGGCGTTTTTCAATGCAAACCTACTTGCAACATGAGGAACTCTGGGATTGCATAGAAAACCACTCAGAAACTTTAGACAAGAAAGGGACACTAAAGCAAAGACAAAGATTATACTCTCAGTCGACCCAACAAATTATGTGCATATTCAAGAGGCCAGCACTGCCAAAGAAGTATGGGAGAAATTGTCGTCAGCTTTTGACGACTCTGGGCTGACACGCCGAGTTGGTCTCCTGCGTGATCTGTGTAATACATCGCTCAGTGGATGTCAAAATATAGAGGAATATGTAAGCAGAATAATAGGTACCGCTCATAAGCTCAGAAACATAGGCTTTAAGGTAGATGATGAGTGGCTGGGAACACTTCTACTCTCCGGTCTTCCAGATACATATCAGCCTATGATAATAGCCATAGAGAGCTCAGGAATGAAAATTACCTCTGATTCTGTTAAGGCTAAGTTATTACAAGAAGTCAGACTGTCTGAAAATGACTCCAATGCATTTGCAGTAAACAAAAAGTTTCAGAAAAATTATAAGAAGACAACACAAAGCAAATCTAAAGCTAAAGACACACAAAAACCAAGTAGTTCGTCATATGCTGCTGTATTTGTAGCATCATGCTCACAAAATGATACCTGGTATGTGGACTCCGGTGCAACCTCGCACATGACCAAACACAAGGATTTACTTCAGAATCAGTCGATCTCTTCCATAAAGAAAATAAGAGTTGCAGACAACAAGGAATTATCTGTGCAATCCTCGGGGCAAGTAAGTTTGGACATTTATAATGATAAAGGACATGAGAAAAAGGTCCTGTTTAGCAATGTTTTATATGTTCCTGAACTAGCGACTAATCTGCTATCCGTAAGTCAGATTATTCGAAGTGGTGGCCAAGTAAGATTTGACAAAACTGGCTGTGTTATTAAAATGATACAGTACAGTATAGTGAACAGTAAAAATCAGATAGTAGCTACAGCTAGTATAATCAACAACATATACTGGCTGAACACACCTGGAGGAGACTACGCATACATGTCTGATGTTGAAGAACAAAATATCTTCCTGTGGCACCAACGTATGGGACACCTAAATTTTGACAGTCTAAAGAAAATGCCTGAAAATGTGGAACATGTAACTTTCTCAGCAAATACAGAGAGTCTGACATGTGTTACCTGTAAAGAAGGTAAGCAAACACGGCTACCTTTTAAGAGTGAAGGAAGTATTACAACGGTCCCTCTTCAGCTGGTACACTCGGATTTATGTGGACCTATGGAAACACAAACAATAGGAGGTGCCCGCTATTTCCTGACCTTCACAGATGATTATACTAAGAAGATTTATGTATATTTTCTTAGCAAAAAGAGTGAAACATTAGAAAAGTTCAAAGAATTTAAAAATGAAGTAGAAAATCAATTAAATAGTCACATAAAGATACTTAGAACAGATAATGGCCTAGAGTATGTCAATAAAGAATTCTCCAACTACTTGAAGAGTGCAGGTATCATACATCAAACTACCACACCATACACTCCTGAACAAAATGGGACTGCAGAACGAATGAACAGAACCCTCATTGAAAGAGCGAAATGTATGCTGCTTAATGCAAAACTACCAAAACAATATTGGGCTGATGCGGTACACACAGCTGCCTACATAATCAATCGTTCTCCGACTAATACCATGGCTATGTTTCATCAGTCCTCTCATACGGTCTGTTGTTGTGGGGAAATTCGGTGGAGGTGGAGAAAGCATTTCGTGTCCAAAAAAAGTGTGTGAGGGCTATTTGTGGCGCCTGGTATTTGGAAAGCTGTAGACCATTGTTTAAGAAATTACGTCTGTTACCATTAGCCTGTATGTATATTAGAGAGCTTTGTATCTTTGTTAGAATGCATCCAGAATTTTTTAAACTTTATTCAGAGGAGGGACGTAAGAATGATAGATATAAATTTAAACTTTATCGCCCTTGGTGTAACCTGAATATATACAGAGACAACGCATACATACAGGCTATATATATATATTTAATCATCTACCCAAGCAATTTAAAGAACTGCCTACAGTTAATAAATTCAAAAAAAATCTGACATCCTGGCTTCTAGAAAATTGTTTTTATGACCTAAATGAATTTATTCTACATAATAAATAATGACTTGTTTTTCAATAGTAAAATTTTTAAATAATTTTAATTTTAAGACATGTATTTTATAATATTATTGTTATGTAAAAGGAAATGTGACATTTAGTTATTTATGACCAATTTTCAAATTATTTTATATGACATTAGATCCTTAGATTTACATTTTGACTATTTATATAATTTATTATTATGATGACTAGATATAATTATTATGAAGGTTTAATTTTTATGACAATGTTCTATATTTTATTTTTTATATGTAATTTCAATTATATTATCAAATTTACTAGATTTTATGATGATTAGGTATATAATGTTATTATGATTCTATACTTGCCATTCGCACACCATTGTTATGGTAGGATGTGAAGAACTATATTTTATAATTATTGTAACCACCCTCACTACCACATCTTGTGAATAAATTATTGATTGATTGATTGATTGATTGATAAGTCCCTGTCATTCAAGACACCAGAAGAACTATGGTCTGGACGTAAACCAAATGTAAAACACATGCGCATTTTTGGTTGTGAAGCTATGGTACATTTACCACAAGAAAAGCGTAAAAAGTGGGACCCAAAGGCACAGAAAATGATATTTATCGGCTATTGTGATCACAGTAAAGGTTATAGATTCATAATACCAAACTCCAGAAAAGTGGTAAAAAGCAGGATGCTACATTTTTTGAGTCCACTGTCAAAAGAGATTATGTACCTGTACAACTGTCAGAAAAGAATCCTGTTACAAAAATTGATGTAAGTGAAGAAAATAATACCACTGAAATGACTGAAATAGATGAAGAATCTTCAACAAGTTCGTATGATACTGTATGTGAAAACAAAACATCTTCAGACAGTGAGTATTCACCTGACATCAGTTTAGATTCTCCTGTAGTTAGCAACATAACATTGAGACCTAGAAATAAAAAATATGAAGTAAAATTAAATGATTCAATAGAAAGTACATACCTGTGTCATAGTGAAGACATTTTCTCACATGTTCCAGGAACATATAAGGAAGCTGTGAACTCAGTTAATAAAGATAAATGGATTAATTCCATTGGTGAAGAACTGGAAGCTCATCGGAAAAATAAAACCTGGACATTGGTTGAAAAACCTCTAAATGCAAGAGTTATACCATGCAAATGGGTATTCCGAATTAAGGATGAACCAACGGGTCCAAGGTATAAATCCAGACTATGTGCAAAAGGGTACTCACAGACGAAGGGTATCGATTACCATGAAA
Organism: Glaucopsyche alexis; assembly: GCA_905404095.1. NCBI lineage: Eukaryota > Metazoa > Arthropoda > Insecta > Lepidoptera > Lycaenidae > Glaucopsyche > Glaucopsyche alexis. The sequence continues at coordinate 3,816,502 of FR990063.1, read as the reverse complement.
CTTATGCTCCTACAGTCAGGTATGATTCTATACGTTTGCTTCTTTCAGTTGCAGCGCAGAATAATTTGAAACTGGATGTCAAAACAGCGTTCCTTTATGGAGAATTGGACGAGACCATATTCATGAAACCACCAGAAGGCCTGCCTCATAAAGACAATATGGTATGTAAACTTCATAAATCACTATATGGTCTGAAGCAGGCTCCACGATGTTGGAATAATAAATTTGACTCTGTGCTAAAGAAGTTTGGTTTTGTCAACAGCAAAGCAGACCAATGTGTATATATTGGTGAAGTCAATAAAAAGAAATGCTATCTATGTCTATATGTTGATGATGGTTTGCTATTTTCTTCAGATGACAGGGCTTTACAAGAAATAACTAAAGAATTGAGAACCATATTTGAAATTAAAATATTAACCAAACCTGATAACTTTGTGGGAATGCAAATGAACAGTTTAATAAATGCATATTTATTCATCAGACTAAATATATAGAACAAATGTTAGTAAAATTCAACATGACTAATGCTAATTCCAACAGTGTTCCAGTTGACCCTCATATGAAGTTACAAAAAGGAAATGAAGAATGTGAGAAAAATATACCGTACAGAGAAGCTGTGGGCTCTCTGATGCATCTGGCTATTGTGAGTAGACCCGATATAATGTTTGCTGTCAGTCTGGTGAGTCGTTTCCTTAATTGTTACAATCAGACCCATTGGAATGCAGTAAAACGGATTTTCAAATACTTGAAATGTACAAAAGAGTTTGGGTTGTGTTACAAAAATCAGACGTCACGGGTTACAGTGACGCAGACTATGCTAATGATATGGATACACGCCGTTCAGTCACTGGCTATGTATTCATCAAGAATGGGGCGGCTGTGACGTGGTCCAGCCAAAGGCAACAAACGGTGGCTCTGTCTACCACAGAGGCCGAATTTATGGCAGCCTGTGCTGCTACCAAAGAGACAATGTGGATCAAACAGTTTTTAAGTGACATTAGTGAATATGAACAGGACTCTATGTGACTTAATTTAGATAACCAGAGTGCTATTAGTGTCATTAAAAATATTAATTTCCATAAGAGATGTAAACACATTGAAATTAAATATCACTTTATTAAAGAAAAGTATCACCAAAAGATAATTGTATTAAAGTATGTTAGTAGTGATTGTCAATTTGCAGATATACTTACAAAGGCATTGTCTAAAGATAAATTTCTATATTTAAGGTCAAAGCTTGGAATGTTGTCACATAATTCAGTTTCCTGTTAATTTAGGACTTAATACTATGTTCAAATTTGAAATGTTATTTTATAACATATTTTTGTATTGAATAACATAAGCTTGGAATGTTATTTAAAACATAGTATGTACCTACTCTTTTACTGATTAAGAAATAATTTATAACTCATTTTGTGAGTCAATTTGTGAGTTACCTAGTGTCTGATTTAATTAGTAACTATGTGCTTGATAATGTCATAATGAGGCTTAAATTCAGGAAGGATGTTGAATGTAAATTCTTATTTTGAATTTCGCGCCTAGTTATGCAGTTGCTCGCTCTAACATATAGCTTTCTCTCTCTATTCCGCAACCAAGCGACCGGTATCACGAAGTGTACTTTTGCTAGTTTTATAATAAATAGTTAATAAAACCTGAGCTATTTCATTTAATCTAACAAATAATTTATATTTCTTAGCTCGTATATTAAATTTGAAGCAGATTTCAAATATTTAAAAGCTTTTGTTTAACTTCCTATGATGGTTGTTTTCAATTTTTCAATTTCAATTTTTTTTAGGTTGTTGCTTGCTTGGTGTGATGATGGTGGTGATGATGATTATTTAATAGCGACATATGCATGCAGTTCTTTAAATAGTGCCGACAGTAACAAACGTGTATCTTTAAAGACTGAGGAGTTCTGTTCAGCCCTTTTGGATCCAGGGAAGTTCCCTGGATCCAAAAGGGCTGAACAGAACTGTGTTGTTCCTTGAAGGAACACCTTGGTACAAAACTTCACTTTTTGGTAAATGTAAATGTTCAAAGAAATCGAGACCGGTGTAAAAGACAATGATTAGAAATACCTATATCAACATACAATGTATGGTGTGATGATGGTGATGTTGATGATGATGATGATGATGATTATTTAAAAGTGACATATTATGCTTGCAGCGGGTCTAAAAAGGCCACTTGCGCAATATCATCGCAATATTGCTAAAATTCAATCATTTGCAGATTTCCTTGCAATTATGCTTAATGTTGCTAATTCACCACTTTTGGGATTTTTTGGGGAGATTTTGAAATTTGAGGTAATTTTAACCGACTTACAAAAAAGGACGCGGTTATACGTTCGGCTGTATATATATTTGTATGTTCAACAATTACTCCGCCGTCTGTGTACCGATTTTCAATTATTTTTTTTTTTGTTGTATAGGGTCCTTTTGATTTCAAAGTGGTGACCTGATGATGGGATCCACAAGAAATCGAGGGAACTCCTCGAAATTTATATGGACACATATTATGGTGATTTTGACGTTTTTTGAAGTAGTCCAAGCATAAGCATATGCTACCAAAAAGTAATATTTTTCTCCAAGGTATACCAAACGTACTGAACAGAATTCCTGACTGAGAAGGAGTTATAAATACATGTTTGGGGATTTCGGCGATTAAGGATTATTTATATTTAGGTAAGGTAATTAATGAAGTACAAAAAAGGCTATGGCAGATTTTTAGTTAAAAGCTTTTAAAGCGTCTTAGGAACGCATAGCAACCAAAGAATAAGAGATATTCGTAAATGATTTTCAACGATTTTGTTACATTGATCTAAAGCAAGGATAAAAAGATAATATTTAAAAATAGCCAAAGTGATTTCCTTTTCCAAACTGGCCATTTTCTTCCATCCGATGTTGCCAGACTAAATAATTATTTTTTCCAATTTAAAATCAAAAAAGTTTTCTATTTGTAATCATATTTATAGTGTTTATAATTATGATTAATGTAATTTATTCCATTACTTGTATATTTTTATGTAGATTTTATATGAAGTTCAGTATTATAATCTCTTTTTGACAATAAAAACAGAAATAGGTAGAGATGGCCGTTATAACGTAAAGCGTTTAAAAAAGCGTGCTTTTATAAATAAGTTGTAAAGTCGTTTAAAAATTTAAGCGTTTATCACTTATACTTATCGTTCATATCGTTTATAGTCATAAAGCCATAAGTGTGGTATGAGCAAAGAAAAATAGTTCTTATGACAGCGCAATAAGAGTGAAAATTCTTTAATGTAGCTCATCACTTATTTAAACGGGTTATTTTTTGTACTTATAACTATTAAGCTTTTTCGTGTTTATTCACTTTTTGTTAGTTGCGCTTTGCGGGTCGACGAAAACACGTTATATTACGTTACGCAATAATTCGTATTTTAATCGTAATAGTGGTGCTTTAGTGGCTTACCGTGAAGTTTTAATGTAAATAATAAATATAATAATGGTCCATATGGACGTAATATATAAACTTTTCGTGTAGTGTTTTAGTATTAAGTTTATTAAGTTTTTGTCGTAAGATGACGAATAAACGACGTGAATTGGAACAGTAATTTATGGAACTACTTTGAAAGAAATGAGGTGGAAAAAGTGGCGATGTTTGTTATCCTATATATATGTCGGAGCGTGTTAAAGCTAAGATTGTCTTTGATTGGAGACGTCAAATAGTTTTACTATTTGGACTTGTTCGATGCCAGTAATGACAGATGTGATAGAAAAATAAGGGTTGTCATGGAGACTGGGGTATTATTTGCCTGAATTTGGGAATGACTGGATTATAAAAAGCTCAGGAATCAGGATAATACGGAAGTCGTGAAATACGTGGCATCGAACTTGTCACGTTTCTGATCGTTCAGCGTTTGAGCTATTCGATAATATTGTAATAAATATCCTAATGGAGCCTTCGTTATCAGAAGTGCGATGAAACTCACGACCCACATAGAAAGACCCTTCGGAGCATAACGTGCAAAGGGCAGAATGAGAATGACACGCAGGATGAGCAAATTGCTTATATCGCAAATGAACAAATGCGTAGAGTCCAAAACGTGGGGAAAACTAAAAGTTGTCCGACGAAAGTAATAGAATATTAGATCGAAACCGATCAGAATGACACTAGAGTCAGAAGAGTGTATTTACTACTGTTAATCCGTAGCGGAGACTTAGTACACAAGATTCTTGACTTGAAGTTGAATTGTATTGATCGCTAAAAATATAATAATAACAAACATAAGAGATGGAAAGCCAAAACTAGAGAATATAAGATCCTGTGGTCAACACACTGCTCGCAAATACTTTGTTTGTGGTTGATAGGGACACAAGTCAATTGATTGTCCTGCATAAGGAAAAGTTTTGTTAAAGACGTTGAGCTGCATCAGAACATCAAAGCTAGTTTAATAGCAATTCTGAGATATGACATGTATTGTTTATTTTTATTTTACAGCGGGAGACAAGGACACTATTTATTGACATACTTGGAGGGTATTGACGATAAATCACGTGGCAGATGCAGTTCTGCTCTCTTAAGTTGGTAAATAAGAATAAAGGATAATGTATTGGGCATAAAGATTCCAACTTGGACACTCAATAACTGTGGTGAGCGTATTCCTTCCATTACGATATTTTTCTCGAAATATTGGTAGAATTGATCTAGTATTGTTTATGAAGTCTCTTTCATATTTTGATACACATAGCGAAATTACCTAGCTAATAAAGATCATATAAGATGTTGCTTCTCTTGTTGCTAATGGCTTCATGGTCTAACCGAGTTAGCGCATCTCAAACTAAGATTTTAGGTTAGATACTAGTTTGTGTATGGAACGACTGCATATGTGTGTACCTACCTACTTATATAGCTACGCGTAGCCTGTTGAAGTCTGAGACGATGTGCATGAGTGTAATAATTTACTTTTTACAGTGTACTGCTATTTTGCAAATGATGCTATAAGAATGTATGACATAGTTGTTTAAATTTTGCAAATTTAAGTAATCTTTGTTATGTTATAGAAGGAGCGTGATCTTGCGCGTTCTCACGAATGACATTTTTATTTGAGTACATAATAACTTACAATTGATTTCATGAGACAAAAGTAAAAAGAATATTTAAAACGAACATAAAATTATAGTACTTCGCAACCTTTGGATCAAATTGAAAATACAGTTTTGACCGTTTGTCAGAATCTAACTTTGCAATAAGGATTCACATGATACTTATAGATAGTAGATAGTAGTAGAAAATTCATGTGTCAGGCGCTAGATTATTGTCTAACCAAGTGAAATTGTTTATTAATTTGGAATGATACGTATGTACTTTGGGATGATTTTATTTTGACAGATAATTATTGTTTGCATAAATTCTCTCTTGGTTTTAGTATTAGGTACAAGGGGGCAGTTCGGTGCAACGAGAATGGCGACATTTCAATATATCGCTCTGTCTTACAGGGTTAACGTTACATAAAAGCTACTTAAAACCACAACAGATGACACTATGTCGCTTCTGCCTCGCGCTATCGAAAACGCTAGACTTATGTACATGAGGCTCACGAGTGATTAATGTATTGTACCATAAAGACTAGCCAAATGGCAGTCACCAGTCCGATTAAGTTAAAACAACTTAAATGACATTAACGTAGCCCCATTCGAAAGAAAAACAAAAAAAAAATGAATATATTGTTCTGCAGTATTAATGAATTGTTTATGGAGATGGTAAATCGGTTTTGTTGGAATATCAAATTGTATTCGAAAGAGGAATTTAACGATATCTTAAACTATAATTACGTATCTTAAATTTGTCGCCATATTCATATAGTCAATTAAGTAGTCCTCCTTTGTTGGAAGGCGGTTAAAATTTTTAAGAGGCAGCTCACTAGAGGCGCTTATCTGGTCCCAATTTTTTTTGTATGAGGTCGACATTCTTCTCCGTAATAAGTGTTCTGTGATTAGGTAGTGTGGTGGACTGATGCAACTTCCAGTTGATGAGAGATCCGAGCCCCAGCGTTGGGAATGTTAGTGATCAGAGCCGAGCCATTGAAAAAAATGTTTACTTAGAACAAAGAAATAACAACTTATTTCGATACGATACGAATGACTGTTTTTTTTTACTATTATTTAACGAAATGACGAATCATCTATCTTCTGAACATAGGTTTCTGTTTTAAGAAAAAGCAGGCATAATGAAGGGGTTAATATCCGATTTTGCTAATAATAATTGTTTTCCTAAGGTCTATGGAGTATTTTGTATAACGGCCCCCAAACCTTCAGAAAAATGAACCACTTGAACCTAACCGGAAATGTCAACCTATGGCAACGTCATCATATAGACACAACATACATACTCTAGTTTGCGAAAACGAACATCAAAGCAAATCACCAATCTTTGTCCTGATCTTACTTTATCTGATATTTATGAGCTATTTGTACTTATAAATATTGTGAATTATTGATCGGTAAAGTTTTAAGTAGAAAGTAATGGCAAAGTTTCAGAAGCCTGAATTTTACTTGCGCATATTAAAACCGTGGACTTAAAATTGCAGTTACTTCCAATGAAGTTAAAGGATATCGACCAGAAAGTAACAGATGTAGAAGTAAGCTTATGAAATGTCAGGAGGAGGTTTATCACTACTGGTATATTCAGTCATCTCTGTGTCAACTATCAGTTATTCTGAACCCCAATTCTCGTAGTTGACTTACACTTTTAGTTTGCTTTTGTTGAGTTGTGGATGACTAGTCCTGACGTCATGAACTGATTTTTGGAGTTGTGCCCAATCAAAACGGGTTTGACGTTGGTTAGACGTTTGTGGGAGTGCCATTTTTGCAGTTTTAATATATTATCAGGACTGGATCGTAACTGTACTGTTACGGAATTTGATTAGTAGAATCGACCTTTTGGTTTACTTTGTGGGCTTCGAATGTATATTGTTACACATGCTAAAATCAAATTGCCTAGAATATTGTGGTACTTAGGTAAAACCAAAAATACTTAAAAATTGTGCGACAGGAGACCTAAGATTATCTTAACGACTAGCAACGCATTTATGAGTCTTTTGGTATGGTAATAAAAGCGACGGCTATGGTTATTTTCCATCAACAATCCGATTGCTCATCTGTAAACGTGAAAATGAACCTCGAGTTGAATACCCTTGTCGTTCGTTATAAACGCACCAAAGTTGCTTACGACCAAACGATTATTAAATTTATGAGAAAGAAACGTATAACTTCCATCAGAAACTTTGAAAATTTATATTGATATCAATCTTTAGCGTAATCGTCCTAATATGTGTTATGTTAACTTAGTGTAACAAGTTACAACTGCTTACATTCGGCGGGAGTATTGTGAAACACCTGACCCTTCAACATTAATTGCAGTGTGTATAGCTAGAAAAAATACGAAATACTTTTGACATTGTAACTTTCTTTTCGTTCGCTCCAGTGCAAGCTCCGATTTCATGAAAAACTAAGATTCCCTTATATCTCGGAGAGTTGTGAAGGATATGATATTCAAAAAAAGCTCAAAGGACGCGTATTCACAAAAAAAAAAAAAAACGAAAAAAGTTATGGCTGAAACAGTGAAATAAAAATTAAATTTTATTCAGATTCTTTTTTATATTTTTTGGAGCGCGATAATTTGGAAACGGAGAATTATTTCAAAATTTGCGAAAAATTCCTCTGGACAATTTAGTCAGCTACAATTTGAGCCTAAAACAAAGACGATCGGGTTGCCCGGTCTAACATTTTTGCGACAGTATTTTTTTTTTCGAATTATGTGGAATAATTTTTAAAGTAGTCGATAGTCATGTGAGGCACTAAATCTTTATTTATTTCTTGTAAATGTGCTACCGGTTCGGTCAATGTTTTTTTTTGCTCGCCCGTCTCTGCTTCTGGATGTATAAATTATTAAAAAAGTTAAATGCAAAAATATTTTGTTAAAAGTTCGTGACGTGTATGCAATACGACTGCTCTGTTTAGCACTAAAGTAAAATGATATTAGCTTTTGGTTTAATAGTAGGTTTAGTTATTTCACCAAGATGTTCGGCGCGCTCAATCCGGTAATAATCTAAGCGGTCCAAAAGACATTAAGATTTTGAAGTACATTGTAAACTGTTTGTTAAAAGATGTAAACTGTGAATATTTTTGTTTGCACCTGTTAATTGCAACTGTAGATTGCGAATGCGAATTGCGACTGTGGATTGCGAGCGAGGATTGTGATTGGGTGCCGGACGGAGGCAGCCCATTACTTGACGAGAGTAGGCACCGGAGAGAGGTGGCCTTGTGACTGGGTGCCGGAGGGAGGCAACCCAGTGGTTTTTTGTAGTGAGGTGCACCGGAGGGAGGTGGCCTTGTATTGTACATGATGGGAATATAACAGCATCGTTTTTCGATATTGAGATTGGTACATGTAAAGTGTGAAGTGTGTGGTAAAGCATGTCATGATTTATTTGGTAGCAAGATTATGGTTGATATTGTGTTGTATCTGTATACTTCATGTGTGTTTAATCTGAGAGTATAAAATGTAAATTAAAACTTAACTCTGAGAACACTAGATAGAGGTTAGATGAAGGATGTTAATTAGAGTGTAATTGACACAGGAGGGAGGTATTGATGTGTTAGAATATGATAAAATTAAATGTTATGTCCATGGATTAAAGCAGTTCTTATTAATTTTCCGAGGTCAGGTTGACCGAGTGAGAACCTTTTACTGTGCTGTCAAATGTTTTTTTCAGAAACTTGAAACGAAGACGTGAGACGCTTCACACCGGGACGTGTGCATGGACAGAATAGCCGTGTCGGAGCGTTGATGCACATAAATATTCTTCACACAAGGATCTCAGAGTCACCAGGGTGATCTTGTCGGAGTGTCAACGGATTTGTTTCGCACAGGGACGTGCGAATTGTCAGAATGGCCGTGTCGGAGCGTGTTAAAGCTAAGATTGTCTTTGATTGGAGACGTCAAATAGTTTTACTATTTGGACTTGTTCGATGCCAGTAATGACAGATGTGATAGAAAAATAAGGGTTGTCATGGAGACTGGGGTATTATTTGCCTGAATTTGGGAATGACTGGATTATAAAAAGCTCAGGAATCAGGATAATACGGAAGTCGTGAAATACGTGGCATCGAACTTGTCACGTTTCTGATCGTTCAGCGTTTGAGCTATTCGATAATATTGTAATAAATATCCTAATGGAGCCTTCGTTATATATATATATATATATATATATATATATATATATATATATATATATATATATATATATATATATATATATATATATATATATATATATTTCCGTTGTCTGGTACCCGTAACACAAGTTCTTCAAGAACTTACCACGGGATCAGATTGACGTGGTGTGAAGCGTCCATAGATATTATTATTATTATTATCCTATAAATCAACTATTACTAATGATAAGCAACATTTAAGATTAATGCATATTATCAACATGTAAAAACATTTTTATGAGTTCATATTATTATATTAATAATTATTCAGATTTCAGACAGTCCTAAGCCTGCAAAGTACGAAGGAAAGTTAATTTAAATCAGTTTAAGCGATCGAAAAACGTAACATAAGCGCAAAAAATATTATAACTTATAAGTGGCAATAAGTAGATAATCAAATAAGCAACTAAGCAACTAAGCAGTTAAAAAAAGTTGCTATTGAATATTTAATAACGGATAAGTTAACTTTTAATTTTAAGCCGTTTATCACATCTCTAGAAATAGGCGCCGGCTAAAAGTCTTTCATCCAGAGCTGTCAACTATAAAAAAAAACAATACATGACGTTTTATTTTGTTTGTTTCACAACACTCACAGCTCGCTTGCGCCCGCGCTTGTTTGTGTTCTGTGTGTTTTCGCTACTTTTCTCCTATTCTCTGTGTTGTTTTGACCCGGCTTGCTTTTGGACTCTTGTTACGCTTCTATTTATACGACTCGGACTGTTTATGGACTGTGATATTGCCTCTCTGTGACTTTTGCGTGCTTTAAGGATTTTAATTCTGCCCTGTTTTTTGGATATTGTTGTGTACCCGGTTCAAAATGAGTGATGTCTCTATATCTTCCCTCAACATCCATATTTCTCCCTCTCACTATTCATAAAGTGCAAGTTATTAATAAAGTTATCACCAATCTAAGTGGAATCCACATCCCAGGTTGCTTAACTTGTGTTTTCATTAATTATTTTGCCTAGCAATCCTAACCTTAATTTCCCCATCAGTTTCTTGAATGTTAAATAATTAATACATTATTGTTTCATGGTACATGCATTCATTATTAAGCTAAATAATTACATAACCTTCAAAACTTCTAAGTATGATAACTCAAAAACCTGGCCTTCTAAAATCACGATTTTTTTTTCTTAAGAATCAGTAATAAATGCTCTTTAAAACAAGGTATATTTTATTCATAGACGCTTACTTTATTTATGAACTAAATTCGTCTATGGGAAGCTGCCCTAGCTATTTCGTGATAAATTCTTATCCTTCGACTGGCAACTCGTTAGACGTCACGGCGAGTTTCGTTTGACGTATGGACTATGGAAATAGTTTGACGTTTCACCATTCGAGTTTGTTTATAAACAATGCGGCCCTCGTAACCAAATCGTTTTTAAGGTCAATTTCACTAACTAAACGGTTATTTTTCACTAACACGGCTCACACTAACTTAAATGCAAAAGTTTTCAGACAGTTCTAAAAGCGATGTTCAAGAAATGTATGAGGCCTGGGCCAGCCCTACGTACAGTATATGTAAATATTGCTACATAATATAGTAACCGTTTCCTATTCTTTATTTTGTTTAATTTTACTTCGTTTCCATGTACATTTAAATTAACTTCGTCAAGGAGAGCAACACAAAGTAAAATAAAACATGGCGGATCAGATCAAAATTAACTAAATAATGTCATTTTGTCAATGACATGACTTTTGACAAAGAAAGACGTATGGCATTCAAGACGTCGTCTCTTCGTAAAACTGTCTACTACGTCAAAAGTCAAGTCAAAACAACTGTCATGGCCGCCCTAAAAATAGTGTTCTCGCAATAAAAAACTCTTCAAATAATCATTTTTGTACGCATGTACCCTTCTTCAAATTATTTTTTTCGTATTTTTATGATATTCCCATATTTTTTTCCTATTTACCTATGTAGTGTACATAGAACTGGCCCAAAATCAAACATGTCTTTTATTATATTTATATTTTATGTAAAACACAAAATGTAAATTGCGAGATGTTCCTCACGAGTAACTTTTTATGAATTATTGCTATTTGACACTAAAGCAATTCTGCTTGTAAAGCTGTCAAATGAATGCATTTCAGCATATGAATTGTTATCCAAATCATATTCCTCTCTTTTACGCTTAAAAACTCAGGGTTAGTAATTTTTTCATTTTTATAATATAATGCTGCACGGCGCTGTATCTCTAAATCTACTGGTAGGACTCCGGCCAAGACTGGAAGTGCTTCAGTACTTACGGTACGGTATGCCTTACATAAAAATATTAAAGCGAGACGTTGGCTTCGCAAAAGTTTACGACGAGCCGTTCCTATTGTAACCCTATCTGCCCAAGCCGGTGCGCCATAGCATATGTTGCTAAGGTACGTAGCTGTATAAATTATTTTTAATGTTTTAAATGAAAGGCCCCATGTCGACGTTGATATTTTTGTGAAACAATAGAAATTTCTTTTAGCTTTCTCACCGGTCTGTATAATACACATGTTCCAGGAATGTAAATTTATTTTCTAAAATAAGTCCTAGATAACAAAGTGCTTGTTGTGTGCGTGTGGTTTGAGGGACCCACCTGAATTTCCCCAAAATAAGTATACCAAGTTTTAGTAGAAGTCTAAAAAAAATTGTAGAACAAATCTGGGAATTTGTAAAAAGGTAGTTTAAAAGATATAGCCCTCAGAGTGTGGTCCCTCAGTTCACACACCGCTATTTTCCAGATCTCGAAAAGTATGTGGAAAATTATGGTTTTTTCACTACAGAATTTTAGTAGAACTTTTGTAAAAGTTTTTACAAATTTATCAAATACCTACATAGCATTAGAAATAAAAAAGCTACAACCACCGAAGTGTGGTCCCTCAGTTCACACAAAAATGACATATTCATTTCGCGATATATTACTAACTTTTTTAATTATTTTTCTACGTAGAGTTTTAGTAGAAAATTTGTAGAATTCATAGGCAAAATTTCAGAAAAATCTATCGGCGCATTTGGAACATATATACCATTATGTTGGGTCCCTCAATTCACACACTTGTGTATAAGAAAAACTAATAACTAATAAACGAGAAAACTAACAGAAAGTCTACTACACTTAATTTTAGTAGAAGTTTTTTTCTCTTGGATTAGCACATAGAATATTCAATTTCTTACTTCTTAGCTGAGATAATGTTAATTTTTTGATTGTATGAAAATGCAGAGTAGGGTTACCACACAAGAAGCAAAATGAGGACAGTACCTAATATTATTGTGTATGTTATACCTTATTAAAATAACGTTTTGCTCGCGGTTTCGCACCTTTTCACTATTTTAGGGGTTTATAGTACTACAAGCAACCCATATACTTACCGATTATTATCAACAGCTATGTACCTATTTGTGGTTTCGCTCTGCCCGCCTTTCTGTCCGTTCTTGCTAATTCCTTATATGTAATTACATATGTATATAAATAAAAAACTGGCCAAGTGCGAGTTAGGTTTGCGCACAAAGGGCTCCGTACAAAACGGAAAAAATCACGTTTGTTGTATCGGAGCCCTCGTCCTCGTCTCGCCCCCAGCACCAAAGATTATACATACTTAATGTAATATTATGACTGCAAAAGTTCTACTAAAATTCTGTAGTGAAAAAACCATAATTTTCCACATACTTTCCGAAATCTGGATAATAGCGGTGTGTGAACTGAGGGACCACACTCTGAGGGCTATATCTTTTAAACTATCTTTTTACAAATTCCCAGATTTGTTCTACAATTTTTTTTTTAGACTTCTACTAAAACTTGGTATACTTATTTTGGGGAAATTCAGGTGGGTCCCTCAAACCACACGCACGCTGCTTGTTTACGTTTCACATTGATGTTGTTCAGTTTAATGCAAGGAGTTGATATTAATGATCCTTTTAAAAGTACTTGAAAGGTTTTATGTGCTGCAAATTCTAATCGATTTCTGTGGCCCCAACTCGATATTACGTTAACTGTTGAGACACTTGTTGGTCTTGTTTTCAATTTCAGATCGAGAATTGGCTTGAATAATAAGAAATCCATCGTCAGCATAACCTATCAGAGAGCAAAGAGGAGGAAAGGGAACACATAACAAATCATCAAAACTTATATTCCACAAGTGCGGCGATAGTACTGATCCTTGAGGGCAGCCGCGCGTTAAGTTTTTAAAATGCCCGTGGTAAGTTCTCGAACAACTTGTGTTATGGGTACCAGATAACGGAAATATATTTAATACTTTTATATTATACACAAATTTATTTTTAACTTCCCGCTAAGAAAATCTAAGATTTTCAAAAATCGGGAAGTTATTGGTTTTAGCCCGATTTGCAAAAATCGAATTCTCATCAGATCTCGACGTTCTGAGGTCACAGGACTGACTACCCCCGCGAGGGTGTCACTGTGTCTGTATGTGTGTGTGTGTGTGTCGCTATCAGCCCAAACGATATCCTACAATATTATATAGAACTCACGTTTATATTTGCTGGTACCGATACCGGTAGAGAAATAGCCAAATTTAAAAGGAGAATTATTTAGCAAATAAGTTTTATTTCATACTTTTTTATTTTGGAATTTTTACTTTGGATGTCGGTTTAATTTTTTGTTTAAAAAAAAATTTCACCCTTTTTAGAGATATATTATCTTAAGTTATTATTAATACGTCTAATACGACTTAAGAACGTCTAAAATAAACGATCGAATGTATAATTCAATACGCGCCAAGCTTCCATTAGGTATTGTTATTAAGATGATGATGATGATTACTGTAAGTTACAAAGTGGCATATGCTTGCAGTTTTTTAAGCAATGCCGCAATCGAAAATTTACAAACGCATATCTTTAAAGACTGAGGAGTTATGTTCAGTGCTTTTGGATCCAGGGTATACCTTGGTATAACATCTTATTTTTTGGTAGCATATGCTAGTGTTACTTCAGTAAAAGTCAAAATCACTATATGTCAATATAAATTTCGAGGAGTTCCTTCGATTCCTCATGGATCGCATCATCAGGTTTCCACTTTAGTGACTAAAGGACCAATTTCGAATTAAACCCTTTACAACAACAAAAGAATTTTGCAAATAGGCCTATAAACGGCAGAGTAATGTTCAAAGATCTCCGTGTTAGTGTAAAATACTATGAGAAGTACTTTTTATATCATCATAATGTGATGATGTATGGTGTGATAGTAGTGGTGATGATGATGATTATTCGAATTGACAGGGTGGCATATGCTTGCAGTTTTTTAAACAACGCCGAATTCCCCAAACATTTATTTTTATCTATAAGGAGTCAGGAGTTCTAGTCTGTACTTTTGGATCCAGGGTATTCCTTGGAGCAAAATTTTACTTTTTGGTAGCATATGCTTGGACTACTTCAGAAAAAGTCGAAATCACCATATGTGTCCGTATAAATTTCGAGGAGTTTCCTCGATTCCTCATGGATCCCATCATCAGGTCACCACTTTTTTGAAAACGGGACCAACTTGGGATTATACCCTTTACATCAAAAAAAGAATTTTGAAAATCGGTCTATAGACCTGGAATTATTGTTGAACGTACAAAAAAAAAATACAGCCGAACGTATAACCACCTTCTTCTTTTGGCAGTCGGTTAAAAATCATCAATTTTAAACTAATTACGTCCATACGTACTACTACTAGTATACAAATAATATTTAAAGAACTTCCGTTCAAATTTGCTGGTACCGACTTCAAAAATAAGAAATTTGAGTAGAGAAATAGCTCGGGGTTCGGGGCGAATCACGCGTCGAGTTTTGCAACTTCCATGCTTGCTGTTTTTTTTTCAAACAAAATTCGGAATGAAATGGGTGGGTTCGAACCATGGTATAACGAAAAATTTGTGATTTTTCTTTTATTATCTACTATAGCTCACTACTAGTATCTACCATACTCTGGTACTAGTTTTATGAAATTCGTTACAAGGGGTAAATGAAGGTCTCGTTTGCATTGTGAAATATCAACAAGTGGATGGATCACGTTGAATTTTGGCACGCAGATAGTTGTTACAATAGACATTTGTTACAAGAAAATTTTTCGAAATTCATCACCTAGGGGGTGTAATGGGGACCGAGGCGGACGAGGTCGTACGCAAAAGCGAATCAAATATATATTTATATATAAATACTAAAAATATTCTTTAGAAATATCACGACAACATTCACGCACTCATAACTTGTAATAACATAGTCCGACGTACCTTTATCTCCTATCTCCTCTTCTATCTCTAGTTTTATTTCCTCCTGTTCATCTGCGCACAAAGCTGCAGTTTGTTCCGCCGCGTCCTCGTGATATTCTCGTGTGACTGTGTGTGTTGTGGGACTTTGGCTAGCATATTTGTCAATAACACTCTGACTGAGCCTAACTATTTTCAATTCAAGCGCCTTTGAACCTTGCCAAGCATCATTTCGGTCCACATTCAATGAATCCTGTTTACAGCCAGCATCACTAACCAGCAGATTATTATCTTCAGATTCTTTTAGTTGATCATTTTCTTCATAATCATTTGTATTGTCCTCATATTCATCTTCATTAATTACTACAACATTTATAATTTCATCTAAAGAAAATTACACTTTTAAACTGTCTAATTATTATTAGGTTAGGTAATGTATAACCTACCGCCGTCATTGCATAGTTCCGTCTTCACATCCGACTCCTGTTTGATATCTATAGAAGGATGTGTTGTGGAAATATTTTTTGTCTTAAAGATAGATAACTCTAACAAGGATCCAAATGTTTCAAACTCAATGTTTATCTAAAAACAATAAGATTAATTACTCAAAACAAACTAATTATTAATCTTAGTAAAAACAAGATTGTTATCATCACCATAAGTACTAGTATCATTATCATTTCTGTCAATTAATAAATTCTTAAACTTATTTTTATTTTCTAATAAGTACCTTATTCTGGCAGAGATTGTCAATGAGACCTCGTGTCTGTACGGCCAACTGCTGCAGCCGGTGACACTGCAGCAGTCTCGTGTGGCAAATGTAACACATCCAGCACTCATTGCCTCTAATCTATTAACAAATATATGTTAATATTAGTATTAAACATTTGGTCATTGGGTCACCCAACTACACAATAGGGTATATCCTATGATGAAAATATACATCAGATTGTTGATATTTTATCGCTAAACATTAATTTAAACCAATTTAACCAACCTTTACCACAAAAATATGTATGATTTTTATAAAATAACAAAAATAAAATTATAAATTTTACACGTTTTACCACGTGACTAAAAACGCACGAGATTGGAATGTGACGTCATATTCTTGTACTTCTTCTTCTTTTTTTAATGGCCTCCCGATTTCCATAAAGAATAGCTAGCATCAGAATCATAAACGTTACATAAAAAATAAGTCAGTTGATAAACATTGGTGTCAATGGTTGTTGTTTGATAATTAATCGAACTGTCGAAGTGTGAAAGTTTTCTGCGGGACCTACATCTTTTCTTTTCTTTAAACTAGGTACTTTATGTACTTCCTCCGAATAATAGACTAAGAAGAAAACAATATCTTATATAAGATGGACATCAACTTCGTCAAAGCAGATAGTGGAAACCTCCCTAGAATAGACGCGATCATGGTTACTCTTTTTTAAAAATTATTATTTTTAAACAAAAAATTAAACCGACTTCCAAAGTAAAAATACACAAAAAAGTATGAAATACCTAAAACTTAATCTCTAAATAATTCCACTTTCAAATTCGGCTAAAATTTTTACTATTTCTCTACTCAATCTTCTTTTTTTTTATTACTAATTTTTTACTTTGGAAGTCGGTTTAATTTTTTTGTTTAAAAATAATAATTTCACCCTTTTTTATAATATCTTATCTTAAGTTATTATTAATACGTCTTAAGAACGTCTAAACTAAACGATCGAATGTATAATTGAATACGCGTCAAGCTTCCATAAGGTATTGCTATTAAGATGATGATGATGATTACTGTAAGTTATAAATTGGCATATGCTTGCAGTTCATTAAACAATGCCGAAATTTCCAAACGCATATCTTGAAAGACTGAGGAGTTCTGTACAGTGCTTTTGGATCCAGGGTATACCTTGGTACAATATCTTATTTTTTGTAAGCATATGCTTGTGTTATTCAGTAAAAGTCAAAATCATTATATGTGTGGATATAAATTTCGAGGGTTTCTCTCGATTCCTCATGGATCGCATCATCAGGTTCCCACTTTAGTGACTAAAGGACCAATTGCGAACTAAACCCTTTACAACAACAAAAGAATTTTGCAAATAGGTCCATAAACGGCAGAGTAATGTTCAAAGATCTCCGTGTTAGTGTAAAATACTATGAGAAATACCTTTTACATCATCATAATCTGATGATGTATGGTGTGATAGTGGTGATGATGATGACGACTCTAAGAGTCTAACTGACAGGGTGGCATATGCTTGCAGTTCTTTAAACAACGCCGAAATCCCCAAACATGTATCTATAAGGAGCCAGGAGTTCTGTTCTGTACTTTTGGATCCAGGGTATACCTTGGAGCAAAATCTTACTTTTTGGTAGCATATACTTAAACTACTTCAGAAAAAGTCAAAATCACCATATGTGTCCATATAAATTTCGAGGAGTTCCCTCGATTCCTCATGGATCCCATAATCAGGTCACCACTTTGATATCAAAAGGACCAATTTGGGATTACACCCTGTAATACATCACAGAAAAAAATTTGAAAATCGGTCCACAGGCGGCGGAGTAATCGTTGAACATACAAAAAAAAATAAAAAATATATATACAGCCGAACGTATAACCGCCTCCTTTTTGGGAAGTCGGTTAACAATCCTGATTTTTACACTGCCGAATTAAAGAACGTAAAAACAGCAATGTAATTATTACAATGAACGTTACGAAATTAACTTTAAAGTGATTAAATAGATTAGAATATATTATATAGAAAGTTGTGGTGGTTTATGTAAACATACAACATATACAAAGGTTATGTTGACAAATTGGTCATTACCTACTTTCAGATTACAGTAGAGATTCAGTAAGTACCTACTTTATTTAATTTTTATTAAGAAATAGCTTTTGCCCGCGGCTCCGCCCGCGAGAAATGAGGTTTTTTGGCCAATCCCGACTGTACTCTAAGCTAAATCTGTATCTTCCTTATCTTACGTTCTCTCTTTAATTAAGTACTAATTGTTTGTCCGAAGCACTTAAGCCATGAAAGACATTAAAAAAATATACACAATAGTATTAGGTTGGGGAAAAAGTTTCTTCGCATTTTATATAAAAATTCAAAAGGTTTTTTTATAAAGTTTATTTACAAGTGACTAAAGTATATAGGTGCCATTTTGTTCGATAACTTTTTGCCATCTTGTTGGTAGGTACATGATCCCATTGCTATAAAATTTTTGGGGCTTCTGATGAAAAAACTGCGACAAGTGGTTTTGGCAGTCCTCTTGTGATGTCAACCTGACACTGCCTAAGGAATTCTGCAGCGACCGAAACAGGTGGAAATCTGAAGGTGCAAGGTCAGGACTATACGGCGGATGCATTAACACCTCCCAGCCAAACTCCCGTAATTTTTTCTGAGTGGCTAAAAATGTGTGAGGTCTAGCGTTATCATGGTGAAAAACCACACCCCTTCTGTTGATTAATTCCGGCCGCTTTCTCTCAACTTCTTGCTTTAATCTCATCAGTTGTTCGCAGTACATTTCAGAATTGATTTTTACAGGTCCTCAAGGGAATCTTACGGAGATGATGCTGTTGGTTACGTACAACTATTCCGCCAATCTAGGATATGCACAGTTAAATGCAGAATTTGCCCTGAACACAAAGTAAGAGCTAAAATATGTTATTCTGTGACTCTGGTTGTAGATGAAAATAGTGGCCATATTGTAAGCTGCCAGTGTCATGATTGTGCAGCTGCAGCTGGAGGCTGTAAGCATGCAGTAGCATTTTTGTTGTGGGTTCATAGGCGCAGTGAAGAACCTTCTTGCACTTCAACTGAGTGCTACTGGAAAAAGCCTTTGCTATCTCAAGTCGGCATGAGTTTGAAGTACATTACTGTAGACCAACTAGTTAAAAAAAAAGTGTATTATGATAGTGACAATAGACTTCTCTCAGAATTTCATCAAGAAGCAAAAAAGAGGAAAATTGTGAATTGTGAACTTTTAAAATATAAACATGATTATGTATGAAACGTGGACAGTGTGTTTAAAAACACACATATATGTAATATCATATTCTACTACTATTACATTATCAAGATACATGATTGTCTCTCATCTTGTCATATTAGACGGGTCGCGCTAGGCGTATTCGAGGTGGTAAGTGGAAAAAATTCTAAAGTCGCTGAATTTTTGTGTGTTGATAAAGTAGTCCCTGGGGAGCTTATCATTAAGTTTTGTGCCATTTCTGCCCACTGCGTTTTCAGCAATTCCATTATTTGTGGTTGATTTTTTTATATGGCTATAAAAGTGGCAATATTGATTTAAAGTTTAAAATATTCATGGTATCTTAACTGGGACAGCTTCCAGAGTATGGAGACTTAATTTGCGTCGTTTTCGTCCAGTAAAAAATGACTTAGGGTCATTTTTTTAAAACAGTACCGGCAAAAATTCTAAAGTGTGATAAACGACTATTTTCTGTTTAAGACCACTAAAATAGGCCTAATTCCAAATTTTGTGCCACATTAAGCGACTGCGATTCGAGAAATTTAAGTTTTTTAGATTCCCTAAGCTAAAAGCGCTCCAAAAACACATAATCGTTAAATAAAATTCACGTATTCAATATTATTAAGTCATGAAGAATCTATATTCCAAGTTTGTGCTTTTTTCATGGAGGGTTTAAATAATAAAATGCAAAAATAATATTATTATAATATGCGGTCGAAGTATTGTGGAATATTCGCACTACAACATACACATTACACATAATATACGTAAATGTGTGTGATAAAATGTCATTCATTCGACTAAATTTCAAAATTTTTATATTTCGCATTTTACAGCGATTACAAAATTTAAACTTGCTTTTGCCCGCAACTTTGTTTGCGTAGCACGAATGACGAAGCTGAATGTAATTGTCGCCTGATTTTATACAATACATAAATGCACAATAAAATTTGATATCCGATAGGCTTCCACATGAAACTTCGGTTATCTAACACCAAAAAAATTACAATTTCAAATACCTAATTTTAGTTCTTAAAATTAGTAGTTTAACCGAATAGTCTCTTCAGCTACATCATATTTATTATATATATAGTATTATTTAATAAAAAATAAATAAATTATTTCAACGCTTGAATTTTACACGTAGGTTGCTGAATACATGTTTCTAATACTCGTGGTTAAGGACTTATTTATTAGGTTATTAATTGATTGTAATAATTTATATAATTAAATACATTTTACAAACCAACAAAATAATATTTGTATATATTGTTATTCATCCCGTTGACAATTTTATATCTAGGGGCACGGCAGGGCCCCGCCAAGTCGAGCCTAGTGAAACATCAGAGCACTACGTACGAATGTGGACCGATCCTTGTACTGCTTTTCGATATATGTTTACTATGTTTAGCATTAATTTATAATAATGTTAGTCTTATAAAATAATTGATTTATAATACCTAACGTTAGTCTTAATTTAATTTGTAATTTTATTATAATTTTTAATTAGTATTATAAAAAGCATTAATTTGTTAAACTGGAAATAAAAGGTTTTTTATTTTTGAATTTTTATTTATTTATTATTGCTTGTTAGTTTTATGTTAAAACTAGCTGATGCCCGCATTTTCGCCCGCGTAGGTACAGTAAGTAATATTAGAGGCTATGATTTTTTTATCTTTAAGTTATTTTGTTTTTTGTATAACTGACCTTTGAATTACATCAATTTTAAACTTTGCTTGCCTTTTTGGGAACACTCCTTGGCTTTTTATTTTTTTAAAGTCTCACGTTACGCAGCCACGGAAAAATTAACCACAAATAATCGAATTGCTGAAAAGGCAATAGGCAGACATGGCACAAAACTTAATTATTAACTCCCTAGGGACTACTCTATCAACTACATATAGGTACAGAAAAAAATCAGCAACATTAGAATTTTTCCACTTCCCACTAAAAAACAGCTAGCGCGATCCGTCTAATGAGTCAAAATGCATAGCTTGAGCGTTTCATTACTTCATGAGCTTTTGTATAAGGCACACCCCACACTAGCAATATTCGAGCGTCGTCGTTGTGCCAGAACATTGTGTCCTCTAACAGAAAAGCTATGAACAGTGACTAAAATATTTTTTATCTTACGCCTATTTTCTACTTTACGAGTTTGTAAATTCAAGCTTTATAGAGTTAGAGAACGTAGAGTGGAGTCAGAAGGTTCTAGACGAGATCTGAAGACATTTTTTATTGGCGAGTCATAATATTATGGTCTCGTCTTGGCATCATTAAATATGAAATAAATTTAAAATTGAAATTATAAATTTCGTTTTTAGAAGATTATTACTTGTCAAGTTGTCACATAAATTGTCATTTCATTTTGTCGTATTAATATGAAACTTGGGCCCCTCCCCGCGTGGCGAGAGGCCCGCACCCCGTATTCGCCATTGATACATGATAAAAGTTGGTTTTTTACATTCTAATAAAAAATCCCGCGGATAAACATGGTTAAACTTATAAAAAGTGTTTTGTAACACCATAATCATCATATAGATATGAACTCTACTAACTAAAAGTTTCATTAGTAGTTTTTATAGCGAGTTTGAGGAAAAAAAATGGAATATCTTTATACGAAATTGCCGAATGTGGCACATCATTCTTAGAGACTCAGATATTAACACTCTAAACAGTTTTTTAAGATTTGTCAGACATTAGAATAGTTGTGGGTCTGGTGGGACCATGTTTTATATATGTTATGTAGGTATGTATTTGAAATAAATATTCATTATTTAATTTAGTAATTTTCCATAGGCTTTCTTGCGCTGGTTCAACTCGAAGAACTTACTCGAAACTGGAAAAAATAACTCAATGTTACATTATACATGTAACATTGAGTTATTTCTTACTTTTGCACATACATAATGTTAGGTTCATTTATAATTCTGCTAAAATATTTAGTTATAAATGTAATCATGTTATGATTTTTGTATTTAATTAACATATTTTGTTTTATATTCTATTTTTAAGGCTGAAATATTTCTGTTCAATATAATTGTTAAATAGCAACACTGTATTGTAATGCCTGATTGGCGCAAAAATGGCGGGCTGTTCGGCGGTTGGGTCACGACATTAGGATCACCTGATGTTGTGGGGCCAATCGCTGAGCTGGATTTTCTCACCAAAGGGATGCCTACCTTGGCGAGTAGCAGTCGCCAAGGTGGCATTCTCCCTGGAGCCCTTGGCGATGAAGGTTGACGAGGTTGTACTTAGAAGGAATAAAAAGGGTTTATCTGAAGTCTATTGTTTTTTTATAATAATTAGTACAATATATAACAAAGAAATGACTTACTTATCACTTATAACAATATTAACATTCACATTCATGGTACATCGTAATAAACTTGCAAGTTTATCATATAAAATAAATGCTCATAACTTATTTTATAAAGGAAATTTTGTAAGTTTAATATAGCAGCTATAACAATACCATCATCAATTATTACTCCAACAATCTTAGTATTTATTACTGCATGTTGCTTTAACATGCTAAACTTTCTTATACGTCTTATAACTCTTTCTTTGTATAAAATTACTTAGACCACCTAGTGTAGCTGCAGAGCTACACTAGGTGGTCAAGTAATTTTATACCCTTTTCAGCTAACACTTGTTCCTCATGTTTGAAACCCCTATCGGCTAAGACAAAGTTCCAGGCTCTAAAGTTTCTAAAAAGTTGCATATTTCTATAATAGTAACCTACATCACTTGTTCAACCACCAAAACCAGGTGAAATATAGTTAATTAAACCATTAGGTGTGCGGGACACTAACATTTAATGGTATTACCTTTTTTGTAGTCCGACCAAGTTAGGGCTTGATGAAGAGCTTCAGAAGGTTTTTGAATATCTATTTCTAGACAGTCTATTTATTATACAGCTTACATTATAGGTAGAATGTTTATTTAATTTTACAAGGAATGGACATAATATACAGGCTTTATTATTTTAGATACATTTTTGACAAATAATTTACTGCAGTATGACTGTATGATAGTGATAAACCAAAACTATCTTCTAATTTAGAAAAGGAACTGTTTAATCAGATTTTTTTAAACAAAGTAAGATAATATTAATATGTTCTATGGGTATACTTGTATGTTTATGTATTAACTAAATTATAAAATAACAATCTTTAGGAATTCCTACATACATCGTTGGTTTTTGTTAATCAGATGCAAAATATTATTCAAACCAAAATTCAAACACTGTTCTTTTTCTCTACATAGGCTGCACTAAAAGTATCGGGAATAGAATATTTCCACTGTTCCTGTCATATTAAATTTTTTTTTAATTAAAAACTCCTTGGTTTTAAAAATCAAATACCGTTTATTTATTTCAAAAAAGATTCTCGGTCTTGTCACAAGGTCTTGTCAAACTTGTTTAGTCGTTGAGAAAATGGAATTAACTCGAGAAAATGCTAGAGCGATGATTTATTATGACTTTCGAAGTGGTTTAACACAAAAACAGTGTGTTGACCGGATGATTTCTGCATTTGGTGATGAAGCCCCATCCAAAACCACAATTTATCGCTGGTTTGCTGAATTTCAACGTGGACGTGTCAAGCTCAGTGATGATCCCCGTCAAGGTCGTCCAAAAACTGCAGTCACCCAAGAAAACGTTAATGCTGTGCGTAAGCTGATTGAGGAAGATCGACATGTGACATATCGCGAAATTCAGGCAACTTTAGACATTGGCATGAGTCAAATACAAATAATCTTGCATGAACAATTAGGTGTAAAAAAGTTGTTTTCCCGATGGATACCGCATTTGCTCTGTGAAGAAAAAAAGCGGCTCGCGTTACTTGGTGCGTCAGAACTCTCGAAAGATTCCACGCAGGATCCTCAAATGCTATATACAACATCGTATCAGGTGACAAATCCTGGATATACGCGTACGAACCCAAAACAAAAAACTTAAAGTAAGCTGATTGAGGAAGATCGACATGTGACATATCGCGAAATTCAGGCAACTTTAAACATTGGCATGAGTCAAATACAAATAATCTTGCATGAACAATTAGGTGTAAAAAAGTTGTTTTCCCGATGGATACCGCATTTGCTCTGTGAAGAAAAAAAGCGGCTCGCGTTACTTGGTGCGTCAGAACTCTCGAAAGATTCCACGCAGGATCCTCAAATGTTATATACAACATCGTATCAGGTGACAAATCCTGGATATACGCGTACGAACCCGAAACAAAAAACCAGTCACGAGTTTGGGTGTTCGAAAATGAGTTAAAGCCAACAAAAATTGTTCGTTCACGGAGTGTTGCAAAAAAAATGGTGGCCACGTTTGTCTCCAAAACCAGCTATGTTGCGACTATTCCTCTTGAGGGACAAAGAACGGTTAATGCAGAATGGTATGCTCTCATTTGTTTGCCACAGGTCGTTTCTGAACTCCGTAAAGAGAACTGCAACCGCCGCATCATCCTCCATCACGACAATGCGAGTGAGCACACCGCGCACAGAACAGAAGAGTTTTTAGAGCAAGAAATCATAGAATTATTAGACCATCCGCCGTACAGCCCCGACCTAAGCCCTAATGATTTCTATACTTTCCCTAAAATAAAGAATAAATTGCGTGGTCAGAGATTTTCATCACCTGAAGAAGCTGTGGACGCCTACAAAACGGCCATTTTGGAGACCCCAACTTCCGAATGGAATGGTTGCTTCAATGATTGGTTCCATCGTATGGAAAAATGTGTCAAATAGCCGACAGGGATAATAATAATATCTATGGACGCTTCACACCACGTCAATCTGATTCTCGAAGAACTTGTGTTACGGATACCAGACAACGGAAATATATTTAATACTTTTATATTATACACATATTTAAGATTTTTATTATATTATACACATATTTAATACACATCCATGACAGGAACACAGAATAACTTTTTGTTCCTTCGGCGGGATTTGAACCCGCAACCCCCGGCTTGAGCACCAACACTGAACACACTCAACCAACTGAGGCACAGAGGAATGGAGTTATAGGAACCCTATGCCACTGGGAGATGTCATGGTCGATGTAGTGGGTAGTTTGTAAGAAGAAAGAGAAATATCTCGGGTAGTTGCTTTTGCCTGTATTGCTTTACTTCTAAAATTCACTGTTATTTTAGCTTGGACTTGTTTTTCCACACTAACAACAGTATTAGCTTGGACTTCCTTTTCTGAGTTAATAGGTTCGGTTGACACTCCTTTCTCTGAATGAATATGTTGGTAATGGTTCTGAAAAGACAAAACATTTATTAATTTTACACAATTAACTAACTCACTTAATAGTTTTAATAGTCATATTACATACTTATGATCTCCACAGCAGTTTCAGGCATGTCATTGTAATCTTTTAGTGTGCTGGTTCCGGGCATATCTTCTACAGCTTGAGTTTCTTCAGCAGTTTTCAAACATTTCTCATAGGCTAAGGTAGTATCTGATAGCCTTTTCCTGGCAATAAAACTAAGATGGTATAGCTTCCTTTAACCACGAGTATAGTCTGGCTGAATCCCAGCTTATATTGTATATAGTTTGCCATGTCTTGTTCAATCTGCAATCACAGTTTATTACATTACAGATGTATTCTTTTAACTTCTCTAAATTAAACAATTCACAAAGAATACAATAATAATATTATATTATTATTGGATAGTTATATATAGAAATATTATATTTCATACAAAATCAACCACTAGGTATGTAAGTACCATATAAACAACAAACTAACCTCAAATATGTATGATACAAGAAATTTATAATTACGTTCATAGATGTATTATATTAATTTAATTAATCAAAGCTTACGTTAAAATGATCTTCACTCATGAAAGCATGAGTACTTGCTGCTATATCTTGTGAATTCCTACTAGCGAGTAATAGCCACTTTTTCCGCATTTCAGTGTTCTTTGGTATGGTCACAAATATTTTCCCGGGGGTTTTAATAGACGTATTAGTGCATTTTGGCACTACGCACCATTTATTAGGCATTTATAATAGGCTTTTTTTTTTTTTTTAGGCTTTTATTAGGCTTTAAGTAAACAGTAGGTATTCTGGGATTTGGCATTTTTAGTGTAATTTGACACTTGAGAGTTACAATGTCACAAAAATATGACGTCATGACAACACATTATAGCATTTTCGCGCCTATAATATTAATAATTTAAACTTTTATGCTAATTTGCAAGGAAAGGAAAGAAATTCACAAAGAATGGTTCAAACTGCTAATGTATTTTGGTATTAGGAACAATAATTTGAAATACTTTTCAAAAACTTGGAAAATACCCTATTGTCTGACAGAAAGTCTTGTCTCCTCTGGGTATTAATAAGTCATAAAAGTGGGCCTAGCAGGAACATTCGACAGCGCTGTAAATGTAATGTTATTTATTGAATAACCTAACCTAACCAAGAGCATGTCAGGACTCAGGACATGACGTCTAAATAGGGTTCCGTAACTATCAAAGCGTAATGTCTTTTTCAAATTACTACAAAAGTTACTGTCCAATTTCATTTAAAATAATTTTCCTGGAGAGTTTTTAGCATGATCTATCAGCATGGAAACATACAAGTTTCTATCTCTAATAGTTTGGAAATGCTGAGGGGGAAAGTACAAACCACTTAGGAGGCTGATTACTCGAAAATGGTCACAGAAGCTAGAGGTGTGGAAAGACAGACAGACAGACGGACGGACTATAGGGGTTCCTTATGTATTACGGAACCCTAATAATGACAGTGACCATACTTATTTTACTTGATAATGTTACGTTTATTCCACAGTCAAATGTTCCTGCTGGGGCCCGTGATGTATTCACTTGCCCCCTTAGTTATTTAAATATGTACGCAACGGTTACTGATACATTGGAAAAGTCACTTTACAGAGAAAGACAGCAACATTGAATGAAATAAAAATACTCTTTATTCGCACACTCATAAAAAAACACACACACTTAATAAAAAATTTTAAAGCCAAGGAACTGTACAAAAAAGGCTGTTACTGCTGACAGCAGTTTTTTCCAAACTAAAAAAACAACAAATATATTTATGAATAAGGAAGTTGGTGTTCAATACAAAATGGTACTCACTACTCATACTAACTGTAATATTCTTTACACAGGAGCCCTACGCATTCAATACATACAATAATACTACGGCTGTCGGGGTTTGTTTACGTACCTTTAAGACTGCGAGATTCTCATAGACATATAACAGGTCTGTTTTATAAATATTAATAGTTCTTTTATTTATGGTTAAGCATAAATAGCAACAAGTTTTCTTCAACATTTTACAATTGCAAAACTTTTTTGTGTAGTAAAACTAACCTAATAAAACCTTTAAAACATAGGTCTACTTCTTCTTCTTTTATAATTTTTGTTTTTAAATGGCGTTCGGCTTAAAACATGTCTTATTCTTCTTCTATAATTTTTATTTTTAAATGGATAACGCCTAAACTTGAGAATAACATCGCACATTTGTACTATTAATTGGTTTATGGTATGGGAGAATACAAGCAGCGCCCTCTACCGGACAACTAGGAATTCTGCGCACGACCTTGAATTATCTGATTGGCTATTGTCTCTGATTGGCTGATGTATCTGATTGGCTATTGTATCTGATTGGTTATTGTAAATAGAAAAATTTGTATAAATAGGCTAAGTTTCTGTAAATAAACATTCATTCCTTCGAACACACTCGAGTATTAATTATCTCTGACAGAAGAGTACTGCAACAATGGCAATTTTACCGCTTAAAGTCAAAGAAATAGGAGTTTCATAGAACTGAAACAAAAATCGAAGCCGTAGGCAGCTATTTGTCTCACAAAACATCAAAGGCAAAACCAATAAGAGTGAAAGAGAAAGCCATCTCCATGTCTTTACGTTTTTTTCGAAGGTTGCCTTAGCTTGGAGTCCAAATTGGAGTCCAATTTTAGACGTTGAAATTACGACTTTATTGCTCTAACAATAAGTGACATTTTAAATTAGTAGCAGTAGATGTGGCCTGAAGTTAGCTACTGACTGCTAATATCATTTGTTTACGTGTGGATTGATACAAGAAGAAGACGAAGCAAATCATGAATTTATAGTGTGTTATTTGGTTGGATACTCAAAGGTTATTTGGTAAGTCATTAGAAAACAAAGCTGTGCTCAAATTAATATGGCCTGTTTGGTGGTGGACTGTAAATCACACTCTGCGAGGAAAGAAAATTGTGAAAAAGTGTTAACTTTTCACCAGTATGTTGAGAATTGTTTCAGGTTATATAAATACAAGCAATTACCTACACTGAAGTTATCAAATTAATTCTTGTAGATAAATGTGTTTATTGCTATTAATTAAAAAGTTACGACCCTTTAAAAATTGTATTGTGAAACAGAATATTTTTCGAAAATAAATTTTCTCCTGTCAACCCGCAATTTTTTTTCGTGCATCGTGTCGGGATAACCAATAGGAGCAATTTTACCCATTAGACATATTTGCGTAAGTGGCACCGTTCCCGAGATAACCTCGATTGAAATCTCAAAACACTAGGATTTTTTTTGAAAACTTTCGACGTCAATTTAACCCCCAATTATTATTCACGCATTCAGTAGGCACCCTAAAGGCGATCACTTTTTGTCATATGACATTTTTTCATGCAGGCCCTAGTTTCAGAGATAATAGTACTTCAGCCTGCTAGTGTAGGCTTAGGGACTACTTGTAAATTTTTTTGAAAAAAAAAAAAATCTTATTAACCCCCCACTTTTATACGCGCACCGTGTCGGTTATTCCGACACAATGGAGCAATTTTACCCATTAGACATATTTGCGTAAGTGGCACCGTTCCCGAGATAACCTCGATTGAAATCTCAAAACACAGGAATTTTTTTTAAAACTTTCGACGTCAAGTTAACCCCTAATTATTATTCACGCATTCAGTAGTTATGGCGATCACTTTTTGTCATATGACATTTTTTCATGCGGGCCCTAGTTTCCGAGATAATAGTACTTCAGCCTGCTAGTGTAGGCTTGTCCATTATATGCGGATTTCAACAATATAATATAATAGAAATTTTGTATAAATTTCAGAGTTTGTGTATTTACATAGTGATGTTTTGGATATCGATAAACCTTCGAAAGAGAAAATATGTTAATCTGAAAGAAAAATGTTTTACCTACTTTATATTTACCAAACACCATACAATTATACAAATTAGTAAGATCTAAAATATAAGATCTAAGAGATAATATACAATATAAAATAGTGTGGTGTATTTTTATTAATTATAATTATTAATTAATAATTCCTGTATATTATAATGGAGTTACGGTTGTACATCATCACAAAAACATGTCACAATTTTCAAATTTAACTTTTCTTTTTGGTTTTGCAAGGAATAAGTGGCCTTTTGCAAGGATACTTCTATGTACTTTTTTAATTGACCAGATAACGGGCAGACTGATCGCCAGATGGAGAGCGATTATCGCCACCTATACATACTCGCAATAGAAGGAGTCACAAGTACGATCCCGGTCTTAAAATCCACAACTACTCCTTGAGTACCCGGAGGCCGGGTATTTATCTGGTCCAGGTGGACCGTTCGTGCCAAAGCATGGCTCTCCCACGTAAACGGACTGCTGTGCTCTGTTTTCTTCACATATTTAGCTCCATGCTGACAATCTGAGAGCTTTTTGGTGTTGTCTTAAAATAATAAATATTATATCTATTAAAATTTCCTTTTTTCATTTATCTTCCCACGTAGGTACCCCAACT
Source organism: Glaucopsyche alexis (assembly GCA_905404095.1). Classification (NCBI taxonomy): domain Eukaryota; kingdom Metazoa; phylum Arthropoda; class Insecta; order Lepidoptera; family Lycaenidae; genus Glaucopsyche; species Glaucopsyche alexis. Next base: position 3,786,301 of record FR990063.1, on the reverse strand, counting down.
CAAGGGACAAATGCATAAAGACATAAAAAGTCTATACGTCTACTGTTTATATATAAACCAGCTGTATCCAAGGGAAAAGTATCCTATGTTTTAATCCAGAGCTTAATCTACTGCCATACCAAATTTCATTGAAATCTGGTCAATAGTTCTTGCGTGAAGGAGTAACAAACATCCATCCATACATCCAACCATCCTCACGAACTTTCATGTTTATAATAGTAGTAGGATATAGAACTGACAAGTCGATTGGACTTGTCAGTTCTATTGCCTGCATAGTGTGTGGGTGTATAGTTCAAGAGACTAGCTCCCCTCACATACTTCTGTTTGTTGTAGACAATACTGCATAAATTCGTTTTTGATCGACTGGTAATAATTTATAAATCACAAAGGTGCATAGATCATTACGCATAAATCTTCCACTTTAATCATTCTATCTATTGGCTGCAAACTGCATTTAAATTCATTTAGTAGTTTCAAAGATCTAAGAAAACATAAAGCGGAATAAAAGACTTCATTTTATGCTATGAAAAGATTAACATTTTCATCATCATTTTGATTTTTATCGACACAAAATGCCGACTAGGGACTCCACTGGCGGACGGGAATATATTTACATATTAGGTTGGGGAAAAAGTTTCTTCGCATTTTATATAAAAATTCAAAAGGTTTTTTTATAAAGTTTATTTACAAGTGACTAAAGTATATAGGTGCCATTTTGTTCGATAACTTTTTGCCATCTTGTTGGTAGGTACATGATCCCATTGCTATAAAATTTTTGGGGCTTCTGATGAATAAACTGCGACAAGTGGTTTTGGCAGTCCTCTTGTGATGTCAACCTGACACTGCCTAAGGAATTCTGCAGCGACCGAAACAGGTGGAAATCTGAAGGTGCAAGGTCAGGACTATACGGCGGATGCATTAACACCTCCCAGCCAAACTCCCGTAATTTTTTCTGAGTGGCTAAAGATGTGTGAGGTCTAGCGTTATCATGGTGAAAAACCACACCCCTTCTGTTGATTAATTCCGGCCGCTTTCCCTCAACTTCTTGCTTTAATCTCATCAGTTGTTCGCAGTACAGTTCAGAATTGATGGTCCTGCCTGGCGGTAACAGCTCATAATGAATAATGCCCTTCCAATCCCACCACACACACAGCATCACCTTTTTGCGAGTTAACCCGGGTTTCGCCACAGTCTGTGAAGCCTAACCGGCCTTTGACCACGATCTTTTTCGCACGTTCTTGTCGTACGTGATCCACTTTTCATCACCAGTTATCAGCTTCTTCAAAAATGGCTCGGTTTCATTACGTCGTAATAAAGAATCACAAATGAGTACACGGTTCATTAGGTTTCTTTCAGTGAGCTCATGAGGCACCCAAATATCGAGCTTTTTTGTGTACCCAGCTTTTTTCAAATGCGCCAAAACCGTTTTGTGTTCAATCCCCAGTTCTTCAGCTACATCGTAACTACTAATATGCCGATCTTGCTTCACTTTTTCCAAAATGGCAACAGTTTTGTCCGTAACAGGGCGACCAGAGCGACGTGCATATTTGATATCAAAATTTCCGGATTGAAAACGCTTAAACCAAATTTGCGCTACTCTCACAGATACTGCATTAGGTCCATAAACATCACAAATTTTTTTCGCGGCTTGTGTTGCATTTTTACCTTTTTTGTAATAAAATTTTAAAATGTATCGAAATTCTTCATAAGAATCACTCATTTTAACAATAAGAAAAACAAATGAAAATCTCAAATTTACCTAATTTGAATTTGGAATGGTCTTCTGTAAAATTAAAACTTTTTAATGATACCAAAATCAGCCAGATACAATTTGTAGGGGTGTTTCCCTACAGGAATGTTGATGTTGATGTTGGATGTTCTTAAGTCCAAAATAAATCTGAACTCAAGGAATGACGACAGCAATGACCCGTTCAAAGTGTTTATTGTCATTAAAATATAGTAATGTTTACACAGTTTTATAACGTTTGAAAAGTGTACGGTCAGCAGTTATACTAAACAAGCGTTAATGTACGACTCCGCTCGTACATGCTGCCGAAACACAAAAAAAAGAGAAAAAATTAACAATGTAAATAAAATATGTTAAAGGTTATTAAGTTAAAAATATTTGTAAATAAAGTTAATAAAAGTAAAAAGTATAAAAGTAAAAAGTTTAAAATTAAATAGTTAAATGTCCTATAAGTTCTCTACTATGGCGATGTCTGCCTGTTGACCATGCGTCGCGACCGCTGCGCCGCTGCCCGCGCCGCCGGGGACCCGTCCTCGGTGATGGAGTTCCGCACGCTCGCGCTCTGCATCTCCACGTCCTGCCGTTGGTCTGCGACTCTGTTCCCATGGAGACGCTTTTTTACTCCACGGTACAAGCAGACTAGGCCCAGAATTGTGCTGAGTAGGCCTATACATCCATAACTGGTATAATGGTGCATGTAGTGCGATAAGTTGTGGATGTTCATGTTCTCCTGACTTTTCTTCACTGCCTCGATTTGACTCTGCAGGCTGTTGTAGTTGTAGGTATGTTTCTCAGGAGTAAAAGTAAAGTTCATGCTCTTCAGCAAGATGTTCGTCTCCGATTCCGGTATCTGTAGCTCTTGTAAGTTGTTGACATTTAACTCTGTGCGAAATGTTTGTTGAATGAGTTGAACTCCATTCTTGTAGAGTTGCTCCAGGTGTTGAAAGCGTTTAGTGGTGAAGTATTTGTCGGACTTGTCTTCCTCTAGCTGGAGCAGAGTGTTGTTCGACTGAAATTCTTCCCACAAGTTATTTAGAGTCTCCAATCTCGTTTGAAGATACTCTGATGTTTTTCGAGTAGGAGAATCCTTTTTGAAGTTGGTAATTATCCTCTCGACCGTGTTGATGATGTGTTGTTGACGTTCCAGCAAAACTTCCATGATGATGGCTATTTACTGTACGACGAAAAAGTTAAATGTTGTTGATGTTTACGATAGCTAGTTTAGCTACTCGTAGATGTTAACGTTGTTGTTCACGAAAGCTAGTTTAGCTTTTCGCGGATGTTGAAGTTGTTTACGAAAGCTAGTTGAGCTTTTCGTAGATGTTGAAGATGTTTACGAAAGCTAGTTGAGCTTTTCGTAGATGTTGAAGTTATTCACGAAAGCTAGTAAGGCTTTTCGTGGATGTTGAAGATGTTCTTGATGTTCCCGAAAGCTTGTTGAGCTTTTCGTGGATGTTAAAATGTTCTTGATGTTTACGAAAGCTAGTTGAGCTTTTCGTGGATGTTTAAATGTTCCTCTCGTCTTATCGTCGAGCTTCCTGTGGACTTTGTTCCAGGTTCCAGTTCAAATCAGGGCTTTGGAAATGCGTCTATACTGTGATCGTAGAGCGCCTTCTCAATCCAACAGGTGAGACCCGCTTCTGGGAGGCCTGTCAGACCGATCGCAAATCACAGCACAAACACAACCCCCGCAGCACTGAGTTTCTCGAAGGACCAATATGTAGGGGTGTTTCCCTACAGGAATGTTGATGTTGATGTTGGATGTTCTTAAGTCCAAAATAAATCTGAACTCAAGGAATGACGACAGCAATGACCCGTTCAAAGTGTTTATTGTCATTAAAATATAGTAATGTTTACACAGTTTTATAACGTTTGAAAAGTGTACGGTCAGCAGTTATACTAAACAAGCGTTAATGTACGACTCCGCTCGTACACAATTGGTATAGCCCAAGATATTTTATGACAAGTTCATACATACTATAATGCGAAAAGACTTTTTCCCCAACCTATTATAAAGTTGCTGATAAATACGAGCATGGCAACTTGTAACCAACTTCACAGTTCAGACAGCTGATCTGTCTGAAGTTGGTTACATATGTTCAAAAGCTGTGACCGTCTACAAAAATTGTAAGTAACGAACAACCAGATATCTCTTTCTTTCTCATTGGCATGTGTCGTATAGGGGGATAAGGTATGATATATGATTTTCCTCTTGTTAATAGCCTTTACTCTTTATACTCTATGCTTAAAGTTCTTTTACTATCGCAGTAATTTCGCAAGTTTTCAAAATTATAAGATCGTAGTTTTTGAGATAAAAAAATAATAAAATTTTGAAATATTTATAGGAATTCGGCCATGTTAACTTTTCTGTGACATTTACGTTTCGTTTACCATCGCTTTATGTCAAAAAACTTTGCAGAGCTCTATTTTACCGTAAAAGTTGTAACACGGCCTCACAAAAACCTGGCGCGAAATAACGTTGTCACAACTCTCCCCAACTATGGAATTCTAAAAATGGGTTAGTTTAGAACCGCTATCCCCAACCCGCGGCCCGCCGGGCCTTTATCTGCGGCCCGCGTGAAATCTGTAACCGATAGATAAAGTTGTGAAAAAGCGTTCACAATTCCAAAAATCTCACTGAGTGAACATAATTATTATAATACATATTTGTTATTTTATTTTAGTTTGTGTCGTTAGCTCATCTTAAATGTTTAGTTTCACTATTTTAACTACCTTGTGTTATTCTGTTATTAAATCGTTAAAAGAGATGTTCTAGAAATGTATGAGGCGTGGGCCAGCCCTATGTACACTATATGTAAATGTAGCTACATAATATACTAACTGTTTCCTATCCTTTATTTTATTTTATTTCACTTCGTTTCAATGCACATTTAAAATAAATTCGTCAAGGAGAGCAACACAACGCAAAATAAAACATGGCGGATTAGATCAGAATTCTTCTTCTTCTTTATAATGGCTCCATAGTGATTCGCCAGTGTCAGAGTGTGGTGACGAAAACTCTGCTTTCTGAGTAGGTTTTATGAATAAACAAGAGTACGGTGTACTGGAGGAAGTCTGTTGAATAATCTTAAACCTAGAACAAACACAAACATTTATCAACTACGTCAAAAGTCAAGTCAAAACAACTGTCATGGCCGCCCTAAAATAGGGTTCTCGGATTAAAAAACTCTTCAAATAATCATTTTTGTACGCACGTACCCTTCTTCAAATTACTTTTTTTGTATTTTTATGAAATTCCCTTATATTTTTCCTATTTACCTATGTGGTGTACATAGAGCTGGCCCAAAATCAAACATCTCTTTTAAACAACATATTTTTATGCCCCTAAAAAATTTTGGTTGCGGCCCGCGACACCAGGAGTACAACGGGTTTGTGGCCCGCGTAAAAAAAAGGTTGGGGACCACTGGTTTAGAACATTTTTATTGCGTTCAAAACGTCTTTAAATAAATAAGAATTAGAGAGGTAAAGAAATTTATAGGATTGGTAAACATTAAAAATTTAAAGAAAAAAGTAAAAACTTTATTATTTAGTCAAATACTTTATTTTTGGCATCAACATTCAACATGTAATACACATAACACTAAAATCAACTCACTTGGTTCAGTAGCGATATTAGTGAAGTAAGTAGAAGGCTCTTCAGATTTTAAGATTTTTTAATTACAACACTATCATGAAATAGCATCCAAGAACTCGCGAAATTAAAAGCAGAGTAAAATTTTATCACGAAGTAAGGTACAAACAAGCGGTCCACAAAAACAGAATTCAATGAACGCATTATAGTACGCGCAAAATACCCATTTTGAATTGATGTTCAAGGTCGATTGAACATCAATTGAAAATCTTTTATGTTGAATCAACTTTTTATATTAGTTTGTCTTTTGCTTGTAACTCATAGACGTTGTAACTGATGCAGAAATGGTTTTTAAAATGGCAATGTGGTGGAACCGGATGCTCAAATATTTTTCTACTACGCACCCTATTAAATTAATTTTATGTTCATGTCCAAACTTATCATGATTACTAGCTTTTGCCCGCGGCTTCGCCCGCGTGGAATAGTATTCTTGGAGAAAAAGCTTTTTCAGCAAACAACTTTACTCACTGCTATATACTTCTGTATATAGCGACCCGCCCCGGCTTCGCACGGGTACAATACTGATACTAATACTACAGAATGTCTTTAAACCTCTAACAAAACGGGCGAAATTTAGTCAAAACAAACAGAAACAAATTAATACAGGTACCTACTAAAACTCGATGAAATAAGTAGATGAGTATACTTTTATCGTATGAAATACCTATACCTCTTCAGGACTAACAATACAACAAAAACTAAATAAATTGGTATTCAAGTATCTATCCATCATAGTTACAAACTTACAACGAACACAAAACAAAAAATTTACCCAATAATCTAAACTCCCATTCCGCACGCGCACCCCCGCGCCGCCTTGGTGACGCTCACTTCGCAACAGGCCGTGCAACAAAAATAGTAATATTTTAATTTCGCCATAACTTCAAAAGCAAACGTTTAATCATTCAAAGACCAAATATTATCAACATAAACTGTACTTAGTGATGAAATAATTTATGTTGATAAGGATTAATAGCATTATTGAAATAAATGCGTTTAAATGTAGTCCAAAAAAATTCAAGATTTCTAAATAAAAAAATGGTTGTTGTGCCTCACTCGACATAGATAGGTATAGTGTGTCGCGGACTTTTTTGTAGATATTTATAAGATCTACAATTAATTAGAACATTTATGGTTCTATCTTTTATAGTTTAGGCAGCGTACGCAAAATAAGTAACTTTTCTGGTTGATTTTTTACACCTTGTGTCCGAAAAACCCAAATATCTTACGGAACCCTATTTTTTTCCAAAATAAAATTTAGCCTATGTTACTCGTGGATAATGTAGCTTTCGAAAGGTGAAATAATTTTTGAAATCAGTCCAGTACTTTTTGAGCCTATTCATTACAAACAAACAAACAAAGTTTTCCTCTTTATAATATTAGTGTAGATAATATTCTAAATTGCGAAAAATATCTTTGTCGCCAACGAATTCCCTTATAAGAAGTACCTTTTAGATCATCAAAATGTGATTTAGTATGGTGTGATGGTGGTGGTGATGATGATTACTCTAATTGACATGGTGGCATATGCTTGCAGTTCTTTAAATAACGCCGAAATTCCCAAACATGTATAATATATAAGGAGTCAGGAGTTCTGTTCTGTACCTTTGGATCCAGGGAGCCATATATACCTTGGAGCAAACTCTTACTTTTTGATAGCATATTATGCTTGGACTACTTTAAGAAAAAGTCAAAATCACCATGTGTCCATAAAAATTTCGAGGAGTTCCCTCGATTCCTCATAAACCCCATCATCAGGTCACCACTTTTTTGAAAACGAGACCAACTTGGGATTATACCCTTTATATCAAAATTTTTTTTTTGAAAATCGATCCACAGACGGTGGAATAATTATCGTTCCCGATATCTTCCTTATCCCGAATATAGGGGCATTTCCCTTAAATTGTTTCAAATTAAAAACTTAAATTAATTTACTTATTAAAAAAAATACTAATAAAAAAATAAAACTACAGTATGACTAATTCATAATTTTGTTAAAAATTTGCCTACAAATTACTTACCTTATTTTAGGCTATTGGAAATATGAAATCTCTCGGTGCGTCATTATGAAATTGACATTATTTGTGTCGAGTAACCTAAAAATTGTGATAAATTAACTTATACAAATTCAGTGATAGCTAAGGATACGTACATACTTACATACACCTTACAAAACATAATTTTTTTGTGCCGCGATCATGGATATAGTACCTATGGATAGAAGACTCCGAATTTTGTAATTGCTAAAAAGAACTGTATTACCTTGGTAATAGAGTGTATTTCACAATGCACGTATCATAGAGGCAAATCCGAGCCGAGCGAGATAGCCAGAAGGGAGGCTGTGTGTCTCGTTCTTGCATGTTGCCGACCAGAAAATGTTGGTATTTATAAAAAGTAACTTGAAAAATCTTAGATAAAACGAGTGTACTTTATTATTATTTTAACAAATGTTTATAACTATATCATATTATAATTAAAAAATTAATATTTAAAAAAATATATAAACCGACTTCCAACATAAAGCAATGACATTCTTATAAATCACTTAAAAGTATAAAATAATTCTTATTTTCGTATAGTTCCCCTTAAAATTCTGCTTAACTATTTCTCTACTCAATTTTCTTATTTTTGAACTCGGTACCAGCCAGTTTGAATGGAAGTTCTTTAAAATATTGTTTGTATGTATTTGGACGTAGTTGTGTTAAAATTGATAATTTTTCGATTAAAGGGTATAGACAATTGTTTGGGCTGGTACCGACTTCAAAATTAAGAAAATTGAGTAGAGAAATAGTTAAGCAGAATTTGAAGGGGAACTATACGAAAATAAGAATTATTTTATACTTTTAAGTGATTTATAAGAATGTCATTGCTTTATGTTGGAAGTCGGTTTATATATTTTTTTAAATATTAATTTATTTTTTTCTTTTTAGTGGAAGATCTAGCTTTGCTTAGCGATTAAGTACGACGATAAAATATTTAAAAATAGGAAAGAAAGGATGAAAAAAGAATCACTAAAATATTTATCTGACCGGGATTCGAACCCGAGACCAATGCGTAAACAACACACAATTTACTTATTTATAATCCAGCTGTCATTAATAGTGTCGAAATTATTGAATAAAGTATTGTTGTGCAACGAAAGAAAAACATAAAAACTTAAAAATGTGTGATTTATCAGTGATAAGACCTAGCTTTGGAAGAAAACGTCTGACATTGCAGATATTTTGCATACATCTTTGCAACAGTTCTTTAAACAATTCCAAAATTTACAGGGCCGGATCGTGAATTTGTGGGGCCCTGGGCTGAAACTACTTAGGGGCCTATCTAAGTACTCAACTTATAGCCATGTCAAAAAACTGTTTCTCTAATGATATTATTACATATTCTTTATTGCACAAAAATCATAAATACTACTTAAATCTATGCAAGTAATAGTTGTACAAAAAAAGACTATATTGCTGTGGTAGCAATCTCTTCCCGGCAACCTTTGGGTGAGAGAGAAACCGAAATAGTGATATATATGTCACCGTGAGATTATAAAAATCGTTAGATTGTAAAATAACTAACAATTTTGTAAAAATATGTCGAAAGATTTAAAACTATATATTTACAATCCAACGAAAATTATTGTGTTGCATTATAGGCAGAATATTCGCGTCAGAAGTCTATCAACATTTTACAATTTCACTACTTTTATTACAATCCAACGGTTTTTACAATTTCACGGTGACATATATAAGAATATAAAAAACAATAAAATAATTTTATTTATTTATTATGAATTAGTAATAGAATTTTTACGGGTTATGTGTGTGACAGTTATAATAATATTATATAAATTATAATTTAAAAATTACATAAATAATAAATATTATAGAAATAAATAAACAAATTTAATGAAAACTTTTTAATAAAACTGAAAAATTAATATTATATTAAGAAAATAATAAATATCCAAAAAATGAATACACTAAAATTAGATTTTTGAATTTATTATTAAATTTATTTATTTACTTTAAAAATATTAAATAATCAATAATAAATATTTAAAATTAAGAATATTTTAATATTTACTACTAAATTTTACTTTTAATAATTAAACATGCATATAAATATATAATTGAATAATTTATTTACAATTTTTTAAATTTGGTATGGATTAATAAATAGTAAATTTTGAAAATGATAAACATTTCTTTAATAAAAACCAAATTTAATAAAAGTTCTTTGACTAAAATAAAAAATTAATATTACATTGAGAAAATAATAAATATTTAAAATTAAGAATCTTGTAATATTTAGTTAATAATAATATCGTATTTTAGTTATCATAAGCCACTGATAACTGATGTTCCAGTCATTGTATTCCAGTGGACATAATTTAAAAATAACGTTCGAATAATGAGAGAATTTATGTTACACTTAATGTAAGAAAATAAATATTTATTTATTTAATTTTTCAAATTTAAACTGAACTTGAACTGTTGACTATCCTTTTCCAGCCCTTTTATTATTTTATTGTAATTAACTATTTACATGCCATTAAAATAAAGATTATTTGATGATGCCAAAAAAGTATAACTTCTTACGCTTGTAGATAAGTAGGTATACGCATCCATTTTTTTATTTTAGTTTTTTTTGACGTTATAACGTCTTATAAATCGATGAATGCCGGCAGCTCAAACGAAAAAGGCTGAGTTTTAAACCAATCATCTTGAAATTTGGTTTATAATTTCCTTAAACAATCGTGTTGCATAATATGAACCTCAATCATAAGCGATATTTTTATTTTAACTACTTTTTTATAGGGCTATTAAAATAAGTCTGTAATATTTTTTCATATATAGCAATATATGAAAAAATATTACAGACTTCTTTTAATAGCCCTCTAAAACTTCATTTTTTATATGAGGTTTATATTGAAGACAGACATATTTATAAACCAAAAAAAATTACTTTGTTTTATAAAAAATAAAAAATGTTTATTTCAGGCAAAGCCCATAATTTAGTAACTACATAATTATAGGTACTTATTTAATTTAAATATTTCCCCTCTGGGGCTCCGGGCACAGGCACGTGTGCTTGGACCCAGTGTCGCAGAAGGCTTGGCGCTAAGCAGATTCAGGATGGTGTTGGGACTTTCACGCGTGCGGAACATCAGCGACGCGATGCGACGCCGCAGCACAGTGTGAAAACCGTCTGTGTGCATACGCAAACAACGCAGACGCACTACAATAGCGAGGAAGCCCCACCAACACCCTGAACGCATTATTATACTGTATGCGGAGAGCGTTGATGGCCCGCTGCGAGTAGCTGACCCACAGATTGCAGGTGTAGAGAGTTTGGCAAAATGCTTTAAACAGTGTAATTTTAACATCTGTACTACACTAGGGATGGGCGTTGAATGAACGAACTGTTTTATTAAACTGTTTATTTGTCATGAACGGGTAAACTAGTTTAGCGCCTACTGATAAACTAGTCTATGCGTGAACGGTTGCCATATGCCGGAACGGTGCGTGCGACAGAGACCGTTTCTTCGCGACGCGACGACACGATCGACGGACGGGTGCGGGGCACGACGACTCGACGGCACGAGCAATACGTCTATCTCTGTTCTTTACAACCAACGACATGCTCTAGTCTATGTAATAATTACATTCATATTTCATTGAGTGGGCGGTGTTTTAATATAAAAACCCCCCGACACAAAAAATTAACTCTAAAAAATAATAAATAATATTTTAAAACTATTATAATTATATTATCACATAATATTATGTAAGTTGAAATAATTTTAGCTTATATACATACTTCCAACATCATTGAAGTAACGTGATACCGAATTTCGAATCGATAGGACATGTGGACGATAGTCAGATCCCCTCATCAATTAATAAAGAAAAGATGATTTTCAAACGGCTAATCATCAACTAATAAGAAAAAGATGATTTTCAAACGGCTAATCAGGTCATGGTTACCTCACCATGTTCTTTAAATATCGTTGAAGTAACACGGTACCAAATTTCGAATCGATTGGACATAAGAAAGTTAGTAAGATCCCCTCATCAAGTAGAAAAGAGCTGATCATCTTCAAACGGCTGATCAGGTCATGGTTACCTTACCATGTTCTTTGAATATCGTTGATGTAACACGGTACCAAATTTTGAATAGATCGGACATTGGAAAGTTAGTCAGATCCCCTCATCAACTAGAAAAGAACTGATCATCTTCAAACGGCTATCTTCCCACCACCAGTTTTCTCATCGAATGAAGCTACGAACACTTTCGATTAAGTCATTAATATTCTCTTTCAGTGCGCTTTCATTTGAGACCCCACTCGAGTATATTTGCACATTCGGTTATTCTTCCCCGCTTTCACCCCCAACAACTTTTAAACGGCTCAACCGATTTTCATGAAACATGTCTAAGAATACTCGCATGTAAGTCACCTTTAATACAAAAAAAACTAAATCGAAATCGCGTCATCCATTCGGGAGCTATGATGCCACAGACAGACAGACAGACACACACACAGACAGACAGACACGTCAAACTTATAACACCCCTCTTTTTGCGTCGGGGGTTAAAAATGAACTTTAAAGTAAGCTAACAATTTCCACCGCTCACAGATTAAACCGTCTCGTCGTTCGTCGTCATCACTAGTCGCGTCGATCAGCAAACGACAACAAGTTTGTCAAAACAGTTAATGCTGAAAGTCGTTCATTCAACAAAACTACTTTGTTTGTCATAGTTTATTGCTCAGTTCAGTATTCGTCGAACACGTAAACTAGTCGAAAAAAAAAACTGTTTTTTCAACTAGTTTACGATGAACGATAAACGGTCTCGTTTCGTTGATCGAAAAAGCGTCGACGACCCACCACTATACTACACCTCGCGAATCTGCGTGCCAACATGTTACAGCGGACCGCCATCGCTCTCCTCTCCCTTTCGATATCCCCATCGTCTGTTAAATCCTCGGTGACCACATGGCCGAGATATTTAAACTCTTTCACTCTTCGAAGAGCAACACCATTGAGCAGCAGAGGCGCCACATCTCCCAGCTTACGACCCCTGGATTGAAATATCAAGAGCTCACTTTTTCTTACATTATATACGAGACCATGCATCCTCGCATACTCCTCACACACTCCAATCATTTTTCTGAGGGCGGCTATTTATAAAACAAAGTATTATTTTTTTGTGCCATTGATTTCGCTTAAAAATTGTGGCTTCTATCGTGTACACTGTACACCAACTGCTAAGTCGGATGACAAACTACGATGTGTATCAGCTGATATCTCCGCTACTTTTTAAGTAATATTTTTGTAAAAATTGTATTGTATTTAATATAATCATATTTAATATGAAAGAAAAAAAAATCATAAATATATGTATAAAATAACCAAATAGTTTCAATAAATAATATTCATTTTTATACCTTAAAAATTAATGAAAATCAGCATGAAAACATGCTTTCACATGTTTTTTCCGCCTTAACTCAATTCATAGAAGTATGCAATTTTTTTACAATGTTTTCTTATGACAATATCACGTTAAAATATCGCCCGTAAACCGATTTTACAGACAACCATTTTTTTAAATTCAAATTATCGCCTATTGTTTTTAGCGGGGTCTGGGGGCCCCTTGTAACCTCGGGGCCCTGGGCTGCAGCCCAAGTAGCCCTTAGGTAGATCCGGCCCTGAAAATTTACAAACGTGTAGGTATCGTTAAAGAGTTCCATTAAGTGCTTTTGGAACCAGGATTATACCTTGACATAATGTCACTTTTTGGTACCATATAATGCTTAAAATACCTAAAAGTTAAGTTGTCGGCGGAAATGATGTAACAGTTGACACACAATATATGATATTGATGATGATGACGGGACTAGCAAATGTACTGTAAGAAATCGAATAAAATTATTTAGTATCAAAGTTCTGATTTAGGCTGTTGATTATTTTTCTAAAATAACTTCAAAAATCATCTTTTACTTTTACAATGTATAGTGTGATGATGGTGGTGGTGGTGGTAGTGGTGGTGATGATTATTTAAAAGTGACATATGCTTGCAGTTTTATAAATAATCCTGAAATTTCCAAACGTGTATCTTTAAAGACTGAGGAGTACCGTTCAATGCTTTTGGATCCAGGGTATACCTTAGCACAACATTTCACTTTTTGGTAGCATATGCTCAAGTTATGTAAAAAAAAGTCAAAATCACTATAGGTGTCCCTATAAATTTTGAGGTCTTCTCTCGATTCCTCATGGATCCCATCACCAGGTCTACCATTTGGTGACAATGGGACCAATCCGGGAGTCAACCCTTCGAAATAAAAAAAGAATTTCGAAAATCGGTCCACAAACGGCGGAGTAATCGCGTAACATACATACAAAAAAAAAAAAAAACATACACACGAATTGAGAACCTCCTCCTGTGTTTTGAAAGTCGGTTGAAAAGTTAGAAATAGTCATATAATACTAAATAAAAATGCAGTTTACATTAAATCCTTTTCCTTCTTTTTTATTAGATGGTATCATTCGCAAGACAATAGATACGCCATTACACATATTCATGGAATATAGTAGTTACCTATGGATAGAAGACTCCGAATTTTGTAATTGCTAAAAAGAACTAGGTATATCTTGGTAATAGAGTGTATTTCACAATGCACGTATCATAGAGGCAAATCCGAGCCGAGCGAGATAGCCAGAAGGGAGGCTGTGTGTCTCGTTATTGCATGTTGTCAACCAGAAAAATGTTGGTATTTATAAAAAGTAACTTGAAAAATCTTAGATAAAACGAGTGTACTTTATTATTATTTTAACAAATGTTTATAACTATATCATATTCTAATTTCTAATTAAAAAAGTTAGAAATAGTCATATAATACTAAATAAAAATGCAGTTTACATTAAATCCTTTTCCTTCTTTTTTTATTAGAGGTATCATTCGCAAGACAATAGATACGCCATTACACATATTTTATGCTGAACACCGGATAATATTAAAATTGAAAATAGTTTTTATTTCTTACTTCATGTATCTCCGTAACTATATTTTTATTATTTATTTGATGATTTAACAGTCAAAATGGTGAAAAAATGTTGTGTAGGTATATTCTTGTCGAAGTGAAAGTTATGCTGGTTGCAATATTTCGTTTATTAGTAACATTAGTAAGTTAATTGTTAATGTTAATCTAGTTATTCTAATATAAAAGTGTTAACATTAAAGTAATTACTGACATGCATACGTACATACTACGTTTTGTTATAAACTAGTCAGTAGCGACTCGCCTAGAATCGTAGTAAGTACTGAGAAAAAAACGTATGAAGTCGAGTAAGGCCTTTAATGATAATTTAATACAGTTTTTATAGATTTCCCAACAATGAAGAAATGCGACAAATGACTCAATAGTGTTTAAGTAAGGCAGAGAATTACATAAAAATATGTTACATATTAATGCAGCCGTCACTTCAAATCTTCTTGATTTTACACTATTCAATCTAGTCGACTTTTAAAGCCTCAGCTGTATGTCATTCAGTGTTTCACAATTTGTCTCACACAGCTTTGCAGTTTGCCACAGCAGAAAATATTATTGTCACCCTACTAGAAAGGGACACACGGCCTCTCTTCCAACCTCTCGCTCGGCTCGTTTTTTTGCTCACAGTACTCGGTCCTGTTGTTATACTAGGTCCATTGCCGCGATACACATTGACACTTTTCATTATTGACACATTTCACTCACAGCAAAAATTCGTGACAAGGATAGCATTCCTGATTCAATAGCAAAGAAAAAGATGACTGGTATTTGTCACTACCAATTACACACGATTCTACATTTAAAGCATGAAGCATAGATACCAGGAGTCCGAACGGCATAGGCTTTTCCATAGTAATTATGTACACAATAATAGGACCAGATCTTAGTTCTCTTTTCTGACGCTAGCCGTGCGAGACCGACGAGTACCGAGTGTTGCCAATACTATTATTTATTACAATTATTTTACCGTGTTCTACGGTATCTATTTTTCGAAACCAGTTTCTAAGAATTTCCTAAAACTTTTATTTATTTTGATTTTAATCCACGTTTCTCTTAATATTTTGTTCCAGAGCTGTCAATAGCAACATTTAAACTTCCCGCGTAATTTCAAACGAGTGCTTGTCGGACTGTCGCGCGCTCTACCGGCAAAACCTATCCCCGTAATTGAGACCATTATTTTAACATTACGTTCGGACTCCTGGTATCTATGCTTCATGATTTAAAGTTTGGAATCTCTGTCAAAGAATATTTAACGACACAGAAGGTACAAAATGCGTATAAATTCTATTTCGTTCATAGTTAGTATTAAGAGGCTCATAATAGTAACTGTGAACGAAAATAACAATTTTATGTAATATTAATTTAAATAATAATGGCATGAACGCCTACTACTATTAAGATAAATATATTTAGTTTTTTTATCAATGTCAAACGAGAATCGAAACTTGATATTTGTTTGTATTATTACACACTTTTATAGTGCGTAGTTGGGGCACAAATTCTACAAAGTAATAAAGAACGGTACAGATGAAGAAAGAACTTATTTTTATAAAAATACTCCTTGACCTTTACGTCAAAAAAGTAGTTTGTTAAAAGTTAGCTTATTTAAAAAAAAAATCCTCATTAAGCTGGAGCTATATGGTTCGAAATCCGGAACGCCTAACTACAATAGAGTTGAAAATGGAAGTTTTGATCGTCGAGCTTCATTTAAGACATTGAAATTTGACTCGACACTCATATGTAGTATAACAATACGTTATTTTCGTCAATCTTATCAAAATATGTTTCAAGCTAGATAAAATATAAAATAAGTGAACGGTCTGTAATTCTGTACCTACAACTAACGACATTCGCTTCTGTACTATTTACTCTATGCCAGAAATGCATGCATCCATAATAGATTCACAAAAAAGTATATACAGTCTGACAAGGATCTTTTGACACTTGGATGGGGGCGTGAGTGTCGCAAATAAGAACAATATTTATTACTAAACGTGAAATTTTACAAGACGGCGATGTTCTAGTACTGATTTTATCCACGTGCCAAAAGGTAAGTGTCGCAACTACAAAACAATACATAACCACTCGTGTGTGTTGCGACCCATGATTGGTCTTTTTTAACTTAGGCTAAACTGTGGCAACACCAATCATTGGTCTCGTCACAGATAAGATCACCTTGTTTAGTTTTGAGCATATTTTGACGTCTTTATAGTTCTAACTCTTTCGGACACATTATAAATCGTATAAGAATGAACTGCTTCTCCCTCTAAATTTAAAGTTTTTTTAAATTTGGTTTTTCTAGACCTAGGTCTCAAAATTAGTGCTTAAATCCCGTCTGTTGAAAAGTACTATAATAGGATCCACAGATTCGAAGGAACTGTAATTTTGACAGCCAACATGTGACTGGTTAATACTAAAAGTGACATTTTACAAGACAGCGATGTTAGTTCTGATTTTGTCCACGTGCCAAAAGATCCTTGTCAGACTATACAGTCTGACAAGGATCTTTTGGCACTCGGATGGGGGCGTGAGTGTCACAAATAAGAACAATATTTAATACTAAAAGCAAAGACTTGTCAAAGACTAAAAGTGAAATTTTAGTGCTCCCGCACACTTCCGATTTCAAGTCTTCCAACTAAGTTGGACAGTTTGCTAAAATACCAGTAACTAAATGGGAGCCCGCACATCATATCCAACTAATAATTGGACACCGATCGTATCAGATCCAAGATTCCCTTCCGATCGCATCCAACTAAAAAGTCGTCCAACTGTCGGCCACCTGCTTATTAGCACTGGTACCTTAAGAGAGGCCGCAGACTATCCAATTTTGTCGACCAGTCGCATGGCAAAATGCAAGCGGACCACACGCGCGCGCCCCGCGCCGCTACCAGCCCAAACGATATCTATACATCTATACAGATAAATAAAATTAAAGTGTCTGTTTGTAATTTAAAATTAACACCTTTTCACTTAATGCTTAAGAAAGTAGGTATATTCGGTACTCACAATAAAATACAAATTTTTAAAATTTTTGTCTGTCCGTCTATCTGTCTGTCGGTCTATCTGTCTGTTTGTTCCGGCTAATCTCCGAAACGGCTGAACCGATTTTCATGGGATTTTCACTGGCAGATAGCTGATGTTATAAGGTCTAACATAGGCTACTTTTATTTTAGGGTTCCGTTTAAAAAAAATAGGGTTTCGTTTTTCTTAGTTCTATGCAAACGAAGTTGCGGGCATCAGCTAGTTTTTTTATAAAGTTGATTATATCTCGAAAATGGTGCATCCTACTGAAAAAATAATGAAAATTTCCTCCCCCTTAGGAACTCCGCAACATGATATTTTCTTCATGATGGAAGAAAAAAAATTTGAAAATCCGGAAGTTTCCAACATTTCTATAGATTTATTCATTCATCGTATCTCAATGTACAGCATTTACATTTTTTTTTATAAAATTGATTCTATCTCGGATACGGGTATTGAAAAAATAATGAAAATTTCCTCTCCCTTAGGAACCCCGCAACATCATATTTTCTTCATGATGGGAATTTTTTTTTTTTCGAAAATCCTGAATTTTCCAACATCTCTCTATTATATTTATACATCCCTCGTATCTATCAAGGCGTGACTCCTGCTAAAAACATTACACAGAAAACATGAAACAAAAACATTTGTTTTCATACACAAGCTGTCTCCAGCTACAGAAAATGTTTTTGGTTGAAACAAAACATTTTGTGCAGACAAGATCTAAGTTCCGACGAGGAAGACGTATTGGCACTCGCAGTTTTAGTGATTGCAGATGTAGAATCTAGTAGAAAACATGGGTTCTGAAAAGGCGAATTTAGGTGTTTCATCAAAGTATTTTTTTCAACTCATAAATATGTGCGCCATTTTATGCATTTCTATTGAAAACTGTCAAAATTGATTATTCTTAATTAAGTCAGGCCATATATTATGAGCGATCACAAAAACAAACACAAAAATCACAACAAGCAAAACTATAACCCTAAAAAACTTGTACCTAGGTGTCATGCGAACGATGTGAACACTAGTTAAGAAATGAAACATTTCTTCCCCTCTCTACCCGCGCGGGAATGTTTTCCGTCCGTCTCCGAAAACAAAAACATTGTCTATTCCTAGATAAATGTGTATAGCCACGCCCCAATGTTTCGATGTTTTGTGTTTTTCTTAGAAGAGAAACATTTCTTAGAAGGAGACCCGGCTTTAGTACATCATTGCCATATTTTTCGTTAGTGCTTACTGTTTGGACCTAGTGCTAGGGAATAAAGTCTTCAAAAGAGTAAGCAGGTCTTTCTCTCCAAATCCTTCGAACCCTAACACTTAACAATATGCTTGTGTTACTTCAGTTAAAGCTGTGGTAAAAGTCAAAATCACTATATGTGTCAAGCTGAAAAGCGCCTACGCGCTAACCGCTGAGCTACAGAGGTCATCTTTTTCTTCATTTCCAAGCACACGTCACTTCGTTGGCAACACTGTCGCCGACTAAATCGATACAGTCTGCGGCTGGTCACCGACACAATTTAGTTGTCAGACTAAATTGGAAACGTACGTAATTTGGGATCCTCTTCTTTCGCATAATTTTATTTGTCATAATTTCATTTGGCATACCTCACTTGGCATAATTTTACTACGCATAATAATACTTTGGCATAATGGCTTCTTGGCATACTACATCATTAGGCATAAATATCATTTAAACTAATATTGTTTGTCCTAATTTAATGAGGCATAACTCGTAAGGCATAATTTTTCTTGTCATAATAATACTTTGGCATAATTGTTTTTCGGCATAAACTCGTTAGGCATATTTTTTTGTTTTAATAAATTCAAGGCATTCTGTCACAAGGCACAAATATGCATAAAATGGAACGACATAATGAAAACACGGTTAAGGTAATTAAACGCATATTTATGGAACATTAAAAGCAGGTATTACACTCCTAGTGTAACATGTGTAACAGTAGGTTAAGTTGCGGCGGGGTGGCCCTTGGGCCACCCGTAAGCCGCTAACATGTTTAAAATAGTTAGCTCGGCATGTTCTTAGATAGCAGTTCGTGTTTTTTGTCCGTGTTTAATTTCGTAAAATTTATCATTCATTAGTATGCGAAAAAAAAATGCTACAAAGATGTATGCGTAAATATAATAGTATGCTTAAATATCATTATGCGTAAATATATTTATGCTTTTTAATATTATGCATAAAAATATTATTCTTAATGAATATTATGCGTAAAAAAATATATGCCTTACAATAAGTATGCTTAACAATTATTATGCTTTTAGTAATTATGCGAAAAAAAATTATGCTAAGAAAGTCATGACAAATGAATATTATACGAAACTACTATTAGGCCTGTGTGGTCTCGGGCTAAAGAATAGGACCACCCCATCTCCTTCCTATGGGTGTCGTAGAAGGCGACTAAAGGATATCAGCCGGATAAGAGGACCAACATCTTCCCCGCCCGCTTGGGCTCCGGTAACCGTTTCATGGCGGTATAACCATGTCTATATTCTGGAATGCTCTAAATGCCACAACTGATAGTAGGCAGCAGCGCTATTAGTGAAAAGCATTCCAGTCTGCGGTCACCAACCCGTTCGCCAAGCGTGGTGACTACGGCAAATCCCCCCCATGCAGCACAACCCAGATTTACGGTCCCCAGTTCCCGGTTGCTGCGCTATTCCTGGCCACGGTACCGGCCACGATAACGGCGCGGCGGGGGGTGCTAAGAATCTCCGGGCGACGGCAGGGTACCACCTCCGAAAATTAGACTTGGCTACGTATAACGGACGCTCTCTACGGCTGAACGAGCACGTTGCTGAGCTGGAAGTAGAGTTAAGTCGTATTAACTGGCACATTGTGGGGTTATCGGAGGTCCGAAGACAGGGTGAGGAGACGATAACTCTCGATTCCGGTCACTTGCTCTACTTCCGAGAAGGACACCAACCATCCCAAGGTGGCGTCGGTTTTATAGTCCACAAATCGCTTAAAGGCAACATCGTAGAAATAGGCAGTATGTCGGCAAGAGTGGCATACCTTGTATTGAAGATTACAAAAAAATACTACCTAAAGGTAATCCAAGTGTATGCCCCAACATCCGCACATCCTGACGACGAGGTCGAGGCCATGTACGAAGACATAGCGAAAGCCATGTCTGGTACTGATACATTCTACACTGTTGTCATGGGCGATTTCAACGCTAAAGTGGGAGTACAAGAGAGTGGCGAGTCGAAAGTAGGTCCCTTTGGCTATGGGCACAGAAATCACAGGGGGCAAATGCTAGTAAACTTTCTCGAATCCAAAGGACTTTTTCTGATGAATACCTTCTTTCAGAAAAAGCCCCATAGAAAGTGGACCTGGCGAAGCCCCGATAACGTGACGAGGAATGAGATTGACTTTATTATTTCTGACAAGCGCCATGTATTCAGAGATGTCTCCGTGATTAACAGGTTTAATACCGGAAGTGATCACCGATTGGTAAGAGGCAGCCTGAGTATAAATGTCAGTGTAGAGCGAGCGCATTTAGTAAGGTCAACTCTCAGGCCTACACGGCCCCAGGTCGAAGCAGGCTGCGAAAGCTTTCAGCTAGAACTCCAAAATCGATTCGCCATGTTGGAAACCACGAAGGACATAGACCACACCGCCAACAGTCTGGTTAGTGTCATCTGCGAGGTGGGTTGTAAGTACTTTCGTCCAAAGAGCTATGGACGCAAGTCTATGCTCTCCAGCGAAACTCTGGAGTTGATGAGGAAGAGACGAGAACAAATAAATGCCACACAATTTGAGCGTCAAGTTCTCAATCGGGAGATTAAAAAGCAAATTAGACGCGACATCCGCTGGGCGAATACCCAAGCCATCGAGCAAGCCATAGTGCGAAATAAGGGCTCGAAGGTATTCGCTAAGCCCAATAACTCCCGTTGTCACTTGACGAAACTCAATACTCCACAAGGCACTACCGTCACCTCGAAGCCGGAGATCCTCGCTGAAGTCGAAAGGTTCTATGGGGAATTATACACCCAAAAAACAAGCCCACCCCAAACCCATCATGCAGATGACCCACGGGCCAGACTCACGCGCCACCTTACAGATGAGCTTCCTGATGTCGACATGGGTGAGATTAGAATAGCTCTCAGTCAGCTTAATAATAACAAAGCACCGGGAGATGACGGAATAACCACAGAGCTGCTCAGGGCAGGAGGAACACCCGTCTTGACTGAGCTTGTCAAGCTCTTCAATTCCGTCATCCACACTGGCACCACCCCGGAAGCATGGAGCAGGAGCATAGCGGTTTTGTTTTTCAAAAAAGGCGATAACACGCGACTAGAAAACTACCGCCCCATTTCACTCCTGAGCCACGTGTATAAGCTGTTCTCGAGAGTTATATCGAATCGTCTTGCCCAGAAGTTTGACGACTTTCAGTCACCGGAGCAGGCCGGGTTTCGCAAAGGCTACAGCACTGTGGACCACATACACACACTAAGGCAAATTATACAGAAGACCGAGGAGTATAATCAGCCTCTCTGCCTAGCGTATGTGGACTATGAAAAAGCCTTCGATACCGTCGAGACCTGGGCTGTGCTGGAATCCATGCAGAGATGTCTCGTCGACTGCCGATATGTCGAGGTGTTGAGATATCTGTACAAGGCCGCAACAATGACCGTCCAAGTACAAGAACAGAGTACAAAACCAATCCAACTGCGTCGAGGAGTAAGACAGGGAGATGTTATCTCTCCAAAACTGTTTAATAACGCGTTGGAGGACGTTTTCAAGACGCTCGATTGGAACGGACGGGGACTGAACATAAACGGCCAGTACATCTCACACCTGAGATTCGCAGATGACATAGTCATTATGTCAGACTCTCTGCAGGACCTGGAAGAGATGCTGAACAGCCTAAGCGATTCTTCAAGACGGGTGGGTCTTGGTATGAACCTGACCAAAACTAAAATTATGTATAATGAACACGTTCTCCCGAGACCTGTCGTCATAAATGGCGCTAGTCTCGAAGTTGTGCAAGAATACGTATATCTTGGCCAAACCATTCAACTCGGGCGGCACAACTTTGAGAAGGAGGTGAGTAGAAGAATACGCTTGGGCTGGGCTGCATTCGGGAAGCTCCGGGACATCTTTGAATCGTCGATCCCACAATCCCTTAAGACTAGGGTCTTTGATCAATGCGTTCTACCGGTAATGACATACGGAGCCGAAACGTGGACACTCACCGTAGGCTTGGTTCATAAGTTTAAAGTTGCTCAGCGTGCGATGGAAAGAGCAATGTTAAGGGTATCTCTGGTGGATAAAATACGTAACGACGTTATTCGCCAGAGAACTAAAGTCACCGACATTGCTCAACGAATTAGCACGCTGAAGTGGAAGTGGGCCGGCCATGTCTGCAGACGGACAGACAATCGATGGAGCAGACAAGTATTAGAGTGGAGACCACGCTTAAGCAAACGTAGTGTAGGACGTCCTGCGGCACGATGGACCGACGATTTAAAGAAGGTGGCTGGCAGCGGATGGATGAGGGCTGCCCAAGATCGGGATGGTTGGCGCTCATTGGGGGAGGCCTACGTTCAGCAGTGGACGGCGATAGGCTGATTATGATGATGATGACTATTAGGTCAAATAAAATTATGCCAAGTAAAATTATGACATATGATTTTATGCGAAAAAATAGGGAACCACGTAATTTAGTTGTTAGACAGTCTGGAGACTTGAAATTGGAAGTGTGCGGGGGCACTTACAAGACGGCGATGTTAGTACTGATTTTATCCACGTGCCAAAAGGTAAGTGTCGCAACTACAAAACGTACATAATACTAAAAGTGACATTTTACAAGACGGCGATGTTAGTTCTGATTTTGTCCACGTGCCAAAAGATCCTTGTCAGACTGTATTGACATTGCTTTTTTATGACAAACTGTCAGAATTTTCTTGAAATTATTTAATGTTGAAAAATATATTAAAAAAAAAAAATACTTGACTGATCTTTGACTGATAGTAATAAATGTTGTAAAGTCACATGGGGAATAAAATTCCTTGACTTTTATTCACTTTTTTGTCATGGTTTTTACAGGTTTTATAGACACACGATGGAATTGTGTGCAAGGCGCACGGAATGCGTAGTACGATACGTACGTAAATACGTAGACTGCCCGCAGCGCGCCGCACATCATTATTGCGCGCTGATTATTTTATTACTGCGATATCTTATATAATACTCATTGAAATCAAATTATATAAAGGCAAATTTCATCAAAATTAAATGCTTGTAATGAATAACGTATTTATTTGGATAAGGATTAATTTATTATCATCTTTATGAAAACACCCTCACAAATAATGCTTAATTTTAGAACAAATTTGGTAAGCATAAAAAGGTTATTGTGAGCCAACTTTAAAAGATAGACATACAGTCGCGGACTTTTTTTTAGAACTTTTAAAGGGGAACAATTGTCTCATACATCATTTTATCGAAACTTTAACCGTTTCCGCAGCGTACGCAGCGAAAGCTCTCAAAAGGAAAAACCCCGATTTTGAAACATTCTTGATTGGTGCTCCGCTCGTATTGAGGTTAGCTTACCATGATGCTATATAGCCTAAAGCCTTCCTCGATAAATTATAATAAACCTCCTCGATAAACACAAAAAGAATTCTTCAATTCGAACCAGTAGTTCCTGAGATTAGCGCGTTCAAACAAACAAACAAACTCTTCATCTTTATAATATTAGTATAGATTTGATAAATTGTGTAATGACGTTTTACGTTGATAATAATATAAGGAAAATATTATTTTATTTTTTTAGCGCATTCAAATAAAAGCTTGTTTTTTATGTTTTTTACTTTTAAGTTATTTTACAATCTCGCTAGTTACATTGTAATATAACAGTATTTACAACTTTACGGTGACTTAAACAAGATAATTATTCTCGTTTAAAGTATAATTTGAATATTAGTTGAAATAAGCTCAAATATTTACACAGTATTGACGCCACCTTTTACCTAGGCCGTTGTAATCCAGGTGTAATTACCCTTACATATAACCTAATTTTATCTTTGGTCGCCGTGGTTAATTGTACCATAGTTATATGCTCATGTCCTTTCTTTTGGCAAATGTCGCAGCTACACTTCTTCTGTATGAATTAGTTTGTGGTTTTTTAACTTACATTTCTGTGAAAATTTCCGAGAACAAACATCACAGTTAAACGATTTGACACCAGAATGAGCTAGTATGTGTCTTTGTAAAGTAAATTTATTTGAGAATTTACTATGACAAATGCGATATTTTTATCGATAAGGTTATATGGTTATTCGCCTAAATGAGTTCTGGTGTGTACATTCAAATGACCTCTACGTCGAAACTTCTTTTGACATATATCGCAGCTGTATGGTTTTTCCCCTTTATGAGTTTTGATGTGTCTTTTCAAATGATATCTATCTGCAAACATCTTTTGACATATATCGCAGCTGTATGGTTTTTCCCCTTTATGAGTTTTGATGTGTCTTTTCAAATTATATCTATCTGCAAACTTCTTTTGACATATATCGCAGTTGTATGGTTTTTCCCCTTTATGAGTTTTGATGTGTCTTTTCAAATTATATCTATCTGCGAACTTCTTTTGACATATATCGCAGCTGTATGGTTTTTCGTCTGTATGAGTTCTGGTGTGTACATTCAAATGACTTCTTTGTGAAAACTTCTTTTGACATATATCGCAGCTGTATGGTTTTTCGCCTATATGAGTTCTGATGTGTTTATTCAACTGACCTCTACCTGCAAACTTCTTTTGACATATATCGCAGCTGTATGGTTTTTCGCCTATATGAGTTCTGATGTGTTCATTCAAATGGCTGCTTTGTACATACTTCTTTTGACATATATCGCAGCTGTATGGTTTTTCGTCTGCATGAGTACTGGTGTGTCTATTCAAATAACTTCTATCTGCAAACTTCTTTTGACATATAAAGCAGCTGTATGGTTTTTCGCCTGTATGAGTTCTGATGTGTACATTCAAATGACCTCTACGTGCAAACTTCTTTTGACATATATCGCAGCTATATGGTTTTTCGCCTATATGAGTTCTGGTGTGTTCATTCAAATGATTACTACCTGCAAACTTCTTTTGACATATATCGCAGCTGTATGGTTTTTCACCTGTACGAATCTTTGTGTGCGAATCTAAATAACTCTTTTCTGAGATTTTTTCAAATAGATGTCACAGCTAAACGGTTTTTCACCTGCATGTCTTTTTGTGTGTGCAAATAAATTGCTTTTATGTATAATTTTTTTGTGACAAATACGACAACTGTATAGTTTGTCACCCATATGAGTCCTGATGTGCCGTATCAATCGGCTTTTATATCTAAACGTCCTCGAACAAACGTCGCAGCTGAGCCGTTTCCTGTAACAGCCGGCAGGCTGATTCTGTATCTTGCAACAGCAATGCGACAGGCGTAAATTGTACAATATCGCTGTCAAACATATTTTTTGTATTACGTATTAGCAATAGCGACGCGACAGCGAACAATCGATGGTATCGCCATCTAGCGAACAATTAGGGAACTAAAAATGCAATCGATTCTCCTTGTAACAACAAAATCGGTATTACGTATGACATTTGACAGCAACGCGATAGCAGACGGCGAGCAATTTCAATTGTCAAAGAGCGACAACCCATTTAGGTTGTTGTTAAAAGATTGCTGATATTATAAATTGATGTAGGCAGTGTTTTCGTCGTTAAAGTAAAGTGAATTATATGTTGTAGTGTATCCGTATGTTCTATAATATGCTAGATTCAAGAAATGATAAATATCGTGCGTTTCTGTGATTGTTCGGTTAAGTATACTCATAGGTATACTTCGATTTTTGCAGTAGTGTAAGGCTAAGGAGTGAGGCAATTAGTGCTCAGTGCTAATTATATAGGCATACAATAGATTATTACGATGAAATGTCAGTATGGTGTGCTATTCTACATCCACATAAAGTACTTTCTATCTAAACTTCGTCCCATTTTTGTTTATAAACGGCAAAGAATCCATTATGTAAACAAAACACTTGATACTTCATAACAGATATAGTTCCACATGTCGCTACATGATTGCTAGTGGCGCTGTTTATACCGCTAAAAATGCATATAAAAGTTGTCGAACAACAGCAGAGCAACAGTCGTACGTAATACGATTTTTTTCAGCGATTAGCAACCGATCGCGCGACAACTACGCGACCGGTTGCCGTCTGCAAACTATCTGCTAAAGATACATAATCAGCCGGCGGACTGTGTCTCACTGGCGTGGTCTTGGCCCTCGCAGTCGATTATGTTTTCTTGCTGGTCGTCTTGTTTTATTCCTAAATAAATGTTCTGTTATAAGAATATTAGCTTTAGCGCGCGCCGTCATCCGCATGGATTCTCATTACCCCGGGTATTTGTTTCGAAAAATCCCCTTTTATCGGATTCCTACATCATATTAACTTTCTGAGTGCCAAAATTTAACGTAATCCGACCAGCTGTTGATATTTCACTTTACAAACTTTGGACCCCAATTTCACCGCTTTGGAAAGAATTACAAAAAACTATAAATACGTTTCTAAATAATTTATATTTATTAGCTCAGATATTGAATAACATGAAAATCGGAGCAGATTTCAAATATTTTTCATACAAATTTTTAACCCTTATATTACACCCTAAGCGGATGAATTCTAATAAACCCTGAATACATACATAATTCAAGACAGGGATGTTATGGAGCTTCGTAACCGAAACTATCGGATATATGAAATAAAAAACTATCAGTAACCAGAACCGAATCCGGTGTTTAAATATTCGGTGTTAATTGACGTGTTAAAATAAATGTATTCAAGCACATGAATCTCAACTTTCATTGAAAAACTCAAAACTCAAACTCAAAATTTTTATTTCCATATAGGTTATGAAATAACGCTTATAGAATTGTCCTACATGATGCCTACCACCGGTTCGGAAACTAGCCCGGCGAGAAGAACCGGCGTAAGAAACTCGCACCACCTTTAGCAAAAAGATGTGAAAAATTGTTCTTTTCAAAAAAATATTTTTACAATTTTGTAACTTAATCTATATATAACATTAGTCATAAGTACATAGAGCGTACTTAAATACATAAAAACAGCCTTGCAGGGGGCCATCTTATTCCCAAGTTGTGCAATCGTTAATGAAATCACTGACTTTATAATAAGCTTTAGCACACAAACGTTCTTTAACAGCTTTTTTAAATTTATTTATGGTAAGATTTTGAACGTTTTCTGGGATTATATTGTAAAGGCGTTTACATGAACCTTTAAACGATTTACTTACTTTGCTTAGTCTGATCACCGGTATTTCTAACTTGTTCTTATTTCTAGTATTCCTACAATGGTTGTCGCTTTTCTTTTTAAAGTTATTTAAATTCTTTCTTTACAACTACAACACATTGTCCAAAATGTATTGAGAAGCGACGGTCAGAATACCTATTTCTTTAAACTTATCTCTTAGAGATTCAAAATATGGCATCTTATAAATAGAACGCATAGCTCGCTTCTGCAGCACAAATATTGTGTTAATGTCCGCAGCGTTTCCCCATACAAGAATGCCATATGATATTATACTATGAAAATAACTAAAATAAACTAGCCGCGCTGTGTCCTCATCGGAAATTTCTCTAATTTTTTTCACTGCATATGCTGCAGAACTAAGCCTATCAGCCAGATTTGCAATATGGGGACCCCACTGTAATTTACAATCTAGTGTTATTCCTAGAAATACAGTGGTGTCCACTAAGTTCATTTTCTCATCGTTTAATAGTATACATTGGTTTGTGTCTGCCTAACATTTGGCAGGCTAAACTTTAAGCATTTTGTTTTATTGGAATTTAAAAGTAAATTATTAACATTAAACCAGTGTACCATTTTCGAGAGAACACTATTTACCTCGTCGTAATTTGACTGTCGTCGCTTCACATTAAAAATTAGTGAAGTGTCATCAGCAAAAAGTACTATCTCATGCTTATCTTTAACTAGATAAGGAAGGTCATTTATATAGACGAGAAAAAGAAATGGGCCTAAAATGGACCCTTGTGGCACACCTAATTCTATTGTGGTCCCATTAGACCTTGTAGAATTTACTTCTACTCTCTGCGTTCTATTTTTGAGATAAGAGCTTAAGAGCTTAAGTGCCGTGTCCCTTATACCATAATGGTATAATTTTTTGACCAATGTAGCATGCTCGACACAGTCGAAAGCCTTGGATAGATCACAAAAGAAATCGGTGCAGTTTTATAGATTTAGAAGTCAGTCAGTGGGCACATCTTCTTCATTTATAGATTTATTTTATCATATTATCTCGAGCGTCGGACTTTCAAAATAACGAAAACAGTTGCGCATCGAAACGATATTGTGTTGTATATTTTTCTTCCATTTCGGCCATTTTGCTATATTCGCTTAGGCGTAAGGTTCAAAATTTACGGACTGTTCTTCTGTTATATTAGGAACTATTCTTGTAGGAACGAAATGGCCAAGCCACATAACTTGACAAAGGTGTAGAGGTTGTGAAGTTAGACTTGAACTCAGAAGCTTGGTTCTGCATGAGATCTAATAGCTTTTTGACAGTGCGAGTTATATAGTATATGGCATCACATTACATGGAAATGTTTTTGGTAGGATTACACTTCTTTTTTAAAGTTTTTATGACAGTTACATATTAGATTTAGGGCTATTAGTTTGGGTTGAAGTTCGATATGAGATCAAATAAAACACTTTGAATAAAATATTAAGTGCGTTTTATTTAGTTAAGCGCTCAAAACATAATATGTCATCTTTAAAACGGGAGAATGCGGAGTGTATTAGCATTAGCCTTCCTATGGCCTGTCAACATCTGGTTGCCATAGAATAGCAAAATTTATTACCCAACTCAATCACTAGATCTTTTACATTGAATGGATCTTTTGTTTTCATAATTGTTGTGTTAAACTAAAACCATATAAGTAAAAATTATATTTCAAGTAATAATATAATAATAATATCTATGGACGTTTCACACCACGTCAATCTGGCCCCGTGCTAAGTATCCGAAGAACTTGTGTTACAGGTACCAGGTATTTAAGTATATTTAATACTTTTATAGCACAGTGTGACCTAAACCCGCACTTTACGCAAGCTTTTCCGTGACCTAAGTTGCCTATTTCTGCAAGGTGTGTAAATGAATTGACCAACTTCACTCATGTAGAAAAAATAAAAGGAAACACATTTAAATGTCATTTACATTGAAATTCTATTTTGTTGTAATGATATTTGTTTTTTTCCTTTTCAAATATACTTTCAAAATAGTAATCTGAACGGGAATTGTTTCTTTTTAGAATTTGACTTGCAGTCTGTATTGCAATTCTTTGTGATTGCAATACATTAATTTTACTTTCAAAACGCATCCCCCCTCTTGCCCGCGTCCGGGACGGGTTTATGTCACACTTGCTATAAAATAGTATACGATACTTGTGGCCTAAGTTGCCTATTACTGCACGGCGTGAAGTTAGCGCCCGAGCGGAGCGAGGGTGCTAAACGCCACGCGTATCGTAATGTACTATTATACTAACATAATTATGTCGAAGAGGTTAATATTTTGTTGCTGAATTGACAAGCAAGTCAATAGTAAAGAAGTACGGGAACACTAGCGCCATGTTGTTTGGCGTTGATAGAGTCCGGTCTGGCAACTTGCGCGTTCGGTTTGGTGGGGGTTCTGATCGAGTTTTCCCTCCAAGGAACGATCACGGGACATTAAGCTACCAGCCGTCGTGGCGAGAGGTTCGGCTCGGGAACTATCGGTGTTCTTGTTAAAAAGTGATAGTGAAAATAAGTGCTAAGTAAAGAAATAAGTGCAGAGTCGTTATTATTTTAATAGACAATGAAAAGTGATTAAAACAGTGTGAAGTGCTTAGTTTTAGTACTATTGAGAATATTGAAAAATGGAAAATAAAGTAATGCTGTTTCTCCTCTTTTCATTTTGTAACCAACATTACCCACGATACGCCCACAGTGTTAATTTGAGAGCCAGTACTTTAATATAGTACGATGTTTGAGGCATGTTCATCCCACGTCTTCTACACATATATTTAAGATTTTTAGTATATTATACACATATTTAATACACATTCATGACCTAAGAACACGGAAAAACTTTTTGTTCCTTCGGCGGGATTCGAACCCACGACATTAATATTGTAAAGATAGGAAAAGTAATGGAACGGAAACGTAAATGGATTCATTCCAGAAATAGGTCTGATGAAGGATATAATTCCAATTCGAAAGGGAATATTGTAATAAATATGATAATAATAAATAATAATAATAGATAAGAGTTCAACTATATGTATATGGTGATAGAGGGCGCCCTGATAATATATATATGTCGAAGAGGTTAATATTTTATTGCTGAATTGACAAGCAAGTGAATAGTACGGAAGTATAGTTGACGGGAACACTAGCGCCATGTTGTTTGGCGCTGATAGAGTCCAGTTTGACGAGCTCGCGCGTTCGGTGTGGTGGGAGTTGTGATCACGTTTTCCCTCCAAGGAATGGTCACGGAACATTATTCTACCAGCCGTCGTGGCGAGAGGTTGGCTCGGAAACTATCGGTGTTCTTTTTAAAGTGATAGTGAAATAAGTGCAGAGTCGTTATTATTTTAAGACAGTGAAAAGTGATTAAAACAGTGTGAAGTGCTTAGTTTTAGTACTATTGAGAATAGAGGTGAAGTTATCTTTTCATTTTGTAACCAACATTACCCACGATAAGCCCACAGTGTTAATTTGAGAGCTAGTACTTTAATATAGTGTGATATTTGAAGCATGTTTATCCCATGTCTTCTACATCAGAAAGTGGGATTCATGTTGGTTCAAGATGAGAATTTCAAGTCTTTGTTTTTGTTCAAGTTTAAAAAAAAGTGACGGTAGTTGAAAAAAATGTGTAATCTTGTGCGGTTTACAAAGTGATAATAAAATCAGTGTTAATAATGTGGATCGAGTTTGAGAGTGTGCAACCAAGGCAGCACGCTAAATGTATGGCGTAATTGCGGAAAGATGGGACAACAGCGGGCCGAATTCTCTGAAGAGTGGATCGTGCCGGGAGTTCTACAATGACTGTGCTGCAGTGCCGTGGCAGTGGCAGACTGCGATGTAGTAGTGGCAATAGCTCGGTAAGCTCAAAGGTGGGCCGCGGGGCCCCTGACTTATTGTTTTTTAATATGTGCAGGTGTATCTGCTTTGTATTTATTACAATCGAGGGATAGTGGTATAAACCGTGGCTGGTGGTGATGGTATGAATACGTGACGACGGCGGTGTCACGCGCTCTGGACG
The DNA here is from genome assembly GCA_905404095.1 of Glaucopsyche alexis. Lineage (NCBI taxonomy): Eukaryota > Metazoa > Arthropoda > Insecta > Lepidoptera > Lycaenidae > Glaucopsyche > Glaucopsyche alexis. The sequence continues at coordinate 3,754,490 of FR990063.1, read as the reverse complement.
GTCCAGTGGCCGTGACTGCGGCGGGTCGGAAAGCTCAGCATTGGACTCCGGTGAACTTGGTTAATTTGTAAAAGATTGTAAACGCACTTGTATTCTCCTTTGGTATTATGAGGGTCTAACAGTACAATTACATTTTCTTTAGAAAATCTTAGATCGTTAAATTGAAATTCAATTTATTGAATAATGATTTCTACATTTTCCCGTTAAAGTTAAAGAAGTTCTTTAGTAGAACATTATTGTTGTGGCGTTATTTTTATGTGCAGGTGGAAGTTCGAGGTTCGAGCGGTAACGGCAACCGAGTACCGATGGGCGCTCCAAGGTATGCAGCGAGCAGCGCTGTGCGACCGAGCAGCTTGGGCGACAGCGCCAAGTGCACATCTTTAGTGGACTGGTCTAGTCGCTTCACAATTATGGGAGTTACTTGGTGAAGTTGTTTTTGTATCATAATTAGTGGTGCTAAATTATGCTGGATTTATAAGCAAAGGTTTTTAGAAGTTTAAGTAAATGAGTAAAAAGAAACGTAAAGTAAAAACGAGTACATAGTACATACATCTTAAAGCCTATTATTATTATTGTTTGAATGACCGCTGAAGGTCACACCGGAAAATGCAGTACTTAAGTTTAATTTCCTTATCTTTTGGCAATTACATGTCATTATCGAGATTTCATTTCGTGATATCAAATAATTTGTAACATGGTAATAGGCGATAAATGAGACGACTATAGTTTTCAGTTTACAATTTCTCATAATGAAATTACCAATACTCTTTATTTGTTTTGGGTGTGTCATACCTACATTCATACTGGTCTTATAATAAAGTGAATAACACTGTCGACTCGATGCTGGAGATGCAACGAATAGTGAATTGGCCGAATACCGAATAGCAAAAAAAGTGGCTGAATAGGCCGAATACCGAATAGTTGCCGAATATTCGGGGCATCTCTACTCGATACTGACTTAGCAGACTGCAGTGATTATCAGGTTGGTACCTATACAAACTACAACCTATTTATTGGACATACTTTAATCTTTTTATATTGGGCGGAATCGGTACAGATGACAAATAAGAATTAAACGTTTGATTTTTAACGGTATGATACATGTTGCGGTTGTTTGTTGCAATTGTTAGGCGCCTGCCAGAGGCGGATCAAACGTTGAGAGTGCCATAGGCAAACGTGTCATCGGCGTCCCTGGGGGCGGGGGGTGATCGCCCAGGGCTTCGGCCTGACCGGGTATACCACCTCACTTGGCCGGAACACCCCTTTGTACCCTCGCGCCCCTAGGCACATGCCTAGTTCGCCTTTAGGATAATCCGCCACTGGCGCCTGCAGTTACTTTAATGAAGCTCAAACCTGCTGTTTACTTTTGAAACATAGACATACAGTTTTAATTCTTTATTGGGGTACTACACATGTAGTAACACAAAATAACAATTGATTATCAATTTCAAAAGCGGACTTTAAAGAACATCGTGTATGTTGGAACTTTTTCCAAGAGTGTTAAGGAACTTTGTCACTTTATCGCTTATGGTAGCCACTCTCGCTACGGTCTACCGTATGACATACTGTTAACACACAGTGTGTCTGCTTGTAATTTAAATAAAAGCTAAAACTTGTTGAAACTGTAAATTTGGAATCTTAAATACCTACTTTTAGACAATGCTAATTTCAATGATCGTAACATAACAATAGTTTGTATGGTACGTCCATGAGTATACACACGATGGGTTACATTAACTATCGGACATCAAATCTTAATTGAAACAAGACAGAAGAACAATTTTCCCATCTTTTTGCTAAAAGGTGGCCCCGTGCGAGTTTCTTACGCCGGTTCTTCTCGCCGGGCTAGTTTCCGAACCGGTGGTAGGCATCATGTAGGACAATTCTATAAGCGTTATATTATAACCTACATGGAAATAAAAAATTTGAGTTTGAGTTTAATTGACAAAAAAAAGGGGTTAAAAAAAAAAGCGTTCGCGATTTAAAGAAGTTTAATCGTATTAGCATTTTGATTTCCCGGTAGCAGCTAAATAAACAGCAATTATCTTCATTCTCGTGGTGCTTTACTCTTTTGTTCTTTGGCTTTTGGCCATTGAAACGTGGTGCGTACCTACTCCACCTATAATTTTCTTCTAGTTTCATCGAGGATCTCAAAACAGCTTTAGCATGCCTCTAGGGCACCCCCGAGATCACATCAACAGGTTTTTATTTGGTGGTTACAGCTATTGATCCTAAAGTTACAACAGTTACAAGAGTTACAATGGTGGAAATATATGGTGTGGTGACGCCCATTTCAAACGTAATTTACACTATGCGTTATACGAGTACACAGTATTTACGGTATCCCATTACAGCATAGTAGTGATGTTATTGTTGATGGTATCCCATTACTACATAGTAATGAGTTGTTGATGATGGAATTCCATTGCTGTGTAAGAATGATGTCAAGTATGTACGTCATTACTACACACTAATGATGTTGATGGTGGTATCCTGTCGCTACTTATACACATTGAGTAGTGGCAAAGGCATAATGATTTTGATGGTGGTATCCTGTCACTACTTATTAATACACATTGAGTAGTGACAAAGGCATAGTATTATGCGGTTCATATTGGTATCCTATTGCTGTGTAGTGACGATGGCATGTAGGTATGTTTGTCGTTACTACATAGTAATGATGTTGCTGTTGACGGTACAACGCTATTACTTGCTGTTTGATACAAAGATGAGGAATGGTATTATTTTTGGGTTTCTATTGTCACTTAGTGACAAGTTTTAAATGACACGTAACTAGTGATGAGGATATAGTAACGGTCACATGTTTTGCGTTGCGTCAAAGAATTGCGTTAACATCCTAAATTCTAATGTGGATGTGTCATAATTTTATGCGGTGTTTAATACGGTTGGTCTACGGCATAAAAGATATGCGATGGGTGCTATAACGGATAGAAAACATTGACCTTAGGTGTATATGAACTAAAGGATTTAAGTGGGTTTAAGCAAAAGCAAATGAGAAATAAGTGAGCAATTAATCTCTTATTCGGTTACCGTAATGTTGTACCTGGGTCTAGCCATTATGTGCGGGAGATAATCTGGTAATAGACTGTCTAAATCAAACAAAGTACAGTCAGCTTTATGAATTAAGGTAGCCTTCAATTTGCATCGAGGGTTATAGAATGTCATATTACGTGATGTGATAAAAATGGTCAGGTTGGCCGAGCTAGGGTAAAGCTAATACCTTGGTTTTAAGTTTGGTTAGAGGATTAGGAACTCACGAGGTCGTGAGTCACGCAGGATGGCCGTGTCGAAGAGGTTAATATTTTGTTGCTGAATTGACAAGCAAGTGAATAGTACGGAAGTATAGTTGACGGGAACACTAGCGCCATGTTGTTTGGCGCTGATAGAGTCCAGTTTGACGAGCTCGCGCGTTCGGTGTGGTGGGAGTTGTGATCACGTTTTCCCTCCAAGGAATGGTCACGGAACATTATTCTACCAGCCGTCGTGGCGAGAGGTTGGCTCGGAACCTATCGGTGTTCTTTTTAAAGTGATAGTGAAATAAGTGCAGAGTCGTTATTATTTTAATAGACAGTGAAAAGTGATTAAAACAGTGTGAAGTGCTTAGTTTTAGTACTATTGAGAATAGAGGTGAAGTTATCTTTTCATTTTGTAACCAACATTACCCACGATAAGCCCACAGTGTTAATTTGAGAGCTAGTACTTTAATATAGTGTGATATTTGAAGCATGTTTATCCCATGTCTTCTACATATATATATATATATATATATATATATGTTACAGCCAAAGTAATAAACCCGGATATTATATATACTATCCAGCCATTATTTATAATGTCTACTCAATTTAGACAAAGTGATAAATGACACAGAATTAATCACATTGACTGGCAATTTTATGTAATATCTTCGAAGAATTGGATAAAGTAATAAAAAAGTAGGTACAGGTAAATATTAGAAAATTGTATTTCAATCTGCCTTTATATAATAATAATAAATAATTATAATGTTTATTAAAATTATTATAATAACATTGTCATAGATACAATTTTATTGTGATCTATATAAAGTAATTTAACTTTTTGAAATATTTTTTTTATAATAATTTTACCCTTTTTAGGGTTCCGTAATACTTAAGTAACCCTTATAGTTTCGCTCTGTCCGTCTGTCTGTCTGTCCGCGCCTCTAGCTCCTGTAATTATGAATATAAATTGATGAAATTTTGTGCAGTTATAGATTGTGTATAGATCACAGTTTCGGGATCATAAAAAAATAATAATTTTATATTTTAGGGGTGGCTCTCCATACATGTGAAGTGGGGATGAAAAATATTTTTTTACTCTACCCCATCGTGTGGGGTATCGTAGAATAGGTATTTTAAAATAAAGGCAAGGTTTAATACGTTACTTTTTTATAAAGTTGACCATTTTCGAGTAATCGGCCTCCAAACTAGTTTGTAAGTTGGTCCCCCCCCTAGCATTTTTAAACTATAGGAGATAGAAACAAGCAACTTGATCATGCTAAAAACTCTTAAGGAAAAATATTGTGATCCAAATCGGACAGTAACTTTTGGAGTAATTAAAAAAAAAAGCATATTACGCATTTATAGTTACGGAACCCTCCTTACACATGTCCTGACATGCTCTTGGTAAGGTTTTAGTGATATATGTTAAATTATTAACTAACGTTTTAAATAAACAATCGAATATATAATTATTGAATACGCGCCAAGCTTCCATTAGGTATCGTATAGTTGTAAAAATAAGATGACGATGATGATTACTGTAAGTTGCATAGTGGCATATTATGCTTGCAGTTCTTTGAACTCAGTTCTTAAGTTTGAGTTTGAATGCCGAAATTTTCAAACGCGTATATTTAAAGACTGAGGAGTTCTGAAGCTTATGTGATCATCAGGTCACCACTTTAGTGAAAACGGGACCAACCTCGGATTATAATCCGAGGTTGGTCCCGTTTTCCCGAAACGAAAGTGAAAAGACATGCAGAACTTCCGCGGAAGCGGAAGCAGAAGCAGAGTTCTGTTGCATCACTAAGTTGAATCGTGTTTATTACTTTAGCTAACTTTGGCCCGCTATTATGATTAATATCCGGACAAAGTGATTAATTTATCACATTATCTAGACAATATAGTTATTATATATAATGACCAGTCATTATGTATAATAGCTATTTAATCACATTGACTGTAACATATATATATATATATATATATATATATATATATATATATATATATATATATATATATGTCGAAGAGGTTAATATTTTGTTGCTGAATTGACAAGCAAGTCAATAGTACGGAAGTATTGTTGACGGGAACACTAGCGCCATGTTGTTTGGCGCTGATAGAGTCCAGTTTGTATTCTACCAGCCGTCGTGGCGAGGTTGGCTCGGAAACTATCGGTGTTCTTTTTAAAGTGATAGTGAAATAAGTGCAGAGTCGTTATTATTTTAATAGACAGTGAAAAGTAATTAAAACAGTGTGAAGTGCTTAGTTTTAGTACTATTGAGAATATTGGTGAAGTATTGCTGTTTCTTCTCACTCATTTTGTAACCAACATTACCCACAATAAGCCCACAGTGTTAATTTGAGAGCCAGTACTTTAATATAGTGCGATATTTGAAGCATGTTTATCCCATGTCTTCTACATCAGAAAGTGGGATTCATGTTGGTTCAATATGAGCATTTCAATCCTTTGTTCAAGTTAAAAAAAAAGTGACGGTAGTTGAAAAAAAAATGTGTAATCTTGTGCGGTTTACAAAAAGTGAAAAAAAAATCAGTGATTAATAATATGGATCGAGTTTGGTAGTGTGCAACCAAGGCAGCACGCTAAATGTATGGCATAATTGCGGAAAGATGGGACAACAGCGGGCCGAATTCTCAGAAGAGTTGGATCGAGCCGGGAGTTCTACAATGACTGTGCTGCAGTGCCGTGGCAGTGGCAGACTGCGATGTAGTAGTGGCAATAGCTCGGTAAGCTCAAAGATGGGCCGCGGGGCCCCTGACTTATTGTTTTTTAATATGTGCAGGTGTATCTGCTTTGTATTTATTACAATCGAGGGATAGTGGTATAAACCGTGGCTGGTGGTGATGGTATGAATACATGACGACGGCGGTGTCACGCGCTCTGGACGGTCCAGTGGCCGTGACTGCGGCGGGTCGGAAAGCTCAGCATTGGACTCCGGTGAACTTGGTTACTTTGTAAAAGATTGTAAACGCACTTGTATTCTCCTTTGGTATTATGAGGGTCTAACAGTACTTACATTTTCTTTAGAAAATCTTAGATCGTTAAATTGAAATTCAATTTATTGAATAATGATTTCTACATTTTCCCGTTAAAGTTAAAGAAGTTCTTTAGTAGAACATTATTGTTGTGGCGTTATTTTTATGTGCAGATGGAAGTTCGACGTTCGAGCGGTAACGGCAACCGAGTACCGATGGGCGCTCCAAGGTATGCAGCGAGCAGCGCTGTGCGACCGAGCAGCTTGGGCGACAGCGCCAAGTGCACATCTTTAGTGGACTGGTCTAGTCGCTTCACAATGATGGGAGATACTTGGTGAAGTTGTTTTTGTATAATTAGTGGTGCTAAATTATGCTGGATTTATAAGCAAAGGTTTTTAGAAGTTCAAGTAAATGAGTAAAAAGGAACGTAAAGTAAAAACTAGTACATAGTACATACATCTTAAAGCCTATTATTATTATTGTTTGAATGACCGCTGAAGGTCACACCGGAAAATGTAGTACTAAAGTTTAATTACTTTATCTTTTGGTAATTACATGTCATTATCAAATAATTTGTAACATGGTAATAGGTGATAAATGAGAGGACTATAGTTTTCAGTTTACAATTTCTCATAATGAAATTACCAATGCTCTTTATTTGTTTTCGGTGTGTCATACATTCATACGGGTCTTATAAGAAAGTGAATAACACTGTCGAGTCGATACTCACTTAGCAGACTTCAGTGATTATTAAGTTGGTTTTTAAACAAACTACAACCTATTTATTGGACATACTATACTCTTTTTATATCAGGCGGAATCGGTAGAGATGACAAATAAGAATTTACCGTTTGATTTTTAACGGTATGATACATGTTTCGGCTAGGTGTTTACACCGGTTGTTTGTTGCAATTGTTAGGCGCCTGCCAGAGGCGGATCAAACGTTGAGAGCTCCATAGGCAAACATGTCATCGGCGCCCCTGGGGGCGGGGGGTGATCGCCCAGGGCTTCGGCCTGACCGGGTATACCACCTCGCTTGGTCGGAGCGCCCCTTTGTACCCTCGCGCCCCTAGGCACATGCCTAGCTCGCCTTTAGGATAATCCGCCACTGGCGCCTGCAGTTACTTTAATGAAGCTCAAACTTGCTGTTTACTTTTGAAACATAGACATACAGTTTTAATTCTTTATTGGGGTAGGTACTACACATGTAGTAAAACAAAATAACAAATGATTATCAATTGATTATCAATTTCAAAAGCGGACTTTAAAGAACATCGTGTATGTTGGAACTTTTTCCAAGTGTTAAGGAACTTTGTCACTTTATTGCTTATGGTAGCCACTCTCGCTACGGTCTACCGTATGACATACTGTTAAAACACAGTGTATCTGCTTGTAAGTGAATGACAAGCTAAAACTTGTTGTAAACTGTAAATTTAGAATTTTACATACCTACTTTTTTACTATGCGAATTTCAATGACCGTGACATTACAATAGGTTTGTGTGGTGCATCCATTATACACACGATGGGGTTAAACTTACTATGGGACATCGAAGTTTAATTGACAATATAAAAGAGGTTCAAAGAAAAGCGGTCGCGATTTAAATAAGTTTAATCGAATTAGCATTTTGATTTGACGGTAACAGCTTAATAGACAGCAATTACCTATCTTCATTCTCGTTCATTCATCGAAGATCTCAAGACAGCTTTAGCATGCCCCTAGGGCACCCTTGAGATCACATCAATGAGTTTTATTTGATCCTGGAGTTACAACAGTTACATTGGTGGGAATATATGGTGGGGTGACGCCCTTTTTAAACGTAATTTGCACTATGCGTTATACGAGTACACAGAGTTACAGTATCCCATTACAGCATAGTAGTGATGTTATTGTTGATGGTATCCCATTACTACATAGTAATGAGTTGTTGATGATGGAATTCCGTTGCTGTGTAAGAATGATGTCAAGTATGTACGTCATTACTACACACCAATGATGTTGTTGATGGTGGTATCCTGTCGCTACTTATTAATACACATTGAGTAGTGGCAAAGGCATAATGATTTGATGGTGGTATCCTGTCACTACTTATTAATACACATTGAGTAGTGACAAAGGCATAGTATTATGCGGTTCATATTGGTATCCTATTGCTGTGTAGTGACGATGGCATGTAGGTATGTTTGTCGTTACTACATAGTAATGATGTTGCTGTTGAGGGTAGAACGCTATTACTTGCTGTTTGATACAAAGATGAGGAATGGTATTATTTTTGGGTTTCTGTTGTCACTTAGTGACAAGTTTTAAATGACACGTACCTAGTGATGAGGATATAGTAACGGTCACATGTTTTGCGTTGCGTCGAAGAATTGCGTTAACATCCTAAATTCTAATGTGGATGTGTCATAATTTTATGGGGTGTTTAATACGGTTGGTCTACGGCATAAAAGATATGCGATGGGTGCTATAACGGATAGAAAACATTGACCTTAGTATATGAACTTGTATATGAACTCAAGGATTTAAGTGGGTTTAAGCACTATTTTAGGAATGACAATGAAGATAATTACGAGAAAATAGTTATGGAGATAGAAATTAAATAAGTATGAATATTGAATAGGATAATGAGATTATATTTTGTAGATTTTACTAATGTGTTACTTTTCATATGCTGTAATGCTGAGATATCGATGTTTTGTGTGCTGGTTGCTGAGGGATGGCGGCAACTGGCGAAAATTTGAAAAAACAAGAGCAGTAGTGCCCTCTTACTAAGTAATGTGCCCCGCTTGGTATTTTCATATTATATGTAGTAGATTTGAATAATTACCATGGAGAGCTACGATTTTATCGCATTGATTATATTATCCTCCGAAGAACATTAGTCTTGGTGCTGAATTAGTATATTAAATTGAATAATTGAATTGTATTGACAGTTGACATTACCATAATAATTGTGCTTTATTGCTTTTATAATTATTAATTAATTTATCTTGATTTGACCTTTATATGCCTATTATTATTAATATTACTCGGAATTCTAATGTGTAACACATTTTGAGTTTTAATGATTTACTTGATGATTTACAATTGAAATGATTTACTTGTTAATAATCAATAATTTATGTATGAACTAAAAGAAATCAATCAATAATAATCTGAATATTTCCAAACCTCATAATAGGTAGAAATTGTGAAACTAATTAAACTTAAGAACACTGTACACCAATTTCTCGGAAATAAACGATATTATTATTATTTAGTCTATTTATAATGTTGTAAGTTGTGACTGCTATTAGGGTTGTCACTATATCAAGATTTCATTAGTTTAATTTTTTGTATGTAAAAAAATGGGCTAGGAAGTTTGGGACTACCATGAACATGAATATTTTTATAGAGTAAACAAACCATTCTGGCTTAGTAAGTCTTAACTGGTAGAGGTTGTATCGAACAAATATCGAATATAAAGCCTCTTTTCCTACAATCTTATGGGTATCTAGCAAGTAATCGAATCATAATATTATTATGATTGAAAAACGAACTTTTCTGTTTCTATACGCCTAGTACTTTATGAACACATACTATGGGGGGCGCCATATCAAGTTTTTGCCCCAGTTCGAAAAAGTCGTAGATCCGCCACTGCACAAAGGCTAAGTAAAATATTGATATTCTGATGTTTTATGCTGGTTTACATGGGCTTAGTACCGTAACTAGTGATTCGTACCTCTTGTCACCAACACGAAGTCCCAATATGACAAGTGAGAAGTAACCGTTTACGTTGGAGTTAGTAGAAGGTATTAGTGACCAGACATTCGAAATGGAACGACGCCGTCTGATTTTGCGCAGTGTATTTAAACATTATTCTGATACTAGCTGTTGCCCACGGCTTCGTCCGCGTCAATTTGTTATTATGATCGCCATAAAAAAAGGTTATAGTGAGTCAATCTTACAAGATAGACATCTAGATAGAGCCTCAGACCGTGCGATTCCGTCGAAAAAAATAAGGGCCGACTGTTGGACTCAATTTGCACACACACATAGACATATTGAATGATATGACGCGAGTGTAAGACAAAGCGGTTACGCAAACAAGCATAGAAAAGCTGGCCTGTTTTTTGCGCTGTATTTCTTAGGTGAAGCTCTATCTAGTGTAGTATATAATTGGACATAGTTATGCAAAAATGTTCCAATCCACAAGATAAGCGAAACTGAGTTTAATTGACTAACATATTTATTTTGATATCTTCTATCTTTTAAACACAATGGTTCAATCCATAAGTGATATTTTTTTATTTTTCTATTTACCATTATATTTTAATCCACACTTTAAACTAACTTAGCTCTTTTTTCTCATACAGAATGTTCCAATGTTTTTGGAACGTTTTAACAAAATATCAATATGATCATTTTGGTAGCAAAGAATATTCCAATGTTTTTGGAACGTTGTAACAAAATAACAATATGCTCATTTTGGTAGCAAAGAATGTTCCAATGTTTTTGGAACGTTTTAGCAAAATAATATTATGCTCATTTTACTTGCAAATGTTTTAATGTTTTTGGAACGTTTTAACAAAATAACAATATGCTCATTTTGGTAGCAAAGAATGTTCCAATGTTTTTGGAACGTTTTAGCAAAATAATATTATGCTAATTTTACTTGCAAATAATGTTCCAATGTTTTTGGAACGTTTTAACAAAATAATATTATGCTCATTTTGCTAGTAAAGAATGTTGCAATATTTTCGAAACATTTTAGAAAAATAATATTATGACCATTTTCCTGGTAATGAATGTTCTAACGTTTTAAAAATATTTAGGCTTAATAACATAATGCTCTTTTTCCTTGTAAACGATATTCCAATATTTGTGATTCTATAAAGAAAAATAATAAGATGTGAAATATGTGACATACCTACTGAGAGCAATAGAGTTTACTTTCTGTATTGTAAACCTTTTTTTTTTTCATTTTTAATGGAATAATAATACTACGTGTTGGTGCGTGGTAAAAATTAATGATACTATGAAAATCTACCTACTTACACTTTTTTAATGTAATGGATCTCAATTTGTATGCGTGTGGATTGAGGGTTTAAATAAGGGGGAAGTAGTTTAAAAGATATAGCCCTTCAGATCTCGAAAAGTATGTGGAAAATTATGGTTTTTTCACTACAGAATTTTAGTAGAACTTTTTACAAATTTATCAAATACATAGCATAATAAATAAAAAATCATCTACAACCACCGAAGTGTGGTCCCTCAGTTCACACAAAAATGACATAACTCATTTCGCGATATATTACTGACTTTTTTAATTATTTTTCTACGTAGAGTTTTATTAGAAAATTTGTAGAACTCATAGACAAAATTTTAGAAAAATCTATCTGCGCATTTGGAAGATATGGACCATTATGTTGGGTCCCTCAATTCACACACTTGTGTAATAGAAAAACTCAAATAACTTATTATACGAGAAAAATAACAGAAAGTCTACTATACCTAAATTTTAGTAGAAGTTTTTTTCTCTTGGATTAGCACATAAAATATTTAATTTCTTGCTTCCTAGCTGAGATAATGTTAATTTTTTGATTGTATGAAAATGCAGAGTAGGTTACCATACCAGAAGCAAAATGAGGACAAGTCCTAATATTATTGTGTATGTTATACCTTATTAAATTTACGTTTTGCTCGCGGTTTCGCACCTTTTCACTATTTTAGGGGCTCATAGTACTACAAGCAACCCATATACTTACCAATTATTAACTATGTACCTATTTGTCGCTCTGCCCACCCTTTCTCTGTCCGTTCTTGCTAACTCCTTATATGTTATTATGTATATAAATAAAAAACTGGTCAAGTGCGAGTCCGGCTCGCACACAATGGGCTCCGTACAAAACTGCAAAAAAAATATCTTCCAAATTCGCTGATAGATTTTTCTAAAATTTTGTCTATGAATTCTACAAATTTTCTACTAAATCTCTACGTAGAAAAAAAACTTGAGAGGTGTCAAGGGACACCCGGATGGAACGAAGTTCCGGATGAAAATATCTGGCTTGCTTTCTATAAGAGAGAGAGAGACAGACAGAGAAACATGCGACGCCGCACAGCTTACAATAGCTTACTGTAGCAAAAAAAAAGACATACAGACAGACAATTGTATATGTATATATAAAATAAATAATAATACAATATCCGAACCGATATTATCCATACATACATTACATACATACATACATACATACACACATACATACATACATACATCAATATAATAAATGTATACGCGTAAATATTTAATTTTTATAAAAAATAAAATTATCTTTTGTAATTAAAAAAGTGTCGTGACAACTTTTCGTAAGAATTTTTTCCGTCTAGCCCCCTTTCACAACGCGCGATAAGGAACTTCGTTCCAATAATTTAAAAAGTCAGTAATATATTGCGAAATGAATATGTCATATTTGTGTGAACTGAGGGACCACACTTCGGTGGTTGTAGATTTTTTATTTATGATGCTATGTATTTAATAAATTTGTAAAAACTTTTACAAAAGTTTTACTAAAATTCTGTAGTGAAAAAAAACCATAATTTTCCACATACTTTTCGAGATCTAGAAAATAGTGGCGTGTGAACTGAGGGACCACACTCTGAGAGCTATATATTTTAAACTATCTTTTTACAAATTCCCAGATTTGTTCTACAATTTTTTTAGACTTCTACTAAAACTTGCTATACTTATTTTGGGGAAATTCAGGTGGGTCCCTCAATCCACACGCATACTTCAATTTGACTTATTCCACTGCCGCCTCTATTTAAATCTCTAACAATCTACCCTAATAATGTAATAATCTACTTACCATGTACGGTGGTTTGGTGTGTACAGGAGTAAAAGACAAGTTAAGCTCAATGGGTTTATTGAACACTTAACTTATACTAAATGGTTAATGGTAAAATGGTGAAATGGTTATGAGAGCACGCGAACCGATTGGCGGCTTGACGCGAACTGGTTAAACTATTTAACTTATAATAACGCGTGACGACGTAAACGCTGACAGTGCGAAACGTGATGTACGGTACTGTCGACACACTGTTGACCGTACATGCTGCCACCGCGAGAGAAGAAAGAGTGGTGGTGGTATCAAAAAAATAATGGTTTAATGGTTAGTGAGTGACGTGAGACAAGGTGATAAACAATATTTGCTTAATCTAATGGAACCCTAATGTCTCTATCACAATAATCACTAAAATTATGCTTATGCACTATAGGCGATATAGGCGAAGTGGACTGGTCTTTCACTTTATCACTATTTTTAACACTAGATTGCCCATGGTTCACTACACTTACACACTGATCACTAACACTATACACAAACGCTGCGTTCGCCAGCCCCCGCGGCTCAGGGCGCGGAGGGCCCGACGCGGTAGGCGCCGGCGCTGCGCTAGCAGCTACCAGCGCGCTGGAGTCCTGGCGGCGGCTGCGGTACGAGCGCCACCGCCGCACGGCGTGCGCGGCTGCCCCGGCCACCAACACACCCGCCACCACGTATATCGCGACGTAATGGTGAACGTCGTGATAGGATATACCACCCTTTAGACCACTCTCTGAACGCATTTGTTTTATTTTAATGCCTATATCATCTAAATCCTGATCGTAGCCAATTATTACTGAAGCTGGCTCCGAAATCAGCGACACGGACGTCTTGTTATGGTTGAAGATGTGGTTGATGGGAAGAATGTCTATCGTTGGTATATCAGTTTTGATGGTGTAAGTATTGTTCTGAAGTCTTTGGGCATAGATGGTTATGTCGTTACTTTTCAGAACACAGTCTGTTCCCAGCCTTATGATACCGCTACTATTTAGACGTTTGGAAAACATTTGGTCTCCACAAATGATTCGCACTGGACACGAGTCGCAGCAAAAGAAAAAGTAAGTATTAACGTCGTTTAACTGGGACCACCAGTCTTGACACCTAGCAGTTTTGGTTCTGCAGAGCTTCGTCTCCTGGTCCTTGGTGCACAAGATGTCGTCGTGACTCATATGTGAAATTGGTTTCTGTAGTGAACAAAGTTGTATTTCGGAATCTAAATGAATACACTTATGCAATTCTAATTGCGATATGGTCGTGAATGAATCTCTTCGTAAGTTTATCGCTATGTAATCCGATGCTGGAACTAGGGTGACCATGGTTTTGCCATTTTTTCTCGGTATAGGATAAATTTTGTAGGTTTGGTAATTATCTTTACTCACTAATGGTATTCTAATTTCAAAAATAAAATAATCTTTTAACATTTTAGCTCTCACTTTAAGTAAATGGTAAATTTTGGTAAATTCGGTATGAGGATTGTCAATTGGTAAACTTAAACAGTTTTCTTGAAATAATAATTAACTCTTTTAAAAGCTGGTCGGGTTTCAAAAGATGTATGTTAAACTTCCCAAAGTACAACTCCGAAATTTTATCTAATAGGACATCCTGCATATTCTTTAAATTCGACTCCAAACCGTTAGCTGCCATAGAGCATAACAAAAATTCATTTGTAGTTTCTACGTCTTTTAATTGACTCTTTACATCATTGGTAACATTTTCTAATTGGTTAAGATAATGTGTAAATATTTTATGTTGTTTATCTATAGAGCCTTGCATCCTTTTCAAAACATTATATTCTGCTTCTACTACAGAAGTCTGGTTTTTCCATAGAGCAGCGATATGGTTTTGGTTTTCTCTAATTAAATCTATGTCCTTAATATATTGTTCTGCGAATTGGTCATCCAGTACGCCGAACAGCGCGTGTGCAACATTACCCACGACGTTGATAAGACCGCGTTTGCGCCGCGCGTGCCCGTGTGGGAATTGCTGCGTCGACAGAATGTTATTGTAATGCATTAACTCTGTATAGCTGTGCCGTAATTGTATTAGAATGGACTCACAATGATTTCTTACTGATGATTCCTTGCAGAGATATTCCAAGTGATCTATATATTTAGATAATAATTTACTGCCTTGCCAATAAGGTCCTAAATCATAATAAACTACCAGTTTCCATTCGTCTTGAATTACCCGCATGGTAAATATTTTATCAAAATATAAACTTTGACTACCGTTAAAGTTTATTGTGTTATACGCACACGTGACTGGTGAAAATAAAAAGGTAAATAACATAAGCGACATGGTAAATAAATGGTAAATGCCTTTCCTAGCTCGCCGCTTTGGTAAACTATTATCTGACTGGTTATTCGGCTGGTTATGGTCAGTATTTTGGGGAATCTGGTTTATGTTCCCGTCGTTGGAATGGTTAATTGGTAAAAGAGATAATTTCACGATTGGTCTCTTCATAACACCGTTTTTGGTTTTTACGGAAACTACTCTTACTAGCCCATCTTGCCTCGGATGTAGCTGCACGATTCGACCGAGAGCCCATTTACCCGGTGGCAGGTTGGCGTCGTGTATAATAACAATATCACCTAGATTTAAGTTTGGTTGTGAACGTTGCCACTTAGATCTTGTGTTCAATTGTGTAATATATTCCGTTCTCCATCTCTTCCACACATCTTGGTAAATTTTCTGTACTAGCTGCCATCTGGTTCGTAGATCGTGTTCAGACTCAACAATGGTCAATGTTGGTCCACTGGAAAGAAAATGAGACGGAGTAAGGAAGTCCAAGTCTTCAACGTCTTCGCTCAACGGGCACAGAGGTCTAGAGTTGAGGCAGCCCTCTAGCTGAGCTAACAAGGTGGAGAACTCCTCGTAGGTTAGCTTTTGCTCGCCTATCACTCTCTTCAGATGGTATTTTAGACTCTTCACGGCCGCCTCCCACAGACCGCCTGCGCTAGGCCAAGAAGGTGCGTTGAAGTGCCATTCTATCGACATATCAGCTATTTCTGCATAAAAATGGTCATTTAATATAGATTTTAAATTAATTATCTCTTCTTGCAGGACTCTATTCGCCTTTATAAAATTCGTCCCGTTATCACTATAAATGTGACCGGGCGATCCTCTCCTGGCCGCGAGCCTTCGAAGGGCTGCCAAGAATGATGAAGCGGTGAGATCCGAAACCAACTCCAAGTGCACGGCCTTGGTTACCATACACACGAAGACGGCGATATATCCCTTGGTACATCTCACACCTCTTCCCTTCGCAGACTTGACGTCAACAAAACCGGTGAAATCAACCCCTGTATGGTAGAAAGGTCGGGTTCTGTTGATCCTGGCTGGTGGTAAATCTCCCATCAACTGGTCATGTTTCAGGGGGTCGTGCCTTCTACACAGCACACATTTCCGTAGCCTCTTCTTTACAGCATTATTTCCTCCTAAAATCCAATATTCTTGACGCAACCAAGCTAAGGTTAATCGTGCACCCCCATGAAAGGTCATTTTATGTCCCTGGTCAATAAGTATGTCGGTAAGTTGATGGTTATGTGGTAAAATGCACGGATGCTTCATCCTATCTTCAATTTTGGCGTTGGTCAATCGCCCTCCAACTCTCAAAAGTCCTTGGTCATCAATAAATGGTTTTAATTTTAGTAAATTACTTTTGGGGTTAGGTTGGTTATGGTTTTTAATATATTGCATATCTTCTAAAAATTCTATTTGCTGTACATATTTTATAATTATTTAGCTTTTCTTATTTCAGGTATAGTTAGGTAACGTGGTTTTTTGTATGACTTAGGTGTAAATCGCAACACCCACGCAAGCACTCTCGAAGCTCGCGTAAAATCGCTGTATCTGCTAATAATATTTTCTAGGACTTTGTTTTCATATTTAATCGTAGTGACATTTATATTTAATAATGGCTTTTTAAGCTCTTCGCTGGTAGTATATGATGAATTGGTTAATTTTGACTCATCGAATGATTGAAGCCAGTGGGGTCCTCTCCACCACATGGAATGGTTAATCAGTGATGCCTCTACTTGCGCAGTCAGCTGGGTTATCCTTGGTTGACACATAATGCCAGCTGCTTGGTGGTATAACGTCTGTCACCTGCTTCACCCTATTCGCGACGAATGGTTTCCACTTAATTGGATCGCCATTGAGCCAACCCAAAACTGCTGTCGAGTCAGACCAACCGTAGATTTTGATGTTATAATCTGTTAGGCAATTACAGATGATCTTCATGACCTTGGTAAGTAGAACAGCTGCACATAATTCTAATCTTGGTAACGAAACATTTTTCTTTACAGGTACGAGACGAGACTTAGCAGCCACTAGGACTACAGAACTTTGGTTGCTGTGAATATTGTTGACTCTGCAGTACACAACACAAGCGTAGGCATTTTGCGATGAATTACAAAACCCATGTAATTCTATGGTATCGTTCTTAGAACACTGTATCCATCTTGGTATGGTTATATGGTTAATATTGATGATGTCAGCTTCCATGGTTTTCCATTTGGTGTTTAAATCAGCTGGAAGGTCGTCGTCCCATTGTAGATTTAAAACTCAAACTTCTTGGAAAAGTAACTTCAATTTGGTGGTAATGGGCGAAAGCCATCCAAGTGGATCGAATATTTTCGATATATTAGAGAGTAAACTTCGTTTAGTGAGTTTACGGACAGGTTCGGATTTTAATTGGAATATAAAATAATCATCGTTAGGATGCCACTTAAGTTCTTATGCTTTGGTTGATTCCTGGTATTTAAAAACATATGCTTGGTCTTCACACGATGACTGGTTTTCTGGAAATACATCTGGTTTGTTAGACGACCATTTCCTTAAATTAAATCCACCTAATTTAAGGAGATTTATGAGGTCAGAAATCAAGTTTTTAGCAGATTCCAGGTCATGCTGTCCATGAAGCAGGTCATCCATGTAGAACCTGGAAGCCAGGGCTTCAGCTGCTTCTGGATAACGGTGACCCTCATCCTTAGCCAGACGCTTCAATGTCATCATGGCTAGGAATGGTGCGGCCTTGGTGCCGTATGTGACAGTGGTAAGTTGGTATTCCTCTAATGGTTGCCTTTCTGAGTCTCTCCACATGATCTTCTGGAGCGGCTGGTCATCCTCAAGGACATCTATAAACCTAAACATCTTCTCTATATCCGCAGTGAAGGCTATCTGGTACTGCCTCCACTTTAAGATGAGAGTAAATAAATCTTCTTGCAAATTTGGTCCGCTGTACATAAGGTCATTGAACGAAAATCCAGTCGAAGTTTTCGCAGACCCATTAAAAACAACTCGTGTGGTAGTGGTCGTAGAATCCGTTCGTATTACACAATGGTGCGGCAAATAGCATTGAAGTATCGGGTTACCGTTGCATTTCTTCATATGGTTTAAATTAATATATTCATGTATAAATTGTTTGTAGTTTTATTCGATCATTTTATTTTTAGAAAATCTTCGTTCTAACTGATGAAATTGGGCCACAGCTTTGGTTTTAGAGTCACCTAATTTTTCGATAATCTTTGGTTTGAGAGGTAATCTTACGACATAACGTCCATCTGGTTGACGCGTCGTATGCTGCTGGTAATGATGAAGGCAATGGTTATCTTCATCAGAAATATTAATAGAGTTGTCTGAGATGTCTTCAATCTCCCAGAACCGCTGTATATCTTGCAAATCGACCATGACGAAGTTGCAATATTTTTGGGTTGGTTTTATGGTTCCACTTAAAATCCAACAGAGCTTGGTATTTTGCGCGATCGGTAGTGATGTGCCATTACGAATTAAACCTGGTAAAATAATTAATTCGTAGACATCGACACTTAAAATTAAATCTACTGGTCTACTTTTGTGAAATTCCGGATCGGCAAGTGGTAACTCTTGTAATTTATACGGCCACGTCGATTTTTCAAAGGATTCGGTTGGTAAATTCCCGACATGTTTCATAACGTAGGATTCGGTCTTAAATGTAAAATTATTATGAATCGAAGATGCTGCAATCTCAACAACTCCCCGACTATTGTTGGCCTTCGCGCCAACTCCCACCACCACACAGGGGCGCCTAATCCTTGGTAAGCCTAAAAGTTGAGTGGCATTCTCCGTAATAATGGTAGATTCTGCGCACGGGTCTATGAGGGCTCGCATGGTATGGTGACAGCCATCAATGGACCGCATATTAATTTTAGCTGTCGCTAATAATTTGGTGAAGAAATAAATAAAAAGATAGATAATTACTTTGACTAAATTAATTTATTCGCTTAACATATACTAGTACAGTGCGCCATTGATTAGAAAGGAAGTGAGCAGCCACAGACAAGAGAGCCATAGTGATGAGCAGCGGCCCATAGATAACAATAGGGTTGGGACTTGGTTTGTGTCCTACTTTCCAACATCCTCTCCTGGACGCAAACCCATTGAATAAGCGAAGCCTTCATGTTTAGGACGTTGCAGGCCTTTGGTAAAAACATCTGCCACCATGTTTTCTGAATTCATGAATTTCACAACAATTTGATTTGCTGCAATCTTCTCGCTGATGAAATGGTACCGAATATCAATATGTTTACTCCTGGCTTGATAACTTTCATTACCTGAAAGACTGATACAACTTTGATTATCACAAAATATAATTAAAGGCTTATTTTTTAGTTCAGGCCAAAACTCTTGTTGTAATTGTTTTAGCCACATAGCTTCTTGAACAGACGTAGCTAAGGACATATATTCAGCTTCGGTTGTAGATAAGGCCACTGTTTGTTGTCTCGTAGAAACCCAACTTATGGTGGCTCCCTGGAAAAGAAAAACATATCCTGAGCAGGATCTTCTGTCATCAGGTTGACTTCCCCAATCAGCATCGCAGTATACAACTATTTCACTGTCATCTCCTTTGAATGTTAATTTGTAATTAATAGTAGCCTTTAGGTACCTTAAAACTCTCTTTAGAGCACTCCAGTGTTCAGCTGTTGGCTTGTTATTGTACTTACTTAAAGTGTTCACTATAAAGGCTATGTCGGGTCTTGTGCCTTGTGATAAATATAGCAAACATCCGACTGCCTCATGATATGGAATATTTTTAAGTATTTCTTCTTCATGTTCAGCCTTCTTTAACTGAGTATTTGCCTCACAGGGTGTATAAACAGGCTTACAATCACTCATTTTGAAGCGTTTTAGAATTTTCTCTATATAAATTGACTGGTCCAATGAAATTTCATTTTCTTTTTGTATAATTCTGAAACCAACACACTGCTTTACTCTACCCAAGTCTTTCATTTGAAATTTATTTTGTAGTTTATTTTTTATATTGTCCATTGTAGTCTTATTGTTAAAAAAACAAGCCAAATCGTCAACATACACAGTGATAAATAATATGTCTTCTCTGCTTAAAATCCGGTAATAAATACAAGGATCTACATTTGAACGTGATAGTCCAATATCCAACAGAGCATTGTTTAGCTTTTTGTTCCATTGTCGACTTGCTTGTTTAAGGCCATATATTGAGCGATTTGGACGACATACTTCCTCTCCTTGCTCAAATGTTGGAGGTTGAGTCATAAAAATTTCTTATTCGATGTCACCTTGTAAAAATGCTGAAACCGCATCCATTTGGTGTATTTCAAGGTTATATTTCGCAGCTAGTCCAACCAGATACTTTATTGAAGAATATCGGACAACGGGTGCATATATTTCATCGTAATCGATTCCCTTTTTTTGTCGATAACCTTTAATAACTAATCTTGCCTTATGACGTATAATTTCTCCATTCTCATCTAATTTTGATTTGAAAACCCATTTGCATGGTATAACTGTCTTACCTACTGGTTTATTTACCAGTGACCATGTATTATTTTTAATCAGCGAATCATACTCCTCACTCATTGCCTGTTTCCACAGATTGGCATTTTCACTATTTAAAGCATCGTCGAGGGTCTGTGGATCACTGAAAAGTAAGCTTGGTAATAACTCAGTATTCATACATAGGTAAGATGTTGAAGTATGGTCATGAAATTCCATTCGCCGCCGTGGTCTAAGATGTAAGTTTGAATTTTCAGGTGACTCAACACTTTTATCTGGTAAGTACGTACCATCATCAGGATCATCATAATATGATTCTGAACTTGAGTCTGAAATATTAATTAAATCATTTTCAGGTGTCACTTCAGGCTGCAGTTCAGTTAAAGGTAAGTTAATTTTATTTTCTATTTCATTATTATTATTTTTATGTAAAATTTTATCTTTATTTTCTTTAATCTTTTTTATTTCAGATGAAGGAGTGGGGACAATATTTCTAATTATACTTCCTTCCAAAAATACCACATCTCTACTCATTATTGCCTTTTTGCTTTTAGGTTCAATAAATCTATAACCCTTAGTAGTTTCAGAATATCCAACAAATATTAACTCACTTGATTTTGAATCCAATTTTTGCCTTTTTTCCTTTGGTGTGTGCACCATCGCTTTGCAGCCAAATATTTTCATATAACTCAAATCAGGTTTAGTTCCTGACCAGGCTTCTCCAGGTGTAATATTGGAGAGAGCTTGAGTGGGTGAGCGGTTTATAATATGTGCAGCAGTGGCCACCGCTTCAGCCCAGAAGTCCTTCTGTAAATTAGCATTAAATATCATGCATTTAGCTCTTTCAATCAATGTGCGATTCATCCGTTCACTCAAACCATTTTGTTGTGGAGTGTACGGGTTGGAAGTTTGATGCAATATTCCACTTTTTTTAAGAAAACTACTAAAACTCCTATTAATGTATTCTGTCCCATTGTCACTCCTTAAAATTTTTATCTTTTTATTTAACTGATTTTCAACCAAATTCTTAAATTCAGTAAATTTATCCAATATTTCAAATTTATGTTTAATAAAATATACAAACACTTTATGTGAATAATCATCGATAAAAGTTGCAAAGTACCTTGCCCCTCCAAGGGAAGTAGTCTGCATCGGTCCACATAAGTCTGTGTGGATAAGCTCTAGCAGGTTCTGTGCTCGGGAGCTGCTATTTGGAAAAGGTTGTCTTGATTGTTTTCCTTCAAGGCATGTGATACATGTATAACTTTCCTGCTGTGGTGATAAATTTACTCCAGTGGCTAATTCTGGCAATTTATTTACATCTTTCATGTTTAAATGCCCCATACGTAAGTGCCATAAGTAACTATCGGTTTCTACCGTTGCAGCCATAGCTTGACATTTCTTTATAACATTTAGTCTATAGGTATCATTTATAATACTTGCAGAAGCTAAGATTTGCTTATTTTGATTTTGTATCAAACATCCATTCTTATCAAATACTACATTATACCCAGCCCTTATTATCTTACTTACAGATAGTAAGTTGGTTGACAGTTCTGGTATGTACAAAACATTTCTCACCTGTATAGTGCTTCTGTTCTCTAATTGTATAGTCACATTACCACAACTTTCCACGTGCAGCAATTTACTATCGGCAATTCTTATGGTTGAGACGGGCGGGACAGTTTCATTTTCCAACCACTCTCGATGCATGGTCATGTGGGCTGATGCACCGGAGTCTACATACCAGTTATACTTGTCATTTAACTGCATCGCTGAAAAAGCTGCTACAAAACCATTATTATCTTTATTTGTTTTATTTTCAGACTTGTCTTTTCTATACCAACAATTTTTGCTAACATGCCCATACTTATTGCACTGAAAACATCTTGGGCCTTTTGATTTAGACTGAGCTTGTTTTTTAATATTAAAAGAGGGCTTTTTATAGGAGTTTGTGTAAAATGCAGCGGTGTCTGGTTGTTTAACTTCTTGTAAAAGCTTTGTTTTAATTAAATCTGCACTAATTTTAACACCAGAACTCTCTATACCCATGATCATGGGTTTATATATGTCCGGCAAACCTGCCAACATTAAGGTTCCGAGCCACTCGTCATTCACCTCAAAAGAAATGTTCCTCAACTTGTGAGCTGATGTCATTATTTTATTGACATACTCCTCGACGCTATTACTAGTTTCTAACGTTGTGTTTATTAAATCCTTCAATAAACCAACCTTTCTTAGTAGACCAGAGTCTTGAAAAGCTTTACATAAATTAGACCAAACCTCTTTAGCTGACTGCGCTTCTTGAATGTGAACAAATAAGATTGGGTCCACCAAAAGTATGAGCTTAGACTTAGCCTTTTTGTCCTTAATTTTGTCAGTGGGTCCATTTTCAACAATCTCCCAAAGGTCTTCATGCTCAAGGTATGCTTTTACGGCAAAACTCCATGTTGCCCAATTGTCGCGGCCAGTGAGCTTCTCAATCATTGTCAACGTATTGTTTGAACTCATTTTCCTTGATTTGTTAGCTGAAAAAACTGAAAACGGAAACGAAGAACCGGCGACCGCGTGGCTGTTAGGTTAGGTCTACTATGAACTCGTTTAATACGCGAACTTTTACCGAAATAATTATCTACAGGCTGTTCTGGGCCCATAACCTGAAGAAATAAATAAAAAGATAGATAATTGCTTTGACTAAATTAATTTATTCGCTTAACATATACTAGTACAGTGCGCCATTGATTAGAATGGAAGTGAGCAGCCACAGACAAGAGAGCCATAGTGATGAGCAGCGGCCCATAGATAACAATAGGGTTGGGACTTGGTTTGTGTCCTACTTTCCAACATTTGGGCCTGGTTTCTTGTGGTGCATTGGTTACGCATATGTTCGATTTTCTGGTAGGATGTTCGATATTGGTATTACTAGAAGTAGAAGGAGCAAAAGTAACAAGGGCATTGTGTAGAAGAGTATTATGTTGTTGATTACAAAAACGGCAAGTTTTTTCCGAAGAACATTCCTTGTCATAATGGTTAATTAAGCAGTTTTTACATAATTTATTTGTTTCTACTGCTTTAAGTCTATTCAGCGGTGACGATTCCAGAAATTGTTTGCATTTAAACAATTCATGGCAACAGTTTTTACAGAGTATGCATTTCCGTTGTGTTGCAATGTTCACTGGTTTTGTATTAACATGGTTTATTGTAGCTGGCCTTGGTTTAAAGTTTCTGTTCATAAAGTTATGTAAATGATTATTTGGTTGCTTATCGACCCATGGTTTTTGGTGTTGGTTTTGATATGTAACTTGAGATGAACCTGTTTTATTGAAATCTTGCTTACGACGAGAGCTTTCTAGAGACGTAAACGTCATTTCTAAAAATTTCATAAATTCAGACAAAGACGGCAGTTCCTTAGGAGTCTTTAGCGACTCTATGTAATCGTGATGAGTTTCGGTATCTAACTTTTGGCATAAAATGTATACAATCAATGGGTCCTAATTAGAGATGTCGATTCCCATTGCTTTTATAGAGTTCAGACACTCGTTGGTGGTGTCATGTAACTTTTTGATGACCGCTGCAGATTGTTGTTGAATGGTAGGCATGGTTAATAATAGTTGTATGTGGGAATTAAATATTAACCTAGTATTATGGTAACGTTGGTTTAATATCTCCCAGCATACTTCATAATTTTCTGAATTAATTCGTAAATGGTAAACTAATTTTTCGGCCTCCCCGCGGAGCTTACTTTTCAAAAACTGCATTTTTTGCGCATTTGGTAAAGATTTATTTTTATGAATAGTTTCGGAGAACAAATCCTTAAAACATATCCAATCTTGGTAATTTGCGCTGATCGTGGGAATATCCATTTGTGGTGTTGAACGTTCCCTGTAAGATGACGACCACATCTGTTTGTTCACGGCTTTCTTCATGGTGAATCTTTGTATTTTCTCTCCATCTCAACGAAGGCTGTCTCATATTCCTCGTTGTCTAACAATCCCTCGCTGTCAATATCCCAATGAAGAGAATCAATGACCGACCATCTGGATTGAATACTTCTTAAAATATCCTCGAACTCCCAGCGTTCGGAGCAGCTTTCAAGGTCGACCGCCTCAATGGTTCGAGAAAGCGCAAGTTATGACAACAGTTTACAGTATGCTATCTTATGCCTGTTATCTTAAAGTGTAAAGACAAGTATGACAACAGTTTACAGTATTTATGCCTGCTATCTTAGAGTGTAAAGACAAGTACCTATGTTTACAGTTTACAGTATTTATGCCTGTTATCTTAAAGTGTAAAGTTAAGTATGACAACAGTTTACAGTATTCATGCATGCTATCTTAAGGTGTAAAGACAAGTATGACTACAGCTTACAGCATAAATTCCTGCTATCTTAGAGCGTAAAGACAAGTATGACAACAGTTTACAGTATGCTATCTTATGCCTGTTATCTTAAAGTTTAAAGACTATTATGACAACAGTTTACAGTATTTTTGCCTGCTATATTTATACGAAAAAGAAAAAAAATAAGGTTACTTTACCGACACAATATAACCAATTTACCGCAGTAGACACAGGATAATATAGTAATATGAGTAACGATAGTAGTGTGAATGTGAATTGACGTGTGTCTGTATATGCCCTAAGCCCTAACCATACGACAGCGCATGTAATGCAAAGTTGTGTGTCTGTGCGTGCATGCGTGCGTGCGTGTTTGTGTGTGTGTGTGTGTGTGTGTGTGTGTGTGTGTGTGTGTGTGTGTGTGTGTATGTAGCGCAGGTATGTATGTGCGCCCTAGCCCTGCGACAGTGTCTTGGGTTCAGTAACTAGGTACTGTTAGGATGCGTGTGTGTGTACATGTTTGTGTTCTATAAGTGTGAACCCTAGCCCTACGACGGCGTCTTGCGTTCAGTAGCTAGGTACTGCTAGGGTACTTGTGTGTGGGTTACTATGTATGTATGTATGGAGAGTGAAAAATAAATAAATTATTTTAGCGTAATGATGTGTTCTGTCTCATGAAAACTTTTACTAATAGCCAATCGTGTACAAGTTTTTTACGGGACGACTTCGTCATCTGGATTATGTTTAAGGATTTATTTAGTTTGCTATACAATGTTGGTCCCATGTATGCAAAGGATCTGCTGTCTAACACTAATTTATAGCGATTTATGTTCGTTTTAGGAAATCTACGTGGACGCTCATCGATCTCTATGTTTGACATTGCAGTCTTGTGGATCTTTAAAGTACATAATATCGCAGCTGTTTGGTTTTTCGTCTGATAAAATCATGATGGGTATATTCAAATGACCTCTAACTGCAAACTTCTTTTGACATATATAGTTTTTCGCCTTTATGAGTTCTGGTGTGTATAAACACATACAAATAATTGTATAAATACAATAATTTGAATAATCAAATTATGACTATCTGCAAACTTCTTTTGACATATCGCAGCTGTATGGTTTTTTGCCTGTATGAGTTCTGGTGTGTTTATTCAAAAACCTCTATCTGCAAACTTCTTTTGACATATATCGCAGCTGTATGGTTTTTCGCCATTATGAGTTCTGGTGTGTTTATTCAAATTACCTATAACTGCAAACTTCTTTTGACATATATCGCAGCTGTGTGGTTTTTGCCTGTATGGGTTCTGGTGTGTCTATTCAAAGTACCTCTAACTGCAAACTTCTTTTCGCATATATCGCAGCTGTATGGTTTTTCGCCTGTATGAGTTCTGGTGTGTACAGTCAACTGAAATCTACGTAAAAACTTCTTTTGACATATATCGCAGCTGTATGGCTTTTCGCCTGTATGATTTCTGGTATGTTCATTCAAATGGCCACTTTGTACAAACTTCTTTTGACATATATCGCAGCTGTATGGTTTTTCGCCTGTATGAGTTCTGATGTGTCTATTCAACTGACCTCTACCTGCAAACTTCTTTGGACATATATCGCAGCTGTATGGTTTTTTGCCTTTATGAGTTCTGATGTGTCTATTCAACTGACCTCTACCTACAAACTTCTTTTGGCATATATCGCAGCTGTATGGTTTTTCGCCTGTATGAGTTCTGGTGTGTACATTCAAATTACCTCTATGTGCAAATTTCTTTTGACATATATCGCAGCTGTACGGTTTTTCGCCTATATGAGTTCTGGTGTGTGAAACTAAATAACTCTTTTCTGAGAATTTTTTCGAATTAATGTCGCAGCTAAACGGTTCCTCACCTAAATGTCTTTTTGTGTGTGCAAATAACACACGACAACTGTATAGTTTGTCACCCATATGAGTCCTGATGTGCCGTATCAATCGGCTTTTGTATCTAAACGTCCTCGAACAAACGTCACAGCTGAGCCGTTTCCTGTAACAGCCGGACTGTGTCTCACTGGCGTGGTCTCGGCCCTCGCAGTCATTTGTATTTTCTTGCTGGTCGTCTTGTTTTATACCTAAATAAATGTTCTGTTATAAGAATATTAGCTTTAGCGCGCGCCGTCATCCGCATGGATTCTCATTACCCCGGGTATGTGTATCGAAAAATCCCCTTTTATTGGATTTCTACATCATACTAACTTTCTGAGTGCCAAAATTTAACGCAATCCGACCAGCTGTTGATATTTCACTTTACAAACTTAGGACCCCAATTTCACCGCTTTGGAAAGAATTACAAAAAACTATAAATACGTTTCTAAATAATTTATATTTATTAGCTCAGATATTGAATAACATGAAAATCGGAGCAGATTTCAAATATTTTTCATAGAAATTTTCAACCCTTATATTACACCCTAAGCGGATGAATTCTAATAAACCCTGAATACATACATAATTCAAGACAGGGATATTATGGAGCTTCGTAACCGAAACTATCGGATATCCGAAATAAAAAAACTATCAGTAACCAGAACCGAATCCGGTGTTTAAATATTCGGTGTTAATTGACGTGTTAAAATAAATGTTTTCAAGCACATGAATCTCAACTTTCATTGAAATCGGTGCAGTTTTATAGATTTAGAAGTCAGTCAGTGGGCACATCTTCTTCATTTATAGATTTATTTTATCATATTATCACGAGCGTCAGACTTTCAAAATAACGAAAACAGTTGCGCGTCGGAACGATATTGTTTTGTATATTTTTCTTCCATTTCGGCCATTTTGCTATATTCGCTTAGGCGTAAGGTTCAAAATTTACGGACTGTTCTTCTGTTATATTAGGAACTATTCTTGTAGGAACGAAATGGCCAAGCCACATAACTTGACAAAGGTGTAGAGGTTGTGAAGTTAGACTTGAAGTCAGAAGCTTGGTTCTGCACGAGATCTAATAGCTTTTTGACAGTGCGAGTCATATGGTATCGTCTTGGCATCACTTTAATAGAATAGCAATATTTATTACCCAACTCAATCACTAGATCTTTTACATTGAATAGATCTTTTGTTTCCATAATTGTTGTGTTAAACTAAAACCATATCAGTAAAAATTATATTTCAATTATTAATATAATAATAATATCTATGGACGTTTCACACCACGTCAAAGCTACACCGTGCTAAGTATCCGAAGAACTTGTGTTACAGGTACCAGATATTTAAGTATATTTTAATACTTTTATACTATACATATATTTAAGATTTTTATTATATTATACACATATTTAATACACATTCATGACCCAGGAACACGGAAAAACTTTTTGTTCCTTCGGCGAGATTCAAACCCACGAAATTAATATTGTAAAGATAGGAAAAGGAATGGAATGGAAACGTAAATGATTTCATTCCAGAAATAGGTCTGATGAAGGATATAATTCCAATTCGAAAGGGAATATTGTAAATAAATATAATAATAATAAATACTTAAATAATGGAGATATATATATGTCGGAGCGTGTTAAAGCTAAGATTGTCTTTGATTGGAAACGTCAAGTAGTTTTACTATTTGGACGAGGTCGATGCCAGTATTGATAGATGTCATAGAAAATGGTTGTCATGGAGACTTGGGGATTATTTGCTTGGATTTGGAAATGACTGGATTATAAAAGCTCAGGATAAAATACGGGAATACGTGGCATCGAACTTGTCACGTTTCTGATCGTTCAGCATTTGAGCTATTCGATAATATTGTAATAAATAAATATCCTAATGGAGTCTTTGTTATCAGAAGTGACAAGAACATCACGACCCACATAGAAAGACCCTTCGGAGCATAACGTGCAAAGGGCAGAATGAGAATGACACGCAGGATGAGCAAATTGCTTATATCGCAAATGAACAAATGCGTAGAGTCCAAAACGCGGAGAACTAAAAGTTGTCCGACGAAAGTAATAGAATAATAGATCGAAACCGATCAGAATAAGAAGAGTCAGAAGAGTGTATTTACTACTGTTAATCCGTAGCGGAGACTTAGTACACAAGATTCTTGAGTTGAAGTTGAATTGTATTGATCGCTAAAAATATAATAATAACAAACATAAGAGATGGAAAGCCAAAACTAGAGAATATAAGATCCTGTGGTCAACACACTGCTCGCAAATGCTTTGTTTGTGGTTGATAGGGACACAAGTCAATTGATTGTCCTGCATGAGGAAAAGTTTTGTTAAAGACGTTCAGCTGCATCAGAACATCAAAGCTAGTTTAATAGCAATTCTGAGATATGTCATGTATTGTTTATTTTTATTTTACAGCGGGAGACAAGGACACTAACACTATGTATTGACATACTTGGAGGGAATTGACGATAAATCACGTGGCAGATGCAGTTCTGCTCTCTTAACTTGGTAAATGATAATATATTGGGCATAAAGATTCCAACTTGGACACTCAATAACTGTGGTGAGCATATTCCTTCCATTACGATATTTTTCTCGAAATATTGGTAGAATTGATCTAGTATTGTTTATGAAGTCTCTTTCATTTGATACACATAGCGAAATTACCTAGCTAATAAAGATCATATAAGATGTTGCTTCTCTTGATGCTAATGGCTTCATGGTCTAACCGAGTTAGCGCATCTCAAACTAAGATTTAGGTTGGATACTAGTTTGTGTATCGAACGACTGTGTATATAACGAATATGTGTGTACCTACCTACTTATATAGCGACGCGTAGCCTGCTGAAGTCTGAGACGATGTGCATGAGTGTAATAATTTACTTCTTACAGTGTAATGCTATTTTGCAAATGATGCTATAAGAATGTATGACATAGTTGTTAAAATTTTGCAAATTTAAGTAATCTTTGTTATGATATAGAAGGAGCGTGATCTTGCGCGTTCTCACGAATGACATTTTTATTTGAGTACATAATAACTTACAATTGATTTCATGAGACACGAACATAAAATTATAGTACTTCGCAACCTTTGGATCAAATTGAAAATACAGTTTTGTCCGTTTATCAAAATCTAACTTTGCAATAAGGATTCGCATGATACTTTAAGATAGTAGTTGAAAATTCATGTGTCAGGCGCTAGATTATTATCTAACCAAGTGAAATTGTTTATTAATTTGGAATGATACGTATGTACTTTGGGATGATTTTATTTTGACAGATAATTATTGTTTGCATAAATTATTTTCTCTCTTGGTTTTGTTCATTAGGTACAAGGGGGTAGTTCGGTGGAACGAGAATGGCGACATTTCAATATATCGCTCTGTCTTACAGGGTTAACGTTACATAAAAGCTACTTAAAACCACAACAGATTACACTATGTCGCTTCTGCCTCGCGCTATCGAAAACGCTAGACTTATGTACATGAGGCTCACGAATAATTAATATATTGTACCATAAAGACTGGCCAAATGGCAGTCACCAGTCCGATTAAGTTAAAACAACTTAAATGACATTAACGTAGCCCCATTCGAAAAAAAAACAAGAAAAAAAATGAACATATTGTTCTGCAGTATTAATGAATTGTTTATGGAGATGGTTAATCGGTTTTGTTGGAATGTCAAATTGTATTCGAAAGAGGAATTTAACGATATCTTAAACTATAATTACGTATCTTAAATTTGTCGCCATATTAATATAATCAAGTAGTCCTCCTTTGTTGGAAGGCGGTTAAAATTTTGAAGAGGCAGCTCACTAGAGGCGCTTATCTGCTCCCAATTTTTTTGTATGAGGTCGACATTCTTCTCCGTAATAAGTGTTCTGTGATTAGGTAGCGTAGTAGACTGATGCAACTTCCATTTGATGAGAGATCCGAGCCCCAGCGTTGGGAATGTTAGTGATCAGAGCCGAGCCATTGAAAAAATGTTTACTTAGAACAAAGAAATAACAACTTATTTCGATACGATACGAATGACAATTTTTTTTCTACTATTATATATCGAAATGACGAATCATCTATCTTCTGAATATAGGTTACTGTTTTAAGAAAAAGCAGGCATAATGAAAAAGTCAATATCCGATTTTGCTAATAATAATTGTTTTCCTAAGGTCTATGGAGTATTTGGTATAACGGCCCCCAAACCTTCAGAAAAATGAACCACTTGAACCTAACCGGAAATGTCAACCTATGGCAACGTCATCATATAGACACAACATACATACTCTAGTTTGCGAAAACGGACATCAAAGCAAATCACCAATCTTTGTCCTGATCTTACATTTTTTTGATATTTATGAGCTATTTGATCTTATAAATATTGTCAATTAATTATTGATCGGTAAGGTTTTAAGTAGAAAGTAATGGCAAAGTTTCAGAAGCCTGAATTTTACTTGCGCATATTAAAACCGTGGACTTAAAATTGCAGTTACTTCCAATGAAGTTAAAGGATATCGACCAGAAAGTAACAGATGTAGAAGTAAGCTTATGAAATGTCAGGAGGAGGTTTTTCACTACTGGTATATTCAGTCATCTCTGTGTCAACTATCAGTTATTCTGAACCCCAATTCTCGTAGTTGACTTACACTTTTAGTTTGCTTTTGTTGAGTTGTGGATGACTAGTCTTGACGTCATGAACTGATTTTTGGAGTTGTGCCCAATCAAAACGGGTTTGACGTTGGTTAGACGTTTGTGAGAGTGCCATTTTTGCAGTTTTAATATATTATCAGGACTGGATCGTAACTGTATTGTTACGGAATTTGATTAGTAGAATCGACCTTTTGGTTTACTTTGTGGGCTTCGAATGTATATTGTTACACATGCTAAAATCAAATTGCCTAGAATATTGTGGTACTTAGGTAAAACGAAAAATACTTAAAAATTGTGCGACAGGAGACCTAAGATTATCTTAACGACTAGCAACGCATTTATGACTCTTTTGGTATGGTAATAAAAGCGACGGCTATGGTTATTTTCCATCAACAATCCGATTGCTCATCTGTAAACGTGAAAATGAACCTCGAGTTGAATACCCTTATCGTTCGTTATAAACGCACCAAAGTTGCTTACGACAAAACGATTATTAAATTTATGAGAAATAAAACGTATAATAATTTCCATCAGAAACTTTGAAAATTCAAAAGTTTTATATTGATATCAATCTTTAGCGTAATCGTCCTAATATGTCTTATGTTAACTTAGTGTAACAAGTTACAACTGCTTACATTCTTACATTCGGCGGGAGTATTGTGAAACACCTGACCCTTCATTATTAATTTTTGCAGTGCATTATTGCAGTGTCTATAGCTAGAAAAAATACGAAATACTTTTGACGTTGTAACTTTCTTTTCGTTCGCTCCAGTGCAAGCTCCGATTTCATGAAAAACTAAGATTCCCTTATATCTCGGAGAGTTGTGAAGGATATGATATTCAAAAAAAAGCTCAAAAGACGCGTATTCACGAAAAAAAAACGAAAAAAGTTATGGCTGAAACAGTGAAATAAAAATTAAATTTTATTCAGATTTTTTATATTTTTTGGAGCTCGATTTCAAAATTTGCGAAAAATTCCTCTGGAAAATTTAGTCAGCTACAATTTGAGCCTAAAACAAAGACGATCGGGTTGCCCGGTCTAACGTTCTTGCGACAGTATTTTTTTTCGAATTATGTGGAATAATTTTTAAAGTGCTCGATAGTCATGTGAGGCACTAAATCTTTATTTATTTCTTGTAAATGTGCTACCGGTTCGGTCAATGTTTTTTTTTGCTCGCCTGTCTCTGCTTCTGGATGTATTTATTAAAAAAGTTAAACGCAAAAATATTTTGTTAAAAGTTCGTGACGTGTATGCAATACGACGCTCTGTTTAGCACTAAAGTAAAATGATATTAGCTTTTGGTTTAATAGTAGGTTTAGTTAATTCAATTCATTTCAATTCATTTATTCACATGAAACATGGTACAATATAGTTGTTATTACAAAAAATTTGGTTCCAAAATGTTTCGTCAATTGACATGCAAATATTAGTAAAAAAAAAACAAATATGATAGTAGATATTCTAGATTAATGGATGTCAACTCTTGTACATTAAAATAATTCATTTTCTAGCTGAGATAAATCCTTTAGACCATTACATTTAAAATAAGTAAATTGGTTTCAAATATAAAATAAAATTTAAAATTACTAACGAATACATTAAAATCCATTGTCAATCAATTAAAATAATTAAGGTAAGTCATAATATTATATACCAATTGAATATTAATACCAGTTACTTATTAAAAATAAATATGTAAATATATGACAGCTTTTATATATCTACTAACTACGGCTACAATTATACCTAGGTACATGCTAATTACGTCATCAAAATCATAAATCATTACTAATGTCAAAGTCATAATTTAAGATATATTTAAAGTCTCAGTCAATTAAAATAATTCATTACATAGGTACTTAAACATATTTAGCAATATAAAATTAATTATTGGATGTCAAAAGTATAATTGTAGGTATGTCTAGTAAAGCAATTCATTTAAAATAAATAAGTAGGAATATTAATTAAAAATTACATTAAAATGTTGTGCATTATTATTATGTCAGAGAAATTCATTTATAGAGTAATAACATTTGTTTACTAACCAATTGTAAAGCCTTTTCTTAAAAATTGTAAGTGGGAATTCTTTAATGTCATTGGGTAATTTATTAAAAATCTTAACTGACATATTATAGCAACTCTTGCTAGCGAATGTCGTTTTTGTATGTGGTAAGACTAACCTGTCCGGATACCTTGTGTTTATATTTAGTACCTGACACTTTTTTGTATAGAATTCTGACATATATTTTTTAACAAATATGCTTATCTCATAAATGTATAAACTCGGTAATGTAAGAATTTTTAAATTTCTGAAAAGGGGACGACATGATTCCAATGGATGAGCTCCACAAATAGCCCGGATACACTTTTTCTGTCCAATAAATAAACGCGTAATGTCAACAGAGTTACCCCAAATAATCAGCCCAAGTTATTTCACCAAGATGTTCGGCGCGCTCAATCCGGTAATAATCTAAGCGGTCCAAAAGACATTAAGATTTTGAAGTACATTGTAAACTGTTTGTTAAAATGTAAACTGTGAATATTTTTGTTTGCACCTGTTAATTGCAACTGTAGATTGCGAATGTGAATTGCGACTGCGGATTGCGAGCGAGGATTGTGATCGGGTGCCGGATGGAGGCAGCCCATTACTTGATGAGAGTAGGCACCGGATAGAGGTGGCCTTGTGACTGGGTGTCGGATGGAGGCAACCCAGTGGTTTTTTGTAGTGAGGTACACCGGATGGAGGTGGCCTTGTATTGTACCAATGCTGCAGTGGTTGAATATAGTTAGCCCGGATTAGTCGGTTCTTTAGCTGCCTACCGGATGGGAATATAACAGCATCGTTTTTCGATATTGAGATTGGTACATGTAAAGTGTGAAGTGTGTGGTAAAGCATGTCATGATTTATTTGGTAGCAAGATTATGGTTGATATTGTGTTGTATCTGTATACTTCATGTGTGTTTAATCTGAGAGTATAAAATGTAAATTAAAACTTAACTCTGAGAACACTAGATAGAGGTTAGATGAAGGATGTTAATTAGAGTGTAATTGACACAGGAGGGAGGTATTGATGTGTTAAAATATGAGAAAATTAAATGTTATGTCCATGGATTAAAGCAGTTCTTATTAATTTTCCGAGGTCATGTTGACCGAGTGAGAACCTTTTACTGTGCTGTCAAATGTTTTTTTCAGAAGCTTGAAACGAAGACGTGCGACGCTTCACACCGGGACGTGTGCATGGACAGAATAGCCGTATCGGAGCGTTGATGCACATAAATATTCTTCACACAAGGATCTCAGAGTCACCAGGGTGATCTTGTCGGAGTGTCAACGGATTTGTTTCGCACAGGGACGTGCGAATTGTCAGAATGGC
Organism: Glaucopsyche alexis; assembly: GCA_905404095.1. Lineage (NCBI taxonomy): Eukaryota > Metazoa > Arthropoda > Insecta > Lepidoptera > Lycaenidae > Glaucopsyche > Glaucopsyche alexis. The sequence goes on along the minus strand of FR990063.1, from coordinate 3,719,304 downwards.
CGTGTCGGAGCGTGTTAAAGCTATGATTGTCTTTGATTGGAAACGTCAAGTAGTTTTACTATTTGGACGAGGTCGATGTCATAGAAAATGGTTGTCATGGAGACTTGGGGATTATTTGCTTGGATTTGGAAATGACTGGATTATAAAAGCTCAGGATAAAATACGGGAATACGTGGCATCGAACTTGTCACGTTTCTGATCGTTCAGCATTTGAGCTATTCGATAATATTGTAATAAATATCTTATCCTAATGGAGTCTTTGTTATATATATATATATATATATATATATATATATATATATATATATATATATATATATATATATATATATATAAACACCTTCTCGGGCACTTAGTTGATCCAGCCGGACTCCCGTTCCTTATTGACTCCACCTTTTCCCTGTTATAACTCCACTCCGGATGCTCGATCCGAGCCGGAGTGGCAACGGCGCACGCGGAGCGGCAACGTGGCCACATATATTCGATGAGACAGCCATATACTCGCCATCTTTTTCCTTATAATTTCGAACTCTATCGACTCCGTAACCGACAAAATTCTGAGACCCTTGAACACTTGTTGGCTCCGTTTTATATACGGTTATATACCAAATACAACGTCGTATGTTGATCTGATCAGTATATATGCTACATTTTGTGTATTTAGTGGCTCCACTTATATTAAGAAACTTTGAACCTTGTTTGATCCGAGTTTTGGTATCTTTTTCTTTGTTTTTCGATAATTTTTAGTTTCACTTTATTGTTATCGAATATAATATGTTGGCCCCATTTTATATACTAAATACACCTTCATATGTTGATCCGACAGAATACATATTTAAGCGAAATAAAGCTGTATTTGTGAGCAATAAGGTTGGTTTTCAAGCATGTCAAAGACGGCAGTGAGATAATATAATAAAAATAATTGTCGTATTTTAATCATCTTCTTTTCAACCGACTTCCAAATCACAGGAGGAGGTTCTCAATTCGTGTGTATGTTTTTTTGTGTGTATGTTACGTGATTACTTCGCCGTTTGTGGCAGGGATTGAATAACCGAAAAATATCGGAAAAAAAGGTTAACGGTACGACGTCATACCTTTAAATTACGATAACCTTAAATAACAGTACCGCTATTTTTCGATATTGCAAAATTACGGTACCAATTTTTTTTTTTCGATACCTAAACCTGTAAAATAAAGGTATAGTGCGGAACGGCAACGTCGCAATTCGCAAGCGAGCCGGACTGCGCGGTGCGACGTTGTCAACAAACAACCGATGTTTTTAAAAACCTATCTGAAACGCTGTCCACTTTTGAATATCCTATATAAATATGATATAAATATCTTCGCTTGGGCGAGCAAATTTTTTTTTATCTTACAGTTTACCTATAAAATTGTAATATTAAGTATATCTATCGCAGACTGTGACGTATTATATATTAAAGACGAGGCATGTTGAGGCAAAAAGTGTCAGATAAATGGCCTTTCTTTTAAATTTTTTGGGGCAATTTTGAGATTTTAATAATGGTGAAAACAAGATGGGATATTGGGATCTAATAAGTTAATCTTGCGAACAAAAAGTACTTGGCAACTGCACATGAGCATACTGTATTACTGAATTTAGCAGCGAATTAATATGTTGGCGACTAAATTACTAAACTGGCGAAAGCATCCAGGTGACAAAAAATACAAAAATCACCAGATAGAAAGTGGCAAAATGTCGTCCAAATTGGCACCGAAATTTATGAGTTGTAGACTGAATTTCCGTTTTGGTAACCATACTACAATGCAAGTAGCTGTAAAACCAGATTGAGTTAATAAATTAATGGCATCTAAAAATTCAATTTGCGACTGCTGAAAATCGCATTTTTGGATACTGTAGGTTTTTTTTTTCATTGGTATGGGTGTCGTTTTCAAGGATTTTAGGAGTGCAGAATTATGTGAAAAATAAATATATTTTGAAATTGGCGGAAAATTTGAAAAAAAATACGTACTTTTTTTTATTAAAATTAATATGGGTGTCCTTTCTTGATTTTTGGGGATTATAAAATTATCTTCCTGAGCGCGTCATTTCTAACAAAATATTGTATGCATTTCACTCGGATTGTTTCCCCGCGCGGGTTGCGGGGAAGCTATGCCCGCGCCGCCGCACGAGCACGTGGTACGATGTCGGCTATCGCACCGACAAATTACATAGGCGATAGGTGTGATAGAGACAGGTAAGGGATTTTAAAACAAAGTTAACGCGACCTGCGATAATGGTCAGGTTATTTGAAAAACGTCCTTATGCCAAAGACATAAGAGCGTCTTCAGTTTTTTATCGGATATTGCGATCGGTGTCGACTGTCGTGTAACGTGAAAACGCTGTAATTTTTTTAATTTTTTGTTCTAAACGAATAAGTGGCAATAATAAAGTATTGTATGATATAATGTTATTGTGTAGATTACTTATAAGTTATAACATAATAATTTTATATAAGTACCTAGTGTTAAATTAGTAGTCTACTTAATTTAATATTTTGCGTTTGTCACAAGTACAATTATTATACCTAACTATAGGTCGCGCAACGGTTTATGAGCGCTCAGTGAAAGTGGTGGGGATCGTTCGCGCATGTGACCAATAGCAAAAAATATATATTACTAACGAACCAATAGCGTGTCGGCAGCCACGTTCGGCATGCGTTCGGCGCATCCACACCTCCCCGCCCGAGCCCGCTACCGCCAAACACACCGAAAAACTGACTTCTGCGCATACCCCCTCTACTTTTGTCGAAAGATCTTAATTCGTTGCGCGACCTGTACCTACTCGAATTAACTACCTATGTCTCGATTTTAATATGTTAGGCTTAGATTTTTTGTATATATAATATTTTAGTTATTGCATTTAGCTAGTAGCTAGTACTATCTATTATTGGCAAAGTAAACACAGGACAAAACAATTTCGCTATTGATCATACAGTTTTAGACTTTATTCCCATAACTTTAAGGCAATAACAATAACAATCAGCAATAACACTGTTTCAGTTCTAAGACTTTAGATTTAGTTAGGTATTACGGTTTATTTACCTACTTCGTGATTTGGTACAAATAGAGACGTGTAGGGCCGATTCACATCGGAATGGCAGCGGGCGATGACGAACTTTCAGTGTGAAATAGTTTTAGAACTATATTTCCCAGACTTCTTTTATTTACATACCCGCCCCGGCTTCGCACTGGTACAATCAAAACTCAAACTCAAACTCAAAATTTTTATTTCCATGTAGGTTATAATATAACGCTTATAGAATTGTCCTACATGATGCCTACCACCGGTTCGGAAACTAGCCCGGCGAGAAGAACCGGCGTAAGAAACTCGCACGGGGCCACCTTTTAGCAAAAAGATGGGAAAATTGTTCTTTTCAAAAAATATTTTTACAATGTTGTAACTTAATCTATATAACATTAGTCATAAGTACAAAGAATATACTTAAGTACATAAAAGCAGCCTTGCATGGGGCCATCTTATTCCCAAGGTGTGCAATCGTTAATGAAATCACTGACTTTATAATAAGCTTTAGCACACAAACGTTCTTTAACAGCTTTTTTAAATTTATTAATGGAAAGATTTTGAACGTTTTCTGGGATTCTATTGTAAAGGCGTATACATTGACCTTTAAAAGATTTACTTACTTTACTAAGTCTGATCACTGGTATTTCTAACTTGTTCCTATTTCTAGTATTCCTACAATGTGTGTCACTTTTCTTTTTAAAATTCGTTAAATTCTTTCTGACATACAACACATTGTCCAAAATGTATTGAGAAGCAACGGTCAGAATACCTATTTCTTTAAATTTTTCTCTCAGAGATTCAAAACATGACATCTTATAAATAGAACGTATAGCTCGCTTCTGTAGCACAAATATTGTATTAATGTCCGCAGCGTTTCCCCATAGAAGGATGCCATATGACATTATACTATGAAAATAACTAAAATAAACTAGCCGCGCTGTATCCTCATCGGTAATTTCTCTAATTTTTTTGACTGCATATGCTGCAGAACTGAGCTTATCTGCCAGATTTGCAATATGGGGACCCCACTGTAATTTACAATCTAGTGTTATTCCTAGAAATACAGTGGTGTCCACTAAGTTCATTTTCTCATCATTTAATAGTATATTGGTTTGTGCCTGCCTAACATTTGGGAGGCTAAACTTTAAACATTTTGTTTTATTTGAATTTAAAAGTAAATTATTAACATTAAACCAATGTACCATTTTTGAGAGAGCACTATTTACCTCGTCATAATTTGACTGTCGTCGCTTCACATTAAAAATTAGTGAAGTGTCATCGGCAAAGAGTACTATCTCATGCTTATCTTTAACTAGATAAGGAAGGTCATTTATATAGATGAGAAAAAGAAACGGGCCTAAAATTGACCCTTGTGGCACACCTAGTTCAATTTTGGTCCCAGTAGACCTTGTAGAATTAATTTCTACTCTCTGCGTTCTATTTTTAAGATAAGAATCTAAAAGTTTAAGTGCTGTGTCCCTTACACCGTAATGGTATAATTTTCTGACCAACGTAGCATGCTCAACACAGTCGAAAGCCTTGGATAGATCACAAAAGACACCAAGTGCATCATGCGATCCCTCCCAGGCCCCAAATATGCTGCATAGAAGACTGATGCCTGCGTCTGTTGTGGACCGACCTTTAGTAAACCCGAATTGGTTACTATGTAATAAATTATTTATGTTAAAGTGGGCTAGCAATTGATTTAAGATTATTTTCTCGAAAATTTTACTGAAAGTCGGTAGTATAGATATTGGTCTATAATTTGCTGGGTCAGACTTATTCCCAGCCTTAAAAAGAGGCATCACCTTGCTATGTTTCATTAGGTCAGGGAACACACCATTCTTTATACAATTATTGAAAACTAAGGCTAGATAGGGGGCAATGATGTCAATTATTGATTTTATAACTTTTATAGACATACCCCAGAGATCGGTAGTATTTTTAATATTGAGTAATTTGAAGGTGTTAATAATATCTCTGGAGTCAATTTCTTTAAAATTAAAGTTGACATCACATTCCTTGACATTTTCTCTGAGTATTTTTTCAGCAACTGCAGGTGAAGAATTTAAATATTTTGTAGTTGAGACCGGAATGTCAGCAAAAAATTTTTCGAAAATTGTCGCAACCTCTAGGTCAGAATTTACCTTTTTATTATTAATACAAAGTTCAAATTTAGAGTTACGACTGCCTTTACCTCTTCCAGTCTCATCTGCAATTATCTTCCAAGTGGTTTTCACTTTATTTTTAGCGTTCATTATTTTTTCTTTAATGTGAAGTGCCTTCGCTGCTTGACATACTTTTTTAAAAATTTTTGAGTATTGCTTGACATATAGTTTAAAAGATTCACTCCTATTAAATGTCTTTTCGTTATACAAATCATATAATCTCTGCTTACTTATTATAATTCCTGCAGTTGCCCAGGTTTTAAAATTACTTTTTCTATTATTTAAATTGACCGTTTTAGAAGTAAATACAGAGTTATACTGGGTTCTTATTATTTTAAATAGTTTATGAAATGCTTCATCTGAGCTATTAAACCCATCTAACTGTTGAATATTTGAAACTAATTTACCTCTAAATTTCTCAATACGTTTTGTATTCACAGGAATATAAACAAGCTTTTCTTGAGGTTCATTTTCACAATTAATATTAAATGAAGCAAATTGTCCACAGTGATCAGAGCTAAGCGCATTAATTATTTCTTTTTTATAAGGAGTAATATTAGTGAAAATATTATCAATACAAGTAGCTGCTGTATCACATATTCTTGTCGGTTCATAAAATAAATTACTGAGGTTATACGATTTTAACAATGATTTGAATCTAACAGTGGTGGAGTTTGAGTCTAATAAATTAATGTTGAAATCACCACATACAATAATCTTCTTGTTAGATGCACATATTTTTGTCAACACTTCTTCCATGATTTGTTCAAAGGAATCGTATAAACCTGATGGAGGCCTGTATACGCTTACAATAATAAGATGGCTCAACTCAATACAGGCTACCTCAATTATTCGTTCAGTAGAGAGTCTTATAATATCTTTGCGTTCTTTAAATTTTATTTTTTTATTAGTTAATATTAAAGAACCACCTCTAATGGCATTCTCTCGACTGAACGAACTAGCTACCTGGTGACCACAAAAGTTAAATATTAATTCATGTTTTCTAAACCAATGTTCTGATATACACATAATATCAATGTTATATTCATTAAGAAACAACTCAATTTCTAATTCTTTACCTACCATTCCTTGCAAATTTTGGTGCACCAGGTTTACATTGAAATTACATTTTTTGTTAACATTTTTGGTAGGTAAGGTAGGTAATTCATTTAAATAATTTATATTATTGATTATCACATTGCTAGAGTGAGCCTCTGTTGTCTTAGAAACTAATTTAAATTATTTGGAACATATTTCCAATGTATATATCTGTATAATCTATGGGTACAATACTGATACAAATCCTACCTCATAGATCTAAACTCTCCTCCCGCACGCACACCCCCGCCTTGGTGACGCCCACTTCGCAACGGGCCGTGGAGCCGAAATCGTAATATTTTAATTTCGCCATAACTTCAAAACCAAATGTCCAACTTTAATCATTCAAAGACCAAATATTATCTACATAAACTGTACTTAATGATAAAGTAATTTATTTTGATAAGGATTTATAGCATGAGTAAAATAAACGCGTTTAAATGTAGTCAAAAAAAAAATCAAGATTTCTAAATAAAAAAATTGTTGTTGTGCCTCACTCGACATCGATAGGTATAGTGTTTCGCCGACTTTTTTGTAGATATTTATAAGATCTACAATTAATTAGAACATTTTATGGTTCTATCTTTTATAGTTTAGGCAGCGTACGCAAAATAAGTAACTTTTCTGGTTGATTTTTTACACAATGTGTCCGAAAACCCCAAATATCTTACGGAATCCTATTTTTTTCCAAAATAAAATTTAGCCTATGTTACTCGTGGATAATATAGCTTTCGAATGGTGAAAGAATTTTTGAAATCGATCCAGTACTTTTTGAGCCTATTCATTACAACCAAACAAACAAACAAACATACAAACAAAGTTTTCCTGTTTATAATATTAGTGTAGATTATAAAACAGTATCATAAGTTCGAAGCAGCCGCGCGGCCGCTCGAAACAGCGATACTAAGTCTTAAACATATGTGTATAAAGTTTAAAATTATTTCACGGCGACGCGAACCTGCCGCGGCCGGCCCGCCCGGACTCGTCGCGGCGCGGCGGCGGCGCCCGCGCCGCTTCGTTGCTTCGCCCCGGACGGGCCCCGCGCGTTACTTTCAAAATGAGATGGCGCACGTCTGTTTGTCTGTTTTTCGCTAACTCCTAAACTAGAGTGTGTGAAAGTGGCAAACAATGGCATTACGCAATAACATAATAACTAATAAAGTAGTGATTGTGTCAACGTAAAATTGTAAAAACCGTTAGATTGTAAAATAACTAAGGAGATTGTAAAAATATGTCGAAAGATTAATAACTATATATTTATAATCTAACGAAAAATAATGTGTTAAAATATTATAAGGCAGCATATTCGCGTCGGAAGTCTATCAACATTTTACAATTTTACTAGTTATCTTACAATCTAACAGTTTTTACAATTTTACGGTGACAATTATAATAAAACATAATAAGGTTTTTTATAATTCGAATAGTGCCCAAAAAATAGAATATTCGAATATTTTCAAGCCCTTGTGCCAACCTTATCCTTTTTAGGGTTCCATAATGCTTGAGGAACCCTTACAGTTTCGCTCTGTCCGTCCGTCCGTCCGTCCGTTCGTCTGTATGTCTGTCCGTCCGCGCTTATGGCTCCTGTAATTATGAATATAAATAGATGAATTATGGTATAATTAAAGACTGTGTATAGGTCTCGGTTTTGCCATCATAAAATAATAATATTTTTACATGTGAGGGGTGGCTCTCCATACATGTGAAGTGGGGATGAATTTTTTTTTATTCTACCCCATTGTGTGGGGTATCGTTGAATAGGTCTTTTAAAATAAGGGTACGGTTTCATACTTCACTTTTTCACAAAGTCAACCATTTTCGAGTAATCGGCCTCCAAAATGGTTTATAAGTCGGTCCCCCCTGGCATTTCTAAACTATACGAGATAGAAACTTATAAGTTTCCATGCTGATAGATTATGCTTAAAAACTCTCGAGAAAAATTATTTTGAGCGAAATCGGACAATAACTTTTAAAATAAATTAAAGAAAACCTATTGCGCGTTGATAGATACGGACATGTCCTGTCATGCTCTTGGTTAGGTTAGGTTATTTCAACAACTATTCCAAGTCGTAGTCGGTAAAAGAACCTACATCTAGGGAATATTATTCGAATATTCATTTTATTCGAATATTCCTCAATTATGTTATTCGAATATGACGGGATCCAGTATTCGAATAATACGAATAAAGCGAATACTTTTATTTTACGGATATCTTTTGGACATTAATCTGCCATTTATGGACCTATTTGTAAAAATCTTTTGTTGTTGTACAGGATATAATTCAAAATTGGTCGTTTAGTCACAAAAGAAGAAACCTGATGATGTGATTCATGAGGAATTGTGGGAACTCCTCGAAATTTATATGGATACATATAGTGATTTTCACTTTTTCTGAAGTAACACATGCATATGCTACCATAAAATATGATTTTGTGCCATGGTGTTTCTTCAAAAGCACTGAACAGAACTCCTCAGTTTATAAAGATACGCGTTTGGAAATTTCAACATTGTTTAAAGAACTGCAAGCATATTTCAATTTGTAACTTAGAGTAATCATCATCATCATCTTATTAACTATACCTAATGGAAGCTTGGCGCGTATTCAAGTATACATTCGATCGTTTATTTTAGACGTTCTAAGAGGTATTAATAATAATTTAACAAACATCACTAAAAATAGTAAAATTATTATTTTTAAACAAAAAAATAAACCGACTTACAAAGTAAAAATACACAAGAAAGTATGAAATAAAACTTATTTTCTAAATAATTCCCCTTTTAAATTTGGCTAAAATTTTAACTATTTCGCTACTCAATCTTCTTAATTTTTAAGTCGGTACCAGCAAATTTGAACGTAAGTTCTATAAAATACTGTAGGGTATTGTTTGGGCAGGCAGCGACTTCAAAATTAAGTTATAATTTAAGCCAAATTTAAAAGGGGAATTATTTAGAAAAAAAGTTTTATTTCATATTTTTTGGGTATTTTTACTTTGAAAGTCGGTTTAATTGTTTGTTTAACCCTCTGCGACTGACGTGGTAGTTAGGGAATATTATTCGAATATTCGAATATTCGTTTTATTCGAATATTCGACGATTTTATTATTCGAATTTGACTGGGTTCAATATTCGAATATTTCGAATAAAACGAATAATAAAAATATTTTATTTATTTTTCAAAAATATGTTAATAATAGTAATAAACTTGTACATAAACCGGAAAAGTTTCGTTAATGAATACATTATTTTTATTATTTATTAATATTGTCGTCAATAATATCCTAAAACAGATTTTATAACACTGTTTGTGAAAGAATACAAAACTGTTTTTAAATAAAAAAATATTTAAGGTGAATACTTCCTACACGCCTCAGCGAAATAAATCTATACTCACACGCTTATCAAAATTACCTAACCAAGAGCGTGTTAGGACGTGTCTAAGGAGGGTTCTGTTACTATAAAGCGTAATACGATTTTTAGTATCTTAATCTTACTGTTCGATTTCGTTCAAAATAACTTTCCTAAAGAGAATTTACTGTGATCTACCAGCATGGAAAATTGTTAGTTCCCAATCTTCATAGTTCAGAAATGACAGAACAGTGAAACCAATTTGGAGGCCGATTACTTGGAAATGGTTGACTTTGTAAAAGTCATGTATAAAACTTTTCCTTTATTTTAAAATACATAATATTCTACACACACTTCAGATGTATGGCTTTCCATACATGTGAAGTGTACTTAACTATATAATAAAATTATATTTTTTTATGAAACCAAAACCGATATCTAGACGCAATATAGCTAGAAAAGCAGATATAAAGTAAAATAGGCGGACGAACATAGTGACACGATAAAGGATACCTAGTTAAGTTGATTATTACAGTATTACACTGACCTGCAAAACTAAGTACAAATCGTTCAAAATTTAATTCTTTTCATAATATTATAACAAGATTTATCAGCAGTATATTATTTATATCTTTAAACAAAAATTAACTATTTTAATTTTAGTCTTAAAGACTCGCAATTTTATATAACATGTAAATTTATGGTATATAAAATTACGGTTTTAAATGACTCCTCGTTGCCTGACGACAGCTTGGAGGAGGTTTGTCATACTGAAAACGAGGTTTTGGAGCCGAATTATACAATATTCTTTCCCATTATTATACCAGGGCGTGTTTTAGTGCTGTGAGGTATATTAACTATAGGTGACAATTTGCGGCTTCTGACTAGCTTTCTAAGCCCTTCTCAGGGTTTACTTAATCGGGTTGAGGTGAGGACATTAAAGAGAATCTTTAAGAATCTCTTGACCATATCGCACCTTCGGTGCAACAAAGTCACAACAGCTCATTATTAAATTTTACAGGAGAGAACTTTTAAGATTTTTTTTCACATTTATTCCCTGATTTCTGGATCACTTTTTATAATAGGCTTAAGGTTTAAGGGAAGTGAGGACATTAAAGAGAATCTTTAAGAATCTCTTGACCATACCGCACCTTCGGTGCAACAAAGTCACAACAGCTCATTATTAAATTTTACAGGAGAGAACTTTTAAGATTTTTTTTCACATTTATTCCATGATTTCTGGGTCACTTTTTATAGTAGGCTTAAACCTTAGTAAGCTATATATAGTAGGCTAAAAACTTACTAAGATTTAAGCCTACTATAAAAAGTGATCCAGAAATCATGAAATAAATGTGAAAAAAAATCTTAAAAGTTCTCTGCTGTAAAATTTAATAATGAGCTGTTGTGACTTTGTTACACCGAAGGTGCGATATCTTTCTCCAGGTAGAGATCCAATTGTCATGGCCACATACTCAGTGCGGATTCCTGAAGGTATGCCAGCCCATTGTATATGTACTCTGCCTGAACATACTGGTCTCTATCTGAAAAGTAGGCTTAAAGATATCCCCTACCGAGTCACGTTTACTTAGTCTCCCTTCAGTTGAGAGTCTTCCCCACAGATGAGTGGATTTACTCACTTTAACTTTACAAGTTAAAGTGAGTAAATCCACTCATCTGTGACCAAAATTCTGGACCATGCTCGTTCATTCTTTTGTATGTGTTCACGGACGTATCACAGTGTTATCTACTCGATATTAGGGCTCTTCAGTTCGGTCTCGAGGTGAGACCACTCGCCCTTCGTCTTGGTCTTTAGGGTTTCAGATTTAAAAGTCTTCTTCACTGTGTTCTTTACTTCACTGTGTTCTTCACACTTCCCTTCGGGTCTGAAAAATCTCTTTCTAAACTTAACTGCATTTAAGTGTTGATTTTCAACAAGTGGAAACAATTTAACGGTCTTGCCGAGCGCTGAGTCTGCTATTAAAGTCTTGCACGGCCTTGTCAAATGTTTTCAGTCTCTTTGTACCGTCACTTCATCTTCTGAACGGTTCGTAACTTGACATACTCCGTTCTTGCAGTACAACGCCTGATGCCTACTTCTGCACTGATGCCTAGTTTCAGAAAAATCATCAACACATTCTTCAGGCTATGACACAATTTTTAAATCTACTGTTGTCTTACTTCTTTTTTGTAATAAGACTCATCGTTCAAGAAAAAATTGAAAACATAAAGAGACCGAAAACATGATTAACTTAAAAATGGAAAAGGTTATTTTTGTTTGAAAGATTTTCCACCCACTTTTTACCAACCATGAAGTTTTTTGTTATGATAACATAACATTAAAATCTTTTTTGAGTGCTTTTTATTTTGACGGTTTATCTTGTTTACTTATTCTTACTACGGTGTATATACACATGTACCGATTAGATCTGGAGCAGACAATTATGTCAGCACGATACTCGTGTGTTTAGACTTTTCAGCTGCATTATTTTCTAAAATAATGCAGCTGAAAAGTCTAAACACACTTGTTGGCGACACGGCAGCTCTGCGGGGCCGTGGTCGTCGGGTAGTGGACTGTAGCTTGAGGGTTGTGAAGTCCTGGAGAAGATGCGGGACGAGTTGAATAAAAACACCAGGAGAATCTTGGAACTGCTATTTGGCAGAGTGTTGGTGCGGCAGAGTTTCCTCAGGCATCTGCGGTGTTGTGAATGTGAATGTTTTTGCACTAAGAAAGTGCGTATTAATATTGTGAAATTGCACTGATACAGCCTATGGGGTGTATCAGGTGTTGTCGTGTATGCGCAGTCCGTTTATTTAAGCAAAATACAAATTCGTTCAGATTACATTAGCTGACATTCTTATAAGATAATACAATAGTAAACAGGCATTCTTATAAGACTAATTACAGTAAAAAACGTAAAATAAAGTTTAAAAATAAAAGAGACAACAATAACATTAACGTGAGACACACTGCGCGTAAGCGAGAAAGGGACAACAATATCAATTGTGTGAGACACAAGATAGGAACATTCTCTATACAAATTATCTTAAATCTACACATTAACAAAATATACTACAACTAAGTGAATTATGTATTATTTTACAGCATAGCATAATTCCAACAGGGATTATATTCATAAAATATCTAATACGACAAAAAATAAAACCTAAACTATATTTTGCATAGTGCGAAAAGGACAGCAATAATTCAATATGGTAAAAAATGAGACAAAAGCGTAACTTAGTTTTCTAATAAGAAATAAACAGGAATAAAACTAAGCTATTATTTACAGTCTCCCCCTCGTGCGCAAGCACCAAAACGTTTTATTCCTGGCTGCTTAAGAGAATCAGACGAGAGGCTGGGCGACGAATCAGTCCGGCGGCTGTGCGGACTTCGGCTACTCTGACTCGCCCGTCTGGGCCTGGGAAAGTCTTTGCTATTTCTCCTCTAGGCCATATTCCTCGGGGCATCGTTCCGTCACAGATTAGCACGACGTCTCCGGGTTTGAGATTGCTGTGCTGCGGGTTGCCGAGCCGAGGCATCAATTGGGGTTTGTATTCTGATACCCATCGAGCCCAGAACGCTTCGGCCAACTTCTGTGCAGCTTTCCACGAGCGACTGCCTGCTGTATAGTCTTTATACGAGCCGAAAGGCATCATCCCGCTTGACCTCCCAATCAGAAAGTGGTTTGGGGTCAGTGCTTCCTCATTTAGATCGGGATTTACTGGAGTTAACGGTCTCGTATTTACGACATGCTCTGCTTCCAGCAATAGAGTATGCAGCACTTCATCTGGAGGCGTCTTTTCATGCAGAGTGACTCGTAATGCTGCCTTCACAGATCTCACTAATCTCTCCCAGGCGCCGCCCATGCTTGGGGCCCCAGGGGGTATTCTCTTCCAGGTTATTTGTTTTCCAGAGGCGAAGACTTTCATCGCGTCATCATTTTGTCGAAGAGCTTCCGTTACTTCTTTCTCGGCGCCCACGAAGTTGGTTCCGTTGTCGCTATATATGACCGTCGGAGTGCCGCGGCGGGCCATCATTCGGCGCAGGCTCATAATCATGGAGGATGCAGAGAGGGAAGGCACCAGCTCCAGATGTACGGCCCGAGTGGTGAGGCACGTGTAAAGGGCACCCCACCGCTTCTCTTGTCTTCGCCCGACCGTGACATACATCGGCCCAAAGTAGTCGACCGCTGTGGCTGTGAAAGGCGGCTGATTGTGGGCTAATCTTTCGGGAGGTAAGTCACCCAGGGGAATTTTAGAGGGAGTTCCCCTATAGGTTTTACACCATTGACATTTGTTGCATATATAGCGAAGCATGCTGCGTAGTCCAATTATGTGGTAGCGCTGTCGGAGCTCGTTCATCACGGTCTGGTGGTTACCGTGGTTAAAGACTGCGTGCGTATGATGCACTAGCAGCCGTGCAAATTCTTCCTTTGCATGTAAGACGGGCAGGTTGTATTCTTCCTTAACTCTGCTATCAAGGTACAATATCCCGTTGCGGTCGAGTTTAACAGCAAGCTTGTGAAAGGGGGACCTCTTCGGTGGTCGCTGCCCAGCCTCTATAATCCTTAAGTCGTCCGCGAACGAGATGCTCTGACTCCTCTTGATGAGTAGCAGTTCTGCTAGTCTGATATGGTCAGGAGATATTTCTGTGTTTACTTTTCTCTTGAGCAATTTGGCTTTAAATGCCTCAGCTGAGAGCAAGACGGTGGCAGCAGCGCGTACCAGGCGCTTATAATTCGAGAACCTTTCGACTTTAGGTAAGTAATCGCTATTATTTCGGTCTACACAGACGTAAACCTGCTTAATGATTCTCTCCTCCCCTGAAGGGGGTAGGGGAGCCGCGGTCTGCTTTTCGCACGGCCATGTCGCGGGGTCGTCTAAAATAAAGCTAGGTCCCGTAAACCATCTATGTTTCGAATTAAATTTCGCTGGAATGCATTTAGTTGCGTCGTCCGCGACGTTGTCGGCGCTCGGCACCCACCTCCAGTCAGCCGGGGTCGTTGTACTTTCGATCTCGGCAAGCCGGTGCGCGACAAACGACTTAAATGTACGCGGATCGGACCTAATCCATGCTAATACCGTTTTCGAATCTGACCAGTAATAACTCTTCTTAATTTTATAATCGGATTCTCGCTTCACCGATTCTGCTAATCGGGAACCTAAAACCGCGGCTTGCAACTCTAATCGCGGTATTGAAATAGGTTTTAACGGCGCTACTTTCGCCTTTCCCGTAACTAAACTAGCCGTCTTTGTATTATTATTTATGCTAACGAAATAAACTGCGGCTGAATATACCTTTTCGCTAGCATCGCAAAATATGTGTAACTCCCCCTCGCCAGAGGGCGGGGCAGGTACGTACCTTTCTATTTCAAAGCTCCTTAACAAATTTAAATTATTTACAAAAGACATCCACGTAATGTGGTGCTCCTTAGTTATGGGTTCGTCCCAACCTATGCCGCTACGCCATATTTCCTGGATGAGACATTTACCCACCATAGTTACCGGTGATACTAAACCTAGCGGGTCGAAAACCGACATGACGGCGCTAGTAACTTGCCTCTTTGTGGGTAAAGTTTCCCCCGTTATTACACTAGATGGCGTGTTTCGGAGATTTACATTAAATCCTAAGGTATCGCGGGCGTGGTTCCATATGAGACCTAATGTCCTTTCCGTATCGCTTTTTCCTAATGTTGTCGCACCGCTAATACTTTTGTCGGAAACGTCTTTAATTACATGGGGCACATTCGACGCCCAACCGCGTAACTCGAACGAAGCGCCTAAATTGATTTTATACATGGCATTTACCGCTTGCCTGGCTTCGTCCGCGTCGTCGAATGAGTCTAAATAGTCATCCATGTAGTAATTCCGTTCCGCAGCTTTAGCTACCTTCGGGTACTCCGAGCTATAATTTTGCGCGTTTTTATTTTTAACGTGAATGGCCACGCACGGCGACGACGCCGCCCCGAAAATAAGTGAAGTCATACGGTATTCTCGCGGGGGAATGTCTCTATCGTCGCCTCGCCACAGAAAACGAAGGCTGTCGCGGTCCGATTCAATAACTTTAATCTGTAAAAACATTTCCTTAATGTCCGATACTACCGCGATTTTTCCTTCGCGGAATCGAATTAAAACGCCGAAAAGCGATTGCAATAAGTCGGGTCCGGTTAGTAGCGCGTCATTTAGGCATTTTCCCCCGTATTTAGCCGCAGCATCGAAAACTAATCGCACCTTACCTTTTTGAGGATGTACTACAGAAAAGTGAGGTAAGTACCAAGTGCGAGGTGATGTGGCCGGGGTGCTCACTAATTCCGCGTAACCCGAACTTAGCAAGTTATTTATTTGTTTAGAGTATTCTAATTTTAAGTTTACATCCTTATCTAACTTATTTTCCAAGTTATAAAGACGGCTGAGGGCCTGTTTCTTATTGTCCGGCATTACTTCATTGTCGGTTTTCCACAATAAGCCTGACTCATACCGATCGCAACCGTCAATTTTCTTGCAAGTTTTATTTAAAACAGCTAACGCGCGCTCGTCCGGGTCCGACTTAGGTTTACGCGGCTCTATACCTAACGACTCTAAGCTAAAATAATTCCTAATCAATTCTAGCGCGGGATCCTCGGACTGCGAAGTTCTTACGTGACTTACAAACGGAATGTTATTTTTGCGCGAGCTTGCGTCCAGCCCGTGCAGGACCCATCCTAGCTGAGTTAGCGACGCTACTGGCTGGCCCTTATTTCCGACACGTAGTTGTCTGGATGTAATCAAGTGCCAGTTATCTTGGCCGATAAGTATTGTCGGTTTAGCCTGCTCGTAACAGAGTTCGTCCTCTAAGTCCGCTAGGTGGCTGCACTGTCGCACTAATTCCTTACTTATTGTCTGCGGCGTAAGGTTCAAATTTCCGATTGTGTTCGCGTTTATTTTTTCAATATTTCGACTACAAGCGCCGCGGATCGAAAATGCTATTTTACACGATTCGTGGTCGTCAATTTTATTACCCCCTACCCCTTCCAGCTTTAGGAGCTGACTGCGACCCCTAGGTGCTACGATGTCCGCTACCGTACGCTCGACGAGGGTCAATGTAGAGCCTTCGTCCAGCAGGGCGTACGTGGCGGTGCTGCCCTCTGGGCCGCTTATTTCAACCGGCACAACTTTGAGGTAGGTGTTAGACGCGCGAACGTGATTAATTGAGCTTATATTTCCGCTAGCGGGCGGTGCTGCACTACCGGTGCCATGTAATAATTTATTATGCGATGCTTCACAACCGTTTACGCCACACGGAATGTATTTACATCTGAAAGTTCGCCCGTGCGAACTATTTAGGCATCTAAAACAGAGTTTACTATTCTTAGCCGTGTCCCATCGCTCCGACACGCTAAGTCTGTTAAAATCAGCACAATTAACAGTCGTATGGGAGCCTGAACATACGGGACATTTATTAGAAAAGTTTGACGGCGTCTCCGTCACGGGGCGTGGCGCCACTGTCGCGGGACGCGGCGCCTCTGTCGCGGGACGCGGCGCCTCTGCCGCGGGGCGCGGCGTGCGATGTTTCGGCCTAACATACGATTCTTTTTTGAATTGAGGTCTACTCGCGGTCGCTACGGTTTTACGCGGCTCGTACATCTTTTCGCAGTCCGATCTATCGCATGAACTATCGCTATCATAACGCGACGATTTCGGAGCTCGCGTGCGAGTCGTGTTTACCGCGCGTGGTCTTATTATCTTGCCTCTCTTTTCTTCCTTAGCCGTTTCGTATGCGAACATCGCGCCGCACTGATCCGCCATAATATTTAAAAATCGAGACATTAACTCGAGTTCCGGCGCCCCGGGGCGCTCCGACTTGAACTCGTACCACTTATATTTTAAAATAATGTTTAATTTATCGACTATGCGACCTACTAACTCGGGAGAATACAAATATTGCGGTTGATTAAGCGACTTTATTGCCGCTACCGTGTTCGATATTTTATTCGCGAAACTACTAACGTTGCGCCCGTCTTCCGTCATGCGGGGCAAACGTTTTATATTTTCAATTTCGGAAAGGATAAGTAGTTCGGGCCTGCCGTATCGCCGTTCTAACGTATCAATTATTTCGTACGGATCCGATACCGTGTATAGCAAGGCTCTAACTGTTTCGCGGGCCGCACCTCTCAATGCTTTTCTCAGCCGAGCTACGTTTTGTACGTCTGAAAACATTTCCGCGGTGTCACTAAATACGGATTTAAATGCCATCCACTCGGTAATTGTACCGTCGAAGTGGGGCAACTCGTGGATGAATTTAGGCGTTGATTCCGACTTACTAGAATTGACCGCCTGAACTATCGCGTTGGCTAGCATCGTCATGTCGTTTAGCGGCGCATTACCGGTGCGCGGTTCGTTTCTTTCGGTCGGACGCGCATCTCGTCCCGGGTTTTGAGCGTTTGTCGACGGCCTAACGTATTGCTCCGAGATCCAGCCTTCTATCCGGGTTTTATCTACTCTGGGTGGTTGGTCCGCGTCGGTGGACTCTTCTAGCTCTATCCTAGCTATTTCCAGCCGACTCATGGCAGCTGCGGACGCCGCCCTAGCCCGTGCTAGCTCGGAGTTATGGAACTCTAATTCGGCCTGCAACATCGATAATTTGCTGCTCGCTCTGTCCCCGGGGACGTTAACTACAGTGCCCGGCGCACTTCCTATATTTTCGACTGCGTTGTCGATTTGCGCGGGTTCTGTATTTTGCGTCGGTTTAGTGGCCCTAGCGTTGGTACGCGTGCTGTTTTCCGTCGTGTCTTCTACGCCGGTGCCTCTGCTCCATGTGTTGGTTTCCTGGGACGTGGTCTGCCCAGACGACGGCGTCTCGTCTTGCGAGGGCGTGGTCTTGCCCGAGCGCAACACACGCGCGTTCTCCATTGCGCACGAGGGGGCCCTAACCTTAAAACTAACACTTTTCACTTTCACTTTTCACTTAATGTCTTTAACGCGACCTACAATGCCTACCAAGCCTACTGCTATCAGCCCGGTCAGCTTACTACCGCGGTGACGCCGAACCGGGAATGGGAATGCAGGGGGATAGGAAGGTAGGAACCTCCCGGTAGAGGGCGCGGGCGCTCACGGGTGCATTAGAGTGCGGGAGGAATGTCCGCACTCGGCGTTGCGTGCCAACCTGTGGCCCCAGAGCGTTACCGTACCGTGCCGGCGGGGTCTGACTGTGCACCTGGGTAGGTGTGTGGAGGCGTCAGGTCGACCACAATGCTTCTGTGCGCTCTGCAGGGGCCGTTTAACACCGCTAGGTGGCCACGCACGTTTATGAAGATTGCTTCCAAGTAATTGGTGGAGGTAAGCAAAGCCAACCACCAACACTCGCGCGTACTTGTTTCTATTTTCACTCTTGCAGGTAGACGCTGGCCGTAGCTGCAGGGGCCTCGTCTCTTCTCCTGGGCTTCTTTCTTCAAGGGCTTCTATCTTCCCGGACAGGTCGCAGTCTTCAGGCGAGCTTCTGTCTTTTCTTCAAGTCTTCTTCCAGGACTGGCTGCCGTCTTCAGTGGCGAGCTTCTTCACGAGCTGGCGCAGTGATCCGGCTTCGATGGACCAGCTGTTGGCGACACGGCAGCTCTGCGGGGCCGTGGTCGTCGGGTAGTGGACTGTAGCTTGAGGGTTGTGAAGTCCTGGAGAAGATGCGGGACGAGTTGAATAAAAACACCAGGAGAATCTTGGAACTGCTATTTGGCAGAGTGTTGGTGCGGCAGAGTTTCCTCAGGCATCTGCGGTGTTGTGAATGTGAATGTTTTTGCACTAAGAAAGTGCGTATTAATATTGTGAAATTGCACTGATACAGCCTATGGGGTGTATCAGGTGTTGTCGTGTATGCGCAGTCCGTTTATTTAAGCAAAATACAAATTCGTTCAGATTACATTAGCTGACATTCTTATAAGATAATACAATAGTAAACAGGCATTCTTATAAGACTAATTACAGTAAAAAACGTAAAATAAAGTTTAAAAATAAAAGAGACAACAATAACATTAACGTGAGACACACTGCGCGTAAGCGAGAAAGGGACAACAATATCAATTGTGTGAGACACAAGATAGGAACATTCTCTATACAAATTATCTTAAATCTACACATTAACAAAATATACTACAACTAAGTGAATTATGTATTATTTTACAGCATAGCATAATTCCAACAGGGATTATATTCATAAAATATCTAATACGACAAAAAATAAAACCTAAACTATATTTTGCATAGTGCGAAAAGGACAGCAATAATTCAATATGGTAAAAAATGAGACAAAAGCGTAACTTAGTTTTCTAATAAGAAATAAACAGGAATAAAACTAAGCTATTATTTACAACACTATTTTCAAACAGAACAAAGCAATATTTTCAGTGCATTCCGATTTTTGTGCAGTGTTCCAACTCTGCAAATATATTTCTCTCCTATCTTAAACAAACTAATGTATAAATAATAAAAAAATATGTTGTAATATTAGTGTTCTTTATAGGTACATTAAATTATACTACCAAAAGCTTTTATATCTATTGTCTATGTTGAATCAATCAATAGCTTAACTCAATTAAGAACCAGAAAATACGAACCTCTAAAACAAACCCCAATAATTATCTCTCCTAGAGGATCTTTTCCTTAATTTTTGGGAGAAACCCCTTAGTTGGCAACCAAATCCATGTTATGCTCCAGACCTAAACCGTTCATGTGTTAATAGTTTTAAAAAGTTATTGCAATTTAGTATTTTAAGTTTGAAACTTAAAAGAAGATTTTTTTTTATTAAAAAGACGATTTTTTTAGAGTTATTTGTGAAAGACTTCACATATTAATATTATTAAATATGCAGGTATATATAAACCCATTATATTATCTGTATTTAAAGTTTATTATCAATATTCGTATTATTCGAATTATTCGAATTTATTCGAATAGTGTTTAGTCATTATTCGAATTATTCGAATAGTAAAATTTGTCGAATAATAACATTCCCTAGTGGTAGTCCAATAGACACCGCGTAATATAAAATTCGGTTTATTACCGGTAAATTTCAAATTTAATCGCCGTTGCTCTTAGTACCTTCATATAGTTACCTAAGGCATCGGTTTATGCAAGCGAGGTGGTTGTAACTAGTGCACGTAGAGGGCAGAAGGTGTCCACGAGACTACAACATCAGTGATAAGAGCTGTGTCTACCATACTACCACCTCAGTAAAATGGTTATATTTTCATAGTGTCTCCTAAACAACCACGTCAGTAAATAAATTTTGCTCACCTTTCGAAAACGTTTATGGCTTGTATTATTTTGCGCCACTTCAGAATTTGATTTTATTTACATCAATTATAAATTATAATGAGGAAAGAATAGTAATTATTTAAAAGGAAACTTGTTTTAGATGGCTTACTCAAGTAACAACTAACAACCATATGCCAAGCACTTCTTCTGCTCGAAAGAGAACTTCAGCTGGAGTGTGCTGAGAGAGTGTGGTTAGAACTTAGAAGACGAAAGTGAACATGAATTTAGCGATATTACAATGAATAGGACATAATTTCATGTATAGAAACCGTTGTAGAAATAGTAAAAAATATATTAAATGGCAAGAGATTTAGTGCTGAATCATATTTTGAAAAAACCGAGTATAAAATGGAAGATTGCCAAGGGAGTTGCGCATGACTGTCACTACGCAAGTAACAATTTACCGTCGTACAATAGTTTATAGGGTTTAGGTAAGAATATCCCCCCACCACCACCAGTAGTTCGATCTGTTCCATCAAGTAGTAGATAACTGTTGTATTTGTCCAACAAAAATAAAAAGACAATTGTTGATGTGATTATTTGTAGCCAATTTGCCTTCAGTGCTCTAAGTCAAATAGTGATAATTGTCTAACGAACCTGTGATTTTGAAAGTTTCTAATTTTGAATTGAACCAATGAATAAATCTCATGTTTGCAAGACTTATTACTGTAATTATTCGTTTTAAAATGTACAATGTTAAAATTTAAAATAGTTGGTTTTGATATTTTTTTTATGTCATTAAGATGAAAGGAGAGATTCATACACTGATTTGTGTAAAGTCAATAAAACCTACTTAATGTTGAAAATACAAATTGTTTTTACTATTTCAAGCTCATCTATACTAATATTATAAAGCAGAAGAGTTTGTTTGTTTGTTTGTTTGTTTGAACGCGCTAATCTCAGGAACTACTGGTTCGAATTGAAAAAATATTTTTGTGTTGGATAGTCCATTTATCGAGGAAGGCTTTAGGCTATATATCATCATGCTAAGCTCAATAAGATCGGAGCACCAATCAAGAATGTTTCAAAATCGTTTTTTTTTTCCTTTTGAGAGCTTTCGCTGCGTACGTTGCGGAAACGGTTAAAGTTTCGCTAAAATTATGTATTACAGAATTGTTCCCCTTTAAAAGTTCTAAAAAAAAAAGTCCGCGACTGTATATGTCTATCTTTTAAGATTTGCTCACAATAACCTTTTTATGCTAACCAAATTTGTTCTAAAATTAAGTATAATTTGTCAGGGTGTTTTCATAAAGATGATATTTATTCTTATCCAAGTATCCTTATCCAAATAAATACGTTATTCTTTACAAGCATTTAATTTAGAAGAGATTTGCCGTTTACATAATTTGTAATGAGTATTTTAGAAGATATGGCAGTAACAAAATAATCAGCGCGCAAAACGATGTGCGAGGCGCGGCGGGCAGTCGTGAGTTGGAAGCGCTTCTCCTTCTACGTAAATGAAGTCGTGGGTAAATTTTAGCGATATCCCAAAGTAAATGTTCAAAAAAAGTCGCGGGAAAAAGCTAGTATAACATAAAGAATAGGCTAAAAATCTGATTGGTATGAATAAAATAACTGCATAATTTAATTATGTGAAAATATTTAAGTTAAAATGGTGTCCCGTGTACTACCACGTCAGTACAATCGCAATAAATGAGCCACGTTAGTCGCAGAGGGTTACAAATAATAATTAGCTCTATTTTATTAAAACAGAGTACTTTTTACAGCATATTCCGATTTTTGTGCAGTGTTCCGACTCTCAAAAATGTTTTACCCCAAATTTAAATAAACTGATAAATAAATAATTTTAAAAAATCTGTAATATTATTGTCCTTAAGACATTAAAATGTATTTACAAAAGTTTACCAATATTCGTTTTATTTGAATTATTCGAATAATGGTTAGCCAATATATTCGAAATATTCGAATAGTAAAATTTGAACATACCCTGCCTACATCAACTCTCAACACACTACGCCTGCTTAGTACCAACACCAACACAGTTACCTACCGATCTAGTATCTACCAGGGATGCCTGGAAAATATTATAAGGTCTAATTTTTATAACAACTGAAAGTTAGTCTCTATTCTGTGTCAAGTATCAACTAATGCGCCGCGACACTCACCGCCAAATTCAAGGCATCCGCGGCGCGGGCGGTCTGGCTAAGTAGGTACTACTAAAATTTTGGGAGTATTTGTCCGGAATCCGGAAGGGCGAGGCAATGTCAATGTCATGACAACTCGACAGTCGTGTGTTTGCTTTTCAGTTCTATTCTATTAGCGGAAAGTTCTATTTGAAATGCACTGAATTTTCCCCGGTCTTTTAAATTCCGGACAATATTATAGTGGGACTATAATATTGTCCGGAATTTTACATGATATAAGATTTTTTCTCTGTTTGCCAGATAATAGAATTATCCAATTTGGTGTAGTGTTTTGGACGTGATGAGCTTACCTAAGTACCTATATTTTGGGAGTTACATTCTTATACATTATTTTTTATACATAATTTATGTTTATTCGCAGAAACCGTACATTTTTCCGCGATAAAAAGTAGCCTATGTCCTTCCCCGTCGTCTACTTTACATCTGTGCCAATTTTCTTAAAAATCAGTCCAGTAGTTTCGGATCCTATTCAATGAAAACAAACAAACAAACAAACTTTTCCTCTTCATTATATTAGTACAGAAGATATAGACTAGCTGGTCCCCGCAACTTCGTTTGCATAGAACCAACAAAAACGGATCCCTACTTATTTAAACGGAACCCTTAGATAAAAGTAGCCAAAATTACTGCTTATATAACATCAGCTATCTGCAAGTGAAAGTCACGTGAAAATCAGTCCAGCCGTTTCAGAAATTAGCCGGAATAAGCGGACAGACAGTCGGACAGACAAAAATATAAAAAAAAAACAGATTTTTACTGTTAGTCATATTATAATACTTTCAAATTAAATAATTTAAAATTGCAAACAGACACTTCAGAATGTGTCCATATAAATTTCTAGGATTTCTCTCGATTCCTCGTGGATCCCATCAGGTTTCCACTTTAGTGACTAAAAGACCAATTTTCAATTAAACCTTTTATAACAACAAAATAGTTTTGCAAATAGGTCCATAAATGGCAGATTAATGTCCAAAAGATATCCGTAAAATAAAAGTATTCGCTTTATTCGTATTATTCGAATGTTCAAAAGTCTCCGTGTTGGTGTAAAATAGTATAAGTACCTTTTATATGTGATGATGTATGGTGTGATGGTGGTGGTGATGATGATGATGATTACTCTTATTGACATGGTGGCATATGCTTGCAGTTCTTTAAACAACGCCGAAATCCCCAAACATGTATCTATAAGGTGTCAGGAGTTCCGTTCTGTACTTTTGGATCCAGGGTATACCTTGGAACAAAATGCTACTTTTTGGTAGCATATGCTTAGACTACTTCAGAAAAAGTTGAAATCATCATATGTATCCATATTAATTTCTAGGAGTTCCCTCGATTCCTCATGGATGCCATCACCAGGTCACCACTTTTTTCAAAACGAGACCAACTTGGGAACTTGGGTTTATACCCTTTACATCAAAAAAAGAATTTTGAAAATCGGTACACAGACGGCGGAATTATCGAAACCTAATGTAACCGCACACGAGAGACTCACATAACGCGGCAAAGTTACGGGCAACAACTAGTCCTTTAGAACATGATGAAAGATAAATGTAATTGTAATACAAAACAAACAAAGGATCCAGCAGCAACCAATAGCTGAGCATCTCACAATATGGTGGTCTCTGATTGGCTCATTCGTATCGGATCAACAAGTACTGAAACGTCAAAAAGGTGGATTTGTATAAAACTGGCGTAATTATTATTATTACTTTCGCTGACACTGTTGGCTCCAAACGGAGCCACATGGGGACGGTGAAAACGCAATGGATCAACAAATACTGCCCGGATCAACAAGTGAAAACGGATCAACATTTTACTACCTATATGGCACGAATGATCAACATAGTGCGGAAAGGGATATCTATATATATATATATATATATATATATATATATATATATATATATATATATATATATATATTCTAATTACATATATTCTAATTATTATAAACAATTTTAGGAATGAGAATGAAGATAATAGGGAATATGCATGTATTTTTTTTATTTTTTTAAACGTTTCTACTGGTTATAACATTACCAAATATATATATAACACATCAAAAACATTATCCATTAAGCTGGAAAAAATGTTTAAAAATCACTATAAGTTTTGCGCGGTTTAAACACGCCATTTTCGCGGGCTTGGGTTGTGACGTCATCGTACACGAAAAAGACAGTTGACAGATAAAATCATAGACGAGTCAGAGCTTAAAATTCAATTTAACGTCAGTCATGTCATTGTCACGAAAGACAGCGTCGTGTAGCGTGACGTCACACGCGCGTCACCATTGGTCGCGACTCGCGACCAATGGTGACGCGTTTCACAATTTTAAATATCCCGGGCTGATTTTGCATTTTTTATATATTTTTTTTCGGCTTAAATAGGAACTAAATTTTAAAAAAATCCTTTTAGTTATAATGTGACGACAATAAAGAACAGGGAAAAAAATATTTCAGGCAAATTAAATTTTTATGCATATTCCCTATACTTATGGAGATAGAAATTAAATAAGTGTTAAATTGTGAAACTAATTAAACTTAAGAACACTGTACATCAATTTCTCGTAAATAAACGATATTATTATTATTATTTAGTCTATTCATAATACTGTAAGTTGTGACTGCTATTAGGGTTGTCACTAAATCAGGATTTCATTAGTTGATATTTTGTATGTAAAAAAATGAGTAAGGAAGTTTGGGACTACCATGAACATGAATATGAATATTTTTATAGAGTAAACAAACCATGCTTGCTTAGTAAGTCTTAACTGGTACAGGTTGTATCGAACAAATGTCGAATATAAAACCTCTTTTCCTACAATCTTATGGGTATCTAGCAAGTAATCGAATCATAATATTATTATGTTTGAAAAACGAACTTTTCTGTTTCTATACGCTCAGTACTTTATGAACACATACTATGGGGGACGCCATATCAAGTTTTTGCCCCGGTTCGAAAAAGTCGTGGATCCGCCACTGCACAAAGGCTAAGTAAAATATTGATATTCCGATGTTTTATGCTGGTTTATATGGGCTTAGTACTGTAATTAGTGATTCGTACTTGTCACCAACACGAAAGTTTACACGTTGGAGTTAGTAAAAGGTATTAGTGACCAGACATTCGAAATGGAACGACGCCGTCTGATTTTGTGCAGTGTATTTATACATTATTTTAATACTAGCTGTTGCCCACGACTTCGTCCGCGTCAATTTGTTATTATGATCGCCATAAAAAAGGTTATCTTAAAAGATAGACATATACTGTCGCGGACATTTTTTAGATCATTTAAAGAAAACTCAAAACTCAAACTTATTTTTTTTTTATTTCCATGTAGGTTATAATTTAACGCTTATAGAATTGTCCTACATGATGCCTACCACCGGTTCGGAAACTAGCCCGGCGAGAAGAACCGGCGTAAGAAACTCGCAAAGAGGAACTCGCCACGACACAGGGAATTCCTAGTGTAGAGACCAGAGGTATACTAAAGGATTTTATGTAACTTTTGAAACAATAAAGATTATTATTATTATTATTATATATGTAATATATGTCAAAAGAAGTTTACATATTATATATTATATACTAGCGACCCGCCCCGGCTTCGCACGGGTACAATACTGATACTAATACTACAGATAACATAATGTCTTTAAACCTCTAACAAAACGGGTGAAATTTAGTCAAAACAAACAGAAACAAATTAATATAGGTACCTACTAATACTTAATGAAATAAGTAAGTGGGTATACTTTTATCGTATGAAATACCTACACTTTTCAAAACTAACAATACAACAATCACTAAATAAATAGTTACCTACTCAAGTATCTATCCATCATAGTTACAACGAACACAAAACAAAAAAATTACTCATAGATCTAAACTCGCACGCCTTGGCGACGACGCGACGCCCACTTCGCAACGGGCCGTGCAGCGGAAATCGTAATATTTTAATTTCGCCATAACTTCAAAACCAAACATCCAATTTTAATCATTAAAAGACCAAATATTATCTACATAAACTGTACTTAGTGATGAAATAATTTATTTTGATAAGGATTAATAGCATGAGTAAAATAAACGCGTTTAAATGTAGTCCAAAAAAAATTCAAGATTTCTAAATAAAAAAATGGTTGTTGTGCCTCACTCGACATAGATAGGTATAGTGTGTCGCGGACTTTTTTGTAGATATTTATAAGATCTACAATTAATTAGAACATTTTATGGTTCTATCTTTTATAGTTTAGGCAGCGTACGCAAAATAAGTAACTTTTCTGGTTGATTTTTTACACCTTGTGTCCGAAAAACCCAAATATCTTACGGAACCCTATTTTTTTCCAAAATAAAATTTTGCCTATGTTACTCGTGGATAATGTAGCTTTCGAATGGTGAAATAATTTTTGAAATCGGTCCAGTACTTTTTGAGCCTATTCATTACAAACAAACAAACAAACAAACAAACAAACAAACAAACAAACAAACAAACAAACATACAAACAAAGTTTTCCTCTTTATAATATTAGTATAGAAAAAAAAATATTTAAAAAATAGACTTTTGTAAAAACCGCCGATAACACTATTCGCCATGTTGGTTGTTAGATTTATCTGTTTTGTGACGTCATTCTAGTACTATTTGTAATCTTAATTACTTTAACTGTAACTTTTAATTACTCTCTTGGATCTTCGGTTGCTAGCTCTTTTAATAGAAGAGAAGAATGGCCCAGTTTATCTCTGCGCAGTAACCACTGTCTTATCCACAAATGTTTTTCTTTTAATGCTTGTCCTTAAATTATTATCTATTACTAATATTATAAAGCTAAAGAGTTTGTTCGTTATTTTGAACGCGCTAATCTCATTAACTACTGGTTCGAATTGAAGAAATGTTTTTTTGTCGGATATTCCATTTATCGAGGAAGGCTTTAAGCTATATAACATTTACGCTCCTACCAATAGAAGCGAAGCATCAGTAAAAAATGTTGCAAAAACGGGTAAAATTATTCATATTTGAGAGCTTCCGTTGAATGAGCTGCGTAAACGGTTCAAGTTACCCAAAAAATATGTATGAAAGTATTATTACTTTCATACATATTTTTTGGGTAACTTGAACAATTTAAAAAAGAAAAACATTTGTGGATAAGACAGTGGTTACTGCGCAGATATAAACTGGGCCATTCTTCTCTTCTGTTAAAAGAGCTAGCAACCGAAGATCCAAGAGAGTAAATAAAAGTTACAGTTAAAGTAATTAAGATTACAAATAGTACTAGAATGACGTCACAAAACAGATAAATCTAACAACCAACATGGCGAATAGTGTTATCGGCGGTTTTTACAAAAGTCTATTTTTTAAATATTTTTTTTTATATAATATATAATATGTAAACTTCTTTTGACATATATTACATATATAATAATAATAATAATAATCTTTATTGTTTCAAAAGTTACATAAAATCCTTTAGTATACCTCTGGTCTCTACACTAGGAATTCCCTGTGTCGTGGCGACCAGTCTCTTTCATCATGTACAATATAATAATAATAATCTTAGATTGTAAAGATAAGTATGACAACAGTTTGTAGTATTTATGCCTGCTATCTTAGAGCGTCAAGACATGTATAACAACAGTTTACAGTAATTTTGTCTGCTATAATAATACGAAAAAGAAAAAAAATAAGGTTACTTTACCAACACAATGTAACCAATTTACCGCAGTAGACACAGGATATTATTACAGTAATATGAGTAACGATAGTAGTGTATGTCAATGGACGTGTGTGTGTCTGTATATGGCCTAAGCCCATGTATGCAAAGGATTTGCTGCCTAAGGCTAAGCGCGTACCACGATTTTTTTGATGTGCGATTATTTTCGTCGATGCGTCGCAAGTGGGTCGAAAATCGGCTTTCATAGACATAGAAATGAAATCTCGAAAGTGATAGATTTTTTGATGGATATTGCTTCAGTTTAGTATTACTATGTAGAAAATTAAGTTTGAGATAATTTGGCCCAAAAATGAGGAAGTAATATTTTTTTTACGAAAAACTTGTATGGAGCCTGTCCACGCCGAGATGCACAATTATTGATAATTAGTTAATTACTTGCCGTATTTACTTAGAATAAAAGATTGCTAACCTTGTGAACGTAGTTGGTAATAATAATCATGGCCGTCTGCCGGCTGCCGGCAGACTTCTCCTTCTTCGCCTGTCATAGATAAGACAGGCGTAGACATCCTGGGGGGCCGTTGGAGACTGGGCTCCAACACTTCTGCTGCTGACGCAGGAATGACGCACATCCAGTGTAAGGGAGGCATATTCTTCCTTCAACAGCACCAGATCTTCCACTTGAGCGGACGATCAATCCTTTGCCCATTTGGTTCTCGAGGCCGTGGTAGGCGGTGTCGGTACAGACATCAACGGGCGGCCAATTAAAAATTCCCAGGAGTCAAAGGATTAAGGTCAGTAGGATTTGATGATAAAGCAGATATAGGTCGGTAGTTGAGGATTATCTCTATATGTGCAAACAATTTAAAGAAAGTTAAAGAAGCATGTACTGCTATACATTTTAAGTGATATTTGGCGCAACGCCTGATTCCCAAATCCCACCAAAGTGAGGCATAAGGAGATGAAAACATAAATTTTACGCCTTCGTTGGTTACGTGTGAATCGAATGTCGACTGGATCGCATAACTTTACCTAACTCGTATTTCACGCCTACGAAGTTTTTCCCATTGTCGCAGTATATTACTGCCAGTTTCCGCGTCTAGATACGAACCTGCGTAGGCATGAAAGGAAGGCATCAGTGCTAAGGTCGCTAACGACTTCTAAATGAATGGATTGGTTACAAGGCATACAAACACGCATAAATATACCTTGGTTATATGGTTACGACGTCCCTTTTAGAAGAAATCATAAAGGGCCCAACAAAATGGACACTACATTGATTAAAAGGAAGATCTGGACAAGTTCTTACTAAAGGTAAATCTCCCATTTTAGGTTGTAAGGTCTGGCCACGCAAATGACACAAATCTGTGCTTCAACAACCATATTATGTGAAGACATTGGTGCCTTTAATGTTACACCAACTGATATAGAAAATATTCCAAAGATATATATCAACTAATGAAGGAAATTATAACGTGTTGAATAATATTATAAATGAAGATAGGGATTTGAGAATGTGCGAGCAATATTAATATTAAGATCATGATCGCAATTCAATTGGCAGAGGTTGTCATTATGATAAGGGACCAAATTTAATTAAAACAGAGAAGAACTAGCATCTTGAAATTAATTGGAAAAGAGCTAGAGAGTATCTTGAGAAAATACCCGAGAACAAACACCCATATCTTCAAGTGATATGGAAGAAGACCCGGAAGTATCTTTACGTGATATGGAAGAAGACCCGGAAGTATCTTGAAGTGACACCTCAGAGTCAGGACTGATATCACGCAAAGCTTGTCCTAGTGATGTTGAAAGGTTAGACCCGAAATTATCTTGTATTGGTTTGAAATGGGGGAATCTAGACTTATCTTCACATGACACTTCATGACAAAGTGGGAACTTGGGGGACCTAGAAGCATCTTCACATGACACTTCAGGACAAAGTGTAAAATTGGGGGACCTATGAGCATCTTCACCTGACACTTCAGGACAAAGTGGGAATTTGGGGGATCTATAAACATCTTCACCTGACACTTCAGGACAAAGTGTAAAATTGGGGGACCTATAAACATCTTCACATGACACTTCTGGACATAGTGGGACATTGGGGGACCTAGAAGCATCTTCACATGACACTTCAGGGCATTGTGGGACATTGGGGAACCTAGAAGCATCCCGAAGTGATACCTCAAGGGAATGATGGGACCTAGAAGTATCTTGAAGTGATACTTCATTGGATTGATTGATATCTTGAAGTGATACTTCATGGGGTAGGTTGACGTCTTGAAGTGACATCAAAGAATTGGAGCCAGAAGAATCTTGAAGTGATACTTCATGGGGTAGGTTGACGTCTTGAAGTGACATCAAATAATTAGACCTAGAAGTATCTTGAAGTGATACTTCATTAGATAGGCTGATGTCTTGAAGTGACATCAAATAATTAGACCTAGAAGTATCTTGAAGTGATACTTCATTGGATAGGCTGATGTCTTGAAGTGACATCAAATAATTAGACCTAGAAGTATCTTGAAGTGATACTTCATTGGATAGGCTGATGTCTTGAAGTGACATCAAATAATTAGACCTAGAAGTATCTTGAAGTGATACTTCATTGGATAGGCTGATGTCTTGAAGTGACATCAAATAATTAGACCTAGAAGTATCTTGAAGTGATACTTCATTAGATAGGCTGATGTCTTGAAGTGACATCAAATAATTAGACCTAGAAGTATCTTGAAGTGATACTTCATTGGATAGGCTGATGTCTTGAAGTGACATCAAATAATTAGACCTAGAAGTATCTTGAAGTGATACTTCATTGGATAGGCTGATGTCTTGAAGTGACATCAAATAATTAGACCTAGAAGTATCTTGAAGTGATACTTCATTGGATAGGCTGATGTCTTGAAGTGACATCAAAGAATTGGACTTAGAAGTATCTTGAAGTGATACTTCATGGGATAGGTTGATGTCTTGAAGTGACATCAAAGAATTGGACTTAGAAGTATCTTGAAGTGATACTTCATGGGATAGGTTGATGTCTTGAAGTGACATCAAAGACTTGGGCCTAGAAGTATCTTGAAGTGATACTTCATGGGGTAAGTTGACGTCTCGAAATGACATCAAAGAATTGGACTTAGAAGTATCTTGAAGTGATACTTCATGGGATAGGTTGATGTCTTGAAGTGACATCAAAGACTAGGCATCCGTATCTTGAAGCGATAGCGGAGAACAAACATCACAGTTTGCCTTTGGCTGGTTAGCAGAGCCAGCTGTTAAAAGGATGGATGGGACAGAATTATTATTATCTTGAACAGTAGGGCCAGCTACTATCCATCCTAATTTAGTTTCTTGAAGAATAGGTTTATTTGGACCTAATTTAATTTTATTGGGACAAAGAATGTCAAAGAATATGTCTGCACCTAACAAAATATCTATTTCGGAGGGTTCATGAAATGAAGGGTCAGCAAGTTCTAGATTACCGGGTAGATTTAAATTTTGAATGTCGACTTTGGTTTTTGGAATAGTACCCGTTATCTTAGGTATAACTAAACAATTAATGTTTACACTGAAAGGTCTTACACATGACTTTACTAAAATACTACATCTTTCAGACACTGGACATGTAATATTACTTACACCAGAAATATTGAAACTACCAATTTTTTTTTAAACTACTCCTAATTTTCGTTTTAGGTCACCAGTGATAAAAGACACCTGGCTTCCCGTGTCTAACAGCGCGCGAGCAAGATAAGTGCGATTGGTTTCTTTGTTAATAATTTTGACTCGAGCTGTACACAGTATGACTTGGCCTGGTGATGTCGCTGGTAGACTTATTGGATTAATACAAGTTAATGTGGTGTTCTCAACAACCCTATTGTTAACTGTATTTTTGTTTTTATGTAAATATGTATTATGTTTTTCTTGACAGATGCGGCATCAACCTTTCAAGGGGCATTCTGCTACCGCGTGACCAAAACGTAAGCAGTTGATACATAAATGAAGTTTTGAAACTACATAAATTCTATCGTCTACACTCATTGTTTTGAACTTGTGACATTGATGGACAAAATGGTTTAATTTATTACAAACAAGACAAGAACCCTTTTTGGAAACCTCCGAAACGAGAAATGATTTTATGTTTTTATTAAAATTGCCATTGCCTTTATTGTTATTATTAGATTTAATATTATTAATTTTATTGTCATAATAATTATTGGTTGTACTTCTACTTTCTAATGTATTCGCTCTATTTTGAATAAATGTTTTAAAATCTTTAAGTGTGGCCATTTGTGAAATATGTCCTTTATAGTCTTCCCACTTGACACTGCTTACGGGATCTAATTTGGCTGAGACTAAGAATAAAACTAAAGGGTCCCACCCCGTCGTGGAAATATCAAGACTATTAAGCGCACTTAAATTTTTAAAAACTTGATCACCTAAATACCTAAGGGCACTAAATGATTCCTTCTGAATTGGGTTTAAATTTACAATCGCCTTCAAATGATTATTTACTAAAATGTTTTTATTGTTGTATCTTTCACATAAATGTAGCCACGCAAGTTCATAATTATTAGCGGAAAAATCTATAGATTTAATAGTTACAGAGGCGCTTCCTTGTAACGAATGCCTTAAATAATGAAATTTGTTAATCGGTGAAATCGCATCATTCTCATGTATTAATGACTTGAACGAGTCACGGAACTCTAACCACTTTGTATAATTACCATCAAAGGTAGGTAGATTAATAGTCGGTAGCCGTACTGGCATACTTCCACCACTCACATGACAACAATTAGACTGATGCGACTTCTCAGACCCATGTTCAGAATTTTTATCGTTTGCTGAAAATGTGTCAATTATTAACTGTGCATAAGCTATTTGAGTAACAAATTCCTTCTCGGTAATTTCACGCTGATTTATTTGTTCCTCAAAATTATCTGAAAGCTCCTCTATTTCGGTTTGTATTATATCGAAGTTTGAAAATAATTCCTGAACTTGAGATAATCTCAAACTCAATTCCTTTATTTGTAAATTTGAATAAGTAGTTGAGGTGTTAAAAACTTGTACGTAATTTTTAAAATTAGTTAACCTAGCTCGAACAATTCCACGTTTCTTAGTTAAGATTTTTACTTGTTCACCACTAGAATCCGAATTTTGTACGTTTAAAGCCATCATAGGACTTTTAGATCTTGTTTTCGATTCACTTTCAGACATTGCAAATTCACGACAAACTTTTTATAAAATGAAAGGTCTGACCGTTTTCGATCCAGCCGCAATCGACTCACTCCACTGCGTGCCGGCGCGAAGCACACTCGCCCGTCGCGATTATTGCTAGCGGAGGCCGAGGGCGCCCGCGCCGCTCCAACGCACGCCGGCCGGCGGCGAAACGATTTGTGATCGGCGACCCCACCGGGCGCTGAAATATTCGGCACAAAGGCTATGAAATAACAATAAAGCAATAGCTTAAAGAATCGGGGTATAATGCGATTAAATTATACGTAAAGAAATTTCACAAATAATGATAACCTATAATTTCAATATGGCGATGTCCGCCTCGTAAAGTTGAAATTTCTTTTTAAGAGTACGAATTATGTTAAAGACGACTTTGGAAAAGGGAAATTTTATGATATAACAACACAAAATACAGAATAATGTTACAATTCCAATGTGTATGTTAAAATAATATGTTAGGTGCGATTTTAGATACCTTTGGGAAAAAAAATATGGCGCCGACAGTACAACAAAGGCGTCGACTTTGTATTTGAAATTCACAAATTATAT
This sequence comes from Glaucopsyche alexis, assembly GCA_905404095.1. Taxonomy (NCBI): domain Eukaryota; kingdom Metazoa; phylum Arthropoda; class Insecta; order Lepidoptera; family Lycaenidae; genus Glaucopsyche; species Glaucopsyche alexis. The sequence continues at coordinate 3,684,754 of FR990063.1, read as the reverse complement.
GTTATGCACCACGGAATGAACAATACAAATAGGATTGGAATGGGAAATAGGTACGGCAATTACTTGGGAAATGCAAAATATGCATACCTTTGTTTTAAGACCGGCCCGCGTCTATGTACTTACGACACATTTTCAACGCACGCCAATTCACGAAGGATTCGATTATCTGTCTCGGTCGCCACTAATTGTCCACGCCGAGATGCACAATTATTGATAATTAGTTAATTACTTGCCGTATTTACTTAGAATAAAAGATTGCTAACCTTGTGAACGTAGTTGGTAATAATAATCATGGCCGTCTGCCGGCTGCCGGCAGACTTCTCCTTCTTCGCCTGTCATAGATAAGACAGGCGTAGACAGAGCCAATATGAAAAATTCAATTATTTCAAAAACGGCAAGTTTAACCGTAATATCGTGACAGATGGTTATAGTACCAATTATTCATAATTTTTTGGCATACATCATATGACGGTTTTAGCTGCTCTTTTTTTTTTTTTTTAATCATCGATATTTTTGCAAAAAAAGTCACCCTGTATTATTGCAATATTCGATAGTGTTACTATTAAGGAACAATTTCTGGAAAGTAATGGTATACGGCAAACTTGAGGAAAGCGTCGAATTTTAATAAACTCCTTCATATTTTGAACAAATGTATGAACAATTATATAAAATGCTAAAATTAAGCACTTTCCTTAACTTTCTCACATATAGTTACTTCCCAGCAATTGTTATTTACTAGCAAGACTATCGAATGCTGCAATAATATAGGGTGACTTTTTTTCAAAATTAACGGATTCGAATCCTAACCAAGGATGATGACTTGATAATGCAGTTATATTCGTCGTACACTGTGAAGTGAAGGAAAATTATGTCAGAGTAATTGATTCCCAAAAATACTAGATTTATAACTTTTTTATAAAAAAATTCTATGAAGCCAATGAGAAAAATCCAATTATCTTCAAAACGGCAAGATAAATCCTTATATCCTTACATGCTGTTATAGTACTATTAATTCGTGTTTTTTTTACACAGTTCATGAAAAGAACCGTTTCATTTGCCATTTTTTTAAATCACCGAAATATTAATTTTAAGAAAAAAAGTCACCCTGTATTAATGCACCATTCGATAGTCTTGCTAGTAAAGAACAATTTCTGGGAAGTAATGGTATACGGCAAATGAGAAAGTTGAGGAAAGAACTAAATTTTAGCATTTTATATTATTTTTCATACATTTGTTCAAAATATGAAGGAGTTTATTAAAATTCAACACTTTCCTCAAGTTTGCCGTATACCATTACTTTCCAGAAATTGTTCCTTAATAGTAACACTATCGAATCGTGCAATAATACAGGGTGACTTTTTTCAAAAATTTCGACGATTTAAAAAAAAAGAGCAGCTAAAACCGTCATATGATGTATGCCAAAAAATCATGAATTATTGGTACTATAACCATCTGTCAGGATATTACGGTTAAACATGCCGTTTTTGAAATAATTGAATTTTTCATGTTGGCTCCATACAAGTTTTTCGTAAAAAAAATATTACTCCCTCATTTTTGGGCCAAATTATCTCAAACTTAATTTTCTACATAGTAATACTAAAATGAAGCAATATCCATCAAAAAATCTATCACTTTCGAGATTTCATTTCTATGTCTATGAAAGCCGATTTTCGACCCACCGTGCGTCGTGCGATTATTTACAAAATAATCGCACATATGCGCGTATTAGATATGGAGATATACTATAGAGGTATAGGTATATATCGGTGAAGTATTGTACTTAAGTCTGATTTGGTTTCGTAAGTTCCGTTAAATATTTGGCAACACCAATATTAATACCGTTTCGAGTTTTAAATGTTATTTATTAGGTAAACCTTAGTTAAGATTCGTTGATGTAATTATAATAATATTAAAGTGTGAAGACTAAATGTTACATATAAAAAATGGTCTGTGACAACTGTAGCAACCCTGAGGCCTATAAAAAGGCGAGACAGACCCAGTCGGTCTCTTACACGGGAAGCCGATTCAGGTGATGTTACTTACTTATTGCTTTGTCATTGCTCTAATCATAAGATACTGTGTTTAATATTATTTGATATTGTTTGTGTTTAATATATTGTTTTCTAATAATTAATTATTATAATATTATTGTGAATAAATAGTATTGTTCACGACATTCGTTTCCTTTAGTCGATGTATGGTTTATACCTAGCTGTTAGCACACGTTCCTTTTAAATCTGAATAGCAATAAATAATAGTTCCGAAATGTAATGTTAGATTAATAGTGTTTTGCAAATAGAAAATGAGTATTTTAATAAATAATCCTATCCACGTGTTTTTGTTATTTCTGAATTAATAAATAATGTTGATTTATCTCTTTGTTTTGTATTTTGAACTGTGATGATCCTTATAGAAAATGGTATATTTATATCTACCTACCTTTAATTTCTGGGGTAGGTTAAGATAAATGTATTTGCCATAACAATTACATATCCAAATTGAAATATCAGTAAATAACATATTAATATCACATAATAACTAAATACTACTTTTAATTAATAAAATATTATGTCGGTATCTGACCTGACAATAATTTAGTTGAGGTACATAGTTTTATTAGGTTGACCTTTAGAATAGGCAACCATTCTAGAATCAATCCTTTAATTTTAGGTTAGGGTTCTACCCTAATCTGATACGCGCACAGACAAATAAACCCATACGCTGCATTTCTGCGACAAAATAAACGCACTACAAAAAATCGTGGTGCGCGCTCCTCCTAACTTTAATTTACAGCGATTTATTTTCCATTTAGGAAATCTATGTGGACGCTCATCGATCTCTATGTTTGACATTGCAGTCTTGTGGAACTTTAAAGTACATATCGCAGCTGTTTGGTTTTTCTTCTGATAAAATCATGATGGGTATATTCAAATTACCTGCAACTGCAAACTTCTTTTGACATATATACCTAGTTTTTCGCCTTTATGAGTTTTGGTGTGTGCAATCAAATGATGTCTATGTGCAAACTTCTTTGGACATATATCGCAGCTGTATGGTTTTTCGCCTGTATGAGTTCTGGTGTGTGCTATCAAATGATTTCTACGTCGAAACTTCTTTTGACATATATCGCAGTTGTATGGTTTTTCGCCTGTATGAGTTCTGGTGTGTACATTCAACTGACCTTTTTCTGCAAACTTCTTTTGACATACATCGCAACTGTATGGTTTTTCGCCTGTATGAGTTCTGGTGTGTACATTCAATTGACCTTTTTCTGCAAATTTCTTTAGACATATATCGCAGCTGTATGGTTTTTCGCCTTTATGAGTTCTGGTGTGTACATTCAACTGAACTTTTTCTGCAAACTTCTTTAGACATATATCGCAGCTGTATGGTTTTTCGCCTGTATGAGTTCTGGTGTGTGCTATCAAATGATATCTACGTCGAAACTTCTTTTGACATATATCGCAGTTGTATGGTTTTTCGCCTGTATGAGTTCTGGTGTGTGCAATCAAATTATGTCTATGTGCAAACTTCTTTTGACATACATCGCAGCTGTATGGTTTTTCGCCTGTATGAGTTCTGGTGTGTACATTCAACTGACCTTTTTCTGCAAACTTCTTTAGACATATATCGCAGCTGTATGGTTTTTCGCCTCTATGAGTTCTGGTGTGTACATTCAACTGACCTTTTTCTGCAAACTTCTTTAGACATATATCGCAGCTGTATGGTTTTTCGCCTCTATGAGTTCTGGTGTGTACATTCAACTGACCTTTTTCTGCAAACTTCTTTAGACATATATCGCAGCTGTATGGTTTTTCGCCTGTATGAGTTCTGGTGTGTGCTATCAAATGATCTCTACGTCGAAACTTCTTTTGACATATATCGCAGTTGTATGGTTTTTCGCCTGTATGAGTTCTGGTGTGTGCAATCAAATTATGTCTATGTGCAAACTTCTTTTGACATACATCGCAGCTGTATGGTTTTTCGCCTGTATGAGTTCTGGTGTGTACATTCAACTGACCTTTTTCTGCAAACTTCTTTAGACATATATCGCAGCTGTATGGTTTTTCGCCTGTATGAGTTCTGGTGTGTACAGTCAAATGGCCGCTTTGTACAAACATCTTTTGACATATATCGCAGTTGTATGGTTTTTCGCCTATATGAGTTCTGGTGTGTACATTCAAATGACCTCTACCTGCAAACTTCTTTTGACATACATCGCAGCTGTATGGTTTTTCGCCTGTATGAGTTCTGGTGTGTACATTCAACTGACCTTTTTCTGCAAACTTCTTTTGACATACATCGCAGTTGTATGGGTTTTCGCCTATATGAGTTCTGGTGTGTACATTCAAATGACCTCTACCTGCAAACTTCTTTTGACATACATCGCAGCTGTATGGTTTTTCGCCTGTATGAGTTCTGGTGTGTACATTCAACTGACCTTTTTCTGCAAACTTCTTTAGACATATATCGCAGCTGTATGGTTTTCCGCCTATATTATGAGTTCTGGTGTGTGCAATCAAATGATGTCTATGTGCAAACTTCTTTTGACATACATTGCAGCTGTATGGTTTTTCGCCTGTATGAGTTCGGGTGTGTTTATTCAAATTAGCTCTATCTGCAAACTTCTTTTGACATATGACACAGCTGTATGGTTTTTTGCCTGTATGAATTCTTGCGTGTCTGTTTAATTCACACTTACGTACAAAATCCTTTTGACAAAGCTTGCAGCTGAATTTTTTGTCATTTAAATGTTTTGTTAATTCGATGTCGCAGCTAGACGGTTTCTCACCTCCATGTCTTTTTGTGTGTGCAAATAAATTGCTTTCATGTTTAAATGTTTTGTGGCAAATACGACAAGTGTATAGTTTGTCACCCATATGAGTCCTGATGTGCCGTATCAATCGGCTTCTGTATCTAAACGTCCTCGAACAAACGTCACAGCTGAGCCGTTTCCTGTAACAGCCGGAGTGTGTCTCACTGGCGTGGTCTCGGCCCTCGCAGTCATTTGTGTTGTCTCGCTCGACGTCGTGTCCGTTACCTAAAGGAACGTTATGTTATTAAAATGTTGACTGTGTCACAGTTAACGTTAGTAAGAGACATGAGTGTAACTGTGTGAAAAACGAAACTACGGCTTGTTTTGTTACATCTACATATTTCATTAGTCCTAACTCCTAAATTCTGAAATAAATGAGATACCTATATGACCAATCCACTGAAAAACTCTAAAATAATTCAATTTCAAATATGCAAAACAAGAAAAAGTGCGTGTGTCAGGTCCCACGCACGACTGGAGTTTACTCCAAAAAGTAAAATTTGGTGTGCAATGCAAAGTAAGTGCACTAAAACATAAAAACACTCTGTAGTGTGTACATAGCGTAGTTTTATAACCTTTTTATATATTCTTTAGTCTATACTAACAATTTAATAAACAATAAAAGAAATCAATGTATTTCCTTTTTGAGAACATAATAAGATACGCTGTGTAATGTATTCCATCTCATTCTTTTGCACGTTCGATCCTACAGACATATATGTTGGAGTTTCAAATAGATGTCGCAGATTTCAATCGATTATAAATCACAAAGCCACCAATTATTGTCACTTTCCGTTTTGTCAACGCGCACAAGTAACACATGGCGCAGGCGCCATACACCTCTATCTGTGGACTCGTGTGTCTACGTGTGCGGTGTGAAGCGTCCAGTTCAGTGGATTGGTTTTTTGAAGGCGGTTCTCTTTTTTGTTAAAAAGAAAGACGTTTCTTACTTTTTAGTGATAGTATAATTATAGTACCTATCACTGAAATCTAAACTTAATATTATAAAGCTGAAGAGTTTGTTTGTTTGTTTGTTTATTTGTTTGTTTGTTTGTTTGTTTGAACGCACTAATCTCAGGAACTACTGGTTCGAATTGAAAAAATATTTTTGTGTTGGATAGTCCATTTATCGAGGAAGGCTTTAAGCTATATAACATTACGCTGCGACCAATAGCAGCGAAGTATCAGTGAAAAATGTTGCAAGAAATAGGGCAAAATATGAATAATAAATTATTGGACAGATTTTAATGATTTTTTTGTGTGTTCAACTGGATTCGAGAATGGTTTAGATTTTTTTTAGCCCTTTTTATGGGCCTTCTTGTACCCCCAACCACAATTCAATTCAGGTCAGGACAATTTTTAGCCTATCACATTTTTACATTAATATTACTTTTTAATTTTGTTATACATTTTTATTGTATCTTTATTCTATCCACTTTCTATTGTGTTTTTTGTCTTTATTCATACATGATTTTTATTACATTATCTTTACATTATTCGTTTTATTTAACCATTCTACTTTACATTTCTATATATTGCTTAAGATTCTAATTTGTATAGTCTTATATATTTATATATGTTACATATCATTTCTTTGTCCTTTCCCATTACATTAATTTGTATATGTTGTATTATTTAGTTACTTATTACAATTGTTATCACTTTTCTTATTATCTATTGTATTTATTTTACATTTACTATCTATTACAGATACCTTCATCAGTACTGAAAGTTTGCAGGGTCTGGCAAGTCCAGCTCGGAACGCCCGTCTCGAAGAGAGAACTTTTGCACCAAATTATACAGTATAATAATCTGTTTTGCAATGTTTAGTGTTCAGCCATAGCGAGTATCTACTTATAGTGCCAGCTGATACTTATATTTACGCTTAATTTCCAATGCATTGTGCTGTCAAAGATTGATTTTTGCTTATACCATATATGCTGCCTTATGTAACCATAATCATATTATAGATGCAAGATGATTTTTTTTTTTCACATAATACATTTACAAACTTCACCTATCTACATTCCTGCGTAATTGCAGTTTATTAAACACACTTAATATAATGCAATTTCTATTAGTAGACCTCTGTTGGCAGCTAGTCGGAAATAAATTAAGTCATTTATTTTAGATTTTAGGAGTAAGGACTAATCATTAGTATACTCTACAAGATTTAACATCTCTGATAAATGGTTTCCGCGCCGTGTCCAAATAGCATCAGTAGTTTTTGAGAAAATCGACATAAATATAGGTATGCATTCATATTTCATACGTTTACATACAAACTACAAACATACAGGTTAACCGTTAAACTGAGAACCTTAAAAAGATACATACATTTTACAAACAAACACAAAGGTCAATCTGAGAACCACCTTGTTTTGAAGTCGGTTAAAAATGAATAACTATTTCTCCTCCTGGCTACGCTATAACTTCAGAACGACGGGACCGAATTGAATAATTTAGGTCTTGAAATGATTGTGGAAGTTGGGAAGGTTTTAAGGGCGAGAAATATTGAAATGTGACGTCACCATGAGCGCGTGTCTGTGACTCTGAACCCGGGCTCGTCAAATTATTTCACATTATTCTAGAATTATTAACGTACTTATACATTTTTATATATTATTTATCTAATACTTATTCATAATATGATGTATTTTATCGGCATTTTACTACCTGGTATTAATAAATATATCTTTATTTTATGTAATTATATAGTATCCCATATTGTTTTTTATGACTTATACTCGTATGATGCTGCTAGTGTGTATCTGTCAGTCGCCGGACAACAACGAGGTACCCACAGAATACCAGGGGTTACGGTGTAGTTGAGTACTATGCCGCGACTGTACACCTGAGTGGAGTCCTTTTCGACTGTCGCTGTTCGCATTGCACTGCCTTAGACCTGTTCTTTATTATTATTATTATTATTTGTTATCTGGGTATTTTTTGTTGTTTGTTAATATGTATAATCTATGTTTTCTCTTCTATGTGGTTAGGCAAAAATCCGTTGTATTTCAGTCATTTGTAATGTTATCGTGATTATTTAAGTTTAGCGTTTCGATTTTTTGTGTTACTGTAGTGTAATGTGACTGTGTTTGTTGAATAAATGTTTATTATTATTATTATTATTTAAAAAAAATGCGAGGAAAATACTCAAATACGACAATACGGTATTATCATGTATTTTTTATTAAATAAATAAAAAAGTGCTCTGAAAAATAAGACAGTCACAAAAGGAATGGTACAAAAATTTTCTTTTTGTACTATTCCTTTTAAACTTTGTGATTCTTATAAATCGCCTCATAATATAAAAGTCAGACATACAGGCGACGTCACACGCTACTAATGTTGCTACAAAACGAATGGCCATATGCACAAAATTTCTAATATCACCGAGATTGCACATTTATGTTCATACATATCATAGTATTTTTTTTTTGGGATATAATTAATCGAGCGAACAAAAAATAAGTAGGCGACTGCACGTGAGCATACTGTATTTATACCGAATTTAGCAGCGAATTAATATTTTGGAGACTAAATTACTAAGCTGGCGAAAACACTCAGGTGACAAAAAAAATACAAAAATTGGCAGATAAAAAGTGGCGAAATTTAATCCAAATTGGCGCCAAAATTCATAAGCTGGTGACTTAATTTCCGAGTTGGTGACCATTTGGTTGACAGATTAATGGTTGCTAAAAATTAAATTTCAGACTACGGAAAATCGCATTTTATGATACTGTTGGAGTTTGTTTTTCTTTGGCTTGGGTGTTGTTTTCAAGGTTTTTGGGGGTGAAAATTAAATCCTTTTTGAAATGGCGTACATTTTTTTTATTTAAATTAATATGGGTGTCCTTTTCCAGGTTTTGAGAGTACTGTTTACAAAATTGTCTTCTAATTTCAATTTAGAAAATGGAGAATTTTCATCCTTTTTAAAATTGACATGAGAACTAATTTTAAAGTTCTAGGGGATGCCGATTAGGATTGATGATTATTATTACAGTATGTTATGTAGTTCTTGATACCAGCTATGTAAGCTATAGAAAATTTTGGAAATTACAAATTTATATTTCTCGTTATTAAGGGGGAAAAAAGTTCATTATTTTTTCAGTAGGATGCACCGTTTCCGAGATAGAATCAATTTTATAAAAAAAATGTAAATGCTCTACATTGGGACACGAGAGATGTATAAAGCTATAGAAATTTGGAAAATTTCGGATTTTCAAATTTCTTTTTCGCCGATCATGAAGAAAATGTGATTACGGGGTTATTAAGGGGGAGAAAATTTTCATTATTTTTTCAGTAGGATGCACCATTTCCGAGATAGAATCAATTTTATAAAAAAAAAATTGTAAATGCTCTACATGGAGATACGAGGGATGTATCTGTATACATCCCTCGTAGCTCCATGTAGAGCATAGAAATGCTATAGAAATGTTGAAAAATGCATGATTTAGAAATTTCTTTTTTAGGTATTGCATAGATTTTATCGCGGGCTTTGAGCGCGGCGACCGAATTAAGAAATTCCGTAACGAAAAATCTAACAACGCTGAGCTGGGGTGGGGGTCTGATTAATTTGGTTACAATCGAGCCACTGGTACTGAATCGCTTTCCGTCTAGTGTGAAGATAATGAAGTACTTGATTGGTAGATGGCGTTGTACTTTTAAATAATATGTATTTTATTTTAAAGTACAACGGAATGGAAAAAATGCTATACTATTATTGTATTTATATTTTATGCAATAGCTTTACCGCGGCAATTTGAGACACGAGCTATGTATTTTTGTATTCAGCACCCATAAAAACCTCTAAGACGACACCCATATCAATTTTACAGAGGAACAAATATTTGCAATTTTAAAATTTCTAAATAAATCTACACCCCGAAACCGAGAAAAATTAAAAATGGAAATTTTGTACGCTCCTTTATGTTTTTTTTTATGTGCGCTCGTTTTGCTGCTTGTATGTATTTTTTTAATTACCTACATACATCAGGGAAATTATATGTGCCTATTCTTAAATTAAATGTGTACTCACAGTTTGTCGCCAATATGGTTATTTTTCGCTAAAGTAATAACTGTCTGCCAGTTTGGAATAGTCAGTGTTATTATTTAGTCACCAGATTTGGAATTTTTTGTTCCTTACATTCTTTCGCCAACTTGGTAATTTAGAATTCCATATTCAGTATTTTCATATACAAAATTGGATTATTTTTTCGCAAGTTTAAATACATGCCTTTTTTTTTTTGATTTGATGTAAGTAAGCTAATTATGTAGGTTCTTTTATACTTATGTTGTAATAAAAGTATTTCATTTGTGACTTTGATATAACCACAAAACTACACATAAAATCTTAATTCCCTTTACCTTTATGAAGCTTTAATACCTAATTATTTCTTAATTTATAGAAAAAATATTTTTTTACATGTATAAAAATATCCAATTAAAAGACACTGGGCGTTTTTGACCCGTTTTATGAAAGTCGCGACCACAAACCAAAATACTTTTAAATTGTGCTATTTTCATCCACTTTTCATTTTAATTTAGGTAAAAACGTTAGATACGTAGTTAAGTTAGAGTTTGTGGTTTAATAAACCCTGACACACAAACTGTCACTTTTTTGTAACATTTGCTTTTATTAGTTACATACAAGCTACAAAAGTACAGGTGTCTTTATAAAATCGAAGGATTGCCTCGATTTATTACGGATCCCATCGTCAGATTCAATCAAAAATTCGAATTTAGAAACTCGGCGTTATAATTGCAGTAAGTATTGCATGTCAATGTATGAAATCATTAATATTTAATTATCATTTTCTCACTAACCCCACATCCCACATATATGCTACCTATATCATTGTAATCCAAATGTCAAAAAAAAAGACGTTCAAGATTTGAGTAACATGCACATAGCACGCAACTGATTTTCGCGTGAGTATGACAAATATTAACATATAAGTTTGTTAGTGATCCACTTTGTTCGCAGATTCACTTCCTGAGGATGCTCCGGGTTCGGGGCGAATCGCGCGTCGAGTTTTGCAACGTGCATGGTGGTGTGGTGCCTTGCACGATTTTGCTGACATTATTGCTTGTGTGGTAGTGGTGTTTGCACGATCTTGTTTTTGAGTGTACGCATAAGCAGTATGGGAAGAGGGAGGTGCTTTACGCATGCTTGTATGTGCACTCACATATTTACTTGCAGGTTGTGGGTATATTTTCCATTGCTAGATATAATATTAATTAAATTGTATGCTATGGATTTCCGCAAAGTAACGCCTGATTCTATTAAATGACAAATATTGGCATATTATTATTATTTTTTAGGAGTCGATTTAGGTGTAGTCGTAGGTGTAGATGTTGTATGAAATGCAGTCAGTTTTGGGAGAGAAAAATTAATCTAGCTAAGTTTTATGTCGCGCAATTTTTATATTATGTATGTTTTGTCTTTCGTCGTGCAACAATACAGCGTGTCTCAACAGCTATATCGGAGCCTTTAGTGGTAAAAAATATGGAATTTTTTATCGACAAATTGCCCCTCAAATTTTATTTTTCTCTCACGTTTGTAAAATGGAAGCCATTTTATTTTTTGGTAACCAAGACCCGGGCTCTCTTTTACTAATTCGACCACCACTACTCATGTAAATGTCCTAGGAACATAAGAAAGGTCTCATTTGATAACTAAACATGTGGACAATAATTCACAGTTAAAATATTTTAATTTTCTTTGAAAACAAAAAAAGGTAATTAAAAAAAATATATAGCTTCTTTTGGTGATTTTTTTAAATTATTTGCTTTTTGTGAAAAATCTAGGCCATTAACCTGCTTGTTTTTTGCTCTAAAACGATAGAAGAGGACGTTTGCTAAAATAAAGTACAAACCCCTTTACTCTCAGTGCAATAGTTTAGAAGTTATACAAAATCAAACTAATCACGCCTTTTTCCCGTAGGGGTAGGCAGAGACCGCCTCTTTCCCATAGGGGTAGGCAGAGACCACTTCTTTCCATTTGCTACGATCTTTACATACTTGTTTCGCTTCATCCACTTTCATTCTTACCATCCATTCCTCCTCTTACATTCAACGTAGCGAAGCGGCTCTCCATGGGCCACTTTTCGCCTCCGCGAGAACGAGACGTGATGGATGGGGAACCACATCGCCGCCATTTTGGATAATTAAATTATTTTTATAATTATCCATTGCGTTCCCACCGATTTGCGGAGAGGATAGGAATAGGAAAAGGGAAGGACAGGTGGTGTGGAAAGTAAGATTGGTGAGAGTGGAAAATAGGAAATGTAGGATATTACCGCCCAGGAGGGCAAGGGATAGGATAGTAATAGCTAGGGAAGCCGGGGTCGCGTACCCGTATAATACTATACCACAACTACCAGACAGGTAAGTTGGTATGAGTATCCCATAAGAAGTTATAACAATTTGAAGTTATAACAATTTGTTGGTATCATGTCAGGCAATAATAACAATTTGAAAAAGACGACTGGCTAGCCCCCTGCCTGAGACTTGAAAAAAGAAATTGTTATAACTTCTAAACTATTGCACTGAGAGTAAAGGGATTTATATTTTATTTTAGCAAATGTTCTCTTCAATCGTTTTAGGACAAAAAACAAGCAGGTTAATGGACTAGATTTTTCACAAAAAGCAAATAATTTAAAAAACACACCAAAAAAAAGTGTATATTTTTATATTACCTTTTTTGTTTTTTTGTTCAAAGAAAATTAAAACATTTTAACTGTGAATTATTGTCCACATAATTGGCTATCAAATAAGACTTTTTTAGAATTAGTAAAAGAGAGCCCGGGTCTTGGTTACCAAAAAATAAAATGGCTTCCATTTTACAAACATGAGAGAAAAATAAAATTTGAGGGGCAATTTGTCGATAAAAAATTCCATATTTTTTACCACTAAAGGTTTCAATATAGCTGTAATTTACATTAGTGGTGGTCGAATTAGTACGAGAGCCCGGGTCTTGGTTACCAAAAAATAAAATGGCTGCTATTTTACATACGTGATAGAAAAATAAAATTGGAGAGGAAATTTGTCAATAAAAAATTTCATATTTTTAACCACTAAAGGCTCCGATATAGCTGTCAGGACGCGCAGTATATCATCAAACAATTCGAATCTAATAATGTCAGTCCGATTGGCAGTTTGGCGGTTTGGTGGGTTCGAACCATGGTAAATTGTGATTCTTTTTTTTTTTTAAATTATCTTCCAGAGCTCTGAGCAAAGCTTGGTTACCCAGGTACTAGTTTTATGAAATTCGTTCCTTAAATGGGTAAATGAGGGTCTCGTTTGCATTGTGAAATATCAACAAGTGGATGGTGATCCATCCATTGAATTTTGGCACGCAGATAGTTACAAAGAAAAATGGCAAGATTTTACCTGATGTTTTTGGAAGCGTCTAAAAATGTCACTTAAACAAAAACTAATCATTTATTTTTCAGGTTTTTACCCCATAATTGTTTTTTCATGTAAGAGCCGGAATTATTTTTATAAAATAAAAATATCTTATTTGGATACATTTCAATAAAATGGCCTCATGTCAATGAATTAAAAAAAATAAAACCAAATGTCATGATAAAGAAGTTCTCTTCGTTTTCGCTAGATAGCGATAGTGAGCAACATCATGAGTACCGTAATATTAATATCTAAATGAAAATATATTATAATTGATAATGTACTTTTTAAAACATACTAAAAAGCAAAAAGAGATAAATAAATATGCATGTGACGGTGGTCGGTAGCTCGTAAAATGTGTTGCCATCTTAAAATATGTCGCCATCTCTTATTCATTCTCAAAACTAAGATAAAAAAAAATACATTGATATTCACATTTGACATGACGCTTGACAATGACGATTTTGATTTGATTTGATTTTGATTTTGCCGAATTTACGTGTTGTTGTTATTGCGATATTTTTGGATTATCTTTATTTTCTGACCCTTGGCAAGCCCAGGGGCTACCTGGACTTAGTATCTGCCTTCTAGGGCGACTTGTATTTTTCTAACGGACAGCGATTGCCTTACGATTGTCATAATATTTCTGTTTAAGTAAGAAATAGCACTGTAATATTAAAATAGTTTCGTATTATTTGCATTGCTTTATGAGGTGTATAAAGGATATAAACTCCTTATGAGATAATATATAAATAAAATACCATACTGTTTTGTGAATCTTTTAAAATAAATATAAATATTTAATTACGTAGAAAGTGATTTATTTTGATCTATCATCACACAATACAGAAATTGTCTTCATTTTCTGTATTATGTGTCTACCACTTAAGGCTTTGCGAGAGATTGCAATGTAGGAAAGCGAAAGAAAACGCATTAAAATGATCTAAGTGTAAAGAAACCTTATATTTAACATTATTAATTTACATAACCTCAAAATACAAAAATATGAATAACTTTTTTTCGTGGCCTCGATAAGACAAAATTCTTTTTGAATATGATTACGTAATGCAATTGCTATCTTTTAGACATTTTTTCAACCTTAGACGCCCAAAAAATAATTTCAGGTATTTCGTTGTATGGAACTCTGCCATTGTTCTTTTCGAAATTCATCACTTACAGGGTTGTAATGGGGACCGCACGCAAAAGCGTATTAAATATATATATATATATATATATATATATATATATATATATATATATATATATATATATATATATATATATATATATATATATATATATATATATATATATATTTTATAAATAAATATTAATAATATTCTTTAGTAATATCATGACAACATTCACACACTCATAACTATAATATAGTCCGACATACCTTTATCTCCTATCTCCTCTTCTATCTCTAGTTTTATTTCCTCCTGTTCATCTGCACACGGACCTGCAGTTTGTTCCGCCCTGTCCTCGTGATATTCTCCTGAGACTGTGTGTGTTGTGGGACTTTGGCTAACATATTTGTCAATAACACTCTGACTGAGCCTAACTATTTTCAATTCAAGCGCCTTTGAACCTTGCCAAGCATCATTTTGGTCCACATTCAATGAATCCTGTTTACAGCCAGCATCACTAACCAGCAGATTATTATCTTCAGATTCTTTTAGTTGATCATTTTCTTCACAGTCATTTGTATTGTCCTCATATTTATCTTCATTAATTACTACAACATTTATAATTTCATCTAAAGAAAATTACACTTTTAAACTGTCTAATTATTATTAGGTTAGGTAATGTATAAACCTACCGCCGTCATTGCATAGTTCTGTCTTCACATCTGACTCCTGTTTGATATCTATAGAAGGATGTGTTGTGGAAATATTTTTTGTCTTAAAGATAGATAACTCTAACAAGGATCCAAATATTTCAAACTCAATGTTTATCTAAAAACAATAAGATTCATTACTCAAAACAAACTAATTATTAATCTTAGTAAAAACAAGATTGTTATCATCACCATAAGTACTAGTATCATTATCATTTCTGTCAATTAATAAATTCTTAAACTTATTTTTATTTTCTAATAAGTACCTTATTCTGGCAGAGATTGTCAATGAGACCTCGTGTCTGTACGGCCAACTGCTGCAGCCGGTGACACTGCCGCAGTCTCGTGTGGCAAATGTAACACATCCAGCACTCATTGCCACTAATCTATTAACAAATATATGTTAATATTAGTATTAAACATTTGGTCATTGCGTCACCCAACTACACAATTGTCTGACAGAAAGTCTTGTCTCCTGTGGGTATTCATAAGTCTATAACATATAATAAAGTCTATAACAGTGGGCCTAGCAGGAACATTCGACAGCGGTGTAAACGTAGTTATTTATTGAATAACCTAACCTAACTAAGAGCATGTCAGGACATGTCTAAAGAGGGTTCTGTAACTATCAAAGCATAATAGATCTTTTTTAAATTACTTCAAAAGTTGCTGTCCAATTTAATTCAAAATAATTTTCCTGAAGTTTTTAGCATGATCTATCAGCATGGAAACATACAAGTTTCTCTCTCTAATAGTTTGGAAATGCTGGGGGGGAAGTACAAACCACTTTGGAGGCTGATTAGGTACTCGAAAATGGTCACAGAAGCTAGAGGCGTGGAGAGACAGATAGACATTCAGACAGACTATAAGGGTTTCTTATGTATTACGGAACCCTAAGAATGACAGCAACCATACTTATTTTACTTGATAATGTTACATTTATTCCACAGTCAAATGTTCCTGCTGGGGCCCGTGATGTATTCATTTGCCCCCTTAGTAATAAAAATATGTACTCAACGGTTGCTGATACATTGGAAAAGTCACTTTACAGAGAAAGACAGCAACATTGAATGGAATAAAAATACTCTTTATTCGCACACTCATAAAAAAAACACACACTTAATAATAATTTTCAAAGCCAAGGAACTGTACAAAAAAGGCTCTTACTGCTGACAGCAGTTTTTTCCAAAACAAATATAATTTGTGAAGTTGGTGTTCAATACAAAATGGTACTCACTACTCATACTAATTGTAATATTCTTTACACAGGAGCCCTACAATGTCCTACGCATTCAATAATAGGTACTTACTACAGCTTCTTCTTCTTCTTCTTTTGGCATAGCTTAACCCTGTAATGGGAGTTGCCAACGTCAGAGTGATGATGCAGATGTTCAGTAAAAAGATGATGGTGTACAGTGCAGGTAATGACTAATGCAGTGATTTAATGCGTACCTCATGCAGATACAAGTATATATAATTATAAGTAAAAAAGCAAAATAATATACAAAGCAAAATATGTTTCTTAGCCTTTTTTTATTAAGCCCTACATAATATTGTACAGTACAAATATAAATAATAAAAAAAAAAAAATGATATAACTACGCATTTATTTAAATTCAAAGTTTTATGTGATTTGAAGTTATAAATGAACATATAGTGTCTACAAATGGAGTAAATACGTAGGATAAAATAGTCTTAAGATTAGTGGGTCGAGGAATATGTGGTGGAAGAAAGTCATATAAAGATAGATTCATAGGACAGCTAAAGAAGATATGATCAGGGGAGCCCTCATCTAAGCCACACTCGCACAATGAGCTATCCTTGACTCTTATTTTGGCCAAAAATACATCATTACACGAATGTCCAATGCGAAGACGACAAATAGTAGAACAAACAGATTTGCTAGCTTTAAAGTATTTAAAAAACCAGGGTCTACTAGGTATAGATCCTTGTATTTCGGCATAAAATCGTCCCTTAGTTCTACTTGAATCAGTCCAAATAGTATTCCACTCAGAGGTCATATGTGTCTTAGCCAGAGGTAAGAGATCTTGGCAATAAACTTTAAAATTACCTAAACCACCAGACTTAGAAGCCTCTTTAGCATACAGGTCTACACATTCGTTTCCTGAAATGCCACTATGCCCAGGGACCCAGGCAAGTACAACCTGAATGTTACTGCAATGACATTTAAATAACAGCTCTCTAATTTTTATAATTAAAGGGGATTTAAATTTGCACCGAAACTGGTTCGACAAAATAGCTTCCAGAGAACTTTTAGAGTCCGAGATAATAATGGACTTATTCAGTCTGTGAGATTCTATAAAGGATATCGCTTCAAGGATTGCTAAAGATTCGCCAGTAAATACTGATGAAAAGGAGGGGAGTTTGTTATTGAGGATTACATTATATTTTGGGATCCAGACAGCATTACCAACGCAACAAGATTCCGTTTTTGATGCATCAGTAAATATAAGAGTCCAATCTTTAAATTGATTGTTTACTATTGAATTAAATTTAAAATTAGCAGAAGGACAACCTTTTGTAATAGGAAAATTTAAAATAACATTTGGAGAAAATATAAGAGAGGAGAATGAAGAGTCGAACAGTGGATTGATGGGAAATTGAGCAACTGGACAAGGCAAGGATACAAGTTTTTGATAACTTTTCAAAAGACAAGGTAAACTTTTATGTGTCCAATAATTAGTAGATGAAAGTTGTAGGAGAGAAGAAAGTTTATTAATAAGAGGGTGAGAGGACCACTGATAGGCTTTACACATGAACCTATCAGATAAATACTGTCGACGAAGAGCCAAAGGAGGCTCCACACACTCCACCTGAAGTGCATTAATTGGGGAAGATTTCATTGCACCTATAATTACCCGTAAACATTTTGCCTGAAGTTTATCGTACATTTTTAAATTTGTTTTGTTACAGGGTTCCAGTAGATAGGACCCGTAATCCAAATGACTGCGAATCAATGCAAAATACACAAGTCTCTGAACATATGGGTGTGAGCCCCACCATACTCCCGATAAGGAGCGGAGTACATTTAAATTTCTTTCCGCCTTTTTAAGACAATTATTAATGTGGTATGTACCAGACAATTTGGAATCCAAATACACGCCCAAATACTTAACACTATCACTGACTGGAAAAACATTATTTTTGTAAGCTACAGAAACATTAGGAAGATATTTCATACGAGAGAAAACCACTACACTTTCTTTTCTTTTCAATAGAGATAGAGAGACCATGATCCTCCAGCCAGTCACTTAAGTAGGACAGAGCCGAGCTAAGTCGATTGACACCTTGAATAATATCTTTACATGAAATATATAAAGTCAGGTCATCCGCATACTGCAGTATACTACAAAAGCAACTGACAGAGAGTTCAAGGTCACTCGTATAAATGTTGTATAAAATAGGACTGAGAACAGAACCTTGAGGAAGTCCTTTCCAAACGAATCTAGGAGGAAGAGACAAATTTTGATGATTGATAATAACGGATCGAGATGACAGGAAATTAGAAATGTAGTTTACCATCTTTACTGGTACACCTAATCTAAGTAATTTCTGTCTAAGAACTGGGAGAAGGACGTTATCATATGCAGATGCTATGTCTAGAAAAACACCTACCATCGACTCATTTTTGGAAAATGCTAAACGGACATCAGTCACAAAGACACCTAAACAATCCATAGTACTTACATTTTTACGGAATCAGAACTGGGAATGGGGGAGAATATTTCTGCTTTCTATAAACCATTCTAGTCGTTTTTTAATTAAGTGTTCCATAATTTTAGCCAGTGTTGAAGAGAGAGCAATAGGACGATATGAAGATGGAACCCCATCAGGCTTTCCTGGCTTTAATACAGGTATAATAATCTGAGTTTTCCATTCCGACGGAGGAAGACCTGACTGAAACACAGCGTTAAGTGCCTGAAGAATAATTTTTTGTGCGGTAATACTGCTTTTAACTATAAACGAGTAAGGTATCCCATCAATACCAGGGGCTGAATCCTTTAGAGCTCCCAACACCAACTGAAATTCGTCCCACGAAAATGGAGCCTCGAGGTCACCTGTAACCGAACCAGAATTCTCATAAGCTGTTAATTCTTCTTGTGATGGGACTGAAGGTGGAGCCAATCTTTGAGCAAACGAATCAATCCAACATGAAGGATTATTTGAAAGTCGGTTGTCACTTGAGAATGACCCACGAAATCTTTTAATATTCTGCCACACAAGAGAAGGATGAGAACGAGGGGATAGACTCTCACAGAAGAGTTGCCACCCAAGTCTTTTTTTTTTTGAGAAAAGTTTCTTAGCCTGTGCTGCGATTCTCTTGTATGTAAGGAAATTTGTCATTGACATCGATGATGAATAAGCTCGCTCTGCTTCCTTTCGCCTATTACAAATCTCTGTACAATCATAATCCCACCATGGGGGGGACGAAATTCTAAATGGACCGTGTCTTTTAATAGGCAAAGTTCTTTCAGCACTTCGTAATAGAGCCGACTTTATGGAAGGATAAATGTTATGGATGTTATCCGGAGTAATCAAAGGAAAAGATTGAAACTCCTCATTCGTTGCAGAAGAGTATAGTTCCCAATCAGCTTTTGCCAGATTAAATTTTTGCCTGGGAGGGGTGTCAAAGGTAAGGGGCCTATTGGAAATTTGGTAAGAAATAATAATTGGGAAATGATCACTGCCATACGAATTAGGTAGAATGGACCAGGAGCACTGAGAGGAAAGGGTAGAAGAAACAAATGACAAATCTACGGCGCTTCTAGGATTCTGTAATGGCGAAACCCTACGGGTTGGAGAGCCGTCATTGAGTATGACATAGTTACGGACATCTAAAATATCCAGTAAAGAACAAGATAGATTATCATTATAATAAGAACCCCATGACATATTGTGAAGGTTGAAATCACCCAAAATCACAACAGGGGGAGGCACGGAGGATATAATCGAAGAAAATTCTAATAACAAGGAAGGATTAGGATCCGGAATATACACGGAAACATATGTAGTATTCATTACACGGGCAATAACAATGTTTAACCCTCCACTATGAGAGGGGGTAGGGATATATGAAAAATTATAATTATTGCGAACCAAAATGGCTGAACCAGCCTTCCCATCACTCCGGTCATCCCGAAAACATGAAAAACCAGGAATTCTAAAGCGAAAACCAGGCCTCAACCATGTTTCCTGGATGGCCAAAACAAGAGGATCAAATTTTTTAATTAGGAATCTAATTTCTTGATTTTTATTTTTTAAACTACGACAATTCCATTGAATTATTTTGTGCGCCATTTTGAGGGATAAAAGAAGAGAGCTTAGTCAAGTGGGTAATGATATTGTTCGGTAACCCATCACTAAAACGGGAGATAAAATTAATAAGAAAGGAAAACATGAATTCTAGCATATTATCATTTGGGGACATTATACCATGAGATGACATTTGAGTTGCTTGTTCCTGGGGATAAGCACTCCCATTTGGAGAGGACGTACGAGGGTTTTCAATTATTCGTTGATGGGCATGATGGTCATAGCCTGGAATTATTGGAGGAGGAGTCCGACGAGGAGATGTTACAGTTTTCCGGTATGAACGTTGTACTGGTGGGGAGTTGGAAGAGGTACTGGAATGGGGAAGAGGAGCTAGAGAGGATTGGTAGGTTTTGGAAGCGTCAGCAAATGAGCGCCTCACTTGAGGGAATCTTGCAGAAGCCTCTATATACGAAATGCTTTCCTCAGACATTAACAATTTGATGGATTTTTGTCTTGAATGCTCAGGGCAAGACTTGGAGTTAGCTTGATGGAGGCCAGAACATAAAAGGCAAGACGGGCTCTGCACTGCACAAGTCTCACCCTCGTGCGGTCCAGAACATTTAAAGCATCTCGGCTGAGATCTACACTGAGCTTTTATATGTCCAAATCTACAACATTTGTTACATTGTATGGTCGGAAGACTATATATTTCAACTGGCAATGAATTGTAGAAACAAAAGACACGTGATGGTAGTTTTTGCCCAGAAAATGTAAGCACGACAGACTGTGTGGGAATCCACGTCGGAGAATTATCAATGATTGTTTTACGGCTTAGCCTCCGAGCCCTTAAAACTTGTCCACAACCACTTGGAACTTCCAAATTCTCCACCAATTCCTGCATGGACCATTCAACGGGAACTTCCCGGATAATGCCCATGCGGGACACATTGTAGGCGGGAATCGTCGCTGTATATCCATTGTCCGTTAAAATAGAATTACTAACAAAAGAGTTAGCATTCTCAGCAGTAGAAAACTCGATGGCAACCCTGTTACGGCCTAACCTTTTAATACCATCAGCTACAATATTTTTAACATTATTTTTAAAAAGGAATTGTCCAAAATTTATTGGCTTTAGAACAGCCCCGGTGGTATTGTCTGGTTCAATTCTTGACACCTGGACCGTAAATGGACCAGAGTCAATGTCCGAGTATTTTTTTTCAGCCAAAAAGTCCGGGTGGTTAAAAATTAACTGGATAGACGGATTAGCTATCGTATTTTTTTTGGGCTGAGTCGGAATAATATTATCCACATAAAACTACCCTTGAGTCTTTAGGCAAACTTTCAAGTAATTTTTGCAATTCAGCGAAAAAATATTTTATCCTATCTTGGTTATTGAATCTAGGTGGCCTATATATTGATAATATGTAGATTTGTTCGCCGTGAGAATCGAATACAATGGAGACACACTCCGCCGAGTGCATGATGCTTGCTAGCGCAGCTGTCTCGCTCACTCGCGCCGATAAGCCCGCGCGGGAATAAACAACTACACCCCCGCCTCTCCTCTCCTTACGAGTAAAAATATTAACATTGAATCCTTCGATCGCATAGAAAGATAACAATGAATAATTTATATTTGCCTCAGTAATTATTAATATGTCTATGTTTTTTAAATTATTTTGGAGGTTTACAAGAAGTTCACTAAAATGCTTTTTTAAAGAACGTATGTTAACGTGAATGACACATAGGTTTTTATTTTGAAAAACTTGCCAGTCTTTAAGGCTATTTACACATGAGTAACTTACTGAATTATTTATTACTGTATCTAAATCATTAAAGTCCGCGAATGTTAAAACTAATTATATAAACAATACTAGCGACCCGCCCCGGCTTCACACGGGTACAATAGTATGTATCTGTATAATCTATGGGTACAATACTGATACCATCTGATACTAATAATGCGGGTACCTTACTCATAGATCTAAATTCCCTCCCGCACGCCTACCCCCGCCTTGGTGACGCCCACTTCGCAGCGGGCCGTGCAGCAGAAATCGTAATATTTTAATTTCGCCATAACTTCAAAACCAAACGTCCAATTTTAATCATTCAAAGACCAAATATTATCTACATAAACTGTTCTTAGTGATGAAATAATTTATTTTCATAAGGATTAATAGCATGAATAAAATAAACGCGTTTAAATGTAGTCCAAAAAAAATTCAAGATTTCTAAATAAAAAAAAGGTTGTTGTGCCTCACTCAATATAGATAGGTATAGTGTGTCGCGGACTTTTTTGTAGATATTTATAAGATCTACAATTAATTAGAACATTTTACGGTTCTATCTTTTATAGTTTAGGCAGCGTACGCAAAATAAGTAACTTTTCTGGTTGATTTTTTACACCTTGTGTCCGAAAACCCCAAATACCTTACGGAACCCTATTTTTTTCCAAAATAAAATTTAGCCTATGTTACTCGTGGATAATGTGGCTTTCGAATGGTGAAAGAATTTTTGAAATCGGTCCAGTACTTTTTGAGCCTATTCATTACAAACAAACAAACAAACAAACAAACAAACAAACAAACAAACAAACAAACAAACAAACAAACAAACATACAAACAAAGTTTTCCTCTTTATAATATTAGTATAGATTAATCCACGGCATAAGGTAAAGAATTATAGGTAAGATAAAGTTTAGGTACCTTTAATGTTACCTATTTATTTAATAGGTCACCAATATCACTCTCCGCTCGCACACATATGGTCTTGCCTCCGTCATCTTTTTTCACTAGGATTTTGCCATTGGAAACCCAAATATATTTGTAGACACCATGTAATTGTTTTTTTACATTCCACAACAAAGCTCTCACGTTCTTGGTTAGGTCTTCATTTATATAGATTTTGGTAGTAGCCGATCCAGATATTATCATATTACTTGTAGTATCCGCCAATTTGCGACGATTCGCCAGCCACTTGTCCCTGGCCTGCGTCCCCGACGTCTTAAAGCCCACGATGATGGGCGCTGGTTTACCATCCGCTCTCATTGGGCGACTACGTCTAGCCCACTCAATTTCGTCGCTGCTCACGTTGATTTTGACACCAATTTTTGTGATAATATCTTTAACATTCTCGTCAGGTAGTTGCTCGATACCTACAATCTCTATATTATGTTGACGTGATGCTTGCTCGAAATCATATAGTTTTTGTTCGAGTGCCATATTGCACTTCTCCAAATACACACATTTATTATTGATATTTGTTACGGTTTTTTCAAGCTTATTTATTTTGGATTTAGATTGCTCGTGCTCGGTAATCAACGTATCGTATTTTTCCGATAATAAACTCAAGCTTTGAGTAATTGAATCTAGATGCTTTTTTAATCCAGAAATAGCTCCCACCTTTTTTTGAATATCCTTCAGAATTTTCGAATAGTCCTGTGCAGTCTCCTCTTGCTCTTCCTCTTCCGAGCCCTCGTCTTCACAATTGTTACAATAGATCCGATTCTTTCCGTTCTTTATATCCGCTGCCAAGCCCTTTACACAGGTTCTGTGAAAAACACCCTGGCACGAACCCTGGCATACGAAATGTGATCCCTTTTTCGATAAAACTTTTTTGCATTTTAAACACTCCATTATAAATGAAATACATATGCAGGAACGATAAAACGAATAGCGGTGCGCATGCGACTTCACGACACAAGATCACTTGTACGCGGGCACACCGTTCGGCGTTCCGATCACACGTTACGACAACACCAAAAAGCTCTCAGATTGCTGACAATCTGAGACACATACATGCTGACATGGAGCTAAATATGTGAAGAAAACAGAGCACAGCAGTCCGTTTACGTGGGAGAGCCATACTTTGGCACGAACGGTCCACCTGGACCAGATAAATACCACGGCCTCCGGGTACTCAAGGAGTAGTTGCGGATTTTAAGACCGGGATCGTACTTGTGACTCCTCCTATTGCGAGTATGTATAGGTGGCGATAATCGCTCTCCATCTGGCGATTAGTCTGCCCATTTTCTGGTCAATTAAAAAAGTACAAAGAAGTATCCTTCCAAAAGGCCACCTAATTTCCTGCAAAACCAAAAAGCAAAGTTAAATTTGAAAATTTGTGACATGTTTTTGTGATGATGTACAACCGTAACTCCATTATAATATACAGGAATTATTAATTAATAATTATAATTAATAAAAAATACACCACACTATTTTATATTATATATTATCACTTAGTTTATATTTTAGATCTTACTAATTTATAATTGTATGGTGTTTTTTCTTTCAGATTAACATATTTTCTCTTTCGAAGGTTTATCCAAATATCCAAAACATCACTATGTAAATACACAACCTCTGAAATTTATATAAAATTTCTATTATATATTGTTGAAATCCGCATATAATGGACAATAAACACATTTATCTACAAGAATATAATAACTTCAGTGTAATTGCTTGTATTTATATAACCTGAAACAATTCTCAACATACTGGTGAAAAGTTAACACTTCTTCACGATTTTCTTTCCTCGCAGAGAGAGTGTGATTTACAGCCCTCCACCAAACAGGCCATATTAACTTGAGCACAGCTTTGTTTTCTAATAAGACTTTTTAAGATAAACTGAGATTTTTACCAAATAACACACTATAAATTCATGATTCTTCTTCTTCTTATTGTATCATAATGCACACGTAAACAAATGACATTAGCTGGCAGTGGCTATCTTCAGGCCACATCTACTGCTACTAATTCAAAATGTAACTTCTTGTTAAAGCAATAAAGTCGTAATTCCATCGTCTAAAATTGGACTCCAAATTGGAGCAACCTTCGAAAAAAACGTATAGACATAGAGATGGCTTTCTCTTTCACTCTTATTGGTTTTGCCTTTGATGTTTTGTGAGACAAATAGCTGCCTACGGCTTCGATTTTTGTTTTAGTTCTATGAAACTCCTATTTCTTTGGTTCGACCAATGTTCGGCCATGGACCTAGGAATGACAACAGAACCGAGTACTGTGAGCCAAAAAACGAGCCGAGAGAGAGGCTGGAGGAGAGACCGTGTGTCCCTTTCTAGTAGGGTGACAATAATATTTTCTGCTGTGTGAGACAAACTGCAAAGCCAATATTGTGAAACACTGAATGACATATAGCTGAGGCTTTTAAATGTCGACGAGATTGAATAGTGTAAAATCATGAAGGTTTGATGGCTGCATTAATATGTAATAGATTTTTATGTAATTCTCTGACTTATTGATTAATATACACTATTGAGCCATTTTTGTCGCATTTCTTCATTGTTGGGAAATCTATAAAAACTGAAGGTAAATATCTTAAAATAAGTACCCCCCCTAGGGGGCGGGGAGGGAGGAGGGGGGAGGGGTAGACCCCACCCCAAGGTTGGTTTTTTTAGAAAACACCCCCTTTAGTCACAGTAAGGGGTCAAAGTTTTTGGACTATGGTCAGTGTTTTTGTAATAATTTTGACGGTAAAAGGCATAAAAAACCTTTAGGAAACCCTCTCTTAGCCACATTAGGAGGTCGATTTTCAGAGTTTTTGGACTATTTCAGTGTATCCATTTAAATTTCGACGGTCCTCTTCCCCTAGAAAGATAACCTTTTTTTTTTATATCGCAGGGGAAAGGACGTTACGCCTTCCCCGGGAGGGGTATCCCGGGGATATGTGGGACTCCCGACGCGACTCGCCGGTTTACCCACTAAAACTGAACCTGCGGATTGCCATCAGCCGCTATAATGGGGAGTGTCCCGGATCTGTCTAACACAGGACACCCCCCGCGACCGGCCGGTCTACCTCTATAGGGGCCTTTTGACAGTGCGAGTGTTCGTATTATTTATATACTCGACACTAGCAGAATGGTGCAAAACCTTTGCAACCGCGATTGCCATAAATAAAAGAAGAGGAATAATAGTTTTACATCAAATTTAAATAATACAGCCCGACAAGGATCTTTTGGCACGTGGCCAAAATCAGAACTTATGCCGCCATCTTGCAAAATATTACTTTTTAGCTTTATGATTGGATACTCAAAGCTTTTTAGTAGCTTAAATGCGACACTCACGCCCCCATGTCAATGTCATCTAAGTGCCAAAAGATCCTTATAGGACTGTAACGTTAAATTATCTAAACATGTAATTATAATAATACATATTCATAATTCGTTTTTTAAAATCATAAATTAACATTTTGTTTTTCATTGTTGGTGCAATGCAACTTGCCAAAATTATATTGTTTTTGTTATTGTCGTACTCATTTTGCTCGAAAATGTGTCAAACGAGGCGCTGTGTTACATATACGACGATTATTACTTGGACAGTAATACAGAGATGAGCGAAATTGAAGAGCTACATTCAGATTACATTTTTTTCACTCAATTTTGTAAATAAATTATATTAAAAGAAAAAAACTTTTTTTGCCCACCCTACCTAATTGGGTACCCAATTGGGTAAAATTTACAGCTATGACGTCACAATATGGCGCCGACTCGATCCTATTCTCATTTGAATCTCACTATATATTTTTCTTCCATTTCGGCCATTTTGCTATATTCGCTTAGGCGTAAGGTTCAAAATTTACGGACTGTTCTTCTGTTATATTAGGAACTATTCTTGTAGGAACGAAATGGCCAAGCCACATAACTTGACAAAGGTGTAGAGGTCTTGGGACTTGAAGTCAGAAGCTTGGTTCTGCATGAGACCTAATAGCTTTTTGACAGTGCGAGTCATATGGTATCGTCTTGGCATCACTTTACATGAAAATGTTTTGGTGGGATTTCACTTCTTTTTTAAAGTTGTTATGACAGTTTATATTGAATAGGGCTTTTAGTTTGTAAAGAGATTAAATAAAACACCTTGAATAAAATAATAAGTGCGTTTTATTTAGTTAAGCGCTCAAAACATAATATGTCATCTCTAACACGGCAGAATGCGGAGTGTATTAGCATTAGCGTTCCCATGGCCTGTCAACATCTGGTTGCCATAGAATAGCAAAATTTATTACCCAACTCAATCACTAGATCTTTTACATTCAATGGATCTTTTGTTTTCATAATTGTTGTGTTAAACTAAAACCATATTAGTAAAAATTATATTTCAATTATTAATATAATAATAATATCTATGGACGTTTCACACCATGTCAATCTGGCCCCGTGCTAAGTATCCGAAGAACTTGTGTTACAGGTACCAGATATTTAAGTATATTTTAATACTTTTATACTATACATATAATATTTAAGACTTTTATTATATTATACACATATTTAATACACATTCATGACCCAGGAACACGGAAAAACTTTTTGTTCCTTCGGCAGGATTCAACCCACGAAATTAATATTGTAAAGATAGGAAAAGGAATGGAATGGAAACGTAAATGATTTCATTCCAGAAATAGGTCTGATGAAGGATATAATTCCAATTCGAAAGGGAATATTGTAAATAAATATAATAATAATAAATATTTAGATAATACATAAAAGCAATTTATTTGCACACACAAAAAAACATGCAGGTATAATAATAATAAATATTTAAATATAGGAATTAAATATATTCTAATTATTATAAACAATTTTAGGAATGAGAATGAACATAATAACGAGAAAATAGTTATGAAGATAGAAATTAAATAAGTATGAATAGGATAATGAGATTATTTGTAGATTTTACTAATGTGTTACTTTTCATATGCTGTAATGTTGAGATATCTATGTTTTGTGTGCTGGTTGCTGAGGGATGGCAGCAACAACGGGTGCGAAAATTTGAAAAAACAAGAGCAGTAGCAAAGAATATATATTACTAACGTAAAGAACCGTCACTCCACCGATTTACACGACTCGCGGCTCGCAGCTGTGTGTGCGTGTCTGGGCGAATGCGGGGGCGGGTGGGGTGTAACTTTTTCCCAGCCTGGACTATGGTTCACGGGGCTGGCAGTTTCGCCGATGCAGCGACGCGACAGTGTAATTTTATAAGATAGTAAGCGTCGCGTCACACAATGACGCGACGTTTATAAAAAAATATTTGTTTTTTGTTTCACTAGTGATGTCATGCAATAATTTGATTTTATCGATATTTTTAACGAAATATGCTTGGGTTGGGTAAAGTTTGTAGGACGTTAACCTCGAACGTATGTCAATTTTTTATTAAAACCCGTTCAATAGATAATGCGTTAAAGAGTAACAAACGTGTGGTATGCCATTTGCCCGTTTAAGATTCATCCGTCCATTCATTCATCCATCCATACATCCTCTCAAACTTTCATATTTATAATAGTAGTAAAATATTAGTAAGGATTTCCGCATAATATTTTAGATTGAATATTACATGTAGTACTTAATCTCATTTAGATCTGTCGATACCTATCGATATTGTGCGACGATCTTAGTTTTGTTACAACTTACAACACTTATTGAGTGGTAATAAAAATTTAAAATTGCATTGATATAATTAAAATAGTCTTTGTAATACTTAAGAATTAAGTACAAATTAAACCCAATTGCTAAGGACACAAGGTATATTTTTCCAATATAAGGGCCAATGGTCTGAGTACATTTTTGATTTAAAAAAAAATGGCTATTAGACGTTAGACATTTGGAGACTATTTTGAATTTACATTGTAAAAATCAGTATCCTTTAGAAGTTCAAATCGCACGTACCGTGTACCTAACATATTAGGAATCTCCTGATCGGCATTAAAATGAGGGGCATAATTATTGTGGTTGTATGTATATGGTCGCCGTAATAACCAAGAAAAAAATTAAGACAAAAGCTTCTTCCGCTTGCCTAATAATCCAGAAAGGTAAGTACCTACCTACCTCGATAATTATTACTTATTTTTTCTAACCTAACCCTTGCTTTTGTCACACGCAGTACAATAAATAACTGAGACGTGGATTAAAGTAGGTAGGTAGGTATGATTTCTCTTTTCATATTAAGTATCTAGCTCTTGCCCGCGGCTTCGCCCGCGTAAAGAGTATTATATTTACGCGGGCGTAATTTTTTTTAAAATTAATTCGATGTCAACCCTAGGCTTAAGTCAACGTAACTGACATTTGTCGGTGCTCGAACTGTCATTTGTGGAGAGTGTCGCCCCTGTGGCAGTAGTGCCCTCTTACTAAGTAATGTACCCCGCTTGGTATTTTCATATTATATGTAGTAGATTTGAATAGTTAGCATGGAGAGCTACGATTTTATCGCATTGATTATCCTCCGAAGAACATTAGTCTTGGTGCTGAATTAGTATATTAAATTGAATAATTGAATTGTATTGACAGTTGACATTACCGTAATAATTATGCTTTGTTGTTTTATAATTAAGTATTAATTAATTTATCTTCATTTGACCTTTATATGCCTATTATTATTAATATTACTCGGAATTCTAATGTGTTACTTTTAAATGATTTACTCGTATATAATAAATAATTTATGTATGAACTAAAAGAAATCAATCAATAATCTGAATATTTCCAAACCTCTTAATAGGTAGAAATTGTGAAACTAATTAAACTTAAGAACACTGTACATCAATTTCTCGGAAATAAACGATATTATTATTATTATTATTTAGTCTATTCATAATGCTGTAAGTTGTGACTGCTACTAGGGTTGTCACTAAATTAGGATTTCATTAGTTGATTTTTTGTATGTATAAAAGGGGTTAGGAAGTTTGGGACTACCATGAACATCAATATTTTATAGGGTAAGCAAACCATGCTTGCTTAGTAAGTCTTAACTGGTACAGGTTGTATCGAACAATAGGGAAATGCACGTAATTTTTTTATATAGATCTATTTTGTTTGGTAAATCGTATGGTAAAATCAGTTTTTTGATATCATTAAAAATAACTAAGATATTAACGTTTAAAGTAGTCTATTAGACAGAGAGATCGGACGTGTATCGTGACGTCACATAACACGACTTTCATAGAAGTTCATACTAAATGTCTTTTTGCTAGAAAGAGATAGATTACAAACTTTGACCGCTCATATCTTGCTCATTTATCAACAGATATCGAAATTTTTTCGCCATTTCCTTTATTTTTTAGTCTAGTATCATATTATTATGTTTTAAGCTATTTTTATATTTTATGCATATTCCCTATTGTGCTGTATTATGCTGGTTTACACGGGCTTAGTGCTGTAGCTAATGATTCATACTGGTCACCAACACGAAGTCCCAATATGACAAGTGAGAAGTAACCTTTTACACGTTGGAGTTAGTAAAAGGTATTAGTGACCAGACATTCGAAATGGAACGACGCCGTCTGATTTTGCGCAGTGTATTTAAACATTATTCTAATACTAGCTGTTGCCCACGACTTCGTCGGCGTCAATTTGTTATTATGATCGTCATAAAAAAAGGTTATAGTGAGTCAATCTTACAAGATAGACATCTAGATAGAGCCTCAGACCGCGCGATTCCGTCGAAAAAATAAGGGCCAACTGTTGGACTCAATTTGCACACACACATAGACATATTGAATGACATGACGCGAGTGTAAGACAAAGCGGTTACGCATACAAGCATAGAAAAGCTGGCCTGTTTTTTGCGCTGTATTTCTTAGGTGAAGCTCTATCTAGTGTAGTATATAATTATAATCGAAGATTTTTTTTAGATCATTTAGAGAAGAATAATTCTTTCATAAGCTTTGGGTAACTTGAACGATTTACACAGCGCATGCAACGGAAGCCCTAAAATATGAATAATGTTCCCCGTTTTTGCAACATTTCTCACTAATGCTTTGCTCCTATTGGTAGCAGCGTAAATGTTATATAGCTTAAAGCCTTCCTCGATAAATGGACTATCCGAAAAAAAATTTTTTTCAATTTGAACCAGTAGTTCCTGAGATTAGCGCGTTCAAAAAAACTAACAAACTCTTTAGCTTTATAATATTAGTATAGATAATAATTTAAGGACAAGTATTAAAAGAAAAACGTTTGTGGACAAGACAGAGGTTACTGCGCAGAGATAAACTGAGCCATTCTTCTCTTCTATTAAAAGAGCTAGCAACCCAAGATCCAAGAGAGTATAGAAAAGTTACAGTTAAAGTTAAGATTACAAATATGTAGTACTAGAATGACGTCACAAAACAGGTAATCTATCAACCAACATGGCGAATAGTGTTATCGGCGGGTTTTACAAAAGTCTATTATTAAAATATTTTTGTGGCGACTATATGCAAACTTCTTTTGACATATCGCAGCTGTATGGTTTTTTGCCTGTATGAGTTCTGGTGTGTTTATTCAAATTACCACTATCTGCAAACTTCTTTTGACATATATCGCAGCTGTATGGTTTTTCGCCTGTATGAGTTCTGGTGTGTTTATTCAAATTACCTCTAACTGCAAACTTCTTTTGACATATATCGCAGCTGTATGGTCTTTTGCCTGTATGGGTTCTGGTGTGTTTATTCAAAGTACATCTAAGTGCAAACTTCTTTTCACATATATAGCAGCTGTATGGTTTTTCGCCTGTATGAGTTCTGGTGTGTTTATTCAAATTACTTTTATGCGGAAACTTTTTTAGACATATATCGCAGCTGTATGGTTTTTCTCCTGTATGAGTTCTGGTGTGTGCATTCAAATGATCTCTACGTCGAAACTTCTTTTGACATACATCGCAGCTGTATGGTTTTTCGCCTGTATGAGTTCTGGTGTGTTTATTCAAATGATGTCTATATGCAAACTTCTTTTGACATACATCGCAGCTGTATGGTTTTTCGTCTGTATGAGTTCTGGTGTGTACAGTCAAATCACCTTTATGTGAAAACTTCTTCTGACATATAACACAGCTGTATGGTTTTTCACCTGTATGAACTCTTGTGTGTCTGTTTAATCCAAAATTACGTACAAAATCCTTTTGACAAACCTTACAGCTGAATTTTTTGTCATTTAAATGTATTTTTAATTCGATGTCGCAGCTAAACGGTTTCTCACCCCCATGTCTTTTTGTGTGTGCAAATAAATTTCTTTCATACATAAATTTTTTGTGGCAAATACGACAATTGTATAGTTTGTCACCCATATGAGTCCTGATGTGCCGTATCAATCGGCTTCTGTATCTAAACGTCCTCGAACAAACGTCACAGCTGAGCCGTTTCCTGTAACAGCCGGACTGTGTCTCACTGGCGTGGTCTCGGCCCTCGCAGTCATTTGTGTTGTCTCGCTCGACGTCGTGTCCGTTACCTAAGGGAACGTTCCGTTATTAGAATGTTGACTGTGTCGCAGTTAACGTTAGTAAGGGAGGACATGAGTGTAACTGTGTGAAAAACGAAACTACGGCTTGTATTGTTACATGTACATATTTCATTAGTCCTAACTCCTAAATTCTGAAATAAATGAGGTACCTATATGACCAATCCACTGAAAAACTCGAAAATAATTCAATTTCAAATATGCAAAACAAGAAAAAGTGCGTGTGTCAGCTCCCACGCACGACTGGAGTTTACTCTAAGAAGTAAAATTTGGTGTGCAATGCAAAGTGCACTTAAAAATAAAACCACTCTGTAGTGTGTATGTCACCGTAAAATTGTAAAAACCCGTAAGTTAGATTGTAATAAAACAAGTGAAATTGTAAAACGTTGATAGACTTCCGACGCGAATATGCTGCCTATAATTTAACACATTATTTTTCGTTAGATTATAAATATATAGTTTTTAATCTTTCGACATATTTTTACAATCTCGTTAGGTTTTTTACAATCTAACGGTTTTTACAATTTTACGGTGACACGTACATAGCATAGTGTTATAACCTTTTTCATATTATTTACTCTATACTAACAATTTTAAAAACATAATTAAAAAATATATTTTTTTTTTCAATTTATTTCCACTTTGAGAACTTAACACATTGAATGCCAAGATTTTTCAGCAGATGAATTCTCATCCCACCATACATTTTATGATATACGAAATATCTTTTAGCTGGCCTACATATACAGTACCGATAGTATAGATGCCGAGATACGAGATAATTCGTATACGAATTATACGAGATAATTCGTATACGAATTTTACGAATTATCTCGTATCCTCAGATCAAATAAAAAGTATAGATAGACTTCTACGAACAACATAGTAAAGCCGGTTTTTTATGCATTGTGTGCGTGAACCGGTGTTGCCATACTAAATTTTCATTACCCTAGATATGTTGGCTAAACTTTCGAATAACACCCCACATTTGTACTATTAATTGGTTTATGGTAATTTTACCGCTTAAAGTTCTTTTATTGTCGCAGTAATTTCGCAAGTTTTCAAAATCCGTAGTTTTCGAGATAACAATATAATAAAATTTCGAAAATTGTATAGGAATTCGGCCATGTTAACGTTTCCGTGACATTTATGTTTCGTTTTCCATAGCTTTATGTCAAAAAACTTTGCAGATCTCTATTTTACGTAAAAGTTGTAACACGGCCTCACAAAAACCTGGCGCGAAATAACGTTGTCACAACTCTCCCCAACTATGGAATTCTAAAAATGGGTTAGACTAGAACATTTTTATTGCGTTCAAAACGTCTTTAAATATGAAAAAAAAACAGAAAGTGATAATTCTGTTTATTATTTATTTATAGATAAATTTAGATAAAGGATAGGTAAAGATGAAAAATTTCGATTTAGGTTTACCAATACATCATATTATGGTAATAGGGTAGTTAATAAACGGTCACCGACAAGTCAGTGTACAACTTGCCTAATTTTTTTGGTAGCATGCTTGTGTTATTTCAGGAAAAATCTAAATCATTATAATATGTGTCCATATAAATTTCAAGGAGTTCCCTCGATTCCTCATGGATCCCCCATCATCAAGTTACAGTTACAGCAACAAAATAATTTTGCAAATAGGTCCATAAACGACAGAGTAATATTCAAAGATCTCCGTGTTGGTGTAAATTACTATAAGAAGTACATTTTATATCATCAAAATGTGATGATGTATGGTGTGATTATGGTGGTGATGATGATGATTACTGTTAGCGCCAACTATGTTATTCTTTATTAAAATCATTCTAATTGGCGCCACCTATATTTTCCTAATATATTATTGGCCTTTATTGATTTAAAGTTGCTCCCTATTGGCGAGTTCAAAGTATTCTCTAGAATAAGCGATATATCCCTCTCTTTCGCACTGATACCGCGCGCACGCTTTGATTGGAGGACAAGATAGCGTGATTTTTCTTATGCGCCGGCGTCGACCAATCACGAGGAAGATATGAAAAAACGGACGCTTAGAAGCTTCTCGGCATCGGCGCGACTCGTTGCAAAACCGCTAACTTGAACATTAATTATAGCTAATAATCCATAATCCTGTGCGCTTATCCGCTCGCGAGTGCTGGTTCATGAGACTGCGTGACAAGTGATTAGTTATCAACAACATCAGGGGGAAGCAGATTCAAGACCGGCATCAGATCCTTCACATCGAGATCCTAAGGTACAGTGCATCCTTCCTATTTCCTTAAAATATCGCTTATTAAAATCACTGGCGATTTGCCAGCTATCCTTCAGTACAGTCCACGAAATATCAAAAAGAATAACTAATTTTTTACCAAATCGCCACGCCCTGTATGGTCATTTTCAGACGGCCATATTATTTTCGGCCCACGTTAGCCGCACCACATTTGGTCCATTTTGGTCCAAACGATCCGGATTACTTCCCGTATTCTCATTAATACCGCATAAGTTTCTCCTAGAATATCTATTCATTTGTTGTAATACAAGGCTACACTCATAATTTATTTATACAAATACTTATAACCCATTTCGTGGTTTTCCCGCTCCGCCGCAGGTAACATACTGTATTTTTGAGTAGTTACCTACATTCATAATTTATTTATACAAATACTTATAACCCATTTCGTGGTTTTCCCGCTCCGCTGCAGGTAACATACTGTATTTTTGAGTAGTTACCTACATTCATAATAATTGCTAAATTCAATTTATAATAATATAGTGTCGCTTGCAAATTCCATATTTCAAGCGCTTCATTCAACCGCTTAAAGTGTTGCCTTTACAGCTTAATACGCAACTATCGCATACCGCAATTTGCTTAAACTTAATAGGTATATAATTTCAATTCCCGCCTAAAGTCACAGGATTATATAACCCGCACCGCGTACCTTACTTCCATATTACAAGTAGGTACTTAATGTTTTACCGCCATAATTGTTCGCTATAATTTGTACGTACTTACAACCGCATAATAGGTATCTGTTCACACTTCCGCAACCTCAAGTATTTTACCTGTTCATACATTTGAATAAATACATAGGTACCTAAATATTTAAAACATAGATTTAGTTTCATACGGTCGTTATTATATTTACATAAAATGTCGAAACAAGACAAACAGTCTATTTTTGATGACAAAGAGTTAGCGATATTAGTAGCTAAGCGTAACATTTTATTTGAACACATTCAAAATATTTACGAGCTCTCAAAAAACGCTGAGTCATGCGAAGCTAGTAAAGAATCGTTTCTTAGTTCTTGTATGACGATAGACGAAATTCGAACTAATTTTCATAAATTGTTAGACGATTATAACGCCGAGTTGCTTTCTTTAAACCCTGATTCTCAACCAAACTATCAAGCATATACGTC
Organism: Glaucopsyche alexis; assembly: GCA_905404095.1. Taxonomy (NCBI): domain Eukaryota; kingdom Metazoa; phylum Arthropoda; class Insecta; order Lepidoptera; family Lycaenidae; genus Glaucopsyche; species Glaucopsyche alexis. Next base: position 3,648,792 of record FR990063.1, on the reverse strand, counting down.
ATTCGAGGAACTGTATTGCGTTATTAAACGTGTGCAAGCACGTTTAGAATGTAGGTACGCTAAGCCCAGCGTACGCGCGGCTAGCGTGGATACAGTACGTATGCCAAAGCTACCTACAATCGAACTAGTATCATTCGATGGTGACATACGCAATTGGCCGCTATTTTTTGCAAGTTTTAAATCTACTGTGCACGACAACGGCTCACTGACCGACGCTGACAGGTTGTACTATTTATTAGGTAAGCTGTCGCCGAAGGCCCAGACCGTGTTCGCAGGCGTTACACCTAATGCGGAGAACTATCAAATAATATTCCAATCACTTCTTGATAGGTATCAGGATACGCGCGTCCTAGGATCCATGTATTTGGATCAGGCTTTAAATCTTAAATTGTCTGGACCCGCGTCAGTTTCTAACTTTCAATTATTTATGAATAACTTTGTTACGGCAGTAAACTCTTTGAAAAACTTAAAATTGGATAATCTTTCGGATTTTATATTGCTGCAACTTGCTTTGAAAAAGTTCGACCGAGATACTATACACGCATTCGAAATGACGGAACGCCATAATAAGATACCTACACTCGATAGTTTCATTTCCTTTATACGGGACCAGTCTCGAATATTTCTCAATACACAAACTATTTCATATAATAGCTCATCTCATAATATTAGTAAACGAAGTTCGAATAGACTACGAAGTAATAATTCCGCCCCAAATCCGCAGTCGTACGTAACATGTGCGGAACCTAATAATAATAATAATTTACATAAATGTATGTGCGATAATATTGTACACGATCACTTTTTTAAATGTCCCGCTTTTAATAACTTGACTCCGACCGCTCGATTTAAACACGTAAAAGATAATAAAGGTTGTGTTAATTGTTTGAGTTTAAAGCATAAAATAAGTGTCTGTTCAAGTACATCCAAGTGTCGTGCGTGCAATCAGCGTCACCATACATTACTACATTTTAGTAAAAATTTGCCGCGTAACATGAATAACGTAGTTTCTGATAACACCGCGCCTAGGAATTCCCAGTCCGAAGTTTCTTTGTGTACCACGCTCATTGCGCGTCCGTCGCGCGCGTATTATGATAGTCAAGTGGTCGCTCAGCAATGTACTGCTCACGCTACGATATTGTTAGCCACGGCGCAAGCCATCGTTTACGATGCCAGCGGAACACCTATAGTAGTGCGTTGTCTGCTGGATAGCGCCTCACAGAGCAGTTTTATTACTTCCCATTGTTTTCAACGTCTAGGACTGCGGAATAAAATGAAAAATTGTAATTTAATAGTAACAGGGATCGGTGGCTCAGAAAAATCGTGTAAGGGTTCCGTAGATATAAAATTATATTCACGCCTTAATAATAATATTAATTTTAATGTTTCCTCGCTTATAGTGGATAGTATTACGGACGTGTTGCCGAACGCTCATGTGGATGTGTCCGCACTTACTCATTTGGAGAAATTGCCTCTCGCGGACCGAGACTTTGCGCGGCCGGGTAACATCGATGTTTTGATCGGAGCAACAGTCTTCCCACATTTACTGCTACCTAATATGGTACGCAGTGAGAGGAATAATTTACCTCCCGCTATTGAGACGGTATTAGGATATGTGATTATGGGTGCCGTGCCTACGTCACATAATTCTAGTTATACTGCGTCTTGTTGGTCTGTGCTTCGGGGAAATGAGGAGGCCGCACCCGTCTGCGCGACCGCGCGCTTTCGGCCACTCGCTGCAGCGCGCGTTCGGCCACTCGCTTCCGCTACCACGCGCGTTCGGCCACTCGCTGCCGCGCGCGTTCGGTCACTCGCTGCCGCGCGCGTTTCCGCTCCCGCATCCGCTGCCGCACGCGCTTCCGCTCCCGCACCCGCTACCGCGCGCGCTTCCGCTCCCGCACCCGCTGCCGCACGCGCTTCCGCTCCCGCATCCGCTGCCGCGCGCGCTTCCGCTCCCGCACCCGCTACCGCGCGCGCTTCCGCACCCGCTGCCGCGCGTGCTTCCGCTCCCGCATCCGCTGCCGCGCGCGCTTCCGCTCCCGCACCCGCTACCGCGCGCGCTTCCGCTCCCGCATCCGCTGCCGCGCGCGCTTCCACTCCCGCGCCCGCTACCGCGTGCGCTCCCGCACTCGCTACCGCGCTCGCTTCCGCTCCCGCACCCGCTGCCGCGCGCGCTTCCGCTCTCGCTACCGCTACCACGCGAATACCTGAGTCCCACAAGGCTTCTACAGACATTGAGTTTGAGAAGTCTTTGCCGCATAAGGTTCTTGGTTTGCGTTGGGACAGATCCCGAGGTTGTTTTCGCTTTGACGTCGCACTGCCTGATGCTAAGTGCACCAAACGCATAATGCTGTCCACAATAGCTCGACTTTGGGACATAATGGGGTTTATGGCTCCCACCATTTTGTACGCCAAGCTCTTGATAAAAGAACTTTGGTTGGCAAAGTGCGATTGGGATGACCCACCTCCTGTACATATAGTCGCAGCCTGGAAGCAGTTCTGCAACGAGCTTCCCAAGCTCAATCAAGTTATGATACCGCGTCATTTAGGATTGGTCGATGGATGTACTGTTAATCTAATAGGTTTCGCTGACGCTAGCGAAAGCGCTTACGGCGGAGTAGTGTATATGCAAGTCCGTAATGGCTGTAACTATTCTGTGCAATTAGTTTGTGCCAAGTCTAAAGTCTCGCCAGTCAAAACCATTTCGATTGCAAGGCTCGAATTGTGCGCAGCCCTTCTGCTGTCACAACTGCTTCGCAAAGTTAAAGACACAGTTTCGTCCCACTACTCCATTAATAATATTTACGCTTTTACTGACTCCAAGATAGTACTTGCTTGGATTTATTCTTCCCCTCATCGCTGGCAGACCTTTGTTGCCAATCGCATTACCAAACTAATAGAGTTTGTTTCCCCTACTTGTTTTAATCACGTCCCGGGTATTGAAAACCCCGCTGATTGCTTGTCTCGTGGAATCACTCCAACGACACTTCTTGATCATCCATTGTGGCATCGTGGCCCACCTTGGATCAGCCAGGGTCCGTTAGAGTGGCCCATTGAACCTTATAGCAAGGATACAGAAGTTGAGGACGTACCCGAGCAAAAATCTGTCTCTCATCCCGTGGTCGTTGAAGTTACACAGTCCCCGTTTTATACACTCGCACAGCGCTTATCATCTTGGTCTAAGTTGTTACGCGTCATTGTTTATGTATGCAGGTTTCTTAGGAAATTACCTAAAGGAACTTTTGTTTCGATATCCGATTTGGAATTCGCAGAACGCGAAATATTATTATCCGTACAGGCTGTTCATTTTGATAATGATATTCAAAATTTAAAAAATGACTTATCTGTCTCCCCCGCTCTTCTTAAGCTTAAGCCGTTTCTCGATGAGAACGGTATAATACGCGTCGGTGGTCGTTTGTCTAATTCAGACGAGCCTTATAACTATAAGCATTCATGCATTCTTCCGCGTCATGATCATGTAGTCCACCTTCTTGTTGAATTTTATCACAAAAAGCATCTCCATGCCGGTCCAGAGTTACTTATGTCCTTACTCAGGCAAAATTACTGGATTTTAGCTGCTCGGCGTACCATTCGCCAGAGAATACATAAGTGTAACACGTGTTTTAGATTTCGTCCACGTCCAACTTATCCTTTTATGGCAGACCTTCCTAGCCAACGCGTGAATCAGGTAGATAAAGCGTTTACACATACCGGTTGCGATTACGCAGGACCACTGCAGTACACTCCAATACGTGGTCGAGGTATTAAAAGTCGTAAGGCTTGGTTATGCATATTCACATGCTTAACAACGCGCGCTACGCATATTGAGGTTGCGACGGATTTAAGCACGGTGTCTTTTCTAGCAGCACTAAAACGTTTTCTTTCGCGCCGCGGTCCCATACAATGCTTGTACTCTGATAACGGCACCTGTTTCGTAGGTGCTAATTCGTACTTACACGATTTGTATAAATTTCTAAAGGAAGAATACCGTATACGTCTCCAAGACGAACTTTTAGTCAATCACATTGATTGGAAGTTTATTCCGCCTGCCTCTCCACATTTCGGAGGATGCTGGGAGAGCATGGTTAAAGTAGTGAAAACGCATCTTTTTAAGGTTATAGGCCAGCAGATCCTTTCTTACGAAGAACTTCTAACTGTCCTTGCTCAAGTCGAGGCATTAATAAATTCGCGTCCGCTTACTACATTGAGTAGCGACCCTGCTGAGCCTTCCGCGTTAACTCCCGCGCACTTCCTAAACACAATGCCATTGTCGTCACTACCCGCTCCTGAAGCAAACTCATCTAACATGCTTCAGAGACATACACTGCTTGACAAACTCGTGCAGTCATTTTGGCGGCGCTGGCGTTTAGAATACCTGCATAAATTGCAGACTAGATATAAGTGGAATAGTCCCGCCTCGCCTTTACGGGAGGGAGCGTTAGTCATTATCATTAATGACAATTCACCACCGCTTTCATGGCCACTAGGTGTCATCGAAAAATTACATACCGCTAAAGACGGTACAACCCGCGTTGTGACTGTTAAGACCGCGATGGGTAGCTACGTGCGCCCAGTTGTACGGCTCTGCCCATTACCTACTCAGTGAGATCTAGTTGCAACCTGGATCTCTCTCATTTAGTATATAGCTTAGTTGTAATTCTAGCAAATTAACGGTCATGCGATAGTTTACTTAAGGAAAATATTATTATCATTATTATTTTTTATTTTCTCTTTTTTCCTTTAAAGGTAACCCTTTAAGGCCGGGGGAATGTTAGCGCCAACTATGTTATTCTTTATTAAAATCATTCTAATTGGCGCCACCTATATTTTCCTAATATATTATTGGCCTTTATTGATTTAAAGTTGCTCCCTATTGGCGAGTTCAAAGTATTCTCTAGAATAAGCGATATATCCCTCTCTTTCGCACTGATACCGCGCGCACGCTTTGATTGGAGGACAAGATAGCGTGATTTTTCTTATGCGCCGGCGTCGACCAATCACGAGGAAGATATGAAAAAACGGACGCTTAGAAGCTTCTCGGCATCGGCGCGACTCGTTGCAAAACCGCTAACTTGAACATTAATTATAGCTAATAATCCATAATCCTGTGCGCTTATCCGCTCGCGAGTGCTGGTTCATGAGACTGCGTGACAAGTGATTAGTTATCAACCACATCAGGGGGAAGCAGATTCAAGACCGGCATCAGATCCTTCACATCGAGATCCTAAGGTACAGTGCATCCTTCCTATTTTCTTAAAATATCGCTTATTAAAATCACTGGCGATTTGCCAGCTATCCTTCAGTACAGTCCACGAAATATCAAAAAGAATAACTAATTTTTTACCAAATCGCCACGCCCTGTATGGTCATTTTCAGACGGCCATATTATTTTCGGCCCACGTTAGCCGCACCACATTTGGTCCAATTACTTTGATTGACATGGTGGCATATGCTTGCAGTTCTTTAAATAACGCCGAAATCCCCAAACATGTATCTATAAGGAGTCAGGAGTTCTGTTCTGCACTTTTGGATCCAGAGCAAAATCTTACTTTTTGTTAGCATATGCTTGGACTACTTCAGAAAAAGTCAAAATCACCATATATTTCCATAAAAATTTTGAGGAGTTCCCTCGATTCCTCATGGATCCCATAATCACGTCACCACTTTTTTGAAAACCGGACCAACTTGGGATTATACCCTTTATATCGAAAAAGGAATTTTGAAAATCGGTCCACAGACGGCGGAATTATCGTTCCCGATATTTTCCGTATACCGAATATAGGGGCATTTACCTTAAATTGCTTCAAATTTCAAAACTTCCTAATTAAAAAATAAAAACACAGTCTGACTCTCTACTTCATAATTTTGCTAAGAATTTGCCTATAAATTACTTACCTTATTTTAGGCTATTGAGAATATGAAATCCTGGCAACACTCTCTCGATCCGCCATTATGAAATTGTCATTATTTGTTTCGAGTAACCTCAAAATTGTGATAAATTATCATAAGCAAACTACAGTTTTGTGTGTACTTACTTATGAAATGTTATTTCCTGACACTTTTTGTTCGCCTTCGTACAGTTTTTACACCACTTAATAGCGCAGGACGGCATTTTTGTGGCAAAATCACTGCACGACGACTCGTTCGATACTGACGAAAAGTAGCGTACTTTTTTTGCATGAGTGTGCGTGACCGCGTGTGTTTACACAAAGTAGCGTAGTTTTTGAGGCTTCAGTTGAAACAAGCGCCACGCGCAATCTAGGTTTTTTATTTGATCTGAGCTCGTATCTCGGCATAATGAATTACAATTGTCTATTTTGACGCCATATACGAATTAACTCGTATTGCTTCGTATTCCATTTTCTATTGCTATTTTATCCTAACATTAAAGTAATTATACCTTGCACCTCTTTAAATGCATCAATGAGTTACGCGACTGAAGTCGCTCTGATTAGACATCGAATATGCGCCAAAAATGCCCCGACCACAACGGGCCAGTGCCCAGTATATCGCGTCAATCATCTTCGAAGAGAAGAGAATATTTGGGATGCTTTACAGAAAACTAAAGAGACCGGATACTTGTGCGTTGTATGCTCCGAAAAGCCCGCTCTTTGTGTGATTCCATGTTTCCAAACATACCGGATGGATGGCCGATTGAATAAAATATTGTATTTTTTATTACTTTTTAAATTTGTGCTAGCTAAAAATTGTGTCTTAGAATGTGGAAATTCCTATTGTAATTTCCTATTTGTTTCCAGACATGCGACATTCCGGGTGCATAAAATATTGTTATTGTTTTGTTATTATTACTGATTATATTGTTAGTTTTAGATGGCGTCTAAGTACCTCAGAAAAGTCCCTAGTAAACTATTTAATTATAAAGAAACTTACTTTTTTAAGTTTTGTCGTTTTATTTAAGAGGCCACAGTAGATTCCTAGTTACTACTCTAAGGCGCCAAGCCGATATTTTCCATAGAATAGTTCATACAATTGCTACGATAATACTCGTAAGTGGCTTCACAGGTAGAACTTACCTACGAGTTATATCGTAGTCGGCATTCAATTCATCAAGTTCATTAATAAGATTCGCTGTATTCCATCTCACTCTTTTGCACGTTCAATCCTACAAATATATATGTTTGTCTCTTTCTACATAACGAAGCTACTTACCTACCTCAAGCTTCCGAGTGTTACACTTGATTTTATTCCTCATTTATGAGGAAAAAACGTGATTAAAAACGAACATTCGTCAAACGTGACGTCAGAATGTTGTAAATCTTCTTTTTTTTTTAATGGCCTTGTTGCCATTATCGTCAGTAAACGTCATTTTAAAAAAGTATGTCACGTCATTTGTAAGTAATTGTCAGTTTAGGTTAAGTGAAAGTTTTGTGCGCAATATATCGTTTCTTTTTGATATTAATAGTTTAGCACCATATAAAATTATGCATTTTATTATTATATAATGGTTTTTATGCTGATGCAAATCAGGAAAGGAAAGAAATTCACAAGGAATGGTCCAGATTACAAATATATAATACGACGACCTCTGTGGCTCAGTGGTTGAGCGTGTTGGTGCTCAAGGAATCGCGGGTTCGAAACCCGCCGAAGGCACAAAAAGTTTTTGTGTTCCTGGGTCATGGATTATTAAATATGTATAATATAATAAACGGAGGCGAAAAGTGGACCATGGATAGCCGCTTTGCTACGTTGAATGTAAGAGGAGGAATGGAGGGTAAGAATGAAAGTGAACAAGTATGTAAGGATCGTAGTAAGTGGAAAGAAGTGGTCTCTGCCTACCCCTTACGGGAAAAAGGCGTGATTATATGTATGTATGTATAATATAATAAAAACTAAATATGTGTGTAGTATAAAAGTATTAAATAATCTTACGGATCCCATCGTCAGATTCAATCAAAAATTCGAACGTAGAACTGGACCGATTCGAAATTCGAATCGGTCCAGGCGTTATAATTGCAGTAAGTAATATTGCACGTCAATATATGAAATCATTAATCTTTAGTTATCATTTTCTCATTAACCCCTCCCACAGATATGCGACCTATATCATTGTAATCCACGTGTCATTACGCGCATAGGTACATTTAAGCTAATTGTATCTTAGGTCGCCGTAGCAAATTGCTCCATACAAAATTCCCCAGTATCCTTTTACCTACTAAAAAAAAAAAAACATTCGTTCAGCGCAAGTGTAGATGTACACACCCTTTATGTAGCTTTGTACAAATATAAAAAAAAAATCACGAGCTTGTGTAAGTATGACACCGTCAAATTGTAAAAACCGTTAGGTTGTAATATTACAAGAGATATTATAATATGCTGACAGATTGTCAAATACAAATTTCACCATACAATTGTACATACATACATATAATCACGCCTTTTCCCCGTAGGGGTAGGCATATACCGCCACTTTCCCGTAGGGGTAGGCAGAGACCACTTCTTTCCACTTGCTACGATCCTTACATACTTCTTTCGCTTCGTCCACTTTCATTCTTACCATCCATTCCTCCTCTTACATTCAACGCAGCCAAGCGTCTCTCCATGGTCCGCTTTTCGCCTCCGCGAGAAACGAGACGTGATGGGTGGCGAACCACATCGCCGCCATTTTGGATAATTAAATTATTTTGATTATCCATTGCGTTTCCACGGATTGGTGGAGAGGGTAGGAATAGGGAAAGGGAAGGACAGGTGGTGTGGAAAGGAAGATTGGTAAGTTACAGTGGGAAATAGGGAATGTATATTACCGCCCAGGAGGGCAAAGGATAGGACAGTAATAGCTAGGGAAGCCGGGGTCGCATACCCGTATACTATACCACAACTACCGGACAGGTAAGTCGGGATGAGTATTCCATGACATACAATTGTACGCATTATTTTTTGTTATAATTATTATTATGAAAAAGCAAACAAATATGGCGGCGCGGGGCACATACCGTTTAACCAACCGGCACGGTAAATATTACAATACTAGCTTTTGCCCGCGACTTCGTCCGCGTGGAACATTTACTTTGGGATATCACTAAAATTTACCCGCGACTTCATTTACGTAGAAGGAGGAGCGCTTGCCCGCGACTCACGACTGACCGCCGCACATCATTATTGCGCGCTGATTATTTTATTACTGCGATATCTTCTAAAATACATATTGAAATCAAATGATGTAAATGGCGAATTTCTTCTAAATTAAATGTTTGTAATGAATAACGTATTTATTTGGATAAGGATTAATATCATCTCTATGAAAACACCGTCACAAATAATGATTAATTTTAGAACAAATTTGGTTAGCATAAAAAAGTTATTGTGAGCCAACCTTAAAAGATAGACATATACTGTCGCGGTCTTTTTTTAGAACTTTTAAAGGGGAACAATTCTGTCATACATTATTTTAGCGAAATTTTAACCGTTTCCGCAGCGTACGCAGCGAAAGCTCTCAAAAGGGAAAAAAACACCCCGATTTTGAAACATTATTGATTGGAGCTCCGCTCGTATTGAGCTTAGCATGATGTTATATAGCCTAAAGCCTTCCTCGATAAATGGACTATCCAACACAAAAAGAATTTTTCAATTCGAACCAGTAGTTCCTGAGATTAGCGCGTTCAAATAAACAAACAAACTCTCCAGCTTTATAATTTAGTATAGATAACGAAAAATAATGCGTACAATTGTATGGAGAAAGTATTTGACAATCTGTCAGCATATTATAAATATCTCTAGTAATTTTTACCTTTATGTAGCTTTGTACAAATATTAAATAAAGATTTTCACGAGCTTGTGTAACTATGACACCGTCAAATTGTAAATCCATTAGATTGTAATATTACAATCTACTTAACGGTTTTTACAATTTTACGGTGACAACTATACACCGCAAACTCCCCAAAGAAAGACGTTCAAGATTTGAGTAACACGCACATAGCATGCAACTGATATCGCGTGTTGAGGACAAATATTAACATACAAGTTAGTGATCCACTTCGTTCGCAGGTCCACTTCCTGAGGATGCTCCGAGTTCGGGGCGAATCGCGCTTCGAGTTTTGTAACTTGCAATCATGTTTTTTTGCTTTGCAAGCAGCAAAGCAAAAAATATTTAAAAAAATATAGAAACCGACTTCCAAAGTAAAAGCAATAACATTCTTAAAATCACTAAAAAGTATGAAATAATTCTTATTGTCGAAATAGTTCCCTTTCAAATTCTACTAAAATGTTACTATTTTTCTACTCAATCTTCTTATTTTTGAGATCGGTACCAGCCAATTTGAACGTGAGTTCTTTAACATATTATTTGTATATATAAGGACGTAGTTGTGTTAAAATTAATATTTTTATTGAAATGATTTATACAATTATTTGGGCTGGTACCGACTTCAAAAATAAGAAGATTGAGTAGAAAAATAGTAACATTTTAGTAGAATTTGAAAGGGAACTATTTCGACAATAAGAATTATTTCATACTTTTTAGTGATTTTAAGAATGTTATTGCTTTTACTTTGGAAGTCGGTTTCTATATTTTTTTAAATATTTTTTCTTTTTTTTCTTTTCAGTGGTATTATAATATTATTAACTAGTACCTGGGAGACCGAGCTTTGTTCGGAGTTGTTATAGGACGATAAAATATTCAAAAATAAATAAAAATAGAGAAAGAAAATAAAAAGAATCACAAAAATATTTATCTGACCGGGTTTCGAACCCGAGACCAATTCGTTAACAACGTACAAATTACCATTCTACCATCCAGCTGAAGCTACATTTTATCGCGGCAAAATGTACGGTTTCAGCGAGATATCCTTTTGCGCGCACGAAGTTGCGATTAACGTCTACTATAGTTTAATTATGTGTTTTCAATGTAGATGCACTTATGCATAAAACACCTCCATGAAGTTAGTTGGAGCAAGAGGTCCTACACTCACGATTTCAAAAATGAAATCTACTCAAAATGCCTAATACTGAATCGGCCGGCGCAGCGCCGTGTCTCAGATTAGTTCTTAGTAAGTGATCATCTTCTGTATAAAAAAACCCCCTTTTCCCTTGGTTATTCATTGCATAAACTGCTACACCAATTTTCATATATATTTTTTGTGGTGTTGTGTTGACAGAAAAAGTTGCGGGGAAATTAAAAATTTGTAAGAAAACGATCATTAACTTTTCTATTAAGAGTTTCCTCTATTCCTCATGGATCCCATTATCATCGTTGTTAGGGTATATACGCTTGGAACAACATATCACTTTTGAGTAGCTCTGAATGTTCAAAGAAATCGATGTCGGTGTAAAATACTATGAGAAATACCTATATCAACATATCATGATGTAAGGTGTGATGATAATGGTGGTGGTGATGATAATTATTATTGAATAGTGACATATTATGCTTGCAGTTCTTAAAGCAATGTTGAAATTTCCAAACGTGTATATTTAAAGACTGAGGAGTTCTATTCAGTCCTTTTGGATCCAGGGTATACCTTGGCACAACTTTTACTTTTTGGTAGCTGTCAATGTTCAAAGAAGTCGATATCAGTGTAAAAACTATGAGAAACACCTAGATATCAACAAAATATCAAGGTGTATGGTGTGATAATGGTGGTGGTGATGATGATTACTTAATAGTGACATTTGCTTGCAGTTTTATAAACAATACTTGAATTTTCAAACGTGTATATTTAAAGACTGAGGAGTGCTGTTCAGCCCTTTTGGATCCAGGGTATACCTTGGCACAACATTTCACTTTTTGGTATCTGTGAATGTTCAAAGAAATCGATATCGGTGTAAAATACTATGAAAAATACCTATATCAGCATAATTTATCATGGTGTATGGTGTGATTATGATGGTAGTGGTGATGATGATTATTATTTAATACGGACATTTGTTTGTAGTTTTATAAACAATGCTGAAACTTTCAAATGTATATCTTCAATGACTGAGAAATGCCGTTCAGTGCGTTTGGATCCAGGGTATACCTTGGCACAACATTTCACTTTTTGGTAGCATTTGCTCGAGTTACTTAAAAAAAAGTCAAAATCACTATCGGTGTCCCTATAAATTTTGAGGACTTCTCTCAATTCCTCGTGGATCCCATCAGCAGATCTACCATTTGATGACAATGGGACCAATCCAGGAGTAAATCCTTTACAACAAAAAAATAATTTTGATAATCGGTCCACAAACGGCGGAGTAATCGTGTAACATACACAAAAAAAAAAAGAAAAAACATACACACGAATTGTAAACCTCCTCCCGTGTTTTGGAAGTCGGTTGAAAAAAAAACAGCAAGCATGCAAGTTGCAAAACTCGACGCGCGATTCGCCCAAACCCGGATGCTTGCAACATTATTGCTTGTGTGGTAGTGGTGTTTGCACGATCTTGTTTTTGAGTGTACGCATAAACAGTATGGAAAGAGGGAGGTGATTTATGCATGCTTATGTGTGCACTCACATATTTGCTTGCAGGTTGTGGGTATTTATTCGCAGGATAATGCTAGATATAATATTAATTAAATTGTATGCTATGGATTTCCGCAAACTAACGCTTGATTCTAGTACCTGACAAATATTGGCATTTTTTTTTTTAGGTGTAGTCGTAGGTGTAGATGTATGAAATGCAGGCAGTTTTGGGGGAGAAAAATCAATCTAGCTAGGTTTTATGTCGCGCATTTTTAAATTATGTAACGTTTTGTCTTTCGTCGTGCAACATTATATCATCAAACAATAATTCGAATGTAATAATGTCAGTCCGATTGGCAGTTTGGTAAATTTTTGCGTTGTTCGGAAATTCGGAATGAAATGGGTGGGTTCGAACCATGGTAAACCGAAAAATGTGTGATTTTTCTTTTATTATCTACTATAGCTCACTACTAGTATCTACTATAGCTCACTACTAGTATCTACTATACTCTGGTACTAGTTTTATGCAATTCGTTACCTAAAGGGGTAAACGAAGGTCTCGTGTGTTGATATTTCACAAGTGGATGGATCACGTTGAATTTTGGCACGCAGATAGTTGTTACAACAGACATTTGTTACAAACAAATTTATCGAAATTCATCGCTCATGGGGGTGTAATGGGGACCGAAGCGGACGAGGTCGTACGCAAAAGCGAATCAAATATAAATACTAAAAATATTCTTTAGTCATATCACGACAATATTCACACACTCATAACTTGTAATAATATAGTCCGACATACCTTTATCTCCTATCTCTAGTTTTATTTCCTCCTGTTCATCTGCGCACAGAGCTGCAGTTTGTTCCGCCGTGTCCTCGTGATATTCTTCTGTGACTGTGTGTGTTGTGGGACTTTGGCTAACATATTTGTCAATAACACTCTGACTGAGCCTAACTATTTTCAATTCAAGCACCTTTGAACCTTGCCAAGCATCATTTCGGTCCACATTCAATGAATCCTGTTTACAGCCAGCATCACTAACCAGCAGATTATTATCTTCAGATCCTTTAAGTTGATCATTTTCTTCATAGTCATTTGTATTGTTTTCATATTCATCTTCATTAATTACTACAACATTTATAATTTCAACTTAAGAAAATTGTACCTATAAACTGTCTAAATATTAGGCTAGGTAATGTATAACCTACCACCGTCATTGCATGGTTCCGTCTTCACATCTGACTCCTGTTTGATATCTGTTATAGAAAGATGTGTTGTGGAAAAATTTTTCATTTTAAAGATAGATAACTCTAACGAGGATCCAAATGTTTCAAACTCAATGTTTATCTAAAAACAATAAGATTCATTACTCAAAACAAACTAATTAATAATCTTAAAACGAGATTTATCATCACCTACTTTAGTATAGTGCGGTTCAAATGAGAATAGGATCGAGTCGGCGCCATATTGTTTCGAATTAAAATTTAACTATCATAACAGTCTAACTGTTATGATAGTTAAATTTATGTTTAGATAATTGATTACTATTCAACGTTTTTATTTAAATTCGATGCAAGACTATTCATATTTATATGCACATAAGTTTTTCTGAAAATAGCACTTTTCAACTGATATTTGACAGACAAAGGTCATTGACGTTCCTATTCTCATTTGAACCGCGTTATACAAGTATTATTATTGTTTCTGTCAATTAATAAATTGTTAAACATATTTTTTTTAATAAGTAGGTACCTTATTCTGGCAGAGATTGTCAATGAGACCTCGTGTCTGAACGGCCAACTGCTGCAGCCGGTGACACTGCCGCAGTCTCGTGTGGCAAATGTAACACATCCAGCACTCATTGCCTCTCATCTATTAACAAATATATGTTAATATTAGAATTAAGCATTTGGTCATTGTGTCCCCAACTACACAATTGTCTGACAGAAAGTCTTGTCTCCTGTGGGTATTCATAAGTCATAATAGTGGGCCTAGCAGGAACATTCGACAGCGGTGTAAACTTAAAGTTATTTATTGAATAACCTAACCTAACTAAGAGCATGTCAGGACATGTCTAAAGAGGGTTCTGTAACTATCAAAGTACAATAGGTCTTTTTCAAATTACTTCAAAAGTTACTGTCCAATTTCATTCAAAATAATTTTCCTGAAGTTTTTAGCATGATCTATCAGCATGGAAACATACAAGTTTCTATCTCTAATAGTTTGGAAATGCTGGGGGGGACAGTACAAACCACTTTGGAGGCTGATTACTCGAAAATGGTCACAGAAGCTAGAGGCATGGAGAGACAGACGGACAGACTATAAGGGTTCCTTATGTATTACGGAACCCTAAAAATGACAGCGACCATACTTATTTTACTTGATAATGTTACGTTTATTCCACAGTCAAATGTTCCTGCTGGGGCCCGTGATGTATTCACTTGCCCCCTTAGTAATAAAAATATGTACTCAACGGTTGCTGATACATTGGAAAAGTCACTTTACAGAGAAAGACAGCAACATTGAATGGAATAAAAATACTCTTTATTCGCACACTCATAAAAAACACACACTTAATAATAATTTTCAAAGCCAAGGAACTGTACAAAAAAGGCTCTTACTGCTGACAGCAGTTTTTTCCAGACAAACAAAAAAACAACAAATATAATTTGTGAAGTTGGTGTTCAATACAAAATGGTACTCACTACTCATACTAATTGTAATATTCTTTACACAGGAGCCCTACAATGTCCTACGCATTCAATACATACAATAATAGGTACTTACTACAGCTGTCGGGATTTGTTTACGTACCTTTAAGACTGCGAGATTCTCATAGACATATAACAGGTCTGTTTTATAAATATTAATAGTTCTTTTATTTATGGATAAACATAAATAGCAACAAGTTTTCTTCAACATTTTGCAATTGCAAAACTTTTTTGTGCAGTAAAAGTTAAAACTAACCTAATTTATCCTTTAAAAACATAGGTCTACTTCTTCTTCTTCTTTAATTTTTGATTTTAAATGGCGTTCGGCCAATGTTCGAACATGGACCTAGGAATGACAACAGGACCGAGTACTGTGAGCCAAAAAACGAGCCGAGCGAGAGGTTGGAGGAGAGGCCGTGTTTTTAGGCATACAAATTGATAAATATTGTAACTGGCATGCACACATAGAAAAAATGTGTTCTAAACTAAACAGATTTGTATCTGGCGTGATACATTAGCGTGGACAAGAAGTGTTCAGACTGCAATGATGGCCTATCATGGCTATGTTTCGTCAGTCCTGCGCTATGGACTCGTAATTTGGGGAAATTCCACGCACATAGATAAAGTATTTATTGTACAAAAAAAAATGTCTTCGTGCCATAGCTAAGATTCCACCATACGAATCATGTAAGCCTATATTTAAACAATATAATATATTGACTTTAACAAGCATGTACATTTTGGAAATTTTTAAATTTGTAATTGACAACAATCACATTTTTACTCAATTAGTAGATAAGATACCTACAAAATATTTCAGAAATTCAAATAGACTAATCATAGACAAAACACCTAAAACAACTTTATACTTAAATAATGCATATGCAATGTGTGTAAAGATTTATAATAAGGTGCCTGCACATATTAAACTGCTATCAAAAAAACACTCCATAAGAGAATTAAAAAAATTGTTAATAGAGAAATCATATTATAACCTTAAAGAATTTTTAAATGACTAATATACTATGACATTAAGTATTCTGTATGACTTATGTTTATTTTTTATCTTTTGCTGAATTCGCATATGTAATTTGTTTTGATTATATTTTAATTCCTGACGCTATTGAAATTGCTGAATAAAAATTGTTTTCTTAACATTTTATCATAAAGATTTTATAGATTTTGACATATTTATGCACATAGTGAAGTGAGTAATAACATCATGAAGCATAGATACCAGGAGTCCGAACGGTATAGGCTTTTTAATAATAATTATGTACACAATAATAGGACCAGATCTTAGTTCTCTTTTCTGCCGCTAGGCGTGCGAGACCGACGAGTACCGAGTGTTGCCAATACTATTATACCGAGTGTTGCCAATACTATTATTTATTACAATTATTTTTAAATTACCGTTAGTCAATTACCGTGTTCTACGGTATCTATTTTTCGAGAACAGTTTCTAAGAATTTCCTAAAACTTTTAAATAATAAGATTTCAATCTTTCCAGAGCTGTCAATAGCAACTTTAAACTTCCCGCGTAATTTCAAACGAGTGCATGTCGGACCGTCGCGCGCTCTACCGGCAAAAATCTGTCCCCGTAATTGAGACCATTATTTTAACATTACGTTCGGACTCCTTGTTTTCTATACTTCGTGAATAACATATAATGACAGTTTGACACTTGTCAAGTTCTGTTGCTTTGTCTTCTTTTTATTTTTTATTTGTATACATTTTGTCATTATCTATTATAATAATTAATAATTTATTGCCTATGACATTGTATTTTTACTAATTATTTTAATAGAAATAGAAATAGAAATAGAAATCATTTATTTGCATAAATAAGGTACAATATGGTGTTACAGTTTGATTACATTAAGTTCCTTCTTATTTTGCCTTTGAAGTGGCGTGCAAATTTTTGTTTATATGTTATAATAATGGTTAATATGTTATGAGTTTATTAAGATCTGTGGCTCAATTATATTAATAAGTTTACGCATCTAGCATGTTAATAATTGCACAAGCCATTTTGATGGCAGAATGTAGGATCTATTTAATTTGTAACTTTTCAAGACCTCATGTATACCACCACATTCTTGCAATAAATGATTTGATTTGATTTGTGTCCCTTTCTAGAGGGTGACAATAATAAAGGGTTTGGTTTTTGTAATAATTTTCACGGTAAAAGGCATAAAAAACCTTTAGGAAACCCTCTCTTAGCCACATTAAGAGGTCGAATTTCAGAGTTTTTGGACTATTTCAGTGTATCCATTTAAATTTCGACGGTCCACCCTATCTCCTCTTCCCCATAGATAGATTCTGCAGGTAACCACGCCTTTGACCTCAATAGGAAGTTAAATGAAGACGATTTTAACGTGATAAAAAAGTTCTAACCTAACCCAAAACTACACAAATGGTATTTCACGCCGGGTTTTTGACCTAACTAACTAACCTAACCTAACCCAAAAATACACACAGGTTATTTCACGCCGGGTTTTTGTGAGGCCGTGTTACCGCCCCGAAGACGTTTTTTACGTGATAAAAAAGTTCTAAGTTCTAACCTATCCTAACCCAAAACTACACAAACGTTATATCACGCCGAGTTTTTGTGAGGCCGTGTTACCACTCTGAAGAAATTTTGAACGTGAAAGAATAGTTAACCTAACCCAAAACTACACAAACATTATTTTACGCTGGGTTTTTTGAGGTTGACATGTTTTTTACATTTAATTTATTTTGTATATTTACACATAAAACGAAATTTATATATATTTGTACTAAGAAACCAGCATTATTATACACATTTCAGTAATGAAAACAGTTTAGGTACGTAAGTAACTTTTGTGAAAAACGTGAAAAAAAAATTAAAATTTTAATCACAAAAACGGGTATAAAAAGTAAAACACTTATTTCCTCGCCTTAAAATTGGTAGCAAAATGATGGGGTAAATACCTTCCACAAAACCCAACCATCAAAATATATAAATTCAGACTACCACGTTCCATTTCACTACTACGTGTATTTTATTTCAAATGTAATTAGGTATCTAAATTTAGAAGCATTTCCTAAAAAAAAATCATTGGGGGGGTCTAATAATTTAAGACTCACGAAGCCCCCTGCATCATTATTTTATTAAAATTAAAGGTACTTGTATTGAGACCCAACCCAAACTGAATAATATTGTTACGAACACACAAATAGACTAGCGCCATCTAGCGTCAATCAATGAAACCACTTGGTGTGAACAGGGACAGCGTGAGGCCCCCTACTCAGTACTAGATGGCGCTACTGTGCGAACATTCCAGAATAAATCCAAATCAGTTACGCGAGTCGGGAACCTTCTGGAGTGGTCTGGGACTCGTGTCGGCAGGTATAAATACGCCTCAGAGATGCGAACGAGTTGAGTTCACTTTGAGCTTCCTTCGAAGCGAAACAGGCGATACAAGTGAAAACTAGTGATCGGAAGTTCGATTTGAACAGCGAAATAGGCGATATCGAAGTGAAAACTGGTGATCAAGAGTGATACTTATAAATTTTAACTTGGTAATATTATAGGTTGTTCCACCAACACTAAACAAGGTTATTAATGGATTATCATCTAAGTACAATAATAAAATAAAATAAATAAAGTGAATATTTGTGGTAAAGTGTAAGTTATAAATACAGGTATTTATAATTTTTAGAAGTGATATGCGAAAATTATATATGTATTACAAAGTTATAGTCATTGTATTTTTGCAAGATCGCATGCATCCACATTTTGTATTAGTTTAGCGGATAAGTTCGGGGATTGATAATTTTGTTTTTTTGTTCCAAAAGGGTAGTAACAAAAATCGCTAGTTTTTTTTATTTTTGACAACTATTACGTATGTAGATTTATTGTACTGGTGAAAAAATAATCCTGTATTTTTTATTTTTGTATTCTTCAGGTAATTTATTGTATAATTTTATTGCCATACAGTACGCACTATTAGAGTCGATTTAATGAATAGTAATATAAATAAATATAATGAATGGTAATATAAATCCAAATTACTTACCTATTTAAAGAACAAATAAATATACTTTAATTAAGTGTTATATTGTTTAGTTAAAAGTACCTACTTAAAAAAAAATATATACTTTAATTAAGTGTTATATTGTTTAGCTAAAAGTACCTACTTAAAAAAAAAATTAAAAGTTGAACACTAGTAAAACACAATTTTTCGAAACCGGTCGTGTTATTTATAAAAATTTATAATTATATCGTACCTAATATAGTGGAAAAAGTGCACGAAAAATTGTGTTTTATTAGTGTTCAACATGAATTTCCACCAAGAACCGACAGTACAATCAATTACATATATAAAAATTAAAAGTTATCTAATAAGATTTTTTTACATCAGAATGGTCTGTTTTTTTTTTTGCCACATGCATAAATAGTTTTTTTTTTAATTCTATTATAGGGAAAGATTTACGACAGTGCCTGCCTAAGGGTAAGCAGGAAGAGCCGCAATATATTTATGGATGCAACTTAAATCCTAATATAGGATTATATTGTAATGATCTAAGTAACAATTAACAATATTAGTGACCTATTCAAATTAAAATAAAATAAAAAGGAAGCCCTCATAAAATAATTACTACCTAATTATATTTTTTATATAAAAAAAACTATCAGCAATTCATATTTGTGAAATTATAATAATTGTTTGCATATAACCAAATAGCAATAAAATGATATCTAATATAATATAGATAATATAATATATTATCATTGTTTTAATTCGAGAGATGTAGCTTTTAGGGGCGTAGTTATTAAAAGTTGGCTTAAGGAAAAGGGAAATTAAATAAATATCTGGAATATTCAATCCATGGATATTATTAAATTAAATTGAGATAAATTATAATATTTATCGTGTATCAAATATGAAAAGTTAGAAAATGGCACCTGCTTACTTACTTAACAGCTAATACCAGATGAAAAAGGCTATAACAATTATAACTTTCAATTATGTTTCAGGTTATAATAACTTTTGTTTGTATGTTTCAAGTGACCATAAATGTTGCAGACTTGAGAAATAAGTATATTAAGGTTGCGCTAGTCGGATTTTTCTCCATACAAACGCTGTTGGTGATTTACTCCAAAGTCAAACATTGTAGACCCAAATTCTAGCGTAATATCGATTTTTATGACACTTATCTAGGTCGGTATTTGCTTATATTTCTGAAATTCAAATTAGTGTAGAAGATAATAGCCTCCAAACATCGCATTTTTAGCGCAACTTTGAACGTAAATAAAAATTAAACGAAGAATGATAATAAAAAAGCAAGCACGTACCGACACAGTTCAATTATTCAGCAATTGAGATAATTTTACTTCAGACAAAAATATTATATAGTTTTTTCATAAAACACCAACAGCTGAGTGTCGATTTGCGTAATTTGAAGACGCCTTTTCTAAAATACTTTACACAGCTGCATAAATGTGTGCAGTATAGCTTCTCTTATAAGTTTAGATTACTATTTTATGGGTATATCCTTTTTTCCCCAATAATAGGTGAAATAACAAGCATTTTCCCCGCGCGCAGCACTGAGTTCGAGCCGTTGACTAGCGCACTCTTAAGTCATAATGACCAAAACAAGTCATTACCAACTACTATGGAATTTGTCAACCTACATTGTCAATAGTGGGCTAACATGTCAGACTAAAGTAAATAATAGTTATCCTAACTGTGAATAATATAATATAAATAATAGTTATCCTTACTATGGTTTTTTGCCTATATGAGTTCTGGTGTGTACATTCAACTGATCTCTACGTCCAAACTTCTTTGGACATATATCGCAGCTGTATGGTTTTTCGCCTTTATGAGTTCTGGTGTGTCTATTCAACTGGCCACTTTGTGCAAACTTCTTTTGACATATATCGCAGCTGTATGGTTTTTCGCCTGTATGAGTCCTGGTGTGTCTATGCAACTGGCCACTTTGTGTAAACTTCTTTTGACATATATCGCAGCTGTATGGTTTTTCGCCTGTATGAGTTCTGATGTGTTCATTCAAATGGCTACTATATGCAAACTTCTTTTGACATATATCGCAGCTGTATGGTTTTTCGCCTGTATGAGTTCTGATGTGTACATTCAAATGGCTACTTTGTACAAACTTCTTTTGACATATATCGCAACTGTATGGTTTTTCGCCTATATGAATTCTGGTGTGTCTATTCAACTGGCCACTTTCTGCAAACTTCTTTTGACATATAACGCAACTGTATAGTTTGTCACCCATATGAGTCCTGATGTGCCGTATCAATCGGCTTTTGTATCTAAACGTCCTCGAACAAACGTCACAGCTAAGCCGTTTCCTGTAACAGCCGGACTGTGTCTCACTGGCGTGGTCTCGGCCCTCGCAGTCATTTGTGTTTTCTTGTTGGTCGTCTTGTTTTATACCTAAAAAAATATTATATTCAACAATCAACATACATAATAATATACAATAGAATAGAAAATATATTTAAACTAGAACAAAGAACCTAAAACTAAAAACCTTATAATATATTAATTGTATGGGACTGTATTTTTCCACTAGGTTTTCACCGCCGGCTCTGATCAGACTCGAAGATAGCAAGGTTACACCGATTCGGGCAGAGCTGGGGCGTATAAGTAAAACACTGATTTGAGGAGAACATTTTTCACATTAAGTCGTTAGCTTACCTGGCTCAGGGCAATGCCGTATAGAGAGCACAAATGTACTCTTCTAACTTTCATATTAGCTATCTCTCTCTTATTTCTCTATACGGCTATTTTTCCATGATTTTCCCTAATTTCCCTTTATTTCCCTTGAGCCAGGATAAGTGAAACGCATAACGTGAAATTCTTTATTTACCATAAACCAATACATAATCACACAGTTTACATATATACTTAGTAATACACAAGTTAAAATTACAAGTTTATGAAAACCATATATTTTCACCATTATAATCTCATTTTCTCTAAAACCATTTACATTTCAATTTACCTAAACGTTATTTACTTTAGCCACTAATTTTCCCTATGTACAACACTAATTTTCCAAGTGAAATAAGCTACGGTTAAGAAATTATAGCGAGGATAAACTCGCGACTATAAAACAACTATTTAACACTATTTTAATGAATTTAACACTTATATACAACACTTATATTCACTATTTTCACTCTTAAGAGTTTATGTACTATTTACTTACAGTTTTTAGAAACGTTTTAAAGCACTCCTCTGGTGACTGCGGGATCGCTGGACCCGCCGTGAACTGCTCCGCTGACTGCCAGCTGTCTGTGCCCGCCGCAAACTGCTCTGGTGACTGCGGGCTGACCGTGCCCGCTGCAACTGGCTGCGACCGCGAGCTGTCTGTGCTCGCTACAGCTCGTGGTGGTGACTGCGAGCCGCCTGTGGCTCGCTCCGGCGACTGCGAGCTGTCTGTAGCTCGCTCAGGCGACTGCGAGCTGTCTGTGGCTCGCCCCGGCGACTGCGAGCTGTCTGTAGCTCGCTCAGGCGACTGCGAGCTGTCTGTAGCTCGCTCAGGCGACTGCGAGCTGTCTGTAGCTCGCTCCGGCGCTCGTTCCGGGCCCGGCACCGCCCCCGGCTCCGTCTGCTCCGCCAGCGGTCGCGGTTGCGACTGCGGCGCCTCCTCCAGCACTGCCAGTTTTGTGTGTGCAAGTCTTCTTGTCCGCCGGCACACACGGTCCGACGTACGGCAGTCCGGTAGACGACCCGAGGAGGAAATGGTTCGGTGTGATTGCCTCCGGGTCGATGGGGTCCACGGACACGTGAACTAGCGGTCGTGCGTTCACGGAATACTCCGCCTCGGCCATCAGGGTCTGGAGTACCTCTTCTTTCGGCGACATCTCGTTCAGGGTAGCGAGTAAGGCGGTTTTCACCGACCTCACCATCCGTTCCCAGGCACCTCCTTGACTCGGCGCCCCTGGCGGGGTGAACTTCCATTGCATGCGGTGCGTCCGCACCTCTGAAGTTCGTCCCGTTGTCGCTATACATGACTGACGGCCATCCTCGCTGCGCAGCCATCCTTCTCATGGCCATTAGTGCTGAGTCTGTCGACAGCGAGGCCACCAGCTCCAGGTGCACGGCCCGCGTCGTCAGACAGGTGAAGAGCGCTCCCCATCTCTTCTCGTGACGTCGGCCGCTGGTAATCGTCATCGGGCCGAAACAGTCGAGACCACAGTACGAAAATGGTCTCTGGAACGCCCCCAGGCGCTCCGCCGGCACGTCTCCAGTTTATGGTGTTCTCGGGTGCGCCCGTCGCAGCCGACAAAACGCACATTTACTTGTTATGCTGCGCACCGTCGGCCGCAGCTTCAGGATCCAAAACTTTTGCCTGAGGTCGTTCACGACCCTCTCACGGCTCCCGTGTCCCGCCCTGGCGTGCTTCCGTGCCACCAGTAACCTCGTGAACGGATGTCTTCCGTCCAGGATGATTGGATTCTTCATTTCCGCCGGGACCTGCGCTGTTTTGATTCTCCCGTCCAGTCAGCAGAACAGCCCATCTTTGTACACCGGGTTGAGCCGGTATAAGGAGCTCCACCTAGGCGCCGTCTTGCCACTTGTGATCTTTTCAATTTCTTGCGTGAAGCTGTCCCGTTGTGACTTCTGGTGCCACAACGTCTCGGCCCGTTCCAGGTGTCGTACCTCGAGGTTGGCTCGACGATCTCGGCATTTCTCCAAGAATAACAAAACCATTGCTGTGCATCTTATGAGGCGCTCGTAACTTGAAAAGCGCGTCACATCCGGTAGACAATCCAGCTCACTCGCCCTTGTGGTGTAAAAGACGACGTGTTCTTCTTGATTTTCAATTTGGGCGGGACTCTCCGCGGGCCACTCGCTCATAGGCCTGCGCAGGAAGTCTGGCCCTTCAAACCATGGGTCCTCGTCGCTCTTCTGATCATAGCCCGTTCTAGTGGCTAGGTCCGCGACGTTGCTCTTAGTGCCCACCCATCTCCACTGGTGGACAGACGTCAGTTCGGCGATTTCCCCCAGGCGGTGCGCGACGTACGGCGTGTATTTCCGGCTGCCGTTCTGTATCCAACACATCACCACCTGTGCGTCAATCCAGTAGAAAACGGTATCTGTTTTCCACCTGTGCTCTGCTACGACGGCGCTTCCTTGCTCCGACCAGGGCGGCCTGTAGTTTCAATCTCGGTATCGTTTGGGCCTTCAACGGCGCTACTTTGGCCTTGGCTGCGGCCAACACGACTCAAACCTCTCCATTTTCTTGTTCCATCCTCCAGTAGACGGCTGTGGCGTATGCGTCTTTGCTCGCGTCGCAAAACACGTGCAGCTGCCGGCTCCTTGTCGGGCTCCCGCCGTTGTAACTCCGGGGCAGCTCGAGATGGCTGATGTATTCCATGTCAGTCAGCAAACGGGTGACGTGCTGCGTCGTATTCTCGGCTAGGCGGTCCTCAGGCAGCTCCTCTAGCACCCTCCGGTCGTTGCTCGTCCAGCCTCTCAAGTGAAAGCCACCTCTCCTATGCACTTGGTCCACTTGCTCCACAACCTGCTTGGCCTTCTCCTGGTCTGGATAGCTGTCTACGTAGTCATCCATGTAATGGGCTTCGGAAATAGCGCGATGGGCTTCCGGGTGTGACTCGGCGAATTCTTCCGCGTTCCTATTCCGGGCTGAGTGCGCCAGGAACGGTGAACACGACGCTCCAAAGATCATGACCACCATCTTGTATTTGGACGGCGGCTCGTTCGGGTCCTAAAACAAGTTAAAATTACAAGTTTATGAAAACCATATATTTTCACCATTATTTTCCCTAATTTCCCTTTATTTCCCTTGATTACATATTTTTCCATGATTTTCCCTAATTTCCCTTTATTTCCCTTGAGCCAGGATAAGTGAAACGCATAACGTGAAATTCTTTATTTACCATAAACCAATACATAATCACACACCATTGGGGGTTAATAAAAACATCGTTTAACATTAAGAATAGGTACTTAATTTTACACGTATTTACAATAAATGTTCAAATTGTTGGCCTCCCACTCTTATGCAGGCTCTACATCTACGGATACATGGTCTTCTGAGCAATCTAGTATATCGTAAACGTAACAACCTCCGTGGTCTAGTGGTTAGAGCATTGGCTCTCGACTCGGAGGTTGTGGGTTCGATTCCCGCATTGGAAAACAAAAAGTGTTTTTTTCGAGTCTGGTTAGGACAATGCAGGCTGATCACCTGATTGTCTGACAAGAAAGATAATCTATGCGTTGGATGGGCATGTAAAAAGTCGGACCTGCGCCTCATGTCTCATCAGTCGTGTCGGTTATCCTTCCCACTGGGTTACGAGAGTAAAGGAAGAGAGAGTGCTCTTGTGTACTGCGCACACACTTGGGCACTATAAAATTGCTCCTGCGTGAATCGCGCGTAATTACAGAAATCGGTGGGGAGTTATTATTATATCACTTTTTTGATGCGGCTGCTCTAACACAGCTACGTAGTTCTTCCAAAGACCATATAGGCTTACGGTACACCTCTTCTTTGAGGCAGCCCCAATAAAAAATCCAATGGATTTAGATCCGGTGAACGCGGAGGCAACAAAATTGGCCCTAGACGCCCGATCCATCTGTTTAGGTACGTATTATTGAAATATGCACGAACGTGTACAGCATAATGCGCAGGATAGCCGTCATTTTGTAACCAATAAGAGTCACTCAGCTCCTCAGGCACTTCTTCTAATAAATTGGGGAGGGATAAATCTTTTCTTTTCACGATTAAAAGTAACAATTTTAAACATATTGCATTAGTATTACATTAAACATTTCTTTCGTAATTTTTTCTACTTTTCTACATTAATAGCAATAATTCACTAGTTATGGTAGATACAATGATGAATTGTACCATTATAAAATCTACTTAAAACCAGCATTATTTAAAAATTATTGGTCACTCATGCCTTCATACATTTTTTTTATACCCATAATGTTTAAAATTCGATGAAAAAATAAATTATGCATTTTTTCTAAAATAAATCAACTTGCATACATTTTTTTTTAAAAGTGCAATAGCTAGTGATACAATTTATTTTCTACCTATCAGCATAGTTATACTACAATATGAAAACATTAAAAAACCGATGTAATTCATTCATTTCTGGTCATAATGTTCAAAAAACTAAAAAATAAGCTAAAAAATAGACTTTTCTCTAAAAATAACTTATCTTAGGTACTAATTATGATAGATTTTTTTTTGTATTTTTTTTTTGAACGGCCATAAGTTCTACTATAAGACATTTTAAGGTTATCCATTAATTACCGGACACCCGATATAAAAGGAGCATATTTCAAATATTTAAAAGCTTTTATTTAATAACAGCTTTATAACTTGGGTTTGGATTATACCAGATAAATGAAATTTTCAGATTTTGTTCCCAGTAGCGGACTCATTAAATATCTTCAATTTTGATTGCATAGTTTAGATTTTATTGATATCTAAAAACCCCTGATTTCGTCACTGACTCACTGATGATCAACAAAATTATATGGTACTTCCAAATGTCCTAGAAAGCTGAAATTTGGTACGTAATCTTGTATTAATACACAACTAACATAATAATTGTCAAAGTTGGAACTTCAACAGGATAAGAAAAATAAAATTTAAGAATTAGGGGATGAAAGTAAGTTTTAAATTAGGGGATGAAAGAAATGATGATGTAAGTTTGTTTAAAAGCGCCATTTATCGCGTATATTATGAACTATGTTAGTTATGTCGTCGTTCGTCTCTTGGACTGGAAACTAATTGATGTAATTAATATTGAAATAATTATTTCCCTAGTATTCTGTGGTAATTTTAAAGAAAAATTAGACATAAAGGTAACATTCAAATTATTCTTGAATAATTTCGTCAAGTCAAGGGACGTTCGTAGAAATATAGCATAAATAAAAAAGAAAAATAATAAAATAATACTATAATATAAAAATAAAAAATAATATAAAAATATTTAGTTTAAACTACGTCCCGTACTTTGGGATTGTTTTTCTTTATATTATTAATCACTTTAATCACACAGCTGTTATAAGCAATATGTTACTACATATATACAGTATATGAATTTGTTTAGTCTTTAATTTTACCTTAGAAAATCAAATTGATTACCTAGTAAGCAGACTTACTAAGTTTTGATATTGTTTTTATAGTCATACTTGGTTAAATTCACAAATAAAAATAAAGTGTGAGCAATTCCAGTGACCCCATAACCTCTAACACGATTACGAGTATTACAAACTATTATCAACAATATAGTACAACTTTTCGTCAAACACCCCAATCGTTACTATTTCCGGTTTCTTCGGGCCAACGAGTTAAAGTGGCCCACCCGTTTTTTGGCTCTCCTGAACATTTTTGTTGGAACGAGTAACTATGTTTTGAATTTAAGCAGCCGCGCGTTTTTGTCGAAACCGCCATTTTGCAAATACTGCATTTACAATTACTAGGGCAGTATTAATGTAACCCTATCAGCCCAAGCCGGTGCGCCATAGCATATGCTGCTAAGGTACATCGCTGTATAAATTATTTTTAATGTTTTAAATGAAAGGCCCCATGTCGACGTTGATATTTTTGTGAAACAATAGAAATTTCTTTTAGCTTTCTCACCGGTCTGTATAATACACATGTTCCAGGAATGTAAATTTATTTTCTAAAAAAAAGTCCTAGATAACAAAGTGCCTGTTTATGTTTCACATTGATGTTGTTCAGTTTAATGCAAGGAGTTGATATTAATGATCCTTTTAAAAGTACTTGAAAGGTTTTATGTGCTGCAAATTCTAATCGATTTCTGTGGCCCCAACTCGATATTACGTTGACTGTTGAGACACTTGTTGGTCTTGTTTTCAATTTCAGATCGAGAATTGGCTTGAATAATAAGAAATCCATCGTCAGCATAACCTATCAGAGAGCACAGAGGAGGAAAGGGAACACATAACAAATCATCAAAACTTATATTCCACAAGTGCGGCGATAGTACTGATCCTTGAGGGCAGCCGCGCGTTAAGTTTTTAAAATGCCCGTGGTAAGTTCTCGAACAACTTGTGTTATGGGTACCAGATAACGGAAATATATTTAATACTTTTATATATACACAATACACAAGTTTAATTTTTAACATCCCGCTAAGAAAATCTAAGATTTTAAAAATCGGGAAGTTATTGGTTTTAGCTGATTTGCAAAAATCGAATTCTCATCAGATCTCGACGTTCTGAGGTCACAGGACTGACTACCCCCGCGAGGGTGTCACTGTCTGTATGTGTGTGTGTGTGTGTGTCGCTATCAGCCCAAACGATATCCTACAATATTATATAGAACTCACGTTTATATTTGCTGGTACCGATACCGGTAGAGAAATAGCCAAATTTAAAAGGGGAATTATTTAGCAAATAAGTTTTATTTCATACTTTTTTATTTTGGAATTTTTACTTTGGAAGTCGGTTTAATTTTTTGTTTAAACATAATAATTTCACCTTTTGTAGTGATATATTTTGTTAAGTTATTATTAATACGTCTTAAGAACGTCTAAAATAAACGGTCGAATGTATAATTAAATACGCGCCAAGCTTCCATTAGGTATTGTTATTAAGATGATGGTGATGATTACTGTAAGTTACAAAGTGGCATATGCTTGCAGTTCTTTAAGCAATGCCGCAATCAAAAATTTACAAACGCATATATTTAAAGACTGAGAAGTTATGTTCAGTGCTTTTGGATCCAGGGTATAACTTGATACAACATCTTATTTTTTGGTAGCATATGCTAGTGTTACTTCAGTAAAAGTCAAAATCACTATGTGTCGATATAAATTTCGAGGAGTTCCTTCGATTCCTCATGGATCGCATCATCATGTTTCCACTTTAGTGACTAAAGGACTAATTAAACCCTTTACAACAACAAAAGAATTATGCAAATAGGTCTATAAACGGCAGAGTAATGTTCAAAGATCTCCGTGTTAGTGTAAAATACTATGAGAAGTACCTTTTATATCATCATAATGTGATGATGTATGGTGTGATAGTAGTGATGATGATTATTCTAATTGACAGGGTGGCATATGCTTGCAGTTTTTTAAACAACGCCGAATTCCCCAAACATTTATCTATAAGGAGTCAGGAGTTCTGGTCTGTACTTTTGGATCCAGGGTAGACCTTGGAGCAAAATTTTACTTTTTGGTAGCATATGCTTGGATCACTTCAGAAAAAGTCGAAATCACCATATGTGTCCATATAAATTTCGAGGAGTTCCCTCGATTCCTCATGGATCCCATCATCAGGTCACCACTTTTTTGAAAACGGGTCCAACTTGGGATTATACCCTTTACATCAAAAAAATAATTTTGAAAATCGGTCCATAGACGACGGGATTATTGTTGAGCGTACAAAAAAAAAATACAGCCGAACGTATGATTCACCTCCTTTTTTTTGGAAGTCGGTTAAAAATCATCAATTTTAAACTAATTACGTCCATACGTACTACTACTAGTATACAAACAATATTTATAGAACTTCCGTTCAAATTTGCTGGTTCAAGTTCGTTCGTTCAAGGAGCCGCATTGCGGCTTGAGTACAAGTCCTAATGCCAAGAACAACGCCGAGTCTCAGGCGGCGGTTACATAACCGAACCAAGCCAGCCTAACCAGCTTGGCTCTTAGTTTCGGTAGTAAATGACCGAAACAACTCGTTACCTCGTGGTCATGTTTCGCGAGGCCGGGGGCCTTGGCTTCACTGCCCGGGCCTAGAGGTAGAAAGCCTCAATAAAAATTAACTCTAATCCTACGGTGAGTTACGCGCCAATAGGATGCATGGCTGGCGGAAGGTTCAGTCATTAGCGGACAACCTCGGTGGATCTGGCAAACACCGTTGAATAGCCTTCTAGGGGGAATGGGCGTCACCCTCCTAGCGACCACTTGTATCGACCCTACTCGTGGGAATCAAAATGAATGATCCTTTAACAAAAACAAAAACATCAGAACAAAATGCGTCAGAAAACCAAAATAAAACATTAGTACAACAAGCATTTCACAAGGGACTCTTCCTAAGTAGACCAAGATCCAATTCTTTCAGTGATGAATTGATGCTACCAAAAACTAAAGATCAAGATGGCAATAACTCAAACCACATAAATATCGATCTCACACAGGAACCCTCCGATTCATGGAAAGAAGTAAATGGAAGAAAACGCCTCAGAGAAAGTCCAGAAAGTAAGAACAATCAAACACAAAAGCAGTCTAAACTTAGCACTTATTGGTTGAGCCAACCGATTAAAACTTCGAATAGATTCGCTACTCTAGAACTGGAAACCGAAATAAACAGCACAGGAAACAAAACAAATAACACAGCAAACGATCCAAAACCCCCTCCAATATTCGTGGACAAAGTAGAAAACCTTAAACCCTTACAAATATTACTTAATGAACATGCCCCCGGAAACTACGAAATAAAAGTATTAAATGGTGATAGAGTTAAAATTCAAACAAAAACGCCTGAGACCTTTAAAGAGATAGTAAAACAACTAGAAGCTAAAGCAACTGAATTCTACACGTATCGACCAAAACAAGAGCGCTCCTTTAAAGTGATCCTGAAAAATATACACCCATCAACAGATACAGAAGACATTCACACAGCTCTAAAAGAAATTGGACACGACGCCATAAATATATGGAATGTCAAACAAAGAGTGACAAAAAAGCCTCTGCATATGTTTATTGTCGAATTAACCCCAAAAAGCAACAATAAAGAAATATATGACGTCCAAACTATCCTTAACTGTCGGATAAAAGTTGAACCACCAAGACCAGTCCGCACCATACCCCAATGTGCAAACTGTCAGCAATATGGACATACCAAAACTTATTGCCGTCGAACACCAAAGTGCATTAAATGCGCCGGAAATCATACAACTGCAAACTGTACAAGAAAAGAAAGATCTTCATTTGTAAAATGTGTATTGTGCGATGGTAACCACCCGGCAAACTATAAGGGCTGCATCGTATACAAAGAATTACAAAACAAAAAGTTCCCACCATTACGCAATAAGACATAAAAACACCAAGAAAACAGGCAAAATAAGACAGTTACAAATGTACAAGAAAATGAAAACGCTCAACAAAGTAAAAAAACCTATGCAGATACTGCTAAATCCAGACAAAAAGAAAATACTTCCATGCCACAAAATAATCCGACCCAATCCAGCGAAATAAAAGAACTATTAGAAATGTTTAAACAAATTATGAACCAAATGCATATAATGACAAATCTACTTACAAATTTAATGACCGTAATGTCGAAGCATTCAATCGGCTCAAATTAGTCCTCTGGAATGCAAACGGCTTGACAAAACACTTCCTAGAAGTAAAAATGTTTCTTACAATAAATGACGTTGATGTATTATTAGTCTCAGAAACCCACTTTACAACCAAGACATATTTCAATATTCCAAACTACAAAATCTACCACACAATGCATCCAGATGGTACAGCACACGGTGGTTCAGCCATACTGATCAAAGAAAAGTTTAGACATTATGTTATCGAACCCTACTGCACAGAAAAAATTCAAGCCACTAACATAGTTATTGAAGATCATATTGGTGCCTTGGTAATATCAGCAGTATATATGCCTCCAAAACATAACATGAAAACTGAGGACTACACAAACTTCCTTAAGACATTGGGCCCACGCTTTATTGCGGGAGGAGACTACAATTCCAAGCACATAGAATGGGGATCGAGAGTCACTACGGTAAAGGGACGAGAACTCCTAAAATCTGTTAAAAGCCTACAACTTGACGTATTCTCTTCCGGGGACCCAACGTACTGGCCTACGGATAGTAATAAAAGACCAGATCTCGTAGATTTTGCCATTGGTAAGGGCCTGAGTCGCAGCTTAATAAAATGCAAGTCCTGCTTCGAACTGACCTCAGACCATTCACCAGTTATATTACATATCTGCTGCACTGCTCAGATAACCAATAACAAATGTAAACTGCACTCAAAAACTACGAACTGGGTATACTTTAGAGACCTAGTAACAGATTCTTTGCAATGCCAAATACCTCTAAAATCAGACGAAGACATAATTGAGGCAGTAGAACATTTTAATATGACTATACAACAAGCCGCTTGGAAAGCTACGCCTGATCCAACAATACACAAATCAGACTCATACTTTCCAAAAGAAATACTAAATCTAGTGGATGCAAAAAGAAAGGCACGAAAATTATGGCAAACTACACAGTATCCAGAACATAAGACTACCTTCAATGAACTGGCGAGGACGCTAAAGAAAAAACTAACTCTATATAGAAACAAAGGAGTAGAAAACTATCTTAAAAGCCTACGCTACGTTGGCTACTGACTACTCCTTGTGGAAGGCTACAAGCAAACTTAAGAGACCAATAGCACACTGTCCACCTATTAAAAAACCCGATGGAACATGGGCAAAGAGTGACGGGGACAAGGCCAAAGCATTTGCTAAGCACTTGACAGGGGTATTTACTGCAAATAATGACAATGGATCCACAAAAACTGAAGAAGTTGCCTCCTTACTTTGTCAAACTCATCAGTTAGATATGCCACTAAAAAAAATCTCAAAAAACGAAGTGCGAAATGCTATTAAAAAATTAAACGTTCACAAGGCGCCGGGCTATGATCTCATTACACCAAAAATATTAAGAGAGCTACCAGAAAAGGGGATCAAGTTTCTCACACAAATCTTTAACGCATGCATCTCGAGAAACTTCGTACCCCCGCAGTGGAAGGTTGCAGAGATTATTACGATCCAGAAACCAGGAAAAGACCCATCTGATGTAAAATCCTACCGCCCCATTAGTCTTCTCCCGGTACCCTCGAAGGTCTTGGAAATACTCTTCCTAAAACGCATGACGCCAGAAATTACAGCTTGCAATCTATTGCCTGATCACCAATTTGGTTTTCGACAGGCCCATGGGACAATCGAGCAGGTACACAGGCTGGTAGAAAAAATCCAAAGAGCTTTTGAAAGCAAATCCTACTGTTCAGCCGCTTTTTTGGATATATCACAGGCCTTTGATCGTGTGTGGCATCATGGGCTGCTATACAAAATCCGCAAAAATCTACCCATAAACTACTACCTCTTTATAAAGGAATACCTCAGCCAGAGATATTTCTAGGTAAAGTATGGGGATAGTGTCTCAGGTCTCCATGTAATTAATGCTGGAGTGCCGCAAGGCAGTGTGATAGGCCCTAAACTCTACCTAATATACACATCCGACCTTCCAAGTACCCATGAAGCATTGACAGGCACATATGCAGATGACACTGCAATTCTCGCGCTAGATCAAACAGCCGATGGTGCATCAGCAAAATTACAAAGAAACCTAACAGAAATATCAAAGTGGTTAAAAGATTGGAGGATAAAAGCCAACGAGAATAAATCAGTACATGTCACTTTCACCTTGAGACAAGATACCTGCCCAGAAGTGGAACTTAACCAAATACAAATACCACAGTCTAATGACGTCAGATATCTGGGAATATACTTGGATAGACGACTAACATGGAGAACACATATATGGAACAAAAGAAAAGCTCTTGACCAGCAACTAAGGAAACTTTACTGGCTCATGGGGCGCAAGTCACAACTGTCTTTAGAAAATAAACTCTTATTGTATAAAAGCATACTGAAACCCATCTGGACCTATGGTTTGCAGTTGTGGGGTACAGCATCCACATCAAATATAGAAATCCTCCAACGATTCCAATCCAAAACTCTTCGCATGATAACTGGAGCCCCATTCTATGTTACAAATAGGCAACTCCACAAAGATCTGAAAATCAAATTTGTTAAAGAAGAAATTAAAAACTCACTACTGAACTATTGTAAAAGGATAAAATCACATCCCAACTCATTGGCAAAACAACTGATGAAAACTCAACCAAACCAAACATTTAAAAGACTAAAGAGACGAGCCCCACAAGATCTTCTGTAAACAAAGACAAATGACTACATGGACGTGTCAATGGATATGTACCATACATGCCTGCAAAGAGGAGAAATTCATAATGACTAGTTCAATGTCGACAAGACAGATTGCTAGCAAAACAGGAGAAAAAAAAAAAAAAAAAAAAAATGCTGGTACCAACTTCAAAAATAATAAATTTGAGTAGAGAAATAGCTCCGGGTTCGGGGCGAATCACGCGTCGAGTTTTGCAACTTGCATGCTTGCTGTTTTTTTTTTGCTTTGCTGCTTGCAAAGCAAAAAAAACAAAATTCGGAATAAAATGGGTGGGTTCGAACCATGGTATAACGAAAAATTTGTGATTTTTCTTTTATTATCTACTATAGCTCACTACTAGTATCTACTATACTCTGGTACTAGTTTTATGAAATTCGTTACCTAAAGGGGTAAATGAACGTCTCGTTTGCATTGTGAAATATCAACAAGTGGATTCAGGATCAAGTTGAATTTTGGCACGCAGATAGTTTATACAATAGACATTTGTTACAAGCAAATTTTTCGAAATTCATCGCCTAGGGGGTACACCCCCTATGGGGACCGAAGCGGACGAGGTCGAACGCAAAAGCGAATCAAATATATATTTATATATAAATACTAAAAATATTCTTTAGAAATATCATGACAACATTCACACACTCATAACTTGTAATAATATAGTCTGACATACCTTTATCTCCTATCTCTTCTTTTATTTCCTCCTGTTCATCTGCGCACAGAGCTGCAGTTTGTTCCGCCGTGTCCTCGTGATATTCACATGTGACTGTGTGTGTTGTGGGACTTTGGCTAACATATTTGTCAATAACACTCTGACTGAGCCTAACTATTTTCAATTCAAGTGCCTTTGAACCTTGCAAAGCATCATTTCGGTCGACATTCAATGAATCCTGTTTACAGCCAGCATCACTAACCAGCAGATTATTATCTTCAGATATTAGTTGATCATTTTCTTCATAGTCATTTGTATTGTCCTCATATTCATCTTCATTAATTACTACAACATTTATAATTTCAACTTAAGAAAATTCTATCTATAAACTGTCTAAATATTAGGCTAGGTAATGTATAACCTACCGCCGTCACAGCATGGTTCCGTCTTCACCTGTTTGATATCTGTTATAGAAGGATGTGTTGTGGACAAATTTTTCATCTTAAATATTGATAACTCTAACAAGGATCCAAATGTTTCAAACTCAATGTTTATCTAAAAACAATAAGATTCATTACTCAAAAAAAAACTAATTATTAATCTTAATAAAAACGAGATTTATTACTACTAGTTCATTCATATAAATCATTC
The DNA here is from genome assembly GCA_905404095.1 of Glaucopsyche alexis. Classification (NCBI taxonomy): domain Eukaryota; kingdom Metazoa; phylum Arthropoda; class Insecta; order Lepidoptera; family Lycaenidae; genus Glaucopsyche; species Glaucopsyche alexis. The sequence goes on along the minus strand of FR990063.1, from coordinate 3,613,362 downwards.
ATATAATCACGCCTCTTTCCCATAGGGGTAGGCAGAGACCGCCTCTTTCCCGTAGGGGTAGGCAGAGACCACTTCTTTCCACTTGCTACGATCCTTACATACTTGTTTCGCTTCGTCTACTTTCATTCATACCATCCATTCCTCCTCTTACATTCAACGTAGCGAAGCGGCTCTCCATGGGCCACTTTTCGCCTCCGCGAGAACGAGACGTGATGGGTGGCGAACCGCATCGCTGCCATTTTGGATAATTAAATTATTTTTATGATTATCCATTGCGTTCCCACGGATTGGTGGAGAGGGTAGGAATAGGGAAAGGGAAGGATAGGTGGTGTGGAAAGGAAGATTGGTAAGTTAGAGTGGGAAATAGGAATGTAGGATATTACCGCCCAGGAGGGCACGGGATAGGACGCTACTACTACTAGTACTAGTATTATTTTCATTTCTGTCGATTAATAAATTGTTAAAACTTTATTTTTTAAATAAGTACCTTATTCTGGCAGAGATTGTCAATGAGACCTCGTGTCTGTACGGCCAACTGCTGCAGCCGGTGACACTGCCACAGCCTCGCGTGGCAAATGTAACACATCCAGCACTCATTGCCTCTAATCTATTAACAAATATATGTTAATATTAGTATTAAACATTTGGTCATTGCGTCACCCAACTACACAATTGTCTGACAGAAAGTCTTGTCTCCTGTGAATATTCATAAGTCATAACAGTGGGCCTAGCAGGTACTTTGAATAATCTAACCTAACCAAGAGCATATCAGGACATGTCTAAAGAGGGTTCCGTAACTATCAATGCGTAATAGGTCTTTTTAAAATTACTTCAAAAGTTACTGTACAATTTTGTTCAAAATAATTTTCCTATGGATTTTTTAGTATGATCTATTAGCATGGAAACATACAAGTTTCTATCTCTAATAGTTTAGAAATGCTGGGGGGGGGGGAAGTACAAACCACTTTGGAGGCTGATTACTCCAAAATGGTCACAGAAGCTAGAGACGCGGAGAGATAGATAGACGGAGGGATTATAAGGGTTCCTTATGTATTACGGAACCCTAAGAATGGCAGCGACCATACTCATTTTACTTGATAATGTTTATTCCACAGTCAAATGTTACTGCTAGGGCCTCTGATGTATTCACTTGCCCCCTTAGTAATAAAAATATGTACGCAACGGTTACTGATACATTGGAAAAGTCACTTTACAGAGAAAGACAGCAACATTGAATGGAATAAAAATACTCTTTATTCACACACTCATAAAAAACACACACACACTTAATAATATTTTTAAAACTAAGGAACTGTACAAAAAAGGCTCTTACTGCTGACAGCAGTTTTTTCCAGACAAACTAAAAAAACAACAAATATATTTGTGAATAAGGAAGTTGGTGTTCAATACAAAATGTTACTCACTACTCATACTAATTGTAATATTCTTTACACAGGAGCCCTACAATGCCCTACGCATTCAATACGAGTTCAATACAAATAATACTACGGCTGTCGGGATTTGTTTACGTACCTTTAAGACTGCGAGCTTCTCATAGACATATAGCAGGTCTGTTTTATAAATATTAATAGTTCTTTTATTTACGGATAAGCATAAATAGCAACAAGTTTTCTTCAACATTTTGCAATTGCAAAACTTTTTTGTGGAGTAAAACTAACCTTAAATTTAAAACATAGGTCTACTTCTTCTTCTATAATATTTTTTTTTTTATAATATGGCGTTCGGCTTAAAACCATTGGCTAGTTTCATGTTCAAAAGGCGGGAATAGAATTTTATTTATCGTTTTCAACATCGTATTTCTAAATCATCAGGTTCAAAGTCTAGTCAAGTCAGTCGACTCAGTCACGGTAAATAGACAACAGTACGCTGTCTAGCGCTTACTTGCCTTCACTCGCGTTGGCGCAAGGCAAGGGCCTCGAAGAATAGATACCAGGAGTCCGAACGGTATAGGCTTTTTCATAGTAATTATGTACCTACACAATAATAGGACCAGATCTTAGCTCTCTTTTCTGCCGCTAGCTGTGCGAGACCGACGAGTACCGAGTGTTGCCAATACTATTATACCGAGTGTTGCCAATACTATTAGTTGGATACTCAAAGTTTATTACAATTATTTTTAAATTACATTCAATTAGTTTTGAAGTCTAATGTTTCTAAAATGAGCAAAAACAAAAATATTGCTGTTTCTTTTATCATGAAAATTATTGCATTAGATAGAAAGAGACCAAATGATATTTCACCGTCTGTCTCATATTTCCATCATATTTGTATAAGCGCTAGTATGTATAGAACTGTAAGGGCCCCTCCATGTATATACCTCAATGGGAACTATAAAAGGGCCTCAGCCTAATGTCACTTTCTTTTGGATCGTCCTGTCTCCCGTTGCGTGCACGTTTGCAGTTGCTCCGTAGCTCCTACGTCGTAGCTCTGCCTACGTGCCGCTACGTGTCGACCCCGTTCTAGTGCAGTGCCTACAAACTCCTAATAGCGATCGTCAATTCACATTCTACTTCGTTAGAATAGGGCGTGGATTGTCGCCTTGCTGGGGAGTTGCCCTGCCCTTGGCCTCCCGCTGGGATTTTATCCCAGTGTAGGGTCACGGGGAGATAGCCCCCCTAAGTGTGTGTGCCGTCCGTGTACGTACACTTAGTGTTTCTTAAGACCGCGTTTACGTGAGTACTTTTCTTTGTTTGTATACGTGCAATTGTTACCGTGTTTCGTGACTCTTGTGTTTATGTTGATTGCTGTGCCAATTGACAATGACTATCTGTGACCCGCGGCTACCCAGCCGCGCCTACCACTGCGACCGCGCCGACTCGGAAACGACGCACAGCCCGGCCTCTTCGAGGTCCAGCTCGCGTTCGACCCCGGTCCGCGCGCATCACCGCTTGTACACCGTGCCTAGCTTGTGCGGAGAGGACACCGCCCGCCCCGGGCCGTCTTCGGCATTCTCGCGGGGGTGTACTGTTACCCCCCCGCCCCAATGCCCTCCGACGGTGGCCCGAGGCGAGTCCGGGCTCCCTCCCCGTACAGCCGAACAGTGCCCGGCCTCTCCGAAGCGCACATCGCGCCGCTCTGCGCGGGCAGGCGACTCTCGCCGCCCCGACGCAACCCCTGGACAACCTAATGTCCAATCAGTGGACATCCACTGCAACACCGCGAGCTCAGCTCGCCCCCCGCCGGCCTCTAAGCCGCGCCACCACCGCACCACTAAGGCTACGCAACAGCGCGGCCTACACCAGCCCTCTGCGGGCTCACCACGCTCGCCAGACGTCTCGCCGGCCCCTATGCCGCACGACGCCCGCCAAGCCGCACCTACCGAGGTAATAAATTACCGCCCCCCTACGTTCCCGCCGCCACTTATATAAGTGCCTCCCACCGCGACCGTCAATGCTAGTGACAGCAGGACCTACGCCGAGGTGAGCGCACCTTACACCACTGTGACAAGGACTTCCGACCCGGCGCCGTCGAGATCTTCTCCGACGCCGCCCCGCTCGCCTCAGACACCGCCCCCGGCATCAACCAACTTTCCGCCCCTGGTTGTCGAGAAGATCGACGACTGGGTGCGCCACTTCCGACGCTTGAAGGAAATTTTGGGGCATACACCAAATGCAACATCTGGCGGTTCCAGGATTCGCTTCACGCCCCGAAGCGAATTTGAATTCCGGACCGTCAAGCGCTACCTTACCAACCTGGAGAGGGACGGACACGCCTCCTGGTTCTCATACTCTCTCCCCCAGGAGCGAGCAGTCAAGGCAGGTATCAGGGGACTTCCTGCCTTGACCAACACCGACCACATCAAGGAGGGCCTCGCTGAGCTGGGATTCGTAGCGGAGTACGTCTCATCAGTCTCAGCGAAATCAGAGCCCTCCGGCTGCATTTATTTCGCCCGAATTAAAAGGGCCCCGGACGTCGTACCCGGCATATTTCAGATTACGGAGTTCTTGAACATGCCGGGTGTGAGGATTGAAGCCTGGCGGAGCAACAACGGCCCCGCCCAATGCCACCGCTGCCTGAAATTCCGGCACGCAAGCCAAAACTGCCACCAAAAGGTAGCTTGTGCTTATTGTGCCAGTGAGCACCACGCGCGGGACTGCCCCCGCCCCTCCTCTGAAGAACCCACCTGCGCCAACTGCAGAGGGGCCCACCCAGGTAACAGTAGGCATTGCCCTGTTTACCGTCGGCTGGCGCGAAACCGCCAAACAGGAAATGGCCGCGCCACCCCGCTCAGTGACACCGTAGCTACGCCTCCCTCTTCGGAGCAAGAGGCACCACCGCCCCCGCCTACCGCCACTTCACTGATGGCGGAGGCCAATGACCACCGTCCCCGGCGCTCGTCTATAACGGCGTCCAACCCCCCTGCACCGCAGCCAAGGAGGAACAAAACAAAGAGGAGGAATGGCACAGTATCCCCTACGGCCGGCCCCCTTGTCACCCCTCCTTCAGCTGCCACCTCCGAGTCCGAGCTTGAGCCAACGCTCGCTCCACTCGAAATGGTTACACAGGTAACACCACCGACACGGCGCTCTCCGCGCCCCTCTCGCACTCCCAGCGCCTCCTCTTCGGCCGTCACGGCTGTTGAGGTTGTAGCCGCCCCGGAGCCGTCTACTGACACGGCTGCCCCGCAGCGTGTGCCACTCCCTGCCCCTCCGTCACCCCAGGTATGTGACCAAGAGGCCCCCCAAACAACTGCAGAACTCCTGCGGACCCTTTTCTCCCTGGCAACGAACTTTTATTATAAAATTCGAGCCGGGGAGCAAATTTTCACCGCCCTTATGCAGGCCCTTCTCGAAGGCGCCCCTGTTTTTGCTGCCCTTGTAGCGCTATGGATCCCCAGGCCCTAATACCGGACCCGCGGATAGATATCTCCGGCATTCAGAGGCTCCTATCAGAGGAGCTGTATGTGACTGCCGGAGATCTAAAACGTGTATCCCGGACTAGGGACTTACGCGTGCTACGTGCACCGCCGCCCCCGCGCTCCTTGAGCGTGGCAAATTTTATTTTATTTTATGTTCGCAGTGCTGTCCATTTTCTAACTCGTGCGAGCGGAAGCGATGCGCCCGGTCGTTTCGGACCCGCTGCCGTCGCATGCCCGCTGCACGAGACAGCTATAGTGCACCCACACGCCACCTGCCGGGGACTTCGCAGCTTAATCGATGCCGGCGCGCTCGTGCACTGTGCGCCAAACTTGCACCGTTGGTTTGCTGCCCCCCCCCATCCCTCCTTTCCCCGCGCTCACCAAATGCAGCGCTCCCCCCCCGGTACGTATGCCGGGGCAAGGGAATCCTTCCCTTTTTACCCCTTTTTTCCCAGGTCGGTTTGTGTCCGCGGTCGACAAAAGCGGCGTGTGGGGAGTGGACCCATACACGTTTCCTGGTCTCCGGACCAGGACCCCAATCGTCGCCGGAGTCCCCCGCTGGTCTTGGCCGACCTCGGCCGTCGCTATTATTAACACCCTATCACTTCGGGTTTCCCCTGCGTTCTGTCGCGGGGGCTCATCCCTAAAAACAGGTTTATGCACCCAGTATTCGTACTGGGTGTAATTTTCGGATCTCCTCATGTAGAGGGGCAAAGCCCCTGGTCATGATTCCCCGCCCAAGGCCCCTTTCAAAGGGCCCGGCGCGTGATGACGTAAGCGATTCACTTTCTTTTTCGTCTTGAATTAGCTCGGATTAATTTCAAGATGTAGCTAATTAATGAATTTTGAACCCGTCCTAGGTGAGTTCTGTGTATATCTGTGTCGTGTAACTCTTATAATTGTGTAGATTTTGGTTTAATAATTTTATATCGTCCTTTTACAAATTACTAATATCAAGTTGTAAAATTGTAAACTTCAAAATTGTTTTTTGTGGAACACGTGGGAAGTTCCCCGTTTAATTAATTAGATGCTAGAATCATGGTGGGCCTGTTTTATCAACACGCATTCTTGTAATCTCACATCTGGTTGCCTAGTTTTATATTTTTTATGTTTATGCGCGTTGTAAATTATAACCTGTCAAACTTTTGTACATCATGTAATTTTGCATTGTAAACCTTTAATTATTTTTAAACATACGCTTAGTACCTATCTTAAAATTGTAGTACCTATCTTGGAGTTGTGAGGGACCAAGGCCCTGATCTCGAGGCTTCGGGATCAAGGCCGCGGTACGAGAAGCAAGCTCTGCATATCTGGACTTATCATTCCAGGGTTCTAAGTTCCGGGTACAAGCCTCAGAAGCTTCTTTGGACTACCTACGTTCCGGCCTGAAACCATTGTTCCAGTCAGGGAGCAACTAGACCAAGACCAGATCTGTCGGTCTGATTTTCGTTCCGGCCTGTGGCAGCAGACAGACCCTCAACACCGGACTGCGGAGCTGTTGGAGACGGACCTCCTACCGAGCTAAGTGCCGTGTGCCAATAGGCAAGCGGACTGATTTTTTTTATTGCATAAATGAATAGTACTCTTAAATATGAGTAACTTCTCAGAAGAAACCGTATATCAAAAGTCAAGATTTTCAAAGGTACAGCGATTTGTATACAAAATTTCGCGAGTCTATACCAAAAAAAATTTTTTTTTTTGCGAAATTGGTAAACAAAACCTACATCATTAGTTTACTCACATCATATACAAAAACATTCATTATGGTAAGTATGAACTTAAACGCACAAATATCGGAGATATTTATAAATATATTCCTGCGGCCATATACTTCATATATACTACTTCATATACCTACAAGTGACGTCATTTGTAGGTCGACTTTAGTATGGAGCGTTTTTAGGAGGCTCGCGAAATTTTTTATACAAATCGCTGTACTTTTGAAAATATTGACTTTTGATATATACGGTTACTTCTAAGAAGTTACTCAAATTTAAGAGTACTATTCATATTTTATGCAATAAAAAAAAATTAGTCCGCTTGCCTATTTGCCCCGAGTTTCCCCGTTAACCCAAGGGCTGAACCAGACTACATCGGCTAGACCCACGTCCCTTCTTTAGTCATTTTCTAAATTAATATATTATTGTTACATGTCATGGGGTACTCTTCCCAACTTACCTGTCCGGTAGTTGTGGTATAGTATACGGGTACGCGACCCCGGCTTCCCTAGCTATTACTGTCATATCCCTTGCCCTCCTGGGCGGTAATATCCTACATTCCATATTTCCCACTCTAACTTACCAATCTTCCTTTCCTCACCACCTATCCTTCCCTTTCCCTATTCCTACCCTCTCCACCAATCCGTGGAAACGCAATGGATAATCAAAAATAATTAAATTATCCAAAATGGCGGCGATGTGGTTCGCCACCCATCACGTCTCGTTTCTCGCGGAGGCGAAAAGCGGACCATGGAGAGACGCTTGGCTACGTTGAATGTAAGAGGAGGAATGGATGGTAAGAATGAAAGTGGACGAAGCGAAAGAAGTATGTAAGGATCGTAGCAAGTGGAAAGAAGTGGTCTCTGCCTACCCCTACGGGAAAGAGGCGGTCCTGCCTACCCCTACGGGAAAAAGGCGTGATTATATGTATGTATGTATGTATGTACAGTAAGTTTTGTGTTTCCTTAATCACACCTGTAACAAACTAATCAGATCAACACCTGCATCTGTTGTAGAGCGACCCTTCGTAAAACCAAATTGTTTATTATGTAAAATGTTATTCATATTAAAGTGTGCTAGTAGCTGAATAAGTATTATTTTTTCATATATTTTACTTACTGTTGGTAAAATAGATATAGGTCAGAAGTTAGATGGATCCGACCTACTACCAGACTTAAACAGAGGTAAAACTGTACTATGTTTCATTAGATCAGGAAATACGCCACTTTTTATACAATTATTAAAAATTGTTGCTAAGTAAGGTGCAATAATACCGATTATAGATTTCATAACTTTCATAGATAGGCCCCATAAATCTGCAGTATTTTTAATATTTAATAAATTAAAAATTTTAATAATGTCTTGGGGTCCTATTTCTTTAAATCTAAATTCGATTTCACACTCTCTTACATTTTCTTTAAGAAGTGATTCAGCATCAGCAGGAGAGGCATTCAAATTTTTGGTGGTTGAAACTGGAATGTCAGCAAAGAATTTCTCAAAAGCAGTTGCAACTTCACTGTCGGATTTAATTAATTTATTATCTATATTCAATTTGAAATCTGTGTTGCGACTGGTGACTCTTCCAGTTTCATTTGCAATGATTTGCCAAGTTGTTTTAATCTTATTTTTCGAATTCTTTATTTTATTTCTAATGTGAAGAGATTTTGCTGCAGAGCAAACTTGCTCAAATAGTTTGGAATATAATCTTACATAATTTTTAAATTCTTCACTTTGATTCACTGTTCTTTCATTATAAAGTTCATACAATTTTAATCTACTTTTTAAAATACCTGCTGTTGCCCATTCACTAAATTTACTTTTATTGTTTGTTCTTACTGTCTTAGAGGTGAAAATAGTGTCAAATTTATGTTTAATTAATTTAAACAGATTACCAAACGACATATCCGGTCTACTATGATACTCTAAATGTCCAATATTAGCTATAATTTCACCTCTAAACTTCTCAATACGTTTAACATTTATTGGTATACATGTGCTTCTGTCCTTGTGTAATTGTTTGCAATTATTATCTATAGGGAAAATGGCTCGCTGTCCACAGTGATCAGAGCTTAGTATGTTAATGACTTCTTTATTTAATGGATCTATGTTGGTAAAAATGTTATTAATGCATGTAGCAGAGCTGTCACTGATCCTTATTGGTTCAAAGAATAAATGAGTTAAGTTATATGATTTTAACAATGAGGTAAATCTAACAGTGATGAAATTACTTTCTAAAATATTTATATTAAAATCACCACACAATATTATATGTTTGTTAGATATACTTATCTTAGTTAATAATGTTGCCATCATTTTTTCAAATGAATCATATAACCCTAAGACTATGTCCAGAAACTGCGTAAGCCTGCGTAAACCTACGCACGTAGAGATTCTTATCTTATCACAACAAAATTTCTGCCGGTCTATGTGTGATGCCAACTTGGGACTTTTTCCCTAAATTTAGGGAGAAAAGTATCTGAAGGGGCTAAGAATCTTATGCTTGTGTTATTTAAATATGCAATTAAACTGCTTGTCGATAAGTAATATACAGCACACTATTTTTTTAACCGACTTCCAAAAAAAGAGGCGGCTATACGTTCGGCAACATATATATATTTTTTTATTTTTGTTTGTATGTTATACCATAATCCCGCCGTCTCTGGACCGATTTTCAAAATTCTTTTTTTGATGTAAAGGGTATAATTTCAAGTTGGTCCCGTTTTGAAAAAAGCGGTGACATGATGATAGGATCAATGTGGAATCGAGGGACTCCTCGAAATTTATATGGACACATATAATGATTTAGACTTTTCCTGAAGTAACATAAGCATATGCTACTAAAAATAAGATTTTGCACCAATGTATATCCTGAATTCAAAAGCACTGAACAGAACTCCTCAGTCTTAAAAGATACGCGTTTCGAAATTTCGGCATTGTTCAAAGAACTACAAGCATATGCAACTAACTTACAATAATCATCATCATCATCTTATTTACAATACTTAATGGAATCTTAGCGCGTATTCAATAATTATACATTCGATAGTTTATTTTAAAGGTTTTAAGATAATATATTAATAATAATTAAACAAAATATATCACTACAAAGGGCGAAATTATTATTTTTAAATAGAAAATTAAATCGACTTCCAAAGTAAAAATACCCAAAAAAGTATGAAATAAAACTTATTTTCTAAATAATTCCCCCTTTTTATTCGACTAAAATTTTAACAATTTCTCTACTCAATCTTCTTAATTTTGAAGTCGGTACCAACAAATTTGAATGTGAGTTCTATAAAATATATGGGATATTGTTTGGGCTGGTATCGACTTCAAAATTAAGAAGATTGAGTAGAGAAATCGTTAAAATTTAAGTCGAATTTAAAAGGGGACTTATTTAGAAAATAAAGAATATTTAAAAAGGTCCAGCCCGCGCCCATTACGCCCGCGTAAGTACAGTAATCCACGGATATGTATTTCGCGATAAAAAGTTGCCTATGTCCTTCGGCCTTCCCCATGGTCTAGTTTATATCTGTGCCAAATTTCATGGTAATCGGTTTAGTAATTTTTACGTGAAAGCAGTTCCTGTAGGATACAGGAACCGTACATTTCCCCGCGATTAAAAGTAGCCTACCTCCTTTCCCATGGTCTAATCTATATATGTGCCAAATTTCATAATGATAGTTTTAATGTAAAAGTGTTAAGGTTTATTTTTTCTTTTACTATAACTTATTAAATTCGTAATATCTATTGAATGGAATCCTATCCTATCCTATCCTAAATTAATCCCTGTGATGATTGATCAAAGTGGTGACCTGATGATGGGATCCATAAGGAATCGAGGGAATTCCTCGAATTTTATATATTCAGACACCATGTCACACATACGCTGAGCCTGGCCACAGACGTTCTTCATTGACATTCTTAAAGTTCGAACTGACATTTAAGAATCTGAAAGATTATGCACGTGTGTGGGCTATGCGTGTTTTGTATGGAAACTTTGCCTTCGACCTGAATTTGACGTTCTTAAAGAATGTCAAATTTAGAACGTCTGTGGCCAGACTCATGGGTCATACTGACCACATCACCACACCTACAAGCACAAGGCCGCGGATTTGCAGGCAAAAATTATAAATGATTGATGATGATGATGATGAATGACACTATTGACAATAATGATACTGTTATACTATAAGTACCGTTGCTGGATTTGCTGCTTGGCCCGTGAGTATGGCGCTTTAGGGTAAATATTATTTTTGTTGGTTATTTTATAATTATAATCGAATTTAAAAAATAACGTTAAATTATCTAAACATTTAATTTTAATAATACATATTCACAATTCGTTCTTAAAATCATACATTAACATTTTGTTTTTCATTGTTGGTGCAAGGCAACTTGCCAAAATTATATTGTTTTTGTTATTGTCCTACTCATTTTGCTCGAAAATGAGCAATCATCGTTTTTTTTTCTACGGAAATGACGGATGTTGGAAAGCATGTGTGGGACTTCCGAAAGATATTAGCAAAGTAGTTTTACTGTATAAAGATCTTTATAGGTATGTTTTTCTAAATAAGTAATACTTACATATTTGGTATGTAACTTTTTTGATTTTTAACGGTAAGTACCTATATATTTTATCGTATTATGTAACTTTATGAAGTTTCGATATGGCATAAGTACTTTAATAATTATATTTGAGAGTCTTCGCATGCTAGGTAAAATCCACGGGAACCGTACTATTTGTTTTAGGGAGAAATATTTTTTGAAACTTGGCAACTCGATCTTACTACGCTTTCATTGCACTCCAAAATACAGGGGATGACACTTTTGACTATTTCAAATCGATATCAATTGTGTGTTGAAGGTTTTAATATAAAGTGTCTTCAGAAATAATTGGTTTTGACAAAACATTGACAGCACAAAATTTCGGAACACTCTGTAAAGTAAAATGCCAACAGTGTCAACCGATCTGAATGCTGTGTAACGAATGAACTGAATACTTCTGTCTCACTTTGAATCATACAATCGGAGCGAGAAAAACATTTTTCTTTCACTTTGTGTCTCGCGCGTACTCGAGGTAGCTGCGTAATTGCTGCATCTATTGAGTCAGGGGCGGAGCACCTATACGTGTGGTATGGGCATACCCACAACCCCAACAGCCTTGTGAGTGCATGCTTTCAAGGTCTATTAATTTATAATCAAAATAGGTTCAGTGGGTAGTAGTATTGGTATTGTTAGCCTTTTGAGTCTTACCTGGTGCTTTTTACCTGCTGGTCATACTTATATTATTGTTAAAATACATATTTATAGTAGTGGATTTAGTGTTAAGCGGACCTTTAGTCAGGTAGATTGAAGAAAACGCAAAATTTGTCACCTCTCCATAAATTTTCGGCCCTTTTTTATTTACTAACCAACAGATTTAAGAAAAAATAATACTTTGTTTGAACCGATAGGAATTACTCCTGCCGATGTTATATAATCTATAATTTGTGTATGTTTCTTTACTATATATGCATATATTATTTTTTTACCAAACATAAAATAATTTTTTTGCTAAATAAGCGAAAAACTTTCTCACTCACTCCGCGCGTTAGCTTTTAATTAACATAATATTATAAAGAAAATAATAAAATTCTTTTTTTATATTCTAATAACCATGTTATGAAGGAAATAATATAATCAAAATTTTCGGGCCACATCTTCGTTTGAGAGCTGGATCCGTGCCTGAATCAACCAAAGCGGTTTAATAGGTCAATTTTGTACGATACGCGCATAGCTAAAATAATACGCACGTAGCTCCTGGACGCAATGTATGGGGCCCTAGTACCTCGACTACGTGCGTAGACCTTGCGTGCGTAAGAATACGCAGTTTCTGGACATAGTCTAAAGCGGGCCAGTATACGCTAACAATAATAAAGTGTCCCACCTCTATGCAGGCTATTTCGGTTGTTCGTTCTGTAGAGAGGCTTACTATGTCTTTTCGTTCTTTATATTTTAAACTAGCTGCGAAACCCGGCGTTGCACGGGTTAAAATATACACCGTATGTTTAATGGTGTAAAAAATACATGAAGATACATTTTTGATGTAGATATTATAGATTCCTATCGTAGATATTAAGACTTATTCGACCATTAAACTTACGGTGGATATAGAGTACATCTTATAGACTAATAATTAGCAAATCGAAATAATGTAAAGAAAGAATTTAGTAAATATAAATTTTTTCATTTTATTTATATAATTGTCTATACATCATATCATTCATACACAGATTACATAAAACGTTATACACTAATACTATTACATATTTACATTTGTTATTTTAGTTTTATTTTTTATTTTAAATTTATCTTTATAATATTTGCTTGTACACTACATTTATGGTTCTGTTGTTTGGACTGTAAATAAACAAATGTTGAGGTGATCCAACTCATGAGCATGCGACATTTAGTTGGCCATGTGCAAAGCATGGTTCCTTCAAGTCAACGCCACAGTACTGAAATGTTTGACCTTGTGCTTTATTCACTGTCATACTGTAAGCCAACTTTACCGGGAATTGTAATCGTTTAAAAGTAAAGGGCAATCCATTTGATATCAAAGGTATCCGTGGTATAAATACTGTATGTCCTTTCTCTTTACCAGTCATTATACTGGCTTCGATAATGTTATTGTGTAATTGTTTGATACAAAGTCTCGTACCATTACACAGTTTCGGCGAGTTCAGATTTCGTAGTAAAATAACTGGTTCTGAACCAATTTTTAATTTAAGGCAGTGTAATGGCATTCCTGGAACATTTAATGAATTCAAAAATTCAGTAGGAAAATGAACGCTTTCTACCTCATCAGTCATTGTATCGATTGACGTGTAAATTTTCTCTTCTCCCGGAATCATTCCCTGGATGATGTTGTTGATGTCGTTGACAATGTCGTTCTTTGTGGCTAGAATAATTTGTTCACTTAACCATTCTGAATGAGTATAATTTTCAGCAATATTTGGATATACTTCATTTATTAGTTTTTCAGGTGTTTCAACGACATTACATAACTCCTTAGTTAATACTATTTGACCAGTATTTTCGTCTACTGGATAGTTGCCTTCTCCTATTTGCAATAGTTTTTCAGAGAATTCCTGTGCCTTTTTATCTCCTGACATTTGCGTTCTCATGTTTGTTGTTAACTAATTGCGAAATTGATATTTAGACTATATTTTATGGTGCATTTATTGTGAAAACTAAAAACGATTTAATTGTAGGATTTGTAGGAATAGTATTAATTGATTTGTAGGAATAGTTGACAAAACTTTGCATGACGACGACAAAATCAATGAAATTTTTATGTGACGCCGAAAAAGGTATTTTATTGATACATTAAATAATATTACTTATAGAAACATTTGAGGATACAAATTGCTTGCTTTGTACATTATAGAAAAAGCATCATCTTCAAAGAAGGAGGCCAAATGCATGCATATTATGTTCAAAAAAGGAAAAAATAAGCGCACGAAAAAAGGGTGTTATAGATGCTCAAAGTTACTGTGCAATGATTATTGCATATACCTTTGTGAAGACTTTTTGGATAAAGCATATACTGTAGATTTAGAAAATATATAATAACTAGCTGCGAAACCCGGCGTTGCACGGGTTAAAATATACACCGTATGTTTAATGGTGTAAAAAATACATGAAGATACATTTTTGATGTACTTAGATATTATAGATTCCTATCGTAGATATTAAGACTTATTCGACCATTAAACTTACGGTGGATATAGAGTACATCTTATAGACTAATAATTAGCAAATCGAAATAATGTAAAGAAAGAATTTAGTAAATATAAAATTTTTCATTTTATTTATATACATCATATCATTCATACACAGATTACATAAAACGTTATACACTAATACTATTACATATTTACATTTGTTATTTTAGTTTTATTTTTTGTTTTAAATTTATCTTTATAATATTTGCTTGTACACTACATTTATGGTTCTGTTGTTTGGACTGTAAATAAACAAATGTTGAGGTGATCCAACTCGTGAGCATGCGACATATAGTTGGCCATGTGCAAAGCATGGTTCCTTCAAGTCAACGCCACAGTACTGAAATGTTTGACCTTGTGCTTTATTCACTGTCATACAGCCAACTTTACCGGGAATTGTAATCGTTTAAAAGTAAAGGGCAATCCATTTGATATCAAAGGTATCCGTGGTATAAATACTGTCTGTCCTTTCTCTTTACCAGTCATTATACTGGCTTTGATAATGTTATTGTGTAATTGTTTGATACAAAGTCTCGTACCATTACACAGTTTCGGCGAGTTCAGATTTCGTAGTAAAATAACTGGTGAACCAATTTTTAATTTAAGGCAGTGTAATGGCATTCCTGGAACATTTAATGAATTCAAAAATTCAGTAGGAAAATTAACGCTTTCTACCTCATCAGTCATTGTATCGATTGACGTGTAAATTTTCTCTTCTCCCGGAATCATTCCCTGGATGATGTTGTTGATGTCGTTGACAATGTCGTTCTTTGTGGCTAGAATAATTCGTTCACGTAACCATTCTGAATGAGCATAATTTTCAGCAATATTTGGATATACTTCATTTATTAGTTTTTCAGGAGTTTCAATGACATTACATAACTCCTTAGTTAATACTATTTGACCAGTATTTTCGTCTACTGGATAGTTGCCTTCTCCTATTTGCAATAGTTTTTCAGAGAATTCCTGTGCCTTTTTATCTCCTGGCATTTGCGCTCTCATGTTTGTTGTTAACATAATAATTTTCACGTGGTCCCATATGAACGATTTCTTCAAGCAAGCATTAATTTCATCAGCCGGCGTCGATTTGGGAATAACAGGCAGAGTTTGACGAAAATCGCCTGACAGTATTAACAGCACACCTCCCATTATATTAATATTGTTGCATAAATCTTGAAGTGTTGTATTGAGCGCTTCTAGAGATTTTTTATGGGCCATTGTACTTTCGTCCCATACAATGGCTTTGCACTGTTTCAATAATCGTCCACGCGCTGATGATTTTGAGATGTCACATACCGGAAATTCACAGTCAGCTACATTTAATGGTAATTTTAAACCAGAATGTGCTGTTCGTCCACCATCCATAAGAGTAGCCGCTATCCCCGATGACGCCAGGGCGAGAACGATATCTTTATTTGCACGGATTTCAGCTAGAATTAAATTGATTAGAAATGTTTTTCCGGTGCCACCAGGTGCATCTATAAATATTATGCCACCTTGCTGTTTTCTATAATAGTCCATTATTATATCATATGCTTGTTTTTGACTCTGAATTAATAGGGATTTGTTGTGTTGGATGTAATGTTTCAATTCTTCTATATTATAATTTGTTTCTCTTAAAAATTCACTATTCATAGCATCTAAATGACTTCGTTGAGGAGGTTGAACACCTAGTTGTTCTAATGTTTGGTTAGATATTGCTAAACATTTGTCTTCTATCAATATCAAAGCTTTGTTAAAAATTTCTTCATTAAAAGTTATTTCTAAGTCCGGATTTTGTCGTCGTAGTTCAGCCAAAATGTCATCGCTCATATATTCTCGATATTTTAGCCATAGTTGATTTGGATTAGAAGGGTTACTTGTAGTTATTATAATTGCAAATAACTCACGAATTTGAGTCGCTGTTGCTGTTTGGGCTGCTTCGTTCATAGCTAACTCCCAATGATTATCGTTTTCTAATAGACCTAGTCTTTGACATGCCTCACGATATGTTTCACAAATGAAACCATTGACACTTCTGAGGTCTTCAAAACACGTTGGGCCACGAATATTGTGTAGTAATAAACGCAGATAAAAACATTCTGCGTTTTTTGGGTGCCCTGTATAGACTCGTCCTATTGCGTTACTTTTAAATATTCCATCATGTCCCTCTACTGGTATTCCACGTTTTCGAGGATTAAATTCTTTACTTGTTGTATTCCACGTATAATAATATGGTACCTCTGAATAAAATAAAGTCTTAGCAAATGAATCTTTCTGGCATAATTCAAAAAATGCTGTTAAAGTTGTTCTTGCTGGTGGTTCTGTCGCAACTTTCTGTGCTGTTTCTGTAGTAAAAAACACACGTTGTCCATTTTCTAAGTGCACGGATAAATGGAGAACTGGCGGATCTCGATCGTGAATTGGGAAACTTAAAATTCGCCAAACCGCTTCATTAGTATTAATGTAACGACCCATTTGATATTGTACTACCTATTTCATCATGCTGATTTTCATTGGTTACCGTAAACACAGCCATATCACTGCCTTTGTTAATATACTTGCATACATATTTAATTGATTTGACAGAACTGCAGTATTCGACATTGATATGGGCATTAAACATTTTGGATAAAAGTGGATTGTATGGAACTACCCATTGATTGTTAATTAGAATTTCTTGATTGCCTCGTATTTTAATTTTAGCTGTAAACCCACCTTGTTCTGGTGATCGACGCCTGTATTTCGGATATCCATCTTCACCCGTAATTGTTTCATTCAAAAATGGCTTTGGATAACGATTTGTACATGTTTCATCTTTCATACACGGAGAACTTTTATTAAGTACACCACATGGGCCATGAATCATATTTCTCACGATTATATTATACAGGTCAGGATCTTCGTCCGGGTTTGGAAATTCAGCCTTGATAATATTATCTATTTGATCCGGATGTATTTTATTTTGAAGCCAAATTAAGTTGTGAGAATGTGGCAGTCCTCGTTTCTGCCATTCGATTGAATACATCCAGCAGATAACAGCACCAAATATTTGATTTTTACGATGGCATCAATAAACTTAATTTGTTTTTGGCGAAAAACTCGGGCAACAATATCATGTCGATCGCTGGCCGTTTGCTTATATTGTAATTCATCTTTGATTTCCACCCATGAAGAATTACATGTAAATGTTATGAATAAATCTGGTCGGCCGTGTTTTCTGACATAAGTTATCGCATCTTGGGCATAGTCATGCATGTAACGTGGACTTCCAGTAAACGTAGAAGGCAAGATGACCAATTTTCCCATGTTATCAACGTTTCCATCATTTATCATAGCATCTCTCAAATGAATGTATTCATCAGAACGCAACTTTCGTTGATTGTGGCGAATAAATTGTAATCTTTCTGTCTCTATTTTAGCATACATATCCACGATAAACTGCTGAAATAACTGACGACAATTTAAAATATGGTTATATTCATTATTTCTAGTCATAATTCGATAAGCATAAAATTGCATAGCTGACACTTTTTTATTAGTTTCTACACCTGTAGCCGGATTGATCTGTTGAATGTTAAAGTGATAACCATCTTCACCTTGCCAAAAAATTAACGGGTATTGTAGTGCATCATAACTGCGATGTGTTTCAGCAATACGTTGCAATTGATTACTTCTACGTTGAATAATAATATCACGATGGCTATATTCATTATCAACAATTACTACAGCAACTTCTTCCGTTTGAGGAGCATTAAACCTTCGTTCATGTTGACCGGCTGGTCTTTTATCCGCTCGAATGACGATCTTGTAATTGTCTGCAACCATTTTATCTAATGAAGTTTTAAATACATTGATTAGTTGATTATTATCGTGAAGTAGACACTGTAATTTTTGAATGATGTCTCGTTGTAGCCCCTGAATATGAGAACAACGTTGATCTATTTCAAGCTCTTCGTTACCAATAAAATATACTTGAAGAAACTTTGGAGTTCCATCTGACATCGGCATCAGAGATCCTATCCGATGGTAAATTTGGCCTTGAACCTTGAAAACTGAACTGAAATTTTCTTCCTGACATATTAAAGTCGCTCCAAATGAAGTCATTTGAAAACAACAGTTATATCGTCGTATATTTTGTAGAAAATGAATGGAATCTGGTGTTTCTCCTTTCATATATTATGCGAGTAATTCTGGTGGCGGTGTATTCAATGGTGGTAAATTTACTTTACCACTTGAGCAACACATACCGGGAGTTTCTCTTGGAAATTTGCGTGCATTACAATACTTGCATATCGTATCCATTTTTCCAATAATTATATTCGGATGTTCACTATATTGCTTTTTACAATCATAATGGAACGCCTGAAGTTCTAAGCTTTGTCGTAATCGATTTCGAATTGCTTGTAATCGGGACTGGGTTTCTTCGTTAGTGCGAACTCTTACTTCAGCGGTTTGATTTTCTCTGAGTTTCTTTATACGTTCACGATTATTCGAAAGTCGTTTTTCCGTTTGTTCTTCTGTTTCATTTTGACGTGCTTCTTTCATTTTTTTTTTGCTCTCACTTGAGGTTTTGTAAATACTTTTTTACGCTTTGGCATTGTGTATATGTAATGTAATAAAATTACACAAAGTCGATCTCTCGCTTATAACGATGATAACACTAACAAACTCACTAAATTTTGGTATATAAATAATCGAACATGAAAGTTTCTAGATTTGGAACACTCTAGAACCATCCAAAAGTTTGTTCTGTTTTATTAAGTTCTAATATTTTCTAGAATGATCTAGAACGTTCCAAAATGTATAAAACTGAATGTAGTTAATATAGAATGTTCCGAAAAGTTCTAATGTAGGTGTTTTAGGTATGTGAAGCGAATATGGTTAAAATAATCAGTCTGTAGTACACAAGATTTATTCACCCACAGTTTATCGAAACACACACGTTAAAGTTCTACCAACAGAAGGGATGACAGAAGAAGAAATAATGGTAAGAAAGGTATACTATGCAACCGAAAAACATTTAACGGGGCGTAGCCCTAGCCAGCCAAAAACGTGACGCGGGGCGGCAGTGATAGCGTAAAGCGTACTGAAGAGCCCTAATAGCGGAGCCCGGAGCGCGTGTCGATCTACCAGTGCGTATTGCCATCGCGCTCACTCACATATACAGGTTATCATCGCTAGAACAATAGATCGATATCGCTGCGCCCGCGCCGTGCATAGAATTATCTACTAATAAAAACAGTCGTTCATCTTTTTGTCTGTTGAACATGAAAATTAATTTCGTAAATACATTTAATATATTATTTTGTAAATATGGTAGTTTGTTATTAATGTTAGGATGAATGTTGTAAATAATATAATGTAAAAATAAAAGTTTAAAGGTCACTATATCACCCCCCTCCAGAGACCATCAAGGGCGATAATAGTCGGTAAATTTAACGCGACGTCCAGACCGCGTCCTCTTGATGACGCTCTCGTCAGCGGGAGGTAAGTCCCGGTTTTCCGCATTTGGAGTGTAGTGATGGGTGTTAGTGTTGAGTAGTGACTGTGGTATGTTGTGACGAGTGTTAGTTATGGGCGGTGTGTATGATGCTACTGCTAGGGTCATGCAGTATGAAGGCCGGCTTAATGCGGTCTATCGATACGGTAACCGGCTTGCCATTTACCTTAATTTTAAAAACTTTGTCACCTCTTTCTAAGACCTTATGGGGACTTGAGTATGCTGGTTTCAAACCGCCACTAGCAGTGCAGTCTCTCAAAAAAATGTATGATGAGGAAGATAAATCCTTATAAATAAAAGTTTTACGTCTACTATTGTGTCTAGCTGCAGGTGATGGATGAAGCTTCCTGACAATACTTCGGAGCTTCGACAAATAATCTGTCATATCGCTGGTCTCATCAGCCTGAGGATCGAAAAAATCGCCTGGAAGACGTAAGGGTTGGCCGTATACAAGTTCGGCCGCAGAAGCCTGGATGTCTTCTTTGAAAGCGCTGCGGACGCCTAACAAAACAAGTGGGAGAGATTCCACCCAACTGTCATTTGCGTGGCAGATAATCGCAGCTTTGAGTTGACGGTGAAATCTCTCCACCAGTCCGTTACAGGCAGGATGGTATGCAGTGGTTCTGCGATGCTGGAAGCCAGCGCTCATAGCCAAGCACTTGAATAGTGCTGATTCAAACTGCCTACCTCTATCGGTAACGATATCAGATGGGCAGCCGAAACGAGCAATCCAACCGCTCAGTAAAGCCTTTGCCACTGTTTCTGCAGTTATATCTGCTAGCGGTATTGCCTCAGGCTATCGCGTGAAGCGATCGATGGCGGTGAGACAATAGCGAAAACCTTGGCAGAGCGGCAAAGGTCCTACGAGATCAATGTGGATAAAAGCAAATCTCGATGCAGGTAATTTGAAATTACCCACAGGAGAAAAAACATGGCGCGTGATCTTTGAGCGCTGGCAGGCTAGACAAGAACGGACCCACTCACGGCAGTCTTTCCTAACACCAGGCCAAATATATCGATCGGCAACCAGTCTTACGGATGCCTTGGCACCTGGATGACTGAAGGAATGCAGACTGTTGAAAATTGCCCTGCGCAATGCTTTCGGCACGTATGGTCTCGGAGTTGGGCTGCTGACGTCACAGTACAGCTGACTCTGCGAACCTGGTACCCTAAGTCGCTGTAAGCGCAATGAGGTAGTACCAGCAAGCAGATGTTTTAGCTCGGGGTCCTCAAGTTGAGCTGTAGCGATCTTTTCAGTGGTCACAGGTTGAGAAATTTCCTCGACGCGCGACAGAGTGTCTGCCACGATATTATCCTTACCGGATATGTGCCGAATGTCCGTTGTAAACTGGGCTATGAAATCCAGGTGACGGAATTGCCGTGGAGAGCAATTTTCCTTACGAGAGTGAAAGGCGAAAGTTAGGGGCTTGTGGTCTGTGTAGATAACAAAGTCACGAGCCTCCAACATGTGCCGAAAATGTTTAACACTTGCGTAAATGGCAAGAAGATCTCGGTCGTAAGGCGAGTATTTGGTTTGTGCTGAAGTTAATTTGCACGAAAAAAAAGCAAGAGGCTCCCATGCGCCTGCATTCAACTGCTGCAATACTGAGCCGATAGCCTTGTCAGAAGCATCCGTGACCAACGCCAACTTAGCGCTGCAATCAGGATGAGCTAATAGAGCCGCTTGACAAAGGCTATTTTTACATTTTTGGAATGCCTCATGCTCCTGGGGGGAAAAATTTACAGGGTGTGAACCCTTGACGGAACCAGTAAGGAGGTTGTTCAAAGGTGCTTGGTAACTAGCTGCCCCAGGGATAAACCTACGTTAAAAATTGAGCATCCCAAGAAATCTCCGTAGCTCTCTTACGGTTTTTGGCACAGGAAAATTTTGCACAGCTTCGACCTTGGATGGCAATGGTCTTGTGCCTTTGGCTGATATATGGTAGCCTAAGAAGTTAACCTCCGACACTCCAAATATACACTTCGAGCTGTTTGTGACCATACCGTAATCTCTGAGCCTGGCGAAAAGCTGACGCAGATGGAGTTCATGGGTTTTCTGGTCTTTTGAGTAGACCAGAAAATCGTCCAAGTAAGCGTACGTGAAGTCCAGACCCCGAAGCATTTCATCCACGAAACGTTGGAACGTCTGTCCGGCGTTTCGAAGTCCGAACGTCATGTAGGGAAATTCGAAAAGTCCGAACGGCGTCGTAATCGCAGTCTTTGGGATATCGTCTGGGTTTACGGGAATCTGGTTATAAGCTTTCACCAAATCAATCTGAGAGAACACGGTACAGCCAGACAGGCTATGTGCAAAATCTTGGATGTGTCGGATGGGATACTGATCAGCGATAGTACGTGCATTTAGCATCCTGTAGTCGCCACAGGGGCGCCAGCCGTCATCTTTTTTCGGCGCTAGGTGGAGCGGTGATGACCACGGCGACTCGGACAAACGACAGGTACCACACTGGATCATGGCCTCAAACTCATCTTTGGCAATTTTTAATTTATCAAGCGCTAACCTGCGAGGTGAACATGATACAGGTGGACCCGGTGTTGTACGTATGTGGTGAACTGTATTGTGTTTCGGAGTGCGATGTATACCAGGTGGGTGAGTAATGTCGGGGAATTCCCGTAGTATGTGTATGTAAGCGGAATTACCAAGACTTACCTTCACCGAAGAGACATCATCAGAACGACGGGCAGGTGACGCCGGGGCGAAGAGCGTTGTATGATTGTCGATGAGGCGTTGATTCCTGCAATCGACAACCAAATTATAAAATGATAAAAAATCCACGCCTATTATCGCCTTTGTTACATCGGCAACGATAAATCGCCAAGCGAAGTCACGGCGCAACCCTAGGTTTAAATTTAAACTAATAAACCCGTATGTCACTATCGGTGTCCCATTAGCCGCACATAATTGGTAATTAGTTTTTTCCAGTCGTCTAGGAATCGCCGAACGGGGGTAGACACAGAGGTCGCTGCCAGTGTCGACCAAAAACTGGACCTTTGACCGTTGATCGGTGACAAATATGCGACCGGTACTCGGGCAATCATCGGCCGCCATCACTGATTGCCCCGTGAGTTTTCCGACTTGTTGTAATCGCACGGCTTCCTGCACTTATAAGCGCGGTCTCCAAATTTTTGATGGTACCAGCACTGTGGAAACCTTCGGTAGCTGGACTCGGATCTGGCTGAGTTTGACCGTTGACGAGTTTGACTGCGGGAACGTCCTCTAGGGCGGGACAAACGCTCGACCTGATTTGCCAGCTTCTGCATCTGCTTGGTCAGCGCGGCGATCTCTGCGTGCATACCTGTTGAATTTGGTGGTGGACCAGTCGCCGCCACAGCAGATGTTGATGCCACCTGGGTACCGACTACGTCGTGTATTCTGTCTGCCAGCTCTGCCAATTCAGATAGATTAGTGTTAGCTTGCGAAGCCACGATAGCTTGGGTGCTCGCGGGAAGGCGGCTCGTCCATATAGTCCGCAAAAACTCGTCCGGATCGCCCAGCTCTTCGTGCATAAGTAGTTGCTTCACTTTCTTTTCACGCGACGCCGAAAGCCGATTTATAAGTTCGCTTTTAATTTTTCATATTTTTCAGTAGGTGGAGGGTAAGCTATAATATCTTCCACCTCGGACGCGTACTGTGAATCCAAGTTGCCCGTCACATAGTAAAACTTAGTTTCGTCCGATTTGATGTTGGACAGCATGAACTGCGCCTCCATTTGGTTAAACCATAATGCGGGTTTTTCTGGGTAAAAGGGAGGTATGCGTACCCCCACACGGAAAGTTTCTCCGGCCGACTTACTGACGTCTTGATTGTGGCTATCGTTGTCCTCAGTCATCTTCGTGCTCTTAGGGGTCACCACTTGTAGGTGTTTTAGGTATGTGAAGCGAATATGGTTAAAATAATCAGTCTGTAGTACACAATATTTATTCACCCACAGCTTACAGTTTATCGAAACACACACGTTAAAGTTCTACAAACAGAAGGGATGACAGAAGAAGAAATAATGGTAAGAAAGGTATACTATGCAACCGAAAAACATTTAACGGGGCGTAGCCCTAGCCAGCCAAAAATGTGACGCGGGGCGGCAGTGATAGCGTAAAGCGTACTGAAGAGCCCTAATAGCGGAGCCCGGAGCGCGTGTCGATCTACCAGTGCGTATTGCCATCGCGCTCACTCACATATACCGGTTATCATCGCTAGAACAATAGATCGATATCGCTGCGCCCGCGCCGTGCATAGAATTATCTACTAATAAAAACAGTCGTACATCTTTTTGTCTGTTGAACATGAAAATTAATTTCGTAAATACATTTAATATATTATTTTGTAAATATGGTAGTTTGTTATTAATGTTAGGATTAATGTTGTAAATAATATAATGTAAAAATAAAAGTTTATAGGTCACTACACTAATATTTTCTAGAATGATTTAGAAAGTACTGAAATTAATAATAATCTGTCCTTTTCTAACTGATTAGAACTTTAGGAAAGTTCTGAAAATTTCTTTAATAATATCGGTTATTATCATTCTGGAACGTTTCAGAAAGTTCTAAAAATAGAATAAACTTTTGGAAGGTTCGAGAGTCTTCCAAATCTAGAAATTTCTATATCTGACAGTATATAAACCCGAAATCAGTAGCTTTTCGTTAGTTTAATCGTGTCTGCAGTCGAGTGAAGATCAGTTGAAATTAAAAGTGACGAGTACTTAAAACGATTTACGTGATTTTGACAAATAAAACAAAACAAACTTTTGGACGGTTCTAGAGTGTTCCAAATTTAGAAATTTCAATATCTGACGGTATATAAACCCGAAATCAGTAGCTTTTCGTTAGTTCAATCGTGTCTGTAGTCAGTGAAGATCAGTGAGAATTAAAAGTGACCAGTACTTAAAACGATTCACGTGATTTTGACAAATAAAACAGAACAAACTTTTGGATGGTTCTAGAGTGTTCCAAATCTAGAAATTTTCATGTTCGATTATTTATATACCAAAATTTAGTGAGTTTGTGAGTGTTATCATCGTTATAAGCGAGAGATCGACTTTGTGTAATTTTATTATATTACATATACACAATGCCAAAGCGTAAAAAAGTATTTACAAAACCTCAAGTGAGAGCAAAAAAAATTAAAGAAGCACGTCAAAATGAAACAGAAGAACAAACGGAAAAACGACTTTCGAATAATCGTGAACGTATAAAGAAACTCAGAGAAAATCAAACCGCCGAAGAAAGAGTTCGCACTAACGAAGAAACCCAGTCCCGAGTACAAGCAATTCGAAATCGATTACGACAAAGCTTAGAACTTCAGGCGTTCCATTATGATTGTAAAAAGCAATATAGTGAACATCCGAATATAATTATTGGAAAAATGGATACGATATGCAAGTATTGTAATGCACGCAAATTTCCAGGAGAATCTCCCGGTATTCCCAAATTTACCACCATTGAATACACCGCCACCAGAATTACTCGCATATATGAAAGGAGAAACACCAGATTACATTCATTTTCTACAAAATATACGACGATATAACTGTTGTTTTCAAATGACTTCATTTGGAGCGACTTTAATATGTCAGGAAGAAAATTTCAGTTCAGTTTTCAAGGTTCAAGGCCAAATTTACCATCGGATAGGATCTCTGATGCCGATGTCAGATGGAACTCCAAAGTTTCTTCAAGTATATTTTATTGGTAACGAAGAGCTTGAAATAGATCAACGTTTTTTTATGGCGATCATAATAACAAATTGACGCGGACGAAGTCGTGGGCAATAGCTAGTATTAGAATAATGTTTAAATACACTGCGCAAAATCAGACGGCGTCGTTCCATTTCGAATGTCTGGTCACTAATACCTTTTACTAACTCCAACGTGTAAACGGTTACTTCTCACTTGTCATATTGGGACTTCGTGTTGGTGACCAGTACGAATCATTAGCTACAGTACTAAGCCCGTGTAAACCAGCATAATACAGCACAATAGGGAATATGCATAAAATATAAAAATAGCTTAAAACATAATAATATCATACTAGACTAAAAAATAAAGGAAATGGCGAAAAAAATTTCGATATCTGTTGATAAATGAGCAAGATATGAGCGGTCAAAGTTTGTAATCTATCTCTTTCTAGCAAAAAGACATTTAGTATGAACTTTCTATGAAAGTCGTGTTATGTGACGTCACGATACACGTCCGATCTCTCTGTCTAATGTCTATTAGATATATTATTATGTCTAAGATATTAACGTTTAAAGTAGTCTTACTTTAAACGTTAATATCTTAGTTATTTTTAATGATATCAAAAAACTGATTTTACCATACAATTTACCAAACAAAATAGATCTATATAAAAAAATTACGTGCATATTCCCTATTGTTCGATACAACCTGTACCAGTTAAGACTTACTAAGCAAGCATGGTTTGCTTACTCTATAAAATATTGATGTTCATGGTAGTCCCAAACTTCCTAACCCCTTTTTTTACATACAAAAAATCAACTAATGAAATCCTGATTTAGTGACAACCCTAGTAGCAGTCACAACTTACAGCATTATGAATAGACTAAATAATAATAATATCGTTTATTTCCGAGAAATTGATGTACAGTGTTCTTAAGTTTAATTAGTTTCACAATTTCTACCTATTAAGAGGTTTGGAAATATTCAGATTAAATATTATTAGATAGAGCCTCAGAACGCGCGATTCCGTCGAAAAAAATAAGGACCAACTGTTGGACTCAATTTGCACACACACATAGACATATTGAATGACATGACGCGAGTGTAAGACAAAGCGGACAAGCATAGAAAAGCTGGCCTGTTTTTTGCGCTGTATTTCTTAGGTGAAGCTCTATCTAGTGTAGCATATAATTATAATCGAAGATTTTTTTTAGATCATTTATAGAGGAATAATTCTTTCATACATATTTTTTGGGTAACTTGAACGATTTACACAGCGCATGCAACGGAAGCCCTAAAATATGAATAATGTTCCCCGTTTTTGCAACATTTCTCACTAATGCTTCGCTCCTATTGGTAGCAGCGTAAATGTTATATAGCTTAAAGCCTTCCTCGATAAATGAACTATCCGAAAAAAAAAATCAATTTAAACCAGTAGTTCCTTAGATTAGCGCGTCCCCCTTTCTGTTAAAATAACATTTCATTTTGGATGCTGAAAATAAAGAAATAAAAATAGTTTAGAGTATAATAATCACATTATAACAAATTAAAATATAGGATTATAAAGTATTTACCTTAATTGTATGCACCACGTGTTTTAATTTTAAGATGATCAATGTCAAATGGGCAAAATGACAAATTCTTTCACCACATTTTGGGGTGCTAAAATGACAAAGAAAAATTGCTTAATATAAGATAATCATTTCATAATTTCTTTAAATATAATATGATATTAAATTATAAATTAAATATGTACCTTCAATGTATGCACCTCGTGTTAATGAGGTCAACGGGTTAAGGGACGAAACCTGGTTTAATGTGAATCACTCGTAAAACTTATGTTGTATCTATAATTTACTTTGTAAACCATGTTTCGGAATGCACAACAAAATTTGGTGCACATGTTTGCTTAAATAATGCCACGTAAAGACCACGTTTTATTTTATTTTAGTTCTAACCTCTTGGAATTATGACTGACAGTTGACATTTGATTTTTTTTTAATAAGGGCTGTGATATATCTTTATTTTATTTCTATGACCAATATGTACTGAAAGTGTGTGATTTATTTAAATATTATTTAATTTGTTATGGTTAATAATAATTCTTGATGTTCCTTAATGTATAATATTATCTATAAGTATTTAATTTAATTCCAATTTGTTGCTTAAATTTGTAAATGTTAACTCCACACACCTAACACCTTGCATGTTATGAATATTCTGCGCGCCATTGTGATGGCAGAATGTTGGAACCCAGCTAATATAATATTTTTAAGACCTTATGTATACCACATTCTTGCAATAAAGGATTGATTGATTGATTCAAAAAAACTAACAAACTCTTTAGCTTTATAATATTAGTATAGATAATAATTTAAGGACAAGCATTAAAAGAAAAACGTTTGTGGACAAGACAGTGGTTACTGCGCAGAGATAAACTGGGCCATTCTTCTCTTTTATTTAAAGAGCTAGCAACCGAAGATCCAAGAGAGTATAGAAAAGTTACAGTTTAAGTTAAGATTACAAATATGTAGTACTAGAATGACGTCACAAAACAGATAATCTATCAACCATCATGGCGAATAGTGTTATCGGCGGTTTTTACAAAAGTCTATTATTAAAATATTTTTGTGGCGACTATATGCAAACTTCTTTTGACATATATATAATAATAATACTATTTATCTTTATTGTTTCAAAAGTTACATAAAATCCTTTAATATACCTCTGGTCTCCACACTAGGGATTCCCTGTGTCGTGGCATCATGTACAATATAATAATAATAATCTTAGATTGTAAAGATAAGTATGACAACAGTTTGTAGTATTTATGCCCGATATCTTACAGTGTAAAGACAAGTATGACAACAGTTTACTTTACAGTATTCATGCATGCTATCTTAAAGTGTAAAGACAAGTATGACAACAATTTACAGTATTTATGCCTGCTATCTTAGAGTGTAAAGACAAGTATGACAACAGTTTACAGTATTCATGCATGCTATCTTAAAGTGTAAAGACAAGTATGACAACAGTTTACAGTATTTATGCCTGCTATCTTAGAGTGTAAAGACAAGTATGACAACAGTTTACAGAATTTTTGCCTGCTATAATACGAAAAAGAAAAAAAAAAGGTTACTTTACCAATGCAATATAACTAATTTACCGCAGTAGACACATTATAATATAGTAATATGAGTAACAATAGTAGTGTATGTGAATTGACGTATGTGGCTTTAGGCTGTAGTATTACAGCGCAAAAGTTCAGTACCTATCCACCTATACCAGTCATCCAGTACGCCGAACAGCGCGTGTGCAACATTACCCACGACGTTGATAAGACCGCGTTTGCGCCGCGCGTGCCCGTGTGGGAATTGCTGCGTCGACAGAATGTTATTGTAATGCATTAACTCTGTATAGCTGTGCCGTAATTGTATTAGAATGGACTCACAATGATTTCTTACTGATGATTCCTTGCAGAGATATTCCAAGTGATCTATATATTTAGATAATAATTTACTGCCTTGCCAATAAGGTCCTAAATCATAATAAACTACCAGTTTCCATTCGTCTTGAATTACCCGCATGGTAAATATTTTATCAAAATATAAACTTTGACTACCGTTAAAGTTTATTGTGTTATACGCACACGTGACTGGTGAAAATAAAAAGGTAAATAACATAAGCGACATGGTAAATAAATGGTAAATGCCTTTCCTAGCTCGCCGCTTTGGTAAACTATTATCTGACTGGTTATTCGGCTGGTTATGGTCAGTATTTTGGGGAATCTGGTTTATGTTCCCGTCGTTGGAATGGTTAATTGGTAAAAGAGATAATTTCACGATTGGTCTCTTCATAACACCGTTTTTGGTTTTTACGGAAACTACTCTTACTAGCCCATCTTGCCTCGGATGTAGCTGCACGATTCGACCGAGAGCCCATTTACCCGGTGGCAGGTTGGCGTCGTGTATAATAACAATATCACCTAGATTTAAGTTTGGTTGTGAACGTTGCCACTTAGATCTTGTGTTCAATTGTGTAAGATATTCCGTTCTCCATCTCTTCCACACATCTTGGTAAATTTTCTGTACTAGCTGCCATCTGGTTCGTAGATCGTGTTCAGACTCAACAATGGTCAATGTTGGTCCACTGGAAAGAAAATGAGACGGAGTAAGGAAGTCCAAGTATTCAACGTCTTCGCTCAACGGGCACAGAGGTCTAGAGTTGAGGCAGCCCTCTAGCTGAGCTAACAAGGTGGAGAACTCCTCGTAGGTTAGCTTTTGCTCGCCTATCACTCTCTTCAGATGGTATTTTAGACTCTTCACGGCCGCCTCCCACAGACCGCCTGCGCTAGGCCAAGAAGGTGCGTTGAAGTGCCATTCTATCGACATATCAGCTATTTCTGCATAAAAATGGTCATTTAATATAGATTTTAAATTAATTATCTCTTCTTGCAGGACTCTATTCGCCTTTATAAAATTCGTCCCGTTATCACTATAAATGTGACCGGGCGATCCTCTCCTGGCCGCGAGCCTTCGAAGGGCTGCCAAGAATGATGAAGCGGTGAGATCCGAAACCAACTCCAAGTGCACGGCCTTGGTTACCATACACACGAAGACGGCGATATATCCCTTGGTACATCTCACACCTCTTCCCTTCGCAGACTTGACGTCAACAAAACCGGTGAAATCAACCCCTGTATGGTAGAAAGGTCGGGTTCTGTTGATCCTGGCTGGTGGTAAATCTCCCATCAACTGGTCATGTTTCAGGGGGTCGTGCCTTCTACACAGCACACATTTCCGTAGCCTCTTCTTTACAGCATTATTTCCTCCTAAAATCCAATATTCTTGACGCAACCAAGCTAAGGTTAATCGTGCACCCCCATGAAAGGTCAAAAAGGGAAAGGTTATGTCCCTGGTCAATAAGCATGTCGGTAAGTTGATGGTTATGTGGTAAAATGCACGGATGCTTCATCCTATCTTCAATTTTGGCGTTGGTCAATCGCCCTCCAACTCTCAACAGTCCTTGGTCATCAATAAATGGTTTTAATTTTAGTAAATTACTTTTGGGGTTAGGTTGGTTATGGTTTTTAATATATTGCATATCTTCTAAAAATTCTATTTGCTGTACATATTTTATAATTAAGTATTTAGCTTTTCTTATTTCAGGTATAGTTAGGTAACGTGGTTTTTTGTATGACTTAGGTGTAAATCGCAACACCCACGCAAGCACTCTCGAAGCTCGCGTAAAATCGCTGTATCTGCTAATAATATTTTCTAGGACTTTGTTTTCATATTTAATCGTAGTGACATTTATATTTAATAATGGCTTTTTAAGCTCTTCGCTGGTAGTATATGATGAATTGGTTAATTTTGACTCATCGAATGATTGAAGCCAGTGGGGTCCTCTCCACCACATGGAATGGTTAATCAGTGATGCCTCTACTTGCGCAGTCAGCTGGGTTATCCTTGGTTGACACATAATGCCAGCTGCTTGGTGGTATAACGTCTGTCACCTGCTTCACCCTATTCGCGACGAATGGTTTCCACTTAATTGGATCGCCATTGAGCCAACCCAAAACTGCTGTCGAGTCGGACCAACCGTAGATTTTGATGTTATAATCTGTTAGGCAATTACAGATGATCTTCATGACCTTGGTAAGTAGAACAGCTGCACATAATTCTAATCTTGGTAACGAAACATTTTTCTTTACAGGTACGAGACGAGACTTAGCAGCCACTAGGACTACAGAACTTTGGTTGCTGTGAATATTGTTGACTCTGCAGTACACAACACAAGCGTAGGCATTTTGCGATGAATTACAAAACCCATGTAATTCTATGGTATCGTTCTTAGAACACTGTATCCATCTTGGTATGGTTATATGGTTAATATTGATGATGTCAGCTTCCATGGTTTTCCATTTGGTGTTTAAATCAGCTGGAAGGTCGTCGTCCCATTGAAAGAAAGAAAGAAAGAAAGAAAATATTTATTTTCAATACACAAAAAGACACAAGTAGCAGAAAAAAAACAAAAAAAAATAATTAAAGAATAACCAATTGCAATATATACAAACTAAAAATATAACAATAATAGTGAAACTACAAGTTGTGCCTTAATGTGACCAAAAAAAGGTCCAGTTCGGCTTAGGTCACATATGTCGTGTCACGACACAAGCATACATGACACCGGTTTTCAACTGAACCGAAAAGAGTAGTAAGCCACGGATATCATGCACCTTTCTACTTTTCAAGCATTTCACATAATAATAATCAGAATACCACCAGAATTTCAGGTAATATATTCATAATACATAATACTTATAACTTTTTAATAAACCACAGAATAAACAAACAAATAATATACGTGTAGTGTATAATACTAGCTGCCAGACAAAAACCACCTCAACTGTAACTTAGGTGTCCAGGACATTTCTAAATAATAAATAATAATAATACACGAATAAGGAAATAAAATTAGAGGTATTAGTATTATATATTTAAGATAAAACAAATAATATATTTTATATGAAGGACACATTCCCAACTATCAAATTGTATTTACGCTGCTCCTCGATGAGAAACCTTTTTAGGTGACGTCTAAAAGTGCCTAACGTGTTAAGTGTTCGTATAGGAGGAGGGATATTATTCCAAATCTTCGCAGCTGAGTAGCGAAAGCTACCACGAAGTGCTTTGGTTCGATGTGGCTGTGTTGACAGACCCTGTGAGCACTGTCTGCGCGAATGTAGCCAGCTCAACCTATCGTATAGATAAGATGGTTCTCTATACTTAATGACACCGAACATAAGACACGCCAGATGATATTTACGCCTAGATTTCATCTTGAGGATAAAATTATCATTTAAAAATGGCGTTACGTGCCCTCTGCTTGGAACCGAATAGCAGAACCGAACGCAAGCATTTTGTACTCTCTGAATGAGTTTTTCCGTTCGAGCCAGTAGACGGGGGCCATAAACAGTATCAGAGTAGTTAAGTTTTGAAAGGACTAATGTTTCTACCAACTGTTCACGTAGCTCTTCAGATATATAAGGCCTGATTTTATATAAGATTTTTAATCGATAGAAACAGTTTTGTACCGATTCAGCTATATGTTTTTCGAATCTAAGGTGGCTGTCCATAATTAATCCCAGGTTTCGAGCCTCCTCTACTCGTTCAATAGGCTGTCCAAGAACCATAATACCCAGCGACGCTGGCAAGTTTTTTAGCTGGTGCTGGCCACCTAATGCTAAGTATTTTGTCTTGGATGGGTTTAATATTAAATAATTTCTTTCTGACCAAAGAGCTATTCGATTTAAGTCATCGTTTAGGTCGTGCACTGCTCATTGTAGATTTAAAACTCAAACTTCTTGGAAAAGTAACTTCAATTTGGTGGTAATGGGCGAAAGCCATCCAAGTGGATCGAATATTTTCGATATATTAGAGAGTAAACTTCGTTTAGTGAGTTTACGGACAGGTTCGGATTTTAATTGGAATGTAAAATAATCATCGTTAGGATGCCACTTAAGTTCTTATGCTTTGGTTGATTCCTGGTATTTAAAAACATATGCTTGGTCTTCACACGATGACTGGTTTTCTGGAAATACATCTGGTTTGTTAGACGACCATTTCCTTAAATTAAATCCACCTAATTTAAGGAGATTTATGAGGTCAGAAATCAACTTTTTAGCAGATTCCAGGTCATGCTGTCCATGAAGCAGGTCATCCATGTAGAACCTGGAAGCCAGGGCTTCAGCTGCTTCTGGATAACGGTGACCCTCATCCTTAGCCAGACGCTTCAATGTCATCATGGCTAGGAATGGTGCGGCCTTGGTGCCGTATGTGACAGTGGTAAGTTGGTATTCCTCTAATGGTTGCCTTTCTGAGTCTCTCCACATGATCTTCTGGAGCGGCTGGTCATCCTCAAGGACATCTATAAACCTAAACATCTTCTCTATATCCGCAGTGAAGGCTATCTGGTACTGCCTCCACTTTAAGATGAGAGTAAATAAATCTTCTTGCAAATTTGGTCCGCTGTACATAAGGTCATTCAACGAAAATCCAGTCGAAGTTTTCGCAGACCCATTAAAAACAACTCGTATGGTAGTGGTCGTAGAATCCGTTCGTATTACACAATGGTGCGGCAAATAGCATTGAAGTATCGGGTTACCGTTGCATTTCTTCATATGGTTTAAATTAATATATTCATGTATAAATTGTTTGTAGTTTTATTCGATCATTTTATTTTTAGAAAATCTTCGTTCTAACTGATGAAATTGGGCCACAGCTTTGGTTTTAGAGTCACCTAATTTTTCGATAATCTTTGGTTTGAGAGGTAATCTTACGACATAACGTCCATCTGGTTGACGCGTCGTATGCTGCTGGTAATGATGAAGGCAATGGTTATCTTCATCAGAAATATTAATAGAGTTGTCTGAGATGTCTTCAATCTCCCAGAACCGCTGTATATCTTGCAAATCGACCATGACGAAGTTGCAATATTTTTGGGTTGGTTTTATGGTTCCACTTAAAATCCAACAGAGCTTGGTATTTTGCGCGATCGGTAGTGATGTGCCATTACGAATTAAACCTGGTAAAATAATTAATTCGTAGACATCGACACTTAAAATTAAATCTACTGGTCTACTTTTGTGAAATTCCGGATCGGCAAGTGGTAACTTTTGTAATTTATACGGCCACGTCGATTTTTCAAAGGATTCGGTTGGTAAATTCCCGACATGTTTCATAACGTAGGATTTGGTCTTAAATGTAAAATTATTATGAATCGAAGATGCTGCAATCTCAACAACTCCCCGACTATTGTTGGCCTTCGCGCCAACTCCCACCACCACACAGGGGCGCCTAATCCTTGGTAAGCCTAAAAGTTGAGTGGCATTCTCCGTAATAATGGTAGATTCTGCGCACGGGTCTATGAGGGCTCGCATGGTATGGTGACAGCCATCAATGGACCGCATATTAATTTTAGCTGTCGCTAATAATTTGGTGAAGAAATAAATAAAAAGATAGACTAAATTAATTTATTCGCTTAACATATACTAGTACAGTGCGCCATTGATTAGAAAGGAAGTGAGCAGCCACAGACAAGAGAGCCATAGTGATGAGCAGCGGCCCATAGATAACAATAGGGTTGGGACTTGGTTTGTGTCCTACTTTCCAACATCCTCTCCTGGACGCAAACCCATTGAATAAGCGAAGCCTTCATGTTTAGGACGTTGCAGGCCTTTGGTAAAAACATCTGCCACCATGTTTTCTGAATTCATGAATTTCACAACAATTTGATTTGCTGCAATCTTCTCTCTGATGAAATGGTACCGAATATCAATATGTTTACTCCTGGCTTGATAACTTTCATTACCTGAAAGACTGATACAACTTTGATTATCACAAAATATAATTAAAGGCTTATTTTTTAGTTCAGGCCAAAACTCTTGTTGTAATTGTTTTAGCCACATAGCTTCTTGAACAGACGTAGCTAAGGACATATATTCAGCTTCGGTTGTAGATATGGCCACTGTTTGTTGTCTCGTAGAAACCCAACTTATGGTGGCTCCCTGGAAAAGAAAAACATATCCTGAGCAGGATCTTCTGTCATCAGGTTGACTTCCCCAATCAGCATCGCAGTATCCAACTATTTCACTGTCATCTCCTTTGAATGTTAATTTGTAATTAATAGTAGCCTTTAGGTACCTTAAAACTCTCTTTAGAGCACTCCAGTGTTCAGCTGTTGGCTTGTTATTGTACTTACTTAAAGTGTTCACTATAAAGGCTATGTCGGGTCTTGTGCCTTGTGATAAATATAGCAAACATCCGACTGCCTCATGATATGGAATATTTTTAAGTATTTCTTCTTCATGTTCAGCCTTCTTTAACTGAGTATTTGCCTCACAGGGTGTATAAACAGGCTTACAATCACTCATTTTGAAGCGTTTTAGAATTTTCTCTATATAAATTGACTGGTCCAATGAAATTTCATTTTCTTTTTGTATAATTCTGAAACCAACACACTGCTTTACTCTACCCAAGTCTTTCATTTGAAATTTATTTTGTAGTTTATTTTTTATATTGTCCATTGTAGTCTTATTGTTAAAAAAACAAGCCAAATCGTCAACATACACAGTGATAAATAATATGTCTTCTCTGCTTAAAATCCGGTAATAAATACAATGATCTACATTTGAACGTGATAGTCCAATATCCAACAGAGCATTGTTTAGCTTTTTGTTCCATTGTCGACTTGCTTGTTTAAGGCCATATATTGAGCGATTTGGACGACAAATGTTCCTCTCCTTGCTCAAATGTTGGAGGTTGAGTCATAAAGATTTCTTCTTCGATGTCACCTTGTAAAAATGCTGAAACCGCATCCATTTGGTGTATTTCAAGGTTATATTTCGCAGCTAGTCCAACCAGATACCTTATTGAAGAATATCGGACAACGGGTGCGTATATTTCATCGTAATCGATTCCCTTTTTTTGTCGATAACCTTTAATAACTAATCTTGCCTTATGACGTATAATTTCTCCATTCTCATCTAATTTTGATTTGAAAACCCATTTGCATGGTATAACTGTCTTACCTACTGGTTTATTTACCAGTGACCATGTATTATTTTTAATCAGCGAATCATACTCCTCACTCATTGCCTGTTTCCACAGATTGGCATTTTCACTATTTAAAGCATCGTCGAGGGTCTGTGGATCACTGAAAAGTAAGCTTGGTAATAACTCAGTATTCATACATAGGTAAGATGTTGAAGTATGGTCATGAAATTCCATTCGCCGCCGTGGTCTAAGATGTAAGTTTGAATTTTCAGGTGACTCAACACTTTTATCTGGTAAGTACGTACCATCATCAGGATCATCATAATATGATTCTGAACTTGAGTCTGAAATATTAATTAAATCATTTTCAGGTGTCACTTCAGGCTGCAGTTCAGTTAAAGGTAAGTTAATTTTATTTTCTATTTCATTATTATTATTTTTATGTAAAATTTTATCTTTATTTTCTTTAATCTTTTTTATTTCAGATGAAGGAGTGGGGACAATATTTCTAATTATACTTCCTTCCAAAAATACCACATCTCTACTCATTATTGCCTTTTTGCTTTTAGGTTCAATAAATCTATAACCCTTAGTAGTTTCAGAATATCCAACAAATATTAACTCACTTGATTTTGAATCCAATTTTTGCCTTTTTTCCTTTGGTGTGTGCACCATCGCTTTGCAGCCAAATATTTTCATATAACTCAAATCAGGTTTAGTTCCTGACCAGGCTTCTTCAGGTGTAATATTGGAGAGAGCTTGAGTGGGTGAGCGGTTTATAATATGTGCAGCAGTGGCCACCGCTTCAGCCCAGAAGTCCTTCTGTAAATTAGCATTAAATATCATGCATTTAGCTCTTTCAATCAATGTGCGATTCATCCGTTCACTCAAACCATTTTTTTGTGGAGTGTACGGGTTGGAAGTTTGATGCAATATTCCACTTTTTTTTGAGAAAACTACTAAAACTCCTATTAATGTATTCTGTCCCATTGTCACTCCTTAAAATTTTTATCTTTTTATTTAACTGATTTTCAACCAAATTCTTAAATTCAATAAATTTATCCAATATTTCAAATTTATGTTTAATAAAATATACAAACACTTTATGTGAATAATCATCGATAAAAGTTGCAAAGTACCTTGCCCCTCCAAGGGAAGTAGTCTGCATCGGTCCACATAAGTCTGTGTGGATAAGCTCTAGCAGGTTCTGTGCTCGGGAGCTGCTATTTGGAAAAGGTTGTCTTGATTGTTTTCCTTCAAGGCATGTGATACATGTATAACTTTCCTGCTGTGGTGATAAATTTACTCCAGTGGCTAATTCTGGCAATTTATTTACATCTTTCATGTTTAAATGCCCCATACGTAAGTGCCATAAGTAACTATCGGTTTCTACCGTTGCAGCCATAGCTTGACATTTCTTTATAACATTTAGTCTATAGGTATCATTTATAATACTTGCAGAAGCTAAGATTTGCTTATTTTGATTTTGTATCAAACATCCATTCTTATCAAATACTACATTATACCCAGCCCTTATTATCTTACTTACAGATAGTAAGTTGGTTGACAGTTCTGGTATGTACAAAACATTTCTCACCTGTATAGTACTTCTGTTCTCTAATTGTATAGTCACATTACCACAGCTCTCCACATGCAGCAATTTACTATCGGCAATTCTTATGGTTGAGACGGGCGGGACAGTTTCATTTTCCAACCACTCTCGATGCATGGTCATGTGGGCTGATGCACCGGAGTCTACATACCAGTTATACTTGTCATTTAACTGCATCGCTGAAAAAGCTGCTACAAAACCATTATTATCTTTATTTGTTTTATTTTCAGACTTGTCTTTTCTATACCAACAATTTTTGCTAACATGCCCATACTTATTGCACTGAAAACATCTTGGGCCTTTTGATTTAGACTGAGCTTGTTTTTTAATATTAAAAGAGGGCTTTTTATAGGAGTTTGTGTAAAATGCAGCGGTGTCTGGTTGTTTAACTTCTTGTAAAAGCTTTGTTTTAATTAAATCTGCACTAATTTTAACACCAGAACTCTCTATACCCATGATCATGGGTTTATATATCGACCTATGCGTAGAACAAAGTCCGATTTGAAAAATTGCTACTTTTCAGTAGAGGCAAAACAAGTTTTGCGAATTGAAAAATTTGAATAACTTATAAACGGTGAGACTTTTATTTTTGAAATTTTGGTATGTTATTATGACATCCTAGTCTAGTTAACCACTTTATACTGTTTATTAATAATTATTATATTTACTGAGATAACGAGTTCTATATCAACCTAGGACGTTTTACAGCGGAGAAGCGAGAGTTCGTAGTGATCATATTACGTTGTTTTACGGAGACATTTGAATGAAACGCCGTTCTATATTCATATGACTCGTTTTTTGTTGGAGTTATCTGACATTTTTAAGTCCTATGTCAAGAATCATAATCTATTATTTTGATATAGCACTATCCACACTACGTATAAATGAATTATGATACATAATTATTTTTTAAAATCGTTTATTTACATTAAAAAATCTCAAAATAGGTGGTGTTTTGAACTATAATAGTCGGTACTAGGGACTTACTTAAAATTAAAGACTAGTTACCATAGTCTAAAACTTACAAAAAAATTAAAATCTCTAAGATATGCCCATAAAAATAAATATTGTTTGAAAAAATACATCAAGTCCAAAACAAAATTTAAACTTATAAACAATTAAAACTTTTTTTATTAAACTAGGGGGCAAATTAGCAAACGGATCACCTGATGGAAAGCGATTACCGTAGTGCTTACGGTACCGTACCGTTACCGTAAGCGATAACATCAAAGAAGTTGCAAGTGCGTTGCCGGCCTTTTAGGAGGGAATACGCTCCCTTCTTAAAGGTTTGCAGGTCGTAATGGTCCGGATACTGCTGGCGACAGTTCTTTCCAGAGTTTTACAGTGCGCGGCAGAAAGCTTCGGGTAAAGCGCACGGTGGAGGACTGCCACTCATCAAGGTGATGAAGATGATAAATATTTTGTCGCTTGGAACAGTGGCGAAAAGTTGCAGCAGGTATAAATCCGAACAATTCCTCGGAGCACTCCCCGTAATATAACCGATAGAGGATGCAGAGCGATGCTACATAGTCAAGTCTGTTTGAAATACTATGGCAGTCGACAATTCGAGCGGCTCTACGTTGGATACGATCTAGAGGGAGAAGCTGGTACTTTGGCGCCCCTGCTCAAAGATGATACAGTATTCCCTGTGAGGTCGAACCTGCTCCTTATAGAGGTGTAGACGTTGGACCGGACTGAAATACTGCTTTGACCTGTTCAGAACACCAAGCTTCTTGGAGGCTAACTTGGCCTTGCCCTCCAGATGATATCGGAACTGACCTCGCTCGATATGTTTAACACCTAACCCTTTCTAAAACGTAGTTATAAATTAAACTGCTTTGGTACTGTATCTAAGCTATGTTGTATAATGTAATTAGATAGGTACAAGTTCAGTTTAACCTACATGGGAGGAGGTATCTGCACGTTTATCCAAAATAATGAAAAATAACCATAATATTGTTATGGCCATAATCCTATTATAATAAGCATGTCGCATTCAGGAGAAATAATACATAAAAAAACAATTTTGTCATAATAAGGTTCGGATTGATTTAAAGTATCAATCAAGTGTCTATAAAATCGATTATCCTGAATGTGATAGTGTATACACTATTATATTTTCTGTAACTCCTTATAGCAATGACCATCAGGTACTTACACAATAATGATTTAACATATCTAAAAGGTATTTAGCAGTATGTGATTTATCACGATAACCATTTCTATAAGACGCGATGTATTCTTTGTACGGAGTCTCAAATTTACGTCCAGTTTGAGTCAAACTTTGTACTGATTCTCAAAGTTACGCCCAGTTTGAGTCAAACTTTGTACCCCGTTTCAGAGTTACATATGATCACATTTTGCAAAACACCTTTATATAGTGGTCAAAGGCTTTTGACCACTATATAAAGACCGAGTGTGCTGGAATAATTATTAGAAATAATTAAATAAAAGAGCAACAATAGAGTTGCATTACCCATGGTTAAACGTACACTCACACATTTGCTTGCAGGTTTTGGGTATTTTTCTAGATTATACTTTCGAGATATTGCTAGATATAATATTAATTAAATTGTATACTACTATCTACATAATTGGACCTGAAAACACTGTCATAGGTGGGATGACTATCAGCAGGAGACTGCATAGGAGTTAGCACCGAAATTTATTGATCAACTGATGGTCAGAATTTTTTAAGTCTTTAAGTTGTATTAAAGGTGATTTTTCGAAACTAGGAGTCACTTTTAAAGAAAGTATTGATGGCCGCAGATAAATTCTCTCATTAGTAGATTGATTAGGAGGTGCGGAATCAATTTTATTTCAAACATCATCTAGTGGCTGACTTATTTCTTCTGCACCTTGTTGTCAACAACTGAAATGTTAAAAATTGTATTACTACACTGCACCATAATATATTAAAAATAATATTATGTATGATATAAATAACTTGAAAACATTAATAAAAATTAATAACATTTGTACAAAGCTATTAAAAAAGTTTGAATATACAAGGTTTAATGAACATCGCATTACAGAACTAAACTGTCGATCATAATGTTATATGATTCGCCAAAGACCCTACAAATGTATATATATTGTAAGGTAACGCAGCTTTAAACTATTTTTATTTATTTAATATGAAATATATTTATATTTAACGATATTTTTAAAAGAACAACGTCCTAACTGATGTCATTATTCAGGCAATAACGTCCCATCTGCATATCGAACTGACAAAATGTAGTATAACTATTCTGTGATTCCGTAAAAAAACGTCCCATAGTTACATGAAACTCTTAGAAATTCTAAAGTATTAGTCTTACATAGTTCTAATATTACTTATAATCTCAACTATTTGGTACGTCAACTTTTATTGATAACACGACAAATATTTACCTAATAAATAAACATGAAACTAATCATACTTTTCGAACTAAAATGTATTTTTCTAACTCTCCGTCAAAAAATGTCTTATATGAATATAGATTTCCCGTTTCTATTTATGAGCTTAAAAAGCGAAATAGTAAAAAACTATAATTTCAAAGCATGATAATATTAAATTTGAAGAATAATTTAAGTAAAAATATTAGCTTACACGGATCTACACCATTCATCATAAAAATATATTGCTTATTTGAAAAATAAGGACTACGTTCAGGCTCTTTTTCTCCTCTTCTTAAAGCATATCCAGCATTATCCGTAAGCATGACGTCTCAGAAATACTTTTAGTACGCAATAATTAGTAAAATTATAATTTTCGTCAAACCGAAAAAAATATCACACACATGACGCAAAAAACCCTTCTTTCCGCTCGACAACGCCTGAAGTGAAGATCGCGCGAGGCGCCCGCGCCGTGCGCGCTCCAATTTGTCCGTCCTATGAACACTTGGTGCATTTTATCATGGAGCTTACATCAAATAAGACGTTGTACGATTCTGTATTTCCGAAAATAAGCCAGATACAAAAATTCTGAAAATGTCAGTCTGTAGAGCTTTGATTCCTTATTTCATTTATCCAAAAAACGCACTTTTGCTCTATGATCACATCAGACTTTGTTCTACGCATAGGTCGATATGTCCGGCAAACCTGCCAACATTAAGGTTCCGAGCCACTCGTCATTCACCTCAAAAGAAATGTTCCTCAACTTGTGAGCTGATGTCATTATTTTATTGACATACTCCTCGACGCTATTACTAGTTTCTAACGTTGTGTTTATTAAATCCTTCAATAAACCAACCTTTCTTAGTAGACCAGAGTCTTGAAAAGCTTTACATAAATTAGACCAAACCTCTTTAGCTGACTGCGCTTCTTGAATGTGAACAAATAAGATTGGGTCCACCAAAAGTATGAGCTTAGACTTAGCCTTTTTGTCCTTAATTTTGTCAGTGGGTCCATTTTCAACAATCTCCCAAAGGTCTTCATGCTCAAGGTATGCTTTTACGGCAAAACTCCATGTTGCCCAATTGTCGCGGCCAGTGAGCTTCTCAATCATTGTCAACGTATTGTTTGAACTCATTTTCCTTGATTTGTTAGCTGAAAAAACTGAAAACGGAAACGAAGAACCGGCGACCGCGTGGCTGTTAGGTTAGGTCTACTATGAACTCGTTTAATACGCGAACTTTTACCGAAATAATTATCTACAGGCTGTTCTGGGCCCATAACCTGAAGAAATAAATAAAAAGATAGATAATTACTTTGACTAAATTAATTTATTCGCTTAACATATACTAGTACAGTGCGCCATTGATTAGAATGGAAGTGAGCAGCCACAGACAAGAGAGCCATAGTGATGAGCAGCGGCCCATAGATAACAATAGGGTTGGGACTTGGTTTGTGTCCTACTTTCCAACATTTGGGCCTGGTTTCTTGTGGTGCATTGGTTACGCATATGTTCGATTTTCTGGTAGGATGTTCGATATTGGTATTACTAGAAGTAGAAGGAGCAAAAGTAACAAGGGCATTGTGTAGAAGAGTATTATGTTGTTGATTACAAAAACGGCAAGTTTTTTCCGAAGAACATTCCTTGTCATAATGGTTAATTAAGCAGTTTTTACATAATTTATTTGTTTCTACTGCTTTAAGTCTATTCAGCGGTGACGATTCCAGAAATTGTTTGCATTTAAACAATTCATGGCAACAGTTTTTACAGAGTATGCATTTCCGTTGTGTTGCAATGTTCACTGGTTTTGTATTAACATGGTTTATTGTAGCTGGCCTTGGTTTAAAGTTTCTGTTCATAAAGTTATGTAAATGATTATTTGGTTGCTTATCGACCCATGGTTTTTGGTGTTGGTTTTGATATGTAACTTGAGATGAACCTGTTTTATTGAAATCTTGCTTACGACGAGAGCTTTCTAGAGACGTAAACTTCATTTCTAAAAATTTCATAAATTCAGACAAAGACGGCAGTTCCTTAGGAGTCTTTAGCGACTCTATGTAATCGTGATGAGTTTCGGTATCTAACTTTTGGCATAAAATGTATACAATCAATGGGTCCTAATTAGAGATGTCGATTCCCATTGCTTTTATAGAGTTCAGACACTCGTTGGTGGTGTCATGTAACTTTTTGATGACCGCTGCAGATTGTTGTTGAATGGTAGGCATGGTTAATAATAGTTGTATGTGGGAATTAAATATTAACCTAGTATTATGGTAACGTTGGTTTAATATCTCCCAGCATACTTCATAATTTTCTGAATTAATTCGTAAATGGTAAACTAATTTTTCGGCCTCCCCGCGGAGCTTACTTTTCAAAAACTGCATTTTTTGCGCATTTGGTAAGGATTTATTTTTATGAATAGTTTCGGAGAACAAATCCTTAAAACATATCCAATCTTGGTAATTTGCGCTGATCGTGGGAATATCCATTTGTGGTGTTGAACGTTCCCTGTAAGATGACGACCACATCTGTTTGTTCACGGCTTTCTTCATGGTGAATCTTTGTATTTTCTCTCCATCTCAACGAAGGCTGTCTCATATTCCTCGTTGTCTAACAATCCCTCGCTGTCAATATCCCAATGAAGAGAATCAATGACCGACCATCTGGATTGAATACTTCTTAAAATATCCTCGAACTCCCAGCGTTCGGAGCAGCTTTCAAGGTCGACCGCCTCAATGGTTCGAGAAAGCGCAAGTTATGACAACAGTTTACAGTATGCTATCTTATGCCTGTTATCTTAAAGTGTAAAGACAAGTATGACAACAGTTTACAGTATTTATGCCTGCTATCTTAGAGTGTAAAGACAAGTACCTATGTTTACAGTATTTATGCCTGTTATCTTAAAGTGTAAAGTTAAGTATGACAACAGTTTACAGTATTCATGCATGCTATCTTAAGGTGTAAAGACAAGTATGACTACAGTTTACAGCATAAATTCCTGCTATCTTAGAGCGTAAAGACAAGTATGACAACAGTTTACAGTATGCTATCTTATGCCTGTTATCTTAAAGTTTAAAGACTATTATGACAACAGTTTACAGTATTTTTGCCTGCTATATTTATACGAAAAAGAAAAAAAATAAGGTTACTTTACCGACACAATATAACCAATTTACCGCAGTAGACACAGGATAATATAGTAATATGAGTAACGATAGTAGTGTGAATGTGAATTGACGTGTGTCTGTATATGCCCTAAGCCCTAACCATACGACAGCGCATGTAATGCAAAGTTGTGTGTCTGTGCGTGCATGCGTGTTTGTGTGTGTGTGTGTGTGTGTGTGTGTGTGTATGTAGCGCAGGTATGTATGTGCGCCCTAGCCCTGCGACAGTGTCTTGGGTTCAGTAACTAGGTACTGTTAGGATGCGTGTGTGTGTACATGTTTGTGTTCTATAAGTGTGAACCCTAGCCCTACGACGGCGTCTTGCGTTCAGTAGCTAGGTACTGCTAGGGTACTTGTGTGTGGGTTACTATGTATGTATGTATGGAGAGTGAAAAATAAATAAATTAGTTTAGCGTAATGATGTGTTCTGTCTCATGAAAACTTTTAC
This sequence comes from Glaucopsyche alexis, assembly GCA_905404095.1. Lineage (NCBI taxonomy): Eukaryota > Metazoa > Arthropoda > Insecta > Lepidoptera > Lycaenidae > Glaucopsyche > Glaucopsyche alexis. Next base: position 3,568,665 of record FR990063.1, on the reverse strand, counting down.
TAATAGCCAATCGTGTACAAGTTTTTTACGGGACGACTTCGTCATCTGGATTATGTTTAAGGATTTATTTAGTTTGCTATACAATGTTGGTCCCATGTATGCAAAGGATCTGCTGTTTAACACTAATTTATAGCGATTTATGTTCGTTTTAGGAAATCTACGTGGACGCTCATCGATCTCTATGTTTGACATTGCAGTCTTGTGGATCTTTAAAGTACATAATATCGCAGCTGTTTGGTTTTTCGTCTGATAAAATCATGATGGGTATATTCAAATGACCTCTAACTGCAAACTTCTTTTGACATATATAGTTTTTCGCCTTTATGAGTTCTGGTGTGTATAAACACATACAAATAATTGTATAAATACAATAATTTGAATAATCAAATTATGACTATCTGCAAACTTCTTTTGACATATCGCAGCTGTATGGTTTTTTGCCTGTATGAGTTCTGGTGTGTTTATTCAAAAACCTCTATCTGCAAACTTCTTTTGACATATATCGCAGCTGTATGGTTTTTCGCCATTATGAGTTCTGGTGTGTTTATTCAAATTACCTATAACTGCAAACTTCTTTTGACATATATCGCAGCTGTGTGGTTTTTGCCTGTATGGGTTCTGGTGTGTCTATTCAAAGTACCTCTAACTGCAAACTTCTTTTCGCATATATCGCAGCTGTATGGTTTTTCGCCTGTATGAGTTCTGGTGTGTACAGTCAACTGAAATCTACGTAAAAACTTCTTTTGGCATATATCGCAGCTGTATGGCTTTTCGCCTGTATGATTTCTGGTATGTTCATTCAAATGGCCACTTTGTACAAACTTCTTTTGACATATATGGCAGCTGTATGGTTTTTCGCCTGTATGAGTTCTGATGTGTCTATTCAACTGAAATCTACGTAAAAACTTCTTTTGACATATATCGCAGCTGTATGGTTTTTCACCTGTATGAGTTTTGGTGTGTACAGTCAAATGGCCACTTTGTACAAACTTCTTTTGACATATATCGCAGCTGTATGGTTTTTCGCCTGTATGAGTTCTGATGTGTCTATTCAACTGACCTCTACCTGCAAACTTCTTTGGACATATATCGCAGCTGTATGGTTTTTTGCCTTTATGAGTTCTGATGTGTCTATTCAACTGACCTCTACCTACAAACTTATTTTGGCATATATCGCAGCTGTATGGTTTTTCGCCTGTATGAGTTCTGGTGTGTACATTCAAATTACCTCTATGTGCAAATTTCTTTTGACATATATCGCAGCTAAATGGTTTCTCACCTAAATGTCTTTTTGTGTGTGCAAATAACACACGACAACTGTATAGTTTGTCACCCATATGAGTCCTGATGTGCCGTATCAATCGGCTTTTGTATCTAAACGTCCTCGAACAAACGTCACAGCTGAGCCGTTTCCTGTAACAGCCGGACTGTGTCTCACTGGCGTGGTCTCGGCCCTCGCAGTCATTTGTATTTTCTTGCTGGTCGTCTTGTTTTATACCTAAATAAATGTTCTGTTATAAGAATATTAGCTTTAGCGCGCGCCGTCATCCGCATGGATTCTCATTACCCCGGGTATGTGTATCGAAAAATCCCCTTTTATTGGATTTCTACATCATACTAACTTTTTGAGTGCCAAAATTTAACGCAATCCGACCAGCTGTTGATATTTCACTTTACAAACTTTGGACCCCAATTTCACCGCTTTGGAAAGAATTACAAAAAACTATAAATACGTTTCTAAATAATTTATATTTATTAGCTCAGATATTGAATAACATGAAAATCGGAGCAGATTTCAAATATTTTTCATAGAAATTTTCAACCCTTATATTACACCCTAAGCGGATGAATTCTAATAAACCCTGAATACATACATAATTCAAGACAGGGATATTATGGAGCTTCGTAACCGAAACTATCGGATATCCGAAATAAAAAAACTATCAGTAACCAGAACCGAATCCGGTGTTTAAATATTCGGTGTTAATTGACGTGTTAAAATAAATGTATTCAAGCACATGAATCTCAACGTTCATTGAAATTGGTGCAGTTTTATAGATTTAGAAGTCAGTCAGTGGGCACATCTTCTTCATTTATATATTTATTTTATCATATTATCTCGAGCGTCAGACTTTCAAAATAACGAAAACAGTTGCGCGTCGGAACGATATTGTTTTGTATATTTTTCTTCCATTTCGGCCATTTTGCTATATTCGCTTAGGCGTAAGGTTCAAAATTTACGAACTTTTCTTCTGTTATATTAGGAACTATTCTTGTAGGAACGAAATGGCCAAGTCACATAACTTGACAAAGGTGTAGAGGTTGTGAAGTTAGACTTGAAGTCAGAAGCTTGGTTCTGTATGAGATCTAATAGCTTTTTGACAGTGCGAGTCATATGGTATCGTCTTGGCATCACTTTAATAGAATAGCAATATTTATTACCCAACTCAATCACTAGATCTTTTACATTGAATAGATCTTTTGTTTCCATAATTGTTGTGTTAAACTAAAACCATATCAGTAAAAATTATATTTCAATTATTAATATAATAATAATATCTATGGACGTTTCACACCACGTCAAAGCTACACCGTGCTAAGTATCCGAAGAACTTGTGTTACAGGTACTAGATATTTAAGTATATTTTAATACTTTTATACTATACATATATTTAAGATTTTTATTATATTATACACATATTTAATACACATTCATGACCCAGGCACACGGAAAAACTTTTTGTTCCTTCGGCGAGATTCAAACCCACGAAATTAATATTGTAAAGATAGGAAAAGGAATGGAATGGAAACGTAAATGATTTCATTCCAGAAATAGGTCTGATGAAGGATATAATTCCAATTCGAAAGGGAATATTGTAAATAAATATAATAATAATAAATACTTAAATAATGGAGATATATATATATATAATAATTAAAAAGAGGGATAATAATTAAAAAGAGTAATTTAAATAACAAAAATACATGGTTGACGAAAGGTATAAAAAAGGCATGTGTTATAAAAAGAAAATTATTTTTTAGTTACAAATATACCCCTTCAAATAAAAAATTAAACTTTAAAAAATATAGACAATACCACACGATTTTAAAAAAGTGCATCCGCAAATCATTGCAACTGCAGAATCAAAATTATATTCACAAGAAAAAAAACAAATGTAAGGCAGTTTGGGATGTTATTAACAAAAATATTGGTGACATTAATAAAAATATTGACATTGACACAATCTATACTAATATTATAAAGCTGAAGAGTTTGTTTGTTTGTTTGTTTGTTTGTTTGAACGCGCTAATCTCAGGAACTACTGGTTCGAATTGAAAAATTCTTTTTGTGTTGGATAGTCCATTTATCGAGGAAGGCTTTAGGCTATATAACATCATGCTAAGCTCAATACGAGCGGAGCTCCAATCAATAATGTTTCAAAATCGGGGTGTTTTTTTCCCTTTTGAGAGCTTTCGCTGCGTACGCTGCGGAAACGGTTAAACTTTCGCTAAAATTATGTATGACAGTATTGTTCCCCTTTAAAAGTTCTAAAAAAAAGTCCGCGACAGTATATGTCTATCTTTTAAGGTTGGTTCACAATAACCTTTTTATGCTAACCAAATTTGTTCTAAAATTAAGCATTATTTGTGAGGGTGTTTTCATAAAGATAATATTAATCCTTATCCAAATAAATACGTTATTCATTACAAGCATTTAATTTAAAAGAAATTTGCCATTTACATTATTTGATTTCAATAAGTATTTCAGAAGATATCGCAGTAATAAAATAATCAGCGCGCAATAATGATGTGCGGCGCGCTGCGGGCAGTCGTGAGTCGCGGGCAAGCGCTCCTTCTTCTACGTAAATGAATTCGTAGGTAAATTTTAGCGATATTCCAAAGTAACTATTCCACGCGGACGAAGTCGCGGGCAAAAGCTAGTTGTATATAAAAATCAATTATTTTCGAATCCTCGTGACATTAGTGAAACATTTAATAACTTTTATATCAATTTGACGAATACTCATGACTTTAATTTTAATATCGACGACATAAAATCAACCTTGAGCGACAATTACGTGAATACAATTTTTCTAAAACCAACTGACAAAAATGAAATAACTAATATAATAAAAAATCTTAATAATACTAATTCCGTAGGGTATGACAATTTAAAGACAAGTGTAATTAAAGCGTGTGCTAATTATATTTCAGGACCATTAAGTGATATAATAAACCTATCGATTGAAGATGGTATTTTTCGGATATTCTAAAAAAGTCTATCATAAAACCATTATTTAAAAAAGGAGACAGTAATGAATAATTATCGACCGATAGCATTAATACCAGTCTTGTCCAAAATATTTGAAAAGGTCATGCTAAAGAGACTCTACGATTTCGTCACTGGTAACGGCGTACTGAAAGCTGAGCAATTTGGATTTAAAAAGAACAGCAATACGACCCTAGCATGCTTCGACCTAATAAAATATATCACAGAAGCCGTGAACAACAAGTTACCAGTGGCGGCAATCTTTTTAGATATGACCAAGGCGTTTGACTTTGTTGACCACAAGCTATTGCTACACAAATTATACAAATACGGCATACGCGGAAAATCTTACGAGTGGATTAAGAGTTATCTCAGTAATCGAACTCAGTGTGTAGAGATCGCTAAGATTGAAAAAGGTTTTAAAATGATGCACAGATCTCTATTCCAACTTAATGAGTACGGAGTCCCGCAAGGAAGTATATTGGGACCATTTTTATTTCTATTATACATAAATGACCTTCCTAACATCACTAATCACAAAACCATATTATTCGCAGATGACACTACTTTAATAATAACATGTAATGACCAAAAAACATACCAAAATGAAATTAATATAAATCTTGACAAAATTCTTAAATGGCTACATAATAATAATTTAAAAATAAACTTAAGTAAGACTAAAATGATACAATTTAAAAATCCTAGACGGCCAACTATTAATCTTGACATTTGTTACGGTGATACAAAAATTGAAGAAGTTGACTCTACAAAATTCTTAGGTTTAATGGTGGACAAACATTGTGACTGGAAAGCGCACGTAGAATATATATGTAATAAACTCGACAAATTCGTATTTGCTATTAAAAAACTACGTTTGACGGTATCTACTGAAACTGCATTAAAGGCTTACCACGGGTACGTGGCCTCAACGCTATCATACGGTCTTATAATATGGGGCAATTCCGTGGACTTTAGCAAAGCTTTCCGTGTTCAAAAGAAATGCTTAAGAGCAGTTTATGGTGCTTGGTCGTTGGATAGTTGTAAACCACTCTTTAATAAATCTCATACTTTACCATTGATTTGTATGTACATCAGAGACATCTGTACTTTTGTCAAACAAAATCCTGAATATTTCGCACTAAACTCTAATGTAATCAATAGAAACGTCGCTCCACGAAATAAATTTAAATTATATTTACCTCAATGTAGAATCGACATATTCAAACGCAATGTTTATGTTAGTGCTATCAGAGTGTATAATAAACTGCCCAATCGATTTAAGGAATTACCTACCACTTCTTTTAAAAGAGAGATATCCAAATGGTTGCTAAAACACTGTTTTTATTGTTTAAATGAATACATGTCTCATAAAGAACCGACATAATTATTTTTTTTAAATGTTTGAGAAATATGGATATAAAATAGTTTAAACGTTTTAATATTTTTTTTTTTTAATGAATGTATTTGTAATGTCACCTTACTTTATATAACTTCTTAATAATATTTTCTTTTTTAATTGCACGCCATCTGTATAGCAGAATGTACAAGAACATGTTTTTATCTTAGTAAGATCTCTGTAACACTACATTCTTGCAATAAACATATTATTATTATATATATATATATATATATATATATATATATATATATATATATATATATATATATATATATATATATATATATATATATATATATATATATATATATATATATATATATATATATATATATGTCGGAGCGTGATAAAGCTAAGATTGTCTTTGTTTTACTATTAACTAGTAGTTTTACTATTTGGACGAGGTCGATGCCAGTATTGATAGATGTCATAGAAAATGGTTGTCATGGAGACTTGGGGATTATTTGCTTGGATTTGGAAATGACTGGATTATAAAAGCTCAGGATAAAATACGGGAATACGTGGCATCGAACTTGTCACGTTTCTGATCGTTCAGCATTTGAGCTATTCGATAATATTGTAATAAATATCTTATCCTAATGGAGTCTTTGTTATCAGAAGTGACAAGAACATCACGACCCACATAGAAAGACCCTTCGGAGCATAACGTGCAAAGGGCAGAATGAGAATGACACACAGGATGAGCAAATTGCTTATATCGCAAATGAACAAATGCGTAGAGTCCAAAACGCGGAGAACTAAAAGTTGTCCGACGAAAGTAATAGAATAATAGATCGAAACCGATCAGAATAAGAAGAGTCAGAAGAGTGTATTTACTACTGTTAATCCGTAGCGGAGACTTAGTACACAAGATTCTTGAGTTGAAGTTGAATTGTATTGATCGCTAAAAATATAATAATAACAAACATAAGAGATGGAAAGCCATAACTAGAGAATATAAGATCCTGTGGTCAACACACTGCTCGCAAATGCTTTGTTTGTGGTTGATAGGGACACAAGTCAATTGATTGTCCTGCATGAGGAAAAGTTTTGTTAAAGACGTTCAGCTGCATCAGAACATCAAAGCTAGTTTAATAGCAATTCTGAGATATGTCATGTATTGTTTATTTTTATTTTACAGCGGGAGACAAGGACACTAACACTATGTATTGACATACTTGGAGGGAATTGACGATAAATCACGTGGCAGATGCAGTTCTGCTCTCTTAACTTGGTAAATGATAATATATTGGGCATAAAGATTCCAACTTGGACACTCAATAACTGTGGTGAGCATATTCCTTCCATTACGATATTTTTCTCGAAATATTGGTAGAATTGATCTAGTATTGTTTATGAAGTCTCTTTCATTTGATACACATAGCGAAATTACCTAGCTAATAAAGATCATATAAGATGTTGCTTCTCTTGATGCTAATGGCTTCATGGTCTAACCGAGTTAGCGCATCTCAAACTAAGATTTAGGTTGAATACTAGTTTGTGTATCGAACGACTGTGTATATAACGAATATGTGTGTACCTACCTACTTATATAGCGACGCGTAGCCTGCTGAAGTCTGAGACGATGTGCATGAGTGTAATAATTTACTTCTTACAGTGTAATGCTATTTTGCAAATGATGCTATAAGAATGTATGACATAGTTGTTAAAATTTTGCAAATTTAAGTAATCTTTGTTATGATATAGAAGGAGCGTGATCTTGCGCGTTCTCACGAATGACATTTTTATTTGAGTACATAATAACTTACAATTGATTTCATGAGACACGAACATAAAATTATAGTACTTCGCAACCTTTGGATCAAATTGAAAATACAGTTTTGTCCGTTTATCAAAATCTAACTTTGCAATAAGGATTCGCATGATACTTTAAGATAGTAGTTGAAAATTCATGTGTCAGGCGCTAGATTATTATCTAACCAAGTGAAATTGTTTATTAATTTGGAATGATACGTATGTACTTTGGGATGATTTTATTTTGACAGATAATTATTGTTTGCATAAATTATTTTCTCTCTTGGTTTTGTTCATTAGGTACAAGGGGGTAGTTCGGTGCAACGAGAATGGCGACATTTCAATATATCGCTCTGTCTTACAGGGTTAACGTTACATAAAAGCTACTTAAAACCACAACAGATTACACTATGTCGCTTCTGCCTCGCGCTATCGAAAACGCTAGACTTATGTACATGAGGCTCACGAATAATTAATATATTGTACCATAAAGACTGGCCAAATGGCAGTCACCAGTCCGATTAAGTTAAAACAACTTAAATGACATTAACGTAGCCCCATTCGAAAAAAAAACAAGAAAAAAAATGAACATATTGTTCTGCAGTATTAATGAATTGTTTATGGAGATGGTTAATCGGTTTTGTTGGAATGTCAAATTGTATTCGAAAGAGGAATTTAACGATATCTTAAACTATAATTACGTATCTTAAATTTGTCGCCATATTAATATAATCAAGTAGTCCTCCTTTGTTGGAAGGCGGTTAAAATTTTGAAGAGGCAGCTCACTAGAGGCGCTTATCTGCTCCCAATTTTTTTGTATGAGGTCGACATTCTTCTCCGTAATAAGTGTTCTGTGATTAGGTAGCGTAGTAGACTGATGCAACTTCCATTTGATGAGAGATCCGAGCCCCAGCGTTGGGAATGTTAGTGATCAGAGCCGAGCCATTGAAAAAATGTTTACTTAGAACAAAGAAATAACAACTTATTTCGATACGATACGAATGACAAATTTTTTTCTACTATTATATATCGAAATGACGAATCATCTATCTTCTGAATATAGGTTACTGTTTTAAGAAAAAGCAGGCATAATGAAAAAGTCAATATCCGATTTTGCTAATAATAATTGTTTTCCTAAGGTCTATGGAGTATTTGGTATAACGGCCCCCAAACCTTCAGAAAAATGAACCACTTGAACCTAACCGGAAATGTCAACCTATGGCAACGTCATCATATAGACACAACATACATACTCTAGTTTGCGAAAACGGACATCAAAGCAAATCACCAATCTTTGTCCTGATCTTACATTTTTTTGATATTTATGAGCTATTTGATCTTATAAATATTGTCAATTAATTATTGATCGGTAAGGTTTTAAGTAGAAAGTAATGGCAAAGTTTCAGAAGCCTGAATTTTACTTGCGCATATTAAAACCGTGGACTTAAAATTGCAGTTACTTCCAATGAAGTTAAAGGATATCGACCAGAAAGTAACAGATGTAGAAGTAAGCTTATGAAATGTCAGGAGGAGGTTTTTCACTACTGGTATATTCAGTCATCTCTGTGTCAACTATCAGTTATTCTGAACCCCAATTCTCGTAGTTGACTTACACTTTTAGTTTGCTTTTGTTGAGTTGTGGATGACTAGTCTTGACGTCATGAACTGATTTTTGGAGTTGTGCCCAATCAAAACGGGTTTGACGTTGGTTAGACGTTTGTGAGAGTGCCATTTTTGCAGTTTTAATATATTATCAGGACTGGATCGTAACTGTATTGTTACGGAATTTGATTAGTAGAATCGACCTTTTGGTTTACTTTGTGGGCTTCGAATGTATATTGTTACACATGCTAAAATCAAATTGCCTAGAATATTGTGGTACTTAGGTAAAACGAAAAATACTTAAAAATTGTGCGACAGGAGACCTAAGATTATCTTAACGACTAGCAACGCATTTATGACTCTTTTGGTATGGTAATAAAAGCGACGGCTATGGTTATTTTCCATCAACAATCCGATTGCTCATCTGTAAACGTGAAAATGAACCTCGAGTTGAATACCCTTATCGTTCGTTATAAACGCACCAAAGTTGCTTACGACAAAACGATTATTAAATTTATGAGAAATAAAACGTATAATAATTTCCATCAGAAACTTTGAAAATTCAAAAGTTTTATATTGATATCAATCTTTAGCGTAATCGTCCTAATATGTCTTATGTTAACTTAGTGTAACAAGTTACAACTGCTTACATTCTTACATTCGGCGGGAGTATTGTGAAACACCTGACCCTTCATTATTAATTTTTGCAGTGCATTATTGCAGTGTCTATAGCTAGAAAAAATACGAAATACTTTTGACGTTGTAACTTTCTTTTCGTTCGCTCCAGTGCAAGCTCCGATTTCATGAAAAACTAAGATTCCCTTATATCTCGGAGAGTTGTGAAGGATATGATATTCAAAAAAAAGCTCAAAAGACGCGTATTCACGAAAAAAAAACGAAAAAAGTTATGGCTGAAACAGTGAAATAAAAATTAAATTTTATTCAGATTTTTTATATTTTTTGGAGCTCGATAATTTGGAAACGGAGAATTATTTAAAAATTTGCGAAAAATTCCTCTGGACAATTTAGTCAGCTACAATTTGAGCCTAAAACAAAGACGATCGGGTTGCCCGGTCTAACGTTCTTGCGACAGTATTTTTTTTCGAATTATGTGGAATAATTTTTAAAGTGCTCGATAGTCATGTGAGGCACTAAATCTTTATTTATTTCTTGTAAATGTGCTACCGGTTCGGTCAATGTTTTTTTTTGCTCGCCTGTCTCTGCTTCTGGATGTATTTATTAAAAAAGTTAAACGCAAAAATATTTTGTTAAAAGTTCGTGACGTGTATGCAATACGACGCTCTGTTTAGCACTAAAGTAAAATGATATTAGCTTTTGGTTTAATAGTAGGTTTAGTTAATTCAATTCATTTCAATTCATTTATTCACATGAAACATGGTACAATATAGTTGTTATTACAAAAAATTTGGTTCCAAAATGTTTCGTCAATTGACATGCAAATATTAGTAAAAAAAAAACAAATATGATAGTAGATATTCTAGATTAATGGATGTCAACTCTTGTACATTAAAATAATTCATTTTCTAGCTGAGATAAATCCTTTAGACCATTACATTTAAAATAAGTAAATTGGTTTCAAATATAAAATAAAATTTAAAATTACTAACGAATACATTAAAATCCATTGTCAATCAATTAAAATAATTAAGGTAAGTCATAATATTATATACCAATTGAATATTAATACCAGTTACTTATTAAAAATAAATATGTAAATATATGACAGCTTTTATATATCTACTAACTACGGCCACAATTATACCTAGGTACATGCTAATTACGTCATCAAAATCATAAATCATTACTAATGTCAAAGTCATAATTTAAGATATATTTAAAGTCTCAGTCAATTAAAATAATTCATTACATAGGTACTTAAACATATTTAGCAATATAAAATTAATTATTGGATGTCAAAAGTATAATTGTAGGTATGTCTAGTAAAGCAATTCATTTAAAATAAATAAGTAGGAATATTAATTAAAAATTACATTAAAATGTTGTGCATTATTATTATGTCAGAGAAATTCATTTATAGAGTAATAACATTTGTTAACTAACCAATTGTAAAGCCTTTTCTTAAAAATTGTAAGTGGGAATTCTTTAATGTCATTGGGTAATTTATTAAAAATCTTAACTGACATATTATAGCAACTCTTGCTAGCGAATGTCGTTTTTGTATGTGGTAAGACTAACCTGTCCGGATACCTTGTGTTTATATTTAGTACCTGACACTTTTTTGTATAGAATTCTGACATATATTTTTTAACAAATCTCTCTATGATATCTCAACTCGATATTAATAACACGCAAAGCAATTAACACCAACTAGCGTCGGTCAAATAGATTATTTTCTTTAATCAGATTCAAAATGTACTCGGGCAAATATTTCTTCCTAAACACTAACATTCTTAAACACCAGTATCTAAGAAATGTTTTAGACTTTTTAAAACCAATATAAAATAAAATAACGTACGACTTTACTGCTCTGTACTCAGTACTAAATATATGGCCCTTACTGGTCATTCACACTATGAGTAGGTACTTACAGCTTTATCAAACTTTGCTCCTCGAGTATTTTGCAGTATAGTTGTAAAAAGAACAGTTAGACTCACCCTAAAGCTTCTATTAGTAATAAAAGAGGGCTGAAGTCGCACACAACTCCTCCACAAGACTCACTTCGAAGTGCTTCTACACTACCACGTGTAACGGTTCACAGTAGGCACTAGGCGACGCCCGCGCCGCTTATGATGTAGCCACCATAATATCTGCACACAGAGAATAGAAAAGCACAACAGGAGAACAAGCGACCAAACTAAACTTGATTTAACAAATGAGCAGACGGATTGCCTATTGGAAAGCAATTTATCGCCCACAGACACTCGAAACAAAAAGGGAATAACTAATGTATTGCTGTCTTTAAAATTATATCAGAAATAAAAAAAGAGTGGGTTACAGCCTTTTACGTCACGTGCAGCCGCCACTGAGTCGTCGTTCTCAACATAGTACCACCGCGCTCATGACTCCAGCGTGCCACTGCCGCGGCCGCCGTCACGTCACCGTCATGTTGCCGCCGTCACGTCACCGTCATGTTGCCGTCGTCACGTCGACGTCATGCTACTGCCGTCGTATTGCCGCCGTCTTGCTGGCGCCGACACGTCCCGGCGCACGAACGATTATTGCATTAGGTCGTACATAGTAGACCAGCACTAATATGGAGCCCGCTACAGCTATACCGCAAGTATGCGGAGTCCTGGCTCTTAAACACTGTCCCACTGCGTCACACTGGTACCACATTGTTCACGTTGCAGTTTCATAGAAAACCAGGGGGTCATATTATAATCAACCCGTTCATAAACCATATCTATCTCTTTCCATCTCATGTGTTTAGTAGTACCAACTCTTTCTCACAGCATGTCTCGACATGCTCGTGTGAAAATGTCCATTTTCCATCTTTAGCACAAGTACCTACACGATAAAAATGTCAATATATTTCCGAAAATTGAAAAACCGAGCAATATCATTATTTTCATGCTTTCGTGGGGTGTAAAGTTCGAATCCCACGGTCTGATATGGGCGTGTGGCCATGTAAGGTCCGTAGGTTATTTCCAATTAACGAATTATCATCACGTCACTTTATCACTTCTCCACAATAAAACCAATTAAATTATCACATTCACTACGGGAATATAATAAAGTTATCCGTCTTTTATCTAGCCCTAGTTCGTACTGCTTTAAAACCGCGCGAACTGCGAGTTAGACGTTTGACGTTTAACCATGTCGCCACAGATAGCGACATACCCGCAAGATACTTTTTTGTACATATCCTGTAAATGTAGGCACGCGCCTACATATATTATTATTATATATATGCAAACTTCTTTTGACATATATATGATAATAATAATATTAAACTTTATTGTTTCAAAAGTTACATAAAATCCTTTAGTATACCTCTGGTCTCTACACTAGGATTCCCTGTGTCGTGGAGACCAGTCTCTTCTATCATGTACAATATAATAATAATCTTAGATTGTAAAGATAAGTATGTCAACAGTTTGTAGTTGTTGAAGGTCTAATATCTACACAATAGTGCTGACATCTGTTTTACATTGTAGAAATGTTTATTCTATGGTTTTAGTAAAAATAAATCTAGTCTGTGCCACTCGTGAATGCGAATACGTTATTTTATTTTAGGTTATGGACCATACGCTCTTAAAATCGCGGTATTGAGTCGTTTTTAACAAGGATTTTGCAGTAAAGCAAGTGTTAAAAGATAGTATTCAGTGCGATTTAGCTGTGAACTGACTGATCGTATTAATTATCGCAGTGTATAAGTGTAGAAACTGTTCGTCAAAATGGCTACCAACTACCTTATCAATGTGCCGAAACTAAAGGGACGCGATAATTATTCGGAGTGGTGTTTCGCTGCAGAAAATTTCTTAGTTCTCGAAGGCATGAAGCATTGTATCAAGCCAGAACCGGGAAAAGAAATAGCAAGCGCGGATGATGAAAAAACTAAAGCCAAATTGATTATGACCATCGACCCGTCGTTGTATGTCCACGTCAAAACCGTTAAATCCTCGAAAGAATTGTGGAATAAACTACAGCAATTATTTGATGATAGTGGCTTTTCACGGAGAATAAGTCTGTTGAGAAATTTGATTTCAATCAGGCGAGATAATTGCAGTTCGATGACGTCATAATTATGTGACGCAGATTATCGATACAGCGCAGAAATTAAGTGGAACGGGATTTGAAATAAATGATCAATGGACAGGGCCAGGGTCATTGTTGTTGGCTGGATTGCCTGATCGTTTTGCTCCAATGATCATGGCAATCGAACATTCGGGCATTTTCATTACAACAGACAATATCAAGACAAAATTATTAGACATGGAGTCGGTAGATTACAACGAGAGTGAAATAAACGGTGCTTTCGTCAGTCATTCAAATCATGCAAAGCAAAAGAATAATTTGTCTATGGCCAAGAAAAATTGTGATGTTGGTAGTACTGTTCCGTCTAATTCAAACACCAAGGCGGTGAAATGCTATCGGTGTAAACAAGTCGGCCATTATAAAAATCAGTGCATGAATTACGAAAATAATTCAGCAAATAAGAAAAATAAAGAAAGAATGCAATCAAACGCATTTAGTGCAGTATTTTTAAGCGCGAATTTCGACAAAAATGATTGGTATATCGACTCCGGGGCAAGTGTACACCTAACAGCTAACGAAAGTTGGGTTATGAATGCCAGATATGAACAAAATAAAGGAATTGTCGTAGCTAATAGTGAGAAGATGACAGTATTATGTTCAGTCAGTCGACTAATTAAAAAAGGAAACAGTGTGTCTTTCACAGATAAAGGCTGTTGTGTTTACAATAAAAATCAACAATTAGTCGCTACAGCAGTATTGGTCAACGGGGTATACAAAGTAAACTTGGTATCCCAGGAGTATTTGGCTGCATCAGCAGTGTCCGGAGTAACATGGCATCGCAGATTAGGACATGTCAACAAGGAATACTTAAATAAAATGAAAAATGCTGTCTTGGGAATGTCATTTGATGAAAAAGTAGAAATAAGCAAGGCTTCTTGTACAACATGTTGTGAAGGTAAACAGTGCCGCTTACCATTTAAAGGCAGTGGTCAGAGAAGCAGTAACTTGCTAGATTTAGTGCACACAGATATTTGTGGCCCTATGGAGACTACATCGATAGGAGGAGCAAGATATTTCTTGTTATTTGTCGATGATTACAGTCGCAAAACATTTGTTTATTTTCTGAAGCACAAAAATGAGGCTCTGAAGTATTTCAAGATATTCAAAGCACAGGTGGAGAATCAATAAAAATGATAAGAAGCGATAACGGTTTAGAGTATTGCAATAAGGAATTTGAAGATTACCTAAACAGTGCTGGTATTATCTGTACGATAGTACATAAGAGATAAATGAAATTCTGAATACTTTAGACTGATTATATTCAGGTTTTACAAATATTAAATTAATACTCAGAAAAGTAAGGCAAATTAAAAATGTGAGTGTCCACGAGTAGGGTTGTAGGCGTAGTGGGATCGCGTCGGGTATCGCCGCGAACGTTCTGGTGCGTGTGAGTAGGACGGAGGAGCGCCATCGTGCGCGCTCGTATAGGTACTCGCATATGTTCGGAGCTAACGCGCGAACATGCACCCGGCCCTGGAAAGCTCACAGCTTTACAGCTTCCTCACAAGTATCTGGAGATACCTTTGGCTTGCTTTGATCGTCAGGACTAGGGAGCCAACATATTCGATTGAGAGCACGGCGGACTACACCTCGGGAAGTAGTAATGTCGGCAACACGGGTAGCGCCATCTGGTCCAGGGAAAGTTCGCTCCACCCGTCCGAGTCGCCAATACAGGGGTGGAGTTTCCTCCTTCAATATCACCATGTCGCCAGCTTGCAAATCTCGCTTCCTTGTGCGCCATTTGGTGCGTGCCTGTAGCTCGGAGATGTATTCTTGGCTCCAGCGATTCCAGAAGTGTTGCTTAATTTGTTCAATTCGCTGGAAACGGTCAAGACGATTGGTATTAGTCTCAAGTAGAGATGGAGATGGTAGCGCGTTCAGCGGTCTTCCGATCAAAAAGTGGCCCGGGGTTAAGGGGTAAAGATCATTTGGGGAAGAACTTAAAGGAGATAAAGGGCGGCTATTTAGGATAGATTCTATCTGAGCGAACAATGTTGAGAGCTCTTCAAAAGTTAAATGAGTATGGCCTAATATACGTGCCAAATGAAATTTTGCAGACTTGACGCCGGCCTCCATTAACCCATTGAAGTGAGGCGCATATGCTGGGGAAAAGCAAAATTCGAGGCCTTCTTTGGTTGCAAAATCAGATAGAGCGTTCGCGTTAGAATTAAGAAAATCTTTAATTTCTTTAGCAGCCGCTACAAAATTGCCACCATTGTCGCAATAGATTTTTCGTGGAATGCCTCTACGAGCAATAAAACGACGGAGGCACAATATAAAAGCATCTTTAGATAATTCAGAAACTGCTTCTAAATGTATACATTTATACTTAAAACAAATAAATATGCATAAATAGCATTTTGTAATCTTACAACCACGACCTTTACGATCCGTGATCATAAATGGCCCAGCAAAGTCAGTTCCAACAACAAGGAAAGGAAAATCTGGCGTGATTCTGTCGGATGGTAAATTACCCATTATATTTTTAGCTATTTCACCTTTAAACCTTCTACAAACATTACAGTTTAAAACTGTCCGGCGCGCTAAGTCTCTACCATTGATAGGCCAGAACCGCGTTCGTAGAGATGCTAAAAGAGCTTGCGGACCAGCATGTAAGAGTTTGCGGTGTTCGTGTTTGAATAACAGTTTAGTAAAGTGATGTTTCGAGCTCAGTAACATTGGATGTTTCATATCAAAACTATAGTTAGAGTCTTGAATGCGACCACCTACTCGAATAATACCATTATCCACAAATGGGTTAAGTGCCGCAACATTAGACTTAGGATTTAGTGATTTTCCTTTAATTAACAAGTTGCATTCTTTAGAGAACGACTCAGACTGGGAAATATGAATTAGATATAGTAGGCCTTTATCAAGTTCTGAAATTGTTAAAGGACCTGTAAATATTTTTTGAGTTTTTACAATTATACGTAAATCTATTAATGTAAGCAAATATGTTTTGTATAGTTTTGAGTTCAGAATATTTTTCAATATTAAAAATAGAATTATGTAAATTATTATTCTGTTCTATTAAATGAACTTTAACCTCTGGTAAATCCTTCATCTCAATATTAGTCTGAAACCGTGATAGAGGCCATTCATTCTCCGGTGACGACAGGAACTCCGGTCCAAACCACCACAAATTGCAATTAGCAACTTCCCTAGGATCTACACCGCGAGATATATAAGATCCGCAGGATTGTTTTAGTGGAGATATGATGCCATGAAGTAGTTTCAGTAAGTTCCCGAATTGCGGCTACTCTATTGGCTACAAACGTTTTTAGATTTTTAGACCCGACACGTAACCAAGCTAAAACGATACTGGAATCGGTCCAGTAAAACGTTCTCGTAATTTTACAACGTAAAGCTTGCGTTACAGTAGAGCAAAGCTCAGCTGCAAGTTGAGCGCCCGAGAGCTCGAGACGAGGTATAGTAGTTGGAGTAGATGCAGGAGCAACGCGTGATTTAGCGCAAAGTAAATTTACGTGTACCTGACCTTCCGCGTTTATCGAACGAAGATAAATACAGGCACCATAGGCGTGTTGTGAAGCATCACAAAAACAATGAATTTCGTTATTTATAGAGTTTGATATTAATACCGGCCTAGATATGGACAAGGATGCAATAGACTGGAGACCATCGATAATTTTCCAGGATTTGACAACCTCTTTAGGAGCTGGTTCGTCCCAATCAAGTTTTAGAGACCATAGAGTCTGTAGCAAAATTTTGGGAACGATAGTGCACAAAGATAGGAGGCCCAAGGGGTCGAATAATTTGAAAGTTGTAGAAAGTATACTTCGCTTAGTCACAGAATTAGGAGACTCTATAGCGACTGGAAATTTTAGAATGTCCGACGAAGGATCCCAGCTCAGACCTAGAGTATTAGTTGTCTCGCTTACAATTAAATTATCATTGGATTGCAAAGATTTAGACGGCAACAGTGTAGGTAAATTAGAGCGGTACTTACGCAAATTGAAACCTGCCTGAGCAAGATTTTTAGAAACCGCTTGTTGGATAAATCGGAGCTGGTTCTCATCATCATGGCCAGTTATAAGATCGTCAACCAGAACATTCTGTATTATATTTTTTATAATAGAGTCGTTGCATTCCTCACCAACCTGCCAAAGACAACGCGTTGCAAGAAAACTAGAACTGGCTAAACCATATGTGACCGTATTTAGTCTCAAAGTTTGCAAAGGCTTGTCCTCACGCCAAAGGATTAATTGGTAATTACGATCAGACTCTTCTAACCATATTTGTCGGTACATTTTCTCTACATCGCTACATAATACAAACCGGTATTGACGAAATCGAAGTAGAATATTAAAAAGAGAGTCTTGTATTGACGGGCCATTAGGATGTCATTTATAGATAATTAGACGTTTTCGTGCGAGCAGAGCCGTCAAAAACAACACGAAGTCGAGTAGACTCGCTGTTCTCGCGGATAACCGGGTGGTGAGGGATAAAATAGCCATTTACAGGTTTGGTAATTTCGGAAATTGAAAGATGACCAAGTTTAGCGTACTCGTTTATAAAATCAACGTAGGCAGATTTAATTTCGGGCTGCTTTTTGAATCTACGTTCTAAGTTAAAAAATCGTTTTCTAGCCATGAAGTAGGTATCTCCTAAGCACTCAGGAGACTCAGAAAATGGTAACTTAACGCAAAAACGCCCGTCAGCAGTACGTTTAGTATTTTGTATAAAATGATTTTCACAATCTCTTTCTTTATGTGTAAGTAAAGATTTTTGTGGCAAACTTTCTAATTCCCAAAACCTTTTGAGATCATTGTGCAATTCTGTTAATTGATTATTACTATTTTCTAGAGTAATATTTGAATAATTACATTGTATTGTATTACTTTTATTATAGGTGTCATGAGTATAGCGCATGGGACCTGCAATAAGCCAACCTAATTTTGACTGCCGTAAGATGGGATTTCCGGTCCCTATAGAGTGCTGATTGGGCAGCAAAATGTCCCAAAAAATATCAGCACCGATAAGTAGTCCTACGTCAGCGGGCTTGTTAAAGCTGGGGTGTGCGAGCTCGAATGACTTTAAGTTTAGATTTTTAATATTAATATAGGATTTAGGTATTTTACCCGTTATTTCGGGGATAACTAAACATGTAATATTAGCTGTAAATGAATTTAATCGTGATTTTAGTGTAATATTGCAACGCTCAGTATTGATTTGCAAGGAAGTGTTACCTATACCTATAACATTTTGAATATTAGAATTGAATGAATTTAAATTTTATTGTTGCTTTAATTTCGCAGAAATAAATGAACACTGACTACCACAATCAAGAAGAGCTCTAGTAGTTATAGAATTTTTTGTTGTAGGATTGACGACTTCAATAAGCGCGGTACATAAAAGAACCTCCGATGAAGTCATCGCAGACATCGCGATTGGTTCCGTTTGCTCGGAGTCCGTTTTAGACCTACAAAGTAGTGTACTGTGCCGATCGCGACATATTTTACACGAACCATTGATTCTGCATCCACGTAAATTATGTCCAACGCGTAGACAATTTGTACATAGTTTTAATTTAGCTACTAGTTCAGTCCGATCATCAACCGATTTATGAGCATTTCTCAAATTTTTTGACCATAGCCGCAACGTCGATGTCCCATGTTTTGGTCTTTGATTATTTTTTTACTACGATAACATAAATAACATACATGACTGTCGTAACTTCGTTGATATTATTTAATTATCATTGAAAATATCAAAGCTATAAATAAAACACTCTCACTACAATAAATAATTAATAATCTAAAATACCAAAATTTTCGTAGTATGGAAAATAGGTTGTCCCATTGCGACCGCGGTGATTTTGAACTCATTTATTTCATTAAATTCTAAGAAACGGAATATATGTTATAGTCTTAAAACACTACTTAGAGTATTTGAATACATATTTTATGTAGTATAATAGTGAAATACGTCGTAAGTTAATCAGTTTCAGGAAAATAATATTGTCCCATAAAAAATTCCAAAACGGAATTCAGATTTTGTTACCGATTTTTGTGTCGAAAGATTTTTTAAACTACAAAGTTAATTGATTTTTTTTCCTTTGGCAACACTATTGACGACATTTCACATTGCTATTTTGTTGTGATGTCATTTCGGTGTCGACAACAGCCGCGGCTTGACGTAGTGCTCTGCACTGCGACTAATTCGATCTGGATTTTGTTATACTGTGTGAAGGTAAGTTCAAGATACTTAATACTCTTGTTGAAATTGATAAATAGTTCTTTTAATAGGCTACAATTTGATGTAAAATACTGTTTTAAGTATTGAGTTTTAAAGAATATGTATTTTATTCAAAATCTGTACCCGTCATTTCGTTACTTCTGTTTTTGTTACTTTCGCGTGGTAACGTATAACCAGAACGAGGGGTAACAAAAAAGGAGTTTTTAAAGCTAAGTACACATTTCGTAAAATTGCCATACTGGTAGGTAGGTATCTATATTCGTTTAATCCCCATAATGTTATATATATCTTTTGTTATGTATATATTACTAAATTTGAAGATTATAACACAGGATAAAACTAAATAATTTTCATTTTCACTTATTTTGTTTTCATTTTATAATGGAGTGTCAAGTGTGTGTATGCTTAGCCTTACATTTCCGATTTTGTTACCCAAGTTTCTTGTTTTGATACTGTCCCAAATTTTTTCTGATAATAATGGTAGATATTTCTTTTTCTTTAAATTGAAATGCTATAATCAATAATTTAAAACAATTTTATGATAAATATTATTATAATTATAAATAGTAAATATAACATGCCTTTTTCTATTTTAGAGGAAAACTAAACATTTTGATTAGAAAGTTTAAAAAAGGTAACAAAAAATACTCAGTACTGCTAAAAACAATTTAAATATTTTTTTTCACAATTTTTACTTTTATCAGATGTTGTTTAATTTATGATCTACATAGAAAAACATAAATGTATAATACAGTCTGCATGTTTCTTTATGGTTTTCATTAATTTCCAAGTAACAAAATAAGAACTTTTATTTCGCCCTTAACTAATAATTTACAGGTTTTTTGTATAAAAACTCTATTAAAACAAAAAAACAACCATAAATTCAGAATCTGTCTAGTTTTAGCTAGCTGTATTTAACATAATATGTCTAAAATATACTTATTGTATTTTAAGAAGATTATTAAAATTATGGTCAAAAAATTTGAGAAATGCTCTTATCTAAAAATTGTGGACACTCATAAATTCGGTGATTTTTACTACAAACAACGCATCTGTAAGCAATTGAGCTATTAGAATTCTTCGCCTTTTCTGCAAGAAACGATTTAGTTGATTGCGGTATTTGTGAATGTTTAGAATAATGAGAGAAATTAGGAGTTGATTTTACGTTTTTATTTTGGCAATCTTGTTTGTTACGAAAAACTGACTCAAGTACATCGGCGCGAGCCTTTAAAAACGTCATAAAATTGTCAAGAGACGGCATCTTTGAAGAATTAACGTTAGCATGAATGTATTCCTCCCATTTAATTCGAGTATTGTTGTCTAACTTTGCAGAAATTAAATATATAATTAATGTGTCCCAGTGTTCTGTGGGCTGGTTTAAATTATTAAGGGCACGCAAATTTTTTGTGACATGGTCAACGATAAATCTAAGTGACTTGTCAGATTCGCGAGCATGCTCAATATTTAATAAAAGTTTTAAATGATTATTTATTAATTGTCTAACATTGTTATACCGTTCACATAAAATATTCCAAGCTTCAGGATAATTACTGTTAGTTACTTGTAAATTACTAATGACTCGAGCAGCTTCACCTTCCAAATATGAATTTAAATAATGGAATTTGTGTATGTTTTTAATCCTGGAATTGTTGTGAATGAGCGAGCTAAACGTGTCTCTAAACTCAAGCCATTTATAGTAGCCATCAAAGTTACTAATTTTAATTATAGGCAAACGAAAACCAATGACCTCCTGGTCATCGTCATCTGCGCTAACAAAACTGTTTTGGCCTTGATCGTGGCATGATTTTTTAGAAACCGAATTTTGTTCAATAATTTCCTGAGCGGCAGCTATAGAAGTATAAAATGCTAGTTCTATAGATTCCCTGGTATCCAATTCGTTACTTAAATTCTCTGCGTCTATTCCCTCTATTTGACCCTGCACACCATCGAATTCAGCGAATAAAGCCTCAATTTTTACTAATCTTTGCGCTAATATATTGACATCTGTTTGTGTGATTTTAGAATTAGTTTTTAAGTCGTTAATTTGATTAGCGAATTTAGTAACGCGACCTTTGATTGAGGCCCGTTTAACATTTAAAACTTTAAGTGATGCCTCCATTGCACAAAGTTAGCACGCAAAGTAAAGAATAGGTAAATTAATTATAAAAATAAAATGTATACAATACGGCCTCGCTTCAATGAATAGAACAGCTGGCTATAATGATAACGCAGGAATGCAGGATCAGTAGGTACTGCGCTGTAGGCAGCCGGCGTCAGTCGATGCACACTCCAGTTCGTATGCGCCCTCGGATGTGTGAGGTAGCTGTGGCGCGCCGCGCTGTCACCCTGGAATAGAATGTTTCGATCTTTTGTAATATCGAGATATTATACTCGTAGGTCACCTATAGTGAGGGAATAAAATATGTATATAGAAAGCCTTTAGGATGTGAAATATATTTAAATAGTGGTATGTGAAATTATTAATTACTAGTAATGCAAATTGAAATCGAATATGATAAGTGATTTTCTAATGCAATATAATGAATTGATGCCCGTGCGCAGGTAAGCATAAATAACCTTAAATATTAGGCCAAATTGGTTTACCAATTCTAAATAAATTTGAATGTAGGCAAATAGGTACGATTTTATTGTAATTTAGACTTTCAAGTCGCAAAAATAGGCATAAATGCAAGGGCTTAGGGAATCTGAAAGCGACAAATAAGGTCTTGACTTTCAGATCACAAAGTAGACAAATATGCAAAATAGGCAAATTGAAAGCGAATGGTTGTTTAATAATTATGAATTTAGACTTTCAAGTCGCAAAGTAGGCATAAATGCAAAAAATAGACAGTCTGAAAGCGACAATTAATAGTCTTAGACTTGCAGACCGCGAAAGTAGGCAAATATGCAATAATAGGCGCTTAGAAAGAAAATGATGAATTAATGTACCTAAATGCATTTACGAGCTTCAACAATTATTACAAACTCATATAGAATGTGGATGAATATGGAGATGAGTGAATAAAAAAGGAACGGACTCACTTTATTTCGGCGAAAATACCAAAATCTTCTTCTTAATCCCTTAATTTTGTTGGATATTGTCATAAATCTCCAATAGATTAGTTGAAATATTGCCTCTTCGTTGGCCCAGAATGACTCGGCAAAATGGCTGGAACTTTCCAGTGACTTCGATCCGATAATTTGTATTTGCTGAAAATCTAGAATTATTTTTTCACGGTCGCCACTTTATGTACGATAGTACATAAGATATAAATGAAATTCTGAATACTTTAGACTGATTATATTCAGGTTTTACAAATATTAAATTAATACTCAGAAAAGTAAGGCAAATTAAAAATGTGAGTGTCCACGAGTAGGGTTGTAGGCGTAGTGGGATCGCGTCGGGTATCGCCGCGAACGTTCTGGTGCGTGTGAGTAGGACGGAGGAGCGCCATCGTGCGCGCTCGTATAGGTACTCGCATATGTTCGGAGCTAACGCGCGAACATTATCCACCAGAAATGCAACCCATACACCCCAGAACAAAATGGTTTATGTGAAAGATTCAATCGCACAGTAGTAGAAAAAGCGAGATGTCTATTGCTTGACGCAAACCTGGGAAAAGAGTTTTGGGGTGAGGCCACAAATACGGCAGTGTACCTGCAGAATCGAACTGTGGCTGCTGCGTTGGATAATAGAACACCATATGAACTATGGACTGGTACAAAACCAGATATCAGTCATATTAGGATATTTGGTAGCACTGTCATGGTACACGTTGCTAAACAAAAGCGTAGGAAATGGGATAAGAAATCTGTGAAATGTATTCTTACAGGATATCCAGATAACATAAAGGGATACAGAGTCTATAATCCAGAAACAAGGACTGTGTTTACAAGTAGAGATGTCGTTATTATTGAGCCAAAAATCAATTCTGAATGTATGATTCAAGTGCAAGGCCAGAATGTTGATTCAGTGGGGGATGAGGTTAAACCAGAACAACAAGGCCAGAAGGTAACAAGTTTTGAATCAACACCTAGCCTTGAAGATAACTCCAACAGTGAAAATGATTATTCCTTTGATGATGACAATGATAAAACATATGTTCCAAGTGATTTTGAAGACTCAGAGTGTACACTTCAGTGTGAAAAATAAGATTTCATGGACCTACCCAGACGTACACGGAAACCACCAGAGAGATATGGTATGTCGAATCTTTGTACAAGTGCTGAAACCTATGATGATGGGACGGGTTTGACACTGCATGATGCTTTAAACGGACCAGAAAAGAAACAGTGGATGTTGGCCATGCAAGAAGAACTACAGTGTTTCAAAGAAAATGATGCGTGGGAAGTTTGTGACAGTCCACAAGATGGTAGGGTTGTACAGTGTAAGTGGGTGCTTCGTAAAAAATGTGATAGTGATAACCAAGTTCGGTTCCGTGCACGTCTAGTTGCTAAAGGTTTTTCACAAATTGAGGGTATAGACTATAAAGAAACATTTTCTCCTGTTGTGAGGCATACTACATTGAGGTTACTATTTGCATTATCAGTTAAGTTAGGATTTAACATTACTCATCTTGATGTAACTACAGCCTTCCTGAATGGTGCTCTTGATGAAACCATTTTTATGCAGTTGCCAGAAGGATTTTCTGAGCATACCCATGAGGGTCAAGTACTTAAATTAAAAAAGGCAATCTACGGACTTAAACAATCTTCTAGAGCATGGTACAGGAAAGTGGATGAATGTTTGTTAAATATTGGTTATAAGAGATCTAAGATAGAACCATGTATGTACACAAAATTTAAAAATAATTTGAGGACTATTGTTACACTTTTTGTGGATGATTTTTTTATTTTTTCAAATGATTGTAACGAAACAGAATATTTGAAAAATGTATTAGCTAGCCATTTCAAACTTAAAGATTTAGGTGAAATCAGAAAATGTCTTGGTGTCAATGTAAGTGTTAATAAATCCGAGAAAACTATCACATTGAACCAGTCTGATTATATAGATCAGGTGTTACAAAAATTTAACATGAGTCATTGCAAACCCATTCAGACTCCTATGGAAACTAAGTTGCATGTATCTAAAGGGGAAAACTATGTTGGAAAATTCCCATATCAGCAAATTATTGGTTGTCTAATGTACTTGGCAGTTCTAACCAGACCTGATATTTCTTATATAGTTGGATTTTTGAGTCAATTTAACAATTGCTATTCTAGAGAACATTGTGCATATTATGTAAAGCGTTTATTAAGATATTTAAAATTTACTAAAAATTATGGTTTGAAGTACACTGCTGATGGAAATTCAATATTAGAAGGATATGTAGATGCAGATTGGGGTGCAAATGTTATAGATAGGAAATCATATACAGGCTATTGTTTCACTTTATCTGGTTGTGTAATTTCTTGGGAAACTAAAAAACAAACTACTGTAGCCTTGTCTAGTAGCGAGGCCGAATATATGGCTATTACAGAAGCATGTAAAGAAGCTCTTTATTTAAGAAACTTACTATATGAAATTACACAAAATTTGTATACCATTGATTTGTTCAACGATAATCAGAGTGCACAAAAGCTAACTATGAATCCAATGTTTTACAAGCGTACGAAACACATAGACATTAAGTTACACTTTTGTAGAGAATGTGTAGTAAATAAAATTGAAATTGTGAAATATTTGTCTACAGCTGAGATGCCAGCCGATGTATTCACGAAGGCTTTATGTGTTGTGAAACATTATAAATTTTTGAATGTATTAGGTATTCAAAGATTGTAATATTTTTGTATATCCATATTGTTAGATATAGTGGGGGTGTTGAAGGTCTAATATCTACACAATAGTGCTGCCATCTGTCTTACATTGTAGAAATGTTTATTCTATGGTTTTAGTAAAAATAAATCTAGTCTGTGCCACTCGTGAATGCGAATACGTTGTTTTATTTTAGTAGTATTTATGCCTGCTATCTTCCAGTGTAAAGACAAGTATGACAACAGTTTACAGTATTTATGCCTGCTATAATAATACGAAAAAGAAAAAAAAAAGGTTACTTTACCAACACAATGTAACCAATTTACCGCAGTAGACACAGGATAATATAGTTATAAGAGTAACGATAGTAGTGTATGTGAATTGACGTGTGTCTGTATATGCCCTAAGCCCATGTATGCAAAGGATTTGCTGCCTAAGGCTAAGCGCGTACCACGATTTTTTTGATGTGCGATTATTTTCGTCGCAGAAATGTTACATACATTTCTGCGACAAAATAATCGCACATATGCGCGCACAGACAAATAAACCCATACGTTGCATTTCTGCGACAAAATCAACGCACTACAAAAAATCGTGGTGCGCGCTCCTCCTAACTTTAATTTACAGTGATTTATGTTCCGTTTAGGAAATCTACGTGGACGCTCATCGATCTCTATGTTTGACATTGCAGTCTTGCAGAACTTTAAAGTACATATCGCAGCTGTTTTGTTTGCCTGACAATGACCTCTAACTGCAAACTTCTTTTGACATATATAGTTTTTCGCCTTTATGAGTTCTGGTGTGTTTATTCAAATTAGCTCTATCTGCAAACTTCTTTTGACATAATATATCACAGCTGTATGGTTTTTCGCCTGCATGAGTTCTGGTGTGTGCAATCAAATTATGTCTATGTGCAAACTTATTTTGACATACATAGCAGCTGTATGGTTTTTCGCCTGTATGAGTTCGGGTGTGTTTATTCAAATTAGCTCTATCTGCAAACTTCTTTTGACATATATCACAGCTGTATGGTTTTTCGCCTGTATGAGTTCGGATGTGTCTATTCAACTGAAATCTACGTAAAAACTTCTTTTGACATATATCGCAGCTGTATGGTTTTTCGCCTATATGAGTTCTGGTGTGTTTATTCAAATGACCTTTTTCTGCAAACTTCTTTAGACATATATCGCAGCTGTATGGTTTTTCGCCTATATGAGTTCTGGTGTGTTCAATCAAATGATGTCTATGTGCAAACTTCTTTTGACATACATCGCAGCTGTATGGTTTTTCGCCTGTATGAGTTCGGGTGTGTTTATTCAAATTAGCTCTATCTGCAAACTTCTTTTGACATATATCACAGCTGTATGGTTTTTCACCTGTATGAATTCTTGTGTGTCTGTTTAATTCAAACTTACGTACAAAATCCTTTTGACAAACCTTGCAGCTGAATTTTTTATCATTTAAATGTTTTTTTAATTCGATGTCGCAGCTAAACGGTTTTTCACCTCCATGTATTTTTGTATGTGCAAATAAATTGCTTTTATGTATAATTTTTTTGGGGAAAATACGACAACTGTATTGTTTGTCACCCATATGAGTCCTGATGTGCCGTATCAATCGGCTTTTGTATCTAAACGTCCTCGAACAAACGTCACAGCTGAGCCGTTTCCTGTAACAGCCGGACTGTGTCTCACTGGCGTGGTCTCGGCCCTCGCAGTCATTTGTGTTGTCTCGCTCGACGTCGTGTCCGTTACCTAAGGGAACGTTCTGTTATTAGAATGTTGACTGTGTCGCAGTTAACGTTAGTAAGAGACATGAGTGTAACTGTGTGAAAAACGAAACTACGTCTTGTTTTATTACATGTACATATTTCATTAGTCCTAACTCCTAAAATCTGTTAAAATGAAGTACATACATACCTATAATGCAAACCCACTGAAAAACTCTAAATTAATTCAATTTAAAATATGCAAAAAAAGAAAAAGTGTGTGTGTCAGCTCCCACGCACGACTGGAGTTTACTGTAAAAAGTGACGTCAAATTCTTGTACTTCTTCTTTTTTTAATGGCCTTGTTGCCATTATCGTTAGTAAACGTCATTTAAAAAAAAGTATTTCACTTGTAAGTTGTCAGTTGAAGTTTAGTGAGTTTTGTGTGCAATATCAACATTTCTTTTCGATATGAATAGTTTAGCACCATATAAAATGCATTTTAAAATAGTAAAATTACCAAAGTTATACACCAAGTATTCTAGAATTTCACATGTAGTGTGATTTGATAGTTGACAGGGTGTAACAAGAATGTGACGTCATGGCAACACATTTTAGCCTTTTGGTGGCTTTTATGCTGATTTGCAAGGAAAGGAAAGAAATTTACAAGGAATTGTCCAGATTACAAAATATGTATAATACGACGACCTCTGTGGCTCAGTGGTTGAGCGAGTTGGTGCTCAAGGAGTCGCGGGTTCGAATCCCGCCGAAGGCACAAAAAGTTTTTCTGTGTTCCTGGGTCATGGATAATTAAATATGTATAATACGTGGGTAACACTGAAAATGTTTAGAACTGGCCAGTTAGAAACATTGCTAATGAAAACTTCGACTTCCCCAAAAAGGAGGCGGTTATACGTTCATACGTTCGGCTGTATATATATATATATATATATATATATATATATATATATATATATATATATATATATATATATATATATATATATATATATATATATATATATATATATATATATATATATATATATATATATATATATATATACATATATATATATATATATATATATATATATATATATATATATATATATATATATATATTTTTTTTTTTTTTTTTTTTTTTTTTTTTCTGTGATGTTTAGTTTGATATCATAGTGGTGACCTGATGATGGGATCCATGAGGAATCGAGGGAACTCCTCGAAATTTATATGGACACATATTATGGTGATTTCGACTTTTTCTGAAGTAGTTCAAGTATATGCTACCAAAAAGTAAGATTTTGCTCCAAGGTATACCCTGGATTCAAAAGTACAGAACAGAACTCCTGACTCCTTATAGATGTTGGGGATTTCGGAGTTGTTTAAAGAACTGCAAGCATATGCCACCCTGTCAGTTAGAGTAATCATCATCATCATCACCACTATCACACCATACATCATCAGATTATGATGATATAAAAGATACTTCTCATAGTATTTTACACTAACATGGAGATCTTTGAACATTACTCTGCCGTTTATGGACCTATTTGCAAAATTCTTTTTTTTTTTTTTTAAAAGGGTTTAATTCGAAATTGGTCCTTTAGTCACTACTTTAGTGATGATAGAAACCTGATGATGCGATCCATGAGGAATCGAGGGAACTCCTCGAAATTTATATCCACACATATAGCGAATTTGACTTTTACTGAAGTTACACAAGCATATGCTACCAAAAAATAAGATTTTGTACCAATGTATACCCTGGATCCAAAAGCACTGAACAGAACTCCTCAGTCTTTAAAGATACGCGTTTGGGAATTTCGGCATTGTTCAAAGAACTACAAGCATATGCCACTGACTTACAGTAATCATAATCATCATCTTATTTACAATACCTAATGGAATCTTAGTATCAGCAAATTTGAATGTGAGATCTATAAAATATTGTAGGATGATTGTTTAGGCTGGTATCGACTTCAAAATTAAGTAGATTGAGTAGAGAAATTGTTAAAATTTTAGTCGAATTTAAAAGGGAAGCGAATTTAGAAAATAAGTTTTATTTCATACTTTTTTGTGTATTTTTTACATTCGAAGTCGGTTAAATTTTTTATTTAAAAATAATAATCACATCCAAAATTTGATTGTTTTGTCGCAAGTTTAAATAGGTACTTGCTTTTTTTGTATTTGATGTAAGTAAGCTAATTATGTAGGTTTTTTTATACTTATGTTGTAAAAAAAATATTTCATTTGTGAATTTGAAATTCATATAATCGCAAAACTACACATGAAATCTTAATTCTCTTTACTTTTATGAAGCTGTAATACCTAATTATTTCTTAATTTATAGAAAAAATATTTTTCCATGTAGGAAAATACTCAATTTAAAGACACTGGGAGTTTTTGACACGTTTTATGAAAGTCGCGACCGCAAACCAAATTGCATTGTGAAATATCAACAAGTGGATGGATCACGTTGAATTTTGGCACGCAGATAGTTGTTACAACAGACATTTGTTACAAACCAATTTTTCGAAATTCATCACTCACAGGGGTTTAATGGGGACCGAAGCGGATGAGGTCGTACGCAAAAGCAACTCAAATATATATTTATATATAAATACTAAAAATATTCTTTAGTAATATCATGACAACATTCACACACTCATAACTTGTAATAATATAGTGCGACATACCTTTATCTCCTATCTCCTCTTCTATCTCTAGTTTTATTTCCTCCTGTTCATCTGCACACAGAGCTGCAGTTTGTTCCGCCCTGTCCTCGTGATATTCTCCTGTGTCTGTGTGTGTTGTGGGACTTTGGCTAACATATTTGTCAATAACACTCTGACTGAGCCTAACTATTTTCAATTCAAGCGCCTTTGAACCTTGCCAAGCATCATTTCGGTCCACATTCAATGAATCCTGTTTACAGCCAGAATCACTAACCAGCAGATTATTATCTTCAGATTCTTTTAGTTGATCATTTTCTTCATAGTCATTTGTATTGTCCTCATATTCATCTTCAATAATTACTACAACATTTATAATTTCATCTAAAGAAAATTACACTTTTAAACTGTCAAATTATTATTAGGTTAGGTAATGTATAACCTACCGCCGTCATTGCATAGTTCCGTCTTCACATCCGACTCCTGTTTGATATCTATAGAAGGATGTGTTGTGGAAATATTTTTTGTCTTAAAGATAGATAACTCTAACAAGGATCCAAATGTTTCAAACTCAATGTTTATCTAAAAACAATAAGATTCATTACTCAAAACAAACTAATTATTAATCTTAATAAAAACAAGATTTTTTCATCACCATAAGTACTAGTATCATTATCATTTCTGTCAATTAATAAATTCTTAAACTGATTTTTATTTTCTAATAAGTACCTTATTCTGGCAGAGATTGTCAATGAGACCTCGTGTCTGTACGGCCAACTGCTGCAGCCGGTGACACTGCCACAGTCTTGTGTGGCAAATGTAACACATCCAGCACTCATTACCTCTTATCTATTAACAAATATATGTTAATATTAGTATTAAATATTTGGTCATTGCGTCACCCAACTACACAATTGTCTGACAGAAAGTCTTGTCTCCTGTGGATACTCATAAGTCATAACAGTGGGCCTAGCAGGAACATTCGACAGTGGTGTAAACAAAATGTTATTTATTGAATAACCTAACCTAACCAAAAGCATATCAGGACATGTCTAAAGAGGGTTCCGTAACTATCAAAGCGTAAAAGACCTTTTTCAAATTACTTCAAAAGTTGCTGTCCAATTTCATTCAAAATAATTTTCCTGAAGAGTTTTAGCATGATCTATCAGCATGGAAACATACTTACAAGTTTCTATCTCTAATAGTTTGGAAATGCTGGGCGATAAAGTATAAACCACTTTGGAGGCTGATTACTCGAAAATGGTCACAGAAGATAGACATACGGACGGACTATAAGGGTTCCTTAAGTATTACGGAACCCTAAAAATGACAGCGACCATACTTATTTTACTTGATAATATTACGTTTATTCCACAGTCAAATGTTCCTCCTGGGGCCCCTGATGTATTCACTTGCCCCCTTAGTAATAAAAATATGTACGCAACGGTTACTGATACATTGGAAATGTCACTTGACAGAGAAACACAGCAACATTGAATGGAATAAAAATACTCTTTATTCGCACACTCATAAAAAAACACACACACTTAATAATATTTTTTAAAGCTAAGGAACTGTACAAAAAAGGTTCTTACTGCTGACAGCAGTTTTTTCCAGACAAACTTAAAAAACAAATATATTTAAGAATAAGGAAGTTGGTGTTCAATACAAAATGGTACTCACTACTCATACTAACTGTAATATTCTTTACACAGGAGCCCTACAATGTCCTACGCATTAAATACATACAATAATACTACGGCTGTCGGGATTTGTTTACGTACCTTTAAGACTGCGAGATTCTCATAAACATATAGCAGGTCTGTTTTATAAATATTAATAGTTCTTTTATTTATGGATAAGCATAAATAGCAACATGTTTTCTTCAACATCTTGCAATTGTAAAACTTTTTTGTGCAGTAAAAGTTAAAACTAACCTAATTTATCCTTTAAAACATAGGTCTACTTCTTCTTCTTCTTTAATTTTTTTTTAAATGGCATTCGGCCATATGGACCTAGGAGTGACAACAGGACCGAGTACAGTGAGCCAAAAAACGAGCCGAGCGAGAGGTTGGGTGATAATAATATTTTCTGCTGTGTGAGACAAACTACAAAGTCAATATTGTGAAACACTGAATGACATATAGCTGAGGCTTTTAAAAGTCGACGAGATTGAATAGTGTAAAATCATGAAGGTTTGAATTGACGGCTGCATTGATGATAGTAATACTCTGCTAGATGTTTATGTAATACTCTGCCTTACCTTAACACTATTGAGCCATTTTTGTCGCATTTCTTCATTGTTGGGAAATCTATAAAAACTTAATAATATTATCATTAAAGGCCTTACTCGACTACACACGTTTTTTTCTCAGTACCTACTTACTACGATTCTAGGCAAGTCGCTACTCACTAGTTTATAACAAAACGTAGTACAGTTATAAGAGTTATAACTAAAATAACGTCAGTTGCTTTAATGTTAACCCTTTAACGACCACAGGGAAACATGCTTCCCTAACAAATAATTAGAAAAATATCAAAAGTTATAAGGCCAATGCCTAAATACTTTTCTTTTATTAGTGGTTGAATGTTACCTTAATAATTTTTAATGACAAAATAACGTAGGCATTGCAGTATACTTTTTATAGAATATAACAGTTTGCTTAGCACCTTTTCAGTATTTTTTACAAAAGTTTTTAGTGACGTTAAAATGTTTTATATTATTTTTTATTGAACTAAAATTATTCCCTGGTAAGTAATTTTATATTTGAGATATTATTCAAAACCATTATTTATGATTTATATTGAAATAAATCGTCATAAACTAAAAGGGAAATCAGCTTCCCTATGGTCGGTAAGGGATACTAATTCCTCCATATATTACTCTATTGCAGTGTTTTTCGTTTTTAGGAGGTCGCGAAGCTTCTGTACGGGGGTCGCCGGAGATCGAGAAAACTCTAGATCTTGAACTTGGCTTGACACGCTACCGCGTGTCTAGATAAATATTAAAAAGATTGATTTATTAAGTAAGAGAATT
The DNA here is from genome assembly GCA_905404095.1 of Glaucopsyche alexis. Taxonomy (NCBI): domain Eukaryota; kingdom Metazoa; phylum Arthropoda; class Insecta; order Lepidoptera; family Lycaenidae; genus Glaucopsyche; species Glaucopsyche alexis. The sequence goes on along the minus strand of FR990063.1, from coordinate 3,535,506 downwards.
TTAACAAAAGGATATACTCATAAATCGATATCATCGATGCATGTAATTGTAAAATAATGTATTTGACGTACTATATTATGTACTTATATCAGAATCCTAATTATGGAGACGCATAAAAACGTCGTATGGAATGAATATATTTTGTAACACTGTAACATACCTACACATACATACCTACATGATAAAAAAGCGAAGGATCGGGGGGTCGCGAAATATTTTTTCCTATAAGGGGGGTCGCATTATGAAAAAGGTTGAAAAACACTGCTCTACTGTATGCACAATTTATATGAAATTATTTCTATATTTTTGTATTGATTTTTAAAATTACGATAGATATTTTATCGTTATTGTAGCGAAATATATTCCGTAAAGGACTTGAGATATATGGTTGGGACTATAATAATAATAACTCCCCACACCGATCTCGGTGACGGTAGCCGGTTTTATTCAAACCAGGCCAGTTACGCAGGAGTAATTTTATAGTGCCCAAGTGTGTGTGCAGTACACAAGAGCACTCTCTCTCTTCCTTTACTCTCATAATCCAGTGGGACGGATAACCGACACCGCAGGTCCGACATTTTACATGCCCATCCGACGCATGGATCATCTTTCTTGTCAGACAATCAGGTGATCAGCCTGCATCATGGGCGTAGCCAGGATTTAGTTTCGGGGGGGTTCAAGAAAATAAAACGTACATTACTTTCGGGGGGGGGGGGGGGGGTTGTGTTTCAAGGAAGAAAAACTAAAAGTACCTACATTAAATACTAGTCTTTAGCCTATTAAAAGCCATGGGCTCATTAGCTAATGGGCCCTCATTTTCTTTCGTTTTTACCCCTTTCAGCTTTAAACCCTGAAAGACTGTGTAATGCGAAGAAAAAATACAAATATCAATAGCCTAAGGGGCCCCATACATGGTCCGGTCTACCTTCAGTTCGGCCTGAACGGATGCAAAATCGTATCGTGTGTGTGCAATTTCGAGATCGCATCAGGCGGCCGTACGGACTGAAGCGATTCGTTCCAGTGTTGCCAGCTCTTTTTTTGTGAAACTACTAAACTCGTATCGATTTCTACTAAAACTACTAAAAAACTACTAAAGAGGCTACTTAACTTAGGAATTCCTGAAGCCCCCCAAAAACCACTGCATTTTAGGTTTTATTATATTAAATTTTTTTCATTAATTGAATTTGATTATAAATTTTACCATTAAATTAAAATATACTAGGAAATATTACGTATTTAGTAGCTATTTTGCATATCATTACTGTCTGGCTCTTTCCTACTTAAACACTACTAATAACTAAATTTCTACCAAGGAGGGAATAAAATACTCAATTTAGTAAAATTTTGTAAAATAACTAAGTTGGCAACATTAATTCTGGCCTGACCGATCGGCCTGAACGCGCGGCCTGTCCTGACCGTGTGTGGACAAATCGCTTCAGTTCTTGCCCGACCCGCTGCCGTGCGGGCGTGTATCTTGTACAAGCGTTGTATGAGTTTTCGCGGTGTTTAAATACAAAATTGATAAACACGACCGTAGCGCGCGGCAAACCAGAATGGACTGATGCGACTGTTCCGTGTGTGGGCACGAATCAGATCAGGCCGAACTGACGTAAATTGGATTGGATGCGATTTTTTCCGTGTGTGTGCTCGAATCCGTTCAGGCCGAACTGACGTCAGTTCCAGCTGAAACGATCGGCCTCTCGTCTGTGGGGGCCTTAAAGCTGAACGTCGGTACTGAATTTTATAATATGTTCTTTAAGCGAAACACGAGCGAGCGAAGCGAGCGAGCCAATTTTTTCCCCATTTTACAGGTTAAAATCTGTTCAAACGTGTAGCTAAAACAGTAAATAACGGTGAAATTTAGAAAAATACCATACACTCAACCAGTTAAAACAGAACATCAGTTCTCAATAATTTAATATATTTTTCATATGAAACACGAGCGAGCGAAGCGAGCGAGCAAATTTTTTTCCTAGTTAATAGATTAAATCTGTTCAAAGTTTAAGCCCTAAAGAATGTAAAAATATGGTGATTTTGTTATTTCAATTTAAGTAAAATTTACGCAATTTATAGATATGACAAGATTAAGTTAGGTTTGTCATATAATACTTATTTCATACTTTTTTCGTCGTACATAATTACAAAATTTTGTGATCAGTGACATGTCCAAATTATGTCAAAATATTGTGTATGTATAGGTTCGAGGATTCGATGGCACGCGTACCATAGGTTCACGATTCCTGTTTAGGCTATTGATTTTATTGTTTTTTTTTAGTACAACAGTCTTTCAGGGTTTAAAGTTTAAAAAGATTTTACAAGCAAAGGAGTAAAAAACATTTAAAACACATACTTATAGTACAAATTAGTATCAAAGTTCTGTTTTAGGCTGTTGATTTTTTTTTAATTACCTTAAAAAAATCATCTTTCAGATAGGGTTACTGGGGCGGCAAAATATGTTAATTGTCCTCGGGCGCAAAATTTCTAAATACGCCTCTGTATATGGGTCAGATCTCTGTATATATATACCAGCCGGCCCATTTCGAGGGGGGGTTTGAACCCCCTAAACCTCCCCCCCCCCCTGGCTACGCCCATGGCCTGCATTGTCCTAAGCTAACTTGAATGTTGTTTTCAAGTTTGGTTGTTCCAATGCGGGAATCGAACCCACGACCTCCGAGTCGAGAGCCAATGTTCTAACCACTAGACCACGGAGGCTGACTATACGGCACCGGAATCCGTAGCTCCGGGAAAATTTAGTTCCTGGCACCCCATCGACTATACAATATTGCCGGAATGCGTTCGGATAGGTTCGGATTGATACAAAGGAATCATATTCACTTTTTTTTTAAATATTTAAACGGTCTGTAACAAGTCAAAGAAATCCTTCTTATGAATAATTTATGTGATGTAAAATAATTGAAAAAGCAATAAATGGAGCAGTTATAAGTAGGTTTTAATAAATTTTTTGGAAATTTTTTCTTAATATGGTCGCGGTAACTTTATAGTGCCATATTATTGTATCATGCAGTAGCGGTAAACAAAAAACGCGAAATCTAGAAAGCTAAGAAATACCTACTGGGTGTAATCATTTATTAAAAACCGTTTATGTTTTCAATATACCTGTTTACCCCAAATTAAGATTCCATGAAGATACATTTTTCGATTAATAACGAATATCGGTCAATTCCATAAGGATTACGTAGTTAGTATAAATTATTGTATAGGGTAAAGCCACAACACTGCGTTGTGACTTGGGACCGTGTGGCGTCTCAACTTCAGAATCTCGCAGATAGATTATTATTAAATTACTTGGATTTTTTTTTATTTTTAGGATTCCATAATACACCACAAAGAAGGGAAGGGAAGGGAATAGGTAGTTTCGCTCTGTCATGTCCCAACATACTCTTGGTTAGTTAAAAAAGAGCACAAATCACATAAATCTTTATTTAATTATATATTTTATTACATATGACGGAGGCTCCTGTAGTATAGGGCTCGGTGGGCTTGACTCTTCTCTACAGATATACTTAGTGGGTAGCTTAGAGCATCAATAAATAGGCAGACGTATATCTTCTACGCGTTTAATTATTTACAGGATCACAATTAAACGATGTACAACAATAATTATTATAGCAATCGATAATTAAACACAGTAGGAAATGCAAACGAACAGACACATCCGCTCGGCACGGGCTCTACAAGTTGACTCCCCGACCATACTACGGCTATGTCCAAGCTCGACTCCATGTGACGTCACGCTTGCGTTCGTGCATGTTCCGAAACGCTCGGGTTTGCTCGCACTCCATTCTCCGACACGGTCATGCTGACTCTACTAGTATGTTGTCTAGCCTAGTTATTTTGGTTGCTGTAGTGACTTATTATAGATCGCTACAACGACTCATCAACGTCGCTACAACGACATACTATAGTCGCTACAACGACTCATTAGCGTCGCTACAACGACTCATCCTGTTAGCGCACCAACGTAACAAGGATAACCATAAGATATTGTCGCTACAACGACACGCCATAGTCGCTACAACGACTCATTATCGTCGCTTCAACGACTCATCCCATTAGCGCACCAACGTAACGAGGATAACCATAAGATATTGTCGCTACAACGACACGCCATAGTCGCTACAACGACTCATCCCGTTAGAGCACCAACGTAACAAGGATAACCATAAGATACAAATGCGGCTGCACCAACGGCCCTCACTTGTAGAGGCATAAATAAGGCACAATTTGATTGTATTTTTATTTAGAAAGTTCATTTAAACATGAAATCAACTTCTCTCTCAGAGCTGATTCATCAGGAATCCAATTTTTTTTTATCGTGTGGGTACTTATACGTCACCTTAGAATTTAATAATTTGAGTATCGACTCATGTTCGGTATCGACTATCGAGTCGATACCGAACATTTTCTAGAACTTAATTTCGTTTGATTTCTCTCCTCATTCACGAGAACAAAGTCTTCAACTTTTAATCTCTTAACAATAGTCTTATTTTATCGAAATTTGCTTTATCATTTTCGTTAAATATTCCCATCATTATTTAGTGACATCGATCCCAAAGGTCTGGGTATCTTAGTGTCCATTAAGTCTAGCAAGTGGCTTTTGTAACTCGGTTAATGGTAGAGTTCATCGCAAGTTGTCACCCAAAGTCATGACCAATCTTTACCGGTTTCTACCGCAGTGAGCATACTTTCCTTAACTCTGTCAACTTGACAATTAGCGCGACTCCCACCCGTAAATATCAGATGTAACTATATTAAATCTCTCTCAATCACTGGAAAACTCCTTATTAGCAAGGCACCGGCCTTCGTCAGTGGCTGTAATTTTTAAATTTTTAAGCGCTCTAATCTCACTCTACATCTGAGGATAAAATCAAAAAGTTATCAAAATCATATTATGCCACAACATAAGAATGACCTAATTCCCCCAATGCCTTCATGACTGCTCAACTACTAGTGGTTCACACACATGCGGTCTGTTAAAAGATTTTTTTACAAATTAAAATATCTTTGCGTGATAAAATCATACTCTTGGATTTCACAGTCACATTATCATTAAAATTTGAGTTAAGATTCCACTTTTTAATAAAATATTATCGCTCAGACAACTATTAGGCAAAACATGAAAAAAAAATTATAAATAGAACTGTATAGGTACACTATGTTGCGCGATCCCATTTAGTAACGCAATATTATTTAACCATTTTCCAGATAATTAAGCTGCAATACTTTCTTTGTTAAGGGAACACTCAGGTCTTAGCTCCAAAATCAAAACAAAACAAGAATGACTCACCATTATTTTAAAATTGACCATAAGGACTAGCCACACGGCATGTGTTGACTTGTCGGTCGCGCAAGTAATCCGTAGACGGTCCTGGCGCCACGCTGCAAGCTCCTGACGCCTCCGACGCCTCGCCTGCCCGGCTGCCAACGTTCGCGCCCGCCCGCCCGCGAGCACTTCGAAGCAAAGTGGCCGATTCCGCCACATTGAAAGCAAATTACACGCGATGGCTGATTGCCGGAGAAAGGAGTTGCCGAATAGGGCAAACATCTTCTTTCATTAGTTTTCAATCGGCACTCAAACACTCGATGTCCTGACTTGCCGCAATAATAACACTTCGAAGGCAGCGTACTTTTGTTGCGTTTGTCATAAGTGTTTTGTTGATCATCGATTTGCGGGGCTTTTCTTTTCATGAAGGTAGTCGCATTAAGTTCTCGTTGTAACTTGTCTCTTGTTATAATGTCGGTCGTAAACGCTATACGTTGTAAACGTTTGTCGAATTGAGTAATATGAGCCAGTACTGTTGATACGGCAATCTCCTCTACACTCATATTTAGCCATTTCGAGGTAAGTGACGTCATCAATCTAGAGGCATAAACTGATAAGCACTCGTTTTCTTTCGGCTTGCTATTTTGTATGTTAATAAGAGTAGCTGCCGGAGTCTCACTGTGATCATACCTAGCTACAAACAATTCACGAAATTGCAACCACTGCATTCCAGGAAAAGATACTTGTGATAGTCACTGCGAAGCTCTTCCTTTAAAAGCACCGCTAATCGCTAGTATTAACGATCCTCCTTGTAGCGGGTTTTCATCAAAACAAAGGTCGATGGTATTGCACCAAGCACGCGCGTCGGCATGAATGAATGAATGAATGAATGAATATTCTTTATTGTGTTTATACTTACATACAATAAATAAACTTAAAATTACAAATAACTTAACTTAGTACAAACACAAAGGGCGGCTTTATTGCTATGCAGCAATTTCTTCCAAGCAACCCACAAGCAGGAAACTATTTAAATTGTAACACACAGACAAACAAAATGGGCAATGTGCAAAATCAGTTTTGTATTAACATACACAGGAAACCCCACAAGTATAACTAATATTAAACAAATCTAATATATACCTAAATACTACAATATTCTTATACTATGACTTTAAGACATATAAATACATACAACAAATACACAGATACATACATAAATATATTATCAAACATATATTTTATATTCAATAATAATATTTCAAAACAATACTATAAATTATATCAATATATACAATATCACTACTTATATAAATAATACTTTTTAATCGATGATTTAAAAGAGTCGACACTTTTAGCTTGCCTGAAATTAACAGGCAAAGAATTCCATAAAAGTATAGAATGCACAATAAATGAAGAGCCAAAAAACTTTGTATTATGAACCGGGATATTGAGAAGGAGGTTAGCAGATGATCGTAGTTCTTTCTTATTGGATCGAAAGACAAATTTATCTTTAAGGTAAGAAGGTGTTCTTGGATCGAAGAGTATAGAGTACAGAAAAGAGAGCACTCGAGAGTCTCGTCTAAGGCGTATAGGTAACCAGGAAAGCCTGGAACGATAATCTGACACGTGGTCATATTTTCTCAAACTGAAGACAAAGCGGATTGCTAAGTTTTGGAGACGTTCAAGTTTATTAAGTTTGTCTTCAGTAAGATTGACAAAGCACGTGTCAGCGTAGTCCAATATAGGTAAAAACAAGGACTCGGCAAGCAAAATTTTAGTTTTTATCGGAAGCAAGTTCTTAAGTCTTCTGAGGGAGTGCCATACCGCGTGTACTCTCTTACTGACTGATGTTATATGGTCTGACCAAGATAAATTTTCGTCCATTAGAACACCTGAGTTTTTAACCTTTCTGCTATATGGAACATGAGTACCGCAAACCAACACCGGGGGTAGATTGGCCCGGTCAACCTTTGAAACCAACCCTGGACTGCCAATAATAATAACCTGAGATTTAGCGGGGTTAATTGAGATGCCGTTGCACTTACTCCATTCACAGATAGCATCAAGGTCATTATTAAGATCGTTAATTTTACTTGAGAGACTGTCCAAGGAAGATTGGGTGTAGATCTGAAGATCGTCTGCATACAGGTGAAAGAGAGAAGAAATACAGGCACATATGGAGTTAATAAATAATGCAAAAAGAAGGGGAGATAATACACCACCTTGCGGAACACCAGCAGTGTTATTGGACCACGACGAAAACTCGTCGTTTACACGAACACGTTGCCGGCGTCCTGAAAGGTATTCTGTAAGCCAACCAATCACCGAAGGCGACAGATTAAGTGTTCTAAGTCTGCTTAAAAGAATGTCATGATCCACGGTATTAAAAGCATTGCTAAAATCCAACAAAACCAGAATAGTTAGCAATTTATTATCCATAGCACAACGTATATCATCTGTAACTTTAACTAGAGCCGTAGTTGTGCTATGTCCCGGTCGGAAGCCAGACTGAAAAGGTGATAAAAGGTTGTGATTATTGACGTATGGCGTTAACTGCTGATGGATCAACCTCTCCAGAACCTTTGATAAGAATGGCAAAATTGAAATTGGTCGAAAATCAGCAGGTGTACTGGGCTTATTTGTTTTTGGTAAAGGAATTATCTGTGCGCTTTTCCATACTGACGGACACTTACCATTCGTTAGCGAGAAGTTAAAGATATGAGTTACAATTGGAGCAATAACATCAATGATCATCTTCCGGCTAATATTATCGTCACCAACAGCATTTGACGTTATGGCCATGACACTCTTTTTAATATCACCAACAGTGAGCTGGCTGAAATGAAAGGGGGGGAAGTTAGGTGTTGGTAGGAAAGAAAGTTGGTTTAAAGTTTGAAGTTTAGAGCTAGGATCATATAAATTGTTAGTAGAAGAAAAATGGGAATTTAGTGTATTTTTATCAAAAGGAATCTGTGATGCTGATGAACTACAATTTTTACCAACACCTATGGATTTCAGGAACTTCCATGTTTTGGAAGGGTCACTATTATCGACTGAAGAGTGGATGAAGCGTCTCTGAGCATCTCTCACCATTGTATTGCAGCGATTTCTTATTTTTATGTATCTCTCTCGGTGCTCGCTTAAGTTACTTTTTTTATATTTAGTTTTCGCTCTATGTTTTTTAGCTATTAAGGCTTTAATTTCGTCGGTAAGCCATGGAGCAGGAAGATGTTTAACCTTGACTGGCCTAATAGGAGCATGTTTATCAAATAGTTGTAATATTAATTTATTGAACAATTCTACCTTTTTGTCGATATCACAAGTCTCGATTACTTCGGACCAGTCAATATCACGAGCATCTTCAAGTAGCAATTCATTGTTGACATTATTGAAGTTACGCTGTAGTTTAATAGTAGGTTTCATTTTTGGTGGTCGTACATTGTATGATATAAAAATAATATCGTGGTATGAGAAAATATCTGCTGAACATTGGCCTTCCTTAATGACAAAATTCGGTGATGATACCACTATTAAGTCCAGCAAAGATGGCGAGCAACCTGGTGCACAGTGAGTAGCTTGTAGAGGAAGCAAATACAGATTACGACTATCAAGGATAGATTTTAACTTTCTTGTTCTGTAATTACCCTTCATCATACAAGTGTTAAAGTCTCCCATAATTATTGTGTGTAGGTAAGCAGGCGAATGAGTATCAAGTATTTGCTCAAACAATGAAAAATAATCAATATGGAGTGAAGGACAATAAAAAACACCTAATAAAATTTTTGTCCTGGATACTGTCACTTCCACAAGTATATACTCAAGATCACTGGAGGACTGGCTAGATGATGCTATCACATTATAAGGAATTTGAGTACGCAAGTAAATGGCAACACCACCACCACCCTTATTGATTCGATCATTCCGTATAAGTTGAAATCCAGGCAAACTGTAACTAGTTGATGGCAAACACGGTTTAAGCCATGTCTCCGACACCAATATAGCATCAACATTAATAGAGTCGAATGAAGTAAGCATGTCTGCATAATGAGCCGGAATACTTTGTGCGTTAAAGTGCAATACATTAAAATTCTTTTTTACATCAGTAAAATGAGCTAAAAGTGTGTCATTCAAGCAGCTAAACGAATTAGCACTATGGAAGCTATCATCTCCAGAGTCACTGGAGGAAGCAGAAAAAAGGCCTCATTAAAAGCGCTTTCCATAATAGACTCATCCATTATTAATAATAATAATATAAACTAAAAAAAAAAAAAAAAAAAAAAAAAAAAAAAAAAAAAAAAAAAAAGTAATATGTATAATATAAATAATAATATTTTGATTATAATATTAATACTATGCTAGTTTTAAATCTAGTTTTTAAGTCCTATACCAAACCAGTGTAAAAGTATACAAATAAAATATAATCTATCATATTCAGATTGGCAAATGGCAAGTATCCAACCATACATGACATAAGCATCTGACAGTTGAATAGTGTCAACTGTCACAAGTGTCAAGGGCCATGAAGGAAATTGAATCTTGAAAATAAAAATAAAAACACTTTGCTTTTTGGTTAAGTGTTGTCAACAAGCGTCGTTTTTGTTTTTTAGTTTTTAAGGTGTTAATTAAGGATTTGGGATTTTTTTTTTAATATCTGTTGAGTTATCTTATCTATTTGTGGTGTTGTGTAGTGTAATTTGTGTTTGTCTTGTCGTAAGTATTTAGTTTTTGTAAGTTTTTGTTTGTAGGTTATACCGGTAGGTACTTTTCTTTTCGTGGTCTAAAATGGAGATAGATACCGATCCCCCGGACCCCGGAGGAGGTAGCGTTAGTAGAAAACGTACTATTCAGGACAAAAACGAGCCTTTGGCCAAAAAAGTAACTAATAGTGCACACTCGGTGCCTTCAATACAACTACATTACATTAACCCCGATTTTGCCAATAAAAAAGTTTATGGTTCAGACGATGCTGCACCTTATATCGTCCACGTATCAAAGCCTGAGACTGATAGCGGTCCTGTGCTTAATCCCATTCAATTTGGACAGTTTGTGTTTCAAAATAAGGTACAAAATATTAAAATGGATGGAATTAAGAGAATAGGCCGTAATCGTGTCTCGATCGAATTTAAGTCTCCAGAGCACGCAAACTCTTTTATCGATCTGCCTGCAATATTAAGTGCTGGATACATTGTATCCATACCCTCTTATAGTGTATCCCGCATGGGCATTGTCCGCAATGTCCCTGTGGACTGGTCTATGGAAGAGCTAGTTGAAAATATGCAAGTTCCGTCAGGTTATGGCAAAGTAGTTAAGGCACGTAGGTTGAGTCGCAAGACTATGAATGATCAAAACTCCCCAATTTGGTTACCTACCCAATCAGTGGTTCTGACAATCACTGGACAAAAATTACCTTCCCATGTATATTGCTATTATAATTCCCTCCCCGTTGAAACATATAAATTGCCCACTATACAGTGCAATAAATGTTGCCGCTTTGGCCATGTTAAGGCACAGTGTAGGTCGCAACCCCGTTGTTATAAATGTTCACAGAAGCACGAAGGAGCAACGTGTACAGCAACATCTTTTACTTGTATGTACTGTAGTGGTCCGCACGCAGCCAATGATCTCTCTTGCCCGGAATATTCTAGGCAAAAAGAGATAAAGCTGGTTATGAGTCAGGAAAGTATCTCATACATGGCGGCATCAGCTCGATTCCCCCATGTGAGACGATCCTTTGCTGACTCGGCCAGGACTTCTCCTTCTGCAACTGTCAACATTTCGAGACAGACTGACAGGCAGACAAAATCTCCAGTTACCTCATCTTACAGAAAGACTGTATATATTCCCCGACGCCCCATTCCTCCTATGTCCCCTGGGTATGACCACCAGGCACATAGAAATATTATTGAACAACCAACATCTCCGTCCCCTAATGGGTGTGCATACCCTTCTTGCAATGAAATGTCCCCAATGTCCCCGAACGATAACTTACTCGACAACTTGACTATCTTCTTCATAGATCTCATTTCTAGGTCTAGCGACTCCCTACCGAACAAAACTCTTGCCAACCTGACCCAACTCATTAAACTTTTGCCCAACAATGGCTCACACTGTGTTACAGTGGAACAGCAGGAGCATCAAGAATAAAAAACAGGATATACTTTGGCTAATTAACTCTTATAAGCCAACAATTCTTGCCATCCAGGAAACATGGCTGACTCCTGGCTCTCGTTTTCGGGTTCCGGGTTACGCCTGTTTCCGGGATGACAGGTCTGATGGCAGAGCTGGAGTAGCCATTTTGGTCTCCAGCAAATGTACATATTCTGTATATACACTTCCTGTACATAGTAGTTATTTTAATATTGTGGCTGTCCATATCTTAGATACCATATTTATGTCTGTGTATGTCCCTCACCCTAATCCCTCCATCTTCTCTGAACTTTCCTCCATTTTCTCTTCCATTCCTTCCCCTATGGTTGTGTTGGGTGATTTTAACACTCATCATATATCTTGGGGCTCCCATTCCAATGATCCTAATTCGTCTTTCTTGATTGATTTACTGGATGACAACAATCTAGTTGTCCTCAATGATGGATCTCCTACTCGTCGGGTTTCTCCTCTGCAGAACCCGAGGAGTGTGGTGGATCTGTCATTATGCTCCCCTTCTCTTTCTCCTTCATGTTCCTGGGCAGTTCTTCCTAACTCTTATGGTAGTGATCATTTTCCAATTCTAACTACAATAACATACAGACAGACTAGACAGACATTAGCATCCCCCTCCCCTCGACTTAAATTTAAAACTTCTAATGCAAATTGGTCTCAATTTGCAGACATAACGGATTCTGAAATGAGCCTCTTCCTACCTCTCCATACTAATGACACATTCTCGTCATATCAAAATTTAAAAAATGTCCTTCTGTCGGCTGCGGATAGGACCATTCCTTTGAAATCTACGGGTAGTCGGAAAACTCTTTACCCTCCCTGGTGGGACTCAGAGTGCACTGGGGCCTGTAAGCGCCGCAAAGATGCGGAAAATTTATTTTCTAGGGCTATGACCCTAGAAAACTACTTAAATTATAAAAAAGTGGCAGCTGAGGTTAGACTCTTATTATCTGAAAAAATGAAAAATGGTTGGCGCCAGTTTTGTCTAAGTCTTTCACCTCTATCCCGTCCGTCACTAGTTTGGAAGAACATTAAAAGGTTCCGAGGCTCCTTAGCAAGTGATTACCATCCGTCCAATGACCCATCAGTGTGGATACACGCTTTTTCTCAAAGGTTGGCGCCCCCGTCGGTTCCAGCTTTTGATGAGTGCCAAAATTATGTATCTTCTGGTCCCTCTTCCAATTACTTAGATAGTCCCTTTTCCCCGGAGGAATTTCGATTGGTTATGAGCTCATTAAAGGATACCGCTCCAGGCAGTGATGGGTTACCATATTCCTTTATAGTGAACAGTGGCCCCATTACTCAAGAAGTATGCCTGAATGTCCTAAATGACATTTTCCAGTCTGAGATTCCCCCGGAGGAATGGCGAACACAGATCATTTTACCTATACTAAAACCGGGAAAACTTAACAATGATCCGTCTAGTTATAGGCCCATCGCCCTTTCTATCACTTTGGCAAAAATTTTGGAACATTTGATTAAAAATAGATTGGAATGGCTGATGGAGAACAAAGGCATTTTATCCAAAACACAGTTCGGTTTTCGGAAAGGCTATGGCACTATGGACGGTCTCGGGACCTTCGTAACTGACATACGCATAGCCTTTTCGAAAGGGGAACATGTGGTAGGTGTGTTTCTTGACATATCATCGGCATACGACAATGTTCTTCTTCCGGTGCTCAGGCAAAAATTGCATAATCTGAGTGTCCCAGTGAGGATGATCAACTATATTATTAATTCCCTCTCCTGTCGATCCGTGGTAGTTTCGACTCAAAATTGTACCCTTTCTCCCCGATTAATTTACAAAGGCCTCCCCCAAGGTTCCCCACTAAGTCCTCTCCTTTATGATATCTACACCCACGATTTAGATTTATCCGTAAATAGTTTTTGTGAGGTCTTACAGTATGCCGATGATCTGACATTGTACATTGCCCCAAAGGATATTTCCGAATGCTCTGCTCGCCTTAACTCTGCTATTGGTTACCTAACTGAATGGATGGACCGACATGGCTTAGATATTTCGGTTTCGAAAAGTTCCGTAGTTGTATTTTCTCGATCCAAAATTTTACCTGTTGTCAGCATCCAATATAATGAACAAGTTTTCCCGGTTAAGGATAGGGTTAAATTTTTAGGAGTCTATCTTGATTCTAGGATGACTGGCGCCTACCAAATTAGTTACATCTCTCAAAAATGCGAGAGAAATATTAATATCCTACGGTCGGTCAGTGGTGTATGGTGGGGCTCTCACCCATATACCCAAAAATTACTATACAATGCTCTTATCCGCAGTCACATTGATTATGGATCCTTTTTAATGGAACCTTGTAACAAGGTTCCATTAAAAGATCTGGACAAAATCCAATCCAAGTCTCTAAGGATCATAGTAGGGGCAATGAAATCTTCTCCAATCAATGCCCTGCAGGTTGAATGTGTCGACCCTCCACTTAACATTAGGCGGCAGTACCTCTCAGATAGGTTTCTTTTTAAGGCATTTCAGAATTCTTACCACCCACTTATAGGCAAATTATACATATTATCCCAATTAACCTCAACATCCAATTATTGGCGGCATAAAGATCTCCCCTGTCTCTTGGTCAGCTACCGTAAGTTAACCCAACTTCCTTGTCCAATTGTTCAGTGCAGGCTCAACCCTCTTTTTTCCACCCCATATGAAGCACTGACATTTTCCCCAAATATTATCCTTAACCTCCCTATTGATAAAGGTTCCTCTCTAGCAAACACTCAGTTTCAACAAATTATTAATGAGCATTTTAGGGATTGGCTGCTCATTTTTACGGATGCATCCAAACTTTCGGTGGATGGTTGTGTTGGAGCGGCTGTCTGGATTCCGAGGGTTAATGTGATTTTGAACTTCAAATTGCCTCCTTCTTCCTCTGTATTTACAGGCGAGGCACTCGCCATCTTTGAGGCCATCTCATTTATTGAGTCTCACGGCCTTAACAAGTCACTTATCCTTTCGGACTCCAGAAGTGTTTTAGAGGGTATTTCAGCCAACCAGTTCCGCTCTAAGTCTGGATTCCCATTAATTCTGGAGATAAGACGGCTTCTTCTTAGGTGCCATGTCCAAAATATCCATGTTGTGTTAGCATGGATACCTAGCCACAGCGGAATTACTGGCAATGAGAGTGTAGATGCCTATGCTAAAGACGCCATAACATCAGGTGGACTCAGTCACTATAAACTCTATTGCCAGGACTTAATTCCTATAGCCAAAAAACATTTAATTATCAGGTGGAACACTGAATGGGCCAGTTCAAGTAATACTAAAGGCAAACACTACTTTGATATTCAAGGTAGTGTACCAGTTAGACCGTGGTTTTTTAAATACTTACAGTGTAGCAAACCAGTATGCTCAACAGTTTGCCGAGTTAGACTTGGTCACTGTTGCTCACCTGTTTTCCTTGCAAAGATCAGGGTCAAGGATAATTCTCTTTGCGAGTGTGGCCTAGACGAGGGTACCTTAGATCATATTTTTTTCTGTTGCCCAAGAAACCAGTCCTCCCTTTATGACTCTCTTCCTACCTCGATTCCTCGCCCTATTAATTTTAAATCTGTATTAAGTTTTGTAAATACTCCCTTTATTGAAATATTATGTACATATATTCATTCTAATAATATAAAATTGTGACGTTTTTTTTTTACTAACACTTGTATTGTTTTGTGTTTGTTTTAGATTATTCAACAGCTTTGTAAATTAATTGATTAAACCCTTGTTGTTTCACCTGACCTGCAATAGAGCAGAGTCTACTCAAAGCCACTCTGACATTGGCAACTCACTGAGGCCGCCATAACTAAAAGAAGAAGAAGAAGAAGAAGAAGAAAATAAAAACTATTAGCTACAATTATTAGAAGGTACAATTTACAAACTTATCACATTACCTTCAATGGTCTTATATATCGAACTCGATAAAGTTTTTTATACTATGCTTTAAACTATGGCATAACTGTATAGTTATAACAGCCAGCCATGCCCTACATTGCAATCAGAAGCACAAACAAGCTCAAGCAATAGAAAGCTCTATTTCTTAATATAGTCAGTAACTATGCAAAGCAAGGAATAAAAAAACAAAAAAACATTTTACAATACAAATTACAAATCCAAGCAATTTATGGACAAAGAACCAAAAATAATAAATAAATTAAGTAATAAATGAATAAATAAAGAAAAGAGACATGTACAGCATAAAGCAAAAAGCATGAGCATATATTATTATAGATCTAGTTCTGAAGGTAAGTATTCAATACAAATTAAAAGCAATAATCAGCTGTTAATAACATAGTCTGAAATCTACTTAGCTTTGACATTTCTTTTTATCCTAGGTGCCTGTCGCAATGCATTTACCTCAGTCTTGGAAGTTGACGCGGCAGGTTGGCTAGTTCCTGGTGAAGAAGTCGGACATTTTATGGCATCAAGGTCAACCATGCTGCGCACACGGTGTCTGGAGCCATCAGGTCCAATTACCAGAATAGTGCCGCTACTTGTCCAACATTTAGACAGACCATAGCGTTGACGAGCAGCTAAAAAGACGTTGTGTCGTTTTCTCGTCAAGAATTCAGAGATAGTTATACCTGTTTGTTTTAAATTTGTCTTAGAGCTCCAAATCCTTGAACGGACAGCCACATCATGGAACTTAACCACAATTGGTCTGGGCTTCTCCTTGTTTTGACGGCCCAGTCTACTGCAGTATTTAATGCAAGATTCAGCCACATCTGATACACGAAGTTGGGAACTTATTATATTAGACACGGAAGCACGCAGGTCACTACTACTCTCGGGAACACCATGAAACAAAAGAATTTTCTTCCTTCCTCTCATCTCCATCTGGTCATTAAGGTCTGACAGCATTTGCACTTGAGCTTGTAGTGATTGCAAAGCATTAACAACAAATGTTTTGAAAGTGTTGAACTCACGGGTTAGCTTTGCAGAAGGACTTTCACTGTGCTCAGATGCAGCCGCAGACTGCAGATCCTGCTGGAAGGTCGCCATCCGCGAATTGAACAATTGAGTCATCTCATCAATGGACTGTTTTAGTGACTCCATAGTTGCAATCAGAAGTGTATTTGAGATTATCTAGCTTTTAAGGATCAAATTCTGGAAGTTTAATCATACTCGTACTCGTCGGTATTTTTATGGCTTCAATCAAGTTCAACATGTTGTTATTTTGTAGCTCAAGAATTTTCTGAATTAAATCTTGATTGCCAGGTTGCATGTTTCTGCCTTTTGTTTGTGCTCGAAGTGATCCCACTTCTGATAACGGAGACTCCTATAGCATAGGGCTCGGTGGGCTTGACTCTTCTCTAACAGACATACTTTGTGGGTAGCTTCGAGCATCAATAAATAGGCAGACGTATATCTTCAACGCGTTTAATTATTTACAAGATCACAATTAAACTATGTACAACAATAATTATTATAGCAATCGATAATCAAACACAGTAGGAAATGCAAACGAACAGACATATCCGCTCGGTACGGGCTCTACCAGTTGATTCCCCGACCATACTACGGCCATGTCCAAGCTCGACTCCCTGTGACGTCACGCTTGCGTTCGTGCATGTTCCGACACGCTTTTGTTCCATTCTTTTGTTCTGTTCATTCCAACACGGGTTTGCTCCATTCTCCGACATATTTATGAAGTAGCTTTATTCGTACGAACAAATCTCTCATTATTCAAGCGATTTAATACTAAAAGGCTAGATTATAAATTGTGTTGTATTAAACCTAAAACTACTCTAGTAAGAAAGAGCATTTTTGGCATGACAACTAAAATCTAAACAGATAAATAAAATTGAAGTGTCTGTTTGTAACTTCAAATGAACACCTTTTCACATAGTGAATCTGAAAATATATTCGGTACTTACAATAAAATATCAATTTTTAAAATTTTTGTCTGTCCGTCTGTCTGTCTGTCTGTTGGTCTGTCTGTCTGTTTGTTCCGGCTAATCTCTGAAACGGCTGGACCAATTTTCACGGGACTTTCACTGGTAGATAGCTGATGTTATAATGTCTAACACAGGCTACTTTTATTTATTTTAGGCTTAGGGTAAAATAGGGTTCCGCTTCCGTTAGTTCTGCGCAAACGAAGTTGCGGGCGTCAGCTAGTATATAATAAATTACCACGGTATCTTATAGAAGTATACAGTACCTATTCAAAATTTTAAAAATGAGTTAAAAAAATATCTAATAGAAAAATGCTTTTTCATGATCGACATCGATGATCTCTTTCGTGAATAATTAACTTCTTAAATTTTTAATTATTATTTATTGACATATAATATCCTATAAAAACTTTGGTAATTTTAATTTATTAACTTAATTATGTATTTATGAATTTAGTAAGGAGACCATAATATTATTATAAATATGACTTTGCACGCCACTCGAATGGCAGAATGTACAAAAACAGTGTTATTTTCTTTAAGATCTTTTGTAACTACATTCATACAAATAAATGAATTGAATTTAATTAATAAATAATAAATATATCTATTAAAATTTCCTTTTTTCATTTATCTTTCCACGTAGGTACCCCAACTCAAGGGAGAAATGCATAAAGACATAAAAAGTCTATACGTCTACTGTTTATATATTTACCAGCTGTATCCAAGGGAAAAGTATCCTATGTTTTAACCCAGAGCTTAAACTACTGCCATACCAAATTTCATTGAAATCTGGTCAATAGTTTTCGCGTGAAGGAGTAACAAACATCCATCCATACATCCAGCCATCCGCACGAACTTTCATGTTTATAATAGTAGTAGGATATAGAACTGACAAGTCGATTAGACGATAGCCTGCATAGTGTGTGGGTGTATAGTTCAAGAGACTAGCTCCCCCAACATACTTCTGTTTGTTGTAGACAATACTGCATAAATTCGTTTTTGATGGACTGATAATAATTTATAAATCACAAAGGTGCATAGATCATTACGCATAAATCTTCCACTTTAATCATTCTATCTATTGGCTGCAAGCTGCATTTAAATTCATTTAGTAGTTTAAAAGATCTAAGCAAACATAAAGCGGAATAAAAGACTTCATTTTATGCTATGAAAAGATTAACATTTTCATCATCATTTTGATTTTTATCGACACAAAATGCCGACAATGTCATGGGATACTCATCCCAACTTACCTGTCCGGTAGTTGTGGTATAGTATACGGGTACGCGACCCCGGCTTCCCAAGCTATTACTGTCCTATCTCTTGCCCTCCTGGGCGGTAATATCCTACATTTCCTATTTCCCACTCTAACTTACCAATCTTCTTTTCCAAACCACCTATCCTTCCCTTTCCCTATTCCTACCCTCTCCGCCAATCCGTGGGGACGCAATGGATAATTCATAAAAATAATTTAATTATCCAAAATGGCGGCGATGTGGTTCGCCACCCATCACGTCTCGTTCTCGCGGAGGCGAAAAGTGGCCCATGGAGAGCCGCTTCGCTACGTTGAATGTAAGAGGAGGAATTGATGGTAAGAATGAAAGTGGACGAAGTGAAACAAGTATGTAAGGATCGTAGCAAGTGGAATGAAGTGGTCTCTGCCTACCCCTACGGGAAAGAGGCGTGATTATATGTATGTATGTATGTAAATGCCGACTAGGGACTTTACTGGCGGACGGGAATATATTTACATATGAAGTTGCTGATAAATACGAGCAATGCAACTTGTAACCAACTTCAGACAGCTGATCTGTCTGAAGTTGGTTACATATGTTCAAAACCTGTAACCGTCTACAAAAATTGTAAGTAACGAACAACTAGATATCTCTTTCTTTCTCATTGGCATGTGTCATATAGGGGGATAAGGTACGATATATAATGTTCCTCTTGCTAATAGCCTTTACTCTTTATACTCTATGAGTTATGCAATATACAATTGTATTTAAAACATAATATTCTTTATTCACACACACACACACACATAAAATATATACAAACATTATTAATACATAATAATAGAGTATTATTATTATTGTATACCTAATTGTTAGAATTGTATTATCTATCATCTTAATTGTATTACTTGTCTTGTTAACTTGATTTTGTTAAAAGGAACTAATTATAATAGAGTATTATTATTGTGTAATTGTTAGAATTGTATTAGTTAATATTGTTTCTATAATAAGACTGATAAGCTTAAATTGTTAACTTGATTTTGTTAAAGGGAAGAGGTGTAGCGTACTAGATCCTTGTTACTACAATATAATCTGTGGTATGACTTAATAAAGGCGGCAACCCAGTGCGAGCGGTGTCGGAGTGGCAACACTGTTGGAGGTCATTCGGATCACTTGAATGGCAGACACTGTGAGCACTGGACGTCGGAATGTAAAAAGTGTATTTTATTCAACCAAGACATTATAGCATAATTACAAGGACACCACATATGCAAAGGATTTGCTGCCTAACACTAATTTACAGCGATTTATGTTCCATTTAGGAAATCTACGAGGCCGTTCATCGATCTTTATGTTTGACATTGTAGTCTTGCGGAACTTTAAAGTACATATCGTAGCTGTTTGGTTTTTCGTCTGATAAAATCATGATGGGTATATTCAAATGACCTCTAACTGCAAACTTCTTTTGACATACATCACAGCAGTATGGTTTTTCACTTAAATGAATTCTGATGTGTATATTCAACTGACATCTAACATACATAATTTTTCGCCTTTATGAGTTCTGGTGTGTTTATTCAAATTACGACTATCTGCAAACTTCTTTTGACATATATCGCAGCTGTATGGTTTTTCGCCTATATGAGTTCTGATGTGTTTATTCAAATGATGTCTACGTGCAAACTTCTTTTGACATACATCGCAGCTGTATGGTTTTTCACTTAAATGAATTCTGATGTGTACAGTCAAATAACTTCTATCTGCAAACTTCTTTGGACATATATCGCAGCTGTATGGTTTTTCGCCTGTATGAGTTCTGGTGTGTACAGTCAAATTACCTCTAACTGCAAACTTCTTTTGACATACATCGCAGCTGTATGGTGTTTCACCCCTATGAGTTCGGGTGTGTTCATTCAAGTGACCTCTATCTGCGAACTTCTTTTGACATACATCACAGCAGTATGGTTTTTCACTTAAATGAATTCTGATGTGTATATTCAACTGACATCTATGTGCAAACTTTATTTGACATATGTCGCAGCTGTATGGTTTTTCACCTGTATGAGTTCTGGTGTGTACAGTCAAATTACCTCTAACTGCAAACTTCTTTTGACATATATCGCAGCTGTATGGTTTTTCGCCTGTATGAGTTCTGGTGTGTACAGTCAAATTACCTCTAACTGCAAACTTCTTTTGACATACATCGCAGCTGTATGGTGTTTCACCCCTATGAGTTCGGGTGTGTTCATTCAAGTGACCTCTATTTGCAAACTTCTTTTGACATATATCGCAGCTGTGTTTTTGTTCAAAGCAGGTGTGTTTATTCAAATTACCTTTATCTGCAAACTTCTTTTGACATATATCGCAGCTGTATGGTTTTTCGCCTGTATGAGTTCTGATGTGTACATTCAAGTGACCTCTATCTGCGAACTTCTTTTGACATACATCACAGCTGTATGGTTTTTCACTTAAATGAATTCTGATGTGTATATTCAACTGACATCTATGTGCAAACTTCTTTTGACATATATCGCAGCTGTATGGTTTTTCGCCTGTATGAGTTCTGATGTGTACATTCAAGTGACCTCTATCTGCGAACTTCTTTTGACATACATCACAGCTGTATGGTTTTTCACTTAAATGAATTCTGATGTGTATATTCAACTGACATCTATGTGCAAATTTCTTTTGACATATATCGCAGCTGTATGGTTTTTCGCCTTATGAGTTCTGATGTGTTTATTCAAATGATGCCTACGTGCAAACTTCTTTTGACATACATCGCAGCTGTATGGTTTTTCACCTGTATGAGTTCTGGTGTGTACAGTCAAATTACTTCTAACTGCAAACTTCTTTTGACATATATCGCAGCTGTATGGTTTTTCGCCTGTATGAGTTCTGGTGTGTACAGTCAAATTACCTTTAACTGCAAACTTCTTTTGACATACATCGCAGCTGTATGGTGTTTCACCCCTATGAGTTCGGGTGTGTTCATTCAAGTGAAATCTATGTGCAAACTTCTTTTGACATATATCGCAGCTGTATGGTTTTTCACTTAAATGAATTCTGATGTGTCTATTCAAGTGACCTCTATCTGCGAACTTCTTTTGACATACATCACAGCAGTATGGTTTTTCACTTAAATGAATTCTGATGTGTATATTCAACTGACATCTATGTGCAAACTTTTTTTGACATATGTCGCAGCTGTATGGTTTTTCACCTGTATGAGTTCTGGTGTGTACAGTCAAATTACCTCTAACTGCAAACTTCTTTTGACATATATCGCAGCTGTATGGTTTTTCGCCTTTATGAGTTCTGATGTGTACATTCAACTGATCTCTATTTGCAAACTTCTTTTGACATATATCGCAGCTGTATGGTTTTTCGCCTATATGAGTTCTAATGTGTACATTCAAGTAACCTTTATCTGCAAACTTCTTTTGACATATATCGCAGCTGTATGGTTTTTGCCCTGTATGAGTTCTGATGTGTACATTCAAATAACTTCTATGTGAAAACTTCTTTTGACATATATCACAGCTGTATGGTTTTTCGCCTGTATGAGTTCTGGTGTGTTCATTCAAATTACTTCTATGTGAAAACTTCTTTTGACATGTATCGCAGGTGTATGGTTTTTCACTTGTATGAGTTCGGGTGTGTTTATTCAAATTACCTTTATCTGCAAACTTCTTTTGACATATATCGCAGCTGTATGGTTTTTCGCCTGTATGAGTTCTGATGTGTACATTCAAGTGACCTCTATCTGCGAACTTCTTTTGACATACATCACAGCTGTATGGTTTTTCACTTAAATGAATTCTGATGTGTCTATTCAACTGACCTTTATCTACAAACTTCTTTTGACATATATCGCAGCTGTATGGTTTTTCGCCTGTATGAGTTCTGATGTGTACATTCAAGTGACCTCTATCTGCGAACTTCTTTTGACATACATCACAGCTGTATGGTTTTTCACTTAAATGAATTCTGATGTGTATATTCAACTGACATCTATGTGCAAACTTCTTTTGACATATATCGCAGCTGTATGGTTTTTCGCCTATATGAGTTCTGATGTGTACATTCAAGTGACCTCTATCTCCGAACTTCTTTTGACATACATCACAGCTGTATGGTTTACTTAAATGAATTCTGATGTGTCTATTCAACTGACCCTTATCTACAAACTTCTTTTGACATATATCGCAGCTGTATGGTTTTTCGCCTGTATGAGTTCTGATGTGTACATTCAAGTGACCTCTATCTGCGAACTTCTTTTGACATACATCACAGCTGTATGGTTTTTCACTTAAATGAATTCTGATGTGTCTATTCAACTGACCCTTATCTACAAACTTTTTTTGACATATATCGCAGCTGTATGGTTTTTCACCTGTATGAGTTCTGGTGTGTACAGTCAAATTACCTCTAACTGCAAACTTCTTTTGACATATATCGCAGCTGTATGGTTTTTCGCCTGTATGAGTTCTGATGTGTACATTCAACTGATCTCTATTTGCAAACTTCTTTTGACATATATCGCAGCTGTATAGTTTGTCACCCATATGAGTCCTGATGTGCCGTATCAATCGGCTTTTGTATCTAAACCTCTTCGAACAAACGTCACAGCTGAGCCGTTTCCTGTAACAGCCGGACTGTGTCTCACTGGCGTGGTCTCGGCCCTCGCAGTCATTTGTGTTGTCTTGCTCGACGTCGCGTCCGTTACCTAAAACAACGTTCTGTTATTAGAATGTTGACCGTGTCGCAGTTAACGTTAGTAAGAGACATGAGTGTAACTGTGTGAAAAACGAAACTACGGCTTGTTTTGTTACATCTACATATTTCATTAGTCCTAACTCCTAAATTATGAAATAAATGAAGTACCTATATGACCAACCCACTGAAAAACTAAATTATAATTTAAAATATGCAAAAAAAGAAAGTGTGTCAGCTCCCACGTTTTTTTTTCCAAAGACTCGCAGTTAAAACTGTTCCAACCGCGATGACAGTTCATCGGATGATAGTACCTTACTCTGAGTGGTCGCAAATCGCGATACGTCACAAGGCTCTCTATTCAAGATGCAATCGATAATTTCGACGGCGAACTTCTAAAACAAAAATGTATAGAATTTGACACAAGTCATCGTTACATGACACGTCGCTTGCGATGCCTCATGTCAAATCCCATACATTATGTTTTCCAACTTTGCCGTGGAAATTATCGAATTCATATTGACTAAAGACCCTGATTCGACAAAGCGCGGGACTAGCCGCTACGAGTCACATTTTGCCGTGTGATGCTGCAAAGGCACAGTGAAGATCCCCAATTCCTAGACAAAATTCTATGGTCGGATGAAACAACATGCAAGAAAGATGGGTATTTAAATCTTCACAACCTACATAGTTGGAGTAATGAAAATCCGCACTTGATGAGACAAGACAAATCCCAATATCAATTCAAGGTTAACCTATGGACCGGCATATTAAATGGAAAAGTAACTGGGCCCTTTGAGTTACAAGGAAACTTAGATGGCAATAGTTATTTAAACTTTTTACAAAATGACTTGCAAGAATTGTTAGACGACGTGCCCTCAAGTGATCTCCAAAACATGTGGTTCCAAAATGATGGTTGCCCAGCACATTATGTCCGTCCTGTGCGAGAATATTTAAATCAAGAGTATCCAGGGCGTTGGATCGGGCGTCCTATCTTATGGCCACCCCGTTCACCCGATTTGAACCCCCTGGACTTCTTCTATTGGGGTTGTCTTAAAGTCAGGGTCTTCTCAAAACCCATTGCGACATTGGACGAGCTTCGTCGAAATATCACTCAGGCTGCTGATTACATTAATAGCAGTAGATATGCAAGACAAATAAAACGATCAGTTTTAAGGCGATGTCGTGTATGTATTAATGCTGGTGGCAAACATTTCAAACATTTGCTATAATGTTAATAACTTAATAAATTACACGTGACACTGTTTGTACCATTTGTTTTGAAATATTAAACATTTTTCAAGAACTAATACTTTTATTACACCCGACCGTCATTTGGCCCCTGTTAAGAAATAATAGGCACATATTTTTTTATAACTTGTTTTCCTAGAGTATTATACCATTTTGGAATGTTGGTTAGTTGCGTCAATTTAAGAAAAAAACTTGCCATACTAGTGTTCATACTTTTTTTTTACACCACGATAAGTTAAAGTTGGTTAAAAGTAAAAGTCTTCAAAACATTTAGGGAATAAAATAAGTTTCATTAATTTTCGTGATAAAACAAGAGTTATTCTGTTTTTTTTTAAGAATTGTGCTATTCAGGTTGCCTACAAAAAAAAAGAAACAAATATTTAAAAAAAAACGTACGTTCAAGCTCTTTTCATTCTTCTTAAAGTATAATCAGCAATATCCTTAAGCGTGACATCTCAAAAATACTTTTAGTATGCAATAATTAATAAAATTTTCGTCAAATCGGAAAAAATCACACATATGACGCAAAAAACCCTTCTCTCTTCGACAACGCCTGAAGTGAAGATCGCGCGAGGCGAGGCACCAATTTCTCCGTCCTATGAACACAAGGTGCATTTTAACATGGAGCTTACATCAAATAAGACGTACGATTCTGTATATCCGAAATTAAGCCAGATACAAATATTCTGAAAATGTCAGACTGTAGATCTTTGACTCCTTATTTCATTTATCCAAAAAACGCACTTTTGCTCTATGATCACATCGGACTTTGTTCTACGCATAGGTCGATATGCTTGTGTTACTTTAGAAAAGTCAAACTTACTATATATGTCCATATGAATTTCAAGAAGTTTCCTCGATTTCTCATGGATCCCATCTTCAGGTATTCACTTTAGTTACTAAAGGACCAATTTCGAATTATACCCCTTACAACGACAAAAGAATTTTGGAAATAGGTCCACACACTGCAGAGTAATGTTCAAAGATATCCGTGTCGGTGTAAAATACTATGAGGAAGGTACCCTCATAGTATTTTACACCTACACGGACCATCCATCATAATTGATGAATGAAGTAAAATCGTTTCTGTACTTTGTCGATTACTTTCTTTGTAAAAAATAATAGAGTAAACACAAACAAAAACTGATTTTTTTCTGACATGACTGACACCATTAATGCCGGCAGAAGTGTTACTATTGCTATTTATGGATTAGAACTTATCATGTAACGTAGTTACATTTTATTTAATTAAATTTCGTAAAAACGATACACCCAACGCCATCTATGGTATGTGGTGGTAACTACGGCTATGGGTTCAAGTCGACATTCCCAACGCCATCTATGGTATATGGTGGTAACTACGGTTATGGATTCAGTAGTTATCGACTTATCGATTTGAATCTAATTCTTTTTAAATCTAAACATCATAATCTTTTTTTAAACAACTTAAATACACCAGTTTTGCGTTATTAGGTTATCATTCTAAATAACTCAATATATTTCTACTGTGGCAAAAAGTCTTAGCTGTGTAGTCAATGTAATTTAAAAAAATATATTTCTTTGGTCGGGTATATAAGCCTGACGCGCGATTGACATAGCCTTTTTTCTGTGTCTAATTATTGGACATTTCAGAATATTATTAGATAGTGGTTTCTTTAAAATCCCACGTTCTTTTATAAGTAATTTATTCCCGTCTTAAGGTGAGATATGTGTATATTTGTGTCGTGTAACTCCTATAATTGTGTAGTTTTCGCTTTCATAATGTTATATTGTTCTTTTCCAAATTGATTTTACATCAAATTGTAGGTAATTGTCAAAATTGATTTTGTGGAACACGTGGAGGTTCCCCGTTTAATAATTAGATGCTAATATCATGGTGGGCCTGTTTTATCAACACGCATTCTTGTAATTTCGCCTAGTTTTATATTTTTTATGTTTATGCGTGTTGTAAATTTTAAGCTGTCAAACTTCTTTTACATCATTTAAGTTTGCTTTGTAAACCTTTTATTTTTTAAAACGTACGCTTAATACCTATTTTTATAAAACTGTAAGGGACCCATGGCCCTGATTTCGAGGATTCGGGATCAAGGCCACGGTGCCTGAAGCAAGCTCTGCATATGTGGACCTACCGTTCCAGGGTTCTAAGTTCCGGCTGGAAAAGTTCCCGCTTGGACTACAACCGATCCGGCCAGATACCATTGTTCCGGTCTGGACAATCTCAAGCCACACAACATACCGAGGACTGTCGGTCAGATCTTGGCCCTTGGAGTCGACGGACCCTCGTCACCGGACCTCGCAGACCGTGGGATACGGGCCTGTTCCTGACTGCCTTCGACCAGCTAAGCTAAGAGCCAATTATTCTCATACTCACCTCCACCGCCCAGGGCTGAACCAGACGTTGCCGGCTAATCGACCCACGCCCCTATCTAGTCATTTTAAATTTTAAATATATGTATTAATTTGTTACCGTAGTGTTTCCTTTTTAACTACACCCGTAACAACTGGCGCCCAAACGTGTTTAGTCTGGTTCAGCATTGGATTGGTTTCAGGGTCTGTGGTCTCAGGTCTGTGTTTGTAAGTGTGTTTGTCCCGTTATATATATCCAACTCTCACAGTATATATTCCCCATTTAAGGCTGGGAGTAAGAATGTCCTTAAGCCGCCTGTAACCGGCACGTGTAAGAGGCAGGTATAGTTACAAGCACACACCCGCTATATATATATACATATATATATATATATATACTTTTTTTTTTTTTTTTTACATACCCTCGGTAATTTTTTTTTCTCTCTCAGCGGACACAATATTAAATTTATAAAAGTATTACATTTATTCCTTATTAAATATATCCTGTTCTGCCATTTGGCAGGGCAAATATTGTATTTATTATATTAATACTATTATTTTTATAAAATATTTATATCTTAACTCATTTTACATACACACACTCACTCACACTTACACTATACATTTAAACACAGCAACATCATCTTCAATGATGTTTATGTGATTTTGGCCTTAACCTTTTAATTTTATTTAACTTTTTAATTTAACTTTTAATTCTTGTTTAACATAAATAATTATAACCTTAAATTCTTAATATATTCAAAATTATTTGCTATAAACTTATAATTTTACTTGTAGACTCAAATTTCACTTTTAACTTTAACTTACTTTTAGGGTTGGATATACTTAGGTAGTTATTAGTACCTTATTATCTTGGTGTAGCGTTTACATATTGTAATAAACTCTATACTGCTTCTCTTTTTTGTAGACTGTATACTTAGTACTGCATTGTCTGTAGAACTCATTTTGTAGTTAGTTCTTATATCTTACTGATTTGTAAATCATATACTTTTTTTGTATTTTTTTTGGAGAATACATCTGATTATTTTTGTATTTTCTCGACACAGATATACTCACCTTTAAGATTGTGGAAAAAATTTCTTGAATTTTATTGGTAATTTAACTTTTAAAATAGAATTTAACTTTTGATAAACCCGCTAATTGACTTATACTGAGAAAAACTTAATTTCTTTTTTTTAAACTCAAATTTATTTAGTAACTTAACTTAATAAACATTACAGTTGACTACTCACCTAACCTACTTTGGAAAAACTTTACTTTCTTTTCAAATTTTAAACTTTTTTTTTTCAAATCTTAACTTTTTTCAAAAAAGTTTTTTTTTTAATATGCCTGGAAAAATAAAATTTATTTCTCTTCAAAAGGCAGAATTGGAATATGAGGTCTTAGTTAGGAATGAAATACCAGCTTCTACCGTTGTGGAATTAAGAAAACAAATACTAAAATTAGTTGAGCTTTACCCGTCGGAGGACATCTTAGACTCCTGTCTTCCCGTAAAAGATGATTTGTTAGGAATTGAGGAAACCCTGACAAAAGTTAAATCACAGTTGGATTCTCACTCTGACGGTAACTCGTTGCTTAGAGCTGAAAATAACTTAAACCACATCGAGTATAGAATTAATAGAATTTCATCCGATAATATTGAACCTTTTGCCGAACAATATAATTCTTGTTTACAAAAACTTCAAAATTATTTAGGTTTATTACACCAATTGAAGGGGTCTAGTAGTAATTCTGTGTTGCCAGCTCCTGCTGCAGCACCTATACCTCCTTTAAATATTACGGTACAGTGTGAAAAAAATAATTTGGCTGATTTACATAAAATTAAGTTTGATGGCAAGTCTTGTGTCCGCGCGTTTATAACCAGGGTGAATGAGTATTGCACACAGCATAACATTAGTGATTCAAAGATTCTTTCTCATGCTTTTGACCTTTTTACTGGTGATGCTTTACACTGGTACAGAAGCATTCATCAAAATATTAAGAGTTGGTCGGAACTTTTAAATCTTTTATATAGTGACTTCGACAAACCGAGTTTTGATTATAGGTTCATGTCAGAGATTCGTAATAGGACTCAGGGCGAAAAGGAGACCATTACCATTTACGTTGCTATTATGGAAGGAATGTTCAACCGTCTTGTTAAGCCTGTCCCAGAGAGTGAGAAAATAGAAATCTTATTACATAACATTAAACCTTGCTATGCAAACATCTTAGCTTCTTCACCTACGGTTGTCACTATTGAGCAACTTAAGTCTCTTTGCAAAAATTATGAGGACATTCAGTCTCGACTGACCTTATATCACGAACCGCCTAAGGTAACGTCGGATACCTTAGCGCCTGACTTAGCTTATAATTTTAATAAAGATAAATCTGATAACAAACAAAATTTTAATAAAACTTTTAGGCCTTTTCGTAATAATAATTTTTCCAGTAATAATAATTTTTCTAATAATAATTCTAATAATAATAATAACTTCGCTTATAAACAATCCCATAATCAGGTTAATAGTTTGCAAACAAATAATCCTAAATTTTGTTTACGTTGTAGGGTTAACTCGCACAGCTACTATGAGTGCACAGCTGATAAATCCAAGATATTTTGTTTCGGCTGCGGCAACCCTGGCGTACGAAGGCCAGACTGCACCCGCTGTCGTAGTAAACCTACTCATTCAAAAAACTAGTTATATCGGATCGTGTTATACCTAACCATACCGACCTTGAGGATCGGAAACAATGGGTTAAAACCGTAGGTACTTTTTTCAAATTCTATACAATTAATACGGTCCGATGTATTGATAACAATAATTTAGATTCTCGACCTTATGTCAATATACATATAGACTCTTTTAGCATGCGCGGTCTTTTAGACTCTGGTTCTTGCATTTCTTTGTTAGGTAATAATTCTCATTTAAATATTATTGAGTTAGGTTATCCTCTCAATAATGACGATAATAATATTTCAATTTTTGCTGCGGGCGGTCAATGTTTAAAGTCTATAGGCTATATAAATTTACCAATTCATTTTGAAGATCAATTTCATATTTTAAAAGTATACATAGTACCTCAGGTTACTTATGACCTCATTTTAGGTATTGACTTTTGGCGTATTTTCAAACTTTGTCCTAAATATTTAAATTCAATTAATTCTAGTACGGCTAGCGATCCAATCACTTCTCATCAGGTGACCCAGCCGGCTATTAACGGCTACGAACATTTAAGTTCGTCTGAGCGCTCAATAGCCGATGATATAATTAAACAATTTCGTTCTATTTCTTTTGAAGAGAAAGGTTTAGGTTTAACTTCACTTATTACTCATAAAATTGATACGGGCGATGCGTTACCTATACGTCAACGTTATTATAGGATGTCGCCGGAAAAACAACGTATTTTAGTTGAACAGGTTGACGAAATGTTGTCTATGGACGTCATCGAGCCGTGCCAATCTGCTTGGAGCTCTCCTGTATTGGTTGTGCCCAAGAAGAAAACAGGTGAATTTAGATTTTGTTTGGATAGTCGTAAATTAAATTCTGTAACTAAAAAAGACGCTTATAGTTTACCGTACATTTCCGAGATTTTGGACAGCTTACACGACGCTCGTTATTTAAGTACTATCGACCTTTCTAACAGCTTTTGGCAGACAGCTATTAACGAGTCTGATCGTGATAAGACTGCTTTTTATGTTCCTGGTCGCGGAATGTTTCGTTTTAAACGTATGGCTTTCGGTTTGACGAACGCACCTGCTACGCAGCAGCGTTTAGTAGATGCTTTATTTGGTAATTTTGGTCATAAAACTTTTTGCTATTTGGATGATATTGTTATTATTAGTGAGGATTTTAATGAACATGTAGCTACTCTTTTGAGGGTTCTTCAAGTCCTCAAAGAGGCAAATTTAACTGTTAAGTTTGAAAAGTGTAAATTTTTTCGGCCTCAACTTAAATATTTAGGATATTTAATCGACGGTAACGGTCTCCGTACTGATCCTGATAAGGTAGCCGCGATTGTAAATTTTCCCACGCCTACTTGTAGGAAAAGTGTTAAACGCTTTCTTGGCACTGCCACCTGGTACAGAAGGTTTGTGCCTAATTTCAGTACTCTGGCAGGCCCTTTAAATAAGTTGACATCTACACGTAAGAATGCCCCTCCTTTTGAGTGGACTTCAGAGGCGGACTCGGCGTTCAACAAACTGAAGGAGAGTTTGGTCTCCGCGCCAGTACTGCGCTGTCCCGACTACAATGAACCCTTCGAGGTTCATACGGATGCCAGTAGCTATGGTATTGGGGCCATGCTCACCCAGAAGTTCGAAGGGAAAGAACACCCTGTCGCATATATGAGTCGCTCCTTGACTAAACAGGAGAAAGTCTACGGGATTACTGAGCGTGAGACGTTAGCAGTTTTGGTTGCTTTAGAACACTGGCGTTGTTACCTTGAGAACGGTAAAAAGTTTACGGTTTATACCGATCACAGCGCGCTTAAGTGGTTCCTGTCTTTGTCCAACCCCACTGGTAGGTTAGCTCGCTGGTGTGTCAGACTATCCGAGTTTAATTTTGAAATTAAACATAGGAAGGGCTGTGACAACGTTATACCGGACGCTTTATCTCGTGCGGTTAACGTGAACGCAATTTGTAGTTGGACAAACTATACCGGCGCTGATACCTGGTATCTTAATATTTTTAACGGTTGCCATAATACGCCATCTTCTTTTCCAAATTTTACTATTAAAGACAGTAGATTATTTAGGCTTTCTAAAAATAAACATAATTTAACTTCTGAATTTTCTTGGAAAGAGGTAGTTCCTAAAGATTATCGTGAGGAAATTATTCGCGCTAACCATGATGAGCCCACTGCTGGTCACATGGGAATTTTTAAAACTTATAGGCGGCTCGCACTTAATTACTTTTGGCCTAATATGTATCGCGATGTCGTCACTTACATTTCTAAATGTTCTAAATGCCTACAATATAAGTCTCAAAATCATAAAGTTTTAGGTGAAATGGGTCGTCCTAAAGACTGTTCACGACCATTTCAAGTCATCTCGGTTGATATTATGGGACCTTTACCTACTACTAGAAAACGTAATAATTTTATTTTAGTTGTGACTTGTTGTTTTTCTAAATTTTGTCTTATTTTTCCTATGAAACGTGCTACATCCGATATTATAATTAAAATTTTAGAAGATAGTGTTTTCTTAGTGCACGGTGTTCCACAAACTATTTTAATGGATAACGGTCCTCAGTTCATTAGTAACGAGACCAATAGACTTTTCAAAAAATATAATATACCTAAAGTTCATTTAACACCGCGTTATACCCCCCAGGTGAATACGGTCGAACGCTACAATAGGACCATTATCACTTGTATTTCGACCTACGTAGAAGAAGACCATAGGTCATGGGATGTGCATATACCCGAAATACAATTCGCCATCAACAACTCGGTGAATGAGGCAACCGGCTTTACACCATCTTTCTTGGTGTATGGTAGGGAACTAGTGTCTTGCGGTACTCACTACTTAGATACAGATAGTATTAAAGACCTTGTGTTTTCGCCTCGTGACGCCTACGCGGAAAATTTAGGGTGTATGTCATCTATTTTCGATAGCGTTCAGATGCGTCTCTGGCAAGCTCATGTTAAGAGCACTGCTCAATATAATTTGAGACGTAAGCCTGCGGAATTTAACGTTGGTGATGTCGTTTTTAAGAGAACTTACTTTCTAAGTGATAAGGAGAAACATTTTAGCAAAAAGTTGGCTCCTAAATTTATAAAATGTAAAATTGTAGGTAAACGTTCTCCTTTAGTTTATGTCCTGCAAGACATGCAAGGTAAAGACCTTGGTGCCTGGCATTTGAAGGACCTTAAGCTTCCCATCTTATCAAAATAATGGGTCAGCTGTTGTAGGAAGGCTAGTAGTTTCGCGCTTTACTCAGACGCTGTTCGTTATCTTTTTATAATAACGATATAGCTAAGAACTTTAATATCTTAGACTGGTGTTGTTTTTTCCTTTTTATGGAATACAATACTCGTATGTTAGGGCGTCTCGGATCATTATGTTGTGTCCGAGTTGCAAAATGCAAGTCGATGTATGTATGTGATGTATGAATATAGTGTGAACGATGTATGAAAGGTTGTCGGTTGTTGCGCGTTGACACAAGACTAGCATTTAACTTCCACTGCCGTAATTTTTTCTTTAAACCTTCTTTTTTTAAGTTTTTTTTTTTTACCCCAACCAATGTTTTCTTTTCTTTTGTCTGTTTTGTAGTTGTTTCAGGATTTTTTCCTGGCAGCAGGCAAAAATCCTTCGGTAACAGGGGGGGATATGTAACGTAGTTACATTTTATTTAATTAAATTTCGTAAAAACGATACACCCAACGCCATCTATGGTATGTGGTGGTAACTACGGCTATGGGTTCAAGTCGACATTCCCAACGCCATCTATGGTATATGGTGGTAACTACGGTTATGGATTCAGTAGTTATCGACTTATCGATTTGAATCTAATTCTTTTTAAATCTAAACATCATAATCTTTTTTTAAACAACTTAAATACACCAGTTTTGCGTTATTAGGTTATCATTCTAAATAACTCAATATATTTCTACTGTGGCAAAAAGTCTTAGCTGTGTAGTCAATGTAATTTAAAAAAATATATTTCTTTGGTCGGGTATATAAGCCTGACGCGCGATTGACATAGCCTTTTTTCTGTGTCTAATTATTGGACATTTCAGAATATTATTAGATAGTGGTTTCTTTAAAATCCCACGTTCTTTTATAAGTAATTTATTCCCGTCTTAAGGTGAGATATGTGTATATTTGTGTCGTGTAACTCCTATAATTGTGTAGTTTTCGCTTTCATAATGTTATATTGTTCTTTTCCAAATTGATTTTACATCAAATTGTAGGTAATTGTCAAAATTGATTTTGTGGAACACGTGGAGGTTCCCCGTTTAATAATTAGATGCTAATATCATGGTGGGCCTGTTTTATCAACACGCATTCTTGTAATTTCGCCTAGTTTTATATTTTTTATGTTTATGCGTGTTGTAAATTTTAAGCTGTCAAACTTCTTTTACATCATTTAAGTTTGCTTTGTAAACCTTTTATTTTTTAAAACGTACGCTTAATACCTATTTTTATAAAACTGTAAGGGACCCATGGCCCTGATTTCGAGGATTCGGGATCAAGGCCACGGTGCCTGAAGCAAGCTCTGCATATGTGGACCTACCGTTCCAGGGTTCTAAGTTCCGGCTGGAAAAGTTCCCGCTTGGACTACAACCGATCCGGCCAGATACCATTGTTCCGGTCTGGACAATCTCAAGCCACACAACATACCGAGGACTGTCGGTCAGATCTTGGCCCTTGGAGTCGACGGACCCTCGTCACCGGACCTCGCAGACCGTGGGATACGGGCCTGTTCCTGACTGCCTTCGACCAGCTAAGCTAAGAGCCAATTATTCTCATACTCACCTCCACCGCCCAGGGCTGAACCAGACGTTGCCGGCTAATCGACCCACGCCCCTATCTAGTCATTTTAAATTTTAAATATATGTATTAATTTGTTACCGTAGTGTTTCCTTTTTAACTACACCCGTAACAATCAGTAGGGAATATGTTTTAACTCTACACCAACGCCATATAGGCAGTAGAAATACAGTCAATTTTGTATTTGATATAATATAAGGTCTCCGAAAATCAATTACGAAAACTTCAGGCACGTGATCCACTGCTTAAGTAAAGACGTTAAGGTAGAAAAATAATTGTCATACTCAAAGTGTAGTTACATTTTTATTAATTAAATTCGTTCAAATCGATACCCTCAACGCCATCTATGGTGTATTGAAATAACTTCGGTTATAGATTCAATATTTGATTTTACTCATACCAAATATTTATACAATTTAAACACAATAATCTTAATAAACTAATAAAAATACGGTAGTTTTGCATTATTAGGTAATAATACTTAATAACTCAAATATTTTATTTTATTTTCTTAACTTCCTTCAAATTGGCAAAAACTCTTAGGTGTGTAGTCAACTTTTAAAAAGTTGTGACAGGTCGGGTATATAACATCTCTCATCTGTCTCATCCTGGACATTTTTTTAAATTATTTGATCGTGGTTATTCCACATTATTATTCAAGTAATTCTAACCCCCGTATTTTCGGTGAGTTTATGTGTGCTGTGTGTCTATAAATGTGTAAATTTCTGATTCTCGCTTTAAGTATTCCAAATTACTGTAATATCAAGATATAAAATTGTAAATGTCAAAATTGTTTTTGTGGAATACGTGGTAGCGTTTCCCATTTAATTAACTAAATGCTAGAATCATTTTAAGCTTTTGTTTTGCCAACAAGCATTCTTGTAGTTTCACATTATCTCATCTAGTTACATAATTCCATATTTTGATTTCCATGTGTTGTTGTAAATTATAACCTGTCAAAATTTTGTACGTTAAAGCATCATGTAATTTTGCATTGCAAACTTTTAATTATTTTTAAATATTCGCTACCTTTCATAATTTGTGAGGGACCACGGCCCTGGTTTCGAGGCTACGGAAGCACGGCCGCGGCTCGAAAAACAAGCTCTGCATATCCGGATATATCATTCCAGGGTTCTAAGTTCCGGGTAATAAAGCTCCTGTTGGGCTACCTACGTTCCGGCCAGAGACTATTGTTCCGGTCTGGGAGCAACAAAACCAAGGAGTGTCGGTCTGATTTTCGTTCCGGCCTGTGGCAGCTGACGGACCCTCTACACCGGACTGCGGACTGTTGGAGACGGACCTCCTGACAAGCTAAGTGCCGTGTGCCAAACTGCCCCTAAGTCTCCTAAGTCCCTATCACCAAAGGCTGAACCAGACTTCTTCGGCTAGACAACCCGCGACCCCCTCTCTCGAGTCACCTTATTTTTTATTATAATAAATTATTGTTACGGTAAATTTTTGTCTTTTTTTAATTACCCCCGTAACAAAAGTAAAAAAATCATCTAACGTATGGGCGACTCTCCGCTAAACGCAACCTCGCCCATATAAAGACAAAATTTCTTTTTCGAGTATGACAATTATTTTTCTTCATCTGTGTATATACAATACTTAATACAAGTATTTACAATACTTAACTGTAGCTTGGCGCGTCTTCAATTATGCATTCGATTATTTATTTTAAACGTTATTAATATGTATTAATAATAAATTAACAATTATCGCTAAAAAGGAAAAGTTATTATTTTTAAACAAAAAATTAAACCGACTTCCAAAGTAAAAATACACAAAAAAGTATGAAATAAAACTTATTCTCTAAATAATTCCCCTTTTAAATTCGGCTATTTTAACTATTTCTCTATTCAATCTTCTTAATTTTGAAGTCGGTACCAACAAATATAAACGTGATTCTATAAAATATTGTAGGATATTATTTGGGCTGGTACCGATTTCAAAATTAAGAAGATTGAGTAGAGAAATAGTTAAAACTTTAGCCGAATTTAAAAGGCTAAAAAAATTATTTAGAGAATAAGTTTTATTTCATACTTTGTGTACTTTTACTTTGGAAGACGGTTTAATTTTTTGTTTAAAAATAATTATATTCTTTACTCAATATTAACAATTTTAAAATCATTACTTATTAAAAAAAAATCAATTTATTTCTTTTTTGAGAACTTAATAAGAAACGCTGTGTAATGTATTCCATCTCATTCTTTTGTATGTTCAATCCTACAGATATATATTATGTTTGTCTCTTTCTACATAACGCCTCAAGCTTCCGAATGTTACACTTAATAATAATAATAATAAACATTTATTCAACAAACACATTTCACTACATTATCACAAAAAATCGAACATAAAACTTAAACAATCACGATAACATTACAAATGTCAGAAATACAACGGATTTTTGCCTAACCACATAGAAGAGAAAACATAGATTATACATATTAACAAACAACAAATAATAGCCAGATAACAGATAATAATAATAAAAAAAGAACAGGTATAAGGTAGTGCAACGCGAACAGCGACAGTCGAAAAGGACTCCACTCAGGTGTACGGTCGCGGCATAGTACTCAACTACACCGTAACCCCTGGTATTCTGTGGATCCTCGTTGTTGTCCGGCGACTGACAGATACACACTAGCAGCATCATACGAGTATAAGTCATAAAAAACAATATGGGATACTATATACTTACATAAAATAAAGATATATTTATTAATACAAGGTAGTAAAATGCCGATAAAATACATAATATTATCAGTAAATATTAGATAAATAATATATTAAAATGTATAAGTACGTTAATAATTCTAGTCTAATGTGAAATAATTTGACGAGCCCGGGTTTCAGGGTCACAGACGCGCGCGATGTTGACGTCATCGCTCACAGCGGGCGGCGATCAGCTACCGAGATGAGGAGGCAGGCGCGCAGAGCAGAGATCACAGGCGAAAAATAGTGAAAAATAACAATGAAGAATTAATTAGGTACCTCCATTATATGCATTAAATATGAAGGGCCGCATTATGATAATTATTAATTCAATCTAATTATTATGATCCAGCAAAACAATAATTGTGTTTGAGTGATTACAGAAAATATATACTGATTACAGACAATACAATAATATTTAATTTATTGTGAAGATCAATTAAATTATATAAAAGAGATAAATAACTTTAAAATTATAGTCATGTCAAATTAAATAAAATATATCATAATATTGTAAATTAAATGTATGTATGTGTCAGCAGATGTTATATACTAGTATTCTAAAATATGTATGTACCTACGCTTCAAGCTGTTCACGCAGTAGATGTGCTTTGAGTTTTGACTTAAAGCTATCTATTGTTTTCACAGCACGAAGTGGTGGTAAAAGATTGTTCGAGATTTTGCTGGCAAGGTATCTGAAACTGCCTCTAAAAGCAGATGTATGATGCAAGGGCGTGACAAGCAAAAACGACGAATCCCTAGTAGTGACAGTTAGCTCATTATCACTAGCCCACTGTAGCTTATTAAAGAGGTAGGACAGTATTTTGTGTTTAACTACCCCGAACAAAAGAGTGGCGAAATGTACCTGCCTACGCCCGTCCATCTTCAGCCAACGTAGGTTATTGATATATGGCGTGACGTGCGCACGAGGTGGTATGTTGCAGCAGTATCTCGCACATGTGTTTTGTACTTTCTGTATGAGCCTTTTTGATCGCGATAACAGACATGGTCCTATCACTGCGTATTATAGTGAATACAAATGTGAGACTTTCCGTTACTCACTCCTCCGTTTTGTTACTAATTCAGTGATTAACTCACAAAATGTACGATACAGAATCGGCCATCAGTTGTCAAACGTGACGTCAGATTATTGTACTTCTTCTTTATAGGGTTCCGTAATACTTGAGGAACCCTTATAGTTTCGCTCTCTCTCTGTCCGTCTGTCTGTCCGCGCTTCTAGCGTCGGTAATTATGAATATAAATGGATAAAATTAGGTATAGTCATGGCTTTGTGTATAGATTTCGGATTTGGCATCATAAAATAATAATAATTTTATATTCTAGGGGTAAAAAAAAATCATCCCCACTTCACATGTATGGAGATAAGATGTGAAGTGGGGATGATTTTTTCTTCTTTCTACTTCAATGTGTGGGATATCGTTAAATAGGTATTTTAAAATAAAGGCAATGTTTCATACATCACTTTTATTATAAATTTAACCATTTTCGAGTAATTAGCCTCCAAAGTGTTTTATTAGTTGCCCATTACATTTAATTTTAATTGTATTATGCTACTTTTATGAAGATAACCTTGTCATTATCTTTTACATAATCGTCAATAGAATAATAATATTTTTTTAATAGTAAATTAAATAATATTTTTTTAATATTCTTATATTTGTATTTTTCATGTCATCAGGTAAATGATTATATAACTTTATTCCCATACAATTAGCATTTCTTTTGAAGACGTCTAGTTTTTGTAGAGGTATAGTTACATAATTTATTTTTATGTCTCAAAGGCCTATTTGTATTGTCTTCTTTTTTTTTCGTAAAGATACATCTGAGAAAGATGATTTTGTGTGCAATGTCATCGTTTCTTTTCGATATTAATAGTTCAACACCATATAAAAGGCATTTTAAAATAATAAAATTACAACAAAGTTATACACCGAGCATTCTAGAATTTCACATGTTTAGTGTGATTTGATAGTTGACAGGGGGTAACAAGAATGTGACTTGCTGATTTGCAAGGAAAGGAAAGAAATTCATAAAAGAAATCCATATTACAAATCGACGGCGCCTACGTACTTTATTGTATCTGATAAAGCACCGTTTAATCCGAAGAAGGTTTGTCTCGATGCCATCTTTATGTTAAACCATAGTATCTTACATTATAATAATATTAGGATAACAATTTAATATAAACTAGGTATAACGCGTTTCAAATGAGAATAGGAAAGTCAATGACTTTTTTCTGTCAAATGTCACTTGAAAACTGCGATTTTCAGAAAAACATAAGTGGTAAAATATTACTCGTAATAGTCTTGCATAGAGTTTAAATAAAAACGTTAAATAGTAATCAAGTATCTAAACATAAATTTAACTATCAAAACAGTCT
This sequence comes from Glaucopsyche alexis, assembly GCA_905404095.1. Taxonomy (NCBI): domain Eukaryota; kingdom Metazoa; phylum Arthropoda; class Insecta; order Lepidoptera; family Lycaenidae; genus Glaucopsyche; species Glaucopsyche alexis. The sequence goes on along the minus strand of FR990063.1, from coordinate 3,495,994 downwards.
AAATTCGAAACAATATGGCGCCGACTCCATCCTATTCTCATTTCAATCGCACTAATCCTCTTCACCCCGGACCGTGGACAAGACTAGACGTGTGACCTGTGCAAGTTACTGATAAAAAATTTAAAAATTAAATTCAAATATTTGATTTATAAATTCAGTGAAGTACTAGGCGCGCATAGCTCGCAGGAGGTGTTATAAGTGCGCGTACGCTATACGTAAGAAAAGGACAGCTATAGGAATCCACTGCAATTCTACGAGCTACTGCAGTTTACCCAAAGCGAACGTCACAGAAACGTGCGTATACGTCACTTACCTTGTTTGCCGTAATCCATAAGCGGTAGCGTTAGCGGTTACTTATTGAGTTGGCGGCGCCTACCACTTCAGACGATAATTTTATACAATGCCAAATCTAGAACGCTCCCCACCATTAAATAAATCTATAAGCATGTCAGAATCTGACATCAATAGAATGACTTCAACTTCATCGTCCTTGGAAGAAATTGGGCACATCACTCAACGAGACAAAAAACGTCGACGTATTTCTGGAGAACGTTCGGAAACTGAAGGAACAGACTTCCGAGCTATCATTCGAGAAGAATTACGAGACATGATGAGTGCAATGCAACTGCAACAAAACTCGCGTCTAGATATTATAGAAAAACATGTAGCTGAAATAAAAATGCAAAATGATACTACCCAAAAAAATAATCTCGATATTGAAAAGTCTATCGAGTTTGTCAATGCAAAGCTAGATGACCTTCAATCTACAATCCAACATTTAGAAATTGAACGTAAACATGTCACAGAACAAATTGCGAATATTAAAGATAGATGTGACACTTTGGAAAGGCTTTCGCGTAAGACCTGCATTCAAATTCGGAACGTGCCAAAACAAAAAGGTGAAACTAAGGAAAACCTGTTTGATGCACTCAAAAAGCTCTCTGTCTCCTTAGGGGTAAACAGCCTTGCACTGCGCGATGTATATCGAATGCCATCAAAACCAGAATAATACAGTTATCGTGGCCGAGTGTTCTTCTACCCTTGACAAGGAAAGACTTTTGATTGCTGCCAAGAATCACAAGCTAAACTCCATCAAGCTTAAAACGGAGCAATTAAATTCATCGCACTTGGGTTTCGAAGGACCCAAGGTTGAAATATATCTTTCTGAACACCTAACGCCAGCTGCATCACGCCTGTACTTCCTCGCAAGAGAGTTCCGCAAAACCATGAATTACGCATACTGCTGGACAGCAAACGGACTTGTATACTTGCGTGAAAGGCAAGGTGATCCCTATATCTTGGTAATAAGAAGTGAGGCCCATCTACAACAACTGAAAAACAAGTGACTAGTTATGTGTGTAACTGTGACTGCCTGTGTTATAGTCAAAGTTGATGTTATAATTTTCTTAAGTGTCGAGCTCATTAGTAACTATCGTAAATTTAAAATATTAAGTCGTTTTTCTTTAAAAGCTACTGATTTAGTAAATAGGCACATTTTTTATGTTTTTACACTGCATGCATACACACACTCGTACAAATACAGTCAAACACCTCATTATCAAAAACAATGTCAGACACAGATTTTAAACCTCATTCAGTACTACTGGCTGCACATACTTTTGGCCAGGAATTTTCTAACATTATTTAATTTCAAATATTATGGATAATTTACAACTACATGAAGACATCGATAATTCCTGTATGATTCCCTGTAAACTTATTGATAATCCTAAGTATCTTAATTCAGAACTTGCAATAGTCAAAATTACTTTTAAACAAAAATTTAATATCATATCATTTAATATCAGAAGCGTAAACAAAAATTTAGACAGCTTCTTAATATACATAACTAGATTAAAAATTAATATTCATATTATCATCCTGTCAGAATGTTGGTGTAATGAGGAATCAGTTCCACCTTTGATTGATGGATACACAATGTCACACACTCAACGAAGTTATAATCAAAATGATGGAGTAATCATGTACATCCACAGTAGTATAAAAGCTACAGTACAAGAAGTGGAACTGGATGAAGCTAACTGTTTAGTGGCTAATATAAGCAATATGACCGTAATTGGAATATATCGTCCTTATGGCTTCAAAAACTTAAATACTTTTCTCGATTCCTTGGACACATTTTTAACTACCACCAAAACTCAAAATATAATACTTACTGGTGACATTAACATTGACACTATGGACACTAGTAGTAGCATAGTCAGAGATTATTTAGAGATCATAGCGATGGCTTAGAGCACACTTGTTCTAATTACAAAAAGTTGATTTTTCAGGAGACCATTTTAAAGTTGAAGCATGAATTATACATAAACTGTAAATGATATGTAATTCAAATTACGTTTATTCATAAGACTTATTCTTGGGTTCTACAAAAAAGTAAATTTCATAACGAAATTACGTCAAATTGATAACAAAATCAGCTGAATTCCTAGCTAACCCCCCTTACTTAGTACATTTGAACCCTCAAATTTAGTAATTTGAATGCACGAATGTACTAAGTGAGCGGGGTTAGTATTCTAGTAGAGAAACAGGTACCTACATATCAATATAAAAATATTAGATATATATATTTTATAAAATACCACAGAATACCGACTCAAGATATTTTTTTTGTGCACGTTAGAACATAAAATAATAATAATATTGTTAAATAGCAAATCCATAAAACATTGCATAATAGGAAATCATTTATTAAAGTTTTGTTCTACTTAAAGTACTCATTAAATCAGTCATTCTTAAACACTTATAAAATTAGAGAAAGTATTTATCCAAGTTTCGTTAAATCCGTATGTAATATAGAATAAATAATGTATTCTTATAGAATAAAATATAGGTTATTTGACCATCAGAATTTAATTTTAGAAACCCTTAGATTTTAAAAACTCCACGTTTAAGCCTATCACATGACTCGTGAGATTAGAAGTTGACGAAAAATTGTGAATCAAAGAAACTATTTACAATTCAAAGCTATATATTTATCAGATTATAAACTAACGAGTAACTAACGTAAACGGTTTGTTAAGTTTCCAAATTTTCGCCAATTTTATTATTCTTACTAGTTCGATCATAATCTAAAGTTTTTTCAATCTTGGGGTAACTTACTTTCATTACTTATTTGTACCTTTTAGGTAGACATAAATTATAATTCGATAACATTTAAATTTATTCAATATTAACACTCACGAGCTCCTTAAACTATTAGAATCTGTTAACTTGAACAAAGGCGCCGGCCCTGATGTCGTTCCACCAATATTTATTCAAAAATATGCCAAAAGCCTTGTCACGCCACTAAGTATACTTTTTAAACGCTCATTGAACGAAGGTTACGTATCAAACACTTGGAAAGCTGCTTTCGTAACTCCAATACATAAAAATGGCGATAAAACTAATATTAAGAACTACAGGCCTATCTCTAAACTTAGCATTTTTGCCAAAATTTTTGAAAGAATTGTATATGTACAAGCAGGTCTATGCTCCAATACAGTCTTGGTTTATCCCAGAGCATCATGGTTTCTTGAAGGGACGTTCAACCACTTCGAATCTTCTCCTTGCGTATGACTTTGTTAGTAGCAACTAGGTTGACGTTATTTATACTGATTTCTGTGAAGCTTTTGATCGTATCGATCATTGCATTCTGCTTGAGAAGCTCCAACAAGCAGGAAAGGGAACCTGTTGCGGTTGTTCTCCTCCTATATAAATAACCGATCTCAGACAGTAGCTTGAAGCGGATTCGTATCATCCTGGATGTCAGACCCCTCTGGAGTTCCTCAAGGCTCGCTACTCGGGCCTCTTCTATTTGCCATATTTCTGAACGATGTATCATCTTGTTTTCATCATGCTTGTTTCTTATTATATGCCGATGACACTAAAATAATAAAACGTATCACTTCAAGTGATGATAGTAAACTAAGATGACCTTAATAGGTTTAGTGAATATTGCCGTAACAATAAACTGGATCTTAATGTATCAAAATGCTTTGTAGTGAATTTTACTGCCTGCCTACGGTATTTACAAAAACAGGATTGAATCAATACAGAAAAGGTTTCTTAGATACTTACAATATAACTTGTGGTGATAATCTAATTAGTAATAAAACTAGATGTAAAAAATATCATTTCCTTCCCTTAGAGCGCCGTCGTATCATCTCAGATTTGATCTACTTGAATAAAATTATTAAAAATGTCATAGACTCCCCCAACGTACACAATAAAATTAAAATAAATATACCCTCTAGATTCTTTCGCACTTTTGTCCCACTTTACATCCCACCCTATAATACTAATTATCATCGCAATTCGTTTATATGTAGGTCTACCGCATTATCTATTTAACGATTTCTTACGCGATCACTCTAATGCAGATGCTTTCTTGATCGAATCTTCTTCTTCGGCTTGTAACTACAGAATATTTCTGTTAATTATTATCAATTAGGTATGTGTGATCAGTTCAGTGATCCAAAGGTTTGATTGAATTTTTCTCGATTATTTTTGTTTGTTATTATTTTATTCCCTTTTCTTTTTCATTTGTATAAAGCTAGCACTCACCTTAATGTTTGTTACATATCTGTAAAAACTTGTCAATGGCTATCTGTTTCAATTATGTTTAGCTGTAAGTTTTTCTATAGCAATAAAATAAAAATATAATAGAATACAAATAAACATGCACTAGTAAACTTGATCTGACACTAAGAAAACCTGTCGCTGCCGGCGCGCGGAGCTAGTCCAGTACTTTCTGCTGCCAATGGCAAAAATATCTATCTACCCTCGTACGTAATACGTATCTACCCTCCCCACGCTCGCCAACGGCCGCCAGAAACAACACAATCACCCCACTCACCCACACTCGCCAATTGGCTTCCACAACGGCTCTAACTATTACTCTGGCGCGTACAGAAATAACGCGCCAAAACGATTATTGATGGCACACTTAACTTAAAATGACGTTACTATACTTGAGCATTTAAAGAAACAAAACAAAAATGAATTAAGTGTACACGTATTAGATGTAATTTTCGATAATTTTGTAAAAATAGTTATTTTTGTATCATAGCGACTTAGCACATTTGTGCACGCACGAAAAAATAGGAGCATTAGATTCGTTTTTGTATTAACTGCACTTACAACATTTGGATTGTCTGTAATATGTAAGATTACATGTCGTAAAGGTACTTAATATTTTTGTGCGTTAACTAGTACAGCGGGAGGGAATATTAAAATCACTTAAGGACTTTTCGTAGCAAATTAGTAAAAATAAAGGATTTTAATACTTTTGGACATAAACTGAGCTTACTTAATACAACCGTGACACTGGGTTTTTGATAGAAAGAGACGGAATATCGATACGTGGGTAAGTGCAAACGATAGAGCACGTCAAATAATACAGATTTCAGTCAAAAAGTAAAAATCGCAATTTTTGTAATTAAAACAAGTGTGCTCTAAGCCATCGATAGGGTCTCACGGATTATACAAAGCCATTGATATACCGACCCACGGACGTACATGCTTGGACCACTTCATGTGTAAACTAGTTTTGGATGCTCAATCTTTTGTCCTGGAAGCTGACATTACTGATCACTACCCTTTTTTTTTTTTTTTTTTTTTTTTCTTTTTCTCCGTCCCCCTAACGTTGTCAGGGCTTGTTTTTTACTATTTTATTTTCTGTTTCAATTTTGTTTTCATTTTGTGTCAAATGTCAAAAATAAATTACAATAAAATTACAAATAAAATGTCAATCCAGAAAATGTCAAAATAAAATTACAATAAATTATCAACCTAAAACAATATACAAATGTCAATATACAATGATAATAATCAAACTAAAACTACGGCACAACAATCAACTAACCCTAATATCACAGCTTACCTAATATCACAGATCACAATGTCTTTTATTTACCGTTTGCACCACTCTCTTACAGAATGAGAGAAACACCTCTCTCCTCTTTTCCCCCAGGAAGGAAGGTAGGCTCTCACCCGTCATCGCTATGCCCAATTTTTGCTCAATATCATATCTATTGTGTGCAAAAATTGGGCACTCGAGTAACAGGTGAGGAACCGTCTCCTCAACTCCGGGCTGACACAGGCACGATGGATCCTCCTTCAATTTGAATCTGTTCAAGTAGAAGGCGAATCCACCGTGACCAGTCAGTATCTGTGTGGTGTGGTGTATAATGTCTATTTTCTTAACTATTTTGTATGCAGCAGCAGCGCTTGGGAAAAAGAGCTTCGTGACTCCGGCCGTCCCTCCCACTTCGTATCTCCTGTCCCATTCCTCAATCGTATCCTCTCTTAAGATACGCTTGACGAATGAAACAGGACACAGATCGTAGTCAGGTTTCCTTTTCAATCTCAGCGCGGCCTCCTTGGCTAATTCGTCAACCCTCTCATTCCCTCTCAACCCTGCGTGCGCTTTTATCCAAAACAGGGAGACCTCCCGCCTCTGCAATGCAGCTTTTCGGAGGGCCGCCCTTGTTTGCACTGCCAGGGGATGAGGGGAACTAAGGGTGACTGCCTGGAGAGCCGATCTGGAATCGCTAAGGATACCGACCTTCGCCATTCCACTCTTGCAGGCTATACTTACTGCTCTCTGGAGCGCTAGTAGCTCGGCTTGGTAGACGGTGCAATACGGCGGCAGTGCAAGCTTGATGGCCTTCGTCTCGGCCTCACCCTTCCATACGGAGAGTGCGGCTCCGACTCGACCCTCAATCTTGCTACCGTCCGTATAGATCCTATGGACGTGGTTGTTAACCACGTCTGCATACGAGTCCTCGTCTACCAACCCGAACCTCAGCTCTTCCTGCTCTGCCGGATGTGGGTCCTCAATCGCAGGAGCCATTCGCTCCACCTCCCTGTCTTTCAACACCGGGTGTGACACTCCCTTCTTGATCTCGTAAAGCCTCGCAGCTTCGAGGATTCTGAGATCAAGAGGGAGTATCCCAGCCAACAGCATCGCAGAGTTCAGGGAGACGGTCCGATATGCTCTGCAGATCTTTAGGGCAAAACTCCGTTGAACGGTGTTAAGCCTTTTTTGGACCCCCATCTTTTCCGCGGTGGGTGCCCACGCTGCTGATGCATACAAAATAGTGGGTTCAATTACTGCTGTGTATATTAACTTAACTACTTGGGGATTAAGTCCCCAGCTCACTCTGGCTGTCCTAGCTAAAAGCTTATAGCGGGATATTGCCTTCTGGCAGACATTCCCGACGTGGGTATTGAAAGTTAAGCCTCTGTCAATTGTCAGGCCCAAAATTTTTATCTCGTCGTAGTATTTAATGTCCACTCTCCCCATTTTCAATCGCGGCACATCAAATTTTAACCTTCTTGTCGATAGAAGCGCACAGGTTTTATGCGGTGCGAAGTTTAATTTGTTTTTCTTTCCCCATTCGTTTATTCTGTCTAACGCCTTATTTGCTTTTAACTCTATCTCTAGAGCCGTTTCACCCTCAAAAACGCACACGATGTCGTCGGCAAACGCTTGACAGTAAACATCCATCTCCTCCATTATCCATAGCAAGGGGTCCAACAAGAGGTCCCACAGGATCGGTCCACCTATGGACCCCTGCACGCACCCCTTGTTGGTCTCCCTGCTCACTTCCATTCCTGCATATCTTACATTCACTCTTCTTCCACTCAGGTAGCTGCTGATCACCCGCCTCAGGCTCCCCGGACACCCAACCTCAGCTAACCTAACCTTTATGGCTGGCCACCAAGCACTGTCAAAGGCTCCCTCTATGTCCAGCGAGACCACAACAGAAATTTTCTTCTCCTCCCTCTGCTTTCTGATGTGGTTCACCAACCTATAGAGGGCGTCTTCGGTGCTCCTTTGGGGCATAAAACCATACTGGTTAGGGCTAATCTTGGGCAGAAGGTAGAACCTGAGTCGGGCGACCAGCATCTTCTCGAAGATTTTGCCGAGAACAGGTAGGAGGCCGATCGGTCGATAGGCTTTTGGTACCCGATACGATTCCTTGCCCGGCTTCCTTAGTACCACCACGGTCGCCTGCTTCCACTGTTTGGGAAAGCAGGCGACAGTGAGGCACCTGTTCAGCAGCGCAAGGAACCATTCCGGGTTACATTCCACAGGGTGCTGGCAGATGTCCGACGTGAGGCCATCCACCCCGGGGGCCTTTTTGGGGTTGAAGGACCTTACGGCTCTCTTCAACTCCTCCATGATGAAAGGAGGGTCGTCCGGACCCGTCGGCGGTTCGGTGTCCAAGGACTCCGCCCGCCGGCGCGTCCGCCGATGTTCCTCACTTTCACCACTTTCCTGGTCCTCGGGGTAGAAAGTCTCCGCCAGCCATTCTGCAGAGCTCCGGGCGTCGAGGGTTTCACCGTCCCTCGTAAGGGGCAGATCCTCCTCCCTCCCTGTAGCTCTGCTCAGCACCCTGTAGATACCCTCCCAGACCCCCTCCCTATCCTGTTTCCGGCAAAACTCCTTCCAACTCTCAACTTGCGCATCCCTTACAGCCTTTTCATACTTCTCCTTTTGTTCCAGGTACAGTCCAACGACGCGGTCTCTGCGATCAGGTGCTGCGTTCCGGATCCTGCGTCTCCTCGTGGCAACCTGCTTCTTCATCTGCGCGAGCTCATCATTCCACCACGACATGGTGAATTTTTGTGTGTGTTTTTTGGTCGGCATTGTGTCTCTGCATGTCTGTGTGATTACTTGTGTGTATCTGTCTATTGCGTCTTCTATTTGTTGTGTGCTGTGTATTGTGTTTATGTCTTGTACAGTCAGTTGTCTGTCCGACATCAGCTGGGTCAGTTTCTCACGAAACTGAGTCCAGTTTGCCTTCTGTGTGTTAAATATGCGTGTAGTTCGTATTATGTTCGTGCCTGTGGATTTCTGTTGTCTGATGCCGAAAGATATGCCGTTGTGGTCCGAACTCGTGAGAGCCTCCTCTACTCTCCAGTCGTCCACTCGGTTCAGCAGATCGTCGGAGCACGCTGTCACATCCACGTAACTGGAGTACCTTTTCCCCCCTCTGACAGTATCGAATGTTGGGATGTCCCCGGTGTTGAGTATGTGCATACCCATTGTTTCCAGTACAGCAGACACTTCACTTCCTCGCGGGTCTTCCAAGACGCCACCCCACCACGGGCTTTTCGCGTTAGCATCGCCTCCCAAGACCATCCTATCGGTACCCAACTCCCTTCCTATCCGTATAAGATGGTCCAGGTAGGGCCCCACTGGCTTATCAGGCTCGAAGTAGAAGGACACTACAATCGTCTCCCAGGCTTTGGTTTTGAGGGTGGTCACGACAATGTTGTTGTTGCTCAGGCGTGTGTGTAGTTCAACATCCAACGTGTCGTCGAGTACTACAACACACGCCTTAACCACACCACCCCCTTCCCCATCGCTCTGGTAGACCCTCACTCCATTGTATGTCCTCATACTCCGTGCCCCACCTATGTAGGGCTCTTGAAGCAATGCTACGCATGCCTTACGCTTGGTGGCCTCGAGCAATAACTCCCTTGTGGCGATCTGGCTCCGCTGAAGGTTTGCCTGCAATACTCGGTACTGGAAGTACTCACCGTGGACAACCTCAGCAATACGCTACCGCCGATCTGGCTAGAGCATCCCACCTCTTTCTTTCCATACATCCACTATCAAAGGCATTGTGCTCCGCGCTACCTTTCTTGGCCTTCGTGCAATTTATGCATTTAGGCGCATCTCCTCGCAGCCACTTATCGCACTCGGTCTTCATATGAGGACCGGCGCAGTGGCTGCATCGTTCCTGCTCTTCCATACATAACCTTTTTGTATGCCCATACCCAAGGCAGCGGGAGCACTGCACCAACGGACTTTGGTCCATCACTCTCACTCTGCCTAGCCCTATATGGGCATGTCCTACATTCATACATCTCCTCCATAACTGTGGGCTTACTCTTGCCACTACGTGAATCTGTAGGGGGTTCCTGGCTCTCATCACATACGCTACTTCAACCTTGCATTCTTCCCCCTTCAGGCCCTCAACGATGCCTGCATTTTGGTTCTTAAATGCAGTAGTGAAGTCGGCACTGTCGCACTTCATAACCTCTCTGAAGACTAGAAGGGGGCTCTTGTTTTTAATTTCTTCCACAACCAATCCTTCATTATTTCTCAACCTTTCCTTCACCTTGTTTCTTTCTTCTTCACTCACACAGCCGACGACAACCTTTCTATTCTTTACCTTTCTTACTCTCTCTACTCTTACCCATCCATCCTTAGCATCTACTGTCTTCCTTATCTTTTCTAACACTTCATCACCTGTTTCCTGTTCATCTTTGGAGGACACCATGACCGAGTGCAGAGCCCTTGTTTCGTGGAGTTTCTCAGGGACTCCTCTCGACACAACGCTCGCATATGTCGTCGTATTGGCGACGGCCATGTTGCTCTCCAACAATGAGCTCAACCTTCCCATTCTCTCTTTATTTTCTTCCATACATCCTCTTATCTCTTCCATCCTTCTCATCATTTCCTTCATTCCCTTATTCATACTCTCTCGTATTAATTTATTATTTGTTTTCAGGTTTTTCACTATTTCGTCATTCATCGCAGTTTCGTCAGTTTGCTGGGGGGGATGTAAAGAGTCCCTCCCCAGCTCTCCGGTTTTTCCTGCCTTAATGTCGGTAAGTTCTATTTCTAATTCTTTTATGATTTGGAAAAGCCTGTCTAGCATAGCCAAGACCCCTTCTTTTATTTCTGTTTTTAAATTTTTGGAGTTGCTAATGTGTTTCTTGGCTGATTGTAGACAGGCTTTACCCTCACTAGTTCTTGATCTATATGTCATTGCTTGCGTCTTTTCTACACTTTGTTGTTTGTCTACTTTTACTTTAGGTGCAGAAGGCTCCTGATTGGGTTGCGTCATTGATTTTAGGGATGAGGCTGGTGAACTTAGGGCTTGAAACTTGTCTATACTTTTCCGGAAAGCGGAAGAGTGACTTGGTTGAGTCAGGGCCCTGTCATCATCCACATTTCGTTTTGGTGGCGATACGTTGAAAGTTTCGTTTGCTCGCTTCTGGGGAGAGCGGAACATGGTGCTGTTTTTTAAGGGGGACTCGTCAAATTTGCAATAAAATAAAATATTAAAATAATGTCAATAATATGAATGAACGAATTAAATTGTAAAAGTTTAAATTAAAATTGAATTGTAAAATTATGTCAATAAATTAAATAAAGTAAATCCTAACCTAGTAGTTGCCCCAATAGGGAAACAACTATCCTAATCTAATTTAATACCTACTATAATAAATAAATATTATGTGTGTTTTGAGCGTTCCTAAGCGTACACTTTGTCCTTATCCTAACAACTACACCAAATAATGATGTAGTTGGTCCTTATATCTATTCTTAAAACTAATCAGTAGCTCCAATAGGGGCTACTGGTCCAGATTTATTATTTACAAATGTACCTCTAGTTGTTTAAGTTCTTTTTCAGGTTCCGGATGCTCCACTTCCCAGGTAAGTAGCTGATGCGGTCTTCCAGGTGTTCCGGTTTTTTCCACAGGTCCAGTCCAGGTCCGGTCGGGAGCTGTGTGTCCGCCTTCGTCTTCTGATCCCGGTAGCCGAAACCGCTTTTCGCTGCGATGTTTTGGTGCCGAGTTTTCTGCTGTTTCCTCTTCCAGGTGTCCAGGTGTTCTTCGATTTCTTCCTGTCTCTATAGGTCTTCTCCTGCTAATTTCAGAGAAGAAAACCGCACTCTTCTAGGTCTTATAAACTGCATCCAAAGTTTCTAATAATATCTGCCACACTTCAAAAAGTAAACAATGTTCAGTAGGTAGATAATAATTCACTTTGATGCACACTGTGAATACTTGGCGATAAAAAGGTCATAAGCGCCGTGAATTACGAGGCGCTTACGCGTTCAACACAAGTAAGTTCAAGCTGATGCAATGGCGACTGAATACGATGGTTAAAAAGTTTTTATTATGTGATTAACTGATTATTTATAGTTTTATATTAATGAACTTAATCACTTCTAGAGTATAGGATACTATAGGAAAGTTTTGAACAATAGAACACCACTCACTAATCACTAAAACTAATGAATTTATATTAATTTGTAAGGAGCAGACGTAACACCGTCAGCGTGTCAGTAGGCAGTCGCTACAGTACTCGATCACTACCCTAACTGTTTTAGTTAACAGTTCTGTGGCAATATTTGGGTCTTCAATTTCAAGGAATGGTTTCCAATCCTTTTCAGCAATAGAACTTTTCAGAGCCTCATAGTCAATTTTAGTCCTGGTAACAGAGTTACGTGTGGTAAGTGACCTTTCAATTGAATCTGAGATACTTAGTAATAAAGGGATCACTACCCTTTATTACTAAGTATCTCAGATTCAATTGAAAGGTCACTTACCACACGTAACTCTGTTACCAGGACTAAAATTGACTATGAGGCTCTGAAAAGTTCTATTGCTGAAAAGGATTGGAAACCATTCCTTGAAATTGAAGACCCAAATATTGCCACAGAACTGTTAACTAAAACTTTACATGATCTCATGGTTCGGCATACTTCCACAATCACTTTCACTAAAAGAAAAAGTCCTCTGAAACCTTGGATTACTTCAGGAATCATTAAATGCTTTAAAAAAAGAGATAGGATGCACAACATTTGTAAAAAATATCCAGACAACGAAAGCATAAAACAACAATACGTAAAATACCGTAATATTTGTAATTTGACTGCAAAAAATTTAAAAATTAACTATTACAAAGATAAACTTAATAAAAATAATAAAAATTTAAAAGGTACCTAGGATACTGTAAAAGAATTGTGCAACATAAAAAATACTCGATCCCATGCTTCTTTCCTGCTCAACCTTGCACCATCCCCGACTGCGTCTCTTGGCCTTGTAAACAATTACTTTACATCTGTTGGTGAAAACCTAGCTCTCGACATTTTAACAAAAACTAGAAAAACTGAATCTGATGTATTAAATAGAGTTTTATCATCACACAACGCTAATTCTATGAGCCTGACCCCAACAGATTTTAGGGAAATTGATAAAATTATCCTTAACCTAAAAAGTAGTAGTGCTTCTGGCATAGACAATATATCCCCCACAATCCTAAAGAATTCACATGCCATATTATGCAGCCTTATTTCCCATCTATGTAACCTGAGTTTTTCTAATGGTATATTTCCTAAAATATTCAAAAAGGCAGTTGTGATCCCCGTTTACAAGGGTGGCGGTGTGGACTCTGTGTCAAACTACAGGCCTATTTCATTACTTAGCACTATTAGTAAAATTATGGAAAAAGCATTTAGCATCAGACTTACAAACTTCTTAGAAAACGAAAATATTTTATCAAGTTCTCAATATGGCTTCCGATCGGGCAAATGCACTGAGGACGCAGTCTCTAAGCTTTCAGAATTAGTCACGAAGTCTCTTGATATAGGCCAAAGATGTGTAGCTATATTCTTGGACCTTAAAAAAGCGTTCGATACTGTTTCGATACCTCGACTCCTGTCAAAGCTGGAGAATTTGGGTATACGTGGACTACCGCTGATATGGCTCAGAGACTATCTAACAGCCAGAAGTCAAGTAGTGAGAGTGGAGGGTATATGTAGTTCCAGTTCACCAATCACCTATGGAATACCACAGGGAAGTACCCTTGGACCTACTCTCTTCTTAGCCTACGTAAATGACTTATGCAACCTTAAAACTGACAACGGAAATATCCTAGCATTTGCTGATGACACTGTTCTGATATTTCAAGGTACATCATGGCCTGTGGTGGAGAAACATGCGGAGAATGGCTTAAAGAAGGTGATAAAGTGGCTAGACGAAAACTTGTTAACCATTAATATACCTAAAACAAAATATATTTGTTTTAGGATATCAAGTGCTACGGATCCGCCAACTAATTTCAAGATTAAGGCTCACTCCTCCGTATGTGGCTCGGACTTTGATTGTGATTGTGCTCCCTTATCGCAAACAGACAGCCATAAATATCTGGGAATAATATTAGACAAGCACCTAAATTGGCGTCCACAAATTTCAGCTCTGAGCAAACGAATTCGGAAACTTCTACCCATTTTTAGGAATCTTCGAGATGCTGCGGATCCCAAACTTATTAAAAACATTTATCTCGCCCTTTGCCAATCAATTCTGACGTACTGTGTCACTGTATGGGGTGGAGCTGCTGCCTGCCATCTCTTGGAGTTGGAACGAGCTCAACGAGCAGTTATTAAAGTAATGACCCATAGACCCAGAAAATATTCTACCGAAACACTATACAAGGAAACTCAGCTTTTGACAGTCCGACAGCTGTACATATTGAACTCGGTAGTCCGCCACCATAAAAACATAGATCTAAAACAGTTACCTGAACATAAAAGACGGATTCGAACTCCAATTCCAACTATTAACACAATGTTTGCCAGACGTCAATTATATTACATGGGCCCCTACTTATACAGATACCTCAATGAAAAAAATCAAATTTTAAAATTAAACAGAACACGTCTCAAAATGTCAATTCAAAAAAGTTTAATGCTACTCAATTATATACAAACAGAGAATATATTAACACATTTATCCTAATTAAACATTCACCCATACATTAACACACACACAACACACACACGGACACACACACACACACACACACTATTATTGTAATGTGATAATATTTACATTATATTATAATTGTAAATACATATAAAAACATAATCTCATTTTAATGATAGAAGTAATTGAAGAGGAGGAAGGCAATATGCACAGCATTACCACAAGCCAGCAGCTTATAACTTGGACCACAAGCAAACTATAAAGATAGTAAGCTGTTGTCATGTAATGCCTACCCTCAATTATTTTTTTTATTTATATCTTTAATATTTTATCACAATGTTGTTTATTTCTTCCACAAAAATGTTATTTACTGTGTTAAAATAATTTATTTAGAAGTGACCACTGAAAGGGGTGGAGGGTTGATAACCTGAGACACAGGAAACTCCTAGTTCAGGTATTAACCCACCAAAATACTTACTTTTATTACTTTATAACCTGTGTTTAATGTATTATTGGTGAGAAATAAACTTTACTTTACTTTACTTTACTATAAGTAAGTCGTAGCGCATACGTATACTGTACTGAAGGAGCTAAGTTACGATTACGACTGAATGAGTAGGGTCGATGCACCTTGCGATGCATCGTTCCCACTCACCAACCGGTTTCGCTACATGCTTTTGTACAGGTGCTCCAAAAGGTAAGTCTTTCTAAAGGATTCAAAAAGTTGTTTTCTTATAATTTTGTTCAAATTTTTTGCAGTTTTTTTTTTCTTTTACGTCTATTGGGATCTGATTTATGAGATGGGGTATTAAATATTGTGACGTTCTCTGGCCATAGAAGTTGGTAAATTTTGGTGGTATAAATATATTTTTCGTGATTTTTCGTGTTATTTTATGGAATTCACACTAAAGTGCTGAATGTCGTATCTAAAGTATTGTTCTTTTAACATCTGATATTTAAATTTAATGTGTACAGGGAGAATATTGCAGTACTGGAATAGGTCGAAGTCGTTTTTTATTTGTGGTTTAATATGGTATGGTATAATATTTTTTATTTTATTTTATTATTTAGAAAACCAACAGCTTACAAATTTTATAAACATAGCACAGAAATAGAAGTAGCGAAGCCAATTACAGGTTTCCACAATTAGTGACTAAAGAATAGTACAAACAAGCAAACAATTAGGTATAAGCAACAGAACATTGAAATTCAAAGTTAATATTATATAAATCTAACAAAGTTTATTTTTAAAGAAGTTAAGGTTTAGCTTATCTCTTGCATTCTTGCTATTCAATGTGTGTGGATCAAAGGAGATTTTTTTACATACATTATTAAATTAAATTTTTTTAAAAATTGCAAGCTAGTTGCACCAGGCAGGAGTTACACCTGTAGTTGGAGTTGTAGCGTGGAATAACCAGTGTTTATTTTACTAAGAAGGTCTGGACAGTCTATTTCATTGTTAATTATTTTTAGTATAAATATAAAATCGGCAAAATGTCGGCGAATAAACAAGGGTTGAATGTGAAATTTCTTGCACAGAGACAGATAATTATTAGAACTGTACGTTAACAATCGTATTTGCAATTTATAAATATTGTCTAAATGTGTTTTAAAAGTCCGGCCGTAGCTACTTAATCCGTAGGAAATTATACTCTCTGCAAGTGCCAGATACATTGTACGCCTAACATTAAAAGGAATTCGGTTTCGGATAATAATATAAAACTTTGCTAAAATGGCGCGCAACATATCGCACACTACATCTATGTGTTTATCCCAGCTAAACCGATTGTCCAAAGTTAGCCCTAGGTATTTGTGTGATTCTACTTGTTGTATGGTCGGGCAGTTACAGGTTACATTTTTGATATTTGTATGTAAACAGTCATGATTGTGTCCGACTAACTTAACTTCTGACTTGGTTTTCGAGTGGGAGGAGTGCGCATGTATCAATTTCATTTTTTTCGGAATTTAATACTAAACCCATGTCATGTGACCAACGGCATATAAAATTGTAGTCTCTTTGTAATTTCATTTCAGCTACTTTTGGATCCCTGTCAGCTATCAATAGACACGTGTCATCGGCAAATTGGTAAGTACTGCAATCCATTCCACGTCGTTAACGTCGTTTACGTAGGAGATGTAGTGGAGGGAACCAGCGACAGATCCCTGTGCCGTGCCTTCTGTCACCGAGACCTCATCACTGAGTGTTTCACCGATACGTACATGGTAAGACCGATTATTAAGATAGTTTTTATTCCATTCAAGAAGAGGACCATGAACTCCTGTATCGTCTAGTTTACTGATAAGGATATCATGCTGTAACGTATCAAATGCCTTACTGTAGTCAATTAGTACAATGAGAACGTGTTTTTTATCATTTAAATATTTATTAACTTTATCTGTAAAACGAGACAAGAGTGGTACTTCTTTTAGCTTAAAACCCAAATTGATTTTCAGATATTATTCCGTGTTTATTATAAAATTCGAGTATCTGATTGTTAATAATGTTTTCTATTATTTTTTTCTACAATAGGGAGCATGATTATCGGTCGGTATCTTGAACAGTCCTTAGGATCACCAGACTTAAAGATCGACCTAATTAGCCCAGCTTTAAGTTCATTAGGGTAAATACCTGATTTAATGCTAGTATTGATAAGATTAGCTATAACCCCAGATATTTTATCAGCTATAAGCTTGATATTAGTATTGGAAACAAAACTTGACGAATTGAAGGCTACGGTATCAAATTTAGTACTTGAAAACAATAAACTAAGACAGGACCTGAATATTTCCTGCAAAAAATGCATAAGTTTAGAAAATGAAATTAAAATACTAAAATATACAAACAGAAAAGGAATAAATAATAATAATCAACAGAAAAATGATTCAGGAAATTTAAACGTTGCTAATATTATGAATGCGTTACCGCCTAAGTTACCGCCGCTATCGCCATTGCTTCCTGCGCCGCGGACCGACGACGTACGCGCCCGCGCCCGCGCCCGCGCTGGCACCGCTTGCGCTTTCTCACCCGAGCGCGCGCCATCCGCGGAACCCGCGCGCCCCGTGCCGCTACAGTCGCCCGCAGCTACGTACGCGAGTGTGGCCACGAGCGTAGTCAACGCGGAATCTAATGATGGTTGAACAGAAATAAAAAGGAAGGAAAGAGAATACGCGTCATTTAAAATAGGTATAAACGAAAGTAAATTTAATAAACTGTGTGATTCGGATGTGTGGCCACTAAATGCTGAATTCAGTGAATGGATGTTTTTTCGACGCCGAACCATATATTCGACACAAGCCTAAGGAAAAAGCTAGTGAAAAATTAAACATTTTTTACCAAAATGTTAGAGGACTGAGAACAAAAACGTCGAAATTTTTATCTTTTTTAGAATCTTCAGCTTCAGATTTATTCGCGATAACAGAAACTGGTTGCAATGAATCCATCTATGACGCAGAACTAATATTACCGGGATACCGAATATTGCGATGTGACAGAAGAGATGGGCGCAAACAAGGCGGCGTGCTTCTCGTGGCCACACCGAGGTTTGAACTGCGACAGGTAAAAATTCCTGATGATATTGATATAGACGACTATAAATTTGAGTTGATTTGTGCTACTGTTTATAAGAAAAATAAGTTTTTGTTCGCCTGTTGTGTTGTGTATATTCCACCACAAACAAATGAGGACGAGTACATGTTAATGTTTAGAATACTAGAGAGTGTATGTAATAAATATAATAATAATGTAATAATTTTAGGAGATTTTAATTTGTTTTCGTGCAATACTAATATTAGTCATTGTTACGAGTATTTTACGGCCTACTGTGAAGTGGTTCAATGTAACAGCGTACCTAATTGTAATAACAGACAACTAGACTTAGTATTGAGCGGGCGCAGTGGCGTGATGGTCTGTGCCGAGCCGGAGAGCCTCCAGCCGGTGGATGCCTACCACCCGCCGCTCGCGGTCGCCGTCGTCGTCTCCGCGCCCCCCGCCCCTCCACCGATATCCTCTACGACCGACGAAAGTAAAAATCAGCGTCGCGTATTATTTAAGCATTGGAACTTTGCAAAAGCAGATTTTTTTCAATTGTATCATCTCCTATCAACAGTCGATTGGAATGACATGTACATTATTGAGGATCCAGATTTAGCTTTAAATTTTTTTTATGATAAGATCACATTGGCTATAGACGAATGCGTACCTCTTAAAAAACAAAATAAAAATGTACGTAAACGTATTTATCCAGCCTGGTATACATCCGATACTATTAAAAATATTGTTACTAAACATAACCTACACAAACAGTATAAAAGGAGCAAGTCACCCGCTGACTATAAGGCGTTTTCGCGGTGTAGGGCGAGATTCAAAGCGGAGACTAAGGCGGCGCACGATGCTTATCATGACCGCGTACAGCAGCACCTGGCTTCGGACCCGAAAGCTTTTTGGAGCTACGTAAGGTCAAAAAAGGAAAACTGTAGACAATATAAACTATTGAGAGACGGAAATATACTCGCAGATCACGAATGTGCGGATGAGTTTGCAAAGTTCTTCCACTCAGTGTAAAGCACGGAGCCGGCTTCACTGGATGTAGCGGCGGCGAGCGCTGCAGGTTCTCAGAGCGGTGCCGGTGCGTGGGCCCACCTCGGCAACCTCGAGCGGTCTCAGGTGCGGCGCGCGCTCGCGCAACTGCCTGCTAAACGTTCAGTGGGGCCGGATGGCATACCTCCTTTTATATTTAAGGACTGTGGAAGGACATTGGTGGATCCATTGCTGCATGTGTTTAATTGCTGTATTACTAAGACAACATTTCCTGACCGTTGGAAACTGACGCGAGTGGTACCGGTGCCCAAAGGTAAAGTAGGTAGGGAAGCTAGTGATTACAGACCGGTGGCGATTCTCTCAACACCTGCAAAAGTATTCGAGGCGGCTATCCACAGCAACTTGTACGCACAGGTGAGTAGCCACTTATCCGACGAACAACATGGTTTCCGTCCAGGAAAAAGAACGACGAGCAATTTACTTAGCCAGCTAGTAACCACGATTCCAGCAGTTGATGCAGGGCTGCAGGTGGATGTTACTTACTTGGACTTCCGAAAAGCGTTTGACACAGTCGACAATGATGTCCTGCTTCGTAAACTGGCAGATATGGGTTGCACTCCTCGCACGTTAAAGTTGTTCGCGAGCTACCTGCGCGATAGGCGTCAATTTGTCGACTGTGGCGGGTGCCATTCGGAGCCTTACTACACTAGATCTGGAGTTAGTCAAGGAAGCAATTTGGGACCATTTCCTTTCATTATCATGATTAATGACCTACCTCAAATAGTCGAGGAGTCCCTAGATTTGCTTTATGCTGATGATCTCAAACTTATCAAAGTGATAAAAGATAAGGCCAGGGATCATAACACACTACAGCGGGATTTAGATAGGGTTGTAGATTGGAGTAAAAGGAACAAGTTGTACTTTAATGTACAAAAATGTTCGGTGTTGTCATTTACTCGTGCACATGCCCCTAATCATTACGAG
Organism: Glaucopsyche alexis; assembly: GCA_905404095.1. Classification (NCBI taxonomy): domain Eukaryota; kingdom Metazoa; phylum Arthropoda; class Insecta; order Lepidoptera; family Lycaenidae; genus Glaucopsyche; species Glaucopsyche alexis. Next base: position 3,475,953 of record FR990063.1, on the reverse strand, counting down.
TATCACATAGAGGGGCAACCAAAACAGCGTGTTACAGAGGTCAGGGATTTAGGAGTTCACTTTACGGCAGATCTCAATTTTAGAAAGCATATTGTGGGGGTTTGTAAAAAAGCTTACCGTAACCTAGGGTTTGTTTTACGCCAGGCCAATGAGTTTACAAACATAAAAGCTTTAAAAGCGTTATATGAGGCTCTAGTCAAAAGTCATTTAGAGTGCAATGCCGTGATTTGGAGTCCGAATGAAGCGATCGCGAACAAAGCGATGTTGGAAAAAATACAAAACAAATTCATTAGATTCCTTTATTTTAAATTATACAAGGTACATCCCGGTTACCCCTTACTATATCCAACATTGTTTTTGCTTGGCATGGTAGGGTATTACAAACTGGAGGTTAGACGAGAAGTAACGCTTGCTACTTATTTATTTAAAGTTATTAGGGGGAAAATTCATAATCCCAATATACTGGGAGAAGTGAAATTATGCATCCTGGATAGATACACGAAACCGCAGCTGCTAGAGATGCCAACAGCACGCACCAACCTCTTACAGCAGGCGCCGCTGACGCGCGCGCTGCGCACGCTCAACGCGGTAGACGAGAAAACTGATATATTTGATTGTTCATTGAACGACTTTACTAAGGCTGCATGTTCTATAGTATGTTTTAATTGTTTTAATTATTAAGATGTCTGAAGTAAGTAATTGTTATCTAGATATTTAAGATACTTTATTAGTTATTAATATTTTGATGTTTATGTTATTTTTATTGTTTACTTTTAAATTACTTGTCTGTCATATTAGTTTAAGCTCCTGTAAAGATAGAATTAAGTTTCGAAATACATAAATAAATAAAAAATAAATAAATATCTATAGGTCGAATACCATCTATTCCAGGATATTATTTTTAAAGCTTAAAATAATTTTGCGAATTTGGGAGTCTGCTTTTTTAAAGTGCACGGATTTATTTAATGGCCTTCGATATAAGCTCTTATCTAATAATTTACTATGGCAATTAGGTATTATATCTTGAACACCCTCTTTAAATTTTTGTGTAAATAGATCTGCAACTTCCTTTTCCGAATTTAAATGTTTAAATGAATTCACTATGTGATAATTAACCGAGGTTGTTATTTTGCCTGTAATTTGGTTTAGAATCTTGCTCTAGCTCTCGTATGTTGCCAAAATTATTATATATTTTATTTTTGTAACTAGCTGAAGCCCGCAACTTCGTTTGCGCAGAACTAATGGAAGCGGAACACTATTTTTTTAAACAGAACCCAAAAATAAAAGTAGCCTATGTTAGACCTTATAACATCAGCTATCTGCTAGTGAAAGTCCCGTGAAAATCGGTCCAGCTGTTTCAGAGATAAGCCGGAACAAACAGACAAACAGACCAACAGATAGACAGACGGACAGACAACATTTTAAAAAATTGGTATTTTATTGTAAGTACCGAACATACTATAGTGAATACAAAAGTGAGACTTTCCGTTACTCACTCCTCCGTCTCGTTACTAACTCAGTGATTAAGTCACAAAATGTACGATACAGAATCGGCCAGCAGTAATGTCAGCAAAATCGTGCAAGGCTCCACACCACCATGCAGGTTGCAAAACTCGACGCGCGATTCGCCCCGAACCCGGAGCATCCTCAGGAAGTGGACCTCCGAACAATGTGGATCACTAATAAACTTGTATGTTAATATTTGTCATCAACACGCAAAAATCAGTTGCGTGCTATGTGCGTGTTACTCAATTCTTGAACGTCTTTCTTTGTATTTTAATTTGTTTATAGTTACACAAGCTCGTGAAAATATTTATTACTACAAAGCATCACTTACACTACACTTTCGCTTTACATCTACACTGTCGCTGAACGCATGTTTAGAATTTTTAGTAGGTAAAAGGATACTGGGAATTTTGTATGGTGCAATTTGCTACGGCGACCAAAGATAAAATTCGTTTAGATATACCTAAGCGTAATAACACGTTATTGGTTTTACTCCGTTTTGCAAAAATCGAATTCTCATCAGATCTCGAAGTTCTGAGGTCACAGGAAGCTTTGTGTGTGTGTTTGTGTGTGTGTGTGTGTGTGTGTGTGCGTGTGCGTGCGTGCATGCGTGCGTGCGTGCGTGCGTGCGTGCGTGCGTGCGTGCATGTGTGTGTGTTTGTGTGTGTGTGCGTGAATGAATTTAATACAATTTGTACCAATTCGGATTCATTATTCACTATGATACAAAAGTGAGACTTTCCGTTACTCACTCCTCGGTTTCGTTACTAACTCAGTGATTAACTCACAAAATGTACGATACAGAATCGGTCAGCTGATTGTGTGGTAGTGGTGTTTGCACGATCTTCTTTTTGACTGTACGCATAAGCAGTATGGGTAGAGGGAGGTACTTTACGCATGCTTGCATGTGCACTCACACATTTGCTTGCTTGGGTATTTGTTCGTGGGATATGATATAATATTAATTAAATTGTATGCTATGGATTTCCGCAAAGTAACGCCTGATTCTATTAAATGACAAATATTGGCATATTATTATTATTTTTAGGTGTCGATTTAGGTGTAGTCGTAGATGTAGATGTTGTATGAAATGCAGGCAGTTTTGGGGGAGAAAAATCAATCTAGCTAGGTTTTATCTCGCGCATTTTTATATTATGTATGTTTTGTCTTTCGTCGTGCAACAATATATCAAACAATTCGACTTTAATAATGTCAGTCAGATTGGCAGTTTCGTTAATTTTTGCGTTGTTCGCAAATTCGAAATGAAATGGGTGGGTTCGAACCATGGTACAACCAACAATTTGTTATTATTTTTTTTATTATCTAATAGAGCTCCGAGCAAAGCTTGGTTACCCAGGTACTAGTTTTACGAAATTCGTTCCCTAAAGGGGTAAATGAGGGTCTCGTTTGCATTGTGAAATATCAACAAGTGGATGGATCACGTTGAATTTCGGAACGCAGATAGTTTGTTGCAATTTTTTCTAAATTCATCGCTTACAGGGTTGTAATCTTTGAGTATCCAACTATAACGGAGACGCCATTGTCAGGCGTTCCCCGCTGCCAAAGGTTAGACCCTCCGGTCGTGAGGGTTGTATAAAACTAGTTGCTGCGCGTTTTTGACGTATTCGGAAAATTACAGCGAGGCGGAACGAACCGGAGCAGAAAATGCCGACTTGCTGTATTTTTTGCTGCATTTTTGCAGCAAAAATCAGATCGGAAACATCAAATAAACAAAAGGATGGTGTTACTTTCCATGTGTATGTATTATTTTGCCTAAATATTAACAATAATTGCGATATATTAGCAAAAATCCAAAAATTTTACTCGATGAACAAATGTTGCTACTAAATCGTACAACATCCAAATTTAGGGTAATATTTAAAAGTAGTAATTTATAAAAACTTCTATTTCATATTCGTTCTTGTTTTTACTATTTCATAATGAAGAAACATGACTAATTAATTAGTACACTATTTACAATTTTGTTTTTCTTCATGATATTATTTCACGAAACACATTGAAAATTTGCAAATTATTATAAAATAATTATTCAATTGTGTTAACAAACTTTTGTTTATATTAATTATTATTTATTACAATAAAATATGTGCGGATAAATTTATCCTGAAATTATGCATTTTTAATTTATAAACAGGCCACACTTCATAAAAACTGAGGGTTGTGACAACGTAAAAGAAATATCGATATCGACTTTATCAGTATGTTATTCTGACCATTATTTTTTTAGATTTCCTAAAAATAGGATGATTAGGAATGCCTGGGTCCAAGCTTGCGCTAATCATTTTTCTTGGTTTCCCAAACGTACGAGTACAATTTGCTCGGTGCATTTTGAAGTTTCATGTTTTATTGTTCAGACGAACAACAGTAGGAGATTAAAACAGCGCGCCTTGCCAACTTTGAAATTATTAAAAGTGCATTTTATAATTAACTAGTTTTTGCCCGTGAATTTGAACCAATCTTTGAACTACTTATGGTGAACATTGGTAAACATTGAGGTGGAACAGAACTATTATAAATGCAAAAAAAACGTATTTAGGGTGGATCCTATTTATCAAAACGATTCCGCATTTTTACTTAGCTCTACCTTTTTTAACCGACAAAAAACCGAAGGAGATTCTCAAGTCAACACATACTTACGATTATAGTACGTATTTTGGTATTTTTTTTTTATTTAATAATATAATATATTTTAAATATAATATATGGATGCTTCACGTCATGTCAATCTGGTCTCGTGGTAAGTTCTCGAAGAACTTGTTTTACGGGTATAGGTGTACCAGAATCTCATGGCAAATAGGGAAATAAAATTTTGTAGTGTGCAATACTGGAGAAATTGGATTAAACGATCTTGATACTGGTTAATTTTTAGTTAAATCGAAACTGTCTTAAGTTGATTTCCTTTTTCCTCCTCTCCTCCAGGCATGGAAAATAAACCATCATTCGATGTGCCATCGACGATTCACCGTATAGTTGTACTGGAAACACCTTTAAGGAAGTCACAATAAGTATCTAAGAAAATATAAAAAAACTAAAAGTATCAAAACAACTCACTCTAACTTACCGGTCAACTCTACCACGAGCTTTAAATTATAAGATTGAGTTTGATTTACACCTTCTTCTTCCTGTATTTTAAGATAGACATTGAAAACAATATTTCTCGCTTGAGATCGAATTTCCTTTTTCAACACTTTCACAAAAACAACAAATTCCAAGAACATATTCACAAAATTTTAGCAGCGGTTGACAGATCACGTACTTTGATTTGACGGGTCATACAAGTATGATTTTCATATGGCAATGTCAAGACATTGCCATATGAAAATCACATTATTTTTTTTAAATGCCATGAGATTCTGGTACACCTATACCAGACAACGGAAATATATTTAATACTATACACATATTTAATATTTTTATTATATTCTACACACATTTAATACCTACACACCCATGACCCAGGAACACAGAAAAACTTTATTTACTTCGGCGGGATTCGAACCCGCAATCCCCGGCTTGAGCACAAACACGCTCAACCACTGAACCATAGAGGTCGTCTAATTATTATTGTAAAGATTTTACTTCTAAATTCATCCTATTGTCACTAAATGGTAGACCCACGGATTCCTTTTTTTACAACAACAAATAAAAAGCGTGAAGCGTGCTAGATAATGGGTTTCAACACGTATGAGGCTAATTCTTGAAGCTAATATCTATTTTACTTTAGTTATTACGGCTGCTCCACCCGCGTAAATATACTATCGGTTATCCCGCGGGAATACTCTACTTTTATATATAAAAAGTAGCCTATGTTTTAATCCAGAGCCTAAACTACTACCGTACCAAATTTCATCAAAATCCGTTCAGTAGTTTTTGCATGAAAGAGTAACAAGCATCCATCTATACATCCAACCATCTATCCATCCAACCATCTATCCATCCATCCATCCTCACAAATTTTCACATTTTATACTATTACCTACTAGGATAGGATGTGAAAATTTGTGAGGATGGATAGATGGTGAATGTATGGATGTTCTTTAATATTGTAAAACATACTTTTGTTCTATCATCAATAGTTTCCGCAGCGCATGCGACGAAAGTTGTTTAATGGCATTTTTGACACCTTGGGTTACGTTACTAAAGTTTTAGTAAGAATCCCTAATCTTTTCTAGCAATAAATATAGCCTATTTTACTCAGGGTGAATGTAGCTTTCTAATGGTGAAATAATTTTTGAAATTGGCACAGTAGTTTTTTAGTTTATTCATTACAAACATACACACAAAAATACAAATCTTTCCTCTTTATAATATTAGTATAGATTATTATATACTACCTAGGTATATAAACAAACATTTTTTTAAACGACGTACAGTCAGATTAGACCGCAAATTAATATTTATCTATACTTTCTCTCATTAGTTATTCTATGTGCTAGTTAGACTAGTTAGACATACAGAAACTTATAAGAGAAAATATAGGTAAATATTGAAAAAATCGATTTCGAATTGATTTCGCTCAGAATAATTTTCCCTAAGAGTTTTTAGCATAGTCAATCAACATGGGAACTTACAAGTTTCTATCTCCTATAGTTTAGAAATGCCAGGAGGATGACCAACTTATAAACCATTATGGAGACCGATTACTCGAAAATGGTTGACTTTGTAAAAAGGTAATTTATAAATTCTTATTTCAATTTTAAAATACCTATAAACTATACAAAATTTCATTTATATATATTCATAATTACACATGCTAGAAAGACGGACAGACAGACGGATGGTCAGTGCAAATTTATTAGGGTTTCTTGAGTATTACGGAATGCTACAAATTGGTTGTACGCACCAGCCGCTCCACAACTATGATATTCGCAACACTGCTAAAAATGCTAAAATTCTTCTTCACGCTGGATGACGCTTCCATTTTTGCATGTTTCAACATTTTAATACTTATTTACTTTATGATACTGAGCGAAATTGTAAATTAAATATTGTAGTTAAGATTTAATAGATATAATTTTTAAAATTTACTTTTGCCACACATAATTATTACTAGCCGAACTCATCGATAGTAAAACATCGATAGTGTCAAGCACTAGCGGTGCGGTCCCCCCTCCCGCAGAAAGTGGCGAGACTTTTTCGCATAGAAATTAGCTGTCATGTCGTCTCCGTATAGTTGGATACTCAAAGGTTGTAATGGAGTCTGAAGCAGATGAAGTCGCACGCAAAAGCGAATTAAATATATATTTATATATAAATACTAGCTTTTGCCCGCGACTTCGTCCGCGTGGAACAATACTTTGGGATATCGCTGAAATTTACCCGCGACTTTATTTATGACTAACGAAAGCGGAATCCTATTTTTTTAAACGGAACCCTAAAATAAAAGTAGCCTATGTTAGACCCTATAACATCAGCTATCTGCTAGTGAAAGTCCCGTGAAAATCGGTCCAGCCGTTTCAGAGATTAGTCGGAACAAACAGACAGACAGACCGACTGACAGACAGACGGACAGACAAAAATTAAAAAAAAAAGTATTTTATTGTAAGTACCGAATATACTTTCAGATTCATTATGTAAAAAGCTGTTAATTTGAAGTTACAAACAGACACTTAAATTGTATTTAACTGTATAGATGTATAGATATTATAATGTATTATATTTTAAGATATTATCAATTTGATGTTTATAAAATAACTAAACTATTTAACTAAACATTAACCCGCACGCGCACCCCGCCTTGGTGACGCCCACTTCGCAACGGGCCGTGCAGCAGAAATCGTAATATATTAATTTCGCCATAACTTCAAAACCAAACGTCCAATTTTAATCATTCAAAGACTAAATATTATCTACATAAACTGTACTTAGTGATGAAATAATTTATTTTGATAAGGATTAATAACATAAGTAAAATAAACGCGTTTAAATGTAGTCCAAAAAAAATTCAAGATTTCTAAATAAAAAAATGGTTGTTGTGCCTCACTCGACATAGATAGGTATAGTGTGTCGCGGACTTTTTTGTAGATATTTATAAGATCTACAATTAATTAGAACATTTTATGGTTCTATCTTTTATAGTTTAGGCAGCGTACGCAAAATAAGTAACTTTTCTGGTTGATTTTTTACACCTTGTGTCCGAAAAACCCAAATATCTTACGGAACCCTATTTTTTTCCAAAATAAAATTTAGCCTATGTTACTCGTGGATAATGTAGCTTTCGAATGGTGAAAGAATTTTTGAAATCGGTCCAGTACTTTTTGAGCCTATTCATTACAAACAAACAAACAAACAAACAAACAAACAAACAAACAAACATACAAACAAAGTTTTCCTCTTTATAATATTAGTATAGATTAAGAATATTATTTAGTAATATCATAACAACATTCACACACTCATAACTTGTAATAATATAGTCCGACATACCTTTATCTCCTATCTTCTCTTCTATCTCTAGTTTTATTTCCTCCTGTTCATCTGCACACGGAGCTGCAGTTTGTTCCGCCCTGTCCTCGTGATATTCTCCTGAGACTGTGTGTGTTGTGGGACTTTGGCTAGCATATTTGTCAATAACACTCTGACTGAGCCTAACTATTTTCAATTCAAGCGCCTTTGAACCTTGCCAAGCATCATTTCGGTCCACATTCAATGAATCCTGTTTACAGCCAGCATCACTAACCAGCAGATTATTATCTTCAGATTCTTTTAGTTGATCATTTTCTTCATAATCATTTGTATTGTCCTCATATTCATCTTCATTAATTACTACAACATTTATAATTTCATCTAAAGAAAATTACACTTTAAACTGTCTAATTGGATGCTGATAAGCAATACTATGTCAACCCACAAAATTACTAAAATCAAGATATTGATACTAATCGCTTTCTCAGGCGATAAACTATAATTTTCAAAATAGTGTTTTGTGAATTAAATCATTTTCATACTGAAAAACTGATAAAAACCTTTCGACTCATAGTTGAAATTCTATGAAAATAAATTAAATTAAACACGATTTTCTGAAAATGACGATCTTGTGGGTTGACACATTATTACTTATTAGCGTCCAATTATTATTAGGTTGGGTAATGTATAACCTACCGCCGTCATTGAATGGTTCCGTCTTCACATCTGACTCCTGTTTGATATCTATAGAAGGATGTGTTGTGGAAATATTTTTTGTCTTAAAGATAGATAACTCTAACAAGGATCCAAATGTTTCAAACTCAATGTTTATCTAAAAACAATAAGATTCATTACTCAAAACAAACTAATTATTAATCTTAATAAAAACAAGATTTTTATCATCACCATAAGTACAATCATTATCATTTCTGTCAATTAATAAATTCTTAAACTTATTTTTATTTTCTAATAGGTAAGTACCTTATTCTGGCAGAGATTGTCAATGAGACCTCGTGTCTGTACGGCCAACTGCTGCAGCCGGTGACACTGCCACAGTCTCGTGTGGCAAATGTAACACATCCAGCACTCATTCCCTCTAATCTATTAACAAATATATGTTAATATTAGTATTAAACATTTGGTCATTGCGTCACCCAACTACACAATTGTCTGTCAGAACGTCTTGTCTCCTGTGGGTATTTAGAAGTCATAACAGCGGGTCTAGCAGGAACATTCGACAGTGGTGTAAACGTAAAGTTATTTATTGAATAACCTAACCTAACCAAGAACATGTCAGGACATGTCTAAAGAGGGTTCCATAACTATCAAAGTGTAATAGATTGTTTTCAAATTACTTCAAAAGTTACTGTCCAATTTCATTCAAAATAATTTTCCTGGAAGAGTTTTTAGTATGATCTATTAGCATGGAAACATACTAGTTTCTATCTCTAATAGTTTAGAAATGCTGGGGGGGACCAACTTACAAACCACTTTGGAGGCTGATTACCCTCCAAAATAGTCAAATTTGTAAAAAAGTCATGTATGAAACCTTGCTTTTATTTTAAAGGACCTATTCAACAATACCCCACACAATGAGGTAGAATGAAAAAATATATTTAGCCACCCCTAAAATATAAAATTATTATTATTTCATGACACCAAAACCGAGTTCAATCTGTACCAAATTTCATCAACTTTTATCCATAATTACAGAAGCTATAATTAAAGAAGGCACGGACAGACAGACAGAGCGAAACGAAACTATAATCAAAATTCTAAATATAAACAAAATCCTTGTGTATTACAGAACCCTAAAAGTGACAGCGTCCTACTTATTTTACTTGATAATATAAGATCAAACGAACTTCTTGAAGTGAAGTTCGATCATTATTATATGAGTCGCTTCATTCGAAGATACAGTAATTAAGAATGTAGTCCTTTAACCTAACAGGCATTAATCCGCACGTTTAGAAAATCGATTTTGAGGGTAATCGAAAATTTTTATTTTGCTTACCACCATGTTGAGCCAGCCGGCTTGCCTCATTCTTTTAGAGAAATGAGTTTTTTCCCTGTTGGTTGTGGGTGGGTGGGAACTTTGTATCTTCGAATGAAGCGACTCATATAATAATCATCGAACTTCACTTCAAGAAGTTCGTTTGATCTTATATTATATTTCGTCGCTTCATTCTTCAGATACAGTAATTAACAATGTAGATGTTTAGAGTCAGTAAGATACAAAGTAGGAAAAAACTTTTTATTACTCTTATACTTAATTTAACATTATAAGTACAATTAATAATAATCAGCCTTATGTGAAAATCAACAAATATGGCACTCAATTAGTGCTATCGGTAACCCCACAAACGGATCGAGCATATGCTCCGTCATCGACCACAGGACGGTTGTAGAAGCGCGCGAATACGGCGGACGAGCTGGTCCAGCCGGCCGTCCTCCTGATGGTGTCGATGCAGACACCTGCGGAGGCTGCCGCCGAGGTGGAGGCGTGTCGAGTGCTGTGTGCACTGAATATGGACACGTCCACGCCGCTTTCCGCGAGTTTCTGTTTTATCCACCTGCTGATCGTTTGTGACGTCACCTTCTTGTGAGGTTTTTTATAACTCACTAAAAGATTATCTGCTGTTTCATCATTTCTTAAATTTGATGTAGCCAGCAAATAGTCTTCCAAAGCCTTAGCCGGGCATATTTTTGGGTCACTGCTAAAGTAAGGCAAAAACAAAATAGGTTGGTCGCGATTAGCTGCCGAGGTCTTAATTATATCACTAATTAGTATTCTTATACCTGAATCTGTCCTACTTATATTAGAAATTTTAATCAATGCAAGCGTTTGCACTCTATGAGAAGTACAAATAGCTAATAAAATTGTCAATTTTTTAGTAATTTGTATCAAGTTTAAGTTATTATGTGGGTACCATGCAGATACATAATCTAGAACAATTTTTGGATCCCACGTAGAAATATACTTAGGACGAGAAGGCTTTTGTCTATAAATACCTTTGAGGATCCGTTTTATGACGAACGTATAAAACGGATCCGAACCGGCCGGAAAAATAATGAACCGACATTACTCCCTAGGAGTAAAGATAGGGCAGACCGATGATTATTAAGAGTGCCATACGAGGCGCCTTTATTAAAATTATCCACAATAAACTTAATAACTGAAGACGTTGAAGCTTCAAAGGTATTTAGAGAGTTATCGGCACAAAAAGACCACCATAATTTATATGTCACCGAGTATTGTTTCATGGTATTAATTGAAATCGAAGCTAGCATAAGATCTAGCGCTACATCAGGTGTATTTAATCTAGTGAATGCTTCCCTGAGAGCGTCGCGGCCCCCAGGAAAAGGCTGCGACGGAGCGGGTGACGGGATCTGTAATTTGAACACAAAAGCTCATCTTTAGGTTCAAATATAATTAAGTCTGATACTAGCATTTGTTTGAGGAGTGGAAACCAAGGTTGCCCAGGCCAGTACGGAAAAACCAAAATTCCGGTGGCTTTGTCACAAATAATTTTTCTTAAGCATTTTAGAATGAGACTAAAAGGAGGGAAAGCATAAAAGAAAGTAGTATGCCAACTAATTGTAAAAGCGTCAACTGAAACCGCATCAGGATCCGGTTTCCAGGAGACGTATTGACGACACTTGGCATTGACGCGTGATGCGAATAGATCAATTTGTGGTTGACCCAGAGTTTGAACTATTTTTTGGAATGCTTCCTCAGATAGTTCCCACTCTGTGTCCAAATTTATTCTTCGTGATTCTTGATCTGCCTCCACATTTTCAGATGTACTAATGTAAGATGCAAATAAAAATATCTGTCGCATCTCGCACCACTGCCAAATTTCTTTTGCTAGATTATTTAAATGGGGAAACTGCGTTCCACCCATCCGGTTAATATAACATATAGCCGTCGTGTTGTCAATCCTTAAGAGTATCGAACAATCGAAACATAAACTAGCGAAATATTTGAGTCCTAAGAAAACTGCTAACAGCTCTTAGTAATTTATATGAAAGGATAATTCATTTTCCTTCCATCCCCCGCAAGCTCGTCTTCCACCACAGAAAGCCCCCCAACCGTTGAGTGACGCATCAGTAAAAATTTCTAACTTAAAATAGTTTTCAAATCTTAATATATTTTTAGTAGACAAAACGTTTTGTTTCCACCAAAATAGGTCCGGTAATATACAATGCGTTCAATTAATTTTTACGTCAAAATCTTTATATTTCTGTAATGCTAAAAATTTTTAGTATTCTAGGGTCTTTGTATAAAGCCAACCGTATTTGACCGCTGGACAAGCGGCTACAAGGATACCAATAAATTGTGAAAGTTCTCTTATAGAACATCTGGGCAATAAAATAAACTTATTTACTAACTGCAAGATTTTGTTACTTTTCTCGACTGGTAAACTTAAAGACATTTCTTTTGTATTAAAATTAAAACCTAAGAACCGACAGACTTGACGGGGTTCGAAGTTACTTTTACTTTTATTAATAACGAAACACAGACACTGTAACAAAGTTATTGTTTCTTGCACATTGACTTTACATTCAGTGTATGTTTGTCCGATACACAATATGTCGTCGAGATATATAACCGACATAAAACCCTGATCACGTAAATAATTCATAACTTCCTTCATTAGTTTAGTGAAGACTCTAGGTGCAATACACAATCCTTACGGCATGACATTGAATTCGTAGAAGACACCGTCAAAATGAAAACGTAAGTATTTTCGGTGTGATTTTATAATTGGAACCAAAAAATATGCTTCTTTTAGATCGATATTTGCCATAAAACCAGATTTGGGCACGAGCCTAGCTGCAGTTCTATGATCCTCCATTTTAAAATGAACTTTAGAAATAAAATTGTTTAAAGTTTTAAGATTTAAAATAAACCTTTTCTCCCCACTTGGTTTAGGCGCTAAAAATATACTAGAAAAGAAATCATTTTTAATTTTTTGGCAAGGAGAAATTGCACCTAGGTCTAGAAGTTTATGTATAGATTCTAATATATAGGGTCGTTCATTAATTGGCAAATTATTATTTAATGGAATTGAAAATTGTTTTACTTCTTTACAAAATGGAATAGAAAAACCCTTTGCGACCCAATTTAGAATCTCGGACTTATCCGTTATTTTTCGCCAACGATTAATAAAATGCTGAATTCTTCCAGCGTGTACCTCTATTGCTGAGCCGTTGCACGCGGCTGTTTGCTCTGAGCAGGTCTCTGGTGTGCTGGGACTGAAACTTGTGACTTCCGGCCCACTGGAGTTCCTCTCGTCCTCTGCCCTCCTCTCCTCCCCCTGTTCGACGGGAAGCGAGGAGGGCCGGCCCAGTTTCCCGGCTGGCGTGAGCGGCTCGTTGATGGTTGGTAAAGATAGGACGTCGATATAGACTGCGAAGGCGTCGTCTTGGGGTTTGGCGGCGTCTTTTTAATCTGCAACCCTTGTTTTTCAATGGTCTTGGAGGCCTTAATTTTTTTTCGGGAAGTTGATTTCCAAATAGTAAATCATCGTGTTCGACATCTTGCATTAAGCTTAAAAAGTTCTTGTCTAATCCGGGTGTAATAAATTTTTTGCGAGAATCCGTTTCGACAAAGTGCAAGTCGCACAATATACGGCAACTGTCACTCAGAAACTTTATGGCTGAAAGCCTGTCATTTTTTTTATCTAATAACAGCTCTAATCCTTTATTAATAGCAACAATTTTTTATTTTTATTTACAGCCTTTATTCAGTACAAAGTATTTACATAAAGTTAAAACTTTAACATTTTTAATTTCTTATTTCCGCTTAATTTATAAATTTTTAGAACATTTTTTTAAGAATACTACGGTAGCGCGGTCTCTGTAACTGTGTGCCTCTTGGCAAAGGCCTCCCCCAACTGCTTCCACTCTCTACTTTGGCATGCCACTCTGGTCCACTGTTTGCCAGCCACTTGGACTATTTCGTCTTCCCATCTTCTCGGGGGTCTACCCTTTTTCCTTTTCTCCCCTCTTGGGTACCATGTTGTGACTGATTTTGTCCATTTGTCTGGCCCTCTCAAAACATGTCCAGCCCACTTCCATTTTAATTTTTTAGTTTTATATGTTACGTCAGTTAGCCCTGTCCTTTTTCTCAACTCCTTGTTTTCTATTTTGTCTATCCTTTTCTTTCCGATCATGCTCCTCTCCATAGCCCTCTGCCCAACTTCCAGCATGCTTGTATGAGCTTTTGTAAGTGCCCAAGTTTGGCAGCCATATGTTAGAATAGGTAATATGCATGTATTAAATAATTTTCTTTTGATACCCATATTTATGCTTTTATTTTTTACAATTTCTTTGAAGGACCAGAATCTTTTCCAAGCATTGCCAATTCTTTTGTTTATTTCTTTGGTTGTTGAGTCATGTGGTGAGATAATTTGTCCTAGATATACGTATTCTGAAACATATTCGATTTCATTATTATCTATAGTAATGATGTTGGTTGTGTTTCCATTGGTCATAACTTTTGTTTTTAGGAGGTTCATTGTCAGTCCTACTTCTTTGCTTGCTGAGTTGAGTTCTTCGAGCATATGTTGCATTTGACTAGAAGACGCGGCAAAAATTATAATATCATCAGCAAATCTTAAATGTGTCAGCTTTTCGCCATTAATATTGAGGCCCAGGTGGTTCCAATCTAATTTTCGGAACACTTCCTCGAGTACAGCCGAGAACAATTTTGGTGACAGTGGATCTCCCTGCCTCACTCCTCTTTGTATTTTTATTTGTTCTCCTTCTTTCTCTAGTTTTATTCTTGCATTAGTTCCTGAGTATATGTTTTTGATAAGTCTAATATATTTGTGCTCTACGCCTTGATTTTTCAATGCTTCCCAGATCTTAGTGTGGTCAATGGAGTCGAAAGCCTTACAATAATCAACAAAGCAGAAGTAGTAGACAATGTTGTATTCCTTACATCTTTCTGATACCTGATTGACCACGTGGATGTGGTCTATCGTTGAAAACTTACTTTTAAATCCTGCCTGTTCTCTTGGCTGGTTTTCATCTAGGGTTCTAGTGATTCTTCCTAGTATAATTCTTGAAAACAGTTTATATATACTGGACATCAAACTAATGGGCCTGTAGTTACCGATATCGTCTCTATTACCTTTTTTGTGTAAGAGTGTTATAGTTGATACTTTCCATTGGTTTGGTATTTTTTCTGACATCATGATTTTGTTGAAAACTTCGGTTAATGCTGGTACGATAAGGTCTTTAATTTCATTCAATACTTCGTTGCGTATGCCATCTGGGCCGGGAGCTTTGTCCTTTTTCTGGATAGTTATAGCTTTCTCGACTTCACGTTGAATGATGCAGGGTACCTCAATTGTGTCTAGTAGATCGACGTCTTTATGTGGTGACTGTTTGGAGTAGAGGTACCTGTAGTACTCAGTAGCTATATGGATTATGTCCGGTCTTTTTGTTTTTGTACAACCCCTCGTATCTGTTAAGTTAGGTATCCATTCTTCTTTTTCTTGTAATAGTTTAATTGCCTTTTTAGTACCTCCTGTTTTTTCTATAAGGGTTTCTAGGGTTTGCAGTCTGTATTGTTGTCTATCTTTTCTCATATTTGTCCTCAATAGTTTACTTAGTTCGGCTATTTCCTTTCTTAGTTGTGGTGTTTTAGGTGTGGCTTTTATTTTTAGTGCTCTCTTGTTTAGTATATCTATTGTTTCTTCTGATAGTATATTCTTACCTCTTTTAGATCTGATTTGACTCCTTTGGCAGCTATTTATCATATCTGTTAATTTATCGTAAGTATCTTGTAGGTGTTTATTTGTTTGATCCTCCGTCAAATTTTTCAATTCATGTTGTAGTTGGTCTGCGGTTAGTGACTTTTTGTTTTTGTCTGACTCTCTACTTTGACATTTAAAGTGATTTCTGTTAGATTTGGTTCGGGATGTTTTTAGTTTGGCTCTGACCATCCGATGATTTGTGTTGAAATTTAATCCTGATATGACGCCACAGTTTTCGAATAGTTTGTCTTTGTTAGTAAGTATATAATCGATTTCGTTTTTGTAGTCTCCATTAGGAGAAACCCAGGTCCATCGGTTCTTCTCTTTCTTTTTGAATTTTGTATTTATGTTCACTAATTGGTGCTCTAGAGCTAGGTTTACTAGTTTTTCACCATTTCTTGTTCTTTTTCCCTTGCAGTAAGGACCAAGAATGTGCTCTTCACCTTCTTTTCTCTTTCCTATTTGGGCATTGAAGTCTCCCATTAGGATTAGGTTCTTAGAGTTAAGTGTTTTCAGAAGTTCATTCAACTTAGCATAGAAGTCTTCGATTGTGTCTTTGGATGATTGTTCCGTTGGTGAGTAAATCTGAACTATAGTCCAAATATCATCATTTGGTGGTAGTGTTATTTTGAGGATGGCTATCCGTTCTGAAATTCCACATAATTCTACTATTTTTGTTTTCAGTTCTTTATGGATCATAAACCCAACACCATATTGTCCCTGTGTTTCTCCTTTATGGTACAATACGAAGTCTCCATAGTCTGCAATTTGATCTCCATAGCGCCTGACTTCACTTATACCAATGATGCTCCACTTAATATTTTTTAATGCCATTTTTAGTTCCAGAAGACTTTCTTCCGTTCTTAGTGTTTGTGTATTTAACGTAGCGATATGAATCTTGTTTTTTCGGGTTTGATTTGTTTTTGGGGGGTTTTGGTCTAATAAAATAGCAACAATACCTTGTCCTAATTGTATTTGTACGGCTTCTACTTTTTTATCGCGGTTGCGGGTACCTTCAGAAACTGCGGCCAAAATTTCAGGGTTCAGTTTGGGTGGTTGCAACAACACACAATTCTCGGGTATTAAATAATCCTTGATAAGTTTTTCTTTATAGTCTTTGTTTAAGCCTTTTTTCAATATCGGTAACCAAAGGTATGATAGCTTTTCATGTATCTTAGGTCCGAATTTAGGAGCCTCTTCGGTGGTTTCACCAAGAGCAGTGAGGATTTCTGAGTCCAACTGTAAGGTGGCCGGTTCTAAACCAGTTACTAAATTTTGGTCGGTACCCTCAATCTCATCTTCAATAATCTGGTCGAGAGTTTCGGGCAACGGCCTCGGGCTCGACGTTATCATTTTTGTCTGAAAACATCAGACAAAAGAAAACAGTTAAAAAATAGCATTCTGCTTTTACAAGAAGAAAATGTGTATGTCGGTACCCACATTTTTTTTTTTTTTTTGTAATCGCAGATATCATATAATATTATAATATTATTTTATATTATAAAAGTTACACTGCCTATGTAAGGATACACGATCCTTCTCCTGGCGTGGAGCTTTATTTTATCATATTATAATGATAGGTAATGATGGGTATTTTACCCACGTGCTAACACTCGATTAACCTCTCGGGCTAGAATTGGCTGTCGTGCCGACACATGGTTGGCCTCCAAGCAAGTTTAGATATAATGTTATATCACAGAATATAAAATTATATCACTATAATTATAATTTAAAATACCGACCTGATTGTTCTGAATCCTCCGACATAATTATTCTTTTGTAACCTTTGTTACTATTTTCTTCTAACTTTCGAAGCTTGCGCTTGTAGCGGCGAATCTTACCTTCATTACTCCTTTTCGGCATGTCGATATTGATAAATTAAATACTATTATTGAGTACGTGCGATCACTGCCACACTCGGAAAAAGAATGAGGCAAGCCAGCTGGCTCAACATGGTCGTAAGCAAAATAAAAATTTTCGATTACCCTCAAAATCGATTCTCTAAACGTGCGGATTAATGCCTGTTAGGTTAAAGGACTACATTGTTAATTACTGTATCTGAAGAATGAAGCGACGAAATATAATGTTACGTTTATTCCACAATCAAATGTTCCTACTGGGGCCCCTGATGTATTCACTTGCCCCCTTAGTAATAAAAATATGTACGCAACGGTTACTGATACATTGGAAAACTTACTTTACAGAGAAAGACAGCAACATTGAATGGAATAAAAATACTCTTTATTCGCACACTCATAAAAAACACACACACACTTAAATAATAATTTTTAAAGCTAAGGAACTGTACAAAAATGGCTCTTACTGCTGACAGCAGTTTTTTCAAGACAAACTAAAAATAACAAATATATTTAAGAATAAGGAAGTTGGTGTTCAATACAAAATGGTACTCACTACTCATACTAATTGTAATATTCTTTACACAGGAGCCCTACAATACCCTACGCATTCAATACATACAATAATACTACGGCTGTCGGGATTTGTTTACGTACCTCTAAGACTGCGAGATTCTCATAGACATATAGCAGGTCCGTTTTATAAATATTAATAGTTCTTTTATTTACGGATAAGCATAAATAGCAACAATTTTTCTTCAACATTTTACAATTGCAATACTTTTTTGTGCAATAAAAGATAACTAACTATAACCTATAAAACCATAGAAAAAAGTATACAAAAACATAGGATTTTTGTTGTCATGTTTTTATTTTTTAAATGGCGTTAGACCATGGACCTAGGAATGACAACAGGACCGAGTACTGTGAATGGACCTAGTATAACAATTAACAACAGGACCGAGTACCGGTACTGTGAGCAAAAAACGAGCAGTGTCGAGAGTGTCTGTTTGTAACTTCAAATTAACAACTTTTCACATAATGAATCTGAAAGTATATTCGGTACTTACTAATTTTATTTAAATTTTACTTAAATTAAATACTATTTTTTTTAATTTTTGTCTGTCCGTCTGTCTATCTGTCTGTCGGTCTGTCTGTCTGTTTGTTCCGGCTAATCTCTGAAACGGCTGGACCGATTTTCACGGGACTTTCACTAGCAGATAGCTAATGTTATAAGGTCTAACATAGGCTACTTTTATTTAAGGGTTCCGTTTAGAAAAATAGGGTGCCGCTTCCTTTAGTTCTGCGCAAACGAAGTTGCGTGCATCAGCTAGTAAATAATAAAAACATAGTTACGGAGATACATGAAGTAAGAAATAAAAACTATTTTCAATTTTAATATTATCCGGTGTTGAGCATAAAATATGTGTAATGGCGTATCTATTGTCTTGCGAATGATACCATCTAATAAAAAAGAAGGAAAAGGATTTAATGTAAACTGCATTTTTATTTAGTATTATATAATTATATATATTATATGACTATTTCTAACTTTTTAAATTAGAATATGATATAGTTATAAACATTTGTTAATTAAAATAATAATAAAGTACACTCGTTTTATCTAAGATTTTTCAAGTTACTTTTTATAAATAGGTACCAACATTTTTCTGGTTGGCAACATGCAAGAACGAGACACAACGAGAGCCGAGCGAGATAGCCAGAAGGGAGGCTCCCTTTGAGTATATAACTACTAGAGAGAGTTTTAGCCAGCAATCCAGGGCAGGATAGCTCCTGACGTCACAGCTTGTTAGAGAGAGAACGTAAATTGGTCAATACTTGTGAAGAAACGAGACAAAATGTTATGTTTTGTCCCTTTCGCTGTAACCGGGTTTTTGGCACAGAGGTGTCAAATTTGACATTCTTGTGCCAAACAAATGACTGTGAACATTGAGGTTTCGTTTTAACCTCTCTAGCTGTAACGTAGTTACATTTTATTTAATTAAATTTCGTAAAAACGATACACCCAACGCCATCTATGGTATATGGTGGTAACTACGGCTATGGGTTCAAGTCGACATTCTCAACGCCATCTATGGTATATGGTGGTAACTACGGTTATGGGTTCAATAGTTATCGACTTATCGATTTGAATCTAATTCTTTTTAAATCTAAACATCATAATCTTTTTTTAAACAACTTAAATACACCAGTTTTGCGTTATTAGGTTATCATTCTAAATAACTCAATATATTTCTACTGTGGCAAAAAGTCTTAGCTGTGTAGTCAATGTAATTTAAAAAAAAGTTTTTTTTTGGTCGGGTATATAAGCCTGACGCGCGATTGTCATAGCCTTTTTCATAACTCTTTTTTTGGACATCTAAAATTGAGTGTGGTTGCTTTAAAATTCCACGTTTCTAAGTTCAAGTAGTTATTTTATATATTTTAAACCCGTCTTCACGGTGAGTCTGTGTATCTGTGTC
Organism: Glaucopsyche alexis; assembly: GCA_905404095.1. Classification (NCBI taxonomy): domain Eukaryota; kingdom Metazoa; phylum Arthropoda; class Insecta; order Lepidoptera; family Lycaenidae; genus Glaucopsyche; species Glaucopsyche alexis. The sequence goes on along the minus strand of FR990063.1, from coordinate 3,455,913 downwards.
GTGTAACTCTTATAATTGTGTAGTTTGTTATATTGTTCTTTTCCAAATTAATTTTATATCAAATTGTAGGTAAATGTCAAAATTGTTTTTTTTTGTGGAACACGTGGTGGTTCCCCGTTTGTCTTATTGGATGATAATGTCATGGTGGGCCTGTTTTGTCAACCCGCATTCTTAAACTCTCATCTAGTTACTTTAGATTTCCACGTGTTTTATAGATAACCTTTCACTAGTTCCAAATTGTACATCATGTAATTTTGCACTATAAACCTTAATTACTTTTAAACATATGCTTAGTACCTATTTTAAAATTGTAATACCTATTTTTATAAAACTGTAAGGGACCCATGGCCCTGATTTCGAGGATTCGGGATCAAGGCCGCGGTGCCTAAACAGGCTCTGCATATCTGGACCTATCATTCCAGGGTTCTGAGTTCCGGCTGGAACAGTTCCTGTATGGACTACACCTGATCCGACCAGATACCATTGTTCCGGTCTGGACAATCCCAAGCCACACAGCATACCAAGGACTGTCGGTCTGAGCTTGGCCGTTAGGGTTGTCGGACCCTCGTCACCGGACCTCGCAGACCGTGGGATACTCCTGACTGCCTTCGATCAGCTAAGTGCCGTGTGCCAATTATCCCAATACTACACCTCCACCGCCCAGGGCTGAACCAGACTTTGCCGGCTAACCGACCCACGCCCCTTATCTAGACATCTTAAATTTTAAATATAATTAATTTGTTACAGTCTTGTGTTTCTCTTCCAAACACCCCGTAACATAGCGTGTCAGAGTTTTTTGACAGTTACCCCCCTCACGCGTCGAAGTGTTTTTCGCGCCAAAAAATGATACCCCCCCACGTCTCCCGCCTTCTCCCGTGATATTATTTTTCAGGATTTCAATATTTTATTTTAAATAAAACCTATTCATGTTATGTATATTTAAAAATAGAATATATTCCCTAAGTGATTACGTATTATGAATCGAAGCAGACAGATTTATAACAAATTACACCACACTCCTCTCGAAGCACTTGAAACTAAACACTTCAACGTAAACAATAACCCGACCTTTGAACCCGATACTCATTCACACATGTTGATTGTTATTAGTACGGTCTACTAATGATAATGGATAAGATTTATGACGGTCTCAAGTACTAACACGAATGTATAAACGCAATTTCACAGAATGACAAATGAAACAGCTGATGGCGTCCGTCACCCTGACGCAGGCAACTCCCGTGTTTTTTTTTTTCAAGATTAAATTGTTAAAGTGTAAATAAAACCTATTCATGTTATATATATTTAGAAAGGAGATTAAATATCCTAATTGATGATATAACTGGAATTAAGAAAAATACTAATTTAATAAAAGAAATCTTGATTCAAACATAACACACACGTATTTTTTTAATATTCCATTGCAAACCTAAAGTAAGGCCAAATTTATGTTTCTATATAGTGAAATTTGCTTAATTTACGTAGATGCACACATTATACATAAAATTTAAATAGAAAAACAGATATAAAACAAATTACAGTTACCTACTATAAAATTGTCAGTCTAATTTCGATTCCCGCGATTTTTATTTTTCCGAATTATATTGTTATAATGTATGTAAAACCTATGCAAATTATATATATTTAAAAAGTAGAATAGATTTCCTAAGTGATGACGTAAATGGAATTTAGAAATATACTCATTTATTAAATGAAATCTTGATGCAAACAAATAAACTTTGATTTTATTTTCATATATTGTTTGAAAACTCAATTAAATATAAAATTTATGTTTCTATACAGTGAATTTTGCTTTAATTACGTAATTGGATATATAATACAAAATATTTAAATACAAAAACAGTTGTACTAACAAGGATTGGAGCAAAACTAATTACGATTACTATGAAAAATATCTGACATAGTACATATTTTGATTGCTCAATAAACTGTAACTGGGACATAATTATATGAATATTTTTATATTTTTATGCAGTTCAGGATGTTAAATATTACAATAACACATTAATTTTTTACAACGCACAATGTAAATAGTAACTGATTGAACCCTCCGAAAATAGTCCTATTTTGACGGAAATGTCTTACAAAAACAATCATAGTAACTAATTTACTTATTATTATCCATAAATTCTATTCCTAGATTCTACAATAAATACTGTTCTAATAAAATATCTAATAAAATGTTCAATTCAAAATGCATTTTACAAGAAAATCATAAACTCACTATGATAAAAATCTCAATAAAAACGTATATTTTTCGATCGATTTTCCGAAGTAATTTATAGTAGAATTATAGAAAATACTTAATATACGCATAAAAAACTTAATATTAATTACATAAATGTTAAAATTACGTGGTACAAACAAACCACTTACAAATTATAAATACATTTCTATGGGCTTTCCCGCCTTGCCGACCGTCGGCAAGCGACGCTTGGGGATATAGCTGTCACTTACCGACCGTCGGCAATCGACGCTTGACAGGTTGAACTCTTTTGTGTTTTTTGGAGTGTTTTATGTTATATACTCTTTTGAGATAGAGACTCTGTGTAGTTTTAAGTATTTTAACAATGTGTGGATGCAGTATTTTGAGGTGCAAAAGTCGCAGCGAACGAAAATGTGCTGCCGTAACTTTTCACTCGTAATTAGCTATAGCTGGTGTTTTTTTAGTTTGTGATTGCATTTAACATAAGAATGATGATATATGGATGTAAATACAGTCATATTTTCCATAGAAAGTGAGATGAAATCAGTATTTTTCACATAATTCGAAACATATTCTAAAAATATATTTGTCTTAGTGTTGCTATTTAATTTAGTACCAAAATATACTGACTAAAGTTCTTTCGGTAAAAATTTAGTATAATATCCCACGATTCCACGATTTGGGGAGGAGGGAGTTAAGAGGGAAGGGGAGGGGGAGGGTTGAACCCCCACTCCCCTCATCAGGAAACCCACAGTTACTGAGATATTAGTGGTTTAAGTTTTGGGGTTATAAACTAAACGACTAGTTTAGTTGTAATTTGGAGTGGTAAACATAGTTGAGTAATAGGGTGACAGCTAACCCTAACCGGAAACCTCACTAAACATAAATTTTGGATACATAGGTAATTAATCAAAGAACAAATTTTCCATCTTTTTGCTAAAAAGTGGCCCCGTGCGAGTTTCTTACGCCGGTTCTTCTCGACGGGCCAGTTTCTTATTGATATATGTATTTTAACTGTTTAACTTTTTAAGTGTGTTGAAGTGAATGAAGAATGTTGGAAACATCTACTTAAATAAAAAACTATTGACTTTTTTGCATTGTTTAATTTTTATATTAAGAGAAATACCTACCCTACAGGGTTGCCAATGCTAATTTATATATTTCCCCAAAATGGGGATCGAATTCCCCAATTTGGGGACAAAAATCCGCTGATTCCCCACAAATTCCCCACATAGGTTTTTTAAAAAATTTAAACAAAATTCTACTAGCTGAGTATAATTCGCATTAGTATAAGTAATTAATAAAAATAAAGACTTAAACAAACAGTTAATATGATCAATAAGTTTTCTTTAATTCTATCGTTCCACGCTACTTTCTTAATTTTTCTTGCATAAGAACCTTCTCCTGAAACAAACACAAAAAAATAATAATATGGAAATTGGTCAAGCCGTTCACACGTGATACCGTGACCAATGGATATGGGGATTCATTTATATATATATATATTAACTTATCGAACTTATCAGAACAACAATGAAGCCAGTGCATTACATGTAGGCATCACACATAAAACGTTGAAGAAAGGAAAAATGGGAATACCCTGATCATAAACAAATGTCAATCTACTAGTAGTTTGAAACTAGAGATATTGTGCCATGCCATACATAATGATTTTAAAAAAGGTCGATAATGAATGATGAAATATTTATCGATGAGAATAAGATTTTGACAACATGTTAAAATCCCCGCATTTTCCCCACATAATGCCAATCCCCAATAAATCCCCAATTGACTTGAAATTCCCCGCAGTTTGGGGAATTCCCCACAAATCGGCAACGCTGCTACCCTACCTAACAGTATTAATAGTAAGACCTTTGGTAGCTTATGCTTGGTCTACTTCAGAAAAAGTCAAAATCACCATATGTGTCTATAGAAATTGCCCCAATTCCTCATAGATCTCATCATCAGGTCACTACTTTTTAGAATGAAAACAGGACCAACTTGGGATTATACCCTTTACATAAAAATGAAAGAGTAAACCTGAACGTTTTCACGTTAAAACTACTGAACTGATTATCATGAAATTTGGCCCAGATATAAATTAGACCACGGGAAAGGCTACTTTTTATCGCGAAAAAATGTACGGTTCCTGTACGATACTTTATTTACGCTTTCACGTAAATATTACTAAACCGATTATGATAAAATTTGGCACAGAGTGGAGTTGGAGTAGACCATGGGGAAGGACATAGGCTACTTTATATCATGGGATATATACCCGTGGATTACTGTACTTACGCGGGCGTAATGGGCGCGGGCTGGACCTTTTTTTTTAAATATTGGAAAAGGTGTATGTTGTAGGAGTAGGTGTAGGAGCAGGTGTAGGCGTAGGTGTCTGGGTGGGTGTAGGAGTATGGGTAGGAGTAGGTGTATGAGTTAATGTACGAGTAGGTGTTGGAGTAAGAGTAGGAGCAGGAACAGGTGTAGGAGTAGGTTTAGGAGCAGGTGTAGTCATTTATTCATTCCAGTTCATATTTAAGACAGAACAACGTCTGTCGGGGTCAGCTAGTAATATATAATATAGCTAGCTGTCTCGACACACGTTGTTGTGTCATAAACATGAACTGGAATGAATAAATGACTTTACCTATAATGCATCCTACGTCCTAGTCTTACACCTACAACCTACACCTTTTTCATTATTTCTCAGTGCGTAAGCCTTCCCTGAACTTCCACAATTATTTTCAATATAAATCAAAATGAGCCAAATCGATCCAGCCGTTCTCGAGTTTTGAGTCCCTCGTGAACGGAATAAAAAGTATCCTATGTCCTTCTCCTGAACCTCAATTCTCGTATATAAAGTATATAATTTAATGAGTCAATTTTACTTTATTTGAATAGAAAGTGTAGCGACATATTACCGTGAACGGATTTTATGATGTTTTGACCAATCAGAGCGCGTTTCACGTTGGTTTAACATTCATAAAAACACCGTTTGGGAATATAAGCGTATCAGGACTTGATTGTAATTGTATTAATGCAGGTTTTATTTAGCAGAATTGCCCCTCTGGTTTCAAGATAGCCCACCAATTTTTAGCCAAATCGGTTCAGCCGTTCTTGAGTTATAAATATTTTTACCACGTTCATAATATTTTGTTAATTTAACTATTACTCTCGGTCTTGGCCTAGAGTTAACTTATTAATAGGTCTCGATCTAGACTGAGAATCCAGGTACGATCGTACTCTAATCGCATGTTTTCTTATAACCTCTGACTCATAAAAAATAACTAGAACAATTTAATCGCCAGTATGAAAATATTAAAATTTACTTATTTTAATAATGAGTGGTGCAGGGAAAAACTCGCTCTATGATTCTTATTTATTACTGACTACGACGAGAAAACTTACGTGTACATCCTAAGATCAAGACAAAAATACTACAATTGAAGGCTATGTTTGTACATGGCAACACATAGTGGGTGAGCGAGATGCACTCTAGTGGTTACAAGAGCTGCGGATCTATAGGTACTTTATCTTAGCAGCAATCGCGTGTCCTTTTTCTGCTTGTGTGCATTGCATTAGTGTACGTGCAGGGATGTAACGTATATCGATATAATATAAACTAATATATCGATAAACTACTCGACTTTTTTGTGGTACCTATCGACGTTTGTAGATATTTTTATAATTCTGAATTTTTATTTTATAAACACATTTTAAGTTTTATGTCATCTGTTTATAATGTGTAAAACTCATTGGGTACTTTTTTAATTTAAGATATAGGTATTTGAAATTAACAAGATTTTATTAGATGTTTAGATTAGTGTGTAAAAAATAATATATACTTCTATACTAATATACTAATGAAAGGAAAAGTTTGTTTGTTTACATCGAATGGGCTCCGAAAGTATTTGACCGATTTTGATAAAAATTTGCACGTATATAAGGTCTCCGAAAATCAACTACGGATACTTCGGGCACATGATCCACTGCTTATGTAAAGACGTTTAGGCAAAAAAATAATTGTCATACTCAAACTAAAAAATCATCTCTTCTATGGGTGACTCTCCGCAAAACGCAAACTCGCCCATATAAAGAAAAACATTTTTTTTTAAATGATAATTATTTTTCTGCTTAAACGTCTTTACATAAGCAGCAGATCATATGCCCAAAATATCCGTAGTTGATTTTACCGAACCTTATATACAGAAGACAAAAGTGTCCTACTTTTTTGCGGCACGGCATTTCTTTAAGCGCGCACGAAGGCGCGGGCAACATCTAGTAATGCTGATAGCATCGGCATCGTTTATCGATATTGTGTATAGACGCAATAGCCAAAGGCGAGTAAAGTGTATGAAGTAATTAGGAGTATATTTCTTTCACACTATTCAGTCAATTGCGTATTTTAATTATAAAATAAGTATTATGAGAAAACGATATCTACGGTCTACCAATTGAAAGTTTACAATTCCTAACAATTCTACACTATTGTAATAGAAATAGACCGTTCATAAATATTTTTAGTCGACTTTAAAAAAAGGAGGTTCTGTGTTCGGCTGTTTATAATAATTTGACGACCTCTGTGGCTCAGTTGGTTTAGTGTGTTGGTGCTCAAGCCGGGGGTCGCGGGTTCAAATCCCGCCAAAGGATGTGTATTAAATATGTGTATAATATAATAAAAATCTTAAATATGTGTATAGTATAAAAGTATGAAATATATTTCCGTTGTCTGGTACCCGTAACACAAGTTCTTAGAGAACTTACCACGGGATCAGATTCACGTGGTGTGAAGCGTCCATAGATATTATTATATTATTATATAATATGTCACCGTAAAATTTAAAAAAAACCGTTAGATTGTAATATTACTAGATATTGATAAGATATTATGTTATGTTGACAGATTGTCAAATAAAAAATTATCCTTACAATAATTGTACGCTTTATTTTTCGTTTTAATTATTATTATGAAAAAGAAATCAAATATGGCGGCGCGGGGCACTTGCCATTTAACCAATCGGCATGGTAAATATTACAATGTAACGAAAAATAACGTGTAAAATTGTAAGAAGAAATTTTTAATTGACAATCTGTCGACATTTTATAACATCTCTAGTAATATTACAATCTAACGGTTTTTACAATTTTATGGTGACAGCCGAACACAGAACCTCCTCTTTATTAATAAGTAAGCCTTAGTAATACCCACCCGATAATATATCCCTACGGACATACTACCTATCAGGAATCTGGAAGGCCGGGGAAAATTCAGAGTATTGAAAATATAACTCTGGACTGATACAATAGAGCTGAAAATCGAACACACGAGTCTCATGTCAAATCTGACAACACAAAAATAGTGCGTTCGATTTCCTCTCTTTCTATTGTATTAGCATTTTTGATTAGCATCTAAATACAATGAGAGATTAGCTGAGTCAGTCAGATTACTCACTTGCTTGGGGGCCTAGCAGGAACAATTGTCAATTGCGTAAACGTTACGGTATCGAAAGAGATTTGTATAAAAATTATGACAGCGCTCATACAATTGACATTAGATAACATTGCATTTACGCACCTGTCAATTGTTCCTGCTAGGCCCATATTTACAGGAATAAAAGTGCTTTTCGATCCGATATCACACCAATAATGTGAAAGACCTATGTGTTTCATATATTTTACTTGCCCTTGCATGGCTATTGAATATCGACTACTGTATCGGCATTCGATACCGATATCGTATTCGATCCGGATCGGATAATGTAAAATAATTGGAAACTAAATAAAAAAAATATGTTTGAGAAAGTATATATTATTGTAACTCTTCTTAATTGTCCGGTAAAATAGAAATATCTTCCCCGTATCAATACCGTCACACCAAGCTGTCTCACTGGTGGGACACACTCTTCTAATTCTCGCATATAACTGCTTCAATATATTCGCCTCTTCTTCCGGAACATTTCCGAGACCTAATAAAACCGTTTAGTAAAAATTTATTATCTTTATCGATAAACTCTTGTGTCAGTAGGGTACATCACCCAAAATACGCAGAAAAACAAAGCTTTTATTTTCCACAAATTATTACTCATTACGTGATATTCATCATTAAAGCGTGATATAGTACGAAAAAGGGTTCGTTAATCTTAATGATTATCTGTTTATATTATAAAAATTCTCATTATTTAGTTCACAAAACATTGTTATAACCTTACGTGTAAAATGATAATTCCAAGTATTTGACACCTTCTGTCGTCATTCTTGAGGCACAATATGCAGCGGAGCAACATTTATTTACTTGTTAAATGTTCAAATGTCCATTACACATTCATTTTTATTGATGAAACACTTAAAATACACAGAACTACTGCTCTGCAATGGCCTACTGAGCTGGTCATAACATGACACGAAACACTCGTTTATACACCGATAAAAGCTCTCTCATACACACGTATTGACACATCGTTAGTAAGACAGAGCAACAGAAAACAATAGTACCAACTTTCAAAAACTATAGCTCCGTCTTTAGAAGTCTTTGGAGGCTCCCTTCTGGCTATCTCGCTCGGCTCGGATTTGCCTCTATAATACGTGCATTGTGAAATACACTCTATTGCCAAGGTAATACAGTTATTTTTAGCAATTACAAAATTCGGAGTCTTCTATCCATAGGTACTATATCCATGGTACTGTGAGCCAAAAACCGAGCCGAGCGAGAGGTTGGGTGACAATAATATTTTCTGCTATGTGAGACAAACTGCAAAGCCAATATTGTGAAACACTGAATGATATATAGCTATGGCTTTTAAAAGTCGACGAGATTGAATAGTGTAAAAACATTAAGGTTTGAAGTGACGGCTGCATTAATATGTAATGAATTTGTATGTAATTCTCTGCCTTATTTTTAAAACACTATTGAGCCATTTTTGTCGCTATTCTTCATTGTTGGGAAATCTATAAAAACTGAATAATATTATCATTAAAGGCCTTACTCGACTACACACGTTTTTTTCTCAGTACTTACTACGATTCTAGGCAAGTCGCTACTCACTAGTTTATAACAAAACGTAGTAGGTACAGTTATAACTCATAATAACGTCAGTTGCTTTAATGTTAACATCTGTTTGCGACTTTTTAGAATTTACGTATTTTAGAAATATAACAATGCATAAAAATAAACCATAGAATGTACGTATTTTAGAAATTTAACAATGTTACATAACACGACAATTATTTAAGAGTGTGTTATGTCAACGCCAAACTTCGTACTGTCACTTTGATGCCTGTGATAGTTTATTCCACGAAGTATAGATAACAAGGAGTCCGAACGTAATGTTAAAATAATGGTCTCAATTACGGGGACAGATTTTTGCCGGTAGAGCGCGCGACGGTCCGACGTGCACTCGTTTGAAATTACGCGGGAAGTTTAAAGTTGCTATTGACAGCTCTGGAAAGATTGAAATCTTATTATATAAAAGTTTTAGGAAATTCTTAGAAACTGTTCTCGAAAAATAGATACCGTAGAACACGGTAATTGCCTAACGGTAATTTAAAAATAATTGTAATAAATAATAGTATTGGCAACACTCGGTATAATAGTATTGGCAACACTCGGTACTCGTCGGTCTCGCACGCCTAGCGGCAGAAAAGAGAACTAAGATCTGGTCCTATTATTGTGTACATAATTATTATTAAAAAGCCTATACCGTTCGGACTCCTGGTATCTATGCTTCATGGTTTATTCAGTTAGCCGAAAGGCTATGTATAGTATAGACATGTATTAGTATGCTCCTCTGTTATATGAGTTATATATTAATTATATCTGTTGTACATGTAGTAATAAATCAACATATTGTGATGCTATGATTTGTATCATTTGTATCTCCATGTAACTTATAAGAAGAATCCCCAAGATATTCAACGTAGAGATCCTGGCTGGAACATCAAACAAACAATACATAGCTATAATAAAGCTTAACTACGGCAGGGTTATACAACTATAAACAAATATAGTTATATCAATAGAATACAGAAAAATTCTTTATAATAGCCTTTCTTTTTAAATAAAAAGGAACAATATTATTTATTTCTGAAAATTCAAAACAGCGCCCATAAATACTATGGAAAAGCCTATACCGTTCGGACTTCTGGTATTATATATCCTACTTCGTATTGAAACTTGGTTTTAAGCCGAACGCTATATAAAAAAATATTTATAGAAGAAGAAGAAGACCTATATCATAGGTATTTTAGGGATGCTCGATGTTGCAAAAACAACGATGTTGGCATCGATAATGACATCGATAGCTTATCATCGATGTTCGATGTTTATCGAGCTCTAAACATCGATGTCAGGCAACATCGATGTTTTTTTGCAAACGTCTTCACGGCCGTTCGTCATCAATCCATCTTTACTACTAATATTATAAATGGAAAAGTGTGTGTTTGTCCGTCTTTTACGCCAATACTACTGAACCGATTTAAATGAGGTACAAAGGACATAGGCTACTTTTTATCGCAGAGGAATGTACGGTTCCTGTGGGATACTTTATTTACAGTTTGACGTAAAAACTACTAAGCCGGTTATCATGAAATTTGGCACAGATATAAAGTGGACCACGGGAAATAAGGTACTTACTTTTTATCGCGGGGAAATGTACGGTTCCCATGGGATACTTTGTTTACGGTTTCATGTTAAAATTACTAAGCCGATTATCATGAAATTTGGCACAGTTATAAAGTAGTTCCCCATGTGGCGAAAGACATAAGCTACTTTTTATTGCGGGACATATAAGGTTCCCGTAGGTTACTGTCTCCGATGGCGTTGATATCACAATAGTGGTTAAATATTTTACCGCAACTTTTTTCAACTGGGTTTCCGATTATGTGTGTCCGTGACATCGATGTTACGATGTTTTGACTTTTGAATAATGCAATATCGATGTTAAAACATCGATGTTTTATCGTCTAACATCGATGATCATCGAAAATCGATGATCATCGAGCATCCCTAAGGTATTTTAGAAAGCACGAAGTATTATGTATAGATAGATACTTCCTGTTATGCTGGGGCCGCACCTGCGTCTATCGTACGAAGCTTCGTGCTATGAGACGATACCATTGGATGATACACGCAGATCGTCCAATGGTATCGTTTTTAGCGCGAAGCACTACGCAGGTGCGGCCGTAGCATTAGAAAGCTACATGATTATGTTAATTTTACTCCACAAAAAAGTTTTGCAATAGAAAAATGTTGAAAAAAAATTGTTGCTATTTATGCTTATCCGTAAATAAAAGAACTATTAATATTTATAAAACAGACCTGCTATATGTCTATGAGAAGCTCGCAGTCTTAAAGGTACGTAAACAAATCCCGACAGCCGTAGTAGTAATATTGTAGGTAAGTACCTATTGAATGCGTAGGACATTGTGGGCTCCTGTATAAAGAATATTACAATTAGATTCATAAAGATATTTATTATTTACGCAACGCATACGCTTATCCTTTTTACGTTGTTTTTCCTTTAGTTTGTCTGAAAAGAACTGCTGTCAGCAGTAAGACCCTTTTTTGGGGGTTGCTTTAGAATAGGGGTAGTCTAAATAGGGGGGAGGGGTGAAGGGCAGGTAAGGGAGAAGGTTACCTAACCCCCCTCCACCATGCCCTGCGTGAGGAGTTGTATAGTTTTTGGGAAAAGTGCATTTGAAAATTTACAAATTTTCCTGCAATTCTTCAGTATTTTGTGAAAATATTTAATCAATATTGATGGAGGAGTGGGTTACTCCTCCCATCTACTACTCCTCAACCCCCCCTCCCTCAGAAACCTGTACCTAACAAGTTTTTTTGAGGTAAAAATATTTCAATATACATTTTTAAGCAATTTTTTTTCACGCTGGGTTTTTTGAAGCCATGTTCCACTCCTAAGACATTTTTAACGTGATAAAAAACTTCTTACCTAACCTAACCCAAAACTACACAAATGTTATTTCATACCGGGTTTTTGTTAAGGCCGTGTTAACACTCTGAAGACGTTTTGAATATTATTGAAAAGTTCTAACGTAACCCAAAACTACACAAACATTATTTCACGCCGGGTTTTTGCGAGACCATGTAACCACTCCAAAGATATTTTGAATACATACAAACAGACAGCATAGAGACATAACACTGTCTTGATTGCACCACGTCAGTCACGTGAGAGTTGTAGACGAGAGTGGATGTGTAATAGTTATTGCTGCTAAGTGCGTGATCAAGCCTGTGAATTACAATACACAAACACAGGGTATTACATTGTTGAATAGGTCTTTTAAAATAAAGGCAAGGTTTCATACATGACTTTAACAAAGTCGACCATTTTCGACCATCAGCCTCCAAAGTCGTTTGTAAGTTGGTCTCCCCCAGGGGAAATGCTGGGGCATTTCTAAACTATTAGAGATAGAAACTGTATGTTTTCATGCTGATCATGCTAAAAACTCTTCAGGAAAATTATTTTGAACAGAATCAGGTAGTAACTTTTGAAGTAATTTGAAAAATACCTATGGGCTATGACGCATTTATAGTTACGAAACCCTCTTTAGACACGTCCTGACATGCTCTTGGTTAGGTTAGGTTATTCAAAGTTTCTGCTAGGCCCACTGTTATGACTTATGAATACCCACAGGAGACAAGACTTTCTGTCAGACAATTGTTTAGTTGGGTGACACAATGACCAAATTATTAATAGTAATATTAACATATATTTGTTAATAGATTAGAGGCAATGAGTGCTGGATGTGTTACATTTGCCACTCGAGACTGCGACAGTGTCACCGGCTGCAGCAGTTGGCCGTACAGACACGAGGTCTCATTGACGATCTCTGTCAGAATAAGGTACTTATTTAAAAAAAAGTTTAAAAATGTATTAATCGACAGAAACGATAATAATACTAGTGATGATAAGTCTCGTTTTTCTTTCACTTCGTTTGTTCACTTCGGTGATGATAAATGTTTCTGTTTTTAGATAAACATTGAGTTTGAAACATTTGGATCCTTGTTAGAGTTATCAATCTTTAAGATGAAAAATTTTTCCACAACACATCCTTCTATAACAGATATCAAACAGGAGTCAGATGTGAAGACGGAACCATGCTGTGACGGCGGTAGGTTAAACATTACCTAACCTAATATTTAGACAATTTAAAAGTGTAATTTTCTTTAGATAAAAAATATAAATGTTGTAGTAATTAATGAAGATGAATATGAGGATAATACAAATGACTATGAAGAAAATGATCAACTAAAAGAATCTGAAGATAATAATCTGCTTGTTAGTGATGCTGGCTGTAAACAGGATTCATTGAAAGTGGACCGAAATGATGCTTGGCAAGGTTCAAAGGTGCTTGAATTGAAAATAGTTAGGCTCAGTCAGACTGTTATTGACAAATATGTTCACCAAAGTCCCACAACATACACAGTCACAGGAGAATATCACGAGGACAGGGCGGAACAAACTTCAGCTCTGTGCGCAGATCAACAGGAGGAAATAAAACTAAAGATAGGAGATAAAGGTATGTCAGACTATATTATTACAAGTTATGAGTGTGTGAATGTTGGCATGATATTACTAAAGGACATTTTCAAAATTATGTTATGATTTTTTAAAATTTCAATTTAAGGTGGTTCGTTTCCTATACAAAAAAACAATGGACATTATTTAGGTAATTTCATACTATTACTACATAAATTTATATGCACATCTATTTATTCTGCAATACAATTGTCGCAAAATGTATTTAAAATACTTTATTTCACACAGAAGTCACATTTTTATTGAATTTTCGACAAAAAGTGACATAAGTTACAAATGTCACTTTTTGTCGAAAATTCAATAAAAATGTGACTTCTGTGTGAAATAAAGTATTTTAAATGTATTTTGCGACAATTGTATTGCAGAATAAATAGATGTGCATATAAATTTATGTAGTAATAGTATGAAATTACCTAAATAATGTCCATTGTTTTTTTGTATAGGAAACGAACCACCTTAAGTTTAATAGGTTCTCTCTACAGTCTCCATGATCTAGTGGTTCGAGCATTGGCTCTTGACTCGGAGGTCGTGGGTTCGATTCCCACAAGGGAACAACAAAAAATGTTGTTTCCAAGTTTGGTTAGGACAATGCAGGCTGATCACCTGATTGTCTGACAAGAAAGATGATCCATGCGTCGGATGGGCATGTAAAAAGTCGGTCCTGCGCCTGATCTCTCGCCAGTCGTGTTGGTCATCCGTCCCACTGGGTTACGAGAGTAAAAGGAAGAGAGAGTGCTCTTGTGTACTGCGCACACACTTGGGCACTATAAAAATCACTCCTGGGTAACTGGCCTGGTTTCAATGAAACCAGCCACCGTCACCGAGATCGGTGTGGGGAGTTATTATTATTATTATTATTATAACCTGTGTATTTTCTGATTACCTACTTTAATGACAATTTTTAAGTGTATGTCTTCTTTGTATTGATTGTAATGCCAAAGTTTTCGTAATAAACGATTTCACATTTAATAAATATCTTTTTTTATTCACATGTAACGAGTTAATGGTGCTTTTGACTGATGCTTTATTGCAGTTAAAACTACTTTTGACTAAGAGCGTCAGTCAAGAGTAGTTGTTGTGGTGATAATCAATTGTGTATTACTTTATTATTAATACGATAATAAATTTTAATCTTAGAATTTTGCTTTTGCACCATTCTTGTTCATGTATTATTTGCTATTGCTCCATTATTTTGGATTATTGTATAGCTATTGCACCATCTTTCTATTGATTTTTTTTATTGCATTAAGTAATATTGTAAGTATTGTATTGTAAAATTGGATTAATGTAACAAATACTGTGTAGTGGAAATTGTAATATAGTAAAATGTGTAAATATAAGAAAGAGAAATAATAGCAAAAGAAAGACTGATACTATCCACGATATTGAACTAGAAAGTTACACTCATGTCTCTTACTAACGTTAACTGCGACACAGTCAACATTCTAATAACAGAACGTTCCCTTAGGTAACGGACGCGACGTCGAGCGAGACAACACAAATGACTGCGAGGGCCGAGACCACGCCAGTGAGACACAGTCCGGTTGTTACAGGAAACGGCTCAGCTGTGACGTTTGTTCGAGGACGTTTAGATACAAAAGCCGATTGATACGGCACATCAGGATTCATATGGGTGACAAACTATACAGTTGTCGTATTTGCCACAAAAAAATTATACATAAAAGCAATTTATTTGCACTCACGAAAAGGCATGGAGGTGAAAAAACATTTACCTGCGATAAAGAATTAAGTTTTTTTTCAAATGACAAAAATATCATCTGTAAAGTTTGTCAAAAGGATTTTGTACGTGAGATTGAATTTAAAAGACAAACAAGAGTTCATGTAGGTGAAAAACCATACAGCTACGTTATATGTCAAAAGAAGTTTGCAGGTAAAGGTTATTTGACTGTAGACACCAGAACTCATATAGGCGAAAAACCATACAGCTGCGATATATGTCAACAGAAGTTTGCAGTTAGAAATAATTTGAATGTACACATCAGAACTCATACAGGCGAAAAACCATACAGCTGCGATATATGTCAACAGAAGTTTGCAGTTAGAAGTAATTTGAATGTACACATAAGAACTCATACAGGCGAAAAACCATACAGCTGCGACATATGCCAAAAGAAGTTTGCACAAAGAAGTCAGTTGAATGTACACATCAGAACTCATACAGGCGAAAAACCATACAGCTGCGATATATGTCAAAAGAAGTTCGCAGATAGAGGTCACTTGAATGTACACATCAGAACTCATACAGGCGAAAAACCATACAGCTGTGATGTATGTCAAAAGAAGTTCGCAGATAGAGGTCACTTGAATGTACACATCAGAACTCATACAGGCGAAAAACCATACAGCTGTGATATATGTCAAAAGAAGTTTGCAGGTAGAGGTCAGTTGAATAGACACATCAGAACTCATATAGGCGAAAAACCATACAGCTGCGATATATGTCAAAAGAAGTTTGCACAAAGAAGTCAGTTGAATGTACACATCAGAACTCATACAGGGGAAAATCCATACAGCTGCGATATATCGCTGCTTCAATTCAAAACTACCACAAGTCAAAATTACCTTTTTTTACAGGAGAGCCAATCAAAGAAAATGAATACCTTTTTTTGTCCAATACTTACTTGTTCTATATCTAATATATACATGTTATACATCATTGGAAGCGTATTTTTAAGCACCGTTATATGTTGTAGGTAGTAACATACTAAAATGAATACCAGAGGAGGTATAAGCAAATAAGTTACTTTTGAATATAAAAAAAAATGCTTCAAATATACTAAATGTGGAATAAAACCACCACAAGTGATGAATATTTTAATTGTATTAATAATGTTTTTTAAAGAACAAGTTAAAAATCGCCATGCAATATAAAGTAATAAAGTAAAATATAATAAAGTAATTTAAGTACTGTCTGAGTCTTAAATCAAATCAAAGATTATTACAATTTAACAAACTAAAATCTTCGAAATTGTTTCAATATAATCATAACAATGTTTTAGTTCTTTTAAGACGATGAAAAAGTAACGTAAAAGTATATTAAAGTAATGATTTAAACCAAATTATTTCGCAAAAAAGTTTTAAAAAATCTAAACTTTAAATAAAACAAAGACTTTTGACATTCAAAATTTTTAAAAATAGTTTTAGACCATTATTCTCTTACTTTTACATCAACAATAACTATTATCTTATATTATCTAATTATTACAATACGAATAGTATATTAAATGTGATAAAGGAACATTTTAGTGATCTCAATGAATAGGACTTATATATAAATAGTGATCATTTGCACCTGGTGATATCACTTACGTACAGCAGACGTATCGTGTTTGGGCTCCTTAAAAGCCTCCAATGAATAGGATGTTTATGTATGGTGATAATCTGCACCTGATGCTGCAGCATGATACTGGAACCTCGCTTATAACATTAAAAAATGTATGCAAATTTTATAAGTGATGGTCAAAATGTATTCTATAGTTGTCTTCGCGTCATTGTATCTATTAAGTCTAAGGAACCTTACACTTATGGTCAATTGGTCAATGGTAGAATGGGTATTATCAGAATTTCAAATAGAACGGACTTCGCAGAAACCAAATAAAAAAATGTTATAATTAATAAAAACAACATTAATTAAGAAACTTATTATTTACTTTTTTATATATTTTTTGTGTCGGGAGTTACATAAAGCATTTCTCTGTCTTCGTTAGTACATAAATGGGCGATGATTTTAAGCTTTAAAGCTCGAGCTATATTTTTTGGATCGTGGAATAGGTAATCATTAAACACGCAATTCCAGTTCCAACAACATCCACAAATTGGCTAACCAATATTTTCTAATATTTTTTCTAAATTTGCGGAAGATTTCGAAAATCTCTAAGATTATCACTTTTACTTCCACTGTTATATTCTACCTTTTGTAAGATGTTGAGTATTCTGTGTATACCTACTCATATTCTGTAAAAAATGTAAGGTTCGGTCAGAAGGTTTTATGGGAAGAGTAACAAACATAATAATATATAGGTAATATTATATTTATACATCCCTGCATCCCTACATCCATATATAGGTACATCACATATATCCCATATACATACACCCACACATCCATACATCCATGCATCCATTCATCCACACATACAAACTTTCGCGTTTTAAATAATATTAGTAAGGACAAAAACACAGTACAAATTTTATAATAACCGACATTGATTACAATGGACAAAAAATTTGTATATTAATATAATGTAAGGTATATTTTCATAACATTATTTAGTCACAGTCTTGAATTAAAACAAATATTAACAAACAATTTTTTTTTTAAATTCAAAACGCGTGTATTCCTGAGGTAATTTTTATTTAAAATGTTAATAATTATATGTTTTTTTTAATATTCAAAATAAACTACATTAATATATTTAATCATTTATATTACTATATAATTATGGTACCTCTTATTCAATAATTTAAACGGAAAACGAATATAATATTGTCTCATAAGTTAACTTTGATTTAAAAATTTAAGTTCATTTATGTATAATTTCGGTGCAAAACAACCCCTTTTTGTAATATGGTGCTTTTGATTTAAAAATATAATCTTATTTACATGAATCCTTTCTTCAAAACAGAAGTATTACGAAATATGGTTTTTTTCTCTATAAAATTATTCAGAATTAATATATTATTTTGAGTTAGGGTACTCTTGCATAAAAAATATATGCTTATAGCTCGATTGTCGACGCGCAACTCAAAATATGGTGGTTTAGATTATAATTCGCACGTAAAACGCAATAATTCAAAAAAACCTTTTGTGTTTTTATGTGTCTTAAAATGAGGAATCAACGAGTGTATTTTTGAATATAAAAATATGAACTATTACAATAGTATTTTTGCAATAAAAACATTTTTAATTTTTTTTGACTTGTGGTACTTTTGAATTGAAGAAGCGATATGTCAAAAGAAGTTTGCACATAGAAGTCAGTTGAATGTACACATCAGAACTCATACAGGCGAAAAACCATACGGCTGCGATATATGTCAAAAGAAGTTTGCACATAGATTTCAGTTGAATTTACACATAAGAACTCATACAGGCGAAAAACCATACAGCTGTGATATATGTCAAAAGAAGTTTGCACGTAGTGGTCAGTTGAATTTACACACCAGAACTCATACAGGCGAAAAGCCATACAGCTGCATTATATGTCAAAAGAAGTTTCGACGTAGAGATACTTTGAACGAACACACCAGAACTCATACAGGTGAAAAACCATACAGCTGCAATATATGTCAAAAGAAGTTTGCACATAAAAGTCAGTTGAATGTACACATAAGAACTCATACAGGCGAAAAACCATACAACTGCAATATATGTCAAAAGAAGTTTGCACATAAAAGTCAGTTGAATGTACACATCAGAACTCATAAAGGCGAAAAACCATACAACTGCAATATATGTCAAAAGAAGTTTGCACATAGACATAATTTGAATAGACACATCGAATCTCATAAAGGTGAAATACCTGCGAAATGTGTCAAAAGAAGTTTGCACATAGACACAGAACACATATAGCAGCGACATTTGCCAAAAGAAAGGACATGGGCTTATAACTAAGGTACAATTAACCACGGCGACAAAAGATAAAATATTTTTTTATATTAGGGTTACACCTGGATTACAACGATCTAGGTCGCATATCTGCAGAAGGTGCGGTAAATACTGTGTACATATTTTAACTTCAACTAATATTCATATTATTATATTTTAAATGAGAACATCTTGTATATGTCACTGTAAAGTTGTAAATACTGTTATATATAATAATATAACTATCGTAATTGTAAAATAAATTAGAATTAAAATTCTTTATTAAAAAACAAGCTTTTATTTATCGCTAGAACAATTAGTTATCGCTAGACAGGTTTCTCAGTCTGTACATCTCTTTCAACGCATCATTGTTGCAAGGTCGGTTGCCGGTTAATTTACTACAGTCAAGCTCTTCAATAGGGAGACCTTCTAGAGAGTTTCCTCAGTAAGGACCTCAAAAACCCAATACTATATTTTCATTTGATACCCATATTGTAGAAGTGCATTAAAAATAACTTATCGGCCATCTTGGGTGTTCTGCTATGTTGGATTTTCGAGTTATTCTCAGCAAGCCCTTTCATTTGAAACCCATATTGTAGGGTAGGAGTATATTAAAATGACCTGTCGGCCATCTTGGGTGTTTTGCCATGTTGTATTTAGAATGACGTCACTTTATTTTTCGAGTTATTCTCAGCAAGCCCTTTCATTTGATACTCATATTGTAGAAGTTCATTAAAAATAACTTGTCGGCCATCTTGGGTGTTCCGCCATTTTGGATTTTCGAGTTATTCTCAGCAAGCCCTTTCATTTGATACCTACATTGTAGGAGTGCATTAAAAATGACCTGTTGGCCATCTTCGATGTTTCGTCATGTTGAATTTTCGAGTTATTCTCAGCATGCCCTTTCATTTGATACCCAAATTGTAGAGTGCATTAAAATTGACTTGTCGGCCATCTTCATTCTTGAGTGACCCGCCATGTTAGATTTTCGAGTTATTCTCAGCAATCCCATTTATTTGGTATCCATATTGTAGCAGCATGGGCGTAGCCAGGGGGGTGGTTTAGGGGGTTCAAACCCCCCCCGAAATGGGCCGGCTGGTATATATAATACAGAGATCTGACCAATATACAGAGGCGTATTTAGAAATTTTGCGCCCGAGGCCAATTAACATATTTTGCCGCCCCATTAACCCTATTTTTGAAGTTATTTTAGAAAAATAATCAAATCTTCACAGCCTAAATCAGAACTTTTGCTGTATGCTGTTCGTAATCTCACGCCGGGCCCTTGAAAGAGGCCTTGGGCTGGGAACCACGATCAGGGGCACTGCCCCTCTACGTGGGGATATTTATAAAATATATCGACCAGTACGAGTACTGGGCGAAATTAAAAACGTGTTTTTAGGGGAAGACCCCTCGCGACAGAACGCGGGGGGAAACCCGTAGCGAGCGAGGGAAAATTCGCCACCAGGCCCGACCTAGACCTGCGGGCGGCTCCAAACGACACGTGGGGGTCCCGACCCGGAGGCCGAGAAACGTGTTTAGGTCCACTCCCACACGCGCCGCGTTTGCCGACCGCGGACTCGAACAACCTGGGGAAAGGGTGGGAGCAAGCTTCCGGACCCCAGCTTTTTTGTAGCGAGGGGGGGGAAGGTACGCCCCGGAGGCGACGGGGTGGCAATAATAGGGCTGCCACTCCGACAGGCCTCGGGCGAGCGACGAATTGTTGCACCGGCAAGGTTTTCTTTTGTTTTTATTTTTATTTTTTTTTTTATATTTTTCGCCGGTGCTGGAAGGGTGAGGGGCTGCGATCCAGCGGTGCTGTGCCTTCTATGCGCCTGGGTGTGGCGCACATCAATTGCGCCTAGGCTCCTCCTTTTCGGGGCGGTGCGGCGCTTTTATTGCGCCTGGGCTTCTCTTCGGGGGCGGTGGGGCGGGCGGTTGGGCTCCGTCGATCCTTCCAGAGGGACGGCATCCCTCGGCAGGCGGTGACGGTCGGGCGGGCGGGCGTGCCACGGCGCTAGGTCGGTCAGCTCGACCAGGCGCGAGGCATCCGCTCGGGGGAACAGATTCGCGGAAAGCCGGGTCACAAAGGCCTCGATGCTCTCCACCCTGAGATCCCTTGCTATGGTAGAGTTGCGGACGTACCACGGGGCGCCCGCAATGCGGTGCAGCACTCGGTTTTGGGCTCTCTGCAGCAACCCTTTCTGGGGTGCGGAGAGCAGGTGGTGCCACGCTGGTGCTGCGTACGTAAGGCGGGACCGTACGTACGTCTTGTAGAGGGCAATCCTCATAGGGACCGTCCATTAATCACGTGATGTTTTTAACAACTTTTTAGACCCCCTCCCCTCCCCCTGGTGATACGTGGTGAGGTTTTATACTACCCCCCTCTCCCACCTAAGATAACGTGTATTTTTTACATAGTAAGCAGGTCATGTTTGAAGAAAAACTTTAACTTAAAACCAATTTAATCGAATAATTTAAGCAATTAAGAACTATACGAGTCATTAGTCTTGTAAGTATTTAATCTACAACCGATAATAATTTCGGTATGCATAGACTAGATTCGAAAATTAATACACGTGATGTCTCCTTATACCCCCTCCTCCCCTTGGTGATACTTGGTGATTTTTTTTCGGACCCCCCTCCCCCTTTAGGCATCACGTGATTAATGGACGACCCTATACCTAGAGGGATCTGCGGGGACGCGTAGGCGGGGTGCAGCTGGATTACCGCTGATCTGGCCTTCGCCACCGCTGATCTGCATTGGGCGACCATGGAGAGTCGGCGGTCTATAGTTATCCCAAGGTACTTCGCCGTTCTCCCCCATGGAATTGTGTCGTCTCCGATCTTTAGAGGCGCCGGAAAGTGATTCCTCTTGCTGACGGCGAGCGCCTAGGACTTGCCTGCGTTAACAGATAGCCTCCATTTGCTCAGCCAGTCAGGGAGGAGATCCAGCGTCCTCTGAAGTTTGATGGCTGCATGATCTGAGTTGAGCGATGAGGTGATAAACGCCGTGTCGTCGGCGTACAGGGCTGCCATGGTGCCCGGGTCCTTTGGCACGTCGCTTGCATAAAAATTACAGAGTCCCGGGGAAAGTACGCTACCTTGCGGAAGGTTTGAGGCGGCGTAGTACTTTTTGAACTTCCCTCAGTGAAAAGAAGTTTGGGGGAAGGGGGGAGTAGGAATACCTTTACCTCCTCGGAGACTGTCCGGGCGTGTTCCATTGCGGACGTTGGCAGCGGCGAAAATTAGCGTTCCAGGTGTTCGGCATGAATTTCTGCTCTGTCCTCTGCACGGTACCTTAAGTTGCCGTCGGGATGAAGCAGGGGGCAAACGGGGGCAGTGGCTCCGGTAAGGCTGCGACAAAAGCGATGAAGAGAGGGCCAGTCCTCTCCCGCCTCCTGGATGCGTCGGGTCCAGTCTGCAGCATTGAGGTCTTGTAGGAGGTCCTTTACCTTTGCGGTGAGGCGGTTGAATTGCGTCTTCTGCGTGGGGCAACGGGAGAGCTGCCATCTGCGACGCAGGCGCTTCTTCTCCGCGATGAGGTCAACGATGTGGCGGGGCAATGATGGCCGTTTGTACTGACGGCGAGCGGGCGGCTGAGTTGCCGCGTCCATTGCAGCTGTGATTGCTGTGGTGATCTGCAGCGTCATGGATTCGACTGTGTCTGCAGAATCGACCGGAAAATTGGGCGTTGACTCGTGCAGTTGCAAGGATAAAGCGTCCCAGTCGCGAACTGGGTAAGGTAGAAGGGGGGGACGCTCACGGGGGTGGTACGTAAGACGGCTAAGACCGGGAGTGGTCCGACCCGCCACATCGAGGACCTCTTGGTGGAGGACACCTGAAAGCTGGTGGGTGATCGCTGTCGAGCACGTCCGGCGAGTGTAGGGGGTTCTCGGGATAATGTGTAGGAGCGTATGTTCCTATCACGTTCAGAACCGGCAAGGAGACGATTGCCGTCTGCGTTGGGGGTGCGAGAGCCCTATCCGGGGTGTTTACAGTTTAGATCTCCGGCAATCACAGTCGGCTCCTCTGATAGGAGCCTGTGGATGTCGGAGATATCTAAACATGACCCCGAAGGTTTATAGCACGCGTATGTGCGTGTGCGGCGAGAACCGAGGAGTAGTTCTACCCCAAGGGCGTAGATGGAAGAGACAGGTGGAGCTGGGAGGAGTTGGTGCAAAAGCCTCCTACCGATCAGAACGGCGAGGCCCCGGCACACTCGATCTCCTCCCAGGAAATCCTGACGGTACACGTGGTACCCGGGGTCGCTGAAACGGTCCTGGGGGGACAGGAGGGTCTCACTCAGCAGGGCGACATCCACCTCATACTCCCTAAGGAGGAGGCGGATCGGGGCCACCTTGCCGCGGACCCCCCGGACGTTCCAGTGGACGACCTTTAGGACTGTGGTGGTGGGAGCCATTTGGATATTAGTTCCGTAATGAGGGAAGTTTTTAAAGATGTCCTCCCCGGCCTGTATTTTGGTATAAATGTCCATGGCCAGGGAGAATAGAGCTTGTAAAAGCTGGGCAGTGGTTTTGGGCTCCTCCCTCCGGGCCCTGCGTGAGACGGGTGGCGGGGCAGGGGTGGGGAGTGCGGCGGCTGTAGCGCCTGTAGCCGCTGGGTTCGCAGGTTCGGTGGCGATTTCTATTTCTTCGGCAGTACTAGTGGCCGGAGGAGCTGGGTGTGACGCGCGAGGGGCGTGGGAGGGCCGCGGAGTGCCTATTGGCTATTACGCGTTTATAGTTACGGAACCCTCCTTAGACATGTCCTGACATGCTTTTGGTTAGGTTATTCCTTTTATAATCTTCCGTACTATTGTTTAAACTCCGAGCAAAGCTCGATCTCCCGGGTCACTCCTGAGTAGGGATGTTGCGAATATTCGCATCCGCATATGCGGAGCATCCGCATCGATTTAGACATCCGCATCCGCAAAAATCGATGCGGATCTAATGCGGATGCGGATGTGTAGCAGGTAGCGACTAGAAAGAAAGGGAAACAGTTATTTAGTAGCGCAGGATTAATATACGAACCCAAACTGGAGTCCGAAATGGCGGCCATTCTACTTTTAATTAAATATAATGCTCCAATATTCAAATTAATATTAAAATAACTCACTACTTTATTATTAAACTAGCTTTTGCCCGCGACTTCGTCCGCGTGGAACATTTACTTTGGGATGTCGTTAAAATTTACCCGCGACTTCATTTACGTAGAAGGAGAAGCGCTTCCCCCTCACGACTGCTCGCTGCGCGCCGTACATTATTGCGCGTTTGATTATTTTATTACTGCGATATCTTCTAAAATACTCATTGAAATCAAATTATGTAAACGGCAAATTTCTTCTAAATTATTAAATGCTTGTAATGAATAACGTATTTACTTGGATAAGCATTAATATCATCTTTATGAAAACACCCTCACAAATAATGCTTAATTTTAGAACAAATTTGGTTAGCATAAAAAGGTTATTGTGAGCCAACCTTAAAATATAGACATATATTATAGTCGCGGACTTTTTTTAGAACTTTTAAAGAGGAACAGGAAAGAGGAACAGAACAGTTCTGTCATACATAATTTTAGCGAAACTTTGACCGTTTCCGCAGCGTACGCAGCGAAAGCTCTCAAAAGGAAGAAAAAAAAACCCGATTTTGAAACGTTCTTGATTGGTGCTCTGCTCGTATTGCGCTTAGCATGATGCTATATAGCCTTAAGCCTTCCTCGATAAATGGACTATCCAACAAAAAGATTTTTTTATACTAAGCAGTAATTCCTGAGATTAGCGCGTTCAAACAAACAAACAAACAAATTCTTCAGCTTTATAATATTATATAAGTATAGATAAAGAAAGGATTAATATTACTGTGTTTTTTTACCCTACCAAACCAACACTTAAGTTTTATGTACAGATCCGCATCCGCGGATGTGAGCCTCTTAAAATCCGCATCCGCATCCGCGGATGTGAATAAAAAATGCATCCGCAACATCCCTACTCCTGAGCTCCCTTCTCCCCCCGTCTCCCAGGTACTTGTTACTACAAACAACTATCTGAATCTTTCAGGGTAAAAAACTTTACTCGCGTTCTATGATGTCTTATGACATAAGTAATAAAGAACACCATTAGCGCGGTATTTCATTCCCTTCAGTTAATTATTATTAATCGTTTTAATGATAAATCATAATATTTTTATAGTTTTGTGTAAAAGAGACATCTATCTCGTACATTATGAATTATGTTAGTTATGTGTTCGTTCATCGCTTGAATTGGAATCTAATTGACGTAATATTTAAATACCTAATTATTTCCCGAGTATTCTTTAGTAATTTAAACGGAAAATACATACGGGTATATTAACAAGTGCAATAAAATATGTCGATAAAGATTAAAAAATATATTGTGTTTCTGTTGTTAATAAAGGGATACATGGTTATTTTATTAAATTTTATTGTTATTAATAACAACAACAATTTTCAGGCCTCTAGCTAAATTTGTGGTAATATTATAGAAACTTCCATCATGTAGTTTAAGGGGTTGAAGGATAAAAGTTTATATGAGACTTTTTACCTTAATAATTCTTATCATAATTTAATGAATGTTGCATATATTATGCTAAATTTTCCGTTCAAATTCAGAATATTCGGGAAATAATTATTTCAATCAATATTAGTCAATTAGTTTACAAGCCTAGCGATGAACAACGACATAACTTATATAGTTCATAATAACGCGATAGATGGCGCTTTCACAAATAATTAACTTTAACTCCCTTGTTTAAGGGGTTGGAAGATGAAAGTTCCAATTTTGAGAATTTTTATGTTGGTGTGTACTAATACAATCTTACGTAACAAATTTCAGCTTTCGAGAACATCCGGAAGTACGATATAATTTCGTTGATCATCAGTGAGTCAGTGACGGAATCAGGGGTTTTTAGATATCAATAAAATCTAAAGACGTAGGTATATAATCGAAACTTTACATGTTTAATGAGACCGCTGATGGGAACAAATCCTGAAAGTTTCATTTATCTGGTACAATCCAAACTCAAGTTATGAGGGTTCAAAAAATCGACGAAACGCTTCGGGAAAAGGTGGTTTGGTAGTGCCCTTGCGCTTCGCTTGACGTCTTGGCATGGGGGCACTACCGTGCCCCCAGATATTAATATGTAATCGATTATTAAACATTAATCCGTTCCGTTTCAGCCTGGTGACGTCCACTGCAGGACATAGGCCTCCCCCATAGATTTCCAGTGCGACCGGTCGCTCGCGGCCTGTATCCACCGACTTCCTGCGACTTTTCTCAGGTCATCTGTCCACCTGGTGGAAGGCCGTCCTACGCTTCGGCGTCCAGTTCGTGGTCTCCACTCAAGAACCTTTCGGCCCCAGCGGGCATCGGTTCTACGGGCTATATGTCCAGCCCATTGCCACTTTAACTTGCTAATGCGCTGGGCTATGTCGGTAACTTTAGTTCTGCTACGGATTTCCTCATTTCTGATTCTATCACGTAGAGAGACTCCAAGCATAGCCCTCTCCATAGCTCTTTGAGCGACACGAAGCTTTTGAATAAGTCCCGTTGTGAATGACCACGTTTCGGCTCCATATATCATCACCGGTAACACACACTGCTCGAAAACTTTTGTCTTCAGGCACTGAGGAATTTTTGACGAGAAGATGTTTCTGAGTTTCCCGAACGCTGCCCAGCCGAGCTGGATTCGACGGTTGACCTCTTTTTCGAAGTTGGACCTACCTAACTGGACTTTGTGCCCTAGGTATATATAGTCGTCAACAACTTCGAGCGTAGAATTTCCAACGGTCACTTGGGTGGGTACAACATGGGCATTAAACATAATTTTCGTCTTATCCATGTTCATACTAAGTCCCACCTGTTGTGAAACTCTACGGAGGTCTTCTAGCATAGTGTTAAGGTCTTCCAGAGTTTCTGCCATAACCACGATGTCATCGGCAAATCGAAGGTGAGTGATGTAGTCACCATTTATATTGATCCCAAGTCCTTGCCAGTCCAGGAGTTTGAACGCATCCTCCAATGCAGCGGAAAACAGTTTCGGAGAGATGACGTCTCCCTGTCTGACGCCGCGCTGCAATGGAATCGCCTTTGTGCTATGCTTCTGTACTCGCACGGACATGATGGCTTTACTATATAAACACTTCAACACTTCGATGTACCGGTAGTCGATCCGGCATCTCTGAAGAGACTGTAACACCGCCCAGGTCTCAATCGAATCAAAGGCTTTCTCATAGTCCACAAACGCCAAGCTTAGTGGCAGATTATACTCCTCGGTTTTCTGTATAACCTGCCGTAGCGTATGTATGTGGTCTATGGTACTAAAGCCTCTTCGGAAACCGGCTTGTTCGGGAGGCTGGAAGTCATCAAGCTTCCGTTCGAGACGATTCGTTATGACTCTTGAAAACAGCTTATAGACATGGCTCAGCAGCGTAATGGGTCTGTAATTCTTCAGCAAAGTCTTATCTCCTTTTTTGAAGAACAAGACTGCCACGCCCCTGCTCCATGCCTCTGGCGTTTTGCCCTCGAACAAGGCGGAATTAAAAAGTCTCTGGAGCATTTTGAGTGTTGGTGTTCCACCAGACCTCAGCAGCTCCGAGGTGATCCTATCCTCGCCCGGCGCCCTGTTGTTTTTAAGCTGTTTAAGAGCCATACTAATCTCGTACAGGCTGATGTCCATTAACATTAATATCTACCTGAAAATTAATGAATATCAGGTTTTTCAATATAAAAAATACAAATTAAACTTTTTTTGGTATTTATATTATTAGATGTTACGTTTTTAAAAATAAATATGGAATGTTTATTCAATAAATCCGATCTTTGTAGAAGTGTAAACAAAACGTTATTTCATTCGTTATAGTTGTGTAAATGACGTGTGCGTTACGATTGCTCCGCCAGGTTATCTAAACAGAAAAAAAATTCGCCAAAAAAATTGTCGAAATTTGTCAAAATCGAAGGAAACAAACCAAAAATTTGTCAAAGTAGAAACAAAGAAGTTACAAGGATTTAAAGTTGGCCGCGCGAACGTTACGTGGAGGATTGCGCGGCCATGAAGGTCTCAGGAATCACGTGGGTCAGAGAACTAATTCATTTTGTCATATGAAGACTAAATTTGTCAAAAATTGTCGAAAAACGAATTATAAACTGTAATTCAATATTTTAAGAAATATTTACCTTAGAAGTTATGGCCGCGCAATCCTTCACTTGTCATTTTTTAATGTTGATTATTTCTTTATAACTTAAGACTTAGTACAAAAAACTGTTACAGGAAGAAAGTTCTTAATTTGTCGAAACTAGTGAAAGCAATAAATACTACAAAAGCTTAGTTAAACAGACAAATCAGTCCGAAAAAAAAAATTCATGGCCGCGCGGTCGAACCGTTACTTTATACGCTAATATCTCATTATCTGTAATTACTAGGATTTCGGTGTGAATACCCATTTATTCGACATATTAACCTGATAAGAATGACATATCGTTTTACCCTCAGAACAGTTTTCAACGCGTGTAATCTCGAAAAATATGTTCTCTCGTACAATGTTCGGGCAGGGTAACCATAATTTTGATTTAATTTGGGAATACCTCTAACTGGAGACTTGCAATTATATTGAACAACATCTAACTCAATTTGCAAAAGTATTAGTATTGTGGCGGACCAATCAGCGCACAGTCCTGAATCGCGCTATCGAAGTTTTCTAAGATCGACGATATATATATATATATATATAGAACATCTGAAAGCCACTACAGTGGGCTTCGGCCTGACCGAGCATAGCACTTCGCTCGGTCGGAGATCTCCCTTTGGGGCTTGCCACCACTATTCCCATATTGGTGACCCTCGACAGAACACTTCTTCTGGATATCATCATCATCACTCCCCACCCCTCCGCACCACGCCAACCAGCTTCAGCCTCTTCGGGGACGTCGGACCACCAGTCGCAACGCAGCGCGGCCTGGTCGAACCCTCATCGGCTTCAACGGGCAGTCCACTACACGGACCGGTCAGCAAGCAGAGCATGAAGCACCTCTCCTAGTCAGCACACGTAGCTACAACGATCAGTAAGCAGAGCACTCGGCATCTCTCCTGGTCGTCACATGTAGCTACAACTATCGGTCAGCAAGCAGAGCACACCTCTTATGTTGCGATCCGAATAAACACAATTCACACAGCCGAGTTTCAAACAAGATTAACGTCTCATTTTTAAAAACCTAAGCGGCTATCATTCGGTCGGTGGTCCGCTGGCTAGCAGTTGTGTGAGTGAGAAATCATAATGATTGCCTTTTGCGCTCTCACTCTAATTATTATATTTAAGTTAAAGTGAGAACCCGAAAAGCAAACTCGCGTCGATCCTTCGCAGATAGCTTTCGCGCGACCGAATCGATCAACCAAGACAGTCAGTCCACCGGCATATTTTGTTATGCTATCATCTTAAAACGTTGTCATATAAAAATTTGAAGTTTTTCTCTATGTAAGATTATTTTATTTATATTAAATCCTTACCCCTTTACTAATTAAAATATTTACACAATGGATAAGTACGCTATACAATGTTAAGTCCTTGTCTGATATATGGAAAAAGTAGCTTGACAGAAAAACTCTTTTTATTAATTATTAGTAAAGGATTTAATGTATACCTTATTATTACATTTCCTCTTTCACTGGTCTAGTTGAGTATTTCTAAAAATAATAAAGGCTCTTCAGGACGGAAGATATATTTGGGGTTAATTAATTACCAGGAGGCATAGATGTATTATATTCTGCCAGGAGGTCTCAAATAATAATATTTTTTTAAATAGATAAAGTTTATTAATAAGGTACACAAAATTTACAAAATGAATGTGTTTCAATGTGAGATAAAATTATATGTTTAAAAATTTGACATTACTGTTCTAAAGTTGAAAACGTTTAAAAATAAAAATATAATGTGCTAATATGAAAATGATAAAAATTAAAACCAAAATCAATAAGGCAAAAACAAATAAAACAATAAAAAATAACAATTGTTAACAAAGGCACCAAACCACTCTATGGAACTGCCAGCAGGTCTAAATAGGCCGTTTTGGCAATATCATCGCAATATTGCTATTTGACACTAAAGCAATTCTGCTTGTAAATCTGTCAAATGCATTTCAGCTTTCTGCATATGAATTGTATCCAAAGAATTGCAATTCAAGTGGCCATTTTACGATCGCTGTCATCTTTCATACAGTAATTCATAACAAGAATAGAAAATGAATTGCCAAAACGGCCTTTTTAGACCTGCTGTCTTTATTACGTAATAATTATGGCAGTTAACGATACTGGCCACTTGATAATTAGCGAAAATCAACGCTCATTGACCTGGGTCTGCAATCTTGACAAAGATAACGATCGCTAAGTTCATGTTTTTTTTTAACTCATAACTTACCAAATTTGATTTTACGAGTAAATGGTCGAAATTCGACTATAAGAAATGTCTGTGACCAAATTGATATTATTGATAAAATATATATGTCGGAGCGTGTTAAAGCTAAGATTGTCTGTGATTGGAAACGTCAAATAGTACTATTTGGACTCGTTCGATGCCAGTGTTGAGGGATGTCATAGGAAATCGTTGTCATGGAGATGGGGATTATTATTTGTTTGGATTTGGAAATGACTGGATTAGAAAATCTGAGGATAAAAATACGGGATACGTGGCATCGAACTTGTCACGTTTCTGATCGTTCAGCATTTGAGCTATTCGATAATATTGTAACAAATATCTTACCCTATAATGGAGTCTTTAATATCAGAAGTGACAAGAACATCACGACCCACATAGAAAGACCCTTCGGAGCATAACGTGCAAAGGGCAGAATGAGAATGACACGCAGGATGAGCAAATTGCTTATATCGCAAATGAACAAATGCGTAGAGTCCAAAACGTGGAGAAAACTAAAAGTTGTCCGACGAAAGTAATAGAATATTAGATCGAAACCGATCAGAATGACACTAGAGTCAGAAGAGTGTATTTACTACTGTTAATCCGTAGCGGAGACTTAGTACACAAGATTCTTGACTTGAAGTTGAATTGTATTGATCGCTAAAAATATAATAATAACAAACATAAGAGATGGAAAGCCAAAACTAGAGAATATAAGATCCTGTGGTCAACACACTGCTCGCAAATACTTTGTTTGTGGTTGATAGGGACACAAGTCAATTGATTGTCCTGCATAAGGAAAAGTTTTGTTAAAGACGTTGAGCTGCATCAGAACATCAAAGCTAGTTTAATAGCAATTCTGAGATATGACATGTATTGTTTATTTTTATTTTACAGCGGGAGACAAGGACACTATTTATTGACATACTTGGAGGGAATTGACGATAAATCACGTGGCAGATGCAGTTCTGCTCTCTTAAGTTGGTAAATAAGAATAAAGGATAATGTATTGGGCATAAAGATTCCAACTTGGACACTCAATAACTGTGGTGAGCGTATTCCTTCCATTACGATATTTTTCTCGAAATATTGGTAGAATTGATCTAGTATTGTTTATGAAGTCTCTTTCATATTTTGATACACATAGCGAAATTACCTAGCTAATAAAGATCATATAAGATGTTGCTTCTCTTGTTGCTAATGGCTTCATGGTCTAACCGAGTTAGCGCATCTCAAACTAAGATTTTAGGTTAGATACTAGTTTGTGTATGGAACGACTGCATATGTGTGTACCTACCTACTTATATAGCTACGCGTAGCCTGTTGAAGTCTGAGACGATGTGCATGAGTGTAATAATTTACTTCTTACAATGTACTGCTATTTTGCAAATGATGCTATAAGAATGTATGACATAGTTGTTTAAATTTTGCAAATTTAAGTAATCTTTGTTATGATATAGAAGGAGCGTGATCTTGCGCGTTCTCACGAATGACATTTTTATTTGAGTACATAATAACTTACAATTGATTTCATGAGACAAAAGTAAAAAGAATATTTAAAACGAACATAAAATTATAGTACTTCGCAACCTTTGGATCAAATTGAAAATACAGTTTTGACCGTTTGTCAAAATCTAACTTTGCAATAAGGATTCGCATGATACTTATAGATAGTAGATAGTAGTAGAAAATTCATGTGTCAGGCGCTAGATTATTATCTAACCAAGTGAAATTGTTTATTAATTTGGAATGATACGTATGTACTTTGGGATGATTTTATTTTGACAGATAATTATTGTTTGCATAAATTCTCTCTTGGTTTTAGTATTAGGTACAAGGGGGCAGTTCGGTGCAACGAGAATGGCGACATTTCAGTATATCGCTCTGTCTTACAGGGTTAACGTTACATAAAAGCTACTTAAAACCACAACAGATGACACTATGTCGCTTCTGCCTCGCGCTATCGAAAACGCTAGACTTATGTACATGAGGCTCACGAATAATTAATATATTGTACCATAAAGACTAGCCAAATGGCAGTCACCAGTCCGATTAAGTTAAAACAACTTAAATGACATTAACGTAGCCCCATTCGAAAGAAAAACAAAAAAAAAAAAAATTAATATATTGTTCTGCAGTATTAATGAATTGTTTATGGAGATGGTAAATCGGTTTTGTTGGAATATCAAATTGTATTCGAAAGAGGAATTTAACGATATCTTAAACTATAATTACGTATCTTAAATTTGTCGCCATATTCATATAGTCAATTAAGTAGTCCTCCTTTGTTGGAAGGCGGTTAAAATTTTTAAGAGGCAGTTCACTAGAGGCGCTTATCTGGTCCCAATTTTTTTTTGTATGAGGTCGACATTCTTCTCCGTAATAAGTGTTCTGTGATTAGGTAGTGTAGTAGACTGATGCAACTTCCAGTTGATGAGAGATCCGAGCCCCAGCGTTGGGAATGTTAGTGATCAGAGCCGAGCCATTGAAAAAATGTTTACTTAGAACAAAGAAATAACAACTTATTTCGATACGATACGAATGACTGTTTTTTTTTACTATTATTTAACGAAATGACGAATCATCTATCTTCTGAACATAGGTTTCTGTTTTAAGAAAAAGCAGGCATAATGAAAAAGTTAATATCCGATTTTGCTAATAATAATTGTTTTCCTAAGGTCTATGGAGTATTTTGTATAACGGCCCCAAACCTTCAGAAAAATGAACCACTTGAACCTAACCGGAAATGTCAACCTATGGCAACATACATACTCTAGTTTGCGAAAACGAACATCAAATCAAATCACCAATCTTTGTCCTGATCTTACTTTATCTGATATTTATGAGCTATTTGATCTTATAAATATTGTGAATTATTGATCGGTAAAGTTTTAAGTAGAAAGTAATGGCAAAGTTTCAGAAGCCTGAATTTTACTTGCGCATATTAAAACCGTGGACTTAAAATTGCAGTTACTTCCAATGAAGTTAAAGGATATCGACCAGAAAGTAACAGATGTAGAAATAAGCTTATGAAATGTCAGGAGGAGGTTTTTCACTACTGGTATATTCAGTCATCTCTGTGTCAATTATCAGTTATTCTGAACCCCAATTCTCGTAGTTGACTTACACTTTTAGTTTGCTTTTGTTGAGTTGTGGATGAGTAGTCTTGATGTCATGAACTGATTTTTGGAGTTGTGCCCAATCAAAACGGGTTTGACGTTGGTTAGACGTTTGTGAGAGTGCCATTTTTACAGTTTTAATATAATATCGGGACTGGATCGTAACTGTATTGTTACGGAATTTGATTAGTAGAATCGACCTTTTGGTTTACTTTGTGGGCTTCGAATGTATATTGTTACACATGCTAAAATCAAATTGCCTAGAATATTGTGGGACTTAGGTAAAACCAAAAATACTTAAAAATTGCGCGACAGGAGACCAAAGATTATCTTAACGACTAGCAACGCATATATGACTCTTTTGGTATGATAATAAAAGCGACGGCTATGGTTATTTTCCATCAACAATCCGATTGCTCATCTGTAAACGTGAAAATGAACCTCGAGTTGAATACCCTTGTCGTTATAAACGCACCAAAGTTGATTGCGACCAAACGATTATTGAATTTATGAGAAAGAAACGTATAATTTCCATCACAAACTGAAAATTCAAAAGTTTTATATTGATATCAATCTTTTGCGTAATCGTCCTAATATGTGTTATGTTCACTTAGTGTAACAAGTTACAACTGCTTACATTCGGCGGGAGTATTGTGAAACACCTGACCCTTCATTATTAATTGCAGTGTGTATAGCTAAAAAAATACGAAATACTTTGACATTGTAACTTTCTTTTCGTTCGCTCCAGTGCAAGCTCCGATTTCATGAAAAACTAAGATTCCCTTATATCTCGGAGAATTGTGAAGGATATGATATTCAAAAAAAAAAAAAAAAAAAGTTAAATGCAAAAATATTTTGTTAAAAGTTCGTGACGTGTATGATAATGCAATACGACGCTCTGTTTAGCACTAAAGTAAAATGATATTAGCTTTTGGTTTAATAGTAGGTTTAGTTAGTTCACCAAGATGTTCGGCGCGCTCAATCCGGTAATAATCTAAGCGGTCCAAAAGACATTAAGATTTTGAAGTACATTGTAAACTGTTTGTTAAAAGATGTAAACTGTGAATATTTTTGTTTGCACCTGTTAATTGCAACTGTAGATTGCGAATGCGAATTGCGACTGTGGATTCCGAGTGAGGATTGTGATTGGGTGCCGGACGGAGGCAGCCCATTACTTGACGAGAGTAGGCACCGGAGAGAGGTGGCCTTGTGACTGGGTGCCGGAGGGAGGCAACCCAGTGGTTTTTTGTAGTGAGGTGCACCGGAGGGAGGTGGCCTTGTGACTGGGTGCCGGAGGGAGGCAACCCAGTGGTTTTTTGTAGTGAGGTGCACCGGATAGAGGTGGCCTTGAATTGTACCAATGCTGCAGTGGTTGAACATAGTTAGCCCGCATGGAGTCGGCTCTTTAGCTGCCTACCGGATGGGAATATAGTAGCATTGTTTTTCGATATTGAGATGGTACATGTAAAGTGTGGAGTGTGTGGTAAAGCATGTCATGATTAATTTGGTAGCAAGATTATGGTTGATATTGTGTTGTATCTGTATACTTCATGTGTGTTTAATCTAAGAGTATAAAATGTGAGAGTATAAAATGTAAATTAAAACTTAACTCTGAGAACACTAGATAGAGGTTAGATGAAGGATGTTAATTAGAGTGTAATTGACACAGGAGGGAGGTATTGATGTGTTAGAATATGAGAAAATTAAATGTTATGTCCATGGATTAAAGCAGTTCTTATTAATTTTCCGATGTCAGGTTGACCGAGTGAGAACCTTTTACTGTGCTGTCAAATGTTTTTTTCAGAAACTTGAAACGAAGACGTGAGACGCTTCACACCGGGACGTGTGCATGGACAGAATAGCCGTGTCGGAGCGTTGATGCACATAAATATTCTTCACACAAGGATCTCAGAGTCGCCAGGGTGATCTTGTCGGAGTGTCAACGGATTTGTTTCGCACAGGGACGTGCGAATTGTCAGAATGGCCGTGTCGGAGCGTGTTAAAGCTAAGATTGTCTGTGATTGGAAACGTCAAATAGTACTATTTGGACTCGTTCGATGCCAGTGTTGAGGGATGTCATAGGAAATCGTTGTCATGGAGATGGGGATTATTATTTGTTTGGATTTGGAAATGACTGGATTAGAAAATCTGAGGATAAAAATACGGGATACGTGGCATCGAACTTGTCACGTTTCTGATCGTTCAGCATTTGAGCTATTCGATAATATTGTAACAAATATCTTACCCTATAATGGAGTCTTTAATATATACATTTTCGTCTAGTAGAGCAAAAGGTATTCCCAAATTAAATCAAAATTATGGTTACCCTGCTCGAACATTGTACGAGATAACATATTTTTCGAGATTACACGCGTTGAAAACTGTTCTAAGGGTAAAACGATATGTCATTCTAATCAGGTTAATATGTCCAATAAATGGGTATTCACACCGAAATCCTAGTAATTACAGATAATGAGATATTAGCGTATAAAGTAACGTTTCGACCGCGCGGCCATGATTTTTTTGTTTCGGACTGATTTGTCTGTTTAACTAAGCTTTTGTAGAATTTATTGCTTTCACTAGTTTCGACAAATTAATACCTTTCTTCCTGTAACAGTGTTTCTTTCGATTTTGACAAATTTCGACAATTTTTATGGCTAAGTTTTTTTCTGTTTAGATAACTTGGCGGAGCAATCGTAACGCACACTAAATGACGCTTAAAAGTTGAGTAAGTGATCTCAAGAACGTTATCAACTGAGACGGTCTTGAGATCATACTATGAATTAAACACCTTCTTGAGAAGCTAATCACTACTTGAGACCTTCTCAGCCGAGAAAGGTCTTGAGAACGAGTTTGAGAACGGTTTATTAATACGGGCCTAATAGTTAAATACGAGAATGGCCTGAGTCTGACGAGGCTGGTATCTCGTTCCATCAGAAATCTTGAATTTCAGGATTCACTGTCGCGTATGCACTGCACAATTTTTAAATGAACAGTTTTTTTTGTTACACTCTAATCTATCAGACGTGGGAGAGAAATATAATAGTAATAAAAAATAAAAGGTTTATGCATTTATTTTTAATTAAATAAAAATACAAATAATCTTCTAATTTTGACACTATAAGAACAAGATGATTTGTCACTCAGCTATAGGGGAAGGTTGGGTAAAGTGAACACCCGGGCAAAGCGAGTACTGCCTACTACTCCTAAATTATTCGTTTGTCATTCAACACAATACCTCTGTAATGTTCGGCCATCTTGGCTTATTACCTGGCACACACAAGAGTGAACGGCCGCGTGGCATGCCGTCCACAAAGTGGAGATTTGTATTTTCGTCAATAAAAGATTGATTTGGCATGGTAAGTATATTGTTAATTTTTACAGTATTAATCGTTCTTGAGTTTTAAAAATATGTCTGTTGGGTAGCATATCAAAGTAGATTTTTATACTATATTTAACAGAGAATCAGATATATTAATTTTTTTCTGAAATGTGTTAACCTCTAACTTACCACCTCGGGCAAAGTGAATAGGGCAAAGTGGATGGAAGTTGCCTACCATTTCTGATTATTGACAACAATCAATTGAACAATCTTTTTATACTTATTAATTACCTTGTTTTTTCGTCGTGGGATGAAAATATCATACAAACGGCTATTAATTTGTGACGTTGGTCATCATAGTGTCACGAAGAATTTTCTGCTTTTGATGGTACTGGGATATATCTGTGACCAACGTCAATCTTATTTTTGTAATAATTTATGCTCAAGCTAAGGTTTTTTAAATTAAATAAATTTATATTTACGTTTATAGAGACTAAATTATGGGTGTTCACTTTACCCGAGTACTGTATCCGCTTAACCCAGGGTACCGGGCAAAATGAATATTTTCGTATTTTTTTTAAATTTTATTTACAGTTAATAATTGGTTAATCATTAATGGTAACTGATGATAGTATTTGTAAGAGCAATTAATAAAGACTTATTTGTGACAGTTATTTTGTTTTTGTATCTTATACCTTTTGGGCTAAAACTTTAATTATCTTAAGGTAAATACTTTGCCCGACCTTCCCCTACATATTGACATTTTCTAACTTACATAATAATATATGGAGGATATACGAGTAGGACTATCTCTATAAGGCAGAAAAGCTAAAAAGTGTCCTATAAATGTTTATTTT
Source organism: Glaucopsyche alexis (assembly GCA_905404095.1). Lineage (NCBI taxonomy): Eukaryota > Metazoa > Arthropoda > Insecta > Lepidoptera > Lycaenidae > Glaucopsyche > Glaucopsyche alexis. The sequence goes on along the minus strand of FR990063.1, from coordinate 3,417,801 downwards.
TAATATAAGTAGGTATTATATGTCGCATCCGGTCATAAAGCAGAAGCGGAACTACAAGTGCGCCATCTATAAGAAACGCGTTTGGCGCGCTTTGACAGAGTCTAGTCTGAAGTTCGTACAAGCGACATGGTGGGATGTGGTGGGGCCTTAGGAGTGATGACTTGATGAGCTACCACAAGACACATCTCAGCCAGTCGTGGCGCGGGCAACCAGTCTAGGAACTGTCCATAGTTTCGTTTTAGTACCAGTGTTTATAAAAGTGATTTTATAAAGTGTACCTAGTGAATGTTTAAAGAATTGTAATTCCGAATAAACGAGTGATATTGTAAGTTTGTTACTTCTCTTTGCAAAATATACTCACAGTACCTATGTCTGAATGGAATAGATCCAAAATCATGAGCCATCAGCCGAAATCAGAATTGGGATCTGATACCCAATGGCGCGCCCTGTTTGAAATGCAGCAGAAGAACATGATACTGCTCATTAACGATGTTTTTTCGACCAACCGCCACAAGGTTCGACCTCGGCTATAGCTCTTAGTAAAGCTTTGAAAGGAAGCATTCATGGGTATCACAAATTTCACATGCAGGTATGACTTGTCAATATTTTCGTGAACTATTTCTAGCTCGTTATAGCTCGAAATAAGTTAGTACAAGAAGTAAAATCGTGTTCAAATTTAAAACGGCGACTTGACCCTGAAAATACATCAGAATCGCGATTAAGTCGTGTAAAAAATGCTTGTTCGGAAAAAATGTGGGTAGTAGAAAAAAAAAGTGTAATCTAGCCCGCACAAAGGCTACAAAAAGTGATAATAATCATTGCGATTGATGTGGATCGAGTTTGGCAGTATGTACAACAAGGCAGCACGCCATGCAGACGGTGTGATTGTGAAACTATGGGACAGCAGTGAATTGAATGCTGCAAGGTGACCTTGTACCAATAACCCTTTGTTCGTGCCCACGAAGACGGGAAAGTAAGGAGTAAGGACAGCAGGAACGTGATGACGACAGTGACGTGACGTCTATGGTGGTGACACGAGCGCGGTGGCGCATCAACTACAGGCTTTGGTTATCTATTTGGTGGTTTTGGTAAAAGGCGGTAGCCAACTTTTTATTCTCGCAATAATTTTTAAGACCTATACACTTTTTATTTATTTATCTCGTGTTTCAAGTGTTCATGAAATAGCTTGCTTATATCTCAAAATAACCTTAACAATTTAGTGTTCAGTGGTTTTGCTGTGTTGTTTTATGTGCAGAGGGACGTTTGACTGGGCGGTGCATAGCCGCGCCAAAGGGACAACAAGCAGCGCTGCGTGACCGAGCAGCAACAGCGTGGGTGGCGGCTAGCTCCATGGCAGCGGTGCCAAATGGATTTGCATTGCGCTACTTCTGGACTGGTCTATTCGCTTTACAATGATGCGAACTGGTTGTATCGAACTTTACTTATTTCATTATAGGGTTCTAAATTATTCTGGATGTATAACCAAAGTATTATGAAAAAGAAACAAAGTAAATGAGCAAAAATTAACGTAAACGTAAAAGTAAAAAAAAAACGAGTACTCAGTACATACGACATACGTCTTACAGACTCATTATTATTACTGTTTGATTTACCAAAGCGTGATCTACGCTTGAATATAGCAGTAGGTACTAAAAAGCTAAATTATTTCTGGTATTAAAAATCATTATCGACATTCCATTTCGTGATATCACATTGAACTTTGTAATAAAATTGAAAGTCATACGCGCGTGCCTGCTCGCGCAAGTTGTAAACAACACTTGCGAAAACAAAGACAGCCCTTATCAATTGCAGGTATTCCTGAAAAACAATAGCTGGTGCACTGCATAAACGAAATTTGTTATTAGTTTGAAACGACTTCAATTTAATTTTACGTCTACCTACCTATTAAATATTGAAGCTCAACTTTGTAGTTTGTTTACGTACAGTTTGTACATAGTCTTGTTTCTTATTTGGCATTACTGCACATGATGCAGGAGAAATTAACCATTGTTCGGTTTCAAAAGTGACTTTTAATAATGTCATTTATGTTGTTATTTATTCTGAAAGTATCATAAAATAAATGTTAAATGTTAACATGATAATAAGTTCTAGGACATTCGCTATTCGTAGAAAACTTTGTCAGCTTATGATATCGTTGTTGTAAGCTGTAAATTTGGAACATTACAATATGTTTGTCTGTCTATTACTTTTTTTTAGACTAGGCCGATTGGAATAATTAAAAGTGCTAAAATAACATAATATTGTTTGTGTGGTGGTTTATGATCGTGCATCACTGTAGATTTCGGAAATTATAGGAAATAATAGTTTAATTGACAACAAAAAGAAAAGAGGTTAAAATAAATAATTTGACGGTTTCAGAAGCTGCAGTATGTAAGCAGGTGCCTGTGACCGGTGTTGATAGTGATCGCGGCAGCACGCGTTCAACGGTCCAGTGGCTGTGACTGAGGCGGATAAGAAAGCTCATCGGTGGACTTCGGTGAACTTGGTTATCATGTAAAAGGTTGTAAACGCACTTGGAGGTCTTCTGGTATAGTAAGACTGTAAAAGGCTAAAAGCTTTTTTTTTCTCATTTAATCAGTTAGATTGTTGAAAGAAAATGAAATTAACTTTATTGCTCAATCAAATCTGACATTTTTATCTAAAAAAAAAAAAAGGAAATCCATTTTCTAGCTATCCCAGTTCTTGAGATATAACCTGGTGACAGACAATCTTCGATTTTTCTGTTCCTTGGTAAAAACCCTTGAATACCGAACCCTAAAAAGAACGTAATTGTACATAGTTTGGACAATTTTTGTGCTGTTTTATTTTTGTGGACAGATCGATGCGACGCAACGCGACACGGCGTGACGCGACGCGACGAAGCGTAGCGGGTGGTGTGGGCCGTGCGACGGGGTGCCGTGGCGGCCAGGGATCTGCACTCTGTACTTCATTGAAGTACCACATTTGGAACTAAAATTATTTGGTGAGCGTAATTGTTTATCTCGTGACTGTAATGTAATGATTCGGTATAGTCTTTAAATTAACCGATTTTAAAAGATCTAATTTAGAGGAAACATTGATTGTTTTATACAGTAACCGAGATAGTAAAATAGTTACAATAATACACGTTTTGAAAAGCAGTAAGGCGGGAGTAAATAGATTCCGTAAAATGGGGTGAATAGAATGAATTTCAGATTTCAAATTAAAATTTAGGTATGATTTTACTACATTCGGCAAGTACCGACTACGTTATCCTGTGAGTTAAATTGAAATTTATTATTTGTTAACAAGGAAACTCATGAATAGCTTTTAATTTTTAAAATAAATGATGAAGTATACTCGTTTTCTATTCACCCGTAATATGGGGGAATAGAATTGCAAATGGGGTGATTAGAAAATAATGCTAGGGTTGTCAAATTTTTTATAGGCACCTACACTGAAGGGATTGTAAGATAATAAATGAGATATAACTTCATTTATTTATGACGACCTCTGTGGCTCAGTGGTTCAGCCTGTTGGTGTTCAAGCCGGAATTTGCGGGTTCGAATCCCGTCGAAGAAACAAAATGTTTTCCGTGTTCCTGGGTCATAAATGTGTGTATTTTACAATAAAAATCTTAAATATGTGTTTAATATAAAATTATTAAATATATTTCCGTTGTCTGGTACCCGTAACACAAGTTCTTAGAGAACTTACCACGGGACCAGATTGACGTAGTGTAAGAAGCAACCCTAGCTAATAAAATTCTAATCACCCCAGACGTGTTTCTATTTACCCCTTAGGTGTCTCTATTCACCCCTTTAGGCGCTTCTATTGACCCCATACTTCAATTCTATTCACCTCCTTCGCAACGTCTATTCACCCCAAACTATTTCTCGATTCCGCGTAATATAACTTTTATGCCTTTTTGAGTATAAACATACTTTTTTAGCTTATCTGTGTATTCAAAATAACAGACAAATAGTTTTTCTTCAAGAAACTTCGTATATAAATCAATATCTCCTCTTAGTTATATAATTCTAAGACAAGCTTTACACACTTCAAATTCGCAACCGTCGACTGGTGATTTTGAAATACGTTTTTATGCAATTTATAGATAATTTCACTGCAAATACGGGGTTGCCTAAATAAAATAGATGTTACCCTATATAAAAAAAAACAAATTTAGCTAACTTCATACAGTAGCATAAAAACTATACCATAGAGTAAAAACTTACACTTTTTCTTCTATTGCCCCCGTGAATTCTATTCACCCCATTTTACGGTTTTCGATTAGTGATTTTTACTAATTGAAATCATACGTAACGGACGTAATCAGACGAAAAAAAAAATTGAGAGAGACCGTTATACACTAAAAGCTGTAAATTCTAAGCGTACCTTTAAGTATGCGCAAGATAGTAAAGAGAGATGCCATCGGGTCATGTATTGGTCGAGGTTGATAATGATTTGGTTAATGATGAACAAATTTAAGTTGTGATCAAGGGACGAGTAAAATCTCTTTCTACCGTACTGTGTTCAATCGTACAGTTATGTAGACGTATCCGGCAACTCGGATGGTGCACAATCCGAGGGTGCGCGGGGAGCGTGTAACTGACGGTGGTCGGGGTCTGTGAACTGTGTTCTATGACCATTGTGGTAGTGGTGTTAGAGATCTTACTGGTGAATTTGTGTTAAAGTACATTTTGAACATGATTTAAGTGACATGACCCAGGGTATCTTTGCTGTGTTTTGCGATTGTTTAGAATTTTATTTGTTTGGTTAAAGTAAATTGAAAGATTATTTGGGTGACTTTGTTTTGATAGAAAATAAAGAACGTAACCAAAGTAAATAAACGCAAAATTCAAAACCCGTTCGAAATTGAATAACTTTTACATGGATATCGTTATCTTTTGAAATCTTTAACAAACAGACACATTTACAGGTACGTTCATGATAGATTACGAAGAATGCCCGAAAGTCAGAGTACTTATAACTGACGAAAACTCAAGTAAACATCTCTAACGACCGTACAATATTCGACCGTACCAGTAATTATTACGTAGCCGTAGCCCGGTGGAAATCGGTTTCTCTTGAGGTAGCTCAAGTAGTCCGTGGGTGCGCGGTGCGCGTATGATTCTGGCGGAGGTCGGGGTCTTTAAAGACCGTACGATGTGCAGTCTGTGGGTGATGCACATGGGTTAGCTGATCTATGGTAGTGATACGTTAACGGTCCTTATGCAGGACGTGAGGGCAATGCTGTTACCCTTCGGCAAAGAAGCCGTGGTGTTGGAGATCTTACTTGAGAGTTTGTGTTCTACATAGTAGAGTTTGAGAAATGGTTAATATGGATTTGTTACCTTGCCCAGTTGTATCTGTTAGTACCATTAGTTAGAATTTGATTTCTATGATTGACTTTAAGATTTTGTGGCTAAAAATAAATTTCTATTGAGATTACTGCTTGGATTTTAAATATAGTCTGGTCAGGAATGGTCGAGCAAATACTGTGCTGGCTTATCATTGTTTCAGTTTAACGCACAGGGACGTGCGTCTCGCAGGATGGCCGTGTCGCATCCGGTCATAAAGCAGAAGCGGAACTACAAGTGCGCCATCTATAAGAAACGCGTTTGGCGCGCTTTGACAGAGTCTAGTCTGAAGTTCGTACAAGCGACATGGTGGGATGTGGTGGGGCCTTAGGAGTGATGACTTGATGAGCTACCACAAGACACATCTCAGCCAGTCGTGGCGCGGGCAACCAGTCTAGGAACTGTCCATAGTTTCGTTTTAGTACCAGTGTTTATAAAAGTGATTTTATAAAGTGTACCTAGTGAATGTTTAAAGAATTGTAATTCCGAATAAACGAGTGATATTGTAAGTTTGTTACTTCTCTTTGCAAAATATACTCACAGTACCTATGTCTGAATGGAATAGATCCAAAATCATGAGCCTCAGGCGATATATATTTTACTAAAAATTCTTAGAATAATTATTAATGTCACAGTCAAACGGCTTGTCATCAGTATGAATTACTGTGTATTTCTCCTATCTAAATTTATAAATTTAAATAAGATTAGTTAATAACCCTCCCTCGTATGTCTGTCTCCTCCTTATATACGTATAACTCTCAATTAGTTACTTACAAATGTATGTTTTATTTCAGATCTCAAATACCCAAATTTTTCAAAAGTAAATAAAAGTATTTTTTCTTTCGTTCGTTGTCATATTTATTTTACTCTCATACTTGACACTGGCAGAATGTTGCAAAAAGCGATGGTTTGCCATTAATAAAAAAATGAAGAAGAAGACTTGCGTGGTCTAATCAATAGATGTCTGTGCCTGCCCCCCTAGCTCACTAGTGTGAGATTTCATGTGATAATTTAACTGGTGGTTTTGTCTAAACTTATTCCCACAAATATTACAGATAAATGGTTTGTTACCTAAATGAATTAACATGTGTGTTTTTAAAGTACTTTTTAACGAAAATTTCTTGGAACAAATGTCACAGTCAAACGGCTTGTCACCAGTATGAATTACTGTGTGATCATTCAAAGACCTCTTGTGTGCAAACTTCTTTTGACAAACATTACAGGTATATGGTTTTTCACCTGTATGAATTCTCATGTGTCTATTCATATAAAGCCGTTTTAAGAACTTCTTTTGACAAATACTACAGCTAAACTGTTTGTCGTCTGTATGAATGCGCATATGTGCTTTTAAAAGTTTCTTTAGAGCGAATTGCTTGGAACAAATTTCACAATTAAACGGCTTGTCGCCACTATGGCTTAGTATGTGATTATTTAAAGTGCTCTTATGCGCAAAATTCTTTTCGCAAACATTACAGTTAAACGGTTTGTCATCGCCGTGACTTCGGATGTGTGTTTTTAAATTGCACTTCTGTGAGAATTTTTTTGAACAAATATCGCAGCTAAACGGCTTGTGACCATTGTGGATCAGTATATGTTGATTTAAATTATTCTTTTGTGCGAAATTCTTCAAACAAATGTTGCAGCTGTATGGTTTGTCACCCGTATGAGTCCTGATGTGCCGTAGCAATTGGCTTTTGCATGAAAACGTCCACGAACAAGCATCACAGCTGAACGGTTTCTTGTAGCAGTCGGACTGTGTATCACTCTCATGGTCTCGCTCCTCGCAGTCATTTGTGTTCTCTAGCTGGTCATCTTGAGCGATACCTAAATAAATGTTATGTTATAGGGTTTCATATGAGAGAAACAGTGTGAAAAAGCAAACACTTAAAAAAATAGGGTTTTGAAGTAAAACTTCTTACGCACGCTGGACTTGGGGAGTAAAGCTGGTGAATTCGTTACGAAAAGTGTGATCGGGCGAGGCGAACGGAAGTTGAGAGGGAGTAAGATGGTGAAGATAGAAAGCGAGAGAGTTACGTTTCACATATTACTGTAGGGGTAAGAGAGAGCAGCGCGCGCACACATTTTCTTTCTATCCTCGTCTCATAACCAATGCATGAAAAAAGAAGTTTTACTTCAGCCGTGTGGCCTAAAGCAGTGTTCCGCAAACTTATTGGGTTAAGGTACATCTAGGAAAACGAAAATATTTGGGGGTACACCAAAAATTATAATAGTTTATTTAAGTATTTTTCTTATCCTTACTTACTAACAATATTTTTTTAAGATAACCGTACTTTCTCGAGGCACACCCACTACGGGTACACCGGTGTGCCGCGGTACACACTTTGCGGAACAGTGGTTTACATCACACTCGTATTTTACTTTGAATCTTTTACATACATACATACATATAATCACGCCTCTTTCCCGTAGGGGTAGGCAGAGATCGCCTCTTTCCTGTAGGGGTAGGCAAAGACCGCCTCTTTCCCGTAAGGGTAGACAGAGACCACTTCTTTCCACTTGCTACGATCCTTACATAGTTGTTTCGCTTCGTCTACTTTCATTCTTACCATCCATTCCTCCTCTTACATTCAACGTAGCGAAGCGGCTCTCCATGGGCTACTTTCCGCTCCTCCTCCGCGAGAACGAGACGTGATGGGTGATTAAATAATTTTTATGATTATCCATTGCGTTCCCACGGAACTTTGAATCTTTTACTACGACATTATTTCATAGTTAGCGGGAATAATGGAATTAAATGTAAGCTATAAAAAAAAATTGAGCAATCTATGGCTGTGTTTGGCGGAAAAAGCGCTTGACAAAAATTGTTAGCGTCGAGAAAGAAAGTAGTTGTCGGCCAGGACACGTTTGCTAATCTTAATAGCGCTAACAAAATAGGCCATTTTAATATTCAGTAAGCGGTAACGCTTAGCTGTCGCCATTTTGCTTATGAGCGCTTTTTCCCGCTAAATACAGTCTATATTATTATGTCACCGTAGATGGTACTTGAACTTTAGAACTTGAGATTGTAAAATGTCAAAACATTCTGCTTACAATTTTACGCATTATTTTTCGTCACATCAAAATAAAATGAACTCAAAACTAATTTAAATTACAATCTGTCGCGCCTCAATTTGACAACTGGCCGGGGGATGTCCGTGATTGGTCGGTCTTACAGTAGGCGGTTCCATGGTTGGTTAAGAAGGAAACTAAAATAACAAATCATAAAGTATACGCTAATAACAGCGATAATCGAATATATATAAATGAAGATCTACCGAAATGCAAGCGCCAGCTTCTATGGAGTGTAAGGAATAAACTAAAACCGAAAGGCTTCCAGTATATTTGGGTACAGAATGGTAGTATCCTGGTAAAAAAGAATAATGAGGAAAAAAAGATTCACAAAATCAGGTCGGAAGAGGACTTGCATAATTTCGATACAGTTAAATAAATAAGCGTGACTAACGCTGCGAGTACAGACTTGGTGACCGTGAACAATAGCTTTCGATCGTATAAATAGCTCATTTAGTAGTATTATATTTAAAAAATACTGTGATGTATCAGAACTGAATAATGATATAGCCCAAAATATATTATGGAATACCCACATACTACACATGAATATCTGTTCACTTAGAAAACACTTTAATGAATTACTCGTATTACTTGACAAATATAAAAATAAAATAGATATACTAATCCTAAGCGAAATAAATATAAAGATCGAAGAACTAGCAATGTATCAAATACTAGGGTACAATACATATATCCATACTAGGGAAACCAGAAGAGGAGGAGGTATATTAATTTACGCCAAAAATGAATTAAATTTCGATGCTCAAACAGTGAAGGCAGAAGCAGTAGAAATGATTCATGGGCAACTTAAACACGGAAATAGCAGAACGCATATAATCGCCGTCTATAGACCACCTGCTAATAATAAATTGATTTTTATACAACAATTAGATATTATAGTGAGATCGATTCCAGCATCGGACAATATTATAGTGATTGGGGACACCAATATAAATATTTTAAACGACACAATAAATCCAACTGTAACGAAGTACAAAAACACCTTGTGTGAACGTGGTCTGCAGTGTGCAATACCGAACGATGTGATAACACGCGAGGCGATAGTAAACGGCCGGCTCGAGACATCATGCTTGGATCACGTATGGGTGCGAGCAGGACGCACCGAAGATGACTCGTGCGCGTATGTCCTTGAGGCGCGCATCTCCGACCACCACGTAATTGGATTATTGTTGAACTTAAATACAAACGGTAATGAAAAAAAATGTAGTGTAAACATCAACAACAATGTACGTGAAGTAATTTGTGATAAACTTGTGCAAAAAAAGGTATGTGAATATGACTGGTCGCAGTTACTTACAATAACTTGTCCGTTAATATTATATCAGAATATGTGTGCTGTGTTCAATCGAGTATATAAGGAAAGTACAATTAAAATTACGACAAATAATAGGAAAATAAGACAACCATGGATAGACAGCGATTTATATTCTATGTTATTACGGAAAGACTATTTATTTAGATTATGGAAAGCTGACCCTAACAGTATGAATAAGCGATTAAATTATACAAAATATAGAAACAAAGTAAATAAATTAATTAATATTGCAAAAAATAAATATAGACAGTCAGAAATTGTTAAATGTAAGGGAGATTTTAGGAAAATATGGTCTAATATAAATATGTGGTTGGGTCGTAATAAAGCTAGCTTGGATGATGTTATTTTAAAGCACTTAGGAAAAACAGATAATTTAAGACAAATATGTACAAATTTTTCTAAAACATTTACGGAAGAAATAAAACAGATAAAACATATATGTAATATAAAATTTTTGGACAGAAATAAATATGTAAAACCGAGTAAAGTAAGCTTTAGGTATAATAAAATCACTTCTAAAGATGTGGAAAAGGTTATTAAATCGTTGTCTGAGGAGAAAGCACCCGGTTTAGACGAAATTCGGGCAAAAGACATTAAACTGTTGTGTAAACAGTTAAGCCCTATCCTAGCTAATTTTATAAATAATTGTTTAACAAATGGTACCTATCCTGATCAGTTAAAAAAGGCAATAATACGCCCCCTATATAAGTCTGGAAGCCATTTAGAGTATGTTAACTACAGACCAATAGCAATACTATCTGTTGTAGATAAAATTACCGAAAAAATTATTGTTGAGCAGATTTGTAGGTTTTTAGAACAGCATAGTATATTAAGTGACGCCCAACACGGTTTCCGGAAAGGGCGTAACACTATATCAGCCTTGTCGGGTTTTTCTGATTATATTAATGAATGCTTAGACTCTGGTAAACAGGCCATAGCTCTATTCATAGACTATAAAAAGGCATTTGACACTCTAGACCATGATATCCTACTACAGGCGATGGATGAATGTGGAATACGTGGGCCTACAAATAGGTGGCTTAAGAACTATTTGACAAATAGGAAAATAAGTACGAGAATATCCGGTGTGACTGGCTCAGAGGCGGACGTGGAGCTCGGTGTACCGACCGGCTCGGTGTATGGACCAGTAGGGTATATTATGCATGTAAACAGTGTGGCTAATGTTGTATATAACTGTAAAGTGTTCATGTATGCGGATGACATGTGCCTTGTTTATGCCTCCAAAGATATACTTGAAGTACAGAGATGTATACAGGAGGACTTTGAGAGTGTTAGCAAATGGGCACATGACAATGGCATTATATTGAATCTGTCAAAAACTAAATGTATGCACATACATTCGCCATACAATCAGAGTGCCAAATCTGTCAGTAAAAAACACCTCCATATAGTAGGGCATACCTACGAATGTATGCATATAAATAAATCTAATTGTAAATGTACTTCATTGGAATATGTCGATAAATTTAAATATTTAGGTCTAACCATTGATAAGAACTTTAACTGGAGATTACATGTAAATGATATTTGTAACAGGTTGAGATCGGTTTTAGGTAAGTTTTACCAATTAAAGAAGGTATTGAATAAAAAGACTTTACGAGTTATATACTATGCACTCGCTGACTCACAAATAAATTATGGAATCCTTATATACGGGCTAACTTTTAAAACATACCTAAAAGATATAAAAAATATACAAATAAGACTAATAAAATACTTAGTTAGTAAAAATGTAAAAATAAAGTGCAATAAAGACTATGAAAAGTTGTTTCCCATCTGTGACATTATGCCTGTAGATAAAAAAATTAAATATATGTTAGGTTTAGAATATTATTACAAAGATTTATATAAAACAAATGTTAATAATAAATACAATACACGAATGGTTAGAAAAAATAAACTGATTCAGCCAAAAATAAACAATTACTATGGTGAAAGGACTTTAAAATATATGGAACCTAAATTGTTTAATAAAATTGATATATTAAGACAGGATGTAAAAATTAATATAGGTTCGCTTAAAACAAAGTTACGAAGGCTACTCCTAGACTGTTGATATAATTTTATTTACATTCAGTGTTTGTATAGAGTATATTGCTGTGTATTCTGTATGAACATTGAATGTAAATAAAATAAAATAAATAAATAAAAAACAATAAAAAAAAAATAATTGTCTGTGTGTAATAAATAAATATATAATAATGTACTCAAGTGTAGTAGTTAAGTTTTGCATGGTATATAAGTAAATCAATATGTAACTGGAATGTGGTATCTGTTTTGTAAATGAGCGCATCTCGCCCTCAAACGTCATAGTTTGGCGAGGTTATATAATATGTAACACCACAGTAAAATGTAAACTTTTTATTATTAATAAAAAAAAAAAAAAAAAAAAAAAAAAATGTTCATAGTCCATATAGTTAAGAATGGAAAGGTCTAAAAAGGCCACTTTGGGTGTTTAATCATACTACGATTGCTTTTTTTTCATACAGAAGTTTCAATCATATTAGAAAACTTCAATTTTAACAGTTTTCAATACTATGGCACCCGCAGTGAGTCGGCAAAGTCAGCGTGCTTTTGTTGATAAGGTTAATTTTTAAATTACAATTATTGTACGTTTATTTCTGGTAGTTTCGATAAGCAGAAAACAATAAATTTAACATAAAATAAAAAAATGTAATAAATATTGTTATTAGAAAGATAATATGACTGAAGAACTTTGTATCTACGGGCATTAATAAAAAAATATAAGATTCTGCTAATGTATAATAATTCATCTTAAATTACACCTAATGTGGCCATTTTAGACCAGCTGAAGGTCAAATAAAATACTTGTGTATTTTATTTGACCTTCGTGGTGGTGGCGCCAGTCAAATAAAATACTTAAATGCACTTCAGGTATTTATTTATTTAATATTTCGTAGGTTGTCAATAATTCTGAGATCACTTAAGATACCTTTTATCCTTCTAGCTTTAACCCGCAGCTCCGCCTGTTTATGAATACAGTATCCTACGGAAACCCCGTACTTTTTCGGGATAAAATGTAGCCTATATTTAATTTAATTCAGAGCCTAAACTGCTAACCATATAAAATTTTATCAAAATCCGTTCATCGTCAATTTCGCGTGAAAAAGAAACAAACATCCATCTATCCATCTTCATAAACTTACACATTTATAATATGTAGTAGGAGAAGAAAAAAGTACCTATAAGAAAATAGAAAAATCAGAAATTTTAAAATAAATCCTCACACTTCACAAATTAAAATTGTAAAAAAAAAAACAGTTTTTCTTAGAAAAAATAACCACAAAATAAAATCAAAATAAAAAACCTAATATTCAATGTAATATTCAAATATCAAAAATAATAATTGGGGACCAATTTCATTAATATTATATCTAGCAAAATCCCGAAAAAAAAATACCCACAACCACAATTCTACTATACATATTTTGTCTCAGCCGCTCCATATAACGTAACGTAACTACCGGAGAAGCCATTCGGCGCTTATTAGGTTGTGAAACAGTTAAGTCAACTGCGCTTAAAATATTCACTTGTTATTGCACGTCAAAGAGTTGTGACATCTGGAGTTACACGGAACATTGGCTTTCTTACAATTACATTTATTAGAAATGCATTGCCCATTTTTTATTATTTTGCAATTGCATTGTTTAATTCCTTGCCCGCTAAACAATGAAGACATTGATGCAACAGTTAATGGTGATGTGACCTGAAATAAAATGAGGGTATTTGATATTTTTTCTGCCGTTAGGTAGACCCAACGTACACAAAACGCCGTCTGGTGGAGAAGTGGTATCAAAAACGGCCAATAAGAATTTTCTATTATTTTTTTGTCACCAGGCGGCGCCGGTAGCACGACGGTCCTTGTATCAAAAGCTGCTAGATGTCATGAATTTGAAAACCCTCATTGAGGTTCCAGTTTAAAGTACAAGGTATCGCCAAACCATCTTGTTTATTTGCGTTGAGTAGTCTCTGAAACTACTGGACCAATGTTAATGAAATTTAGCACAAACGCAGAGTAGGCCACGGAGAAGGATATAGGCTTTCTATCGTTGCAAAATGTACGTTTCTCTGGGATTCCTTTTTGCATGTAAGGACTTCTTACATGCAAAAAGCAGCAACATAGCACACATAACTAGTGCAGTATAAAATATAATGCTAAAATGTATTAGAAGGTAACATTAAAAATTAAATTAACACTGACCTCTGGAATGACTCTGAGTAATTCAGCATTTGGACAGGAAAGAACAGAATTTCGAGGCATCCAATCTTTGATTATGCCAACTTTATATAATTCGTTATTTTTCATCAAAACCTTTCTAATCGGGTTTCTAATGTCCAATGGTCCCATGTCAAATTTTGGGACTTCAACTAACACAGTTGAACCAGTACTGATATTATCTTTATATTTCTTGGAGGATGTAGATATCATTTTATCTGCCGCTCTTTTTAAATGTATGGGTGATTGAGTACTTTCTTGTAAGATGTTATATTCATTCGGACACAATTTGCTTGAATTTAAGCTATGCGTACTACCGAGAGATATTTTTTCCTGCTTATTATCTGGTTTATTTATAATAGCATTCGAAACTGTAGGTACATTTTTATGTAACTCAGGAAGTTGTTGGGGGTTGTTGTCAGTATTAATGTGTTCTAATATAATTGTTTCATGAGAAGCAGTTGTTGTTTCCTCTTGTTTAATGTTCTGACCGACCATTGTTAAACTATTTATTTTATTTACGTTTTCTAGTTCTTCTTTTTGATTTGTTTCTGAATTTTGTTCTTTGTTTTTATTAATCTCTTCAAAAAAAATCTCAATATCTTCTTCATTTTCTACTTTGGATATTATATTTTGAGACAGGTAGGTGGATGAGAGTCCTACATTTGGATTCTGGCCAAACATAGCTTTATATGGAGTTCGAGCAATTGTTGGATTGTATGATGAATTTTTCTGGAACTGAACGAAATAGCACCCAATGGACCAATTAGTAGATTTGTTATCTATCATCCAGGCTCGAATCATATTTTTTACGTCTTCATTTGGACATTCCATACTTCCTTGGCTTTGAGGATATCTTCCATTAACTATTTTACATGCAGGCCACCAACTGACTATTTCTTTAAGGACAGAAGCTGTGAAATTGGGTCCATTATCAATTCGGAGTATATGAGGACAACCAACTTCCAAAAAAATTTTAAGGGTCTCGATAGCCACTTCTTTAGCCCGTTCGCTTTTTAACGGTCGCAAAAAACAGAATTTCGTTAAAAGATCCTGATATTGTAATAACCATTTATAATCTTCATCTGGAGATGTTTGAAGGTCTACAATGTCTATTTGTCCAATTTGATTGATGTCTTCAGCCATTATTGGTTTTACAGCAATTTCCCTTTTCGATAAGCTTTTTTTTGACAAACACGTTTTACACATATTTAGGAATATTGTTATCGCGAATATTGGAACCATATATTTATCTTTCAAGGCATGAATGATTTTATCTCGACGTCCATGTCCAGTAGCAATATGTGCTTCGAGTATCTTCTCATAATAATCATCCGTTGGTATGATTTGTATTACAGGCTCGGATATATCCTTTCTTTTGGTGATTAAAATTTTTTGACCCCCAATATTCACCACATCATATTTTCTTGCATGATAGTAATGCTGGTTAGTCTGTTTTCTACCTTCAGCTCTCAGTTTACTATTCTCCTCCAGCAATTTTATAACATTTTCTATTCTGTTACTAGTCCATTCAAATTTTTTGCTATTTTTATTGTGCCCACTGTAGTATTTTTTTAACTCAATGGTAAATTCATCTCGGTTAACAATATCTGGAATTTCAGACGTTTGTTGAGGTACACGCTCAATATTCAACTTTGTAACTGTTATAAAATCAAAATCACATTGGTTAAATCACAAAATATATTATATTATTTATTTTTAACTTACTTATATATATTTATATTATTATTTATTATATAATATTATTTATACATATTTATATTTAACTTAGATTATGTAAAACACGGGAAATATATAATTAACTCATTTATCATTCAAACTGCACTTATTTGGCTAATCATATATTTAATTTACTTCCACGACAATTTTATCCTATCTCTAAGACTCGTGAGTTATCAATTTAAAATCATAATAGAAACGAAATCAAATTAAAATCATCAAAACACAAGTTTGTTTACATTTGATAACAAAATATGAATAAGCAAACAAAATATAGCGGCGCGTGGCATATGCCATTCAACCAATCAGCGCGCGAGGTGCTTTCAGCGGCACGCCGTTTCACAAAAATACCTTTTCTTTTCGTTATATAACAAAAAATAATGCGTAAGATTGTAAGAAGAATGTTTGTGTTCACAATCTATCCACATTTCTCTTGATAGTTATATTACAATCTAACAGTATTTACCTTTTTATGGTGACATATTCATACAAACAAATTGAAAGCAAAATTTAAAATATTCATTTTAGTAAGACAGACACAAGAAGTGCAGTCGTGGGGCACATAGAATTGCGTACATTGATTCATCGCTACTTATCTCTTTCACTCGTACACGTATATAAGGTTTGGTAAAATCAATTTAGGATACTTCGGGCATATGATCTGCTGCTTATGTAAAGACATTTAAGAAGAAAAATAATTGTCATAATCGAAAAGAAATTTTTGTCTTTATATGGACGAGTTTGCGTTTTGCAGAGAGTCACCCATACATTAGATGTTTTTTTTTAGTTTGAGTATGACAATTATTTTACTACCTACTTAAACGTCTTTACATAATCGGTGGATCACGAGCCTGAAGTATCCGTAATTTATTTTACCGAACCTTATATCCGTAAGAAGACGTCCCTCGCCTTAAGGGTCGAGCGTCTGGAGTTTCGCCACAAGGTCAACTTCAGTTCCTTTGTGGTGAGAGTACCGACGCATCTACTGTCGACCTTCGAGGTGGAGGATTTCTGGCCAGCGGGTGTGGTCTACCGGAGGTTCCGGGGGAGACTCCGGAACGAAGCGCGCATCACGTCGCCGTCATCACGTGTGAAAGTGTAGTTTTTAAGTATACTTATAATATGTATGTTAGTCTGTAAGGTATTTATAATATGGGCCTATGCAGCCTGAAATAAAAGTTATTTATTTATTTATTATATATTGCTATTGCATTTACACAGGTACGCGATAGGTGCGCAATCCTACTAATATTATAATTCTATTAATATTATAAATGTAATGTTTGTGAGGATGTATGGATGGATGGATGTATATATGTTTGTTACTCTTTCATGCAAAAACTACTAAACGGATTTTGATGAAATTTGGTATCTTAGTAGTTTAGGCTCTGGATTAAAACATAGGCTACTTTTTATGCCGAAAAAATACAGTGTTCCCGAGGGATACTGTAATTACGCGGGCCGCAGCTAGTAACAATATATTCGTGTGCGACTAAAAGAGACAAGTAGCAATAAGTCAATTTACGAAGTTCTTCCTGCTCCGCAACCGCACTTTATATTCTAAAATGGTAGTGGGCAGTTGTACAAACAAAACCAATTAAACATAGAGGAATTCACAAGCAAAAACATACCTGTATCTCCTATATTTTCATCTATCTCTTGTTGTATTTCTGTATTTTCTGTGCTCTGTTCATATGCGCACAGAGCTGCAGTTTGTTCACCCCAATCCATAAAATGATTTTCTGTGACTGTGTGTGTTGCAAGACTTTGGTGAGCATCTGAATGACATTGACTAAGCCCAGCCATTTTTAATTCGAGCCCCTTTGACTCTTGCCAACTATCATTTACGCCCACATTAGAGAAATTCTGTGTACAACCAGCACCACTAACCAGCATAGGATCTTCAAATTCTATGAAAAACACAGTATCTTTTGCCTCGTTATTTGCATATTCCTGAATTTCACCTTGTTCAATGCCTACAAAAATATGATTTAAAATTATATCAATAGAATTATAAAACACATGTCAATCAAAGAATTCTCAGAGGATATCTGTTCCCTATGAAAGTTTTGGAACATCTAGGCGCATACTTCACAGATAACACACATGCAGTCTATAATCATCTGGTTGTAAAAAATATAATACATATAATCATGCCTCTTTCCCATAGGGGAAGGCTGAGACCACTTCTTTCCACTTGCTACAATCCTTTCATACTTGTTTCGCTTCGTCCACTTTCATTCTTACCATCCATTCCTCCTCATACATTCAATGTAGCGAAGCGGCTCTCCATGGGCCACTTGTCACCTCCGCGATAACGAGACGTGATGGGTGGCGAACCACAACGCCGCCATTTTGGATAATTAAATTATTTTTATGATTATCCATTGGGTTCCCACGGATTGGCGGAGGGTAGGAATAGGGAAAGGGAAGGATAGATGGTGTGGAAAGAAAGGTTGGTAAGTTAGAGTGGGAAATAGGAAATGTAGGATATTACCGCCCAGGGCAAGGGATAGGACAGTAATAGCTAGGGAAGTCGGGGTCGCATAGTATACCACAACTACCGGACAGGTAAGTTGGGATGAGTATCCCACAACTAATACTAACTAGCTTATAACCCACCGTCATCATTATTTGGCTCCGTCTTCACATCTGGCTCCTGTTTGATACATGAAGAAGGAAGTGACACAGAAATCAGTGTCTCATTGTAAATTGACAATTCTAACAAAGTTCCAAATGTACCAAACGTGTTGATCTAAAAATCCAAAACAGTACTGTTATCTTTTGATATGTTATGTATTAAATAAATTGAAATACTAATTAAAATTTGATTAAATAATATTATGACTCCAAATGTAAATGGCAATAATTAATAATGGTATCCATTGAATACACAGGCTTTACCAAATTTGTAACTTAAACCATTCAACCAAAGTACCTGTTTCTCACAGAGATCATCAACAAGACCTCGTGTCTGTACGGCCAACTGCCGCAGCCGGTGACACTGCCGGAGTCTCGTGTGGCAAATGTAACACATCCAGCACTCATTGCCCCTAATCTATTGATAAAGACAGAAATAAAAGTTGGAGTCAGTCAGGTTTAAGTCCCTCAACTATGTGGGCACTTATAATTGATCTCTACTCTTCTTATAAATGTATTTAAATTATTGATTAGTTAATCAGTGCCATACGAAGTTCTAATAATCTAATCTAATATCTATGCATCACACCATGTCAATCTGGCCCCGTGCTAAGTATCCGAAGAACTTGTGTTACAGGTACCAGACAACGGGAAGTATATTTAATACTTTTATACTATACATATATTTAAGATTTTTATTATATTATACACATATTTAATACACATCCATGACCCAGGAACACAGAAAAACTTTTTGTTCCTTCGGCAGGATTCGAACCTGCAACCTCCGGCTTGAGCACCAAAGCACTTAACCACTGAGCCATAGAGGTTGTCGTTAATCCTTTTCTATTACATGACTTTTGTATCAGACAGAAACATTGGACAGCTAATCAGTCGTGGAAATATTTGTATTAGTAAAGGGGTTTCTGTTTAATAATGATGTACATTTAACCGCTCGGGCGTCGCGCGGCACATAAATACAAATAAAAACCACCAGGATGGGCGTCGGCCGGCACATTTGCCCATTTTTATTGCTATATTTTCTGTTTATTCTCATTTGTAAATATCTGGATTTTTATCTGTGATTGAAATTTATTTACTTAGTACAGGGATAAAATAAAGCTGTTATAGTTTTTTGTCTTTGCTGTTGTACTCAATAATAAAATAAATAATTGTTTGTCTCAGAGTAAAGAAATTTGACACCAATTTCACTCCACTCCACTAATCATTGATGTTTGGTTAATTTTGTGCACAAATCACGAATTTTTTTATATATATCGTTATTTGAACACGTATTTATTTAATTAAATAAAAACTTTCGTATGCGTGTGATATAAATTTTCGCCATAATTTAGCTTCAAAAACCAACATTAAAAAATTCATTTCCAGTGAAATCATGTTTGATATTTTGCATTATGTAGTTTATATTTCTTTTAATTTATTTTTTCATTGTGTAGAACGATTCTTCTAATTTCTAAAAATGTATAATGTGCCAAGGTTTTACTAACAATTCAATAATAAAAATCGAAAAAACAAGCGCGGGTGCCTTCTGGCGTATAATACCGCGTAACGCTCAAGGGGGGTCATGGATTTTTTTTTTATATTGGCCTGTTTTGTTATTAAATAATATGAACAATATATCCACAGAATGTAATTAACGCAAAATCAAATTTAAAATGTTTTTTGTTGAGTTTAAAAACTAAGAATTGGGAAAAAAAAAACAATTCTTTTGTGTTCACATCATGATTGCTTTTATTCGTTAAGTTTTTTTTAAATTCCAGTTACATCATCATATAAGGAATTTATTCTATTTTCTAAATATATATAACATGCAATAGTTTTAAAATCAATTGATTAATATAATCTTGAAAAACCGGAACCGGAGAAACCGCGCGAACGCCTTCAGTGCCGGACGCCGGACCCGCTGACACCACCCGCTTTTAAAATTTTAACAGTCCGACGCCCGAGAGGTTAAGTAATTTACACTCTCAGTGGCAAAGTGGAGTGGCGTCCGGAGTGATTTTTTGGACACAAGTCAGAGGACCTTGCGACAAGTGTGTTCAGATTCTTTCTCTCGCTTTAGTCTGAAGAAATTTAAAGGCAAAAAAAATTGTTTCATGCATATGTAGTATATGTTTGATTGAATTTAATTGAATTCCCAGTAAACGTTAGGTCTATTACCTCATATGCTAATGAATAGATAATATCCACCATTTCCTGGGGCGACGTATTTTTCGAACCATTTTTCGTTGTTTATGCGTAAGGGTGTTATAAAAAAAACACTAGTAACAGTATGTATCTGTATATTTTTATGTAGTAAGATAAATACACTATTTAGGAGGCAGAAGTTTATTTATAAGTTCTCTACACCCGGCAAAACCCCTGTTATATTTAATTATTAATAATAAAGATAATATAAAAGTAAAATTTACCTGTGTAAAACAAAATCACTATGGATTTCGGAATTTGTATACGTACTTACCTTTAAGTCTGCGAGATTCTCATAAATATACTGCAGATCGGTTTTATAAATATTAATAGTTCTGTTTTTGTTAGATAAACATAAATAACAATATATTATATTCTTCAACATTTTGTAAACCCACGGAAAGAATAAACTAGGTACATGAGAATTAATTATCTTCTTCTTCTTGTTTTCTTAATAAAAAAAACAATAAAGACGAAACTACATTATCAGTGCGAGTCGAGACATTGTACTATTATCTATTCTATGGTCGCGATTCGAATTGAATATCTATCATCAGACGCTTAATCGGAAGGGAGTCGTGAGTCGTGACGCGTTCTACGATAAATTTAAGATCTCGCTACTTATTTTATGATCTTACGGTTTTTATAATTTTACGGTGACATATACAAAGCTGGACCTAGGAATAACAACAGAACCGAGTACTGTGAGCAATAAAACGAGCCGAGCGAGAGGTTGGAAGAGAGGCCGTGTGTCCCTTTCTAGTAGGACCTGACAATAATATTTTCTGCTGTGTGGACAAACTGCAAAGCTGTGTGAGACAAATTGTGAAACACTGAATGACATACAGCTGAGGCTTTTAAAAGTCGACGAAATTGAATAGTGTAAAACCATGAAGGTTTGAAGTGACGGCTGCATTAATATGTAACAGATTTTTATGTAATTCTCTGCCTTACTTAAACACTATTGAGCCATTTTCGTCGCATTTCTTCATTATTGAGAAATCTATAAAAACTGTATAGGTAATATTATTATCATTATAGGCCTTGCTCGACTACACACGTTTTTTTCTCAGTAACTACTTAGGTACTACGATTCTAGGCGAGTCGCTACTGACTAGTTTATAACAAAGCGTAGTACAGTTATAGGTAACTCTTAATTAAGAATCAAACGAACTTACCTTGTGAAGTTTGATTCCAATTATGCGAGGGTCTTAACCGAAGACGATTACATAATTTACTTGCAGCAGTACATGAGTAGGTGCCATCCTTATCACACATTTAGAGTAAGTAACGAGCTAGAAAGAGAAAACAACATACCTGTTTCATCCCACCACTCCCACGCCACCTGGCCGTGGGGGGTGGCGTGACAATTCATTATTTTAGAGACGTGAGATTTTTTGTTGTTATTGGCCATTTTATTTTTAAGATTAAAGTGGATCTGGGTGGGATGGGACGATGTAATCGTCTTCGGTTAAGACCCTCGCATAATTGGAATCAAACTTCACAAGGTAAGTTCGTTTGATTCTTAATTATACTTCGGGTCTTAACCGAAGACGATTACATAATTTACTTGCAGATGTTTAGAGCTGCAGTTTTTATTAACATGTAACAGTATAATTATAATACAAAAGGTAAGAAGTAAAAATAAAATGTGTCACTCAATGTACTATGACTTTTAATACTTAAGTGAATACCTGGTCGATAAATTTCTAAATTACTAATTTGTTAATGAATATTAAATACTGCGTTAACAAAGTCATTTGGATTCGCATATTCGACTTCCCTGAAATAATATTTGAGGAACACATTAGATGAATCACTCCAGCCTGCAGCCTTGCGAACCACCTCTAAATTTACCCCGGACCTGGTGCTGTGGGCACCGAATATAGATATATCTATGCCACTATCTTGTAAGACCTTTTTTACCCAGTGTGATAGAGTCTGAGTTCCCACTTTGTTATGTGGTTTACGTATTCCTACAAAGAGATGTTCATCATTTTTTCGCAAATCCCGGGTTCTTTCTATATCGATATTTAAAGCTAAAGCTGGGCAAATACTAGGGTTTTCACGAATAAACGGTAATTTTATGAGTGGTTGGTGAGTTCCAGGTCTTGACGTCTTAATTAAGTCTGTAATTTTTATAACAATTGCATCTTCTTTAAAAACTAAATTTGGTAATTTAATTAAGCTAATTGTCTGCAATCGCTGAGCAGATGCTATACATAAAAGGGTACAAGTTTTATATGCCAGGTTAGATAAAGTGATCGTTTCGTATGGATACATCTTAGATAAGTAGTTTAAAACGACATTAGTGTCCCAAGTGGAATTGTATTTAGGTGTAGGGGGGCTAAGTCTGTATACGCCCTTCATAAACCTGTTAATAATATCATTTAAAGTAACGTTTGTACCCAAAATTATTGACAACGCTGATCTATATGTATTTAAACTACTATAACTAGCTCCTTCGTTAAATTTTTGTGTTAAAAATGACATAACACTATAACTATTAGCTTCAAAAATATTAATATTATTAATCATACAATATGACCACCAAGATTGTAAAGAGCTACTATACTGACGTAAAGTTTTTGGTGCAAGTGATGCCATCATTATTTCTAAAGAGGTAAGTGGTACGCCGCGCCGGATCATCGATTCCCGGATAATTTCGCTGCCACCAGGACAAGGTTCGTATGAAGTGGGTGGCAGGCCCTCTGAAAATGGATCCAGTTTCCAAGATGAGTATCTGGCGCATTTATTGTTTTGAGCACTTGCGAAAATGTCAAACTCAGGTTTACCTAACAATTCGGTTATTCGCACAAAGATCGTTTCACTGATTTCCCATTCCGTGTCTATATTAAATCGTCGAGATTCCCTGTCAGCTATAACATTATCCGAAGATTTTATATAGGAAGCGAATATAAAGATATTCCTATATTCACACCACTGCCATATATTTCGAGTTAATTCATTTAAGTGAGGGTGTTGAACACCGCCCATTCGATTTATGTAACTTATAGCAGTGGTGTTGTTGATTCTCAATAAAATATCACAATTGCGTAAGTCAGGAGTAAATATCTTAAGTCCGTAATAAGCTTTTAGTTCAAGCGTATTTATATGAAGATCTAATTCTGATTCAGTCCAGTTTCCATTCGCCCGCCGATCTCCGCATGCGACACCCCACCCTGTATTAGAAGCGTCACTGAATATTTCCAAAAGATAATTATTGCTTTTTCGAATTGGGCTAAATGATGAATGAATATTTTTTATCCACCATGAAAATTCATTTTTTAAATAATGTTTTATATTCATTTGTTTATTATAATCATCAGTAAAATTTAGTGCTAAGTATTTTTCACGTTCGAACAACTTAGTGTATATCCAGCCGTAACTTACGGCTGGGCATGCGGAAGTCAGCAGACCAATGAATTCTGAGAAATATCTAATAGTACATTTGTTTTTGCGCATGAACTCATTTTCTTCTCCTCTGGTAGGGTAATAGTCATGCGGTTGGTGTCCAAAAAAAAAACCTAAGAATTTACAGGTGGTATTCGGTTCCATAACACTCTTTTGAGTGTTTATTACAAAGCCTAAAGATTCCAATGTTTCTCTGGTTTTTGTGACGTTAAAAACACATTCAGTATATGAACTACCAATACATAGGACATCGTCTAAATACGCCACTGATATTAATCCTAATGAGCGCAAATATTGTAAAACCGGTTTCATCAGTTTTGTGAAAACATAAGGTGCGGTGCAAAGGCCGAACGGGAGAACATTAAATTGGTATAATTGAGATTTCCATTCAAAACGCAACATCTTTCTATCTTCTTTATCGACTACAATTAAGAAATAAGCGTCTTGTAAATCAATAGAACTCATATAATAGTTATTTTGTAATAATTTTAGGGCGGTACGATAGTCCTCCATCTTAAAATGATCCGCCTTAATATACTTATTAAGCTGTTTTAAATTTAGAATAAATCTATGTGTCCCGTTCGGCTTAGGCACCGTGAAAATCGGTGAAAGAAATTGACCTTCACAATGTGTGCAAGGTGAAATGAAATTAGACTCTAATAAGTCACAAATACAATTATCGATGATAGCCATTTGAGACTTAGAATTACAGGCACTATTTTTTGGTTTAACTGTTTGCACTGATTCTTCTTTAAATGGTATTTTATAACCTTCAACCCAGCTTAGAATAGTACAGTCATCAGTAAACTCAGTCCACTTATTATAAAAATACTTCAAACGTCCGGCAATGATAATTACCTGTGTATCTTCTATCGTCTCCTCGTTTGCTGCCGGGAGTAGCCGGTGTGACGTTGTCGGCCTCGCGCTGCAGCCTGGCGGTTGTCCCGCGGCGGCGGCGGCGGCCGGCGGGGAGCGGGGGCCGTCGCCGCCGCACGCGGAGTCCCCCTCGAGTTTAAAGTTCCTCTCTGAGGCTGTACGACTACTGGAGTCCTGTATGGTGGGCGCGGCCTAGACTTCATCTCAGATGCAGTCTTCGTTATGGCTTTTGATGATTTTAGGTGCTCAGCTAGGTCAGAGCCAAAGAGATTTTCGTTGATCTTTGTGTCCTTAACGGTATCTCTAATATTCCTGTTTAGGACATTGAGAATCGCGTATCTACGAGATAATGACTCCCTGTAATGATTGTCGCAGAGAAGTCTCCCAGCGTCGCTCAAGGTTTTTATTATTTCGGGAGGGACAATATTATTAGATGTCAAAGCCCAGTTGAGTACTTGTCCGAGGGCTGTGAGACCGGATCCCAGTTGGTTCTGTTTATTTTGGCGGTATAAGTCCTGTTTCACATTTAAATCAGACAGGGCAGCCTTAATTTCTGGGTTAAGTTTGGGCGCGCAGATATTTGTACAGTTGTCCGGCGGTAGGTAAAGTTTTAGTAAGTCCGCCACGGTCTCCTTCTGTAGCCCGTTAGTGAGGATATGTGCCCATCTTGGTACAATATCCTTATGTAAACCCTCACCATGACTTTTTTTATCAGCGGGATCTTCGCCTAAGAGGTTTAAAATTTCAGGTTCCAAGCTAGTCACCGCGTCCCCGTTACTAGCCTCTGGCTGTAGTTCTGGTAAGGTAAGTGACGGGGTAAGTGACGGGGCATCTGCCTCCATTGGGGTCGACACATTGTCTGGTATGACGACTACAGACTCCATCTGTGGGCGCTCCTCATCATTGTTAAGATCGTCCAAAGCTTCCTGATTTGGAAGGTCATCGACTAGAAGGGAAAATAAAACCCTGCTTAGTCTTAAGATACACCTAAATAGGAGGTAGAATAATAAACAGTAGCAGCGGGAGTAAAATATCGCGTATTACGTAATATGATTATTTGAATTCACTTAACGAATTCTATTTATAAAATTGTTTCTTTTGTTTAAATTTTATAACACCTTCGTGGAGTGTAATAGTTGAGGCCTGGGTCCAAGCTAGGCTACCCATAAACTTGTTTGGGTCCAAGATAGGTACCCAATATAAGCAACAGGTCCAAGATAGGTACCCGTGCATTTGTCTAGGTTCTAGAAAACGCTAATAGAAGCAACGGGCCCAAGTTAGGTACCCATGTCCAACGGGGCTCAGTCTCGAATAAGTCCCGGCGCTGTGGCGGTTATCTGGCTCACAAAATATTACGTGTATATCATGCACTTAAATCATAGATTGGACCGTGGCTAGTCGACGTTCTGTTAACACTATTGTAACCACTATATCAGTTAAAATTATTAATGCATAAAGACAACGACATTTACAATTTTCGCCAATCAAATTTTTATTGAAGTAAGTAGGTAGTTAAAAATGTTGAACAGAAGACTAAATTTGCTACCTGGATAATAGCTATCGTATTCCGGTTCTGAAAAATCCGTCGAAGTGCTCGAGGAAACCGACGGGGAATGTTCTCGTCTTCTTCTTTTTTCTTTCAACTTATCTCTCAACCTTTTAACTTTTTTGGCCAACCTATTGTAATCACTGTCCACGGAACGATCACGTTTTCTTTTCGACATAATCTACTGATCGTATAAAACCAAAAAATGAAAAATAACGATTAAAAAAAGAAAATTGTGTGACTCGGACGACACAAAATCACGTAATGAATTGTCACGCCACCCCCCACGGCCAGGTGGCGTGGGAGTGGTGGGATGAAACAGGTATGTTGTTTTCTCTTTCTAGCTCGTTACTTACTCTAAATGTGTGATAAGGATGGCACTTACTCATGTACTGCTGCAAGTAAATTATGTAATCGTCTTCGGTTAAGACCCGAAGTATAATAACGTCAGTTGCTTATTGTTTACACTTTTATACTAGAATAACTAGACTAACATTACAATTAACTTACTTAAGGTACAGTTACACATGCTAGTTAGTAGCATGCTTTTTAGTATGCTCATTAGCATGCTTGTTTCGAGCATGCTCTGCACTTGTATACATTTGCTAGATATAAGCATGCTAGTGAGCAAATTGTGCACGCGCACCTGCTGCTAACGACTGATCGATACTACCATGCTCAATAAGCAAACCTGTTCACACACGCTATAAGCACGCCCCCTTCCACCCGCGCTGCAGGTAGCATGCTCAATAATCGCACGACCGTCGATTTTTGAGCATGCTCGAAACTAGCATGCTCATTATTAGCAATGTTTCAATACACATGCTACTAATGAGCATTTGCTCAAAAGTAGCATGCTTTCGTGCTACTAACTAGCATGTGTAACTGTACCTTAATGTTACTAATAAACGAAATATTGCAACCAGCATAACTTTCACTTCGACAAGAATATAGGTACACAACATTTTTTTTATCATTTTGACTGTTAAATCATCAAATAAATAATAAAAACATAGTTACGGAGTAACATGAAGTAAGAAATAAAAACTATTTTTAATTTTAATACCGGTGTTCAGCATAAAATATGTATAGTGGCGTACCTATCTATTGTCTTGCGAATGATACCATCTAATAAAAAAAGAAGGAAAAGGATTTAATGTAAACTGCATTTTTATTTAGTAATAAATGACTATATCTAACTTTTTTAATTAGAATATAATATAGTTATAAACATTTGTTAAAATAATAATAAAGTATACTCGTTTTATCTAAGTTACTTTTTATAAATATACCAACATTTTTCTGGTTGGCAACATGCAGGAACGAGACACACGGCCTCCCTTCTGGCTATATCGCTCGGCTCGGATTTGCCTCTATGAGACGTGCATTGTGAAATACACTCTATTACCAAGGTAATACAGTTCTTTTTAGCAATTACAAAATTCGGAGTCTTCTATCCATAGGTACTAGATCCATTGGTTCTTTGTATATGTCACCGTAAAATTGTGAAATTGTAAAAAAGACTTCCGACACGAATATTCTGCTTTTAATTTAATACAAAAATTTTCGTTACATTTTAAACATATAGTTAGGTATAAATCTTTCGACATAATTTTACAATCTCGTCAGTTATTTTACAATCTAACGGTTTTTACAATTTTACGGTGACATATATAATGTTATGTACCTAACTATATATTTGTAACAAATGTAACGGACACGTCCGTAATTCGCGAGAAACGAGGAAAGTTGAAAACGCATCTGACGCGCGTGTGATTCCCGAAAATGGAAAAAATCTGCGCAAGTCACTAAATTAATTTTAAAAATCAATCATGTAGGTACGTATATAGGTACTCAAATCGTCATGGAAATAATATGGACGCTTGGTTGGATACTCAAACTGTAGAGGTGGGATATAACAGGTTAAATACGTTACCTGTTATACCTGTTACTGTTATACATAACTACCTGTTTCGGATACCTGTTAAAAAATAACAGTCATGTTAGTAGGTATGTAGTATACGTACTCAATTCAATTACTAGGTACTTCCACAACATTTACATAAATTCCTGATATTGTAAATGTATTTGTTCTTAATGTTTAGCGTAATGTTAGAATTTATAACACTGTAGTAGTCTGTAAATTTAATTATAATTTTTAATTAAGTAGAATTTTATCGTAATATGAAGTCCTTTTTATTTTTTTTATATTATATACCCCTATCTTCCCCCATAGATATGATATAGATAGAACAAATAGTCAATATTTGTAAACTACTTTGCATTAAACTATTTATTTATATATTATCAAGTTAATTTAAAAAATGTTTTTTTTTTGTTTACAGAATTTACAAAAACAGTACTTGTCAGCTGTTATTTGGCTATTGTCAATGTCAAGTATCAACTGTCAACTGCTGTCCTGAGAAAGCGAAAAAGGAAAGTCACTTATTTTTATTATTAAAATCACGAAGAATAGATACCAGGAGTCCGAACGTAATGTTAAAATAATGGTCTCAATTACGGGGACAGATTTTTGCCGGTAGAGCGCACGACAGTCCGACAAGCACTCGTTTGAAATTACGCGGGAAGTTTAAATGTTGCTATTGACAGCTCTGGAAGAAAATATTAAGAGAAACGTGGATTTAAATCTAAATAAACGTTTTAGGAAATTCTTAGAAACTGTTCTCGAAAAATAGATACCGTAGAACACGGTAATTGCCTAACGGTAATTTAAAAACAATTGTAATAAATAATAGTATTGGCAACACTCTGTACTCGTCGGTCTCGTACAGCTAGCGGCAGAAAAGAGAACTTAGATCTGGTCCTATTAATGTGTACATAATTACTATGGAAAAGCCTATACCGTTCAGACTCCTGGTATCTATATATTCGTGATTAAAATAAATGGCATCGGCTTTTAACCATTTGCCAGTGTCAAGTTAAAAAGGCGGGAAATAGAATATTCGTTCCGATTTTCATCACCGTATTTCTAAATCGTCAAGTCCAAGTCAAAGTCCAAATAAATAGTCAGGGTAATCAATGAGTCGTCAGTCGATTCAGTAAAGTGGTAGACGTTTTACTGACACTTCCTGTGGAGTTTTGGCGGAAAACCCCAAAATAGCACGCATTTTGTAGTTATATCACTTGCCCACATTTGTACACGACAACGAATATCTAATGGTAAATATTCTACCAATATTAGGCATTAAAAACCGAAATAACAATAATTTTGAAAGAAACACAAATACACAACTTTGCTGATTGACTTTGATTAGTTGATAGTTCAAAGCTAAGGTTTAAAGAGAATAAATAATCAATACTCCCTAGGAACTTTCAGTATTAAGCTTTTACTACTTTACTGAATCGACTGATTTGACTTTGAGTGTACTGACTGTTTATTTGGACTTTGGATTTGACTACGGTGTTGAAAATTTAAAAGAAAATTAAATTTCCCGCTCTTTCAACTTGACACTGGCAAATGGTTTGAAGCCGCAACGCGTATAAAAAAAAGACAGAACTCGTAGTGTATAAATGGACCTAGTATAACAACAGGACAGACTACTGTGAGCAAAAAAACGAGCCGAGCGAGAGGTTGGAAGAGAGGCCGTGTGTCCCTTTCTAGTAGGGTGACAATAATATTTTCTGCTGTGACAAACTGCAAAGCTGTGTGAGACAAATTGTGAAACACTGAATGACATACAGCTGAGGCTTTAAAAGTCGACTAGATTGAATAGTGTAAAATCAAGAAGGTTTGAAGTGACGGCTGCATTAATATGTAACAGATTTTTATGTAATTCTCTGCCTTACTTAAACACGATTGAGCCTTTTTTGTCGCATTTCTTCATTGTTGGAAAATCTATAAAAACTGTATTATATTATCATTAAAGGCATTACTCGACTTCACACGTTTTTCTCAGTAACTAGGTACTTACAGCTTACTACGATTCTAGGCGAGTCGCTATCGCTACTGACTAGTTTATAGCAAAACGTAGTACAATTATAACTCTTAATAACGTCAGTTGCTATAATGTTAACACTTTTATACTAGAATAACTAACTTACTAATGTTACTAATAAACGAAATATTGCAACCAGCAGAACTTTCACTTCGACAAGAATATATACAACATTTTTTTCACCATTTTGACTGTTAAATCATCAAACAAATAATAAAAACATAGTTACGGAGATACATGAAGTAAGAAATAAAAACTATTTTCAAATTTAATATTATCCGGTGTTCAGCATAAAATATGTGTAATGGCGTATCTATTGTCTTGCGAATGATACCATCTAATAAAAAAAGAAGGAAAAGGATTTAATGTAAACTGCATTTTTATTTAGTATTATATGACTATTTCTAACTTTTTTAATTAGAATATGATATAGTTATAAACATTTGTTAAAATAATAATATAGTACACTCGTTTTATCTAAGATTTTTCAAGTTACTTTTTATAAATACCAACATTTTTCTGGTTGGCAACATGCAAGAACGAGACACACAGCCTCTCTCCTGGCTATCTCGCTCGGCTCGGATTTGCCTCTATGATACGTGCATTGTGAAATACACTCTATTACTAAGGTAATACAGTTCTTTTTAGCAATTACAAAATTCGGAGTCTTCTATCCATAGGTACTATATCCATGAGTGTATATGGGATTTGTTCTTGATTGACTACATCCTGAATTTTTTACTAAAAAAATACTAATTATTTCTCATTCTAGCAAGTAGTAGATGCATATAAGTGTAAGGGAGACATACAGAGTATTTAAATACTAAGTGCCTTTCGTTTTTGCATATGGAGTCGTTGTATGTGTAACAGAGAGACAAGATCGGACTATAGTATATCGGTAACACGTACTCACGTACGCTGTACTCAGGTAGGTAGTTATTTTTTACTTGCTAGTATCTGACGTATTCTGTTATGTTATTTATTACAATGGACCTAGTATAACAACAGGACAGACTACTGTGAGCAAAAAAACGAGCCGAGCGAGAGGTTGGAAGAGAGGCCGTGTGTCCCTTTCTAGTAGGGTGACAATAATATTTTCTGCTGTGGCAAACTGCAAAGCTGTGTGAGACAAATTGTGAAACACTGAATGACATACAGCTGAGGCTTTAAAAGTCGACTAGATTGAATAGTGTAAAATCAAGAAGGTTTGAAGTGACGGCTGCATTAATATGTAACAGATTTTTATGTAATTCTCTGCCTTACTTTAATACTAAATAAAAATGCAGTTTACATTAAATCCTTTTCCTTCTTTTTTTATTAGATGGTATCATTCGCAAGACAATAGATACGCCATTACACATATTTTATGCTGAACACCGGATAATATTAAATTTGAAAATAGTTTTTATTTCTTACTTCATGTATCTCCGTAACTATGTTTTTATTATTTGTTTGATGATTTAACAGTCAAAATGGTGAAAAAAATGTTGTATATATTCTTGTCGAAGTGAAAGTTCTGCTGGTTGCAATATTTCGTTTATTAGTAACATTAGTAAGTTAATTGTTAATGTTAATCTAGTTATTCTAGTATAAAAGTGTTAAATGACTATTTCTAACTTTTTTAATTAGAATATGATATAGTTATAAACATTTGTTAAAATAATAATATAGTACACTCGTTTTATCTAAGATTTTTCAAGTTACTTTTTATAAATACCAACATTTTTCTGGTTGGCAACATGCAAGAACGAGACACACAGCCTCTCTCCTGGCTATCTCGCTCGGCTCGGATTTGCCTTTATGATACGTGCATTGTGAAATACACTCTATTACTAAGGTAATACAGTTCTTTTTAGCAATTACAAAATTCGGAGTCTTCTATCCATAGGTACTATATCCATGTTTATTACCTGTTAATTTAATAACTGGATATCGACTGTTATGTGTTATTTCCAATTACCTGTTCCTTTTTACCTGTTACGTTAAATACGTCCCACCTCTAACTCAAAGTATGGACGCGTCACGACTCCTGTCCGATGATAGGTTTTCGTCGATAATTTAGTTACGTCTTTAATTAATGTCTTTTTTTAATGTCAAAAGAAGAAGAGGAAGAAACAATTCAGTTGCATTTTCTTTTTATTTCTTTCCATGGTTTTATAAAATGTTGAAGAATAAATGTTGTTATTTATGCTTAACTAACTATAAAAGAACGATTAATATTTATAAAACCGATCTACAGCATATTTATGAGAATCTCGCTGACTTAAAGGTAAGTACGTGTACAAATTAATAGTGATTTTGTTTTTTCACAGGTAGGTAAATTTTATATTTTCTTGTCTCCTTTTATTAATTAAATACAGAGGTTTCGCCGGATGTAGAAAGCTTACGAATGTGAATTTCTGCCGTACAGATACTGTTACTGGTGTTTTATTTATTACACATTTTCACTAAAAGAACCAATCATTCTTATCATGTAAATGATAAAGTGACAGTTTATAGTATAATATAAAATGTACACAATTTTACCATAGTAAAATATTTTAAAATAATTACGTGTAAGGTGTGTTAATTAGTGATGGGCCGGATCGTTAAAAATGTATATCCGCGGATACGGATCTGAATACGGATATTTGGTGTCAAGATCCGCGGATACGGATACGGATACGGATCTTCACTTTCTTACGCAGTCGGTGTCGGTGCGCGCGACCTTCACACATGTTTCGACCTGCATTGCACGGTGGTTCTTTCTTTTGTTTTGTTTATAGTTTTGTGTGACACTGGACAGCATAGATAACGTTTGTTTGGTATTGGTACATGAGTTCTAAAAATCACTACAAAGAAGTTTAGTAGTGTAATTTGGAATTATTTTGTGTAAGTAAATGATGAATGCGCAAAGTGTAAAATTTGTGATGGAAAGTATTCCCGTAAGGGTAAAAGCACAACTCTTTAAAAAAACATTTACTTTACTAAGAAAACATCCTCAAGAATATTATCTGTATTGAATTTAATAGTTTTTATTGCTAGTCGCTATCTTAATCAGTAATCACTAATTTAAATAATTCATATATAATTTTAATATTAATAAGGTAAATAGATCCGTAAAAGATCCGCCAAAAAGTAACGGATACGGACACGGATACGGATCTTTCTTCTGCCTCGGATATCCGCGGATACGGATAGGGATACGGATATCCGGCACATCACTAGTGTTAATAAACACACCTTACACGTAATTATTATACACTAACCCCCTACTAAAAAAATATTTCCACAACTGATTAGCCATCAATGTTTCTGTCTTGGGGTTGCTTTAGAAAAGGGGTAGCCTAAATAGGGGGAAGGGAGGAGAGGAGGGGAGGGGGGAGGGATACCTAACCCCCTTCCACCATTCCTTGCGTGAGGAAATGTATAGTTTTTGAGAAAAGTGCATTTGAAAATTTTCAAATTTTCTTGTAATTCTTCATTATTTTGTGAAAATATTTAATCAATATTGAGGGAGGAGTGACGTATTTTTCACGCCGGGTTTTTTAAAGCCATGTTCCACTCCAAAGACATTTTTAACATAAAAAGTTCTAACCTAACCTAACCCAAAACTACACAAACGTTATTTACCACCTGGTTTTTTGTAAGGCCTTACTGTTACCACTCTGGAGATATTTTAAATGTGATAAAAAAGTTCTAACCTAACCTAACCCAAAACAATGCAAACGTTATTTCACACCGGGTTTTTGTGAGGCCGTGCTACTACTCCGAGAGTGTTTTGAACGTGTTATAATAGTTCTAAACTAAAATATCCCAAAACTACACAAATGTTATTTCATGCCGGGTTTTGAGAGGCCGTGTTACCACTCCGAAGACGTTTTGAATGTGATAAAAAAGTAATTCTAACCTAACCCAAAACTACTTGAATGTTACTTCACGCCTTTTTTTTTTTTAGTTGACGTGTTTTTTACAATTAATTTATTTTATATAATATTTACACATAAAACGAAATTTATATATTATTAACCAGCATTTATTATACACATTTTAGTGATAAAAACAGATTTACCTAAGTAACTTTTGTGAAAAAAGTGAAAAACAATATTAAAATTTTAGTCACAAAAATGGCTGTAAAAATTAAAATACTCATTTCCTCACCCTAAAATTAGTACCAAAATGATAGGGCAAGTACTCCCAACATCCCACAAAACCCAACCATCAAAATATATAAATTCAGGCTACCCCTATTTTAAAGCCCACGCGCCATTAGTTTACTTGAGGGACTTAACCTGACTGACTCCAACTTTTATTTCTGTCTTTATCAATAGATTAGGGGCAATGAGTGCTGGATGTGTTACATTTGCCACACGAGGCTGCGGCAGTGTCACCGGCTGCGGCAGTTGGCCGTACAGACGCGAGGTCTTGTTGATGATCTCTGTGAGAAACAGGTACTTTAGTTGAATGTAGTTACAAATTTGGTAAAGCCTGTGAATTCAATGGACACCATTATTATTTGCCATTTACATTTTAGGTACCTAATAATATTATTTTAATTAATTTTAACTAGTAGTAATATCTAACTTAACTAGTAAATACTATATCTATACAATCCATAGGAACGCAATGGATAATTATAAAAATAATTTAATTATCCGAAATGGCGGCGATGTGGTTCGCCACCCATCACGTCTCGTTCTCGCGGAGGCGAAAAGTGGCCCATGGAGAGCCGCTTCGCTACATTGAATGTAAGAGGAGGAATGGATGGTAAGTATGAAAGTGGATGAAGCGAAACAAGTATGTAAGGATCGTAGCAAGTGGAAAGAAGTGGTCTCTGCCTACCCCTACGGGAAAGAGGCGTGGTTATATGTATGTATGTATGTAATTACTACACAAATTTATTTAATACATAACATACTAACATATGTTTTCCTACTTTTTCCTCTGTCATAATAATTTTACTTGGCATAATTTCATTTGACCTAATAGTAGTTTTGCATAATAATCATTTGGCAAAACTTTTTTAGCATAATTTTGTTACACATAATTACTAAAAGCATAATAATTGTTAAGCATACTAATTATTGTAAGGCATACATTTTTAGGCATAATATTAACTAAGCATAATATTTTTATGCATACTATTAAAAATATTTAAATATATTTACGCATAATGATAATTAAGTATGCTATGATATTTATGCATACTAATTGTTTGTAGCATTATTTTCGCATACTAATATAAAAATATAATATTTATACGCCGCATAATTAAAATCTTATAAATATTATTACACAATTTTACTGCATTGCTCTAACGTAATATAAAGCGCCTACAATATAATATAGGCACTTTATATATTGGGTAGAATGACATTGATAATTTTTATTTTCCTACCGACATTTCACAAAACATCTTTTCACTGAGTGTTATCATATGTTGCTAAGATGTATTTGATTAGTTTCGTAATAATAGTTATGACGAAATAACAAGTATAATTATTGTAAGTCTTGACTGATTATGATTAAACTCTTGACTTGACTGATTTAAATATTAAACTTGGACAAACAACACGAACTGCTATCTAAGAACATAATATCGTATTAATTATTTTAAACATGTAAGCGGCTTACGGGTAGCCCAGGAGCCACCCCGCCGCAACTTAACACTTGTTACACTAGGTATAATAAGTGTAATACCTACCTGCTTTTTATGTTTCATAAATATACGTTTCATTACCTTAACCATGTTTTCATTATGTCTTCTATTTTATGCATATTTGTGCCTTGTGACAGAATGTCTTGAATTTATTATGACAAAAAATATGCCTTACGAGTTTATGGCCAAAAAACAATTATGCCAAAGTATTATTATGACAAAAAATATGCCGTACGAGTTATGCCTAATTAAATACGGACAAAAAATATAAGTCTATACAGCGTGTCCCGACACTTATATCGGAGCCTTTAGTGGTAAAATATATGGAACTTTTTATCGACAAATTGCCCCTCAAATTTTATTTTTCTCTCACGTTTGTAAAGTGGCAGCCATTTTATTTTTTGGTAACCAAGACCCGGGCTCTCGTACTAATTCGACCACCACTACTCATGTAAATGTCCTAGGAACATAAAAAAGATCTCATTTGATAGCTAAATATGTGGACAATAATTCACAGTTAAAATGCTTTAATTTTCTTTGAACACAAAAAAAAAGGTAATTAAAAAAAAATAGTTTTTTATAGGTGAATTTTTTAAATTATTTGCTTTTTGTGACAAATCTAGGCCATTAACCTGCTTGTTTTTTGTTCTAAAACGATAGAAGAGGACGTTTGCTAAAATAAAATACAAACCCCTTTACTCTCAGTGCAATAGTTTAGAAGTTATAACAATTTGTTGGAATTATCTCAGGTAGGGGGCCAGCCAATCGTCTTTTTCAAATTGTAATGTGTTCAAAGAAAACTAAAACATTTTAACTGTGAATAATTGTCCACATATTTAGCTATCAAATGAGATCTTTTTTATGTTCCTAGGACATTTACATGAGTAGTGGTGGTCGAATTAGTACAAGAGCCCGGGTCTTGGTTACCAAAAAATAAAATGGCTGCCATTTTACAAACGTGAGAGAAAAATAAAATTTGAGGGGCAATTTGTCGATAAAAAGTTCCATATTTTTTACTACTAAAGGCTCCGATATAGGAGGTGTCGGGACACGCTGTATAAGATTTATGCCTAGTG
Source organism: Glaucopsyche alexis (assembly GCA_905404095.1). Classification (NCBI taxonomy): domain Eukaryota; kingdom Metazoa; phylum Arthropoda; class Insecta; order Lepidoptera; family Lycaenidae; genus Glaucopsyche; species Glaucopsyche alexis. The sequence continues at coordinate 3,380,699 of FR990063.1, read as the reverse complement.
ATGTAGTATGCCAAGAAAGCATTATGCCATAGTATTATTATGCGTAATAGAATTATGCCAAATGAGTTACGTCAAATGAAATTATGACATATGATTTTATGCGAAAAAATAAGGTACCTCCCAAAATATCATCACAGTACTCTTTTGGATTTTTAGATCAACACGTTCGGTACATTTGGAACTTTGTTAGAATTGACAATTCACAATGAGACAATGATTTCTGTGTCACTTCCTTCTTCGTATATCAAACAGGAGCCAGATGTGAAGACGGAGCCAAATGATGATGACGGTGGGTTATTAGCTAGTTAGTGGCATTACAATCAGATGAATATAGACTGCGTGTGTGTATATGTGTGTTTCTGCATGTGCGTGTACGTTGACATACGAACAAAGTAATTCAATTCCCTGATGGTTCTGCATCAAGGTCGTATAGCGGATTGTTCATGGTTTGTCTGAAAACGAAAAAAATCAAACTTAGTCATATACGTTAACATTCTATGCGTATTATGTATTTAAAATAAGCCCGAAACAGTTATGGTGAATGGTCAGGATCTACCATCGCCTTTTGCACCATTTCTTTCATAACTTAGTGGCGGTACACACTTCTGTAATATTAGTTCCTTGCGTATGAAATTGGCATTTTGTTAAAGGAGGAACATAAAGTAAATTTTTTAAACATATTATATTTATATAATCAAAGTACCATTTTTTACCTTTACTCGACCCCCAAAGGTCGCGACCCACCGGTTGAGAAACGATGGTCTACAATATGGCGCTGCCAGATATAGTATACCAAAGTATTATTATGACAAAAAAGTATTGGTTATAATGTAACGTAAAAATACGTAAATTCATAAGCAGATTGTCTGTTGTCACAATTTGTTAATATTTTATGTTAACATAATATTAAACTAACACGTCATTGAAAATTGCATTATGATTGAATGTGTTCGTTATAATACAGATAAATTGTGAGAACACTGTACCTGCTTATGAATTCGATTCCTTGACATAATTTACGTGGTAGAGCCATGCTTCGGCACGAATGGGCCGGCTCGACCGGAGAAATACCACGGGCTCACAGAAAACCGGCGTGAAACAGCGTTTGCGCTGTGTTTCGCCGAGTGAGTGAGTTTACCGGAGGCCCAACCCCTACCCTATTCCCTTCCCTACCCTCCCCTATTACCCTATTCCCTCTTAAAAGGCCGGCAACGCACTTGCAGCTCTTCTGATGCTGCGAGTGTCCATGGGCGACGGAAGTTGCTTTCCATCAGGTGACCCGTTTGCTCGTTTGCCCCCATATTTCATTAAAAAAAAAATACTTTGCAATATCTATATCGCGTGAGTAACTTTTCCTACTTCTGGGTTATTTTAGGTGTTCTACACGATGAAAGCCTAGAAAATACAAACGGGGTGCAGATTATTTCTACCGCACACAACTTTTTATGTATCGAACAGGAGTCAGATGTTAAGACGGAATTTTGCAGCGACCATGGTGGGTTTATTTGTTATCTTACTCGTTACTAAGACATGTTAACGCTTGTGTGCTGAGGACTGAGGAGTACCTAAACGTTCTCCTGGAAGGCATTTTGCTTGGTTGGTCCAAGTATGAGTTTGCCTTTGAAATACAAAGCTCTCACATTAATTTATCATATATATCATTATCTCGTGTTACGTTCGTTTAAGATTTATTTTATTTGGCATTAAATTTAATAAATTGAAGTGTAGTTAAGACAGTATTATTATTATTTTGTCCTCCGGGCAATTTTTTAGAGCTTGAACAAGATGAAATTCTAGAAAATGACTATGTAGCAGAGGATAAATTTTTCATTGACACTGAAGGCCCTCTCGATCGCACTGGGAAGGAGATATCTAATTTGGAAAATGATGCTCACCAAAAGTCAAAAGTTTACAAGTTTAAAATAGAGAAGTGCAATCAAAATGTTATCGATAAATATTTTCGCCAAATTCCCACAACATACCCGGACACAGAAACATATCTGGAGGAAAGGGGAGAACCAACATGGGGGGAACAGAGTACGAAAAATGCAGAAATAAAGCAAGAGATAGAAGATAAAGGTATGTACATACTATGCTAGCGCTGGTTAGAATTTTTGTTTGCACAATGTGCACTGTAGTGCAATTTTACTGGTTTAGTAAAAATGCGCTAGAGTGCACATTGTGATGGCAATAAACATCCATGTTGCTGTAAGGGCATGGTGGCGCGTTAGTGGACTGTTATCGCTAATACTAATTAATTAATGCGGAATTATTGGCACGATAATCAAGGGAAGGAGTTTTCGAACTGCGAGGATTAGAATAGATGAAATAATTCGAAACAGTAAGGAAAGTGCACAATACCGTATCAATGTCTGGTGAAGCTTCTGCGGGTTGACACGTGGAGCCGGCTATAGAAATTCGAATCTGGATTCGTGGCCGGTAGGTATCCTCATCACAACACTCAGCTGGTAATCTTGCACCTCAACTCCTCCTCCAACTCCTCCATCAAACAAATTAATTACGAAGGGCGCGGTTCACGGCGGCCATTAACCAAAGGATGCAGTTTACTAAGAGTGTCGTTTGCTAATGCGTGCGGTGTGCCAAAGCACGGTATCAACTTTAATCCGCGAGATGTCTCCAATGGACATTCATTGTCTCGCTCTTGCGAACGAGAAGGGTATGTGCAGGAGGGAGATGGGAATAGGAAGTGAATATAGTGCCAATTTAACTATTAATTTCAAAATCGAAGGTGACCGATTATACTAGACTTTACGCGGCAAATTCAACAAGCGACACCGGCGCAACCAGGGCAGACTCCGAACGGAGCGAGTTGTTTTTTTAACTTCCCGCTAAGAAAATCTAAGATTTTCAAAAATCGGGAAGTTATTGGTTTTACCCCGTTTGGTAAAAATCGAATTCTCATCAGATCTCGACGTTCTGAGGCCACAAGAAGCTTCCCTGACTACCCCCGCGAGGGTGTCTCATGTCCGTATGTGTGTGTGTATATGCGCGCGTGTGCGTGCGTGGTCGGGCGTGGGCGTGCGTGGACGTACCATCGACGATTCATTTCGACATTTGTCGATAGTACGTGGGCGTGCGTGGGTTCGTGTGTGTGTGTGTGTGTGTGTGTGTGTGTGTGTGTGTGTGTGTGTGTGTGTGTGTGTGTGTGCGAGTGCGTGTGCGTGTGCGTGTGCGTGTGCGTGTGCGTGTGCGTGTGCGTGTGCGTGTGCGTGTGCGTGTGTGTGTGTGTGTGTAAGTATGTAAACCTCTTATTACTTTAAACGGTTGGACCTATTTTATTGTGGCTGGCGCCATTCGAAAGAGCTTGGCCAAACTTAGATTTTGAATACAATTTGGACCGATTCAGACAGCTAGATTTCAAGAAATCTCAAAACAACTGCAGCAACTGTTTTTTTTTTTTTTTGTATAACTTAAACGGATTTATCGATCAATTCCAAAAACTAATCAGCTCTTAACATTGAAAGCTCGATAAGCTCAAAAATGACGCATTAGATAAAATTTAAGCGCTTAGCGGGAAGTTGCACGGTCAACTGTTTTCCCAACTTTTAAGTAATGGGTATTTTTCCAAGTTGGAGGTTCGTAACTTCGTAGTATAAAAGGTCACACATAATATCGTAGACATAGACAGTGTTGATGTGTTTATATTATAATATTATTACACACATTCACACACTACACAAACACACTAAAAATAGTTTATCACGCGCTTCGTTGGGGAGTCTCCCCCGGAACCTTCGGTAAACTACACCCGACGGCCAGAACGCCTCCACCTCGAGGGTAGACAAATTGTTGTCGGCACTCTTACCACAAAGGAACAGACTTGTGGCGAGACTGCAGACGCTCAACCCTTAAGTGTAGGTGGTCTTCTCACGAATGTAGCTCACGACGTCTTCGACCTCCATGGACGAGTGCAGCCGGGACACGTACAGCTGCTTTGCAGGGAGATCGGGTACGGAACCGCGATAGTTGCAGACGGCGGGCTGCCTCTTATTTCTGGTCTTCCCCAGAATCGCACCTCCTGCTCTTGTCCTCGACCGGTCGATGAGGCTCAACCTTGCGGTTCTCCTTGGCCTTGGTGCTCTTCTCAGCCTTGCGGCTCTCCATCTCCCCCTTTGATTTCCGCGGGGGTACGGGGTAAGCAACTACACTGGCATAGTTTTTCTGTTGAGTCAATGGATTCTTTAGCTTCGGCTCGATCGTTAAAGACGAGTCAATCTGAGCTCCGCGACACGTGTTTACGTAGGCAAAGGGATGATCGGGAGAGATTTATTACTTTTTATTTGCAATAATTCACTTTGCAAATCGCAGATGGTACTTTCGGATGCATCCAATCTACCTCGCATCTCGTCCAGCTCTGCCTTCATGGTGTTAAACTTTCTCAGCTGGCTGGAGACGTCGACGTGGTCTAAGGTAACCACCGGCAGCTAGTGGAGATTATTAGCCACAAAGGCCGGTAAAGCCACAGGATCCGTCTGCTTCAAGAGGGTGACGATGTCCTGTAAGCTACGGTCGCCCCCATCACATCTTCTTGATGGTAACTTCTGCGCGCTCTTGCCAAGCGCTTGATACAGCTTGTCCTTGCAAATCTCCTCGTTGGTGTACGTGGACTTGCAGAGTTGTACGATGCCGTCTTCGTCCATGGCAATGATGACAATAATATTTGCAACATGTGCCGATTTGCGGAGCGCGACCGCTTGCTAGTAGCGCTCTACGCACGACACTGTTGAAGAGATCAATACTTTAGATGTGGAATTGACTTACAAGTCAATCGCTAGCGCCATGTTGGTTGGCGTTGTCAATCTGGTCTGACTGACTTGCGTGGTCGGCATGCTTTGGTCTGGAGATAGTGATAATCACTGCAAGGGACGACCACGGGAAACTCAGGTACACACGGCAGCTACAGCTAATATCGCTATTTAGCAGGGCGTTGGTGCTAGAAATGTGAAAATTGAGGGTTTTATGTATTTTGAATTCCAAATCTTAAAAAAAAAAAACAAAAAATAAATTAAAAAAATGGGTGGGCCATGTAACTTTAGGCCATGCCAGTTTTAAGTGTTTTTTACTAAGGGGTAATAAACAAAGCTTACAGCTTATTCTCATACGTCGGTGTATTCGGTATACCATACCATAGAATTCCATAAAAATCAGTCATGTCGTTTCGTAGAAGTTCTATAACAATCACTGACAAGAGAATTTTACACTATATACCCTTTACTAATAAAAATATTGTTACGTGTTAAGGTTCGAAGGATTTGGAGAGAAAGACTTGCTGACAGATTAAAGACTTTATTCACTAGCACTAGGTCCAACACAAAGCACTAGGTCTAAACACTAAGCACTAAAGATGTCCTGTGTCTTAGCCAAGTCGTGGGTTTCACTTGTATTAATCACTCTTGATCACTAGTTTTCACTTCGAAATCGCCCGAAGGTAGCCCGAAACTGAACTGCTCTCGTTCGCATCCCTGCGGCGTATTTATATCGCCCGACACGAGTCCCAGACCACTCCAGAAAGTTCCCGACTCGCGTGACCGGGTTGGATTATTTCTGGAAAGATCGCACAGTAGCGCCATCTAGTATTGAGTAGGGGGTTTCACGTTGTCTTTGTTCATACAAAGTGGTTTCATTGGTTGACGCTAGATGGCGCTAGTTTCTTTGTGTGTTCGTAACACTACTCCCATCTTTGAGATGCTCGTCCCGAGCATCGTTGTTACTGCCATGGTACCGCGCCAGACGGTCTATGTGTACCACTTTGAATGTCCCTCTTGGTTGCTTTTGGATCCTATAAGTCACATCATTAATTCGGGTAACCACTTTGTATGGTCCGTCCCATAGAGTATAAAGAGTAAAGGCTATTAGCAAGAGGAAAAATTATATATCGTACCTTATCCCCCTATATGACTCATGCCAATGAGAAAGAAAGAGATATCTAGTTGTTCGTTATTTACATTTTTTGTAGACGGTTACAGGTTTTGAACATATGTAACCAACTTCAGACAGATCAGCTGTCTGAAGTTGGTTACAAGTTGCATTGCTCGTATTTATCAGCAACTTCATATGTAAATATATTCCCGTCCGCTAGTGAAGTCCCTAGTCGGCATTTTGTGTCGATAAAAATCAAAATGATGATGAAAATGTTAATCTTTTCATAGCATAAAATGAAGTCTTTTATTCCGCTTTATGTTTGCTTAAATCTTTTAAACTATTAAATGAATTTAAATGCAGTTTGCAGCCAATAGATAGAATGATTAAAGTGGAAGATTTATGCGTAATGATCTATGCACCTTTGTGATTTATAAATTATTATCAGTCAATCAAAAACGAATTTGTGCAGTATTGTCTACAACAAACAGAAGTATGTTGGGGAAGCTAGTCTCTTGAACTATACACCCACACACTATGCAGGCTATCGTCCAATCGACTTGCCAGTTCTATATCCTACTACTATTATAAACATGAAAGTTCCTGACGATGGCTGGATGTATGGATGGATGTTTGTTACTCTTTCACGCATTAATATGAATTTCTCCCTTTAGTTGGGGTACCTACGTGGAAAGATAAATGAAAACAGGAAATTTTAATAGATATATTTATTATTTATTAACAATTGGACATCTTTTATTAGATTGTCAGCATGGAGCTAAATATGTGAAGAAAACAGAGCACAGCAGTCCGTTTACGTGGGAGAGCCATACTTTGGCACGAACGGTCCACCTGGACCAGATAAATACCACGGCCTCCGGGTACTCAAGGAGTAGTTGCGGATTTTAAGACCGGGATCGTACTTGTGACTCCTCCTATTGCGAGTATGTATAGGTGGCGATAATCGCTCTCCATCTGGCGAACAGTTTGCCCGTTTTCTGGTCAATTAAAAAAGTACAAAGAAGTATCCTTGCAAAAGGCCACCTAATTCCCTGCAAAACCAAAAAGCAAAGTTAAATTTGAAAATTTGTTACATGTTTTTGTGATGATGTACAACCGTAACTCCATTATAATATACAGGAATTATTAATTAATAATTATAATTAATAAAAAATACACCACACTATTTTATATTATATATTATCACTTAGTTTATATTTTAGATCTTACTAATTTGTATAATTGTATGGTGTTTGGTAAATATAAAGTAGGCAAAACCATTTTTCTTTCAGATTAACATATTTTCTCTTTAGAAGGTTTATCGATATCCAAAACATCACTATTCCTCTATCTCTCCTCTGAAATTTATACAAAATTTCTATTATATATTGTTGAAATCCGCATATAATGGACAATAAACACATTTATGTACAAGAATATAATAACTTCAGTGTAATTGCTTGTATTTATATAACTTGAAACAATTCTCAACATACTGGTGAAAAGATAACACTTCTTCACGATTTTTATTCCTCGCAGAGTGTGATTTACAGCCCTCCACCAAACGGGCCATATTAACTTGAGCACAGCTTTGTTTTCTAATAAGAGTTTTTAAGATAAACTGAGATTTTTACCAAATAACACACTATAAATTCATGATTTGCTTCTTCTTCTTCTTGTATCATAATGCACACGTAAACAAATGACATTAGCTGTCAGTAGCTAAATTCAGGCCACATCTACTGCTACTAATTCAAAATGTCACTTATTGTTAAAGCAATAAAGTTGTAATTCCAACGTCTAAAATTGGACTCCAATTTGGACTCCAAATTGGAGCAATCTTCGAAAAAAACGTATAGACATAGAGATGGCTTTCTCTTTTACTCTTATTGGTTTTGCCTTTGATGTTTTGTGAGACAAATAGCTGCCTACGGCTTCGATTTTTGTTTTAGTTCTATGAAACTCCTATTTCTTTGGTCCGTCCCACTTGGTCTGCAACTTTGGAGATTTCCCTTTGCGGCGAGTTGGGTTATGCAGTCACACCAGTGACCCTTCCTCGAAGCCGCTCGTGGACGATTTCCGGTCGTACCTGGTTTTCATGTTCTTACTTGACTGTAACCCATTTTCCCGAAGCAAGGCGTGTATATAGCGCATTTTTTCCCTTAATCGCAGACATAGTCTTGTACGGTCTCTGGTCCCTCCGGTGACCCTCCTGTCAATAGGTCTACTGGTATTCGTAGTTCTCTACCGTAGTTGACGTACGCCGGGGTAGCTTTTATGCTCTCATGTTCGGCGGTTCGGTATGACAGAAGGAAGAGTGGTATATACTTGTTGTTTGTCGTTTACCAATTTCGCCAAATGCCTCTCAAAGGTCTAGTTAAATCTCTCAACCATTCAATCAGACTGTGGATGGTAGGCGGTGGTCCTCGCCTTATGGATGCCCAAAATTCTGCACACTTCCTGGAATACCTGCGATTCGAAGTTCCTGCCCTGATCAGAATGGATTTCTAAAGGCACACTAAAGCGACATATCACTTTTTCGACTAACTTAGAAGCGACTGTTGTAGCTTCTTGGTTTGGTATGGCGAACACTTCGGGCCATTTGGTGAAGTAGTCCATGACGACCATAAAATACTTGTTTCCCGATTCCGTTACAGGAAATGGCCCAGCTACGTCAACTGCAATTCGTTCCCACGGTGCACCGACGTTATACAACCGCAGGTTCCCATGGCTCCTGGTCTGTGGTCCTTTTACAGCAGCGCAAGTAGTACATTTGCGGCACCAATCCTGTACATCATCTCGACAATGCAACCAGTAGAATCTTTCGCGGACTTTTGTTAACGTCCTCTTGACACCTAGATGACCTCCTGATACGCCATCATGTATTTCACGGAGAACATCTGGTACTCTCCTTCTTGGGACAATTATCTGAAGATGGAACTCTCTGCCGATAGTCTCCTCCCATTTCCGGTAGAGTATTCCGTTTTGAAGTATCAGACTGTCCCATTGCGCCTAGTACGCCTTAGTGACAGCGCCAGTGGGTGCAACCTCACTCCAGATTGGTTTTACGTCACCCCGTTTCTTCCACGTGATGATGTGCCGGAGGTCGTCATCTCTTTCTTGAGCCTCCCTCATAGCATCATTCTCCCAGAGACCCAAAGGACTTGTCCTCGTTTGAAACCAATGTAAGTTACATTGGTTAGATTCCTGCTTAACACAATGTTTGCAGTCTTCCGAATACGGCCTTCGTGAAAGTGCGTCGGCATTCCCATGCGTCTTTCCGCTGCGGTGTTCCTTCTTGAAGTCATACTCCTGGAGTTGTTCAATCCATCAAGCTACTTGACCTTCTGGGTTCTTGAATTGCAGTAGCCACTTCAAGGCTGCGTGATAAGTTCGCAGTAAAAACTGTCTGCCGATGAGATATTTGTTGAAGTGTTGTAGCGTCTTTACAACAGCCAAAAGTTCTCTTCTTGTCACACAGTAGTTTCTCTCCGGCTTGGATAAAAGATTTGCTGAAATAAGCAATAACAACTTCTCTTTCACCCTGTTTTTGAGATAACACCCCTCCAATGGCCGTGTTGTTTGCATCTGTGTCGACTATAAACTGACCTTCAGTTTGTGGATACCCCAGGATTGGTGTCTCACACAGATGCTTCTTCAGTTTCTGAAAAGAATCTTTACAAGTCTCATCCCAACTAAATTGTCGTTTATCTTCTGTCAGCCGATGTAATAGCTTGGCTATTTCCAAGAACCCTTTAACAAAACGCCTGTAGTATGAGCACAGGCCGAGGAATGCCCGCACTTCGGTTTTGTCCTTAGGGGTAGGCCATTTTTGAACTGCTTCCAGTTTCTCCGGGTCTGTCTGGATTTCATCACTGGAGATAACATAGCCGAGATAATTGACCTTACTCCTGAATAAACGACACTTTTTTTGGGTTCTACTTTAATTTGGCTCCCTCTATTTTGGCAAAAACTCGCTCCAAGTTTCGCAAATGGTCCTCGAAGTCACGACCGATAATGATGACGTCATCTCACTAGACCAAGCAAGCTTCTCCAACTAAGCCTGCCAGTACACACTCCATGAGTCGCTCAAATGTGGCAGGAGCATTGCACAATTAATTAAAAATTAAAATTAAATTTCTTTTATTTCGGGCGGTATAGGCCCATATTATAAATACCTACAGACTAACATACATATTATATACTTAAAAAACTACACTTTGCCACGTGTTGACGGCGACGTGATCCGCGCTTCATTCCGGAGTCTCCCCCGGAACCTCCGGTAGACCACACCCGTCGGCCAGAACTCCTCCACCTCGAAGGTCGACAAAAGATGCGTCGGCACTCTCACCACAAAGGAACTGAAATTGACCTTGTGGCGAGACTCCAGACGTTCGACCCTTAAGGCGATGGACGTCTTCTGGTGGATATAGTCCACGACGTCCTCGACCTGCATAGACCAGTGCAGGCGGGATACGTACAACGGCGTCGCGGGTACCTCGCACCGCAGGCGCAGTTCCGGTACTTAGGGTGCGGTGCCGCGGTGGTTGCGGGCGGCGGGCTTCTTCTTTCTTCTCTCAACCAGTATGAAGCCCTCCTCATCGCACCTCCTGCTCTCGTCCTTGCCAGGTCGAGGAGGCTCGGCCTTGCGGCTCTCCACAGCCTTACGGCTCTCCTTCACCCCCTTTGTCTTCGCCCGCGGGGGAGGTGCGGGGCGACCGGCGACAGTCGCAAAAGTTATCTGCTGAGTTGGTTGACTCGGCGTCTGCACGACTCGGAGGGGAAGACGGGCGGGGGCGGCGGCGGCGGCCGACTCGTCGGAATCCGCTGACACGCAAAACGATGTGTCAGCGCGCGCGCCGCCACGACGTGTGTTGACAAAGTCGGTTGAATGATCGGGTGACCTACTTACTGAATTATTACATTTTAATTGTAGTAATTCATTACGTAAGTCACGGATGGTAGATTCCGATGCATCCAACCTACCTCGCATCTCGTCCAGCTCTGCCTTCATACTGTTGAAGTTCTTCAGCAGGCTGGAGACGTCGACGTGGTCCATGGTTACTACCGACAGCTTGTGGAGATCTTTCGCCACAAAGGCCGGCACGTCGTCTGGATCCGTCTGCTTCTGCAGGGAGATGATGTCACGCATGCTTCGTTCGCCGCCATCTCGCCTCCGTGATGGCATATTCGCGCTCTGGCCGAGCGTTTCGTAAAACAGCTGCTTGCCCGTGCAAATCTCCTCGCTTGTGAAAGAAGATTTGCAGATCTGCATGATGCTGACCTGGCGTGCTGGATGAACGCCAGCAACTCGTTGGCCACCAACGCCATGGTGTACGTGCAGCGGCGTAACCGCGCGACTCGCAAACAATCCGAAGGGCATGACGTTAAATTGCCATAAACCTTTACCGGTCGAGAAAGCTGTCTTCTCCTTGTCCTGTGGATGAATTTCCACCTGCCAGTATCCAGATTTCAGCTCTAGGGTCGATAACCATTTCATGCCACTCAAGGTATCGAAAGTGTCGTCGATTCGAGGTAACGGGTAACTGTCCTTCATAGTGACATCATTGAGACGCCTATAGTCCATACAAAATCTCGTGCTACCATCTTTCTTCTTCACTAATACAACAGGTGAGCACCACGGATTTGCAGACGGTTCAATAATCTTATTCCTTCTCATGTCCTCCAAAAGGCCTTTAACTTCTTTTTCCTTTGCAGTTGGTATCCGTCTTGCTCGTTGACGAATTGGTCTCTCGCTTCCGGTATCTATCCTGTGCTGAACTATCGACGTTATTCCAAGGTCCTTCTTGACTGGAGAAGATATTCGCGTAGCGCTGTAAAAACTTCTTAGATTTCATGTACTGCGAATAAGTCAGATTACTCTTGCAGTCATCGAGTAGCTCAGTCATTAATCCGTAGTTGTTGTTGTTTGCTGAGTCTGCGCCTGTCATCGAACTACACTTTTTCATCCAGACAACTTCCTTTCCCTGATCCCGGGCAGGGGACGAAGCCCCTTGCTTTTTTAGCTCTTCTATTTGTTCCTCGATCCTTTTCATAAAATAAATAAATAAATAAACGTTTATTTGACACAATGAGACATTACACCACAAATAATACAATGACTTACATTAAAAAAAAAAATACAAAAATAGGACAGAAAAAATTAACATAACATGGTTAAATTGGAAAGAAAAGAAAACACATACAATTCAAGCAAATTGATACGCAAGTGGTAAGTACTATAATGGCACGGAAGGTAGGTAGTGTAATGCCTAACTGTCAAAAAGGAAGCCGCTCAGGCGTATCACTGCGGCGTAACACCACAGTGCCTGGTATTATGCGGTTCCGTATTGTTGTCGTTTGATGGACAGATTTAATACACTCAGCAACAGCAAATATACAGTTACATATATACATTAACGATTAACGAAATAATAATAATACCTAACTGTATATATTATATTATGGGTAAAAAGTACGTAAGAATAAAATACAATAAGATAATAGTGTGAGTCATTGCTATGGACAATGCATCAATCACGCCACCCGCGCCCTCCGCACTCCCCTCGCACACCTCCGGCCTCCTTAGTCCCATAAACCATAGTTATTTTGCAAGGGGCAGACGCACGCCTGGCTAGAAGACACACTTGTTCATATCAACTATCACAATATATACAATACAAACAGATAAATTTACAGTGCTTAATACAATATATAATATTATATTCTACTAGCCCAGTAACAGGATGAGACAGTAAGTGTTTGTTATACATTTAGTTTTGAACTTTATAAATATTGTGCATAGACTACTTATAATAATAATAGATATTTATATTTTAGGTGTTTGCTACATAGGTAATATCATAATTCGTCCGCTATCGTACAGAGAGAATTGAGTAGTAGGTACCTGACCCTGAAGCGACTAAAGGCTCCCGGCAAGCCGCCATGTGTCGGCTCATACCCGAACGGTAAGTAATGTCGTAATAATTATGTAATGTTATAATAAGATAAGTAAATACATCATTAAATAGTTGTAATATATTAATAAATTAGGTGCATGTCATAATATTATTAAAAATTTTCGACAAAAAGTGACATAAGTTACAAATGTCACTTTTTGTCGAAAATTCAATAAAAATGTGACTTCTGTGTGAAATAAAGTATTTTAAATATATTTTGCGACAATTGTATTGCAAAATAAATATATGTGCATATAAATTTATGTAGTAATAGTATGAAATTACCTAATTAATGTCCATTGTTTTTTTGTATAGGAAACGAACCACCTTAAGCATTAAAGGAAAAAATATTACATAGAGGAAATTAATTGTTCTCGTAGCAAAAGAGATTTAAATTTAAATTTAAAATAATTTATTGTTTTCAGAGCACGCAACTCTGGCGGTAGAAGGTTGTTCCAGATTTTACTTGCCAAATATCTGAAGCTACCTCTGAACATGGAAGTGCGATGGAGTGGAGTAATAAGTAAATAAGTCGATCCCCTAGTGGTCATTGTCAGGTTTTTATCGCATGCCCACTGTAATTTGTCATAAAGATAGGCAGGTGTTTTAAATTTTATGACTCCAAATAAAAGAGTGGCAATGTGTAATTGTCTGCGACCGTCCATTTTGAGCCACTGTAGATTGTTTATATAAGGTGTCACGTGAGCACGTGGAGGGATGTCACAGCAATACCTACTGCACGCATTCTGTACTTTTTGAATAAGGCTTTTAAACCGTGCAAGTAAACAGGGGCCTGTCACCGCGTCTGCGTAGTTTAAGTTTGAGAGCACCAGAGATTCACAGAGAGTTCGTCGTAACGGTTGTGATATAAAATTCCTTATCTTATACAGCAGCTTTAACCGGTAGAAGCACCGACTGACAGCTTTAATGACATGCTTTTCAAATCTGAGTCCCTCGTCCATCAGCACTCCTAAGTTGCGTGCTTCTGTTACTCTTTCAACTATATCGTTCCTAATACGTATAATTGGCTGGGTGATAGCTACTTTTTAGACCTGGTATTTAGTGCCTAATATCATATATTTTGATTTGTTAGGGTTAAGCACAAGGGAGTTTGTATTGGACCACTCACAAATACGTGCTAGGTCATCGTTCAGCTTGCATACAGCCTCTCTAATATTACACAGCTTAAATGTTATGTACAGCTGAATATCATCGGCGTATATGTGGTACTTACAATGCAGGATATGTTTAGTGATATCCGCACAGTACAGTGCAAAGAGGCAGGGGCCAATCACGGATCCTTGAGGAACGCCTCTAGTTACCCGACATGGGTTAGAACGTATTAGCGTCCCGTTATCCTTTTTTAACTCAACTACTTGAGACCGGTTATACAAGTAATCCGAGAACCAGGCGATAGCATCCGCTTCGAAACCGTAAAATTTTAATTTCGCGAGTAGCAATGGTATATTAACTGTGTCAAAAGCGCGCGAAAAATCCAGCAGCACCAAAACAGTGACCTCGCCTGTGTCTTGTGATGAGATGATATTATCCACAACATCAATTAACGCAGTTGTTGTGCTATGTTTGCTGCGGAAACCAGACTGCACTGTAGGTAGTATTTGGTTTTCTTCTAAAAACCTACTCATTTGGTTATGAATTACTTACCTTTTCTAGTATTTTAGACATACATGGCAATATGCTTATTGGTCTAAGGTCCCTAAGTTCAGATACGTTTCCTTTTTTTGGCAACGGTTTAACAATCGCCAAGTGCCATGACTCAGGAAAACTGCCAGTTTGAAGAGAAGTATTGATTATTTTAGTTACGACACTTAGGCAAGCTGGAAAATGACAAGCCATGGACAACATGTCTAAGTTTATGCCATCAGCACCCACCGCGTTGGATTTTAAAGTTTTTATAATTTTTTGAACGTCAGTGTCGCTAACCATAGAAAAATAAAATTTTGATGAGCTAAATAGGTTATTATTAAAGAAGGCAAGCGTTGACTGGGGCACTGAACTAGTGCCAGGAACGTCCAAAAAAAGGTATTAATAAGGTCGGGGTCGAATAGGGGATCAGGTAAAATTAAGTCAGATTTAGGTTCATGTACATTTATATTTTCCTTGATGTGCTTCCACATTAATTGTGGTGATTTAATATTTGTGTTAATGCACGTATTAAAATATGTTGTCTTTTCTCTAATAAGCGCGCAGGACACTTCGCGCTTAAGATCCTTATAAAAGCGAATGTGCAACTCGTTTTTAGTAGTACGTGCACGTTTATGCGCCTCGTCTCGTCGCTTCATCATTTGTTTGATGTTGAATGTGATCCACGGGTGCTGCATATCCTTAACATAAATAGTTTTGACGGGAGCCAACATAAATAGTTTTGACGGGAGCCAACAGATCAAATGCCCACTTGACACTATTATTAAAAATATGCACAATGTCGTTAACACTAGTTAATTGTTCAAAGTAGTGCCAATCTATAGTGTTCATAACATATTCGAAATCATTACTCGCAATATCTTTTAAAGCTCTATAGGTAATTTTTTTAGCATAGGTCTTTGTTTTTTGTAAGTTTATTCGAAATGTTATAAACGCGTGGCCACTGAGGTCGGGTATGTGGTCAACCACGACTCGATCCAGGTCTGCGTTAGTACAGACTAGGTCGAGCAGGGTTTCCGTGTCAGCAGTGAAATGTGTAGCCTCGGTTGTACACTGACGTAATCTGTGTGTTGACAAAAAATCGCTTAATATTCTGTAATGCACTGTGTTGGTGTTCAAATAATTAATGTTAAAGTCGCCTACGAGATATAAGCAGTCGTATAACGCGGTTCAAATGAGAATAGGAACGTCAATGACCTTTATCTGTCAAATATCACTTGAAAAGTGCGATTTTCAGAAAAGCTTATGTGCATATAAATATTAATAGTCTTGCATCGAATTTAAATAAAAACGTAGAATAGTAATCAATTATCTAAACATAAATTTAACTATCATAACAGTCTAAATTCGAAACAATATGGCGCCGACTCGATCCTATTCTCATTTGAACCGCACTATACCCCGGAAGACTACTAATTATTGTATCTGTTAGTGCATCAGTAAATAGGTTAACAGACAACCAGGGAGGTCGGTACGCCGTACCTACAAAGATAAGCTGGCCGCTTGTTTTTATTGATACCCACATTTGCTCAACGTTCGGTGTTATTGTATTATGTTTAACTGTCTGCGCGCTCAGACCTTTCCTAATGTAGAAACCTACGCCGCCGCCGCGGGAGCGCACGCTCGCGGGCCTAGGTATATGCACAAGGCGGTACCCGGGGACCCGCGGGGCGCGACCCCCCTCACCCGGTCGCAGCCAGGTCTCATTAAGTGCAATAAGGTCACAGTTGTGACGGTTTGCAGCCACTAGAAACTCGTCATGCTTGGAGCCTAGAGAGCCAGGATTTATAAAGCCAATTTTGATTTTTTCATTCATCATTTTTGGTTATATTTAATTTATGCACATTAAAAATAATTATATTTAGTAAACAAATACAAGCATAAACTAGTTTATTATATAAAATATAGTGACATAATATGGACTGGCATATAGGATAGTATAATGTTAGAATAATTACAAAACAATTATATAAATATGTGTATAATATATTATAATGATATATAAATATTTTAAATATATTATAATGCATGTTTGCTTTGTGTGTTAAGTCCTTGTGTGTATACGATAACAAATTTAGGTAATTATGGGCCAAATAGCCACAATATGCATTTGTCAAAAAGTTTAGCAATACACCACCGTACCGTCCATAACATAGCCTTGACACATGAACCACAGATGCAGTATTAAAGTAATAGTATGTACACATTGTTAACGTACAAATAAAAAGGACAGATAAAACAATATTTTTGCAATTTAAATTTGCGACAGATAGACAACAAAACACAAACACGGTACTACGATAAAGATATGCATCCAAAAAGCACTTTTTTACGACATAAATTATAAATGTAAATGAAAAAATATTTTTACAATTAAAATACACAACAGACAGATGTATCAATACTGACAGTGGCTTAAGTACTGTTATTGGTATAAGTACGAGTGTTACACAGAAGTACGTTACTCTGACTGACCAACGGCAGTAATACCAAAAATTCGATCAAGGTCGTGGTCAGTTCTGAGTCTATGTTTATGGTACCTGGCTCACGACGTACGAATATTAAGCCTCCGCGGGTCCAGACATACCGCCAGCTGTGTCGACGGCCCTCCTCGCGGGCCCTATAGAACAGAGCGCGGTTCCATCTCGTAAGGTGCTCGTTTAGGTATATACGCCGCGGCTGACCCTCAAGGACACCTGCGGTATCCACATCAAGCCGCATACGAGCCGCCCTCAAGA
The DNA here is from genome assembly GCA_905404095.1 of Glaucopsyche alexis. NCBI lineage: Eukaryota > Metazoa > Arthropoda > Insecta > Lepidoptera > Lycaenidae > Glaucopsyche > Glaucopsyche alexis. The sequence continues at coordinate 3,363,457 of FR990063.1, read as the reverse complement.
TGCTGTCGCGCACCGCTCTTCTGGCTAACCGAACTACGATCGTCCTGGGTTTTTGGTGTTCACCACCTGCTGTTTTTTTGACTCCCTTGCGCACAACACTAACAATATCATGTTCTTTGATATCGATGCCTATTTTTTTTATAATTAAGCCCACCAAATGTGCGACGCTCTCTCCCGGATTCTCAGGCAGGCCGGCAATCTGGATGTCGTTGAGCAGGTTTTCCTGCTCACGGTCATTAATCTCGCTTTTCAGCCGATCGATAATATCCGTGAGTTCAGTGACCGCCGGGTCTCGCGCGTGGACAGTCGCGTGCATAGATAATACAGATATATATTAGTATAGATGCGCAACTCTAAAATTGAAACTGAGTCTTGCAAAAGTTTCGGAATGTCGTTTTTAGATGGCGTTGTACCGTTTTAGTTACTATCAAACCCGCTAGATGGAAGTAGTACCGCCTGATAATTTTTATTGAACTGAATTATGGACAGAAATTAAGTTTTATCGAAAGTCGTAGACACAACAACGACCAAGTTCCTCTTTAATAGTGGGATATGATTGCTGCATAGTAAAATGTTCGCGAGCCCTTATAAATACGCCTTGTGTTAGCGATAGCGCGATGTAGAAGTCGCTTAGTGGCATCTGTTGTGACAATCCGAAAACTTTCAAACTGTTAGTACCGGACAGTCATTTTTAGATGTCTCTGTACTCTGTTAATTTGTGCATGTATGAGAGTTTCACCCCCCTGGTCGCGTGCGCGCAGAGCTTTTCCTCCACCACGGCCACACGTTGCTCGACGGTATCCACGCGTTTGTTCACATCGTTGATAACCGTATTCAACTTAACGACTTCATCCCTCAGAGACTTCATCTCAGTGCATACCTTGGTGATTCGGTGACGATGTACCCACGTTCGCGTCGAGGAAAGAGTCGTTTGGTGTACTTTGACTACTAGTGGTGTTGGATGCATTGTGTTGAGTGGGTGGTGTTGCGCATGTGCGGCATGACCATTTATTTGTGCTTTTGGGGTCGAAACCTTTAGCACAGCCGCGATGAAACATCCCGGAGCATTTGGAGCACTTGGCACTTTCGGCACAAGCTGAGGAACTTGGCACACGAGGTACACTTATAATTAGGCATTATTAAGAGCGATAAAAGATTTTAGAATATCGCAAAAATCAAAAAATTAGGCTAGAATCGTCAACGTTCTTTATGTAATTTAAATTACAGCTGTAGGTAACGTTAAACAGCTGACTGTCACTATCGGATTATATCACTGTTTTATGCAATTATGGCGCACTTTAGACTTTAAACTGTATTATATAAATGTTCACTATAACTTCTAGATCAATAATATATATAATTATGCACTTAATTTGTAGTTTTACTATTTTTAAATATAATTTAAATATAATTTTACTTTGAGCTGTGTGTATTCTGTCAAACGTCAAACGTCAAATTCATCATGGCAAGGATGAAAAAGATCGAGGATGGGTCTCCTTCTGCGGGCAGTTGAGCTGAAGATGGCCCCTCTTGCCGCACTTGTAGCACATGGCTCCAGATCTTTTCTTCGTAGGACCCTTAACCTCCTTGACTTCCTCAGAGACCTCGCGGATCTGATGGGTCTGCCCTATGTCATGGCGAACAGCCTCGACCTCCAAAGCATGCGCCAATGCTTCCCTTAGCGAGGTATGGTGCCGAAGCCTCACTGCAGCTCTGACCTCCAGGTCTTTGATTCCGTCGACGAATGCTTGAACAATATTCGTGTCTATCGTCTATTTTAATATATTAGTAAGGAGGTAAAAGTATAAGTAAGAATAAGTATAAAACAAATTTAAATTTCAAAAACATATTTTTTAGGTACCATCCAAGACGCCGAGCAAAAGAAAACAAGTGACCGCGAGGAAGAGAATTTGAAGAACTTTGCATACAAAGGCCAGTTACTTAAGCCTATAGGGACTCAAAATGGGAAAAAATCTTTTATCTGTGATATTTGTTCGAAAGAATTCGCACATAAAGCTCGTTTAAAAAGTCACATACTTACTCATACTGGCAACATATCATTTAAATGTGATGTATGCTCTAAAAAATTCTCACAAAAGTATGATTTAAATAGACACATACTGACGCATACAGGCGAGCAGCCATTTTGCTGTGACATTTGTTCAAAGAAATTCTCACGAAACAGTTGTTTAAAGGAGCACAAACTAAGTCACTCAAGCGAGAAGCCATTTTGCTGTGACATTTGTTCAATGAAATTCAGAATAAATACCCATTTAAAGCGGCACAAACTAATTCATACAGGCGAGCTGCCATTTTGTTGTGACATTTGTTCAAAGAAATTCTCACTTAAGGGTAATTTAAAGCAGCACAAACTAGTTCATACTGGCGAGAAGCCATTTTGCTGTGACATTTGTTTAAAGAAATTCACACAAAAGAGTCATTTAAACCAGCACAAACTAAGTCACACAAGCGAGAAGCCATTTAGCTGTGACATTTGTTTAAAGAAATTCAAAGAAAAGTCCCATTTAAAGCGGCACAAACTAGTTCATACAGGCGAGCACCCATTTTGCTGTGACATATGTTTAAAGAAATTCAAAATGAAGACCCATTTAAAGCGGCACAAACTAGTTCACACAAGCGAGAAGCCATTTTGCTGTGACATTTGTTCAAAGAAATTCAAAATAAGGACCCATTTAAAGCGGCATAAACTAGTTCATACAGGCGAGCAGCCATTTTGCTGTGACATATGCTCAAAGAAATTCAGACAAAAGAATAATTTAAAGATGCACATTCTAAAACATACAGGCGAGAAACAATTTAGTTGTGAAATTTGTTTGAAGAATTTCATACAAAAGAGTCAATTATATAGTCATATTATGCTAGTTCATACAGACAAGTGACAACAAACGATTTAGCTGTGATATATTTTGTTTGAAGATTTCAACAAAAGTGTAGTTTAAATGGTCATATATCTGTTTGAGGATCTTTTCATGCAGAAGCAATAACGAGCGCACATGAGGACTCATAGTGGTGAACAGCCGTTCATGCTGTATCGTAGCTGTGATCTGTGCTATTCCTAGCCGTAGCTTATTTTACCGATCATACTTATTTTAAGAAATTTAATCAGAAGAGCAGTTTACGTTTCTACTAACTAGCTCATACAGGCAACCACCAATTTAAATTTGATATTTGTTAAAAAGGAATTCAGTAGTATCCGACCAAAAGTTCGGTTTCAGTTTCGCTCGAGTTTCAGCAATAAAACTCGTTTTGGTTTATATTCGGTTTCGGCAGCAAACCTGGCCGAAACTCCGACCGAAACCGAAACTACATTCGGGAGTTATCGCGCTGTGAATGGTGATCGGTCACGTTCTCTACTATCTAGAGAGACTATCTGGCAATTACTTAGGCCTATAATAAAGCGGTTGGGTCAAAGTACTGTGAGACCCGCCGTAGAGGTAAGCCACAGAAAAGCTCCGATGCGTTTACACTGATGGCTAGGCGACGCGGCCTTACTCTTCGAAACCTCCGACGATGCTAAAATCTTATAGGCAGCTCAACAGACAGACATCGAAGTCCTGCGGCACGATATTCGCTTCTTTAATACTAGATGTAATGAGACCCGACATCACGCGGAAGTTATCCCGGACATCAGTATTGTGTGAATTCATACACTTTAATCTAGGCGTGACGTCACAGCTAGGTACGACTTCAGTATTGAGCATTACATAAAACTAAAAGAAATAGGTATTTAGGTTGACGCGATTAAAAATTATAAGCTATTAAAAATATTGCCCATCTCTTTCTTGCAAAACGATTTGTCACAAGCTGCTCCCGCAATAGGCTACGTCACAGTTAACTGATACTATTTCATACATTGAATGAGTATTTCCTTTAGCACTAAGCTTAGGAAAACGTATTAATATGTATAGCGAATTTATGAAATAAAAGAAATTTAAATAAACATAAATTGGAAAAAAAAATATTTTTTTTAATTGCACCATGACGAAAACACTAATATATTATCTGTGCATTGTGCGATCGGCCATGATGTGAAGTCATACATAAAACGTCATACGTAAACCTCATGGTTAGGTTAGGTCACATGGTTTGGTCACAGTACTCAGTCTAGTTATTATTCCTATGTTCATACATAGGAATAATAACTAGACTGAGTACTGTGAGCTAAAAAACGAGCCGAGCGAGAGGTTGGACGAGAGGCCGTATGTCCCTTTCTAGTAGGTATGGAGACAATATTATTTTCTGCTGTGTGAGACTAACTACAAAGCCAATATCGTGAAACACTGAATGACATAGAGGCTTTTAAAAGTCGACGAGATTCAATTCATTATGCCGCATTAATATTTTGTTTTTAATTTATTTTTTCAAATTCAAATTTAGAATCATTCAAAAAGATTTAAAAAATATGCTTTCTTCAAAATAATTTAAAATTGGCCAGTATTTTTTGAGTTTAAGAACTTTATACAAAATATCCCTAGACAATGTTGATGTGTTTATATTGTTATATTATTACACACATTCTCACAATACACAAACACATTAAAAATAGTTTATCATGCGCTTCGTTGGGGAGTCTCCCCCGGAACCTTCGGTAAACTACACCCGGCGGCCAGAACGCCTCCACCTCGAGGGTAGACAAATTGTTGTCGGCACTCTTACCACAAAGGAACAGAAGTTGACTTTGTGGCGAGACTGCAGACGCTTAGCCCTTAAAGTGTAGGTGGTCTTCTCACGAATGTAGCTCGCGACGTCTTCGACCTCCATGGACGAGTGCAGCCGGGACACGTACAGCTGCGTTGCAGAGAGTATGGGCCTCACACCGTAAGCGCAGATCGGGTACCGAGCCGCGATAGTTGCAGGCGGCGGGCTTCCTCTTATTTCTTGTCTCCACCAGAATCGCACCTCCTGCTCTTGTCCTCGACCGGTCGATGAGGTTCAACCTTGCGGTTCTCCTTGGCCTTGGTGCTCTTCTCAGCCTTGCGGCTCTCCATCTCCCCTTTTGATTTCCGCGGGGGTACGGGGTAAGCAGCTACACTGCCATAGTTTTTCTGCTGAGTCAATGGATTCTTCAGCTTCGGCTCGATCGTTAGCGACGAGTTTTCGGCGGTTGTTGACCCGTCCAATTCCGCTGACATGGTCAAAGACGAGTCAATCTGAGCTCCGCGACACGTGTTTACGTAGGCAAAGGGTTGATCGGGTGACCTATTTAGAAATTTATTATTTAGTCAATATGAGCTCCGCGACGCGAATACTTAGAGATTTATTACTTTTTATTTGCAATAATTCACTTTGCAAATCGCAGATGGTAGTTTCGGATGCATCCAATCTACTTCGCATCTCGTTAAGCTCTGCCTTCATGGTGTTAAACTTTCTCAGCAGACTGGAGACGTCGACGTGGTCCAAGGTAACCACCGGCACCTTGTGGAGACAAGCTTTTTAGCCACAAAGGCCGGTAAGGCCACAGGATCCGTCTGCTTCAACATGGTGACGATGTCCTGTAAGCTACGTTGGCCTCCATCACATCTTGATGATGACATCTGCGCGATCTTGCCGAGCGCTTCATACAGCATTAGCTTGCCCTTGCAAATCTTCTCGTTGGTGTAGGTGGACTTGCAGATCTGTACGATGCCGTCCTCGTCCATGGTGTTGATGACAATAATATTTGCAACATGTGCCGATTTGCGGAGCGCGACCGCTTGCTAGTAGCGCTCTACGCACGACACTGTTGAAGAGGTTAATACTTTAGATGTAGAATTGATTGAACTCAGGTTCCACACGGCAGCTACAGCTAATATCGCTATTTAGCAGGGCGTTGGTGCTAGAGGTGTTAAAATTGAGGGTTTTATGTATTTTGAATTCCAAATCTTAAAAAAAAAACAAAACAAAAAAATTAAAAAAAAATTGGGTGGGCCATGTAACGGTTATAACTTTAGGCCATGCCAGTTTTAAGTGTTTTTTACTAAGGGGTAATAAACAAAGCTTACAACTTATTCTCATACGTAGGTGTATTCGGTATACCATACCATAGAATTCAATAAAAATCAGTCATGTCGTTTCGTAGAAGTTCTATAACAAACACTGACAAGAGAATTTTACACTATATACCCTTTACTAATAAAAATATTTACAATCTGTCAAGCGACTTTTGCCACATTTATCTTTTTTTTCTATCAGACTAAGACAAAGCATTGTATTGCTTATCCACTGTTTAAATATTTTTATTAGTAAGGGGGTAAAAGTATAAGTAAGAATAAGTATAAAACAAATTTAAATTTCAAAAACATATTTTTTTAGGTACCATCCAAGACGCCGAGCAAAAGAAAACAAGTGACCGCGAGGAAGAGAATTTGAAGAACTTTGCATACAAAGGCCAGTTACTTAAGCCTATTGGGACTCAAAATGGGGAAAAACCTTTTATCTGTGATATTTGTTTGAAAGAATTCGCACATAAAGCTCGTTTAAAAAGTCACATACTTACTCATACTGGCGACATATCATTTAAATGTGATGTATGTTCTAAGAAATTCTCACAAAAGTATGATTTAAATAGACACATACTGACGCATACAGGCGAGCTGCCATTTTGTGACATTTGTTCAAAAATATTCTCAACAAAGAGTTATTTAAAGCAGCACAAACTTATTCATACAGGCGTGCAGCCATTTTGCTGTGACATTTGTTCAAAGAAATTCTCACGAAACAGTCATTTAAAGGAGCACAAACTAACTCACTCAAGCGAGAAGCCATTTTGCTGTGACATTTGTTCAATGAAATTCAAAATAAATATCCATTTAAAGCGGCACAAACTAATTCATACAGGCGATAAGCCATTTTGCTGTGACATTTGTTCAAAGAAATTCACATTTAAGGGTAATTTAAAGGAGCACAAACTAGTTCATACTGGCGAGAAGCCATTTTGCTGTGACATTTGTTTAAAGAAATTCACAAAAAAGGGTAATTTAAACCAGCACAAACTACGTCACACAAGTGAGAAGCCATTTAGCTGTGACGTTTGTTTAAAGAAATTCAAAGAAAATATCCATTTAAATCGCCATAAACTAGTTCATACAGGCGAGCACCCATTTTGCTGTGACATATGTTTAAAGAAATTCAAAATGAAGACCCATTTAAAGCGGCACAAAATAGTTCACATAAGCGAGAAGCCATTTTGCTGTGACATTTGTTCAAAGAAATTCAAAATAAGGACCCATTTAAAGCGGCACAAACTAGTTCATACAGGCGAGCAGCCATTTTGCTGTGACATATGCTCAAAGAAATTCAGTCAAAAGAATAATTTAAAGCTGCACATTCTATTACATACAGGCGAGAAACAATTTAGTTGTGAAATTTGTTTGAAGAATTTCATACAAAAGAGTCAGTTAAATAGTCATATTATGCTAGTTCATACAGACAAGTGACAACAAACTCAAACTCAAAATTTTTATTTCCATATAGGTTATAATATAACACTTATAGAATTGTCCTACATGATGCCTACCACCGGTTCGGAAACTAGCCTGGCGAGAAGAACCGGCGTAAGAAACTCGCACGGGGCCATCTTTTACCATAAAGATGGAAAATTGTTCTATTAAAAAATAAAAAAGGTATATAACAATGTTATGCCTAAAACTACATAACAAGAATACAATAATATATGTAATTTAGAAGTAGCCTTGCAGGGGGCCACCTTATTCCCAAGGTGTGCTATCATTCATAAAATCATTAACTTTAAAATAGGCTTTAGCACATAAACGTTCTTTAACTACTTTTTTAAATTTACTGATTGAAAAAAATTGAACGCGTTCTGGGATCTTATTGTATAGGCGTATACATTGGCCTTTAAACGAGTTCTTTACTTTACTAAGTCTAGTTACTGGTACATCAAGCTTATGCTTATTTCGAGTATTTCTATTGTGGTTGTCACTTTTCTTTTTGAATTGGCTTAATTTTTTTTTAACATATAATACATTTGATAGAACATACTGAGAAGCTACAGTTAAGATTCCAGTTTCTTTAAACTTCTCTCTTAATGAAGTGTTGGGGGCCAGCTTGTAGATTGCCCGAACAGCTCGCTTCTGCAGCACAAATATAGTATTTATATCTTCAGCATTTCCCCACAGTAGAATGCCATAGGACATTACACTGTAGAAGTAACTAAAGTATACAAGCCTTGCTGTGTTTCCATCTGTAAATTGTCTAATCTTACTTACTGCAAATGCTGCTGAACTGAGTCTGTCGGCCAACCCAGCAATATGAGGGCCCCACTGAAGTTTTGCGTCTAATGTTATACCTAAAAAGACAGCTGTATCTACTAATTCCATACCTTTGCCATTCAATAGTACATTGGTTTCAGTTTGCCTTACATTCGGCAACGTGAACTTTATACATTTAGTTTTTTGCTATTTAACAAAAGATTATTAACACTAAACCAGTGTACTATTTTTTAGAGAGCATTATTTACTTCGTCATAGCCTGTGTTTTGGCGATTAATATTAAAAGTAAGTCACTTACTTTTAAAATTTGTGTCATCGGCAAATAAGACTATCCCGTTTTTTCCATTAATAAGGTATGGTAGGTCATTTATATAGACCAGAAAAAGGAAGGGTCCTAAAATGGATCCTTGTGGGATCCCCATCTCAATTTTGGTACCTGTGGATCTTTTATCTTAACCCTCTGAGTCCTATTTGATAAATAAGATTTTAATAGGACGAGTGCTGGTCCCCTTACTCCGTAGTGGCATAGTTTCCTGATCAACGTTTTGTGCTGCACGCAATCAATTGCCTTAGAGAGATCGCAAAAGACTCCTAGAGCATCCTGCGACCCCTCCCAAGCATCAAAAATATAAGTAATTAGATCAACGCCTGCATCTGTTGTAGAGCGACCCATCGCAAAACCAAACTGTTTATGTAAAATGTTATTTATATTAAAGTGTGCTAGTAACTGAATAAGTATTATTTTTTCATATTTTTACTTATTGTTGGTAAAATAGATATAGGTCGGAAGTTAGATGGATGCGACCTACTACCAGACTTAAACAGAGTAAAACTTTACTATGTTTCATTAGATCAGGAAATACGCCACTTTTTATACAATCACTAACCCTTAGCTGGTATCGTGGGTCAAATCTGACCCAGACGCAAACATTTTGTGTGCGTCTGGTTTGAGGGACCTACCTGAATATCCCCAAAATAAGTATAGCAAGTTTTAGTAGAAGTCTAAAAAAAATTGTAGAACAAATCTGGGAATTTGTAAAAAGATAGTTTAAAAGATATAGCCCTCAGAGTGTGGTCCCTCAGTTCACACACCGCTTTTTGCCAGATCTCGAAAAGTATGTGGAAAATTATGGTTTTTTCACTACAGAATTTTAGTAGAACTTTTGTAAAAGTTTTTACAAATTTATCAAATACATAGCATTAGAAATAAAAAAGCTACAACCACCGAAGTGTGGTCCCTCAGTTCACACAAAAATGACATACTCATTTCGCGATATATTACTGACTTTTTTAATTATTTTTCTACGTAGAGTTTTAGTAGAAAATTTGTAGAATTTGTAGACAAAATTTCAGCAAAATCTATGGACGCATTTGGAAGATATATACCATTATGTTGGGTCCCTCAGTTCACACACTTGTGTATAAGAAAAACTCAAATAACTAATAAACGAGAAAACTAACAGAAAGTCTACTATACTTAAATTTTAGTAGAAGTTTTTTTCTCTTGGATTAGCACATAAAATATTTAATTTCTTGCATCCTAGCTGAGATAATGTTAATTTTTTGATTGTATGAAAATGCAGAGTAGGTTACAACACAAGAGGCAAAATGAGGACAAGTCCTAATATTATTGTGTATGTTATACCTTATTAAATTTACGTTTTGCTCGCGGTTTCGCACCTTTTCAATATTTTAGGGGTTCATAGTACTACAAACAACCCATATACTTACCAAATTATTATTAACTATGTACCTATTTGTGGTTTCGCTCTGCCCGCCCTTTTCTCTGTCCGTTCTTGCTAACTCCTTATATTATGTAATTACATATGTATTATATTAATACATGTACCAATGAGACTTTTTCAGATCTCAAGTACATTATACGGACGCTCGAACGGTGAAGGAAAACATCGTGAGGAAACCCGCACATAGTTGGCCCCAGACGTATTGACCAGTTCATTCCTCTGGACTAGGCTGACTATGTTGTGAGAATGTCGTATGTGCTTGGGCAACCATACGACATTTAAACAACAACTGTCCCAGGCACTACAGTATTTCAAGAGTGGTTACTTCGCTCGGAAAAATACTGTATAAATCATCCATTAGCGGATGTAAAGGCCTAACTATATTAATAAAAAACTGGCCAAGTGCGAGTCAGGCTCGCGCACAAACGGTTCCGTACAAAACGGCAAAAAAAAATCACGTTTGTTGTATCGGAGCCCTCGTCCTCGTCTCGTCGTCGTCTCGCCCCCAGCACCAAAGATTATACATACTCAATGTAATATTATGACTGCACCTAATATTTTTGTTATATTAGCTGTTACTCGCGGCTTCGCCCGCGTGGAATAGTGTTCTTGGAGAAAAAACTACTTCGGCGAATAACTCTCTAAGTCTCTACTTACAGCAATATACTTCTGATACAATACTGAAAATGTTTTTAGGTTTACCCAATGCAAATGGTTAAAAATTGGACCCTTCCGAGTTTCGCCTCATTATTTTTATTTAATTTTTTATAGAGTTTATATTTTTTATTGAATTTTAAATACAATCTTACCAAAAAGTGCCAAAAACTTAGGTTAGTTACAAATTCATGTAGAACTAAATAACTTTTTAATATTCTAAAATTAAACTAAGATAATTTTGTAAAAAATAGTTTTTTTATTTAATTTCTATCCCTATTTACATAAATAAAACAAATGCATACGAACTACAACAGATTTTTTAGTATGGGTAAAATATGACCCACGATGCCAGTAGTGTTGCCAAAAATAACGATACCAGCCAAGGGTTAAAAATAGTTGCTAAGTAAGGTGCGATAATATCGATTATATATTTCATAACTTTCATAGAAAGGCCCCATAAATCTGCAGTATTCTTAATATTTAATAAATTAAAATTTTTAATAATGTTTTGGGGTCCTATTTCTTTAAATCTAAATTCGATTTCACACTTTTACATTTTCTTTGAGAAGTAATTCAGCATCAGCAGGAGAGGCATCTAAATTTTTGGTGGTTGAAACTGGAATGTCGGCAAAGAATTTCTCAAAAGCAGTTGCAACTTCACTGTCGGATTTAATTAATTTATTAGACGATTTAGCTGTGATATATTTTGTTTAAAGATTTCAACAAAAGTATGGTGATCGGCCACGTTCTCTACTATCTAGAGAGACTATCTGGCAATTACTTAGGCCTATAATAAAGCGGTTGGGTCAAAGTACTGTGAGACCCGCCGTAGAGGTAAGCCACAGAAAAGCTCCGATGCGTTTACACTGATGGCTAGGCGACGCGGCCTTACTCTTCGAAACCTCCGACGATGCTAAAATCTTATAGGCAGCTCAACAGACAGACATCGAAGTCTTGCGGCACGATATTCGCTTCTTTAATACTAGATGTATTGAGACCCGACATCACGCGGAAGTTATCCCGGACATCAGTATTGTGTGAAGTATAATACTTCATACACTTTAATCTAGGCGTGACGTCACAGCTAGGTACGACTTCAGTATGGAGGATTATATAAAACTAAAAGAAATAGGTATTTAGGTTGACGCGATTAAAAATTATAAGCTATTAAAAAATATTGCCCATCTCTTTCTTGCAAAACAATTTGTCACAAGCTGCTCCCGCAATAGGCTACTTAACAGTTAACTGATACTATTTCATACATTGAATGAGTATTTCCTTTAGCACTTGGCTTAGGAAAACGTATTAATATGTATAGCGAATTTATGAAATAAAAGAACTTTAAATAAACATAAATTGGAAAAAAATATTTTTGTTTAATTGACACCATGACGAAAACACTAATATATTATCTGTGCATTGTGCGATCGGCCATGATGTGACGTCATACACAAAACGTCATACGTAAACCATGAACATAGGAATAATAACTAGACTGAGTACTGTGAGCTAAAAAACGAGCCGAGCGAGAGGTTGGACGGGAGGCCGTGTGTCCCTTTCTAGTAGGTATGGAGACAATATTATTTTCTGTTGTGTGAGACTAACTACAAATCCAATATCGTGAAACACTGAATGACATAGAGGCTTTTAAAAGTCGACGAGATTCAATTCATTATTATTCATTCATTACGCCGCATTAATCTTTTGTTTTTATTAATTTATTTTTTCAAATTCAAATTTAGAATCATTCAAAAAGATTTAAAAAATATGCTTTCTTCAAAATAATTTAAAATTGGCCAGTATTTTTTGAGTTTAAGAACTTTATACAAAATATCCCTAGACAATGTTGATGTGTTTATATTGTTCTATTATTACACACATTCTCACAATACACAAACACATTAAAAATAGTTTATCATGCGCTTCGTTGGGGAGTCTCCCCCGGAACCTTCGGTAAACTACACCCGACGGTCAGAACGCCTCCACCTCGAGGGTAGACAAATTGTTGTCGGCACTCTTACCACAAAGGAACAGAAGTTGACTTTGTGGCGAGACTGCAGACGCTCAGCCCTTAAAGTGGTCTTCTCACGAATGTAGCTCACGACGTCTTCGACCTCCACGGACGAGTGCAGCCGGGACACGTACAGCTGCGTTGCAGGGAGTATGGACCTCACACCGTAAGCGCAGATCGGGATAGTTGCAGACGGCGGGCTTCCTCGTATTTCTTGTCTTCACCAGAATCGCACCTCCTGCTCTTGTCCTCGACCGGTCGATGAGGTTCAACCTTGCTGTTCTCCTTGGCCTTGGTGCTCTTCTCAGCCTTGCGGCTCTCCATCTCCCCTTTTGATTTCCGCGGGGGTACGGGGTAAGCAGCTACACTGCCATAGTTTTTCTGCTGAGTCAATGGATTCTTCAGCTTCGGCTCGATCGTTAGCGACGAGTTTTCGGCGGTTGTTGACCCGTCCAATTCCGCTGACATGGTCAAAGACGAGTCAATCTGAGCTCCGCGACACGTGTTTACGTAGGCAAAGGGTTGATCGGGTGACCTATTTAGAAATTTATTATTTAGTCAATATGAGCTCCACGACGCGAATACTTAGAGATTTATTACTTTTTATTTGCAATAATTCACTTTGCAAATCACAGATGGTAGTTTCGGATGCATCCAATCTACTTCGCATCTCATCAAGCTCTGCCTTCATGGTGTTAAACTTTCTCAGCAGACTGGAGACGTCGACGTGGTCCAAGGTAACCACCGACACCTTGTGGAGACAAGCTTCTTAGCCACAAAGGCCGGTAAGGCCACAGGATCCGTCTGCATCAACATGGTGACGATGTCCTGTAAGCTACGTTGGCCTCCATCACATCTTGATGGTGACATCTGCGCGATCTTGCCGAGCGCTTCATACAGCATTAGCTTGCCCTTGCAAATCTTCTCGTTGGTGTAGGTGGACTTGCAGAGCTGTACGATGCCGTCCTCGTCCATGGTGTTGATGACAATAATATTTGCAACATGTGCCGATTTGCGGAGCGCGACCGCTTGCTAATAGCGCTCTACGCACGACACTGTTGAAGAGGTTAATACTTTACATGTGGAATTGATTGAACTCAGGTTCCACACGACAGCTACAGCTAATATCGCTATTTAGCAGGGTGTTGGTGCTAGAAGTGTGAAAATTGAGGGTTTTATGTATTTTGAATTCCAAATCTTAAAAAAAAAACAAAACAAAAAAATTAAAAAAAAATTGGGTGGGCCATGTAACGGTTATAACTTTAGGCCATGCCAGTTTTAAGTGTTTTTTACTAAGGGGTATAAACAAAGCTTACAATTTATTCTCATACGTCGGTGTATTCGTTATACCATACCATAGAATTCTATAAAAATCAGTCATGTCGTTTCGTAGAAGTTCTATAACAATCACTGACAAGAGAATTTTACACTATATACCCTTTACTAATAAAAATATTTACAATCTGTCAAGCTACTTTTCCCAAATTTATCTTTTTTTTTTATCAGACAAGGACAAAGCATTATATTGCTTATCCACTGTTTAAATATTTTTATTAGTAAGGGGGTTAAAGTATAAGTAAGAATAAGTATAAAACAAATTTAAATTTCAAAAACATATTTTTTTAGGTACCATCCAAGACGCCGAGCAAAAGAAAACAAGTGACCGCGAGGAAGAGAATTTGAAGAACTTTGCATACAAAGGCCAGTTACTTAAGCCTACTAGGACTCAAAATGGGGAAAAACCTTTTATCTGTGATATTTGTTCGAAAGAATTCGCACATAAAGCTCGTTTAAAAAGTCACATACTTACTCATACTGGCGACATATTATTTAAATGTGATGTATGTTCTAAGAAATTCTCTCAAAAGTATGATTTAAATAGACACATACTGACGCATACAGGCGAGCTGCGCGTTTGTTGTGACATTTGTTCAAAAATGTTCTCAACAAAGAGTTATTTAAAGCTGCATAAACTAATTCATACAGGCGAGCAGCCATTTTGCTGTGATATTTGTTCAAAGAAATTCTCACGAAACAGTAGTTTAAAGGAGCACAAACTAAGTCACTCAAGCGAGAAGCCATTTTGCTGTGACATTTGTTCAATGAAATTCAGAATAAAGAACCATTTAAAGCGGCACAAACTAATTCATACAGGCGAGCAGCCATTTTGCTGTGACATTTGTTCAAAGAAATTCACATTTAAGGGTAATTTAAAGCAGCACAAACTAGTTCATACTGGCGAGAAGCCATTTTGCTGTGACATTTGTTTAAAGAAATTCACACAAAAGAGTAGTTTAAACCAGCACAAACTAAGTCACACAGGCGATAAGCCATTTAGCTGTGATATTTGTTCAAAGAAATTCAAAGTAAAAACCCATTTAAAGCGGCACAAACTAGTTCATACAGGCGAGCACCCATTTTGCTGTGACATATGTTCAAAGAAATTCACACAAAAGGGTAATTTGAAGCTGCACAAACTAATACATACAGGCGAGAAACGATTTAGTTGTGACATTTGTTTAAAGAATTTCATACAAAAGAGTCAATTATATAGTCATATCATGCTAGTTCATACAGACAAGTGACAACAAACGATTTAGCTGTGATATATTTTGTTTGAAGATTTCAACAAAAGTGTCATTGAAATGGTCATATATTTGTACTAGCTTTTGCCCGCGTCTTCGTCCGCGTGGAACATTTACTTTGGGATATCGTTAAAATTTACCCGCGACTTCATTTACTTAGAAGGAGAAGCGCTTCCACCTTACGACTGCCCCCCGCGCCGCGCGCCGTACATAATTGCGCGCTGGATTACTGCGATTGCTTCTAAAATACTCTTTGAAATCAAATGATGTAACCGACAAATTTCTTCTAAATTAAATGCTTGTAATGAGTAACGTATTTACTTGGATAAGGATTAATATCATCTTTATGAGTAGACCCTCACAAATAATGCTTAATTTTAGAACAAAGGACATCATCCATTTTGGTCCAAAATTGAAAGTGCCGGCTAGAAAAATAAAGTGGGTTATTCTAATAGAACTTGTCCGTCTAATCATTTCTTACTATGGCACCAAAGTTGTATCAGCATTGTACTTTTTTTTATTTGAGTTCGAAAATTCTATTTTTTCATACATTTTCGAAAAAAATAATTATTAAAACTAATGAAGTAGCTTGACAAAACATGACATTTTGGATGTTTCTTTAAACAATATACTTAACATGAATATTAACTTCCTCATCCGAGCGTATTCTCGGTTGCAACCTCAGCGACAATGCTTCAAAGTCGATGTCCTCTATTTAATCTAGGTGATTTGACAAGGTTACTGGTTTTTACTCAGAGCGACTGCCGTCTGAACCCCGCAACCCAAAGGGCAAACCACAGAACCAATAAAAAGTAGTCTTGCAACTTGGCTTATCATAAACATTTCTTGGAATAGCATAAACCTTTCCTCTTGGTTTCTTGCGATGGACATATCATCGACGTGATCGGACCATACACCGCAGTTACTTCGGACGCAGATATAATGAATGGCTTAATAAATAATGAAAACAGTGCGTTCCACTGGTTTTATAGAAGTGGAGACATATTTATTTTGGACCGTGTATTCCGCGATTCTGTGGAAAATCTCGAATCGTGTGGTTATGTAACACATATGCCAGAAACAAAGTATCCCAATGAGACTCATTTAACCACAGAACAAGCTAACAAATCAAGACTGATTACGATTTGTCGTTGGGTAGTTGAAGTGGTCAACGGAAGATTTAAACGAGATTTTCGACTGATGCGTAGCATCTATAATAATAGAGCTCTTAGAAGCATGTTTGATTATTTTAGGATAATAAATCGCTTTCATGTTTTAACTGAGGACAACCCACATGCTAGAGACATTTTGGAGATTATACATGAAAGGAATAATACACCAAACATATTGTCAGAACTCGTAGAACGGCATAATTACAACCGCAGACGTGCTCAATTCAGGATGATGACAGCTGATATGGAAGATTTCTCAGAATTCCCAAGATTGAATGAGCTAGAGTTGTTTTTGTTCGCTCTTGGTACACTACGGCCGCTGTATCTTGACGGGTCTGAACATAGGCTCTGCGAACTTTAGCGCATGTACAACTCGTGAAGAAAACGGTTATTGTATTATTTTCATATACCTATGTAGTAATAAAATTCCCTAATACAGTTGACCAATTAATACAAATAAAATAAATACGAAAACACTTAGAAACAGCTAATGCGCAACCTTCTGCACGAAGTTCAGACTCGCCAAGATACATCGGCCGTATTGTATATATCAATTAAAGCAGGCAAAAAGCTATTACGAGGAACACATCCTTGATAACGGATCCTTTAGAATTGAGCTCAACATTGATCTGAGTGATGAACACCTGACTGAGTTACAGGAACAGGGATATGATTTATGGATGATTCGTGGGCGATTACAATCCCGGCATGTCAGAGCCAGAACATATTAGGTATACATATATTGTGGTAGATAAATCACTCTCGGGAAGACGAGCAATCGCCCACTATTACTGTACATGTATTATTGGAAAAAGAACGATTGGGTGCTGTTCTCATATTATGTGCGTTATATGGTACATGAGCTATGCTCGGCATCTACTAAGTATAGTTCCCCCAGCTTTAGGGTTAGAAAATATTATTGTTCTGCCAGATGATGGTGATATTATTGTTTAACTCACAATAAATAACCTACTTACTTATACAAAAAAAGGTATTTTCATTTTTATTAGAACCCCTCCCTACCCATCCAACATTAACTATGGACTAGGATCCATGGCTAAACAATTGTTTGGTTTTTAATGATTTTTTTCATCGAAAATGTCATGTTCTGTCAAGCTACTTCACTTGTTTTAAATTAATTATTTTTTCGAAAATGTATGAAAAAATAGAATTTTCGAACTCAAATAAAATCAAGTACAATGCTGATACATCTTTGGTGCCATAGTAAGAAATGATGAGACGAACAACTTCTATCAGAATAACCCACTTTTTTCTTCTGGCCGGCACTTTCAATTTTGGACCAAAAATGTATGAAAAACGGATGATGACCTTTGATTAGCATAAAAAGGTTATTGTGAGCAAACCTTAAAAGATAGACATATACCGTCGCGGACTCTTTCTTAGAACTTTTAAAGGGGAACAATTCTGTCGTACATCATTTTAGCGAAACTTTAACCGTTTCCGCAGCGTACGCAGCGAAAGCTCTCAAAAGGAAAAAAACCCGATTTTGAAACATTCTTGATTGGTGCTCCGCTCGTATTGAACTTAGCATGATGCTATACGAGGACGGCACTGAAAATTTCGGGAATCAAGGAAGTGACACCACATTAGGTACTATTTAAAAATGTATTTATTGCTTTTCGAAGTATTCTCCGCGAAAAGAGATGTTCAAGAAATGTATGAGGCCTGGGCCAGCCCTTTGTACAGTACATGTAAATATAGCTACATAATATAGTAACTGTTTCCTATTCTTTATTTTGTTTAATTTCACTTCGTTTCCATGTACATTCAAATTAACTTCGTTAAAGGAGAGCAACACAAAGTAAAATAAAACATGGCGGATCAGATAAGAATTAACTAAAGAATGTAATTTTGTCAATGACATGACTTTTGACAAAGAAAGACGTATGACATTCAAGACGACGTCTCTTCGTAAAACTGTACTATGTCAAAAATCAAGTCAAAACAACTGTCATGGCCGCCCTAAAAATAGTGTTCTCGCAATAAAAAACTCTTCAAATAATCATTTTTGTACGCATGTACCCGTCTTCAAATTAATTTTTTCGTATTTTTATGATATTCCCATATTTTTTTTCCTTTTACCTATGTAGTGTACATAGAACTGGCCCAAAATCAAACATCTCTTTTGACACATTTTTCCATACGATGGAACCAATCATTGAAGCAACCATTCCATTCGGAAGTTTTTCGTCGTGCGGCCGTCTAGTAAAGCGGACGTGTTCATGGTTATTTAAAATATTCTAAAAAAGTACCTTATTCTAAATTGACTCTTAAGTACGTTAATGTTAAAGTGATATTAGCCTTGATAGATGTGCTGCAGTTGTGGTGTATTGACTTTGTGCATCGAACAAGTAGTTAGCAAGAAGCACCCCGCTCCACCTTGGGTAAAAAGGACAGTTGCTATTTTTTGCCTCCGTTACACTCATAGCGAGCGCAATACCCAGTGCACTGCGTTATCGGCTAAAAACAAGTTGTATCGAAGAATACCTACATTGAAACAATAGCCCACGCCGCGCCGCGCGCGTAGATATACTTGTTTACGCATCGCATGCGCGCATTGATAACTAATATATAGATGCAGCTGAATAGTGCGCATTGATAATTAATAACATAGATCCAGCAAAGTTACCCATTTAGTTCCTGCGTTACCTTAACTTTTACTGGTTTATTTCATTATATTTCTTACCATGAGTTTACTACGCTCACCAAATAAAACCTTGACAGGCGGAGGTTCTCAGCCGGATCTGTCGAGAATGATTGATGAAACGGTTGACCCTCAAATTACTTTTCGTAAAAGAAAACAAACTTTTGATCATGATTGCGACTGTAAAGATGGGATCAACGAATTACGAAAGGAATTATCTCGAATTACCCATTTACTAGAAAAAGTGGTTGGATCCCAAGACCAGACAATGAATCTCGTAAGAGAATCTATCAATGAGGTTAAAAACGAAATCAATGAGATAAAATTATCCACAAATTGCCTAACCACGGAACAAAGTGCTCAAAAGGAACAAATCACGAAATTAAATGACAAAATTAAGTGTGGTGAAGATCAGATAAAATCCTTACAATTAAAACTCGCAACCCTAATGTCAAATCCACCATCTACATCTACACCGACATTGCCGAATATTTCTAAGCACTCGGAAAACGAGCAAATCATCCAGGAGCTAAAGGAGCGCAATGATCGTGAGAAAAATATTATTTTGATTGGACTACAAGAGAACTCATCATCTAACATTAATGAACAACGCCTATGGGACGAAACCGAAGTAAAAAAAATTATATCAACATATTTCCCGAATGTACCTAGTCCCAACAAAATTTTTCGTCTTGGAAAACACAACCCCGAGAACAAGCGTGCTATAAAAATATGTTTTAATACTCCTGAATCTGCAAAAACAGTACTTCGAAATAGAGGAAAAGTACCTAAAGATATAAAAATATATTCCGATCAGACTCCTGCTCAACAACAATATTTAAAAGAGTTAAAAAAGGAATTAGAACAACGTCTAAAAAATGGGGAATCAGATCTCATTATAAAATATATTAAAAACGTACCAACAATCATTCACTCGACTCAAAAAAACTAGACATACCTACTATAATACAAAATAATGATACAACAACATATGACATACTAAGTGGTTATCATAACTTACCTTTTAACTTTAAGTCGCACATGAGTTTTCTGTATGCAAACGTTAGAAGCATTAACAGCCCAGGCCGATTAGATGAGATTAAGTGCGTATTACAATGTGTACCCTCCAAAACCCACATTATTCTGTTAACGGAGACCTGGATAAAAACCGAGGACCAAGCGACATCTTTGCAGATAGAAAATTATACTCACTATTATAACTACAGGACTGACAAAACTGGTGGCGGAGTATCAATCTTCATTAACAATCAGCTAAAACACAGTCTAATTGAAAGTACTTACATCAATGGCAATAACTTCCTATGGATACGACTCGAAAAGTGTGCTCTTGACATTGGTGTTGTATATTACCCAGGCGACAACAACCTAAACGATTTCTTAGAAGTATATGACTCTCAGCTTCAAAAGAGAAAGAGAGCCTTAGTATTTGGTGACTTCAATATAGATCTGTTATCACGAAATAATAAGACCAAGTTGTACAAGCGTATCTTACAAGAACAATCCCACACATTACTCAATAAAATTGATAAATTGTATTGTACACGAGAAACATCATCCTCCATATCAATAATAGATCATGTAAGCACTAACCTGAAAGATAAAAAATTTCACATGTCAATCATAAACTCGCCTATGACCGATCACAAGCAAATATACCTCCAAATGAAAAAAAATAAAACCATACCTAAACAGCGACATATTTACCAAGCTACAGATTATAAAAAATTACATAAAATATTATCACGAATTGATCTTACGTCTCTAACACCTGATTACTATTCTTTTGAATCTATTCTCAAAAACTGTATTGTAAAAAGCAAAAAATCAAAAACAAAAATCATTAACCCTCCACAGACAAATTGGATTAACAAGGATATAATAAAAAACATAAACTATCGGAATGAACTATGGACCAAACATAAAAATGATCCTGAAAATAAGGCACTGGAGGTTAATTTTAAACAGATGAGACGAATGGTAGCTGAAAACATTAAGAGCACAAAAGACGCATATTATTACAAACAATTTATCAATACTAGTAAAAACCCAAAAAAGATGTGGAACTTGCTGAACGAACTGGCCATCAACAAAGTAAGTAAAAGCTGTGCGCCCCCTAATCTAATATTAGAATCAAAAATTATAACCGATCCAGTAGAAGTCTGTGAAACCTTTAATCAGTTCTTTTCTACTATAGGCCCACTTCTCGCTTCTCAGATACCAATCACATATCATAATAATCCCAATACAAATTTAATACTTCCACAAGCAACAATTCATAAAAAACTTATATACTTTGAACCATGCACCACAGGTGAAATAGGTAAAATTATAGATAGCCTTGACCCAAACTGTAGTACTGGTATTGATGGCATTTCCACCAAAGAAATAAAGTGCGCAAAGGATATAATAATAGGAGATCTAACAAGATGCATTAATGATCTTTTAAATAAGGGCGTCTTTCCTGACTCATTGAAGCTTGCAAAAGTTAGCCCTATACACAAATCAGGATCAAAGACAGACCCAGGTAATTACCGGCCTATATCTGTGCTGCCGGTCATATCTAAAGTACTTGAAACAGTTATACACAACCGTCTAGAAAAATATCTCTATAGTATTGACTTTTTATATGAACGGCAGTACGGTTTTAGGTCGAAATCTAACACCCTTTCAGCTACAGTTGATTTAATTACTCAAATTAAAACTAGTATTGACAAAAAGAAGTTTGTGCTAGGGGTATTCATTGATTTAAAAAAAGCGTTTGACACGGTGAGCCATTCCATCCTATTAAAAAAGTTAGAAAATGTCGGAATTACTGACAAAGCACTTAAAATTCTCAAATCTTACCTTGAAAATAGGTACCAAGTTGTTAAAATTGATAAACATCAAAGCCAATCACTACCTATAACCTGTGGCGTCCCACAAGGGTCCATACTAGGGCCCTTGTTGTTTCTTATTTATATTAACAATCTACACAAATTAAATTTACATGGAGAGACCACACTTTATGCTGATGACACTTGCTTGTTTTATTTTGGCTCTTGTATAAAAATTCTAATCACACAAGCCCAAACTGACTTAAATAATCTTTTTGAATGGTTCCAATTTAACCTCTTAACCATAAATATATCTAAAACTAGCTATGTCATATTTAAACCTAAATCAAAAGTTACTCCAGATTTTACACCTTTATTAATTAATAATGTACCATTGATCGAGAAGAAATGTGAGAAATATCTTGGCCTACATATTGACTGCCACCTTACATGGAACATGCATATAGATCACATTAGAAAAAAACTGTCTTCTCTGATGGGCTCCCTCAGAGGCGTAGTTCGAAGTCTTCCGCGCCAAGTTCGCTTAACCATTTACAACTCTCTCGCTAAATCTCATCTACTTTATTTGATTGAATTATGGGGTACGGCATCTAAAACTAAGTTATCTCAATTACAAATTACACAAAATAAACTAATCAAAATGTTATTTCACTATCCATACTTAACGGCCACAGAAAAAATTTATAAAGAAACTGGACTCATGAATATTAAACAATTGTACAAATACTGTACCTGCATCCTAATTTACAAAATCGTAAACAAAATTATACACACAAACACTAAATTTCTTAACTTAAAACAGATACATAACCGGAGCACACGAAGACCCTACCATCTAGTCCTACCCAAAGTACGAACTGATTATGGGAAAAAGACTATAACTTTTGAGGGCGCACAACTTTTTAATAAATTGCCATCCATCATCAGGGATGTGAATACATTGGGAATATTTAAAAAGAGACTTCATAATCATGTCTTATCTGACTATAGTCTATTACGTAACTAACACACTCGGTGTACCGGCATGCCTGATGAATGGAGTGGAACATAGTATTTAAGGATTTTTTCAAACGGCACCCTAGTGGTCTTAGTTACTGATCCCAAGATTTCATATCGCAGGGCTAGGGTGCCAAATGAAACAAGTATACTGTAATTATTCACAAATGGATCAACTTTTACAGATTTAAATGCACTTCTGTTACAGAGTTTATCAGCAGAGCTATTTGTAAAATAAGTAGTATTCACGCGAACATAGTCTTATGTTTACGTGAATACTTTTATTAAACAAGATAATATTAAACTAGAATACTACTTACTTAAGGATGAACATACCTACTTTATACATTCTATCATAGAACACTGAGCTAAAATTGTACCTACTTATACCATAGTATTTATTATTCTGTATCATGATTCATGATTGACTATACTGTACCAATAACCATGTTACTCTTTATTATTTTTTTTTTCTTTCATACTTATTGTATTCTAGACATAAGCACGATATTGTACCATTTATATTGTAATTTTCTCATGTAAGTGGCTTTGGCCTTTTTTGAGAAATAAAGTTCTTTAAACCTAAGTTGGGGTCTCCAAAATCGCCGTTTTGTAGGCGTCCACAGCTTCTTCAGGTGATGAAAATCTCTGACCACGCAATTTATTCTTTATTTTAGGGAAAGTATAGAATTCATTAGGGCTTAGGTCGGGGCTGTACGGCGGATGGTCTAATAATTCTATGATTTCTTGCTCTAAAAACTCTTTTGTTCTGTGCGCGGTGTGAGAACTCGCATTGTCGTGAGGATGATGCGGCGGTTGCAGTTCTCTTTACGGAGTTCAGAAACGACCTGTGACACCTGTGGCAAACAAATGTTAGCATACCATTCTGCAATAACCGTTCTTTGTCCCTCAAGAGGAATAGCCGCAACATGGCCGGTTTTGGAGACAAACGTGGCCACCATTTTTTTTGCAACACTCCGTGAACGAACAATTTTTGTTGGCTTTAACTCATTTTCGAACACCCAAACTCGTGACTGGTTTTTTGTTTCGGGTTCGTACGCGTATATCCAGGATTCGTCACCTGATACGATGTTGTATACAGCATTTGAGGATCCTGCGTGGAACCTTTCGAGAGTTCTGACGCACCAAGTAACGCGAGCCGCTTTTTGCTCTTCACAGAGCACATGTCGATCTTCCTCGATCAGCTTACGTCTGTACGTACAGCATCAACGTTTTCTTGGGTGACTGCAGTTTTTGGACAACCTGGACGGGGATCATCACTGAGCTTGACACGTCCACGTTGAAATTCTGCAAACCAGCGATAAATTGTGTTTTTGGATGGGGCTTCATCACCAAATGCAGAAATCATCCGGTCAACACACTGTTTTTGTGTTAAACCACTTCGAAAGTCATAATAATCATCGCTCAAGAATTTTCTCGAGTCAATTCCATTTTCTCAACGACTAAACAAGTTTGACAAGACCTTGTGACAAGACCGAGAATCTTTTTTTAAATAAATAAACGGTATTCGATTTTTAAAACCAAGGAGTTTTAAATTAAAAAGATTTTAATATGACAGGAACATTGGAAATATTCCATTCACGATACTTTTAGTGCAGCCTATGTATAGCCTAAAGCCTTCATCGATAAATGGACTATCCACCACAAACATAATTTTTCAATTCGAACCAGGCCCTCTAGTCAAGATGCATTCGATAATTTCGACAGCGAAGTTCGAAAACAAAATGTAGGGGATTTGACATGAGGCATCGCAAGCGACGACAAAATTATCGATTGCATCTTGACTAGAGAACCTTTAGTTCCTGAGATTAGCGCGTTCAAACAAACAAACAAACTCTCAGCTTTATATCTTTTCATGCAGAAGCAATAACGAGCGCACATGAGGACTCATACGGGTGAACAGCCGTTCAGGCTTTGATGCGCTACGACGATCATGCAACGACGTCGTGCGTGATGACGCGGCCTTACTCTTCGAAGAAAAAATTATAAGCTATTAAAAATATTGCCCATCTCTTTCTTGCAAAACGATTTGTCACAAGCTGCTCCCGCAATAGGCTTGACAGTTAACTCATACTATGTCATACATTGAATGAGGATTTCCTTTAGTACTTGGCTTAGGAAAACGTATTAATATGTATAGCGAAATTATGAAATAAAATAAGTTTAAATAAACATAAATTGGAAAAAAATTATATTTTTTTTATTGGCACCATGACGAAAACACTATTGTGCATGCATTGTGCGATCGGCCATGATGTGACCACAGTCTATGGAACTTACAGTCGTCCAACGGACACGTCTAGACAGAGCAATCGTGCGGGGCGTGCGGGGTGAGAGAGGTAGCGAGCCCAAGCTGCCATACACTCGCTTGGGACACGTCAAGCCCGGGTTAACGCTTTTTAATTTGATTGTTTTAAGTGGTTTGCGACAGTGTTTCGTTTGAGTTGTATGTAGGTACTTATTTACAATGGTTCATACTACATGTGCTGTGAGACACTGCATGTCATCATCTCGTATTAAATCTTAGTAGCCTGATCTGTGCGAGATGACGGTTCATCCGTTCGGGACGCACGATGCCACAGACAGACACACAAACGCGTCAAACTTATAACGCCCCGTCGTTTTTACGTCGGGGGTTAAAAACGCGTGAAAGTGCTACATGATCGCCAGTTACCATTCGCTACCGCCGTATTAATTATATGGGGCCACGGGGTAAACCCGCAAAAATGCAAAAATTAATAAAAACTTCCCAAATTTCATCTTCATCTTCGTTTCAACCTCAGATCAAATAATAAACCAAGATAGCGCATGGCGTTTGATTGAACTGAAGCCTCAATAACTACGCTACTTCAAGTAAACACACGCGCTCACGCGCACACAAGCAAAAAAGTATGCTACTTTTCGACACTATCGAACGAGTCGTCGCGACGTCTACTCTATACTGACAAAAAGTAAAGTACTTTTTTGCATGAGTGTGCGTGAGCGCGTGTGTAAACTTGAAGTAGCGTAGTTTTTTAGGCTTCACTTCAAACAAACGCCATGCACTATCTTGGTTTTTTATTTGATCTGAGGTTTCAACATATTGTACCTATATATCTAATTATAAATGATTTAATAAATCAGTTTGTGTATATTTAATTTAAATTGATTATAAAAGTTTTGGAAAAGTGGCAGATAGCTGATAATTATAATGAATAAAATTTTCTTATATTTTTATACACTTTTTCTTCTTTTGTGAGCAATCTTTACTCTTCCTAAGGGCCCCCAAACAAATTTTTATTCGGGGCCCCGCCAAGGCACGCTACGATTCTGCTTTAGCCAGTATTTGATCAAGAGGTAAACCAACTTCAACTTTTAGACACTACGGCGCGGCAGGGTGAATACTACCTGTAGCCTATCCATATTCCACACGGCACTAATTTTGCCCAAAACGCTACGATAATTTTTACCACAAAATGGTGTTTCTTTAGCGAAATAACGTTATTATTGAAAATTTCAAAAATATCGTTTTTAGCAATTTTTGTGACTAGTGGAACAACTGACAGCTGATCACAACTGATTTGAAAACGTCAAAAAGCTAATTTTTAGAGTTTTTATCAGTTTTTGACAGATGACAGTTGCGTGTGGAACAGGAGTGAAAACAGTTATCTACGAACGATCATAGTGGCGCTAAAGAAACAGAATGTGAATGATGTGTGAATGTAAATAACGAAATTTTCGTTCTGACTGATCTAGTGGAACGCCCTACTGGTGGGCACTTATACTTGCTTCTCGTAACAGCGTTTTTACCCAACCAGCAATAACTGCACACATCCATGACCCAGGAACACAGAAAAAAATATTTGTTCCTTCGACGGGATTCAAATCCGCGACCCCTGAGCACCAACACGCTCAACCACTGAGCCACAGAGGAATATAATAAGGAAGTTCGAGGAAGATTTACACGATGAGAAATATTGGAAACGGTGTAGGTTGTAGGAGTAGATGTACCTAGTTTATTCATTCCAGTTCATATTTAAGACAGAAAAACGTGTGACGGGACAGCTAGTTTTTAATATGTTTCTTGTTCACAATTCTTAAGGGGCCATCCATAAATAACGTCACACGTTAAGGGGGAGGGAGGGGGTCGACGAAGTGTGACATTTTGTGACAAGGGGGTGGGAGGGGTCCTACATATTCTGACGACACATTTCAAAATCTATTATAATAACTAAGGTGACAAGGAAGGTAGGGGTAAAAAACCGTAAAATTCGTGTGACGTTATTTATGGATGGCCCCTAATCTGACATCTCACTCAAACACGACATATGAACATTAAGACGTCCCTTTCTCACCACACAATCTAAACTGGATTTTTTCCATTCGCTGGGTGCGCTGGCTGTCAATACGAAAAATAAGTAAACATGAAACTAGCTGATGCCCGCGGCTCCGCCCCCGTAATTACAGTAACCCACGGGAACCGTACATTTCCCCGCGACAAAAGTAGCCTATGTCCTTCCCCGTGGTCTACTTTATAAATGTGCCAAATTTCATGATGATCGGTTTAGTAGTTTTTACGTGAAAGTGTAAATAAAGTATTCCACGGGAACCGCACATTTCCCCGCGAGAAAAAGTAACCTATACCCTTCCCCGTGGTTTACATATCTGTGCCAAATTTCATGATTATCGGTTTAGTAGTTTATACGTGAAACTGTAAATAAAGTATCCCACGGGAATCGTACATTTCCTACTTCGCACCCAGCGAATAGGAGAATTGTGGACACACAATACTACATATGCTTGTAGTA
Source organism: Glaucopsyche alexis (assembly GCA_905404095.1). Lineage (NCBI taxonomy): Eukaryota > Metazoa > Arthropoda > Insecta > Lepidoptera > Lycaenidae > Glaucopsyche > Glaucopsyche alexis. Next base: position 3,335,732 of record FR990063.1, on the reverse strand, counting down.
GGGCAATCAAATCGAAAGTTTACTATGCAGCTGTTTTATCTGGAGCTAGCTTTCTTTAATCTGTGGCACCATCATCGAAGCATCTTAATAATTTCTTCGAACAAAATATGTCACAGTTTAATTATGGTTTGTCACGTTTATGAATTTTTCTGTGTCTAGACACATGACTGGATCTTGAGAATTTCTTGAAGCAAATGTTGCAGCTAAATGGCTTATCACCTGTATGACTTCGCATGTGGCTGTTCAGAGAAGCTCGCAATGGGAACTTCTTCGAACATATGTCACACATAAACGGTTTCTCCCCCGTATGAGTTTTTATATGATTCAGTAAGGTGCTTCTTTCTATAAATTTCATCGGGCAAACGTTACAGCTAAATGGCTTGTCGCCTGTATGTATACGTATGTGGTTTTCTAGAGATTGCTTCACTGAGAATGTTTTTGAACATATGTCGCACGAGAACGGTTTCTCTCCTGTATGAACTCTGGTGTGTTTCGTTAAAGCACTTTTTTGTAAAAATTTCTTCAGGCAAATGTCGCAGCTGAACGGCTTGTCGCCTGTATGTGTTTGTTTGTGTTTCTTCAAGTTATTTTTGTCCGAGTATCTCTTTGGGCAAATGTCACAGCCGTATGGTTTGTCATCCGTGTGAGACTTTACGTGCCGTAGCAATTGGCTGTTGTATCTAAACGTCTTCGTACAAACGTCACAGCTGAGCCGTTTCCTGTAACAGCCGGTCTGTGTCTCACTGGTGTGGTCTCGGCCCTCGTAGTCAGTTATGTCTTGCTCGTCGTCTTGTTCGATACCTAAAATAAAGGTTCCTTCATGAATGTGTGTGCTAAGTTTGTTTTGGACTTCAAATTTTTTTCATAACATAAAACTAGCAAACGGCCGCCGTATTACGTAAAAATAGCGATTAGCAATAATCTTGCAGCCACCGCGCGATAGACGCGCAATCGATTGCTGAATGTCAAATAAAATCGTATTACCTATGCCAGTGTTTTTCAACCTGTGGGTCGCGACCCCCTGGGGGGTCGCGAAGTTCCTGTAGGGGTTAAAGATTAAAAAGATTAATTTATTAAGTAAGAGAATTTTAACACAAGGATATAGGTACTCATAAATCGATCATCGATGTATGTAATTGTAAAATAATGTGTTTGACGTACTATATTATGTACTTATATCCGAATCCTAATTATAGAGACGCATAAAAACATCGTATGGAATGAATAGCATTTGCAACACTGTAACATACACATACATACATGATAAAAAAGCGAAGTGTCGGGGGGTCGCGAAATATTTTTTTATACAAGGGGGGGTCGCGTCATGAAAAAGGTTGAAAAACACTGACCTATGCGATCGATTGCTAATCGCTCGCTGTTGTGTTTGAATGCACTTTGCTTCATTTTCGCTTATTATTGCTAACTGACAGTTCAAATCGCTCGCTGATTTCTTTCGCTTTGCTCTAAAAGTCTTACGTAATACGAAAAATTAGACAGCAGTGAAGAAATCGAACAATTTATTGCAATTTATAGTTCTTCGATTGTTCGGTAGAGGCAGTGCTGTCGCTAGATTGCTTCTGCTAGTTTTTTGCAGATACGTAATACGAATTTGCGATTTTTGCGCAAAAATTGCACAATTTTTGCTATTGCTTGGCTTTTGCAAGATACGTAATAAGCCCGCGGATCGTGATTTAATATAATATGATGCCTGGTACACACATACATCTATGGGGTCGTCCATTAATCACGTGATGCCTAAAAGGGGAGGGGGGTCCGTAAAAAAATCACCAAGTATCACAAGTATAAGGAGACATCACGTGTATTAATTTTCGAATCTAGTCTATACATACCGAAATTATTATCGGCTGTAGATTTGTAGTGTTGTTTAAATACTTACAAGACAAATGACTCGTATAGTTTTAATTGCTTAAATTATTCGATTAAATTGTTTTTTAAGTTAAAGTTTTTCTTCAAACATGACCTGCTTACTATGTAAAAAAAATACACGTGATCTTAGGTGGGGGAGGGGGGGGGGGAGTATAAAACCTCACCACGTATCACCAAGGGGAGGGGAGGGGTCTAAAAAGTTGTTAAATAACATCACGTGATTATTGGACGGCCTCTATTGACCAGACCACGCATGTGTATGTATTTTGCGTGTAACGTCGCGTGTTAAAGAGAAGTGAAATTCACTTCCTTCAGCGCCATTTGCTCTCGAATGTTTTACAGTGCCAACTAAAAAACTCGACAGGGCGATTCGCGGCGACGGCCTTTGCTTCGTTTACACGGGGAATTATTATATGTATGTCGGAGCGTGTTAAAGCTAAGATTGTCTTTGATTGGAGACGTCAAATAGTTTTACTATTTGGACTTGTTCGATGCCAGTAATGACAGATGTGATAGAAAAATAAGGGTTGTCATGGAGACTGGGGTATTATTTGCTTGGATTGGGAAATGACGGGATTATAAAATCTCAGGATAAATACGGGAGTTGGTAAACGTGGTGATTATATGCTCTTTGGTTGGTGATACGTGGCATCGAACTTGTCACGTTTCTGATCGTTCAGCGTTTGAGCTATTCGATAATATTGTAATAAATATCCTAATGGAGCCTTCGTTATCAGAAGTGCGATGAAACTCACGACCCACATAGAAAGACCCTTCGGAGCATAACGTGCAAAGGGCAGAATGAGAATGACACGCAGGATGAGCAAATTGCTTATATCGCAAATGAACAAATGCGTAGAGTCCAAAACGTGGGGAAAACTAAAAGTTGTCCGACGAAAGTAATAGAATATTAGATCGAAACCGATCAGAATGACCTTAGAGTCAGAAGAGTGTATTTACTACTGTTAATCCGTAGCGGAGACTTAGTACACAAGATTCTTGACTTGAAGTTGAATTGTATTGATCGCTAAAAATATAATAATAACAAACATAAGAGATGGAAAGCCAAAACTAGAGAATATAAGATCCTGTGGTCAACACACTGCTCGCAAATACTTTGTTTGTGGTTGATAGGGACACAAGTCAATTGATTGTCCTGCATAAGGAAAAGTTTTGTTAAAGACGTTGAGCTGCATCAGAACATCAAAGCTAGTTTAATAGCAATTCTGAGATATGACATGTATTGTTTATTTTTATTTTACAGCGGGAGACAAGGACACTATTTATTGACATACTTGGAGGGTATTGACGATAAATCACGTGGCAGATGCAGTTCTGCTCTCTTAAGTTGGTAAATAAGAATAAAGGATAATGTATTGGGCATAAAGATTCCAACTTGGACACTCAATAACTGTGGTGAGCGTATTCCTTCCATTACGATATTTTTCTCGAAATATTGGTAGAATTGATCTAGTATTGTTTATGAAGTCTCTTTCATATTTTGATACACATAGCGAAATTACCTAGCTAATAAAGATCATATAAGATGTTGCTTCTCTTGTTGCTAATGGCTTCATGGTCTAACCGAGTTAGCGCATCTCAAACTAAGATTTTAGGTTAGATACTAGTTTGTGTATGGAACGACTGCATATGTGTGTACCTACCTACTTATATAGCTACGCGTAGCCTGTTGAAGTCTGAGACGATGTGCATGAGTGTAATAATTTACTTTTTACAGTGTACTGCTATTTTGCAAATGATGCTATAAGAATGTATGACATAGTTGTTTAAATTTTGCAAATTTAAGTAATCTTTGTTATGTTATAGAAGGAGCGTGATCTTGCGCGTTCTCACGAATGACATTTTTATATGAGTACATAATAACTTACAATTGATTTCATGAGACAAAAGTAAAAAGAATATTTAAAACGAACATAAAATTATAGTACTTCGCAACCTTTGGATCAAATTGAAAATACAGTTTTGACCGTTTGTCAGAATCTAACTTTGCAATAAGGATTCACATGATACTTATAGATAGTAGATAGTAGTAGAAAATTCATGTGTCAGGCGCTAGATTATTGTCTAACCAAGTGAAATTGTTTATTAATTTGGAATGATACGTAGGTATGTACTTTGGGATGATTTTATTTTGACAGATAATTATTGTTTGCATAAATTCTCTCTTCGTTTTAGTATTAGGTACAAGGGGGCAGTTCGGTGCAACGAGAATGGCGACATTTCAATATATCGCTCTGTCTTACAGGGTTAACGTTACATAAAAGCTACTTAAAACCACAACAGATGACACTATGTCGCTTCTGCCTCGCGCTATCGAAAACGCTAGACTTATGTACATGAGGCTCACGAGTGATTAATGTATTGTACCATAAAGACTAGCCAAATGGCAGTCACCAGTCCGATTAAGTTAAAACAACTTAAATGACATTAACGTAGCCCCATTCGAAAGAAAAACAAAAAAAAAATGAATATATTGTTCTGCAGTATTAATGAATTGTTTATGGAGATGGTAAATCGGTTTTGTTGGAATATCAAATTGTATTCGAAAGAGGAATTTAACGATATCTTAAACTATAATTACGTATCTTAAATTTGTCGCCATATTCATATAGTCAATTAAGTAGTCCTCCTTTGTTGGAAGGCGGTTAAAATTTTTAAGAGGCAGCTCACTAGAGGCGCTTATCTGGTCCCAATTTTTTTTGTATGAGGTCGACATTCTTCTCCGTAATAAGTGTTCTGTGATTAGGTAGTGTGGTGGACTGATGCAACTTCCAGTTGATGAGAGATCCGAGCCCCAGCGTTGGGAATGTTAGTGATCAGAGCCGAGCCATTGAAAAAATGTTTACTTAGAACAAAGAAATAACAACTTATTTCGATACGATACGAATGACTGTTTTTTTTTTTACTATTATTTAACGAAATGACGAATCATCTATCTTCTGAACATAGGTTTCTGTTTTAAGAAAAAGCAGGCATAATGAAGGGGTTAATATCCGATTTTGCTAATAATAATTGTTTTCCTAAGGTCTATGGAGTATTTTGTATAACGGCCCCCAAACCTTCAGAAAAATGAACCACTTGAACCTAACCGGAAATGTCAACCTATGGCAACGTCATCATATAGACACAACATACATACTCTAGTTTGCGAAAACGAACATCAAAGCAAATCACCAATCTTTGTCCTGATCTTACTTTATCTGATATTTATGAGCTATTTGTACTTATAAATATTGTGAATTATTGATCGGTAAAGTTTTAAGTAGAAAGTAATGGCAAAGTTTCAGAAGCCTGAATTTTACTTGCGCATATTAAAACCGTGGACTTAAAATTGCAGTTACTTCCAATGAAGTTAAAGGATATCGACCAGAAAGTAACAGATGTAGAAGTAAGCTTATGAAATGTCAGGAGGAGGTTTATCACTACTGGTATATTCAGTCATCTCTGTGTCAACTATCAGTTATTCTGAACCCCAATTCTCGTAGTTGACTTACACTTTTAGTTTGCTTTTGTTGAGTTGTGGATGACTAGTCCTGACGTCATGAACTGATTTTTGGAGTTGTGCCCAATCAAAACGGGTTTGACGTTGGTTAGACGTTTGTGGGAGTGCCATTTTTGCAGTTTTAATATATTATCAGGACTGGATCGTAACTGTACTGTTACGGAATTTGATTAGTAGAATCGACCTTTTGGTTTACTTTGTGGGCTTCGAATGTATATTGTTACACATGCTAAAATCAAATTGCCTAGAATATTGTGGTACTTAGGTAAAACCAAAAATACTTAAAAATTGTGCGACAGGAGACCTAAGATTATCTTAACGACTAGCAACGCATTTATGAGTCTTTTGGTATGGTAATAAAAGCGACGGCTATGGTTATTTTCCATCAACAATCCGATTGCTCATCTGTAAACGTGAAAATGAACCTCGAGTTGAATACCCTTGTCGTTCGTTATAAACGCACCAAAGTTGCTTACGACCAAACGATTATTAAATTTATGAGAAAGAAACGTATAATTTCCATCAGAAACTTTGAAAATTTATATTGATATCAATCTTTAGCGTAATCGTCCTAATATGTGTTATGTTAACTTAGTGTAACAAGTTACAACTGCTTACATTCGGCGGGAGTATTGTGAAACACCTGACCCTTCAACATTAATTGCAGTGTGTATAGCTAGAAAAATACGAAATACTTTTGACGTTGTAACTTTCTTTTCGTTCGCTCCAGTGCAAGCTCCGATTTCATGAAAAACTAAGATTCCCTTATATCTCGGAGAGTTGTGAAGGATATGATATTCAAAAAAAGCTCAAAGGACGCGTATTCACAAAAAAAAAAAAAAAACGAAAAAAGTTATGGCTGAAACAGTGAAATAAAAATTAAATTTTATTCAGATTCTTTTTTATATTTTTTGGAGCGCGATAATTTGGAAACGGAGAATTATTTCAAAATTTGCGAAAAATTCCTCTGGACAATTTAGTCAGCTACAATTTGAGCCTAAAACAAAGACGATCGGGTTGCCCGGTCTAACATTTTTGCGACAGTATTTTTTTTTTTTTCGAATTATGTGGAATAATTTTTAAAGTAGTCGATAGTCATGTGAAGCACTAAATCTTTATTTATTTCTTGTAAATGTGCTACCGGTTCGGTCAATGTTTTTTTTTGCTCGCCCGTCTCTGCTTCTGGATGTATAAATTATTAAAAAAGTTAAATGCAAAAATATTTTGTTAAAAGTTCGTGACGTGTATGCAATACGACTGCTCTGTTTAGCACTAAAGTAAAATGATATTAGCTTTTGGTTTAATAGTAGGTTTAGTTATTTCACCAAGATGTTCGGCGCGCTCAATCCGGTAATAATCTAAGCGGTCCAAAAGACATTAAGATTTTGAAGTACATTGTAAACTGTTTGTTAAAAGATGTAAACTGTGAATATTTTTGTTTGCACCTGTTAATTGCAACTGTAGATTGCGAATGCGAATTGCGACTGTGGATTGCGAGCGAGGATTGTGATTGGGTGCCGGACGGAGGCAGCCCATTACTTGACGAGAGTAGGCACCGGAGAGAGGTGGCCTTGTGACTGGGTGCCGGAGGGAGGCAACCCAGTGGTTTTTTGTAGTGAGGTGCACCGGAGGGAGGTGGCCTTGTATTGTACATGATGGGAATATAACAGCATCGTTTTTCGATATTGAGATTGGTACATGTAAAGTGTGAAGTGTGTGGTAAAGCATGTCATGATTTATTTGGTAGCAAGATTATGGTTGATATTGTGTTGTATCTGTATACTTCATGTGTGTTTAATCTGAGAGTATAAAATGTAAATTAAAACTTAACTCTGAGAACACTAGATAGAGGTTAGATGAAGGATGTTAATTAGAGTGTAATTGACACAGGAGGGAGGTATTGATGTGTTAGAATATGATAAAATTAAATGTTATGTCCATGGATTAAAGCAGTTCTTATTAATTTTCCGAGGTCAGGTTGACCGAGTGAGAACCTTTTACTGTGCTGTCAAATGTTTTTTTCAGAAACTTGAAACGAAGACGTGAGACGCTTCACACCGGGACGTGTGCATGGACAGAATAGCCGTGTCGGAGCGTTGATGCACATAAATATTCTTCACACAAGGATCTCAGAGTCACCAGGGTGATCTTGTCGGAGTGTCAACGGATTTGTTTCGCACAGGGACGTGCGAATTGTCAGAATGGCCGTGTCGGAGCGTGTTAAAGCTAAGATTGTCTTTGATTGGAGACGTCAAATAGTTTTACTATTTGGACTTGTTCGATGCCAGTAATGACAGATGTGATAGAAAAATAAGGGTTGTCATGGAGACTGGGGTATTATTTGCTTGGATTGGGAAATGACGGGATTATAAAATCTCAGGATAAATACGGGAGTTGGTAAACGTGGTGATTATATGCTCTTTGGTTGGTGATACGTGGCATCGAACTTGTCACGTTTCTGATCGTTCAGCGTTTGAGCTATTCGATAATATTGTAATAAATATCCTAATGGAGCCTTCGTTATGTATATATATTAATAATTGAAACTGGCCGTTAGTGAGGCTAACGGCCAGTTTCAATGACCTATCTATCTATAACTATTTATTAAAAACGTCATTCAATCATTTGCTGGTTTTTCACGATACAAAAGAGATGTTCAAGAAATGTATGAGGCCTGGGCCAGCCCTACGTACAGTATATCTAAATATAGCTACATAATATAGTAACCGTTTCCTATTATTTATTTTGTTTAATTTCACTTCGTTTCCATGTACATTTAAATTAACTTCGTCAAGGAGAGCAACACAAAGTAAAATAAAACATGGCGGATCAGATCAGAATTAACTAAATAATGTCATTTCGTCAATGACATGACTTTTGACAAAGAAAGACGTATGGCATTCAAGACGACATCTCTTCGTAAAACTGTCTACTACGTCAAAAGTCAAGTCAAAACAACTGTCATGGCCGCCCTAAAAATAGTGTTCTCGCAATAAAAAACTCTTCAAATAATCATTTTTGTACCCTTCTTCAAATAATTTTTTTCGTATTTTTATGATATTCCCATATTTTTTTCCTATTTACCTATGTAGTGTACATAGAACTGGCCCAAAATCAAACATCTCTTTTGACGTTTCTAACAAATGGTTATAAATAATATAAGATAGGTTATTGAAACCGACCGTTAATCGCTCTTGTGACGTCACAGTAGGCACGCTTAGTTTCTATACAGACGATGAGACTTGCATTATCTAGTCAATAGATGTATGTGCTTACCCATAGATATTCGACAAGCCACAGGATTTTAAAGAACATAAAACTGACAAAAAAGAACTTTAAATTTTTTGATTATTAGTTCAAGGGCATCTGATCCTGCGCCTTAATTATTTCAATAATATATAAAAAAATCAGGACTTAATATACATATTACTACGGGGTGGAGAATTTAAACCACTGAGGTTTAAATTCTCCACCCCGTTAATAAACATATTATCAAACTCAAACTCATTTTTTTTATTTCCATGTAGGTTATAATATAATGCTATATATAAGGTTAGGTAAAATCAATTACGAATACTTCGGGCACGTGATCTACTCCTTGTGTAAAGACGTTTAAGCAAAAAAAAAAAAAAAATTAAACCCGTGTAAAAAAAATACAAACTAAAATTATTAAATTAAAATATTGCAAGAAATTAATTACTTTGCATAAAGCATCCGCGCGCGACAAGGACAGCAAATGTAGCACGACAGAGACAGCGATACATATTGCATACACGAGGAAAGGTCATTCGAGTTCATATCCGAACAGCTGTTCGCGCGTGGTCGATATAATGCAATAAGATGTAATTTCCTGCAACATAATTTAATTTTGTATAAAAAAAATCCACGAGTTTCAAATTTTTTTTTGCCTAAACGTCTTTACACAAGCAGTATATGACGTACCCAAAGTTTCCGTAATTGATTTTACCAAACCTTATATTGTAATAACCACTACGCGGTCATACCTCGTTCTTCTATCTCTACTTTGAACACTATGCTCTGTTTGTCGGCACACGGAGCTGCAGTTTGTCCTTCGCTGTCCTCAAGATATTCTTCTTTGAGTGGTTCGACTTCAAATTTTATTAAAGATTTTTCATCTTTGTCATTACTTGAATATTCTAGAATATCATCTCGGCTGATGTCTGCAAAAGCAAGCGATTTAAATAAGTAATAAAAATCCATTTGTATTCCTTATGCACAATATGTCAAAAAAGCAAAAATGATCACAGTAGAATGATTTGAAACTGATTGATTGTACTGTTGGTTCTTGGTGGAAATTCGTGTTCATAATAATATCACACAACTTTTTAACACCTGATGATGAGTTAATCAAAACCGGTCATGTCTATACATCAATTATGGTTAAAAATTAGTGTCCGACCGAAAGTTCGGTTTCGGTTGCGGCCGAGTTTCGGCCAAAAATCAAGTTTCGGCGGCAGTTTCGGTTTCGGCCAAAAGTGGCCGAAACTTTTGCCGAAACCGAAACTGATTTCGGAAGTTTTCGTGCACACTCGCCTAACTTCGTTTCTTGCGGCAACGCTTTGACAACGCAACTGAATTTGAAAACATAATTAAAATATAATTAAATATTAATTATATTTTAATTATGTTTTCAAGTTCATTTAATATTACATTAAATAAATGATCTCACCAAAAATATTTTCATGTATAGTGATGCCAATACAATATAACTCGCACTGTCAAAAAGATATTAGATCTCATGTGAAACCAAGCTTCTGACTCTACCAAACTTCTAACTCTACACGCCATAATTCTACAAGCCTAACTCCACAAACTCTACACCTTTGTCAAAATATGTGGCCTGGCCATTTCGATACATTCGCTTAGGCGTAAGGTGAAAAATTTACGGACTGTTTTTCTGTTATACTATTCTTGTACGAACGAAATGGCCAAGCCACATAATTTGACTAAAGTATAGAGTTTGTAGAGTTAGGCTTGTAGAGTTAAGGCGTGTAGAGTTAGAAGTTAGGTAGAGTCAGAAGCTTGGTTTCACATGAGATCTAATATCTTTTTGACAGTGCGAGTTATATTGTATCGTCTTGGCATCACTTTACATGAAAATGTTTTTGGTAAGATGTCACTTCTTTTTGAAAGACAATTTTCAGACCTCTAGAGTAAACATTTAGGTAAGTCTCTTACAAATTTTCATACCCTAGTTTAAGGGGTTGGAGGATAAAAGTTCCAAGATTGTCAATCTTTATATTGGTTATGTGCTAAAACTAGCTTACATACCAAATTTCAGCTTTCTATGACATCCGAAAGTACCCTATAATTTTGTTGATCATCAGTGAGTCAGTGACGAAATCAGGGATATCACTAAAACCTAAATTATTAGACCTTTATAATCAAAACTTTACATGTTTCATTAGTCCGCTACTGGGAACATATCCTGAAAATTTTGTGTATCTGGTATAATCTAATCCCAAGTTATGAGGGTTCAAAATATCGACGAAAAGCTTCGAGAAAAAGTAGTCTGGTAGTGCCCTTGCGCTTCGCTTAGCTCGTCTTGACGGGGCACTACCGTGCTCCCAGATTACAACAAAATTAATATACCGTGTTTCCATTTCATGTCCTAATTAATGCAGAGTAATGGATAAAATGCACCAAATTTCAGTATTTTAAGAAATTTTCTACTTGACCACGTGAGTTTCGGTTTCGGTTTCGGCAGAAACTGAAGCCACGGCCGAATGTTCGGTTTCGGTTTCGGTTTCGGCCGGAAAACCAGTTTCGGTCGGACTCTATTAAAAATAAAGTGGAAAGGTGTGTAAAAAAGTTGTGTGATATTACTATTATAGTAGAATGTTTAACAGCCTCCGTGGTCTAGTGGTTAGAGCATTGGCTCTCGACTCGGAGGTCGTGGGTTCGATTCCCGCATTGGAACAACAAAAAATGTTGTTTTCAAGTTTGGTTAGGACAATGCAGGCTGATCACCTGATTGTCTGACAAGAAAAATTATCCATGCGTCGGATGGGCATGTAAAAAGTTGGACCTGCGCCTCATCTCTCGTCAGTCGTGTCGGTTATCCGTCCCACTGGATTACGGGAGTAAAGGAAGAGAGAGTGCTCTTGTATACTGCGCACACACTTGGGCACTATAATATTACTCCTGCGTAACTGGCCTGGTTTCAATGAAACCGGCTACCGTCACCGAGATCGGTGTGGGGAGTTATTAGTAGAATGTTTGCCCTCCTGTGTCTGAGAAAAGAACTGAAACCTTGGTTAGGTTAAGGTTATTAATAGGTAAATTTATGTATAACCTACCATCATCAACTCCTGGTCCAGCCTTTATATCAAACTCCTGTTTGATATCATTTAAAGAATTGTGTATTGTGGAAATTAATTTTGTCTTGGAGTTTGATAGTTCTAACAAAGATACGACAGCTCCAAAGTCAGCGTTGATCTAAGAACAATAACACATATAATAATTAATAATAGAGTTTGTTCGAGAGGTGAAAATCTATACTAATATTATAAATGTGAAAGTGTGTCTGTCTGTTACCTCTTGATATCAATTTTGATGAAATTTGATACATACATACTTCGAGTCCTGGGAAAGGACATAGGATACTATTTATCCCGAAAAAGTACAGTGTTCCCGAGGAATACTATAATAACGCGAGTGGAGCCGCAGGCAACAGCTAGTTTTTACATATTGATACAAATTATTGGGTCACATCACCAGGAGCAAATGTGGAAAAAGAACTATTAGAAGACAACATTTAGGATTATTTTTAGTATTTGCGTTTTTTAATAAAATTTCACACTGTTGACTGTACATAAATAATTAAAATTAGGAATCCGCATCCACTAAAGCATCGTTTCTCAACCTTTTTTATGTTGCGACCCACGAAAAAGCCAAAAAGTTAAGTAAAAAGTCTTGCGACCCCGTCACTTTTTTTCGATGATTTATTCGAAAAACGAATCTTTATTCTTTCGTACCCATATGTAGCTTGTATTTATTAGTTTTGAACAGACTGCGAGGCCCTTTAAAAAAAAAACTCGACCCTCCCCGCACTGGTTGAGAAACGATGCTCTAAAGTTCTGCATTCATTTGATGCGTAATGGTGATGATGGGAATATCTAATAGCTTCACATCTTGATACAATATGAAGAACAGTGGCGAAGGGTTCCTATAACTCCATTCCTATCGGCTTCCCTTGTCACTTACCTTTTGCAAACCTTCATACAAATCCCTACCTATTATAAAGGCTCTGGCTTCCCTATGAAGGACAAGCAGCCTTTGCCACCACTGATGAAGAAGGAAGTATCACAGAAATCATTGTCTCATTGTGAGTTAAAAATTCCAATAAAGTTTCAAATATACCATACAAATGTTGATCTAAAAATCCAATAGAATACTGCAAGCTTGAAGCAACTAAATAGCTTCTAACAATTTAATATTATTATTTACTAGATGTTGCACGCGACTTCGTGCTTGCAAAAGGAAATCCCGCAGTAACTGTACATTTTGCCGCGATAAAAAGTAGCCTATGTCCTTCCCCGTGGTCTAATCTATATCTGTACAAAATTTCATCAAAATCGGTCCAGTAGTTTCGGAGCCTTTTCAATGCAAACAAACATTTCCTCTTTATTATATTAGTATAGATAATGCTATGTAGTAGTGCCATTGCACTACACCCTGACTGACAAGCACCTAATTACTAGCCGGCATTGAATAGTCTTTACCAAATGTGTAATTTTTCAACTTAAGTACCTTTTTCTCACAGAGATCATCAATGAGACCTCGTGTCTGTACGGCCAACCGCTGCAGCCGGTGACACTGTCGGAGTCTCGTGTGGCAAATGTAACACATCCAGCACTCATTGCCTCTAATCTATTGATAAAGACATGAAACATACTTAATTAAGCTTTAGTCATTCATGTTACTTGAGTTAAATAATAGTTTTTAATAGGTGAGTTCCCCTACTTAACTGTATGACTGAGTCTTGTATCCTATCACCTGTGAAAACTCTGATGTAATATTTAGTTACCACCCAATAAATTAATTACAGCAATCTTTAAAAATTATGTAATATACACAATTTTGATGTTAACAAGTTATTTTATAATGTTGACTTGGGCTTTATGCAGATTTATGTTCTCTGACAAACAACTGGACTGAATTTTTAGGTGACATTGAAAGATGAATAGGATAACTAAATGCTCATTCTAAAAATCAAGTGCAACAAAAAAGATAATAAGTAATAGGATAGGGTTCGTCCATTAATCACGTGATGCCTAAAGGGGGAGGTTCCGAAAAAAATCACCCAGTATCACAAGGGGAGGAGGAGGGGTCTAAAAAGTTGTTAAAAACATCACGTGATTAATGGACGGCCCCATATATAATTGGCATCTATTCTATTAACTAATATCTATTTAGGTTCCGTACACAAGGAACCCTTGTAGTTTTTTTAATAATACATAAGTAGGTATAGCATAATTTGCGAAAATATAAAATGTATCTCTACATTACACAACGGCTGTCGGATTTTTTTACGCACCTACCTTTAAGTCTGCAAGCTTCTCATAAACATACTGCAAATCTGTTTTATAAACATTAATAGTTCTTTTATTTACTGATAAGCATAAAAAGCAAAAAGCTTTCTTCAACATTTTGTAAACACTTTTCTGATGAAAAAAACTAACCTATTTTACACATAGATCTTCCTCTACTTCTTTTTAACGCTTAACAACTACAATGGCGAAATGACATTATCGGACGCGTCCGTAATTCGCGTCACGCGCGTTAATTTAAAAACACAGTACCTGCCCCTAGTTAAGTAGTGTAATATTTTCAGCTTAAAACATCATTCCGTACGAGAAACAAAAAAACATTTGACTCAATCTCTTTTAGATTGGACATACATCGAGTCTGAAAATCTTATGAAAGTAGACAATTAACACAACACACTAGTCACAAACTAACACATTCTTATTTACATTACACATATATAAACACACATACACATACGCACGCATGCTCCCACACATACACACACACACGCACACATGCACGTACATAGTACATACGCACTGCACACCAAATTACTGTCACACAGTATTTAATTAATACTAATTTCACAATTTAATAACTATTTTCTAATTTTAATAGTAACGAGAACTACTGTTTAAGTTTGTTATAATTTTAATCCCCTAACTTCCCCCATAGGACAGGCTTCGCCTAGTTTGGGGGACAGAAAAGATAATGTTTGTAAAGTTTCTTGAAAATAAATGATTTATTTATTTATTTATTTATATGTTAGTTATTCCGTAATATTAATACACTAAGCGCATTAAAATTTGCAAAATTATTACCAAGCTTTTAAATGCGTTATTCTTTATTACCTACAATAAATTAATATTGATGGCTATTAGTACCGGTGCTGGATTTGCTGGATGTGTCGTGAACTGTATGACCCGCATAGATGTAAGTATAATATTAAAAATGACCCGTCAATATACAAATTTTTGAAAAGTGATTTTTTATTAGCGTTTATATGAAATTCACATGTGCTCAACAATAATGACTAGGTACGGGCTTCGCAATTTGTTTGCGTACCTGTCTGCAATATTCTTATATCGACCCTTCTGGGTAGAAACGTCGTAAAAGCCAAATGGCCATTTTACAGTACGGCCAAAAAACAAAAATCGTAATTTTGGTTCACGCATATTTTTTTATTCTTTGAAATTATAATAAACCACTATAGCTCATTAAGCTTAGATTTCCGAGTAGTTTACTAAATAGAAACTCAAAATATTCTACATTCAATAGTTTCAGAGATCGCATGGCTTTTACTACAAAAAATTTAGTTGTAAATGGCTTTTACAACATTTTTTTTGCTTCGCGACTATAACCATTTCTTCATTTAGTTGTATAAGACTTTATACATCGTTTTAAAGAAGGTATTTTTGAATTAAAAGACAATTGTAATAATAAGAAAGTGTAATTTTGTGTATTAAATGTGACAAACATTATTGACAAATATCAAATATGATATATTTAGTAACAATTAAAATAATGCAACAAACATAAAATTAACAACAAAACTAGAAACAAAAAAAAAAAACAAAAAATTAGTATTAATAAAAAGAAGACTTACCTACTTACCTACAAATAAAAACTATAAATAGAAAAACTTCCCCAGGTCGTCCCCATCTGGCAGAGTACCTAGCAAACTGATAGCATTGCCTCGTTGAATAGCAATGGCTATCCGTTGTGCCAGGTAGTTCCCGGCTCTGGGGTCTCTGGTGGCTTCAGTAAGCTTTTTGGAGATTTCTGTAAAAAAGCTTATACTTATACTTATACTTATATACTTATACTCAATATCAAATTATTTTATAGTTTTTCATTATTTTAACGTAAAATTGTACTTTTACGACAAACTTTAATAAAATAATCAAAATAATATCAACGTAACCTCTAAATTATGCAAAACTAGGTAAGTATTTAACAATAATGGCTTTAGAAAATCAGTTCTTCGTATTGTTAGTCTAGGTAATAAGTCTTTTGGTGGAAAACTTCCTTGAAACATTTTCTCAACTTACACATTAAACAATCTTAGATTCTAAAACTAAAAAAACATGAAAGTTATTAAAGATATCTTCGGAAATAACAGGAAATTGTATACAAACTTAACAGCAAAAAAAAACCAACATAGGTAATTTGTTATTCAGTCAACTCACTTATCACTGCAGTAAAGTTATCAAAATAAAATCAACACAATCTCTTAACTGTGCAAAAATAGTAAGCATTTTATAATAATAACATTATCTTAATAAAATCAGTTCTTCGTAATGTATTCGTAATGTATACGATATAAATCTTTTTGAGGAAAACTGCTCAGGTACATTTTGCTCAACTTATACGAAACAATCTTAGCTTCTTAAACTAAAGTAAACATTAAAGTTATTTTCATCTTTGGAATAATAGTGAATGGCACATAATAATACTATGCTTACAGTACAATAAAAAACGTAGTTTTATACTTTATCTAAAACAATAAGAAACAACATAATAAAATTTAGTCAGCATTCAGTCACGTCGTCATCATCATCTTCTTCGTCAGTCTCAATTAATGTGTTAGGTATTTTTATTAGCACTGTGCGGCATCTCTAAATAATCTCTGTGGAACGGTCTAGGAATCGTTCCATCTGTACATAATTTTTTCAAATCTTTATACTTTTGTGCTGAAATAGGAAGTTTATCTTTATAATATTGTTGCAAGTTTATGTCATAAAGTTCTCGTAAATAATCTGCATCTTGTGTTTGACGGATTTGACGTTCATCTTCTTTCTTGCCTTTTCCTTATCTGTAATCTTTCCTTCTCCTTTGTTTACTGTTTTTTTCAAATAGTGTAATTTTCTCGCTTACTGCAGCTTCTTTCATTGAATATTTTATTTCCATGTTGTTTAGGTTCTTTTTCTTGAAGGTAGCTGTGCGAATGCTCTTGAATTTTATGTTTCTTTACATTTCTTTTGTGAAAGTTTTAGCCGTTAAGTCGTCCCAGTTGATAAAATCTGTATGTTCTATTACATTGACTTTATACGGCTTAGGTTTCTTCCTTGCAGTCTGAAAGGAGGAAGGCCACTCAGTAGGACTCCATACGATGATTTTTTTTACTTCCGATTCAATTGTAGCGTGAACAGAATCGGCAGGCATGTAAGTATGGCCTGGGAGTAGATAATTTATTTGGATTACTCGCAGATTATCATTTTCAATAAAAAGTAATTCAATACGGATAAAACGACTCTATTTTTGTTTTGGCATGTACACGAATCACAGTACAAAATCACTGTTTCAATTCCTTGACGGTCCAATTCTTTGAGATAGAAATACAAACAAGTAGCTATCTCGTTGCTACCTCTCTTTCCATCACACTCGCCCCATGTATAGCAGTAGACATTCTGCGTTCCACTTTCATACACTGTAAAATTAAATACGGCGTACTTTCTTGCATAGTATAATAACATGCTCTCACCATACGGAGTATTAAGAACTTTTTGTAGATCAAAACTGTTGAACACAGTTTTAGCCTCTTTCAAAGTTTGGTGAGCTTTGAATCTTTTATATGACACCTCTTTTTCTTCTTTGAGTTCTTTCAGTATTTTTTTTCTCTTCCTCTGTCATTTTCTTGAACGAATTTTCAGCTTTTGTACACAAAACGCATTTGTCTTTTTTTAGTCGCAATAAAAAAATTGCTGTAGAAGCCCTATTATTAAAAGTTATGGATTTAACGACGTAAATGACATTGTTCATTTTTATATTTTGAAGTCGAGAAAATGTTGTAAAAGCCATATTTGTTGGTGATGTGTATTTTACTACAAAATGTTTGACAGTATTATTTTCAAGTACTGTATTATATTATGTAGTATTAACCACGAAATTAAAAAATATGTCGCTTACTACACATATTTCAAAAATTAATTGAAAAAATTGCGCATTACAACATTTTCAAACAAGAAAACTGGGGTTATAATGAGTTGAAAAATGCTGTAAAAGACATTTTTTGCGAATTTGAACATTTCGAATATACAGATCGATAGAGCTCGCGATTCTGAGTAAGGAACCGTTAAAAACTCGTTTTGGCCACAATGGCTTTTACGACGTTTCTACCCAGAGGGGTCGATATACATACTACAGATATATCTTATAGGTGTAAAAAGGGTGTAAATACGAGCCCCGATGCAAAATAGTTCGTCTAGTATGGAAAGTAGTGCAAAGCGTAAAATATACCTAGAATATAAATATTAGTAAAATAATTAAGAATGTTTCTGGAATATTTAATTAAAAGTAAATCACAATTTGAAGAACATTTTAAAGTATATTTTAAAGTTTGATAGATCATGCTAAAAACTCTTTAGGAAAATTATTTTGAACTAAATCGGACAGTAACTTTTGAAATAATATAAAAAAAAACACATAATTTTACGCGTTTAAAGTTACGGAACCCTCCTTAGGCATGTCCTGACATGCTCTTGGTTAGGTTTATTTAGATACGTACCACACGTACGTAGGTACATTTTATATTATTACTTTTTATGATATTTACACAGATTAAAAAGTAGTGGTGGCCCCAAATTCATTCAGGCCCCAATCCAAAGTATCGGCAACATCCGGAAAAATGTACGGTTCCTGCGGCATAGACGAAAACATTCAGCAGGATATTCTTGTTACTCAATATCAAATGTCGAATTTCCCTTTATTTCATTGCATGTAATATTATAGCTTATAATAATTAATGACCTTACTTCTAATTATAATTAAGTACATATTACTATCAGCACATAATATCAGGATATCCTACTACTATTGTTATAAATATTATGTATAAATGTGAAAGTTTATGAGGACGGATGGACGGAGGAAGATGTTTGTGACACTTTCACGCTCATAGGACTGAACCGATAAAAATTATTTTAGTATTATTGGTATATTAAATATTAATACATGATTGGCCTTCGAGATGCCCCGTTTTTTGAGAACCGGTCTATTTGATTATACGCATATGATACCGCCCCCGCGCGTAAAAGAGGCTAAAGGACAGCCGTAAGGCTGAGCCTCCTTACTGTCAACTGTCAAGGATGAGAGCAGGAGGTGCGATGAGGAGAGCTTTATAGTGGTGGAGAGAAGAAAGAAGAAGCCCGCCGTCCGCAACCACCGCAGCACCGCACCTAGCGAACCCGAGCAGCATCTGCGGTGCGAAGTACGCGCCACACCACTGTACGTGTCCCGCCTGCACTGGTCTACGAAGGTCGAGGACGTCGTGGACTACATCCGAAAGAAGACGTCTTTCACCTTGAGGGTCGAGCGTCTGAAGTCTCGCCACAAGGTCAACTTCAGTTCCTTTGTGGTGAGAGTACCGACGCATCTTCTACCGACCTTCGAGGCGGAGGAGTTCTGGCCGACGGACGTAGTCTACCGGAGGATTCGGGGAAGGCTCCCCAACGAAGCGCGCATCACATCGCCGAAAAAAGACAATACGTGATAAACTGTAGTTTATCACAGTGTGCGCTGATTGGTTCGCCACAATAGCATCGGTACGTCAAAAATTGTAGCGCAGCCAGTGGCAGAAAAGAGAACTAAGATCTGGGTCTATTATTGTGTACGTGAATACTAAGGAAAAACCTATACCGTTCGGACTCCTGGTATCTATACTCCGTGTCCATAACATTATGTAATAGGGTCGCTGCCATAGACGTATTAAATTAAAACTGGTAACTGCTCATTCGTGCCGACTACCGAAGCATTTCCGTTTGACTATTGCGTTAGACAAATGCGATGTTTTTCTAAGTCGTAGGTCGCTAAAATAGAATATTGGTCATACACCTAGGTACTTCACCGCATGACATAGCATGATATTATAAGGTAGGTAGGTACTCGGTACCATACGCTTACTTAGAATGTTTTATTGTTTTAAAAAAATGTGTCATAGTAATACTAATTTTATTATTGCTTAGAATTGTAACCACAAGGGAAAACCAAGGTAGCCTGCCGCCTGCGGTATAGAATAATAGGTCATCAGCAGTTTTAAAATTAGAAATCTATGTCTATGGACGGTTCCACATCACGTCAATCTGGTCCTGTACTAAGTGTTCGAAGAACTTGTATCACAGGTACTAGACAACGGAAATATCCATTCTAATATTATAATGAGGGAAGATTTGTTTGTTTGTATTGAATAGGCTCCGAAACTACAGGGCCTCTTGTCTTGTCAAAATGCATTCGATAATTTCGACGGCGAACTTACATCGCGAATCCCATACATTTTTGATTTAGAAGTTCACCGTTATCGAATTAATAAATGTATCTTGATGAAAGGCTCTGGACCGATTTCAATGAAATTCGGCACACATGTAAAGTAGACCATGGGGTAGGAAACAGGAGGCTTTTTATCGCGGAAAAATGTACGGTTCCCCCGGGATTACCTTTTACGCGTCCGAAGTCGTGTGCAACAACAAGTATTTAATACTTTCATAGGTATGTCAGGATTAATAAAATGACGTAGATATCTTTATACAACAATTTATTCTTCGACTCATAAAATATAAATATAAAACTATTCAAACGTTACTAAGTTTTTTTTACAATGCTTCTCTCTCCGCAATTATTGTTCAAGTGAAAAATAAACCATTGAATAGAACAAATGAATATGTTACTTTCGTTTAAAAATCTAACCGGCCAGCACAATCAGTTAATATAAAAAGTTTACTTATAAATAATGGCAAAATATAAAGTAAAAGTAGCCGAATAATATAATCAATAACGAAAGGATTTATTGATTTTAATAATAATTTATTCACATTTAAAAACATCATGACAGGTACGTCTAGTGCATGATATTTCATTCCTAATTATTTTTTTAATTTATAATTTTTTTATTGTTTTTAATTTAATTCCTATCCAAGACCCAGGAACACAGAAAACTTTTTGTACCTTCGACGGGACTCGAACCTGTGACCCTGTGTGTTAATCCAAAGCCTCCCACGCTACTGCCACACCAAATTTGATCAAAATCCGTTCGTTAGTTTTTACTTGGATGAGTGTCATCCATCCATCCATCCTCACACACTTTCACTTGCTATCCTACTAATATTATAAATGTGAAACTTTGTAAGGATGGATGGACAGATGTATGGACGAATAGATGGATGTTTGTTACTATTTCACGCAAAAACTACTGAGCGGATTTCGATGAAATTTGGTATGGTAGTAGTTTAGGCCCTGGATTAAAACATAGGCTACCTCGCCTTTTAACCCCAAAAAATACAAGTGTTCCCGTGGGACACTTTATTTACGCGAGCGGAGCCGCGGACAATAGCTACTTTACAATACCAGCAGGATATATAATATGTTACCGTAAAATTGTAAAAACCGTTAGATTGTAATATTACTAGAGATATTACTCGTATAAAATGTCGACAGATTGTCAAATAAAAGTTTATTCTTACAATTTTACACGTAATTTTTCGTTATATTGTAATATTTACCGTGCCGATTGGTTAAACGGCAAGTGCCCCCGCCGCCATATTTGTTTGCTTTTTGTTAATAATAATTATAACGAAAAATAATGCGTACAATAATTGTAAGGAGAAATTTTTATTTGATACACCGGTCAACAAAAAAAAATATTTTTTTTTGCGTATGGGTTTTACTTGATTTATTCTGAATATTTAAGCAAATATTTATAAAAAAGTGCGATTACAAATCGAAAATATTTGCTTTTTAAGAAGTTATAGCGATTTGACCATTTATGATTTTTGCTTCTAGTTTAAGTCGGTCTTTGCACTCTATTGCTGGCGAAAGAGAGGTATGGTATGGGGGTTGTCTTTCTTACATCCCTCCTTGTGTACGACGGTATGAGCTTGCATATTATAAAGAAATAACGCGTTTAATATATTTTTTCGCTGTATTATCTTGTACAAAATGGCTTCGAGAAGTTAAAAAGAAGACGGTGACTCGTTTTGCTATTTTTGTGGTGGATTTATTAAAGTGAGAGAAAAAAAGTGATATTTAACTACATATTTAAAGATTTGCGAGGCATAACAAGCTTACTTCCATCTACCTGTTACAAATCAAGACCAAAAATGGGCTTATGAAATAAATGTATGAATAAAATAACGAGATGATTAAAATTTTTTTCATCTTCGGTTATAGGATATCTCTAAAGAGATAAATGTTCCATTCTCGTTTTGATAAGTTTAAAGATAATATGGGAGCTTATTGGAAGAACAACGGGGAAGGATTCCATCGAGATATAGTTGGAATTTGAGAGACGTTCCCAATGCCAGTATTCATAGGGACCGTCCATTAATCACGTGATGTTTTTAACAACATTTTAGACCCCTCCCCTCCCCCCTGGTGATACTTGGTGAGGTTTTATAATACCCCCCCCCCCCACCTAAGATCACGTGTATTTTTTTTTACATAGTAAGCAGGTGATGTTTAAGAAAAATTTTAACTTAAAAAACAATTTAATCGAATAATTTAAGCAATTTAAAACTATACGAGTCATTTGTCTTGTAAGTATTTAAACAACACTACGAATCTACAACCGATAATAATTTTGGTATGCATAGACTAGATTCGAAAATTAATACACGTGATGTCTCCTTATACCCCCTCACCCCCTTGGTGATACTTGGTGATTTTTTTTCGTACCCCCCCTCCCCCTTTAGGCATCACGTGATTAATGGACGACCCCATACTGAAAGCATGTTGAGGATTGAGGGACTATATTTGGTGGTTAATAAGATAACTTCTACTGAACATGACAGGAAAAGCAAAACTGTTAATTTTTTGACACTTTAACACTATTTTAAAACTAATTTTGTAAGATTTTAATATCATAAAATTGATGCTCAGTATCTTTTAATAAATCACCTCTATGTAAATTTTTCATGTATTTTCATTGATTTGATTTTTTTCATTTTTTACACTTTAAAGCAAATACAGAACAATTTTTTGTTCTTATTATTATTTCTAGGTATAAAAGCAATAAAAATAATGTATGTATAACCCGTGCGCAAAAATGCTGTTGACTATTGTAATCTGTCAACATTTTATAATATCTCTAGTAACATTACAATCTAACGGTTTTTACAATTTTACGGTGACAAATATGTATATATAATTGGTCCAGAATATTTTTTGACTAGCCTTTGCCCGTGGCTCCGCCCGCGTAAATACATTATCCCGCGGGAACACTACTTTTTCGGGATAAAAAATATCTTATGTCCTTTCCCGGGACCCAAAGTATGTCCATACCAAATTTCATAAAAATCAGCTGTTAAAGCGTGAAGAGGTAACAGACAGACAGACATACACACTTTCGCATTTATAATATTAGTATAGATGTGATAAGTACATAACACATCTATACTAATATTATAATATGGCTGTGTATGTGTCTGTCTGTCTGTCTGTCTATTAAC
The DNA here is from genome assembly GCA_905404095.1 of Glaucopsyche alexis. Taxonomy (NCBI): domain Eukaryota; kingdom Metazoa; phylum Arthropoda; class Insecta; order Lepidoptera; family Lycaenidae; genus Glaucopsyche; species Glaucopsyche alexis. Next base: position 3,312,332 of record FR990063.1, on the reverse strand, counting down.
CACTCTTACGGAACCCACAGAGTAATGAACAAAAAGGTCCAATTGTTGCAGTCTCTAATTTATAGAAAACACCTATATTTCGCCAAGATAGAGCAATTTGATCTCTATTGTTACGCGTTTGGGTTCAGTTTTTTCTGACTCAGTTGTCAAGCTTTTCTCGTAGACAAAGCAATTAGAACTTTATGTCTAGTTGTTTAGGTTCAGTTTTATCTAACTCTGCTGCAAGCTTTAAGCTCTATTTGTTTGTATGTGTGCGTTCGGCGAATTTATACGCGTCAGTGTGAATAGGGATGGACATCGGTTTATCGATATTTTATATTTAATACTACCTGATGCCCGCAACTTCGTTTGAATAGCACTAGGTAACGGAAACGGAACCTTATTTGTTTAAGCGGAACCCTAAAATAAAAATACCCTATGTTATACCTTATAATCTCAACTGTTTGCCAGTGAAAGTCCCGTGAAAATCGTCCCAGCTGTTTCAGAAATTAGCCGGAACAAACAGACAAACAGCTGACAGGCAGACGGACTTAAAATAAAAAATATATTTTTTATTTATATTTTCATGTGCATTCAGTAAAAAGCTGTTAATTTGAAATTACAAACAGACACTTTTATTTATCTGTAAAGTAGATGTATAGATTTAATTTTTTTTGGTTAATATCAGCTTATACTTAGTTTTTATTTAAGAATGTAATTTATTTCTCATTTCAGCTTTACATTTATGTGTAGATATACAGAAAACGTAACGACAAAATGTAAGTACATATTTTATTGTAAAGTTTTAGGTTATTATTTTATTGTTATAGCATATATACAACAAAAGAAGTAATTAGTAGTAGGTATGTTTAATGATTAAATATATAATATTAAATTTTTACAAAATATGATTTTTAACTTTAATGTTTGAAATTGTTGGAATATTCTATAGTTAGTTATTAGTGCATGATTCTACTATTCTTGATGTAATGTTGTTTGATAAACTTTAAATAGTATTATTATACACGCTCAAATTATTACAAATTTTATGACGAAAACATACTACTCAACTCATTATTGACTATCAAAAATATTAATTAGGTAATATAATTTTGACAATAGAAATAATAAAGAAAAGCTAAAGTAAAACTAGAACATGGCAACTGTTAATGATTTCAAAATAAATACATAAATAATTCCTTATCAATTCATGAGGCATGACTATGCAATTAGTTTTACTACATCACGTAACAATCACGTAATAAATACTTTTTATTGCAGATATTTTTTACGTCAACAAAATATTGAAATTTTGAAAAAGAATAAAAAGTTATAAGTTTCATTTAATATAGGAATACCGACTTAAAATACTAATATTGTAATCTTTACTAATATTATAAACTAGCTGTTGGCTGCGGCTCCACCTGCGTAAATCCAGTATCCCACCACCCACGGGAACACAGAACTTTTTCGGGATAAAAACTGGCCGTTTGGTAAAAATAAAATAAATTATGGATACTTCGAGTATATGATCTACTGCTTATATAAAGACGTAGTTAAGTATAAGCAGAAAAAATATTGTCATACACGAATTTTTTTTTCTTTATATGGGTGAGTTTGCGTTTTGCAGAGAGTCACTAATACATGAGATGATTTTTTGGTTTGAATATGACAGTTATTTTTCTGCCTAAAATAAGCAGTAGGTCACGTGCCTGAAGTATCCGTTATTGATTTTCGGAGACCTTATACATATTATATAGCCGTATATTATACTACTAATCCTACTAATATTATAAATCTGAAAGTTTGTGAGGATGGATGTATGGATGTTTGTTACTCTTTCACGCAAAAACTACTGAACCGCTCTCGATGAAATTTGGTAAGGTAGTTTAAACTCTAGATTAAAACATAGGATACTTCTTATCCAAAAATAGTACGGTGTTCCCGAGGGGTACTGTATCTACGTGGGCGGAGCCGCGGGCAAGAGCTAGTGCGACTATATACATAAAAACATACTACATAATAATATTATGTACCTACTTAGTATGTTATAACCCAGAGCTCAAGCTACTTCCATACCAAATTTCATCAAAATCTGTTCAGTAGTTTTTGCGTGAAAGAGTAACAAACATCCTTCCCCCTATTCTTACAAACTTTCAGATGTGAAAGTTTGTGAAGATCTGAAGATGGATCATCGATGTATAGATGGATGGATGTTAGTTACTCTTTCCCGCAAAAACTACTGAACGGATTTTGATGAAATTTGGTATTGTAGTAGTTTAGGCTCTGGATTAAAATATAGGCTACTTTTTAAGCCGCAAAAATACATTACTTCCGCGGGATACGCAATAGTATTTTTACGCGGGCGGAGCCGCGGGAAACAGCTACTAGTAGTACATAAATATCGAAAAAAACAATAAACTTATTCCATTATTTAGGATTTATTATAATATTAACCTTTGTCTATAACGTTTAATATACTCTACATTTATCGATATACCGACATTTCCCCTCACTAAATGCACACAGTAACGTAATGTAAGCTATGCGCTCAGAAATAAGCGGCGAACATTCGAAACTCAAAAGTATTCTCAGTAGATTTGTAATCGCGACAGAGACCACGCGTCCACGCTCGGTACGTGAAGTTCTTTCGAATGTGTTCCATTTTTATTTTATTTTTTTTTCTTCTAAAAGAATCTTGCTATATTTTAGTGTTGTGAATATATCGATGTGTGTGATATTTTTATTTGTTTCAAATGCGAATATATGCGTAACTGGTAAGATTGCAATGCGGCGCAAACCGAAATATATTAAGATAAGTTACTGGCGTATTTTATAGGTGTACGAGCCATGAAGAGGCTGTATTTTCAGCTTTATGACTTGGTGTTATATATTAAACTTTATAGATACTTTTAATGTTAAGGATTTATTATACAACTATAAAAGAGATTAAGTTATTTCTATGTAGAGCAAAAAAAAAAACTCATTTTTGAGATTTATTTTTTATACCTTGTCGTAGATATTACGATTTAGACTATTTTAATAAACATTGGATAATCACATTTTTTTTACGTTTTTTAAAAGTTATTAGATTATATCGTGCGTACTTTATTACGATTACGGTGCAAAGTTTTTTTAAAGGAAAAATAAGTAAATTTTTGACGGATAAATATATTTTTTAAACATATTAAAATAATTATAAGTACCTATTCAAAATGTGTATGTGTTACAAAATGTAAATGTGGGTTAATATAATATTATGACCTACAGAATTGAGGCACTAAAAGATAAGCGCATAGATACATAGAGATATATGATATCTAATAGATATGATTAGATATAGGGGGAAAAATTTTGCTGATTTTTTTTTGTAGAGAATTGCCTATTTATGGAACTGAAGTAGCAGAAATTGATTTTGTAAATGAGATGTTTTAACTAAATACTTTAGCTAAATAATATTAAGATGATAAGAAAATATTTTAAGCATTGTTTCTGCAATTTAAATTTAACATAATTTTCGGGCATAGTTTTGGATGGTGTAATGTTTTTGATTAATGTTTTATGCGTATACGAGATTAAATCACTATAATCTACGTATTGTATTAAAAAACGGATAATGGTCCTTCGACAAGATTAAAAAAGTAAGTGTTCACAACTTTAGGATGAATAAAAAAAAGATTTTCTTAACATTAACCAGGACAGGAAAAATCCACGGTCTTACTAAAGACCAGTGTAAAATGTGTCTCGCCAAGTGGGTATCGAAGGCCAATAGCTATGTACCTACTTTACTTAACTAACTTTTAGGTTTGCCGCTGTGTATAACACCGGCAAACCTAAAAGTTGGTTAAGTAAAGTACAGTTAAATTAAAAATCCCTCTTTTTTCGAAGTCGGTTAAATTAAGCTTTTATTTAATAATATAAGGCTGATGATGATTCTAGAACTGGAATCTGGATCATGAACATTGTACACAAGTAAACAATCTAAGCAATTGTTATTCTGAATGGTTAATGCATTTCTCGAGTAAATACCGATAGTAAGAACTAGTTAAAAGAAATAATTATGTAAGAAGAAGTGCACATAACAAATATTGTTTTTGAGAATAAATAAAAAAAACAGTATAAAGAAAAAAAAACGTGCTTTAAAAACGGTGAAAAAATTTACGCGATTTAATAAAGATTAAGACTTTTTTTTAAAGTTACAAAAAAACAAGGACGTTTTGGGAATCAATTTTAAAGATTCGTCTATCGAGAAATCAAGCTTTTGCCCACAGCGCCGCCCGCGTAAATGCAGTATCCCACAGGAACACTATACTTTTTCGGGATAAAGAGTAGCCTACGTGTAAATCCAGACCTAAAACTAATACCATACCAAATCTCATCGAAATGCGTTCAGCAGTTTGCGTGAAATTTATCCATACATTCTTATAAACTTTCACATTTATAACCTAGAAGTAGAGCTATTTTTAACGACAGCTAAAAAGTGACGATACTCCCAATTAAATTCAATTGTTAGTAATTTTATAACGTAATGGTTTCTCATCTTCAAAGAAAAAATACCGCATAGACTCACAAAAAATTTGATCGGTAATGTGTCTACATTTTTTGTGAGGCATATTCTTTTTATTATTATAATAAAGGGTGGCGCTTGGCAATTTATTATATTCATTTAGTAAACTACAAGTATTAGGTTACATTAGCTTTACTTAGAATTATGATAGTAGTATTTTTAAAGGCCTCTTATAAATAACGATTTTGAAATTGAATAGGTACATAGTTTTGTTGGAAAATTGATTTTTTTAACAAGTTTAGTTTTTATTAATTAATTTTTTATACTTCAAAATTAAAAAAATAAAAACAAGAAATTAAAATCAACGATTTACAATTTTTGAAAATAGAACATTAAAACTTTTTTTTATATCAAGCGGATAGTTCAAATGCAAAATAGTCGTGCTGTATATTTAAACATCAAATATGACTTGGCGCGGGAAAAATTATGCAAATGCGATGATAATTTGATGCTAATACGCAATTGTGTTTTACGCATATTGCTTATTAGCCTTGGCATTCAATTATGGAATCAGGAATAACAATAGTTTATTGACATAATAACGGCGCCAATTTTAAATATCTAATAAATTTTTGTTAAATAATTTTGACTTATAATTTTCTAATAAAAATTAAAGGTTTTTTTTAATAAATAAGAATTTGAGATTGTAGAAATAATGTTATGAATTAATAGCTTTTTATGTTAAGCCAATTTTAAATAATATTTGAAATAAAAAACTGCCTTAAAATAAAAATAAAAGTATATTCCGGTTTTCCGGTTTTTTTATTTTATAAATAAAAAAACCGGAATCTGGAAAACCGGAATATACTTTATTTTTATTTTAAGGCAGTTTTTTTACTGACAAAAATCGTAAATTCTTCGTCATGTGGCCATGAACTGATGACCTTTTGGAATATTGACGTACCTTGACCAGTACCAGATGCGTTTTCATACGTACCACCCACGAAGAAAACACAAAGAATAAAAATACACATTCACACTATGGTAATATACACTTCAATGCATCTCTTTCTTTTTATATCCATCTCATTTCTTTGTGGATGATTAGGCAGTTCTATACATACGAGTATAATTTGAATCGTATCGTATTATATATTATATTCAATTACGTTAATAGGGTTGTGTTAATCGTATATCGATAAAATTGATACGAAAGTTAAAAGTTCGATAAGTGGATTTTTGTCTCACTGATTAATTTTAAAATAAATATAATATTAACGAAATAAAATACACTAAAATCTGATTATGTTACTATGTATAAATTTTATTGCACGAAAAAAATTTATAAACGTTCCAATATAAACATCGAAATTTCGGTCACTGTCATGAACGTTTGTCGACATTACCGAAGTGACACGGATGACGGATCGTTGTTATATTATTTATGATAAAATACAGGCAAACGAGCAGACACCTGATGCTAATTAGTAAGTAATTACTGCCAAAGGACATTGGGCACATGCAAAAATCCTACAATTAGTTCGCCTCTGATGTTATCACTGCGACGATACTCACCGAAACGTTATTTAACGCCGATCTTCTATGAGGCTTTGCTATCACTTTTGCATTCGTGAGAAAATATGACTTTCCTAAGATAAAATGCGAATGCGTATGAGAAGGTCAAAATTATAAAGGTATAAAAGTGTCGCATTTTTGTCATGCCGTCAATGTATTTACGACATGTCTAATGTCGTATATTTATTATCATGTCGCCAATTCATCGATAAATCCAATCACAATATGCGCATCACTAGTAACCCTACAAAAATTCAAGGTCCTTTTTTACCAGTGATTTATTTTAACACCTTTATCCTCTTTGTTTTGGACCCCTCATGTTTGCTAAATGTCTATTTATTTTCAAGGTTAGGGGGTAATTTTTATCCCACGACGGTCGTCAGCTGTGAAATTTGATGATTATGAAATATTATAATCAGTTTCATGGTTAGGGTTACGCGGAAGCGCGTGAAACCTGTTTATCACGTAACCGTACTTTTTGCGGGGTCAAAAATATACTATTATTCAGGACATAATTATTATAAACCATCTGTATTTTCATTAAAATCTGTTAAGCCAACTTTCATATTCGAAAAAAAAAACCAGCAAAAAAACGACTATCATGTAACATACGTACGACTACGATTATTTAGGAATCGTTTTTCGTGCACCGTCTCACGTCTGTCATTCCCGTTGAAAAGAAAAAACGATGATTGCCGAGGGACATTAGCAATTTGTTTTTACTGTATACATTGTACACGATACATGTGTTTACATATTATGTTATGTTGCTGCAATACTTCAATTGATAAACGTAATATAATATTGTGATAATGATGACTCCATAGTTGGTATTAGATTACAACGTACAGTCTGGGAAATGTACAAATACTAGACACATAACAAAATAATAGAGGTGTAAAAGTAACGAAAAAAGCGAACCCGTATGTATTCGTTACTATAACAATAATACTCGTTACTATAGTATCGTTACTTCTGATATTTCATAACATGCTATTAGAGGGTTCGATCCCGGTAAATTTTTCTAATCCCGGGACTTCAGGATTATTTACAGTTAATCTCGGGATCCCGGGATAGTCCCGGGGTTAATATTAGCTTAATGGAAAGTGTTAACAGAAAGACATCAAAATCAATATTTTATTTATCTTTTAGTTTTGTAGGACATAGAATATTTAAGGTTCTTATTTTTTTCACTATATTTAATTTTAAAAAAATGAATTCGTGTGTAACGTTTCGTTACTCGGTACGTGGCGCACCCGTTACTCAGTACCGAATACATGCGGCTTGCTACATCTCTACAAAATAACGCTGTTACATGCAATATACATTGACCTATATTATTAGCTTTTGACCGCGGCTCCGCCCGTGTAAATCTACACTAATATTATAAAGAGGAAAACTTTGTTTGTATGTTTGTTTGTTTGTAATGAATAGGCTCAAAAAGTACTGGACCGATTTCAAAAATTCTTTCACCATTCGAAAGCTACATTATCCACGAGTAACATAGGCTAAATTTTATTTTGGAAAAAAATAGGGTTCCGTAAGATATTTGGGTTTTTCGGACACAAGGTGTAAAAATCAACCAGAAAAGAACCATAAAATGTTTTAATTAATTGTAGATCTTATAAATATCTACAAAAAAGTCCGCGACACACTATACCTATCTATGTCGAGTAAGGCACAATAACCATTTTTTTATTTAGAAATCTTGATTTTTTTTTGGACTACATTTAAACGCGTTTATTTTACTCATGTTATTAATCCTTATCAAAATAAATTATTTCATCACTAAGTACAGTTTATATAGATAATATTTGGTCTTTGACAGTCTTATTAATAAAATTATTTACACCACGGATTAGCTAATCCAACATGGCTGTCTCTGTCAGATACTTTGGAACAGTCACTTGATAGACAAAGAGAGCGATTTGGATTTGCTTATCCATGGTGTAAATATTTTTATTAATAAGGGTGTGAATGATTAAAATTGGACGTTTGGTTTTGAAGTTATGGCGAAATTAAAATATTACGATTCCTGCTGCACGGCCCGTTGCGGAGTGGGCGTCACCAAGGCGGGGTGCGCGTGCGGGTTAATGTTTAGTTTAGTTTACTTTAGTTAAATAGTTTAGTTATTTTATAAACATCAAATTGATAATATCTTAAAATATAATACATTATAATATCTATACATCTATACAGTTAAATACAATTTAAGTGTCTGTTTGTAACTTCAAATTAACAGCTTTTTACATAATGAATCTGAAAGTATATTCGGTACTTACAATAAAATACATTTTTTTTAAATTTTTGTCTGTCCGTCTGTCTGTCTGTCAGTCGGTCTGTCTGTCTGTTTGTTCCGACTAATCTCTGAAACGGCTGGACCGATTTTCACGGGACTTTTACTAGCAGATAGCTGATGATATAGGGTCTAACATAGGGTACTTTTATTTTAGGGTTCCGTTTAAAAAAATAGGATTCCGCTTTCGTTAGTCATAAATAAAGTCGCGGGTAAATTTCAGCGATATCCCAAAGTATTGTTCAACGCGGACGAAGTCGCGGGCAAAAGCTAGTAGTAAATATAGTACAAGAGCACTTTACTTTAACGGGATAAAAAGTGGCCTATGTGTTTATTCGGAGCTTAAACTACTAGTTACTACAATACCAAATTTCATCGAAACCCGTTCAGTATGGGCGTGATAGAGTAACAAGCATCCATCCATACATCTTCACAAACTTTCTCATTTATAATAGTAGAAGGAACTGGGATAGTAGTATAGATGAGGCATGTCGAGGCAAAAAGTGTCTACACTTAAACTGCCCCACTTTTGGGTCCATTTGGGGCAGTAAAGATTTGACATTTTTTTCCGCAGTATAATCAGCAAGGAATATTTTGTAACTTGATAATCAGTCCGCATTTGACAAAATCTTCTGAAATCAAGATGGCGCAATTATCCTTCGATTTGAAACCATTGGGTTGTAACCTGTATGTAAGAATTGGTTTTATCTTTTACCCGATGATGATGATGATGATAAAATTTGTCCGTCATGGATCAAAACGGTACTTTAGGTCAGGTTTTTAGGTCCCAGTGCCTTAAAAGCAACACTAAATACCTGTTATACAGTCGTTGACAAAAGTGGTTGAAAATTAAAACTTTTTTAACCGACTTCAAAAAAGGAGGAAGTTTCTCAATTCGACGGTATTTGGCTTTTTTACGGATTTTGATGAGGTTTATTTTAGCTATTTTCATACCGTGGCGCTAACAGAGAGGCGTTATAAGTTTGACGTGTTATAAGTGTCCGTCTGTCTATATGTGTGTCCTAATGAACCGATTTAGATCTACCTAGTTTCTTTTTGTTTGAAAGCTGACGTGAGTGTTCTTAACTATTATTCATCATCATCAGCTCGATTACCGGTTGGCAATGACGGGAGATAGTCAGAATTTTTCATTTTGTTTATCTAGTTTTTGAGTGTCGTTTAATTTGTTTTTAAATGTGTGTTAATAAACTTATTTTTAGATCTAGTTTATTTTTGTTTGAAAGCTGACGTGAGTGTCCTTTACTATTATTCATCATCATCATCAGCTCGATTACCGGTTGGCAATGACGGGTGATAGTCAGAATTTTTCATTTTGTTTATCTAGTTTTTGAGTTTCGTTTAATTTGTTTTTAAATGTACCTAATGTTAAATTGTTTATTTACATAAGTACCTACTTATGTAAATAAACAATTTAACATTTTAAAATTATCGTATTATTAGGTAAATTGTCATTAAATCACAATTTCCTATTTTTTTTCTCCTATACCTAATTGTGATTAAGAATTAAAAAATAATATTTTAAAACGAACAAAAAATATCACTTTTTGCAACGAATGTACTGTTTATAAAACAATTTTATTGTAATGCTCAGTACAATCAGGTTTATTATGCCACTGATCGATGTACGAATTAAATTCGCAGCGACATGACTAAAACTAGGGCATATTGTAAGAAATTATAATTATTTTACTATTTCTGTCAATTAAAATGCAACTATTTTCTTAACGTCCCATTTTCCCGATAGAGGTTATGAATGTAGTGATGTTTCTACTATGATTTGACGATTTATCCCAAATGTAAATTGTAGTTTTCTGCTAGTATTTTTTATATTTAATATAATATGTAGATAAAGTATTGCCCGCGACTTCGTACGCGCATGAGGAAACCTCAACGAAACATAGGTACATTTCGCCGCAGTAAAAAGTAGCCTATGTCCTTCCCTGTGGTCTATTCTATATCTGTGCCAAATTTTGGTCTGGTAATTTCAGAGCCTATTCAATGCAAACATATAAATATTTCCTCTTTATTATATTAGTAAGATACAATAATGCTTGCATTGTATTTCACTTAGAGAGTTTGGGTACCAGAGGCCAAGTGGTTTAAGGCGGTGGGCGGTAACGCACTTGTAACTTCCCTTGTGTTGAGGAGATGGGCGGCATTCATCCGTATACGTCGCTTGTTTTAAAAATTGCTAAATGATGGCCTCGTGCGAGTTTGTTACGCTGGTTCTTCTCGGCGGGTTGAACCGGTTGTAGTTGTTTCTCTATTGACTTTCCGAAAAAAAGTTTCATACAGATTTTATTTCTTGTCATTTCATCTCATTACAATACGCCGCGTTTTTGTCACATTATCGATCACTGTCTTAAGCACATTGTTCCTAAATTGTTAAAAAGGCCATCCTCTTTTTGCTAGAATTCTTTTAAAACGAACCAGCAGGTGTATACTATAGGAAGTCCGGGTGTTTTTTATGTTATCTGGAGGCACGGTAGTGACCCCGCCAAGATTAACTTTATCTCCACGAGAGGCTATTGCGACCGGTAGCGGCGACTTTGATATTATGTAGCAGCGATGAGTCGCGGTAGCTGGTAGCCATCCCAATAAACACTTATTGGATATTCGATGAAGTAACATTGTTTGTAAAATCAATACAAATATTTATACGATAAGTATTGACATCATGGACGATAAGATATAATTACATTTCGTAATTTCTAATTGACACTTGACAGTAGCTCAAACTCTAGATCAGAGGTTTTCAAACTTATTTCGTCTAACGCCCACTTTGAAAATCAGTTATTTTGATGCGCCCCATTTTTTTTTTCATCTCAAAAACCTCAATCACATATTAGTCTCGCCTGGAGAGTATCTTTTGTCTATTCAAAATTAACCAATAAACAACATTGAACAATAGAAATACTACTCACATCAGCGCCCCCCTCCCCCAATTTTTCTGGGCCCCTTACCGCCCCCCTCTAGGCCTCCAGCGCCCACAAGGGGCGTTATCGTCCACTTTGGGAAACACTGCTCTAGATATTTTATTGTAAGTACCGAATATACTTTCATATACATTAAGTGAAAAGCTGTTAATTTGAAATTACAAACAGACACGTCAATTTTATTTATCTGTATAGTATAACTAGCTGTTGCCCGCGGCTCCACCTGCGTAATTACAGTATCCCTTGGGAACTGTTGTTTGTTCCTCTTTCACGCAAAAACTACCGAACTTTTTCGGATTTCGATGAAATTTGGTATGATATCAATTTAGGCTCTGGATTAACACATAGGCTACTTTTATCCCGAAAAAGTCTAGTGTGGGATGATACTGCATTTACGCAGGCGGAGCCGCGGGCAAAATCTCATGTATGATATCTCGATACTTGACACTTCTATTTTCATTTCTATTTTATTAGCACAGAGTTCTATTTTCAGTGGTCTGAATTTTCCCGAGCCTGCCAAATTCCGGATCATACAGTCTCAGCCTAAGTAATTAAAAATGTTGTATAAATTTCCAAGATGTCGGATATCTTATTATGACAATTTCAATTACATACATACCTACAATGGTTTCGTTGTGAAATAACTAGAGGTTAGTGGAACTTTGATAAGTCAGATTTATGTGTACTATTTACCTTATCTTAACTGTAATTGCCCGCTACTTGCGTCGGGAGCCAATAGCCATACATTTTACTGGTGTGGCGGACCAATCAGCGCACAGTCCTGAATCGCGCTATCGAAGTTTTCTAAGATCGGCGACATATATACGACATCTGAAAACCACTACAGTGGGCTTCGGCCTGACCGAGCATAGCACTTCGCTCGGTCGGAGATCTCCCTTTGGGGCTTACTATCACTATTCCCACACTGGCAAAGAGATTTTTACAAGATGGTGCCCGCGACTTCGTGCGCGCAAAAGGAAATCACGCTGGAATCGTACATTTTATCGAAATAAAAAGTAGCCTATGTCCTTCCTCGTGGTCTAGAGCTCCGTGGGCTAGTAGACCGTTAGAGAGAGTGCAGGTTCGATTCCCAGGTTGTGGCGTATGCCAATGAGACTTTTTCAGATCTCGAGTACCTACATTATACGGACGCTCTAACGGTGAAGGAAAACATCGTGAGGAAACCGCACATGGTTGGCCCCAGACGTATTGACCAGTCATTCCTCTGTACTAGGCTGACTATGTTGTGAGAATGCCGTATGTGCTTGGGCAACCATACGACATTTAAAAACCGACTGTCCCAGGCACTACAGTATTTCAAGAGTGGTTACTACGCTCGGAGAATACTGTATAAAAATCATCCAACAATGGATGAAAAGGCCAAGTTTTTTTATGTCCTTCCTCGTGGTCAACTCTATACCTGTGCCAAATTTTATCGGTCTAGTAGTTTCGGAGCTCATTCAATGCAAACAAACAAACAATGAAATTCCTCTTTGTAATATAATTAGTGTAGATTTAGGTACATTGACATTGACATTAACAATTGTTTGGGGTTAAAAAAAGAAATGTATGATCTCGTCTTGGCAATATTTTACAAGATTTTTTTGATTGGAAATTTGTATGAGATATTAGTTATTTCAGCTATGTTAATACAGCTATTTTCGTGTGTTTTGGCACGATCACATTATGACCTATATTAATTGAGTTACGAATTAGTATAAACCAAGGATAGTTATAACAAGGTTATGTAGTAACTCGTAACAAATACAGCTGTTACTGTTACTCCTGGGGCTTTAGTCAAGATGTATTCGATAATTTCGATGGCAAACTTCGAAATCTAAAATGTATGGGATTTGACATTAGTCGTAGATAAGACATGTCGCTTGTGATGACTTATGTCAAATCCCATACTTTCGAACTTCGCCATCGAAATCTTGACTAAAACCCTTGGATTTTCTCAAATCACCAGGCGCGGATCGAGGGGATGTGGGGGTTGACAAAGGGGCCATTTGAAATTTTCATTTTTTACTGGTGAATGTGTAAAAAAACTCACACGCTCCGCTCGCTCGTTGTTTATTTTATGACTAAGTATTTTTAAGTAAATATTTTTAATGGGGTTGCTATACGCTAGCTTTTCCCGCGGCTCTACTCGCGTAAAATAGTACCGGGTATCCCTCGGCAATACTGCACTTTTTCGGGATAAAAAATGTTGTACTATTGATAGTTAGGTACTGAAAGGATAATATTTTATAAGACTTTGCCCGTTAATTAATAAAAAAAATCTCGCTCGCTGTGTATTTTATGGTTAAGAATATATTTTGTATAAGTATTTTGAATTTTGATGTATGAAGATTATGAAACAGAATGATAATTCGATAAAATGCGTTAATCCGGAGCCTAAACTACTACGATACCAAATTTTATCAAAATTCGTTTAGTAGTTTTTGCGTGAGCGAGTGACAAACAATCATCCATCCATCCATAGCCCATACATCAACAATTTACTTCAGACACGGACTTAGGATTTAAGGATGAAATCATCGTTTTGGCAACCCTAGATCAACTAGCAATAAATAAATTTAGCAATCAGCCCTACCTAGCCACTCCTCCTATTGATTAGTGGAAATTGGGAGAAATAATTGGCTAAATTATTCGTGGGGCGCTTGGCGTTAACAGTACCTATCAATTTCATTTGTTATCGTCAATCGACTTGCCCAGAGACTAATGCTATCTACAGACACACGAATATGGTACGGAGCGTACAGCGAACCATATCCGGAGACCGAATTTGGTGTCGCTACACACGCACGGATTTGGTACGGTGCAGTGGACCGTGAAGCTCGACACTCATGTATTCGATTTTATGCTCTATTAAATTAGCACAGAGTTCTATTTACAGTGCTGTTTTTAAACGACGACGATGATTCCCGCAATTCATTGATAACGGGTAGTGATACCAACACTTTAAAAAATATTTCTCCCCAAATTTTACCCCTGATTACTTATACCATTGACAGGTCTAAGAGATAATAAGCTAGAAAGAAAGGTTATGTGTTTAACATAAAGACTTACGCGTGAATAACATAAAACTAACTTGTCTTAATCTGATTTCACTCCTAGTATATTTTCATATCCCTGGCTATATACACAGATTAAAATATTTTTTATTATTACATACAAATTGATTCATAAGGAGAAAACTCTAAACATTCTGTCCCCTAGTATACCCCCGTAGATATTTTCCCTAATTTTGGGGGGTACATCCATAAGTTGGCAACACTGATACCGTTGTACGGCCAAACCGCCGGACTGCTCTACACACGCACGAATTTGGTACGGAGCGGACCAGATCCGATGCGGACAACGGCGAACTCTTCGCCTTCTTCTTATGTTCGCCGGACTGCTCTACACACGCTCGGATCTGGTACGCTCTACGCTCCGTACCAAATTCGTGTGTCTGTAGACACCATAAGCGCCACGAATGCAGGGATGTTCTGAAATCTATACTAGTATAATAAAGATGAAAAGTTTGTTTGTTTGTTTGCATCGAATAGGCTCCGAAACTACTAGATCCATTTTGATGAAATTTGGCTTGGATATAGAGTAAACTACGGGGAAGGACATAGGCTACCTTTTACCGCGGAAAAGTGTACCTGCGGTTTCCTCGAGATTAACTTTTGCGCGCACGATGTCGCGGGCAACATCTCATTGAATATATAGAAATTTCACCCTTATGAAGGACATGACAAGTTTTTATCCCGGCAAAACGTGCGGTTCCCGTGTAATTTATGCGCGAATGAAGTGGCCAAGAGCATTATTCAAAACACAAAATCTGTTATACTTTTACTATCAATCTTTAAAGATATGAATAAGTGCCTATTAATATTATGAATTATGCCCGAAAGCCCATATTAACAATAATTAAGATAGTTGGGTCACGTACCATAGATAAGGCACACGCTAAAATATTGTCTCTATGGTTATACTGGAAAATAAATTAAGAAAAGTAAAAATCCTACCAGAATATTTCTCAAATACACTAGTGGGGCACTTGCGAGATGTTATTACTAGGTTCTGAGACGCATGTAAACAAAAAAAGGACGAGACGAAGTTTATGAACTTTTTCTCATTTATGTGAGATGTTCTTAGGGGCGCATCCTTACCTCGATTTTCTAAATAATTGAAATCAAACATCTGTCAAAATTACATTGCCTGTGGGAGAGGCATGCTTTGTTAATAAAGGATCTACCAGATAGATACCATGGTCTCAAAGAAAACACGTTATTTCGCCACACACGACTGTAAATGCATTAAACATTTGTAATGTTATCTCTAATAATGCAAAATGTTTCTAGGGGCGCATCTTTATTTTAAAATCATTGATGGCGACGCGTTACTTCGTTACACAGTAGACGCATCAAACATTTGTAATGTTTTCTCCATCGATCCAGGATACAAGTGAAGGATGTGGGGTTAAAAATAACCAATTTATTATCTTAGCCCTTCCTTCCGTTCTTTGATGTCGGGATTAGACGGGACACATTGAGATATTGTATACTAAAGAACAGGCGACTGACTGAGTACTGTATTATGAATTATCTATTTAAATAAAAGACACAAAAATCCCCCAAAGTGGGGCCATTTAAGTGGGGATACTTTTTGCCTCGACATACCTACCTCTTCTATAATATAATATAGATATGTCTATTATTTGTGCTAACAAAAAACAATCTATGCCAAGCCCTTAATATTCCAGTCGTCATTAAGCAAGTGACATTGAACTAACGAACCATATAGACCTTGTGTAAGCAAATTAGACTAGGTAAGTCTTTTGAACTTTATTGCCATGGTAATAAGGTCAAACACCGGATTCGTTGGCGACTAGACTGCACCTTCGAACGGCCCCAAGGGGGCACACGAGATGCAGACATTTCAACGCACAACACTGGTCTTATCCATAAGACAGCTTTTTTTTTACAATAATTATGTTAAGCAAATAACAAGTATATAAAAATATATGTAACTAGCTTTTGCCCGCGACTTCGTCCGCGTGGAACAATACTTTGGGATATCACTGAAATTTACCCGCGACTTTATTTATGACTAACGAAAGCGGAATCCTATTTTTTTAAACGGAACCCTAAAATAAAAGTAGCCTATGTTAGACCCTATAAAATCAGCTATCTGCTAGTGAAAGTCCCGTGAAAATCGGTCCAGCCGTTTCAGAGATTAGTCGGAACAAACAGACAGACAGACCGACTGACAGACAGACAGAAGAACAGACAAAAATTAAAAATAAATGTATTTTATTGTAAGTACCGAATATACTTTCAGATTCATTATGTAAAAAGCTGTTAATTTGAAGTTACAAACAGACACTTAAATTGTATTTAACTGTATAGATGTATAGATATTATAATGTAGGTATTATATTTTAAGATATTATCAATTTGATGTTTATAAAATAACTAAACTATTTAACTAAACTAAACTAAACTAAACATTAACCCGCACGCGCACCCCGCCTTGGTGACGCCCACTTCGCAACGGGCCGTGCAGCAGAAATCGTAATATTTTAATTTCGCCATAACTTCAAAACCAAACATCCAATTTTAATCATTCAAAGACCAAATATTATCTACATAAACTGTACTTAGTGATGAAATAATTTATTTTGATAAGGATTAATAGCATGAGTAAAATAAACGCGTTTAAATATAGTCCAAAAAAATTCAAGATTTCTAAATAAAAAAATGGTTGTTGTGCCTCACTCGACATAGATAGGTATAGCGTGTCGCGGACTTTTTTGTAGATATTTATAAGATGTACAATTAATTAGAACATTTTATGGTTCTATCTTTTATAGTTTAGGCAGCGTACGCAAAATAAGTAACTTTTCTGGTTGATTTTTTACACCTTGTGTCCGAAAAACCCAAATATCTTACGGAACCCTATTTTTTTTCAAAATAAAATTTAGCCTATGTTACTCGTGGATAATGTAGCTTTCGAATGGTGAAAGAATTTTTGAAATCGGTCCAGTACTTTTTGAGCCTATTCATTACAAACAAACAAACAAACATACAAACAAAGTTTTCCTCTTTATAATATTAGTGTAGATAATACGTATATATATATATATATACACACATACATAAATTTCATTCGATTCTATGTCTACTGCATCCTTGGTTGCATCACTAAAGAGATAATTATTACAGATGTAATAAAAAACAATGCCGGTATTTATTATGTCGTAATTATTTATCTTCTACAGATATATTACAGGTTATAACTTATAGTAGGTACATACGATGACGTACGGCTATAGATAATAGAGCATTTTAAAAATCGAACTATGTTACTCTGATTTATTGATTCCTTCTAACAGCCAGTTTTAAACGTAATTTATAACTGTTTAATAGTGTAATGTCTGTAATTGTAGGTACGTTTTAGAAGTTATTGGGAGTTTATTATTAATTAGACTAGGTGCGTTTATTTTTACTATTAGTTGCAAATTACTTGTTAATAATAAGTACCTATGTAGCAATAATGCATTGTCGCCAAATTCGCATTTGAAACAAGTACCTAACTACTATTTACTGTGAAACTTTGGAAATGGAACGCATGAATTTCGAATCATATAAACACGTATTTTTTTTAAAAATAAAATTAAGTATTTTAATTATTGCCAGTAGGTAGGTATGTATTAATTTTTTAATTTTATGTTTTTTTTTTCAGATAAAGTGCCTGAGTGATGTGCCTTGTGTGAAGTTTAGTGGATTTTAGTCAAAGTTTACTGATTGTGTTTATCCAAGTGTTACAAGATCAAAGATGGAGTTGAGGTTATGTTTGGCGTTGGCGCTGGCGTTCGGGTGCTTCGTTATATGTTCAGGTATTTAAACAATTATTTTCAAACGTACCTAATGAAACGTAAAAGCGACAGTAAAAGATACAATGTAAGGTTTGGTAAATTACGGATATTTTGGGCATATGATACTGTTTGAGTAAATTTATGCATTTAAGCAGAAAAATAATTTATACATTTCGAATAAAATATCTATATTACTTATACTAAATATAATTACATTGCGCTCTCTAAGGCGCTGAGGTCATTAACCTCACAGAAACAGCTGACTTTAAAGCGAAAGCAGTCTTTGCAGTAATATAAATTCAATCAGCTGTGTTACGTCAACCTCCGTAGGTCCGTAAAGAACGTTTTTTTGGATTTTTTTTAATTATTTTTCTGCCTAAACATCTTCTGCATTTAAACTGTAGATTGATTTTACCAAACCTTATATATCAAAGAACATACGAAAGAATTAACCATAGAAGAATCATGAGGACTTATCCTGCAAGTGATTTAAGGAACATTTTTGTAGGTTTTACTTCTGTCTTCTATTTTGTGTGAATGCATACGCGTTCAAGGTCTTTTTACTAAGTTGAAGTTCCAAAAAAAAATTCAAATGCTGTAAGTAGTAGGAACACTAGGAAAAAATTCAAATATTCGTTATTCCTTTTTCAACATTTTAATCTAGGCCAAAATCTAGATCTGGCCAAGCGTCATCGGCTACTTCAATGCAGGTCATACCAGTTTTAATAGTGTATCAAGGTCATAAGAAAACACTATTTGCACGCAATTTTGATACTTCGAACAAAGCCGTTTTTTATTTTATGTTATATTTTTTTAAAGTGAAAATGATTGTATGTTCGAAATTGCGCATTGCCTTTTTATACAAAATCGAGTCCCGTGGGACGGTTTGTTCAATGCAACGAAAATTATTTTACAAAATATATTCTACCGTTACTTTGATAAAGGCCATTTGAAAAGTGATACTTCAGCCAACAATAGCTGCAAGATAAGGTAAAATTTATGGCTTATTAAACTTGGCCACATGGCGCAGATAGGATGTTGCCCGCAACTTCGTCTGCGCACATTTATCCGGATATCGTACAGGAACCGTACCTACATTCTTACGTCATAAAAAGTAGCGTATGGTATTCCCTACGATGTAACCCATCCCTGTACTAAATATAAAAGAAAGAATAGACTTTAGATAAACCCTTTTTATTTCTTCTAAGTTACAACCTCGTCAACCTTTCTCGCCAAGTGCTCCAGAGAGAATCCCCCCTTGGTGCCTGCTACTCGCCAAGGTAGGCATCCCTTTGGCGGGAAAAATCCAGTACAGCGATTGGCCCCACAACTTCAGGTGATCCTAATGTCGTGATCCAACCGCCGAACAGCCCGCCATTTTTGCGCCAATCAGGCATTACAACACAGTGTTACTATTTAACAATTATATTGAACAGAAATATTTCGGCCTTAAAAATAGAATGTCGAACAAGTATTAATTTAATACAAAAATCATGCCATGATTACATTTATAACTAATTATTTTAGCAGAATTATAAATGAACCTAACATAAATATCATCAAAATCCGTTAATGCGTGATTTCGTCAAAACAGAGTTACTTATGCATTTATAGTAGCGAATATTAGTAAGTGCCTGTTTTACAATCGCATAATATTAATAAGTGTTAATAAGTGTCAAATAACTTATTTGCATGTTTTGCTTCTGTGGCTCGATATAAAGAAAGCAGCGACAAAACTTCCGAATAAGCTATTCGATGCTTATTACGCTAATGTGAAACACTGCCCCTTAGAATAGTAACGACTAGTAAAAATAAAAATACCGTTATCTACCATTTCCATTATCCTACAAAATGCCTATAAATCCTTTTATATTTTTATCTATGGTATTAATAGATTACAAACGCGCTGACGTGCCCTGTCATGGATGGCTGTCAACGTGACAGCCGACGTCAGTTTTTGTCCGCGTTCTAAAATTGATTTTAGTACCGTTAATTTATTACTGGGTGAACACAAAGTTATTTTGAATGTAATGAGTTTGGTTACCTCTTTTCTGATTTATTTTATGGTAATGAAAATTGAGAGATAATAAATAAGAACGTAATAGAGGCAAGAGGCATGATAATAAAAATATACATAGGAAACATTCGAAAACGGAATGCGAAAGTAGATATACTTACCTATACGTTGTAATTAAGTTGTAACAACAGAGTAGTAAATATTTATACTTTCGTACAGAGAAACAACTTTCATGGAACGATCCAAATAGCAGTTTGTCTGTAATGGAATCTTGCAAGTTAAATTTGACCCACTTTTCGGTTTCCGATTGAGCTGAAATTTTGCACGAATATGTAAATCGCATGACAATGCAATATTATGATAACGCGGAGCTGATCTGATGATGGAGCTAAAAGGTGGCCATAACTCCGTAATAAAACCACATAACTCCATCGAGTTTGGGCTCGTGTGATACGTCTTGATGAGTACTACTCCACAGTCCACAGTAATAAAAGCTTGTTTCTAAAAAAAATTAAATATATAATTGCATTTTCGGTCCATATTTATGTTGCCTTTCGGAACATATAAGAAGTTTGCTGATTTAAACAAAATATGCATGTTCCCTATTGTTTCTGTGCAGATAGATTGAGATTAGACTTAATCTTAATGAATCAGCGTAGGAGACGCGGATTCATTAAGAGCAATAAATCCAGCTTGAGACCTATTATACTAATGACTAAAAAGAAAAAGAAATGCGCAATCATTGATATAGCAGTTTAAGGACAGATGTTATGTTAGCCATAACATACTTATTATATCAAAGCTTTGGCAGAGATAGGTATAGTGCCTAAGAGAACGTACCATTTTTTTACCCCCTCCCCCCAACGGTGACCCTTTGTATTCCGTTTTATATAATAAACGTAGTGCGTGTCCTGTTTATGCCCCCCCCCCATAAACAGGACACGCACTACGTAAAATGGGCGAATATAATACCTCTCGCGGCTATGTGTGCGTGGCTAGATGTGTGTAGGGGTGCGCGGCAAGCGGGGCGTGAGTTTTCTCGAGCCAGAACTTTCGGCTTACGTGAACATGGCTGACACACACCGGTGCTCGAGCTGTCATTTGTAGAGTGTCGCCCTTTTGGGATTGGGTATGTGTTTTGGGTATATTTCCTTTGCAAGTATTGGGAGGATTTGAATTTAAAATTTCCAGATAAATTACAATAAGTACCTACTACCTATGTAATGTAAGTAGTCTAAAATCTACTTAAAATATAATCAATTATTTTAATTCATTATTATATAAGTATTTTGTCGTTCACCATTCAATTTTATAAAAAAAAAAAACAACTGTAAGCATTTTTGCCAATAAAAGAAGAACAAGCAAGTTTTGGAGCGTTTGAATTTAGAGCGAGACGTTTTCCGCATAGCGCATTTCGCAGTCACGATGGCCCTCCATCTCTTGATCTTATTATGACTAGATGCGACGACTTGAAATATTCTCTTCTATTTGCATTTAAATGTAGGTCAACAGATTTTTTATTATACTCAAGTTTATTTAATGGATTAAAAAGCTATCCCCATTAGTATTTGCCACTTTCGTGTCATCCATTTTTGAAATTGGAATGTCCAAGATTTTGATGCGCAAAAATATTTTTGGCAGCATACGCCATAGACAAAAATTCTAAATTCAAAGTTACTATTTTTATATTGCATCACTAAATCGTAGTCTTACACCCATACATTTCATTCCTTTCTTCGTTATCGTTTCAATGTTGTACTTTGTATAAGGCCCCTGTTATTTTAGGAATTAGCAGACGTATCGATCAATAGTCACACCCAGAGTTCAAACGCCTCTATTAATTAGGCGGCTGTTCGACATTTTTTATCTGTCATAGGCGCGCTAATTGGAAAAGCAAACGTTTGTTCGATACCAAAAAACTTGTATCCAGCTATAAAATTAAGCGTAAAAAATTAGAACCTCGAATTTTAAAATGTTTCACAATAGGGTTTAGATGCTATGTTAACTTAGGAACAAAAAAAAATCAAAAATCCGTTGTAATTTTGCGACGCTCCCCATTTCAAAATTCGTATATTTTGACATCTTGGTTAATTGGCTTCATTTTCAATAGCTGTCCGCATCTATAAAAGGGCGGTACGATTTGACTTTCTATTTGTAATGAATGGTGACAAGTGAATGATGAATGAATGAATGAAAGCCCTAACAATGGCGCGGTAAATACAATAATCGAATTTTAATGAGTTTATACAATCGCGTGTGTAATCGTAACGTGTTGAAAATATTTAGTGAATCTTTTATTTTGGGATTTATTTCAAAAACTAAATACATACTAAATATTTTTGAATCAATTTATTTTGGGAATTGGATTCTAATGAATTATTCGAATAATTGGAACAATTGTTATAATATGATAAGAAGTTACCTACTGAAGAAAGTTAATAGTTTTTCTTAATATCGTTAATTTATCTAAAATATCAGTCGACGCGCATTCTGTTATTAAAATATGGGACTAGGACTGCCAGACGACAAATGAAAGTTGAACCTGGGTTATTTGCAAACTTTTAACTTCGCAACTCTATACGACCATCAAAGTCAATTTGTCTAACCAAAATTTGACCAGTGGGTTTTGTTTGAAAGAGTAAAAAACATTTATTTCACATTTTATTTATCATGTTAGTACTAATTAATTAATAATCGACTTACTCATCGGGTATTTTTTTCTTAGGAATTAGAATGTTGCCGCCCTTAGATGTTCCGCTATTTCGCAGGTTCTACTGGTGTTTGCCAGAATCTATTTGCAGATCTTATAACTTAAAGAGCCCAAGGCAAATCCTTTTAGCGATTACATCTAAATCCCAATATAAATTCATATCGGATTGCGCAACATAATGGGAGCAATCACGGCAGATTTGAACACAATACTCATTCAACGCTAATCTGGCCAGTGACCGAATGATTTAACATTACATGCGCTCACGAGATTAATATTTTATACGAAAATCCGCTTAAACAGTGAGTAGTGACCGAATGGTTTATCAACATTCGTTTTATACGAGATGCGCTAATCCGATCGAACGGCGACCGAATGATTATCATATGTCAATCGAATCACAACTAAAAATATTCGTTATCTAGAATTCATATTACGATGTAAGTACAAATTTAAGTTTACCGAAATTTAACAATTTTCAATATACTTTTTACTACATGTTTAGATGCTTCGTTACGTTATCAGAAAATAATCTACTTACTATCAACATGATTACACAATTTTAGTCATTTATTAACATAATATTATAGTATAAAATTTGCATATAAATGTACGAGCAACCGGTTTAGCTGGTATAGGAACTCTGTTGCCAACGCCAAGTTATCTTCGAACAAAGTCACACCGAAAATGTATTTTATTAAATTTACGCATTTTGAAATTTCTTTTACTAATATCGCGTTTATTTTCATTCTTTTGTAAGATAAAGTCAAGAAAAAATTCTGTTTGCCGTCGTACATGCGAAACTTTTTTTATCGTCGCGACACAAAAAAACTGCACTGTAAATATAACTCTGCGCTAATGGGGCTGAAAATCGAAGGCTCGAATGACAAATGTCAGGTTTGACAACTCTACATGATTTTCAGCTCTATTGTACACAGTTCTATTTATTTACAGTGTTGACCACTAAACAACAACCACTAAAAATGCTCTTGGAAATATAGCCTTAAGGTTTCATTGTATATGAATGAATGAATCGTTAGCTGCTGACGACAGCTTTCGTCTAAAATTTACCTCACTATATTTGTTACATACAAACAAAATCATTTTATAAGAGTAGACAGTGAAATACTCAAGATAACAATACTTACTTAAGAATTCTTAACACTTCTTATCAGTCAGATTTTATCATACTAGTTACAATAAACTTATCAAAAAAAAATCTGTTATTTGATCAAAGTTGACAGTTCTGGGCCAATTTTTTAACAGACCCTTGCGAATTTGTGCGCTATCGGATTTTGACCCAGTATCTTTGCCTCAATTTCTATGTTAAAAAAATAATAACTGTCTATGGTCTAAAACGTTCGAAACGAAAGGAGTTTTGCCGGGAAAGTCAATCAGCAATGTTGTGTTTCTGTGTTATTTTTCTAAATTCGTGTTATTGCGGTTTTTAATGTGTAATATTGGTGGAATATTAACCATTAGTTATTCGTGACGTGCACTAATGTGGAGGAGTGATATAGCAACTACAAAATGCGTGCTAAATTGGGTTTCCCGCCAAAACTCCCTAGGAAGTTTCAGTAAAGCGTCTACCACTTTACTGAATCGACTGACTTGACTGATTGACTACCGTGACTATTTATTAGGACTTTGACTAGACTTTGGACTTGACTATTTAGAAATAAGACAAATAAGAAATACCTCAAAAATATAAGACTTGGCTTAAAGGTCTTGTTACCAGGCCATTAAATCTTATTAAAAAAAAAAAAAAATTCGAAACGAAAAATTCTCAATTTAAATATTTTCTAGATGTTAATAGCTCAGCTATAGCATTAACTATCTTTGTTTTACAGTGCATACCTAATGTACCTCGGCAGTTATCGTTTTTCTGTGGAAACGGGAGACAACAAAGGAAGGTAGGAAGGAAGAGACGACGATTCACGATTCTCTAAAGATATTAAGAACTTTGTTGTAATTCTTCCTTGATATACTTATATTAAATTCATTTCAAATCTTTCGAATACGTAATAAGCCAAGCCACACAGTATTGTTTGTAATTCTTTTGTTCACGGTCTAGGTGTGTTCAAGGTTAGGTTAGATTAGGTACGAATATGGTTATGTGCGAGGAATATTTAGTAGACTAACCTGACATACTTCAGAAACTGGCAGTGTGAAAGAAATGTTTACAGTTGAACCCGAAAGATGGGAATTACACAGATCCACCGATTTTAATATCTAATGTTTTTTTTTTGTTTAAAAACTGATATGGTCGAGTGTTCTTAACTATGATTCATATTTGCTTGCTGCTTGACAATTAAGGGGTAACTTAAATTTTTTACTTTGGTTTTTTCACTAAGGTTTCTTGCCTTTGATGAAAGTGATGATGATGATAAATAAATTACCTACCATAAGTTTCTGTTGACATTATCTCGAAGACAAAAGTACTTTTATCTTTTATCGCTTCATCATAGCTTTGTTTCTAGGTATCAAATGTTTCATAGACAAACAAGATTAGGGAAATTTTAGGAACAAGAAACTGACTCATTAATATTTACATAAATCTGTCTCATCTCATTATTCATACTTTATATTTTAGCAAAGATTTTATTAGGGTATATTACATAAAATTTTATATTATATTAGGGTATATTACATAGTTTCAAAGTACTACTTGATATAAATGAAAAAAAAAGAAATATACTTAATATACACTCCTGGGGCACTCCGCATAAAATAAACGTATTTTTTACCAATTTTTTGTTAATCGCAAAGTCATACTAGGTTCATTGACTTTACGTCTTTCATGCTGAGATTTAATGAATAAAGTTATCAGTGAGATACTTAGGTTACTCTAATAACAAATGAGCTTGTTTAATGCAGTCGAAAGCTTCGGTATGTTCTGGTTTAGAACCTGTTATATCATCATAATAAACTTATTAGTTATTAACTATCTTGTCATCCGTAACCGATCTGTGGTAATTGCTAGGAAATCATTGAGGTATTCTTTAGTCATTGTAGGAAATGGATCATCATAATTCTCATCATCAGCTCGAAAACGCGATACTTTAGTTCTCTACCTACATAATTAGTTTAAATAAAATACAAAAACATTCATCAGTATAATTATAAAATTAAACGCAATAATTTCGGAGATATTATTAGCAAATATTTATATAACCTGTAGGTATACTTCATACAACTACAGGAACGCACAGTGATGGGTGAAGTCAGACTGTGTGTGTGGAGCGTTTTCACGGTTTTTCAGTATACTGTTTCTTCTGAGAAGCTATTCATATCTGAGGTGTTACAAGACAGTGCGCTGGCGGTCTTTAAAACCCTGGGTCCTTGGGACCTTAGCGCTCGAAAACGTTATTTCATGCCGGTTTTCTACGGTGCATCTATTGAGCAATGTATGACCACCATTAATTCCTTAAATTCCCACCCTTTTCCGAAGCCCTTTTAATTTACTAACTTGTTTTTAATTTCCTTTATCTCCACCTTTTACTTACAGCTAATCTATATTACGTTACCGGCAAACGCGGAAGAGGCTGTTATCATTAACTACATCCAACTTCATAATAATGATAAGAGAACCACTACTACGAGAACTCGAACGCCTTGGGTGATATCGAGTTTGTGTAAGTTAATATAGCTTTATGAATTTAAGTTTTTGTATTGTGTTTGTTAGCCAATATGTTAGTTTATGTTATATTTATAAGGTAACTTTTTTAATTCCTTAAAAAATATAATATTCCTAAAATTATAAAAGGAAAAAATTGATAGGTAGATGTGTTGTACACATAAAGGGATAAGCGATTACTGACATAATATTTTGTCAACATGAGTTGGAGTACAATTTCACCTCTTCATGTTATTGTTTAGTGTGCAAAGATATTTAGATTGTCTTTTTTAAACAAAAAATTAAACCGACTTCCAAAGTAAAAATACACAAAAAAGTATGAAATAAAACTTACTTTCTAAATAATTCCCCTATTCAATTTGGCTAAAATTTTATAGGGGAATTCTCTATTTCTCTACTCAATCTTCTTAATTTTGAAGTCGCTAGATCCGGGGCTGAGCTTATGTAGTATGTATTAATTACTGTTTTGGTATTAATGGTTATTATTACAACCGGTTAAATTTAAAACTTAAAGACATAATATAATGAGTAATGACTTAATGTAATATGATGGCTATTTTGCTTAAAATTTTAAAAATGTATCAAAAGCTGTTCCGTTCTATAAAATAAAATAAATAATAAATAAAATATCTCGATATTTATCAAATAAATAAATTTGCACGTATTTTTTTATTATAATTGCTTTCGTCTTTTTTTTAGTTCGAGTTTGGCTAGTACGGATGCCGAATTGATGTCACAATTTTGTGGAGAGTTGCGACACAGATAGTGACTGTTTGTCCAGGACTTATCTCCGTGGTGTTTGCTTAACACACTAATGAGAAGAAAGCAAAGACTTTTCACCTCAAAAAAAAAAAATTTTTTTTGGGAAAATATTAGTTGCATTTTCACAGATGAATATATTTTATTATAGTAGTAGAGACATAGTAGGTTTGGCTGTCATTTAAATAAGTTCAATTACCTGAGATCCTTTATTAATAACCTAACCAAGAGCATGTCAAGGGTTCCGTAACCATCACCGCGTAATGGGTTTTTTCAAATTACTTTAAAAGTTACAGTCCGATTTCTAAATATTGAATGCAATCAGAAAATCTCATTTGGGGACTCTTGTGAAAAAGCATATGCCATAAGCTACAGGACTATGTAGCCTTGGTTATATTTTTAGAGTAGACTGCGAACAGAGGATGTTATTCTTCAAGTTATTTGAACAGTTGAAAATATGCTAAATATGCTTTTAATATTATAATTTATAAGTATGTAGGTACACACGTTTTTAAAATGGTTTAAAAAAGCATTCGCAAGAAATTCCAAGATAACTCACGTTATAGGTAGGTATATATTTGTTTACTTTTGTCCCGACTACGGCGAAGCCAAAAGGAAGGATAATGTATGTATGAATGTATGTATAAGTATGTTTTTTCCACCATTGCGTCTAAACTACTGAACCGATTTTAATAAATGCGGTGTCGATAGATTCGTAATAATATCCCGCGGGATATCATAGGCTGTATAATATTTTATTTCGATGCTGCATCTGAGAGACTTCATAATAACCATGTAGTCCGTTTTACGACCTACAACATCGCCACACGATTTTTAGATAAGTATTTAAAAAGATCTAAAAAGTACATGTTCATTCACTCACGGCTCGACCGCTCCCGAACTCCCGCTCGGTTTCATTCGTTTTTCGTGTGCGACATCGTCAACACGCATAATTAATTTTACAGTGATATAGTGTAATTAACAGTTTTGATCGCTGGATAATATGGGAAAAAGGAAGAATAAGGATGACAACGAACATATTCGTCGCAAAATAAGGCGATTGGAAAATAAACTCCGCCGCAACAAAGGAAAAGGTATCGAACTACCCACATATAATTTTTTTTCGAATATTCGTGTTTTTTCCTTTGTTCTCAGTTAAGGTGTAGTCTTTGTATGTTATAAAAACGACTATCTTAACGTGTTAATACGTGATATTACCCAGATAGTCCTTTATTTGTACCTTAACGTGGTAATACGTGATATTACCCTGGTTACAAAAATAAGTTCTTTCTTAACGTGATGGCACGTGATGCCATCCTGAAAGTAACTTCGTGCTTTTGTTTCTTCAGACCGAAACAGAAGATCTGAGTCATCAGCTTCCTCCTCGTGGGAAAGCCGCCTTGATTACGAGCGTTCACCTGATTTCAATAGGCGTGATGAAGGAATCGACGTTGTAGACGTCGATTACGTCGAGCCGCCCGCACTGGCGCCAACGTCGCCGCAGACCGCTTCACCGACATCAGTACCGGTTAGTCAACCAGATGTCCCTGTGTCGGTAGATTCCAATAAAGAAACTACCCCCACATTGCCACCTGAAATCTTAAATATTCTTGGAGAGGCAAATGAACCAGAAAAATCACTAGGTGGAGACATACCTACTGAACTCTCTGAACGTTGGAGTAAAATCCTTGTGGATGGCTTGGCAAACGACCAAAAGAAGTCTCTTGTGGCGAAAATACTTATACCAAATAACTTTTTACTAGTACAAGCGCCTAAACTTAACCAGGAGGTGGCCGCGGTTTTACAAGAAGCGGCAAAAAACCGGGACAAACGGTTAGAGTACGCTCAGAATCACCTAGGTCTAGGAATAGCTAGCCTCGCTAATCTAACAAAGGAACTCATTAAAGGAGATCTTCCGAAACTAGAAATAATTAAACACATTTCTGAAACAGCTCAGATTCTACTAGATTTACATTTTGAAGAATCAGTTAACAGAAAGAAGCTAATATTACCTTATTTAGATAAAAAATTTTGGAATACAATTCAAGGTGTAAAAAGGGACGCATACCTGTTCGGTGAAAGGCTTGGTGAGAATATAAAAAATACCAAGGATATAGAAAGATCCGGTCTTCAAATAAAGAAACCTTTAACTCAACAAGCTTTCTCGCAGCGCAAGCAGCAGGCAACTCCGGGAAACTCCCGAGTTCCTCCTCGTCAACAGTACGTGAGACCAGCGCCAGCAGCGCCGGCCCGCTCGTACGAGCCGCAGCCACCCACGTCGGCGAGGAGGACACTGCAGCACCAGCGCCGCGGCCGCCCCTACACGAGCACCAGAGCCAACAACGAGAGGAGACGTCGTTACTAGAGGTACCTCATGCAGGGCGCATTCAATTCTTTTTAAATAATTGGTTTTTAATTACTTCTGATAGTACTGTGCTGTCGTATGTTAAAGGATATGAAATACCTTTTTGTAAACCAACTTATCAACATATGGAACCAAATAATCCACCGTTTTCAGAACGCGAAATGTGCAAAGCTATAAGTAAACTTAAAAAATTAGGTGCTATTTCAATATGCAATGAAAATTTGCTTGGTCAATTTATCTCATCTATTTTTCTAACACCGAAAAGTAACGGTGGATTTAGGTTTATATTGAATTTAAAATTTCTTAATAAATTTGTTCATAATCAACATTTTAAAATGGAAGACATTCGCACCGCTACAAAATTAGTTTCTACAGGTGCCTTTATGGCCTCAATTGATCTCAAGGAAGCATACTTCTTAGTACCTATTTATACACCACATAAAAAATATTTGAGATTTAGATTTAATAATAATCTTTATGAATTTAACTGTCTTCCGTACGGTTTAAGTTCTGCTCCATTTGTATTTACAAAGCTCCTTAAGCCTCTTCTCACATGGCTAAGAAAGCAGGGTCATATAATAGTTGCATATCTCGACGACATACTATGTATTGGTAAAGATTATGCTACATGTAAAAATACTATTAATGTACTAAGAGTAAAACTTGAACAGCTAGGTTTTGTTGTCAACTTTGATAAAAGTAACATGGTGCCTTCACAAGTTTGTAAATTCCTTGGCTTTGTGATAGATACTAAGCTAATGCAGTTACAATTACCTTCTGAAAAACTTGTAAAAATTTCTAAATTAGCCAACGAAATCCGTAACAAAATTCAAATTAGTATACGTGATTTTGCGAAATTTATTGGCACTTTAACTTCAGCATGCCCAGGAGTAGCATACAGCTGGCCACGTACTAAATACTTTGAGAGAGAAAAGTTTTTAGCTTTGCAAAAATATAATAATAATTTTGATTCGATTATGTCACTAAAGCCTTATTTATACGATGATTTGAGTTGGTGGTGTGATATTGAATCCAAAGCTTTTAATAGTATAAATAGAAGTTTGTATGAGTTGGAAATCTTCACAGATTCTTCACTTACGGGCTGGGGAGCCTCGTGCAACGGGGTCATAGCTAGAGGTCATTGGTCAGCGGATGAGGCTCAGAATCATATTAATTACCTCGAATTATTAGCTGCATTTTTGGGTTTGAAATCGTTCTGTAAAGATTATTTTGATATAAATGTATTACTTAGAGTAGATAATACTACTGCTATATCTTATATAAATAGAATGGGAGGAATTCAATACCCCCACCTAAATGAAATCACCAGAGATATATGGCAGTGGTGCGAAAGACAACGTATTTACATTTTTGCTTCATATATTAAATCACGCGATAACACAGACGCTGACCAAGCTTCTAGGTACACTAATATCGATACGGAATGGGAATTAAACGAAAATTACTTTCAACAGATAATACTTGATTTCGGTCAACCTAATATAGATTTATTCGCTTCGCGTTTAAATAATAAATGTCGAAAATATGTTTCATGGAAACAAGACCCAGGTGCCTTTGAGATTGACGCTTTTACTATTTCATGGCACGATTACTTTTTCTACGCTTTCCCGCCATTTGCACTAATTCTTAAGAGCCTTAGAAAAATTGTTGAGGAGGAAGCGACCGGTATAGTGGTCGTCCCGTACTGGCCGTCACGGCCGTGGTACCCACTGTTTCGGTCGCTACTCAAATCTGACGTCATTTATTTTAAACCTAATAGAAATCTTCTACTATCCCCTTCCAGAAAGTGCCACCCGCTGTGGCCCAGTCTTACCCTGGCGTGTGCGGTATTGTGCGGCAAGCCTACTTGAAGCGCGGAATACCGAAGGAGTCCATTGAAATAATGTTAAAATCGTTATCGAAAGGTACAATTAATCAGTATAATGTAGGATTAAAACAATGGTTTAATTTTTGCCAAATTAATAATATCGATTTATACGATGGATCAGTAGCCGATATACTACGGTTTCTGACTGAAAAATTTAATGAGAATGCAAGCTATGGCACGTTAAATTGTTACAGGTCTAGTTTGTCTCTAATCATTGGCAAATCACGTTGCAATGATGATTGTGTATTAAGATTCTTTAAGGGAGTTTTTAGGAGTAAGCCTAGTTTTCCGAAATATTGTTCTATATGGAATCCTAATTTAGTCTTGGAATATTTGTCTAAATTTTATCCGTATGATTCAATCACAACAGAAATTTTATCAAAAAAGATGGTAACTCTCATGGCGTTGTCCACGGGACAACGGGTTCAGACGTTGTCACTAATTAGAATATCAGACGTCAATTCTGATGATTCGCGCATTGTTATTGCCATTAATGATTTAATTAAGACTTCAGCGCCAAATAGGCATAATCCAAGACTAATTATTCCGTTTTTTAAAGACAAGCCCTCTATTTGTCCTGCACTCGCTGTGCTATCATACTTAGAAAGAACTAGTGATTTCCGAAATCTTAAAAACACAGATAAATTAATTCTTACCTTCAAGAAGCCGGTCCACAGCGCGAGTTCCCAGACCATAAGCCGCTGGATTAAGCAAACTCTGAGCAGTAGCGGCGTGGACGTGAACGTATTCACGGCGCACAGCACGCGCCACGCCGCTACCTCCTCCGCCGGCAGGGCCGGCGTGTCATTAGATTTGATTAAGAAAACGGCAGGATGGTCAGGAAACTCGCTTTGTTTTGCGCGCTTTTATAATCAACCCCTAATTAATACAGAAAATGATAACGCTTTTGCTCAAGCTGTATTAGATAATAATTAAAAGATTGATTATGTAATATTATAATAATAATTAAATAATCTCAAATTGTAGTCATTACTTTCTTAGAAATGTTTCATTTACAATATATATTAAATACATAAAATATGTTATGATTGTAATGACTGTTTTATTCTGCAACAAACGCTGAACATCTACATGGTTATTATGAAGTCTCTCAGATGCAGCATCGAAATAAAATTTATGGTTAAACGAACTTACCTGAAGTGAAGTTCTACCAAAATTTTGTGAGATGCTGCATCTGAGAGACTTCACTCCCTCCCAAACCCTAGCACGCAGCAAGCAGGTGACGCATGCTGAGCAAGGACCCCAAGGTGCAGAATAAAAGCCTCGACTAATCCTCTAAATTGAATGAAACCGAGCGGGAGTTCGGGAGCGGTCGAGCCGTGAGTGAATGAACATGTACTTTTTAGATCTTTTTAAATACTTATCTAAAAATCGTGTGGCGATGTTGTAGGTCGTAAAACGGACTACATGGTTATTATGAAGTCTCTCAGATGCAGCATCTCACAAAATTTTGGTAGAACTTCACTTCAGGTAAGTTCGTTTAACCATAAATAATATGGTTCTTCTCGCCGCGCTAGTTTCCGAACCGGTGGTAGGCATCATTTAGACCGACGACGTTCAGAAAATGTATAAAAATACCAATTTTGAATAAATTTTTTTGACTGACTTTGTAATCGGGTTATAAATAATCAAAATATGAAGTATAACCTAACTACGCAAATTATGTGGCCTATGTTACAAGGGGAATCTATACTCACCTCATTCATTAATATTGGATCAGTAGTTTAGGCGCTACGTTGCATGGAACGCACTATACATAGAGTGTCAAAATCATACTGCTTCCCTTTGGCTTCGTCGTAGTCGGATAAAAATGGGCTGTGTCATTGACACGTTGTACCTACCTTCATGAAAAAGACCTCAAAATGGCAGCGTATCTAATGCACGTCATTAGATAAACGAGTAATTAAAGAAAAGAAATCCACAGATGACGTAAGGTAATCCGCAAGGAATTGGGTTATCCACTCATTACGTTGGTGAAAGAGTTTGTTTTGGCTTTCGTGTGTTTGAAGAAAGTATATTTAGATGTGCGTCATGTGGCCTTCGGGCTTCGCAATGTGCAAGTGTGCCATACAAGATGTAACTACAAAGGTAGGTACTATAAAACTACCAATTTACCGCTTGGCAAAAAAGAGTGTGACGCGGTGACAGTCATACTCTTTTTGCCAAGCTGTTTGTGTCACTTATTCCTCAGATTTGAAAACGTACCTACAGAGAAACAGCTTTCATAGAACGATACAAAGTAAATTTTGACGTCGCTGTCAACGGCCCCCGGACGATAGCTAACTATACGTCGTTATTTAATATGTGTGCGTATTCCCCGTGCAATAAAGAAATACTATGACAAATAAATTTGGTCCAACTTAATCCTTTTGTTTACGCTTAGATTAACATAAACTGTTCAGATTAAGTTTTCTGTAACATAACTACATAAAAAAAACAACGGGTTGCATTCCGGGTGTGCCGGCAGAAGTGAAAACAGCAGGCGTATATTTTCGCCGCGCGTGAAAAAGAGAGGGGGATATTACTTCCTCCGTCTTACAATTTTTGGTTAGGTCACGTGTCCTGATGCGAGTTTAACATTTTTTACCCACCCCAAAAGAGTGCACAACGCCGCTAAAGCAGTTTTCACTTCAAAAACTAACCCGATTACGTATCTAAATATTATATAGCCTATGTTACCCGGGCTATTATTACGAATCTATTGATACCTCATTCATTAAAATCGAACCAGTAGTTTAGGCGTTACGGTGGAATATAGACTGCCAAAATAATTCTTCCTTTTGGCTTCGCCGTTGTTGGGTTCTTGGGACCGTTATAAATCTCGTTCAAATATGGTATTTAATCTCAATACAGTAACGACACAGCTGCATAAGAAGTTAAAACAAACGTCAAAATGAGTAATCGTTAAAATATTATTTATGGCTCGTAACAAGGGCGGCGTTAAAAATTGACGTAACCTTGAATGCCACCGGTTAAAGACACGGTTTGTTTAAATTAATTAGTTACTTTTTAACCGACTTCCAAAAAAGGAGGCGGTTAAATTCGGCTGTATTTATATATTTTTAATTTTTTTTTATGTTCAACAATAACTCCGCCGCTGTTGACCAATTTTCAAATTTCCTGTTTTTGATGTAAAGGTGTAATCCGAAGTTGGTCCCTTTGTCTGACCTGATGATGGGATCCATGAGGAATTAAACTTTATATGAACACGTATAGTGATTATGACTTTTCTGAAGTAAGCCAAGCATATGCTACCAAAGAGTAAGATTTTGCACCAAGTTATACCTACCCTGGATTTAAAAGTACTGTACAGAACTCCTGACTTCTTATAGATACATGTTTTGGGATTTCGGAAACCCAGGACGTTGCTTTTAACTAGCCTCTAGTCAAGATGCATTCGATAATTTCGACGGAGAACTTCGAAACAAAAAGTGTATGGGATTTGACAAACGTCATCGTTATGTGACATGCCGCTTGCGATGCGTTATGTCAAATCTCATACATTTTGTTTTCGAAAACCGTCGAAATTATCGAATGCATCTTGACTAGTGTGCCTGGACACTGCAAAAACTAGGACGTGTCCTGGGAAAACAGGACGGTTGGCAAATGGCAACCCTAGTAGTTGTCTTTATGTTTACGTTTAGATTGAATCGGATCTGAACAGAGTATGTATGTATGTAGTAGGTATGTATATGTCACCGCAAAATGGTAAAAACCGTTAGATTGTAAAATAACTAACGAGATTGTAAAAATATGTCGAAAGATTAAAAACTTTATAACTATTTATAATCTAACGAAAAATAATGTGTTAAATTATAGGCAGCATATTCGCATCGGAAGTCTATCAACATTTTACAATTTCACGGTGACACAATATATAATATTATGTATGTATGTTTAGTAATCAACACATGCGGTTGCCATTGTTTATTCTCGTTCAGAGGGGAACATTTATTTACAATGGCTGTTGAGAGCGGATTTTATTGTTTTCTGGAATAAAACCGGGAAACGAGCAAACGGATAACCTGATGGTGAGCGATTACCGCCAGCCTTAACACCAGAGCCGAGGAGTCACAAGTGCATTCCGGCCTTGTCAACCTAACTTTAATTGGCTTCATATAATTGTTTTAAACAGTCACAGATTTTGTCGCGGTGCACTTTTCTTTTTCTGGCTTAAAGATACTGTTAGTATGTTTTGCGTGGATCGGAACACAAATAATTGAAGAATCTTCGGGTAGTTTGAACAACTTCAACAAATAGGACAACTGACACTTCAGTCCTCCCGTGACCACGGCTGCTGGAAAGTAGCCGAAACGTCTGGAAAAAAAATAGTGCACCGCGACCGGATAAATTCAGTCTAGACCGGATTTTAAGGATAGAGACCGGACTCCGCCCGGATTTCATTCGAGACCGGATTTTTAATAATGTCAATAAATAGTCAATTGTGAAATTTCTACAAAAAAAAAGATCTATCCCTCGCTATATACCTACTCGTAAATTATCTAAATTGAGTACTCAATCAATTACAAAAAAAAAAAACAATACTTTGTAATAGCCAATGCTGTCTCACTGACTATCAAAATTATCCACTTTCGTCTAATTTAATCTAATATTTGCAGTATGAAATGATTTTCAACAATGATCAATATTCGCGTAAACATAAAAAATCAATAGGCTACATATAACTCAGGTAAACACGTTTCGCGTCGGGTCTTCCGCAAGATCATAAAAATTTTGTCCATAAAATTTGTGTGCATATAAAGCCCAATCTTGCCTAGCACTGGTGAACAATATTCGCGTAAACATAAGAAATCAATATGCTTCATATAACTCAGTATAAGACAGTGGTATCTCCCCATAAAAGTTTGCCCATAATATTTGTGCGCATATAAAGCCCGATCTTGCCCAGCGCTGGGCCGCTGACTCATTCACGAAGCATGTCGTACGCGTGCGCTTGTGCATGTCACGTCAGACGGTCAGCAAAACAAGTGCTACTAATATTATAAACTGATCCGTTGCCCGCGACATCATGCGCGCAAAAGTTAATTTCGCAGAAACCGCACATTTTTCCGCGATACAAAGTGGCCTATGTCCTTTTCCATGGTCTACTCTACATGTGTGCTAAATTTCATAAAAATCGGTCCAGTAGTGTCGGAGCCTATTCAATGCAAACGAACAAACTTTTCCTCTTTATTATATTAGGATACATGTGAAAGTTTCAAACTCAAACTCAAAATTTTTATTTCCATGTAGGTTATAATATAACGCTTATAGAATTGTCCTACATGATGCCTACCACCGGTTCGGAAACTAGCCCGGCGAGAAGAACCGGCGTAAGAAACTCGCACGGGGCCACCTTTTAGCAAAAAGATGGGAAAATTGTTCTTTTCAAAAAATATTTTTACAATGTAAGTGTAACTTAATCTATATAACATTAGTTATAAGTACATAAAACATACTTAAGTACATAAAAGCAGCCTCGCATGGGGCCATCTTATTCCCAAGGTGTGCAATCGTTAATGAAATCACTGACTTTATAATAACCTTTAGCACACAAACGTTCTTTAACTACTTTTTTAAATTTATTAATAGACAAACTTTGAACGTTTTCTGGGATTCTATTGTATAGGCGTATACATTGACCTTTAAAAGATTTACTAACTTTACTTAGTCTGATCACCGGAATGTCTAATTTGTGTTTATTTCTAGTGTTCATGCAATGATTATTACTTTTCGTATTGAACATATTTAAATTTTTTCTAACATACAACACATTGTCTAAAATGTATTGAGAAGCGACGGTCAGAATTCCTATTTCTTTAAACTTTTCTCTCAGAGATTCAAAGCAGGACATTTTGTAAATAGAACGTATTGCTCGCTTCTGCAGCACAAATATTGTATTGATGTCGGCGGCATTTCCCCATAAAAGAATGCCGTAAGACATTCTACTGTGAAAATAACTAAAATAAACAAGTCGCGCCGTTTCTTCGTCAGAAATTTCCCTAATTTTTCTGACTGCATATGCTGCAGAACTGAGTCTATCTGCAAGATTCGCAACATGAGGACCCCACTGTAATTTACTATCTAGTGTTATACCTAAAAATACAGTGGTGTCCACTAAGTTCATTTTCTCGTCATTTAATAGTATATTGGTTTGAACTTGCCTAACATTGGGCAAAGTAAACTTTAAACATTTTGTTTTATTTGAATTTAAAAGTAAATTATTAACATTAAACCAATGTACTATTTTAGAGAGAGCACTATTTACCTCGTCATAATTTGACTGTTGTCGCTTCACATTAAAAATGAGTGAAGTGTCATCGGCAAAAAGTACTATCTCATTATCATTATCTTTAATTAGATAAGGTAAGTCATTTATATAGACGAGAAAAAGAAATGGGCCTAAAATGGATCCCTGTGGGACACCTAATTCTATTTTGGTCCCAGTAGACCTTTTACTATTTATTTCTACCCTTTGAGTTCTATTTTTAAGGTAAGAACTCAAAAGGTCGAGTGAAGAGTCCTGTATACCATAGTGGTGCAATTTTCTGATCAATGTAGCATGCTTAACACAATCAAATGCCTTGGAAAGATCGCAAAATACACCTAATGCATCCTGCGACCCCTCCCAAGCTTCAAAGATTCTACAAAGAAGACCCATACCAGCATCCGTAGTGGATCGACCCTTGGTAAAACCGTATTGATTATTGTGTAATAAATTATTCGAATTAAAATGTACTAGTAACTGTCTTAAAATTATTCTTTCAAAAATTTTACTAAAAGTCGGTAGGATCGATATAGGCCTGTATCAGATTTATTTCCAGCTTTGAATAAAGGTATAACCTTGCTATGCTTCATTAAGTCAGG
Source organism: Glaucopsyche alexis (assembly GCA_905404095.1). Classification (NCBI taxonomy): domain Eukaryota; kingdom Metazoa; phylum Arthropoda; class Insecta; order Lepidoptera; family Lycaenidae; genus Glaucopsyche; species Glaucopsyche alexis. The sequence continues at coordinate 3,273,883 of FR990063.1, read as the reverse complement.
GAAAACACCACTTTTTATACAATCATTGAAAACCATCGCTAGATAAGGAGCTACGATGTCAATTATTGATTTAATAATTTTTGTAGACATTCCCCAGAGATCAGCAGTGTTTTTAATATTCAACAACTTAAATGTGTTAATAATGTCTCTGGAGTCAATTTCTTTAAACTTAAAATTGACATCACATTCCTTTACATTGTCTCTGAGTAGTTTTTCAGCAACTGCAGGTGATGAATTTAAATTTTTTGTAGTTGAGACCGGAATGTCAGCAAAAAATTTTTCGAAGACCGTCGCAACTTCTAGGTCAGTGGTTATCTTTTTATTTTCAAAAAAAAGTTCAAAATCGGAGCTACGACAGGTGACGTTTCCAGTCTCACTAGCTATCACCTTCCATGTAGTTTTAATTTTATTGTTAGAATTTTTAATCTTATTCTTTATATAAAGAGCCTTAGCGGCTTTACATACTCTTTTAAAAGTTTTTGAATAATTTCTAACATATGTTTTAAAGGTTTCACTATTGTTAATATGTTTCTGTTCATATAATTCATATAATCTTTGCCTGCTTATTATAATTCCTGCAGTTGCCCATTTAATAAAGTTGCTTTTTCTATTTTTAAAACTAACAGTTTTAGAAGTAAATATCGAATCAAATTGGGTTCTTATTATCTTAAATAATTTGTTAAAAGCTTCATCTGTGCTATTTGACCCATCTAACAATTGAATCTTTGAATTTAAGTTACTTCTAAATTTCTCAATACGTTTTGTATTCACAGGAACAAACACATGCTTGTCCTTGATGTTACTGTCACAAATGACATTAAAAGAAGCTAACTGTCCTATAAAGCTTTTTGTGAGGATGGATGGATGGATGTGGATGGCTAGAATTAGATGGATGTTTGTTACTCTTTTACGCAAAACTACTGAACGGATTTTGATGAAGTTTGGTAGAGTAGTAGTTTAGGCTCTGGATTAAAACATAGGATACTTATTTATCCCGAATAAGTACAGTGTTCCCGTGGGATACAGATTTAATCGGACGGAGCCGCGGGAAAGAGCTATGTACTTATAATTATCCCAAATTTTGCTGACGCTGCAATTTCTTCGAAGCTGGTTTCAATTTCGGCCGGTCTAACTGTTTCATTATTATAATTATTATAACTTTACCGTAAGTAGTATTATAGCTATTTCACTACTAGCTTTTTCCTTTTGCCCGCGGCTTCGCCCGCGTAAATACAGTATCCCACGGTAACCCTGTACTTTTTCGGAATAAAAAGAAACCTATGTTTTAATCCAGAGCTTAAACTACTAACATAACAGATTTCATCAAACTCCGTTTAGTAGTTTTTGCGTGAAAGAGTAACAAACATCCATCCAATTCTCCATTTTTTAATTTTGTTTATTTTCTCGAATGTTCATATGCGCATTGATGCGTTACTTCGTCACGTCAGATTCCACTGTTCGACTCACCATAGTAGGTTTTTGCTGTGTAGCAGCTAGCTTCTAAGAGCTTTAGAAAGCTTCCCATAGGAATATAAAAAAAAATTGAAACTTCTTATTTTTTTGTACTTTTAAAGTGTATGATCTTGACATAATTTAAATGTAGGCTCAATATTATGCAAGTGATCGTAACAAATGGTATGAGAAGAAAGTTGGCTTATTTCCGAATGAGACAGAGATTACTAGGAAACTGTGGGTAGTTGGCGTTTTTCCAAATAGAACTATGTAGTCATAGATGCATCACAGCCTATAGAACTATTACCTACAGTCGTCCAACGGACACGTCTAGACAGAGCAATCGTGCGGGGCGTGCGGGGTGAGAGAGGCGCGGTAGCGAGCCCAAGCTGCCATACACTCGCTTGGGACACGTCAGCCGGGGTTGACGCTTTTTAATTTGATTGTTTTAAGTGGTTTGCGACAATGTTTCGTTTGAGTTGTATGTAGGTACTTATTTACAATGGTCAATTATATGAACAGCTAAAGAAGATTAATTTTAATACAAAACCATGCGCCTGTTTCCCGTCAGAATTTTTAATAAAATTGTATCTACGTATGAGAATTTACTAACTACATCGTCAAATTCAACAATCGCAATCTAAAAACTAGTAAATCCAAATGTCGAAAATACCTTTCAGTTTCGCATTTGTAGCTTTTGCAGGGTTCGTAAATATCCGATATTTATAATAAATATCAAAATATCAGATATCTTTGATTATATATATCCGATATTTTTGATTTTTTGATATTTTCAAAATTACATACAAATCTCATAGGTACTCTGATATGTTTTTTCGTAATAGTTGAATCGAAATAATTTGTATGTCTGATAATTTGAAGATAGGGAAGTAAAATTAAACTCATTTATTTATTATTGATATTAAAAGTTTTCAAATCAATTAAAAATCAACGATAGATACTTTTGAGTATCAATTTAAATAAACCATAAAACCATAAAATGACTTTTGTTTATAACCAGAAGAAAAAAAAGTGTATTAATTTTATCAGTCGAATTAATTTGACACATGGTATAAATGGTATAACAATAGTATAATAACAAACAAGGAATTTTCTTCCGAAAAACAGGGGGTCACGTGGGTGTCATAAGCCGTTACAAGCCGCGTCGACGGCTATGATTAGTTAATGTCGTGTCAAATAGCAAGTTTTTGATGACCTAGGCTTGTGAAACTCTCGGAAAATAAGACCTGTGTTGATGTAAGATTTTTTACATTTAAAACATTATTTTACATTTTTAAATATAAATATCAATTTTGATATAATATATCAAGCATAAATATCAATTGATATATATCATGATATATATACGATATATATCAATTGTTATATTATATCATGCTAACCCTGAGCTTGTGTATACGCATTTGTATTTTTTATAATAAAACTCTTCATTAATACTTCTATATATATATATATATATATATATATATATATATATATATATATATATATATATATATATATATATATATATATATATATATATATATATATATTTGTTTTATTCCTAGTACTCTACATACACATACTACGAATACCTACACAAAATGTAGAACAGATTATAATAAAACACATTATTGTGACAACCCTGCAGCAATGACGAATACCTACACAAAAGCGGCATTTCGCGCGACTTCAAACGCGTTGGACCACTGTATCTCTTTATTACACTGTGGATGCATGTTATAGACGAGGCATGTTGAGGTGAAAACTGTCTCCACTTAAATGGCCCCACTTTTGAGATTTTTGGGGCCATTTTGACATTTGAAGCATGGAGAATTGAGGTAAGGAGGACCATCTCGTGTATTAAAAAGTGTCCGTTAAATGGTGGCGCTATAGTAGCATGTGGAAGAATTTTAAAAAGAGCGCTACATTTTGTACCACAAATTATTAGAGTAACTAACCAATAACTAACTTTCAAATAACTTCACTCCATCACTTATTGCTAAGTTATCTGCTGCTTAGTGCTAAGTAATCGCTTTCCATCAGGTGATCCGTTTGCTCGTTTGCCCCCTAGTTTTATATAAAAAAAAAAAAAGTTGCTAACTTCATATCATACTCTCTTCTGACTCTAGCGCCATTATGGCCAGTTTTGGAACTATTATTTGGTTACTTTTGCCGGACACTTTTTAGCTTTTCTGCCCTAGAGAGATGGTTCTCCTTACTGTTACTTCTATTCTTCATGATTTGAAGTACGGCGAAAACAAGATGGCTGACATTTGTAGTATGGTGAAAACCAAGATGGCGTAACATTTTAACGTATTTTATTTTAATGGATGAAAACTTTGTTCTGTCAAATGTACAGCTATGTCATAGCTTAACTTGAGTTTTGAAATCTTTGTCTATACTATAATATAAGAGCAAAAGTTTGTTTGTTGCATTGAATAGGCTCCGAAACTACTGGATCGATTTTGATGTAGTTTGGCACAGATGTAGAGTAGACCATGGGGAAGGACATAGGCTACTTTTTATCGCGGAAAAATGTACGGTTTCTGCGAAATTAACTTTTGCGCGCACGAAGTCGCGGGAAACGTGTAGTGTAACATAATATTAATTTGGTTGATTAATATCATCAAGTAGAGATTTTTGTTGAGTTCGTTTCATTGATAAGACACCAAAATGTAATCTTAATATTGTTTGACAAGAGGCGTATTATGAGATGACGAAGATTTCTATGAAAGCTTTGTTGTGTTTACTCTTACTCATGACTCATGAGTAAGACTAGTAAGAGTATCATACAACTAAGTATTTATATAATATATTACATACTAAGTATTTGACGACCGCCGTGGCTCAGTGGTTCTGCACGAAGGTGCTCAAGCCGGAGGTCGCGGGTGTGAATCCCGGCAAAGGAACGAAAAGTTTTCTGTGTTCCTGGAAATGTGTATAATAAAATAAAAATCCTAAAATGCGGTTCTCGTTCGAAATAATTACATAAGCTGTGAATTGTGAGCTTAACTTTTGGCCAGATTATCCTATAAAATAGTTAAATTCTATTCATAACCGCGTGGATGATACTGTGCGGCGGGCGCGTGACCTTCTTTTCCGGCGTGACGTAGTGCAGTACGAGGGTGTGCATGCGTAGCGACAGTTGTCAAGAAATATTATTTTACTGTGAATTACGCAAATATTTAGTTGTACAAAATGCCATTATCATTACTTTTGTAGTATTGTTGCCTGATCTTGGGTTAAATATTTGCCTTATTCCATACATTGTCATCTACACAGGACTAGCTTTTTCCGCAGCTCCACCCGCGTTAATATAGTATCAGGTATCCCACGGGAATACTGTACTTCTTTGGAATAAAAAGTAGTATATGTTTGAATCCAGAGCCTAAATTACTACCATACCAAATTTCATCGAAACTCAAGTTTTCACTGACAAAACTCAAGTTAACTGCACAGGTTAAAGCATGGTTCAAGTATTTAACCGCTTGGCGCTTTGGTTCCCCTATTAACCACCCGCATAACCAAATATAGTTAAATATGAATTATTGCCAGTGTTAATTTATGTAGATTAAATCCTTCATCTTTTGAAAGTGATGTCTGTTGTGAAATTGTCCCAAAAGTTCTTAACATTTTGGATACTTCAGTTATTTGAATGGTTTCTAACATCGATGCAAAAATGTGTTTTTAAATTATTAAATGAATACTAGACTACGTTCAGACTTCAGATTCAATATAATCTTAAAGTAAACAAAGAGAACAATGGCACCTTAAAACTCTATCAATTTTAACGTCACTTATTTCATGACACATTCATTTGATTGAATTTGATTACTTTTCTTTACGTTTAAAAATTAAATTGTAGGTACCTGAACTACGTCAGTAATATATTATATTCTTTGAATGAACAGTGTTAAAAAAATCCGGAGTCTGGATAAGTATACTTCCATCTCTTTCTAACATCATATGTGCGTGGGAAAAGGTTGTTTATTACTCATTTGTTTATATAAAGTAGCATACTCGTCTTAATTGGGTGCTAAGGCGACGGGCAACAAGGAATTATTATTATGGTTATTTCGTGTTGAATGACTTAACCGTTTCACGAAACAATGATTCGAAAATGTCACACCATAGATAAAAGAAATATTCGAATTTGGAACACATCAAACGCATTTTAACAGGACATTGACAGGAGTTTGAATTTCGAACGTTGTATGTCTTTTTCGTTTCGATGGAAGCAAAGATCAAAGGTTTTACAACCTTTTTGACACAGTTTGGTAAATTTTGTCATGTGCGATAAATCTATGAATGAATAGCAGAATAAGCAGTAATTCACAGTAAGTTGTCGGTTTAGTCATTCACAAATATTGCGACAGTGAAAATCTTGACTTGAAGGCTGTGTAGTGTGTGATGTCACTATTGCATGACATACTTTTAGAAATCTGATAATCTTCAACTCTGTGATAAATTACAAGCAATAATATTTTTTTATCTTCTTCTACGTTCTAATTTCTCAAGTTATTAGATATTACTAGAAATATCAGAACTGGAGTATCTTTATTCTCTTCGTTAGTCTCTGGTGTAGTCTTTAGTTCTTATTTTAAACCTAGTCTAGCGTCTAGACTCTACATTCTAATTTTGAACCAAACCTATGTTAGGTTTAATTCAAAGTTAGAATGAAATCACAATTCAAAATTGTCATAGAAATTAAAAAAAAACATTGTATGGAGGATGCAATTGCAAAATTTTTGCGCAATTTATCAGTGGTTTGAGTTGTGTGTACTGCGTTGATCGAGCCGTTTAATAGTTATTACTTTTTACAGATTTCCTGATATTAATAATAATGACGTCTTGCTTAATCCCTATCGTTAAATAAAAATAGTCTCTCCTATTATCATCAAAGTAATTTCCTCCTAAACGCTTCAATTACTCAAGTTTGATGATTTTTTAACCGTGGGAACACTTGACACCATAACCTCAAAATTTCACAACCACTTAGCGCTCCTACATCTTGGCATTTATGTTATTTCTGATGACTCGTGAGTAGTTTTAGGTATGTACATCAATAAGTTTAAAATAACAATTATTTATCACGGCTAAGTATTTAAAATTTGCGTAAGCACAAACATAAATTTTTAAGTAAAGTAGGTTTACCTACTTTAGTTTTATGTAGTTGTCAAATTATATATTTTTTAACTTTTATTTATATAATATTGTCCGTTCAGAGATACACTGTACACAGCTGAAAATGTTGCAAAAATAATTGGATAAATTTTCTAAAAGCGTTGTAAAGAAATTCCAAAAAGAAAATGTAGTACTAAGTAGATAAGAATATTTTTTAAAGGAGTTTTAATTGCAATGTAATGCGTTGCATTGTCTATGGGCTTCGGGTGAATGATGTAAGTTCATTGCATCTACCTGGGAGACATCAGACAAGTCTAGTGCATTCTATATTTAAATCGTTCTAAAATTCAGTTCGCACTTTGCACTATGCGTAGTGCATTTTGCCAATGGCGAAAACGATTGACGGATAAGTAATGCTAGAATGTGAAACGGGTCTTTTAGTCGAAACTCTAAGTTTCGACTAAAAGACCAGTAAAAGAGCAGTAAAAGAGCAGGGCGTCTAGTCAAGATGCATTCGATAATTAGGACGGTGAAGTTCGAAAACAAAATGTATGAGATTTGACATAACGCATCGCAAGCGACATGTCACTCAACGATCCCTTATGTCAAATCCCATACATTTTTGATTCGAAGTTCGCCATCGAAATTATCGAATGCATCTTGACTAGAGGTCCGGGGGTCTCCTAATAGTTAGCGATTACCGACGGGCATCTTGAATATCTAATAACTATAGGTACCTAGTTTGCGGATCTGTTAAAATCATTTGGAACTCACACCGCAACGAAACGAGACGTGACATACATAGAGCTACATTTTCAAGAATCTATTCAAAATTGAACTGTATTCATTGCATTAGAATATACTCGTTTCATTGCAAAAGTTCGAATGTCAGGTTGCACCGCTAGGCACTGTGCATGCGCAGTGTATGATTGATGACGTCATAATATGAAATGTGCATCTTTTTTTGTATTGATTAAATTTTAATTTTGAATAGCTCGCATATAGTTGCAGTGTCAACTACCCTAAGCCTTAGTATTGGTATGTAGCAATTATGTCACGCCGTATTTCTGTCAGGCTTGATACCTCAAGAACATTTTATTTTAGACGCTACAGTTGATGGGTTCGTTGCATTTTTGACAGTCCGTTCAGTAACTTTGCCTCTGACAAGACCTTTATGCCGATGACATAAGGATCACTCATAGAAACTCCGAGGTAAAATAACTTTGAACAGAGTTGGTGTTGATTAATGTCCTTTGCTATTAACGTAGGTAACAAGGTCGTACCTTTTAAAAGGTTAAGTAGGGTACAATGTTAAAAGGATATTATGAATTAATCTACAACGTTGCACAATTCGCAGTTTCCTACTTGTAATAAGCCCTAGTTATCTTACCATGGACAATTGGCAAATCCTTTAGCGTTAAGTAAAAAAAGAAGAAGAATTTTTTGAATCGGGCCTTTTGTTTTTTTTTACAAATCACAAACAAATTTAAAACACATGACGGCGACAGTTAATGAATTAATTTGAACTTTATTGATTTCCTCTACTGTTCATTTCAAAATACCCCTATAATTGTCACTTGAATTGATTAAATGTTCGTGGCATAGGGGAAAGATATAAATGAGATTGAAAATCGATACATGAGAGTAGAAACAAATGCATAAATCGCAGTCTAGTGTTAAGACTATCTTCTATCTTTATAAGGTTATTTGAATTTTAATTTCTCTTCTATTCTGTTTTGCATAATATATCATCTTCTTCTAAGCAACCAACTCATCGAAACGACAAAATAATAATATGCAGTAGATAATATTAAGTCAGACTTTTACTTCACTTTGGAAGCTTCGGAAGTGAAGTAGAAGTCCGACTTAATATACTATTAGAATACTCATTAATCACCCTACTAGTGTTTATTTATTCTAAAATATTGGTCAATTTATTGTAACCAATTTGGTGGTTAGTGAACACATGTTACCTTATTAATTCAAAGTAAAGTCATTGCTATTGTAGATTAAGGTAATTTAGTTTATCCGGGAATTTAGGGTGGAAAATCAACAGTAGTATGATAATAAATTTTTTACCTAAGTAATATTTTATTCTTTTTTATAACTTAACGTGCTTTATATTTTATCCGGCTAGAAGGACCATTCGCTGACAAGAGTTCATTTTGACACTATTAGAAAGCAAACCAAGCGCCAAACATAGTTTACTTGTCTTTGGAAATTTGGCGCGTGCTTCTTCTTCTTCGTCTTCTGATTATGACTTCACCGAGGAATTTCCAGCGTCCAAAAAAGTAAATTTTGATAATAATAATAGCTTTGACCAGTTAAAAGAAATGACAGAATGACTTATTATTAATTCCGAGTATTGCAATTGGCAATATTTTTGGTATGCCGGCATATCAAGGGGTGCCGAAATTAGATTCAATCTGCAGTGTGAATTAAACTTTATTACCAATGGTCTAAGGTCGGAAAATAACAAGCAAATTCTTTTGAAAATAGATTCATGTATGTTGAAAATGAAACTCTATTCCAAGTAATCTAAGGTTGAAAGTTGATCGTCAAATTTTTTGAAGAATTCGAAGTCTTTGTGGTTCTTATTTCCATACGTATAAGGTCGAAAATGGGGTGGTGATTACATCTAATTAATATAAGGAAATTAGTAGTTTCGGCCACGCGCCTGAATTATATGGGTGCGGAAGCTTTTTGTTTTCGCAATTTAGCGTGAAGTTTGTTTTACTCATACAGAGAGACCACACTTACGTAAATATACTCATATATTCGATTTAGCTACACGATTAAGGTGCGGTAGCTCAGCACGTAAAACTTCGTTTTCACTCGCGTACGAATATATTGCTACCACCCGCGCCGCGTGTACCTAAACGCGAAAGCAATTCGTGCGCGAGTGAAAGAGACAATTAGCGATGAGTCAATGTACGAAATTCTACGTGCTCCGCGACCGCACCTGCAAGCAAGCAAATTCTTATCTATACATACATACAAATTAATAAAATTGAAGTGCCAGTTTGTAATTCTAAATCAACATCTTAAATTAAATTTTTTGTTTGTCCGTCTGTTTCGGCTAATCTCTGAAATAGCTGGACATATTTTCACGGGATTTTCACTGGAAGATAGCTGATGTAAAGATGTAGAAACGCAAACGAAATTACGTGCATCAGCTAGTGAAAAAATAAGATTGAAGACTTAAACACAAGTACAACAATGGGCAGCCAACATTTTTAAAGTCAGTTAAAACCAAAACAAAGGTTGCCGAAAACAACTTTCAAAGTTAACAAGTCGTTAGGAAACTGTTGTAATTACATTAACACTTAAACTGTTCCGTATTGGTCATTACCATTTATTAAAACACTATTATATCATTTATTGCTGTACTTACCTCATCATCATTTTTCACTCGGGAAAAATACATTCTCTTATTTTTACTCGGGAGAGCCATGCTTCGGCACGAATAGGCGGTCTCGACCAGATGAACGTCGCATAGAAAATCGACGTGAAATAAATCTTACCGGAGGCTCAAAAGGGGTTGAGGGTTTTAAGGTCACGGAACGCCCTTGTAACTCCTGCGGTATTGCAGGTGTTCGTAAGTGGTGGTAATCGCTTACCATCAGGCGATCCGTCTCGTTTCCTGGTCCATATAAAAATAAACATTCAAAATTCCAAGGCATAAAAATCATTAATCATAGTCAGGTGCTTTTATGTATAAAAAAGTTAAATGACATTCCAATTTTTGAAATTTAAATAGAGAAGTATAGAACGGTCCACAAACGTACGTGAGCAGACATAAAAATACAAAAATACGAGTCGGGCGTTACCAACTCTTCCTTTTTCGAACTCAAAATTAGAATACAATTTGAATAAGGGAACGTCCAATCGATTGTGTTCCTTTTGACGCGTATTTAGTTTTCATATTGCAACGAAATGAGCAGTAGAAAATGAAATGTCAGAATAGTTTTAGAACAGACAGCGCATTTTGAAATTCTCTACAGACTTTCTTTCAATTGAATTCCTAACCTTGTTACTTTAGCATAGAGTAAATTTTCGCTTAAATTTATCACATGTGGTATGAAAAACGTAAAAATAATCGTCAAATGCGTTTGTAAACATGCAGTAACGCGAATGCAGATATAACACTCACATTTCATGATTGTGCATCCGCTATGCCTAAAATAAACAATTTATTTAAGAAACAAGATCTTAGCCGCCTTAGGTGATCTTATTTCCATCATGCAACCGTCAGTGGTTCTCATTTCTGAATGACTGTCTAAGGTGCTATAGGGGTTTTGCCGGGAAAGTCAATCAGCAATGTTGTGTTTCTGTATTATTTTTCTAAATTCGTGTTAACTCGGTTTTTAATGTGTTATAGTGGTGGAATATTAACCATTAATTATTCGTCGAGGTGCATTAGTGTGGAAAAGTGATACATTCTACAAAATGCGTGCTAAATTGGGTTTCCCGCCAAAACTCCCTAGGAAGTTTCAGTAATGCGTCTACCACTTTACTGAATCGACTGACTTGACTAATTGAGTACCCTGACTACTTATTTCGACTTTGACTAGACTTTGGACTTGACGATTTAGAAATACAGTACCTACGTTGATGAAAATAATATACTTGACATTGGCAAATGGTGATAAGCCGACGCCATAAATAAATAAATAATAATAATAAGGTGCCATAAAATGCACTTTAATCAAAGGATTTGCTTGATTCCCTAAGCCGCGTCAATAAGCCCGTAAAATCATGTTATTAATTAATGTGTTTTTTATTTGTTTCAGGTACATAGTACATACCTACTGTAGTAGTGGAATTAATATATTTTAATTCTTATCAGTTTAACCTTGGTAAGTTCTTAATTAAAATACTACCGCAAAAAATTAGATAACAGCACAAAAGTATACCTAATTAAAAAAGTAGGTAACCAATATTCTATTTTCAAATTTTGAAACTGGAATGCAACATGGCGCGCTTTGGAATGTCATAAATTATAAACTTCCGGACATTTTGAAAGAACAAGAAGAAAGACTTTTTGGTGCAACCATTGTCAATTTCACATTACAGGTTACCATTCAAGTACACAGTACTACTTGGGGGTATTGTAAAGAATAAATAAGCAAAGTTCCTATTCTATTCAGTCTTTGTAATTGTGTAACAATGATTCCAGACTGAGGAGTGAAAGAGAGATTTACATTATCTTTTTCATTTTAACAAATTACTAAGCTAAATATATTCAGATAAATTACTATGCTACGTAGTGCGTTCAGATGTAATTAAATATTTTTGTAAACGAAAAGATAGAATTTTAAACCAAATTAGTATTGTGTTATTTAATATGTGACATTTAAGTTTGAAGCATTATAGTGTAGTGATGTCTTTTACAAGCTTTTATTTAACTTGCAATACCTATATGTCTTTTGTTCGGATGAAATTTTTCAACTCAATTTTGAAGCAGATTTCTTCAAGCGGTTGAGCTGAAATTTTGTTAATAAAATGATTAAATTAGATCCGGACAGAGGATAGGAAAGTAATAGCATAATATAATTATTATAGATGAGGCATGTTCAGACAAAACATATTTCCGGTTTAATGGCTCTACTTTTGTGATTTTTCGGGGCCATATAGACATTTAAAGTATGGTGAAAAACCAATATGGAGTAACTTTTTATTGTATGAATCTTCTGTTAAATATAGATCAAGCCTATCTTGAGTTTTGAAATCTGTGTATGAAAGATATTAGCGTGACCTCAAATTAAAAAAAATACCGACGTATTATATTTTATTATCTATGCGTGTATCAACCATATGGCTATTTAAATGGCCCTAATGCGTATAAAATGCATTTCATCCGTGCCCTATCCGTTTGATTCATATGTTAATTTATAATGAAATGGCGGAAAAAGCGTATAGTCTATGGTAATTCGATATTTATTATCTGTACTATTTGTGACGTGATGTTTTTTAAAAAAATGCGGCGCTGGAAATATTATGAATGTTTGTCCAATTTCAACTGGTCAAAATATTAATAAAGATTCTTAGCTGGAATTCTGAATAATATCTCAACTATCAAGCATAAAACCCAGCGGTTTACACCTATTATTATTATTTACAAGTATTTATATTAATTTATTAATATGTATTTAATTTACTTCCATTGTTCACAAGTAAGTACTTTTACTTCTTCATTTACTCTAAATTATATTGACGTGTTTTGTAAAGACTTCAAAGTTATACGGTCTACGCCATTTTAGAATATTCTAAATTTTACGTTCCCGCGTATTTCAAAAACCATAGACAGGAAATATTATTTTTTATTTGTATGCGTGACAGAAGTAATGATGCGATCTTTGAGAAAGATAGCTTTGTTGCAATTTTACAACTCTTTTTATGTTTTATTCGCCATAAAAATTCGGTGTATTATCAAAAACAAGCTATTAAGTCGCTTTGACTACGTGGAATAAGAAATTAATCGTATAAAGGTACAAAGCACCCTTATTATTTGAGTTTGAGCGTTTCAATCGTGTCTTAAATAAATTCTGGAAGAAATTAAAACAAGCAAAAAAAAAAAAGAAAAACTAGAATATATTTTAATCATTAATTATCTTGTCTACTTTTATAATGCTGTTGACTATAAAAAAATATTCAAAATCCAAAACGTTTCACCATATCGGAATTCGGACCGCGTTGGAAGCGTGTTGTCACTATAATAATAAACATTATACAACATGATTAAAATATGTTGTTATGCTTTGTAGGGTTCCGCACCCAAAGGTTAAAACTTAGCTGTCTATCTGTCACCAGGCTGTCTGTATCTCTTGAACCGTAATTTTCACAGATTATATATTTCGGTTGCCGCTTTAACAACAATTAATAATCCATACTAATATTATTATACATGGGAAAGTGTGTGTGTCTGTTTGACCGTCTTTCACGGCAAAACTACAGAACCGATTGAAAATAAATTTGGTGCAAAGATAGCCTGAGAAAGCACTCAGGCTACTTTTTATCGCAGGGAAAATGTACGGTTTCCGTGGGATATTTTATTTACAGTTTCACATAAAAACTACTAAACCGATCATCATAAAATTTGGCGCAGATATAAAGTAGACCATGGGGAAGGACATATGCTACTTTTTATCGCGGGACCTATACGGTTACCGTGGGTTTCTGTACTAGTAAAATAAATATTTCAGGGGCCCACATAGCAAACTTGATTTTGGACCCTTCGTGCGCGAGTTCAACTCGCACTTGGCCGGTTTTTTATTACACAATTACTTAATGCTTTTAGTCACCATGGACTAGTGGAGTTTTATGGCATGTGTTCATACTTCCAAGGTTCGATTCCCTGGGTAATATTAAAGTAGCTAGTTGCAACTTAGGGTTAGTTCACATCGCGACGATACACGACGTTACGAAGCGCTGAATTCTTAAGATAGCTATTAAAATTTGAACTCTATTCACTAGTCACTACACATAAATATACGCGTTCGCGGGTCGCGCTCGCTGATGGCCCCAGCACACAATGGTTTTTGATGGGCCATGCTTTGCACAAATGTAGGCCACGATTACTTGGTGTTCACACAATGGCGCGTGGCTCATTGCTGTTCGGAGAAACCACGAAGTATCGATACCAGGAGTCCGAACGTAAAGTTAAAATAATGGTCTCAATTTAGGGGACAGACTTTTTGCCGGTTGAGCGCGCCATTTTTCAAGAAGTACCAAGCGCGATTCAGGACTGTGCGCTGATTGGTCCGCCACAATAGCATCGGTACGTTCAAAATTCTAGCGCAGCCAGTGGCAGAAAAGAGAACTAGGATCTGGGTTTATTATTTTGTACATGAATACTATGGAAAAGCTTATACCGTTTGGACTCTATACTTCGGAGTATAGATATACTTCGTGGGCGAAACACTCACGATTCCGTTGAAGTTTGCCAAAAAACCGAAAGTTTCGAGTGCGCGTCACGATGGACAATTGTCCACCACCATGTACCATTACCCCCTGTACACAGTGGTGATGGCGTGCAATGGGCCAGCATAGGCCACTGTGTACTTTGGCCATAAGATCGGAAAGCTACCTTGGCTGTGCTGCCGTCTTAACGAAGAGTGCTACAAGTCGAACCTTTGGGCAAATTGGATTAAAATCTTATATTATGGTATAATATGGTCTTAACTCGATTTGCCCAAAAACTCGACTTACTGCACTCTTCGTTAGGACGGCAGTGTGGCTCATTATTGACTAGCTTTTGCCCGCGGCATCGCTCGCGTAAACAAAGTATCCCACGGGACTTTTTCGGGTTAGAAAGTAGCATGTGTTTTAATCAAGAAGATAAACTACTACTATACCAAATTTTTGCGTGAAAGAGTAACAAACATTCATCCATTCATACATCCATCCTCAAAAACCTTCACGTTTATAATACTAGTAGGGTCTGCATTACCCCGATGTATGCAGCTGCGTTACAGGCTTACAGCTCATAAGCTTCAATATTTCCCGCTCATATCGCTATTACTCTGGCATGAATTTAAGTACTGGCCTACTTTCTCCTATTACTGTAGGGTGACCAAACGTATAGAATCAGGCAGAACATGCCGTGACAGCCTCTGTGGTCCAGTGGTTAGAGTTTGCCTCTTGACTCGGAGGTCGTGGGTTCGATTCTCGCATAAACAACAAAAAATGTTGTTTCCAAGTTTAGAAGTTTAGTTAGGACAATGCAGGCTGATCACGTGAATCGTGATTGTCTGACAAGAGAGAATATGATCCATGAGTCGGATTGGCATGTAAAAAGTTTTGAAAAATTCTTCCTTAGTATATGCCTATGTCATATGAGAAAAACGTGTGCAAAATTTCAAATTTCTAGCGTTAAGCGTTTAGCCTTTGCGTTGATACATCAGTCAATCAGCTTTGCCTTTTATAAAAAGATAGATATTATATAGATTTATTTTTATCGCGGCAATATGTATAGTTTTCGTGGGATTACTTCTTGCGCGCACTAAGTCGCGAGCGACTTCCAATGAAACATAAACGTGAATTCGAAAATTAAACGTTGGAAAAATGTATTTTTTATCGCGGAATGGGAAAAAGTTGTAGTATTGTCACCCTACACGGTTGCCACGGCAACTGACAGCGTCGTGTCGGCGCCACTACCCCCTGAAGATGCAATGTAGAGGCAATTGTATATAGCCAAATGTCGTCAACAAATAATGTTTCATCATTTTGATTATCATCATAAGCTTTAAATAAGACAATGTTGTATATACTATAAGTCTGGTAAAATCAATTATGAATATTTTGGGCATATGATCTAGTGCTTATTTAGAAACGTTTAGGCAGAAGAATATTTGTCATACTCGAAAAAAAAATGGTAACGACTTCAAAATTAAGAAGATTGAGTAGAGAAATAGTTAAAATTTTAGCCAAATTTAAAAGGGGAATTATTTGAAAATAAGTTTTATTTCATACTTTTTTGTGTATTTTTACTTTGGAAGTCGGTTTAATTTTTTGTTTAAAAATAATACCAAACCTTATCGATTTGCAAGCATCACCATGAAATTTAGTATGCACGGAGTTTTAGGGGAAGTCTAGCTAGGTCTTATTACTGGAAAACTTCATAATATTTTTAAGCTATTTAATACATTTTTATTATTTTTATGCCCCATTTTTAAACTTCTACATCTTACAGATCCCCATTAGTTATCATCTTCAACCTTATCGGACACACCAGTTTAAACAATCATTATATTTAACAACTAATTAATCATTTAATGATGTTTTAAATGATTACAATTAGTTAAAGACTAAAGACATTGCGTGTTTTTTAATTGCTGTTAATAATGATAAACGCCATCTGTTGGTGGGGCGTAGAAACTAATATATTTATGTATGTAAATGAATGTACACAAGCACAATAAAGTGATAAATGTTTACTTACGATAATTGAGTTATTAAACGTAACGGAGTGTCCACATTATTACGTCACGACGTCCCGTCGTCAACGTTCAATGTTGCGGCGTCGTGGCACGGTACGTTTACATAGGATGGGACTGTATGATCCGGAATCCTGTGGTCTCGGGACAATTCAGAGCACTGAAAATAGAACTTTGCGCTGATACAATAGAGTTGAAAATAGAAGTTTCGAGTGTCGAGCTGTCATATCTAAAACTAGCTTTTCCCCGCGACTTCGTCCGCGTGGAATAGTTACTTTGGGATATCGCTAAAATTTACCCGCGACTTCATTTACGTAGAAGAAGCGCTTCCACCTCACGACTGCCCGCCCGCTCCGCGCGCCTTACTATAGCGCGCATGATTATTTTATTACTGCGATATCTTCTAAAATACTCATTGAAATCAAATGATGTAAACGGCAAATTTCTTCTAGATTAAATGCTTGTAATGAATAACGTATTTACTTGGATAAGGATTAATATAATCGTTATGAAAACACCTTCACAAATAATGCTTACTTTTAGAACAAATTTGGTAAGTATAAAAAGGTTATAGTGAGCCAACCTTAAAAGATAGACATATACTGTCGCGGACTTTTTTTTAGAACTTTTAAAGGGGAACAATTCTGCCATACATCATTTTAGCGAAACTTTAACCGTTTCCGCAGCGTACGTAGCGAAAGCTCTCAAAAGGAAAAAAAGACCCCCGATTTTGTAACATTCTTGATTGGTACTCCGCTCGTATTGAGTTTAGCATGATGCTATATAGCCTAAAGCCTTCCTCGATAAGTGGACTATCCAACACAAAAAGAATTTTTCAATTCGTACCAGTAGTTCCTGAGATTAGCGCGTTCAAACAAACAAACAAACAAACAAACTCTTCAGCTTTATAATATTAGTATAGATTGACATTTGACTCAACACGTGTATTCGATTCAGTTCAATTGTATTAGCGCAGAGTTCTATTTACATTGCAGTTTTTTCTGTCGCGTAGCCTAAAAGTTTTCGTAGGAGCAAATCCATAGACACTCAGTCTATGGATTTAAGTAACCATAGTCTATAGCCCTTGTCTATGATCAAACCATCGACAATACAGTAGCCAGTACCGTTAAGGTCATGAGGCCAGCTATCAGATATCCCGATAGGTTACATTATGCGGATTATCTAGCCGCTAGTAAATATATTAGGCTAGATTCTAGAATCCAGCCTGATGTATATTCACTGGGTTTTATTTGCTAGCTTTCCATCGAAATCCGTTTAGTAGTTTTTGCGTGAAAGAGTAACAAACATCCATCCATTCATCCTCATTCCTCAAAAACTTTCGCATTTATAATTGTAATATGATTCCTCAGATTATAAAACAATAGGTTAAGCTGAGAGGTATCTAATTAACTAATGGTAAACAAAGAGGCTTAAGTTCTCTATAATGTTGCCATTTTAAATGTGAATGATTTACAGCGCAAGTATGGAGTGTAGAGGAAAGGAGGACTATCTCTCTAACGACAGAAAAGCTAAAAAGTGTCCGATAAAAGAATAACAGTTCCAAAACTGACTATAGTGACGCTAGAGTCTTAAAGAGGGTATGATATGAAGTTAGCAATATGAGTTGGAGTGTAGTTAGTTGAGTTAAATAACTAACGCATAACTAATTTCGCTCCATCCCATATTGTTAACTTCATTTACTTTGAAATGTACTCTGTCGCTACTGTGGCGCCACCAATTTGACGCATTTCAGAGGACACTTTTTACATGCAGGGATAGTTCTCCTTTCATCTACAGACTGCACTCCATAAGTGCGAGAAAGAAAAAAAAAATGACACATTAATTATTTTGATCGAATATAACATTTTTGTTTATGTTAAAAATTATTTTAACATAAACAAAAATTAAATTGCCGCTGAACAGATCATATTATTTTTAATATGCTGATGCTCTATGAAGCGCTCGGCAAGACCGCGCAGATGTTACCATCAAGAAGAAGAGATGGGGGCGAACGTAGCTTACAGGACATAATCACCCTGTTGAAGCAGACGGATCCCGTGGCCGTACCGGCCTTTGTGGCTAAGAATCTCCACAAGCTGCCGGTGGTTACCTTGGATCACGTCGACGTCTCCAGCCTGCTGAGAAAGTTTAACACCATGAAGGCAGAGCTGGACGAGATGCGAGGTAGACTGGATGCATCCGAAAATACCATCTGTGATTTGCGAAGTGAATTATTGCAAATAAAAAGTAATAATTCTCTAAGTAGGTCACCCGATCATCCGTTTGCCTACGTAAACACGCGTCGCGGGGCGCAGATTGACTCGTCGTTGGCCAGGTCAGCGGAATTGGACGGGTCAACAACCGCCGAAGCCTCGTCGCTAGCGATCGAGCCGAAGCTGAAGAATCCATCGACTCAGCAGAAAAAGTATGCCAGTGTAGCTGCTTACCCCGCACCCCCGCGGAAATCAAAGGGGGAGATGGAGAGCCCCAAGGCTGAGAAGAGCCCCAAGGCCAAGGAGAGCCGCAAGGCTGAATCTCTTCAACCGGCCGAGGACAAGAGCAGGAGGTGCGATGAGGAGGGCTTCACTGTGGTGGAGAGAAGAAAGAAGAGGAAGCCTGCCGTCCGCAACCATCGCGGCACCGCACCCTACGTACCCGAGCTGCGCTTACGGTGTGAGGTACCCGCAACGCAGCTGTACGTGTCCCGCCTGCACTGGTCCATGGAGGTGGAAGACGTCGTGAGCTACATCCGTGAGAAGACCACCTACACCTTAAGGGTTGAGCGTCTGCAGTCTCGCCACAAAGTGAACTTCAGTTCCTTTGTGGTAAGAGTGCCGACTACACTTTTGTCTACCCTGGAGGTGGAGGCGTTCTGGCCGTCGGGTGTAGTTTACCGAAGATTCCGGGGGAGACTCCCCAACGAAGCGCGCATCACGTCGCCGAAAAAGACAATAACTACGTGATAAACTATTTTAGTGTGTTTGTGTAGTGTGTGTCTGTGTGAGTGTGTGTAATAATATACCATAGTATAAAATTGTTAAATGTGTATCCATTGTCTGATTGCCATAACACAAGTCTTAACTTAGCATGGGATTAGATTGATGTGATGTATATTACTTGTTTATTCTATTGTATGTTATAATGTGTGTTTAATAAAGAATTTGAAAAGAAAGAATATGTACTAGGTAGAAGTGCAACATGAATATAATTATTTATCCCCTTTTGTGAGTGACGCGTGTCCATCACCTGCCTACGCCATCTTGTGAGGGTGACCATAGTTTAAAATTTTTTGGGGCAAATTTTAAATTCATTAAAAGTCAACATGTATTACAAGTTACAGCTTTGTTTTGTTCAGGTTAAGATTTCACAGATAAAGATTTCATCCGCAACTCTTAAGCCAGTGCAAGATTAAGTAACAAATATCCAAACATTCGCATTAAAAGTTGCGCAAAACCTAGATAAAAGAGCTTTGAAACAAATCCATTAAACAGCGAGTACAAACATATAAAAATTGGGGCACACAAAAATAGTCCATGATATATGTTAAAAGCATTTGCTGCACTAAATATAGATGTTACATAATATGAACTAGTAGACGTCCGCGATTTCCGCGTTATGTTTAGTTTTTTTTTAATAGAGCCCAAAGCTATAGTAGAGCCATGCTTTGGCACGAAAGGGCTCGAAGCCGACCAGAGATATAAAATAATGCTTTCGTCACAGGGGCGACACTTTCTACAAATGACAGCTCGAGCAAGCTCGAATGTCAGCCATATTGACGTAAGCCTAAGGTTGACAACGAACAAATTTAAAATGTCGCGTCAGACAAATCTTTCTTTAACATAATTATTATGAAATTATTTTGTCAATAATGTTAAAGCAAGAAACGACCAGGGGCCAGCCCCGTGAATGCAAGTCCTGGTTTGAAACTCGCGTCCCGCGCCGCGTGGCCCCCGCAGGCGTCTAGTCACACACACATTGTCGTGTGTAAGTCTATTGAATGACTTTCAATTGGTTGCATTTAATCGAGAAAGTGGGGTATCGGACGCCCTATTGGCTAAAACCTTGCACTTGTAACTCACTGGGTGATCAGTTATAGGTATCAGTTTATAGGTATCGGTATCAGTATATTATGCTCGTTTGAGCTTAAAAAAGCATAATGTAAAGAATGCTCGCGTATGCCGGTCTCAGTAAAAAAAAGAAAACTTTAAGAATCTACTTACAATACTATACTTACTATTACAAAACCAATATTTTTACCGCACAGTTCATTGAACCTCTTTGTTCAGGCTGCTTTACATCTCAGTTCACGCTGTAGACATTTTAAACATTTTGAATATGTTTCGGAACACAAAAAGTTAAAAAATGAGTTAGAATGTATATTGTAAGTTTAATTACTGTAATTAGAAAGTTTAGGGTATTAAAAATGCTTTCTTACTTACCAATAGGACACAATACCTAAGAGAGAAAATTTCATAGTAGGAAATTTTAACATTGTTTCACCACGCGGTATGAAACGCCAATATATACTTATTATACTTAATATTATTATTATACTAGAATTATAAAGAGAAAAAAAAAATCTTTGTACTATTGGGCTGATTTTAATGAGATTGTCAATATATTTAAAATTATTTAAGTGGACGGCTTTAAATATATCTGTTACTAGCTTTTACCCGCGGCTCGCCCGCCCTAAATACAGTATCCCACGGGAATACTGTACTTTATTGGGATAAAAAGTAGCTTGCGTGTTATATAGTACATAAACTACAACCATACTAAGTTTCATCAAAATACGTTCAGTAGTTTTTGCGTGAAAGAGTAACAAACATCCATCCATCCTCACAAACTTTCACATTTACATTAGTAGTAGAATACGTACATATTACGGAGAAAGCTCTTTTCGCGCGTGCGGAGCCGCAGACTAAAATTAATACCTACAAAAACACTATTGTACTTAATACTAGTAACTTTTGTGTCCCAAATTTGTAAAAATTATGGTCACCATCGTGACATATGGCAGATTTGCAAGCCCACCTTTACTTCATTGTTAGATTCGCATCGATTCTGCGAAACGCATTATGTTTGATTTCGTCAAAAGCTTTACAATAGTCCAAAATCATTGAAGTAGTCATATCACGTAGATGAATCTTGACCGTTCGGCGGGAGCATGTTTTGAAATAATTGCATACTATGTGATAGTTATAATTTAACATACCGAGTAGCTACAATCTGAACATGAATACATGATAAAATGAAAACATTGCGCTGATAAGTTTATGAAATAGCTTAATTATTAATGAAACATTCATTAAGCTATTTCATAAACTATTATGTTCCGTATTTTGTTTACTAGGTACATAATATTTAGGCGGTCACTAAAATCGAAAAGTTTTTTTCGTATTTATCTGTTATCATTACATTCCTCTCTAAAAGGTAATTTTGAGTCGGCGCCAATAGAAAGATTTAAAATATGCAAACTGCACGCCACCGGCCACGGTATCAATCTAACTTCAACTCTACCACTTTTATATAAAGTATAAAATAGTGGACCCAAAAACAATGCCCTGCGGAACACCTTTGCCCAGGTACAAACTGAAGAATTTGTAACAAAAAATGAACAAGAAAAACTGCGGTTTCTTTGTGTTAACGGATTACAACAATGGGCAAACTTGACGTAGATTTTATCGTCACGAAGGAAACAAAGAAGTACCATAAGCACTTTCACACTTTCGAGAACAGTTTAGGGTATTTCTAACCTTAGTTACTAAACTCTAGAGTCCAAATTCGATTAATAAACTCAGTTGTGCCTTAGTAGCAAATTAAGAAGTCGATATTATCGAACGAAGTGCTCAACTAAATGACTGTGGGTTTTCGTAATTTATTACTCTAGCCTTTCCCCGCAGCTTTGCTTTATATTATACCTTACTTTAGCTTTAGCCCGCGGCACCGCCCGCGTAAAACAGGGATTCCATGGGAACCCATCAAGGAAAAATCCGAAACAGTACTGTTATTCGGGATAAAATGTAGTCTATGTGATAATCCAGAGCTAAAAATACTATCATACCAAATTTAATCAAAAAACGTTCAGATTATTTTGTGTAAAAAAGAAACAAAAATCCATCCATTCATCCTGACTTTCACATTTATAATAGTAGTAGGATTCAATTTCCAGCAAATTTCTCAAAGGCCATAATAAATAGACCCATACGAGATACCAAATGTCTGCATGCCTTTCAATGCGCTCAGTGTATTGAGCTGTGCGTTGATAGATCAGCAACTGTTGCATAGTTAAATAAGTAACTGTGCATAAGATAACTGAAATAACTTAAACTTTAAGTCATTGTTATGAAACAATCGTCTTAGAAGATTACTGAGTCGGCCTGACACCAATACAAAACAGAACTATTGGGGACAATGCTTGGGAGGCTTAAAGGTCAAACTGTATTAAAGTACACACTCAGTTAAAGTATACACTCGTGGGAGAGCCATGCTTCGGCGCGAATGGACGGGCTCAACCGGATAAATATCACGGCCTTACAGAAAACCAGCGTGGGATAACACTTGCGTTGTTTCTCCGAGTGAGTGAGGTTAAGGATCTCTGGCAAGAGGTCCAAGGGGGTTGGGGATTTTTCAGAATAGGAACGGAACGGAAAATAAGAAAACACAATTCACTTTATCTGTGATAGTATCATGCAGATACTATAGAACACTATACTTAATGCTACCTTGAAGATTCCACAATGAGCATCAAATAATACAAGAGACAAACATTTAAAATACAATGTAAAGCTTTAAAACACGCAAAACTTTTTTATATCATTGATATAATTCATACAATCAATAAAAAATAAAAGATGAAAAAGGATATAATCATAAAACAAGGGTCATGATAATATAAGAAACATAAAAATAAAAGAATACAGATAAAAGGAATAACTGACGCGGCGGGCGGCATAGAAAAACACCTACGCTGATTTGTGAAGATATTTTTATTGTGGAATTTTTAAACTATACTAAATCGATCAGAGATGCTACTGCGCTGGAATGGGTAAGCTATTGTCTTAAACTTTTTTGGGACAGTATTTTTAGATTGTAAACATAATATTATGTAGTATCTATGGTCGCTTTTACACCACGTTAATATAGTCCTGTGGTAAGTTCTCGAAGAACTCGTGTTACGGGTACCAGACAACGGAAATATTTTATTTAATACTTTTATATTAAACATATATTTAAAGTTAGCTTTTGCTCATGTCCTCGCTTGCGTAAATACCGTATCTCACAGAAACACTGTACTTTTTTCTGGATAAAATGTACTAAACCTATGTTTTAATCCAGAATTCCAGAGCCTAAGCTCCAATAATACAAAAACGCTACTTAACGAATTTCATCGAAATCCGTTAAGTAGCGTTTTTGCGTAAAGTAGTAACAAACATCCATCTATCCATCCATGCTCAGAAACTTTCACATGTAATAAAGTAGTAGGATTTTTATTGTATGTTATATACACACATATTATACACATCCTTGGCCCAGGAATACAGAAAACTTTGTTCCTTTGACGGAATTCGAATCCACGAATTCCGTCTTGAGCATCAACGCGCTCAATCGCTGAGCTACAGAGGTCATCACAGATAATTATATATAGATAGAGAAAAGAAAGAAACATTTAAGTCAAAGTAAATATTTAAAAAAACTTAGGCATTTTCATCAATTGATGATATTTTATACATTATTGTCCGAGCGAGGTAACCACTTTTGAAATACTGTAGTGCCTGCGACAGTTGGTTTTTAAATGTCGTATGGTTTTCCAAGCACATACGGCATTTTCGCAACATAGCCTAGTCCAGAGGAATGACTGGTCAATACGTCTGGGGTCAACCATGTGCGCGTTTCCTCACGATGTTTTCCTTCGCCGTTAGAGAATCCGTATAATGTGCTTGAGATCTGAAAAAGTCATTGGTACAAGCCACAACTTGGGATTCGAACCTGCACTCTCTCGTGTGCGAACCAAACGGTCTACCCACTAGGCCATGGAGCTCTTTTCGAGATTAGAAAGGCATACTTGTAGTAGGTACATGACAGACAGGTAGATATAAGACCTTTAGTTAAATAATGTTAAAACGCAATACCCAAAATTTAAATTCAATGTTAAATAAAATTACAAATTTAAATAATTTGTGCATCAAAATAATAAAATATTTAACAGTTAAAATTATAATCAGAAGATAAAATTTAAAATTTTAGATTCTAATTAGAAAATAAATATAATTATAATTACAGTCAAAATAAATAATAACTTTTTAAAACAAGTAAACAAAGTAAACATAAATGCAGTTTTAAAAATGCTATCATGAAGATGAATTTTCGTAAAAAAATATTTAGAATATTTAGGCGATCTGTCTGCTCAATCGCTTCCTAGTAGTAGTGCTTTTATTTATTCTGTAGCTGTAGATCCTGCAGTAAAATAAAAGACAAAATAACCCCCAATTGTCAAGCTGCCAGCGAGATGATGATGATGAGTTGTAGCTAAGAACACTCTCGACCATGTCAGTTTTCAAACGAAATAAACATATCTTAATCGAACAGACAGACAGACACGTCAACCTCTTAACTCCCCTCTTTTTGCACCAGGGGTTAAAATGTCTTTGATCTCCCCTCTATGTGGATGATTAGGTAGGCTTTCCGTAGTTTATGAAGCGTTGGACCATTTGGTAACAATATTATTATTTATAATGAGACCAAATTGCAGGACCCAGGACCACCGGAGCGTGAGTACAGTTCTGTAGGGAAGTGGTTAAAAAATATTTGATTGATTTCCAAAAAGGCGGAGGTTTCAGGTTGGGCTTTGTTTTTTAATGTCCAACGATTACTGTAGAGTAACCAAATTAAAAAAAAAACTGTTTTTAAATGAAAATCGACGCTAGCGTTGATGGGTCGATTTTGATTTAAAAACTGTTTCTAGGTCAGCATATTTTAGTTTTTTTTTTTTTTAATTTTCAGCAAATTAATTAAATACTCATTAATATTTTATATAAATTGAAACAATAGAACTAGTTCTACTCCAGAATTTATAAAGCGTTATATTCTAGAAGTATTCGTGTAGAATGTTCTATACATCCTTATTCCCTTTATCCACTTTTCAAAGGAAATGTATTTCCAATACAAAATATAATATTATGACGATCAAAAATTAAAGCAACTTTTGGGTACGGCTGTACCTAATCAGTGATGAGGTGTGTTCTCATTATTTTTATTTTTCCACTCACGAGTCACGATATCACAAAAAGGATTCTGACGTGCGCTGGGTTTGATAAATTTGACAGTTGCATCACGAAAAAAGCTGACACATCCGAGAGAGAGAAGAGATTATGTCTCTCATTCTAATATTTACAGCTCATCAGTGGGAACATAATATACATATTTTACGTGTAGGGCGATTAGTCATTAGTTTATAAGACATACATACATACATATAATCACGCCTTTTTCCCGTAGGGGTAGGCAGGACCGCCTCTTTCCCGTAGGGGTAGGCAGAGACCACTTCTTTCCACTTGCTATGATCCTTACATACTTCTTTCGCTTCGTCCACTTTCATTCTTACCATTCATTCCTCCTCTTACATTCAACGTAGTCAAGCGTCTCTCTATGGTCCGCTTTTCGCCTCCGCGAGAAACGAGACGTGATGGGTGGCGAACCACATCGCCGCCATTTTGGATAATTAAATTATTTTTGATTATCCATTGCGTTTCCACGGATTGGTGGAGAGGATAGGAATAGGGAAAGGGAAGGATAGTGGAAAGGAAGATTGGTAAGTTAGAGTGGGAAATAGGGAATGTAGGATATTACCGCCCAGGAGGGCAAGGGATAGGACAGTAATAGCTAGGGAAGCCGGGGTCGCATACCCGTATACTATACCACAACTACCGGACAGGTAAGTTGGGAAGAGTATCCCATGACAATTAGTTTATAAGAAATCTTGAAAAATCTTGAAAAAATCAAATTTTAAAGTATGATGTTCCAAATTTAAAAGTATCGACGATAGAAATTACAACCGCTTCTAGTACTATAACATTTTCGATGTTATTGCATCTCGCTTGCACTTTAAGCTTTCTAAAGATGGATGATAAATAAGGCAAAACTCTAAGCACCTGCTTTCTTTCCTTAGTTAGGCACCTTAAATTACTGGCCGTCGCTATCTCTGCTTGGCATATTGACAAGTTATCAGCCGCTAATCTGGTCTTACAAATGACCAAACAGAAAACACCGTATAACCTACCTCTTTAGTCCTTACATTGTACTGTATGGTAAAACCAATCTGTAAATGTAAAATTTTGCAAATAAAAGACATCAAATTCTAAGAAATCCAGGTAGAAGTCCCGTCACCGTTTTTTCATTTGATCAATCATTAATATGCAAAAAACTTTCGTAAGAGAAATCATGTGCCGACCGGTTAATTTCGCGAAGGGTCTTATAGCTCGTAAAGTGCATTTTTTCGTAAAAATCTCAGCATAATATTTTAATTATTTCCTATATTATGTTTTATTATAATAACACACTGCGATTTTAAATGAAATGAGCCAGATTATTGTGTTTTAGTCCTTTTAACAGTTAATTAAAAATTTCTGATCAGAATTGAATTGAATTATAATCAGAATTTTAGAATAAACGATCTGATCGTTTATTCTAAAATTCTGTAACTCCGAATTAGAATTCCAAAAAATTTGGTCCACTTCCTTCCTCAAACGCACGTGCTTTTATTTATTTTTAGTTTAAGGTGCGTACGCTTAGCGTGTTTCTTTTTTATTTCACCAGAAAAATTTCGTTTCTTTGTTAGTCTTTTAAAAGTTGATTTGTAAGAAGCGTTTGACTTCAATGCAATCAAGCTAAGATTATTTAAATTTAATATCAGGTCAGGATTGAGTCATGTCTAAGCCCTGATGCAATTTCACAGGCAAATGATCATTCCAATATGATAAACTACCATCTTATAATCCTTTAAATCCATACTTTATTAACTCGTACATATCAAGATAAATTACACCCAATGCCAGTGCATTAGAGTACAAAATCGTGGGCAACAATTATTTTATAGTGGAAATATAAATTTCAACTCTAATACAATGTAAAAGAAGCTATTTTTATTTCAATCTGTGAACCTACAGCTTTGCACTGAAATATTATTGATTAGGTACTAACTAATTTATGCATCCTAAGATTTCTTAGTTGTATTTATTTCCTTTCTATCTCTTTCTTTGCTATGATTCAGACGTGAGATAAAAATAAAATTGAACATAACTGTAAAAGCCTCCTGAAAAACCATTTACAATGTCTTTAAATATCGAAGTAAAGTATTTAAATGGCTCAAAGGTCACTATGGCACCTAAAACTCTTCCAGTACTGCGGATACTTGAGTGAACCATACTTAATCTCGTTTGCCTCTTAAGACGCCAGCACCACGTGCATTCTAAAAATAATATTAATTATAGCCCCTGATCGATCTAACGAAGCATAAAATTAAAATAACCTCTGACCAAGTGGGTTCGTCTGTCTGTCCATCACATATTACGTATATTAATGCTCGGACATTCTAATGGAAGCGTCCTAGTTATTTTGATATAATCCAAAAAGTATATGTAGATTTTGATGGTAACGGTAGGTGCTGAAAAACTTTTAAGAAACTTCCTCTAGAAACAATTTTCGTAAAATATGATATAAACAAAAATTTTAAACCTACAATAAAGATTTTTAGGCTGTTTCACACCGAAACGTGATAATACATGAGGCGGCACTGCATTTTTAAACGCGTGATACAAAATTAAACTTTATTCGTACTGAATAAACGAGAAGATAAAATTTCCATATATGTCATGGGATACTTATCCCAACTTACCTGTCCGGTAGTTGTGGTATAGTATACGGGTACGCGACCCCGGCTTCCCTAGCTATTACTGTCCTATCCCTTGCCCTCCTGGGTGGTAATATCCTACATTTCCTTTTTCCCACTCTAACTTACCAATCTTCCTTTCCACACCACCTATCCTTCCCTTTCCCTATTCCTACCCTCTCCACAAATCCGTGGAAACGCAACGGATAACCATAAAAATAATTTAATTATCCAAAATGGCGGCGATGTGGTAACCACCCATCACGTCTCGTTTCTCGCGGAGGTGAAAAGCGGATCATGGAGAGCCGCTTCGCTACGTTGAATGTAAGAGGAGGAATGGATGGTAAGAATGAAAGTGAACGAAGCGAAACGAGTATGTAAGGATCGTAGCAAGTGGCAAAAAGTGGTCTCTGCCTACCCCTTTACGGGAAAAAGGCGTGATTATATGTATGTATGTATGTATGTATGTAAAATTTCCATTGTAAGAGCAGCACCGCACTATGCAGGGCATTACAATTTGACATATTTTGCTAAACGCGGATCTTTAAAATTCAGCGTCGCGAACGCTACGTCTCATTTTGGTATGATCTGACGTAGGGCCGGATTTAATATTAGTGCCGTCCTGGGCACTGAAGGAAATGCCGCCCTATCAGTGTAATTTTACTTAAAATTGTAGTTTTTGAATTATTTCTTACGAATTCATCAATACATCTGCAATAAACTATAGTTAAGAATAACTATAGTTAGAAAACAAGGGGCCATCCACATATTACTTCACGCAAAATTTCGACTTTTTCTTTCTTTTTCTTTCACATTTCAAATTTTGCCGCCCTACAAAATTTGCCGCCCTGGGCACTAGCCCCGATTGCCCCTAGTGTAAATCCACCACTGATCTACGTTTAGATGCAAGCGAATTAGTGGCACATAATAACGAATAGTATGCTACATTTACTAGTTCTAGTAAGTGAAAGCTTTACATCATAAAGCTAGCATGTATGTCGATTACTAAAACATGATAAATCTCATATAGATCTTGTGGATTTCAATATGGATTCACTGAACGATATATTAGAAATAAATTATTATTGCTTTGAACTAGAATATGTGAGTGAATGTAATGAAATTATGAAATATGATTTGATGAAAGAAAATTTACAGATACATTATATACGAAATAAATTTTTACTTTGAACTGAAAATGTATAATTTTCAAAATTCAACCTATATCGTTAAAATTTCGTTTAGAAAAGGAAGAAATTGGTACACCATTTGTAATAATACTATATATTTTACGAGATTCAGAACTGCTAATTGTTATATGAAAATTACGTCACCGGACATAAAATTTGTAGCATATGAAACAAAATATACCAATAATCAACCCTTGCGGTACACCCGACGTATTAATATGATTTATATTGCGCTATTGTTACGAGCAAAGCGTTTTGGCAAGCCACGCAGCTCAGTTTCAGCTCAAATCAATTATCTTGAACATAAAATGCATGTTGCAATTTTTGGCATAGTTTCGTATTACGTGGCACGCTGAATTCTGAAATGCATTCGATTTAACGTGTCATAACTAATTCTGGAGTTTAGTTGCAATGTTTCTCAAACTGAGAAGTAAACTTTGTATTTTGTTATAAATATTTTCACTTATGATTTATTAAGCATACCTAGTTTGTTGGTTTTACTTCAACGCCATGATAAACAGATTGCCAAAACATAGTGTAAAATAAATTCACTTCCGCTGTCTGTTCACAAAACTACTCAACGGAGTCTTATGTAGTTTTTAGCAATAGATATACTGATTTAAGAGGAAGGTTTATATGAATAACTAGCTTTTGGATTGTACTTTTTCGAGATAAACATTAGCCTACGTGTTAATCCAGAGCTCAAACTACTACCATATCAAATTTTATCAAAATCCGTTCGGTAGTTTTTGCGTCCTCCATCCATCCATCCATACTCATCACAAACTTTCACATTTATAGTAGTAACTAGGATTTTAGATTTTACGTAGTATAAAATGAATTCAAGGATTTTAATGCAGTTTTCAGCTATAGACAGTAATATATAAAATAAAAAGTAGCCTATTCAGAGCCTAAACTACTAAGATACCAAATTTCATTAAAATCCTTTCAGTAGTTTTTGCGTCAAAGAGTAACAAATATCCATCCATCCATCCATCCATACATCCTCCCAAACTTTTACATTTATAATATTAATAGGAAGTTTTTACATTGCACTCATGCGATGCTGCTAGTGTTGTATATTTAATTTATTTTGCTAGTATAGTCTTTTATAGTCTCATCAATGTTTAAGGGGATTGATATTAAGTCTATATATACATTACAATATGTCATCTTAAGTAGACGTAATATTTTGTCTCAGTTCCGTACATTATGTAAATTGTAAACCTTATCCACAGAGTCTATTCATGTTATATTTGCAGTGAGTCAAAATGGCTTACTTTAGTTGATTAATGTCTATAATGTGAACACAGCTTATTCGTCATTGGTCAATTTTGACATTTGCACTAATGACTAACTTCAGATTTATTGCGAATTCACTTTAATAATTTGAATTTTTAATTAATCACACCTATTTAAGTCAACTTTTCAATTGAACATGAACCAAATAACAACAAATTATGCATTTAAATTGCCGTCTACATTTTAACACGTACCTACCACCCAAAATTTGAATTTGAACGTCTTTATTTTCTAAATTACGTGTAAATTCAAATTTAAAAATCTCTCGAACCTTTGAATGTCTCTTTAAAATCTTTTTTTATATTTAATACAGTTTTATATTTAATGAATGATGTACCAAAACAATATAAAGAGACGTTTCTGTTGTCTGTTTTAAATTTAAACAAAACATTTCTATATTTTCTAAGTCATTCTTAACCCTCTGCCACTGAGGTGGCATTCTTGTAAACATTCTACTGAGGAGTAGTCTGTCAGACGTGAACTTTGATTATCAATGTTTTTGTTATGGTTAACTTTTATAATTTAATTGTCTACATATAATATTTGTAGTATTATATAAAACAGGTAAATATAAATTTGGTTAAATGAAACAAATAATTACGAAAATATTAAATCTTTTTATTATCATAGTAATAATAGGAACATTTGACACAGCCATCTTTTAAATATTATCAGAAAAAAACAGAACATAAAATCAACACTTTTAA
This sequence comes from Glaucopsyche alexis, assembly GCA_905404095.1. Classification (NCBI taxonomy): domain Eukaryota; kingdom Metazoa; phylum Arthropoda; class Insecta; order Lepidoptera; family Lycaenidae; genus Glaucopsyche; species Glaucopsyche alexis. The sequence goes on along the minus strand of FR990063.1, from coordinate 3,242,277 downwards.
CTTAAATTAGTCTAGTTCAAACACAAAATTAACAAAAAAGAATAAAATAAAAAAAATCCTTAGGATAATTTTCTTTTTAATCAGCCTTAAACTTCTCTTTTACAGTCTTCACAAATTTGCGCGGAATATTGCAGACAAATAGGTTTTGTGCAAGCACAACAGGCAAATCTTGTTCGTCTTTTCAATTTGCTTGGGCAAACTCGACACAACTTCCTTGCTGATGATGATTCATGCTCCCTGGGGGGTGGTGGAGGAGGTAAATCATTACCTAGTACACGACGTAAAGTCATCCTCAATTCTCTAGGCAATTTTTCATTATAAACATCTGTTTCAGTGTAGGGAGCACCAATTCTCGAGCCAAATTCAAGATAAATTCACTTCTTCTCAAATTTGCTCCTTTACAGTTACCGTATAACACAAATGTGTTAACTCCAGCCATATCGAGAAAACGATAAAAAATTCTTGAGACCAATGAAGTGTTTTACGACTACAGGAATAGATGGCACATTTTTTTATCTACCTCGTCCACGCCACCTTTTGCCTGATTATAATCAACAATAATCGTTGGTTTTCCAGTGCTTTCATCAGTCCTGGCACTATGGTGGCAGCAGAAGGAAAACTGCCTTATCCTTTTTCGGCACAAAAGATAGCATAGTTAAATCTTTTGTGAATCCGTGAATCGAACTCTACTTGCCTCTCTCTCCCCTTCGGTATCCCTAACGTCATTGGTAACTCTTGGCTCCTCCCTCAAATTCTCATCTTCATTTTCGCAACTTTCGCCTTCTTCTGCTGACATTTCACTGTGCTGTTGAATTTCCTCTTCAATAATAAAATCTTCGTCTGCAACATCATCGTCATAATCACTAAATTCCTGATTTTCTTCATCTATCCATTGGAGAATTTGCTGCTCATTAAATAAATTAACTGCATCAGCAGCCTTCCTCTTCCTCGAAGGTCTAGTTTGAGAGCTGCTTGCCATCTAAAAGCAATATATAATGATATTCTAAGTTGCGCTAAAAATGTGATAATTAATTTACTGACCAGACGTATGTAAGACACTATGGAATTATAACGATATTACTGACATTAAGTCTACCAGATTCATCATTTATTACTGACCTTACGTCCTGTGGACACCAAACAGCTCTTTCTCCTCACATGCGCGATCCGCAGCTGCCTACACTGCACTGGCGGGGGGCTTGCGTCCACGCAAGAAGGTACAGAAAGAGACAAAACTATACGGCGCGAATTGGCAACGTGGCAACTACTCATAAGTATCATGGTGTCTGTCAGACGTAACGTCAGTGGCAGAGGGTTAAACTCAAATTTTAGAATCATTGAACTACTATTTGAGCATGTTTTAAAAATAATCAATTTAGTTCCCTTTATATATTAAAATTTTTCATGGGAGAGCCATGTTTCGGCACAAATGGGCTTGGCTGGATAAATGCCATGGCCACACAGAAAACCGCGTTGTTTATCGCCAGTCCAGCTTCCCGGAGTTCCAAGGATGATTGCGTAACTTCTCTAGTGGCCAGTGGCCATGAATATTCGCACAGACCTTGATTTTCGCGCGTCTGGACGAAGTTTCTCACTACTACTTTCTTCAGTACGCCCGTACCGTTTCTTTGCGAATTTGCTCTTTCTGTACATGGTGTTACCATCAGGTGATCTGTCGGCTCGTTTCCCGGTCCGTATCATAAAAAAACGAACAGCTCTTACGTGCTCAGGGCATAATTCCTGAGGGCTAACATCAAAGGGTTCGCCGCGATGCTATCAGTTTCAAAGAACGTGGGCGTTCGTAGTTCGTACGTTGACTCGGAGTTTCGACTTTAGGTTCTAAAACTGGCCAGCATTGTTCTTCTTATTTTGATTAGAGATACTATGTACACTCTGTATAGATCCAATCTATTAACTATTTCATTCTATGGAAGTGTATGAACTATTCCAAGATCTACCTCCGTTCTTTTTTAACCAAATAACTATTATTTTTATAAAAACTATACCCGACTACGTAAATTTATAAGGCCTATATTACTCGGCCTATTATTACGAATCTATTTACACCATAGATATATAATATTAAAAAGAGGATGTAATAATTAATCAAAGATTTACACCTCATTTATTAAAATCTATCAAATCATAACAAGCATACATACATACATACATAGAATGCCAAAGTCATTAACCCTTCCTTTTGGCTTCGGCGTAGTTGGGTAAAAATAATGACGAGGCTAGAAATCTAGAGGTTCAACGTTGAATAAGCTATATTTTATCTAAACTTAAACAAAAATAATAAATACGACAAAATAATGCGAATGTTTTATCTGAGATAGTGTGTGTGTTGTTATTTTAATTAATTGTATGTATTTCTAAGTATTATTCAAAATGATATTAGCTTTCTGCTGTATTATTGTTCGAATAATATCAGCTTTCTGCACACCTTTATCCACATAAACTTTAATCTGCCGACCAAATTTAAATACTCGTACGCACAATTCTCGTAATTATCACTTATCAATATAATAATTATGTAAAATAATTATTCATCATAACATCCTTCCTTCAATAACTATACAAGGATAAATTATTGTTTGATCACTTTCCGCCTGTGTAATTAATTATTTAAATTAATGTATTAGTATCATTTTATATTTTTATTATATATATAATAATTGATTGTACATTTTTTTTTATTTTCGGGAAGTCATTATTAATTCGCAGAAAATATCCGAATAATACTTATTAGCTATAAGATTTTTCGTTCGTTAGATTTATCCGTTACACAAATAGGTAGGTACTCAATTTAGATAGTCGTGGTGTGAAACCATCTCTAGATATTCCCCCTTACTAGGGTTGCCATGACAAGACGCGTGAAAACTCCGGATTTTGGAGTACGAAACCCGGACATAGAACAATTTTTACCCGACTACGGCAATGTCAAAAAGAAAGGAAGATTTATTATTGCTACAATAAAAAAAAAACTTAGGCCTTCCTAATTCTGCCTACAAAACCCGGATAGCAAATAAAATCCGGCCCGGACGCTCCCCGGACGCCCTTTAAACTAGGACAAATCCGGGGAAACCCGGACGGATGGCAACCCTACTCCTTACTAATAAACGCTGTATAAGCTTTGAATAGTTATACAGTGTTTTGTTCCCGTCACACAAGTGACATTTTTAATTCGATTGAAGAAGACAAAACACTGTATAACTATTCAAAGCTTATACAGCGTTTATTAGTAAGGGGGATTATGTTATTATTTAGTACCCTTTATTATACTATCTTCTTTCCTGTATATAAAATGGATTGCAATTAAATGTCTAAAACTCGAGAATGGTTTATTCATTCCAGTTCATAGTAAGGACAGAACAACATAATATGTCGGGATAGTTATTAATAATAATAATTGACACTATTTAATAATTTGCACTAACATCCTAAGACCTAGTTCGGTGTGACAAAGGTGATCGATATTTCCCGCTGTAAATTTGTGGTACAAGAGACAAGCGCAGACGATTAAAATTCAAAGATTTAGGAATTTTGATTTTGTACTTATTTGAAAAGAAAATAGAAATAAAGTTTTTATTACAATTTTTAGATCGTTTCCATATTATTGGATCCGATCGCCGATACGTGCCAAGGCAAGTTAAATTTATGAATTTTTTGCGACTTTTCAAATAGTAGGTATAGCGGGTTAAAAACGTCTAATATCTCTTAGCAGACGAATTTTATTTTTGGACTGAATACCCCTATACTAGCGAGATTTTATTTTATTTTATATTAATATTATAATAATTTGGTAGTATTTTAGTTTTTTAGGATTACCTATGCCTAAATTACTTTTTTTAAAAACTGTCGTACCTATTATCGATTATTATCGGATTATCGTTTAGGATAAATCGTAGGACAAATCGTTTAGAATATTAAAACATAATATGGAAGTTCTTATAGCACATAATATATTAGTAGGTATTTAAGTGGTTTTTGGTCCTCATGATATGTATGTAACAACGTGCTGTATTTTAAAAAATACCTAAAGTTGAACATAACTTCGACTAAGTATATGTGTGTGAAAGTCCCGTCAAAATCAATTCGTCAATGTGAATTTAATATATATATATATATATATATATATATATATATATATATATATATATATATATATATATATATATTTTAAATTTTGTTAATGTTTTCAGTAAGTAACTAGTAGCGATTTTAAAACGCAACCTCTTATGAATTGCACCACAAGCGTTATAAAAATACATTACATCACTGTGTATTGATAGCGCGGGTTATCGCGAAGATAGCTTTTCCCCCGACTGCGTCTGTGACCAATTTTGTTGACCCTATTCCTGAATGAGTGAGGAAACTCCCAGTGAAAAGTCTTAGGGTCATTTCACACCGCGACGATAGCTATGCAAATTGAACCTTATTCACTACACACAAAGATACACGTTTCGAATATTATATATGTCACCGTAAAATTGTAAAAACCGTTAGATTGTAATATTACTAGAGATATTATAATATGTCGACAAATTGTCAAATAAAAATTTCTCCTTACAATAGTACGCATTATTTTTCGTCAGCTCAACCCGTTCAGTAGTTTTAGCTATGTTGGATTGTCATAGATTAGTCGGTAACTAGTAATTTTTAACCATAGATATAAAAATCAAATTACTAGACATAATTATAGGTTTCTTAATTACATTATTAAAGCTTACTTAACCTGATGGTAAGTGTAGTTTAATAGCCCCTAAGCCCTGAGGGTTAATAGAGCAGAGACGCCCCGCCCACGTCGTGCTGGACCGATTCTGATAAAATCGTTCCGAGTAAACCATTGTGAGGTTAACGTAAACAAATGACTGTTATTTTAACTACGAGTTTTAACCGAAAACCGGAAACGTTACGCAATTGTGTATCACCTGAATGGTGTGGGGTGAGCATGATTTTTGTGGTTGTAGAGACTGTGTTTTGAAGAATTTAAAAAAAGTACAAAAGTATAAAAAAGTACCTATATTAATTTTGGTACATTTCGAAATAGGAATAAAAATCGGTCAAGTGCGAGTCGGACTCGTGCACGAAGGGTTCCGTGCCATTATCTATAAAAACGGAAAAAATTTAATGGGGAGCTCTGTTATTTTTTTTATTCTGTTTTTTAGTATTTGTTGTTATAGCGGCAACAAAATTTTATCGTATTTTTCTGAAAAAAAAAAATGTTATGAAATTTTTCAATTGATAATAATTAACTCCATAGACACAGAAATGTGATAGTATGTAGAACTCGCTCCATTTAAATATAAAGTCTCCGAAAATCAATTACGGTACTTCGGGCACATGATCCACTGCTTACGTAAAGACGTTTAGGCAAAAAAATAATTATCATACTCAAAGTAAAAAATCTTTTCATGTATGGGTGACTCTCCGCAAAAGGCAACTCGCCCATATAAAGAAAATTATTTTTCTGCTTAAACGTCTTTACAAAAGCAGATCATATGCCCAAAATATCCGTAATTGATTTTACCGAACCTTATTTAAACTGTAAAAGTGAAACAAAATTAATATTAAAATAAATCTTATAAAGGTTTTCAATTATGGCTATAAGCATCCATATTTTATTCAAGCAGTAAATTATGTCTCATAAAACCATATAATATGCTTTATTATAATATAATAATATATTAAACCTATTGAATAAACATACGTCCTACTCAATATTGAAAAGTGTATCCCATTTACAAGAACCCGAGTCCCGACATAAAATGTGTAGTGTCCTATTAAATTCAAATTTATGGTGACATTATATCCTAAAATTCGTAATGTGTCCACATTTACCGGACAGTTAGTTTCGGACAATGGCGCGTTGGTCCGTAAATGTTGTCTCTTATTATAACAATTTCACTATAATAGTAAATGTTGTTAAAAATTCATTCGTTCATTCATTCAATCTTCAAAATTGATTTTAATGAGCGTTTTTAGGGTTCCGTACTCAAAGGGTAAAACGGGCTATTATTAAGACTCCGTTCGTCCGTCTGTCTGTCCGTCTATCAGGCTGTATCATGAACCGTGGTAGTAGAAATGTTCACAGATGATGTATTCTGCTGCCGCTATACCAACAAATACTAAAGAACGGAATAAAATAAATATTCCAGGGGGGGTTCCATAAAACCCTTCCCGCACTTTCCCGGTTTTTTTTATTGGATTGGACGTAAGACGTTGCACGTTCATAACGCTAGTCTCAAAGGTTCGGTTGAAAGGACAGAGTTCCGTTTCCGTTATATCTACCTTATTGAAGTCTTACTAATATTTTAAATATGAAAGTTTCTGAGGATAGATGGATGGATGTTTGTTACTCTTTCCCGCAAGAACTACTGAACGGACTTTGATGAAATTTGGTATGGTAGTAGTTTAGGTTCTGGAATAAAACATAGCCTACTTTTTATTCCGGAAAAGTACGATAATCGCGTGGGATACTCGTTAGTATATTTTTGCGAGTGGAGTAGCGGGTAAAGGCTAGTTATTAATAATCGTCTATTTTAGTAGGTCATACTTATTTTATTTTAGCTAGGGTATAAAACAATAATATAAATCTTGATAGATCTTTTTGATCCATTTTAAATGTAAATATTTGCAAATTGTATAAACACAGACGTCGTATTTACTTCTGAAACTAAATTAGAATGAAAAGTTAAATAAACAATTGTTGAATAATAGTTTTGCATGCCCCAATTCTCATTTTTGCCAAAAAAAAAAACTAAGGCCTTTTTATCCGTTATTGGATGATTTATACTCTTGAAATACTATAGTGCCTAGGACAGTCGGTTTTTAAATGTCGTATGGTTGCCGAATGCCGGTTTTCTCGTGATATGTTTCTAAATAACAGCTTTTAATCACTATACGTGTGCCAAAATTCAACGCCACCCGTTCAGTTGTTGATATTTTATAATACAAACTTTGGTCCCTATTTTCACCCCTTTAGAGTTATTAAAAATTAGGGACGAATTACAAAAAATACTATTAATTAAATAATATGTAGTCAAATATTTGTATTTATTAACCCGGATATTAAATTTCTTTGAAAACAGGTCGGATGCTTAAAATTGTTTCTTTTTACTATATTATACTTACTTGGCAATTTCATCTAAACGTAAAAAAAGAGAATATGATGTTGATACCAATTTAAATGTGTCTTATTTGCTGTGAATATTATATATACACGATTGATGCGTTAATTTAGTCGATTTTTATCTTTTTGTTTACGTTGATATTGATTTTCATCTGAACAGAATCTTAAGGCCCCCACAGATGAGAGGCCGATCGTTTCGGTTAGATCTGACGTCAGTTCGGCCTGAACGGATTCGAGCACACACACGGAAAAAAATCGCATCCAACCCAATTTACGTCAGTTCGGCCTGATCGGATTCGGGCCCACACACGGAAAAATCGCATCAGTCCATTCTGGTTTGCCGCGCGCTACGGTCGCGTTTATCAATTTTGTATTTAAACACCGCGAAAACTCATACAACGCTTGTACGCGATACACGCCCGCACGGCCGCGGCTCGGGCAAGAAGTAAGAACTGAAGCGATTTGTCCACACACGGTCTGGACAGGCCGCGCGTTCAAGCCGCCCGGTCAGGCCAGAATTAATGTTGCCAACTTAGTTATTTTATAAAATTTTACTAAATTGAGTATTCTATTGGTTCCTTAGTAGAAATTTAGTTATTAGTAGTGTTTTAGGAGGAAAGAGCCAGACAGTAATCATATGCAAAATGGCCTAGGTTAAGCACAAAAAAAAAACTTATCATAATAATACATTCATTCGTAATTTTCTTATAACTAGGTACCCGTTTAATTAACTATAAACGTAATACTTGCTAGTATATTTTAATTTAATGGTAAAATTTATAGTAAAATTCAATGAATGAAAAAAAAATAATATAACAAAACCTAAAATGCAATGGTTTTTGGGGGCTTCAGGAATTCCTAAGTAGCTTCTTTAGTAGTTTTTTAGTACTTTTTAGTAGAATTCAATACGAGTTTAGTAGTTTCACAAAAACAACGCTGGCAACACTGGAACGAATCGCTTCAGTCCGTACGGCCGACTGACGCGATCTCGAAATTGCACACAGACGATACGATTTTGCATCCGTTCAGGCCGAACTGAAGGCAAACCGGATCATGTATGGGGCCCCTTAGAACGATATTGATGGAATAGCGGTAAATCATAAACTACGGTTAAACCGCGGTTTAATTCAATATCAATTCGACGGTACAGCGATTTGAATATGAGGTTAACGCACTGGAAGTGACCATGAATGTTGGACTTTGAGGACAAATCTGACGACCTCCGTGGTTCAGTGTTGAGCGCGTTGCCGCTATAGCTGGAGGTCGCGGGTTCGAATCCCGCCAGGGTAAAAGTTTTCTGTGTTCCTGGGTCATGGATGCGTATTAAATATGTGTGTATCTTAAATATATATTATGTATAGTACAAATAAGTATTAAATATATTTCCGTTGTCTGGTACCCGTAACACAAGTTCTTCGAGAACTAACCACGGGACCAGATTGACGTGGCGTGAAAGCGCCTATATACTTCTATACTAGGTATATATATGTACACTAATATTATAAAGAGGAAAACTTTGTTTGTATGTTTGTATAATATAAAAAAGAGGAAAAGTTTGTTTGTTTGTTTGCATCGAATAGGCTCCGAAACTACTGGACCGATTTTGATGAAATTTGGCACACATACAGAACAGACCACGGGGAAGGACATAGGATTTTTATCGCGGCAAAATGTACGGTTACAGCGGGATTTCCTTTTGTCGCGCACGAAGTCGCGCGCAACATCTAGTATATTATATATATAAAAAAAGTCATTCGTTCATTTTTAGGGTTCCGTACCGAGAAGGGACAAGGGACATACTTCTGTCCGTTTCACTGTGTATTTTTTGTCCAAAAAATTGGCCATGCCTTTTTTTTTGGAAATCTCATACAGAAATGTTATGTAAATAATTTATTAGTATTTACATGCGTTAATATCTTATTATGAACAATAAAAAAACACTTTTTATTTTTTTTTCAATAAAATTAAAAATTGCCATAACTTTTTAAATATTTACTTAATTGTCTTCTTGATTATTCTGATCGACAATAATAAAAAAACACATAATTTAACCTGATTTACATATTTCTTAAATAAGTTTTTAAAGATTTATTTACGATTTATATTTTTTTTCTTTAATTTTTTATGAACGTATTTCTAAATATTTGGATTTTATTTTTATACAGAATTGTTACTTAAATGTACTAGAATTTGTGTAAAAAAAATTAGGTCCAAATAATAAAGGGCACTGAAGTTAGAGGCTTCTAAAGTTTTCTATGGTAACTATGGGTTTAGGGTTGTCAATATTTCTATACCAAATTTTTTTATTCATTTGAACTTTGTTTTTTTTTATTCCTGACTAATACTTAAACAGAAGGTTAGAGAAACTGCATTGAGTCACTAAAGTGACTCGATAAATCGAGAAAATATTTTATTAATGCCGTGAAATATTTTTGAACAGAAACAAAAAAACGATTACTTTTTATTGCAGTTTTCATATTAATTTGACATGTCAATCCTACAATACTGACTTGGATTTTTTTTAACAAATTAATACTTTTCTAATGTACACATTCATACACATTCATTTTCTAATGTACACTCACGACGGTGTTACGACAGCGTGCTCTTAAATACCGTCGTGTGTGGCACTACAAGTTAGCAGACTGGGATGGGATGCGGTCATTTTTTGCATCCTATCCTTGGGGGCACGTGTGCTTCTCGCCGGATGATCCCGACAACACTGCCAACTCTGTTGCCGATGTGGTAGTGCAGGGGATGGAACTTTTCATTCCGTCCTCTGTAGTGCCAACTGGCGGCAGATTTCGTCCCTGGTTTGGTTCATCCTCCAAAAAAGCTTCTCGCCGGAAGCAGGAGGCTTACCAATCCTGGGCCAATGCAGTGTCTACTCGGGATTTAAATACCAGCACATATAAAATGGAGTACAACCATGCCTCTAGGTCCCTCAAGAAAGAGATCATTTGGGCAAAGAAACAGCACGTCAATAGGATTGGCAAGAGACTCGAGCGCCTCCCCTCGGGAACCCGTGCATTCTGGTCTCTGGCCAAAGCTATTGAGGGAAATTTCTGCAAGCCAACCCTACCATCCCTACACGTAGGAAATGGATCGTTAGCCCAGGACGCAAAAGACAAAGCCGATCTTCTGGGCAAGCTCTTTGCGTCTAACTCGACCCTAGATGACGGGGGGCAGAAACCGCCGACCATACCGCGATGCACGAGCTTCATGTCGGATATTCGGTTTCATCAGCGCTCAGTGCGAAAAGCCCTCCGTTCCCTTGATATCCAAAAGTCGAGTGGGCCTGACGGAATCCCTCCTATTGTGCTGAGAAAGTGTGCTCCAGAGTTGGCTCCGGTCTTGACGCGCCTTTTTCGGCTCTCCTATTCATCTGGCATCGTCCCGGCCTCTTGGAAGACAGCCTTGGTGCACCCGATCCCCAAAAAAGGTGATCGCTCAAATCCTTCCAACTACAGACCAATCGCCATAACCTCTCTCTTCTCAAAGATAATGGAATCCATTATCAATGGCCAGCTTCTTCGATACTTGGACGGCCAGGGATTACTAAGCGACAAACAATACGGGTTCCGTAAGGGTCGCTCGGCTGGTGATCTCTTGGCGTACCTAACTCATCGTTGGGCTCAGGCAATTGAGTCGAAGGGAGAAGCATTGGCTGTTAGTTTGGACATTGCGAAGGCCTTTGATCGGGTTTGGCATAAAGCGCTGCTTTCAAAGCTTCCATCATACGGGCTGCCCAAGAAATTATGCAAGTGGGTCACAAGTTTCTTAGCAGACAGAAGCATAAAGGTCGTAGTTGACGGCGAATGCTCGGAAACTCAGTCAGTTGATGCTGGTGTCCCTCAGGGCTGTGTGCTATCGCCTACCCTATTCATACTGCATATCAATGACATGTTACAGACCAACGGCATTCATTGCTATGCGGATGATAGTACAGGTGATGCTGTATATACCGGCTCCCCTAATATTTCTCGGCTAAATGTCATCGAGAGTCGAAACGAACTTGTCTTTAAAATAGAGAATTCATTGGAGAAAGTCTCTGAATGGGGTAGACGTAACTTAGTCCAATTTAACCCCGCCAAGACACAAGTCTGCGCGTTCACCGCTAAAAAGTCACCTATGGTCGTACATCCTCGTTTTGAGGGCACATCTTTAACCATCTCCCCTAGCATTGAAATACTTGGCGTTAGCATATCGAGCGAAGTCCAATTCCGATATCATCTAGAGGGTAAGGCCAAGTTAGCCTCGAAGAAGCTTGGTGTTCTCAACAGAGCGAGACAGTACTTCAGTCCGGACCAACGCCTACAACTCTACAAGGCGCAGGTTCGGCCTCATATGGAATATTGTTCTCATCTCTGGGCAGGAGCACCAAAATACCAACTGCTCCCTCTGGATCGTATCCAACGAAGGGCCGCTCGAATTGTTGACTGTCATTGTGTTTCAAACAGCTTGGACCCCTTGGAATTACGCCGAGATGTAGCTTCACTCTGCATCCTCTATCGGTTGTATCACGGGGAGTGCTCTGAGGAATTGTTCGGAATCATACCACCTGCAACTTTTCGCCATCGTCCCACGCGAAAAATATTCCATCCTCATCACCTTGATGAGTGGCAGTCTTCCACCGTGCGTTTCTCGCGTAACTTTCTGCCGCGCACTGTAAAACTCTGGAACGAACTGTCACCAGCAGTATTTCCGGACCTATACGACCTACAAACCTTCAAGAAGAGAGCGTATTCCCTCCTAAAAGGCCGGCAACGCACCTGCAGCTCTTCTGATGTTGCGAGTGTCCATGGGCGACGGTAGTTGCTTTCCATCAGGTGACCCGTTTGCTCGTTTGCCCCCTTATCTTATAAAAAAAAAAAAAAAAAAACACGTGGTGACACATTTAAAATCTTTTATATATTTCCGGTATAAAATGGTCTCATATAGGTTTAATTATAACCGGAAATCTATTGTTTAATAGGTAGCCGGTGCAGACCGGGTCCGGTTTCGGATTTTATTACCTGGTTTTAGCTGTAACCTAACGAACCCCTTCCCTGCACCACATATTACCTTTCATTGGATTTTAAATAGAATGCCCGTCCGTCTGTTTGTTTTGCTTTTGACTAAATTTTGAAATGGTTGCATGTATTTTTAACCGTGACTTTCACTGGCAGACCGAATTATCAGCATATTTGTTGTAAAAATATTAGGTATTTACAACGCCGGATAATAATTTGTATACAAAATATTAAAAATTATCAGACTTACATTGAATTTAAAATAAATCTTTAGTATTGAAAAAAAGGGATATAATTAATCAAGCGAACAAAAAATAAGTTGGCGGCTGCACGTGAGCATACTCTATTACTGAATTTGGCAGCAAATTAATATGTTGGCGACTAAATTACTAAACTGGCGAAATCACTCAGGTGACAAAAAATTCAAAAGTCGGCAGATAAAAAGAGGCGAAATTTAATCCAAATTAGCACCGACATTTATAAGTTGGTGACTTAATTTCCGAGTTGGTGACCATTATACCATATAAGCAGCTATAAAACCAGATTTGGTCGATAAATTAATGGCTGCTAAAAATCCAATTTGCAGGCTACGGAAAATCCTATTTTTGGATACTGTTGGAGTATGTTTTTCCTTTGCATGGGTGTCATTTTCTAGGTGTCTGGGGGTGCAGAATAATATGAAAATAAAATCTGTTTTGTAATTCCACAATGGCGTACATTTTTGTTATTAAAATTAATAAGGTTCCGATTGCAAAATTGTCTTCCAATTTCATTTTCCAAAATGCAGAATATTCAATCTTCGTAAAATGAATATAAATACTAAATTAAAAGATCTTGGGGATGCTGATTAGGATTGATGATTATTATTACAGTATGTTATGTAGTTCAAGGTACCAGCTATGTATGGAAATTTTTCAAAATTCAGGATTCATGAATTTTTCTGCTATTCATGAAGAAATATGCAATTTCCAGGTTTATTAGGGGGAGGAAATTTTCATTATTTTTCCAGTAGGATGCACCGTTTCTGAGATAGAAGCGATTATAGAAAAAAATGGCAATGCTGTACTGAGATACGAGGGATGTATAAATCTATAAAAATGTTGGAAAATTCAGGATTTTCGATTTTTTTTTCTCCCATCATAAAGAAAATATGATGTTACGGAATTTCTAATGGGGACGAAATTTTCATTATTTTTTCAATAGGATGCACCGTTTCCGAGATAGAATCAATTTTATAAAAAAACGTAAATGCTGTACATTGAGATACGAGAGATGTATAAATCTATATAGAAATGTTGGAAAATTCCGGATTTTCGAAATTTTTTTTCTCCCATGATGAGGGAGATATGATGTTGCGGGATTCCTAAGGGGGACGAAATTTTCATTATTTTTTCAATAGGATGCACCGTTTCCGAGATAGAATCAATTTTATAAAAAAAATGTAAATGCTGTACATTTGAGATACGAGAGATGTATAAATCTATAGAAATGTTGGAAAATTCCGGATTTTCGAAATTTTTTTTCTTCCATCATGAGGAAAATATGATGTTGCGGGGTTTCTAAGGGGGACGAAATTTTCATTATTTTTTTAATAGGATGCACCGTTTCCGAGATAGAATCAATTTTATAAAAAAACGTAAATGCTGTACATTGAGATACGAGAGATGTATAAATCTATATAGAAATGTTGGAAAATTCCGGATTTTCGAAATTTTTTTTCTCCCATCATGAGGGAAATATGATGTTGCGGGGTTCCTAAGGGGGACGAAATTTTCATTATTTTTTCAATAGGATGCACCGTTTCCGAGATAGAATCAATTTTATAAAAAAAATGTAAATGCTGCACATTGAGATATTAGGAATGTATAAAGCTATAGAAATGTTGGAAAATTCCATATTTTCAAATTTCTTTTTCTCCCATCATAAAGAAAATATGAGGTTGCGGGGTTACTAAGGAAATTTAAAATGGATGACTTTTTTGTTATCAGCACCCCCAGAAACCAATAAAAGGACACCCATATTATTTTTATAAAATTAAGTATGTCCGCCATATTGGAATTTCAAATCGAATGTCATTTTCGTAATCCAGCACTCCCAAAAACCTTATAAACGACACCCATATCAATTTTATGAAAAATAAATATCAGCCATTTTTAAATTTCAAAATTAATCTACACAATATCTACATCCCCCTAAAACCGAGAAAAATTAAAAATTGGATATTTTGTATGCTCTTTTATGTTTTTTTTATGTATCCTCGTTTTGCTGCTTGTATGTTTTTTGAGTTACCTACATCAGGGAAAATATATGTGCCTATTTTTAAATTAAATGTGCACTCACAAATTGTCGCCAAAATTCAGTGGTATTATTTAGTCACCAGATTTGTAATTTTTTTGTTCCTTACATTCTTTCGCCAACTTGGTAATTTAGTATTCAATATTCGGTATTTTCACATCCAAAATTTAATTGTTTTGTCGCAAGTAAATACATGCCTAAAAAAATAAGTGTCTGTTTCTGATACCAAAACGATCAAATTAAGAAGGTGCAGAGAAATTGAATGTCACGCGAGCGAAGCCGCGCACAACTGCTAGGTAATTGAATAAAACTTTGTTTTCACTTGAAATTCCTGAAATATTACTCTACCAAACACACAGTGTTTCGACTAGTACATGCGAACAAGACAATATATTTTTTACTTATTTATATTATTTATGTATATTCAAGGCATGTTAGATTTTTTATGCTGAAATAAATCTGAACACTTAAATATTTAGATCGATACTTCTTACAAATATGGAACACGGCGGAGGTACATCATATAATATGCAGTATAATAAACATAAATAACCAAAAACAGAAAGGTTCAAACCAAATAGTGACTTTGAGCTTCTCAGTATCTCACTGACTTCAATATAAGAGTGCAACAGCAGTGAAGCAAAAGGGAGCAAAGGTATAACGCGAAGAAAATATAAACTATGGATAACATAATGAATTTCCACGCGGGCGGAGTCGCAGGCAGCAGCTAGTAAGTAAAAAAGACTATTACTATTAATTGTTTTGTTGAAGTTACGAACTTCATTAGAAAAATGAGCATATAAAAACCTACTTCAAATATTCATCTATGCGGTGACAACCCTATCCAAAATAATATAAAATTGATTAACTCCGATGCCCCGCCTCATTTGGATCCCATTTTTTTTGGGTTATAAGTATCAATAAAAAGAATATTTCAGTCTTAGTTTCAAATCCAAATATGAAACGGCATGGCGTTAAAAAAATTAAAACATAAATTTACAAAATCAGTCATAAATACGTTATCTTGAACAAATAAAGCCTGGATGTTTTTCGCTATCGTAGGGCTTTTAAGACACTATTTAGACCAATTAATATAATCTTAAAAGAATATCAAACTTTTGAACTATAACTGTTTCTATGTTTTTTCTGGCAACCATAGAAATTTTTATCAAGTACTAATTTGCATTCTTCTATATGAAATGGGCAGTCGGGTGTTCTCGTCCTGCATTTATAATCACAAATCCTATAAAATTAAGTAATAAAAACGGCATGGCCAATTTTTTGGACAAAAAATACACTGTGCGTTTGTCCGTGTGTTCGTCTGTCACCAGGTTGTATCTAATCAACCGTGATAGAGGACAGTTAAAATTTTCACAGATGATATATTTCTGTTACCGCTATTCTATAACTAGCTGTTGCCCGCGGCTCCGCCCGCGTAAATACAGTATCCCTCGGGAACACTGTACTTTTCCGTAAATGTAGCCTATGTTTTAATCCAGAGCCCAAACTACTATCATACCAATTTCCATCAAAATCCGTTCCGTAGCTTTTGCGTGAAAGAGGAACAAACATCCATCCATAGGTACATCCTCACAAACTTTCATATTTATAATATTAGTAGGACAACAAAATTATAAAAATTTCGTCAGAATTGGTCCAGCAGTTTTCTCTTTAAAATATAGTATAGATATTGTGTAGTAATTATGATGTATTTTTAATTGTTTTTTCTTTTCTGTTTCAGGTAAACTATGAATGCAACGCAATAATGGGGCCTAAGGTCTAAGGCCGGGACTGTAATGTCCGGAATCTGTAAGGTCGGGGAAAATTCAGAGCACTGAAAATAGAATTCTGCGCTCATACAATAGAGCTGAAAATCGAACACACGATTTGACTACTGTCACATTTGACGTTGACATTTGGTCTTAATTTAGGGGACAGATTTTTTGATGGTAGAGCGCGCCATTGTTCAAGAAGTACCAAGCACGATTCAGGACTGTGCGCTGATTGGTCCGCCACAATATCATCGGTACGTCCAAAATTCTAGCGCAGCCAGTGGCAGAAAAGAGAACTAAGATCTGGGTTTATTATTGTGTCCATAAGGAAAAGCCTATACCGTTCGGACACCTGTATCTATACTTGAGTGTTAAGTCAAATGCCTAATTTAATTAAAAACAAGTAATATCAAACCTTTTAAAATAACCTTACAAAATCAGGGAGGTTATTTTCTCAAATTTTAGGGAGAAACTGCTAAGTAAGGCAACCAAATCCGTGGTCTGCTCCGGACCAAATCTGTGCCGTGTATTAATGCTATAAGATTTTTATAATATCTTACAATTGCAAGCGTTCCTTGCCCACATAACCCACATAAGGGTCCATCGGGAGGGGGGGGGGGGTTATACTAAATGTGACAGTACATGTTAAATACAGGTACAGGGATACTAAAAAGTGTGACGTAATATGTGGATGGCCCCTAAGCGATAAGGCCAGGAAATGACCTATTCTTACTATCGATTCATTTATACATTCTCAAAATGCATCATTATATTATCAGTTCTAAAGAAGTTCTTAATGATATGACTTCTTGTCTGTAGCAAATGAAAGTGTACCTCCATTGACGTATATTGTCGTAAGGACAGGCCCGTATCGAAGCGTTAAAATGTCTCTCACGCGTGTGCCCTATTGGGGCCAACACGAATTGCCATACTTCGGAAATATAGTGTACTCTGTTTAGAATTTAATCCATTTGTAAAAAAATCGACCGAATTAATATGTAATTGCAATTCTTTCTTGCATAGAAAATAACGTACACATAAATCGGTAGTAACTTGTTAGACAGCACCATCGTAAAACGACAACAAAAATACCCATGAAGTAATACAATCGAAATGGGGCCAGCCAGATGGCGCCTGAAATAGCTATGTGTATGTATGTTGCGTCATTACTCATAACAATCATATCTCTAAAGTTTAAACATAAAAACGTTACAGATCTGTCAAGGATATTTGTGTAAGGATATAATTTATTCGTATTATAATAATAGCTAACCCCACGACCCACACCAATTTCGGTGACGGTGGCCGGTTTCATTGAAACCAGACCATTTACGCAGGAGTAATTTTATAATGCTCAAGTGTGTACGCAGTACCCAAGAGCACTCTCTCCTTTACTCTCAAAATCCAGTGGGACGGATGACTGACACGACTGACGAGCGATCAGGCGCAGGTCCGAATTTTACATGCCCATCCGACGCATGGATCATCTTTCTTGTCAGACAATCAGGTGATCAGCCTGCATCAGAGCCGTGCCGCCCCTGTGTGCGATGTGTGCGGCGCACACAGGCGCCAAGACGATGGGGGCGCCGCGGGCCGCCACCGAAAAGTTAAAACATGTAGATTCGTAAAAATAAGAGGCGCTTCTTGGGTTTCGCACACAGGCGCTACCGGGGGTCGGCGCGGTTCTGGCCTGCATTGTCCTAACCAAACTTGGAAACAATATTTTTTGTTGTTGCAATGCGGGAATCGACCCACGACCTCCGAGTCGAGAGCCAATGTTCTAACCACTAGACTACGGAGGCTGTTGACTCTATCATATACCTAAGCATCGATTCTGCTAATTAAATCTTTCAATAATACAACTGTGGCGTGGGGTATTGGGGTTCCTATAACTCCATTCCCATCGGCTTCACTTACCACTTACCTTTTGAAGCCCCTTATCGAAATCCCTACCTATTGTACAGGCTAGGGGTTCCCTATGGAGGGGAACCAGCCTTTGCTTCTGTAATACAGTTTCCATGCAGTCCCGATGTATTAAAACGGCAAATATATATAAATAACGGTATTCTCATAAACGTCAAACAAACGCCTAACGCATTTGATTGGTCCAAACTCCAAAAATCAGTTTATAATTCACTAGATGTTGCGCGCGACTTCGTGCGCGACAAAAGGAAATCCTGCGGTAACCGTACATTTTGCCGCGATAAAAAGAAGCCTATGTTCTTCCACGTGGTCTATTCAAAATTATATATTTTGATAAAATATAATTATTTTTTGATAAAATATATTGATTTTGATAAAATATAATTATTTTATCAAAATCGGTCCCGTAGTTTCGGAGCCTATTCGATGCAAACAATCAAACAAACATACAAACATACTAACAAACAAACAAACTTTTCTTCTTTACTATATTAGTATAGATTATAAGTCAATTGAAAGTCTAAGGTAAATACGAGAATTGGGGTTCAGGTAAAAGTATAAAACATAGTTACCACCTTACCAACTTACCACCAGGCGATCCGGCCGCTCGTTGACCACAAGAACGTATGATATCATCGAACATTGGCCTTTATCCAGAAACCGTAACTATATCCGTTGTTAAACTGTAACTCAGTAATAAATACCTAGTTCCAATAAATGTAGATTTGTTACAAGTTAACATACATTACATACCAGTGACGAAGACTAGTTCCCCTTCATAGGAAAGCCTAGCCTATACAATAGGTAGGACTTTGCATGAAGGTCTTCAAAAGGTAAGCGGAAAGTAAAGCTGATAGGAATGTAGTTATAGGAACCCATTGATACATACATATTACATACTGGATGTTGCGCGACAAAAGGATACCTCGTGGAACCGTACATTTTGCCGCAATAAAAAATAGCCTATGTTCTTTCCCGTGATCTATTCTATATCTGTACCAAATTTCATCAAAATAGGTCCAGTAGTTTCAGAGCCTGTTCGATACAAACAAACAAACAAACTTTTCTTCTTTATTATATTATTAAGTATAGACATAACTTCACTCTTGGTGTCCCTCGGCAATCATCGTTTTTCTATGGCAGTGACGGACGATGAATGAACGCGAAGTTCCCCGTTGGCCCCAGTGGGGTAGACAGAGGCGGATTAAAGGTTGAGAGCGCCGTAGGCAAACATGTCATCGGCGCCCCTATATTGTAAATAACTTATCAGAAGCAGCTTCTGATCGCCCTGACCGGGCATACCACCTCGCTCAGTTAGTAGTCAGCAAGCTTCAGCCTCATTTGTACTAGGAGTAGCAGCAACGCACCACGGCAGGCGGTCAAACCCTCATCGGATTGATCGGGCACTCTCTCACTACTTGACGACCTCTGTGGCTCAGTTGGTTGAGCGTGTTGATGCTCAAGCCGGGGGTCGCGGGTTCGAATCCCGCCGAAGGAACAAAAAGGTTTTCTGTGTTCCTGGGTCATGGATGTGTATTAAATATGTGTATAATATAATAAAAATCTTAAATATGTGTATAGTATAAAAGTATTAAATATATTCCGTTGTCTGGTACCCGTAACACAAGTTCTTCGAGAACTTACCACGGAATCAGATTTGACGTGGTGTGAAGCGTCCATAGATATTATTATATTATATTACTACATCGACCGGTCAGCAAGCAGAGCACATCTCTTCTGGTCAACACAAACCATCGGCCCCGCACGGCAGCACTCCGACTTACTGGAGCCCGTTCAGCAGCAGCATATTTTTCTTAATTTTACAATTCCACCCGAGCGCCCCTTTGTACCCTAGCGCCCCTAGGCACATGCCTAGTTTGCTTTTAGGATCATCCGCCACTGGCCACAGAACAAATTTTACCACTTATTGCCCACGTGGGAGCCCAGTGACAGTAACAAAACCATTGTAACGCACTTGCTACTTCTATGGAGGGGTATCCATGGTCAACGGTAGTCGCACTCCATCAGGAGAATAAAGTATCCTTATACATTCTAATAACACATTATAAGTTCCAGGTTCGATTCTTGTCGACAAGATCTACGGTAGATACATATTGTATGTCTGATTTGAATACAATTCTTATATTAAACGTGCTATATTTCATACTTAATCCGTACAAGATTGTAATATTGAGTAGGTAGATTGGTTTCAGTTAGAATGGTTGTGATGATGATGATGATGATAAAAATTATGATGCTGTTAATTAATAACTATTCACACCGATATCGATGACGGAGGAGTAATTTTTATCGTGCCCAAGTGTGTGCGCAGTACACAAGAGCACTCTATCTTTCTTTACACTCATTATTCAGTGGCACGGATAACCGACACGACTGACGAGAGATGAGGCGCAGGTCCAACTTTTTACATGCCCATCCAACGCATGGATCATCTTTCTTGTCAGACAATCAGGTGATCAGCCTGTATTGTCCTGTATCTTGGAAAGAACATTTTTTGTTCAACGCGGGAATCGAACCCACGACTCGATCTAAGTGGAGATCCAAGCTCTAAACCAATAAACCGCGGAAGCTGATGATGATAATGATGACGATGATGGTGATGGAAAGTGATGATAAGGATGGCTGAAAAGAGAAACCTTCCCTATTTGATGAATAGGAGAAAGTGCAAATCCAAAAGAATGAAATCTATAAATAAGATATCTGTCACCAAGTTGAGAAGATCTTATATAGTAGCCTTACAGTTTTTATGAGTTTTAGTGATGTGATTAACAATATCGATCTTTTTCTTCGAGCATGTGCTCTTATGTTTGTAAAAATTGAAGTAAACT
The DNA here is from genome assembly GCA_905404095.1 of Glaucopsyche alexis. NCBI lineage: Eukaryota > Metazoa > Arthropoda > Insecta > Lepidoptera > Lycaenidae > Glaucopsyche > Glaucopsyche alexis. The sequence goes on along the minus strand of FR990063.1, from coordinate 3,221,291 downwards.
TCAAAAATTAATGAAAACCAAAAAAAAAAAGATATGCGAGAAGTTATTTTAAAATTCCCAAGACGTTTTTGGACATAAATGATTGTACTTTTATGGTACACATTAAACAGTTAAGAAAATTACCTGAAATTACCCGAGTCGTATTCCAATTACTTAAAACTGTGAATCATCAACAACTGGTTTATTTTATAGCGTGTATCACTTTATTATCAGAAGACTATTTAAAGAAAGACAAATTATTTTTTTAAGCACTTAAGCAGTTTGTATCAATTTCATGGAAATAAATTATTCTGATTCTGATTCTAAGCGAGCTGATAATGATGAATTATATATACCTAGGAATACTCGATAACATGTCAGCTTTAAAAAAATGTAGATGAAAATCGGTTCAAAAGTGCCCATGGAGAGCCGCTTCGCTACGTAGAATGTAAGAGGAATGGATGGTAAGAATGAAAGTGGACGAAGCGAAACTAGTAAGTAAGGATCGTAGCAAGTGGAAAGAAGTGGTCTCTGCCTACCCCTACGGGAAAGAGTCGTGATTATATGTATGTAGGTATGTATGTAAAATCGGTTCATTAGTTTGGGAGCTGCAATGTCACGGAAAGACACACAGACAGAGACGTCGAACTTATAATACCCAATGTACAAAATTCTAGGTATGCGCTATGTGTTGATACTTTATAAATTAGTCAGTAACGATCAATTGAAAAACAAAAACCCCAAAAACATTAAGTGTTAGTAAAAATCATTCGGATAATGTAATTAAATTTTTTAAAATTGTACTTTTGAACTTTTTGAAACAACCTTCTAATGTTTATCATAATAATAAAAAGTTTACGAGTTTTAACTGTAAATTGTTTACGTTTTACGTAAACGTTATGAAACATTAAGATAAATTGTTAGATAGTTTGTAATTATAGGCCTCTGGTGGCTTCTAGTGTATTACAATAGAATTGTTTTGTTAATTGTAATTGAATAATAACTGTTCATTATTCATTTTAAATTCAACTACAGTTAGTATATTTACACGAATGCATCGAAATCTAACTTACCGGGCACTTACACTTTTCTGTGAAGCCGTAGTATCCTGCCAAGCTGGCCCATTCATTCTTAAATATTCTCCGGTGCTCCAAGAGACTTCTCATATTATCAGAGACAACCTCTCACCGTACGTTTGGACTCTGGATACCGATTACCATATTCTATATTATTGTCGATATTTTTATCGATAACTTTCATGTTCCTGTTTTATCGATAAATACGCATCACTATAACCGTGTAACACAGTGCGGACCGGTCCACTCTATATGGTCATGTATTGTCAATGAAAGTTTCATTTCCCTCAGTTTTTTGTACAATTAATCTCTCTATGTTAATTGATCTCCTTATAAATGGTGTTGAGAATGAAAATTGTTACATGTTGGAGTTATACGAGGAAAAATATTTCTGCATTCTATAATTTTTACCTACTTTCTATGCAAATAAAACTATCTATCTACCAGTAAATGCCATGCGGAGACGAAACGTGGACACTTACCGTAGGGCTGGTTCACCAGATCAAGGTTGCTCAGCGTGCGATGGAAAGAGCAATGTTGAGAGTATCTCTGGTGGATAAAATTCGTAACGATGTGATTTGCCATACGGACCGACGTTACTCAACGAATTAGCACGCTGAAGTAGAAGTGGACCGGCCATGTCTACAGACGGACAGACGGTCGATGGTGCAGACGATTATTAGAGTGGAGACCATACTAAGGCAAACGGACCGATGATTTGAAGATGGTGGCTGGCAGTGAATGGATGAGGGCTGCCCAAGATCGGGTTTAGCACTCATTGGGGGAAAACTGCGTTCAGCCGCGGACGGCCATAGGATGATGATGATGGTGATCTTTTTGAGAGATCTGTATCAAAAGTGGAACTTTGTGAAAAATGGAGCGGTTGTCTATCAGTCATATGTTGAAATTACTATCTAACGAGTCGATCATCTGATTTTAAAAGCCTAAAGAGCTACAATTTCAATATAAGGCCTCGTTCTCGGTCTACACACGCTACGCAAGTTTCACGACGGTTTTCTGTTAGACCGTTCTATCTTTCCGGCCCGTTTGTTTGGTCGGATGTTATAAATTCTTGACCTACACTCGAATGAAACATTCATTATGGCACGAGTTGTAACTTAACACTGCCAGATGCAAACAACAAGCGTCTGTTTTCACGCCGCAGCCGATGTTGTGGTCAATAAAAAAGTATAAACGTCATAACCGACAAGTTGGAACACGAATTATAGTTCTACCAGGAGTCCGAACGTAATGTTAAAATAATGGTCTCAATTTAGGGGACACATTTTTTGCCGGTAGAGCGCGCCATTGTTTAAGAAGTACCTAAGTAACAAGCACGATTCAGGACTGCGCTGATTGGTTCACCACAATAGCATCGGTACGTACAAAATTCTAGCGCAGCCAATTGCAGAAAAGAGAACTAAGATCTGGGTTTATTATTGTGTACATAAATACTATGGAATAGTAGATTGTTAGCCTAGGGTTGAAAAGAATCAATTCCCGAGGTACCTAGTTAGAGGGTAGTTAGGCGGCTATAGTCCGAGTAGGAATTCATTATTTTACCCGTGGCATACACTCTACTTTTTATTTAGAATATTATGTGGAAAATAAAACTAAATTCATTTCAAATCTTAGCACAAAAGTCCGTCACAGATACATAACAGATTTTAGTATCCCGCCAATTTGTGTTGACTTTTTAAATTTTAAATATGGAACTTGCCGCTCGCCGCGTAATTGTCGCGGCACTCGCGGCTTATTACGCTCATAGAAGTTTGCGCTAAATTCATACTGGCTGTTTAGAAAGTCGTGTCATTTTTTAATAGTTTTTCTTACATAAAACTCTTCACAGCTGACAGCAGTTCTATTTTTGATGTTTTGAAGACCCTCGGGCCGGAATGAATTTGTATGAGTTTTTCCCTCCCTATGTAAGGAAAGCAACATCTTCCACCCAATAATCAGATCAAAACAACACTAGGTACTTTCCTAAAAAAGCCTAAGGTAAAAGCACCTATTACCGTGGTAAATCGCCGAATTTGACTTTAGAGTGAAATATTTCGTAATCAAGACGGTTCTCCGCAAATTAGGATTTTTTTAAACGTTTAATAGACATTTTGTATGGTACCCCGTTAACTTCTTTTTATTTATTTTAAAGCGTTGTATTTATTATTATATTTTTTTGTCAGGAATACGATTTCCCCTATTACCGAGGCATGCCCTATGACTTTATCTATTACCGCGGTATGCGCCTCCTAATACCGAGTGTAGAAAAATAAAATACTATTTTATCCTGATGGTTCTGAATAAAATTAAATATATTAAAATTAAAACAATACATAAAACATTAATGTAATGGATCAATCAATCAAGCCTAAAATGACATTATACAAAATGAAATTTTAATCGTTTTGTTCCCGCAGCGAGACGATTTTCACAATAAAACTGAACAACTTTTCTTAAGCTTGGCCCCACTATAAGTAGTATGCCTAAATAGATTCAATATAATATAATTTGTAGTAGTATGACATATGACAATCATGGTGCAATCCACACTTAGTATCTAATTTCTGAATATGAAAAAGAACTAAATAAAATAGTGAGTATTTATTCAATAACGGAACCCTAAATATGAATATTGGTTGCCGTATCACTCGGTGATAGATTTTGTATGAAATCTGTATTACCGAGTACTTTGCACTCGTTAATAGATTCTGGTAGGATCTATTACCGAGGTATGCCGCGGTAATGGGAGTAGAAACAAATGTTTTAAAATGTAATTCCGACTGTTATAATTATACATGTATGATTTTCGGGTATCATTTCGCATAAACAGATTTAAATTTTCATGGAAAATTGTATTTTTAATCACAAGATATGCCGCATTATCAATCTTTTGTCAATTCAATATTGCAAATGTTTTTATGACGTTTTTGACACCCAGTACAAAACCTATACTTTAAGTAGTTGTTGTTTTTCAAAAAATTAATGACTTTTAATGGATTTTGAATACATCGGAAATTGATTTTTTGTTTTTAGAATTCATAAGGACAGGCAGATTTTTCAACTTTTACTACAACGACAGTTAATTATCATAAATATATATAACAAAATAGAACCCTCAATATATCCATTACCGAGGGTACCCTCGGTATTAGATGCTACTCCCAATTTTAAGCATCTATTACCGCGAATTATATTTCTCAATGTAACTAAGTATTTATACTAAATTTCACCATGAAAATTACTAGATAATACTCCCATAAAAACACAAAAACCAGTAAACAATATCCATAGTCAGTTATAAAGTGTATTACTTTTAAATAACGTAACAAAAATGTGTATGCACTTACATGAATTGGCACGTGTTTGTATGCACACAACCTGCTCCTGCGCTGCCGTCGCACAAACTGATTATTTTTGATCCGTTCATAGAGTGATATGCCAACTAGCGCTCATCAGTTCGATGTAAAATACTACAAGTTAAAACATGTCCGAAATAATATTGTGCTAAAGTTATTGCTATTCAATTAAAATACGAAAATACGAATACATCGGTAATTGATGCCAATTTTGCATACCGCGTTAATAGGTGCCTTTACCTTAACTAAGTATTTATACTAAATTTCACCATGAAAATTACTAGATAATACTCCCATAAAAACACAAAAACCAGTAAACAATATCCATAGTCAGTTATAAAGTGTATTACTTTTAAATAACGTAACAAAAATGTGTATGCACTTACATGAATTGGCACGTGTTTGTATGCACACAACCTGCTCCTGCGCTGCCGTCGCACAAACTGATTATTTTTGATCCGTTCATAGAGTGATATGCCAACTAGCGCTCATCAGTTCGATGTAAAATACTACAAGTTAAAACATGTCCGAAATAATATTGTGCTAAAGTTATTGCTATTCAATTAAAATACGAAAATACGAATACATCGGTAATTGATGCCAATTTTGCATACCGCGTTAATAGGTGCCTTTACCTTATACCGTTCGGACTTATGGTATTCTATACTTCGTGAGTTGGAATATCAAAAAATCTAGCATAGGCCGATTTTGTGGTCAAAGAAAAGTATAAACGTCAAAACTTATTTGCCAAAAACGTTTAGTCGTCAAAAATTTTGTTTTTTCTTAGAAAGATTTCCATTTAATATATTTTATTTATTGAATTAAGTATGTGCTTTTTATTTTTAAATTACTTTTATTTTATATACTAGCTTTTGCCTTTTTGCTGCGGCTACGTCTACGTAAATACTAGAACGGGAACACTGTCCTTTTTCAGCCAAAGATTTCAAAACTCAAGCTATGCTATGACGTATATTTGACGGAACAAATCCTCATACAAGAAAAAGTTACGCCATCTTGGTTTACACCATACTCAAATGTCAGCCATCTTATTTATTTCAAATGTCAAAATGGCCCCAAAAATCTCAAAATTGGAGTCATTTAACTGGAGACACTTTTTGCCTCGTCTATAATAATATATACGTCTGTTTTTCAGCATAAAAAGTAGGCCATGCCCATTGCCCATATCAGAATCCGTTCAGTACTTTTTGCGCGAAAGAGTAACAAACATCCATCCATACCAACTTTTACATTTATAACAGTAAATAGTGGTGGGTACATACTTTCACATATTTTATGATGTTCTGTATTTTGTGAGTAAATAGTAGTAGAAAATATTGCAAAAAGTATGACAATATTTTGGAAAGCTGACTGCAGTACGTACCACGTTATACTGTTCAGTGTATATTTGGTAAAATGAATTTTAGGTAGTCGGCTAGTAAGTAGCAAGTGTCATAGAACTTGCCTTTTGACGCACTGTTTGTAGAGTACTTACGTCATACTAAGTTACCCAATACCCAGGGGCTTTAGATTATAAGATTCACTTGACATTGCGACTATCCTCTCGACATGATTGTCTCAAGTGTGTTGAAGAGTCGTGCCTGTGCTTAATAGCTCTCTCAATAAAAAATAAACTATAATTATCTATGGCACGTTCCAAGTTTTGAAATTGCCCGCGCAATTTTAAAAATCGAGCTCTATTTTTAATTTCGAATATTCTTACAATACTTATTTACGTTTTTCTGTTGATATTTCGAGAATAATTTGTTGTTTCTTTTGGAAAAAAATATTTTCATTTTCTTATTTTTTGTAATTATCTAAAACAAAATACAATATTATAATATAAGTACTATAGCAATTTTTTGTTATTCTTGGTCTATTTTTCCAAGAAACTACCAGGTTTCAACAAAATTATTGCCGTACATAAATCTAAATTCGTATAAACAGACCACTGTTACAACACTGTAACCCGGTCATACGGCTTTTTATATTTATTTTCAGGCCTAAATCATTGTTCGTTATTCTAACCTACATATGCTGTACATACACACTTTGACGTGACTGTTTAAAAATCAATACGTCATTTTGACATTCGCATTCCTCTTTAATCTATGATATCTATTCGATTTATATAGATAGAGTAGAGAGAGCTAGATAAAATTAAATTGAATTGAATTGACAGACAGCGCTGTTAATTTTAAAACTGGAATAAGTTAAACTGAGTAAATAGTATTTAGAAAAAGTATATTACATTGCATGAATTTTATAATATTGTTTTTGACTAGGTTTCAAGTTTTTTCTAGTTTTTATAGAGCTATAATTCAGGTCTATCAAACGTTACATACATTTCAGTTTGTGTTGGCTGAATTTCGCGTCTTTTGATCTCAAAATACCCATTCAAATGTAGATATTGATCTAGTCATGGTTGCCAGAGTATACATTGAGTAAGGTTTTATTATCTTTTTACTATAAATTGGAGCCAGTTGTGTATTTTTCGTATTCTAAATTTGAATATTTAAAAAATAAAACCATAGACAAAAGTGTGTTCCAAAATCAATCGCACCAAAATAGCCAAAAAGAGAAAGAGTTTTATTCCAGACATAAATGTAAGCTATGTTTTTGTGATACATAATAAGAACACACAAATTAAAAATTGTATGCAACCCCCAAATTACCAAGCAGTGAGTGAGACGACGATGATGAATGAAGAACTAAGAACACTCAATCATATTATCATCTTTCAAACGAATAATCAAAATCGGTTCATCCGTATGGGAACTGGGAGCTACGCTACGATGCCACGGACAGACATAACCAGACACGTCATACTATGATACCCCTCTTATTTCATCGGGATGATGGATTTCTGTAATGGTATCAACATTTTTGATTTCTTCGTTCGATACTGTTGTATACTTGTGCGCCATTTTGAAAAATCTCGATTTGTCGGCCGATCAATTGCCGCGAAATCTAGATTTTTCTCCAACCCCTTTTTTCTGTAATCAGCTCAGTCACATTGCCATACGTGAATTTAACGAGAATTTAATTATAGAATGATGTAATAGACAGGACAGTGTGTTTTGGAGCGGTGCCAATGCGGACGTCGGTTGTCTGTTCACTGTTGAAATAGATTCAGTGTAATTTTTATCTGTGGTTTTAATTGACGAGACTGTATGTTTGTACCATAGAGACCAGAGTAAAGTAGAAGGTACTCCACCTTCTCCATACATAAAATGTGTCTGCAAAAAAGCATGAAATAGGGAATGGATCTACTGTCGCGAGGGTGTTAAGCAGCAAAATTTTAACGGAGAATTAAATCTTATCATGTTCTTCGGTTATATTTATAAAATTTAAAAATTAAATAATTAAGCTCAACACACTTCACTCTTAATTTCACTCCATCTCTTATTGCTAACTTCACATCACACACCCTTTTCACTCTAACGCCATTATGGCCAGTTTTGAAACCATTATTTATTTACTTTTGTCGGACACTTTTTAGATTTTCTAGCGAGAGAGATGGTATTCCTTTACTATATTCTCCATGGTTTGTACTTTGCCACTTTCCTGAGTTTCGGCATAAAGTGGTTGATAAAATTTTAATAAAAAATACCGCTTTTAAACTTGGAATTCCGTCAATAATTTCATTGAGAATTGACTGAGCTTTCGAAAGAGAGTCATTAGACACCGTTTGTCTTTTTCAAACCTTCCAGGCTGCCTTCGAAAATGTATTGTCGCTATCTTATAACCATTTATAATAAAGTATTTACATTACATTAGGATGTTTCGTCGGCGGCGCTTCACTTAAAAATAGGTTTTGTCTTTAACTATTTTTAATAAGCTGTCACTCAATTTATCTCAATAAATTCTTGACCATGAAAAATCATGAACACAATGACATAATTTAAGAAATAATAAAACGATGATTCAATACTTATGTGGCTCTGTATCATAGTTTTATTTATATTGTATTATATCGTATATGGTATGGTAAGAAAATAAGTCATCAAAAAGGTCATCTTAAACGTGGCTAGCATGGGCTTTATAGGTATTATAGACAAGGCATGTCAAGGCGAAAAGTGTACACATTTCAAAATGTCGCACTTTTGTGGTTGTTTTGACATTTGCTTTACCGCACTATAATCAGTCCGCAAAAATTTTACAAAATCTTCTGAAATCAATATGGCAATTTAAGAAATAATAAAACGAGGATTCAGTACATAAGTAGCTCTGTATCAAATTGTTTTTTTTTTATTATACAATAATAGAAATATTTTCAAATAGCTAAAGTACCTGCTTGTAAATAAAGAAGAGAAAAAATTCTAAGAACCTTCTCTGACCTCTGTCTCTATCTTAGTTATATAATATAATATATAATCACGATTAATAATTTATTTTTTATCTTGTAAAATTGTCTTTGGCAAATAACCTACTAAGAACTACCGCCATTATTCAAAAAAAATAACTCTTTGCAACAGACTAGGAATAGAACTCTGCAACAAACTTAGTAACATGTACATTTATTTAGTCTGTACGTAACTTTTCAATTAATCTGAAACGGAAACTATAAAAAACAGGAAACTCAATTCAGGTACATTACAAACCACCGACATAATGTGGCCTCGACACATTAACAATTACCAAGAACTGCTGGACCAGCGTTCGCTGGAAACGTTTTTAGGTTTTTAGGTGAGCTAGAATTGGGACGGGAGTTACTCATTGATAATTTTAAGGTTAACTGCATAATGTAAGGTGTTACTTTTTAAGTATATTTTTGTTCAGCCTATATAATGTTTGGCAATATCAATTGCGGATGATCTACTGTTTTTGTAAAAACGTTTAAACAGAAAAATATTTGTCGTACTCGAAAAAAAAATTCGCATTTCAAATTAACGTCTCCACATTTTTTAAGTTTTCATTCAAAAATGTTTTAAAAGTTTTCAGTTATAAAAAATACCGCGAAATTTCAAAACGTTCTTCTCTTTCTTTTTTCGTGACAGCTAAATTTGGAACTTGTCTATGGTTTCACATTCATATTTGGAACAACTCACCTGACACCTCGAACCCACATTGCCTACAAAATAGTCGCCCTACTTTCCAAAACTAATAATGATCTCATCAACGTCATGACGTCACAGGAAGTGTGACGTCATAGAATTCAAGGACAAGAAAGCACATGTTTAATTACTGTGCCATTAAATTGTTATGTTTGAAATAATGGACACATGAATAACATTGAGCAACGTTTTTTCCTCTGATTTTAAAAATTAATATCTAAAATATTTTAAACTAGATGTTGCCCGCAAACATGCCCTGCCCCGTTTCGCAAAAGGAAATCCCGCGGGAACCGTAAATTTTCCCGCTATAAAAATTTGCCTAAGTCCTTCCGTCTACTCTGCATCAAAAACAAATATACATCAAACAAAACTTCCCTCTTTATAATATTAGTATAGATTACATAAATAAACAATCATGCTGTTAAGCTATGGTTTTTTACCCGACTGTGAAGAAGAAAGAACGTTCACCTTATTCTATAATCTATGCTTGTTGCTCAGTCTACTTGTTTTATATCTGTGTTCCTTCCATATTTGAATTCGTAGAAAAATATTCGATTGGGTATTTCAACGGTTCGAACTTTTGCAACCTCGTTTTGTTTGTTTTTGTATTCAGTACAAGGAAAATGTCTTCGAACTATTCTTTGAATATTAAAGATATGAAATGCCTATACACATTATAATATTATGTGCCTTGATTAAAAAGCAGTCCTTCGAATTTTTGTACTCTAAAAAAGCGTCATTCATAGCATTAATTGTCATAGACCTATAAGTATATTCAGGCAAGTGTCTCCAGTTAAATGGCCCCACTTTTGAGATTTGAAGTATGGTGAAAACAAGATGTCATAGCCTATGCTACATATTATATGTTCTATACGTTTATTCCAGTGGTTAGGATATGACATTTCGGATTTGGATATGGATATAGGAATAAAATTATATCGGTTTCGGTTACGGATATTACATCATTTGGGATTATCAGTTAGTTTCGGATAATTTCGGTTACGGATATTAGGTTTATGATAAATGTAAGTGAAATACATATGTTTATTTCTAATTTACAAGTTTACATAGATATTAATTATTTGTGTAATTAATCATTTGGACTAAAAAGCTGGTGAGTAGGCTCGGTCAGCAAATTAAATTAACATGTCATAAGTTATAACAAGTCTTATTTATGCTCCGCCTATATCCGAAATTATCCGTAGTCTTTATATTTATAATATATTCAGTTAGTGCTACTATAGTAGAATTTTGCCGGCTGCTTTACGGTGTATATGAGTTTGTTTAAAATCAATAACATATACTTCTTGCATATCTACTGGTTATGTCAAGACGTTAAGACAAAAAAAATATCGATTTTTACATTATATTCTTTACGGAACTACGGAGGTCATTGACTTTACGCAACTGATTGAATTGATATTTTTTAGGCAAGGACTTTGCTTTAGCTTTAAAGTCAGCTGTTTCTGTGAGGTTATTGACTTCAGCACCTTAATGAATGCAATGTGATTTTATTTAGTATAATATTTAATTCTATTTTTTTATTATTTCTCTGCCTTTACATAAACAGTACCTAGATCATATTATTTTGTCCAAAATCTCTGTAATATATCTTACCAAACCTTTAAGTTTTTATTGTAATGAACTACCAATTACAGTGTTCGAATTGTATATAATTGAAATGTGGCGTTTATAATTTTTAGTTGCTAATTGCTATGACATGTGATCATAGATTGTTATAAAGTTACTGGCGTATGGGCAGTGCATTTTGTCGGTTAAATTGTCTACAACGCGTTTTATGACAACGACTGCCGCAATGGAGCAAATGAAAACGAGACTTGAGAAATAACTGGGGCCCTAGCAGAAACATTTGACAGCAGCGTAAACGTAACCTTGTCGCATGAAATTTGTATGGGCACTGTCATCATTTTGATAGATCTTCATATTCGATAACGTTACGCTTACGCAACTTTCAAATGTTTCTGCTAGGCCTTCTGTTATTATTGCTTTGCGCGCATCATTGACAAGACAAATAATGTCAGACTCGTATTATTATAGAAGTCTTATGGCAAATGTTCTCAAAGGCCTATCCTCCCTTTCAAATCATTGTGCGCCACATGGCACGCAACTTCACTTTCAGCGTTCGAAATTTAAAATGTGACGTTTTTGTTTTTACAGCTAGTGTTGCTATGGCTTATGGTAATAATTTTCAAGGCCTTATTGAGTCATCGTGTAATTTAGCTAGGAGCTGTACATACGCCCACTAATATTGATCTTTCGCACGCCATTATCCCCCGTGTTTGCGAAATCAAATATTTTGTGTCACTTTTTGTCAAACCTAAAGTGTCATGTTGCGAAATGACAGATGACACAATGTTGTCTTTTGTGTTAATTAATTATGTAGCGAGATTTTGCTAAGGCATTGAACATAGTGATTTTATAATCGTGGTTGGTTTTATCCACTTTGATTTGATATTATATATTTTTAAAAATACAACTGAGATTTCTTTAATCATAAACTCCATGAAGTTATTATTATAAATTTACAGGTTATTCTATTCTTAAAGAAGTAAGAAGATAGGAGGTTGTTCTAAGTCAATTACGGATATTTAGGGCATATTATGATCTATTGTTTTATTATGTAGATAATATGATTAAGCTGAAAACTTTATAAAAATTAAAAAATATATGTACCTACTAAATAAAATTACATTATGTTCTTTACGACGTTTTTGCAAGCACCTCACACAGCTGACTGGATTAATGTTGTTTAGGCAGTCTTTGCTTCCTCTTTAATACAGCTGTTTCTGTGAGGTAACCTCAACCTCTGTGAGGTAAGGCCATGGACCAATAAAACTTTTATTGGTCCATGGCCTTAGTGATTGCAATGTAATTTTATTCAGTATAATAATAATAAATATATTTTATCCATTTTTATTATATTTTTGTGCCTAAACGTTAATACATAAGCAGATCTTATTATACCCAAAATATCCTTAGTTGAACAAGCTTTATGCAGTAATTTTGTTACTGAAGTCGTCCTTTAAGACGTCTATCTAAATTCTAACCAATTTACTTGTCTGTAGAAGGTATATTATAATAATTGATTTAGTGACTTTAGTACAAGCTCGCAAAACCTTGGGTAAATGTTCCAAATTTGAATGTGAAAGGTATTAATGACAGTTAATAGTCCTTCCCACATATCTGCGCGTAGGCTTTTACAAATTCAGCTTAGATCCACCGAGGCTCCGCACAGAATACTAAAGGCTATTTAATATTCTCTCCGTGTAATCCATATAAATAACAGTGTCGATTCGTACTTGGATTGGTGAAAAACTGTCCACGTACAGTTTAATGAGATTTGACAACAGATGACGCTGACATTTTTCAAAATGGCGCCCATTAAATACGATAATCATAGAGAATAGAGTAACAAGTAGTTAGTAGTTATTTACATAGTTTATTAGTTTTAATAAGACATAAAATTGACACAAAATGTAAGTTTTGTTTTTTCTACAAAGATAACAGAAAATAACATAAAAAATCGTGAAACATAATATAATGATAATTTTACAAATTTAAAATATTGTAAGAAAGAGACGTAATTATCAAGTAGTGCCTATCGCTCCATTCTTTCGCATTTTAGGATAATAAATAGTTTTTTTTGTAAAATAAAAAACCTGAAAAGACAATTGAAAATTGTAAGAAAGAGACGTAATTATTAAGACGTGCCTCTCGTTCAATTCTTTGCCTTATACAGACACAAACAGGATGTTTTAGTATTACTAATAGCTTAATTATTGAATGTATTCGCATCACGTCCAACAAATTACTTGATAAGTAATACTATGTGTCAGACAGACACAGCAAACATTAGATATATCTATTGAGATCATAGGGAAGGGATATCCAAGTTAAAATACTTACCTCTCGTTAATTTCAATTCAGTTTTAACAGATAAGTGACGCGGCGCTCACTATTTAAGATTCAAACAGTTAAAAATGAAAATTATTTACTACACAAAAAGATATACGTCGCTGCAAGAGTTGGAACTTGGAACTGTTAGCCGCACCTCGCTGCGTAGAGCCTCTCTTGCAATGAAACATACAGTATATTTTCAAATATAATAAATATTAAATAAAGATCAATTTTGAATCGCTATATTAAAAGGTGCATGCCGTGTCGCATCTCTGTGGAAGGTACCTAACCCTAAGCCCTGATTTACACAAGTTTATCATACGATTTGGGCGAGAATATCGTATCATATTCTCGTATACGAGATTCGCCATACGATTTTGGCCTTCAAAGGTTGTTTACACTATGCAAGAATATTCTCGCCTGACATTGTCGCCTGCACCCATGCGAGAAACTCTCCTTGTGTAAATGAGGCTTAAGACGTGGAACAATTGACTGAGTGTGAAATACAAAAATTTAAAAATTCGAGATACATTTGACAGAACATATTACCTTCATACAGTGAAAAGTTACACCATCTTGGTTTTCACCATACTTCAAATACCAGCTGTCTTGTTTTCACCACACTTCAAATGTCAAAATAGCCCCAAAAATCTCAGTAGTCCATATAACTGGATACACTTTTTGCCTTAACATGCCTCGTCTATAATATATATGTCTATGGTAAAATATCTCTAATCTCGCATCTTGCCGTGTCTTTGTGATTTTTTTTTGTGCTAGAAAGTGAGGGACTTTTTTCTCAAAATTATAAAAACATAAAAGTAATCCTCGGTCAACTATGAAAGAATCAGCAACACATACTTATAAGGTAACGAGTTAGTGACACATTGATGATGATGATGTTGAGTCATCAAAACGTGATGATTACTCGTCTTCCGCGTACATCACTGTAAATAAATTAATAATTTATTGCTATCGGTTAGTTGTGTCACACCTATCCATAAAAAGCTGCTGTCTCTTTCGCACACGTGATAGTTCATTCATAAAATTATAGTCTTGAATATTCTACTACTGCTACAGCTCTACCGTAATAAATCTAAATAGCTTTTTCCCGCGGCTTCGTCCCCGTGGAGTTCGGTTTCCATACAAAATTTTAACTCCGTTTTTTACCCCTTTTGGGGCGAATTTTCAAAAATCCTTTCTTAACGGATGTCTACGTCATTACAACTATCTGTATGCCAAATTTCAGCAAAATCCGTTCAGTAGTTTCGGCTGTGCGTTGATAGATGAGTCAGTCAGGTTTGCCTTTTATATATTTAGATTAAATACCAGTGAAATACTTAGATGCTACTCAAATTAAGTCGCTCTAAAGTCTAAGCTCTTCAACTCAACTTACATGCAATTATTATATGTCGACGCCAGTTAATTTAGGGGGCCCTCTGAGTAGCGCTTAAAGATTTGGTTGATCAATTTACATACTTTCATAGTTTTGGGGGGTAGCAGTGATTTTTTGGTTAAAATCAAGCATCCTTCTCTGCTTTAAAAAAAAATAAGCTTTAAATATTCTAAAACGTCTCCTGGCCAAGAAAATTTCAAACTCCCTCTAAAATAACTGACGAAATTTCTAGAAACCAATCGTCCCATCTGTAAAATCAATTACTTTAATTGAACTGACAAAAAGAAATGGCTTCCCTCCGATTGACAGCTTGAGATTTCCCGCCTTTTTTCCAAAATCCTATAGACATCCCGTAATATACACTTTAATACCTTGTACTATGGTTGAAATTTTATTCGTTTGGGATTGTTAACGTTTAAAATAACATTCTATTTTCAAAATCAGTCTAATTATAAAATTTTGTTACGTGTTAGTGGTGTATATTATATTGTCCATAGCTTTATTAAAATGATATTATTATGACTTATAAAACATTTCTCTCGTAAGGACAGGCCCATAAAATGATATTACCAACATAAGTACCATAATGGAACACCTTTTTCTCTCATAAAATTGCCTTAACATGGCAATGGAAAAAAACGCGAAATTAAGATTGTTTTGCTGGGTCGCACAAAAACCTCATTGACTAATGCAAAAATAAATCTATAATTTTTCCGAAAAGTCACTTGTCATTTCGGCTAGCAGAGAAAACGACAGGATGTATATTATACTAATAGTAGGTCTATAATAGGAGGGATCTTAATTTTGATTAGCGTTTCATTATTCGGACGTTAGTGTGGTTAAAGTATTAGAAAATAATGATGTTACATACATTTTTTTATACATTGCCAATTAACTTTTTACCAGCACAATGTATTAGGTGTCATGTTTTTATTAGAAACTTGATTGCAATCTCCATCGAGAGTGTCACTTTTTTCTGCAAAATCTTGAGTTTTCCCACTCCGCAAATGAAGTTAAAGTGCTTATTTTCTTTTTACCCTACTACGGTGAAGCCAAAGGAAGGGTAATGATTTTGGCAGTCTATGTATGTATTTGCCACCGTAGCGCCTAAATTACTGGTCCGATATTAATGAATGAGCTGTCAATCGATTCGTATTAATAGCCCGTGTATACGTAGTCGGGCTTTAGTTTTTTTATAAAAAATGTAGATATTTGAAAACACAGACTCAACTTTACGAGATTATTTTTAGCGTCTAAACATTCAGGAATTGAAAATCATTCTTGAATAATATTTACTATGGAATCCACTTGGCAGTTTTTATTTCTTCATCGAATAGAAAATCATTTAAAATTCCAATCCAATGATTGGAATTGTAAATTCCAATACATGATTGAATGACTATAATCAGATGATGTCGATGCATCTGTGTATCATTCCATCAATCAAAACCAATTAATTCATTCAATATTTTATAACAATGTTCCTCGAACAAGTTTAGATTAATAAAAAAGTAATTAATGATTACAGATTTGAGACATTGTAACAAGATAATCAATTATAAAGTTTATTATGATAATGAGTTATAACTAACTTTTTCCCGCGGCTCCACCCCGTAAATACAGTATCCCACGGGAACACTTAGATGGAGAGCTACTAGGAAATTTATAGCAGACGCTTGAAGCAAGCTGAAACATTGTCCTGTACCTCTCCTATTATACCTCAACTCGAGACTGTAGGACTGGCTGGTCAGAAGGGCGCCTAAGACTATATATTTTTTTATCCCAATAAATAATGTGTTTGAGGCAATTTGAAATTTTGGTATAGTGTTAGTTTAATTGTAAGGAGTTGAGGAAAAATAAAGCCATGCCATTTAGTCGAGGCTTCAACCTTTACATTCCGGTGTAAAAGTAAATTGGAAGTATGCTGGCCACCAATTCATGATTTTCTGGCATCTATCGGTCATTTTATGAACTACGATCTTCATATTATCAACGTTTAATAGACTCGATCGTAATTAACGGTAAAAATAGTTAACGGTATATTCTTAGATTTACCGAATATACCTACACGAAAATAAATAATTATGTCAGACTTTTTTGTCGTTCGTTTCGGTGTGGAATGACCCTAAAGTTTCTTCGTCTACCGTCACAACAATTTAGACATTTCACCTAAGTGGGGCCCCAGTATTAAGCACAATGTGTCATTAGTCATTACTATTACTATCAAATATCAATGACTACTTAATAAGACTATCACACTCATCTTATTTGGTAAGATGACAAATTAATAGAAGTTGTACCAACAGACCTTGGCTTTTGCTGTCGTAAGGACAGGCCCTGTGCACGCATAAATGTCTTCAATATGAGTGCCTTATTGGGACCAACGCGACATAACAGAGAAAATAAAGTAATGTCAGTTTACTTGTTTACTCCGTTTTCGTACAAATTAACCCATACGCAAACAAAGAAAACAATAAAACACATAATGCTACCAATTTAATTGTCATTTGTTTAATCTGCATTAGAGAAAAATATTTTTTCTCTAAGTTTAAATAAAATTAGATATGAATGGAATATGATGTATGATGGTTAATGCAAAATTTTCGTAGGTGCTCATCCTAACTTTCGAAATCCTCCTTATTTACCTCAAGGTTGGCACGTATAGCAAATAATTTGATAGCTTACTCAATAGGATTAATATTTTGTAATGTTTGTCAAACGCCTTCGTATGACGTATCACGTATGTTTGAATAGAAGTTGATAAATGAATGAAGGAATCTCAAGGGCGTGTTTATGAATTTTACACAAAATAGCTGTTTTTTGGTTGATTTTATCACAACGAACAATTATTGTTACAAATAGAACACTTCGTCTAAAATTAGTTTTTAAATGATTTTTGGTCATAGACGTACATAATATTAATTATTAAAGACGAAGGATATTGATTGTTGAGGCAACAACCGTCTCCACTTAAATGGATCCACTTTTTTCGGCCATTTAGACTTTTGAAGTACGGTAAAAACAAGATGGCTGACATTTGAAGTATGGTGAAAACCAACATGGCGTAACTTTTTGTTGTATGAAGATAATTATTTTGTTTTTGTTATATTCCTACGTGATAGCCTTATTTTTGACATCTTAGAACCTCTCTATTCTCTAACCTAACCCAACATTTACTAAAAGAGGTCATGTTTAGGCTCATTTTTCTGCTCATATGTAGCTTAATTTGTTTGTTTAAATGTACTGAAAAATAGCGAATATTCATATGACAGCTGTCACACACTGCACATGAGCTGTGCAGTGCGGTGCAATTTGACATTCGAACTCTTACGATGAAACGTGTATCTTCTTGTATAATAAAGTTCAATTTTAAATAAACTATCTAAAATAATGCAGCGATACGTCGCGTACCGTTTTGTTTCAGTGTGTATTGACCCTTAGTATTTAATCTGTTGCTTAGATCTAGGGTTCAAGTTGAAAACCCTGCCCTAAATTCACGATAGCCATTTAAAGATAACTTATACAATCCATACATAGGAATTCTAAATTGAGACCTATAAGGCCTTTCTGAATATGTATGTGATTTCTGTGACACGCTCTAAATTTAAACTTGACAGATTTATCTTTGACATAAGACGAGGTCATGAACATTTACCATAAATAGGCAAATAAAATAAGTAGGTTACTAATAACTTTGGTCTTATAGTCGTAGTTGTCTGTACTTGAGAAATAGAGACAAATAAAAAAAAAATTAAAGATGGCAACTGAAAAAATTAAAGATGAAAAAATTCAAATAACCTGAAGAGTTACTTGATAATTAGGTATATAAATTAGTAGGTACTAACATGATAGATAAAATGTAAAATGAATGTTTTTACTCTTTCAAACAAAAACCGCAAAATGTTTGTCTTTCAGTTTGTCGTATTGACTTTAGTCGACTTTAGTCGTGTTACGTGTAGAAAGTCGTATAGAGTTGTCAAGTTAAAAGTTTGCAAATAACCCAGGTTCAACTTTCGTTTGCTAGCCTCTTTTTTATATTATAATACATTTCTATGTTTGCTAGACTCTATATAAGAAAAAGAAAATTGTGATTGGCGTGAAACAAATTTTTGATTAAAAAACTAAATAAAAGCTTAATATCAAACAGTTTAAAAATAAAAGCATTTCGAGCAGTTAAAAACAAGTGACAAATCTAATCTAATAAAATAAATTGTCGCTTCACGCCATCCATAGACAATTAACATGACTAAAGGTGAATAACCCTTAAAAACAATATGGCCGAAAGTTGTTGCCAAGTGTGTGGCGCTAAGTCCTTGATAGGTATGAATGAAATTTATCTTTACATGTGGGATGTACAGCGCGTTAACCTATTGTCGTGAATCTATAAATTAAAAAATATAAACGTTCCATTTTCAAATCGCTGTCACGTTGAATCTATAAATTAAAAAAAATAAACATTCCATTTTTAAATCGCTGTGACCACTGGCTTTCTAATATTTTACGGTCTATGTTTATGGTGACTGAAAATATCTGGATTTGAATACAATAGTATTTTCGATAAGGATTTTAATGTTTGTTATGACCCAAATATGCTATTATGTATTTACAGTTAGTGAAATGGCGTAGGATGATTTCTAATAGCTGAAATCTAGGTAGAAAGTGGGTGTCACAGTCTGTGCTTAAAAATGTTCAAAATGCTTTCATAGAGTTATTGCTTTTTTAAATGACTAGAATTAAGTTTTATTCGCCTAATTTTATAACCAACTATCGAAGTTCGCGTTACTTGTAAAAAGTATTATTCCAATACTTGCTTAAGTCTATCTATAGGTATATTATATTTTAGGGAGTGAATTTAGAAGAAAAAGAAAATACTTGCCTAGTTGGCACATAATTTTATCTTCGTGCTTTTCACCGACTTTAATGGTTTGAGCAACTTCATTAGACAAGGAGAAGTAACTTTTATTCTTCTATTCATTGCCTAATAGCGTAATAAAAAAAACGTCTCAATTACCAAACCCTTTTTACTCGCCGAAGTTAGTAATTGGAGTATGACAAAAGAATCTATTAACCTATTTCTGACACTTTGTATTAGGCGTTGATGTATTATTGTAGATTCTGCACAAGTATTTTATTTTGAAATTTTATTGTTTATTACAATATGTTTATTGCATTTGACAAATTATAAATAATAATATTATGTAGTTTTATGTTTGTATTTGTTTTTATAATTTTAATAAATTATATTATATTATGTTAAAGAAGACACGAGATGGTATCATATTTTACACTTTTTACTAAGCCGTTTCAAAAATGAAGTGTTTGTACCCGAAGTCGCGGTTTAAAACTTACTACTATTTAATATGTAATCTTTAACGATAGTAGGATATACTTATCCTTAAATATTTCCAAATCGTTAAAGATTTTAGATTTTAAAAGCATCGTATTTGGATTACCGTGACACAGAGATATCCTTTTACAGCGTGATTTATTTAGCTTACCTCTGAATTCTGATAGAGATAGACACCGTTTTGGCAGCGATCCATATGACTTATTTAGACATATAAACTACCAGGTATCTACTTTATAAAGATTTATTTGGTTTGAGCTCGATTTTGTGACGCCTTCTCCTTACATTTTCCGAAGAGTTGTGGATTTAACTTTTGGATTTAATTTTCTCTTAAATAACAATAAATAAATAAAATAATTGCAAAAATTTCATTAAAATTTAACAATTTTATTTATCAACAGTTAACAAAATATACACGTCTAATAAACATTATATTATTTCTAGATACTTAAGTATAAGTATCTGGAAATCATATAATGTTTATTAAACGAGCATATTTTGTTAACTGCTTGAAGTTTTACAAAAATAACTTTATCTGCTCTATATTAAATCAATGACGCTATAAAAAGAGTTCGACACTCAGATTAGTATACCTTTGACAGTAATTTCAAGATGGCTGCGCTCATTGTCTGTGGTTCGTAAATTTAAGGGCGAGTCTTCACGAGTTGTTAATTGTGTTATCTACTATAAGTCAGATAATATAGTAAATCGTATGAAAATTCTTAACTCTTTTAAATTATTTTAAATGTGAGAATCATAAGTCGTAGAGAATTAAGTAACGCGAGATGACGGATGACTGAGACAAGTGCGAAACATTTTGAATAAAATGTCTGTGTTCCGCGGAAAATAACGCTAACAAAAAAGCTTTATATAAGCAAAATGGCGGATATGTCAGCGGTATTGTTGTTAGTAAATGTGTCCTGTCATCCGGGACGATAATCTTTCTTTTCTTTTAGCGCTAGCAAGCGCTAACAAGCGCTATTTCTGCGAAACACAACCATTGACGTACGACGCGTCACTTGTGACTTGCTATGTTAAAAGGCCGCCTGGCTATAACAGATATTTCTCAGCAAGGTCTGGACTATTATCCTACTAATATTATAAATGTGAAAGTTTGTGAGGATGGATGGATGGATGTTTGTTACTCATTCACGCAGAAACTACTGATCGGATTTCGATGAAATTTGGTATAGTAGTATTTTAGGCTCTGGATTAAAACATAGGATTCTTTTTATCCCGAAAAAGTATAGTGTACCTTTAGGATACTATATTTAGTCGTAAATACATTTCCCCACGAGAAAACTGTACTTTTTTGTTAGTGTAAAACTGGATGAAATGTAGCGTATATTTTAATCCAAAACCTAAACTACTAGGTACTATACTAAATTTCATCAAAATCCGTTCAGTAGTTTTTGCGTGAAAGAGTAACAAACGTCTTTCCATCGATACATCCCGCCTTACAAACTTTCACATTTATAATTTTAATAGGATTATTAAAAATAATATTTTAAAGAATAATAATTTATAATCTCACAGTTACGCGCGGGTTGTCCCAGCGGACGCACGTATTGCTCTGCGGCGCTCGACTTGTACGTAATCGAGTTATAGAATAGATACCTATCCAAGTTGTTTTACACGAGTGTTCACAAACAAGTCGATAAGGGCACTCCTGGCAACAGGAGTCCCTTAGTATCATAATGTTCGAACCCAATCAAGATTCTCAACCCACCGTCATATCTAAACTCACCGTTTCATCTCAACCCACCGTGACGCCACAACTAGTACCTAAACATACAAGCTATGCCAATGTGACCTCTTCATTGTCATTTCCAAGAAAAGACCAAGCAATTATAATAGACTCCATCGATGGGATAACAATAAGGGAATATCTCGTTTCGTTGACCGCCTTGATACCTGCTTCGTCGATAAGATTTGTATCGAGAATATCGAATGCTAGAATTTGTGTTTATCTAGACTCTAAAAAAACAGCGGATGATCTTATTGACGTGAAAAAGAAAATAACGGTTAAAAATATATTGTTGGAGATAAAACCATTAATTACTAGGAATAAGCGCATAGTTTTATCAAATGTTTGCCCAGTGATTCCAAATTATGTAATAGAAGAAAAGTTTAAAGAATTAAAAATTCAAATTTTGTCACCTATTTCTTTTGTTAAAATTGGTGTTCCGGATCCTGGATTTTCACATATCTTGAGCTTTAGGAGACAATTGTACATCAATCCGGAAGATGAGAGGCATCTTCCAGAATCCTTCCAAGTAAACTTCGATGGTACAAATTATTGGATTTACCTATCATCTGATTCGCTTAAATGTTTTTCATGCAATACGACCGGTCACATAGCAAAAAATTGTCCGAAGACTGAAGTAATTTTCACAATTGCACCCGAAAACGCTCAAGTAGAAAAAACAATAACCATTCAAGACAGCATTTTTGACAGTACCAATTTAGAAACAACGCCTATAGTTAACCCTAATCAAGATGTAATACCTGAGCCTTTAACCGACCAGAAACGAATAAAACGAACCCATTCACCAAGCACCAGTGAGTCTTCTAAAGCGGAAACCATTAAACCTACCAACGTACTGAAAAAGTCAATGGAAATTCTAGAGACTGATGATGACTCATATAGCACTACATCAATTGAAGAAACAGAAATAAAGAAAAAATCAAAAAAGAAACTTAAAAAGACAGACACAAGATCGGACGAAGACACCTGGAGAGAAATAAAAGATAATCTTATGGACTCAGAAAAAGAGATTTTTCCAATAGATATTGATAGGTTTATAAGTTTGTTAGATAACACCAAAGGAAAGAAGAATATAAAAGAAATAGTTTATTCTTACACAGATAACGTTAAAGACTTAATCAAAATGTGCAATATACTACATGTAAAATTGAATACTAGTTTGAAGAATAGATGTTCGCGATTGTCTAGTAAGTTACATGAAATTTTGGATCCTATTTTTATATTAAAAACTTAATTTATTTCAACACTTCCAAATTTTTGATATTTTATAACATACTTACTACTTATTACAAAAATATGAACATTTTACAGTGGAATGTCAATGGTTATTATAAAAGACTAGAAAATATGAAATTAATTATGAGTGAGTTGAATCCATCCTGCATTTGTATTCAGGAAACCAATTTCTTTTCCGATTTCAGTGCTTCGATGAAAGGATTTAATTGCTTTTATAAAAATCGTATACATGGCAACAGAGCTAGTGGTGGTGTAGCCGTTTACATTAAACCATATACCTTTCCTGAGCAAATAAATATTAACACAAATCTAGAAGCAATAGCATTAAAAATCAAATTTCCGTTTACGTTCACTTTATGCAATGTGTATCTTCCAAACAGTACTTCATTTAGTAAAAATGATCTTAATCATCTTATGAACCAATTACCAGCTCCATTTCTCATTCTAGGCGACTTTAACAGTCATCATCACTACTGGGGCTCCGACAAATGTGATACTCGAGGTAATATAATAGTAGACTGGCTAGAAGATCATGATAATATTATAATTTTAAATACTGGTAAACCAACACATTTCAATAGTAACACTGGTCGCACAAGTAACATAGATCTCACTTTAGCTTCACAAAATATTGCAGCATATTTTGAATGGAATGCTTTAGATGACTTGTACGATAGTGACCATTTCCCTATTTCCATAAAAACATTTACAAGACAAAATATTCCAAAAAAGATTCAAGTCCCCAAAAAATGGATATTTGATAAGGCCGACTGGTCTTTATTTCAGAATGAAATTGACAAAAATATTTCAAATTTATTTGACTTAGATAGTGTGTGTAATGATACTCTTATAGACGAAATAGTTATTAAATTTAGTAATTTAATTATTGATGTAGCAAATAAGACTATACCGAAAACTTCAGGGTACTTAAAAACTAATAACGTGCCCTGGTGGAATGACGACTGTAGAGTAGCTATAAAAGAAAGCAAAAAGGCTTACAGGAATTTTAAAAAATATGCTAGGGCTGATCATGATTCTAAGTACAAAATGGAGTATAAAAAGAAGAGGGCGTTTTGTAGGAAAGTTCTTAAAGAAAGTAAAAATAGATACTGGCAAAGATGGATGTCTTCAATTAATACTAGTGTACCTGTGAGCGAAATATGGAAAAAAATAAAAATAATTAATAATACAAATTGTAGTCCTAATACTATCGTGCTTAATAATGGCGATGGCTCGTTAATAGCAAGCTCAAAAGAAACTTCAAACTTACTAGCTAATACTTTTGCAGCAAATTCTAGTAGTGATAATTACGATGATGAATTTAAGATTTACAAAGCGGCTAAGGAAAATGATAATACAAGATATGAATTACATAACAACTCGGATCCCATTAACAAAGATATTTTAATGCATGAATTAATGTCAGTACTCTCTCAAAATAGTAGCTCTAGCCCTGGGCCAGACAATATTCCTAAAATCATAATAAAATACCTTCCTAGTAGCGGACTTAAATATTTATTAAAACTTTACAACTATATGTGGAAAAAACAGTTGTTTCCAGATTGTTGGAGACAAGCTCTGGTGATCCCAATACTTAAGCCTGGCAAAAACTTTAGTGCACCATCAAGTTACAGACCTATAGCATTAACTTGTAATCTGTGTAAACTATTAGAAAAGATTATTAGCAACAGAATTAAATGGCATACAGAGATAAATAATTATCTATCAAATTATCAGTATGGATTTCGACAATTTAGATCGACTTATGATCAATTAATGAATATAGAAAGTGAAATTTTGGATTCTTTGGCAAATAATAATTATTTAGTTCTCGTAGCACTTGACATTGAAAAGGCATATGAAATGGTATGGAAGCATAGAGTAATTGAAATTTTGCAGGGCTTAGGTATTAAAGGAAACACACTTGCTTTTATTAAAAACTTTTTAACTAATAGGTCTATTAAAGTAAGAATTAATAATACATTGTCCGATCAAGTAATTATTGAAAATGGTTTGCCACAAGATTCGGTTATAAGTGTAATCTTATTTTTACTAACCATCAATGACGTAATCTCATATATAGATAAACCTATGAAGGGTTTTTTGTTTGCAGACGACTTGACAATTACTTGTTGTGGTAAAACTTTGAATCCTACGTTAACGCTTATACAAAACACTATAAATAAACTTCAAGACTGGTCCAAAAAGTCCGGATTTAAGTTCTCTAAAACTAAAACAGAATTCATAATATTTACAAAGAAAAAGAAAATAAATACGAATTTACAGCTATATCTAAATGATCACAATATTAAAAAAGTAACTAACATAAAAATTTTAGGATTAACATTAGACTCTAAAATGACTTGGAACATACATTTAAATAAATTAAAAACAGAATGTAATAAAAGATTAAATGTAATTAAAGTTTTGTCATCACTGTCGTGGGGTGCTGATAGAAATTGTTTGATTAATACTTATAAGGCTCTAATTCGACAAAAGTTAGATTATGGTTCCATTTTCTATGATTCAGCCAAACCTAGTAATCTAAAATGTTTAGAAAGCATCCAAAACACTGCTCTAAGATTAAGTATCGGTGCCTTTAAGTCAAGTCCCGTTATGAGTATATTGGCAGAATCAGGGGAAATGCCACTTTCTTACAGAAGAAAACAACTTGTACTAATATATGCAACTAATATAATTTCACAACCATCCAGCCCAATCTACGATTATTTTACTAAGTCTTCATCTAACACAGAGTATGAGCTTCGCCCGAACCTGACACAACCATTACGCATTCGAGCTGGGAAATATTTAAATGAAATTCAGTTTTGCCTTCCATCTGTTTTCCCTAAAAAAATACCTGCTTATGGCCCATGGGTCAATCATGAATTACCTATTAACCTAGAATTAACTAAAAATCTTAAAGATAAAACCCCACAAATCATTTACAAAAGTTTATTCAATAAAATTAAATATAAGAATCAGGATTGTATACAGTTGTACACAGATGGATCAGTAATAGATAATAAATCAGGATGTGCTGTCGTAACTCAAGATAATAGTTATTGTTATAAACTTACAGATCTCCACACAATTTTTAGTTGTGAGGCTATCGCTATTTATAAAGCCTTAGAAATAATACAAGGAAGTAGTAATTTAGATAAATTTATAATATTTTCCGATTCTAAGTCGTGCTTGCAAGCCCTACATAATATTAATAATAACGAACCACTTATTTTAGCTATACGAGAAAAAATGATACATTTAGTAGAAAATAATTTTAAATTTGAAGTATTGTGGATCCCTAGTCATCAAGGTATTGAGGGTAATGAGAAGGCTGATATAGAAGCTAAAAATGCTACAAACTTGGATTCAATAGACCATTCCATTAACTCAAATGCAACGGACGTTAAAAACCATATTAAACGTAGAATTAAAAAAATATGGGATACTGTTTGGCAGGATAAGAATATAAATAATAAATTATTTGCTATAAGAAATTCTATTTTTGATAAAGCCCCAACTTCGTTTACTACTCGAAAAGATCAGACCGTCATCACAAGACTCCGTATTGGTCACACAAATATGACCCATGTACACATTATGAAAAATATCGATAAACCGAAGTGTAAATGCAGGATGGATCTAACTGTACAAAATTTATTAGAAGAATGTCAGGCTTACGTTAGGGAAAAAATATCATGTAACTTACCTAATAATATAAAGGATTGTTTAAATAATAATGGATATATACAGACACTTAAATTCGTTAAAAGTATAAATATATATGGGAATATATAGATGTAAATATTAGTAGTCGCTAATGACCTTAGCTGTTAAAAAGCGACTTTAAATAAATAAATAAAAAAAAAAAAAATTATAATCTGTCATTTTTCTTAAAATATTTAAATGTCAACGTAACAGCAGCTGAGCAACCCGTTTCTTTTATACTGTGGTTACACTGTCAAGGGTAATAAAAGTTTTTTCAAGGATCTGGGCGTAATAAAGTGCGGTTGGAGGCTGTGTTTGACCTCCAAAACCACAGTATCCGTTGTTATTAGTCAGTTATATTATATCTCTCACGTTTTTGGAGAGTACATAATATTGTGACAAAAAGATGTTTTTGGCCCCGTTTATGTGTTAGGAATTTTTTTGAAAGTTGAAATTAATCATTGAATGTGGTAAACAAGATAGAGCTTTAATGTTAAGTAAAGATACATACAGAAGTTTATTTATTTAAAGACCTAAAACAGTTTTGCATCAAAAATAGCATTTAAATTTACGTTTAAATTTACATCTAGATCACTAAAAATAAAATACATAAAATGTTCTACTACTACTAAATACTACTAAATGTAAAGGTTTGTGAGGATGGATGTATGGATGGATGTTTGTCACTCTTTCACGCAAAAAACTACTTAACGGATATCGATGAAATTTGGTATGGTAGTTTTAGCTTTAGATTAAAACATACGATACTCTTTATCCCGAAAAAGTACAATGTTCTCGTGGGATACTGTATTTACACGGGCGGAGCCGCGGACAATATCTAGTTACTAATATTATAATACTAAACTATCACAACTCTAAATCTAAAAATAAAGAAAATAAGTTACATTGATGAGAGAAGGTTTTTTTCCTTATCAAGAAAAGAATAATCAAGACGAAAAGACCTTCCTTAAACCTGGAAATCTAAAATCAAATGCATTAATTCTTAGTCACCCCCCTTAGTTTGACACTGCACAAATTACTTGACATGACATAGTCACTTTTTATTCACACAAATCGTAAGAGTTCATTTATTCGACATTAAAGCCCGTATGCTCTTAAATTTGTCAATTGAAAGTTTTTTGACCTGCATCGTTTTAATCGGTTCAATCAAATAAAAATGATTTATCAGGCAACACTGCGTTTTCGATATCAATGTCACGAAAAATGTCAGATGCGGCGGGTTAAATTCCATAAACAATTTTTTTAGATTAATATCTTTTTTAATTACATCAGAAGTTTTATGGATCTACTTGAATATATTTTTAATATAAAATTTTCGCTACACTTTTACAATATGTAACTAATTTAGTGACACTTTATAACGAAATCGAATTTGTGAAAGTTCTTCCAATTGATAGGGTACCTAACTACATTTCCCACAATTACTATAATGAACGTTATAAGTGAGATTAAAGTACACTTATGGCTGTGGAGTGTATGTGGCCGATCACTTGTCCCCATAAAAAAGTTCAATTGTCAATTTTGCAAATAGAATTTCGAAATTCTACTTTTGTTTTGTATTTAAAGTAGATAATAACGATTATAAATTACATAATCATAAATAAATAAGTAAATACTTTTACAATCGTATTATAGGAATTTATACCCTTACCACAAAGAATTTTCACAACAAAACTCCTTGCCTATAAACATAGTAAACAAAAAAGTAAACAGCAGTTGTTTTGTAATTTCGAGGTTATATCTGTTGGCGGGAATTCTATTTCGACGCCATCTTGGGTCGTTGACCTGTTTGGCGTGCGTTTATAGAACGAGTTTGCATTTCACTATAAAATGTATATCATATTATTATATTTGTGTACATAAATTCATATCATAGGTCTTAGTACTTATACGTGCTAAAACTTAAGCTTATTCTCGTCACGTCACATTCACAAGTAATAATAATGTAAATCCTAAAGTTTAGTCCGAACGTAAACAGAGAAACGATGACGCGCTTATAATGCTACCAAATTAAATGTCACTTATTTATCATGCATAAAAAACTACAATAACATTATTGGTCGAATTCAATCGTTTTGTTTACGAAAAGTTGAAATAGTTATTTCAGTAAGATTAATAGAGCGATTACGAAAAATTACAAAGTAAAGCTATGTATTTTGTAATCTTTGCCAAAAACTCCCAATATGTACCTACAAATAAATAAAATTTAAGTGTCTGTTTGTAATTTTGAATTAACAGCTTTTCACAATATGCACATGAACATGGGCGTAGCCAGGGGGGTGGTTTAGGGGGTTCAAACCCCCCCCCGAAATGGGCCGGCTGGTATATATAATACAGAGATCTGACCAATATACAGAGGCGTATTTAGAAATTTTGCGCCCGAGGCCAATTAACATATTTTGCCGCCCCATTAACCGTATCTGAAAAATGATTTGAAGTTATTTTAGAAAAATAATCAACAGCCTAAATCAGAACTTTGATACTACCCCCCCCCCCCCCCCCCCCGTAGTCGTTTTATTTTCTTGACCCCCCCCCGAAACTAAAACCTGGCTACGCCCGTGCATAATATAGGTAGGTAATTAATATACCTACGGTACTTACAGTAATAATTTTTTTTTAAAATTTGTATATATGTCCGTCTGTCTGTCTATTCGTTTGTTCCGGCTTATATCTGAATTGCCTGCTGATTTTCACTTCTTTTTCATTTCAGATAGCTAATGTTATAAGAAGTGACTTGGCAACTTTTATCTTAGAATTCCGTATAAAAATAGGGTTCCGCTTCAGTTAGATCTACGCAAACGAAATTGCGGGCTCCAGGCACCAGCAAGTAAATTGATAAAATGCTCGGAGTCAGACATAAATAATCCTACTAATATTATAAATGTGAGGATGGATGGATGTATGAATGGATGTTTGTTACTCTTTCACGCAAAAACTACTGAACGGATTTCGATGAAATTTGGTATGGTAGTAGTTTAGGCTCTGGATTAAAACAAAGGCTACTTTTTATCTCAAAAAAATGCAATATTCCCGTGGAATACAACATTTACGCGGGCGGAGCCGCGGGAAACAGCTAGTTAATTATAGTCTGAAAAAAGTATCTATTCCAAGACAATTTAATATTATATTATGACTTTCCGATAGGTTAAGTCTTCATTTATCCAATGCATTTTAGTATTAGGTAATCGTTTGTCTAAACATCATAATATTGTCTTCTCATTCATTAATACCAAGAACAAGAGAGATAACATGCTATTTAATCAACGATTAACTTTACAAGAGTTGATGAAATTGCCAGTTAGGCTCCTGACAACTGACTGACATTAAAATTAGAAATGTCAGTCTGACACCTTTAAATGTCAAAGCTTGGAAGCTTCGTAAGAAAACAAAACCAGTTCTGAGGGACAATAATTCTGCTAAATAAAACCTGCATACAATAACAATGAAGTCCCGACACGCTAAAACTCTCAAACGGTGTTTTTATAAACGTTAAACCAACGTGAAACGCGCTCAGCCTGTCTGTTCTCTAAGAACATTTTCAAATCTCGACAGCTGAATCCGCGGTGAATGTCAAATTTGTACCTATATGATATTTGACACTCATCGCGGATTCAGCTGCTGTCAAGATATGTGAAAATGTTCTTAGAGAATAACACTGCTGATTGGTCGAAACGTCATAAAATCCGTTCATGGTTACATGTCGCTTCACTTTCAATCCCAAAGTGTACATACACAAAGTAATTTTTAAGTTAAAACGTCTCAATGTAGCTTTTGACAATAAATAAGTTATTTTCACCATATTTGTACCAAAATAAAGTTACCAAAACTTTCGTGATATCAGGTACAAGTAAAAAAGGTAATAAAATCCTTTATCACGAGATAAGAAAACAAAAAGTTAAATAAAAGAGTAACTTACAGCTTTATAAGCTTTTTGTCTTGCTCTATAAATGGAAATGTGTGGGCGGGAAAGAGAGAGAAGACTGTGTTCATTCAATGCGCCGCATTCTATAGTGATGTGGGGTCTTGTGTTGTTATCGATAAAACATATCGATATTGACGTCAAAATTTTGTCGTAAGTGTGAATAATATCAGAGATTAATAATAATACCTGACACCACGTCAATCTCGTCCCGTGGTAAGTTTTCGAATAACTTGTGTTACGGGTACTAGACAACGGATATACTTAATATTTCCGGATTTTATACTTTTATACTATACACATATTTTAGATTTTATTACATTATACACATATTTAATACACATCCAGGAATATGGAAAAACTTTTTGTTCCTTCGATGGGATTCGAACCTGCGGCCCCCGGCTTGAGCACCAACACGCTCAACTGCTGAGCCACAGAGGTCGTCAAAGATTCATAGTATATTAAGGATATAAGAA
Source organism: Glaucopsyche alexis (assembly GCA_905404095.1). Lineage (NCBI taxonomy): Eukaryota > Metazoa > Arthropoda > Insecta > Lepidoptera > Lycaenidae > Glaucopsyche > Glaucopsyche alexis. Next base: position 3,190,037 of record FR990063.1, on the reverse strand, counting down.
TTATAAGAGTTAAATTCCTAAGTATTTTATTCGTAAAGTAGTAACAAGTAACAACATATATAATAATTATTATGACTATGATAGTATTAGGATGGGACTTTATGATCCAAAATCCGGTGGTACTGGAAAACTCAGAGCACAGAAGTGTCGTGTGTCGAGCTGTCATGACATTGACATTGCGTTCGATTTTTATCTCTAATAAATTAGAGTTCTATTTTCAATGCTCTGAATTTTCCTCGCCCTACAGGATTCCGGAACATATAGTCCAAACCTAAATATTGTGTATAACATAATGCTTACATTTTAATTCAATGCATTCCTTGAAATAATATTACAAGGAATTTCTTGTTTCAATTATGGAATGTAAGATATTTACCCACGATACGGTTCACGGTAAGCGTTACTTGTTAAATAATTCAACAACAGTCATATTATAACTATACTGCACTACTAGTTAGTTAGGTCTAACAGTCTCCGTGGTGTAGTGGTTCGAGCATTGGCTCTCGACTCAGAGGTAGTGGGTTCGATTCCCGCATTTGAACAACAAAAAATGTTGTTTCCAAGTTTGGTTAGGTCAATGCAGGCTGATCACCTGACCTGGTGGTATGTAAAAAGTCGGTCCTGCGCCTGATCTCTAGCCAGTCGTGTCGGTTATCCGTCCCACTGGGTTATGAGAGTAAAGGAAGATAGAGTGCTCTTGTGTACTGCGCACACACTTGGGCACTATAAAATTACTCCTGCGTAACTGGCCTGGTTTCAATGAAACCGGCTACCTTCACCAAAATCGGTGTGGGGCAGTTATTTTGTGCTGCACTAATATTATTATTACCATAATATGTTACACCAGCTATAGTACCAAACGGTTTGCCAAATATTTTTGCCCCGGTTGACCCAGTCTAAACTAAACAGCCATTCCAAGCGGAAAGAACGGATCGATTAAACTGAACAGTCAAGAGATACTTACGGCCTTTCAGAAAACCGAAAGCTTAGGCAAATTCACTTGCAAACGCTGATCATTTTCCATTTGATAATCCGTCTGGTCATTTCCTAGTCTACCGTAAAAATATATATTTAGTTTGACGAAGTTATGCCAAACATGAAATATATTATAATACTAGCTTTTTCCGCAGATTCACTCGCAGCAGCATTCCGCGGTAAAAAAAAGTAGTCTGCGTGTAAATCCAGAGTTTAGCTTCAACTTCTACTATACGAAATTTCATCAAAATCCTTTCAGTAGTTTTCACGTGAAAGAGTAACAAACATCCATCGTTACAAACTTTCACATTTATACTTAATTATTACTAACAGCTGTTTCTCGCGGCTCCACTCCCGTAAATATACTATCGAGTATATCGCGGGAACATTGTACATTTTTAGGATAGAAAGTAGCCTACGTGTAAATCCAGAGCTTAAACTACTACCATACCAAATTTCATCAAAATACGTTCACTAGTTTTCGCGTAAAAGAGTAACAAACATCCATCCTCACAAACTTTTACAATAATTATTGTAGTGGGAAAGTAAATTTCAAAATAATTTAATCGACACACCCCATGGTCCCATCACTACAGTGTAACTGGTTTTCCGCTCAATTGGTGCAGTTTTTGCTCAGTCTAGATTCATTCAAGACCTAAACACTTAAAGCCTAGTGTTTTCTTTGTTTGAACCTAGGGCTAGCGTTTTTTTTTTGTTCGCTAATTCACTGAGTCATTCAAGACCTAAAACTGACTAAAATGACAAATTGGGGGGGGGGGTAATGATTTTGACAGTCTATTTATCAACGTAGCGCCTAAACTACTGATTCGATTTTAATGAATGAGGTTCAAAAGATTCATAATAATAGCCCGGGTAACATCCATACTAATACATATTATAAATGGGAAAGTGTGTATGTTTGTCCGTCTTCTACGCCAAAACTACTGAACCGATTTAAAAGAAATTTGGCACAGATATAAAGTAGCACACGGGTAAGGACATAGGCTACTTTTTATCGCGGGGAAATGTACGGTTCCCATGGGATACTTCATTTACAGTTTCACGTAAAAACTACTAAGCAGATTATCATGAAATTTGGCACAGATATAAAGAAGACCACGGGGAAGTATAGGCTACTTTTTATCGCGGTACATATACGGTTCCCGTGGGTCACTGTACCTACTTACGCGGGCGGAGCCGTGGGCATCAGCTAGTAGACTATAATATAATTTACTTATGTTGGGTTATAATTTTTAACTTTTTGGTTATTGACTTTAGCATTTTTTAAGAATGAATGTGTATTTATTACTGTTTGAAAAACTGTTGAACGATTTTAAATTAAATTAAGGTTAAAACTCCATAACTTTGAATAGAAGCATTTGACGATCTCGGTGGCTCAGTGGTTAGTGCATGGCGTTCAAACCGGAGGTCGCGTCCAGCGGGTTCGAATCCCGATAAGGGAACAAAAGGTTTTCTGTGTTCTTGGGTTATGAATCTCTGATCTGATCTGACTATTTAATAAAAATCTTGAATATTAATATAGCATGAAAGGTATTAAATATATTTCCGTTGTCTGGTACCCCTAACACAAGTTCTTTGAAAACTTACCACGGGACTAGATTGACGTGGTGTGAAAGCGTCCATAATATATAATATTATTACTACAAAAAAACGACATCATCAGGCGGTCTGTTCCTTTCACCGTCTTCTCGATTAAAAAATACCTCAAGTGTGACTAGCACTACTTGTATAACCACTATGTATATAAAATCTGTCCGTCTGTCACGTCCCAGATTACCGAGATAATATTACAGGCTCGACTTAACAGCACGACGATGTATAAATACTAGACATACATCTACATCTATACATATCTATATATCTATACAGATAAATAAAATTGAAGTGTCTGTTTGTAAAATCAAATTAACATCTTTTCACTTAATGCATAATATGAAAGTATATTCGGTACTTACAATAAAAAACAATTTTTTTTTATTTTTGTCTGTCCGTCTGTCTGTCTGTCGGTCTGTCTGTTTGTTTGTTCCGGCTTATCTCCGAAATGGCTGGACCGATTTTCACAGGACTTTCACTTACAGATAGCTGATGTTATAAGGTCTAACATAGGCTACTTTTATTTTAGGGTTCCGTTTGAAAAAATAGGGATCCGTTTCCGTTAGTTCTATGCAAACGAAGTTGCGGGCATAAATTCTAGACCATACATCGCCGGTGTAGATATATTTTTATATAATTACTAGCTGACCCGGCAAACGTTGTTTTGCCTTGTAAATTATTTCTGTATGGAAAATAGATAGTAGCCGATTCTCAGACATAAGTACTGAATACGCATATAAAGTTTGGTAAAAATCGGTAAAGCCGTTTCGTAGATGTACATGGAAATTGTATATATATTAGAAGAATACATGTACATCATAATATATCAACCCTAAGCCCAGTGATAATACCCATGAAACTGAACAATCTTCCCCAAGGAAAATCCGTCGAAATATGAAAAAAAAATTGGCCTCCCAAGTCCCATACAAATCGCACGATCAGCAAATTAAGTTAGTATGGGAGATCCAATTTTTCTTTTTTTTTTTCATATTTCGACCTATGTTCCTTAGGGAAAGTTGTTCAGTTTCATGAGTATTATCACTGGGTTTCGGATTGATATAGGTACCTTATATGTACGAAGTGGACTTGGTAGGTCAAATATTTATACCTAGGTCCTAGGTACATTCAGTTGGTTTGTTTGGTTTATTTAAAAAAAAACGACCAGCCAACACAGATTGATACGTGTAAATGTAGATTTAGGTGTAGTTGTAGGTTACAATTACAACCTACAACTTGAAGGTAATTCTGCTAAATAAAACCTGCATTAATACAATTACAATTAAGTCCCGACAAGCTAAAACTCTCAAACGGTGTTTTTATGAACGTTTAACCAACGTGAAACGCGCTCTGATTGGTCGCAACGTCATAAAATCCGTTCATGGTAACATGATGCTACACTTTCAATCCAAACAAAGTAAAATGAAGTCTACTTTAAATACGAGAAAATGAAGTCTACTTTAAATTTAAGACAGAACAACGTTTGTCGGGACTCGGGAGAGCTAGTCTATACTAATAAAGTAATAAATAGAAAAGTTTGTTTGTTTGCATTGAATAGGCTCTGAAACTACTGGATCGATTTTGATAAAATTTAGCACAGATGTAGAGTAGACCACGGGGAAGGACATAGGCTACTTTTTATCGCGGAAAAATGCACGGTTTCTGCGAAATTTACTTTTGTGCGCACGAATTCGCGGGAATCATCTAGTATAAAATAAATGTGTATCTATTATCTAACATCGATGCACTTATTTAATAACACGTAGCCATGTGCTATACAGGGTGGAGTAGAGGTGCGGTGTTCAACGATGAAGATGACGTAGCTACTTTGTTGGTTACATGATACATTATGGTTTATAATAATCAATGTAAAAATAATATTTTCTTTAATTTCAGTATGATTTGTAAAGATAAAACGAATGTGTGACAGTACGCTAAAACATATTTGTATACAGCATATTATGTAATATTTATAGTGCGAGAGAATAAGCCTACGTTCCGACGAGCGGTTTTTTTCTGTCGGCGTTGGTAATAAAACTCTGCGCTAATATACAATAGAGCTGAAAATCGAACACATGAGCGTGGTGTTGTCAAAATGCTGCCGTGTGTGAATTTCAACTCTTTAGTATTTTACTAACGTCGATGGAAAAACCCGCTCGTGGGCACCAGGGCTTGGCTGAGAGATTTTTGAAGGTGCCACAGTGTAACTTCAGTGTTGTGGGCTGCATGGTGCTGCGCGCTTGCTGTTTCATTTTCCGGCGTTTGTAATAATAATAAAAAATAATAACTCCCCACACCGATTTCCAAACTAGGCCGGATACGCAGGAGAGCACTCTCTCTTCCTTTACTCTCGTAACCCATAGGGACGGATAACCGACACGACTGACGAGAGATCAGGCGCAGGTCCGACTTTTTACATGCCCATCCGACGCATGGATCATCTTTCTTGTCAGACAATTTGGTGATCAGCCTGCATTGTCCTAACCAAACTTGGAAACAACATTTTTTGTTGTTCCAATGCGGGAATCGAACACACAACCTCCGAGTCGAGAGCCAAGCTCTAACCACTAGCCCACGGAGGCTGTAATATTATTTACGTATAAAAACTTTCCCCATCTAATGATTATTTTTTTGTTACAGGTAAATATCATCAAATGGATACATTTTATAAGAGGAGTATGTGAACTTGAAGAAAAGGTATTTTTATTATTATTTAATGAAAATAATAAGTTAATTATTTACTAATAAGTCTTGGTAATAACATAAATGTCCCTAAGTCTAAGCAGTTAACTCGAGTCTCGACACTTGCCACTTACCATTAGGCTGTACCAGCTCATTTATGACACAGCACTTACCATCAGCTCTCGCTTGGATAATCTGGTATTGTCATGTGATGACGCACGCCTGACTCACAGTCAATTGGTAATACGGAATACTTACCATGGTACGGTGTAGGGGACAGGCGGTAGCGGATTATAATTAATAATGTCAGCGGTTAAAGATGGGACCGCCCTAGGCGGTCAGTACGCGGAGGCGGAACTACGCGATGCGGCACTCTATTGCAGTGTTATTAGTAAGGACGTGTCGTGTCGCATCGCTCTGCTGCCGCTTAGTGTGGTCTTACCTTAAAAGGTTAGGCTTTGGTTGACAATGAGTTAAAAATGCCATCCTACATAATTTTCCGCTCTATCAAAGCGCTTACTCCCATGTCTCTACGATGACGCTTGTCGCTTATATTCACGCAAAAACTGCTAAATCCAAGTGTCACTTTGTGTAACCAACCGATTTTTTGGTTAAAATGACCGCAAGAATAAATGACATCAATTTTGGTTTATTCTTGGTAATTTATTATTATTTACTAGACTTGATGTTGCTCGTAAATTCTTACGCGTAAAAAGAATTACCGCAGGAACTGCACATTTTGTTGCGATAAAAAGTAACCGTTATATAATCCGGAGTCTAAACTACATCCACATATCCATACATACAAACTTTCGCGTTTATATTATTAGTTAGGGTTTCGCACCAGCGCTTAAATTTCTAGCGCTTGGAGCTCTTTAGCAGCTGATTTAAAAACTGTAGCTAAAGCTGGACCTATGCTATGCTCCGAAATTCGGAAAGCCGTAGAAAACTCTGAGAATTGAAAAAACTCTACGCTAATACAATAGAGTTGAAAATCAAACACATGATTGTCGAGTCCAGTGTCAAAGTCATATATGACAGGTCGACATTCGAAACTTCAATTTTCAACTCTACTCTATTAGCGCAGAGTTCTCTTTTCAATGGTCAGAATTTTCTACGGCTTTCCGGATTATATAGTCTCAGCCTTTTTGCCTTTTTTCATCATTGGTTAAAGGCAATTCAGTGCCTCTTAAGCCTCTATAAGTAACGTTTGTGTATCCGCTAACAGTCGCTACCTCGTACCCCACATAAACCGCTGTCACGCAAAGCATTCAAAGTTAAATGCTTGATGAAACTGCGAGACGCGGACCGTTATACGTTGAAAAATGTGATAAAATCAATGCAGTTTGGATTTTTTTATAATATAGACGCTTTGCACCACGCCAATCTGGCCCTGTACTAAATACTCGAAGAACTGTGTTACGGGGACCAGATAAAGGGAAGATTTTTATTTTCTTAAATTATATATATCACCGTAAAATTGTAAAAACCGTTAGATTGTAATATTACTAGAGATATTGTAATATGTCGACATATTGTCAAATAAAAACTTCTCCTTACGATTGTACGCATTTTCTTTCGTTATATTGTAATATTTACCGTGCCGCTTGGTTAAACGGCAAGTGCCCCGCGCCGCCATATTTGTTTGCTTTTTCATAATAATAATTATAACGAAAAATAATGCCTACAATTTATTGTAAGGAGAGATTTTTATTTGACAATCCGTCGACTTTTTATAATATCTCTAGTAATATTACAATTTAACGGTTTTTACAATTTTACGGTGACATATACATCCGAAATGCAAATGGACTTCGGCCTGACCGAGAATACCACCTCGCTCGGTCGGAGATCTCCCTTTGGGGCTACCATATTCCCACAAGCGTATCTTTAGTTACAGTAGTACAGTACCAACTAAGTCCCACCAACTAAATATTCTACTCACATAGGCTACTAATGGACTGCATTTACATTGGTAATACTTCTTCCTTCATTAATACTTTGGGTCATGTAGTAATTAGGCTGGGACTTATATGATCCATAATGAGCTTTCTTTATATTCAGATTACACTGAATCGGAACGGATTTTATCAGATTTTTATGAAAAAAGACGAACTAAATGATTAATTTTAAATCCTACTAGGATTAGTAGGATTTAAAATTACCGTTTTACTAATATTATAAATGTGAAAGTTTGTGAGGATGGATGGATGTTTGTTACTCTTTGTCGCAAAAACTACTGAGCGGATTTTGATGAAATTTGGTATCTTAGTAGTTTAGGCTCTGTATTTAATACAGACGACCTCTGTGGCTCAGTTGGTTGAGCGTGTTGGTGCTCAAGCCGGGGGTCGCGGGTTCAAATCCCACCGAAGGAACAAAAAGTTTTTCTGTGTTCCTGGGTCATGGGTGTGTATTAAATATATGTATAATATAATAAAAATCTTAAGTATGTGTATTGTGTAAAAGTATTAAATATATTTCCGTTGTCTGGTACCCGTAACACAAGTTCTTCGAGAACTTACCACGGGATCAGATTGACGTGGTGTGAAGCGTCCATAGATATTATTATTATAGGCTACTTTTTATTCCGAAAAAATACATTGTTCCCGAGGGATACTGTATTTACGCGGGCGGAGCCGCGGGCAACAGCTAGTTTTAATCTAAATTACTTTCAGATCTAGGCGTAAACAAAAACAACAATAGAACAATAATTAGTGCTACCATTTTAAAAAGTTACTTATTTACCGCGCAAAAATGGAATACCTAAGTAGGTATATATCTATACTAATATTATAAAGCTGAAGAGTTTGTTTGTTTGTTTGTTTGTTTGTTTGAACGCGCTAATCTCAGGAACTACTGGTTCGAATTGAAAAATTCTTTTTGTGTTGGATAGTCCATTTATCGAGGAAGGCTTTAGGCTATATAGCATCATGCTAAGTTCAATACGAGCGGAGCACCAATCAAGAATGTTTCAAAATCGGGGGATTTTTTTCCTTTTGAGAGCTTTCGCTGCGCACGCTGCGAAAACGGTTGAAGTTTCGCTAAAATTATGTATGACATAATTGTTACCCTTTAAAAGTTCTAAAAAAAAGTCCGCGACTGTATATGTCTATCTTTTAAGGTTGGCTCACAATAACCTTTTTATACTAACCAAATTTGTTCTATAATTAAGCATTATTTGTGAGGGCGTTTTCATAAAGATGAAATTAATCCTTATCCAAATAAATACGTTATTCATTACAAGCATTTAATTTAGAAGAAATTTGCCGTTTACATCATTTGATTTCAATGAGTATTTTAGAAGATATCGCAGTAATAAAATAATCAGCGCGCAATAATGATGCGCGGCGCGGTGCGGACAGTCGTGAGGGGGAAGCGCTCCTCCTTCTACGTAAATGAAGTCGGGGGTAAATTTTAGCGATATCCCAAAGTAATTGATCCACGCGGACGAAGTCGCGGGCAAAAGCTAGTATACTTATATAGGTACAATGGCATATTAATTTAGTCAATTTTTTTTATTTTTATGTTTAAATTATAACTAGTCGTTGCCCGCGACTTCGTACGCGCTAAAGGAAATCTCGCGGGAACCGGACATTTTGCCGCAATAAAAAGTAGGTAAGTAGTCTTTATCCTTCCCCGTGGTCTACTCTGTATCTGTGTCAAGTTTCATCAAAATCGGAACAGTAGTTTCGGAGCCTTTTTGATGCAAACAAACAAACTAACTTTTCCTCTTTATTAGGTATATTAGTATAGATTTAGACCAGGGGGCACGGGCGTAGCCAGGTTTTAGTTAAACCCTGAAAGACTGTAATTCGGAAAAATACAAATATCAATAGCCATAAACTGAATGTCGGTACTAAATTTTATAATTTATGTTCTTTAAGCCAAACACGAGTGAGCGGAGCGAGCGAGCAATTTTTTTTCTATTTTAAATCTGTTAGGTTGGAGTAGTCGTGACGGCTTCACTTTCAAGCGCGTTGACGGTTTTTGGATGTTCTGTATTCTGTGAAGAAAAATGAGAATTTAAGTTCAGAGCAAAAGAGATGTTCTAGAAATGTATGAGGCGTGGGCCAGGACTATGTACACTATGTGTAAATATAGCTCTACATAATATAGTAACTGTTTCCTATTCTTTATTTTGTTTAATTGCACTTCGTTTCAAAGTACATTAAAAAAAAAACTTCGTCAAGGACAGCAACTCAACGTAAAAAAAAACATGGCGGATCTTACATAATTAACCAAAGAATGTAATTTTGACAATGACATGACTTTTGACAAAGAAAGACGTATGACATTCAAGAAGACGTCTCTTCCTAAAACTATCAACTACGTCAAATGTCAAGTCAAAACAACTGCCATGCCATGGTCGCCCTAAAAATATGATTCTCTCAAAAAAAAACCTCTACAAAATTATTATTTTTGTACGCATGTAGGTATCCTTCTTCAATTTTTTTTTTGTATTTTTCCCATGTTTTTTTCCTATTTAACTATATAGTGTACATAGAGCTGGCCCAAAATCAAACATCTCTTTTTGCGTGAAAGACAAACATATTATACAGACTTTCGCATTTATTAATTTTATAAAACTGTAAGCTGCCTACGATTACGGATTACCCTACATGTGGCAGACACATTATATATAAGTAGGTCGAAGCTTCAGTTTATTTTTCTCATCTGCTTGCTCGCGCTACATTATGAAGACCTCTGTGGCTCAGTGGTTGAGCGCATCAGTGCCTCTTTATGAGTAATAGCGTTCTGTGATCAGTGCTCAAGCCAAGGGTCGCGGGTTCGAATTCCTGCAATGGAACAAAAGTTTTTTGTGTTCCTGGGTCAAATATACATAACTATGTAGAGTATAAAAAGCATTAAATATATTTCCGTTGTCTGGTACCCGTGACACAAGTTCTTCGAGAACTTACCACGGGACTAGAGGGGCAATTCTGCTAAATAAAACCTGCATTAATACAATTACAATGAAGTCCCGATACGCTTACACTCTCAATAGATGTTTTTATGAACCTTAAACCAACGTGAAATGCGCTCTGATTGGTCGAAACGTTATAAAATCTGTTCATGGTAACATGTCGCTACAGTTTCAATCCAAAGTAAAATTAAGTCTACTTTAAATACGAGAATTGAGGTTCAGATTAACGTGGTGTGAAAGCGTCCATAGATAAAAGATAGATAATTATTATTATTATTATTTTGGACTATGGAGTATAATTTATTTACACACTGCATTAGATAAGAATCTTGAAGTAGTATGTAGAGATAGGCTACTATTTATAGCCTCCAGGCATCTAGATAGCAGTCACGATTTTATGTATGACCTAAGTGCGCGTGAGCTGCATTTCTATTCACAAGTCTATCGTTGCAATTTTGATGCGTCAAAGTCAATGATGATTTCGTCCGTATGCAATCCGTCTGGTGTTGCGAGCGTTCATTGGCAACGATCAGCACTTACCATTGGGTATTCCATCTGCTCGTTTGCCCCCTATGTAAAGAATAGGATGTTTGTTTGCCTGAATTTCAAAACGAAATACCTACTAGATACTAGATCAGTTACAAGTGTGTTCAAAGGTTTATGTTCCCCTAATTCGTCGACACAACGAAAGCGTTACTTCACGTCGGTTTTCTGTGATAGGTATCTCTCTGGCTCATTCGTGTCGAAGCATGGCTTTCACGAATCACTTGTTATGTGGTTCGTTTTCTAGATCTTTCTCTGACGTAATTGTGTGCCAGTAAACAAAAAATGAGGTCACAATGTCAGATTTGTTTGCCCGCTAATGAAATACAAACAGGCCCTTTCGTTTCCGGAAAAATCCACCAGATGGCATCACATTCTGATGGCAACGCACGCAAAAGCACTCTCTCTTCCTTTACTCTCGTAATCCAGTGGGACGGATAACCGACACGACTGGCGTGAGATCAGGCGCAGGTCCGACATTTTACATGCCCATCCGACGCATGGATCATCTCTCTTGTCAGACAATCAGGTGATCAGCCTGCATTGTCCTAAGTCCTAACCAAACTTAGAAACAATATTTTTTGTTGTTCCAATGCGGGAATCGAACCCACTGCCTCCGAGTCAAGAGCCAATGCTGTAACCACTAGACCTCGGAGTCTGTTCATAGTTACTATGTAAATAGAAACGTTAAAAAAATACCTTATCAAAATTTAAAAAACTCTATAAGCGAGTTGAGCATTTTATGAGATTAGAAAAAACTATTGAACTCGCGACACTTTCCGAAACCAGTGCAGTACGAGGTGGGACATCGGGTCGCGCGCCGCATGCTTGCCTGTGCGCTCGATACTTCGATTTTCAACTCTATTGTATTAGCGCAGAGTTCTGAACCTCAATTCTCGTATTTGAAGTAGACTTCATTATACTTTGTTTGGATTGAAAGTGTAGCGCCATGTTACCGTGAACGGATTTTATGACGTTTCGACCAATCAGAGCGCGTTTCACGTTGGTTTAACGTTCATAAAAACATTGTTTGAGAGTTTTAGCGTGTCGGGACTTGCCCCTCAGTTTTCACTGCTCTGAATTTTCACCGGCTTTCCGGATTCCGGGGCTTAATTATAGTCCCGGCCGAACATCGAAGGGAAACACAGGTCAGTTTGCTGATAGTACATTTTAACGTGCTTTTAATGTTCCCCATTATCCATGCTCCATCTCCACGCTAACCCTCACATAAAGTTTACGGTCTTCCGTAAAGAATATAGGTAAACTGCTAAAGCTGTGTTTTTCGTACCTATGTACTAATTGGTACATTATCATAAGACTGGAAAGATTAAACCACTGAACGGCGTGCGTAGAAATTACGCAAGTTCTGCGTGATTTTTTTATGTAGTCTACAAGGATGACGCATTGATGATGGATCTGGCTGCTGGAGCCATATTATTATAGACGAGGCATATCGAGACAAAAAGTGTCCAAACTTTAACTGCCCCACTTTTAGGGTTGTTTGGGGCAGTCGAGGTTTGACATTTGTAATATTAACAATTTGACATTTTCTCTCCGCAGTATAATATACCTACTTAATATATAATACTCGGATATTGATTTCAGAAGATTTTGCCAATTAGTTATGCGGACTTATATAAGGTTCGGTAAAATCAATTGCGGATACTTCGGCCACATGATCCACTGCTTATGTAAACCTGTAAAGACGTTTAGGCAAAAAATTATTATACACCCATTAATTTTTTTTTTATTATGACAATTATTTTTTTGCTTAAACGTCTTTACATAAGCAATAGATCATAATATGCCCAAAATATCCGCAATTGATTTTACCGAACCTTATAAATATAAGTCTGCATAACTAATTGGCAAAATCTTTTGAAATCAAGATCCGAGAATTCGAAACTACTGGACCGATTTTAATGAAATTTGTCACAGATATAGAGTAGACCACGGGGAAGGAAATAGGCTACTTTTTATTGCGGCAAAATGTACGGTTTCCGCAAGATTAACTTTCACGCGCACGAAGACGCGGGCAACATCTAGTGGTATAATAAATAGCTTCTCCGGGAGCAATGACGTCACGGCTGTGGTGTTGCCATAAAATAGTGTCAGTGTTGCCATAAATTAAAACTCTCCACTCCATCTTGACCCGGTGACTCATTTGGGTCACTGTTTATGGTAATTAAGTGCACTTATTAAAGAGAAATTACTGTCTTGTGCGGCACATTCCTTTAATACATTAATAAAATAATAAATTAATGTTACCTCTTAGTATCATAATAACAGCCTCCGTGGTCTAGTGGTTCGAGCATTGGCTCTTGAATCGGAGGTCGTGGGTTAGATTCCCGCATTGGAACAACATAAAATGGTGTTTGCAAGTTCGGTTAGGACAATGCAGGCTGATCACCTGATTGTCTGACAAGAGAGATGATCCATGCGTCGGATGGTCATGTAAAAAGTCGGACCTGCGCCTGATCTCTCGCCAGTCGTGTCGGTTATCAATCCCCTAGGTTACGAGTGTAAAGGAAGAGAGAGTGCTTTTGTGTACTGCGCACACACATGGGCACTATAAAATAACTCCTGCGTAACTGGCGGTGTGGGTAGTTATTATAATATACTACCTGAGTAACCGAGCTTTGCTCGGAGTTCTGATAAAAAGAAAAAGAAAATTGAATAACATAAATATTTATCTGACCGGGAATCGAACCCACCCTTTATTACGAAAAGTACAGAGTTACCGTGGAATACTGTATACGCGAGCGGAGCCGCGGGCAAAAGCTAGCTATAGACTTTAAGGCACCATGTTTATGTCACCGTAAAATTGTAAAAACCGTTAGATTGTAAAATAACTGACGAGATTGTAAAAATATTATTTATAAAAAGTAAAGTAAAGTAGGTATATATTTATAATCAAATGAAAAATAATGTGTTAAATTATTATAGGCAGCATATTCACGTCCGAAGTCCATCAACATTTTATAATTTCACTTCTAACGGTTTTTACAATTTTACGGTGACATAATTATATACTCTTTATTACTGGTGTATTATAGTTCAAACCACTAAACCTGTACAGAAAATGGGCAAAATATGGAAAAAAAATCCAAAACCCATGCCCCACTAATACTATAGTGACAGTCTATTCGCGTTTAGAAGTCAAGAGAATCATGCGCACTAATGTCAAAATTGGCAGATGATGCTTAAGCCGTGTTCACATTATTGATTTCTATTTTGTTGACGTCATGTTGTTGTAACTTGAAGTCACAATACAATTGTCAATGACATGACGTCAGTTTGTTAACTTTATATTTATGTTAATAGTCAATCTGCTTATTAATTAAATTCCCTGACAGTACAAAAAGTAACTATTTCAGTTCATCACAAATTATATCAAGTAGCTTGTTAAAAGGTAGCCGTGTAATAATAAAAGAATTCGAAGGCATTAAAAACCGACCTATAAAATGTTGCCATACCTAAACTAATAAATACCCTTTGATCGTAAAAAGGTTATAAAACGGGGAACAAAGAATGAAATCTAAATTTAAGGGCCATGTGCTTTTTTGTAGGAGAACGCTCAAATAATTCTGGAACTATATGATCCGAAATCCTGGAGGCTGAAGAAAATTCAGAGCACCGGAAATAGAACTCTGCGCTTATACAATAGAGTTGAAAATCGAAGAACACACAGCCTAAACTGTGTCGTGTTCGATCGATGCCATCGCAAAAATAACTAAGGGCCTTTAGTCGAGATGCATTCGATTATTTCGACGGCGAAATTCGAAATAAAAAGTCATCCCTAAGTGACATGTCGCTTGCAATGCCTGATGTTAAATCCCATACATTTTTCTATTATGATTATTCAGCAATTGAGATAACTTTATTTTAGACAAAAATATTATATAATTTTTTCATAAAACATCAACAGCTGAGTGTCGATTTGCGTAATTCTAAAATACTTTACAAAGCAGTATAAATGTGTGCACTATATAGGTTCTCTTGTAAGTATATATTACAATTTGATGGGTATATCTTTTCGCCGGTGTTAAGTGAAATAACAAGCATGTTCCCCGCGCACTTTTCACAGTTCGAGCCGTTGACAAGCGCACTCGCAATATTTTTATACAAATACGACCTCTGTCTATCCTCGCGAATAATTTGATAATATTTAGGATTTATCCCAATATCTATGTCAAGATCGCAAAATCTAAACATTTTCAGTATCATAACAGTCGGCACCTGGTGTTCATTTATTTTCACAAGAACCAGCGATGAAAAATAAAGAGGCGGCCACACTGACGGTTTTTGACGCTTGTGTAGTCAAAACTAAGGGCTCTCACACATAATAGGGAATATGCACGTATTTTTTATATCAGTAGGTATATATAAATCTATCCTATTTGGTAAACCGTATGATAAAATCAGTTTTTGGATATCATTAAAAATAACAAAGATATGAACGTTTGTAGTAGTCTAGACAGAGAGATCGGATGTGTAAAGTGACGTCATATAACATGACTTTCATAGAAGGTTCATAAGTAATTTCGTTTTGCTAGAAATAGATAGATTCAAAACTTTTACCGCTCATATCTTGCTCATTTATCAACAGATATTGAAAATTTTCTCGTCATTGCTTTTATTTTTCAGTCTAGTATCATATTATTATGTTTTAAGTTATTTTTATGTTTTATGCATATTCCCTATTGCGAATTCGGATCGCATCGCAAATATCTGCGAGGTCGTATATGAGCTCTAGTATACAATCTCATAGATCTGTGGTTCTTTATGTGGCAGAACTTTATCTTCCATTTTATATTTGATCTGAATGTATAGAACGTCAAAACGACTATTTAATTTATGTGAATAAGTTTGTCAAAAAACATTATTATATTACGGTCCAAAACAGTTACGTACCTTTTTACGTTTTTTTAAATCAAAATATTTGTACCCCTTAGCGCTAGCGGAAACGCGGATTTTTTGAAAAGCTTCAGAGGAAAAATGGTTAGTTCGGAACTATGTGAGGGAGCCCTAAACGGCAAAGTAACGGCGTTCATTTTGCCGTTTTAAGCGATAGTTTAACTGACAGTAACAATTTACACAGAAACAAGACGATACGCGATGCACCGCTGCATTCTTCCGATAGCTATTCAAAATTGAACTTTATTATCTACACAGAAGATACACGTTACCTTGTAAGAGTTCGAATGTCATGTTGCACCTAGGTGTTACCATACCTAGGGTTACCAGGGGTCAAAATCGAAGCCGTTTGCAAGTGTTAGAAAATCCTGATTTTTGTTAAAAAGTCCGGTCTCCGGTCGTAAAAAAAAACTCAGTAGATTATAATACATACATACATACATACATATAATCACGCCTTTTTCCCGTAGGGGTAGGCAGAACCGCCTCTTTCCCGTAGGGGTAGGCAGAGACCACTTCTTTCCACTTGCTACGATCTTTACATACTTGTTTCGCTTCGTCCACTTTCATTCTTACCATCCATTCCTCCTCTTACATTCAACGTAGCCAAGCGGCTCTCCATGGGCCACTTTTCGCCTCCGCGAAAAATGAGACGTGATGGGTGGCGAACCACATCGCCGCCATTTTGGATAATTAAATTATTTTTGATTATAACTACGTTTTATTATCGTTTATTGCAATACTATTTGTATATAATAAGGACGGAGAAGGATATAGTCCGGTCTATATCCTTCTCCGGTCTAGACCGGATTTATCCGGTCAGATTTTAACCCTAGTTGCACAGCGCTGCACAGAGCATGTCCTATGACTGATGTTATATGAAACATGTATATTTTCGTGTAGTGAATAGAGTTCAATTTTGAATAGCTATCTTAAAAGTGCAGCGCCGCGTCCCGTCTTGTTTCGGTGTGAGTTGACCCTAAGGCGTATCACTATAATTACGGGTTAAAGAGAATACTATGTCATGGGATACTCTTCCCAACTTACCTGTCCGGTAGTTGTGGTATAGTATACGGGTATACGACCCCGGCTTCCCTAGCTATTACTGTCCTATCCCGCGCCCTCCTGGGCGGTAATATCCTACATTCCTATTTCCCACTCTAACTTACCAATCTTCCTTTCCACACCACCTATACTTCCCTTTCCCTATTCCTACCCTCTCTACCAATCCGTGGAAACGCAATGGATAATGTATGCGCGAGTGTGTGCGCACACGACTATGAGCTGAGTAGGTATAGGTAAACGCGGAGAATTGGGGTTTTGGGCTGAGATATAAGGATTAGTTGGAGAATACTAGATCTAGCACTGACCTTTGATGGTGAGCTGGCTGAAGCTGTGGTTCCAGAAATGGGCGGATTCTTCTCCTGCAGGCACTACACAGCTGAGCGGGGTTTTCGGTAGTTTTATCGCGTGTCGCTAGCGAGCTGAGTTTTGTATATTCGGATACACAATATGTGCTGACGCGTCACGAGTACTTATAATTCGGGATGCTTCCGACGCGGGCGAAATCTCTGGAGCAAGTCTTCGTCACTCTCTTGACAGCGCTGTGAGGGCTGACAGCCAATACTCGTGCGTGATTGGCCGATTTAAACGATCTGTGTGACCAGTTTATAAACGTCGCGCTCTGGCGCGAACAGATAATAATAAAATTAATTTTATTATCCAAAATGGCGGCAATGTGGTTCACCACCCATCACGTCTCGTTTCTCGCGGAGGTGAAAAGTGGACCATGGAGAGCTGCTTCGCTACGTTGAATGTAAGAGGAGGAATGGATGGTAAGAATGAAAGTGAACGAAGCGAAACGAGTATGTAAGGATCGTAGCAAGTGGCAAAAGTGGTCTCTGCCTACCCCTTTACGGGAAAAAGGCGTGATTATATGTATGTATGTAAAGAGAATACTAGCAGAAGGTGTTGGATAAAGCGGCAACGTTTTTAATTATTATGTACATTGACACTAGTGTTGTCCGAGTATTGAAAATGTATCGATAGATGATGAGATGTTTAACGATAATATGAGATGTTTAACGATAACAATTTAAACTTTTTTTAAATCGCAAATTCGATGCACTGGAATATTTTAATTGTATTTTTTTATTGAAAATTTTTACTGTCTAACCCACTGAAAGTTGAAACCGTATATTTTCCGAGATAAAGGAGGACAAGGAGGAGGAGGAGGAAATAACATTTGGACCATAATATACAGATGAATAAATTAATTATTTAAGTACAAAATTAATTTCATTTTTTTTTACAAAACTTTGGGATTTTATAAGATTAGAAGTCTATCTAAGTTTATGGTACTTTTATCTACACTAATCTGCACTAATATTATAAAGAGGAAAGATTTGTATGTTTCTTTGCATTGAATAGGATTCGAAACTACGGGACCGATTTTTATGAAATTTGGCACAGATATAGTGTACATCACGGGGGAGGGCATAAGCTACATTTTATTGCGGCGAAATGTACGGTTCCCGCGATATTTCTGGTTGGGCGCACGAAGTCGCAGGCAACATCTAAATCGTCCAACTAAAAATAAATCCAATACTTACACGGCACTCGAGAAATAATTTAAATACAATCATAGGTACTTACAACTTACAATTAGTAAAAATAAACTTACAAATCACGCTGCAATATGCACTTTGTTAGTGTGCGATAAAGTTTAAAATACATTGTAAGCTATTTGAAGTGGCCCACCCTTTTAGTTCAATGAATCATATCCAGCTGTATAAATAGGTAAAGCAACGATAGACGTAATCCTGTATGATGGGTGACCGGAATTTTGTAAAATATATTAAAGCTTTTCCCCGCGGCTCCGCCCGCGTAAATACATTATCCCTCGGGAACACTATTTTTTCGGGATAAAAAGTAGCCTGTTTTAATCCAGAGCCTAAACTACAAAGATACCAAATTTCATCGAAATCCGTTCGGTAGTTTATGCGTGAAAGAGTAACAAACATCCATCCATACATTCATCCATCCATACATCCTCACAAACTTTCACATTTATAATATTAGTAGGATTTCTTTAGAAACGCGGTGAAACGATAGAGCGATAGTGAAGACATTTACTAAGGCCGATAACGCTCTTGCGACTCCTCTGGTGTTGCGTGTGACACTTTCCACTAGGCGATCCGTTTGCTCGTTCGCCCTCTATGTCGTCAAAGGAATTGGGCGAAGTTGCAGTCGTTAAGTTGTGATCTGAAGACGTAATATTTTTTCATAAAAAATGAATCATCAAATGTGTTGCTAGACTCAAAACACAGCAAATTTTTGTTCCGGTATAAATAATTATGCTTTACCTTAGAAGGTATTATAGAGAGAAAAAAAAAAACGAAAAACCCTGTAAAGTATAGAAAAAGACAATATTTTTCTATCCCATAGAAACAAATAACTTTTGACAGAATGAAGTCTGTCAGGTCAGCCAATAAACATAAATCTTATTAGCCAATTAAATGACCTAGTTTTGTCATAAATTGTGGTTTTCGTGTTAATATCGGCCATCTTAACAAATTACTAATTCCTTAAAGCAATTCCGTTGTTTTGGAGCTAGGAATGAGCATAGTTTATATCGATACTTTGGAAGTCGATATTTTTGTTTAACTTTTTCGTTATAATATCTAATTATAAATATTATATTATGCAATAAAAGAAAGTAAATTATATTGCTTTTTTCGTCTAATTTATTATATAAAATAAGTCAATATATTCAGGCTGCCATTTTTTTTTCTTTAAAAAAAAATTCAACGCATTCGTATTTGACAGGGGTAAAAAGTTTTCGATAAAAATTATTATGTTTGAGTACTTGTTACATTAACAAAAAACTCCGTCTTCCTTACATCTTATTTTAATACCACATATACCTTGAAATGAGTATATTGTATTTTATATTTTCCAAGAAAACGCACTGAGTAAATGCAGTTTATTTTCTATAATGCGATAATAATTATTGGAATTCCGTAACTACAGTGAGTCAATACATTGCAGTAAATACCTTGTAAACACATAATATTATGTTGTAAATAATATAATTACTATGACATTGATGTATCGACCTCTGACACGACATCACTATATAAAACTATCATGTTCTTATGACAACATGTAATAGATTCTAGGGAGTAAGCTTTTTATAGGTTTATTTTGTGATATCTGCAATATCGGGAGATTTCAAAATGTATCTTTTCAATTTAATATAGTATTACACAGATACTAAATAGTTTTTTTCGATATTGCCTACCTAGTCTTATAGTTAACTAGCTTTTGCCCGCGACTTCGTCCGCGTGGAACAATACTTTGGGATATCGCTGAAATTTACCCGCGACTTTATTTATGACTAAGGAAAGCGGAATCCTATTTTTTTAAACGGAACCCTAAAATAAAAGTAGCCTATGTACCCTATAACATCAGCTATCTGCTAGTGAAAGTCCCGTGAAAATCGGTCCAGCAGTTTCAGAGATTAGTCGGAACAAACAGACAGACAGACCGACTTACAGACAGACAGACGGACAGACAAAAAAAAAATGTATTTTATTGTAAGTACCGAATATACTTTCAGATTCATTATGTAAAAAGCTGTTAATTTGAAGTTACAAACAGACACTTAAATTGTATTTAACTGTATATATGTATAGATATTATAATGTATTATATTTTAAGATATTGTCAATTTGATGTTTATAAAATAACTAAACTATTTAACTAAACTAAACTAAACATTAACCCGCACGCGCACCCCGCCTTGGTGACGCCCACTTCGCAACGGGCCGTGCAGCAGAAGTCGTAATATTTTAATTTCGCCATAACTTCAAAACCAAACGTCCAATTTTAATCATTCAAAGACCAAATATTATCTACATAAACTGTACATAGTGATGAAATAATTTATTTTGATAAGAATTAATAACATGAGTAAAATAAACGCGTTTAAATGTAGTCCAAAAAAAAATCAAGATTTCTAAATAAAAAAATGGTTGTTGTGCCTCACTCGACATAGATAGGTATAGTGTGTCGCGGACTTTTTTGTAGATATTTATAAGATCTACAATTAATTAGAACATTTTATGGTTCTTTCTTTTATAGTTTAGGCAGCGTACGCAAAATAAGTAACTTTTCTGGTTGATTTTTTACACCTTGTGTCCGAAAAACCCAAATATCTTACGGAACCCTATTTTTTTCCAAAATAAAATTTAGCCTATGTTACTCGTGGATAATGTAGCTTTCGAATGGTGAAAGAATTTTTGAAATCGGTCCAGTACTTTTTGAGCCTATTCATTACAAACAAACAAACAAACAAACAAACAAACATACAAACAAAGTTTTCCTCTTTATAATATTAGTGTAGATATCTAATAATAAGGTATGAAGGTATATAATAATGAAGGTTCATACTTAAATTATGTAGCTGTCAAGTCTAATAATGTCCTTATCATTTTTCTAAGCAGACTTTTCCAATTTCCATCTGAGACTTAGATCTAGATCTTACATCCAACTTACTTTCCCTTACTCTAGCTAGCGTTTCAACATTTGTCCGTTAGGCTACTTTTAATTCTGAATAATCCCTAAGTGCTGGGTCTATAATGGTAATGACCTCAACCACTAAGCATGCCCACTGCGCACAGATGCGTGAGGCGGCCATTAAGGAAGTAGAAACAATTTGACAGAAACGGGGCATTTCTATTAACATCAATTAAACTCGACTGGGTCATTCGTCTGAACGTTTAAAAAGTGCGCTCGATGAAAATGCAGTTCTCTATTAAATAATCGAGAATTTTCTTCAAAAAGACAGAGAATTTTCTTCTTCTTCTTCAGAGAGAAAAAATTCAATTAAGAACAATTTTCCTTTGAAATTCTGAAAGTTAAAAATATTGCTGTATTAATAGTCCACGTGTCTAAAACCTTAGTTTTTTTTAATTTTTGAATCTTGATTTTGCCGTTATTAAAAGTAGCCTGTGTCCTTCCCCGTGGTCTGATCTGTGCCAAATTTCATCAAAATCGGTCCAGTGGTTTCGGAGCCTATTCGATGCAAACAAACAAACCTTTCCTCTTTATTATATTAGTACAGTTTGGCCTTTCTTTAACAAATTCATATGCAAATCATTCCGAAAAACCTTCCAATCTCATCTATATTCCGTCCACATACATACACCGACACGCAGTCTTCCCTGTCCATACACGCTTCCTGAAACTCGCCGCGCGTACATACAAATTAACGCACAGACACACCGCAGTACTTTCCCGATGACTGTGAGATGAATATAACACGAGGTTTAGTATGGCAATAAGTCTGCAATCGGTTATAGCTTAACATAATTAGTTTATTAAAAAAAACACACACATAAAAATCTAGCATTAATACTCAAACCCCCTTACTAATAATTACGGTATAAGCTTTGAATAGTTATACAGTGTTTTGTCTCCTTCTATCGAATTAAAAATCTCACTTGTGTGACGGGAATAAAACACTGTATAACTATTCAAAGCTTATACAGCGTTTATTAATAAGGTAGTAAAAAGTTTGGTTACACTGTGAAACGAGAATTTGATACACGTAGCGATGTAGTCCTATCAAACAACTTATGATTTATACAAAATGTTTCTGATCTGCGAAACGTCCCACGATTACTTAACTTTATTAATTATAACTTTATTATGACAACACATTTTTACACTTCTTTAATAAAATGCATTGTAGTCTTACAATCCTATTCGTCACGCAATAGTGACACAAAGTTTTTATAGCACCATTTAAAACTCAATGATGTCATTTGTAACGGATAAGTGAGTCATGTATCTATCGATAATCGTGGCACGTCTCTAAACTATTTAATGATTTATCGATAGTTATAGCTTCTTGCACGTCACTAAAGTGTTTTTATTTTATACATTTAAATTTTATCGATAGAAAATAAGATGCACAACACTTTTAGAAGCCAATTTTAATGTGAAACTGGACAAACAGATTATTCGTTGTTAATTTTCTTCACTAACGAAAAATTCAATATCTTTATTTAACATTTTCTTACCGAGCCCATATTTGGCCTGAGGTTTGGCCATGGGCCTACTGGGTGGTAGGGTCATAATATGGCCGTACGGTCCATTATATTCCAAATATGAAAACAACATCTTCATCTGAGCTTAAGTTTGGTTTTAACAAGACTTATTACATGATGAGATAAACGTTGTGTGTGGTACAAGTTAAAGAGGGTAGCGATTTTACAAGAAGAGTTCGATTTTCAACTCTATTGTATTAGTACAAAGTTCTATTATCAATGCTCCGAATTTTCTGCGACCTTCTTGATTCCGGACAATATAGCCTTAGGCCGCCGCGCCGGCTCGAATTTTGCGGTGAGCGGCGGAGGAGGCAGTGGCAGAAGCGGCAACGAGCAGTCGCAACCGCTTGTCAGAAATGCACTTCTGTCCTGCAGGCCAATCACGCTATAGTTTCGGTTCGAATCCAGTGCGGCTGAACAAATTTCAGTATCACACTATCCTTCCAATCGTAACTCAATCTTAGTTTTATTTTATTTAACAAGTCATTTTTACCTCATATTCTTAACAATTTAATACACCAAAACAAGAAACGTTTCAGAAACGTGCGAGAAAAAGTAATGTGGCGGACCAATCAGCGCACAGTCCTGAATCGCGCTATCGAAGTTTTCTAAGATCGGCGACATATATACGACATCTGAAAACCACTACAGTGGGCTTCGGCCTGACCGAGCATAGCACTTCGCTCGGTCGGAGATCTCCCTTTGGGGCTTGCCACCATATTCCCACAGTAGTATCGTATCAATTTTTTGTTTTGACAGCGTTTAAACTTGAGCTGCGGTGCGGCTGCGTTCCGCTATCGCGCTATGTTTGACAGATCTTAGTTATCTGTCAAACATTAGCTCGATACCGAATCATTAAAAAAATCGAGTAACGTTCACGGTTTGTTTACTATTCAACTGATACAACTTAGCGCAGGCCTTAGGTATAAGTTACAAGCCGCCCGCTACCGCTTAAAACCTATCCCATACATCTCTCACGTTTGTCCAACTGGCATTATGTCCCATACATGGGCCACAAGATTTGTATGCTCCATATAAGGACATAAGTGATTATGTACCATTATACCCGCTAAAAGGTCTAGTGTGTGGTATGTGTAATGTAATACAGGTAGTAGAAAATGTCGTTTTTTTAGAATATCGCTAGTAGGATTACCATCTGACTGAATAAATCCGGTCTAGACTGGATTTTAAAAATATAGACCGGACTTCGCCCGGATTTCATTCGAGTCCGGATATTCAATCATGTCAATAAACAGTCAATGATAACTATTGCCAATCATCTACTGACAACACTTGAAAAGAATAATTTAAAAGAAAAGTGCGTGTCTCACGGGGGATAACTCTATCTAATTAAAATTTTGGAGTTGCAGCTAGGTACATTGTGTTATTTTCTTTTTTTTCTTTAAAAACTTGTGTTATTTAGGTTTTAATGTGTAATATTGGTAGAATATGAATTATTAAATATTCGTTGACGTGCACAAGTGTGGGCAAGTGATACAACAAAATGCGTGCTAAATTAGGTTTCCCGCCAAAACTCCCTAGGAAGTTTCAGTAAAGCGTCTATCACTTTATTAAATCGACTGACTTGACTGATTGACTACCCTGATAGCCCAAGAGCTACTAAGAAATTTTGAGTAGGTATTTGAGGCACGTTGAAACCTTGTCCTGTACTTCTCCTATTGTACCTCAACACGAGAATGCAGGCCTGGCTGGTCAGAAGCGGAACTTAGCCAAAATACAAATTTTTGAAAAGTAGATTTTTTTATGCCCGAAAAACATGTTTGAGGCATTATGAAATTTTGATATACTGTTAGTATAATGTATAAGGAGTTGGGAAAAAAAAAGCCCCGTAATTTAGTCGGAACTTTAACCTAGCCATGTCAGTTTAAAAGTAAATAGTTTAAAGGTTAAAAATAGGTGTGTGAGGCACTTCGAAATTTGAGTAGGGTATTATTTATTATTTTAAAAAAATACTGTAAAAAATACAGATAATTTTATGGGAACTTTCCACCTGCCATGTGACTTAGAAAATCGAGAAAATCTGGCTTTTAATTCATGATTTTGTGACATCTATCGGTCATTTTATGAACTGCAATATACGTTTGAAAGGAGATGCGACATCTAGGAAGCTCTCAAAGAACTACGTGGTCAAAAAATAAAATTGCGTATTGTGCAATAAACTAACACACTTACTGCGTCAAAATGTATTTATAAAACGAATAGGTATTAATTAAATAGAAATGGCATACGAACCAGCCTAATCTACCTACCATTTACATTAAGTACATAAACGTAAAAGCGACATCTAGGAAGGCATCAAGGAACTACGTGGTCTTGATAATTTTCGCAAAGTCGATATGAGTCGTTTTTAATTGATTTTCCTATAAAAATCGAAGACATCCATTCGTTGTTTATACAATATTGTGTGCAATAAAATTACATATTGTGCAATAGTCTAATTTACTCGACAAATTGATCACACTGATCGTTTTAATTGCAACTATAAAGTTTTTAGCGCCTGCGCGTATGTATCTGTATAATCTATGGCATGCGTTGTAAAATACCAATTACAAAACTTTATTTTTGCTTTAAATAATTAACCTTATTACCGTGCCATAGAGATGAAAACGGACTGTAACGAGAACATCGAAACTCATGTTTTTACCCTGATAGGCGGTGATTTCTTTGATGCCTTCCTAGATGTCGCTTTTACTTTGGTAGGTAATGTAGACCGTAGCCTGTTATTCGTATGCTATTTCTATTTAATTAATACCTATTCGTTTTACGAATACAATTTGTCGAGTAAATTAGACTCTATTGCACAATACGTATTTAATTTTATTGCACACAACATCGTATAAACAACGAATGGAAATTTTCAATTTTTATAAGAAAATCAATTAAACTACTCATAATATCGACTTTACCAAGATTATATTTTATCAAGACCACAAAGTTATTTGATGCCTCCCGCACAGTGTTTTATTTGGCCCAAACATCGGACATCGCCGTTTTATCGGTTAATTCGAAAGAGTAAGTATTTAATAACAAATGCCCGAGTAAAACACCCATGAAGTTCACTTGCATAGTTTTTAAACTATCTCAAAAAGAAAATTCGAATCCCGCTTTGATAAAAAGGAGAAAAAAAATTATATTTAAAAATTCTTAAGGAATAGCCAAAAATATGTTAGACATTATTTGAAGAACATACAAAAAGCTACATTATGAACCCTTTTGAAGTCGGCTACGACTTATGGGGGCCATAAAAACAAAGAAAATAGAATTTTAGTTTTTATTTTTTTCTGACTAAGTTCCACTGTATGCGTAGCTGCAACTTACATTAAGAGAAAGCTAATGATTACCACTATCATTGATAAAATAATCAAAATCATAAACCGCGGAACTTCGTGAAAAAATAGTTTTGAAAATTTGCGGTATTCGCGGGATTCGTATTAAATTCGAAAACAATTTTATATACTTTTTTTGAAACAGTAACACTATTCAGGCTTATCAGGACTTGAATAAAAACAATAAAAATCGATAAAATAGTTAAAAAGTCACATTTGTGGCTAGTAAAATAAAACTGGAATAAATAACAAACAAAATAAGACTTTTGAACGCAACAAAAACAGATATTTCAATTGTTAATATAGCTTTCGACCGTTGGGCGTCAACATTACTATAATAACTATCATCATTATCATCGTCACTGCTATCGTCGCGGCATGGAGGTTCAAAGGTGATTAATAAATTCCACTGTGTTTCGATCATTAAATGATGGAAACACCGTGGAATTTATTAATCAAGTAGAATAATTTTGTCGTACCCGACTTTGGCCGAACGATGTCTCGACGAGCTAGATGTACCTGTGATCAGTCTTCGCAAAGTAACTAAAAAATCTATTAAGATCCCAGAAAACGTTAAAAATCTTTTTATTACTAAATTAAATTCAAGGAACGTTTATGTGCTAAAGCTTGCTATAGTAATGAATGTTTGACATGTTTTTTGTTAGGGTAATTCAAGGTAGTATTACAAGTGACTGAAAATCTTCATTCAACTTTGAGAGAGATGGCTGCCGAACTTTCTATATCTCACGAGTCAATCCGTACCGTTTTAACTAATCATTGGGGTATGAAACATGTTACCGCTCGGTTAGTCCTAAAAGACCTGAATTTTCTCCAAAAACTCAATCGCATGAGAGTCGCTGAGGACATGCTGGAATTAGTCAATTCCGACCCAACATTCATGAAACGGTAACCGGTGACGAAACGTGGGTTTACGAGTTTGACATGCAAACTATTCAATAAGCTTCCGACAGAACCGAAACTGAAAAAACACGCCAACATCGATCAAAAGTCAACGTCATGTTGACTGTGTTCTTTGACTATCGCGGTCACCAGATATGGATCCAGCCGACTTCTTTCTTTTTCGTAAAATCAAATTACCACTTCGTGGCACCCGTCTTCGTTCGGTACAAGACATAAAGGAGTATTCGCGACGAGAACTGAACTTATTTCCAGAAACAGCGTTTAAAAATGTTTTTATGATTGGATTATTCGTTGGTGTAAGTGTATCGTTTCTGAAGGAGCATACTTTGAAGGTGTTAAAATATTTGGATAAATAACAAACATTTATGTATTAATGATCTTTTCCCGGTACTTTCTTGACAGAGTAGCATTATTTTTCTTATTTCATGGAACTTTCAAGAATATTTTGACATGTTTATTGTTAGGATAATTCAAGATAATATCTTTTAAAAATTCCACGCGGGCGAATAATATAGAGTAAGAAGATAAAATAAAATGTCATCTTTTTGCGTATCCATTTCAATAATGGCTAACTATTTTATTATATTCCTTATTTTATGGATTTTTTCCAGTGAAGAGTAATATGTGATACGGGAAGGGGTCCACCCTCGTAAAGCGTATGCAAAAACCCTGTATTTATACATATTATTCAGAGGAAACGGGGGTGAGGCATCATGGAGCCGCTCATGACCCATGACGCCAATTTGCCTCGGCAGAGGCTGACCCAATCTGCCGGGGGATGTCCTTCTGGGCCCCGACCAGAGGACTTAATGCTAGGGGGGGAACAGGGCAGGGATTTCTAAATCATCTAATGAGGCGAAAGTTGTCGAGGAACGTAAAAAGTTGATACAGGCTAAAATAAAAGACCAGATGGGCCTTTAAGTCGACATAGTTCGACCAAATTCTGGTACGACGAATGATGGAAACACTGCTCGACGCATTTTTGCTACAAGCGAAAGTCGTCATATGTTTTCTCAAATTTTAGGGATTGAAAAGTGGCTCGTTGACGACTTAAGTACTATTTTAGTCACAATTAATAGTGGATTACCAATTACTTCAGAAAATTTTGCTTTTTTTTGTACAAACTTAGCGTATAGATATGTTGCTGAATACGGATGGCACCCTATGACTGTTACTCTGCATAAACTGTTAGTCCACAGTCGAAATATAATAGAAGCATCGGCTTTACCTGTAGGAGTTCTCTCAGAACAGGCTGGAGAATCAAGAAACAAATATTGGCGCTATCACCGGGAGCACCACACTCGTAAAAATAGCAGAATTTACACTATGACAGATTTGTTTCATCGAGCACTAGAGTCATCACTTTCCAATAATTTCGCATTTAAATCTTAGTTCCAGACAAAAACATAAAAAAACGAGTACCATTTCCACCTGAAGTAATAAATTTATTATTACCATTTGAATCTCCATGCCACGAAGATAATGATAGCAGTGATGATGATGATGATAATTATAATAATGACGACCTCGAAAACTACATTTCCAATTATACCATCATTGTTTCAAATGAAAATGAGTTTGATTAGACATTTTTACCGTTATTTTTACATTTTTATTTTTTTACACATTGATTAAGCACTTCCTGTACAACTATTTAGTTTCGTTTCCTTCAATTTAACTTAATTTTATAAGTAATTTAATATCCGTTTTTGTTGCGTTCAAAAGTCCTAAGAGTCAGGGCTTCGGCCTGGCCGAGCATAGCACCTCGCTCGGTCGGAGATCTCCCTTACATGTCAGGAATACTCATCCCTGCTTACCTGTCTGGTAGTTGTGGTACCGGTATGTGACCCCGGCTCCCGAGCTATTACTGTCCTATCTCTTACCCTCCAGGGCGGTAATATCCTACATTTCCTATTTCCCACTCTAACTTACCAATCATCCTTTCCACACCACCTATCCTTCCCTTTCCCTATTCCTACCCTCTCCACCAATCCGCGGGAACGCAATGGATAATCGTAGAAATAGTTTCATTATCCAAAATGGCGGTGTTGTGGTTCGCCACCCTTCACGTCTCATTCTCGTGGAGGTGAAAAGTGGCCCATGGAGAGCCGCTTCGCTACGTTGAATGTAAGAAGAGAAATGGATGGTAAGAAAGAAAGTGGATGAAACCAAAGAAGTATGTAAGTATGTAAAGATAGCAAGTGAAAAGAAGTGATCTCTGCTTACCCCTACGGGAGAGGCGTGATTATATGTATGTATGTAAAAGCCCTAAAAAGGATACAAAAAATATTATTACGAAATAACATAAGTAGTATCTTGTTTGTCGTATACTAGCTTTTGCCCGCAGCTTTGCCCGCGTGGAATTCTTGGAGAAAAAAATATTCAGTAAATAACTCTACTCACTACGGTATACAATATTAAAATGTTTTTAGGGTTTCGTACACAATGGGAAAGAACGGGACCCTATCATCTCGACGCGACGTGTGAGACGGTTTGATATTTTTTGCGCTTGAATATAAATTTTACGGTATCTCTTAAATATATTATTAATATCATTCAGTTGTAGGTTTAAACGAATACAATATGTATAAAATTCTTAAAGTGAGTAACGTATTTAATTTGATGAGGATCATATTGCAACCGTCTAAATAGCTTCTGAAAATGCCATACATAACATTAAGTATGAACTGCGTGCCCAGTTTCATTATATGTATCTGCATTTTAAATCTGTAATATTATCTTCTTTAATTAATCATTTAAACTACATGTTGTAAAGGGTCACATTAATCTATATTAAATGCACAATGTACTTAAGATGCTTAATTGGATAAGGATTATTGCTGTATTGCTTAAAATCGCTTCGTAAATAAGCCATTATTACTCGTAAAAAGTAAACAGATAAAAAATGGTTATTGTGGGTTATCCTTAAGAGATCGACCTATACCATCGCGGAGTTTATAGACTTTTTGAGGTGTAGAATACGGTAATACATTATTTTGATCTATCTCGTAGGAGTCAGGCAGCGTTTGCAATGTAAGCGCAAATGTTTATTTACGACATTAGGAACTTCAGTTATTAGTGTTTCTTTACCATAATGTGCATGTTATAATATACATATAAACCTTCCTCTTGAATCACTCTACCTATTAAAAACTCGCATCAGAATCCGTTGCGTACGCAAGTTTTAAAGATGTAAGCATACATATGGACAATCAGTTAAGGCGACTTTGTTTTATACTATGTAGTCATTATTTTATTGAACTAGCTAAAAATGTGACTTTTTATATATATATATATATATATATATATATATATATATATATATATATATATATATATATATATATATATATATATATATATATTATCTATTTCTATTGTTCTTATTCAAGTCCTGACCAACCTGAATAGTGTTACTGTTTCAAAAAAAGTATATAAAATTGTTTTCGTATTTAAGACGAATCCCGCAAATACCGCAAAATTTTAAAACTATTTTTCCACGAAGTTCCGCGGTTTATGATTTTGATTATTTTATCAGTGATAGTGGTGGCTATTAGCTTTCTATTAATGTAAGTTGCAGCTACGCATTCAGTGGAACTTAGTCAAAAAAAAAAAAAACTAAAATTCGATTTTCTATGTTTTTATGGCCCCCATAAGTCGTAGCCGACTTCAAAAGGGTTCATAATGTAGCTTTTTGTATGTTCTTCGAATAATGTCTAACATATTTTTGGCTATTCCTTAAGAATATTTAAATATGTTTTTTTTTTCTCCTTTTTATCAAAGCGGGATTCGAATTTTCTTTTTGATATAGTTTAAAAACTATACAAGTGAACTTCATGGGTGTTTGTTATTAAATACTCTTTTGAATTAACCGATAAAACGGCGATGTCCGATGTTTGGGCCAAAAAAAACACTGTGCTCCGTGGTCTAGTGGTTCGAGATTTGGCTCTCGACTCGGAGGTCGTGGGTTCGATTCCCACAAGGGAACAACAAAAAATGTTGTTTCCAAGTTTGGTTAGGACAATGCAGGCTGATCACCTGATTGTCTGACAAGAAAGATGATCCATGCGTCGGATGGGCATGTAAAAAGTCGGTCCTGCGCCTGATCTCTCGCCAGTCGTGTCGGTCATCCGTCCCACTGGGTTACGAGAGTAAAAAGGAAGAGAGAGTGCTCTTATGTACTGCGCACACACTTGGGCACTATAAAATTACTCCTGCGTAACTAGCCTGGTTTCAATGAAACCGTTTTCAATGAAACCGTCACCGAGATCGGTGTGGGAGTTATTATTATTGATGCCTTCCTAGATATCGCTTTTACGTAGATAGGTAATGTAAATCAGCGTAGGTCAAGCTGGTTCGTATGCCGTTAATAAATACCTATTTATTTTATAAATTTGTCGAGTAAATTAGACTATTGCACAATATGTAATTTTATTGCATACAATATTGTATAAACAACGAATGGATGTCTTCGATTTTTATAGGAAAATCAATTAAAAACGACTCATATCGACTTTGCGAAAATTATCAAGACCACGTAGTTCCTTGATGCCTTCCTAGATGTCGCTTTTACGTTTATGTACTTAATGTAAATGGTAGATTAGGCTGGTTCGTATGCCATTTCTATTTAATTAATACCTATTCGTTTGATTAATACATTTTGACGTAGTAAGTGAGTTAGTTTATTGCACAATACGCAATTTTATTTTTTGACCACGTAGTTCTTTGAGAGCTTCCTAGATGTCGCATCTCCTTTCAAACGTATATTGCAGTTCATAAAATGACCGATAGATGTCACAAAATCATGAATTAAAAGCCAGATTTTCTCGATTTTCTAAGTCACATGGCAGGTGGAAAGTTCCCATAAAATTATCTGTATTTTTTACAGTATTTTTTTAAAATAATAAATAATACCCTACTCAAATTTCGAAGTGCCTCACACACCTATTTTTAACCTTTAAACTATTTACTTTTAAACTGACATGGCTAGGTTAAAGTTCCGACTAAATTACGGGGCTTTTTTTTTCCCAACTCCTTATACATTATACTAACAGTATATCAAAATTTCATAATGCCTCAAACATGTTTTTCGGGCATAAAAAAATCTACTTTTCAAAAATTTGTATTTTGGCTAAGTTCCGCTTCTGACCAGCCAGACCTGCATTCTCGTGTTGAGGTACAATAGGAGAAGTACAGGACAAGGTTTCAACGTGCCTCAAATACCTACTCAAAATTTCTTAGTAGCTCTCCAGCTATGACCTGATACCCGACAAATATGTTCAATGTCAAGTACAACAGTCACGTACCTAGTTACCTATATGTCGGTCTCGCGGCGTAGATATGCATTGTTTTACGCCAGATTTTCTGTGAGGTCGTAATATATCTTTAAGTGAGCCTATTCGTGACTTACATGGCTATCCCACTATGAAAAATACCACATCTTAACGCTTGCGTTGTTTCGCAGAGTTTCTGGTAACTGCCGTCAATCGCTTACCATCAGACGACCCCTCTGCTCGTTTCACAAAAAATCTGATAATATTATCTATTTGTCCACAGAAGCGCGACACTCATTAGTCAGGCGGTCTGATGACGCCAACTACGTGGATGATGAAGCGGGTGATGATGTCCTGGCTGACGCGGCTAGCGATGACGACACGCAGAATGACGCTGAAGGTAATGACAATGATGATGATAAAGCTAGACTTAGAGGTAGAGCAGTGAGTGATGATGAGGAAAGTAATGATGATACAGCTAGAGTCAGGTTATTCGTAGATGAAGTGGGTGTTGAAGTGTTGGTTGATGCGGCTAGTGTTGATGATACGCAGAATGATTATGATTTTTAAGTAATTAGGATGACTATGATAATGCAGGAGTAAGAGGTAAAGCGGTGAGTGATGCCGAAGTGCAGAATGATGAAGGTAATGATGATAATGATAGCGTGTGGAATGATCTAGAAGGTAATGATGAGATAATAAAGGTAATGAGGAAAAGCTGTTGCTAAAGTGGCACAGTCAAACGAAAGTGATGGTAAAGACAAGCATCAGCATGATTCATATAATAACCGGGATTTTTAACGTGTCCGTGTACATGTACGTGTCTGTCCGTGGCAATCGTAGCCTCGAAACGGATGAACCGATTTTAAATTAAGTTTTTTTTTAAAGCTGACGTGATCGAAAGTGTTAATATTAATAACTCCCCACCGATCTCGGTGACGGTGGCCGGTTTCATTGAAACCAGGCCAGTTAAGCAAGAGTAATTTATAGTTCCCAAGTGTGTGCGCAGTACACAAGAGCACTCTCGCTTCCTTTACTCTCATAATCCAGTGGGACGTATAACCGACCGCGACACGACTGAC
Source organism: Glaucopsyche alexis (assembly GCA_905404095.1). Lineage (NCBI taxonomy): Eukaryota > Metazoa > Arthropoda > Insecta > Lepidoptera > Lycaenidae > Glaucopsyche > Glaucopsyche alexis. The sequence continues at coordinate 3,156,647 of FR990063.1, read as the reverse complement.
GAGAGATCAGGCGCAGTTCCGACTTTTTACATGCCCACAGGTCATCTGACGCATGGATCATCTTTCTTGTCAGACAATCAGGTGATCAGCCTGCATTGTCCTAACCAAACTTGGAAACAACATTTTTTGTTGCTCCAATGCGGGAATCGAACCCACGACCTCCGAGTCGAGAGCCAATGCTCTAACCACCAGACCACGGAGGCTGTTAATATTAATCCATCATCATCACCACTCGCCGACTGCTTGACCGTATTGGGGGTTGGTAATTAATTTTGTTTTCCACGCCTCCCGAGCTCTCTCCTACTCTCTTATTATCTCTTGTCTTCTTCCAGGAGGCGACGAGGAGGATGAGGTGGAGAATGCCGTCATCATCACACAGTCCACCAACTACAGCGTGGACATCGGTAGAGATGTTAGACTAGCGTGCCAGGTGTCACCATCAGGTAAATATCCGGCAAGTCATAATTTTGAAGTCGGTACGTGGGTTCTATAAAATATTGCTAACAATCTGGATATTGGTTGAGCCGGCGCCGACTTAAAAATAATGAAGATTGACTAGAGAAATAGTTAAAATTTTAGTTTAATTTGAAAGGGGAGTATTAAAAAATATTTTATACTTTAATGTCGGTCTGTAATTATTATTTAGTTATCAATCATTACAGGTTTATAAACAATAAATGAAATTTACAATATTATCACAGATATCAACTAACCTAATGAATAATTCTATAAATGCATCGAAGTGATAAATTCTATTACGTAATAGAAACACATCCGGTGGCGCCAAAAACGTACTTCCGGATAACGGTAGACATCTTGTCGCTTCGATATTTGAATTTTATATTTGGAATTTTACGATACTCTTTTTATTTTATGCCAGTAATAAGGACCACTAATTTATTTTATTTAATGTCAGTAGGTAAATAATTTATTTAGAACTCTTATTTGTGGTAAACAAATAAATAAATAAAAGTTCTAAATAAATTATTCCACGGAAGTATTTAACGAAAATCCTAACCTATATAGGAGCACTGAGTACACTTCAGTGTCGCCCATCTATTTATTTTACCTATGATTAATGTAGCCTATGTCCAGCACTAACTAAATGAAGCCTAACTCCACAGTTGGCGTGGTGGTGCAATGGAGACGAGACACCACGAACTACTTCCTCGGCACCATGAAGTCCTCGGAGCAGGACCTTCGGACTTATGGAATAGATGAGAGGTTCTCCATGTGAGTAGACCAGTAGACTATAAGTAGAAGAGTAGACCATGAGTAGACGAGTAGACCATGAGTAGACGAGTAGACAATGACTAGACGAGTAGACCATGAGTGTCGAGTAGAACATGAGTAGATGAGTAGACCAAGAGTAAAGAGTAGACAATGAGTAGACGAGTAGACCATGAGTGGACGAGTAGGCCAAATAGCTTGGGTGGGGTATGAGGGTTGCATGCGTATGGGATGAAAAGAACTAAAAAGACTGAGTATATCATTATTCATTAGTAAACCAATTACCAATATTTTTTTATTCCGAAATTCATGTTCCCGTGGGATAATGTATAATCGTTTTAATATTATAATATCTTACGAAAGAGCAAAGATTAAATTATTTAGATATGTCACCGTAAAATTGTAAAAACCGTTAGATTGTAAAATAACTAAGGAAATTGTAAAAATGTGTCGAAAGATTAAAAACTATATACCTATTTATAATGTAACGAAAAATAATGTGTGAAATTATGGGCAGCATGTTCGGGTCGGAAGTTCTAAATTTTACAATTTCACTAGTTTTATTACAATCTAACGGTTTTTACAATTTTACGCTGACAGATACATATCTAAATTTGTGAATTCCAATATTTTTCAATTACCACATTCCAGTGCCGCGAACTCCACGGACCTCCTCATCAGGGACGTCCAGCCTGACGACAGTGGAGTGTACTCCTGCGAGATATTACAGGAGAACAGGCCGTCTATCCACCACAGAGTCGCCGTGCTGGAGTCGCCGAGGATAAGAGGTGGGTTACTTTATTCCCTGCTGATCGTCGCCATGTTCGTCCCCTTGAGAGGTTGACGGGGGGGTTGGACCACTAGCTCATGTTTTAGGGAATGTAATCTTTATAAATATTAAAAAGAGGAAAAGTTTGTTTGCATTGAATAGGCTCCGAAACTACTGGGCTAATTTTGGTGAAAGGCACAGATATAGAGTAGACCACGCTTCAGAATGGTCTAAAGTTAATAGTAATATCTAAGGTTATTTCCTTTGTAAAAGTTTTAAAATATCCTACCCCTACTGTAATGTAAATATTTTGTAAACCTTAATGTAAAGAACACAGGGCATCTTTGTATGGAACTCGAAGTTCGAACCCACCACTGTAACACTACAAGATATTTATCAAATGAAAGGGCTTCAAAAGTGAAAACTTTGGGAGAAGCTAATAAGAGGTAAAGGTGAATAAAAAGTTTAGAATAATGCTGTAAAACTTAGGCCTTTTCATCCGTTAATGTGGATGATTTATACAGTATTCTCCGAGCGAATTAACCACTCTTGAAATACTGTAGTGCCTGGGACAGTTGGCTTTTAAATGTCGTATGGTTGCCCAAGCACATACGGTATTCTCACAACATAGTCAGTCCAGAGGAATGACTGGTCAATACGTCTGGGGCCAACCATGTGCGGGTTTCCTCACGATGTTTTCCTTCACCGTTATAGCGTCCGCGTCCGTATAATGTACTTGAGATCTGAAAAAGTCTCATTGGTACATGCCATAACCTGCACTCTCTCGAGTGACAATTAACCCTCTACTACCTGACCCTAATTTCTCATACGTAACTACCTACCCGGAGTCTCTCAGACTCCCGTATTTTGAACTCATAATATACAAAAAGTATGCTATATGAAAATAAATTAAAGGAAACTTGTTATAGCTTAAATACTTCTTTATTTATTAAAAATAATAAAAACACTATAACCGTATGTATGATACTTAAAAACTACACATTTTTTCAAAATGAACAAAATTTTTTCAAAATTCTAACACTTTTGCTAAACGAGATCTTAAAAAAAAAATGACCAAAAAAAATAGGAACTTTCTTTATAAATTATTTAAAGATTAGTGACTAATAAACAAAATGTGACATACATATTTGGCAAAAAAGATTTTTTAAAATAAAATTGCAAGGCTCGAACTTTACAATTTTTCACGGCATATTGAGCACGTCGTGTGGGAGCACTCCAGGCAAGTAGGCTTCTTACATATGAAGCATAAGTATTGTGCCTTACGTTTCTTCTTCGAGTCACATGTAAAGCAGTAGAATGCGTATTGCCAACTTTTCAGGTCCTTCATAACTACATCCTGCAGCACATGAAAGTGCCTCTTGGTCAAGTTTCAGTACTCGACGAATGGAAAATCTCAAATCACGAGAAATCAATGTTTTTTTTTACGCATCATATGTGGTTTCGAAAGCTGTTCAGCCAACTTCTTCATATTTACTTCATTTTTATTATTTGACGTCATTTTCAACTAAAACAAAAAAAAAAATTGTTCTTGAAAAAGTCGCGTAACTACCTACCTGGAGTCTCTCAGACTCCACGACATAGTTTTTTACTCACCAAAATGCAGCGCGCGGGCAATGGGCATACGACCTCGACGAGCGCAGGCGCGGTACTGCGGGTAGAAAGGCGAAGGTACATGGACGCACGACCGTCAACGAACCTTGCTTATAAAGATATGAACAAAAATAGAACTGCTGGAGTCTGAGAGACTCCGGTCAGGTAGTTAAGGGTTAAACGGTCTACCTACTAGGCCACGGAGCGCTAATCTTCCTGTATTATTGAGTAAAATAGTGCAATAATACAGTATGATTTTCGAAACATTTTTTTTTAACTTTAGCCCTCATTATATTTTTTCTCCCATGGTTTCGAGATTTTGCGTCATACAATAAAATAGCATATGTTTGAAGCATTTCATATAATATTATGTCTTGCAGTCCTACAAGGGTGGGGACGTTTTGCCCCTTCTTTAATGATTCATATTTCATATTAACAAGCAACTATTGCATTAATCTTATAGAACAGCCTCCGTGGTCTAGTGGTTAGTGTATTGGCTCTCGGCTCGGAGGTCGTGGGTTCGATTCCCGCATTGGAACAACAAAAAATGTTGTTTCCAAGTTTGGTTAGGACAATGCAGGCTGATCATCTGATTGACAAGAAAGATGATCCATGCGTCGGATGACCTGTGGGCATGTAAAAAGTCGGACCTGCGCCTGATCTCTCGTCAGTCGTGTCGGTTATCCGTCCCACTGGATTATGAGAGTAAAGGAAGAAAGAGTGCTCTTGTGTACTGGCGCACACACTTGGGCACTATAAAATTACTCCTACGTAACTGGTCTGGTTTCAATAAAACCGGCCACCTTCATCGAGATCAGTGTGGGGAGCTATTAATCTTCTAGAAAATGACTTAACCAACTATCTCACTCTTCCAGAATTCAAAGCGACCGACAACGGCAGGGTCGTAGAAGGAGCGGACCTGGTGCTGACCTGTGACGTCACCGGATCCCCGCCACCGGAGATCGTGTGGTCCAGAGACGGAAAGAATGGAGTAAGTGGTTTGTTTGCTGCTATAATAAAGCAGTATAATAAATACTGCTTTGTGAATTACTTTAGAAAAGTCGTCCTCAAATTACGCAAATCGACACTCAGCTGTTGGTGTTTTATGAAAAAATTATATAATATTTTGTCTGAAGTAAAGTTATCTCAATTACTTAATAGTCGAACTGTGTCGGTATGTCCTTGGTTTTTTTATTTTCATTCTTCGTTTGTTTTTTATTTACGGTCAAAGTTGCGCTAAAAAACCAATGTTTGGAGGCTATTATTATTTATTTTTTAAACACCTACCGATCGAGATAAGTGTAATAAAAACGTTAGTACGATAAAATTTGGCTCTACAATGTTTTACTTTAATAAGTACCTAAATCACCAACAGCGTTTGTATGGAGAAATAAATATAGTTTAAAAAAACTAACAAAACACGCTTTTAAAGAATATCGAACTAAAAAGTTGAAAATAATTTTAGTTTTAGTTTTTTATAATTTTTAGTTTTTATTTGTAGGTAAGTAAGTCTTCTTTGTATTAGTACTAATTTTTAGTATTTTTTTTTTGTTTCTAGTTTTGTTGTTAATTTTATACTTATCTTATTAAATATATACATAACATTAGTGTAAGAAACCGCCATAATTAGTTAATTTACATCAAATAATTTTAATTTTTTTAAAAATAAACTTAAAACAGTAGTATATAAAAAATACTAGTATAATTGAGGGAAAAGCGTGGGTCGCTCGATATACGAAAATTATGGCACAAAGCGACCCACGCTTTTCCCTCAATTATTCTAGTATTTTTTATATACTACTGTTTTAAGTTTATTTTTAAAATTATTTTCAACTTTTTAGTTCGATATTCTTTAAAAATGTGTTTTTTTAGTTTTTTTAAACTATATTTATTTTCAACTTTTTAGTTTGATATTCTTTAAAAGCGTGTTTTAAAGCTACCAGAGCCGAGGAAGGCAGCAGGCGTGCAAGAGAGAGTTACATACAAGCGTGTTAAAAACCGACTAGCGCAGCTATAATTTCTGCATCTGATTTAACATCTACAGGCTAGGGTTTCTCTTTGATCGAAAGCCAGACTTCGCTACTGCTACATAGGTATAGTATAAAATTACAACGGAAGTGTTATTTCAAATTGCTCATTAAATTATCATTTTATATTTTACTATGTCATATTACGTACAAACAGACGTTAAAATATATTATACATAGGTGACCTTTTGATACGTCAATCACTATAAGGATGCACCGCGTTGTCTAGATAGCACTTACGCAAGTCTAGACCTAGGTCATATAAGTAGACCTAAGAACATGACTTTCGCTGTAAAGTTGATTTAAAGGTCTTTTTTGCGACAAAAATTCAAATAGCGTAAAAGCTCCATCTAGCGAAAGAAGTTTCAAAATTGCACTATCGTATTTTTATCTTAATAATTACAATATTTTTAATAACGCAACTAAATGTTTTAATAACTTATCCACTTAAGTATTAATACAATAATAATGATTTACACAACTGATTAACTATTCTGTTGAGTGTTGACTGGTACATTTAAAACAACTTCTTCGTAACGTCCATAGATATTATTATGAATAAAGCTATATTTGTCTGTGCAGCGTCTGTGGTCCAGTGGCTTAGAGTTTGGCGCTAAGGAGACATCACGTGTTTCAAAAATACACGTGATGTCTCCTTAAACCCCCTCCTCCCCTTGTGATACTTGGTGATTTTTTTCGGATACCCCCTTTAGGCGTCACGAGATTAATGGACGATCCCTTATTTACTTACACAAAACTAGGTCACAATGCGGTTTCCTTTTAAACTTTTTGAATGAAAACACTCAATTACAATGAATTATTTAATATTGATTATATTTAGAATGAATGAATGACGTAACACGATAGTGGACGCACAAGACGAAAGTGACCTTTAACCTTATAACCTGATTGTAAAGTTCAATATGGAATGCAGATGTTTTCTAATTAAATTGTTTATTGCATGTCAATGGCAATGTAATTTTGACATTTACAAGTTCATAATATCTAGATTCGGTCAAACTTAGACTGGGAATATATGCTCCAGAAGTGAAAATTCATAGCACTGAAAAAATAACTTTGTGCTAATCATGGACGTAAAAAAAAGGCGGACGGAAGGTGAGCTAAGCATTGAGTGAAGCCCTTTGATTAATTATTACATAGATACGTTATATCCTTACAATATTTCTGTGCCACGACACACATTGACATGGGATGCGTGTCAATGTGTCAACGTCGCATAGTAACACAGAACACGCTATTACTCGCGGAGCACACTAACAAAATTGGCCCGACGTCGGGCCAATTTAGGTCTTCACTTTTTACACGTAATGCCATATCTACCTCTTTTTAATATAATACATCTTTGGTGAAGCCCAATAATGGCGCCGACTTACGTTTGTGTGAGATTACGCATAATTGCCATTCGCGTACTGGCGGCCGATCGTCTTACTTTACTGTGAATGTGTGCGTGCGGCACGTATCGCTACGATACGACCGGCTTACTTTGATTGCTTCACTATTCATATTACTGAAGCGGTGTCCGCCTTTTTTTACGTTCATGGCGCTAATACAATAAAGATGTTATTGGAAGTTTCGAGTGTCGAGCTGTCATTTATAAAATTGACATTTGTCTCGACACTCAAACTTCCATTTTCAACTATATTGTATTACCGCAGAGTTGTATTTTCCATGCTCGGAATTGTCACCTCCGATCTGGATGCCGGAGCATTCCAGCCTTATATTTATATTGTAACCAAGCGGGTTTATTATAAAATACTAGCTGATTCCCGCGGCTCCGCCCGCGTAAATACGCTAAACCCGCTTAAAACTAAACTTTAAGGCGACAACATGTTTTTGATTCAAATTTATTCCTAACGCTCGATTTATTGTGGGCAAAAGAAGAAGTGAATCCCCCTACTATGGGGCAAGGAAAATATAAGAACGTGCCGCCATTTTCAAGAACCGGTCCATTTGATTACACGCATATGATCCCACCGCACCCGCGCCGTCAACGCTGCCGCCTCGCTGCCCGCAAAATTCGTGGCAGCGGCCTTATCAGCGCAATATATGAACTATCTCTTTCCCTCATTACAGAACGAGCGCCTACACGAGCGAGACGGCGAGTTCTTCAACAACAGTGTACTGATCCGCAACGTGAACCGTCAACACTCCGGGAAGTATTACTGCTACGCGTTCAATCCGATCGGATCTAACCAGGCCGAAGTGAACGTCCATGTTAAAGGTAAGAAAATACTTATTACTTTAAAGCATAGACGTTTATATTATATATATTACATGGCCCCACTTTTAAGATTTAGGGGCCATTTTGACAGTTGAATTATGGTGAAAACAAGATGGCGTAACTTTTTGTTGTATGAAGATCTGTTCTGTCAAATGTAGGTACGCCATAGACTAACTTGAGTTTTGATATCTTTGGTGCCAGTACTAAAATAAGTTTACGTATCGTCCTGAACAGTTGCCGTCGACTCTGGGTCAATTTTGCCCCGGGCGGCACTTTTAAGGGGGCGGCAAAACCTGGGTTAGAAGGCGGCAAAACCCAAGTAAAGGGGCGGCAAAATTGACGTCCGCCCCGGGCGGTAGACACCCACGCTACGCCACTGCAGTAATCTATCAACATTTAACTATTTCACTATTTTTTATTTTATTACAATCTAATGGTTTTTACAATTTTACGGTGACATATACATTTTTAAATTAATTCTTGTAAACCAGGCAAGCCCCGCGTCCACGTGCACAGAAACGTCATCAACTCGGCCATCAACGTCGATGCTCTGCTGCAGTGTGCTGTCCATGATGATTCCGAGTAAGTATCTCTTTACATAAAACCTTTAATATAAAATACAGTCGACTCTCGTTAATTCGAATTTCGTGGCATTTAAAATATTACGAATTATCGAGAGTACGAAATATCAAATAGGTTGGTTTGAAACTTATTAAACCAAGCAAGTGCGTGTCAAAGTAATCATTACAAAAACAAAGGCTCGTGCACAATTTTACGAGTTTAGACTTGTCTCAAAATGTACTTGTGTACCCTCTGCAAGTTCATCTTTCTATTTCTTTCCCTCTGCAACTTTGAATTGTCGAGTGTTTGATGCTGATGGTTTCGAATTAACGCTTCGTTTTGCTATGTAATGATGATTTTTTTCGTTCGAGTTACCAAATGCATAAAAATGTATTGATTTAGTTCTAATTATAAAGAAATTCTGTAGGGAACTCGTGCTAACTTTGATATACAGAGAGGTTCGAATTCGAATCGAGAGTATTCTTAGGCGTTTTAATTCTATACTTCTTAGCTATTTTTCATCATCATCAGCTCAATTATTGCAACATCGGAGGTTTCTTAATCTTAAAAATTTTGTTTATTAATGGTATGTCATCAAAGACATCAACCAGATTGACTACCTGATAAGCCATATCATTTAATTGATAAATTCCATTATATATATTTTAAGTTTCAATTATATAATTATATAAGAACAATAATTAAAAGTAAATAAATGTAGAATACTAGGAAAAGATTTAAATTTGCCTTTTAACATTATTCGTAGGACTAAAAGGCTTTGCTTGGACTTGAAACACTACACTTGCATTATTTCACGTCAGTCACGTTTGAATATCCTCGTCTACCAGTCCGTATTCCAGCTGTACCTGCTCAGCCGGATGAGGGGCCTCTCCTTGTCTCCCAATGCCGGGTGCGACACCCCCTTCTAGGTCGAGATATCTAACCGATTAAGCGAATCACACTTTGCTGATTTTAACAAAAAAAAACTTCCAGCGTCCACATCCGCTGGTACAAGGACGGTCGTCTGGTGGAGAACAGCGCGACGTACAGCGTGGCGTCTTCCGGAGACCACTCCAACCTCACCGTCGTACCCACGAGCGACGACGACTTCGGAACTTTCACGTGCGAGGTTAGTTGTTGCTACAATTTTTAAGCAACATGACATTTTAACGAGAGGCGAGATCGAGGTTTGTTGTTGCTGATTTATTTTATTTTCAAGCATACTCCCAAATCGCTTTATATATAAAACTAGTTGATAATATTATGTATATTAAAACATTATCCCCCTGTATACGCGAACGCCACACCTATTACAATCTACAGGTGCGAGCAGAAACATTACCTATAGCATCTTATAGGTAATGTTTTTGCTCGGTGCGCTGTGCGCTCGGTCGATGCAATATGCATCGCATTCGCCATACGGCCTCATAATGAGCGCGCGTGCGCATTATCATATAAACATGAACGACAATTACAGTATATTGGCTTATTCAATAGTCATGTTCAATGAATAATTTGTGTCCTTACTTATAAATATTATGTGATTCATAATGTGAAAGGCGTGATTATATGTATGTATATATATGTAATGTGAAAGAAGACATGTTGGTGGATATGTTTTTTGCTATCTGAGTGTAACTAAAGATGTAACTGTCGAGTTGGTAACAATAGGAACAAGCTATAGGTACTAATACTATGTTACCAAAATATTCCACGAAGCCGTGTTAATACAAACCCATCTCGGGTTTTCTAACACTGTTAATTGTAAAACATGAGAGTATTTTGTATAAATAAATAAATAAAATAATTTGAGCAACATGACATTTTTAACGAGAGTCGAGATCGAGGTGAGTGGTTGCTGCTTTATAATTTCAGCAATATAACATTTTTAAGGAGAGACGAGATTGAGGTGAGTGGTTGCTGCTTTATAATTTCAGCAATATAACATTTTTAAGGAGAGACGAGATGGAGGTGAGTTGTTGCTGCTTTATAATTTCAGCAATATAACATTTTTAAGGAGAGACGAGATGGAGGTGAGTGGTTGCTGCTTTATAATTTCAGCAATATAACATTTTTAAGGAGAGACGAGATGGAGGTGAGTTGTTGCTGCTTTATAATTTCAGCAATATAACATTTTTAAGGAGAGACGAGATCGAGAAGAGTGGTTGCTGCTTTATAATTTCAGCAATATAACATTTTTAAGGAGAGACGAGATCGAGGAGAGTGGTTGCTGCTTTATAATTTCAGCAATATAACATTTCTAAGGAGAGACGAGATCGAGGTGAGTGGTTGCTGCTTTATAATTTCAGCAATATAACATTTCTAAGGAGAGACGAGATCGAGGTGAGTGGTTGCTGCTTTATAATTTCAGCAATATAACATTTCTAAGGAGAGACGAAATCGAGGTGAGTGGTTGCTGCTTTATAATTTCAGCAATATAACATTTCTAAGGAGAGACGAGATCGAGGTGAGTGGTTGCTGCTTTATAATTTCAGCAATATAACATTTCTAAGGAGAGACGAGATCGAGGTGAGTGGTTGCTGCTTTATAATTTCAGCAATATAACATTTCTAAGGAGAGACGAAATCGAGGTGAGTGGTTGCTGCTTTATAATTTCAGCAATATAACATTTTTAAGGAGAGGCGAGATCGAGGTGAGTCGTTGCTGCTTTGTAATTTGAGAACATGACTTTTCTTATGAGAAACGAGAGCGAGGTGAGTTGTTACTACTGTACAACTGAAATAGCATAACACACAGCGTTGCGTCTTCCGGACCCAGCTCCAACCTCACCGTCACACCTACGAGCGACGACGACTTCAGCACTTTCACGTGTGAGGTGAGTTGTTGCTACAATTTTTAAGCAACATGACATTTATAACGAGTGACGAGATCGAGATGAGTTGTTGCTGATTTATAATTTAACACGTTCGCTGCGCAATTAAATTTTGTCTACCTGGCGAAAGGTGCGATATGAGATAAAAAAAACCCCATTCTATACCTTTCTGGTAGTGCTGTTTGAGATCTTTCGGCCCCATAGCATATAGCTCGCTTCGAATGGCCGTATTTATGCTAAATACACCGATAACTTTAAAAGAAAAATACCATTATAAAGCCAAGAAACGACATTAACTACCTTTAACTTCGCCCCGGGTTTAGGTCAAAGAAAACCGAGAAAATAAAGAAAATGTTTGTGGGGTCTAAAAACCTCATAATGCACCGAAGGAAATGTACCTATCGATAAAAACTAGTGATGTCAAGACTATTTATCGAAAAATGAAAATCGCAGTTAATTGTTAAAGTTATGTTTATTATTTAGGTAATAAAATTACATGTAAAAATTAAAAAAAACATTCTAAACACATAATTTTTGCACATTCCTTACAATAAGACATAATTTTTTTCCTGGAGCATCTACGCGTGGTATCATTCTCTGGTAAACCCGGTCATATTTGGAAACTAAAGGATCTTCATTATTATTGTTTGAAGTATCTTCACTCATTTCGCTAGCTAACTGCAACATCCTTCTGCATCGTTTCTTACTATTTAGTGACATACTGGAACGCGCGCTACGACGAAACGTTATTTTGCGTAATATCGATAGTCCTCCGCAAGCGACACGCACCACTAGTTCGATTTGATGCAACTGCGCTAGAAAATAGGTGCGGGTGGGGGCGGGAACGCCTCCCGCGACTGTGAGGCAGTAACACCTCACGTTCGCACTGACAACTGTTTTTTTGATTTCTATGCGGAATGAGGTCTAACTGCCTCATTTATATTTTTATAGTATTTCAATGACAGTTTCAATAGGCAAATGCAACTGTGTATTTGTCTTTCTCATACGCATTATATTTTGTACAATATGAGCTCCGCACTGGAGGGAGACAGCGATATTTGTTCCCGGACGGAGTGGGAGTATGCTTATGCGGTCTTTAGACCTCATATCGCAGTAAACGTGTTAAGCAAGATTACATTTTTTTAAGAAACGGGAGCAAATTTGGATGTTACTAGGTACGTTACAACTTAAGCAACGTGATGTTTATTACGAGAAATGAGAGCGAGGTACGTTGTTGCTACGTTACAACTTAGGCAATATGACGTAGACACGCTGACTAGCGACAACTACGGCACTTTCACATGCAAGATGAGACGTTGCTACGCTATGACTTGAGCAAGATGACAAATCGTAATCGTGCTGATAATTTTAGTGCAAATTTTTATAACGTACGAAAACGCATGAATAGAAACATATTATTAAAATAAGCTGAGTAAGCTCCGCTACTGATTTTATGACCAGTTCTTTTTTCAAAGTGACAAGTTCTCAGACACAAATGTTAGCTCGCACCATTCGCTCGCTCGCTATTGACTTTAATTTAAACTAAGTGCTAGAAATTTTCTAGATTTTGTGAATTTAACCCTTGGACTAGGGGGCCACCAAATTTTTGTTTGTTACGCCTTACGCTCACTACGACGCACTGTACCCCAAGCAGGAACATTTTGCGGTTTCGTTACGTGTACGTAAATGAGAAATATGAAGAATATTGTATGAAAATGTTAGTTACTTTTACGTCCGCTAGAGGCGCTTTCATGGTTTTCATACAATATTTCTTAAGTCTTAGTAATACACGTAAACCTAACGGTTTTTAATTTCCAGGCGGAGAACGACCTTGGCAAGCACAACCGCTCCATAGACCTCGTCCAGAGCCCAGTTGTGGAGAACTTCGTAGCTGACGGTCCGAAACTGACCTGGATCATCCACTCCCACCAGCCTCTTCGGCAGATCGAGTTGCAGTTGCGGGAAGTTGATGGGGTGAGTCCTCCTACTATTATAAAACATTAGGATGGCTGGATGTTTGTCACTCTTTCACGCAAAAATGGCTGAACGGATTTTGATGAAATTTAGTATGGTAAGAGTTTAGGCTCTGGATTAAAACATAGGCTACTTTTTATCCCGAAAAATACAGTGTTTCCGCGGGATACTGTATTTACGCGGGCGGAGCCGCGGGCAACACCTAATATTACCTACCTATAGAATTTTTGCTTTGAAAATTCGGAATGTGGTTCGAATCTGAAATCTATACTTATTCGATACTTTACTATAAATGCGAAAGTGTGTCTGTCTGTCTGTCTGTTACCTCTTCACGCTTTAACCACAACCGATTTTTATGAAATTTGGTATAGACATACAAATTTGGCATAGACATACTTTGGGTCCCGGGAAAGGACATAGGATAATTTTTATCCCGAAAAAGTAGTGTTCCCGCGGGATGATGTATTTACGAGGGCGGAGCCGCAGGCAACAACTAGTTATAAATATGGATGGATGTTTGTTACTCTTTCATGCAAAAACTGCTGAACGGATTTTGATGAGATTTGGTATGGTAGTAGTTTAAAGTCTGGATTAAAACATAGGTTACTTTTTATCCCGAAAAAGTACAGTACTCTTGTCTGTACTTTTTCAGTCGTAGCCGCGAGAAACAGATAGTATATATAAAAAACATCAAGAAACAAAAACAAGTGAAACATTATTCATCGTTTAAATCAAAATATTTGTCTATTAAGTCGGCTTACTGACGATAATTTTACGTGATTACGTCAGCACAAACCGAACGCTCAGGCCGATCGTGCCTCTCTATCGCTCGTTTCGCGCTCTCGCTTGCACGCTCAGCTCAGGCGGAACGTGACAATTTTTTGTGCATGCAGCCGGTGTTCATCGATTTATAAGGCGTTTACTAGGAATTTGTATATTATGTGTCATCGTAAAATTGTAAAAACCGTTAGATTGTAATATTACTAGAGATATTATAAAATGTCGACAGATTGTCAAATAACAATTTCTTCTTACAATTTACACGTTATTTTGCGTTAAGTCTATTGTAATATTTACCGTGCCGGTTGGTTAAGGCCGCGTAGACCCAATTTTACATGAATTTGAATCGATAATAAACAAACAAATAGTAACTTTAAAAAGCCAAAAAAAATACACATTGTTGTTTACTTAATGTTCTTTTACAATTTGTGGTTCGAAACATAATATTGAAAACTTCACTCGATCAAAAATAATTCCGAAGAAGAGGCTAAATTTGAATATTTTTCTTTTTGTTCATGAAGTTCATGATAGTTTTACTTTCAAAAATCATATCTACGAAAAGCTAATAACTTAAAGAAGAATAATTTGTGGTTACATTTTGCATGTTGGTTTAATTATTTTGACATTAAATAATTATTGAAATGCAGCGTGCGTAAGCCGCTTGAGTCGCCTCACAGTCGCCCGCTAGGCGTTGACGAGGACAGACCTATGTCAGTTTTGCTAGCGCACGGCTTACCCGCGTATTTATCGAACAATTCTTTCGTTTCTAACGCAGTGTAAGAAAGTCAGTTTGTTTTGTTTTTATTTCTTTTTATTTTTGAACTAAATTATACATATCATACACAATAACATGTTATATTTTATCGTCGCCGCGTCATTGCTTTTGCCAGATGAGACGACCTCTGTGGCTCAGTGATTGAGCGTGTTGGTGCTCAAGCCGGGGGTCGCGGGTTTGAATCCCGCCGAAGGAACAAAAAGTTTCCTGTGTTCCCGGGTCATGGATATGTATAATACAATAAAAATCTAAAGGAAAGTCAGTTTGTTTTGTATTTTTTTATGTTTCTTTTTATTTTTGAACTAATTCTATACAGATAAATAAAATTGAAGTGTCTGTTTGTAACTTCAAATTAACAGCTTTTCATATAAGGAATCTAAAAGTATATTCGGTACTTATAATAAAATACCAATTTTTAAAATTTTTGTCTGTCTGTCTGTCTGTCTGTTTGTTCCGGCTAATCTCTGAAACGGCTGGACCGATTTTCACGGGACTTTCACTAGCAGATAGCTGATATTATAAGGTCTAACATAGGCTACTTTTATTTTAGGGTTCCGTTTAAAAAAATAGGGTTTCGCTTTCGTTAGATCTGCGCAAACGAAGTTGCGGGCATCAGCTAGTTATACATATAACCATACACAATAACATGTTACATTTTATCGTCGCCGCGTCGCGCGTCGATGCATTTGCCAGATGAGACGACCTCTGTGGCTCAGTGATTGAGCGTGTTAGTGCTCAAGCCGGGGATCGCGGGTTTGAATCCCGCCGAAGGAACAAAAAGTTTCTTGTGTTCCCGGGTCATGGACATAATATAATACAATAAAAATCTATAGGAAAGTTTGTTTTGTATTTTTTTATGCTTCTTTTTATTTTTGAACTAAATCTATATACACATAAATAAAAATGAAGTGTCTGTTTGTAACATCAAATTAACAGCTTTTCACATAATGCATCTGAAAGTATATTCGGTACTTACAATAAAATACCAATTTTTAAAAATGTCTGTCCGTCTGTCTGTCTGTCTGTCGGTCTGTCTGTCTGTCTGTCGGTCTGTCTGTCTGTTTGTTCCGGCTAATCTCTGAAACGGCTGGACCGATTTTCGCGGGACTTTCACTGGCAGATAGCTGATGTCATAAGGTCTAATATAGGCTACTTTTATTTTAGGGTTCCCTTTAAAAAATAGGGTTCCGCTTTCGTCAGTTAGGCGCAAACGAAGTTGCGGGCATCGGCTAGTTATAGGTACATATAACCATACACAATAACATTATCGTCACCACGTCGTTGCTTTTGCTAGATGAGACGACCTCTGTGGCTCAGTGGTTGAGCGTGTTGGTGCTCAAGCCGGGGGTCGCGGGTTCGAATCCCGCTGAAGGAACAAAAAAAAATTCTGTGTTCCTGGGTCATGAATGTGTATTAAATATGTGTATAATACAATAAAAATCTTAAATATGTGTATAATATAAAAATTATTAAATATATTTCTGTTGTCTGGTACCCGTAACACAAGTTCTTCGAGAACTTACCACGGGACCAGATAGACTTGGTGTGAAGCGTCCATAGATATATTATTGTGTTGTGTATTATGAGAAAAAAGTAGCTGATGCGTGGAGTAGCCTTAGTACATTATTGAATAAGCCAGTAAACAGTTTTTATGAATTTGTAACATCTACCATCTTCTTTGCCGTACTTTTCGTTTCTTTTTATTTAGATTTCTGTTTTTACAATAATAATAATAAATAACTCCCCACGCCGATTTCGGTGACGGTGGCTGGTTTTATTGTAGCCTAGCCAGTTACACAGTAGTATTTTTATAGTGCCCAAGTGTGTGCGCAGTACACAAAGGCACTCTTTTTTTTTTACTCTCGTAATCCAGTGGGACGGATAACCGACACGACTGACGAGAGATGAGGCGCAGGTCCGACTTTTTACCTGCCCATCCGACGCATGGATCATCTTTCTTGTCAGACAATCAGGTGATCAGCCTGCATTGTCCTAACCAAACTTGGAAACAACATTTTTTGTTGTTCCAGTGCGGGAATCGAAATTAGAACCTACGACCTCCGAGTCGAGAGCCAAGGTCTAACCACTAGACCACGGAGGCTGTTCTATTTACAATAAAATATAAGGATACGTGCTCAACATCTGTCATGCTTGCCTTTGCAGAACACACCAAGTCACTCGCAAGTAGGGGTTGCAATCCGGATACTTCGAAATTCGAAAAATTCGAAAAATCCGGATTTTCATTTAAAAATCCGGATTTTTCGATTTTTTCGAATCTTGGTTACTACTATGAAAATTACATATTTTAATTGTAATTAGTATGTACTCTAGACGTACAATATTTGAATAAGGGATATAATTAATCGAGTGAACAAAAAATAAGTTGGTGACTGCACGTGAGCATACTGTATTGCTGAATTTGGCAGCGAATTAATATGTTGGCGACTAAATTACCAAACTGGTGAAATCACTCAAGGGACAAAAAATACAAAAATCGGCAGATAAAAAGTAGCGAAATTTAATCCAACTAGCACCGATGAGTTGGTGACCATTATACAATGTAAGTAGCTAATGAAGATTTGATTGATAAATTAATAGCTGCTAAAAATTCAATTTGCAAGCTACGGAAAATCCCAGTTTTGGATACTATTGGAGGTTTTTTTTCTTTGGTATGGGTATCGTTTTCAAGGTTTTTGGGGGTGCAGAATAATATGAAAATAAAATCCGTTTTAAAATTCCAAAATGGCGTATATTTTTTTTTTTTATTAAAAATGGATGTCTTTTTCCATGTTTCATATTATGCTGATTATAAAATTGTCTTCCAATGAAATTGGATTTTCCAAAATGGAGACTATCCAATCTTCGTAAAATTAACATGTAGTTTGTAGAGGTGCCAGCTATGTAAGGTATAGAAACTTTTCGAAATTCAGGATTTTCAAATTTCTTTTTTGGCATTCATGAAAAAAATATGCGATTTCCGGGTTAAAGGGGAGGAAATTTTTATTATTTTTCCAGTAATAGTATTATTTTTCCGTTTCTAAAATAGAAGCGATTATAGAAAAAAAATATGGCAATGTTCTACTTTGACACGAACAGTGTATAAAGCTATAGAAATTTTGGAAAATTCAGGATTTTCAAATTTATTTTTCTTCCATCGTGAAGAAAATATGGTGTTGCGGGGTTCTTAAAGGGAGGAAATTTTCATTATTTTTTCAATAGGATGCACCGTTTCCGAGATAGAATCAATTTTATAAAAAAAAATTAAATGCTCTACATTGAGATACGAGGGATGTATAAAGCTATAGAAATGTTGGAAAATTCAGGATTTTCGAATTTCTTTTTCTCTCATCTTGAAGAAAATATATGGTTACGGATTTATTAAGGGGGAGGTAATTTTCATTATTTTTCAAGTAGGATGCACCGTTTCTGAGATAGAAGCCATTATAGAAAAAAAATACGATAATGCTCTACTTTGAGACACGAACGGTGTAAAACGCTATAGAAAATTTGGAAAATTTAGGATTTTCAGATTTTTTTCTTCCATCATGAAGAAAATATGATGTTGCGGGGTTTCTAAGGGGGAGGAAATTTTCATTATTTTTCATTAGGATGCACCGTTTCCGAGATAGAATCAATTTTATAAAAAAAATATAAATGCTCTACATTGAGATACCGGGGATGCATAAAGCTATAGAAATGTTGGAATATTCAGGATTTTCGAATTTCTTTTTCTCCCATCATGAAGAAAATATATGGTTGCGGGGTTATTAAGGGTGAGGTAATTTTCATTATTTTTCAAGTAAAATGCACTGTTTCTGAGATAGAAGTGATTATAGAAAAAAATATGGCAATTCTCTACTTTGAGATATTATGAGGGATGTATAAAGCTATGGAAATTTTGGAAAATTCAGGATTTTCAAATTTCTTTTTCTTTCATAATGAAGAAAATTTGAGGTTGCGGGGTTACTAAGGAAATTTAAAATGGATGACTTTTTTGTAATCAGCACCCCCAGAAACCAACAAAGGGACAACCATATTATTTTTATAAAATTAAGTATGTCCGCCATATTGGAATTTCAAAATGAATGTCATTTTCGTATCCAGCACCCCCAAGAACCTAGTAACGACACCTATGTTAATTTTGCGAAAAATGAATTACCGTTATTTTTAAATTTCAAAATGAATCTACACAATATCTACACCCCCCCCTAAAGTCGAGGAAAATTAAAAATTGGGAATTTTGTACGCTCCTTTGTTTTTTTTATGTGTGCTGGTTTTGCTGCTTGTATGTTTTTTGAGTTACCTACATTACGGAAAATATATTTTATATATATTAAATATATTCCATTTATTTAAGTTATTTGGTAGAACATAGTCAATCCATTAAATGGTGATGCGAGGGATGAAGATCTGCTAAAATATTATGGCCGCTATATATGTATACATATATAGCGGCCATAATCATCATCATCATGATGATGATGATGATTATGGCCGCTATATATGTATACTAGCGACCCGCCCCGACTTCGCACGGGTACAATACTGATACTAATACTACAGAATGTCACCCACTTCGCAACGGGCCGTGCAGCAGAAATCGCAATATTTTAATTTCGCCATAACTTCAAAACCAAACTTCCAATTTTAATCATTAAAAGACCAAATATTATCTACATAAACTGTACTTAGTGATGAAATAATTTATTTTGATAAGGATTAATAGCATGAGCAAAATAAATGCGATTAAATGTAGTCAAAAAAAAATTCAAGATTTCTAAATAAAAAAATGGTTGTTGTGCCTCACTCGACATAGATAGGTATAGTGTGTCGCGGACTTTTTTGTAGATATTTATAAGATCTACAATTAATTGGAACATTATATGGTTCTATCTTTTATAGTTTAGGCAGCGTACGCAAAATAAGTAACTTTTCTGGTTGATTTTTTACATCTTGTGTCCGAAAAACCCAAATATTTTACGGAACCCTATTTTTTTCCAAAATAAAATTTAGCCTATGTTACTCGTGGATAATGTAGCTTTCGAATAGTGAAAGAATTTTTGAAATCAGTCCAGTACTTTTTGAGCCTATTCATTACAAACAAACAAACAAACAAACAAACATACAAACAAAGTTTTCCTCTTTATAATATTAGTATAGATGTATGGACTGTTTCTAAGATACTTAGCATTTTATATTTTTTCAGTAGTAGTACAGTTCAGTAATAGGTGATCCAATTTATAAAAACACTGAATATGGTTTCAGTTTCAATTGCACAAGTAGTAAGAAGTATAATAAGCAAATCCAAACCCAATTAAAGCTTTGTATTTTTATATTTATTGAATTCTTACTAACGAAAGTCGAAACATATTATTGCAATTTTAATTTATGCAATCATAGAATGCCAAATTAATATGACAGCTTAAAAAGAAATGTAGTGGTTTAACTATATTTAATTATCTTCTAAATAATGAATATCTAAGTCCAAATACCTAAATCTTATCTCTATGATATCAGGAAGAAGTTTTGGAGTCGATAATACCTGACTGGTTGGTTTAAGATTAGAGAGAGTTTTGCCGAATGAATGAAGGTAATATTTTTTTTTATTATTAAAATTAATTTGATTGAACTAACTAACCTAAACTAACGAGTCAGTAGCAAAACTAAATGAAAATCAACGCTCCTGTTTTTGCGTAGAAATAATTATTTTTAGATAATATTTTAAAGATAAGATATAAGTGTCAAAAATAGCACCAACGATTTGTGTAAACCACTGTTATTTTTTTTAAGTAATGTAGTTTTCATCTTATAGCGGAAACTTCAAAGTACAATGAAGAGTAAGATGTTACTGTTTATTTGTAAGTAAAATGTTAAAATAAAGATCTTACAACAGTTATAGATTTTAAATTGTGCTTAGAATTGCTTATTATACTTCTGTTAGTTACCGAGGGAATTAAAAGCACCATTTACGTGTTTAATTATTACCCAAACAGGTGGGTGGTTTTTAATTTCAATAACTCAAAAGTGGTCCAATTTCGTCCATATAAAATTATTTGTTCAGCCCCATGCTTCAAATGATTTGTCTTCTCTCCCCGGATCTCGATTTAAAGGATTTTCAGTTTCCTACGTTTTATTAAACTGTATTAATTTTCCTACGTTAGTACTTTCACATAGAAATGGAACTTTACGAAAACGGTAGTGGTGAACTGTGGCGTAGATATGTAAAAAAAGCGTTAAAAAGATCACAGGCTATACCACTTTTTTATAATTCTTTCTGCTGGAACATTTAGTAAATAACAATATATACATACCTTATTTAAAATAATATACTAACTATAAAACTGAACATTGTAGGATTTGAAACGTAATCAAAAATATTTCTAAAAATGAAAAAATAAATATAATTAAGTATATAATTTTGATATAATCTCATTATGTTTTTATTTATTCAGATTGTAATTCTAATACTTACAACTTAAAATAAGAATTTATTTAAATTAATTATAAAAAAGTAACTCTTTTTTTTTACTAATGAGTGTAAGTTTTGCTACAACATAGTAGTAAAATTAACATTAAAAATTATAAAATATGCAACAAATTTTAAAAAAATGAAAAAATCTGAATTATCCGGATAATCCGGATTTTTGGGAGAAAAATTCGGAAATCCGGATTTTCAAAAAGTCAAACGTTTGTGGAGGTTTGGATTTTGCGGCAAGTGGCAAACGTGCGGACTCGGCAGTAGGAATACATTTTTTGCAAGTGTCTGCCTAAGTAGTTACCATCAAATCGTCAGCACCTACCTGATACAGTATTTTTATCTCACGAAACGACACGTACTTTAGTGACCACACGAGCTAACGATAGGTACTCGTCTCCATGCACACATCGAACACAGCGTGTTGCGTGCGCTACGTAAACGGCTCAATTTACCCAAAAAATATGTATAAAATAATTATTCCTCTTTAAATGATGTAAAAAAATCTTTTAAGATTGGCTCACTATAACCTTTTTTATGGTAATCAAATTTGGTCGAAATTAATGCATTATTGCGCCATCAGTTGACGCGGACGAAGTCGCGGGCAACAGCTAGTCCATACTAATATTATAAATGGGAAAGTGTGTGTTTGTCCGTCTCTCACGCCAAAACTACTGAACCGATCTAAATGAAATTTGGTACACAGATATTCTAGAGCCTGAGAAAAGACATAAGCTACCTTTTTATCGCGGGGAAATGTACGGTTCCCATGGGATACTTTATTTACAGTTTCACGTAAAAACCACTAAACCGATTATTATGAAATTTGGCACAGTTGAAAAGTAGACTACGGGGAAAGACAAAGGCTACTTTTTATCGCGGGGAAATGTGCGGTTCCCGTGGGATACTTTATTTACTGTTTCACGAAAAAACTACTAAACCGATCATCATGAAATTTGGCACAGACATAAAGTAGACCATAGGGAAGGGCATAAGCTACTTTTTATCGCGGGACATATACGATTCCCATGGGTTACTGTACATACGCGGGCGGAGCCGCGGGCATCAGCTAGTAATTGAATAAAATTTAAGCATTTTTTACTTAGGTACCTACCTATAATATCTATTCAAATTATGTGTGCTATGTGTTGCATTAAAACAGTTACCTATGGATTTTATTATCTTTTTCAATACAAATAATAAAATAAGATGACCTACTGCCGACACGACTACACTGTAACACTTTGGGTTCATGTAAGTTTACGCCGGCGACGTAGGCGCGCGGCTCGCTTTGCGGCAATTGCGGGCAACTCTTGGACGCGTTAAATGCCTATTTTGCTTGGTCTACCCGGCCTTAAACGGCAAGTGCCCCGCGCCACAATATTTGTTTGCTTTTTCATAATTATTAGGTATTATAACAAAAAATAACGCATACAATTGTAAGGAGAAATTTTTATTTGACAATCTGACAGCATATTATAATATCTCTAGTAATATTATAATCTAACGGTTTTTACAATTTTACGGTGACATATGACTTGCACTCATGACTTGTTTCTCGCGTTTACAACTAGGTGGCGCTGTACAAATCACATACAAATTCCTAGTAAACGCCAAACGCGCTCACTAGCGAATGCGAATAAAAAATCTCACACTTAGCACTCAGGTCATTAATTAAAATATATTCAAACTAGCTGATGCCCGCGGCTCCGCCCGCGTAAGTACAGTAACCCACGGGAACCTTATATGCCCCGCGATAAAAAGTAGCCTATGTCCTTGTCCGTGATCTACTTTATATCTGTGCCAAATTTCACGATGATCGATTTTGTAGTTTTTACGTGAAACTATAAATAAAGTTTCCCACGGGAACCGTACATTTCCCTGCGATAAAAATTGCCTATGTCCTACCTCAGGCTATAGACTATCTGCGTGCCAAATTTCATTTTAATCGGTTCAGTAGTTTTGCTGTGAAAGACGGACACACAGACACACATTCCCATTTATAATATTAGTATGGATTAATACCTATGGATATTAATTGTATTTTTTCAGGAAGGAGAATGGCGCACCATCTCCGTCCCGCTGCCAAAGGGCGACAGAAGGAAACACGAGTACGAGATCGTGCATGTTCTGGAAGACGTGGAGTCCGGCAAGTACGAGGTGACCGTCAAAGTGCAGAACGAGAAAAGCTGGAGTCAGCACAGCGATAGTGCGCTGGTTGATATCGGTGAGTGGTGATGATATATCTCTACTTATTAGTAGAGAAACAAACTTTTCCTCTTTGTTAAAATATATAACAAAGAGGAAAAGTTTGTTTGTTTGCATCGAATAGGCTCCGAAACTACTGGACCGATTTTGATGAAATTCGGCATAGATATAGAATAGACCACGGAAATGGACACAGGCTACTTTTTATTTCGACAAAATGTACGGTTCCCGCGAGATTTGCTTTAGCGCGCACGAAGTCGCGGGGAGCATCTAGTCTATTATATAGATGAATAACTCCCCATACCGATTTCGGTGACGGTGGTCAGTTACACAGGAGTAATTTTATAGTACCCAAGTATGTGCGCAGTACAAAAGAGCACTCTCTTTTCCTTTACTCTCGTAATTAAGTGGGACGGATAACCGACACGACTGGTGAGAGATCAGGCGCAGGACCGACTTTTTACATGACCATCCGACGCATGGATCATCTTTCTTGTCAGACAATCAGGTGATCAGCCTGCGTTGTCCTAACCAAACTTGGAAACATCATTTTTTGTTCCAATGCGGGAATCTAACACACGACCTACGAGTCAACAGCCAAGCTCTAAACTAGACCATGGAGGCTGTTAAATGATAGATGAATGCACTTGTGATGAGTGCCATAAAATTGTAATTCCAACGTCGTAAAAATGGATAGCGAAAGATAACCAAGTCGGGACAATCTTTGAAAAAAAAAAAAATTTTGTTTTCTCCTTTACTCTTATGGGTTTTTGCCATCGATGTTTTTTGAGATTATCTACTTTAGTAGATACCTAATTACGAATTTTAGTATTCCTTTCATGATTATTTAGTATGCTTCCTAGTTTTAATTTTTTTTTGAATTTTTTTAATAGTACTTATACGCCATTAATTCATTTAGTTGTCATAGTTTGCTAATAAACTCACGCATTTTTCATGAAATTAATAGAATGTTTTAATACTTATAATAAATATTTTTTTTTTTACATTTTTTTATAATTTTTTCGTTTATTACCTTTTTATTACACATCTCTCACTCATTCTCTTTTATTTTTTTAACCATTTTAATTTTTTTTCTTTTGTTTTATTTCATTTTTAGAAGTTCAACCGCAGTTAATCCAGCATGCTTCAGGTGAGATTATGTTAATTTTTGTTACATCGACGCATGACACATTAATTACTTACATTTTTTTTCTTTACATTATTGCACTTTAAACATACCATTAGGTTATAGGCAGTAGACTTCTTTTTTTTATTCATAACATGTAAATACATTTAAAATAGTATTTACAAAGATAAAATATCAATAATTATGTCCCCAAATGTGTTTACCATCTTTAAAAAAATGTCTTATATTCGACATTGGTCACATTTCAAAACAAGCACACATATGTAAGAAACAAACGTTACAAAAATGTTAGGGGCCGTTATAAAAAATTGAAGGGTGTTTTGGAAAAACAACCAAAGTCACATTTCAAAAAAATATTTTTTTTGTGCTCTTTTTTCACTTCAATATATGATTTAATTAGAAAAAATAACTATCTAATTTCTCATAATATTATGTGTTATTGTATATTTTAACTAACATAAACTTCAAAAGATCTTTTTATTCACATATTTTCATTTTTACAAGTTTTACTTAATCCCTGTAAAGTTTGATCAATTTGACATTGGTTGTTTTTCCAAAACACCCTTCAATTGGTACCTACGCATTTTTTTGCCATTTTACTAAAATATTCTTTCTTTTTTCAGTGTACCGAGGCAGTGCCGACTCATTACGACCAACGATCCTCGCCCTGACCACATTTATGTACCTCCTCGTTCGAATGTAAGCCCCGTAGCTCTATTTATTTATTTAGAAAACAAGTATTTGTGCTATAAGATCGCTGAAACAGTAATAGTTTAATTAGAAAAGCGCTTTGGCAAAAATCTGGCTTTTACTGTGGTGATAAACGCTATTAAAATAAACTGAATGCAAAAAAAACTAAACTGAGCAAAAATTAACTAAACCAAACATTTTTTTAAATTTTTTATAATGTGTTTCAAGAAAAGAATGGAACAAAAATTGTGTAATGCCAGTATTTTTTGCCAAGTCAGAGGCTGTTTAAGTACAATCCCAATTTTAGTTGTACGCTGAGCTACTTAATTTTGGCATTTTAAATTATTCTTATAACATTTTTGGAAATTTAAAACGTAATCGGTAATTTTTAATTTTATGTAAATATTATTTTAATATAATACCGTCGACTAATAGGTAAATAAATTGATAATCGCATTTAAACGCTTATTGATTTATTTAATTTTATTTTAAGTTTTTTTAATGTACTAAAATTATAGGTATTACCAAAGTGTAAGTAAGTTAATTTAAGTGTTAAATGCTATTGGCTACTAAAATGCTTATACAAATATACAGCTATTCAGGTAGCTATTTGAAAAAAAAAAACTATTTTTTTATAATTTCAAAACATTTTTGGCGGTTCTCTTTTTTGTTACCAATATTTTGAATAATTGACATTTTTAAAGTATTTTAATGTTAACGATTGTACCAGTTAAATAGTTATTATAAAATATGTGCCTATAGAAAATCAATAGTTCCAAAAGGTGCTGTACCTTTAATATAATAATAATAATATAATAGTTTAGTCAAATATCGTTGTACTGTCATAATGAAAGATTATTCGAGGATGAATTTTCAAGTACAAATTTCTTCGTTACAAGCTAATAAATTGTACTGAAATATATTCTATTACGTTATTTCATGTAGATTTTAAATAATATTATGTATCCATTTACGATGTGCTTTTATTAGATAATTTTTAAAATATTCCATTCATTCGATATTATTCGAAAACTTATTCCATTTTGTTCTGATGGTTCAACGATTCGATTTACCAGCTAGTCTTATTGTAACAATGCTTTTAAATATCCCAGTAACATGCTTATTTAGTGACTAAATAGACATAGTTAACGCTATCGTAGGCCTGTATTCTCATATACTTATGACTATAATAGAATTACGAATAATTGTATAATTTTCCTGGAATGTTTTGAGGAAATTCATTTGCAAATCGAAACTACAATTTTTTAAATATTGATTGTAATTAAATTATTTACTTGAAAATCAAATATGATTAGAATTAAACCAGTAAATTAGCTTACGCTTGTAGTATTATATATTTTAATATTATCTATTTTTGTAAAAAGACGCAAAAGTACCTACCATTTGTGTAATCGTAGATTTTGAACAATTTGAATAATCGAAAATCATTTCGAATAACCCATTGTACGCTATGTAATCGTCGTTTTTGAAGAATTATTCGAAAATAATTTCGAATAACCCATGTTACGATAATATGTACCTAATCGCCGATTTTCAAGAATTCTTCGAAAATCATTTCGAGTAACCCATGTTACGATATGTAATCGCCGATTTTGAAGAATTATTCGAAAATCATTTCGAATAACCCATGGTACGATATGTAATCGCCGATTTTGAAGAATTATTCGAAAATCATTTCGAATAACCCATGGTACGATATGTAATCGCCGATTTTGAAGAATTATTCGAAAATCATTTCGAGTGAGCGATATAGGGTCAATATTTATGTAAAGTCAAATGGATTTTCTGTGCCTTCTCTGTATTGTACGGAAGGTGATATTTTTGTCGTAAATAAATGATTAATGTTTGTAAATAATTATACTCGAATAATTTGTTTTATTTTCACCCTGTCCTATCAATTTTACATTACAAAGATACCAAGGTCTCACAGAAAACCGGTAAAATAACATCGTTTGTGTACCGTTACTTTAAAGTAACAAAGTTTAAAAAAATGATTATTTTTTATCCGGCGGAACCGGCTTATTCGTACTGAAGCCGGTCTTATCCATTGTAAAAACTAATCTAAACGTTAAGGTTAGTTATGATTAAAACACTTTATTTTTCTTTCCAGTAATAAAGTATGTCTACTTTTTGGCACTGGCCATTTTAACCGACTTCAAAAAAGGAGGTTTTCATTTTGACCTGTATGTATGTATATTTGTCCGTGATTTGCTCAAGAACCACTGATGCTATTTGGACGGGGTTTCCACCATTGAAAGTATATGGCGCCATCTCTTGAGTAGTTACGGAACTAAATTATACTTCTGCATTGAGAATCGGGATGAACCAAGATGAACAGACTTAAAAAGGGAATTTTATACACCGAATACGGGGGTCGTCGTTTCAGCCTGGTGACGTCCACTCAGGACAGGCCTCCCCCATAGATTTCCAGTGCGACCGGTCGCTCGCGGCCTGTATCCGCCGACTCCCTGCGACTTCTCAGGTCATCTGTCCACCTGGTGGAAGGCCGTCCTACGCTTCGACGTCCAGTTCGTGGTCTCCACTCAAGAACCTTTCGGCTCCAGCGGGCATCGGTTCTACGGGCTATATGTCTAGCCCATTGCCACTTCAACTTGCTAATGCGCTGGGCTATGTCGGTAACTTTGGTTCTGCTACGGATACGGGCGTATGTTTTGCATATTTTGAAATTTATCCTCAGTTTTTAATTGGGTTAATTATTTAAAGGTTCTCTTTTATGTTAAAAAGAAACACGTTACATACTCGTATATCGTTCTTGATATGTTTTTTTTCCCATAGACGAAATTGCTTCATTATGTAAAATGGAAAAATGGGTTATGAGAAAGTGAACCTTTAAAAAGTATTGCACAACATTATAAAATATTAAATAAACTGTTAGCTAATTTGATAGTTAGGTTAAAGGTCTATAACGGATATCTAATGTTTGTTCGACCTTAGATGACCTCGTCACGGGGGTAGGTATGTTAGGATTAATTAAATAAACTTAAACCAAGAGCATGTTATGTCTAAGGAGGGTTCCGTGACTACCAATGCGCATTGTCCCATTTCGCTTCAAAAATTTTTCCTAAAGAGTCTTTGCAAGGTCTATCAGTATGGAAAATTACAAAATTCAAATAGTTTTATTTCCATACAGGTTACTAAATAATAACACTCAAGGAATTGTCCCTACATGGTGATAACTACCACAATTATATAAATTAAGTTATTACAATATTGTAAAATATATCTTTAAAAAAAAAACACAATAGGCAATCGGACTATTTTTTTTATTGCATAAATGAATAGTACTCTTAAATATGAGTAACTTCTCAGAAGAAACCGTATATCAAAAGTCAATATTTTCAAAGGTACATCGATTTGTATAAAAAAATTCGCGAGCCTCCTAAAAACGCTCCATACTAAAGTCGACCTACAAAATATGACGTCACTTGTAGGTCATAGTATATAAAGTATATGGCCGCCGGAATATATTTGTAAATATATCCCATATTTGTGCGTTTGAGTTCATACTTACCATAATGAATGTTTTTGTATATGATGTGAGTAAACTAATGATGTAGGTTTTGTTTACCAATATCGCAAAATAAAAAAAAAAATTTTGGTACTTTTTAAATGTATTTAATTAGTAAACTACATATAAAATAATATATATTTTTACATTTACCAAGTAGTAATGCCTCAATATTTCTGAATATATTAATGAAACTACATATTTCAGATGTAGTCCGATCCCCTATTTTCCATCTTATTGCTAAAATGCGATAGGTACCCCATGCGAGTTTCTTATGCCGCGCCGGTTTAGTTCCCGAACAGTGCAAGTGTGAGCATAGGCGTAGCGAGGGGGGGGGGGGGGGGGGGGGGCAAGGTTGGGCGATGCCCACCCTAGACCCTAGACAGTATTAATGAATTACTAACTGTTTACGTTAAACCCCCCCCCCCTCGCCACGGACGGCTGCCCCCCCTAGACAAAATTCCTAGCTACGCTAATGAGTGTGAGTATTTCTATTCGCATTCAATCGTGAACACGTTTGGCGTTATTAGTTATTACAATATTTTTATATAATTGCAACAAAGTCGGGATACATATAGAACATAGATGCAGCCTAGCAGGGGCCATCCTATTGCCAAGATCGTCAATAAAATCATTGACCTTATACACTTAGCACACAAACGTTATTTGACTACTTTTTTAAATTCGACGACCTCTGTGGCTCAGTTGGTTGAGCGTGTTGGTGCTCAAGCCGGGGATCGCGGGTTCGAATCCCGCCGAAGGAACAAAAATTTTTTCTGTGTTCCTGGGTCATGGATGTGTATTAAATATGTGTATAATATAATAAAAACCTTAAATATATGTATAGTATAAAAGTATTAAATATATTTCCGTTGTCTGGTACCCGTAACACAAGTTCTTCGAGAACTTACCACGGGATCAAATTGACGTGGTTTGAAGTGTCCATAGATATTATTATTATTTATTAATGGAAAGATTTTGAACGTTTTCTGAGATTGTATTGTATAGGCGTATACATTGACCTTAAAAAGATTTACTAACGTTACTAATTAGTCTGATTCATTACCGGTATGTCTAATTTGTGCTTATTTCTAATGTTCCTACAATGCTTTTCGTTTTAAAGTTACTTAAATTCTTTCTCACATACAACACATTGTCCAAAATTTATTGAGAAGCAAAGAAGAAGGGGGGCGGAAGGGGCGGCCCGCCCCGGGCCTCAGGTCTTGGGGGGCCTCAAATGCAACCGCGTTCCCCTGACGAAATCCTAAATAAGACTAAAAATGTGCTTAATACCTACATAATTTCATCAAGATCAAAACACTTCAGCCATCTTTTTACGCGGTACTAAACTAATATTCTTTTTGCTGAACGCGTCCAATACGCTGGGAGAATTCCCGTCTTTGGAGCGGGTACTTCCTCCGGAATCCCTTAATGAATGAAGTGAAAATAATTCACTCATGTACGCGTACATTTACATTCACTACATTATATTAACGCGAACGTCTAAAAATAATAAGTAATTGTATAGGGGTTTCAAACCCCCCCCCCCCCCCGAAATGGGCTGGCTCATGTGGATGACCCATATACAGAGGCGTATTTAGAAATTTTGCGCCCCAGGCCAATTAACATATTTGGCCGCCACATTAACCCTATCTGAAAAAAAACAACAGCCTAAGACAGAACTTTAATATTAACTTGTTCTATATGTATGTGTTTATGTTAAATGCATTGAAACTGAGAAATTGAGCGAATGTTTTTTAAGCTTTAACCTGTTAAAATCTTCTTATACTTTAAGCCCTGAAAGAATGTTGTAAGTACTTTAGAAAAATACAATAAAATTAATAGCCTAAAACAGGGATCGCGAACCTATGGCACGCGTGCCATCGAATCCTCGAACGTACATCGGAAATTACACAAATTTTGCTTTAATTTAAATTACAAAATTATCCTATTTTCACAGTCTTTTAGGGTTTAAAATTTGAAAAGATTTAACATATTAAAAAGGAAAAAATTTTGCTCGCTCGCTTCGCTCGCTCGCGTTTAACATAACGTTTAGTTTTAGACTATAGAAATTTGTATTTTTCCGAATTACAAAGTCTTTCAGGGTTTAAAGCTTAAAGGGGTAAAAACGAAAAAAAAATATTCTAATGTGCCCAGGGTCTCTAATAGGTTAAATGCGACCCTGGTAATTTAATGTACTTGTAGTCGTTTTATTTTTTTGAACCCCCGGAAACTAAAACCTGGCTACGCCCATGAATTCTTCGTATAATTTAGCCGAGATTTAGCCTACACATTATGCTCCGTAGTTTCTAGTCAATATTCACCTACGAGTACATTGCTTCAACATGGCAAAGTTTCTCTACATTTGTATATCTATATCGTCAAATCAATAATGAGGCTTATAGACTAGGGCTACCTTTGAAAATGGTCAAAAGTCAAAAAAATATATATAGTAGGATGAAACAGAAGTTATTGAGGAGTTCAGTAAATTGAAGGCATAAAAACACATATAACATGCAAAAAAATTTAAAAAATCTATTTTTGATTTATTTTATCTATTTTTTTTGTCGATCGATTTGTAAATATTTTCCTCACCCATATCCATTCCATATTTTAGGTAAGTATGTTTATTTAGCGCAAAAAATTCATTCGAATTAAAATTTTACTTGCCAGATTTTAATGAAATAAACATAAAAAACTACATTTTTTAAAGCTGGGGGGGGGGGCCTCATTCAGCTTTGCCGCCCCGGGCCTCTGACGGGCTTAGTCCGCCACTGGTCAGAATACCTATCTCTTTAAACTTTTCTCTCAGAGGTTTTATCTACTATAGTTTGTATGATAAAAATTACAGGTGGGTGGTAGCTTATTTGGAAGCTTACACTTTGGAAAACTTCCGAAAAAGAGTTTAATAAAGTATATTTAAACGCACATTAGTATTTAGTAAACACCTAGAAATACTCATGCTTATATTACCTATATCTATTATCTGTCACCGTAAAATTGTAAAAACCGTTAGATTGTAAAATAACTAATGAGATTGTAAAAATATGTCGAAAGATTAAAAACTATATATTTATAATGTAACGAAAAATAATGTGTTAGGTTATAGGCAGCATATTCGCGTCGGAAGTCTATCAACATTATACAATTTCACTAGTTTTATTACAATCTAACGGTTTTTACAATTTTACGGTGACATATCCATGGTGTTTACATTAGTGAGTAGAACATTTGATTCGCACTCCAGAGAGTGCAAGTTTGAATCCCAGGTTATGGCATGTACCAATGAGACTTTTCAGATCTCAAGTACATTATACGGAATACGGATGCTCTAACGGTGTAGGAAAACATCGTGAGGAAACCCGCACATGGTTGGGCCCCAGACGTATTGAACAGTCATTCCTCTGGACTAGGCTGACTATGTTGTGACTTGTGAGAATGTCGTATGTGCTTGGGCAATCATACGACATTTAAAAACCAACCGTCCCAGGCACTACAGTATTTCAAGAGTGGTTACTTCGCTTGGAGAATACTACTGTATAA
Source organism: Glaucopsyche alexis (assembly GCA_905404095.1). Taxonomy (NCBI): domain Eukaryota; kingdom Metazoa; phylum Arthropoda; class Insecta; order Lepidoptera; family Lycaenidae; genus Glaucopsyche; species Glaucopsyche alexis. The sequence goes on along the minus strand of FR990063.1, from coordinate 3,124,232 downwards.
ATCATCCAATAACAGATGAAAATGCCTAAGTTTTTTTTACATTTACATAATATTATCTTTTAACGTCTAGACCGATTCCGATAAAAAATTGACGCGGAATTCATGTAACAGTTCTTCGACCTCTCGACCATTGCCATTTTGTTGCGAAAGTTATGTAACAAGGTCATACCTATATATTTGGAAACATTCAGAGCGTGAAGCTCAATCTAGTTAATCACATCATATTTTTAGTTAAGTATATACTTGTTTACATAAAGCTAAAATGTTAGCCTAATTTTAATATTTTACTAAACAAATACAGATAATGTTAAAAAGGCATTTATGTAGATAATAAAAAGAAATAGCCCTAATTTGGATCCTTGCGGAACACCATTATTATACAACAATGAATTTAAATTTCCTTTAAAACTGTAGTCGATATTAATAAAATATTACGATAATATTTACAATTAATAAGGATTTGTAATTCAATTTCTTACTGAGCAACAGCACAAATGTAAAATACAAAAAATTTAGGACAGCTTGATACTTATTGGTGTGATTCAAGTGTGGTTCTCGCTTGGATAAATAGTGACATTAGCAAACTCAAAACTTATGTAGCTAACCGTGTATGCGAGATCTGTAAATTAACTATTTCCAAGTCATGGCGTTATGTAAACACTAAATTTAATCCTGCTGATTTAATTTCACGGGGCATTGATGCTGGTAATTTATTAGAGTCCAAGTTTTGGTGGCCCATGAGGGGAATCGAAATTAAACATTTCGTCATGTCGAATTTCGGCGGGTTGCTGCACCTCGCACAGTGTTTTAGAAATCCTCAAAATCGGATATTTCTAAACTAAGCCCAGAGGTCGATGGCGTCTTGTATTTCAAACTTAAGAGTAGAACACCCGTGTGCCAATTCTACTTAGTTTTTGAGATAAATAATTTGGAATATGGGCATTTTTTCAAGTCATCGAATCATAAAATTAATTTATTACGTCAATTGCGAGGCGTTGTAAACTTGTTATATACTTTGTTCGATGCAACATTTAGACGCGCATTTTTTATACTTTATTACGTTTCTGCCACTTGAGTACTTTTAAAGATATTTAATTTTTTTCACTTTTCAAACTTGATTTTTTTTCTTCGATACTAAGTTGTTGCCGCAATTGTTTTTTATACTAAACCATACTTTGTCATAGTTTCTTTGTGCACGATTTTTTTCAATTGCCAATCTAACTAGGAACGGGAGAAATAAGCATTCTTTTATTTTTAATTAGCCCCTGACCTATTTTTAATAGCAAAGTTTCACATACCATAGATTTGACAAAAATAAAAAATTCGTGAACTCCGATGAAAGGGGTCCACCCTACTTAGGCAATTGCTAAAACCGCGTCGTTATACACACAACCCGAAGGTACGAAGGTGAAGCATCATGGAGCCTATCAGGACCCATGCCGCCGCTAGGCATGAGTTTTTAGCAATTGCCTAAGTAGGGTGGACCCCTTCCCGCGCTATACACTACCTTTTATCGGAGTTTATAATTTTTTTATTTTCGTAAAATCTATGGTATATGAAACTTTGCTCTTAAAAATAGGTCAGGGGCAACTTAAAAATAAAAGAACGCTTATTTCTCCCGTTCCTAGTTAGATTGGCAATTGAAAAAAATCCTGTACAAAGAAACTATGACAAAATATGGTTTAGTACAAAAAACATTTGCGGAAACAACTTAGTATCGAAGAAAAAAAATCAAGTTTGACAAGTGAAAAAAATTAAATATCTTTAAAAGTACTTAAGTGGTAGAAACGTAATAAAGTATAATAAATGCGCATCTAACTGGTGTATCGAACAAAGTATATAACAAGTTTTAAACGCCTCGCGATTGACGTAATAAATAAATTTTATGAATCGATTACTTGAAAACATGCCCATATTCCAAATTATTTATATAAAAAACTAAGTAGAATTGGCACACGGGTGTTCTACTCTTAAGTTTGAAATACAAGACGCCATCGACCTCTGGGCTTAGTTTAGAAATGTCCGATTTTGAGGATTTCTAAAACACTACCTCGTGTCGACGGCGCCATTTGCTGCCAGCACCAAAGAAAAATTGTAAACTTAAGAATAGTATAATTCTTCGAAATAACTGGGTTTTTTACTATTCAAAACGCCCCATCTCACCATCTAAAGGCTGAGACACTTATCAATATTTAAGTAACATGGTATTTTAGCTTTTTAGTAAGTACAAAAATTCTTTTGAACCAAAGAGTAGGTATCTATACTTATTACTTATCTATACTAATATTATAAAGCTGAAGAGTTTGTTTGTTTGTTTGTTTGTTTGTTTGAACGCGCTAATCTCAGGAACTACTGGTTCGAATTGAAAAATTATTTTTGTGTTGGATAGTCCATTTATCGAGGATAGCTTTAGGCTATATTACATCATGCCGCGATCAATCGGAGCAAAGAATCTGTGGAGAATGTAGAAAAAAACGGGGCAAATTATTCATCTTTGCGGGCTTCAGTTGTTTGTTTGAACGCGCTGATCTCAGAATACGTTATAAAGCTTTTGCATTAAGAGAGGAGACAAACTCTACAGATGATCAGTTGACGTATAGTTTATAGAAATTTGCCTCAATTCCAAATAAAATGTATATGACGAGTTATTCCCACTTATTTGATTGTTGTTTCAGATTTTATGCTTATCTATTAAATAATTTTCAACAGTTGTTAAGTTTATCAAATTCGAACCACTGGTGGCCGCTCACGTACAAATTATCTAAATATTCTTAACTAGCTTTTGCCCGCAGCTTCACCCGCGTGGAATAGTGTTCTTGGAGAAAAAACTACCTCGGCGAATAACTCTACTCGCAGCATGGTTTCGTACCCAATTTAACCATTTGGTTAAAAACGGACCCTATCACCTCGACGTGACATGCGCGATTGCTTGATTTAATATTATGTATTATATATATATTTTTATTATTTAATATTATATTTGCCATTCAAATGTTACTTGGCATTCCAACAGAACTGAACCTCAATTCTCGTATTTAAAGTAACAATTTAACAGTCAATTTTACTTTGTTTGGATTGAAAGTGTAGCGTCATGTTACGATGAACGGATTTTATGACGTTTCGACCAATCAGCGCGTTTTACGTTGGTTTAACGTTCATAAAAACACCTATTGGGAGTATAAGCGTACCGGGACTTGATTGTAATTGTATTAATGCTGGCTTTATTTAGCAGAATTGTCCCTCTGACCAACCACATCCATGGACAATCTACGAAATATTTGCAATATAAATAATAGGACAATCTACTGCAGTACAAAATATTGATAAGCTCATAATTTATGATAGGGGATCGGACTACATCTGAAATATTTAGTTTCATTAATATATTCAGAAATATTAAGGCATTACTACTTGGTAAATGTAAAAAAATATATTATTTTATATGTAGTTTACTAATTAAATACATTTAAAAAGTACAAAAAAAGTTTTTTTTTTGCGAAATTGGTAAACAAAACCTATATCATTAGTTTATTCACATCATATACAAAAACATTCATTATGGTAAGTATGAACTTAAACGTACAAATACGGGAGATATTTACAAATATATTCCTGCGGCCATATACTTCATATACTACTTCATACTACTTCATATACAAGTGACGTCATTTTTAGGTCGACTTTAGTATGGAGCGTTTTTAGGAGGCCCGCGAAATTTTTTATACAAATCGGTGTACCTTTGAAAATATTGACTTTTGATATACGGTTTCTTCCGAGAAGTTACTCATATTTAAGAGTACTATTCATAAATGAATAGTACTCTTAAATATGAGTAACTCCAACTACCAGCCCAAACGATATCCTACAATATTTTATAGAACTCACGTTCATATTTGCTGGTACCGACTTCAAAATTAAGAAGATTAAGTAGAGAAATAGCCAAATTTAAAAGGGGAATTATTTATAAAATAAGTTTTATTTCATACTTTTTTGTGTATTTTTACTTTGGAAGTCGGTTTAATTTTTTGTTTAAAAATAATAATTTCACCCTTTTTAGTGATAATATTGTTAAGTTATTATTAATACGTCTTAAAAATGTCTAAAATAAACGATCGAATGTATAACTGAATACGTGCCAAGCTTCTATTAGATATTGTTATTAAGATGATGATGATGATTACTGTAAGTTACAAAGTGGCATATGCTTGCAGTTCTTTAAACAATACCGAAATTTCCAAACGCGTATCTTTAAAGACTGAGGAGTTCTGTTCAGTGTTTTTGGATCTGGGGTATACCTTGGTTTCAGCATCTTATTTTTTGGGAGCATATGCTTGTGTTACTTCAGTAAAACTCAAAATCACTATATGTGTCGATATAAATTTCGAGGAGTTCTCTCAATTCCTCATGGATCGCATCATCACGTTTCCACTTTAGTGACTAAAGGACCAATTTCGAATTTTACCCTTTACAACAAAAGAATTTTGCAAATAGGTCCATAAACGGCAGAGTAATGTTCAAAGATCTCCGTGTTAGTTTAAAATACTATGAGAAGTACCTTCTTTATCATCATAATGTGATGATGTATGCTGTGATAGTGGTGGTGATGATGATGATTACTCTAATTGACAAAGTGGCATATGCTTGCAACTGCAAGCATATGCCACTTTGTTTGGGGATTTTGGCGTAGTTTAAAGAACTCTTTAAACAACGCCAAAATCCCCAAACATGTTTCTATATGAGTCAGGAGTTCTGTTCTGTACTTTTGGATCCAGGGTATACCTTGGAGCAAAATCTTACTTTTTGGTAGCATATGCTTGGACTACTTCAGAAAAAGTCGAAATCACCATATGTGTCCATATAAATTTCGAGGAGTTCCCTCGATTCCTCATGGATCCCATCATCAAGTCACCAATTTTCTAAAAATGGGACCAACTTCGGAATATACCTTTTACATCAAAAAAAGAATTTTGAAAATCGGCCAACAGACGGCGGAGTTATCCGCGAACATACAAAAAATATATATATATATATATATACAGCCAAAAAAAACATACACAAACATACATACAAAAAAAAAATATATATATACGTATAACCGCCTCCTTTTTTGGAAGTCGGTTAAAAATAAACCGCATCAAAATCCGTTGCGTAGTTTTAAAGATTTAAGCATACATAGGGACAGACAAAAAAAGGTACTTTGTTTTATAGGTACTATGTAATGATAATGATACAAAAACAAAATTGTCTAATGTTATCTTCTAATAACTAACCTATTGCGACCAGCAAAATTCGTGATTTCGATAACACTATCAAATTAAAAACATACACTAATCATTTTCTTCAGTAATTAAAATATATTATATATATACAAAAAAAAAAATATGCAAGCAATTTTTTTTTCCTTATCTTATTTTCTTTACAAAAAAGTGTGCGCATGTATCTACATTTACGTGCGATTGAAGTAAAACTATAGGTATATTTTTGGAAACTAGAATAAACATTCTACTTACACACTAAATTAAAGAAATATGACGTTTAGGTAATATGCAAAATATCAAATATCAAATATCAGCACTGCAGGTGCGGCCGCCAATCAGGCGGAGAACCTCAAGCGGCGCAAATATGAGAACCTTAGTGGGGATCTCATATTTGAATCGTTTGGGGGTAACGAAGTGAAATTAAACAAAATAAAGAATAGGAAACGGTTACTATATTATGTAGCTATATTTACTTATACTGTACATAGGGCTGGCCCAGGCCTCATACATTTCTTGAACATCTCTTTTCTTCAAATAATTCGTAGTTTCTTTACAAATATTCATTTCTAGTATACTGCCTACATATTCCTTTTGGAAGTTTCTTATTTTTCAGAAATTAGAGCACTGTTTCTTATACGTAATTAATAGAGTTACAATCGAGTACCCAATTCTATTCCAATGGCACAATCACTGATGACGGTCACACCTGTTATATAACTGTTGACTGTTGAGGCCGCAAAAAGTTCGCCGATTTAGGGTTCCGTGGGATAGTGGCGATCTCAAGTAGTTAATAGTGCAAAAAATATACACAGCACAAAACTGCTCTATAAGATAACACATAGGGTAACATCGGTAACATTAGTGTATTATAACGAGGTATAACAGTACACAATAGCTGATAATTACTCTTTCGCCTGTATTTCGGTGCTATTACGCATCCCAGAGGAGCAATTCTGCTAAATAAAGCCTGCATTAATACAATTACAATCAAGTCCCGAACTCCCGATACGCTTATACTCCCAATAGGTGTTTTTATGAACGTTAAACCAACGTGAAACGCGCTCTGATTGGTCGAAACGTCATAAAATCCGTTCACCGTAACATGACGCTACACTTTCAATCCAAACAAAGTAAAATTGACTGTTTAAATTGTCTACTTTAGATACGAGAATAGGCAAGCGGACTGATTTTTTTTATTGCATACATGAATAGTACTCTTAAATATGAGTAACTTCTCAGAAGAAACCGTATATCAAAAGTCAATATTTTCAAAGGTACAGCGATTTGTATACAAAATTTCGCGAGTCTCGTAAAAACGCTCCATACTAAATTTAACCTACAAGTGACGTCACTTGTAGGTTAAAGTGTATGAAGTATACGGCCGCAGGAACATATTTGTATTATCTCCGATGTTTGTGCGTTTAAGTTCATACTTACCATAATGTATATGATGTAACTTATAGTGTTCTCGAACGGGAGTTCCAAAAAAAACGATTTAATTTAAAAGATTTATTGAACATTTAAAATTACAAATTATTTTATATTAAAACTTAACTAAATAAATCAGATCTATGTTGGATCTAAACTCAAGAATTATAACTAAATTAAGACTACCGACTTTGACCGATGTAAGATCTGAAGTGTCCAAGTTAACACCAAATTCACGGTCCCACGGAGCTGGGACCACCACGATGATGCGGCGTCAGCATTTCCAGTATAAGACGATTTATTTCGTCATTTATGAAGAAACTGCACGACATGTATTTTCTTTATAGTCCAAGGGGCGGCTTCAATTATTATATGTTATATGTTAATTATAGTCCAAGATCAAGTTCGACTGCAACTGCTTGATGATGATGATTCCCATATAGTGGTATTCGGCAATTCTGTGCTAAGTCCATATTTCATAGGGGGTACATATGTAACATGTAAGTAAACTAATGATGTATGTTTTGTTTACCAATTTTGCGACAAAAAAAATTTTTTTGGTCCTTTTTAAATGTATTTAATTAGTAAACTACACGTAAAATTATATATATTTTTTGCATTTACCAAGTAGTAATGCCTCAATATTTCTGAATATATTAATGAAACTAAATATTTGAAATGTAGTCCGATCCCCTATTGAGGTTGATACCACACTGTAAAACTGCAGCTCTTGGAACAACTGTTACCTTTAATATTGCTGATGTAATGCTGATATACAGCAAATGTCACAGTTATTCAGCTGACAGCTGTTTAATTTGTGCCCAAAACAGAGTTATACGAGCTGTTACAGCACCTCTACAGCTCTTATACAGCACTTTTGTGCTACTTGGGTCTTTCATAGGGAAGCCCTAGCCTATATTGGTAGGTATTTGGATGCGGGTCTTCAAAAGGTAAGTGGAAAGTGAAGCCGATATGAATGGAGTTATAGGAATCCCACGCCACTGCTAGAATGTATACTTGGAAGTTGGAACCATATTTCACGAATTGGCCAGCTCGTTCATAGTGATGCCCCACAGAATACCGGCATCGAATAACGCCTGCCATCCAAAGATTTCAAAAGTAAAGATATCTGACATATATTTGACAGATCAAGTCTTCATACAAGAAAAAGTTACTCCATCTTGGTTTTCAACACACCTTAAATATCCGCCATCTTGTATTCACCCTACTACAAATGTCAAAATGGCCCCAAAAATCGTAAAAGTGGGGCAATTTAACTGGAAACACATTTTTGCCGCAACATGCCTAGTCTATAATATATTCGTCTATGCTTCTATCTGACAAAACCGGATACCCGAGGACAGTTGATACTGAACCCACAGTTAGGTTAGAGCAGTGTTTTTCAACCTGTGGGTCGCGACCCCCTGGGGGGTTGCGAAGCTTCCGTAGGGGGGGCGCCGGAGGTCGAGAAAACTTTAGTAAAAAACAATAAAGATTAAAAAGATTGATTTATTATGTAAGAGAATTTTAACAAATGGATATACTCATAAATCGATCATCGATATCATCGATGTATGTAATTGTAAAATAAGTGTTTGACGTACTATATTATGTACTTATATCCGAATCCTAATTAAGGAGATGCATAAAAACATCGTATGGAATGAATATTGTAGGAAACACGTAACATACACACACATAGGTACATGATAAAAATGCGAAGGGTCGGGGGGTCGCGAAATATATTTTCATACAAGGGGGGTCGCATCATGAAAAAGGTTGAAAAACACTGGGTTAGAGCATACACTATAACTTACCCACAGTTAGTGTAAACTCTAATAAGATTTTATACTAAACTAGGCCTCTAGTCAAGATGCATTCGATAATTTCGCATAAGGCATCGCAAGCGACATGTCACTTAGCGATGCCTTATATCAAATCCCATACATTTTTGTTTTCGAACTTCGCCGTCGAAATTATCGAATGCATCTTGACTAGAGGCCCTGATTATGGGTTTGTAGTTACGACAAGTAGAAACTGTCGTGTACGGAACCAACTTCTAGCTAATATCTCCGCCTTTGTCTACAAAGTTGTCCTTACCTCGCTTAGGGGTCAAAGTCAAGTAACTTTTTGTAATGCCATAATGTTACATACAACAGTTTGTTAAGATAAAAACTAGATTATTGTTCCTAGCGTGTTATGCGTTAATAAACGAAAATGAGTTTAGTACGAATACTGTACAAATACTTTATTAATCCACGACTCAATAGAGGGATGTTGTAAGTTTGATGTGAATGCCCGTGAACGAAAGTATCTTCCCGAAAAAATACAGTCATGCTCGCCGCGCGCAACCCCCGCACGTAGCCACGTACATAGGGTTACCACCTGTCAGGATAAATCCGGTCTAGACCTGATTTTAAGGATATAGACCGGACTCCGCCCGGTTTTCATTCGAGACCGGATTTTCAATTGTGTCAATAAATAGACAATGATAACCATTGCCAATCATCTACTGATAACGCTTTTAAAATATACTTTAAAAGAAAAGTGCGTGTCTTTCACTGGCAATAACGCAATTTAATTTAAATTTCGGAGGTGCAGCTGGAACATTGCTTTGTATGGTAGCGAGACGTGGACCATGACACAACGCGATAGAGAGAGATTGGAAGCATTCGAGATGTGGTGTTGGCGAAGAATGGAAATAATATGTTGGACTGAAAAGAAAAGTAATGAAGAAGTTTTGGAATTAGTTAAGCAGAAGAGAGAGATATTAAAGACCATCGAGAACAGAAGAGGAAAGATGTTAAGACACTTGATACGGCACGACAACTTTATTAGAGGAATAGTTGAAGGGAAGGTAGAAGGTAGAAGAAAACGTGGAAGGCCGAGAAGAACTTTTATGGACCAGGTTAAGGAGAAAGTGATGGTCGTGTCGTATCAACAGGTCAAGAGAAGGGCGGAGTGCAGAGAGGAATGGATAAAGCTACACCGATAAGAGCGAAGCTCTTAAATTGGAATGAATGAGCTAGAAATGTGGGTAACATTACGTATTTTATCGGATATCCAGCTCATATCTTACCGGACCGAACTTTTTTACTGAAATCAGGATTTTTAACACTTCAAACGCGGGCGGAGCTGACGGTAAAAGCTAGGTACAAATAAGATTGGTGATCTGTTTTCTGAAAAATAGAAATGTGATTTATGTAGATACTTTACTAGAAATAAAGGGGTTGCTTTAGAATAGGGGTAGTCTAAATAGGTCGGAGGGGTGAAAGGTAGGGGAGGGGGGAGGGTTACCACCCCCCCTCCACCATTCCCAGCGTGAGGAGATGTATAGTTTTTGAGAAAAGTGCATTTGAAAATTTACAAATTTTCCTGCAATACTTCAGTATTTTCTGAAAATATTTAATCAATATTGATGGAGGAGTGGGTTACTCCTCCCATCTTCTACCCCCCAACCTCCTCCCCCAGAAACATGTACCTACCTAACAATTTTTTTGAGGTAAAAATATTTCAATTTGCATTTATAAGCGATTATTTTTCACGCTGGATTTTTTGAAGCCAAGTAGTGAACTGCGAAGACGTTTTAACGCGATAAAAAAGTTCTAATCTAACCTAACCCAAAACTACACAAACGTTATTTACAGTAATGTTATGTACAGGGTTTTTGTAAGGCCGTGTTATCACTCCAAAGACGTTTTAAACGTGATTGAAAAGTTCTAACCTAACTAACCCAAAACTACACAAATGTTATTTCACGCCGGGTTTTTGTAAGACCATATTCCAATCCGAAGACATTTTGAACGTGATAAAAAAGTTCTAACTTAACCTAACCCAAAAAACAACACAAACGTTATTTACCACCTGGTTTTTTTGTAATGCCGTACTGCTACCACTCCGGAGATGCTTTAAACGTGATAATTATTTTTATTTTTATTATTATACACATTTTAGTGATACCCGTAAAACAGATTTACCTAAGTAACTTTTGTGAAAAACGTGAAAAATTATATTAAACTTTTAATCACAAAAATGGCTGTAAAATGTAAAATACCCATTTCCTCGCTCTAAAATTGGTACCAAAATGATGGGGTAAGTACCCTCCACAAAACCCAACCATCAAAATATATAAATTCAGGCTACCTCTATTCTAAAGCCCACCCGAAATGGATAGAATTTTCTCAAAGTTTAAAGTCGTCCTCGTTGCTTTGATTGCTTCAAATTTTCTAAGGATATATTGTTTGCTCTATCTGTCTACTTTTCACACCTTTTCATCTCTCCAGGTCACGGTTATGCTGGCAAAGACCTCATTTTAGCATTCAATCATAATTCGCACGCAAATCTTGTTTTCCTGTACAGTTCTGAGAACCGATTTCCTCGAGTACCTACCCGTACTTTCCATTGGTAGTTGACTTGTGGTCAAAATTCTAAGATTCGTTAAGCTTCCGTGATTGTCAAGTTTTTTTTCCGATGGCCTCTGTGGCTCAGTGGTAGCGCGGCGCTTAAGCGTTCGCGGGTTCGAATCCCGCCAAAGGAAAAAAAAGTTTTCTAACGACATTACTTATTTACGGTACAAGGAACCTTTTTTCCTTGAACCGTAGGTAAGTAAGTAACACGGAACCCTAAAAATATCACTGTTTAACTGTTTACATAGGTAATTAAATATATACCTAAGAGTTATTGTACACATTTTATTAAAAATCAATTTGTAAGACGGTCTTACATATCTTTTTAACACGCTTTTATTAGGTCGACCTGTATTTTGTTTATTATTAACTTATGAGAAAAATACGATAGTTACTTACAACAATACTTCAGTTAAAATAATTAATTATTAAAACTACTTGAAGACGCCGCCTTTTATACGCTAATTCTCTTTCTGAATTCTGATTAAAGAGCAATTATAATAGGCAATACAAATTATTATTTTCGTCTGTTGAACTACAGCCTTTAAAGATTTAAATTCTAGATTAAGCTAGTTTTATATTTTAGTAATAAAGATAAATACTTGTTTTCTGAGTTTTTCATTTTCATAGAGGGAATAATTTAATACAAGTATATTTTTTTTAAATCAAACTTGTATTATTATTTATTACCTACAAACTATCGCGATATCGTCCGCGCAAGAAGAACTCCTGCGAGAACTGTACATTTTGCTGCTACATAAAGTAGCCTTTGTGTTAATTCAGAGTTTTTGAAAAAAAAAAAGCGTTTATTCAGCGTTTAAACTAGGTAATACCATACCAAATTACCTACATTAATATCTGTTCAATAGGTATTTCGTGAAAAGAAGAAATAATTACATACTAGCTTTAGCTAGCGTCTCCGCTCGCGTAACACTGTACTTTTTCGGGATAAAAGTAGCCCATGTGTTAATCCAGGGTCCTAACTACAACCATACCAAATTACATTAAAATCCGTTTAGTAGTTTTTGCGTGAAAGAATAACAAACATCCATACGTACGTACAAACTTTCACCGTTTCTACTTGTACCCCCTTACTAATAATCGCTGTATAAGCTTTGAATAGTTACACAGTGTTTTGTCTTCTTCAATCGAATTAAAAATGTCACTTGTGTGACGTGAACAAAACACTGTATAACTATTCAAAGCTTATACAGCGTTTATTAGTAAGGGGGGTAATATTTAGTAAATATTTTTACTAGCTGTTGCCCGCGGCTCCACCCGCGTAAATACATACTGTATAGCCTCGGGAACACTTTTTGGGATAAAAAGTATCGTATCCAGAGCTTAAACTACTAACCATACCAATTTTCATCGAAATCCGTTCAGTAGTTTTTGCGTGAAAGAGTAACAAACAAACATCTATTCATCCATACACTCTTTCACAAACTTTTACATATAAAATATTAGTAGGGATAAAATAACAGTCGAAAACTGAAAGCTCACTCAAATTTTAACGATACAAAATATTTTATAAGAATTTTTGTATTTATTTGGTGGCCTTAAACATGTGAGCAGTCGTTAAAATATGAGTGGTAAACAATTACCTACCGCTGCCAATGAATGCAACACTTGAGGAGTTGGAAATGCGTTTACAGTCTTATCTCCTCGGGTTTCTTTACCCTCACACAAATTTTTGAAAAAAATTTAAATATTGCATATTGTTACAATTTTATGTTTTTTATATTTCTATGACAATACATGCGTATATCAATCTTGGAGTCACACAGTATGTGTAGATTTTACTTAATATCAGAATAGGATTCGTCTATTGAATGCTAGACAACATTACATCAGTAAGAATATAAGGGAGTCTGGTGGGGCTGGGAATGCCTACAATATAAGACATACTTACATTTTACGACTAATAATAATAGGTTGGGGAAAAAGTCTTTTCTCATTATAGTATGTATGAACTTGTCATAAAATATCTTGGGCTATACCAATTGTATCTGGCTGAATTTGGTATCATTAAAAAAGTTTTAATTTTACAGAAGACAATTCCAAATTCAAATTAGGTAAATTTGAGATTTTCATTTGTTTTTCTTATTGTTAAAATGAGTGATTCTTATGAAGAATTTCGATACATTTTAAAATTTTATTACAAAAAAGGTAAAAATGCAACACAAGCCGCGAAAAAAATTTGTGATGTTTATGGACCTAATGCAGTATCTGTGAGAGTAGCGCAAATTTGGTTTAAAAGCGTTTTCAATCCGGAAATTTTGATATCAAAGATGCACGTCGCTCTGGTCGCCCTGTTACGGACAAAACTGTTGCCATTTTTGAAAAAGTGGAGCAAGATCGGCATATTAGTAGTTACGATGTAGCTGAAGAACTGGGGATTGACCACAAAACGGTTTTGGCGCATTTGAAAAAAGCTGGGTACACAAAAAAGCTCGATATTTGGGTGCCTCATGAGCTCACTGAAAGAAACCTAATGAACCGTGTACTCATTTGTGATTCTTTATTACGACGTAATGAAACCGAACCATTTTTGAAGAAGCTGATAACTGGTGATGAAAAGTGGATCACGTACGACAAGAACGTGCGAAAAAGATCGTGGTCAAAGGCCGGTCAGGCTTCACAGACTGTGGCGAAACCCGGGTTAACTCGCAACAAGGTGATGCTGTGTGTGTGGTGGGATTGGAAGGACATTATTCATTATGAGCTATTACCGCCAGGCAGGACCATCAATTCTGAACTGTACTGCGAGCAACTGATGAGATTAAAGCAAGAAGTTGAGAGAAAGCGGCCGGAATTAATCAACAGAAGGGGTGTGGTTTTTCACCATGATAACGCTAGACCTCACACATCTTTAGCCACTCAGAAAAAAATACGGGAGTTTGGCTGGGAGGTGTTAATGCATCCGCCGTATAGTCCTGACCTTGCACCTTCAGATTTCCACCTGTTTCGGTCGCTGCAGAATTCCTTAGGCAGTGTCAGGTTGACATCACAAGAGGACTGCCAAAACCACTTGTCGCAGTTTTTTCATCAGAAGCCCCAAAAATTTTATAGCAATGGGATCATGTACCTACCAACAAGATGGCAAAAAGTTATCGAACAAAATGGCACCTATATACTTTAGTCACTTGTAAATAAACTTTATAAAAAAACCTTTTGAATTTTTATATAAAATGCGAAGAAACTTTTTCCCCAACCTAATATAAGGAGAGTCTGGCAGGGCTTGGATCTCAGTCCATAAGTATAAATATTTTGCACTATGTAGCACCGCGGCGGCAGAAACTTACCATCATACAATGAATCTGCTTGTTTTCGAAAACAAAGTGTGTCTGAAAATTTCCATTACATAAGTTATGGATGTAACAATGTTTTCCGCGTTTTTATTTTAATTAAAACATATTATCAAAAAGTAAACATACAATGATAAGTCCTATGTTTTTTACTTAGGTCATTGACTGATATAATATGAACTTATGGACTATGTCGGTTCACGTGACTTCGTCTATAAACACGTGTGATATAATTATTTATATATTATATTCGACGACCTCTGTGGCTCAGTTGGTTGAGCGTGTTGGTGCTCAAGCCGGGGGTCGCGGGTTCAAATCCCGCCGTAGGAACAAAAAGATTTTCTGTGTTCCTGGGTCATGGATGTGTATAAAATATGTGTATAGTATAAAAATATTAAATATGTGTGTAGTATAAAAGTATTAAATATATTTCCGTTGTCTGGTACCTACCCGTAACACAAGTTCTTCGAGAACTTACCACGGGATCAGATTGACGTGGTGTGAAGCGTCCATAGATATTATATTATTATTATAAAAAAAATATATGAATATTTTTTGTGTGGAAACTCTGTGGAAACTCTCGATATACGAAAATTATGGCACAAAGCGCCCCACGCTTTTCCCTCAATTATACTAGTATTTTTTATATACTACTGTATTAAGTTTATTTTTAAAATTTTTAAAATTATTTTCAACTTTTTAGTTCGATATTCAGAACGACGACTTAAGACATTGTGATCAGATACTATTATATTATTAGGTTATGAGTTATGGTACCTCATAACTCATAATCTAATAATATAATAGTGTGCCACAGACATGTGCAAATTCTAATTTTAATAATTCTGTGAACAAAAATTGTATTAGCTATTTTAGCCACCCAGTACCCAAATTTAATATCAAACAATTGCTATAATAACAAATAATTATTAAAATAAAGTATGTAAGTACAAAAGTTGATTAAAAATTACATTGTCGTAAATAATCATAATATTATAATTATACTTCATTTAAATTAGTGTGATTTTTGTATGTGTAATTTTTGTATGTAATTTGTGTTTTCCTATACTTTCAACAGCCGATTGTTTTGGTATTTAAACCATATTGCAGGCAGTATCATCAGAAATACTGTCAATAAATTAAATTTTGGGGTAACTGGGCAAATTAAAAAATATTTATAAAAAAAAAGAAATAAATATTTCTTAGAATGTATGTTATTAGATTTTTTTTTTCTAAGCAAGTAATGAAATAAGTTATTCAATAACGTAAAAATAATTTATTTTACTTCTGTGTTCGAAAAAAAAAATGTTTGCTATTTCCTACCAAAAATATGTTTAATAGGAAATAGGATATAAAAATGTTTATGAATTTTCTTCGATTATTGATAGATAATAATCGAACCATTCTTCTTTAAAAAAAATCAAAAGTCTGTAATTTGAAAAGTGTTAAGCGTGTTCGATCCGGAATCCGGTGAGCCCAGATAAATTCAGCACATTTTACCGCTATATAGGTGTGTTTTGCGACCTCCCTAAGGCCTTTGATTGTGTTGATCATGCTATATTGATCAGATAATTGCACCATTATGGTATTCGGGACACCACTCAACCTTTTGAGTTCTTTCCGGGTCCGGTCCGGTAAAAGGTCCACTGGGACCAAAATAGAATTAGGTATCCCACAGGGATTAATTTTAGGCCCACTTCTTTTTTTCATTTATATAAATGACTTACCTTATCTTGTTAAAGATAATGAAAATGAGATATTACTTTTTGCCGATGATACTTCAATAACTTTTAATGTAAAGCGACGAAATCAATCAAAAATTTTTTTATTCAAAATTGATATTAAGTTATTATACCTTAGTAGGGATCTCATATTTGAACCGTTTGGGGTTGAAACTCTAGGCACATGGGGTCCGGGGGCACACAAACTATTCGGAGAAATTTCGAAAAAACTCGTAGAGGTCACCCAAGACCCCAGAGCGATCCTATCTGGCTCAAGGAGTTAGCATTGCCATCCAGCGAGGAAAGTATTTGAGTCTGATAGGTACTCTGCCTGATGGGGACGACCTAGAGGTTTTCTTTTTTTATAGCCTATTTTCTATTTAAGTTTTCTCTTTTTTAGTTTTTTTCTCTTTCTTTCTTTAAGTCTGTAAATAATTTAAAGTAGGTAGTTATTATTATTTTATTCTAAAATAGTTTAATTTTGATCATTTTTCGGTGTGCAATAAAGATCAGTATTATACCCTTTTTGAACGTCGATATACATGATGCCTACCACCGGTTTGGGAACTAACCCGACGAGAAGAACCGGCGCGGCGTAACTCGCGGACTACGTTCAACTATTTACAAAATGTCCCCTTCTGAATCTCTGAGAAAAACTTAAAGAAATAGGTATTCAGACCGTCGCTTCACAATACAATTATGTTATTATAATATAATAGAAAGATAATAATTAATATTAAAACTAACAGCGACAATCGCTGTAGAAACATAGGAATAAGCACAAGCTAGATATACCGGTGATCAGACTAAATACTAATTAAAGTAAGCAAGTCATTTATAGGTCAATTGTATACGCCTATACAATAGAAATTAGAATCCCAGAAAACTTTCAAAATCTTTCCATTAATAAATTTAAATCAGTAGTTATAGAACGTTTATTTGCTGAAGTTTATTTATTATAGGTACGGTGAATGATTTTACCGACGATCTGACTTTTGTCAATATTATAATATAGACTAAGTTTTCATATTGTAAAAATATAACATTTTTCTAAAAGAACAATTTTCCATCTTTTTGTTAAAAGATGGCCCCATGCGAATTTTTTTTACGCCGGTTGTTCTCGCCGGGTCAGTTACCGAATCGGTGGTAGGCACCACGTAGAAATAGTTCTGTCTGTGTTCCTTAGTAAATACTCTAAATAGTAACCTATCTATACTATAATATTATAAATGCGAAAGTGTGTCTGTCTGTCTATCTGTCTGTTACCTTTTCACGCTTTAACCGCTGACCCGATTTCTATGAAATTTTGTATAGACATACTTTGGGTCTTGGAAATGGACATAGGATTTTTTTAACCCGAAAAAGTAGTGTTCCCGCGGGATAATGGATTTACGCGGGCGGAGCCTTTTTTGATTTGATTTTGATTTTATTTAATTTTTTTTACCATTAAGGGTGTTCAGCGCTTACTGTAATATTTAATTTCCAAATAATTAAAATTTTTAATGTTTCTTCATATGATAAACAAAAAAAAACGTCTGGAATCTTACTTAAAATTAGTTATTACTTATTACCTATTTAATATTTTTGTAAATAATATTTTTTTATCGCTAGGATTTATGCAAATGAGATTGTTAAAGTCTTGCTCAATTACCTTCCAACTATCACTACAATTGAGTAGGTATACCTACAGCCATAATCGCTTTTTTACACGAAGATTCATAAACTAACCTAAAAATTCTAACAGAAGTAACAATTAGCAGTAACATAACATTTTTGCTCCGCAATCTGTATAATCTTATTATAATTGCGCAACATTAAATCATAAAAAAATAATTTATATAAATCAATGAGAGACCTAACGCGGGACATTTGAAATTGGAACGCCACCAGTATAGCTCGTCGGTCGTCCCAATAATTGGTACAGATAAAAAAAAAGCGCTCACCTTGACCGTACCTTTCCCGCTCTAATTATCGCCATTGCCAAGTGTCAAAGTGACGTTTTACGCGCGAATCGGTTAGACGTATTTTTTTTTTTATTTAAATTCGAAAATACAAAAAAAATGAAGGAGTTAGCCGTTTCATCGAGCCAGTGCGTGGAGAAAAATGGAGCTGTCATCGTAAAGAAATCTGGAAAATCTGACAATGGTAAGCATTTATTTTTTTAACCTTACTTTATTAAGCGCGTAATTTAGTTGAACAGTATAATAAAGTCATATTATATTACATACTTATAAGTTTTTGCTCTCAAAATGGAAATTGATTTAGGTACATAATATCAATAATGTTGTACATATGAATAGTTATAAGTAGGTACAATAGTTAACTTAGAAACGTCAATTTAATTTTATTTAGAAACCGTTCTTACTTATTAGTAGTTTGTAAACTATTATTATAATGTACGTAAGATATCTTTGAGTCTAAGTTATCCTACAAATAAAAAAGCACAACTACAAACATATTTTAACCGGCTTCCAAAAAAGGAGGCGGTTATTGTATCAAAAATCCTACCGAGGTCTAGTGATTAGAGCATTGGCTCTCGACTCGGAGGTCGGAGGAGGGGTTCGATTCCGTCGTTGAAACAACAAAAAAATGTTGTTTCCAAGTTTGGTTAGGACAAAGCAGGCTGATCACCCGATTGTCTGACAAGAAAGATGATCCATACGTCGGATGGGCGTGTAAAAAGTCGGACCTGCGCCTGATCTCTCACCAGTCGTCTACACTTTCTTACATTGCTCTTGTTGTCTACACTCTGTCTACACTTTCTTACATTTTGAATTTTACAAAAAAATATAATACAGTTTAGCCCTAAGGGTTTGCGTACCCCACTTTGAGAAACCTTGCCCTATAGCATAGACCTGTGTTCCACAAACTTTTTGGGTTCAAGGTACGCATCTAGGAAAACGAAAATTTTTGGAGGCACACTACAAATTAAAAATAATTTTTTGGAGGTACACAACATATTAAACATTAGTTTATTAAGTATTTTTCTTACGCTTACTTACTAAAAATAAATTGTTAAGATAATCGTCGTATTTTCACGTACACCAATGCCGCGGTACACACTTTGCGAAACACTGGTTTATTATACCACTTAGTTTTTTAGTTTATTTAAATTTACAAAACTCGTTATAATCATAACAAATAACTTAGCCCTCGTTCACACGAGAGTTGGTGTGCTATCAATAAATCAATCCTTTATAGCAAGAATGTGGTATACATAAGGTCTTAAAAGTATAATAATAACTAGGATCCAACATTCTGCCATCATAATGGGACGCAAAATATGCATAAAATGCAAGGTATTAGGTGTAGCGTCAGAAAAACTGTAGGTACTGTAAATAGAACTCTGCACTAATATCTACAATAGAGCTGAAATTGCGGTTTAGACGTGGGTGACTTAAATTATATTATTCTTTCCTGTCCTCTTTATAATCATTCCCATCTTTAAGCCTCTCCTCTATTTCTATACCATTTCCCACTTCTATTCAAGTTTTATTAAATTCATGTAATAAATTATTAGTATAATCATTTTTATCTCAATATTTATGTAAAAGTTCAATTACCATTTAACTTTAAATAGATATATCCTAGTCAAACTTGACCCCGAATCTAAAATTCTGAAATGTACTATTTCCACCGCCTCCTATGGCAAAGTACACTATTTCCAAGTGTAGTGCCAAAACCAAAGACAAAAAATAGAGCTAAAAATAGTGTCTAATTTCAGATTTGACAACTCTACACGATCTCAGGTCTATTAGCGCGCAGCAGTGCTATTATTCTCTAAGAACATTTTTATATATCTCGACAGCTGAATCCGCGGTGAGTGTCAAAATTGTGTCAAATCAGTATACGAATTTGACACTCACCGCGGATTCAACTGTCGAGATTTGAAAATATTCTTAGAGGCAATTCTATTTACATTACTGCTTTGTCTGTTGCGATGGTTAAAAAACGCTCGTGGGAACGTAGCCTTACTAAGTAGAACTAAAGTTTTTAAGGCTTTCCTGATCAGATAGGTTTGGAAAATTTTAGCTAAGCATTTAAAAACAATTAGATATTGTTTTACACAAAATATTCAATGTACTAAAATATATAATTACGATAGTTTGGATAGTCTGTTCCAAAAATAGAACCATCTTATACTTTAAACGAGACAATCTTGTCTATATATAATCGGTTTCTCAAAAACGGCTGCAAGTTTTACCAGGAGATTTAGTATGCAGAGAGTATTGGGGGAGAAAAATCGATCTTGCTAGGTATTATCCCTGGGAAACTGCGCAATTTCAAGCTATTTATTATGTTTCTCTTTCATCGTGCAACAATATATCAATAATTTAGACTCTATTGACTATTAGGTATAGCAGTTCGATTGGCAGTTTGGTATGCGTATGTATAATTTTTGCTTTATTCGATAATTCGGAATGCGGTGAGTTCGAATCCTAGGCAGAGTAGTCAAGATGCATTCGATAATTTTGACGGCGAATTTCGAAATCAAAAATGTATGGGATTTGACATATTATGTCATAGATAAGTGACATGTCGTTAGCGATTCGAAGTTCGCCGACGAAATTATCGAATGTATCTTGACTAGAAAGCCAGGTCAGATAAATAATAATATGTTTGTGATTCTTTTTATTTTTTAAATATATCAGAACCACGTGCAAACCTCGTTTACCCGGGTATTTATTAAGACTGTAACTACACAAAAAATTATAACAGGAAAAATCTTAATCAAAATTAACATTAAAACTTAATAAAGATAATATAGCGGTGTAAATTTAACTCGAAGGGCTTAAGGGATTTTACGATATACTTCCTGTATGCAAATTTTTTGATACAGTGTTTATTTAAACATTTACATCTAAAATTAAAATAAACGATACATGTTAACACATGCTACTTAAACAATAGATTAAACAAAAAATATTAGCAAGGTTATCAATGATAGTTCATATAAAATTAATCGTTATAATATTATATACTAATTAAAAACAATTACCAACATTGTATATGTAGTTAATATTTCAAATAATGGGGCATGTTAATAGAGTGACATAAGCATGTTATACTACTGGGCTAGCGTGGTCTAATCATATTCTCACTGATAAAATGTATGTCACCGTAAAATTGTAAAAACCGTTAGATTGTAAAATAACTAACGGGATTGTAAAAATTTGTCGAAAGATTCCAAACTATATATTTATAATGTAACGAAAGATAATTTGTTAAATTATAGGCAGCATATTCGCGTTCGAAGTGTATCAACATTTTACATTTTCACTAGTTAGGTATATTACAATCTAACATTTTTTACAATTTTACGGTGACATAAATATATATAGGTAATGACTCCGATAATCAATTACGGATACTTCGGGCGCATGATCATATTATGCCCAAAATATTCGTGGTTGATTTTGAACAACCTCATAAACAAGACTAGCTTTTTCCGACGGCTTCGCCCGCGTAAATATAGTAGCCCAGTATCAAGAACCAGTGTTCTACTACTACCATACCAAATTTCATCGAAATCCGTTCAGTAGTTTTTGCGTGAAAGATTACCAAATCCATCCATCCATCTATGCTCACAAACTTTCACATTTTTATAGTAGGATTGTCTTGTCTAAAGTGTAAGATGATCTTCCTCCAAGATGATGGTGGTGGTGGTGGTGGTATGATGACGTAATAAAGCGCTAGGTTCTGGACAGTTACTCCAACATGGTCTGATAACCACAAGGTCGTTAATCATTGAAATACAATTATTATTGGTGACCACGAGTTATGGTGCGAAATACTATTTAACATTTTTTTTAAATAGGAAAAAGAGATTTTTTTATATTTTTTATATTATACTCTTATTACAAAAAAAAATAAAAAAAATAATTACGTACGCAATGCGTGCATACCTTAAAACTTAAAAGTTACCGCTAACAGCCAAAATTACATGCTGTCTTTGTCATTTTGGCCAGCAGAGACAGGGACAACCTGCAAAAAGGAGGGCTCTTAATTTTGATTAGCGTTCCATTTTTTGGTTAACAGCGCCATGGTCTAGTGGTTAGAGCTTACCTTTCGACTCGGATCGTGGGTTCGATTCCCACAATGAAACAACAAAAAATGTTGTTTCCAAGTTTAGTTACGCCAATGCAGGCTGATCATCTGATTGTCTGACAAGAAAGATGATCCATGCGTCGGATGGGCATGTAAAAAGTCGGACCTGCGCCTGATCTCCCGCCAGTCGTGTCGATTATCCGTTTCACTGGGTTACGAGAGTAAAGGAAAAGAGAGTGCTCTTGTGTACTGCGTACACACTTTGGCACTATAAAAATACTCTTGACTAGCTGGCCTGGTTTTAGTGAAACCGGCTACCGTCATCTAAATTGGTGTGGGGAGTCATTATTATTATTTAATTGTTATTCGGTCGTAAGTGAACTAAACTTCAATTTGTTTTTATGTATGTACATACGTAGTTTATTCTACAATTTTAATCATTTCACGCGCGCACTTTTTCAAAACCAAACTGAATAAAAAAATAGGACTTGTCCGGAACTTTCCGAAATCATTGTCACAACACTGTCGGTGATTATTTCATATTAATTATGATGACTAACGACTATAGCGTTTAGCCTTGATTATGGCAACACTAGTAGCGGGTTCGACTCCCGAATGTTTGGATATAAATATGTTACATGAACAACAAAAATAAGTAAGTTTTCAATGCTCTGAATTTTATACGGCCGACTCATGAAGCATAGATACCAGGAGTCCGAACGGTATAGGCTTTTTAATAATAATTATGTACACAATAATAGGACCAGATCTTAGTTCTCTTTTCTGCCGCTAGGCGTGCGAGACCGACGAGTACCAAGTGTTGCCAATACTATTATACCGAGTGTTGCCAATACTATTATTTATTACAATTATTTTTAAATTACCGTTAGGCAATTACCGTGTTCTACGGTATCTATTTTTCGAGAACAGTTTCTAAGAATTTCCTAAAACTTGTATATAATAAGATTTCAATCTTTCCAGAGCTGTCAATAGCAACTTTAAACTTCCCGCGTAATTTCAAACGAGTGCATGTCGGACCGTCGCGCGCTCTACCGGCAAAAATCTGTCCCCGTAATTGAGACCATTATTTTAACATTACGTTCGGACTCCTTGTTATCTATACTTCGTGGGCCGACTCCTCAGCATAATATAGCCCCAGATATATATGTCACCGTAAAATTGTAAAAATCGTTAGATTGTAATATTACTAGAGATATTATAATATGTCGACAGATTGTCAAATAAAAATTAGGCGCGTTGGGTATTTTTCGAGATGTGGCATCGCATGTTTGCCTGTGTGCTCTGCCGTCCTCAAAGAGGTCGTCCATTAATCACGTGATGCCTAAAGGGGGAGGGGGGGGGGTCCGAAAAAAATCACCACGTATCACATAGGGGAGGAGGGGGTATAAGGAGACATCACGTGTATTAATTTTCGAATCTAGTCTATGCATACCGAAATTATTATCGGTTGTAGATTCGTAATGTTGTTTAAATACTTACAAGACAAATGACTCGTATAGTTTTTAATTGCTTTAATTATTTGATTAAATTGTTTTTAAGTTAAAGTTTTTCTTCAAACATGACCTGCTTACTATGTAAAAAGAAATACACGTGATCATAGGTAGGGGAGGGGAGGGGTCTAAAAAATTGTTAAAGACATCACGTGATACAGGACGGCCCCAAACTAAAAGGCGGTTAAATGACAAAAAGAGTTTTTGAGGTAGAGCTAAAAATACAGGATTATTTCGAATTTGATGCTAGTGATTTTCTATAAAAAATCGGTGATGTTGTCATAAGATATTCAAAACAACATAATATACAATAGGGGATCGGACTACATCTGAAATATTTAGTTTCATTAATATATTCAGAAATATTGAGGCATTAGTACTTGGTAAATGTAAAAAAATATATTATTTTATGTGTAGTTTACATATTAAATACATTTTTTTTTGCGAAATTGGTAAACAAAACCTACATCATTAGTTTACTCACATCATATACAAAAACATTAATTATGAACTTAAACGCACAAATATGGGAGATATTTACAAATATATTTCTGCGGCCGTATACTTCATATACTACTTCATATACTATAACCTACAAGTGACGTCATTTGTAGGTCGACTTTAGTATGGAGCGTTTTTAGGAGAGTCGCGAAATTTTTTATACAAATCGCTGTACCTTTGAAAATATTGACTTTCGATATACGGTTTCTTCTGAGAAGTTACTCATATTTAAGAGTACTATTTATTTATGCAATAAAAAAAAATTAAACGATTGCCTATTGTTTATAAAAAATCACTAGTAGCATCAATTTCAAAATAATCCCGCATTTTTTAGCACTACCTCGAAAACTCTTTATGCCATTTAACCGCCTTTTAGTTTAAAGACGACAGTTTATTTACTTGCGAACCCCTCATCGTCCACTAATACTGTGGTTACATAGAGGTCTGAAATTCCATCCTTATTGGATAACGCCCTACAGAGTGGATAGCTTTCAGCTTTGTAAATACTAAATAGGATTAAAGCTCACTTCTAGGTTCTAGCGCAGAGTAAAAAAAAATATACTTAGGTAGGTACCAGAGAAAACGCTTTCAGAGAACGATCCAAATCGATATGTCACCGTAAAATTGTAAAAACCGTTAGATTGTAATATAGCTAGTGAAATTGTAAAATGTTTATAGACTTCCGACGCGAATATTCTGCCTATAACTAAACATAATTTTTCGACATATTATTTCTACAATCTCGATAGTTATTTTACAATCTAACGGTTTTTACAATTTTACGAAAATTTTGACGTCCCCTTCAACGGCCCACGACTTTATGCTTGTAGTTGTACTAAAAAAAAACTTAGGCCTTTTCATCCGTTAATGGATGATTTATACAGTATAATTCTCCGAGCGAAGTATCCACTCTTGAAATACTGTAGTGGCTGGGACAGTTGGTTTTTAAATGTCGTATGGTTTCCCAAGCGCATACGGCATTCTCACAACATAGTCAGCCTAGTCCAGAGGAATGACTGGTCAATACGTCTGGGGCAAACCATGTGCGGGTTTCCTCACGATGTTTTCCTTCACCGTTAGAGCGTCCGTATAATGTACTTGAGATCTGAAAAAGTCTCATTGGTACACGCCACAACCTGGGATTCCTGCACCATCTCGAGTGCGAATCAAACGGTCTACCCACTTGGCCACGGAGCTCTCATGCCAACTATGTAGCTGTTTATCTGTTCCTCTTTCTATAATCTGGGCTTCTAGACGCTAGCCCGTTCTAATATTATAGCTCTCCACCCCTAGTTCTATTTTATTTTAGCGCAGAGTTCTATTTTCAATGCTCTGAATTTTCTCCGGCCTACCGGTCCCGGCCTAACAAAGGACATTATGATTTTAAACAAAGTATCCCACGGAAATACTGTACTTTTCGAGTAAAGTAGCCTTTGTTTTAATCCAGAGCCTAAGCTAATACTACACCTTTCATCAAAATCCGTGAAAGACTAACTAACTAATATAAATCCGGCTTTTGAAATTTTAACAGTCCGACGCGCGACGCCCGAGAGGTTATATTATACTAGCTTTTGCGCACGGCTCCGCCCGCGTACATTATCCCGCGGGAACACTACTTTTTCGGGATAAAAAATATCCTATGTCCTCTCCCGGGATCCAAAGTATGTCTATACAATTTTTTTTTAAATCGGTTCTGCGGTTAAAGCGTTAAGAGGTAACAGACAGACAGACAGATAGACAGACACACTTTCGCATGTATAATATTAAGTATAGATATAGAAGTATAGATATGTCACCGTAAAATTAAAAAAACCGGTAGATTGTAATATTACTAGAGATATTATAAAATGTCGACAGATTGTCAAACAAAATTGTACGCATTATTTTTCGTTATAATTATTATTATGAAAAAGCAAACAAATATGGCGGCGCGGGGCACATACCGTATAACCAATCGGTACGGTAAATATTACAATATAACGAAAAATAATGCGTACAATTGTATGGATAAATTTTTATTTGATAATCTGTCGACATTTTATAATATCTCTTGTAATATTACAATCTACCGATTTTTTAAATTTTACGGTGACATAATATATAAGTTTTATAGTAAGTAGGATAAAACCTTTTCCTTAATTTGTCATTTGTGGAATCATCTTCTGTGTCAAATAAACTCTGGGATTTACCTGCTTCAATATTTGTCTCGGTAATTCCCTCGCTAACTTAACTGCACAAACTAAAATAACATGGTAACAGTTAATACCCGTGTGTTACCCCGCAGCGAACTGGCGTGGTCCAGCCAGGTCCTTAAATTACCCAGAGGCTTTACTCAAGATGCATTCGATAATTTCGACGGCAAACTTCGAAATCAAAAATGTATGGGATTTGACATAAGTCATCGCTAAGTGACATATAAAATCACTATCAAAAAAACACTCCATATGAGAATTAAAAAAAATGTTAATAGAGAAATCTTACTATAATGTTAAAGAATTTTTAAATGACTAATATGCTATGAGACTAAGTATTTTTGTATGACATAATATGATTTTGCTGAATTTGCACAAGAAAATTGTTTGAATAGTATAATATTATAGTTCCTGACATTATTGAATAGGTAAATATTGTACTTTTACATTTTATCATAAAGTTTATGACATAATCTTTGGACTTATTTATGCACTTTTTAACATTTCTATTATTTTTAAACCTTTTAACTTTAGAGTGGTATTTATTATCTTTGACATTTTATTATATCATTTATTTTCTTGACATATATGTAGAAAAATATTTATTAACGTGGTATTTTGACTAATGAATGATGATAATAATATTTTTTATGGTTAAAATGTACCTATAAGTAATATTGTGAACTAGTTAATATAAGTACCTATTTGGACGTCGTTAATGCGACAAAATATGCGACCTACTATAAAAAATTGTAACACCTATTGTAACGATATTTTTACCAAATAAACATCATTTCATTTCATTTCATGTCGCTTGCGATGCCTTACGTCAAATCCCATACATTTTGTTTTCGAACTACGCCGTCGAAATTATCGAATAAATCTTGACTAGGCCCTCAGGGCAGAGGTCGACAACCTGCGGCTCTTTGAATATGGAGCCGCGGCTCTTTAGCACTATACGCAAATATTGTTTATTTTTACTTTAAAATGTTTAAAAATCAACCTGGATCGATGAACGAAGTAATTCACCATATAAACAACAGTCTATATTATTTTGTACCGATGGTCTGTTTTAGACTCTTGATTTTATTGTATTTATAGCCCGAAAGACTGTATGTAATTAGTGCACATACAGTCTTTCGGATTTTAAAATTTAACCTGTAAAATAGACAAAAGATTTTGCTCGCTCGCTCCGCTCGCTCGCATTATAATTAAGAGTCAAATGTTTCTATGTAGGTTTTAATGCGCTTCCGACGCAATACAGTTTAGCGTCTTGAACTCTTGACTTAGATCTTATGAACAAATAGATAATGTTTTTTTATGAAAGTTATCCGGAATGCGCTACGCGCAGTGCGCTACAAATGCTACAATAGGGCTGACTATGGAACACACAAGTGATTACATTATATAATATTTCGTGTTTCCTATTCAACACATATATACTAGATAATGCAGTTTCCCCACATTGAGGAAATATAAAAAACAGACGGGAGTAGTCGGTGAGAACGATAGAATTTTTCAAATTGATTTAATGACGACTTTTCGGAGTTTATAATTTAAAGATAATTAAAAAAGTAAAATTACAGTGCCAAAATAATTTATTATTAAGAGCGCCTGCAAGATATTTTAACAATATTATTGTACACTAGCTTTAGCGCGCGGCTCCGCCCGCGTAAATACATTATCCCGCGTGAACACTGTACTTTTTCAGGATTAAAATATCTTATGTCCTTTCCCGGGACCCAAAGTATGTCTATACCAAATTTCATATAAATCGGTTCAGCGGTTAAAGCGTGAAGAGACAGACGAACTTACGCATTTACAATATTAGTATAGATAGAATATTTTTCTAATAAGTGCCTGAAAAAAAATTGCGGCAACATCATTTTGTTTAATTTTTTTGTTGCATGTATAAAAAATCATAATCCAATTTGGATTTTTCTCGTACTTAGGCGCTTTAAAGACCGGCAACGCACCTGTAACCCCTCTCGCGATCATTGGTGGTAATAATCATCTATCAGTCCCGTATGCTCGTTTGTTCTTACAAACATATTTTTGTCATAAGGCCAGTTTTATTGTAACCAGGGCTTCTAGTCAAGATGCATTCGATAATTTCGACGGTGAAGTTCGAAAATAAAGTGTATGGGATTTGACGTAAGGCATCGCAAGCGACATGTCACTTAGCGATGCCTTATGTCAAATCCCATACATTTTTTTTTGTTTTTGAACTTCGTCAACGAAATTATCGAATGCATCTTGACTAGAGGCCCAGGTCAGCTACGCAAGAGTTATGTTATAGTGACCAAGTGTGTGCTCAGTACGCAAGAGCGCTCTCTCTTCCTTTACTCTCGAAACCCAGTGGGACGATAACCGACACGACTGGCGAGAGATCAGGCGCAGGTCCAACTTTTTACATGCCCATCCGACGCATGGATCATCTCTCTTGTCAGACAATCAGGTGATCAGCCTGCATTGTCCTAACTAAACTTGGAAACAACATTTTTATTGTACCAACACTAACATATTTTATTTCCTTTCCATCGCCTAAATTTATTAAGAAACTAGCTGTTGCCCGCGGCTCCGCCCGCGTAAATATTGTTTTTTCGCGGTCGCGGATATGTGACTGATGCAAAAAATAGATAAAAACAATCCTTGATGCGGATTATTAAAATTTCAGCTCGATCGGTGCAGAACTTTTTGAGTTTTTGAAGCGTACACAAACCAACATAACATTTTTATATATATATAGATTATTATATAATTATATGACCGTATATTTTTATATGGTTGACCAGACAAAATCTAAAATGTCTGATTTATTTTAAGACTGCTCAGAATACAGAAAAATAAAGACTGATATAATATTATATATTACTAGCGACCCGCCCCAGCTTCGCACGGGTACAATACTGATACTAAAAAACTCAATGAAATAAGTAGGTGGGTATACTTTTATCGTATGAAATACCATAGATCTAAACTCCCCCCGCACGCGCCTTGGTGACGCCCACTTCGCAACGGGCCGTGCAGCAGAAATCGTAATATTTTAATTTCGCCATAACTTCAAAACCACACGTCCAATTTCAATCATTCACAGACCAAATATTATCTACATAAACTGTACTTAGTGATGAAATAATTTATTTTGATAAGGATTAATAGCATGAGTAAAATAAACGCGTTTAAATGTAGTACAAAAAAAATGCAAGATTTCTAAATAAAAAAATGGTTGTTGTGCCTCACTCGACATAGATAGGTATAGTGTGTCGCAGACTTTTTTGTAGATATTTATAAGATCTACAATTAATTAGAACATTTTATGGTTCTATCTTTTATAGTTTAGGCAGCGTACGCAAAATAAGTAACTTTTCTGGTTGATTTTTTACACCTTGTGTCCGAAAAACCCAAATATTTTACGGAACCCTATTTTTTTCCAAAATAAAATATAGCCTATGTTACTCGTGGATAATGTAGCTTTCGAATGGTGAAAGAATTTTTGAAATCGGTCCAGTACTTTTTGAGCCTATTCATTACAAACAAACAAACAAACACACAAACAAAGTTTTCCTCTTTATAATATTAGTGTAGATTGCTCAATTACCTTTTACCTAATTTTATAAGCTGCTTTCCAAAATTATAAAGAATAAAAATGCATTCCTGATTAATTAATATGAATCTTTCATACTACGATTAAATACTTTTTATTCGTAATTTTAATTTTATTAATTTTATTAAGAATGCATTTTTTCAGTACATTTTTTCATAATGTGTTTTTTTTTTGTAACTATTTTGAGTCATACTAAGGTCATCGTTCTCTGGGGCGTGGTAGGTACTATCTACATATTACCACGGCTTGACAGAAAACCGGCGTAAATTTCCACTCGCGTTAATTCGCCGAGTGAATAAGGATACCAGGGGACAAATACAATAAGGGGACTGAGGTCCAAGCGAAGGCCCAGCGCACTTGTGACCCATCTGCACAGGGGGGGGGGTAGAGGGGGCTATTTTTCTTTATATTGTAATATTTACCGTGCCGATTGGATGTGTTTTCTTAATAATAATTATAAAGAAAAATAATGCGTTGTAAGGAGAAATTTTTATTTGACAATCTGTCGACATTTTATAATATCTATAGTAATATTACAATCTAATGGTTTTTACAATTTTACGGTGACATATATAATATATAATCGGTTTCTCGAAAACGGCTGCAAGTATTATTCAAATTCAAATTCTTTATTCACACACACATACCTAAAATATATACATACATTATTAATACATGTTTCGTGAGGAAACCCGCACATTGTTGGCCCCAGACGTATTGACCAGTTCATTCCTCTGGACTAGGCTGACTATGTTGTGAGAATGCCGTATGCGCTTGGGCAACCATACGACATTTAAAAACCAATTGTCCACTACAGTATTTCTAAGTCTTATCCCTGTGAAACTGTACATTTTTAGGCCATAATATACTTCGTCGTACAACAATCCATACTAATATTATAAATGGGAAAGTGTGTGTGTCTGTTTGTCAGTATTTCAAGGCAAAACTAATGAACCGTTTGAAATTAAATTTGGTACACAGATAATCACACAGGACATATGCTACTTTTTATCGCAGGGAAATGTACGGTTCCCGTGGAAAACTTTATTTACAGTTCACGTAAAAATTACTATACCGATCATCATGAAATTTGGCACAAATATAAAGTGGACCTTGGGGAAGGACATAGGCTACTTTTTATCGCGGGACATATACGGTTCCCGTGGGTTACTGTACTTACGCGGGCGGAGCCGCTGGCATCAGCTAGTATGTCAATAATTTCGACTCTACTATGTCAGACCGACTGGCAATTTGGTGGATTTGGTACGTGGTGGGTTTGAATCCCGGTCAGATAAATGTTTTTAAGATTATTATTTTTTTATTCATCCGAACTCCGAGAAAATTATGGTTACCGTACCTGGGTAATCAAGCTTTTTATAAAAAAGGTAAGATAAGGTAAGTTCTATAAAAAACTGGCCAGCTCTCCGAGGGTAAAAACCTATTCTTGATCTAAATTGCACCACGTTATAAAACCCGCACTGAGCAACCAATACCGGTTCCGTAGAGACCAGTTGACACTGCGATTGTGTAATGTGACGTCACAACAAAACCTCACGTCACACTCACAGCCGGAAGACTTTCGCAGAATAAAAAAAGTTTTTTTATTTTTATTTTTAATTTACAATATTACTACTTTGGACATAGTTTAAAAAAAATGATAAATATTAATTTATATTTGTTACTAGGTTTTTTTAAATTCATTGTTGTCAAATATTTTTTTTATTTTATCTTAAAAAAAATGCAATAAAAATTACATCAAAAATATCTACACAACACATCCCTTATTTTTATAGAATTGGCACGCGCATTATAAACAAAAATATTTTTAAAATTAAGTACCTAAGCATTTTATAGATGAAAGAGATTTTCTCGAAGCGATGATTACCTTTATAGTTTTAAATATTTCAATAAATGAATTATAATTTTAAAATTAGAACAAGAACGTAATTTCACGTTCTTGTTTTGAAATTTTTATTCCATTTTTGTCGCATAAATAATTTTATGTGACGTCAAATTACAAAATGGACAATTTGAAAATGGAATCGTTGTTCGTTCGAAAAACCCGCGAAACGTATGACGTCGGCCGTTCTATTGATTTTCCCGTTTTCGCGCGCATACAAAAGACATCTGTTGATTGTAGCTCGACCAGTCAGCCATACGAGTTCCGAGCGACAACGTGTGTTTTTTTTTTCGTGTTTAACCGTAAGTGATTTTTGCCGTGCGGATTGCGATAAAAAATCGTGAGTAAGGAAGTGATGGAACCTTGGATATATGAAGGGATTAATTTTTTTTTGTCATTTTTTGTCACCTGTCAAACTTTAATTGAAAAAAATATTGCGCGTCGTTATTAATAGGGCTTCAGGTTTTTACTTTGGAATAAGAAATAACATGTCAATTGTTTGTAAAAACTTCTTCCCGTAAAATATTGAACAATTATAATGCCAATATTTACATAATATTTGCAAGTAAATAAAATACCAATCATAATAATTGTTATATAACACAAACCTATATAAACTAAAATGAAAACCAAAAATCCTTTGACGAACTTGAAATTCCCAAAATGATGATGATGCTCTTTATAGCATAAAAATAATAAAAGCATCCAAACAATAATAAAGCAGTAGCCTTCTTTGTGGAAGTCGGTTAAAAATCAATACACAGTCTACCAAAACCAAAAATCTGTGAACAGTGCTATCGGCTACACTATTATTATTGTAACTTACATATAATATTGTGTTATTTAAGTGCATAGTGTAGCTGTTTACTGTTCCTCTTAATAAAAATAAAATACACAGAGCATTCAGTTATTTACTTTTTTAGGGTTCCGTTTCCAAAAGGTAGAGACGGGACGGGATTAAGGTACCTAGTATGCAAAACATACATTAATAGTTGTTGCCTGCGGCTCCGCCCGCGTAAATACAGATTCCACGGGAACACTGTACTTTTTCGGTATAAAAATTAGCCTATGTTTGAATCCAGAGCCGAAACTACTACCAAAGCAAATTTCATCGAAATCCGTTTAGTGGTTTTTGCGTGAATGAGTAACAAACATATATACATCCATCCATCCATACATCCATCCATCCATCCATCCATACATCTATCCATCCTCACAAACCTTCACATTTATAATATTATTAGCTTTTGCCCGCAACTTCGTACACGTGGAGTTCGGTTTCAATACAAATTTTTAACCTCTTTTTCACCCCCTTAGGGAGCGAATTTTCAAAAATCCTTTCTTAGCGGATGCCTACGTCATTACAACTATCTGTATACCAAATTTCAGTAAAATCCATTCAGTAGTTTCGGCCTACTGAATGCCTTTTATATATTTAGATATAGTAGGATTCAATTGTTTGTAACTCGTGGGGGGGTGACGGTTGCGACCCCCAAATAGGGGATGTTTTGTCGATAAAAATAAACCTATTATTTGCTGTTAAAATATAACCTCGAGATGAAACACAGTGTATATGTAAACGTAAAATTGTAAAACCGTTAGATTGTAAAATAACTAACGAGATTGTAAAAATATTGTAAAAATATATATTTATAATCTAACAAAAATAATGTGTTAAATTATAGGCAGCATATTCGAGTCCGAGGTCTAACAATATTTTACAATTTCACTAGTTATATTACAATCTAACGGTTTTTACAATTTTACGGTGACATAATATAGGTATATATACCTAAGTAGATCAGTTCTAATTAAATGGGGAAAACTTATGTTTCCGTTGCGCTTACTAATGAGAGGGTATTACTGCAAGTTACTGGAAACTTGGAAAGTACCACCGACAAAGTTCCCGCTCGACCAGTCTCTAAACATTTACCTTTGCACTAGGACGCCTCAAAATATTTAAACGCAAAGGAAGTAACCGCAACGACTGCAGACAAGGTTGAACTACGTATTTAAGTAGTTATTACGCGCTGTTGACCGATTTTCATCTTATGCGTGGTTGAGCGGGAACTTGTTCGGTAGTACATAATCGGCTAGTTGAGTTTTTTTATTCCATGAATCTATGTCAATCTGGTCCCGTGGTAAGTTCTCGAAGAACTTGTGTTACGGGTACCAGACAACGGAAATATTACTAATTTAATAAATAGGGAAAGGTTTGTTTGTTTGCATTGAATAGGCTCCGAACCTACTGGACCGATTTTGATGAAATTTGGCACAGATGTAGAGCAGACCACGGGGAACAACATAAGCTACTTTTTATCGCGGAAAAATGTACGGTTTCTGCGTAATTAACTTTTGCGCTCACGAAATCGCGAGCGACATCTTGTATTTAATAATTGTAAACGCGAGATACCATGGCCTTACAGAAACCCGGCGGCGCTGCTCATATGACGAGTCTATTTCTAAAGTAATGTTTTGTATTTACATAGGTTTATTTCCTTATAAATAAGGGGATTCCTTCTCATCGTCACTGTGAATACACAATGACTAATCTATTATTATTAATTAGCCTACTTAGGTAGTGGGTACTAATGGATTTTTAATAGATACCCGAAAATATAAATACGTCACGTGTAATACCATGAAGTATAGAATACCAGGAGTCCGAACGGTATAGGGTTTTCCATAGTATTTATGTACACAATAATAAACCCAGATCTTAGTTCTCTTTTCTGCCACTGGCTGAGCTAGAATTTTGGACGTACCGATGCTATTGTGGCGGACCAATCAGCGCACAGTCCTGAATCGCGCTTGGTACTTCTTGAACAATGGCGCGCTCTACCTGCAAAAAATCTGTCCCCTAAATTGAGACCATTATTTTAACATTACGTTCGGACTCCTGGTATAAAATGTATTATTATTTATTATCATACAATGAATGATCATTTCTTACTGCAGGTCAGATGGTAACCCTAATCCTAGGAAAACAGAGCTTAGGGGTTCCTACGGAACGAAAAAACATAATTTCACCGACTGAAATTTTAATGTACACTAAGCTTGTCGTAGATTTAGTAAAATTATAACTAAAAAAATGTAGTGGCTTTTGTGGAGGTAAGCCGTAAGGGTAAAAAATCTAAGGAAAGAGGAAAACGTTCGTAAGAAGTCATTATTTATAAGATCACGTACGTAACAAAAATATTTTACTTTTCTTATTCTTATATAGTGTAAGAATCATAATTCGTAAGATTAAACAAACAAAAATTTTTGAAAAACCACAACCCAAGATAAATGGTCTTATTATTTTTAGCTCTACGTATGTTTTTTTAATAACCAAAATTTTTATAAAAAAAATAATATAGTCCGACTACATAAATTATATAGAATATACCCGGGCTGTTGTTACAAATCTTTTAAATCTAACCAGCAATTTAGGCGCTACTACTAGTGGAACAAACATACATACATAGACTACCAAAATCATTATCCTTTCTTTAAGGCGGAAACAATAAGACGCACGACTGTCTAATTAGGTTTATTGTAGTTTAATAACTGCCTCCTTTTTTTGGAAGTCGGTTAACAGTCAGATAGCGGTAGAGGTGTGAAAGTAACTCGCATGTATTCGTTACTACAACAATTAGTACTCGTTACTGTAGTATCGTTACGTTACTCGTTACTTCTGATACCTCATAACATGCTTATGTAGAGCAACGAATCAAGTCGTATTGCATACGCGTATAATATGATGTCGCGGTGTCGCAACATTCGTAACTTGTAGAAAACATACTTGTATACATTACATACCAAGATGCATTTTTTCACTTTTCCGTATTTTGATTCACTTTTTGAATTATAACACGATACTACAAAAATGCGAGTAACGAAATATATGTCTGTGTTACGTTTCGTTACTCGGTACTAGAGTACCCGTACGCTGTTTGTCCACCGCCAACGTCAACGGAACGTCAACGGGACGTCAACGAGAACGAGATTAGATTGACGGGACGGGCGTGCGGAGGACAACAGCCTCTCTATTCTCTAAGAACATTTTCAAATATCTCGACAGCTGAATCCGCGGTGAGTGTCAAATATCATATACAAATTTGACACTCACCGCGGATTCAGCTGTCGAGATTTGAAAATGTTTCTAGAGAATAGCACTGCAGTTCGCTACTTCGGCGCCGCGCCGTCATGTCTTTCTCGTTGACGTCCCGTTGACGGTACCGGTGGACAAACGACCTTACTCAATACCGAATACACCCGGCTTGGTACAGCTCTACTTGTTTTATAACAAGGTTTAAAAATAGTCTTGCGAGCGAGCGTGGAAAAATTGTATATTATTTTTTTGTTTCTTTATCGAAAAAAATCGCACACAATCTCATAATACTAAATCAGGTTTATTACATTATCAGTAATAAAATTAGCAGCACGACTTTTGAATTATTGCCAATAAGATATCAATTTATTGGATACTTAACAGAGATTTGCATTACATTACTAAATACCAATTTACATAACATTTGAATATTTTAACACATAATAAACAAAATCTATATTTTATGATATTAAGTCGTTAATATAACAGTTTTTCTAGTAAGATTATATTTTATATTTAATAACCAGATGTGGCCCGCGATATCGTGCGCGCAAAAGGAAGTAGCCTATGTCCTTTCCTGTGGTCTAGGTACTCTATATCTGTGACAAATTTTAATCAAAATCGGCCCAGTAGTTTTGTAACCTGAGTAAGTTACAAAACTACTGGGCCGATGGGTATGCAAACAAATAAACGAATTTTCCCTTTTTATTATAAATTACTATGCTTATAGGATTATTTCTAATGTTATTATCTCATCTATTATAATATATCCACAACAATATTTGCCTAATTCTCGTATTAGACTTTCAATTTACTTTCAATGTAATAAATTTTTTTTTATATAAAAACTGATTTTTAGAGTTTTGACCAATCAAAGCGCGTTAAACGTTGGTTTGATGTTTATGAGAATACCATCTTGCTGTTTTAACATGTCGAGATTCGAGACTGTATCATTATAAGATTTAATTAGCAAAATCGACTACAGATTGTAATTTTTTCTTTTGTGTCCACTTTATTTTGAGTGTTAAATAATCCAACATTATTTTTTTTGTTTTTATAATAGGTAACTCAAATTAAAACTGTTTTTATAAAACAAACAAAAAAACTTTCGCTAAAAAAGGATACTTACGGTTGCATAAAATACCCGTTTGAGTTATTTGGGATGATTTTACAAAAACTTGTTTTACATTTGATATCCGAATACCTGTTCTCAAACGCCAGTATACTTAAATCTTTTAAATTTTACTTTTTTAAAAAACATAAGCTTAAAGATATTTTCAATTTCAAACACAAACGTTAAAAAAAATTGATAAATTAAATTTGAAAAAAAAAATTGTCTAAACAAAAATAAAACGGGACTGGACTAGAAAATAACACAGGTGTGTTATTTTCTATAAATTAAGAAATTTTTTACCCAAAATCATACCCAAATGTTGGGTTAAATATTTCATTTGGATGTATGTATACTACTAATAATATAAATGCGAAAGTTTGCGAGGATAGATGGATGGATGTTTGTTACTCTTTCGACTTTCACGCAAAAATTACTGAACGGATTTCGATGAAATTTCGTATGGTAGCAGTTTCAAAACAAAAGCTACTTTTTGTCCCGAAAAAATACAGTTATCCCGTGGGCCACAATTTACCCGGGCGGAGCCGCGGGAAAAATGCTAGTAGTCTTATAAAACGTAGGGCTGGTAAAAGGGCCTTTGTTATGTCTAGCCCTTTTCTATTAGACAATACAGACACGTTCAGAATACAGATTTAATTTGCGTAAGTGTACAGGTAGGTAAAAGTGATCCACATTCCTCAAAAACTTTCTTTATGGTGGCATAAAATATCCATTATTGTTTCATGAGCTCAGTGGCCTAGTGGGTAGACCGTTTGGTTCTCACTTGAGAGAGTGCAGGTTCGAATCCCAGGTTGCGGCGTGTGCCAATGAGACTTTTTCAGATCGGACATTACATTATACGGACGCTCTAACGGTGAAGGAAAACATCGTGAGGAAACCCGCACACGGTTGGCCCCAGACGTATTGACTAGTCATTCCTCTGGACTAGGCTGACTATGTTGTGAGAATGCCGTATGTGCTTGGGCAACCATGCGATATTTAAAACCGACTGTCCCAGGCACTACAGTATTTCAAGAGTGGTTATTTCGCTCGGAGAATACTGTATAAATCATCCATTAACGGATGTAAAGGCCTAAGTTTGTTTTCACTGTACACCAGTGGAGTTCATATAAATCCTTAATTTACCACTTACCTTTTGAACACTGGCGTGGGGTTCCTATAACTCCATTTCTATCGGCTCTCACTTACCACTTACCTTTTGAAGAGCCTCATTCAAATCCCTACCTATTATATAGGTTAAGGCTTCCCTATGACGGAGAACTAGACTTCGCCACTTTGAACGATACAGGGCCTCTAGTCAAGACGCATTCGATAATTTCGACGGCGAAGTTCGAAAACAAAATGTATGGGATTTGACATAAGGTATCGCAAGCGACATGTCACTTAACGATGACATATGTCAAATCCCATACATTTTGTTTTCGAACTTCGCCGTCGATTTTATCGAATGCATCTTGACTAGAGGCCCAGTAAAATATGTATAATCTTTACTGATATTATAAAGAGGAACGATTTTCATTTTGTTTGCATTGAATAGGCTCCGAAACTACTGGACCGATTTTGATTAAATTTTGCACAAATATATAGTAGACCACGGGAAAGGCTGCTTTTTTATCACGAGGAAATCTAGGATTTCCACGGGATTTCCTTTTGTGTGTACAAAGTCACGGAAAACATCTAGTTATTAATATATAATTTTATTTACGTTATGTTTTTTGGTGTACAATGAAATAATTGATAATAATATTAAAGTTCTAGGTAATCATTTCAGTTAAGCCATAATTACAGTATGATGATTAGTTATTAAGTAGGTACCATAAGGGCAAAAACTTGTCATTAATCAAATGTTGCCAAGGTAACACATTGCATAATGGATACTACATGGCTAATCACACAATTTATTCTTGCTATAAATATCCTTGATCACGTTATGTTCAAAAATAAAATTTAACCAAATTAAAAATTAAACTAAACTAAATTAAAAAAGTAATCCCCGAACTGTCAAGTGGTGAGCGAGCAATAATTCATTATAGCTAAGAACACTCTAGAATAGGCAAGCGGACTGATTTTTTTTTATTACATAAATGAATAGTACTCTTAAATATGAGTAACTTCTCAGAAGAAACCGTATATCAAAAGTCAATATTTTCAAAGGTACAGCGATTTGTATACAAAATTTCGCGAGTCATTATACCAAAAAAAAAAATTTTTTTTTGCGAAATTGGTAAACAAAACCTACATCATTAGTTTACTCATATCATATACAAAAACATTCATTATGGTAAGTATGAACTTAAACGCACAAATATGCAAGATATTTACAAATATATTCCGGCGGCCATATACTTCATATACTATAACCTACAAGTGACGTCATGTGTATATCGATTTTAGTATGGAGCGTTTTTAGGAGGCTCGCGAAATTTTTTATACAAATCGCTGTACCTTTGAAAATATTGACTTTTGATATACGGTTTCTTCTGAGAAGTTACTCATATTTAAGAGTACTATTCATTTATGCAATAAAAAAAAATTAGTCCGATTGCCTATTCTAGATCAAAAAAACTAGATAAAAATCGGTTAATCCGTTTGGGAGATGGCACGGACAGACAGTCAAACTTATAATACCCTTCACTCCCCTCATTTTCGTCGGGGGTTAAAAAAAATAACACGTTAATTCGGAAAAATAAGAAAACATGTAGGCATAGATGTATTATTAAAAGTAGGTAATTGTAATTTTTGTGTTGCACAAAAATAAAAAAATAATCTATATACCATACTTGGTGCGCACAAAAGTTAATTTCGCAGAAACCGTATATTTTTCCGCGATAAAAAGTAGCCTATGTCCTTCCCCGTGGTCTACTCTACATCTGTACCAACTTTTATCAAAATCGGTTCAGTAGTTTAGGAGCCTATTCGATGCAAACAAAGAAACAAACTATTCCTCTTTATTATAATATTATAAGTATATAGATTAAAGGCAAAGCTGATTTACTGATGTATTAACGCACAGGCTAACCCTTTAAGCTAGAAATTTGAAATTTTGCACACGTATTTCTCATATAGGCATATATAATAAAGAAGGAATTTTCAGCATTTTCTAAAATACAGCTCCTAGGAGGGTAAAATATGGGATGAAAATTTAAATTATTATAAAGATATTGCTTAAAAAGCTATTTCACGCGGGCGAAGCTACTAATAGTAGTATTTAAATAACAAAAAATCGGTATTCGGAAAAAATAACAGTCGTAAACTTTCAAAGTTAATTGTGAATTCAAAATAATAATTTCACTGTTGTATTTTTTTGGAACAAGTTTCACCTATTATTGTTTTTGCCAGTAGGTATATATATTTTTTGTTACGTAACAAGCAAAAAGTAATGACGATCTTATGACGACGTTCCATAACCACAACATTTCCAACAATAACAGATTTTCTATTGTTCGAGCTATTGCAATTTGCAAATGAATTATGTAAGAGTAAATTTCCGTGCCCTTTCGATGTATTTTTGGCTCTAAAACACTAAATTCTCTTACAAGGGATCATAAACACCAACAATTACCCAATTTCGCGTAAGAACAGTAACCCACGGGAACCGTATACGTCCCGCGATAAAAAGTAGCCTATGTCCTTTCCCGTGGTCTACTTTATATATATCCCAAATTTCATGACAATCGGTTAGTAGTTTTTACGTGAAACTGTAAATAAAGTAACCAACGGGAACCGTACATTTCCCCGCGATAAAAAGTAGCCTATGTTCTTTTTATCACGGGAAGATATTTCTCAGGCTCAACACTATCTGTGTACCAACTTTCATTTAAATCGGTTCAGTAGTTTTGGCGTGAAAAACGGACAAACAGACACACACTTTCCTATTTATAATATTAGTATTGAAGTATGGATTTCAATTATTATAAAAACAAAAAAGATTCTAGCTGATTGTTTAAAGTGTCATTTCATAGTTTTTTTTAACACTTATGAACGCTTATCGCTTTCACACTACGTCAATCTGGTTCCAAACTAAGTATCCGAAAAACTTGTGTACGGGCCTGACAATTCCCCGCGAATTCGTGCACCCAAAAAGAAATTCAGGACACACAGGATTCAGAAACCATCCGTTTTGCCGCGGTAAAAAAGTAGCTGATGTCCTTTGCCGTGGTCAACTCTATATTTGTGCCAAATTTTAACAAAATCAGTCGAGTAGTTTCAGAGCCTATTCAATGCAAACATGAATATCCTGTTCGCAGTCGGTCAAAACTCCACAAGGTTTAGAATTAGTGAATGTGAGAGGTTATGCCGAAGGTTGCTCTAAACGGACTCCGTTCAAGTTTGACCGTGGTGTTTAATTAAATATGGAACAAGAACGGTCTGTCAAAATTAAAAAAAAACATCTACATAAAAAATACGAATATTATATAAAAAATCAGAAAAAGAGAATGTGCTATTGTCAAAAATTAAATAAAAAATGACGTGACAATGTCATAAAAATTAAACACAAGCGACGACTACATTTTGTAATTTAATTGTAAAAAATTTTTTTTCGTCGTTTAAGATTTTTTTGCTAGGTAGAATTTGTAAGGTAACTAGTATCTTGCTATAAAGATTTGTTTATAAATGTTCATGTTATTAATTCTAGATAATATTTACTTGGTCAAGGCTAACAAGCGTAGATGTAAGATTCAAACTAGATAATATAATAATATACTATTACAATAGACGTATATGTTATAGACGAGGCATGTTGAGGCAAAAAGTGTCTAAATAGCCCCACTTTTGGAGTTTTTGGGATCATTTTGATATACGGTGAAAACAAGATGGCTGACATTTGAAGTATGGCGAAAACCAAGATGGCGTTACTTTAATGCACGAAGTCTAGATACCAGGAGTCCG
Source organism: Glaucopsyche alexis (assembly GCA_905404095.1). NCBI lineage: Eukaryota > Metazoa > Arthropoda > Insecta > Lepidoptera > Lycaenidae > Glaucopsyche > Glaucopsyche alexis. Next base: position 3,082,237 of record FR990063.1, on the reverse strand, counting down.
AACGTAATGTTAAAATAATGGTCTCAATTTAGGGGACAGATTTTTGCCGGTAGAGCGCGTCCCAGTCCCAGTAGCACTCGTTTGAAATTACGCGGGAAATTATGTTGCTATATTGACAGCTCTGGTAATTTTTTTTTATGAGAAACGTGGATTTAAATCTAATTAGATAAAAGTTTTAGGAAATTCTTAGAAACTGTTCACGAAGTATAGATACCGTAGAATACGGTAATTGCCTAACGGTAATTTAAAAATAATTGTAATAAATAATAGTATTGGCAACACTCGGTACGTCCTAAATTTTCGCACAGCTAGTGGCAGAAAAGAGAACTAAGATCTGGGCCTATTATTGTGTACATAAATACTATGGAAAAGCCTATACCGTTCGGACTCCTGGTATCTTTGCTTCGTGCTTTAATGTACGAAGATTTGTTCTGTCAAATATTCGTCATAACCTACCTTGAGTTTTGAAATCTTTGATTATTACTATATCAAGTTTTAATTGAACTAATCTATGGTCAGCTAGTTTTCAACTGACAAAAACGAAAGGTCTCAAAGTAAGTGTATTTTTGCTAGTTTCTTATATTTTCAACGAAACAATCTTGTAAATTTATAATCAGATTCTCGAAAACGGTTACAAATATTACAATGGAGCTAAGTCAGTACCCCAAGCAGGAACATTTAGATTTTAGCGGTATCGTTACGTGTACGTAAGCGAGAAATTTTGTATGAAAACCATGAAAGCGCCTCTAGCGGACGTAAAAGTAACTAAATTTTTCATACAATATTCCTCATATTTCTCGTTTACGTACACGTAACGATACCGCAAAATGTTCCTGCTTGGGGTACTGATCCCTGGAAACTGCGTTTTTCTTTCGACGTGCAACAATATCAATAAGTTCTACTTACGTCAGTCCGATTACAGTTATAAATACGTATAACTTGCAACTTGACATTGAACACTTACAATGAAACTTGTATCTACTGGTGTAATGAATAAAGTTTAATATTGAATGGCTATCTTAATAATGCAGAGTCGCTTAACGTATCGTTTCTTTTCGCCTTAAAATGACGATTTTTTTTAATAAATTTTGGCTCGATATCTATATATTTATAGTCCCATTTTTATATGTACCTAAGTACGTGTATAGGGTTGCCATCACCTGAATTGCCGATGACGGATAAACAGGGGAAAAATCCCGGACATTTGGGCGAAATATGGTTTTTTCCCGGGCACCTTTGAAAAATATATTTTTTGCACCAAAATTTCACAAAGCTTCACAATTTTCGCTAAAATATATTGCCGTATAACGCGTTTCAAATGAGAATAGGAACGTCAATGACCTTTTTCTGTCAAATATCACTTGAAAAGTGCGATTTTCAGAAAAACTTATGTGCATATAAATAATAATAATCTTGCATCGAATTTAAATAGAAACGATTAATCGTAATCAATTATCTAAACATAAATTTAACTATCATAACAGTCTAAATTCGAAACAATATGGCGCCGACTCGATCCTATTCTCATTTGAATCGCATTATACTTCTTGAATGCGGGTTATTACTTATTATAAACGAATTTTTAGCTAACATTTATTTCAATTTATCGCTTACCTAAAAAAATGGATCTCACCTGACAACAAAAGTGGACACTTTTAAAAACCCCACCCTAACGGCCTCCGGACACCCTTCAAACTAGGACAAATCCGGGAATTCCGGATCCTAGGGATGGCAGCAGCAATGTGCAACAAATAAAATCACTAATTATAAAGACGTTATTTCATAAAACACATATTTAATTCTTTGTGAATCTACAATAATATATCAATGTATAGATCGTTTTATAGATCATTATCCAGCTTTACCATAAATGGAAATATACAGACCTGAATTGTTTGTGATAAATACTAGGAGAATTTAAGGTGACTGGCTAGTAGCCTTCTAGGTCTAGATTATTATCAAGCCAAGTAGACAAGGTAGTAGATAGGCTAATTTGTTAGTAGATATTGAGGGGATATTGGTATACATTTGAATTGGAATTGAGAAATTGTATTTATAGTAATTACTAGCGTTTCGCCGCGGCTCCGTCCACGTAAATATAGTCTCCTTCGGGAGTAGGTACTATTTTTGCGATAGTGGCCTATATGTTAGTCCAGAGCCTAAGCTTCTCATGAAATCCGTTTAGTAGCTTTTGTGTGAAGGAGTAACAAACCATCCATCCATCCATCCTCACAAACTTTTACATTTGTAATATTAGTAGGAAGTATAATGGTAAGAACCATAGTGGTGGATGATGATTTGAATAAAGACCATAAAAAAGTTTGAAACCCCCTTTAACGTCTTCGTTGCGTATCTATGTCGGTGAAGGCCTACCCAAGAATTGTAACCCCCCCTCAATCAATCAATAATATTAATTAGAACACTGATAATATTATAATTTATTGCGACCTATTCGATTTAATATTACCTTACAATGTAAGTATTAAATGAGATTATAAATGTTAAATACAAAAATACTTTACTTAAATCCATTAAATTGACTTGTTAAGTCAATTTTGAAGACCGTAGTTGATGAATACAGTAATTAAGGGTCTATATTAGAATATATTTAGATTTTTCTAAAACTAAATCTTTTGCTATTTAATCCACTCATGAAATCCTTGGATGTCTGTTACTATTTCACGCAATAAGTACTGAACGGACGTATTTGACGAAATTTAACATGGTAGTAGTTTAAGCTAAGGCTACTTTTTATCGCAGCAAAATGTACGGTTCCGCGGGATTTCCTTTTACTCTTACAAATTCGCGGGCAACATCTAAGTATTCAAAATTCCCTCCAATAACTTCCTCGCGTACATTGTAAGATATCCGTGATTCCGTGAGCCTTCAAAAGTACGTTACCCCCTGCGATGACCACAGGTCGCAACGTGTATAGGGCTGTTACATGAGAAAAGGGGGGTTTTCTTTTTTTTACTATGGCTCATTAATGTGGTAAACCTGAAACCATTCCATTTCTCCGGTTACTTTACTTGTATTCAAATCGCATTAAGAAAAAAAAAAATAAAGTAAAAAAAAACATTTATGGGCAATAATCTGTTATTTTTATTCCTTCTTTAAAAAACCTGTTTACTATTGAGAGATAATGATAGTAAAATATATAATTAAAATAATAATTAAGCGAATAAAACAAATTTAAAATTAATTCCAAGTTCAACCCTTACACGCAATCTGAGGTTATCATTTGACAAGTAATTATATACAATGTACACGATAACCCGGCATATAAACGACAAATTGCTTCATTAGAAGTCAACATCGCAATCCGCACACAAGTTTATTGCAATTATTATTATTGAATAAAAAATAAATAAAAAACGAAATTCTAGAATATATGACAAAATGGCTGCCATGAACGGAAAAGACGAGCAACCAATCCCGCCATCTTCCCTAATCCGCCGCGTCAGTTCGCGATCCATTCGAAATTCGATTTCGGAGGACAAAGAAAATGGCGACGTTTGCGCGGGAAAAGGCTCCTTCGTCAGCAAATACAAGAAAGCGCCAGAAGCACTAAAGAGTTTCAATATGAACGACATGGAAAGTGAACTGGAAGTGCCAGGAACTCCAATGACACCGAGGACGTCTACCACACCTGGTTTGTATTTTTTGCAGCGACTTTTTCCGATACCTTATTATTATGTACTTTAGCAGCTAACGGCCGAATACTGAAGTTTAATTATGTGACTCTCAAGTCACATGCTGTCCTTGCTATTTTGGCTAGCAGAGAAAGCGACAGCTTGTGAATAGGATAGCTTAATTTTGATTAGCATTTCAGCATTCGCAAGGGCGCGAGTACACGATGCGTTGCGGCAGTTTGCCATACAACTTGCTGCAGCCAATGCCGGCCGCTACAAAAATTGTGTGTCGTTTGTAATGCGTTGCGCGCCGTAACGCACCCTGGCACTCTAAGAGTCTCACGGCCGCAATCAGAGACATTTAATGCTTACTTAAAGAGCTACTTAGTAGAGCTTTTGACATAAAGCCCATAATATATTTTCTGTTAAAATCTCTATTGAGTGATGATACCTTAGCGTGCCTTAGGTAAGTATTCGTGTGACAAGAAAGATGATCAGACCTGCGCCTGATCTCTCGCCAGTCGTGTCAGTTATCCGTCACTGCCACTGGTGTTTTGTGAAACAGATTACTTCGATTTTAGTACTCATTCCATGTTTTATTCTTCTTCATAAATAAGAGTCACACCGTACATTTTTCTTCTTCTCTAGCTTATGACTTGTACTAAGTTGAACTTTTTAAAATCTCCTTCTACTAGTAATTAATGCTTTAATACATTCTTTTCTATCACTTGTGTATAATATACAAACAATTAATAAAATAATAAGTTCGAATATATTAAAGTAAAAACTTCTTTAGCATTGTTGCGATTTTGTGGTATGAAAAAGGGACACTGAAATTGGACAATCATAGACACAGAATAAGCAGATAAAATGCATTATATTATTTAAGGTTTCACTTGCGACATGTCACATAACGATGCGTTATGTCAAATCCCATACATTTTGTTTTCAAACTTCGCCGTCGAAATTATCGAATGCATCTTGACTAGAGGCCCTGGCCTCTAAACCTGTCACGTCAACAATTACTTATCATGTTCCCACAATTATCCTTCCGTATTTACAATGTAATTCGTAATCGAACGACTTCATCTTTACTTAGTAATTAGTATACAATCCTTACATACATTGCACCTGTGCGATGCCGGGGCAGGTCACCAGTGACGATAATTTTAACAAAAATACGAATAAATTATTTTGATACATCGACCGAAACCCCCCTTGGATCAATATTTATGTAACTAGGTAAATCATATTGTCAACAAATTAATTTGTCATTTTATTAGCAACTAAACATCTAGGTAAATAAAATTATCCACATCTTTTATATGTCAAGGTACCCCTTTTACCATGTGGGTTTAACCCTTCCGGCAAATAAATTGAAACCGGGAGGGTTTTTATCTTTTTTACCACTTTCTATTTTAACAAAATTATAAAAATTAGCAAATTTTATTATAATATTATTAATGCACATAAAGGTTAATTTAACATTTCACAATATTTTCGTATAATATGAATAAGTAACGGTATTCAGAACTCGTAACTTTAGAAAATGTTACATCAGAAAATCGCTATGTCATGATGATGGTATAGGAGAAAATATTATAACTATTTGAAAATTTTTAGGATTTATCATCCACAATTTAAAAATTATGCTAAATCTGACGGTTCGACTCAATTTAAAAAGCTAGCTGGTCCCATATATTACCGAATATAGTGACTGTCAAACTAGATATTGGGTTTGTTAACTTACGGCCCGTTTCAATAACCTATCTATCTATAACTATTTGTTAAAAACGTCGTCACTTAATATTTTGCCGCTTTTTCGCGAACAAATAGTTATAGATAGATAGGTTTATATTGAAACGGGCCGTTAGTGTAACTAGTCTTGAGAGCTTGTACGCTCGATGAAAATTAGAGTTCTTGAACCATTTTTTCTCAGTCATGACTCATGATTTCAATACTCCCTTCGGCGGTCGCGGTCGGCGCGATACCAAAGAATGTAATATATTACTAACGTAGCGATACCCCCTTGTTGCCTACAGAATCAGTATGGGATGTGAAGCGCACTGGCGTTATATAGAGGCCTAAGGCTCAAGTGACATTCTCCTCGCGTATACAAAATAGAGTTTCCATTTTGAGAGCAAATTTATATAACAAAATATGTGTACTGTACTGTGTAAGAAACTGCTAAACGTTCACTACGAAGGACTGACCAGTAATCTGGTCATCTTTCTTCTTTTTTTTTTTGTAAAATTTTGTAGTGACTTAACTCTAATAACATGATGACGTCATAGGTCACGAGAACTGCACCTTCCACCATGACCTGGAGCTGGACCACAGGCCGCCGACCCGCGAGGCACTGCTACCAGACATGGCCAGCTCCTATAGACTGCTGCTCACAGGTGAGAATTTTATGGTCTATGACCGACAAACTAGACGAAGTGTGTAGTCGACCTTAAAAGCGTTGTAATTTATCTAGAGTCTAAAAACTTAGGCCTTTTCATCCGTTAATGGACGATTCATACAGTACCTATTCTCCGAGCGAAGTAACCACTCTTGAAATACTATAGTGCCTGGGACAGTCGGTTTTTAAATATCGTATGGTTGCCCAAGCACATACGGCATTGTCACACCATAGTCAGCCTAGTCCAGAGGAATGACTGGTCTGGGGCCAACCGTGTGCGGGTTTCCTCACGATGTTTTCCTTCACCGTTAGAGCGTCCGTATTCCGTAATCCGTATGTACTTGAGATCTGAAAAAGTCTTATTGGTACACGCCACAAACTGGGATTCGAACCTGCACTCTCTCGAATGCAAACCAAACGGTCTAGCCACTAGGCCACGGAGTTCTTCTTCTAGAGTCAAGACGACTAAATATTTTGTAATAATTTAATAAATGATTACAGGATAGTTGTCAGGAAATATTAATCATTTTATTTTTCGGTTAATAAATTTTTAGTTACACATACTCGTACTATCATATTACTTATGTAATATTCAAGCCTAATATTGGGTATAATATATCATTCGAATAACAAATACACACTCTGTATAGACATATAAATAAAATGGACCAAGTATAGAGGCCTGAGGAACCCAAATTTGACCCTGATGCTATAGCGTTTTCAATACCTACACGTTGTATTCTATTGGATGAGTAAGACTTTAAGATATCTAAAGCTGTTCTACGTATTAAATAAGAACCAAACTTAAGTAGTGTTTGATGGTTAACGCAATCAAGGGCTTTAGAAATATCACAGAATTTAAAGAGATCCCAGAATCAAAACATAATAATCCAAAATCAACCTTAAAATATATTTAATGCTATTTCAGGTCTGGGAGAGGATCCAGAGAGACAAGGTCTCTTGAAGACACCAGAGAGAGCTGCCAAAGCGATGCTTTTCTTCACAAAGGGCTATGACCAGAGCTTAGAAGGTAAGGCGGGATTTACTTTACGCTTTAGCAGGAATAGGCCGGCTCGACCAGATAAATACCACGACCTCACAAAAAACTGGCGTGAAATAACGCTTGCATTGTGTTTCGCCGAGTGAGTGAAATTACCGGAGGTCCAGGGGGGGGGGGGATTGGGGATTAGAAGGACCAGGAACGCAACACCAGAGGAACTACAAGTACAACTCCTCGGGTGACATTTTGATTCGTATATATATTTATTATTTAGGTAGTAACTAGTACCTTAATAGTAAATATATACGGATAGATAAAATGAAATCAAATTCGTTACACCATTATTAAATCGAGAACAACTGAAATTCAACAAAAGAGATTTGGGACACTGATATCTTATAGGCTGGAGAAGTGGAGGATAGATACGAAACTTAAATGCAAAAATGCAAAAGCATGCAAATACACCTCACTCCCTTCCCACACTTCTTATGAGTGCACTCACACATTTGCTTGCATGTTTTATGTATATTTTCGCGTGAAATTTTATGCTATGTATTTCCGCAAGGTAATGCCTGATTCTATTATATCTGATATTGAAATATATATTAATATGAATTAAATTTTAATGTTAATTTCGCACGTACAATAATATAAATTTTATCGTACGTGACCGAAAAAAATTGCTTTGTAAAAATAACCAGCAAATGCGCTAGCATTTCGTTAGAGATAGAAGATTTGAAAGGATTACAGTCTGTATCTAATGCATTATATCTTTGTCTGAGCGCCATCATGTAAAATTCATGAGACTTATATTGAAATAGTGTTTTGAAAGCAAAAATATAGCATTTCACCCACTTTACAATAGGATAACGTCTATAATAATTTTAAAGCCATTATTTACCATAATCATCTCAATTTAGGACTACATGGAGATTTCCGAAAATATGCGTACTCAATACTCTTGTGTTCTTTTCTGATAGGTTGGCAAATCTCTTGTAACTGCTTGTAATCCGATGTCCATGAACGATGGTGATTCGCTTTTTTATCAGGCGATTCAATGTTTCTTAATCCAATATCAAGTCTGATGAAGATCAAGTTAAAGTCAAGGCTCTTGCACTTTTAGTCCTTTCCCAAAAAAGTAGTTATTCTTTACAGCTTATTTTTTTCTATTCCAGAGGTACTAAACAACGCCATCTTTGACGAAGACACAGACGAGATGGTAGTGGTGAAGGACATCGAGATGTTCTCCATGTGCGAGCATCACCTGGTGCCATTCTACGGCAAGGTGTCTATTGGATACCTGCCGCAAGGCAAGATACTGGGGCTAAGCAAGTTGGCCAGGTAATTGAAGATTTTAGCCATTTATAAAAAAAATAATTCTCTCCCACGCTGATTTCGGTGACGGTGGCCGGTTTCATTGAAACAGGCCAGTTACGCACGAGTAATTTTATAGTGCCCAGGTGTGTGTGCAGTACACAAAAGCACTCTATCTTCATTTACTCTCGTAACCCAGTGGGACGGATAACCGACACGACTGACGAGAGATCAGGTGCAGGTCCGACTTTTTACATGCCCATCCGACGCATGGATCATCTCTCTTGTCAGACAATCAGGTGATCAGTCTGCATTGTCCTAACCAAACTTGGAAACAACATTTTTTGTTGAACCCACCACCTCCAGTCAAGAACCAATGCTTGAACCTCAAGACCACGGAGGCCATTTACAGAATTACTTATGGGCATTGTCCAAGACCAATTCCTACCACTGCAGCGTGCGACTCCTATAACTCGGTATTTAAGAGGATGTTATAATGGGCCTCAGCAATGATTTAATCATAATTAAAAATGGGCTTTGACCTCATTTGACATATTAAATCTTCATGTTACAAAATCTTAATTTCAGAGAATATTTTGTCACTGATTATCAAGGAATTTGTAAGTATTATAGTTGTATATAATACTTACAAATTCCTTGCTGATTATATACTGTAGAAAGCATGTCAAGATGACAAAAATCAAACCTTGACTACTCTAAACAAGCCCAAAAGTACCTTTTTACCTCGACATATCTAGCCTCGTCTATAATAATATTACTCGATGTTGCCCCTAACGTCGTAAGTTAATTTCGCAGAAACCGTACATTTTTATGCGACATAAAGTAGCTTACGTCCTTCCCCGTGGTCTGCTTACATCTGTGCTAAATTTCATCAAATCGGTCCAGTAGTTTTGGAGCCTATTCAATGCAAACAAACAAACAAACTTTTCCTCTTTATTATATTAGTATAGACTAATATAATAAATAGGAATAGCTAAAATATCTATGAGACTGAATGATTTGCAATAGTTAAAAAACTTAAGTCTTGTACATCTTGGATTTCCTAATAACATTACATTGGCAAGCGGTTAACTGTTGTCCTATCCTATAATAATTTATCTTTGTTCCCAATGAATCTGGCCGTTTTTATTCTTGATCTACAAATCTAAATGCTTCCAAAAATCGTATCTCATCTCTGGTCAGGATTTTTTGTAAATTTTGTAAAACCCGTTAGATTGTAATATTCCTAGAGATATTATAACATATCGACAGATTGTCAAATAAAAATTTCTCGTTACAACTATACGCATTATTTTTCGTTATAATTATTATTAAGAAAAAGCAAACAAATATGGCGGCGCCGTTAAACCGCTAACCCGCCGTTAACACTTGCTGTTTAACCAATCGGCACGGTAAATATTACAATGTAACGAAAAATAATGTGTAAAATTGTAAAGATAAGTTTTTATTTGACAATCTGTCGAATATTACAATATCTCTAGAGATAGGAATATTACAATCTAACGGTTTTTACAATTTTACGGTGACATATGCACTTATATACATTCTGATTTTTTTAAAAATAATTTTCCAGAATCGTCGAGATCTACTCCCGAAGGCTTCAAGTGCAGGAGCGTTTGACCAAACAGATCGCGGTGGCGGTCACTCAGGCGGTCAGACCGGCTGGTGTGGCTGTTGTTATTGAGGGAGTGTAAGTAAAATTGATGGATAACTGATAGATAGATTAACACGAACAGACAGGATGACTAGTAGATAGAATATAGACACATAATCATAGAGACAAAAAAATATACATCAAATAACGACATAATAAAACCGAGCTGTTAGATACGCGGGCATAATATGTACTAATAGAAAGACATGCAGACAGACAGGCATTGGCAGGCAGATAGATGGATTAAAGTAGAGAAACAAAAAGACAGACAACTCAATATTATTTTTTCTGATGTAAGTACGTACAAATAACGAGGATACGTAATCTCGAATCAACGAGAACTCACAAAATAGCCATAAAATAAATAGAAAATTAATACATCGAGTCTTCATTAAGTACTTAGGCCTTTTCATCCGTTATTGGATGATTTATACAGTATTCTCCGAGCGAAGTAACCACTCTTGAAATACTGTAGTGCCTGTGACAGTCGGTTTTTAAATGTCGTATGGTTTCCCAAGCACATACGGGATCTCACAACATAGTCAGCCTAGTCCAGAGGAATGAACTGGTCAATACGTCTGGGGCCAAACATATGCGGGTTTCCTCACGATGTTTTCCTTCACCGTTAGAGCGTCCGTATAATTACGTACTTGAGATATGAAAAAGTTATTTGGTACACGCCACAACCTGGGACTCGAACCTACACTCTCTCGAAGATCTAAACATCCACCTACCTACTTTCCGTTTATCATAGTTCTATACTTAATGTGAGCTCCGTGGCCTAGTAAACGGAAAGTAGGTAGGTGGATGTTTAGATCTTTATGACAAATTATTCAGTTTTTTGAAACCCCCATCTATACTTCCATCCAACCAAAATACTTCCAAGACATTTTGACAATTTCTAAAGTTCCTTCCATCCACAGGCACATGTGCATGGTGATGCGCGGCGTCCAGAAGATCAACAGTAAGACAGTCACATCCACGATGCTGGGCGTCTTCCGTGACGACCCCAAGACCAGGGAGGAGTTCCTCAACCTCGTCCACTCAAAGTGAGGCGCCATTTTGTAGTCAGTTTTATAGGTCACTTTTGAAGGCTCCTTTTGGAAGTGTGTTTTTGATAGATCACTTTTGACGGGTCACTTTTGATTTTTGGAGTGGCATGTTTTGTGGGTTTTTAACGGAATCATTTTGAAGGGTTTCTTTTGAAGTGGTTATTTGATGATTCATTTTTGAAGGGTTTCTTATTAAGTAGTTTTAATGAATTACTTTTGAAGTGATTCATAAAATGTGGGCCCATTCAAAATTTTTGCAGGACGTCCTGTAATTTTCATTCACTAAGGCCCACTTGCGCCAATCCGGGTTAAAGTTAACCCTGGGTTAAAAATCATGTTGTATCTCTCGTTCTTCATATATGTGAAAGAGAAAGCATGATATTTTAACCCAAGGTTAACTTTAACCCGGATTGGCGCAAGTGGGCCTAAGACACAAATCCATTTTTAGAACTCTTATAACTTATATTCGAATGATTGTGTTATTTAAAAAAAATGTAGCGCTCGATACGGTACGTTATTTTTTTATAAATATAACTTTTTTATACTTAACGAAAAAAAATTAAACAGACTTTAAATTTGAAGTGACCTTTGAAATTATTTTAAAATTGACTATCAGAATTGAAGGGGCCTATGAAATTTACTGTCAGAACTAAAGTGACCTATAAAATAGACAGCTGTACATAAGAAAAGGTTTTATTTATACAGCCTTGTGACAAATTAGTTTTAGTTTTTTAGTTTTAATTAGTTAAGTAAATGCAAATTTTTGATTATTTTTTGATGAATTTAAAAGTTTTGAGATTTTTTGTTTGTTAATTTTTTGATGTATGATTTTATTAAATTTTAAACTGACTTTCAAAAATGTATATTATTTTGTTATAAGCACTAAAATTTAAGTTATTACTGCCTTATATTATTTTTGTTTGGGAAAATTGATAGATATTATTGCCCAATCATCAATTTTTTCAAAATTTCGTGGACCAAATGTAAAAATCTCGAGCTGTTATGGCTGACGCTCGACATTTTTGCTGACTTTTTTCCTCTCAGAAACCTTTGAAAAACGTTGCCTTAATGTAAATGAATTTTATATATTGTACATTATTTTAATAAAGTTTTTTTTTAAGTTACGCATTGTTTTTTCTTTTCACTTGCCTACTTTGCATTTGCACTAATTTAATTAAATACACACCCATACCGCCCGTTAAATTAATGAAATAAGTATTTTGGAAAATATTTAATGCATTATGGATCTCGACCGTAGATTAAATAGTTAATTAATCTTAACATTACATAAATATTACCTAAAATAATAATTATTTGCTAAAAAACTATAATAATGAGTTAAAAAAAGTGGTAAGTTTATTTTTGTCTAAAGTTGGTTTTGGGCTAAAATTAGGTACGTAGAATAGAAATATCTAACAAAAAGGTTATTTTAATAAAGCTTGGCGCCAAAGCACAGTGTAAGCTAATGCTTTAAATGGTTTTCCAAGCTTCTGTTTATTTAATATCTAATTATAAACTTTAAGCCGGTTCAACTCCCTAACAAATCCCCATATAACTACGCCCTTACTAAATCTCAGTGCAAACAATACTGTTGTTCGAATACTAGCTGTGTTCAAAGAACCAACTGGCAGCATCTCTTTAAGAAATAAACTAAGCCACGAGAGATTTTTTTGTTGTAGCGATAGAAAAAACAGTACTGTTAATTAAACGCTGCGCATATTCAATATGACTGAAAATCGAACTCACCAGTGTAGAGTTTTGTTTTCTATTATTCCATTGTTGCAGAGTTCTATTTAGTACTGATTTTCCTATCGCCACCACAAGAAAGCTCTCGTGGGAACGAGGGCTAAGCCTCTGAGAGAGTCCTCTATTTCAGGGACAACAAGAACGATCTTCACAGCATCATAGCGACAGGACCGAGGTACTGCAAGTCCCATCTGTGAGGACTGAGGAGTTAGTGCTACTGTGTGAGAGGATAGCTTAATTGTGCGATACAGATGATCAGTATAAATAACGTAACCAAGAGCATGTCACGACATGTCAGGTAGTCTTCCAAGTTCCATGCCGCGGCGTGTGGACCGGAATTCGCCCGGATTTCATTCGAGACCGGATCATGTCAATAAACAGTCAATGATAACCATTGCCAATCATCTACTGACAGCCCCGAATCTATGTGGGGGCAACTGGGGGCACTTGCCCAGGGCTGCAGTTTCACGGGGGCGCCAAATTGGCCAAATCATTGAGACAAGAATTCGATATATCGAACAAATTATATCAAATATGAATCCACTTTTCCTACGATCTTATAGGTTTTCATCAATTAAACGAATATAATATAGGTATTATGTTTGAAAAAGGAACTTTTCTATTTCCATACCCCCAGTTAGTTTTTGAACACATACTAAGTAGTGTTGCCCAAATCAGTCTTGGTCTTGGTCTTGCAGCAAGAGTCTCGCAAGAGTCTCGCAAGTCTCGCAATTACCTATTAGCCTATTGCTATTTATTAAACGTTATTTTAGATCTCAGAACAACGTTATAGAGTAGGTATTACGTTACGTTGTTATATTAAGTTGTTGTAATATCTAAAATAACGTTTAATAAATAGCAATAAGCTAATAGGTAATTGCGAGACTTGCGAGACTCTTGCGAGGCTCTTGCTGCAAGACCAAGACCAAGACTGATTTGGGCAACACTAATACTAAGTGATTTTTATGCGCATCATAACAGATCAAGTAAATTTCTTTTTGAAGGCGTGCGTAGTGTGTGCATGTAAAGTGCACAAATTATAAACAATTCCCATAACCCGCGATCCGTGAGCGTAGCCAGATAACCTGATTCGCTGGTCGCAGCTAGACTTACCACTTACCAGGGGTTGTAATCGAAAAGCAGGTTGAAAGTGTTAAAAAAACTTGATTTCTGTTAAAAAGTCCGATCTATACAATGAATGATCATTTCATACAACAAATATTAGATTAAAGTGACAAAAGTGGATAATTTAATAGCTAACAGTAGGCCTTTGCCCAGCAGTGGGACAGCATTGGCTATTAAAAAAAAGTATTCTGTTTTTTTTGGAATTGATAAGTACTAAATTTAGAGACTTTACGAGTATGTAGCGAGGAATATATCTATTTTTTGTAGAAATTTCACTAGTGACTATTTATTGACATGATTAAAAATCCGGTCTCGAATGAAATCTGGATGAATCCGGTCTCTATCCTTAAAATCTGGTCCGGACTGGCTTTATCCGATCAGATGGTAACCCTAGCAGCGGCGGTCGCATAGATGGGAAGGTTAACTTACTTCAAAAGTTATTGTCAGATTTCTGTACATTCTGGACAGTAGATTTAGGATGAAGTGCAGACATGAGAGTCACTGATTCTGAATGAAAAAAAAAAATCGAATCAAAATAAATAAATATTATGACCAAACAGAGACTACAGTCCTACAAGGATCTTTTGGCACTTGGATGACATTGACATGGGGGCGTGAGTGTCGCGTTTATGCTACTAAAAAGCTTTGAGTATCCAATCATAAAGCTAAAAAGTAATATTTTGCAAGATGGCGGCATTAGTTCTGATTTTGGCCACGTGCCAAAAGATCCTTGTCGGGCTGTACCTAAGTTACTTTTACAAAAAATGTTATTCGTTTTCAGGTAGCTTATTTAAAAATAAAAAATAGAAAAATATAGTAGATACTTATCATTTCATGTATTACATAGTATAAAATATTTTATAATTACCTATTACGAGAGTTATCTCGTAGAGTCTGGCAAACTAAAGTAGAATCTTTATTTTATTTAGGTTATTTGCAAACTTTCAACCAAACTTTGACAAAAATTCAGTGTTTTATGGTTTATTTGCTTGAGAACTAGTAAAAACAAACATTTCTCATTTTATTGATCATACAGTAAGTACTAATTAACTACCATGTAACACAATATAATATCGGGTTACCTATTTAAATTAAATTAAATTTCATTTATTTTATTTATTTCGGGCGGCATAAATACCTTACAGACTAACCATACAGGGGCGGATCTTGAATCTGTGGGGCCCTGGGCTGAAACTACTTAGGGGCCTATCTAAGTACTCAACTAATAGCCATGTCAAAAAACTGTTTCATGTTACCCTTGTAACCTCGGGGCCCTGGGCTGCAGCCCAAACAGCCCTTACTTAAAAAACTACACTTACACCCGGTTTCTGAAAGGCTTATCAAATAGTTGATCAACTAACGCGTATGTTAAGTTAACAAGGTTGTTAAATCTATCTGCGTTTCTGAAACGCAAATTAATGAAAAATTTATTAATCATTGATCATATTGACATGACACGAAGTTTGATTTTTAACATAATCACACGTGTGTGGCGTCCAATTTTACGTTCAATATTTCGTTGAAAAGAGTGAAATTAATGTAAATTTCTGGCAGAATGGTATAAAATCTTTGCAACCGCGATTGTCATTAAGTAAAAGAAGGATGTAAATTTCCTGTCAAGTATATAGAGTGAGATATTCGTTCCTTTTTCGTTAGTCCGCCAATTTCGAACTTTTTCTTGACAAATATTACAAGGAAGTAGTAAGAGAGAGAAACATCAGGTAAAATGTTGCTAATGAAAATGTAAGCAAACAAAGTTTTATGAATTACTTATTTACAATACACATTATTCTTCAATTAGATTAATCATACCAGGCATAGAGCATTAAAGAAATCTAGTTGAAGCGTTTATAATATAATAATAATAACTCCCCACATCGATCTCGGTTACGGTGGCCGGTTTCATTGAAACCAGTTACGCAGGAGTAATTTTATAGTGCCCAATGTGCGCAGTACACAAGAGCACTCTCTCTCCTCCTTTACTCTCATAACACAGTGGGACGGATAACTGACATGACTGATGAGAGATGAGGCGCAGATACGACTTTTTACATGCCCATCCGACGCATGGATCATCTTGTCGGACAATCAGGAGATTAGCCTGCATTGTCCTAACCAAACTTGGAAACATTTTTTGTTGTTCCAACGCGGGAATCGAACCCGCGACCTCCGAGTCGAGAGCCAATGCTCTAACCACTAGACCACGGAGGCTGTTATATATATACTATACCTATATATTTATCCCTCACCAGTCGTGTCAGTCCGTCCCACTGGATTATGAGAGTAAAGGAAGAGAGAGTGCTCTTGAGTACCTACTGCGCACACACTTGGGCACTATAAAAATTACTCCTGCGTAACTGGCCTGGTTTCAATGAAAACAGACACCGTCACCGAAATCGGTGTGGGGAGTTATTAAATATATTTATAATATATACCTACATACCTAATGTAGGTAATTGCGCCAAATTAACTTAGTAAAAACACTTTAAATACCTTCTGTAAACAATATCAGTGGAAAAATGGGAAAAACTCATAGAAAAACTAATATTTTTAAAAGTTAATTCACCGAAATACATTGATCAGTTGACAATAGATTTGACATAAGATAAATCTATGATTACGCCTTAAATAGCTTTCCAGAAACCGAAAACAGCGTTTGACATGTGGTTTGGCATTAGTTTTGTTAACTAAAACGGTGATCAAATCAAACGACTGATCAAGCTTTTTGCAACTCAATTTACACTTGACAAGAGATTTGACCGCTGATTAGTTAATTTTTGCGTCGATCAGCCTTTCAGAAACCGGGTGGACTATTATTGAAATTTGCCGCTATTTTTAAACGACTTCCAAAAGGAGGAGGTTTTTCAGGTTTAACTTTCGTTTGCCAGACTCTAAGTAATAATTATAAACGAAATATTTTTAAAAGACAAATAAAATATTATACAAAACAGATATTTTTATTTCACCACAGTTATTTTTAACCGTCGTCCAAAAAAAGGAGGTGGTTATACATTCGGCTGTATAAACATGTACCTACCAGCAAATTTGAACGTGATTTCTATGAAATATTGTAGGTTATTGTTTGTGTTGGTACCGATTTCAAAATTAAGAAGATTGAGTAGAGAAATAGTTAACATTTAAGCTGAATTTAAAAGGCGACTTATTTAGAAATTTTATTTCATACTTTTTTGTGTTTTTACTTTGGAAGTCGGTATTTTTTGTTTTGCAGGTTTAATTTTCGTTTGCCACACTGTAATTATTTATTAAATTAACAAAATAAGTCGTCTGGTGCTATAAAGAGTTACCCTTAATATATATCAGTCTAAAAAATACAAATTTATCAGTCTCGTATTAATCACTAAATAATAAAAACAACAAATTTTGTAGATAAGTACTTATTTTCTACAGTCATAAACATTTTGAATTTCGACAATCATAAAAATACTGGAGCAGGTTCTGTTTTATCTGTTTAAGAAACAGTATAAATATGATACTTGCTCATCTCTTTAACGGTGTAAAAACCTCTCTTATTTGTCAGTACTGGGGCATCTTTTTTTAGAGGCCTTTGCATCCGTTAATGGATGATTTATACAGTATTCTCCGAGCGAAGTAACCACTCTTGAAATACTGTAGTGCCTGGTACAGTTGGTTTTTAAATGTCATATGGTTGCATAAGCACATACGGCATTCTCACAATATAGTCAGCCTAGTCCAGAGGAACGAACTAGTCAATACGTCTGGGGCCAACTATGTGCGGGTTTCCTTATGATGTTTT
The DNA here is from genome assembly GCA_905404095.1 of Glaucopsyche alexis. NCBI lineage: Eukaryota > Metazoa > Arthropoda > Insecta > Lepidoptera > Lycaenidae > Glaucopsyche > Glaucopsyche alexis. The sequence goes on along the minus strand of FR990063.1, from coordinate 3,064,514 downwards.
CCTTCACCGTTAGAGCGTCCGTATAATGTACTTGAGATCTAAAAAAGTCTCATTGGTACACGCCACAAGCTGGGATTCGTACCTGCACTCTCTCGAGTGCGAACCAAACGGTCTACTCACTAGGCTACGGAACTCTGGGGCATCTATAACTTCAATAATATCATTCTCATTGTACCAGATCTTATCTTGCTTCTCTGGCCATTTATATTTATTCCCAGTGGAAAATGTCATAGTGCTTATTTCGTAGGACAATTATTTATCAACTATTTCAACAACACCAGGAAAATATTCACCTTCATACTTAACTATGACATAACTTCCCTTGGCTATATTTCTTTTTGATGACGTTAACCTACTCAGTGGCACATGTTCTGATTCAGAATCGGTAGAGTTAATTGAGCGCCTAGTAACAGCTTTCTTTTTATTTCTAGATTTTGTCGGTATTTCTTCAGATTCTTCTATTTCATAATTACTATCGTCACTCTCACAATATTGCACTCCAGTATCCGTTTCATCTGTAGATGTGTCATCTGATTTCTTAGTATTCAACTTCTTGCCGTTCATCAACCATTTTCTTTTCTTTTCTTCAATAAGTTTCTCTTTCATTATTTTTCTTTCTTTCCTTTCCATTGGACCTTTTATTTTTTTCTTCTAGTATACGCTTTCTTTCAGCTCCTTTTTTTCATGGTACTCTCTCCATTGATCACCAGTCATTGCAAAAGGTATATTTTCTCTAAGTTTTCGTTTTTTTTTTCCTTTAGACATATTGTCATCGTCCGGCCAGTGCAAATTCCTTTTGAAAGGAGATGGCACAATGCATATTCCAATTTTAATAGGAGGTTCACTTTTTGCTTATGTGAAAATATTGTCATTCCGAGGTTGTTTTAACATATTCGTATCATGACTCTTATCTTTTTTAGGTGTTTTGTGTGTCATAAAGTTCGGTATATTCAAATCTGTAGGTTCTACGAATGGGATTTTACTATTTTGGTTTGAATGTATACCTACTTACACCATGGCTGGTTCCAGGCTCGTTTTGCAGTAGTTGAGGTAATGAATATTGTCTATTTGATCTTTTCAACTTGATATTTCGGCCGCATTGAGGTCTTTTATGGCAGAATTTGCAAATCCAGCGTCTAGAATTTCAATAGTATTTCCGAGAGGTCTATCACCATCTTTAATTGTACAACCAACATAGCTTTTTACGCTTGCCCAAATTATTGCCACACATCCATCCGCTTTGGGACCTTCCGACACCAAAATTTTCTGGGATTTTATTCGCAACTGCCGCCGGAATACGATCGTAACTATATACGACCATGGGTAGAGCTAACTGACCTGCTGCGTTTCCAGTTACAAGGACAGTGAGGTTATCTTTTTCATCTCCTGAAGAGCTGTAAATATGCTTTTCGCCTTTTTGCAAGTACTTTAAGTTATTCTAGGCACTCCAAATCTTTTTCAAAAATTTAAATTGATTGCATTACTCATTTGTTCGGGAGTGTAATTTTTTAGGCGCCATTCTTGAAACAAAAAATATCATTGTTCATTAAAAAAAATCCAGTCATGGACACTTAATTATTTTATTAAACAACATAACCTATCATGCCACAAAATCGTGTATCATTTCGCACATTTAACCAATATAACATAAAATAATATCAAATTTCACTGAGATTAATACAAAAATACTTAAAAACAAATTTGTGTACTCACTTCCTTACTATTTCCTTAGTAAAAACGAATTTTTCAACAACGAGTCGGAGCGACAAAACACAATATTACGCCATATTTAGACCTAATGGCCGAATAGAATGAAGTGTCATATTTTGACAGCATTATGAATTATACTTTTATTTTAAGTGTTGCCAGATTGCATAGCGAAGTTTTTGATCTTATTTTTTCAATTTATGTTTTTTTTTTTGTCCATTACTGGATGCTCGTCCAAGACTGGTGCCATTGTTAGTTCTTTTTTAAGACAGATTTAAAAAAATCTAATTAATTTAAAAAAAGATACTCCGCAATCCTAACTTAACTTACAATTTATTTATTTTATTCCTTAGGTACCTATATTCAAACCTTGATTATTTTGCTAACAAAAAGATGAAGTTCCAAAAAAATAACGCGTCAGTACTCAGTTCACATTGTATTTATTTGTACCTTTTGGGACGGTGGGGCAAGGCGCATGGACTCCGGGTGCACTCGTTCATACAAGGACATAATTGAACCGAAACATAGGATAGACAACTAGCATTGCCCGCAGCTTCACCTGCGTGAAAATAGATTTCAAACCTAAATCCTTCCTTAGTGAATCATTAATGCCAGTGGCGTAGCTATCTTAGGGCTAGGTGGTGCAGTGCACAAGTGCCCCGGAGCTCAAGGGGCCCTCTAGCCTCCAGCTTTGAAAAGAGAGGAGCATATAAGGAAAAAGGAAAAAAAGTCTTGTGAGCAGGCTCGAGACTCGAGGCACGATTTTTTTTTCTTTTTTTTTTTTATGTTGTTAAATGAACACCAACAATTACAAGACTTCTGATTTAAGATTTTCAACACATGCGCTAAGCGTCCTCGATGGGCATGTGCTGTTTGTTATCGTTATTTCAGTTATTTGGTATTTGATAGTTGGGATGAGTACGCTCGTAGCACATTGGATCAGCGAAAAGCTCACGTGCGCTTGACGGTCGTGAGATCAATTCGACAATTCCATACTCCCATATTAACTTTTTCGTCAAGTTTTCATTCCGTCTTTCTCATTTATGATATTCATTGCGATGTTTTCAACTTTCTGGGGTATGAATGCACTATAGTCTATAATAGTTGACGCTAGGTCGACTAGGTGTATCACTGACCGTTGCAATTCGTTTTCCCACCACCAGCCTTATTTCATCTTTCATCAAGTATCGCTACTAATGTAAATGCTACTATTTCTATTCCGCACATTCATCCATCTGGCACCATATTCTGCTAGAACTCATTTTCGCTAAAAAAAATTCCGATGACAAAACATGTATGATACAGGATACAGGTTGCAGCACAACGGTATTCGTATAATCTATAATAATTCTCAAACTTGATCGACAACAAAAAATAAACAACGTTTTGGCTAAACTTTAGAATAATATCCCACATTTGTACTATTAATTGGTTTGTGGTAATTTTACCGCTTAAAGTTCTTTTATTGTCACAGTAATTTCGCAAGTTTTCAAAATTATAAGATCCGTAGTTTTCGAGATAAAAATATAATAATATTTCGAAAATTGTATAGGAATTTGGCTATGTTAACGTTTTTGTGACATTTACGTTTCGTTTTCTAAGCTTTATGTCAAAAAACTTTGCAGAGCTCTATTGTACGTAAAAGTTGTAACACGGCCTTACAAAAACCTGGCGCGAAATAACGTTGTCACAACTCGGGGAGAGTGGTGACAACGTTATTTCGCGCCAGGTTATAACTATGGAATTCTAAAAACATTTTTACGGTTACATTAGAACATTTTTATTGCGTTCAAAACGTCTTTAAATATGAAAAAACACAAAGTAATAATTCTGTTTATTATTTATTTATAGATAAATTTAGATAAAGGATAGGTAAAGATGAAAAGTTTAAAGAAAAAAGTAAAAACTTTATTATTTAGTAACAAACTTTATTTTTGGCATCAACATACAAAATATGTAATATGTACACTTAACTCTAAAATCAACTCCCTTTGTTCAGTAGCGATATTAGTGAGGTAAATGCCCTGCATGTTCGGAATCGTAACGCTCTTTGGATTTTAACATTTTTTTATTACAACACTATCGAGAAATAGCGTCCAAGAACTCATGAATTAAAGCGCACAAGAGATTGTGAACTGGAAAAATAGTTTTTTCCCTTTATTGATCTCATCAGCCATCTGTATAATAAAATCATTCGTCATGTATGTGCGTCGTTGTTTATTTATTCCCATTTTCCTCTATTTAACACATAGAGATTCTACCCCTCATAGAGACGACGTATGGATTTAACCTACTAGGGATAAGTTTAACTCACTGTTTCCTATTCTTATTCCTATGACTAATTTTAAAGGTCAATATAAGTTCAAGCTATGCTGAAAGAGGGGATGAGAGGCATGAGGGCCCGATTCTTCCCTTATGCACCGGGCCCTTGTCCACCTAGCTACGCCACTGATTAATGCCTACGTCCTATGAGGAATGTGTGTAAAATTACAAATTTCTAGCCTTAAGGGGTTGGCTAGTGTATTGATACATCAGTCAATCACCTTTAACTTTGTATATGTCACCGTAAAATTGTAAAAACCGTTAGATTGTAATATTATAACTAACGAGATTGTAAAAGTGTGTCGAAAGATTCTTAACTGTATATTTATAATCTAACGAAAAGTAATGTATTAAATTATAGGCAGAATATTCGCGTCTGAAGTCTATCAACAGCTTACAATTTCACTAGTTATATTACAATCTAACGGTTTTTACAATTTTACGGTGACATATATACGTGGGTAACACTGAAAATGTTTAGAACTGGCCAGTTAGAAACATTCTAATGAAAACTTTTTTGAATTTCAATTTTAGAACTCTTTGGTAACTTAATGTTACTATATTGTATTCATTTGTCATTTGTTTTTGTGAATTGGCGGCAAATCTAAAACTCTTGTTACACGTGAAAATAGACCTAACGCGAGAAATTTTTCGCTCAATGATTTATTATGACGTTCGTTGCGGGCTTACTCAACAACAAAGCTATGATAGGCTGCGATAAGTATTTCTTAATGAAGCCCCATCTCGTGCCACTATTTACAATTAGTTTAACGAGTATAAGCGTGGACGTAGTAATTTCAATGATGATCCGCGTTAGGGACGTCCTTTAACAGCGACTACTGAAGATAACATTAGTGCTGTACGACAAGTATCTTATCCAAGTGAGTGATAGTTCAGAACACCTTTAGCATACCTTTAGACACAATTTGAATATTTTCACTGAATGACAATAATTGTGAGAACTTCTTATTTTTAATAAAGACACATTTTCAACACAAACCTCACAATCAAATAACATTTAAAAAAATCAACAAACGCACTACAATTATTATAGAAACTCAGTAATAAACTGTTAAATGTACACACTATCAAATGTTAAATAAAATAGTAAACAATGACTTAAAATGGCTTCCTTGAAACACAACATTTCTGCTATTGAAACAAATAAAACCTCACTAAACAAAAATGAATAATGCATACGTGATTTACTAGATTTAACGTCAATTATATAACATAATGTGCTTGCAAATAGGTGCTATTTATAAAATAATAGGCGTTTTTAAGTTATTATATTTTGTTTATTAATTTAATTACTATTAATAATTAATAGTAATTAAATTAATAAACAAAATAGTTGATGACTTTAATTATTAAAGTCATCTAAAACGCACGAACGTTTTATTAAAATATCTGTGAATGGCAAGTAAAGCACTGCATTTCCGCCTACAAGGAGCGCACGCCCCTGATTCCCAAAAACTAAAGATAAAATTCGAGGTATTCGCTTTACGAGCCCTGAGGATGCGGTGAAAGCGTACGAAAATGCCATAGAAGAGACCCCTAAGGAAGAATGGGCCCACTACTTTTCTCAGTGGTTCCATCGAATGCGACGATGTGTAGAGAGGATCGGAGATTACTTCGAAAAACAATGAAAGTATTGGCAACTTTCTACATTAAGCCGTTTTTCATTTTCTAAACATTTTCAATGTTACCTAGGTATATAGATAGACATATATCTTTTACTCTATGCTAGAGACAGAGTTTTAAATAAATATTTCAGTTCGTTAGTAACTTTGTTCACAGGTCCACTTCCTGAGGATGCTCCGTGTTCGGGGCGAAACGCGCGTCGAGTTGTGCAACCTGCATGGTGGTGTGGGGCTTTGCACAAACTTGCTGATATTGTTGCTTGTGTGGTGGCGGTGTTTGCACGATCTTGTTTCTGAGTGCACGCATAAGCAGGGGAAGAGGGAGGTGCTTTTCGCATGCTTATGCGTGGACTCACACATTTGCTGGCCGGTTTTGGGTATATTTGGCGGGATATTGCTAGATATTAATTAATATTAATTAAATTGTATGCTATGGATTTCCGCAAAGTAACTCCTGATTGTAATTAACTATTTATTTTATGTATTAGGCCTTGAACGTCATAGATTTTCTTTCTTATCAGTTATGCTACTTGACCTCTGCCATTGTTATACAGGGTGTAATTTTATCCGAATCATAAATTTTACCAAACATTAGGTTACAATAAATAATGTCATGTATTACACGTAATGTATTAGTGTACCTACTAGACATAAGACAATGTGACTACAGACTACATAGCTTAAAATTTTCGTAATTTTACATAGAAATATCATCAACAACATTTATTGACAACTCAACAAATTCATCTGTACCTATTAATATAATAAGTAGAAGGTTAGCAGTAGTTTCGGAGCCTGTTCGATGCAAACAAACAAACTTTTACTATATTATAGTAAGTTATTTCTATCGTCATCTCTCATCAGGCACTTACTTATGTATCTGTCACCGTAAAATTGTAAAAACCGTTAGGTTGTAGTAAAACTAGTGAAATTGTAAAATGTTGATAAACTTCGGACGCGAATATACTGCCTATAATTTGACATATTATTTTTCGTTAGATTATAAATATATAGTTTTTAATCTTTCGAGATATATTTTACAATCTCGTTAGTTATTTTACAATCTAACGGTTTTTACAATTTTACGGTGATTTACCTACATACAAGGTTTGGTAAAATCAGCTACAGATATTTTGGGTACCTATATGATCTACTGCTCATATAAAGACGTTTAGGCAAATTATTGTCACGCTCAAAGTAAAACCGAGGTACCCTAAACCGAAGAGCATGTATGAAGGGAATAATGAAAGTGGATGAAGCAAAACAAGTATGTAAGGATCGTAGCAAGTGGAAAGAAGTGGTCTCTGCCTACCCCTACGGGAAAGAGGCGTGATTATATGTATGTATGTATGTATGTCAAAGTAAAAAATCATCTCATTATGGGTGAATCTCCGCTCAACGCAAACTCACCCATGTTATAAAGGAAGATTTTTTTGACGAGAAATTTTTGGGTACAACAATTATTTTTCTGCTTATTTTTTTTTGGGTACAACAATTATTTTTCTGCTTAGGCAGCATACATAAGTAGTAGATCACATGCCCAAAATATCCGTAGTTGATTATACCGAACCTCATAATAATATGTATATTAAAGTTTGCCTGATTGACTGATGTATCAAAGCACAGACCAAACCCGTAGGGCGCGTGTCGACACACCGTTTTCTACCCGGCCCGGCGCCGACCCAGCGCCGTCTAGATTTGTAAATGAACATTTTATAACGTGCATGTTGCAGCATAAGCAATTATGCATTTCTATCGTATACGTGTGTTATGTATGTAGCATGTATGTGTGTATGTTGCAGGGGCGTAGCTACCGCCGTATCTGCCGTATCAATTATACGGGGCCCCCGGGTCACGGGGCCCCCCAACGTGCAAAAATTAATAAAAACTTCCCAAATTTCATCTTCATCTTCATTTCATCATTAACTATAAATAATTTAATAAATCAGTTTGCCGAAAAAAAGGCAAGGAGAGTGTATAATTATTTAAATTGTAAAAATTTTGGAAAAGCGACTTATAGCTAATAATTATGACGAATAAATATTTCTTTTAATTTTATGATTTCTTTATTTTATTTTGTGAGCAATCTTTACCCTTCCTAAGGGGCCCCAAATTTTTATACGGGGCCCCGAAAAGGCACGCTACGCCTCTGGTTGGTTGCCCCTCGTTAGTCTTAAGCAGTAGCGCAGTAAGTACAGTATATAATTAGTATCCCTAAGGGTATGTTGCCCTGCCAGCACCTATGTAAACGCACTCTTAATAATAGGTATGTGAACTCTAAACAAACCTTTAATTTATCTCCCAATAGGGCATACCTTTACAACGGTTTCAACCCGGTTCGTAGTCAGAGGCCAGCCTCGTTGCTCGTAGACTGCCATACAGGACTACGCGTCGGGCACACGCCGGGTACGGTTTCGAACCGGACCGGCGCATGCACACGCGCTTTTGGTACTTCATACATAACTGGCACCGTCTAACGGCGCCGGGCCGGGTAGAAACCGATGCGTCGACACGCGCCCTTAAGGCTAGAAATTAAAAATTTTGCACACGTATCTATATTAGTCTATATTATAATAACCTACTAATATTATAAATGCGAAAGTGTGTCTGTCTGTCTGCCTATTACCTCTTCACGCTATAACCGCCGAACCGATTTTTATGAAATTTGGTATAGATATAGGTACTTTGGGTCCCGGGAAAGGACATAGGATATTTTTTATCACGAAAAAGTAGTGTTCTCGTTAGATTATATATATCGATAGCAAAAGCTAGTTTCTCATATGACTAGACATCCGCTAAGGAATGATTTTTCAAAATTCAACCCCCAAAGGGGTAAAATAAGGAAATAGGGAATGAAAGTTTAAAAATGTCACGCGGGCGAAGCCGCGGCTATGAATGCTAGTAACTATTACTTACTAGACAAATTTTAAAAAACAAACAACTAAACATTAAATTTTCTCAACAGTAACACATAACTGATAGTGCTACGTACCTAACCGTTAATTGTTAGGTACTTAGAAATCTTCAAGAGTCGATGAGTTTCTTCACCACCCTGTACCCACTATCAACATTTTCTACCTCTTAAAAGGTCGTAGATGTTTTGTGTTTTGTCATTAGTGGTTCTGTCGTCGGTAAGTATAGCTTTCTTATGTAATTTCTTCACAAAAATATACATACAGTTATATTAATAAATAAAGAAAAAAAAACATTTTTTAATAGTTATCGTACTTATATTTAAAGTTTTTGAAAAGGGAACAAACCTTTGAAGAGTAAATGACATAAATTCAATTATTGTTACATTTGCATAACAAATTTTAATTCAAAATTAGTTATAAAATTAAAAATATATGGATCATCTTATTAGCACGAAATCACTATCAAAAAATTAGGTACTAGCGCGAGGTGTTGTATATTATTAATTATATGTATATGTTACAGCCAAAGTAATAAATCCGGATATTATATATACTATCCAGCCATTATTTATAATGTCTACTCAATTTAGACAAAGTGATAAATGACACAGAATTAATCACATTGACTGGCAATTTTATATATTATCTTCGAAGAATTGGATAAAGTAATAAAAAAGTAGGTACAGGTAAAGATTATAAAATTGTATTTCAATCTGCCTTTATATAATAATAATTATAATGTTTATTATAATTATTATAATAACATTGTCAATGATACAACTTTATTGTGATCTATATAAAGTAATTTAACTTTATGAAGTATTTTTTTTATAATAATTTTACCCTTTTTAGGGTTCCGTAATACTTAAGTAACCCTTATAGTTTCGCTCTGTCCGTCTGTCTGTCTGTCTGTCTGTCCGCGCCTCTAGCTCCTGTAATTATGAATATAAATTGATGAAATTTTGTGCAGTTATAGATTGTGTATAGATCACAGTTTCGGGATCATAAAAAAATAATAATTTTATATTTTAGGGGTGGCTCTCCATACATGTGAAGTGGGGATGAAAAATATTTTTTCACTCTACCTCATCGTGTGGGGTATCGTAGAATAGGTCTTTTAAAATAAAGGCAAGGTTTCATACGTTACTTTTTTATAAAGTTGACCATTTTCGAGTAATCGGCCTCCAAAGTAGTTTGTAAGTTGGTCCCCCCCCCCTAGCATTTTTAAACTATAGGAGATAGAAACTTGCAAATTTTCATGCTGATAGTTCATGCTAAAAACTCTTTAGGAAAATTATTGTGAACCAAATCGGACAGTACCTTTTGGAGTAATTAAAAAAAAGCATATTACGCATTTATAGTTACGAAACCCTCCTTACACATGTCCTGACATGCTCTTGGTAAGGTTTTAGTGATATATGTTAAATTATTAACTAACTTTTTAAATAAACAATCGAATATATAATTATTGATTACGCGCCAAGCTTCCATTAGTTATTGTATAGTTGTAGAAATAAGATGACGATGATGATTACTGTAAGTTACATAGTGGCATATTATGCTTGCAGTTCTTTGAATGCTGAAATTTTCAAACGCGTATATTTAAAGACTGAGGAATTCTGATCAAAGCTTATGTGATCATCAGGTCACCACTTTAGTGAAAACGGGACCAACCTCGGATTATAGCCTTAAAGGTATGCGCACATTATGCCGGGCCGCAGCGTGCCGGGGCGGAGCGCAAAAATCCGCTTAAATCGCTTTCATACAATTTGTATGAAGTATCGCACACTGTGTCAGGCCGCAGCGGCTCGCATTATTGCGAGGCGGATTTGCGTCCATGCGATACGGCCCGCCAAGCTTCGCTGCGCCCCATCAACAGTGTGTTATAGCAAGGATTTTGCAGATTTGTTTTATTATTTCAAGTAATTGAAAATATCGATCAGGAGTTATCTGAAAATATTCCCAAAACAAAAAGGGTATTCGCCAAATAATTTTCTCTTGGAACAAATTGGATGTACATTTTACATTTTCTTTTTTTTTAAGGAACTTATTGTCTATGCTGTTCATTATCTTCTTCTTCTAATAGCAGTAAAAAAGCGTCGGAGCTATCCATAATGTTATTTGCACACAAATTCTGGCAGTAGGTACACTGCGGCCCGGCATAATGTGCGCGTACCTTTAATAAACGAAACTTTTATAGTCGGCCGAACTTCACCTCTCTTCCCATTGTAAACTTCCGTTCTGTTATAAAGTTTGCGGAACCAGAAACGGAAACGAAAGTGAAAAGACATGCAGAACTTCCGCGGAAGCGGAAGCAGAAGCAGAGTTGAATCGTGTTTATTACTTTAGCTAACTTTGGCCCGCTATTATGAATAATATCCGGACAAAGTGATTAATTTATCACATTATCTAGACAATATAGTTATTATATATAATGACCAGTCATTATGTATAATAGCTATTTAATCACATTGACTGTAACATATATACTAGTTGTTTGTTTGTTTGCATTGAATAGGCTCCGAAACTACTGGACTGATTTTGATGAAATTTAGCATAGATATAGAGTAGACCACGGGGAAGGACAAAGGCTACTTCTTATCCCGGAAAAATCTACGGTTTCGACGAAATTAACTTCTGCATTCACGAAGTCGCGGGCAACATCGTTAGTTATAAAATATATGGATCATCTTATTAGCACGAAATCACTATCATTAATGAAATTTGGTGGTCTACTCTACATCACATATACAGAGCACGGGGAAGGTCATAAATCATAATAGCCTACTTTGTCATTTCCCGTCACCTAGTCTACCTAGTCAGAGTTCAATTACGAAGTGAAACAAATATGGGATAAAATACACGATAAAGAATTTTGTTTTTGAACTTAGACCTTGCTTAGATTACTAATGTTTACAGTTTCAATTCTATATCTACCTTATCATATCGTGCCCTTTTGGCCTTATATATTATGTTATTTACTTACGTATGTAACTTTATTATTATATTTATACATTGTATTTTAAAGATGAAGAAAATCTCAAATTATTTTACTTAGTACGAAAAATTTACGGTCTTAAATATTTTACTGGGTGGTAAACGTAATGGTAAGCGGCAGCGTTGGTAGCGTTAGCCATTTGCAACTCCTGAGGCATCATGTGCGTTGCTAACCTTGAAAAGTACTTACACCAATTTATTTTTTTAATAATTTCAGATAGAAACATGAAGGTATTGGCAATATTACTACTAGCATGCTGTGTGGTAGCCACGCCCATTGTAGAAGATGACAATAAACCAATAGTTGTCAACGAGAGATTCTTCCCTAAAGAATGGGAGGTATACAAAGCAGAGCATGATATAGTTAGTATCCTTGTACCATTAAATTCCATTAACTTCGAGGAAAATACTTCACCTGATGAGAAAGAAAGCAATGTTATTATGTTCTTCGCAGAAGCAGATATAGTAGATGGTAAGCGTGTAGACAAAGGGATATATGTATTCAAAAATAAGGTGGCAACAAAGATTTTGGATAATGGCAGAGATATGGCAGCCTCAGGAGACGATAGCAGACTTGTATTTTTAGCTGCCAGCGATGGACTTTATGTATATAAAGAAGACACAAACACCGCAGAAAAATACGGATCAATTAATGATGATATCATCGGTATAGCTAAAGAAAAACAAGGCGATATTATTTACATTCTAACGGCCAATAAAGAAGTTTACAAAGTAACCGACGACGGTAAAGTTAAGGAAAAGGTCAACGACATAGCCAAAGCAGATCAGATTGTTTTGGATTATGATAGTAATCTGTATTACACTAGTGATAACAAAGTACATGTACTCAATAGCAATGGTACGAAGGTAATAAATGTTCCAGAGGGATCTGTTACTTTAATCAAACCACCATATGTGTTAGACAATGGTGTACCTTGTGTGATAGATAATAAAGCATATATTGTGTACCCGAATGGTACCGGCGAGGTGTATGGAGTAGAATTTAAGCCAAATTATAAACCTACAGCGTATTCTATGGAGGCTACGTTACTACAGTACCATGCTCACGACAAAACGATATACGAATACAATCTAGTCAATATCATTGAAGAAAATGAAGTAAGTTTGGACAATGTCATCGGTGATAAGAAAAATGAATTACGTACCCTAGCTACAAGCAAAAAGACTTTCAATTAAAGTAAGAATAACAGAGAAACAAAAGAAAACATTAAAAGTCTATTTAGAAAAGTTCCATGTAACAGACAATACGAGTATGACATTTTAAAAATGAAATCATTTGTTAAATATTTATTCTCACTACTGTCACTACATTACATAAATTATGATTACTAATTTTGCATAATCTTGTAACAAAATATAATAATTTGATGGAATTCATGTTTTTAATTCCTTCAGTTCCCCTAGATTTATAAATAACAGCTGATAAATGATCAGCTAAGTAGATTTACTGATTAAATAAAAATGCTGATTGATTAATTAAATTGCTGATTAATTAATTAATTATAATTTCAAGTTACATATTTCAATTTTATTTATGTCAACAAAATATAAGTGTGAAGGCTGCCTGAAGTATCGATTCACAGCTTAAGCCAGTTGACGGATTGCGCAGTAATTTCGTGCAGGCAGATAGTTGATACGACGTAGTCAATCAGCATCCAAGAAAATATTTTAGAAAAGATTTACCCCGTAAAGGGTAGAAATGAGGGTGCAAAAATAAACATATTATATGTTTATCAACCAGTCTAGTAGATAACTAAATATAATTCAATGTTATAACAACTTTTTCAGAGTTATTTATTCTCCTTTCATACACATGTGATCTACAGTCTACACGTATTCGAAGAGACCAATGTTGGCAACTGAAGTATTGACAGGAACATAATTATGACTGTCTAGGTATTTTAAATTATTTACGTTAAATTATTTAAAAGAAAGAAAAAAACCTAAAAAGAAAGGAAAACTAAACTAAGAGAAAATTAAACAAAATATATACTTAGGCTATAAATAAAAGAATACCTCTTGGTCGTCTCCATCAGGCAGAGTACCTATTCATCATCATCATCGTCATTATCAGCCAATCGCCGTCCACTGGTGAACGTAGGCCTCCCCCAATGAGCGCCAACCATCCCGATCTTGGGCAGCCCTGATCCATCCGCTGCCAGCCACCTTCTTCAAATCGTCGGTCCATCGTGCCGCAGGACGTCCTACATTACGTTTGCCTAAGCGTGGTCTCCATCCTAGGCCTATTAGGCTCAAAGATTTTCCTTGCTGCATAGCAATGCTAACTCCTTGAGCCAGATAGGATCGCTCTGGGGTCTCGGGTGGCCTCTACGACTTTTTCGAAATTTCTCTAAATAGTTTGTGTGCACTCGAACCTCATGTGCTTAGAGTTTCAACCCCAAATGGTTCAAATATGAGATCTCTACTGAGATTCTTATACTTGCAACGTTTAAGGTTCACTGCCTGATTTGCGGTCGCACCTGCAGTACTCGAGGTCATTCATATACTTATAAGTATATTATGGACGAGGCATGTTGAGGCAAAAAGTACCTTCAGTTACAAGTGGGGCATTTTAAAAAAAAATTGGGGCCATTTTGACATTTGAAGTATCGTGAAAAAAAGATGGCTGACATTCGAAGTATGGTGAAAACCAAGATGGCGTAACTTTTTACTGTATGAAGTTTTTTTTGTCAGATGTATACGTTATAGCCCAGCCATACTCAAAGTGTGTTCCGCGGAACCCTGGGGTTCCGCGAGAATTAAAAAAAAAAAACAAAACAACTCTCTCTGGTCGAACGTTTTTACGCGTCGTCAGGCCTGTCCCACTCCCCGTGTAGGTATCAAAAATGTAAGTACGTGCGGCGGCCTCCCAAAACGGGCCGATCAGTAGGGACTCGCGCGCGAGCAGTGAGCGACGTATGCGTGAGATTTGTTCGTCGCAATGTTTTATGGATTGGATTTAATACCTTACAATCTGTGCATATAATATTACGATAGGTACTGTGTAATTATAACTATAATACCATATAACATAATATAACAATATTTAAAAATATAGTTTGAGCTACTACTGCTACTGCAATTACTTGATAACCGTGTTTAGGTGTTGGCTCCACTTGAACTATCTGTTCGCGTCTTATGTTATTCCGATGTGATACGATTTATCACATCGGAGTGATGAAAGAGTCAAATATTGACAAAAGTACCTAGTAGTACCTAGTAGTAAATATAAATAAAAATAAGGCGGCGTGATTCAACTTCTTCGAGTAGGTAATATCACCGTGAATGTATAAAAAATGCTTACGTTTACGCATAAGTATGTATATACTTATAGGTATGCGCGAATTTATAATAATAATAATAATAATATCTATGGACGCTTCACACCACGTCAATCTGATCCCGTGGTAAGTTCTCGAAGAACTTGTGTTACGGGTACCAGAACACGGAAATATATTTAATACTTTTATACAATACACATATTTAAGATTTTTATTATATTATAATAGGTTGGGGAAAAAGTCTTTTCGCATTATAGTATGTATGAACTTGTCATAAAATATCTTGGGCTATACCAATTGTATCTGGCTGATTTTGGTATCATTAAAAAGTTTTAATTTTACAGAAGACAATTCCAAATTCAAATTAGGTAAATTTGAGATTTTCATTTGTTTTTCTTATTGTTAAAATGAGTGATTCTTATGAAGAATTTCGATACATTTTAAAATTTTATTACAAAAAAGGTAAAAATGCAACACAAGCCGCGAAAAAAATTTGTGATGTTTATGGACCTAATGCAGTATCTGTGAGAGTAGCGCAAATTTGGTTTAAGCGTTTTCAATCCGGAAATTTTGATATCAAAGATGCACGTCGCTCTGGTCGCCCTGTTACGGACAAAACGGTTGCCATTTTTGAAAAAGTGGAGCAAGATCGGCATATTAGTAGTTACGATGTAGCTGAAGAACTGGGGATTGACCACAAAACGGTTTTGGCGCATTTGAAAAAAGCTGGGTACACAAAAAAGCTCGATATTTGGGTGCCTCATGAGCTCACTGAAAGAAACCTAATGAACCGTGTACTCATTTGTGATTCTTTATTACGACGTAATGAAATCGAACCATTTTTGAAGAAGCTGATAACTGGTGATGAAAAGTGGATCACGTACGACAAGAACGTGCGAAAAAGATCGTGGTCAAAGGCCGGTCAGGCTTCACAGACTGTGGCGAAACCCGGGTTAACTCGCAACAAGGTGATGCTGTGTGTGTGGTGGGATTGGAAGGGCATTATTCATTATGAGCTGTTACCGCCAGGCAGGACCATCAATTCTGAACTGTACTGCGAACAACTGATGAGATTAAAGCAAGAAGTTGAGAGAAAGCGGCCGGAATTAATCAACAGAAGGGGTGTGGTTTTTCACCATGATAACGCTAGACCTCACACATCTTTAGCCACTCAGAAAAAATTACGGGAGTTTGGCTGGGAGGTGTTAATGCATCCGCCGTATAGTCCTGACCTTGACCTTCAGATTTCCACCTGTTTCGGTCGCTGCAGAATTCCTTAGGCAGTGTCAGGTTGACATCACAAGAGGACTGCCAAAACCACTTGTCGCAGTTTTTTCATCAGAAGCCCCAAAAATTTTATAGCAATGGGATCATGTACCTACCAACAAGATGGCAAAAAGTTATCGAACAAAATGGCACCTATATACTTTAGTCACTTGTAAATAAACTTTATAAAAAAACCTTTTGAATTTTTATATAAAATGCGAAGAAACTTTTTCCCCAACCTAATACATATATTTAATACACACCCATGACCCAGGAACACAGAAAAACTTTTTGTTCCTTCGGCGGGATTTGAACCCGCGACCCTCGGCTTGAGCACCAACACGCTCAACCAACTGAGCCACAGAGGTCGTCAAATTGTTACAGTACTATTAACACCTACCTTAGGTTTATTTGGAAAGTAATTTGTTCAGTAAAGTACAGTAGGTAGGTACTAGAAAGTAGGTAAAAAAAGTTGTAATTAAATATTAAGAAAAAATATAATATATAATACGTATAACCGCCTCATTTTTAGGAAGTCGGTTAATAATTTTCTAAAATGAGACAACCCTAATATCATTAGAAAGGATAAGAATTACGCGATAGAAAGAGACGCAACTTCTAGGTAAATATTATAATCGTAGGTAATCAAGCGTTGTGTTAGCTGAATTGAACCTTATCGCATCGCAGAAAGAGTCCCTATTTCTTCAAACCATTTGTCGGAGTGGTTCTTCTGTACCTGTAGGTACTATTATTTATTCTGTGGCGTCGTATCATGAGGTGCAGCCAAACTTAGTCGCCAATCACAACAGTAACAGCCGATCGGGCGACGAAGCGACGATCGGGCCTCGACACTCAGTCAGTCAACGATTAGCGTTTGGAGCGATAAGTACTTAAGTACAAGCTACCTAGCGAAATGAGATCTTTAAACGAAGTATTTATTGTTCTATTGCTGTATTCTGATTGTATCATTTTGTACATTCATCCTTCTTTCTTCAACTCTTATACGCAGTAACGATCGTTCGTTATTTTGACCCAACCATCCTGACATTTACCATTATTAATAAAGAAGAATGGAAAAGCGTTAAACGTGTTGCAACAACGTCTTCTAACGAAGCCGAATGTTGTCGCTTTTGAAGCAGTATGCGCGGAGTATACAGCAATTACCAACAGCCAGGGGGAGGTTTTGGGAGTTCAACCCTACCTAACATGATAAGTTATTATTTGTCATCTATTTTGCAACATCAGAAATAACACTAATTATACATTAATTTAAATTACAAAATGATCCTATTTTCACAGTCTTTTAGGATTTAAAGTTTGAACATATTAAATTATTTATTATTAGGTAAATATTAAATATAAAACCTATTAAAATAGGAAAAAAATTTGCTCGCTCGCTTAGCTCGCTCGAGTTGACCATAAAGAACATATATTATTTAGTACCGATGTTCAATATAGCCGGTTCATTTTATGCTATTTTTCTGAAGTACCTACATCGTTATTCAGTGTTTTAGTTTAACGTTTGAACAGATTTTGACCTGTAAAATGGAGAAAATTTGGCTTCCTCGCTCCGCTCACTCGTGTTTGGCTTAAAAAACATAATATCAAGTGTTATGTTTCCGAATTACAGTTTAAATTCAGGGTTTAAAGCAGAAAGAAACAGATAAAAACGAAAAAAAAAAATGGGGGACCATAATGTGCTCAGAGGAAAAGACCCAGAGTTTAAAGACCAGTGTTTAATATTCTTTTAGTCATTTTATTTTCTTTTACTTGTTATGTAGTAACTTACTATATGTAAATAATAAGTTGTAACTGTTACATTGTACTTTCATTATACTTATTTATGATTGGATGATCTGTTTGGCTTTCGCAGCAATCGGACGTGTTCTCAATTAATTTAAAATAATTTAATAATCACGTGCTGACTCGTGGCCTAGTTTGATCTTATGTTGATCATTGTCGAATATTTAAATTATAATGTTGAATTAAGTGTTCGAAATAATTAGTTACATTCAAATAACCATGGACAGCCCCTTCAATCGAAGTTCCAGGACTGCTCGCACCCCGCCGCCTAGCCCCGCACCTCGCCCTTCCCAGAACGTTGAAGATGAAGCTCTTACAGCTATCACCACTTCCGAAGTTTTAAACTGGATGTCACATATTGAATCATGCCTCAACGAAATCTGCACTATTACATCAGAAGGGAAGCTGAATATGGAACAAAAGACTAGAATTCAAACTCTTTGCCGCAAAGTTGGACACGGCACTTCTTCGATGGCAGTGCACTATCAGCAAATAAAGCAAAGAACACTACAAGCTCAATTCACCATTCAAAGCCTCCAAGATAAACTTGACCTAGAACAACAACTACGGGACATCAACACCAAGATAGCAGCATCTCCAAACTCGACCTCAGGAGTATCTTTTGCCGATATGGTCAAGAAAGGGAATAACTACATCCAGCCATCAAATCTTAGCGCTGTGGCCATCTATCCCAACAATAAGACAAAAACCAGTGACGAGACGAAAACCCTGGTCCAGAAGATCATCTGCCCGGAGGAAATGAAACTGCAAGTAAGAGGCCTTCGGAAAACAAAAAATGGCGGTGTTATAATCAGCACAGAATCCAAGGAAGACATTGAGAAGATTAAAAACTCAGCAGTTTTAAAAAACTCAGACCTTTCCGTCGATGAGCCCCGCAAACGAAATCCCCGGATTGTGATTGTTGGTGTCCCGTCCTGTATGCAGGAAAAAGAATTACTGACGTGTCTTTACCAGCAAAATCTATCAGACCAGATGCACGATTTGAAGATTGAACAATTTTTAGCCCAGACCAAGCTAAGCCATAAATCTGGAAGAAAAGATGCGGAGGCCTGCAATTTTGTTATTGAAGTATCGGCAGTAATCCGTAAAGCCCTCATAACAAAGAACAGAGTTTTTATAAACTGGTCTTCCTGCCCCGTTAGAGACTTCACAATTGTTACTCGCTGCTTCAAATGTCAGCAGTATGGACACGCCGCAAAATCCTGCAGAGAAACGAACTACACCTGTAGCCACTGCGGAACCATCGGCCACTCTATCAAGGATTGCCCCAAAAAGACAGAGGAAGGGAAATGCGCAACATGTTTACATTTCAAGAAACCCAGCAACCACACCACAGGCTCATCTGACTGCCCGGCAAAAATTGTAGCCGAAAAAAGGTACATAAATTCAATTAACTATGAGGGCGTCTAAGAGCGCCGCATTCTAATTATTTAGTTAGGCCCTTATACTTAAATTTATATTTTAGAATTTTTATTGTAAAAATTTATAATGAATAATGTTATTCAGGATTTAGATAACTTCTCAGTATCAGAATCTATAGTCTGCGATCCAGAAAATTATAAACATCATTTAGCTAATTTTAAAAACCCTTTTACTATTTTAACTCAAAACATACGTAGCGTATATAAAAATTTTCATTATTTTAGTATCTTTTTACAAAGGTTGAATTTGTCCTGTGATATATTAGTTTTAACAGAGTGTTGGCTATCAAAAAATTACAATATTCCAATAATTCCTGGATACACTATGCACAATAGCACTACTAACTACAACCAGAATGACGGAGTGATAGTCTATACAAAAGAAAACTTAAAAATTACAGTCGAAGAACCAGACATTAATGAGTTTAACAGATTGTTAATTACAATTGGGTCAGAATATGCAATTTTAGCTTTGTATAGACCTCCCTCCTTCAGAAATACGGATAGTTTTATTAACTTCCTGAGTATTATATTACAGAAACTGTCATGCTATAAAAATATCATTTTAATTGGAGATATTAATATCAATATTCATCCATCATCAAATGACGCATCTGCTGAAGAATACCTCAACCTTTGTGCTTTTCACGGCTTACTCCCTGCGCATACCCTTCCCACTCATCAAAGTGGATCATGCTTGGACCATATCATGTTAAAGTCAAAAATTCCATCATGTACAATTGTTTTCAACTCAACTATTACCGATCATAATGCTGCTCTATTAACCTTAAATACTAATTTACCCAAACATAACAAAATGCACACTTATTCTAAATTAAACATAAATAAACTAGAAAAAGATTTATGCAATATTGACTTTGCTCCACTTTACAATTCTGATGACACAGAGTTCTGCACGCTTTACTTCATAAATAATATTAAATATGCAATTCAAAATAACACACTTGTATATCGACTAAATAATAAATATCACAATATAAAACCATGGATTACGCCAGGTCTTATTCGTTGTATTAGGCATAGAGACAAACTGCATATGCTAGCAAAAGCTAAGCCTGAAAATACAGTGTTACAATTGTCATACAAATGGTATAGAAATTTTTGTAATAACCTGTTAAGAAAAGTTAAAATTGATTACGAAAAAAAGTGTATTGAAGAAGCGGGAAAAAACAGTAAACAGATTTGGAAACGCATCAAAGATTTAACAAATTATCAGTCAAAACAACATGAATCATCGGCATTACTCCAAGGCCAGTCATCGTATATAAATGCCGCTAACAGTGTAAATAATTTTTTCGTAAATGTAGGAAAAGATTTAGCGGAAAATGGCAATTTTCAATCTACACTAGGAGTAGATAGCGCTTATACTAACACGCCACCGAGAAAAATTCTAACATCTTTCGCTTTAATGGACACCGACGAATCAGAAGTAGAAAATATTATTATGAGTCTTAAAGACGACTGCGCTGTAGGATGGGATAATATCTCCAATAAAATACTTAAGCTTTTTAGGCGTATATTAATTCCACCGCTTACTTGCATAATTAGAAAATGTTTAACTAACGGATACTTTCCAAAATGTCTTAAAAAAGCCGTTGTTATCCCTGTGCATAAATCAGGTAATAAGAAGGAGATGACGAACTATAGACCAATCTCACTACTACCTTCCATTTCTAAGGTATTAGAAAAAGTCATAAATATTAGACTAATAAAATACCTAGATGCAAAATTAATTCTGTCCAAAACACAATTTGGTTTTCGACCCAGAGTATCCACTGCGGATGCGGTTCATACTCTAACGGATTATCTGGCACAAGAACTCGACAAAGGGAAACACACTATCGGCATTTTTCTAGACCTCTCTAAAGCTTTTGACACAGTATCTATCCCAATACTTTTGAGAAAATTAGACGCTATCGGTATAAGAGGTACTCAGTACAATCTCTTCAAAAGCTACTTAGAAGAACGGACACAATGTGTTAAAATAGATGATACAATCAGTAATGACCTAAAAAATACTAGTTACGGTGTTCCCCAAGGAAGTGTCCTAGGTCCTACGCTATTTCTAATATACATTAATGATCTCTGTGATATAGTACTACAAAACGGCAAAATCATATCCTATGCCGACGATACCGCCCTACTTTTCTCTGCTGATTCGGAAACAGATGCTTATAATTTTGCACAGAAAGGCTTTACGTTAGTTAATAAGTGGCTTAATAAGCACCTACTAACAATAAATTCCGATAAAACAAAGTTTATTAAGTTTACAAAGAGTAAGGTATCATCAAGCCGCGACCGGTCTGAGTTACTATATGCGCACCACTGTATAAACAATACCCAATGTGCATGCCCTTACATATTACCTGTAAACAAAATAAAATACTTAGGTGTGTATTTAGACGAGACCCTTTCCTTTAAACAACATATTATGACTCTTACAAACAGATTACGTAAGCTTATCTTCACCTTCAAAATCCTTCGCAATGTCCTAGATCAAAAATTAGTAAGACAAGTATACCTTGCTCTCTGTCAATCCATAATAACGTACTGTATTACGTCATGGGGTGGCGTGGGCAAGACACTGCTGCTTACTGTAGAAAGAGCACAAAGAGCTATACTTAAGGTAGCCACATTCCGCCCTTTCCTATATCCCACTAACCAGCTTTTCTCTGCATGCAAAGTGCTCACAGTCCGACAGCTATTTATTTTGAATATAGTTTTAAAACAACACTCATCTCTTCCTTTTTACCCTGACATTGAAAATAAAAGACGAAAAGATATAGCTTGTAGGTTCAACGTAATAACCAAATACGCTTTCTCATCAAAATTCTACATATTCTTAGGTCCGCTTCTGTATAATAGAATTAATGCGTTAACAAATATCTACACACAAAATTATAGCAATTGCAAAAAGACTCTAACAGACACTTTACAATGTATGTCTTATGATGACACTGAGAAGTTATTATTAGTTTATAAATAAACAAATTAATTAATGTTAAGTATTTTAACTGTATTTAAGTGTATTCAATTAATTGCTCTCTCTTTGTAAGTAAATACTATTTATTTCAAGTAGCTTAATTTAATAATAATGTAGTTAATATATTATGCTAGCCTTAAGTAGTCTAATCAGTGATTATGGTAACCTATTTATTAGCCTCTATCGCCTGAAATACAGGTCAACCTAGTTCAGGCAGATACATATTTATTGTTAGTCCATAAGATAGTCTTTAGGAATTTTTAAATAATCCATTGTAATGCATAAGTTGTTTATTTGAATAAATATTTTTTTTTTTTTTTTATTTGATTAGAATACATTATAAAATAATTGTTTTAGTGTAGGGTTCCATCAAGTATTCCTTCCAAAAGGGTTCCGTCACCAAAAAAGTTTGAGGACCGCTGTTATAGCCAGTATCTTGAGTTTCAAAACATTTGCTTGAGGTGCCCTGGACATTGGACGGAGTAAGGTATACGATACAACACTTATTATGACCAATTACTTACATACAAACATACATAAATCACGCCTCTTTCCCGTAGGGGTAGGCTGAGACCACTTCTTTCCACTTGCTTCGTCCACTTTCATTCTTTCCATCCATTTCTCCTCTTACATTGCTCTCCATGGGCCACTTTTCACCTCCGTGAGAACCGAGACGTGATGTGTGGCGAACCACATCGCCGCCAAAAAATATGGATAATTAAATTATTTTTATGATTATCCATTGCGTTCCCACGGATTGGCAGAGAGGGTAGGAATAGGGAAAGGGAAGGATAGGTGGTGTGGAAAGGAAGATTGGTAAGTTAGAGTGGGAAATAGGAATGTAGGATATTACCGCCCAGGCAAGGGATAGGACAGTAATAGCTAGGGAAGCCGGGGTCGCATAACTACCGGACAGGTGAGTTGGGATAAGTATCCCACGACTTAATTACATTTAATTACATAATATTAATTTGGTCGAATTAGAACGCTTGGTTCACGTTTAGTTTAAATCGGTTCTGAAAATATTACACTCCATTCTATGAATTATATTTAAATGATAATTCGGGGGAAAACCTTTGACCCAGTGATAGGATTAGGTGTAAAATTGTTGTATCCTAGTTAATATTTCTGCGAGTGTCACCCCAATTTAATTTGAACAGCTACAAACAAAACATCGATATGAAACCAGGACAGGATTTTATAAAACATATTGTATCTTAAATAGGTAAGTACTTGATATGAGACGATTTTGTATATACAATCGTTATTTTTTTTTTCGAAAACAGCTACCATAAAATTTAGTAGACAGGGTTTTGGGGGAGAAAATTCTGGGAAACTGCGCATTTTTAGGCTATACCTAAATTGTTTCTTTTTCAGTATATTTATGGGATTCTTTTTACTTTTTTTTTAATCTACTAGAAGTTCGGTTACCTACATACTAAAATTTATAAGCCCAGTATTCTTTCGTTATGGACTACGAAAAAATAAACAAAAAGATAAAATAGGAACTAAGTCGACCACGTTAATCTGTATGTTTGTTTGCATTGAATATGCTTCGAAAGTACCGGGCCGATTTTAATGAACTTTGGCACAGATATAGAATAGATTACGGGGACGTAGGAAGGACAAAGGCTACTTTTTATTGCAGCAAAATGTACGGTTCCCCGTTCCCTCGAGATTTCCTTTTGCGCGCACGAAGTCGCGGGCAACATCTATGTGCTATTTTATTTCTTTTGTCACGGAAAATTTTCTGGCAGTTTACCCAATTTTTTTTTCATACTTTTCCTTGAATATAAAAAATTAAAACATTAAATTACTTTAATGTTTTAATTTTATTTAATGTTATTTTACAATAACGAGACTTACTGGATAAAACCACTAAGCATGACTAGGAAAATAAAAACCTCGGCATGTTGCAGAAACTACGGGACTAAAATAATATACCTATTGTTACATACATACATACATATAATCACGCCTCTTTCCCGTAGGGGTAGGCAGAGATCACTTCTTTCCACTTGCTACGATCCTTACATACTTGTTTTGCTTCATCCACTTTCATTCTTACCATCCATACCTCCTCTTATATTCGACGTAGCGAAGGGGCTCTCCATGGCCATTTTTCGCCTCCGCAAGAACGAGACGTGATGGGTGGCGAACCACATCGCCGCCATTTTGGATAATTAAATTATTTTTATAATTATAGGATATTACCGACCAGGAGGGCAAGGGATAGGACAGTAATAGATAGGGAAGCCGGGGTCGCATACCCGTATACTATACCACAACTACCGGACAGATAAGTTGGGATGAGTATCCCATGACATTGTTAATACCTATATATTCGATATTTAAGCAGTCATAACTCATAACTCACATCCCACTTCATCCCAGTCTTTCGAGTTTCGTAGTGTTGCTGCGAAAAAAGACGCGTACATAGTGCGTACGCTCAGTGCGGGTTTTTTATTCAAGCACGCTTAGTATAAGCACCGTAGAAAATGTTTCTTTCTACGAAATAATAGACAGAACAACAGGTTGACAAAGGAAAGCTCTTATTTTGTCATTACTATCTGTGAGTATGTCTATGCTTGTGTGGACCAAACGCACTTCAATGGTGGTCTGCACGCTAAGCGTTTTGGTAATTCTACTAATTAAATCTTCATTAATACAGTTACGATGCAGTTTCGATGTATTATTAAACAGCAAAATGGTATTCTCTTGAATGTTAAACCAATGTCGATGGTCGGACACGTTTTGATTGGTCCAAACACCAAAAATAAGTTTATGACATCAAGACGATTGATTTAAAATTAATTGAAAGTAAATTGAAACTGTAAAATTTGGGTTTCGGCTAAAGTCGGATAGTTCTCATATTTAACTATTAAGATATATTGCGATTTGCGGTTCTAAAATACACTGGCTCAATACGGCCCTGTCTCACAGACAAATTTTGCGATAAAAACCTGATATTTTGAGTATAAGTCGTCATTTGAATTCTGGACACCAAGCAGGTAAGTCGCCTTACATTTATCATCGTTTTTAATAACCGATTTCCAAAAAAAAGCAGGTGGTTATACGTTCGGCTGTATATTGTTTTTATTTTTGTATGTTAGACCACAATTCCGCCGTCTGTGGACCGATTTTCAAAATTCTTTTTTTGATGTAAAGGGTATAATCCCAAGTTGGTCCCGAAAGTGGATCTTATTTACAATACCCTAATGGAATCTTAGCGCGTATTCAATAATTATACATTCGATCGTTTATTTTAAACGTTCTTAAAATGTTTTAATAATAATTTAACAAATATCTTTAAAAAGGTTGAAATTATTATTTTTAAACAAAAAAATTGAACCGACTTCCAAATTAAAAATACACAAAAAAGTATGAAATACAACTTAATTTCTAAATAAGTCCCCTTTTAAATTCGACTAAAACTTTAACTATTTCTCTACTCAATCTTCTTAATTTTGAATTCGGTACTAGCAAATTTAAACGTGAGTTCTATAAAATATTGTAGGATATTGTTTGGGCTGGTATCGACTTCAAACTTAAGAATATTGAGTAGAGAAATAGTTAAATTAGCCGAATTTAAAAGGGGAA
This sequence comes from Glaucopsyche alexis, assembly GCA_905404095.1. Taxonomy (NCBI): domain Eukaryota; kingdom Metazoa; phylum Arthropoda; class Insecta; order Lepidoptera; family Lycaenidae; genus Glaucopsyche; species Glaucopsyche alexis. Next base: position 3,038,513 of record FR990063.1, on the reverse strand, counting down.
TTATTTAGAAAATAAGATTTATTTCATACTCTTTTGTGTATTTTTACTTTGGAAGTCGCCTAAATATTTTGTTTAAAAATAATCTTCTTAGTCTTTCTTATCTTCAAATAAAAAAAACTTATCTTAACTTTAACCTTATAAATTATTATACTGTTTTCACAACACAAGTGGTTTCCGTGGGCGTAGCCAGGGGGGGTTTAGGAGGTTCAAACCCCCCCCCCCCCCCCCTGAAATGGGCCGACTGGTCCATGTGGATGACCCATATACGGAGACGTATTTAGAAATTGTGCGCCCCAGTCCAATTAACATATTTTGCCGCCCCAGTTACCCTATCTGAAAGAAGATGAAGGCCCAGAAGAAGGAGGCCCAATCCCCTACCCTATTCCCTTCCCTACCCTCCCCTATTACCCTATTCCCTCTTAAAAGGCCGGCAACGCACTTGCAGCTCTTCTGATGCTGCGAGTGTCCATGGGCGTCGGAAGTTGCTTTCCATCAGGTGACCCGTTTGCTCGTTTGCCCCCTTATTTCATAAAAAAAAAAAAAAAAAAAGATCTTACAAAGTTATTTTAGAAAAAAATCAACAGCCTAAAACAGAACTTTAATACTAGCTGGTTCTATATGTATGTGTTTATGTAAAATGCGTTCAAACTGAGTAGCGAGCGAATGTTTTTACGCTTTAACCTGTTAAAGCCCTGAAAGAATGTTGTACTTTAGAAAAAACAATAAAACCAATAGCCTAAAACAGGGATCGCGAACCTATAGTACGCGTGACATCGAATCCTCGAACGTATAGCATGCGACACAATATTTTGAGCACGTCACTGATCACAAAACTTCGTAATTATGTACTACGAAAAAAGTGTGAAATAGGTATTATATGACAAACCTAACATATTATTATTTGTCATCTATTTTGCAACATCAGAAATTACAGTAATTTTACTTTAAATTAAATAACAAAACTATCCTATTATCACAATCTTTTAGGTTTTAAAATTTGAACAGATTTAACCTACTAAATAGGAAAAAAAATGGCTCGCTCGCTTCGCTCACTCGCGTTTAACATAAAGAATATATTATATTATTTAGTAACGATGTTCTGTTTTAGCCGGTTCATTTTATGATATTTTTCCGAAGTTCACCATTATTCAGTGTTTAAGTTTAACGATTGAATAGATTTCTAACCTATAGAATGGGAAAAAAAATTTTGCTCGTTCCCTTCGCTCACTCGTGTTTGGCTTACAGAACATATTATTATAAAATTTAGTATCGACGTACAGTTTTAGGCTTTTGATATTTGTATTTTTCGAATTACACAGTTTTTCAGGGTTAAGCCCTGAAAGACTATGCTTTAAAACGTAAACAGGTAAAAACGAAAAAAATGGGCGGTCATTATTCCATTGTATATTATAAAATGATCCTATTTCCACAGTATTTTAGGGTTTAAAGTTTGAACAGATTTAACCTAAAAAATAGGAAAAAAATTTGCTCGCTCACTTCGCTCGTTCGTGGTTAACTTATAGAGGCCATTATATTATTTATTACCGATATTCTGTTTTAGCCGGTTGATTTTATAGTATTTTTCCGAAGTTTACCGTTATTCAGTGATTATATTTTTGTTTAACGTTTGAACAGATTTGAACGTTTGAATTTGCTCGCTCGCTTCGCTCACTCGTTAAAGAACGTATTATAAAATTTCGTACTGACGTTTAGTTTTAGACTAAAGATATTTGTATTTTTCCGAATTACACAGTATTTCAGGGCTTTAAGCTTAAACAGGTAAAAACGAAAAAAAAATATTCTAATGTGCCCAGGGCCTCTAATAGGTTAAAGACGGCCCTGGTTATTTAATGTACTTATAGTTGTATTATTTTCTTAAACCCCCCCGAAACTAAAACCTGGCTACGCCTATGACTGCGACACAGAACCCTCCTAAGACCGATTCACAGAAGGTGTTTATATTTAATACCACAATTTGCAGAGAAATATTTCTAAGTACACTTTCATTCTAAGTACTTAGCTATCGCTATGCAAAATATTTTGATTTAACATTATCTCTTCTTGACCTCTCACCTTCTGCATCAGTAATAATATCGATTTGTTTTGACTGCAGCCATGAGATCATCGCATGATTGTTCTTGTAGGTATATATGTCACCGTAAAATTGTAAAAACCGTTAGATTGTAATATAACTAGTGAAATTGTGAAATGTTTATGGACTTCCGACGCGAATATGCTGCCTATAATTTAACACATTATTCTTCCTTAGATTCTAAATACATAGTTTTGAATCTTTCGACATATTGTTACAATCTCGTTAGTTATTTTACAACCTAACGGTTTTTACAATTTTACGGTGACATATACATATATATCACGCAGCCTTCTAGTAAAATGAGCCAGGCAGAGCGATGCCTAAGCCGTTCGTAATTCATTTATTTACAAATTAGTAGATACAAATTAGGTAGGACTTCACTAATATAGTAAAACGCCCAAACGTCGTATACCATCAATATTGATAATGGCGTAACTAAACGACTACACAACGTACAGCTAGTTGAACGAAGCGCTTTATGAATTGGCTAGTTGTTATTCATCCATTTCAATGAATATTATCGTATAATGAACGGCCTATGAGTCGCATTGTCTGTCGATTATAACTAGACCACTTTAGTCTATTATGTTAAGAAGACCATGATGTGGTCTATTTTAATCATTTTATTCTAGAAAATAGCCTGGCGTTAAACTGAGTCTAAGTTAGATAAAGTAAAATATAAACTATCATTATGCTTACTATTATTACTATCGTTTTATCGTTTAACTGTCACATACAGTTAAACGCCTGAATTAGTTTGGCAGCAAAGTAAATACGAGCCGTTGCTTTTACACATTTGATTACCCATCTTATAACTAACCTTACAAGATCTTACCGGCAACTTCGTAGGCATAAGAAGAAATCCAGCAGGAACCGTATATTTAGCTGCATAAAAAGTAGCCTGTTAATCCAGAGTCTAAAGTATAATAGCCTTATCAAATTTCATCAACTGCCATTTAGTAGTTATTGCTTGAACGGGTAACAAACATGAAAAGCTATACGTACAATATTAATCATAATATTATAAACGTACGCGGTAGTGAAAATTGGTTGGAAACCGTACATTCACCTCAGATAAAAAGTATCGTCCTTACCCATGGTTGACCTTATATCTGTGCTAAAATTTATTAAAATCATTCTAGTAGTTTCGGAGCTAATTCAATGCAAACAAAGAAGATATACAAATAAACAAATCTTCCCTCTTTATTCTCTCTAATATTATGTATATAGTTTAGATAACAAAGTCATTAGATTAAGAATAAAATCAATCACAGCACCTACCTAACACAAAATAATTTGTTGCAGAATTCATGATGAAGATATTTTTACTTTTATTACTGGTCGGTCTCGCTGCAGCGGCTCCAACATCAAAGGAGGACGATGACAACATCATCATCGATGAAGACTTCTATCCTACGGAATGGGTCAAATACACTTCGGAGCACGACATCGTAAACATCTTAGTTCCAATCAATTCTCTTAACTTTGATGAAGATGAAAAGTCATCTGAGTCCAACTCCAAAGAGGAAGATTTAGATATTGTCCTATTCTTTGCTGAAGCTGACATCATTGATGGTAAAAAAGACTACAAAGGTGTTTCCGTAATCAAGAAGAATAAAGTTACTAAGCTGTTAGAAAACGGTAGGGACATGGCTGCTTCTGGGGACGACAGCAAACTCGTTTTCATCGGAGCCAGCGACGGTATCTACGTTTATAAAGACGAGAAAACCGCTGTCGAAAAATACGGATCTCTCAATGATGATATCTACGGTATCGCTAAGGAGAAAGATGGAGAAGTTATATACATTCTGACAGCAAGCAAGGACGTGTACAAAGTAACCGACAAAGGAAACGCTAAGCAAAAGATCGAAGACGTAGTCAAGGCAGAACAGATCATGTTGGATTACTCTAATAACCTCTACTTCTATGCCAGCGACAAACAACCCTACGTCCGCACCAGTGAGGGTGTTAAGAAGATCGACGGTCTGCCAGAAAATCCCAAATACGTCCAACTCCTCAAGCCCGCTTTCGTCATGGACGATTCCGTACCTTTCGTTGTCGATGAAACTACTTACCTGATCTATGCTAACGGCACTAGCGAGAAAGCCGGCATTGACTTCAAGAAAACAAAATACAGGCCAACAGCTTACTCTATGGAGGCAACAATATTGCAATACTATGCTGTCGACAAGAAAATCTACGAGTACAACATGCTGTTGATCCTCTTGGGGAGCATGCTGGATGAGCTCAAAAACTTCCTTGGCGATAAGAAGGACCAAATCCAAGAAATCGGCTCGAACCGCAAAAGCAGCGTTAGGAAATTCATATAAGTCTACGAACTATTTAGTATAATACAAATCATATAACAAACTGATCTTTTCTATTAATTCTCTCTTCATGCGAGTTTATTACGCCATAACCGATGTTAAAGTGCTAATACACGTACTAATTCGGTACGGAGGTAACCGGATTTGCTCTGCTCCGTACCAGAGCCGACCGTGTGTAGAATAGTCCGGCAAACATAATTATTATTAATAATTAGGTCCGACACGATGCGCATCGGATAGGGTTCGCTCGGAATTCGTACGTGTGTTAGCACTTATACTTGTTGATTTCTAACCTGAATAACAAAAACCTAACCATGAGCATGTCAGGACATGTCTAAGAAGGGTCCCGAAACTATCAACGCGCAATAGGTTTTCTTTAAAGTTCTTCAAAAGTTGTTGTCGGATATGGCTCAAAAGAATTTTCCTAAAGAGTTTTAGCATGATTTATTGGCATGGAAATTTACAAGTTTCTATCTCCTATAGTTTAGAAATGCCAGGTGACGCAACTTATAAAACTTATCTTTATTTTAAAAGACCTATTTGACGGCGCACGATGGGGATTGCGGTAGAAGGAAAATATATTTTTCATCCCAACTTCACATGTATGAAGAGCCACCCCTAAAATGGAAAATTATTATAATTTTATGATGTCAAAACTGAGATCTATACATAGTCTTTAACTATACCGAGACAGACGGATGAAAAGAGCGAAACTATAAGTGTTTTTTGAGTATTACGGAACCCTTAAAATAGAAAGTATAGATAACATGTGAACTACCAAAAATAAATTGCATGACGGGATTACTGGAAGAGAATGCCACAAGGCATTAAATAAATGCACAAAGTGCAAAATTGTTAAAATAAACAATAAAATAACAATGACTTATCAGGCTCGATAACCCTTTAACTTTTGCACTTGTGACAATATGTTTATTATATTATGACGATTCCTTCATATAAATCGACCTATGCGTAGAACAAAGTCCGATGTGATCATAGAGCAAAAGTGCGTTTTTTGGATAAATGAAATAAGGAATCAAAGCTCTACAGTCTGACATTTTCAGAATTTTTGTATCTGGCTTAATTTCGGAAATACAGAATCGTACAACGTCTTATTTGATGTAAGCTCCATGTTAAAATGCGCCTTGTGTTCATAGGACGGAGAAATTGGAGCGCGCACGGCGCGAGCGCCTCGCGCGATTTTCACTTCAGGCGTTGACGAGCGGAAAGAAGGGTTTTTTGCGTCATGTGTGTGATTTTTTGTCGGTTTGACGAAAATTATAATTTTACTAATTATTGCGTACTAAAAGTATTTTTGAGATGTCACGCTTACGGATATTGCTGCATATACTTTATGAAGAGAGACTTCTTCACTTCAGGGCCCCTAGACAAGTTACCTTCGTTAAAATTCGAAAAAATCTGTCGTATCGACTTCTCTTTTGAGATCACGACAATTATATGTCCCTAGCCAAATTCACTATGTTGTTCGAATCACAAACGAGAATTGCTCAAACGTTAGTTGTCTATGATTTCAAAGAATTTGGCCGTCAGTTGTGAAGTTGTCAAATGTCATAATAACTTTTTTTATTTGATGGCGTTACGACTTAAAACTATTTGTCAGTGTCAAGTTAAAAAGGCAGACAAATAGATTTATTGTAGGTACCTATATGATTTCAACACCGTATTATTTTCAAGTCTAATGTCTAGTCAAAGTTCAAAATATAAATAGTCAGTGCAAGTCAGTCGATTTCATTGATAATACAGATTTTATACAGATTTCTTGCCAAATGGTCATAGGACACACATTATAAACAGATTTTAAGAGATTAAACTAAAGGTCCATACTCACGGTGCGTCCAGCAAATCCAGCACCGGTACTATTATGCCGTAATTAGTGTCAATGGTGTTGTGGGGGCCCCAAAGGGAGATCTCCGACCGAACGAGGTGGTATGCCCGGTCAGCCTGTCTATTCTCTAAGAACATTTTCAAATCTCGACAGCTGAATCCGCGGTGAGTATCAAATTTATATATGATATTTGACACTCACCGCGGATTCAGCTGTCGAGATATTTGAAAATGTTCTTAGAAAATAACACTGCAGGCCGAAGCCCACTTGTAATCATTTCAGCTGTCGTATATATACTTTCCGAGCTCAGAAACTTCAATAGCGCGATTCAGGACTGCGCTGATTGGTCCGCCACATCACTCCCCCCCGAAGACCGGAGGTCGAACCATTTTTGATGAGTCTTGTGCTTGAGTCGCCAGTGCCAGTGGAGAGAGTCCCAGTGAGTCGGAACTGTGATGCTGCTGCACGGGCTCCAGTGAGTCGGAGTGCTGCCGTGCGGGGCCGATGCTACGTGCTGACCAGGAGAGATGTGCTCTGCTTGCTGACCGGTATTACCTTGACCGGTACCCGAAGAGGCTGAAGCTGGCTGGCGTGGTGCGGAGGGGTGGGGAGTGATGACGATGATGTCCAGAAGGAGGCGTGTCCTGTCGAGGGTCACTAATGTGGGAATATGGTGGCAGGCCCCAGAGGGAGATCTCCGACCGAGCGAGGTGGTATGCCCGGTCAGGCCGAAGCCCACTTGTAATCATTTCATCTGTCGTATATATACTGCCGAACTCAGAAACTTCTATAGCGCGATTCAGGACTGTGCGCTGATAGGTCCTCCACAGTGTCAATCATTTAAAAATTTTGCCTAAAAATTCGCGGCCTTGAGATTGCAGGCTGGATGGTCAGTATGGCCCTTTAGCCGTCATTAGTGTCAATGGTATTTAAAATTTGTCTACAAATCCGCGCACCATCTAATAAAAAAGAATGAAAAGGTTTTATTGTAAACTGCATTTGTATTTAGATTAAATGACTATTTCTAACTTTTTTAATTAGAATATGATATAGTTATAAACATATTTTGTTAAAATAATAATAAAGTACACTCGTTTTATCTAAGATTTTTCAAGTTACTTTTTAAAAATACCAACATTTTTCTGGTTGGCAACATGCAAGAACGAGACACACGGCCTCCCTTCTGGCTATCTCGCTCGGCTCGGATTTGCCTCTATGAGACGTGCAATGTACTCTATTACCAAGGTAATACAGTTCTTTTTAGCAATTACAAAATTCGGAGTCGTCTATCCTTAGGTACTATATCCATGTCCTGGTAACACTTTAAACTGGCCAGAAGAAGAAGAAGAAGAAAATGAAGTACAATAATTTTTGTTTTATCAAAATAACAATTTACTTACTTAGGCCTTTACATCCGATAATGGATGATTTATACTAGAGGTGGGATATAACAGGTTAAATACGATACCTGTTATACCTGTTACTGTTATACGTAACTACCTGTTTCGGATACCTGTTAAAAATAACAGTCATATTAGTAGGTATGTAGTATACGTACTCAGTTCGATTACTAGGTTGGAAGGCCGTTCAAGTATACTTGAACGGCCTTCCACAACGTTTACATAAATTCCTGATATTGTAAATGTATTTGTTCTTAATATTTAGTGTAATGTTAGAATTTATAACACTGTAGTCTGTACATTTAATTATTATTATTTAATTATTAAGTATAATTTTATCGTAATGTGAAGTCCTTTTTATTTTTGTTTTATTTAAACCCCTGTTCTTCCCCCATAGGACAGGTTGCGCCTAGTTTGAGGGATAGAACAAATAGTCAATATTTGTAAACTACTTTGCATTAAACGATTTATTTATATATTAACAAGTTAATTTAAAAAATGTTGTTTTTTTTTACAGAATTTACAAAAAAAAGTTAAGTAATTACAATACTAACCATTTGCCAGTTTCAAGTTAAAAAGGCGGGAAATAGAATATTCGTTCAAATTTTCATCACCGTATTTCTAAATCGTCAAGTCCAAAGTCTAGACAAAGTCCAAATAAACAGTCAGGGTAGTCAATGAGTCGTCAGTCGATTCAGTAAAACTTCCTGTGGCGTTTTGGCGGAAAACCCCAAAATAGCACGCATTTTGTAGTTGTATCACTTGCCCACATTTGTACACGACAACGAATATCTAATGGTAAATATTCTACCAATATTAGGCATTAACAACCGAAATAATAATAATTTTGAAAGAAACACAAATACACAACTATTTTTGATTGGCTTTAGAAATTTTAAATTGATTAGTTGATAGTTCAAAGAGAACAAATAATCAATACTCCCTAGGAACTTTCAGTAAAGCTTTTACCACTTTACTGAATCGACTGACTTAACTTTAAGTGCACTGACTATTTATTTGGACTTTGGTCTTGACTACGGTATGAAAATTTAAAAGAAAATTCAATTTCCCGCTCTTTCAACTTGACACTGGCAAATGGTTTGAAGCCGCAACGTGTATAAAAAAAGACAACTCGTGACAGGGAGTTTTGCCGGGAAAGTCAATCAGCAATGTTGTGTTTCTGTATTATTTTTCTAAATTCGTGTTAATTCGGTTTTTAATGTGTTATAGTGGTGGAATATTAACCATTAATTATTCGTTGAGGTGCATTAGTGTGGAAAAGTGATACATTGTACAAAATGCGTGCTAAATTGGGTTTCCCGCCAAAACTCCCTAGGAAGTTTCAGTAAAGCGTCTACCACTTTACTGAATCGACTGACTTGACTGATTGACTACCGTGACTATTTATTTGGACTTTGACTAGACTTTGGACTTGACGATTTAGAAATACAGTACCTACGTTGATGAAAATAATATACTTGACATTGGCAAATGGTGATAAGCCGACGCCATAAATAAATAAAAAAAAAAAAAAAAAAACTCGTGACAACTGACGTCTGTCTATAACCCGACCATATGTAATGGCACGTAGTGTATATGGGATTTGTTCTTGATTGACTACAATCTGAATTTTTTACTAAAAAAATACTAATTATTTCTCATTCTAGCAAGTAGTAGATGCATATAAGTGTAAGAGAGACATACAGAGTATTTAAATACTAAGTGCCTTTCGTTTTTGCATATGGAGTCGTTGTATGTGTAACAGAGAGACAAGATCGGACTATAGTATATCGGTAACACGTACGCTGTACTCGGGTAGTTATTTTTTACTTGTTACGCTGCTAGTATCTGACGTATTCTGTTATGTTATTTAATAACTGTTAATTTAGTAACTGGATATCGACTGTTATGTGTTATTTCCAATTACCTGTTCCTTTTTACCTGTTACGTTAAATACGTCCCACCTCTAAATTTTATACAGTATTCTCCGAGCGAAGTAACCATATAATGTACCTCCGTATAATGTACTTGAGATCTGCTGGCCGATTCTGTATCGTACATTTTGTGAGTAAATCACTGAGTTAATAACGAAAGTCATTGGTACACGCCACAACCTGGGATTTGAACCTGCACTCTCTCGAGTGCGAACCAAACGGTCTACCCACTAGGCCACGGAGCTCGACAATTTACCTAATCGTAGGTAATAAATGTCTATGAGGTACACACAGATGAGAATAAAAACAACCTAAATAAGTTGGCTTCAAGGCTTCATACTGGTGAAGAGAAGAAAAAAAAGAAGAAACACACTCACATACTTTTATATTTATAATATTAGTAGGATTTTTGACTACTAAAATATTATCATTACCTTATACATAAGTAAAATGCGTTTTAAATCTTTATAATTTGTAGGAATTGTAGGTACCTATACAATAATGTTGTTTATTTATGCAGTTTAATCATAGTGAGCAGTGGCGTAGGGTTCCTATAACTCCGTTCCTATCGGCTTCCCTTGTCACATACCTTTTGCAAACCTTCATAGAAATCCCTACCTATGATACAGGTTCCGGCTTCCCTATGAAGGAGAAGCAGCCTTCGCCACTGCACAAAACCGCTACCAATCTAAGTTAATTTGTATTCATTCTGTGACAGGCTCTAACTAGTGCGTGTAAATAATAATAATTATTAACTGTGTTGATTTTTAAATTGTATAATGTTATTATTGGTTATGTGACTATGAATGAATGAATATCTGCATTATGTAATTCCTTTGCAAGAAATAAAATATATTTTTACATTTTAAGTTTATTTTCTTACTAAAACTTACTTAAAAAAGTGAAATAAAATGTAGATTAATCTATCCTAATACGGACACTTGATACGGCACGACAACTTTATTAGAGGAATAATTGAAGGGATGGTAGTAGAAAACGTGGAAGGCCGAGAAGAACTTTTATGGACAGGTGTAGGCGAAAGTGATGGTCGTGTCGTATCAGGAGGTCAAGAGAAGGGTGGAGTGCAGAGAGGAATGGAGAAAGCTCCACTGACAAGAGCAAAGCTCTTAAATTAGAATAAATGAATAATTCTAGCAAGACAATGCTTATAACAAATTCAAAGTGTTATGGCCGCATTGTAATATTTTGTCTACAATATGTGGTAACTGTTAGGTTTATTTATTTCAATAGTACCCTGTACAGTCAAGGTACTTTAATTACACTTCCTTTAAAGTTATAGTTCTGTAAAATTGTAAAGAATATTTCAATTATTTAGTCACAAATATACCATAGAGATTAAATATTAATTATTAAGTACTTAATTGGTTAACACTACTTGACTGTTTATAATAGGTGTATAATAGCAAATATTTTAAAACTATTATGAGGTGTTTGTGTCCTTCTATCCCATTTATAAGGCGAATGTGTTGAGCATCGATGACAATAAAATATCATTACATTGAAAAACTTATAAATTTTAACTACTAAATACAAATCTTTATTTCTAAGGAAGTTTCAGAGAAACTTGCTTAATTATGAACTCCATTTGTTACCTACTATAATTTAGGTACCTACTATACACCTAAAGATTGCTTTCAGCTGATATAGTAGCGTGTAAAGATTACAAACTGCAAGTAAGCTACAAATTAAGAAATTTATATTTTAACAAAGTGTTGAATTATACTTGAATACAATGAATTAAATATTAGGTATTGACAATAATAATTGTGATTTATTGAATACTTTTGACTTTATGCAATATAGACTACTAGCAGAAGGTGTTCTATATACCCTTTAGGCAAATCATTATTATTTACAAATAACAGCTGATCAATAAAAATCCGCCATATTGTTCGTTGAGGCGATAAAGGTAGCTTCCTGGGTATCTTTATCGTTAGGTCGATAAAGATAAAGATCACGATCTGCTAAATGTCACTTACGGCCGCTTGTCTAGGCATTGTATGGAGAAACGCGTCAGAGCAATTCGTTATATGAGTGCATCGTTAGCGTATTCGTTCAAAGTGGCTGCTTGGCTACCAATTTTTTTAACGATACGACTGAATATGTCATTTAACGCACGCTTATGTCAATCCCATACATTTTTTATTCACGAAGTTCGCCGTCGATATTATTTAATGCATCTTGTCTAGCCCTCAAGGTCTTGTTGGCTTTTGGGGTCGCACAGGGGGCCTCTGGTACTGGTGGAGATACCTGTAATAGAGATGAAATGCCAATTAATATTTAACTTTTTAAAAGCAAAATTATGTTATGAATAATATTATAATAATTGATTATCTCACTTGACTATAAAAAAGGAAAAGCAGTAGGTATGCAATAATATGACCAACACTAGTTAAGGCCACGAAGACCAAGCGAAATAGGTATTTAACGCTTCCAAGAGTTGCCCGCAATTGCCGCAAAGCGAGCCGCGCGCCTACGTCGCCGGCGTGAACTTACATGAACCCAAAGTGTTACAGTGTAGACGTGTCGGCAGTAGGTCATCTTATTTTATTATTTGTATTGAAAAAGATAATAAAATCCATAGATAACTGTTTTAATGCAACACATAGCACACATAATTTGAATAGATATTATAGGTAGGTACCTACCTAAGTAAAAAATGATTAAATTATATTCAATTATTTTGACAGTTTCTATGCAGTGTGTTCTGTTACAAGTATAAAAACACGCGGTGTTCGATGTGTGCATGGAGACGAGTACCTATCGTTAGCTCGTGTGGTCACTAAAGTACGTGTCGTTTCGTGAGATAATAATACTGTATCAGGTAGGCGCTGACGATTTGATGGTAACTACTTAGGCAGGCACTTGCAAAAAATGTATTCCTACTGCCGAGTCCGCACGTTTGCCACTTGCCGCAAAATCCAAACCTCCACAAACGTTTGACTTTTTGAAAATCCAGATTTCCGAATTTATTCTCCCAAAAATCCGGATTATCCGGATAATTCAGATTTTTTCATTTTTTTTAAATTTGTTGCATATTTTATAAAACTTTAATGTTTATTTTACTACTATGTTGTAACAAAACTTACACTCATTAGTAAAAAAAAAGAGTTACTTTTTTATAATTTAATTTAAATAAATTCTGATTTTAAGTTGTAAGTGTTAGAATTACAATCTGAATAAATAAAAACATAATGAGATTATATCAAAATTATATACTTAATTATATTAATTTTTTTTATTTTTAGAAATATTTTTGATTACGTTTCAAATCCTACAATGTTCAGTTTTATAGTTAGTATTTTATTTTAAATAAGGTATGTATATATTGTTATTTACTAAATGTTCCAGCAGAAAGAATTATAAAAAATTGGAATAGCCTGTGATCTTTTTAACGCTTTTTTTACATATTCACCACTACCGTTTTCGTAAAGTTCCATTTCTATGTGAAAGTACTAACGTAGGAAAATTAATACAGTTTAATAAAACGTAGGAAACTGAAAATCCTTTAAATCGAGATCCGGGGAATGAAGACAAATCATTTGAAGCATGGGGCTGAACAAATAATTTTGTATGGACGAAATTGGACCACTTTTGAGTTATTGAAAGTAAAAATCACCCACCTGTTTGGGTAATAATTAAACACGTAAATGGTGCTTTTAATTCCCTCGGTAACTAACAGAAATACAATAAGCAATTCTAAGCACAATTTAAAACCTATAACTGTTGTAAGATCTTTATTTTAACATTTTACTTACAAATAAACAGTAACATCTTACTCTTCATTGCACTTTGAAGTTTCCGCTATAAGATGAAAACTACATTACTTAAAAAAATAACAGTGGTTTACACAAATCGTTGGTGCTATTTTTGACACCTATATCTTATCTTTAAAATATTATCTAAAAATAATTATTTCTACGCAAAAACAGGAGCGTTGATTTTCATTTAGTTTTGCTACTGACTCGTTCGGAAAAACTCTCTCTAATCTTAAACCAACCAGTCAGGTATTATCGACTCCAAAACTTCTTCCTGATATCATAGAGATAATATTTAGGTATTTGGACTTAGATATTCATTATTTAGAAGATAATTAAATATAGTTAAACCACTACATTTCTTTTTAAGCTGCCATATTCATTTGGCATTCTATGATTGTAGAAATTAAAATTGCAATAATATGTTTCGACTTTCGTTAGTAAGAATTCAATAAATATAAAAATACAAAGCTTTAATTGGGTTTGGATTTGCTTATTATACTTCTTACTACTTGTGCAATTGAAACTGAAACCATATTCAGTGTTTTTATAAATTGGATCACCTATTAATGAACTGTACTACTACTGAAAAAATATAAAATTGTAAGTATCTTAGAAACAGTCCATACATCTATACTAATATTATAAAGAGGAAAACTTTGTATGTTTGTTTGTTTGTAATGAATAGGCTCAAAAAGTACTGGACCGATTTCAAAAATTCTTTCACCATTCGAAAGCTACATTATCCACGAGTAACATAGGCTAAATTTTATTTTGGAAAAAAATAGGGTTCCGTAAGATATTTGGGTTTTTCGGACACAAGGTGTAAAAAATCAACCAGAAAAGTTACTTATTTTGCGTACGCTGCCTAAACTATAAAAGATAGAACCATAAAATGTTCTAATTAATTGTAGATCTTATAAGTATCTACAAAAAAGTCCGCGACACACTATACCTATCTATGTCGAGTGAGGCACAACAACCATTTTTTTATTTAGAAATCTTGAATTTTTTTTGGACTACATTTAAACGCGTTTATTTTACTCATGCTATTAATCCTTATCAAAATAAATTATTTCATCACTAAGTACAGTTTATGTAGATAATATTTGGTCTTTTAATGATTAAAATTGGATGTTTGGTTTTGAAGTTATGGCGAAATTAAAATATTACGATTTCTGCTGCACGGCCCGTTGCGAAGTGGGCGTCGCGTCGTCGCCAAGGCGTGCGACTTTAGATCTATGAGTAATTTTTTTGTTTTGTGTTCGTTGTAACTATGATGGATAGATACTTGAGTAACTATTTATTTAGTGATTGTTGTATTGTTAGTTCTGAAAAGTGTAGGTATTTCATACGATAAAAGTATACCCACTTACTTATTTCATTAAGTATTAGCATAGTAGGTACCTATATTAATTTGTTTCTGTTTGTTTTGACTAAATTTCACCCGTTTTGTTAGAGGTTTAAAGACATTCTGTTATCTGTAGTATTAGTATCAGTATTGTACCCGTGCGAAGCCGGGGCGGGTCGCTAGTATACATATATAGCGGCCATAATATTTTAACAGATCTTCATCCCTCGTCATAGTCAATCCATTAAATGGATTTCCATTTAATGGATTGACTATGTTCTACCAAATAACTTGAATAAATGGAAAAATGTGTCAACAATTTCAACAGGACAACAAATAATATCAAATTATCCAAAGGCATGTATTTAAACTCACGACAAAACATATTTATTTCTTATGTTTACGCGAATATTGTTCATTGTTTTAAACACTTACGGATTTTGTCGCGTTACGTAAACGTAACCGTAAAACGTAAACCGTGACAAAATTCGTAAGTGTTTAAAACAATCACGACAAAACAATTAAATTTTGGATGTGAAAATACCGAATATTGAATACTAAATGTTGGCTAAAGAATGTAAGGAATAAAAAATTACAAATCTGGTGACTAAATAATACCACTGAATATTCCAAACTGGCAGACTGATATTATATTAGCGAACAAATAACCATCTTGGCGACAATTTGTGAGTACACATTTAATTTAAGAATAGGTACATATATTTTCCGTAATGTAGGTAACTCAACATACAAGCAGCAAAACCAGCGCACATAAAAAAAAACAAAGGAGCGTACAAAATTCCCAATTTTTAATTTTCCTCGACTTGGTGTAGATATTGGGTAGATTCATTTTGAAATTTAAAAATAACGGTTATTCATTTTTCGCAAAATTAACATAGGTGTCGTTACCAAGTTTTGGGGGGTGCTGGATACGAAAATGACATTCATTTTGAAATTCCAATATGGCGGACATACTTAATTTTATAAAAATAATATGGTTGTCCCTTTGTTGGTTTCTGGGGGTGCTGATTACAAAAAAGTCATCCATTTTAAATTTCCTTAGTAACCCCGCAACCTCAAATTTTCTTCATGATGGGAGAAAAAGAAATTCGAAAATCCTGAACATTCCAACATTTCTATAGCTTTATGCATCCCGGCCCCGGTTTTTCAATGTAGAGCATTTATATTTTTTTAATAAAATAGATTCTATCTCGGAAACGGTGCATCCTAATGAAAAATAATGAAAATTTCCTCCCCCTTAGAAACTCCGCAACATCATATTTTCTTCATGATGGAAGCAAAAAAAAATCTGAAAATCCTAAATTTTCCAAATTTTCTATAGCGTTTTACACCGTTCGTGTCTCAAAGTAGAGCATTATCGTATTTTTTCTTTCTATAATGGCTTCTATCTCAGAAACGGTGCATCCTACTTGAAAAATAATGAAAATTACCTCTCCCTTAATAACTCCGTAACCATATATTTTCTTCAAGATGAGAGAAAAAGAAATTCGAAAATCCTGAATTTTCCAACATTTCTATAGCTTTATATATCCCTCGTATCTCAATGTAGAGCATTTAATTTTTTTTTTATAAAATTGATTCTATCTCGGAAACGGTGCATCCTATTGAAAAAATAATGAAAATTTCCTCCCCTTAAGAACCCCGCAACACCATAGTTTCTTCACGATGGAAGAAAAAGAAATTTGAAAATCCTGAATTTTCCAAAATTTCTATAGCTTTATACACTGTTCGTGTCAAAGTAGAACATTGCCATATTTTTTTTCTAAAATCGCTTCTATTTTAGAAACGGAAAAATAATACTATTACTGGAAAAATAATAAAAATTTCCTCCCCCTTAACTCGGAAATCGCATATTTTTTTCATGAATGCCAAAAAAAGAAATTTGAAAATCCTGAATTTCGAAAAGTTTCTATACCTTACATAGCTGGTACCTCTACAAACTACATGTTAATTTTACGAAGATTGGATAGTCTCCATTTTGGAAAATGAAATTGGAAGACAATTTTATAATCAGCATATGAAACATGGAAAAAGACATCCATTTTTAATAAAAAAAAAAATATACGCCATTTTGGAATTTTAAAACGGATTTTATTTTCATATCATTCTGCACCCCCAAAAACCTTGAAAACGATACCCATACCAAAGAAAAAAAAACCTCCAATAGTATCCAAAACTGGGATTTTCCGTAGCTTGCAAATTGAATTTTTAGCAGCTATTAATTTATCAATCAAATCTTTATAAGCTACTTACATGGTATAATGGTCACCAACTTATCGGTGCTAATTGGATTAAATTTCGCTACTTTTTATCTGCCGATTTTTGTATTTTTTGTCACTTGAGTGATTTCACCAGTTTGGTAATTTAGTCGCCAACATATTAATTCGCTGCCAAATTCAGCAATACAGTATGCTCACGTGCAGTCACCAACTTATTTTTTGTTCACTCGATTAATTATATCCCTTATTCAAATATTGTACGTCTAGAGTACATACTAATTACAATTAAAATATGTAATTTTCATAGTAGTAACCAAGATTGATTGAAGTAATTTAGTCGCCAGCATATTAATTCGCTGCCAAATTCAGCAATACAGTATGCTCACGTGCAGTCACCAACTTATTTTTTGTTCACTCGATTAATTATATCCCTTATTCAAATATTGTACGTCTAGAGTACATACTAATTACAATTAAAATATGTAATTTTCATAGTAGTAACCAAGATTGAAAAAATCGAAAAATCCGGATTTTTCGAATTTCGAAGTATCCGGATTGCAACCCCTACTTGCGAGTGACTTGGTGTGTTCTGCAAAGGCAAGCATGACAGATGTTGAGCTCGTATCCTTATATTTTATTGTAAATAGAACAGCCTCCGTGGTCTAGTGGTTAGAGCTTGGCTCTCGACTCGGATGTCGCGTGGGGAGTTATTTATTATTATTATTGTAAAAACAGAAATCGAAATAAAAAGAAACGAAAAGTACGGCAAAGAAGATGGTAGATGTTACAAATTCATAAAAACCGTTTACTGGCTTATTCAATAATGTACTAAGGCTACTCCACGCATCAGCTACTTTTTTCTCATAATACACAACACAATAATATATGTATGGACGCTTCACACCAAGTCAATCTGGTCCCGTGGTAAGTTCTCGAAGAACTTGTGTTACGGGTACCAGACAACAGAAATATATTTAATAATTTTTATATTATACACATATTTAAGATTTTTAGTATATTTAATACACATTCATGACCCAGGAACACAGAAAAAATGTTTGTTCCTTCAGCATTCAAACCCGCGACCCCCGGCTTGAGCACCAACACACTCAACCACTGAGCCACAGAGGTCGTCTCATCTGGCAAAAGCAACGACGTGGCGACGATAATGTTATTGTGTATGGTTATAATATGTATAACTAGCCGATGCCCGCAACTTCGTTTGCGCCTAACTGACGGAAGCGGAACCCTATTTTTTAAACGGAACCCTAAAATAAAAGTAGCCTATGTTAGACCTTATGACATCAGCTATCTGCCAGTGAAAGTCCCGCGAAAATCGGTCCAGCCGTTTCAGAGATTAGCCGGAACAAACAGACAGACAGACCGACAGACAGACAGACAGACAGACGGACAGACATTTTAAAAAATTGGTATTTTATTGTAAGTACCGAATATACTTTCAGATGCATTATGTGAAAAGCTGTTAATTTGAGGTTACAAACAGACACTTCATTTTTATTTATCTGTACCTATAGATTTAGTTCAAAAATAAAAAGAAGCATAAAAAAATACAAAACAAACTTTCCTATAGATTTTTATTGTATTATATGTCCAAGACCCGGGAACACAGGAAACTTTTTGTTCCTTCGGCGGGATTCAAACCCGCGACCCCCGGCTTGAGCACTAACATGCTCAATCACTGAGCCACAGAGGTCGTCTCATCTGGCAAAAGCAACGACGCGGCGACAATAAAATGTAACATGTTATTGTGTATGGTTATATGTATAACTAGCTGATGCCCGCAACTTCGTTTGCATAACTTCGTTACCCGCAAGTAACGAAAACGGATCCCTATTTTTTATACGGAACCCTAAAATAAAAGTAGCCTATGTTAGACCTTATAACATCAGCTATCTGCCAGTGAAAGTCCCGTGAAAATCGGTCCAGCCGTTTCAGAGATTAGCCGGAACAAACAGACAGACAGACAGACAGACGGACAGACAAAAATTTTAAAAATTGATATTTTATTGTTAGTATCGAATATACTTTCATATGCATCAAGTGATAAGCTGTTAATTTGACATTACAAACAGACACTTCAATTATATTTATCTGTATAGATGTATAGATGTATAGATTTAGTTCAAAAATAAAAAGAAACATAAAAAAATACAAAGAAACTGACTTTCCTTTAGATTTTTATTGTATTATACATATCCATGACCCGGGAACACAGGAAACTTTTTTTCCTTCGGCGGGATTCAAACCCGCGACCCCCGGCTTGAGCACCAACACGCTCAATCACTGAGCCACAGAGGTCGTCTCATCTGGCAAAAGCAATGACGCGGCGACGATAAAATATAACATGTTATTGTGTATGATATGTTCAAAAATAAAAAGAAACAAAACAAACTGACTTTCGTACACTGCGTTAGAAACGAAAGAATTGTTCGATAAATACGCGGGTAAGGCGTGCGCTAGCAAAACTGACATAGGTCTGTCCTCGTCAACGCCTAGCGGGCGACTGTGGGGCGACTCTAGCGGCTTACGCACGCTGCATTTCAATATTAATTTATTGTTAAAATAATTAAACCAACATGCAAAATGTAACCAGAAATTATTCTTTTTTAAGTTATTAGCTTTTCGTAGATATGATTTTTGAAAGTAAAACTATCATGAACTTCATGAACAAAAAGAAAAATATTCAAATTTAGCCTCCTCTTCGGAATTATTTTTGATCGAGTGAAGTTTTCAATATTATGTTTCGAACCACAAATTGTTAAAGAACATTAAGTAAACAACAATGTGTTTTTTTTTTTTGGCTTTTTAAAGTTACTATTTGTCTGTTTATTATCGATTCAAAGTCATGTAAAATTGGGTCCACGTGGCCTTAATAGAATCAGGCGTTACTTTGCGGAAATCCATAGCATAAAATTAATTAATATTATGTTTATAGCAGTTTTTCCGCTAAATAATACCCACAACCTGCAAGCAAATGTGTGAGTGCACGCATAAGCATGCGTAACGCACCTCCCTCCTCCCACACTGCTTATGCGTGCACTCAGATGCAAGATCGTGCAAACACCACCACCACACAAGCAACAATGTCGGCAAGATCGTGCAAAGCCCCACACCACCATGCAGGTTGCAAAACTCGACGCGCGTTTCGCCCCGAACCCGGAGCATCCTCAGGAAGTGGACCTGCGAACAAAGTTCGTTAGTAATGCTGCCAAGTAAACCGCCACCTTATATAGACTACTGGCTACTAGTACCCCCACCAAACATATTAATGAGCGGTGACGTAGTCAAGCAAGTTTGGTCATTCAACAATGCAAGTCTATTGTTGTTCTTTTCTTTAATTATTTCTAATTGTTCCAACACGCTCAGTCGAAAGCCTTTGTCACATTTATGTAACACCTTATAGGAATGGCCATCGGGTACACTATGACCACTATCTAAAAGGTGTTTAGCAAAATGTGATTTATCACGATGACCATTTCTATAAGCTGCGATGTGTTCTTTGTACCGAGTCTCAAAGTTACGTCCAGTTTGACCTACGTATACACTATCGCATTCAGGACAATCGATTTTATAGACACCGGATTGGTACTTTAAATCAATCCGGTCTTTATTATGACACAATTGATTTTTTAAAGTATTATTTGTCCTGAATGCGACGTGCATATCGTTATTTCTCATTATTTTAGATAAACGTGCAGATACCTCACCCATGTAGGTCAAACTGGACTTGTATCTAACCACTTCCTTATCAGGAGTCCCTGCGTACAAAAACTTAACCAATTCCTTTTTCATTTTATTATTTAAAATATTATTAATAATTTTGGGATTATACCCATTCGACTTAGCAATTTGGTAAATTATGTTTAACTCTTTCTGATAATTTTCTTTACTAAGAGGAATGGACATTAATCTGTGAACGTAACTATGAAAAGCCGCGAGTTTATGTTGCCAAGGATGACATGAGGATGCATGAATAGTAGTATTAGTATATGTCGGTTTGCGAAAGATTCCAAAACTGTGTTTATCGTTATCTCTAGTAATAGATAAATCAAGGAAATTAAGTGTTTTATTGTCTTCACATTCTAATTTAAATTTAATTTTAATATGTTTTTTATTAAGATTTTTAACAAAGACGTCCAGTTGTCTCTCTGTACCGGTCCAACAAAGGATGCAATCATCTACATATCTATAGTAATATAAAATACTTTTGTCATTAACAATATTTCTTTGTTCAAAATCATTCATAAATATTTCGGCCAGCAAGGGACTCAGTGGTGAGCCCATTGCTAGACCGTCTTGTTGAACAAAGAATTGATTGTTAAATCGAAAGTAGTTTTGTTCCATGCAGATTTTAGTAAGAGTAAGCAATTCCAGACCTTCACCAGGAGGCAAACGTTTTTCCAATTCATTCCCCAGAATACCCAACGTTTCCTCACACGGAACATTAGTAAATAAACTATCTACATCAAGCGAAACTAATTTGCAACGAGGTGGCAAAGTCACATTTTTTATTTGATTTACTAATTGCAAGCTATTTTTAATTGCATAAGGTGGCCGAAATGAAATCCTTTGTTTAATAATGTAATTTAATGACTTTGCCAACTCGTATGCCGGTGCACCTATATATGAGACAACTGGACGCATTGGGATATCAGTTTTGTGAATCTTTGGCAAACCGTACAGTGATGGTGCGTGAGGATTCATTGGAATAAGTTTTCTCTTCGCTGATTCGGTACCAAATAAATATTTATTATTGTTTATGGCTAATTTAATCTTAGCCATAAACTTGTTAGTTGGGTCAGAAGGAACCCTTACCCTCAAAGCTACTCTTTCATGGTTAAATGAATAACCGGAAGGAGTACCCTTGATTTCATTGGCTAGTAAACCCTTAACCATGTTATCCTTTTTATTAACTACAGTTGCTATCTCTGATTCAACAGCAAGCATTTCCAAAGCATTCTGATTAATATTAAGCCAATGAAATCAAGGGTACTCCTTGGCTTAATATTAATCAGAATGCTTTGGAAATGCTTGCTGTTGAATCAGAGATAGCAACTGTAGTTAATAAAAAGGATAACATGGTTAAGGGTTTACTAGCCAATGAAATCAAGGGTACTCCTTCCGGTTATTCATTTAACCATGAAAGAGTAGCTTTGAGGGTAAGGGTTCCTTCTGACCCAACTAACAAGTTTATGGCTAAGATTAAATTAGCCATAAACAA
Source organism: Glaucopsyche alexis (assembly GCA_905404095.1). Classification (NCBI taxonomy): domain Eukaryota; kingdom Metazoa; phylum Arthropoda; class Insecta; order Lepidoptera; family Lycaenidae; genus Glaucopsyche; species Glaucopsyche alexis. Next base: position 3,016,299 of record FR990063.1, on the reverse strand, counting down.
TAATAAATATTTATTTGGTACCGAATCAGCGAAGAGAAAACTTATTCCAATGAATCCTCACGCACCATCACTGTACGGTTTGCCAAAGATTCACAAAACTGATATCCCAATGCGTCCAGTTGTCTCATATATAGGTGCACCGGCATACGAGTTGGCAAAGTCATTAAATTACATTATTAAACAAAGGATTTCATTTCGGCCACCTTATGCAATTAAAAATAGCTTGCAATTAGTAAATCAAATAAAAAATGTGACTTTGCCACCTCGTTGCAAATTAGTTTCGCTTGATGTAGATAGTTTATTTACTAATGTTCCGTGTGAGGAAACGTTGGGTATTCTGGGGAATGAATTGGAAAAACGTTTGCCTCCTGGTGAAGGTCTGGAATTGCTTACTCTTACTAAAATCTGCATGGAACAAAACTACTTTCGATTTAACAATCAATTCTTTGTTCAACAAGACGGTCTAGCAATGGGCTCACCACTGAGTCCCTTGCTGGCCGAAATATTTATGAATGATTTTGAACAAAGAAATATTGTTAATGACAAAAGTATTTTATATTACTATAGATATGTAGATGATTGCATCCTTTGTTGGACCGGTACAGAGAGACAACTGGACGTCTTTGTTAAAAATCTTAATAAAAAACATATTAAAATTAAATTTAAATTAGAATGTGAAGACAATAAAACACTTAATTTCCTTGATTTATCTATTACTAGCGACCCGCCCCGGCTTCGCACGGGTACAATATTGATACTAATACTACAGAATGTCACCCACTTCGCATCGGGCCGTATAGCAGAAATCGTAATGTTTTAATTTCGCCATAACTTCAAAACCAAACGTCCAATTTTAACCATTCAAAGACCAAATATTATCTACATAAACTGTACTTAGTAATGAAATAATTTATTTTGATAAGGATTAATAGTATGAGTAAAATAAACGCGTTTAAATGTAGTCCAAAAAAAATTCAAGATTTCTAAATAAAAAAATGGTTGTTGTGCCTCACTCGATATAGATAGGTATAGTGTGTCGCGGACTTTTTTGTAGATATTTATAAGATCTACAATTAATTAGAATATTATATGGTTCTATCTTTTATAGTTTAGGCAGCGTACGCAAAATAAGTAACTTTTCTGGTTGATTTTTTACACCTTGTGTCCGAAAAACCCAAATATCTTACGGAACCCTATTTTTTTCCAAAATAAAATTTAGCCTATGTTACTCGTGGATAATGTAGCTTTCGAATGGTGAAAGAATTTTTGAAATCGGTCCAGTACTTTTTGAGCCTATACATTACAAACAAACAAACAAACAAACAAACAAACAAACAAACATACAAACAAAGTTTTCCTCTTTATAATATTAGTATAGACTAGAGATAACGATAAACACAGTTTTGGAATCTTTCGCAAACCGACATATACTAATACTACTATTCATGCATCCTCATGTCATCCTTGGCAACATAAACTCGCGGCTTTTCATAGTTACGTTCACAGATTAATGTCCATTCCTCTTAGTAAAGAAAATTATCAGAAAGAGTTAAACATAATTTACCAAATTGCTAAGTCGAATGGGTATAATCCCAAAATTATTAATAATATTTTAAATAATAAAATGAAAAAGGAATTGGTTAAGTTTTTGTACGCAGGGACTCCTGATAAGGAAGTGGTTAGATACAAGTCCAGTTTGACCTACATGGGTGAGGTATCTGCACGTTTATCTAAAATAATGAGAAAGAACGATATGCACGTCGCATTCAGGACAAATAATACTTTAAAAAATCAATTGTGTCATAATAAAGACCGGATTGATTTAAAGTACCAATCCGGTGTCTATAAAATCGATTGTCCTGAATGCGATAGTGTATACGTAGGTCAAACTGGACGTAACTTTGAGACTCGGTACAAAGAACACATCGCGGCTTATAGAAATAGTCATCGTGATAAATCACATTTTGCTAAACACCTTTTAGATAGTGGTCATAGTGTACCCGATGGCCATTCCTATAAGGTGTTACATAAATGTGACAAAGGCTTTCGACTGAGCGTGTTGGAACAATTAGAAATAATTAAAGAAAAGAACAACAATAGACTTGCATTGTTGAATGACCAAACTTGCTTGACTACGTCACCGCTCATTAATATGTTTGGTGGGGGTACTAGTAGCCAGTAGTCTATATAAGGTGGCGGTTTACTTGGCAGCATTACTAACGAACTTTGTTCGCAGGTCCACTTCCTGAGGATGCTCCGGGTTCGGGGCGAAACGCGCGTCGAGTTTTGCAACCTGCATGGTGGTGTGGGGCTTTGCACGATCTTGCCGACATTGTTGCTTGTGTGGTGGTGGTGTTTGCACGATCTTGCATCTGAGTGCACGCATAAGCAGTGTGGGAGGAGGGAGGTGCGTTACGCATGCTTATGCGTGCACTCACACATTTGCTTGCAGGTTGTGGGTATTATTTAGCGGAAAAACTGCTATAAACATAATATTAATTAATTTTATGACCAACACTAGTTATTGACGGTGGGTTTGATGTTCCCGGTAAACACTCCTTTTTATTATAAATATTAATTACTTTAAGACCACATTTTTACTTTTTAAAATTATATTCTTAATTAATACAACTAGCGGAAAAATGTATCTTACATAACATTATGAACTCGTATGTTGTTCTTTCTTAAATCTAAATATATAAAAGGCAAACCTGACTGACTAACCTATCAACGCACAGCCAAAACTATTGAACTGATAGTTGTAATGATGTAGGCATCCATCAAGAAAGGATTTTCAAAAAAAAAGCCCTCAGGGAGTGAAAAAGGGATTAAAATTTTGTATGGAAACCTAACTCCACACGGATGAAGTCGCGGGGCAAAAGCTAGTAGAATTAGGCTCACTTGCGCCAACCCGGGTTAAAGTTAACCTTGGATTAAAATATCATGCTTTCTCTTTCACAAATACGAAGAACGAGAGAGATAACATGATTTTTAACCCAGGGTTAACTTTAACCCGGATTGGCGCAAGTGGGCCTTATAAAATTAAACATACCTCCAGTATTAGCACACTCGTATTTGGAAATTGGAATAATATCATCACGAGTGGGACTGGTCACATCCGGTGTTGCAAATTGGTGAATCTAAAATAAATTTTACCAAGCTTTAACTTTTACCGTTACTTTTCAATATTGCCATCAATCTGATATTATGAAATTGTATGTTTTATGTTTAAGTGGTATACAGTGTATGTGTATTAGTAAAATCACAGAACAAATATTAGTCTAACAAGTAAAATGGTAAATATGATTCATTTTGAAAACAAAATACAAGATATGACAGAAAGTAAGTTTTATCTATACTAATATAATAAAGAGGAAAAGTTTTTTGTTTGTTTGTTTGCATCAAATAGGCTCCGAAACTACTATTCCGATTTTGATGAAATTTGGCACAGATACAGCGTAGAGCACAGGGAAGGACACAGGCTACTTTTTACTGCAGCAAAGATGTACAGTTTCTGGGAGTTTCCTTTAGCACGCACGAAGTCACGGGCAATATCTAGTTAGGTATATAATACTGAGAAAAGCTCAATAATTTTGCCACCACCTGATACAGGGAAAAAGCAGCTTTAACCGTAAAGCTGTTTTTCGCTTTTATCGGCCCAAAACTAACCAAAGAAAGTATAATGATCACATTAAAAAGGGACTTTTATTATAACAAACCTCTTTGTCCTGCAATGTGCAGGCTTGGGGAGTCTAAAGATCAGCAGGCAGCTGGGAGTTGTTGAAGTCAGATAAGTGGAGATGGTGAGCAGGCAGCCGGGAGTTGTCGGAGTCAGATGAGTAGAGATGATGAGCAGGCAGCCGGCAGTTGTTGGTGTCATATGAGTGGATATTATGTAGAGCAGGCAGCCGGGAGAAGTTCGAGTCGGGAAGTGGATGCAGCCGGGAGATCAGTGAGCAGAGCACATAGATAAGAATAATTGGACGTCAGATTTTTTTTTCTAGGCTTATTACGTAACATTTTCATAATTTTATAATATAAATTTAATTGAACTATTTTACTAATTAAAAAATTACCTATGTACTTATATCAGTAATGGTAATAATAAAAAAAATTAACGTGTGCAGTTAACATATTAAAAATTTTGATGAAATAATTTATAATAAAATTTAATAATATGGAATAATATACCTACAAAAGGTTTCAAAATTAATAAAAGAAGGAAAAGCATTTTAATGAACTATTGGGAATAAACTAAATTTAAATTATAATAAGTATGTACTCAAAAGACGTTATTATTTTGATTTTTAAATGGAGAGATATTAAATTTAAGTGTCGGATTGAATTGTGAAGTAAAGTTAAAATAAAATCTCAAAAGCATATTATGCAAGTAGGTAATATTGATGTTTATTTAATTGTGTTGTCGTTTAAAGTTATTGGAATCAAGTATTCTGATAAATATAATTTTTTTGAGTAAATCAATCTAAAATGTATTTATTTATTATTATGAATAGCCAACAAAAATTACAAATATGCAAGCATGTTGATTGGTATTATCTACACTAAAATGGTTATTGCACTTTTAATTACAGGCTATTTACTACATTTTGCTATAAAAAAAGTATCGGCTATGAAAATATTTAAAAAAAAAGTAACAAATAAATTATGTAAATTAAAACAGTTACATTTAAATTATCTAATGTCAAAATAAATTAAAATTACATCGAATAAAATAAATAATTAAATATTACAATTTAAAAAAAAAAGTATGTTTACAAATTGTTAATGATATTAGGTAAAGCTTTTTGGAATTTCATTAGTTTCATGTGACTTAAAAGTTGAAATTAAATTATAATGTTATTATCTTGCAACTTAAGCCACCCCTAGTAGAAGTTACCGTATTTAAAAAGGAATTTTTGGCTGAAGACAAGATTATTATAATATTGTAAGGATGTAATAGTAATACGAAAGTGAACTTTGTAATAAAATTAAATAAATGGGTGTTGACGATGCGTAAAGATTTTTTAAATAAAAAAAATAAATAATAGTAATATTAGTTGTTAGAGAAAGAAAACTTTAAAGAAAATATGAGTTATAATAATGTGTGTCAGTTATCAATCAATAGATTATAATAAGTATTAATATTTTAAATTTTAGATATTTGGAAAAAGGAATACATAGTAACTCATTACTAACTAAATATTTTACGCAGTTGGTTAACGCAGGTAGGTAAGTTGCCACAGCACAGCTAACATCGCCTTTGCTGGGAAAGCGTCAAATATCCGCGGTGCCAGCACAGCATTCGCGCAATGAAATGTAAGTAGATACTATTTGTTAATCAAAGCTAGGGTTGTACAAAAATATGAATATTTTTTAAAAAGATTTTTAATTTACAATACGTAAAAATTCGTCATAAAATGTCTATTTTGAAGGTTAATTTTTAAGGTATTAGCAAGGTATTAGTTAAAAAAAAAAACAAACAATATATTTAAGATTTAAGATCCATGTTATGTATTATTTAAATTCATTTCACTAAATTATTTTGATTTGGAATAAGACTGAAAACGATAAGTGTGTTTTAAAATGTTTTGTTATAGGTAATTTTATTTTTTCATCATTTAGTTAAAATAGATAAAAGTCCAGAATATTGAAGTACTTAAATTTTGTTAAAATTTTGATATTGAGTAGATATTGACCTCTTATCGAGAAAGTTCGAAGTACTTTTAGTGACACAATTAAATTCTATATTAATAGTACCTAGATGGACCACCCATGTCCATGATATGAGATAACTAATAACAGATCATCTCAACTTTACATGCACCATTTGTGGTACAAATCAAAACATTAGCAATACGATGCATATGCATAAGTAATATGCATCCAAAAATGTCAAATAAGCATGCCATATTTAGGTTGGAAAGATTTCATGAATTACACGTGCAAAAGACTGTGTTACAACTCGCAACAACATAAATTTTCCTTAAGGACGATTAATTTTAAATAACAATAAAAAAAAACTTTCAAATATTTAGTAACAGAATTAATTAAACTTTTTGTATTATACAAATAAAAAAGAAGGAAATTTTTAAATTAAGTAAACCTATACATTTGTTTTTACTACAATATCTACATAAGTAGGTGCATTATTTTTGTTTTGTAATGCGGTAACTGAATAAAACATAACTTATTAATCTTTATAAATTTATATGAACTCTGGGAGTCATATATTTCGTTTACTTTATTTCAGCCTTAGGAATAAAAAAAAAATAGGAACGTAATAAAATATAATTAATTAGTAAATTGTAAGCTAACTACTTACGTACTTCAAATATATTAATTAAATTTATTTTGTAATAGTAACTTTAGCTTTTTGGAAGGTAAAAGCAGAGTAAAAAGTTTTTAATAAAAGTAATTAGTTGCTTCATATACAGTGTGTGGGTAAAATAAAAAAAATAAAATAATAAAATATTATGTTGCTTTGTATTCCAATCCAATTCAATTAAGCTTAGAACATAGAAATTATTAAATAAAATAAAGTTTTATTTCATGGTTACTTTTAAAGTTATAAAAATAATATAATTTTATTATAAAGTATATTAAAGGAGGAATCGGTAAAAAGAAAGGATATGTAAAAATCTCAAAACGAGACAATTATTTCTTAGAAATGTATTAAATTCTTTTTATCTACTTTGTAAGTTGATTAGCTACATTTTCTGAGATTTTATACTGGATATGACTTACATAGATTTACTTAAAAAATATTTACGTTCATACGAGATATGACGTAATATTATTGTGAAGGGAATTAGGAATGTGTTATTTAGTTTGTAACATAGCTGTAGTCTATGTAGGGATGTAAAGAAAAGATTATGTCATTTCCAAGTTTTTATGTAGCTTCTGTTATTGGAGGTAAAGCTGTTCCCAGCTCTCTTCTTCTTCTCTTGGGCTTGGAACTTTCAGAAATCCTTTAGCCAGGTTAGATATGAGCTCTAAACGGATGAGATCATGAGACTCTCTTTCTGTGGAGCTATAATACAAAACATTTAATAAAGGTACCTACATATTATTGGACAAGAGCATCAGGGACTAATAAAAAGAAAAATGGGTTACTTACTTCATGTTTATTGTTGTAAATCTGGAGTCGCATATTAACATGATCTCATGGACAGCACCAGGAATTTCCGTGCTTTCAAGCGTTTTTGCCACGATTTTATTATTGGAAACACTCAACACAAAACATTCAGAATAAAAGTCAAACTTATGTTTCGCTTAGTATGTCATAATAATCTTTATTCCCATAGTGATTTCCCTTTAGTTCTTTGACTTTTTGGTCATTGCATCTATGTCTTGTCTCCCGCTTTGCTTGGAGAGGGAACTTGGAATTCTTCCTACTTTTCCAACCTCTTCTGATTAATTTTTTCTGATTAATTTTGTTGCGGGTCCCAAGACTGATATTTAGCATGTCCCTCGGGCACCCCTGAGATCATATCAAAGGGCTTTTGTGGGTGGTTACCGCTGTCGATCCTGGCTCACAGGAATAGCAGTGGTGGGAATGTGGTGGGCCAATATCCGTTTTAATTCATATTAAAATGTTAAACAATATTCAATAGGTAACATGGATCTTGTTTTGTTTAGCAATGGCGCGTAACATAAACCAAAGAAATACGATTTAGGCGTACATCCATGTAAAGTCCGTAGGTTATTTCCAATTAATCACATTATCATAGATCACGTCACTATATCACTTCTCCACAATAAAACCAATTAAATTATCACATTCACTACGGGAAAATAATAACTTATCCGTATTTTATCTACTCTAATTTCGTACTCCCATTTTAAAACCGCGCGAACTGCGAGTTAGACGTTTGACGTTTAACCATGTCGCCACAGATAGCGACATACCCGTAAGATACTTTTTTGTACATATCCTGTAAATGTAGGCACGCGCCTACACGGCCGGACTGACAATCGCACGTCCTCGGGCGAATAAATAGGCTGTAGAGTGTAGGTGTATCTGCGCGAAGGAACCTCTCAATGCAATTTATCAAATTATTACGCTCGTCCACCCTGACGAGTAATCCTTACGTTTGTAGTTTCCGGCAGCTTCTCAATTCTAAAAAGTCCAATGGTTCAAAAGTCATCAAAAGTTATCAAAAATCACAAAATTCATCAAAAGTAGAAGACTAAAAGTTATTTTATGTTTGAGGTTACCGAAAGTTAAAGGTCACGGAAAGTTAAAGTCATCAAAAATCACAAAGACATCAAATGTCATCAAAGTCACCAGTGACTCCACCACACACAGCGAGTGGTGGACTCCACCACTCGCTAACAAGAGCCAAATGATTCAAAGGCATGGATTAGGTGATAAGTGTCGACCAGCATTGGCAAATTTGCTGTGATGGCAGATTCAAATTCCTTGCATCGATTTGTAGATCGCTCCGCAATGAGAGACTCTGCCATCTCGCAAGATTAAACCCGCTGACTCAACGGTCACCCGTCCCCCTTGAATTACCTGAGCCCAACAACACTCAACAACACTTCACACGTTGGGTTTGCTCTCCTTTGCAACACCCACACACAAAATCCTCTAGGTTTGTATCGCTCCTGCGGCGCCACAGGCTACAAACCCCAAACACATTGGGTGTGCTCCCCTTCCAATTGCGACGCAAAAGCGGAAGACAACACCCACACAAAACCAATAACCAACATGTAACACAATCGCAATTTCAGCATCAACTTCTGCGTCAACTTCGACGTCAACATCTACGTCATCTCATAAGTTAACATCAACATCTCTATGTCAATAGCATCACCCATCATCGCTTACATGGTCATTTTCGCGCAAATACCCAAATACACGACGAGGATTGTCAGGTCAGACGTTCAATTACCATATTATAGCCATATCCAACGGCTGATCTCAGCCCACATTTAACACCAATGCATTGTGACACGAAATAAGCGCAAAAGCGACTACCAGGCGGTCACCCCCGCCGAGCCTCGTCCCTGGGACAGGTATCCCCGCAATGTAGGTAAGTATATTCTTTAATCTCTCCCGAACTTCGTGCAAACTAATATCGATTGATAACCAAATGCATGTTCGAAGTAACACGATTTGCGGAATGAAAGAAGCGAAAGAAGCGCTCGGACTTCTCTTCAAAGAATCGAACTAGAATGTAACTGGTAGCTACAGAAGGTAACTTGGGCTATCTGTAGGCTATTAGAAAACTTGATGCGGGAAGTGGGGTGCTACCTTTAAAATACAGAGCATTAAATTATATGGAAACAAAATATTTGTGCCCGATATATGCACCGCTTAATCGGTAGGTACCAGAATCCGGATCTTAGATTGCTTAAATAGCACCAAACTTTATTATGACTATAGCAGTAGTGTTTCGTCTATGTCTTGTCTATAGCAGTACATAGTGTTTCGTCAACGATATAGAGCTATATTTATTGGCGCAACAATAACACCTCACATCACAGTGTTCATAGTAACGGCTTATCCTCGTTAGTTGTAACCTAATGTAACTACGCCAAGTGAAGCCGAAGCATCCATGTAGATTGTGGATAGCACATAATATGAATTAGGTACATCTAGGCTGCTCGCCGGAGTCCCCGTGGACTGCAATATTCATACTAAACCCCGTTTCGTAAATCACTATTGAACTAGGTATGAAAACATTTAGCTTTTCATTAGGCATACTAAACGTAATTCGAATATTATCTTATAAGCGCAATTCATTGTTATGTCAGTCACAGCGACGGTACCTAACAATAGTCCTCTTCAACGTAGCATACTTAACATAATTACACATTTTTTTTACCCAGCTACAACTACTGCACGTTATATTCCTACTTACGCACACTCTCTGTTTAGTGATTAGAGTCTACACCACGGAACATAATTTAATACAATTCTCTTTTTTTTATAATTATTATTGTACTGCAGTGGTTTTCAACCTGTGGGTCGCGAAGCTTCTGTAGGGGGGTCGCATCCTGAAAAAGGTTGAAAAACACTGTTGTACTGAATCAGAGCAATTTACTTCAATTATAATCTTTTTTAGTCATTGCTACTATCTGCTTACGGTAGATATCTGGATTACTATGCATTTCTAAAAATTATCACGAGAATGTGTGTTTAGTAATAAAACAAGTCATAAAGATTTCTAATTGCTCCACCACAGAATACAGAAATCATCCAGAAGCCGTCAACACGCCCAAAAGCGAGGCCGTCACAACCACTCCAAATTGGAATGGTTATCCACACACAATATGTTGCCACAGATCAACGAAATATTTTACCCAACATTTTTTCAATCAATTTTGATTGAATACCTAACCGTCGCAATACAACAACGCGATCCGTTCTGTAAGTGTAAAGAGTAAAAATCAAAAAGTGCGGGCGGGGCGGCACCTCGCCATGGCTCTGGACACAGTGCGCCGCACACAAATGCGATCGAACACTCACTCTGCATGTTTTGAATTCTGTGTGCTCCACACACGCAACTAACTTTATATCACTGCAATGTATTGCCTTTATACGAAGAATTTCTTAGTTTTTTTTTTTTTACTTTACTACTTAAATATACAGGCAAATGGCCCACCACAAATCCCCACCACTGCAACCCGTGCGCAGCCAGGATCGACAGCGACAACCAACCACATAAACCCCCTTAACATGATCCCAGGAGCGCCCAGAGGTCACGCCAAAGCCATCCTGGGACCCGCAACGAAACTAATTCAAATCAATTTAAAATTGCCACGAACGACTGAGCGACGCAGTGATTAATTTTTATCCAGTGCCTAGATCGTTCGCGAACCGAAGGGAAGAAATTATAAAGGTGACATCCTCTGATCGTGTTTTCTCACCGGTCCTGTCACTCGGAAATACAGTTATTTTTTAACTATTTGAATATCCTTATTTTATGATGATAGGAAAGTCTAGTCGTTTATTTCTTTTTACAATATAATGAATTACTGCGCTGCAACTCTAAATCTACAGGCAAGAACTGAAAGCGCCTCCGTACGATCGGTACGGTACACTAACGCGGTACACTTACATAGGAACACTAACGCAAGATGTCGACTTTGTAAAGGTTTACGCGATTCGTGCCCAGCGCGAACCTATCCGCCCAGGCAGGTGAGGTGCAGCCACAGAACTAGGTATAATACTCACAGAGCGCTCGTTGTACAGAGAGGTTACTACGTAGCCGTATAAATTATTTTCAACGCTTCAAAAGTAAAGCCTTAAATCGATTTTGACTGTTGGCAGGCCTGTCCCACTCCCCGTGTAGGTATCAAAAATATAAGTACGTGCGGCGGCCTCCCTAAACGGGCCAATTAAAAGGGACTCGCGCGCCAGCAGTGAGCGACGTATGCGTGAGATTTGTTCGTCGCAGTGTTTTATGGATTGGATTTAATACCTTATAATCTGTGCACATAATATTACAATACTGTGTTTAAGTTAGGTAAAAATCACCCGGCCAGCTATAACTATAATACCATAACATAATATTTAATAATATAGTTTGAACTACTGCAATTACTTGATAACCAATATTTAATGTTTAGGTGTTGCCTGTTGGCTCCACCTGAACTATCTGTTCGCGTCTTATATTATTCCGATGTGATACGATTTGAAGAGTCATTTGTTGACAAAAGTACTACCGATGTGATAGAAATAGTAAGGTGGCGTGATTCAACTTCTTTGAGTAATATCGCCGTGAAGGTATCGAAAACGCTTACGTTTACGCATAAGTACATACTTATAGGTATGCGCGAATTTATTACAATTATTAAAGTACTATTAACACCTACTTTAGGTTTATTTGGAAAGCAATTTGTTCAGTAAAGTACAGTAGGTAGGTACTAAAAAGTAGGTAAAAAAAAAGTTGTAATTAAATATTAAGAAACAATATATATATATATATGTATACGTATAACCGCCTCCTTTTTTTGGAAGGCGGTTAATTATTTTCTAAAATGAGACAACACTAATGTCATTAGAATGGATAAGAATTACGCGATAGAAAGAGACGCAACTTCTAGGTAAATATAATCGTAGGTAATCAAGCGCTGCGTTAGCTGAATTGAACCTTATTGTATCGCAGTAAGAGTCCCTATTTCTTCAAACGATTTGTCGGAGTGGTTCTTCTGTACCTGTAGGTACTATTATTTATTCTGTGCTGTTGGTTAAACAGTAAAAATAGGTTTTATGCACCGCAAATTGTAATCGATCTCTATGATATCTCAACTCGATATTAATAACACGCAAAGTAATTAACACCAACTACTGTCGGTCAAATAGATTATTTTCTTTAATCAGATTTAAAATGTACTCTGGTAAATATTTCAATTCTCTTAAACACCAGTATCTAAGAAATGTTTTAGACTTCTTAAAACCAATATAAAATAAAATAACGTACAACTTTACTGCTCTGTACTCAGTACTAAATATAAGGCCCATACTGGTCATTCACACTATGAGTAGGTACTTACAGTTATCAAACTTTGCTCCTCGAATACTTTGCAGCAGAGTTGTAAAAAGAACAGTTAGACTCACCCTAAAGCTTCTATTAGTCATAAAAGAGGACTGGAGTCGCATACAACTCCTCCACAAGACTCACTTAGAAGTGCTTCTCATGGGCGTAGCCAGGGGGGGGGGGGTTTAGGGGGTTCAAACCCCCCCTCCCCCCGAAATGGGCCGGCTGGTATATATATACAGAGATCTGACCCATATACAGAGGCGTATTTAGAAATTTTGCATCCCAGGACAATTAATATATTTTGCCGCCCCAGTAACCCTATCTGAAAGATGATATTTTTTTGAAGTTATTTTAGAAAAAAAAAATTAACAGCCTAAAACAGAACTTTAATACTAATTTGTACTATATGTATGTGTTTATGTTAAATGCGTTTAAACTGAGAATGCGAGCAAATGTTTTTTAATCCTTTGCCTGTAAAATCTTTTTATACTTTAAGCCCTGAAAGACTGTTGTACTAAAAAAACCATAAAATCAATAGCCTAAAACAGAAATCGTGAACCTATGGTACGCGTGCCATCGAATCCTCGAACCTATAGCACAATATTTTGACATAATTTGGGCACGTCACTAATCACAAACCCCCTTACTAATAATCGCTGCATAAGCTTGGTATAACTAATACAGTGTTTTGTCTCCTTCTATCGAATTAAAAATGTCACTTGTGTGACGTGAACAAAACACTGTATTAGTTATACCAAGCGTATACAGCGTATTAGCGTAGGAGAATGTGTGTTTAGTAATAAAACAAGTCATAAAGATTTCTAATTGCTCCACCACAGAATACAGAAATCATCCAGAAGCCGTCAACACGCCCAAAAGCGAGGCCGTCACAACCACTCCAAATTGGAATGGTTATCCACACACAATATGTTGCCACAGATCAACGAAATATTTTACCCAACATTTTTTCAATCAATTTTGATTGAATACCTAACCGTCGCAATACAACAACGCGATCCGTTCTGTAAGTGTAAAGAGTAAAAATCAAAAAGTGCGGGCGGGGCGGCACCTCGCCATGGCTCTGGACACAGTGCGCCGCACACAAATGCGATCGAACACTCACTCTGCATGTTTTGAATTCTGTGTGCTCCACACACGCAACTAACTTTATATCACTGCAATGTATTGCCTTTATACGAAGAATTTCTTAGTTTTTTTTTTTTTACTTTACTACTTAAATATACAGGCAAATGGCCCACCACAAATCCCCACCACTGCAACCCGTGCGCAGCCAGGATCGACAGCGACAACCAACCACATAAACCCCCTTAACATGATCCCAGGAGCGCCCAGAGGTCACGCCAAAGCCATCCTGGGACCCGCAACGAAACTAATTCAAATCAATTTAAAATTGCCACGAACGACTGAGCGACGCAGTGATTAATTTTTATCCAGTGCCTAGATCGTTCGCGAACCGAAGGGAAGAAATTATAAAGGTGACATCCTCTGATCGTGTTTTCTCACCGGTCCTGTCACTCGGAAATACAGTTATTTTTTAACTATTTGAATATCCTTATTTTATGATGATAGGAAAGTCTAGTCGTTTATTTCTTTTTACAATATAATGAATTACTGCGCTGCAACTCTAAATCTACAGGCAAGAACTGAAAGCGCCTCCGTACGATCGGTACGGTAGGCCAGAGGCCTTACATAGGAACACTAACGCAAGATGTCGACTTTGTAAAGGTTTACGCGATTCGTGCCCAGCGCGAACCTATCCGCCCAGGCAGGTGAGGTGCAGCCACAGAACTAGGTATAATACTCACAGAGCGCTCGTTGTACAGAGAGGTTACTACGTAGCCGTATAAATTATTTTCAACGCTTCAAAAGTAAAGCCTTAAATCGATTTTGACTGTTGGCAGGCCTGTCCCACTCCCCGTGTAGGTATCAAAAATATAAGTACGTGCGGCGGCCTCCCTAAACGGGCCAATTAAAAGGGACTCGCGCGCCAGCAGTGAGCGACGTATGCGTGAGATTTGTTCGTCGCAGTGTTTTATGGATTGGATTTAATACCTTATAATCTGTGCACATAATATTACAATACTGTGTTTAAGTTAGGTAAAAATCACCCGGCCAGCTATAACTATAATACCATAACATAATATTTAATAATATAGTTTGAACTACTGCAATTACTTGATAACCAATATTTAATGTTTAGGTGTTGCCTGTTGGCTCCACCTGAACTATCTGTTCGCGTCTTATATTATTCCGATGTGATACGATTTGAAGAGTCATTTGTTGACAAAAGTACTACCGATGTGATAGAAATAGTAAGGTGGCGTGATTCAACTTCTTTGAGTAATATCGCCGTGAAGGTATCGAAAACGCTTACGTTTACGCATAAGTACATACTTATAGGTATGCGCGAATTTATTACAATTATTAAAGTACTATTAACACCTACTTTAGGTTTATTTGGAAAGCAATTTGTTCAGTAAAGTACAGTAGGTAGGTACTAAAAAGTAGGTAAAAAAAAAGTTGTAATTAAATATTAAGAAACAATATATATATATGTATACGTATAACCGCCTCCTTTTTTTGGAAGGCGGTTAATTATTTTCTAAAATGAGACAATACTAATGTCATTAGAATGGATAAGAATTACGCGATAGAAAGAGACGCAACTTCTAGGTAAATATAATCGTAGGTAATCAAGCGCTGCGTTAGCTGAATTGAACCTTATTGTATCGCAGTAAGAGTCCCTATTTCTTCAAACGATTTGTCGGAGTGGTTCTTCTGTACCTGTAGGTACTATTATTTATTCTGTGCTGTTGGTTAAACAGTAAAAATAGGTTTTATGCACCGCAAATTGTAATCGATCTCTATGATATCTCAACTCGATATTAATAACACGCAAAGTAATTAACACCAACTACTGTCGGTCAAATAGATTATTTTCTTTAATCAGATTTAAAATGTACTCTGGTAAATATTTCAATTCTCTTAAACACCAGTATCTAAGAAATGTTTTAGACTTCTTAAAACCAATATAAAATAAAATAACGTACAACTTTACTGCTCTGTACTCAGTACTAAATATATGGCCCATACTGGTCATTCACACTATGAGTAGGTACTTACAGTTATCAAACTTTGCTCCTCGAATACTTTGCAGCAGAGTTGTAAAAAGAACAGTTAGACTCACCCTAAAGCTTCTATTAGTCATAAAAGAGGACTGGAGTCGCATACAACTCCTCCACAAGACTCACTTAGAAGTGCTTCTCATGGGCGTAGCCAGGGGGGGGGGGGGGGTTTAGGGGGAACAAAACACTGTATTAGTTATACCAAGCGTATACAGCGTTTATTAGTAAGGGGTTTAATGTTGTAATTAAGGCCGTCCCCCGAGCAAAAGACCTTGAGGCGGTCAGCTGCATAACTCAGTTCAAAAATTTTCACATAACTTAGTTCAAAATTGACCAAAAAAAATTTTTAACGGCGAATATCTAGCTTATGAAATTGCCTATCTCATTCAATTATAGTTTCAGCGTCTCCATAGTATTTACAAGTTAATTTTATTTGGGACACACACCGATAGATAGGTAATTTCGGGATCCCCTTTTTTCGCATATTTTTATTTGTCATAATTTCATTTGGCATACGTCACTTGGCATAATTTTATTACGCATAATATTACTTTGGCATAATGGTTTCTTGGCATACTACATCATTAGGCATAAATATAATTTAGACTAATGTTTTTTGTCCTAATTTAATGAGGCATAACTCGTAAGTCATAATTTTTCTTGTCATAATAATACTTTGGCATAATAGTTTTTTGGCATAAACTCGTTAGGCATATTTTATTGTCATAATAAATTCAAGGCATTCTGTCACAAGGCACAAATATGCATAAAATAGAAGGAAATAATGAAAACACGGTTATGGTAATTAAATGCATATTTATGAAACATTAAAAGCAGGTATTACTTTCATTATACCTAGTATAACATGTGCAACAGTAGGTTAAGTTGCGGCGGGGTGGCCCTTGGGCCACCCGTAAGCCGCTAACATGTTTAAAATAATTAATACGAAAGGTTATTTAATGCAAAAACAAAACCTAATTTATTCTTAAGTGCATTGGGCTCGTGGTTATGGCTCGATATGTTCTTAGATTGTTGTTTGTCCGAGTTTAATTTCGTAATCAGTCGAAAATTACAATTATAATTGTTATTTCGTCTTAACTCGCACACCCAGTAGAATTTATCATTCATTAGTATGTGAAAAAAAAAATGCTACCAAGAAGTATGCGTAAATATAATAGTATGCTTAAATATCATTATGCGTAAATACATTTATGTTTTTTAATATTATGCATAAAAATATTATTCCTAATTAATATTATGCGTAAAAAATGTATGCCTTACAATAAGTATGCCTAACAATTATTATGCTTTTAGTAATTATGCGAAAAAAAATTATGCTACGAATGTTATGCCAAATGAATATTATGCGAAACTACTATTAGGTCAAATGAAATTATGCCAAGTAAAATTATGACATATGATTTTATGCGAAAAAATAGTGAACCGGCAATTTCATAAGCTAGATATTCGCCGTTAAAATTTTTTTTTTTTTTTGGTCAATTTTGAACTAAGTTATGTGAAAAATTTTGAACTGAGTTATGTTATGCGGCTGACCGCCTCAAGGTCTCTTGCTCGGGGGACGGCCTTAAGTACGACGAAAAAAGTATAATATTATATGACAAACCTAACTTAAATTTTGTCATCTATTAATTACGTAAATTTTACTTTAATTGAAATTACAAAATCATCCTAAAGTTTGAACAGATTTAATCTATTAACTAGGAAAAAAATCGCGCGTGTCAGATTAGGGTAGACCCAAATCTATAGCTACAAGTGATATTAATATGTTACTATTTCATTTACTGATATTTCAATTTGAATATGTAATTATTAAAGCAAATACCTTTATCTCAACCTAGCTCAGAAATTAAAGGTAGGTAGATATAAATATACCATTTTCTATGAGGATATTCATAACAGTTCAAAATACCAAAACCAAGATAAATCAACATTATTTATTAATTCGGAAATAACAAAAACATGTGGGTAGCTATGTAATTTTATAAGACATTTTCTATTAGCAAAACACTTATTCTAAAGTTACACGAACTATAATTTATCACTTAGTAAGTACAGAATAATAATTGAGATTCAAAAGTAATATAATATCCTAACAGCTAGAAATAAACCATAGGTACATCAACTAGACACAACAATCGTGAACAATATTAACTTTTAACAATTATAATAATTATTAGGAAACAATATAATACCAAAGGCTACAGCCATAAAATATCAAATAATATTAAACACAATATTTAAATGACAAACAATAAGTAGGTAACATCACCTGTTATTTCAGCTTCCCGTGTAAGAGACCGACTGGGCCTGTCTCGCCTTTTTATAGGCCTCGGGGTTGCTACAGTTGTCACAGACCATATTTTATATACATTTAGTCTTCACACTTAATTATTTTACAATAATATTAATCATTACATCAACGACTCTTTAACTAACTAAGGTTTACCTAATATTTAACATATCTTTAAAATTCGAACAGTATTAATATTGGTGTTGCCAAATATTTAACGGAACTTACGAAACCAAATCAGACTTAAGTACAAATACTTCACATATATCTATACCTCTATAGTATATTTCCATTTTCTAAAACAGTGTTACAAATCCATTCCCTTTATATTTTGCTATTAAATTCCTAAACAAATATTATTCTTAATTATTGATAAAATTACATTAGTCAGGATATTGATTTTACATAATATTAATAATTTTAATAGCAGGATGTCACAATAGCGGAAGTTCCATTTCAAAAAACAATATTAATGAATAGTTGTAAAAATATTATAAGCTTTTGTAAGTGAATATTTCATATTCACTTCTTTAATTAGTTTGACATTTTTATCATAATTTCAGATATACACAAAATATAATTTAGGACATTTTAAGAACCGGATATAAAAATAGTAATAATCCAGTAATATTGTCAATTAATCTTGTGACTATGATATTTTAATTTATTATTACAGAAGTTACCAAATATAATAATGATTAATTATCCTGTTAATTTGTGTTTTTTTGTTACATTATTATTATATAATATAGTATAATCTATTACGCGCGTTTCGTAAGACAAATACTTATATTAAATTATTGAGTACCGATATTCTTTTTTAGGTGGTTGATTGTATGGTATTTTTATAAATTTCACCGTTATATTTACTTTCTCGAAACACAAACCCCCCCCCCCCCCCTCCCCCGAAAGTAATGTACTTTTAGTCGTTTTATTTTCTTGAACCCCACCCGAAACTAAATCCTGGCTACGCCCATGGCTTCTACACTACCATGTGTGACGGTTCACAGTAGGCACTAGGCGACGCCCGCGCCGCTTATGATGTAGCCACCATAATATCTGTACACAGAGAATAGAAAAGCACAACAGAAGAACAAGCGACCAAACTAAACTTGATTTAACAAATGAGTAGACGGATTGCCTATTGGAAAGCAATTTATCGCCCACAGACACTCGAAACAGCATGGGAATAACTAATGTATGTCTTTAAAATTATATCAGAAATAAAAAAATGGGTTACAGCCTTTTACGTCACGTGCACTGACGTCACGTGCGCCACTGAGTCGCCGTTCTCAACATAGTACCACCGCGCTCATGACTCCAGCGTGCAACTGCCGCGGCCGCCGTCACGTTGACGTCATGCTACCGCCGTCGTGTTGCCGCCGTCTTACTGGCGCCGACACGTCCCGGCGCACGAACGATTATTGCATTAGGTCGTACATAGTAAGACCAGCACTAATATGGAGCCCGCTACAGCTATACCGCAAGTCTGCGGAGTCCTGGCTCTTAATCACTGTCCCACTGTGTTACACTGGTCCCACATTGTTCACGTTGTAGTTTCATAGAAAACAGAACTTATCACAAAAACCATAGTCATCACATAGTCGATAAGCAGACACAAATTGTAATTAAACTGTTCATAAACCATATCTATCTCTTTCTATCTCATATGTTTAGTAGTACCATTCTTTCTCACAGCATGTCTCGACATGCTCTTGTGAAAATTTCCCTTTTTCATCTTTAGCACAAGTACCTTCACGATAAAAATGTCAATATATTTCCGAAAATTGAAAAACCGAGCAATATCATCATTTTCATGCTTTCGTGGGTCGTAAAGTTCGAATCCCACGGACTGATTTAGGCGTATATCCATGTAAAGTCCGTAGGTTATTTCCAATTAATCACATTATCATAGATCACGTCACTATATCACTTCTCCACAATAAAACCAATTAAATTATCACATTCACTACGGGAAAATAATAAGTTATCCGTATTTTATCTACTTTAAGTTCGTACTCCCATTTTAAAACCGCGCGAACTGCGAGTTAGACGTTTGACGTTTAACCATGTCGCCACAGATAGCGACATACCCGTAAGGTACTTTTTTGTACATATCCTGTAAATGTAGGCACGCGCCTACAAGGATAAAAACAATGCTTTATTTATTTATTACTCAGACACGGACGGCAAACTCAAACTTTGATTTGACAATTGACATAAACACTTCTCCATAGTCTATGAATTGCGCAATACCATAGAGTATAATATTGTACTTTTCAGTTTTACATGTTTTAAAATTAAGATCATGTTTAGAAAATGTTAATTTATAGATTAGCTGCTATAAAATACTTAGTTTTGTGCACAATATGGCTTATTTATATAATTAAATTATAATCAAGAAATCTTGATTTCGTTGTCCGATACGGGTACAACTCTAGTCATTCGAGCTTTATTACGAAGCTCACTTCACTTCGCAAGTGCTAAGGTTGTGTTTACAGAATATGAAAGTAAAGTGAGATGAGTTTGCCTTCGAAGGGAGTTCGTTCGTCTGAGTGAGTCTCGCAAGTTGTGTAGCGTGTTACAGAATTGCACGGCAGTACAGACCCTCCATCGTTGCTCACACCCATTTATGTTTACATGGTTACATACCACAGTGCGTCTGTACACCTATAGAAGACGTTAATGCTCACATGTATGTAATAATAATAAAATAAAATAAAAAGCCTTTTATTCATTCCAAACAATAATAAGTTACATTGGTATTATTACATCACTGATTGCATGCAAATATTTTTAATTAACAGGTAAGTATATTTAAAATTAAATCATAAAGATATTATGTATTTGATTTTGTTTTTTTTTTTTTTTGTTTTCATTCTTAATCAATTTTAATATATCACATTAAGTTTTTATAATTTCATTTAGATAAGCTCAATAGTACAATTTCATTAAATATAATATTATGTTTTTTAATATAATTTTAGTTCAATAATATAATTCCATTTAGACTAGATCAATTGTACAATTTCATTAATTTAGTAATATAATCTTTGATATAATTTTAATTCAATAATGTAATAATTTAATTTAGATTTGCTCGATTATACAATTTCATTAATACAATAAAAAAATTATAATATAATTTTAATTGGATAATACAATTTCATTTATATTGTATTATCAATTGTACAATTTTCATAAATATAGTATATTTTTTTATAATATAATTTTAATTCAATAATATACTTTCATTTAGATTAGTTCCAACAATAGGCTAGTTGACAAAAAAAATATTTTTCGTCTATTCAATGCTAGACAACATGATAGTAAACAATTTAAAACCCAATTTTATAAATCTTAAAAATTAACGAAGATACAAACAATTTAAATTTACAATAAGAAAGAGAGCGACATATCGGCCTGTGACGTCACGCCTCGCCACCGCCATACAATTGTCTTTATGCAATGTATGGCGGTGGCGAGGCGTGACGTCACAAATCGTTTTGCGAGAAAGAGATGGGGAATACTTTTTATTTGCTTATAATTCTTTATCGCGTCAACCTAAATAACTTTTTCTTTTATATTTATGTATCCCTATTCAACAATTTTAAAATGTAATTGGTATGAATGTGATATTCGACTTTAGGACACAACCCTATTATTTAGCTTCCTAGTATTAGTCTTACAGTCGTAGTAATAATTTAATTAAGTTAGTAAAATATGATTATTCTTTTGGAACCCCCGTTTGGGTAAAGGCCTCCTCCAATTTCGACCACCACTCCCTGTCTTGTGCCACATTCATCCAGTGGTTGCCGGCCACTGCACGAACACCTATATTTGTCTCTTAGTTTTATCCCTAATAAACTTCGTTCCATTGCTCTTTGACAGGATTCGACTTTTTTCGTGTTTTGTTCTGTTAAAGACCATGTTTGGCAAGCGTAAGTTAGTGAAGGTAGGATGCACGCATCCATTAGGTCTTTCTTATATTTTATTGGCATTTGAGACTTAAAAATATGCTTGAGACTCCAGTAGCGGTTCCATGCAATAGATATCCTTCTCTCTATCTCTACACCGTCTGTATCATGAAAGGATATTAGTTTTCCAAGATAAATATATTCGGCAACATACGCTATTTCATGTCCATCTATTTGAACCGGTCTTTTCATAGTGTGATTTGTCATTATTTTGGTTTTATCGAAATTTATCTCTAAGCCAACGTCTTTGCTCTTTTGATGTAGAGTATTAAGCATGTTTTCCATCTCAGATGCATTGTTTGAAAAAATTACGATGTCGTCTACGAATCTCAGGTGGCTTAAATATTTGTCGTTTATCTTGATACCCGATTCAAACCAGTGTGCATCCTGTAGAACAAGTTCGAGAACAGCTATGAAAATTTTTGGAGAAAGAGGGTCTCCCTGTCTCAAGCCTCTACCTATTTCAAAGTATGGTCCAGTCCTGTCCAATTTAATTCTGCTTTTACAATTTTCGTAGATGTTCATAATTATGTCGACATACGTCTTATCAATATCGTGGTAATGTAGAGCTTTTTGCAACGGCGTAACAAAACTCCAACTCGGCCATTACACACATTTCAAAAACTTAACGCGCGACTGCCCTCAAGGATCAGTATTATCGCCGTACCTGTGGAATATAAGTTTTGATGATTTACTATGTGTTCCCTTGCCTCCTCTGTGCTCTCTGATAGGTTACGCTGACGACGGATTTCTTATTATTCAAGCCAATTCGCGATCGGAAATTGAAAACAAGGCCAACAAGTGCCTCAACGTAATATCAAGTTGGGGCCACAGAAATCGATCAGAATTTGCAGCACATAAAACCTTTCAAGTACTTTTAAAACGTTCATTAATATCAACTCCTTGCATTAAACTGAACAACATCAATGTGAAACGTAAACAGTCACTTTGTTACCTAGGACTTACCTTAGAAAATAAATTTACATTCCTGGAACATATAATACAGACCGGTGAGAAAGCTAAAAGGAATTTCTATTGTTTCACAAAAATATCAACGTCGACATGGGGCCTTTCATTTAAAACATTAAAAATAATTTATACAGCGACGTACCTCGGCAGCATATGCTATGGCGCACCGGCTTGGGCAGCAGTGCTATTCTCTAAGGTTATTTTGCTATCTCGACAGCTGAATCCGCGATGAGATTTCAAATTTGTATTCTTTAAACTTCGAACGTACTGGTGGCGCGTCACATTCGAGCGCGGAAATGAGGCGAACCCTCGCGTGTGATTATTTTGACATTAGAACTATGAACTTGGTATTCTGTAAGCAAATTACCGCCTCGCAAGGCGGGAATTTGAAACTTTCGAAGCTCATTCCACTTGTCATTTTGTAAGTTCCTCAAGAGGTGTCGAGATGGCGAGTGACTTTGTAATAAAACAATCAAGATGGTCAATTTTAGTTTTAGAAAATAACTTAACGTATGGATAAATAGTGCTAAGTAGCTAAAATACTTATTTAAAAGGAATTTTGGGATAGGCAATCCCAAAATTCCTCTTAAAGAAGTATCTTACTAACTCAACTAATATCTACCTATTATAAATGTGAAAGTTTGTGAGGATGGATGAATGTTTGTTACACTTTCACGCAAAAACTAGTAAGTATTATAAATGTGAAAGTTTGCGAGGATGTATAGGTGGATGTTTGTTACTCTTTCACGCAAAAACTACTGAACGGATTTCGATGCAATTTGGTATGGTAGTAGTTTAGGCTCTGGATTAAAACAAGCTAGGTACTTTTTATCCCGAAAAAGTACAGTGTTCCTGCGGGTTACTCGATAATATATGTACGCGGGCGGAGCCGCGGGAAACAGCTAGTAGATACTATTATAAATCTGAAAGTTTGTGAGGATGAATGGATGTTTGTTACTCTTTTACGCAAAAGCTCCTGAACGGATCACGATGAAATTTGGCATGGTAGTAGTTTAGGCTCTGGATTAAAACATAGACTAAATTTTATCCCGAAAAAGTACAGTATCCCGTGGGATACCCAATATTATACCTATTTACGTTGGCGGAGATGCAGGAAAAATCTGGTTAATAATATAACTCCGCACACCGATGACGGTGGCCAGTTTCATTGAAACGCAGGAGTAATTTTATAGTGCCCAAGTGTGTGCGCAGTACACAAGAGCACTCTATCTTCCTTTACTCTCATAACCTAGTGGGACTGGCGAGAGATCAGACACAGGTCCGACTTTTTACATGCCCATCCGACGCATGGCTCATCTTTCTTGTCAGACAATCAGGTGATCCTGCCTGCCTGCATTGCATTGTCCTACCCAAACTTGGAAACAACATTTTTTGTTGTTCCAATGCGGGAATCGAACCCATGACCTCCGAGTCGAGAGCCAAGCTCTTACCACTAGACCACGGAGGCTGTAATAATAAAACAGATAATAATATTATTATTTTGAAACAAAAAATTAAACCGACTTCCAAAGTAAAAATACACAAAAAAGTATGAAATAAAACTTATTCTCCAATTTCTAAATAATTCCCCTTTCAAATTTGGCTCAAATTTTTACTATTTCTCTACTCAATATTCTTTATTTTGTAATCGGTACCACTACCAGCCCAAACAATATTCTACAATATTTTGTAGAACTCACGTTCATATTTGCTGGTAACTACCGACTTCAAAATTAAGTGGAATGAGTAAAGAAATAGTTAAAAATTTTAGCCGAATTTGAAAGGAGAATTATTAAGAAATTAGAGAATAAGTTTTATTTCATACTTTTTTCTGGTAGCATAATGCATATGCTTCAGAAAAAGCCAAAACCACTTTATGTGTCCATATAAATTTCGAGGAGTTCCCTCGATTTCTCATGGATCCCATCATCAGGTTTCCACTTTAGTTACTGCAGGACCAACTACGAAGTATACCCCTGACAACGACACAAGAATTTTGGAAATATGTCCACAAACAGCATAGTAATGTGATGATGGTGGTGATGATGATGAATACTCTAATTGACATAGTGGCATATGTTTGCAGTTCTTTAAACAACGCCGAAATCTCCAAACATGTATCTATAAGGTGTCAGGAGTTCTGTTCAGTACTTTTGGACTCAGGGTATACCTTGAAGCAAAATCTTACTTTTTGGTAGCATATGCTTGAACTACTTCAGAAAAAGTCGAAATCACCATATGTGTCCATATAAATTTCGATGAGTTCCCTCGATTCCTAATGGATCCCATCATCAGGTCACCACTTTGATATCAAAATGACCATTTTGGATTACACCCTATACATCACAGAAATAATTTTGAAAATCGGTCCACAGGCAATACAGCCAAACGTATAACCGCCTCCTTTTTTTGGAAGTCGGTTAATTAAATGAAAAGAATTTGCAAGTATTTAAACATGTTTTATTATAATATTTATATACATATAACAAAAAGGAATTCCTATAAGTCTTAATATCATCACAAGGTCTCGTTGGCATTTGGGGTCGCACCGGGGGCCTCTGGTACTGGCGGAGATACCTGTAATAGAGATGAAATACCAATTAATATTTAACTTTTTATAAGCAAAATTATATTATGGACAATATTATAATTGATTAATATCTCACTTGACTATAAAAAAGGAAAAGCAGTAAGTATGCAATAATATGACCAACACTACCTAGGTATTGACGGTGGGGTTGGTGGGTTTGATGTTCCCGGTAAACACTCCTTTTTATAATAAATATTAATTACTTTGAGACCACATTTTTACTTTTTTAAATAAGGTATATTCTTAATTAATACAACTAGAGGAAAAATGTATCTTACATAACATTGTGAACTCGTATGTTGTTCTTTTTTAAATCTAAATATATATAAAAGGCAAACCTGACTGACACATCTATCAACGCACAGCCAAAACTACTGAACTGATAGTTGTAATGATGTAGGTATCCGCCAAGAAAGGATTTTTGAAAAAAAAAAGCCCGCTAAGGGAGTGAAAAAGGGATTAAAATTTTGTATGGAAACCGAACTCCACGTGGATGAAGTCGCAGGGCAAAAGCTAGTAGAATTATAAAATTAAACATACCTCCAGAGTATTACACACACTCATACTTGGAAATTGGAATAATATCATCATGAGTGGGACTGGTCACATCCGGTGTTGCAAATGGGTGAATCTAAAATAAATTTTACCAAGCTTTAACTTTTACTGTTACTTTTTAATATTGTCATCAATCTGATATTATGAAATTGTGTTTTATGTAAAATCACAGAATAAATATTAGTCTAACAAGTAAAATAAAAGTAAATATGATTCATTTAGAAAACAAAATACAAGATATGACAGAAAGTAAGTTTTATCTATACTAATATAATAAACAGGAAAAGTTTTTTGTTTGTTTGCATCAAATAGGCTCCGAAACTACTATTCCGATTTTGATGAAATTTGGCACAGATACAGCGTAGAGCACAGGGAAGGACACATCCTACTTTTTATTTCAGCAAAGATGTACAGTTTCCGCCAGTTTCCTTTAGCACACACAAAGTCACGGGCAATATCTAGTTAGGTATATAATACTGAGAAAAGCTCAATAATTTCGTCACCACCTGATACAGGGAAAAAGCAGCTTTAACCGTGAAGCTGTTTTTTTGCTTTTATCTGCCCAAAACTAACCAATATTTATAATATTTTATACTTTCTTGTATAATGATCACAGTAAAAAGGCACTTTTATTATAACAAACCTCTTTGTCCGTCATTTCCAAGTTTTTATGCAGCTTCTGTTATTGGAGGTAAAGTTGTTCCCAGCTGTCCTCTTCTCTTGGGCTTGGAACTTTCAGAAATCCTTTAGCCAGGTTAGATATGAGCTCTAAATGGATGAGATCATGAGACTCTCTTTCTGTGGATTTATAATACAAAACATTTAATAAAGGTACCTACATATTATTGGACAAGAGCATCAGGGACTAATAAAAAGAAAAATGGGTTACTTACTCCATGTTCATTGTTGTAAATCCAGATTTCATATTAACATGATCTCATGGACTAGGAAAGCACTAAGAATTTACACAGGAAGGCACTAGGAATTTCCGTGATTTCAAGCGTTTTTGCCACGATTTTATTATTGGAAACACTCAACACAAAAAATTCAGAATAAAAGACAAACTTATCTTTCGCTTAGTATGACATAATAATCTTTATTCCCGTGGTGATTTCCCTTTAGTTCTTTGACTTTTTGGTCATTGCAACTATGTCCTGTCTCCCGCTTTGCTTGGGGAGGGAACTAGGAATTCTTCCTACAGATATTTAGCATGTCCCTCCGGGCACCCCTGAGATCATATCAAAGGGCTTTTGTGGATGGTTACCGCTGTCGATCCTGGCTCACAGGAGTTGCAGTGGTGTGAATATGTGGTGGGCCAATGTCCGTTTTAATTCATGTTTTCTTTCGCACATTATTAAAATGTTCAACCATATTCAATATGTAACATGGATCTAAATTCCAAAGACGCAATATCGACGGTGAATTGGCAATTTATCGTAACTCAAAAAATACAACTTTACAGGAGACGAAAAAAACGTTTCATTGTGTGACATTAAAACTATTTGAAATTTGTTTTATGTTATTTTCTTGGTTTTTTAGTTACAAATAAGTCCCTATAGTTAAATTAAATGAAATGTTAATAGTTTTGAAATTACGTCGATTTAGTATACATTGCATGCAATTACCATTTAATATTTTTAAAAATTCAAAAGATAGGAGGTATTGTCATTAAATTAAAAGTCAATAATAATTCAATAATTATATTTATAATATAAGGAATCCGTAGAAACAGAATAACAATAGGAACTATTTCAAGGAACATAATCGTCACAATCATCAACAAACTTAACTCTATAATTCTAAAATAACTTACTCAATAATTCAACATTAAAAGGTTTCAAAAACTGCCGCCAATCGACATAAAAAATAAATGAAAAATTAATCTTAGCAAAATAAAGATTCTTATTTAAAAGACTATTTTAAGGAACATATTATTCTTAATTTCGCTTTATTTCTTTTCCATTCATCGGGTTGAACTAAATGCCGACGCTTCCTACCTTCATTCATATTTTGTAACTCATTGTCATCATGGTCAGATTCAAAATCAGTTTCTGTATCAGAGCTCAGATTTAAATTATGATTCTGTAAGTTACTATGAAACGCCAACATCACTGACGAACTAAAATTTTCTGAACAGGCAAGTGTATAATTATCATTCAATAATGGTAGAGAAAGATACAGTAAGGAGACACAGAATCATTAGTTAAATCAGAAAGCGATAGGGACTTGGATTTTAGACTTAATGATAGTTATTTGGCAGCAACGTATCATCAGAAGAATATGGGCGAGTTTCTTTATCTGTCAGGCTGGAAGGTATGGGGCTAGCCACTATATTTGAAGGTTCTGTGCAACTAGGCATACCAAAATTTTCAATAATGCTTGGGCTCGGCGTTCGAGATGCAATATTAGGAAACTCAACACAGCTGCTAGGGACCAACGCATCGGGCTCCTTAGAAGCACTTTCATGGCATAAGATGTTTTCTGAACTTGCCTACAACAAAAAAAAATTAAAATTGCAAAGTTTTGCCATTGCCCACCTACTTAACTTTGTTTATAAAAAAAAAACGAAATGGATACATACCAGTGGATGATTCTGTCCAAACATTTCTTCATAATCTTGTGCAGTAGGGTGTCTTAGTTTTGTCACAATATGTATATTTAGGTTATCCAACATTTTTCTTCCTCTCACACCTTGATAAAGACGGTCGTTGCGTGACATGACAATGAAAACATAACAATACGTCTTATAGGTAATGAAGTTGGTAAGTTAGCAATATCTCCTATCTCACAATAATATTTTTAACAGTAAGTGTAAGCTCAAAACAAATACTCCTATCTCATTTTTAGGCTATTATTCCAACAAGAAATACTTTTGTCAATGAAATAATACCTAATTAAGCTATACACACTTAGTAACTATATTTATTTGTAAAGAATTTGACATAATAACACAAAATATAGAAAGCATTAATTCATTAAATAATTATAAGAACTTTTAAAGTAACTTCCACAAGGAAAAAATACATCAAAGTAGCAAAAAAACGTAGTTACACTGGCACTTCACTAATAACTAATGTATAAAATGATTGAAAAATATACTCACGTGAGTCCAACAAGATGGAATTGACGTATCCCATGAGATAGAATATTTTGCCAGCAAAATTTACGTACGTTGAGTTATTAGGTATTGTTATTCATGTTTAAGTCGTAATCCAACTAAATATCGAACTAGGTGTTTTTGTCACTACATGCGTCTATCTTTTATAAGTCCAAATATGCAATAAACCGAAAAACGCAAAAAAATGAGTTATTAGATATTGCCAATTCACCGTCGATATGCTGCTTTGTTTTGTTTAGCAATGGCGCGTAACATAAATCAAATAAATAGGATAAAAACAATGCTAATATTACCCTGTCAAGCGCCACTTGCTGCCTTGCAGCAAGTGACAGCATGACTCTCACGCGTCGCTTGCTGCCTGGTGGCAAGGTGGGCACGCCCATAGAATAAATTTCTAATTTATAAGTGGTTTGTTTGTACCACATAATTTATACATTTATGTAATTAATATTAAGTTTTTTATGCATATACGAAGTATTTTCCATAAATCTACTACAAATTACTTCAGAAAATCGAATGAAAAATATACGTTTTTATTGCTATTTTATTTCATAGTGAGTTTATGATTTTCTTGTGAAATGCATTTTGAATTGAACATTTTAGTAGAAATTTTATTAGAACGGTATTTATTCTAGAGTCTACGAATAGAATATATGGATAAGAATAAGTAAATTTATTACTATGATTGTTTTTGTAAGACATTACCGTCAAAATAGGCCTAGTTTCGGAGGGTTCAATGAGGGAGTTCCCTTATTGTACATTGTAAAAAAATAATGAGTTACTGTAATATTTAACATCCTGAAATGTATAAAAATATAAAAATATGTATTTAATTATGTCCCAGTTACAGTTTATTGAGCAATCAAAATATGTACTATGTCAGATATTTTTCATAGTAATTGTAATTAGTTTTGCTCCAATCCTTGTTAGTACAACTGTTTTTGTATTAAATTTTTATGTATAATATATCCAATTACGTAAATAAAGCAACAATCACTGTATAGAAACATACATTTTATATTTATTTGAGTTTTAAAACAAAATATTAAAAAAGACGAAGTTTATGTGTTTGTATCAAGATTCCATTTATTAAATGAGTATTTTTCTAAATTCCATTTACGTCATCACTTAGGAAATCTATTCTACTTTTTAAATATATATCACATGCATAGGTAGTACATAAATTATAACAATATAATTTGGAGAAATAAAAATCGCGGGAATCGAAATTAGACTGACAATTTTATAGTAGGTAACTGTAACTTATTTTATATCGGTTTTTGAATTAAAATTTTATATATAATGTGTGCACCTACGTAAATTAAGCAAATTTTACTATATAGAAACATAAATTTGGCCTTAGTTTAGATTTGCAATAAAAATATAAGAAAAAGTCGTGTGTTGTGTTTGGATCAAGATTTCTTTTATTAAACTAGTATTTTTCTTAATTCCAATTATATTATCAATTAGGAAATTTAATCACCTTTCTAAATATATATAACATGCATATGTTTTATTCACATTAAAACATTATAATCTTGAAGAAAAACACGACGGGAA
Source organism: Glaucopsyche alexis (assembly GCA_905404095.1). Taxonomy (NCBI): domain Eukaryota; kingdom Metazoa; phylum Arthropoda; class Insecta; order Lepidoptera; family Lycaenidae; genus Glaucopsyche; species Glaucopsyche alexis. Next base: position 2,985,579 of record FR990063.1, on the reverse strand, counting down.
ACGTCATATGATTTATAGAGGTCGGTACTCCGTGCGTCTGTCATGAGGGAATGAGGTCGTCCTCCTCCTTCCTCTCCGTAATGTGTGTGATGAGGTATCATTTGGCATGTTCCCACTTGAGTGTCAATAACGAAGTCAAAAGTAAACAATCAGTGCAAGTGTTTACGTTATTTGAAATGTTTACTTTCAAGTGGATAGCTACTTAATTATACTGAATCTAATAACTGTAATTTATAAATCTGTTTCTATATTACGTAATCACTTATGAAATTAATTATATTTTTAAATATATACATCATCCATAGGTTTTATTTACTTATTAACATTAAAATTGCGAAAAAAAATCGCGAAAAAAATTGCGGGAGAATGTAAGGAAAATTAATTTTTGGTGGCAAAAAGGCCCGACGCTTGTCTGCATAACCTGTCAAAGAGTGTCAAGGCGCTTGACAGGTTACCTACAAACTTGAAACTACTCTGAGACAACAACAAACTTTGATTTGACATTTACACTTCTCCATAGTCTATGGAATTGCGCAATACCATAGAGCATAATCATTGTACTTTTCAGTTTTACGTGTTTTAAAATTAAGATAATGTTTATAAAATGTTAATTTATAGATTAGCAGCTATAAAATACTTAGTTTTGTACACAATATGGCTTATTTTAATAATTAAACCATAATAAAGAAATCTTGCTTATGTTGCCCAACATGAGTACAACTCTAGTCATTCGACCTTCATCTTGAAGCTCACTTCACTTCGCAAGTGCCTATGTTGTGTTTACAGAATATGAAAGTAAAGTGAGATGAGTTTGCCTGCGAAGGGAGTTCGTTCATCTGAGTGAGTCTCGAAGGCTGTGGTGCGTGTTACAGAATTGCACGGCAGATAGGAGCTTGGAGCAGCCCGTCGTAAACTTTTGCAAAGCCAACGTCTCGCCTTAATATTTTTATGTAAGCCATACCGTACCGTAAGCACTGAAGCACTTCCAGTCTTAGCCGGAGTCCTACCAGTAGATTTAGAGATACAGCGTCGTGCAGCACTATATTATAAAAATAAAAAAATGACTAACCCTGAGTTTTTAAGCGCGAAAGAGAGTAATAAGATAACTAGATTATTCGAGCCATTAGATATTTCTATACAGAACCTAATTTCTGAGTGGCAGGAACGGTGGGACAACACTATCAAAGGGCGTCACCTATATAATTTCTTCCCTTCGGTACGCGATCGACTCTCTAAGCAATGGTTAGAAATAGATCACTACGTCGCACAATTTTTGACAGGTCACGGAAACTTTAAAGTGAAACTTTTTGGATTTAAATTAGTCCCGTCTCCGCTATGCGAGTGTTTGACCGAAGGCGGCCCTTATGAACAAACTGCTCATCACATACTCTGGGAGTGTGATCTCTGGTATGACGAAAGAATCGAAATGTTGAACAGCGTCCATTGTGTTTCTAGGGTAGTGTATTATGAAGATCTCGTGGGCTGCGCGAAGAACTTCCGGGCTTTCAAACGTTTTTGTCATAAGTACTATTGGAAACAATGCAACACTATTTTGTCATCATAAATCCATTGTAATAATTGTCATATTATAAATTAAAACATATAATTACACTATCTTGTAGTCATAAAAAAAACATGTTATTCCCGTGGTGCTTCCCCTTTGACTTTTTTGTCATAACAATTTTTGCTGTCTCCCGCTTTGCTTGGGGAGGGAAACTGGAATACTTCCTACTCCTCCTTCAATGTTCTGATTAATTTCGTTGCGGGTTCCAAGATAGACTTAGCATGTCCCCCGGGCACCCCTGAGATCATATCAAAGGGTTTTTGCGGTTGGTTACCACTGTCGATCCTGGCTACACAGGAGTTGCAGTGGTGGGAAAGTGTGGTGGGCCAATTGCCCGTTTAAAAATGTAGAGCTTTTATAATTGATTGGTGCGATATAGTGTCAAATGCCTTCTGGTAGTCGACAAAAGCCAAATATAGAGGTAGATTAAATTCTTTATATTTTTCAATGACCTGGCTAACAACTTGAATATGGTCTGTCGTTGAGAATTGCTATCTATTTTTTGGTCCAATTCTTGTCACGATACACTGAGAGAACAATTTATATAGAGCAGACATCAAACTAATTGGTCTGTAGTTCGCTACATCCATGGGGTCGCCTTTTTTGTAGAGCAGAACGATGTCTGACACGGTCCATTGTATTGGGACAGTTTTTTCTTTTAAAATGTTGTTAAAGATATGTGTTAATATGTCGGTCAGTATATTTACCCCGATTTTTAAAGATTCATTTGATATAGAGTCTGACCCAGGACTTTTGTTGTTCTTTAAACGTTTACGTGTTTATAATGGTGAGTTCTTCTTCCATTGCAAACAATTTTAGCCTATCGCCTCTTTCATTTGCTAATCCTGAGCCGTAAGGGCCTATAAATGGACATATAGTGTGTTTTGTTTGCACACCTATTTTTGCGTTGAAGTATCCGAGTGTAATTATATTTTTGCTGGCTTTTTGACGTGCTCTAGTGACATCTAAGTAAAAGTTGTTTAGTTCTACATCAGTACTTTGTTCTGTTGGTGAGTATATTTGTATGAGTGAAATTATTAAATTACTTATCTTTATGTTGAGCAGCGCTACCCTTTCTGAGATGCCATTGAATTCTAATATATTTGTTCGGTAGTTCTTTTTTATTAAGAATCCAACACCTTTTTGACCTTTATTTTCACCATAGTAACAAAAAATACACCATTCATTTTCTTCAATTTTGTACCCATCTCTTCTGACCTCACAAAGTCCAATAATATCCCATTTCAAGTCCATCAGTGCATTTTTTAATTCTAACATTTTATATTCATTTTTCAAAGTTCTAACATTGTAGGTACAAATATAGAGTCTTTTTTTGTTATTTATGTTTAGGGAGTTGTGTCTTGTAGATGGTTTTTCACTTCGCGTTATATTTAGGTTACTTATATTTGGAAGGTTGTGGTCGTACTCCCCCTCGGTGACCAGCTGGTTTGGGGGAGGGTAAATTTTTCTTGTTAATTTTTTGGAACTTCTTCGTTTGACGATGAGGTGCTTACCGACGTTTCCGTAGCGTGTTGATCTTTATTCATAATATGCTGTTGAATATTTTGTTTGTGGACTAGGATATTTAACATGCTTGGTTTTAGAACACTTTCTGAGACACAATTTGTTTTTTGTAAAGCAGACTGCGTTTTTTGCATTTTGTTCTTTTTAGTAGCTTGTTTACTAGACTCGCTTTTTGTGTAGGTATTATTTGGAGGCGATGTTGAAAGTGATCTTTTGTTATTTGGTTTTATTATTACTAATTTATCATAAATTATTTTTACTTTGTTGCCTTTTTCAAACTCTAGTTTAGCCTGTTCTTGTAGTTCTTTCCTCTTTTCTAACACTTGTTGCGGATAATCTTCTTTAAAATAGTATTTGGTTTCCTTTAAGTTTCCTTTCTTCTTTAAAATGTTTATTTTCTGAGCAAGAGTTGAGAAGATAACCTTTATTGGGCGGGGTCTGTCTCCTACTTTACCTATTCTTCTTATTTCTTGTATATCTCTTGGTTCTTAGTTAATAGCCAGGTGTTCCTTTATAAAGTAAACAAAGTTGTTTTATAAATTTTCATATGATGTTTCTCCTTCTTCTATTCCAAAGAAAACTAAATTTCTTTGTCTTGCTTCCTTTTCTAATAAATATATTCTGTGTTCTTGGTTTTCTATTTTCTTTTTCAATTTGTCGTGTTGTTCTTCCCATATGAAAAATCGATCTTCCAGCATTATATTAATATTCTATGTGACTTCTTTTGTTATATTTTCACAATTTTTTCTCATTTCTAGCTTTTGGTTATCTAATTCTTTTTATATATTTTTAAGAGCAATTAAAATTTCTTCCATGATTACTAACTTACTACGCTCCGATCAACTTTGGATAAATTGTATGTAATATTTGTTTATCTATTTATAGCGCCCTCTTGTTCAAGTAGGGAATAATTAGTTCTGCATAAGTTACATATCAAGGCTTGCAACGAGTTTCATAATTTGCCGATAGATGGCGTTGTGCGGTGTAAAATCGTTTGATTGTAATGACGTGCACATTTATCGGTTTTAGGTTATTTTCATCACTTTTTATTTGTTGCACTCTTTATTTCACTTTTTAGATCAAAATCAAGGTTTCACTCCAAAATAAGCTAATCAGGTAGCGTATTAACGTTTTAATTGTTTTTTGTCACTGTTTTGTTGTTTGTTTTCACTGTTAACGGTTAGGTCTTTTTAGTTTGTTTATTCACATATTTATAAGTTTATACGCCTAATTTATACAACCACAGCGTTTTAACACTTAACTTTTATGATTTAGTAACTTTTTAACGTGGAAAATTAACTAGAAGTATTTTTAATTTGCAAAATAATACAGAGCCGATGTTAACACTTTGGACGGTGGCGCCCTCACATGTATGTAGGCCTGATTATTGATAATGTTTTCAACTGGGGAGCACAGAAGGAACGAGTTTGCACAAAATTAAGATCGGTTCTGGGTAGACTAGCAGTTCTAAAGTATAAACTACCATATAAAATACTTAGACTTTTGTATATGTCTCTGGCTGATTCTATAATAAGCTACGGATTGAGTAGCTATGGTCTAACATACAAATCTTACATTCAAGATATTTACAAATTACAGCTAAAAATTCTAAAGTCTATAACACCTAAACACATAAGGAATAATTTAAAAAATAACGACAAAGATTTGTTTGAATATTGTAAAGTTATTAATGTCTTTGATAAAATTAAATTCTGTATTCTTACCGAAATGAATAATACTGAGTATTTAGAGGAACATGTAAGACCTATAAATTTAAGACCCATATTGTATACTAACAAATATTGTCTACCAAAAATAACTAACACATATGGCTCAAGAGCGCTAAAATATGTTATACCTAATTTCTTGAATGAATTACCTGCCGATTTACAAAACATGTATTTAAACTCAATAAATTACAAAGGTAAATACAAAAGATTCTACTTAACAAATCCAAGCTTGAGTAATTGCTAATTATAATGTAAGGAAAAATATTGTATTATTTACCTATTCTGTATATTTTGTTTTTGCAATAAGTATCTAAATATACCTAATATGTACTAGATTCTAGAACGTCTCCCCCATACCGATAAATCTAAAAGGTTTTTGTATGGGGTTAACTTTTTGTCATCCTTTTATTGTACCTAATATATCTTGATTAAATAAAAAATAAAAAAAGTTACAGTAATCATCATCATCATCTTATTTAAAATAGTGTCTGACCGAAGCTGGTTTTTACAACCGAAACCGAAAACGAATTTCGGCTACGGTCTCAGTTTCGGCCGCAACCGAAACTTCCGTACAAGGATCATGTTTTGAGAGGAAAATAAAGGAAACGTTAGTTTAATCAGTCAGTCTTTTTAGGGTTCCATAGTATTCAAGGTACCCTTATAGTTTTGATTCGTCAGTCAGTCTGTCTGTCTGTCCGCCTATCTATCTACTGTAATAATTAACATAAATGGGTGAGATTTGGTATAGTTATATATTATGTATAGATCTCGGTTCTAGCGTCATAAAATAATAATAATTTCATATTTTAGAGGGGTGGGCAGGCCTTTGAAAAAAAAATAGTTGATCAGCAGCTCTCCTATTGCCTTTCTTAATCTTAGTATTGACCTAAAACGTAGTGATTATATTCTCTTTGGTATTACCTATATATAATGGACTTCAACTGACAACTGGGAATGGACTTCATTTTGACGTTTGTACTTTATAGACAATTTAAAAAGTTAAAATGTAAAAATTTTACTTTTTAACTTTTTAAATTATTTCCGTTTTTTTTTCGAGTTTCATGGTTTCCAGAACTAAGAAATATGAAATAAAATTCGGATCGCTCGCGAACGATAATTATCTACATATATTACTTATATATTACTGCAAGTTTTGTAGATTATTTAATAACCAACTTATTATTACCGGTATAATATTTTTAATACTATCTGCCCCGCTTTATTCAGCTAATGATTTCAATACAAAGACTACCATTTAATTGTCCGTGGCCTCACCCGCGTGACTTTCATCCCGTATTTAACCCTCCTAAGGGTTGAATTTTGAAAAATCCTTCCTTAGTGCCTACGTCATAATATGAGAAATACGCAAATTTCTAGCCTTAATGGTGTGCGTGCTTGCCTGTGCGTTGATACATCAGTCATTCAGCTTTTTCTTTTATATATTGTATAGATTAATTTCAGCTATTGATTAGTGTGAAAACTCTTAGACATGGATAGCATCTCAAATTTAATTAACATAATATTACTTAACTAAATTTCACAATTTGGAGCCTTCCAGAAAAATATACGAAAAATAAAATAAAAAAATCTTACTTTTAAATTAAATGCGAACAATTACTTTTTTCCCTTTTGTGAATTTTTACCCTATGGCTGTGTGGCTCACAAAAAGTATTGCATAGATTTTATCGCGGGCTTTGAGCGCGGCGACCGAATCAACAAATTCCGTAACTAAAATAAAACCTAACACCGCGTCAATGGGACCACCATTGACGCGGTATTTTCCAGATAATGTTTCTTATTTCAGTTACCATAAACCTATAGTTTCAATGATAAACCTGATAAACTTGCGCCGAGAAGTCTTCTTATATTTGCAACGATCGACGATTTCGTAGTAAATCGCTTTCCGTCAAGTATAACTTGAGCTGGGGTCTGATTAATATGGTTGCAATCGAGCCGCTGGAACTGAATCGCTTACCGTCTAGTGTAACTTGAGCTATGTGTTATTGTATTAATATTTTATGCAATAGCTTTACCGCGGCAATCCCCGAGTGCCACACATCTTTTTTTTTTTTCGCCCTACCTGTAACCAATGTTGCCCTACTTTAAATTTGACTCTAGCTACGAGTTTTAATCGACTTCCAAAAAATCATATGCTTGCTACTTCAGTAAAAGTCAAAATAACTATATTATGTGCCCATATAAATTTCGAGGAGTTCCCTCGATTTCTCATGGATCCATCATCAGGTTTTCACTTCAGTGACTAAAGGACCAATTTCTAATTATACCCTTTACAAAAACAAAAGAATATTGCAAATAGGTCCATAAACGGTAGAGTGATGTTGAATGATATTATCCGTATCGATATAAAATAGCACGAGAAGAACCTTTTATATCATCATAATGTGATGATTTATGATGTGATGATAGATAGATAGATTTATTTGCATTGAATGTACTATTAATATTTATATGCACATACCTAAGTTTTTCTGAAATCACACTTTTCAAGTGATATTTGACAGATAAAGGTCATTGTAGTGGCCCTCAGAACCCACGACTCAGCTCGGAGGCCACTTATATTCACTTTTCCACAGTCCACGATGTTGCAGTATCCAGCACGGCAGCCAGACACTGTCCGGGGGCCACTATCTGGCCTAATACAACGCACCCTCCGTTCCAGGTACGCCGTATATTACGTTCGTGGACCGCCTCGATAGCTCTGGGGAAATTTCGATTGAAACGACCATTACACGATTGAAACCCGTTCGTTTATTTTCCCCATACAATTTTCCCGTAGCACAGTATTCACTTATCACTACTGGCACTACTTATTCACTATTTCACTATTTTTCCTGGGTTTCTTCGGGAGTCTTCTTCTTCCAGACTCGTGACTGCTCTTCAGTACAGTCGACTGCTTTTCACACAGTGAAGAACCCGGAATCCGGCTCTATATTTATAGCCAGAATCAAAGAGGCCCCGCGGGGTTACGAGTTCGTGACCCCCCGCGCCGCGGATCATGCTATCCCTCACCGCGAGGTGCGTCTCTTTTCCGCGCACACATATTCGCCCGCGGTGATCGGATAGGCCCCTTTGATCCTTAACAGTACAAAAAAGTGACCTAGGACCTATCGACTCGATACAATGCAAATTATATACAATATTTACAAAATGTATCGGACATATTCTGTCGATATTATGCAAAATAACTTACATACACTTATCCTAGCCTATTCTAATACATTTCAGTGATTCTTATCCTACTGAAACTGTACTATTTACAAACAAATATACAAATTAAGCCTATTTACAATAAAACTTAATTCTATCCACAACATCCTCCCCCCGGCGCAGCTTGCGTAGCCTCCTTCTTTACCAGGGTCACGAGCTTGCTCACGGGCCTCTTGAAGGTTCCAGTTCGTGTCCGCACCTCCGCGATGCGAACTCCTCCGTCGGGACCGGCGAACGTCTTCTCGATGACTCCCAGCGGCCACACGTTGCGGGGTAGCGTGTTGTCGACGACCAGCACGACGTCTCCAGGGGATACTGCCGTCGTGTCCCGCCGCGGCTCTCCTCGAGGTACCAGCGTAGGTAGGTACTCGCGGAGCCAGCGTCGCCAGAAGTGGTCGGCGAGCGCTTGGCTGGCGCGCCATGTGCGCCTGTCGTCTTCACTGCATGGACCCGTTGAGGGCAGGCCCATCGATGAACCCAACAGGAAGTGGTTGGGTGTCAGCGCCTCGGGATCGCGAGGATCAACGCTCACGTGTGTAAGTGGGCGAGCGTTGACGCTGAATTCTGCTTCTTGCAGCAGAGTCTGAAGAACTTCTTCCGTGGTGACCTTCTCACGTAGCGTGGCGCTGCAGTTTTGATGGACCGCACGAGCCGCTCCCACGCTCCCCCCTGGTTTGGTGCTCCAGGAGGTATGAAGCGCCACTCCATGTTGTGGCGGAGACCCTCTTCTTGTAGGGCGGGTCCCCACTCCTTGTAGGCGTTGCGAAGCTCGTTGTCTGCTCCCCGGAAGTTGGTGGCGTTGTCCGAGTAGATTATCTTCGGCCATCCTCTTCTCGCCGCCATTCTTCTTAACGCCATAATCGCAGAGTCCGTCGATAGTGATGGCTTCAGCTCGATGTGGACTGCTCTCGTTGTCAGGCACGTGAATAATGCACCCCATCTCTTCTCTCTTCGTCTTCCAATCTTGACGAGCATGGGCCCAAAGTAGTCCACCCCACAGTTGGAGAAGGGGCGGTGGTAGGGCTCCAGGCGAGCTCGGGGCAGGTCCCCGATGATGGGTCGGCGTGGCTGGCCCCAGCGCGCGCGACAGAACGTGCACTCACGCTCCGTTGCACGCACCGTAGGCCTCAGGTGCAGGATCCAGTACCGCTGCCGCAGGTCGTTGGTGACACGCTCCCGGTTGGCGTGTCCAGCCCTCCTGTGCTCGCGTGCCACGAGCAGCCTCACGACGTGGTGTCGCCCGTCCAGGATGACAGGCCGTTTCACCTCCTCCGGTGCTGCCGCCGCCCCGATGCGCCCCCGCAGTCGCAGGATGCCGTCGTCCAGCATCGGGTCCAGCCTCCGGAGACGACTCGTCCTCGACAGCGGCTGCCCTCGGCGCAGGCGCCCCAGCTCGTCGGCGAAGCTCTCCGCTTGAGAGCGCCGCACAAGCAGGGCCTCAGCGCGCTCGAGGTGTGCCACGGTCATGCCTGAAGACCGTCGTCGTAGGCGATCTGTGAACACTAGAACATAGGCAATAGTGCGCACGAGTTTGTCAAAGTTCGAAAACCTGGCCGGGTCGGGCAACCAGTCGAAGTCACTTTCCTCTTCTCTGGTGACTGCCACGGTTTCTTCATCTTCCCGGTCTTCAAGTGCCCTTTCTTGGGGCCACGCCTCTTCGTCACGGCGTAAGAAGTCTGGACCACAGAACCATCGGTGGTCTTCCTTCAGTGGTTCCTCTCTGAACCTTGTTGCGTCGTCTGCAACATTTTCCTCCGTTGGCAGCCATCTCCATTCTTTTCTGTCGGTGAGCTCATTTATCTCGCCGAGCCGATGTGCCACGAACGGTGTGTATCTTCGTGCGTCGTTCTTGATCCAGTGGACCACCGTTGTCGAGTCTGACCAGAAGCACGTTCTTCTCAGGTGTAGACGATGTTCTTTCTTGACACTATCGGCTAACCTAGCTCCTAGTACAGCCGCTTGCAACTCAAGCCTCGGTATGGTTTGAGTGCGACGTGGTGCCACCTTCGCCTTAGCCGCTACCAGGACCACGTCCGTTTTGTCCCCGTACATGATCCGCCAGTAAACCACTGCAGCGTAGGCCTGTTCACTCGCATCGCAGAAGACATGTTGTTCCACTTCGAAGTCCTTGCTGTCGAAGTAGCACCTTCTGATCTGTAAATTCTTTACATTTTCCAGTTGTCCAATCCAGTTGTTGAACATGTTGCCTTCCTCCTCGGGAATACATTCGTCCCAAGGAATCTGCAGCCTCCATAAACTCTGCAGAATTATTTTGGCCCTGATCGTATAGTACGACAGGAGCCCCAATGGGTCAAAGACCGACATGACTGCACTAAGTGCCTGTCTTTTCGTTGGTGCGCAGCTTCCTGTAGCCACGTTCCTTGGTACTCGGCTCATCCTGGTGTTGAAACCTAGTACATCCTTACCTGCATCCCAGTAGATTCCCAGGATCTTGTTTTCCGGCTGCTTGCCCCCTAAGCTCGAGCTCGCAGCTTCCCGTAGTTCCGCAGGCACGTCGCGTAGCACGTATTCCTTGTTCGAGCTCCATCCTCGTAGTGTGAAGCCTGCTACAGCATGTACCTTGCGAATTTCCTCTACGGCCATTCTGGCTTCTTGTTCGTCTTCGTAGCTCATCACCAGGTCATCTACGTAGTGCCCCTTGGTGATTGCCTCCAGAGCTCTAGGGTACTCCTCCGCATGCTTTTCCGCGTTGTAGTCCCTTACGAAGTGTGCCATGAATGGTGAACTGGCCGCCCCGAAGATCATGCTTTTCATCTTGAACTTCTGAGGTGGTCGGTTCCGTGCGGTTCCTCTCCACAGGAACTGCTGTGCTGCCTGGTCCTCCTGGATAATCTTTATCCTGAGGAACATTTCCTGGATGTCCGCTGTTACTGCCACCTGCTTCTCTCGGAACCTGAAAAGAATACCGAGCAGCGATACTAACCTGTCGGGTCCCTCCAGCAGACCGTCGTTCAGGCAGGTGCCCCCCGCTCTGGCTGCGGCGTCGAACACCAAGCGAAGTTTCCCCGGCTTGTTGGGATTCTCCACTGCGAAGTGTGGCAGGAACCAGCTTCTCCTGCTATGTTCTTCTGAACCGTCGCATGGAACAGCATAGCCTTTTTCAAACAGATTACTTACCTGTGCTGTGTAAGCCTCTGCAAATGTTGGATCTGCATCCATTTTTGCCTCCATCTTTCTGAGGCGTCTGCAAGCTGCCTCGTAGCTGCAGTGACCTGGAAATTCAACGTCGTCGTCTTTCCACGGTAGACCTACCTCGTATCCTCCATCGGTGGGTCTGATGGTAGCCGCCACGATGTCCACTGCACGTTGGTCCTCTGGCCTTACCCGTGCCTTGGCTGCTACTCCCAAAGACTCGATCGCGAAGTGCTCCTCCACCAGTTCGTGAAGTCCTTCGTCCGTCCTCGCGTGGAACACCTTTTCTGCATTCCCTTGTCGAGGCATCGATCTGCGCGGTATTGTCCCATGAATGACCCATCCCAGTTGGGTCCTGGACGCTGCCGGCTCATTCCGTTTTCCAGTCCTTATTTCCTGACTGATTATATACTGCCAGTGGTCGCTCCCCACCAGTAGCATCGGTTTTGCTGCTGCGTAGCAAATCTCTTCTTTCCGAAGATCCCTTAAGTGTTGACACGATGCGACGTTCAACGGTACTGCTTGCTGGTGCAAGTCCAAATTTTTGACTGTCCGCGCTCGGAGTGCGAGCGGTTTTCCTGCGAACAATCCACGAATATGTAAGTGAACCTCTCTGCTGGCATTGTCGCTCTTCTGCATGTTCACTCCACGTAACCTTAATGGTTTTGCATCACCCTGTGCACCGACGGCTCGCGCCAACTCTTCATCTATGAGTGTGACGGTAGCTCCTTCGTCCAGGAATGCATGTGTGGTGTACTCCCCCCGTGGTCCGGACACGATCACCGGGCACATTTTTAGGAGTACCTTCTCAGCTGAAGCTGTTTGTGTCGACATCGCAACCTCCTCTTGCGATTGTCGCTGCCACTGCTGCTGCGGTTGCTGCTGTGGCTCCGTTGGCTGCTGCTGCTGTTGCTCCCCCCGTTCCACGTGAAGCGACGGATGATGAGCCCTGTTGCAGCCGTTCACGTTGCAGCCTTTTGCCTTGCATTTGTCTTTGCGATGCTTCTCATCGATGCACTTGAAGCAAAGCTTTTCCTTTTTCACGAGTTCCCACCTGGCACTTACACTCATGCCTTTGTACTTCTGGCAGGTGCTCAACTTGTGTGGTCCCTTCTTACAGCACGGACAGGTACTTGCAGCCTCGGTAGTGCTGTAGACCACGTTCTTTTTCTTCGGTCCGGCTGCTCCAACTGGCTGCCTCACTTCCTTCCTGGCAGACGCTGCACTGGTTTGCGGTGCATAGGAGTATCGGAGCGCTCGGTCCGCTTCCTTCATCAGAAATCGTGACAGAAGTACGATTTCGGGTTGCACACTTCCCTCTTGTTCGTGTGCGTAGTCGCACCACCTTGACTTGAGGTGTGGACTCAACTTCTCCAGGACCTCCCTGGTTAACATGGGGTTGTAGAGGTAACCTCGTCGATTGTCAACACTCTGCAACACACAAACAATATTTTGCACCTTGATGGCAAAATTATTCAACTCACCGGCCGCCGACGTGGGCCGTTGCAACCTCTTGAGGTCTTCCATTGCCTTATCGATTATCACTTCTGGACGTCCGAAGCATTGTTCAAGTGTCTTCATGATCACCTCCGGATCCGTCGCAGTACTCAGAAGTGCCGATACGGCTTCCCTTGCGTCGCCTTTCAGGCAGGTTCGTAATCGTTGCAAGTTTTCTGCTGCTGGGACTTGGTACATACTTGTACTTTCATTGTAGGCCGCCTTAAATGGAAGCCACTCCGCAATTAGTCCCGAAAAGGTAGGTAGATCCATCCTATGAGTTCGCGGCCGTGCCATTTTCTCGATGGCCTCTGCCAGTCGTTGAATATCTCCCTTATCCGTTGGGCCTTGCTGCACTGGTTGGGGCTGCTCCACTTGAACAGCTTCCTCCCTTGGCTCTGCCTCGGTAGACTTCAACCATTCTGTCACCCTTGTGTGACTGTTGCGATCCTCATCGTGGATGCTAACCTCGTCTTGAATGGCAGATACTTCGGCCTCCAATCGCTTCTGCACCAATTGTTTTTCTAGCTCGAGTTCCTTCTTTTTAATCTCGGCTAGTTTTTCTGCAGCTTTCAATTCAGCCATCTTCACACGAGTGACGGCGCTCATTGTGGACACATGTGATCCCGTTGTCAAACGAACCCTTGGACGTTCTTGCATGAGCAGCTGCGATGTGCCTGCTTCCGTAGGCTCCGTAGTGTATGCCTTTGTGCGTACAGACGGGGATGCTGGCGGATCATGAAACCGTAGACGTTCCATTTCGGTACGATTCCTTTCAACTATCTCTGGTGCGTCAGCTTGGCTTCTGGTTACTACCATTGTCAAGACTTAACCTAATATTTACACAACAAAACAAAAAACAAAAAACAAGCAACAATATGTACAGATTAAATTTAAAATTAAAATTTAAAATGTAAAGACAATTAAAGAATAATTCAAAAAATATTTACGAGAAATAATTCGAAATTCAAATTTAAATTCAATTTAAACTTAAATTTATGTTCCCCTAACAGTTGGGAACGCCTTCCCTATTGTGAAGGCAAAAATGCACAAATGAGAAATTGCTATTAAATTTCTACAGGCATTTAATAACCCCTGTCTTTGCTCGAAGGCAAAAAACACAAATGAAATATTGCTATTAAATTTTTCGCAGGCACTTAATTGGCCTGACCTTACATTAATATATACAGGGGTTTACTAAAACTAAGTACTTAAAGAGTCTTTAAACACTTAATGTTCACAAAACACTTTACACTTTCACTGAGTATGAAAAAGTTCAGTGACTCACGGTACTGTCCGTACGTAGCGACGACGTGCGCGCGACGTACTTGTCCGACGTGAAGACACGACGACCCGATGATACGACCTTCCCCGGTGACTCGATGCACGCGGCGGAAGCTTGCAGACCCACTTGGCCCACCTGGAGACGATTCCTCCCGACGTACCACGGCGAAGGTTCACGACGAACACGTAGACGTAGGCTCCTCCACTTCCCGAGTTCGTTGGACCCGATACCCCTTCTGGGCCGAGACTCCAACACGCACTGAACCGGGAGCCGATCGGGCAGGGCAGGAACACACAGCACTTTTTCACCCACACGGTACTCACGATCCGACCGTGGGGCCAACACGTTGGACCAGAATACTGTCACTGGCAAGACAGCGTATCCGGCCGAGAAGGACCAGCAATGTAGTGGCCCTCAGAACCCACGACTCAGCTCGGAGGCCACTTATATTCACTTTTCCACAGTCCACGATGTTGCAGTATCCAGCACGGCAGCCAGACACTGTCCGGGGGCCACTATCTGGCCTAATACAACGCACCCTCCGTTCCAGGTACGCCGTATATTACGTTCGTGGACCGCCTCGATAGCTCTGGGGAAATTTCGATTGAAACGACCATTACACGATTGAAACCCGTTCGTTTATTTTCCCCATACAATTTTCCCGTAGCACAGTATTCACTTATCACTACTGGCACTACTTATTCACTATTTCACTATTTTTCCTGGGTTTCTTCGGGAGTCTTCTTCTTCCAGACTCGTGACTGCTCTTCAGTACAGTCGACTGCTTTTCACACAGTGAAGAACCCGGAATCCGGCTCTATATTTATAGCCAGAATCAAAGAGGCCCCGCGGGGTTACGAGTTCGTGACCCCCCGCGCCGCGGATCATGCGATCCCTCACCGCGAGGTGCGTCTCTTTTCCGCGCACACATATTCGCCCGCGGTGATCGGATAGGCCCCTTTGATCCTTAACAGTACAAAAAAGTGACCTAGGACCTATCGACTCGATACAATGCAAATTATATACAATATTTACAAAATGTATCGGACATATTCTGTCGATATTATGCAAAATAACTTACATACACTTATCCTAGCCTATTCTAATACATTTCAGTGATTCTTATCCTACTGAAACTGTACTATTTACAAACAAATATACAAATTAAGCCTATTTACAATAAAACTTAATTCTATCCACAACAGTCATTGACGTTCCTATTCTCATTTGAACCGCGTTATACACTGAGAATACAGGCCTGATACACTAATAATTTCTTTCTAGCCGTGAGGTGATTATTATCCCATACTCTGTCACGCAGCTTTCCAAACATGATTTCGTTACGATATTAAGAGGGAAATATTGTAAAATTTACCGTCTTGTCTAACATACAAATGCACGCCTAGGGATTCGTCACCAAATGCGGCCTTTAATAACAGTGCGAAGAAAATCCCGAATAGGGTAGGAGCCAGAACACATCCCTGTCAAACACCTCCAGGCATATCAAATGAATTAGAAGTGCTGCCTTCAAATATGACGCACCCTTTCATTTCGTCATGAAAAGCTTTTACTAGACCGAGGAGTTTATGTGGGCAGCCTATGGCTTCGAGTGCTTTATAAAGTCCCTCCCTACTCACCGAGTTGAAGGCCTTATTAAGGCCCACGATAGCTATGAAAACAGGGGTCTGTTGCTCTCTGCATTACTCCTGATGCACTTATTTAGCGTGCAATAAAAATACACATAATATGAACTAATTAAAATGTTTTGTTCACGTTTAAATTAAATTGATCTGAAAAGAGTAATCATTACCTATGACCCTGAGATAAATTTTACCCCAAATTATCATGTAAACTTTTGTTTCCAAGTAAATACTTCTGGGAAAACCCAATTTTTTTCGAACAACAACAAAACATTGATATGAAACCAGGACCGGATTAGCAAATCATACATACAATTTATAAGCCAACGCGCAGAAGGCTAACGTGATGGATCATGGACTACAGTCTATACTCTGTTCATATACAATTTAATCTAAACGTTAACAAAAAAGAAGAAAAAAAAATAGGAATACAGTTGACCTAAAGGCCATCCATGCAAATTCCCGCTAAGACATTTCAAAAATTTCAAACTATCATAACTTTGGAATGAATCAACCGATTTTCACGCGATTGGCCGCAATCGATGCAATTTTTCATTTCCTTTAAAAGAATCGACAACAATTTTTTTTTTAGGTGAAAAATTTCGGAGTAATTCCGAAAAAAGACTTTTTCGGTTTTCTTTCCTTCACGATATCTCTCATACATACATACATACATAGAGACGTAGTGACACCCTCGCGGGGGTAGTCAGGGAAGCTTCCTGTGACCTCAGAACGTCGAGATCTGATGAGAATTCGATTTTTGCATAACGGTGTAAAACCAATAACTTCCTGATTTTTGAAAATCTTACATTTTCTTAGCGGGAAGTTAAAAAAATGTAATTCGACCAATTTATGTTATTTCTTATTGCACGGTAAATAAGTAACATAAATAGTAAAATTTTCTGGCAGTTTCCCTAATTTAATCACACTTTTCCTATAAGCATAGATATAAATTAAAACATTTAGGTAAAATGGTATTATTTACTGATAAACCCACTAACGGCCCATTTCATTAACCTATCTATCTATGATTATTTGTTAGAAACGTGAAAAAAGAGGCAAATGATTGAATGACGACGTTTTAACAAATAGTTACAGATAGATAGGTTAATGAAACGGGCCGTAAGTGAGTACGTACCTACTAAGCTTGACTATGAAAATAAAAACCTCACAATTTGCGGAAAACTGCGGGACAAAAATGAAATATTGTTAATATTAAATCTCCGATATTTAACCACTCACGTCTCATTCTCCAGAGTTTCGTAGTGTTTCCGCAAAAACAAATTAAGACGTGCTCTCAGTGTAGGTTTTTCTCAGCACGCTTAGTGCAAAATGGTTTCTCTCTACGGAAGAATAGATCAAATGCCAGATTGACAAAGAATAGCTGCCATTTGTCCATATTATATCTCAGTATGTCTTTTTTTTTGTTTCGGGGGGGAAGGGGATGCATTATGCGTAATACCGAAGGGGGCACCCGAATGGTTATGTGGGACTCCCGTAATGAGACTCACGGTATACCCAATAAAAACCCCCCCATCGAAAGCCCGAAGGCCCTCCAAGATAGGCGCACCAGATGGTAAGGTGCGCCCCTCTCCTCGGCCTCCACCAGTACTGTAGCAGACTCCCCCCGAGTCCGCTACTAGGAGGCCATGGATACCAGATAAACTGATACCCAGTGGCAGATCAGGTGTGTGGTTCTGCCACCGACCACACCTCGGCCGCAGAGGATAGGGCAAGCGGCGCACCGCAATACTGACATGTCTCTTCCTCTGCGGCCCCACCAGCGCCGTTTCAACGGAACGGCCCCGCCAGCTCGCAGGGGGTAGGGAGAGTGGCACACCGTAATACCAACACGCGATCCCTCCACGGCCGCAGAAGATAGGGAGAAGTGCGCACCGTAATAACGGCACTCTTCTTCTTCTGCGGTCCCACCTCCACGCGCGTCTGCAGCGGACTTGTTCAGCCTGCTGGGAGCGCCCTCCTCGGGCCAGCCGGCGGCAAACAGGCCGGCCCCGGTTGCCTCTTAGCTTCACCGTGGTTGACCAGTCCACGGTTACTAAGCCCCACCGCCACGACAAGGCAGGCGACCATCGGAGGGTATGTCAGTATGTCTATGCTTGTGTAGACAAAACACATTTCTATGGTGGTCTGCATGCTAAGCGTTTTGGTCAGGAGGTCGATTCTGCTAATTAAATTATACGATATGTTAAAACAGCAAAATAGTATTCTCATAAACGTCAAACCAACGTCAAACTCGTTTTGATTGGGCCAAACTCCAAAAATCAGTTCATGGTATCAAGACGATTTATTAATAACCCATAGAAAGTAAATTGAAAGTCTAAGTTAAATACGAGAATTTTTCCGGCTACATCGCCGTTATCAATTATTCTATCTCAATACGGCCCCGTCTCACAGACAATTTTTAATATAAAAACCTGATATTTTAAGTCTAAATCACCATTTGAATTCTAGACACCAAGCCGGTAAGTTTCCTTACTAGTTTTTCTTATCTTTAAACAAAAAAAAAATAAAAAAAACTTATAATAACTTTTACTTTTCAAAGTAGTATTCTTTTTAGGTTTATATTTTGCCTTTATATTTAACTCAAATCACAACACAAGAATTTAAGATTTATTAACTTCAAAATCTAAGTTTTCTTTTTCACTACTGGGACACAGAAATCTCCTAAAACCAATTCACAGGTGTTATAATATAACACCTGTGAATTGGTTTTAGGAGATTTCATTATAGTGTCTGACCGACTGTTCGGTTCCGTCGAGTTTCGGTAAAAAACGGGTTTCGATTTAGTTTCGGTTTCGGTGGAAAACCTGCCGAAACTACGACCGTAACCGAAACTGCATTCGGGACTTCTCGCGCTGTGATCGTTCATGTTCGACGCTTTTAATTCCATCTAAGCGACGATGACATTGTATAAAGTTATTTTATTACAGGACATGATTTATTTAGCTCCGTTGCATTTATTTCAGATCGGGTACATATTTTCTTTTTACTAGTGAAAGTAAATATTTGATTGTATACCTTAACGGTTGGTATACAATATAATTCGAAGAACCACTCGCTATTTGTCTAAACGTCATTTTCAAATAGCTATTGGGCTTACGAGCTTTTTGACTATGTTGCGTTGTGCCTAATTCGCTTAGGAACTAGGTACTTCGCTCTACACCTAAATCTTATATGGCATAACTCGCGCTACGCCTGAAGTTTTGTACATAGACTATAATCATTATAAATATAAGTAACATTTGACCATATTCTACGATATTCTATTTTTTCATAACCGTGGCAAAGCTTAGTTAATAAAGCTATCTTAGGTACCTACTTCGCGATTTGATTTAGGCATAACGACAGTTATGATTTCTGAAAGGCTAATCAACGCCAAAATCAACTAACAACCCTGTTTAATAGACATTACAAATTTTAAATTGTAATTGTAGATTACAGGCTACAAGTCTACAAGGTTTCCATTGTGGAAAATTTACAAAATTGTAAAATAAACTACAATCCTACTAATATTACAAATGTGAAAGTTTGTGAGGATGGATGGATGTATGTATGGATGGATGTTTGTTACTCCTTCACGCAAAACTACTGAATCGATTTTGATAAAATTTGGTATGGTATTAATTTAGGTTCTGGATTAAAACATAGGCTACTTTTCATCCCAAAAAATACAGTATTCCCGAGGGGTACTGTATTCGCGGGCAACAGCTAGTTTTACATTAATTTCTCTTTACATGTGACAATTTACAAATCAGAAATTTACAATTTATATATTTATTTATTTATTTACACTTAATGCACTAAAACAAGTACATAGGCGGACTTAATGCCATATGGCATTCTCTTCCAGTCAACCTTTAGGCGTACAAAAGCAAAATTGTGCAGGTGCTAATAAGTAATAGTGTTATAAAAGTTAATATGAATTAAAAAGAATAAGTCAATAATCTAACTCTAAATAAAATAATAAGACATAGCTAAAACACATACATAAGGTTGTATATATAATATTATACATACACAAAATACATGAATATACTTAACTAATAAATATAATAATATGCCATGTAATTCTATGAATATAAATACCATACTATAAAATAATTAAATATTAGATAATAATAATATAATATACTACGATTCTGCCAATTGTGTCGCATTAAACTCACGGACTCTGCAATTAAACGTGTCTCTGGTTTTGGACATCCTGATTTCTGGAGGAAGAGCATTCCAGAGAAGAATAGCCTGTATATTGAAAGAAGAGTGAACGATACCGGATCTATGGGAGGGGCAAAGAAGAAGAGCGTTGTTAGAGGATCGGAGGATCTTGTCGTGGCTGCTGCAAAGATACTGGAATAAGGGAGTTAAATATTTGGGGGTATTTGGATGGTGTAATAGTGAGTACAGCATACACAAGGCACGTACAGAGCGGCGCTGCCGTATTGGTAACCAGTGCAGCTTACAACGATAGGCGGAAACATGATCAAACTTTCGCAAATTGAAAATAAATCTTATACAAGAATTGAGAAGGCGATCAAGTTTATTAAGTTTGTCGGCGTTGAGATCGAATCACACATCACCATAATCAATGATGGGAAAAATAAGTGACTGGACGAGCATTGTCTTGACCGGGAGAGGGAGGAAATTTTTAATGCGATAGAGGGACCGCAAGGTGTTAGTGACCTTACAAGAAACACTTGTTATATGAGTTTGCCAAGTAAGAGTCGAATCGATGTGTAAACTAAGATCTTTGACACTTGAACTAAAAGGAATTACAGAGCCGTTGTAGATAACGGGTGGGAGGGCACCGAGGTCCACTTTGCTCAAGTGTCTAGGACTACCCAATAAAATGGCCTGACACTTAGCGGGATTCACGGTTAGTCCAAAGTTATTACCCCAATCTTTGATAGCATTAAGATCTTGATTTACAACGTCGATGGCCGTTGATAGGTATTCTAGCTCTGCCTGGCTATAGAGTTGTAGGTCATCAGCATACAGATGATACGCACTGTGAAGTATTTTAGTAACAAGATTTATGAAAATTGAGAAGAGAAGAGGAGAGAGAATACCGCCTTGGGGGACGCCAGAGTCGAGATATTGCCAATTAGAGGACGACTTATCAGAACGTACAGACTGCTGACGCCCCCTTAGATAGGAAGAAATCCAATTTAATGCTTCAGACGAGATTGAAAGACACGAGATAGCTGCCAGAAGGATGTCATGATTTACATGATTAAATGCATTCGAGAAATCTACCAACACCAGGACTGTAATCTTAGAGTTCTGGAAACCTGTTCGTATATCACCTGTCAATTTTAACAGTGCTGAGGTTGTGCTATGTCCAGGTCTGAAACCGGATTGAAGTGGAGAAAGTAAATCATTTTGGTAGACAAACCTGGACAACTGTCTGTGGACGCAGGCTTCAAGAACCTTGGATAGGTAGGGAAGGATGGATATAGGGCGAAAATGTGTAGGATGACTGGGGTTGGGGATTTTCGGAAGTGGAAGCACAAAAGCTTTGCGTCACAAGGATGGGAATTCAGATGAATTGAGGGAAGAATTAATGATGTGGGTGATAGCAGGCAAAAGTTGAACTTGGATAGAAGTAATCATACGACGACTAATGTCATCACATCCTGTGGCTTTAGAAACAATAGAATTGATTGTCTTGTCAATTTCGTCTGGAGTAACAGGAGAAAACTGAAGTGGCACTATATTAGGACGAGGTAAGCTGTTTAAATACCTAATGGACTGTACTTTAGTATGACCATCTAGTGCTATCGTGGTAGAGAAATGGAGATTAATATCGTCAAGACTAATGGTACTAGGCAGTTCAATATCGTATGACTAGCCTACACCAATGGTTTCAAGGAACTTCCAGATATTAGAAGGGGATGAGGAAGCTACAATCTCAAGAATATGGCGGCGTTTGGCATTACGTATCATCTGGTTGCACCGATTCCTAGCAACTTTAAATACTTCCCAATTAGTCACGCATCGGTCTCTTTTAAATTTAGTAAAGGTACGATCCCTGCGCCTCATCGCCATCCGAATTTCTTCAGACAGCCAGGGAGCTGGTTGGTGTTTTAATTTGATTTTCTTTATCGGTGCATGAGTGTTGTACAATTTGTTTAAGGTCTCATTAAAGATGTTGATTTTATCATTAACAGTTAATGCACTAAGAAATGGTTCCCAATTAATAGTTTCTGCGTCGTTTCTTAGCCGTTCCATATCGATCCTATTGAAACAGCGTTTTAAGATGTAGGAAATGAATATGAGGTCATGATGAGAAAAGCCAGGAGCAAGGAGATGACCATGGGATTGGACCAGAGAGGGATTAGAGGTAAGTATTACATCAAGCCAGGTATCATCACCGTTGATGTTATGGTGTGTAGCAGAAAGCGGTAAAAGATGAAAACTGGCTGATTCAACTATATGGGATAGTTTTAGTGATCGACAGGAAGACGGGTCTAAGAGATCTGTATTGAAGTCACCCATTACGACGCTGTGTGCATACTTCGAACCGAACGCCTCCAAAACGGACTCTAGCTCGGAGAAGTAGTCGACAGAAGGAGGGCAGTAGACCACTCCAAGGGCTAATTTAGTACCTTTGATGCAGATCTTAAGAAAAAGGTATTCTGCAGCACCAGAAGCATCGGAAGGGGATGAGGCTATTATTTTATAGGGAAAATCGCTACGGAGATCGGCTACACCACCACCACGCCGATCGATTCGATCATTGCGGATCAGAACGTAGCCTGGCAAAGCATAAGATGTGGAGAGAAAATGAGATTTTAACCAACTCTCAGAAATCAGGATGGCATGTAGGTTTTTACCAGTGAACGCTTCGATCAAATCACTAAAGTGGCTTGGAACACTTTGCGCATTAATATTACAAATGTTTATGACACGGTTATTTAGGAAACTAAAGTTATGAGATAATGTTTCACCTAATGTATAAAAATTACTGTCGTCAGTGGATAAAATACTTGAATCATTGGCAGAATAATATGAATCACTCAAACTCAAACTCAAACTCAAAATTTTTTATTTCCATGTAGGTTATAATATAACGCTTATAGAATTGTCCTACATGATGCCTACCACCGGTTCGGAAACTAGCCCGGCGAGAAGAACCGGCGTAAGAAACTCGCACGGGGCCACCTTTTAGCAAAAAGATGGGAAAATTGTTCTTTTCAAAAAATATTTTTACAATGTTGTAACTTAATCTATATAACATTAGTTATAAGTACATAAAACATACTTAAGTACATAAAAGCAGCCTCGCATGGGGCCATCTTATTCCCAAGGTGTGCAATCGTTAATGAAATCACTGACTTTATAATAACCTTTAGCACACAAACGTTCTTTAACTACTTTTTTAAATTTATTAATAGACAGACTTTGAACGTTTTCTGGGATTCTATTGTATAGGCGTATACATTGACCTTTAAAAGATTTACTAACTTTACTTAGTCTGATCACCGGAATGTCTAATTTGTGTTTATTTCTAGTGTTCATGCAATGATTATTACTTTTCGTATTGAACATATTTAAATTTTTTCTAACATACAACACATTGTCTAAAATGTATTGAGAAGCGACTGTCAGAATTCCTATTTCTTTAAACTTTTCTCTCAGAGATTCAAAGCAGGACATTTTGTAAATAGAACGTATTGCTCGCTTCTGCAGCACAAATATTGTATTGATGTCGGCGGCATTTCCCCATAAAAGAATGCCGTAAGACATTCTACTGTGAAAATAACTAAAATAAACAAGTCGCGCCGTTTCTTCGTCAGAAATTTCTCTAATTTTTCTGACTGCATATGCTGCAGAACTGAGTCTATCTGCAAGATTCGCAACATGAGGACCCCACTGTAATTTACTATCTAGTGTTATACCTAAAAATACAGTGGTGTCCACTAAGTTCATTTTCTCGTCATTTAATAGTATATTGGTTTGAACTTGCCTAACATTGGGCAAAGTAAACTTTAAACATTTTGTTTTATTTGAATTTAAAAGTAAATTATTAACATTAAACCAATGTACTATTTTAGAGAGAGCACTATTTACCTCGTCATAATTTGACTGTTGTCGCTTCACATTAAAAATGAGTGAAGTGTCATCGGCAAAAAGTACTATCTCATTATCATTATCTTTAATTAGATAAGGTAAGTCATTTATATAGACGAGAAAAAGAAATGGGCCTAAAATGGATCCCTGTGGGACACCTAATTCTATTTTGGTCCCAGTAGACCTTTTACTATTTATTTCTACCCTTTGAGTTCTATTATTAAGGTAAGAACTCAAAAGGTCGAGTGAAGAGTCCCGTATACCATAGTGGTGCAATTTTCTGATCAATGTAGCATGCTCAACACAATCAAATGCCTTGGAAAACTATCAGACATAGCTAGATACAATAAAATAAAATAATATAAATAAGATAATAAAATGCAATATAATATATATAATTATATAAGTACTATTAATTCCTACTCCTATGTTAAGCAGGATTTACTTTAATAAAGCGAAAAAAAAATGCAAATTTTGCAGACCTGTACCACCCGCCAACTGACAAAATATAACAATAAAAGTGTCAACTTGACACTTGTCAACTGTCAATCCATTAATTTTACCAAAACAAATTGGGTTTAGTAATTAATATTTATTAACATTTATTCGCTACCGACACAAAATACCCTTCAACAACATAAAACAAAAGGAAATAAACAATGGATAGTGCACAACTACACAGAGAAACGAAAGAGTACAAGAGATAACAACAAGTATAGACAGTGAAAAAGTAAACAAGAATACAATACACTGATGACTAGTCTTTAGTTGTAGTGCCTCAGCCCTCAACCTAATATAGAAAGTTATTTGATATAAAAATGGTTCTAACATCTGATAGTGGAAGTAGTGACAGTAGTGATGATGAATATATAAGTGAACGGCAACGGACAGTTTTTCGTGATAGGATTAACTTTACTTTTATGTGATAGATTTTACATTCAACAAAAAATGTCGGGTCAGTAAAACTACCGTCGAATATTTTGTAACAAAAATAGGACATGATCTCGAACACTATACTAATAGAAATGTAGCACTTACAAATGTAGCACTTACTCAACAAAATATTTTGTGTGCATTGCACTGGATGGGCTGTGGATCACAATACTATGTTATAGCAGATGCACACGGTGTCACTAAACGATGTCACGATACGTAACTGCGTTAAATATGTGCAAGGTTTGTGGTTAGTAAATTATTTGGAGAAGAAGTCCGCTGGCCAACAATTGTCTCGATATCCTTAGATCGTTTATGAAATATAATATACCTAGAATTGTAGATGGGAGTAAAGGATAGTTCACTAATCACACTGGATACTCCTCGCCAAAATGAATCCGCGTATGTAGACAGAAACAGAGATCATTCCATGTTTATGAAATATAATATACCTAGAATTGTAGATGATAGTGATGGATAGTTCACTAAAAACACTGGATACTCCTCGCCAAAATGAATCCGCGTATGTAGACAGAAACAGAGATCATTCCATGTTTATGAAATATAATATACCTAGTATTGTAGATGATAGTGATGGATAGTTCACTAATCACGCTGGATACTCCTCGCCTAAATGAATCCGCGTATGTAGACAGAAACAGAGATCATTCCATGTTTATGAAATATAATTTACCTATTATTGTAGATGATAGTGATGGATAGTTCACTAATCACACTGGATACTCCTCGCCAAAATGAATCCGCGTATGTAGACAGAAACAGAGATCATTCCATGTTTATGAAATATAATATACCTAGAATTGTAGATGATAGTGATGGATAGTTCACTAATCACACTGGATACTCATCGCCAAAATGAATCCGCGTATGTAGACAGAAACAGAGATCATTCCATGTTTATGAAATATAATATACCTAGTATTGTAGATGATAGTGATGGATAGTTCACTAATCACGCTGGATACTCCTCGCCAAAATGAATCCGCGTATGTAGACAGAAACAGAGATCATTCCATGTTTATGAAATATAATTTACCTATTATTGTAGATGATAGTGATGGATAGTTCACTAATCACACTGGATACTCCTCGCCAAAATGAATCCGCGTATGTAGACAGAAACAGAGATCATTCCATGTTTATGAAATATAATATACCTAGAATTGTAGATGATAGTGATGGATAGTTCACTAATCACACTGGATGCTCCTCCCCAAAACGAATCCGCGTATGTAGACAGAAACAGAGATCATTCCATGTTTATGAAATATAATATACCTAGAATTGTAGATGATAGTGATGGATAGTTCACTTATCACACTGGATGCTCCTCACCAAAACGAATCCGCGTATGTAGACAGAAACAGAGATCAATCCTATAATATTATGTAGATCAAATTGGGAGATATTTTACGGTAGTGTAAGATGACCTGGCTCTGTTCCTGATGCTAGTAGAGTACTTAGGTGCTCTTCGCTAGCACGAGAATAGGTTAATGGATGGAGACCATTTCCTAATGCCATAATAATAGAAGACAGTGGCAATCATGGCCTAAAAAAGTGGCTAATGACACCTTAAATTCCGGTACAAATATTATTTAATTAAACGTTAGCTCTGGGAAGATATTTACGTGCTTTGAAATAAACAAGTAATGCAATATGCAAACTTTTAGATCACAATGGTAGATTAATTTTAAACAAAAAATTAAACCGACTTCCAAAGTAAAAATACACAAAAAAGTATGAAATAATACTTATTTTATAAATAATTCCCCTTTTAAATTTGTCTATTTCTCTACTTAATCTTCTTAATTTCGAAGTCGCTACCAGCCCAAATGATATACTACAATATCTTATAGAACTCACGTTCATATTTGCTGGTACCGACTTCAAAATTAAGAAGATTAAGTAGAGAAATAGACAAATTTAAAAGGGGAATTATTTATAAAATAAGTTTTATTTCATACTTTTTTGTGTATTTTTACTTTGGAAGTCGGTTTAATTAACCGACTTCCCAAAAAAGGAGGCGGTTATATTATACGTTCGGCTGTATATATTTTTTATTTTTTTATTTTTTTTGTATGTTCAACGATTACTCCGCCGCCTGTGGACCGATTTTCAATTTTTTTTCTGTGATGTATAGGGTGTAATCCCAAATTGGTCTTTTTGATATCAAAGTGGTGACTTGATAATGGGATCCATGAGGAATCGAGGGAACTCCTCGAAATTTATATGGACACATATGGTGATTTTGACTTTTTCTGAAGTAGTTCAAGTATATGCTACCAAAAAGTAAGATTTTGCTCCAAGGTATACCCTGGATCCAAAAGTACAGAACAGAACTCCTGGCTCCTTATAGATACATGTTTGGGGATTTCGGCGTTGTTTAAAGAACTGCAAGCATATGCCACCCTGTCAGTTAGAGTAATCATCATCATCATCACCACTATCACACCATACATCATCAGATTATGATGATATAAAAGGTATTTCTCATAGTATTTTACACTAACACGGAGATCTTTGAACATTACTCTATGGACCTATTTGCAAAATTCTTTTGTTGGTTGTAAAGGGTTTAGTTCGAAATTGGTCCTTTAGTCACTAAAGTGGGAACCTGATGATGCGATCCATGAGGAATCGAGGGAACTCCTCGAAATTTATATCCACACATATAGTGATTTTGACTTTTACTGAAGTAACACAAGCATATGCTACCAAAAATAAGATATTGTACCAAGGTATACCCTGGATCCAAAAGCACTGTACAGAACTCCTCAGTCTTTAAAGATATGCGTTTGGAAATTTCGGCATTGTTTAATGAACTGCAAGCATATGCCAATTTATAACTTACAGTAATCATCATCATCATCTTAATAGCAATACCTTATGGAAGCTTGGCGCGTATTCAATTATACATTCGATCGTTTAGTTTAGACGTTCTTAAGACGTATTAATAATAACTTAAGAAAATATATCTCTAAAAATGGTGAAATTATTTTTTTAAACAAAAAATTAAACCGACTTCCAAAGTAAAAATACACAAAAAAGTATGGAATAAAACTTAATCTCTAAATAATTCCCCTTTCAAATTCGGCTAAAATTTTTACTATTTCTCTACTCAATCTTATTAATTTTGAAGTCGGTACTAGCAAATTTGAACGTGAGTTCTATAAAATATTGTAGGATATTGTTTGGGCTGGTATCGACTTCAAAATTAAGAATATTGAGTAGAGAAATAGTTAAATTAGCCGAATTTAAAAGGGGAATTATTTAGTAAATAAGATTTATTTCATACATTTTTGTGTATTTTTACTTTGGAAGTCGCTTAAATTTTTTGTTTAAAAATAATATTCTTAGTCTTTCTTATCTTCAAATAAAAAAAACTTATCTTAACTTTAACCTTATAAATTATTATACTGTTTTCACAACACAAATGGTTTCCATGGGCGTAGCCTTTAGGGGGTTCAAACCCCCCCCCCCCCTGAAATGGGCCGGCTGGTCCATGTGGATGACCCATATACGGAGGCGTATTTAGAAATTTTGCGCCCCAGGCCAATTAACATATTTTACCACCCCAGTTACCCTATCTGAATTGTTGAAAAAGTTATTTTAGAAAAAAAATCAACAGCCTAAAACAGAACTTTAATACTAACTGGTTTTATATGTATGTGTTTATGTTAAATGCGTTCAAACTTAGTAAGCGAGCGAATGTTTTTACGCTTTAACCTGATGGGGCCCTAGTACCTCGACTACGTGCGTAGACCTTGCGTGCGTAAGAATACGCAGTTTCTGGACATAGTCTAAAGCCCTGAAAGAATGTTGTACTTTAGACAAAACAATAAAACCAATAGCCTAAAACAGGGATCGCGAACCTATGGCACGCGTGACATCGAATCCTCGAACGTATAGCATGCGACACAATATTTTGGGCACGTCACTGATCAGTGATCACAAAACTTCGTAATTATGTACTACGAAAAAAGTGTGAAATAGGTATTATATGACAAACCTAACATAATAAGTTATTTGTCATCTTTTTTGCAACATCAGAAATTACAGTAATTTTACTTTAATTTAAATTACAAAACTATCCTATTTTCACAATCTTTTAGGGTTTAAAATTTGAACAGATTTAACCTACTAAATAGGAAAAAAAATTGCTCGCTCGCTTCGCTCATTCGCGCTTAACATAAAGAATATATTAATATTATTTAGTAGCGATGTTCTGTTTCAGCCGGTTCATTTTATGATATTTTTCCGAAGTTCACCATTATTCAGTGTTTAAATTTAACGATTGAATAGATTTTAACCTATAGAATGGGAAAAAAAATTTTGGTCGCTCCCTTCGCTCACTCGTGTTTGTATTACAGAACATATTACTATAAAATTTAGTACCGACGTACAGTTTTAGGCTTTTGATATTTGTATTTTTCGAATTACACAGTTTTTCAGAGTTAAACCCTGAAAGACTATGCTTTAAAACTTAAACAGGTAAAAACGAAAAAAAAATGGGTGGCCATTATTCTAATGTATATTATAAAATGATCCTATTTCCACAGTGTTTTAGGGTTTAAAGTTTGAACAGATTTAACCTAATAAATAGGAAAAAAATTTGCTCGCTCGCTTCGCTCGTTCGTGGTTAACTTATAGAGGCCATTATATTATTTATTACCGATATTCTATTTTAGCCGGTTGATTTTATGGTATTTTTCCGAAGTTTGCCGTTATTCAGTGTTTATATTTTTGTTTAACGTTTGAACAGATTTGAACGTTTGAATTTGCTCGCTCGCTTCGCTCACTCGTTAAAGAACGTATTATAAAATTTACTACTGACGTTTAGTTTTAGACTAAAGATATTTGTATTTTTCCGAATTACACAGTATTTCAGGGCTTTAAGCTTAAACAGGTAAAAACGAAAAAAAAAATTCTAATGTGCCCAGGGCCTCTAATAGATTAAAGACGGCCCTGGTTATTTAATGTACTTATAGTTGTATTATTTTCTTAAGCCCCCCCGAAACTAAAACCTGGCTACGCCCATGACTGCGACACAGAACCCTCCTAAGACCGATTCACAGAAGGTGTTTATATTTAATACTACAATTTGCAGAGAAATATTTCTAAGTACTCTTTCATTCTAAGTACTTAGCTATCGCTATGCAAAAGATTTTGATTTAACATTATCTCTTCTTGACCTCTCACCTTCTGCATCAGTAATAATATCGATTTGTTTTGACTGCAGCCATGAGATCATCGCATAATTGTTCTTGTAGGTATAAATGTCACCGTAAAATTGTAAAAACCGTTAGATTGTAATATAGCTAGTGAAATTGTGAAATGTTTATGGACTTCCGACGCGAATATGCTGCCTATAATTTAACACGTTATTCTTCCTTAGATTCTAAATACATAGTTTTGAATCTTTCG
This sequence comes from Glaucopsyche alexis, assembly GCA_905404095.1. Taxonomy (NCBI): domain Eukaryota; kingdom Metazoa; phylum Arthropoda; class Insecta; order Lepidoptera; family Lycaenidae; genus Glaucopsyche; species Glaucopsyche alexis. The sequence goes on along the minus strand of FR990063.1, from coordinate 2,955,489 downwards.
ACATATTGTTACAATCTCGTTAGTTATTTTACAATCTAACGGTTTTTACAATTTTACGGTGACATATACATATATATCACGCAGCCTTCTAGTAAAATGAGCCAGGCAGAGCGATGCCTAATTCGTAATTCATTTATTTACAAATTAGTAGATACAAATTAGGTAGGACTTTACTAATATAGTAAAACGTACTACAACCAGCCCAAACGTCGTATATCATCGATATTGATAATGGCGTAACTAAACAACTACACAACGTTCAGCTAGTTGAACGTAGCGCTTTATGAATTGGCTAGTTGTTATTCATCCATTTCAATAGATATTATCGTATAATGAACGGCCTATGAGTCGCATTGTCTGGCGATTATAACTAGCCACTTTAGCCTATTATGTAAAAAAGACCATGATGTGGTCTACTTTAATCATTTTATTCTAGAAAATAGCCTGGCGTTAAACTGAATATAAGTTAGATAAAGTAAATAAACGATCATTATGCTTACTATTATTATTATCGTTTTATCGTTTAACTGTTAAACGCCTGAATTAGTTTGGCAGCAAAGTAAATACGAGCCGTTGCTTTTACACATTTGATTACCATTCTTATAACTTACTTTACTAGATCTTACCGACGACTTCGTAGGCATAAGAAGAAATCTAGCAGGAACCGTATATTTAGCTGCATAAAAAGTAGCCTGTTAATCTAGAGTCTAAAGTATTGCCTTATCAAATTTTATCAACTGCCATTTAGTAGTTATTGCTTGAATGGGTAACAAACATGAAAAAGCTATACGTACAATATTAATCATAATATTATAAACGTACGCGGTAGTGAAAATTTCTTGGAAACCGTACATTCACTTCAGATAAAAAGTATCGTCCTTTCCCATGGTTGACCTTATATTATCTGTGCTAAATTTTATTAAAATCATTCTAGTAGTTTCGGAGCCTATTCAATGCAAACAAAGAATACATACAAATAAACAAATCTTCCCTCTTTATTGTCTCTAATATTAGGTATACAGGAATACTTTTTCATCGGTACAATAAATTTTACCACGTCATTGGTATCGATAATAGAGTACATTTCTCAAATTAAAAAAAAAAAAAATTTTTCATTTCAATTATTTTATCCTTTAACCAATCTAATACCGCATGTGCGCACTAACTACAAGGCGTCAACGGGTGCGGTATGAGGTAGGGGGCGGCGAGGTGGGGTAAGCGATCGGCCGGGCGGCGCACGAGTTGGCAACAAAGCATCGATAGATGCGTAACGTATCCACATTTTGTATTAGTTTAGCGGATAAGTTCGGGGATTGATAATTTTGTTTTTTTGTTCCAAAAGGGTAGTAACAAAAATCGCTAGTATTTTTTATTTTTGACAACTATTACGTATGTTGATTTATTGTACTGGTGAAAAAATAACCCTGTATAGTGTAGATAACAAATTCATTAGATTAAGAATAAATTCAATCACCACACCTACCTAACACAAAATAATTTGTTGCAGAATTCATGATGAAGGCATTTTTACTTTTATTACTGGTCGGTCTCACTGCAGCGGCTCCAACATCAAAGGAGGACGATGACAACATCATCATCGATGAAGACTTCTATCCTACGGAATGGGTCAAATACACTTCGGAGCACGACATCGTAAACATCTTATCTCCAATCAATTATCTTCACTTCGATGAAGATGAAAAGTCATCTGAGTCCAACTCCAAGGAGGAAGATTTAGATATTGTCCTATTCTTTGCTGAAGCTGACATCATTGATGGTAAAAAAGACTACAAAGGTGTTTCCGTAATCAAGAAGAATAAAGTTACTAAGCTGTTAGAAAACGGTAGGGACATGGCTGCTTCTGTGGACGACAGCAAACTCGTTTTCATCGGAGCCAGCGACGGTATCTACGTTTATAAAGATGAGAAAACCGCTGTCGAAAAATACGGATCTCTCAATGATGATATCTACGGTATCGCTAAGGAGGAAAATGGAGAAGTTATATACATTCTGACAGCAAGCAAGGACGTGTACAAAGTAACCGACAAAGGAAACGCTAAGCAAAAGATCGAAGACGTAGTCAAGGCAGAACAAATCATGTTGGATTACTCTAATAACCTTTACTTCTATGCCAGCGACAAACAACCCTACGTCCGCACCAGTGAGGGTGTTAAGAAGATCAACGGTCTGCCAGAAAATCCCAAATACGTCCAACTGCTCAAACCCGCTTCATTCATGTACCACTCGGTACCTTTCGTTGTCGATGAAACTACTTACCTGATCTACGCTAACGGCACTAGCGAGAAAGCCGGCATTGACTTCAAGAAAACAAAATACAGGCCAACAGCTTACTCTATGGAGGCAACAATATTGCAATACTATGCTATCGACAAGAAAATCTACGAGTACGACATACTGTTGATCATCTCGGGGAGCATGCTGGATGAGGTCAAAAACTTCATTATCAACAAAAGGACCAAATCCAAGAAATCGGCTCGACCCGCAAAAGTTAGGAAATACATATAAATCTACGAACTATTTATTATAATACAAATATTTTAACAAACTGATATTTTCTATTAATTCTCTCTTCATGCGAGTTTATTACGCCATAACCGATGTTAAAGTGCTAACACACGTACTAATTCGGTACGGAGTGAATCACGGATTCAGTTCGCTTCGTACCAAAGCCGACTGTGTGTAGAGTAGCGAACATAATAGGCAAGCGGACTGATTTTTTTTAAATTGCTTAAATGAATAGTACTCTTAAATATGAGTGACTTCTCAGAAGAAACCGTATAATAAAAGTCAATATTTTCAAAGGTACAGCGATTTGTATAAATAAATTTCACGAGTCTATCTAAGGTATATAAAATATGGTCCAATACAGTCCAAAAAAAACGGTATTTAATTTAATTATTATTTTATGATACCAAAACCGAGATCTATACATAGTCTTTAATTATACCCAGACAGACGGATGGACAGAGCGAAACTATAAAGGTTCCAGTTATTTATGTATTAGGTATTATGGAACCATAAAAATTGAAAGTATAAATATTAACATGTGAACTACCAAAAATAAATTGCATCTCGGGATTACTGGAAGAGAATACCACAAGGCACAAAGTGCAAAATTGTTGCAATAAAAAATAAAATAACAATGACTTATCAGGCTCGATAACCCTTTAACTTTTTTACTTGTAACAATATGTTTATAATATTAAGACGATTCCTTCATATAAATACTAAGGTAATAGTCCGGGTTACGAGGAACATGTTTTTAAATTGATGACTTGATCAGGCTACTTTTTCGTGAGTGACTTTTTATTGATGAGACGCCTAACAACCCCTCTTCTCTTCCCCCTTACAACAACTTTGGATGGTGGGAGCTAACGGGGATAAGGATAAAATATGTCGATTTAACGGCTTCCGAAAATTCATTACTAACTGGGTGTTTTTCGGTAAATCTATAGATAATAATCTAAACTATTAGAAATTATATCAGTCCTACAAATCGTATGGTATAATGAAAGAGTCCCCCTCTTCCAACATGTATCAATAACATGGTCATATAAAATTATTACTAACCAGTTCTTTCTTTGTCAGTTGCTTAGTTTATACTTATATAATTTAAAAACCACATTTTCCTACAAATTGCGTGGTAGGTTATCATTCTTTTCATTCAAAAGTTGTATGAAAGATACCCGATGTAAAATAATTACAAACAAGCTAAATCTTTGTGAATAGCTTCTTTATTTTTAACTAGCTTGATAGTCATCAATTTAAAAACATATTCCTCGTAACCCGGACTATAATACATTTACTCAATAATTTTCACGTCTGAAACAAAAAGGTAAACTGTAACATTATGTTATTATCAAGTTTACAAAAATAATTCATATTTAAAAACAAAACATAATATCGGCCCTAAAAGTAATTCTTGGGGTACACCGTATTTTAAATAATTATGTGTTGAAGGTTATAAAGTTCAACGTTTTTTAAATACCAAATTGTTATTAAAAAGTACTTAGATCATAAGTTAAAAAATGAATTCTTGAAAAATAATAAATTTCATAGTAAGTAGTTAAAAAAATATCTTTGTTTGCAGAAAATCAGAAAATGAAGACATACGTGACAATATTATTAATGGGGATTTAGCTACTGTTCTTACGAAAGACATAAGTAAACACAATGCTATTTTAAATGAGACGTTTTATCCTAAAAAATTGGTAGTGTACAAATCAGATTCGCTACTTTCCAGCACAAAATAGTTATAAACTCATCATCATCATCATCATCATCATCAGCCTATCGCCGTCCACTGCTGAACGTAGGCCTCCCCCAATGAGCGCCAACCATCCCGATCTTGGGCAGCCCTCATCCATCCGCTGCCAGCCACCTTCTTCAAATCGTCGGTCCATCGTGCCGCAGGACGTCCTACACTACGTTTGCCTAAGCGTGGTCTCCACTCTAATACTTGGCTGCTCCATCGATTGTCTGTCCGTCTGCAGACATGGCCGGCCCACTTCCACTTCAGCGTGCTAATTCGTTGAGCAATGTCGGTGACTTTAGTTCTCTGGCAAATAATGTCGTTACGTATTTTATCCACCAGAGATACCCTTAACATTGCTCTTTCCATCGCACGCTGAGCAACCTTAAACTTATGAACCAAGCCTACGGTGAGTGTCCACGTTTCGGCTCCGTATGTCATTACCGGTAGAACGCATTGATCAAAGACCCTGGTCTTAAGGGATTGTGGGATCGACGATTCAAAGATGTCCCGGAGCTTCCCGAATGCAGCCCAGCCCAAGCGTATTCTTCTACTCACCTCCTTCTCAAAGTTGTGCCGCCCGAGTTGAATGGTTTGGCCAAGATATACGTATTCTTGCACAACTTCGAGACTAGCGCCATTTACGACGACAGGTCTCGGGAGAACGTGTTCATTATACATAATTTTAGTTTTGGTCAGGTTCATACCAAGACCCACCCGTCTTGAAGAATCGCTTAGGCTGTTCAGCATCTCTTCCAGGTCCTGCAGAGAGTCTGACATAATGACTATGTCATCTGCGAATCTCAGGTGTGAGATGTACTGGCCGTTTATGTTCAGTCCCCGTCCGTTCCAATCGAGCGTCTTGAAAACGTCCTCCAACGCGTTATTAAACAGTTTTGGAGAGATAACATCTCCCTGTCTTACTCCTCGACGCAGTTGGATTGGTTTTGTACTCTGTTCTTGTACTTGGACGGTCATTGTTGCGGCCTTGTACAGATATCTCAACACCTCGACATATCGGCAGTCGACGAGACATCTCTGCATGGATTCCAGCACAGCCCAGGTCTCGACGGTATCGAAGGCTTTTTCATAGTCCACATACGCTAGGCAAAGAGGCTGATTATACTCCTCGGTCTTCTGTATAATTTGCCTTAGTGTGTGTATGTGGTCCACAGTGCTGTAGCATTTGCGACACCCGGCCTGTTCCGGTGACTGAAAGTCGTCAAACTTCTGGGCAAGACGATTCGATATAACCCTCGAGAACAGCTTATACACGTGGCTCAGGAGTGAAATGGGGCGGTAGTTTTCTAGTCGCGTGTTATCGCCTTTTTTGAAAAACAAAACCGCTATGCTCCTGCTCCATGCTTCCGGGGTAGTGCCAGTGTGGATGACGGAATTGAAGAGCTTGACAAGCTCAGTCAAGACGGGTGTTCCTCCTGCCTTGAGCAGCTCTGTGGTTATTCCGTCATCTCCCGGTGCTTTGTTATTATTAAGCTGACTGAGAGCTATTCTAATCTCACCCATGTCGACATCAGGAAGCTCATCTGTAAGGTGGCGCGTGAGTCTGGCCCGTGGGTCATCTGCATGATGGGTTTGGGGTGGGCTTGTTTTTTGGGTGTATAATTCCCCATAGAACCTTTCGACTTCAGCGAGGATCTCCGGCTTCGAGGTGACGGTAGTGCCTTGTGGAGTATTGAGTTTCGTCAAGTGACAACGGGAGTTATTGGGCTTAGCGAATATCTTCGAGCCCTTATTTCGCACTATGGCTTGCTCGATGGCTTGGGTATTCGCCCGGCGGGTGTCGCGTCTAATTTGCTTTTTAATCTCCCGATTGAGAACTTGACGCTCAAATTTTGTGGCATTTATATGTTCTCGTCTCTTCCTCATCAACTCCAGAGTTTCGCTGGAGAGCATAGACTTGCGTCCGTGGCTCTTTGGACGAAAGTACTTACAACCCACCTCGCAGATGACACGAACTAGACTGTTGGCGGTGTGGTCTATGTCCTTCGTGGTTTCCAACATGGCGAATCGATTTTGGAGTTCTAGCTGAAAGCTTTCGCAGCCTGCTTCGACCTGGGGCCGTGTAGGCCTGAGAGTTGACCTTACTAAATGCGCTCGCTCTACACTGACATTTATACTCAGGTTGCCTCTTACCAATCGGTGATCACTTCCGGTATTAAACCTGTTAATCACGGAGACATCCCTGAATACATGGCGCTTATCGGAAATAATAAAGTCAATCTCATTCCTCGTCACGTTATCGGGGCTTCGCCAGGTCCACTTTCTATGGGGCTTTTTCTGAAAGAAGGTATTCATCAGAAAAAGTCCTTTGGATTCGAGAAAGTTTACTAGCATTTGCCCATAGTGCCCATAGCCAAAGGGACCTACTTTCGACTCGCCACTCTCTTGTACTCCCACTTTAGCGTTAAAATCGCCCATGACAACAGTGTAGAATGTATTAGTACCAGACATGGCTTTCGCCATGTCTTCGTACATGGCCTCGACCTCGTCGTCAGGATGTGCGGATGTTGGGGCATACACTTGGATTACCTTTAGGTAGTATTTTTTTGTAATCTTCAATACAAGGTATGCCACTCTTGCCGACACACTGCCTATTTCTACAATGTTGCCTTTAAGCGATTTGTGGACTATAAAACCGACGCCACCTTGGGATGGTTGATGTCCTTCTCGGAAGTAGAGCAAGTGACCGGAATCGAGAGTTATCGTCTCCTCACCCTGTTTTCGGACCTCCGATAACCCCACAATGTGCCAGTTAATACGACTTAACTCTACTTCCAGCTCAGCAACGTGCTCGTTCAGCCGTAGAGAGCGTCCGTTATATGTAGCCAAGTCTAATTCTCGGAGGTGGTACCCTGCCGTCGCCCGGGGATTCTTAGCACCCCCCGCTGCGCCGTTACCGTGGCCGGTACCGTGGCCAGGAATAGCGCAGCAACCGGGAACTGGGGGCCGTAAATCTGGGTTGTGCTGCATAGGGGGGGATTTGCCGTAGTCACCACGCTTGGCGAACGAGTTGGTGACCGCAGACTGGAATGCTTTTCACTAATAGCGCTGCTGCCCACTATCAGTTGTGGCATTTAGAGCATTCCAGAATATAGACATGGTTATACCGCCATGAAACGGTTACCGGAGCCCAAGCGGGCGAGGAAGATGTTTGTCCTCTAATCCGGCTGATATCCTTTAGTCGCCTTCTACGACACCCATAGGAAGGAGATGGGGTGGTCCTATTCTTTAGCCCGAAACCACACAGGCAACAGTTATAAACTCGCAACAGTATAATATCTTTCTTCGGCGCAGAGTTTTCAAAATACCAGTTCCACCCGTACGTACAACATTTTCTCAGCGTCACGCACCCTGCCTGATAACTTACCTGCATAATGACGTCTGAAAGAAAGTTCCATCTATCACTAGGTCAACAGCTAAGCAATCAAAGAAAATCGTTGAAGATTGGCTGTTAGGAGTGGATTACGTAGAAACGAAACTTCAATTGCGATGGCATACACACACAGGCACACATACACACACACATCTACACACACAAAATAGATTTTATTAGGTTTAATTAAACGTACTTGTAATCGTAAGTCCAAACTATTTTTTAGCACCTCAATCTCTGGCTTTTGCGATACAAGCTGTGCTTAGTGCAAAAGCCGCTGTAAACTTTTTTCGAACCTAGCTCTAAGTACAAATTATTAGGTTATAAGTAATTGTACTCCTGTGAAGAATATTTTTGGAATATATATATATATATATATATATATATTCCAAAAATATTCTAATATATATATATATATATATATATATATATATATATATATATATATATATATATATATATATATATATATATATATATATATATACATCTTGCGAATCATGTTGCGTCTTACATGGCGATTTTTACGAATGATGCCGCGTCCGACCGACTTGTTGCGTCCGGTATACGGACGCAAGATTAACCGACCCTCATTTTTCGTCCAAGGGTGTCTTATCATCATTAGAATGCATAGGCAAAAAATTGGCATGGACTCAATTTCATCACTAGAATGATTTTCAGCGTATTTCGTAGTTCAGCCATCAGCCGCGCGGAATTTCGAGGGCGCTACTGAGAAGCGTATATTTTGTACCGTATATTGAGCGTTTAGTTTACCGATTATATTGCGTCTCCCTGAATATACACAAAAAGTTTTTTTCAGTTCTCCACGAGCATCATCCTGCGTCCAGAAATTTTCTTATATCAGGACACCGCCTAGATCCTACTGGGGCCTTTTATCGCATCGCATGTCTGTTAACCGACTTTCAAAAAAGGAGGCGGTTATGTATTCGGCTGCATAATATTTTATTATTATTTTGTGTGTTAGACGATAATTCCGCCGTCTATGGACTGATTTCCAAAATTCTTTTTTTGATCTAAAGGGTATAATCCCAAGGTCCCATTTTAAATAAAGTGGTGACCTGATGATGGGACACATGAGGAATCAAAATTTATATGGATACTTATGGTGATTTCGGATTTTTCTGAAGTAGTCTAAGCATATTATGCTACCAAAAATTAAGATGTTGGGCCAAGGTTATACCCTGGATCCAAAAGTACAGAACAGAACTCCTGACTCCTTATAGATACATGTTTGGGGATTTCAGCGTTGTTTAAAGAACTGCAATCATATGCCTCCATGTCAAGTGATCATCATTATCACCACCACCATTACACCATACATCATCACATTATGATGATGTAAAAGGCACTTCTCCTAGTATTTTTCACCAACACGGAGATCTTTAAACGTTACTCTACCGTCTATGGACTTATTTGTAAAATTATTTTGTTGTTGTAAAGGGTATTTTAGTCATTAACGTGGAAACTTGATGATGGGATCCGTGACTAATCGAGGGAACTCCTCGAAATTTATATAGACATATAATATAGTGATTTAGACTTTTCCTGAAGTAACTTAAGCATATTATGCTACCAAAAAAATAAGATTATACCCTGTATAATAAGAAGGTATTCCCTGGATCTAAAAGCAATGAACAGAACTCCTCAGTCTTTAAAGATACTCGTTTGGAAATTTCGGCATTATTGTTTTAAGAACTGCAAGCATATGCCACTATGTAAGTTACAGTAATCATTATCATCATCTTATTTTAAAATAGTGTCTGAACGAAACTGGTTTTTACAACCGAAACCGAAAACGAATTTCGGCAACGGTCTCAGTTTCGGCCGCAACAGAAACTTCCGTACAAGGATCATGTTTTGAGAGAAAAATAAAGGAAACGTTAGTTTAATCAGTCAGTCTTTTTAGGGTTCCATAGTATTCAAGGAACCCTTACAGTTTTGCTTCGTCAGTCAGTCTGTCTGTCTGTCCGCCACTCTAGCTACTGTAATTATGAACATAAATGGGTGAGATTTGGTATAGTTATATTTTGTGTATAGATCTCGGTTCTAGCATCATAAAATAATAATAATTTCATATTTTAGAGGGGTGGCTCCTCCATACATGTGAAGTGAGCATGAAAAATATTGTTTCATTCTACTCCATCGTGTGAAATATCGTCGAAAAGATCTTTTAAAATAAAGGCGTGGTTTCATACATGACTTTTTTTTACAAAAAACCATTTTCGAGTAATCGGCTTCCAAAGTAGTTTAAAATTTGGTCCCCCGCTGGCATTTCTAAACTATAGGAGATAGAAACTGGAAAGTTTTTATGCTGATAGATCATACTAAAAACTCTTGAGGGAATGTATTTTGAGCGCAATCGGACTACAACTTTTTAAGTAATTCAGAGAAGGCCTATTGTGTGTTGATAGTTACAGAACCCTCCTTAGACATGACCTAACATGCTTTTGATTTACTACCGCTTAGTAGTTTATATACAAATCTGTGTTGCGAGCAAAACAAGAAAAAGCACTATAATATTTACAATTGTTTATTGTAAAACAGCAATACCTAAGCTTTACGAAACGAAACGAAACGACTCTCTCGTTATACCTAAATCAAATCGCGAAGTAGGTAACGAGAGTTAGCCTTATTAACTAAGCATGGCTTTCCCACAATTATGAGAAAATAGAATATCGTAAAAGAATCATTGTCGTGTACGGTCAACGGTGTGACAGTTAAATATGGTCAAACGTTCCATCATTCTAATCTATGAACAAAATTTCAGGCATACAGTGAAGTAGTTCTTAAGCGAATTAGGCACAATGCAAGCTAGTCAAACACCTCGTAATCCCAATAGACTAGTGCTTTTACCTTTGAAAATGGTCAAAAGTGAAAAAAAAATCTTATAGTAGGATGAAACCCATTGGAAAAGGAAGAGAATTTAACAAAAATAAAAGAAAAAATATTTTACGGGCAATCTGAGGTCGGGAAGTGTAAGGGGGTGAGTTACAAGAGGTAAAAAACGGTTTATCTCGATTTTTTGCAAAACTACGAGTCCTATGGAAAAAAGTCAAATGGCAAAGTCTTATACAAAAAAATTCACGACATTTGGTGAAAACGTATCGCGTTTCAAATATATTGTATTTATTTTTTATTTAAAATATTTATTTTTTCACCTTAATTTGACTTAATATCGAAAAATTAACCCTAATTTTCAATCGAAAACTCTCACGTCAAAATATCAGTTTTATAAAGTCGGTGGGCTTTTTATTCATTGAAATCTCTCCTTTCTGATAATGTAAAAAAAATATATTACCACAGTAAAAGTTCTCACAAAATGCAAAGAAAAGAATAGGTAGTGAGCAGTACAAGTAAACCAACATTTATTACACCACTGAGACAGGAGTTTCTCGACATTACAGTATGTACGGGGCCCATACGGCACCGAACCAATAACTGGCACGTATCGGACAACAACTCCATGTCCGATCATTGTTACATCAGGTTTGACGTACACAACATTATACCTGGGCAAAAATTTCATATAGGAATCCCAAGGCCACCAACTGGAAAGCATTTAGGGAGGATCTGTAGTCAAACCTCACAACAAAAAAAAAACAACACAACAAAGGACCGTGGAACACTTAGAGCAAACGGTAGGAGAGCTAGAGTTAAGTCTAAACGAGGCTTGTCTCAAAAACTGTCCTCTTAAAAAATCAACAAGTAAGCGCAACGTACCTTGGTGGAGTGGTACTCTGGCGCGTCTCAGAAAGGAAACCCGAACTCTATTCAATAGAGCTAAACGAGACGGGAATTGGGACGCGTACAGAACCGCCCTTACGACGTTCAATAAGGAGTTAAGGAAAACCAAAAGACGCTCTTGGAGCAGGTTCTGCGAAGAAGTGAACAACACCTCGCAAACCTCTAAACTATATAAAATAGTATCCAAAGCCCCTTGCTCCCATCCTAGCACTCTGAGGAGACCAGATGGCACCTACACAAAGACGGTGGAGGACACACTAAGGCTACTTGCCGAGGTGCACTTCCCCAACAGTGTTCATCTGGACGTGAGTGAAGCCTTCTCCCACACATCCCTTAAAACCAAACCAACTTTGGACGACTGGAGAAGAGCTTCTATGATTTTTAAACCTGACCGAGTCAAATGGGTAATTGACAGCTTTAAGCCATATAAGACTGGTGGCGAGGATAACATATTTCCGGCCCTTATCCAACAGGGCAAGGACATTATCCTCCCGGCGCTACTAAAGGTATTTAGAGCGAGTTTTGCGTGGGGCTACATTCCTCTGGCTTGGACAAAGGTAAAGGTCTCATATATACCCAAAGGTGGAGATAGGGACAAAGCTTTACCCAAGTCATATAGACCCATAAGCCTCACTTCTTTCATGCTCAAAACGATGGAGAAGGTGGTCAACCTTCATAATATAAGAGACACCTATCTCATTGAAAGGCCTTTGCAAGAAAGACAACATGCCTACCAGAAAGGCAGATCTACTGAAACGGCGTTGATGGAATTAGTAGATCGCATTGAAAGAGCTATTGAGGATAAGGAGTTTGCACTATGCGACTTCCTAGATATTGAAGGCGCGTTTGACAACACCTCAACATGCTCTATTACGGATAGCCTGGCTTCAAGGAATATAGAACCAACCACTATAGAATGGATCAAAGCCACGCTCAACAACAGAGTAGCATCATCTACTATCATGGGCTCGACGCTCAGGAGCAGGCTGACCCAGGGATGCCCCCAAGGAGGGGTGCTGTCACCGCTGGAGTGGTCCCTGGTAGTGGATGAGCTCCTAAAAGAACTGAGTGATAAAAGGTTCTATGCTCAAGGATACGCTGATGACCTAGCGATACTAGTGGTAGGCAAGTGCGCACCAGTGGTCGCTGGGCTAATGCAATCGGCACTGGGAGTCGTCGAAAATTGGTGCATGAGGGTCAAGCTAACAGTCAACGCTGATAAGACAGTCTTGATACCCTTCACCAAAAAGAGGAAGTTGGATGGAGTAAAAACCCCCAACACTCTTTGGGAAAACTATCACGTTTGCAAGCGAGGTCAAATATCTAGGAGTCATCCTAGATAAGGGATTCACTTGGAATAAGCATATCGAGCACATTACGAAAAAGGCTAGATGTGCTCTGGGATCCTGTTGGAGACTTGTCAGCTCTAAATGGGGCCTTCGGCCGAAAGCAATGCTGTGGCTATATACAGCAGTAGTGAGGCCGATGGCCACATACGGCTGCATAGTATGGCACAAAAAGGCTCTACAGGTGAACTGCATCGCAACGTTAAATATTGTACAGAGACTGGCGTGTCTGATAATTACGGGTGCGCTTTCGTCGGCACCCACCGCCTCACTAGAAGCCCTGATTGACCTGATTCCTCTTCCGCTGCTTGTACAGATGGAGGCTAAGAGGGCAGCTATTAGGGCCAGGACGGCGGGCAAGACGAAATGGACTTCCACCCTACTAGGACAGTTGCAGCAGTCTCTTATTGAGACACCGGTCATGGCCATGCCATCGGATGCCATGACCAAGGTGTACAGCTTCTCGAAGCTATATCAGGTTTACATACCTTCTAGGGAGGACTGGGAGGGAAGCGTCCTAATTAATGTTCACCCCAATGACATTGTTTGGTTCACAGATGGATCTAGAAAGGACAACCGGGCGGGCGCTGGATTCTACGGGGGCATGCCACCAACCGGCAAATATGCTTGTTTGGGAGAATTTGCAACCGTGTTCCAGGCTGAGATCTTTGCCATTATTGGTTGTTCACTAGAGAGCCTTGAGATGGCCTTAGTCCATAGAAACATTCTAATTATTTTCTCTGACAGTCAGGCTGCGCTGAAAGCATTGACTGCAGCTGAAATTTCATCAAAATTAGTTCTGAACTGTGTTGAGACGCTGAACATGCTAGGCCGTGACAACAATATGCGTCTGGTATGGGTTCCTGGCCACAGCAATATCCCCGGCAACGAAACTGCGGATGAGCTGGCCAGGCTAGGAGCCGAAAGTCTCATTTACGGACCAGAACCAGTCTGCGGAATATCTTCCAGCACTACTAAAGGAGCACTCAAGGAATGGGGCTTGTGCACTCCAAGGCGCTAATCCCGGCCTTTAACAGAAAGCACGCGGAACTAGCGCTGTCAATGAGTAGGAATCAACTAAGAATCCTTACCAGAACCCTAACTGGGCACTGCAAGCTCCACAAACACCTCAACAAAATAGGAGTTGGTGACACAACGACTTGCAGATTCTGCAAGGAGAAGGATGAAACTCCCATTCACCTTCTCCTTGACTGTCCGGCACTCCACCAGAACAGAAACAGGTACCTTGGGCAGCACGAATACTCCACCACAGACGAAATTCGTGGCACCAACCCCAACCATATCGTTCAGTTTATGAGCAGCATAGGCCTGGGGCAGGTACTATAACGCGAAGGAGTCACAATAGATCCACTTGGGTCGCAGTGACATCAGGCTCGATCTTGACCTGCCTTCGGAAGGATAAAAAAAAAAAACAGGTAGTGAGGCCCAGACCCGCTTAGCCCGTTCCCTACTTCTCTTTGAAATACCTTTTGATGGACTAAAATTATCCGTAGGTCACTCATGTATATAACCTATCTTAAAATAGTAATAAATAGGCATCAATGAATATAATTTAATCGCCCGTAATTTATTTTTCCCTCATGTTTTGTTATATTCTTTTCCTTTTCCATTCGGTTTCATCCTACTATACTTTTTTTGTTTAAAAAATTATCGGCATTGGTCTACAATAGCTATTTCAAAATGACGTTTAGACAATGCGCGAGTTAGTGGTTTTTTTAATTATGTACCAACCGTAAATGTGTAAAATCTAATACCTACTATTACTATTTTTACCCCATCTCAAGTAAATGCAACTGAGTTAAATAAATCATGTCCTGTAACAAAACTTTATAGAATATCATCGTCGCGTCGCGCGTCGCTTAGATGGAATTTAAAAATGCGTCGAACATTACCGATCACAGCCCGAGAACTCCATGCACATGCAGAATGCAGTTTCGGTTTCGGTCGTAGTTTCGGCAGGTTCTTCACCGAAACCAAAACTAAACCGAAACACGTTTTTTGCCGAAACTCGACCGAAACCGAAACCGAACACTCGGTCGGACACTAATTTACAATACCTAATGGAAGCTTGGCGCGTATTCGATAATTATACATTCGATCGTTTATTTTAAACCTTCTTACAATATTTTAATAATAATTTAACAAACGTCACTGAAAATTGTAAAATTATTGTTTTTAAACAAAAATTAAATGTCGGTCGTCAGTCACGTTGTTTTTTTTTTTAATTATTATTTTATTTTAGATTTTTTAGTTTAACCAACACACACTTAGTCGATTTAAATCAAAAAGACGACTATTTAAATGCTTTGATTACAAATATATTCAAATGATTTTATTAAAATGGTTGTAATTATTCCTGATTAAATTTAAATACATGACATATGTATATTTTTGAAATCTTTTAATTTCCTTTTTTGAACTACTTACAATTTGGCGCGAAAATTCGCCATTTTGTATTTTTTTTTGAACTACATAATACCTAAAGACACTTGGGTTATTTAGACAAATCAAACGATACTTTAATTGTCGAAATCCATCCAGCCGTTTGGAAGATACTAGGGAATAAAGGAGTTTACATACATACATACAGACATACAAGATGCGCGCGAAAAACATAATCCTTCTTACAAAAATACAAAAACAGAAGTTCGGAATCATAATGTCTTATAAGATTGAAGGGTGTAGCTTTATCTGCATAATGTTGGTAATATATGTAGGGCATTATACGGAATTGATTTGAACAAATTGATGGGAGGTAAGAGCATCCATGCAGTGTATAGAAGTATACGGATATATACTGTGTGCTGGATAGCTTTGGTGGTGAACGGAAGTACTAGCATCCATGCAGTGTATAGAAGTATACGGATATATACTGTGTGCTGGATAGCTTTGGCGGTGAACGGAAGTACTAAATGACCTGGAAATTTCCAAAACTGAATATTTATATTTCATTATATAACGCGATACCAAGTCGACTCTTGATATCATACTGATAAAAACTACACATATACGCATTAATAACAAGTAAAATCTTGCCACATACAGTGGACGCTACAGGGTGGCAGTTTGTAAGGACGCAAGAAGTCTTCGTCGATTTAAATATATATATATTTCTTTTTTTTTATGGTTGGGTTTTGTGGGGGGTACTTACCCCATCATTTTGGTACCAATTTTAGGGTGAGGAAATGAGTATTTTAATTTTTACAGCCATTTTTATGACTAAAATTTTAATATTGTTTTTCACTTTTTTCACAAAAGTTACATCGGTAAATCTGTTTTGGGTTGGATTTTATAACGAGTCGCCTGAATTTGAGAGTATTGGTGGTGTAGGGGGCTTAAGGGAGTTAGTCTTAAACCCCCCAAATAAATTTTGGCTGCCGGAGTTGCGTCTAAATATTTTTAAACAATTTTCAAAAATTCTTAAAATTTATTGAAATTATGCAAAACTGAACGTAATCTTTATGCTAATTTAGTACGGGGGGATGAACCAAGATCTTTTCTTTATCGCTTCTTTAAAGAATTGCCGATCAAAATGTATGGAATTGAAATTTGGAAAAAGAAAATACAATCGAGAAAATACAATATTTTATATATGTCGTCTGAGGCTCTAGATTTTGGATCTATACCATTCAGACATAGGTAAATCGTCCAAATAGAATTATAGACTTACAATATCACTCGTTTATTCGGAATCACAATTCTTTCTTTATAAATGTACTACGCTAAAATCACTGTACTTTTGTATACACTTGCACTAAAACGAAACTTGGACAGTTCCGTGACGTGTTGACTAGTTGGTGGCTCAGATTGAACTGGCCGCACCCAATGGCCGACTGGGCAGGAGGGGACGCTCCCCCACTCCAGCACTGCTTTCCGACACGTCCCGACTCTGTCGAAGCGCGCCAAACAAGATGGCGCACTTGAAGTTCCGTTTCAGCTTTTTGACCGGATGCGACACGGCCATCCTGCGAGACGCACATCCTCGTGCGTTAAACTGAAACAACGTTAAGACAGCACAGTATTTGCTCGTCCAATCCTGACACGATCTGATCTTAATGCTGATCTTTCATGTTCAAAAATAAAGCTTGACAATACTTTATTCACTTCGAAAATTGTTTGTTTCATTTTAAAATGATTTAGACTACTAAAAATATCATTTAAACCAAAGAAAACATAAAATAGACACCATTAATCCAAAATATCATTAGGATTTTACTAAGTAGGTTCATAGAAAAAGTATCTCATCTCAAAACTTGCTAGTTTAAATCAAACCTGGATCAAGTACCATTGACGTTAAAAAACAAAACATTGTACAACTTAATCACATTTTAAACCTTGGGTCACTCATTCGTGGTCAAAAATAAATTGAGTCGCAGACGGACTCTATGGTCTTGGCTTCAAGGCTAGACCCGACCACAGCATCCAGAGCTACAGCACTACCGCGTACCCACGGACGATGCCGATTTAGGCTACGGCTACTGTACAATGGTATGGTCTCCGACACAGCGAATAGAGTTCCCAAAGAAACAGAATCTCATTAAAATATCATCATCTTCAACAACTTCAATAGGTACTTGGTCCTCAGGCATTTTTCGGACTCGATCATGAGCGTATTTATAGTCACCGGACGTTTAAATAACTGGTATGATCGAACACAGTACGGTAGATAGAGATTTTACTCGACTTTTGATTACAACTTAAATTTGTTCATCATTAACCAACCAGAATTATCAAGTATGATCACTTATTAATCATTAAGAGTTAATTATGTAGTATATCTATTTCGTAACATTACTATTCAATTTAAACTTCTATTTTGAATCATGTACCTTTTGAGAATCATCTTTAAATAAACAATCAGAAAAAAACAAAAATTTTTAACAGCTTCAGGTTTCACATTCACAGTTCATAGGTTTGTATACCTTTAACCGCACTACACACAAGAGTAGCTCTCTTAAGGAGAGAGAAAGTCAACCTTTAACTCAAAATATGATCTTTGCTACGAGGCAAGATCCGACTGTACTACCCAGGACTACCTCCTATAGTATCCTGGTACAGTCTCCGAACTTGTGAATTGTGAACCTGCCCTGACATCGTACCTGATGTCCCTTCATTCTCTATCTCATTATACTCTACAATCTCAATAGGTACCTGATCTCGAGTATCTTTCTAATGCGATCATAAAAAGACTATACCCAGTCTTAAGACTACAGTCACGAGATAAACAATTACGCTCACCAAATAACTTTAGTTCCAAATCTGATACTTCAATGAAGTACAGAGTGCCGACACCTGGCCGCTGCGGCACCCCGTCGCACGGCCTACACCACCCGCCGCGCTCCGTCGTGTCGCGTCGTGTCGCGTCACGTCGCGTCTCGTCGCGTCGCTAGCCACCGCTCGAATACTGAACCTCCTGTACACAAAATAACACAGCACAAAAATTGTTCAAACTATGTACAATTACGTTCTTCTTAGGGTTCCGTATCAAAGGGTTTTACCCTTACAGAGTAATCACAATACAGGAACATAAAAATCTAAGACTCTGCTGTATGTCTGCCTGTCACCAGGCTGTATCTCAAGAACGGCGCTATCTAGAAAACTGATTTCCCCCTTTTTTTTTTTTTTTGAGGAAAGAATGTCAGATTTGATCATGCAATAAAGTTAATTTCATTTCCTTTCAAAAATCTAACTGATTAAATGAAAAAAAGCTTTTAGAGTCTTGCTATACCAGAAGACTTCCAAGTGCGTTTACAACCTTTTACATGATAACCAAGTTCACCGAAGTTCACTGGAGTCCACCGTGAGAGCTTTCTTATCCGCCTCAGTCCCAGCAACTGAACCGTGGTGCGTGTGCTGCCGTGATCACCATCAACACCAGCCATAGGCACCTGCTTACCGCATACCGCAACTTCTGAAACTGTCAAATGATTTCTTTTAACCTCTTTTCTTTTTGTTATCAATTAAACTATTATTTCCTATAATTTCCGTAACCTATAGTGATGCACGCTCATGGAACTAATATAATGACTCCCCACACCGATATCGGTGACGGTGGCCGGTTTCATTGAAACCAAGCCAGTTACGCAGTAGTAATTTTATAGTGCTCAAGCGTGTGCGCAGTACACAAGAGCACTCTCTCCTTTACTCTCGTTTACTTTACTTCCTTCCTCTACTCACAATGGGACGAATAACCGACACGACTGACGAGAGATCAGACGTAGGTCCAACTTTTTACATATACGTGGTAGAGCCATGCTTCGGCACGAATGGGCCGGCTCGACCGGAGAAATACCACGGGCTCACAGAAAACCGGCGTGAAACAGCGTTAGCGCTGTGTTTCGCCGAGTGAGTGAGTTTACCGGAGGCCCAATCCCCTACTCTATTCCCTTCCCTACCCTCCCCTATTACCCTATTCCCTCTTAAAAGGCCGGCAACGCACTTGCAGCTCTTCTGATGCTGCGAGTGTCCATGGGCGACGGAAGTTGCTTTCCATCAGGTGACCCGTTTGCTCGTTTGCCCCCTTATTTCATAAAAAAAAAAAAAAAAAAAATGCTCATCCGACGCATGGATCATCTTTCTTGTCAGACAATCAGGTGGTCAGCCCGCATTGTCCTAACGTTGTCGTTCCAATGCGGGAATCGAACCCGCGACCTCCGAGTCGAGAGCTGGTGCTCTAACCACTAGACCACGGAGGCTATTTCGCTCGCTCGTGGACCTACCACACCATGTTATTTTCGCACTTTTAATCATTTCAATCCGCCTAGTTTAAACATGTAATAGTCTATAGACAAACATGTAATGTTTCATATTTTAACAGCTTACAACAACGATATCATAAACTCTCAAAGTTTTCTCGCGAATTGCGAATGTCCTAGAACTAATTATTATCATGTTAACATCGGCATGTATTTAAACTTGCGACAAAACAATTAAATTTTGGATGTGAAAATACCCAATATTGAATACTAAATTACCAAGTTGGCGAAAGAATGTAAGGAACAAAAAAATTACTAATCTGGTGACTAAATAATACCACTGAATTTTCCAAACTGGCAGACAGATTATGTTTTAGCGACTAAATAACCATCTTGGCGACAATTTGTGAGTACACATTTAATTTAAGAATAGGCACATATATTTTCCCTGATTTAGGTAACTCAAAAAACATACAAGCAGCGAAACGAGCGCACACAAAAAAAACATAAAGAAGCGTACAAAGTTCCCAATTTTTAATTTTTCTCGGTTTTTATTAGGGGGGTGTAGATTATTGTGTAGATTAATTTTGAAATTTAAAAATGGCGGATATTATTTTTCGTAAAATTGATATGGGTGTCGTTTACCAGGTTTTTGGGAGTGCTGGATACAAAAATGACATTCATTTTGAAATTCCAATATGGCGGACATACTTAATTTCATAAAAATAATATGGGTGTCCTTTTATTGGTTTCTGGGGGTGCTGATTACAAAAAAGTCATCCATTTTAAATTTCCTTAGTAACCCAACAACCTCATATTTTCTTCATGATGGGAGAAAAAGAAATTTGAAAATTCTGAATTTTCCAACATTTCTATAGCTTTATACATTCCTAGTATCTCAATGTAGAGCATTTACTATGTTTTTATAAAGTTGATTCTATCTCGGAAACGGTGCATCCTATTGAAAAAATAAGGAAAATTTCGTCCCCCTTAGAAACCCCGCAACATCATATTTTCTTCATGATGGGAGAAAAAAAATTTCGAAAATCCTAAATTTTCCAACATTTCTATAGATTTATACATCCGTCGTATCTCAATGTACAGCATTTACTTCTTTTTTTATAAAATTGATTCTATCTCGGAAACGGTGCATCCTATTGAAAAAATAATGAAAATTCCGCCCCCCTTCGGAACCCCGCAACATCATATTTTCTTCATGATGGGAGAAAAAAAGTCGAAAATCTTGAATTTTCCAACATTTCTATAGATTGATACACCCCTCGTATCTCAGTACAGCATTGTCATATTTTTTTCTATAGTCGCTTCTATCTCAGAAACGGTGCATCCTACTGCAAAAATAATGAAAATTTGCTTCCCCTTATTAATCTAGAAATTGCATATTTTCTTCATGAATGGCAGAAAAATTCATGAATCCTGAATTTTGAAAAATTTCTATACATAGCTGGTACCTTGAACTACATAACATACTGTAATAATAATCATCAATCCTAATTAGCATCCCCAAGATCTTTTAATTTAGTATTCATATTCATTTTCCGAAGATTGAATATTCTCCATTTTGGAAAATGAAATTGGAAGACAATTTTGTAATCAGAACACCCAGAAACCGGGAAAAGGACAACCTTGTTAATTTTAATAACAAAAATTTACGCCATTGTGGAATTACGAAACAGATTTTATTTTCATATTATTCTGCACCCCCAGAAACCTAGAAAATGACACCCATGACAAAGAAAAACATACTCCAACAGTATCCAAAAATAGGATTTTCCGTAGCCTGCAAATTGAATTTTTAGCAGCCATTAATTTATCAACCAAATCTGGTTTTATAGCTGCTTATATGGTATAATGGTCACCAACTCGGAAATTAAGTCACCAACTTATAAATGTCGTTGCTAATTTGGATTAAATTTCGCCTCTTTTTATCTGCCGACTTTAGAATTTTTTGTCACCCGAGTGTTTTCGCCAGTTTAGTAATTTAGTCGCCAACATATTAATTCGCTGCCAAATTCAGTAATACAGTATGCTCACGTGCAGCTGCCAACTTATTTTTTGTTCGCTCGATTAATTAAATCCCGTTAACATCTAACAGTTTTTAGACACTTTCAGAATAAATAACAACATACCTGACATTATTTAAAGTCACTTTTGAAACTGACCAATTGTTAATTTCTCTTACTACGTGTGCAGTAACGCCAAATAAGAAATAAGACTATTCTCAAACTGTATGTACTGTGATTAAAAACCAAGTACAAAGTTGAGTTTCAATATTTAATAGGTAGGTAGACGTAAAATTTAATTGAAGTAGTTTCAAACTAATACTGCCTAAACAACATTTGTAAAATACGCGTCAACTGATTTTGTTTATGCAGTGCACTAGCTATTGTTTTTCAGGAATACCTGCAATTGAGGATTGTCTTTGTTTTCTCAAGAGTTGTTTACAACTTGCGCGTACTGCCGTGACTTGTCATTTTATTACAAAGTACAATTTGATATCACAATAGAATGTCGGTAATGATTTTTAATTACCAGAAATAATTTAGCTTTTTAGTAACTACTGCTATAATATTCAAGCGTGATGCACAGTGTCGGTTAATCAAACAATAATGATAATGAGTCTGTAAGACGTATGTCGTATGTACTGAGTATTCGTTTTTACTTTGCGTTTATTTCTACTCATTTACTTTGTTTCTTTTTCATAATACTTTGGTTATAAAACCAGAATAATTTAGAACCCTATAATGAAATAAGTAAAGTTCGATACAACCAGTTCACATCATTGTGAAGCGAATAGACCAGCCCAGAAGAAGCGCAATTCACATCC
This sequence comes from Glaucopsyche alexis, assembly GCA_905404095.1. NCBI lineage: Eukaryota > Metazoa > Arthropoda > Insecta > Lepidoptera > Lycaenidae > Glaucopsyche > Glaucopsyche alexis. The sequence continues at coordinate 2,933,150 of FR990063.1, read as the reverse complement.
ATTTGGCACTGTCGCCATGGAGGTAGCCGCCCGCGCCGCCCGCGCTGCCGCTGCTCGGCCGCGCAGCGCCGCTTGTTGTCCCCTTGGCACGGCTGTGCATCGCCCAGTCGAACGTCAATCTGCACAATATAAAATAAAAAGCAAAACAACTGAACACTAAACTAAAGGTTATTTTGAGATATAAGCAAGCAATTTCATGAACACTTGAAACACGAGATAAATCACTATTGTATTGAAGGTCTTAAAATTATAGCGAGAAATAAAAGTTGGCTACCACCTGTTACCAAAACCACCGAATTCATAATCAAAGCCTGTTGTTGATGCGCCACCGCGCTCGTGTCACCACCATAGACGTCATGTGACTGTCGTCATCACGTCACCGCTGTCCTTACTTCAACTCCGTCTTAATCCAGTCTTCGTGGCGGGCACGAATAAAGGGTTATTGGTACAAGGTCACCTTGCTTTCAGTTCACTGTTGTCCCGTAGTTTGACAATTACGCCATATGCATGGCGTGCTGCCTTGTTGTACTCACTGCCAAACTCAATCCACATCATTCGCAATGATTATTATCACTTTTTGTAGCATTTGTGCGGGCTACATTACACTTTTTGGGAGTCCACATCTGGCTGTTCCGGGTTGATTTCGGGTAAAATAATCACAGGCATCGTCGTCAGCGATTTGATAGTGTTAATGAGCAGCAGCAGTGGTAGATTCTGCTGCATTTCAAACAGGGCGCGTCATTGGGTATCAGATCCCAATTCTGATGTCGTCTGAGGCTCTAGATTTTGGATCTATACCATTCAGACATAGGTAAATCGTGCAAATAGAATTATAGACTTACAATATCACTCGTTTATTCGGAATCACAATTCTTTCTTTATAAATGTACTACGCTAAAATCACTGTACTTTTGTATACACTTGCACTAAAACGAAACTTGGACAGTTCCGTGACGTGTTGACTAGTTGGTGGCTCAGATTGAACTGGCCGCACCCAATGGCCGACTGGGCAGGAGGGGACGCTCCCCCACTCCAGCACTGCTTTCCGACACGTCCCGACTCTGTCGAAGCGCGCCAAACAAGATGGCGCACTTGAAGTTCCGTTTCAGCTTTTTGACCGGATGCGACATATATATAATGTGATATAGGTAATGTATGAGAACAGCAGTGTTATTCTCTAAGAACATTTTCAAATATCTCGACAGCTGAATCCGCGGTGAATGTCAAATATCATATATACAAATTTGACACTCACCGCGGATTCAGCTGTCGAGATTTGAAAATGTTCTTAGAGAATAGACAGGCTGCAGTATATAATTCTTAGGTAATTAATAGCAATGTATTACTCCGAGTTGGCCCAATACGACTTCATTGGGTTAGGTTAGATGGCGCGCTTCGCTGCGCTACGCTCCCGCCGTAGCCATCGTGGTTATTTCTTTGTAAACCACCCAGAAGTAGGAGCCCCGCGTAGCGGGGCTCCGTCGACTCATAATTGAAGCCAGTTGTTATTGAGGACCATTGGGTTCTAGCTATGATTGAGGATGGATCTGAAGATTTGAGGTTGGAAGTGTGTCCAGACAATATTCGCTCGGCTGAGGTTTTGGTGCCACTTATATTAAAGAATGTGGAAATCGGCACCACCATCCACACTGATTTTTGGAAAGCATATGATTGCTTGTCAGAACATGGCTACATACACAAAAAAGTTAACCACTCGGATCGTGACAACCCATTCATAGCTAAAGTGAGTCCCATGACTCATACTCAACGAATTGAGTCCCAGTGAAGGGCCATTAAAAACTTTATAATCATGTTCAAAACGTCTTCGGAGTGGTCACTGGTAACACAGCCTCACAAAACCCGGCGTGAAATAACGTTTGTGTAGTTTTGGGTTAGGTTAGGTTAGAAATTTTTATCACGTTAAAAACTTCTTCGGAGTGGAACATGGCTTTAAAAAACCCGGCGTGAAAAATACGTCACTCCTCCCGTAATATTGATTAAATATTTTCACAAAATACTGAAGAATTGCAAGAAAATTTGTAAATTTTCAAATGCACTTTTCTCAAAAACTATACATTTCCTCACGCAGGGAATGGTGGAAGGGGGTTAGGTAACCCTCCCCCCTCCCCTCCCCCCTATTTAGGCTACCCCTATTCTAAAGCAACCCCTTAAGTTGCTTATTCCACTAAACTCCCATAAAAAAAAAACAGATAATAGCACAAAGCCCATAGGAAAAGCACCTTCCGCCCCTATATTCTTTGTACAAGCAGACACACCCCCTGATGGTAAGCGAGAATACCATGGTCTAAATATTTTGAAAACGGATAAGCTACATAAAATTTTAGATAATGGTAAAGATATGGCTGCCCCTAATGATAGAAACAATATTGTTTATTTATCTGCAAGCGATGGAATCTATACGTACGATGAATTAAAAGGCGAAGCAGAGAAATATAGTAACATCAATGACGATATTATTCCATCCATCCATCCATTGGCCTTATTCGTCTATTATAGACGATTTAAGCAGTGTCTGCTGTAAGGCACCGTTTTTGATGCCGCAAAACAAAACAAACTTTGCCGCATTTGTGGCAGGGAAAAGCAGCGGCGGGCGGATTGTTGCCGCTTTGGTGCCTCTTATCCCTCCTGTCGGCCAGTACCCTAAACCAGGCGTCATCGTGGGTTTTGCGCCCCTCACACACGAGCTTACGCCACTCGTTCCTTTTTTCAGCGAGCCTCTCCCAGCCCTCTACGTCGATCTTGAAAGCATCCATGTCCCGTTTGGCACAGTCTTTGAAGCGAAGCAACGGCCTCCCAACATCCCTTTTTGCGTTCGCTACTTCGCCTAACAGAACACGGCGCGGCAGACGAGAGGGATCCATCCGATGCACATGCCCCAGCCACCGCAAACGCCTCTGTTTGAGCAGGGCGGTAAGGCTAGGCAGCTGTGCAAGTTCCAGAACCCTTTCGTTAGTGATCCTGTCCTCCCAGGTGATACCTAAGATGTTACGTAGACAACGCATGTGGAAAGTGTTTACCCGACGTTCCTGTTTTGCGTACGAAGTCCAGGTTTCGGCTCCATACAAGAGTATACTCAAGATGCATGTTTGGTACACGATCATCTTGGTTTTTATTGTCAGATGTTTGTTTTTCCATACTCTTTTGCTGAGCCTCCCGAACATAGTCGCCGCTTTGCCGATACGAATATCGATCTCCGCATCAAGCGAGAGATTGTTCGACACGGTCGACCCTAGGTAGCAAAACTTATCGACCACTTCAAGAGGAGTGCCACCTAACAGTAAAGTCGGTGTTTCTGCTTTTCCTTGCGCTAGTACTACGGTTTTTTCGCATTGATAGACATTGAGAACAGTTCACAAGCTCGGGCAAATTTGTCTATCATCGATTGAAGCTCGTAAATGGAACTGGCTACAAAGGCTGCGTCGTCGGCAAAAAGAAGACTGTCCACAAACAGATCTTCACAGTATCGCTTGGATTTGAGAAGCGAGGTATTGTATAGCTTCCCATCAGTCCTCGTGTGAAGGTGGATACCTTGTTGGTCGTCGCTGAAAGCTACTTTTAAGAGCAAGGAGAAAAATATACCAAACAAGGTAGGAGCCAACACGCAGCCTTGGCGAACACCTCTACTCATATCGAACGGCTCGGATGTGTTCCCGTTGAATACGACAGCGCCCTTCATTTCCTCGTGGAATGACTAAACGAGGCTTAGAAGTTTTGGCGGACAACCTATGCTCTCGAGTGCGGTGTAGAGTCCCTCTCTGCTGACGGTATCGAAGGCCTTATTTAGGTCCACGAACGCGACGAATAGAGGTGTATTCTGCTCTCTGCACTTCTCCTGTATCTGGCGAAGTGTAAATACCATATCTATTGTTGAACGCTCTGCTCGAAAGCCACATTGGGATTCGGTATATACGCGATCTGCTAGTTTTTGGAGCCTTCCTAAAATTGTGCGTCCAAATAACTTACCTACAGTGCTCAGTAATGCTATTCCACGGTAACAATTGCAGTCACCGCGGTCACCTTTCCCTTTATAAAGGGTAATAATGTTCGCGTCGCGCATATCCTGTGGCACTTGACCCGCTTCCCAGCATTTTCCCAATAGATTGTGCAGAATAGGCAGTAAACACTCGAGTTTGATGACTTCGGCATAGGTTCCGTCACTTCCAGGACTTTTGCCGCGCTTAAGCTGTTTGATAGCCTTAATGAGTTCCTCTACGGAGGGAATGTCATCTAGATCGCTCCAGGTTTCCAATTTTGGCATACGCTGTACAGCCTCTGGATTGATGTCGATCGGTTGCGAGTAGAGACTGGTGTAGTGTTCCACCCATCGTTCGAGTTGGCGATGGCTGTCCGTAATAACGGTACCATCCACTTCTTTTAGAGGGGCTGTCTGTTTAGGCACAGGACCCAGTGCCCGTTTTATGCCTGCATGCACACCGCTAGAATTGCCCTTGTCAGCACACGTCTGGATCTCACGGCAAAGTTCAGTCCAGTATGAGTTTGCACAATGACGCGCGCAACGCTGAAGAGCTGCTTTTGCAGACTGGGCATCTTCACGCGTTTTCGGACAGGGATTCGTGCGGTGCTTTAAGAAAGCTTCACGCTTTGAATCGAGCAAAGGTCGTAGTTGTTCTAGATTCTCAACAAACCAGTCCTGTGTTTTGGCTTTTTGGTGACCGAAAGCCTTGGCAGCTGTTTCGGTGAGGAGATTTTTGACATTGTCCCACTCCTCACATAAAGGCGCATCCACGTCCCAGGAGGCAGTTGCACGTTTGACCATGTCCGCAAAGAGCTCGACTGACTCGAAATTCCTGGTCTCTTGAAGATTCAATTTCTTCTTTCCGGGAGTTTTAGACGAGTGGATCTTCTTGGGAACAATGGTAACCCTGGACGCCACGAGGGAGTGGTCGGTGTCGCAGTCGGCACTATGGTACGTCCGTGTGTGGAGAGTCTCGCGCAAGTCTCTCTTCCTGGCAAGGACAAGGTCCAACTGATGCCAGTGACCTGAGCGGGGGTGTTTCCAGGACACTCTGTGTGATAGTTTGCCTTTGAAGTAGGTATTGGTAACACACAGCAGGTGTTTGGAGCAAAGCTCCAGTAAACGCTGTCCGTTTTCGTTACAGTTTCCAACACCGTGGTTGCCAATACAGTCAGGCCACGCAGATTTGTTCTGTCCGATCCTAACGTTGAAGTCGCCTAAGATATAGAGTCGATCTGTAGATTTCACCCCGCTTATCGTCTCGGCAAGTTGGTCGTAAAAGCGAGTCTTGGCTTCGTCAGATGAGGGCAGTGTAGGTGCATAGGCGGAAATAAAAGTTACAGAGCCGCAACTGCTGCGTAAACGCAACACCATCAGACGTTCTGAAATACCCCGTGGTGTATGTATAGCTGTTAAGAGATCATTTCTAACTGCGAAGCCAACGCCATGCTCGCGGTTGTCAGTTAGATCCTTACCCCGCCAGAAGAAGGTATAGTGAGATTCACGAATTGAACCTTCATTAGGAAGTCTGGTTTCTTGAAGGGCCGAGATAGCGATGTTCAGCCTGCTCAGCTCCTCGTTAATTATAGCAGTTTTACGCAGATCTTGTGCGTAACTTGAGCCTCCGCGGGTGTCTGGGAGGCCTGTCCTCATTGTACGGACATTCCACGTCGCAATGCGCATGGACAGTGGTAGTTTGGGTAATTTAGTTTTTGAATGCTTATTAACAGGTGTGGTACATAACGGCGCCAGTCATCTAGATGAGGGCTAGTGCTCCCTACACCCTACAGGAACAAACCAGCGCCGAGGCGGATCAGTACCTTAATGGCCGGGGGCTGCCCAGCTTGAAGCGGGCGGTAACTGATCAGTGGGCCTACGATGGACCCTCCCACTGTCGGAAGTGACCCCTAGCGCCCGCACTTTCGCCTATCTGTGCGGACTTATAACTGGTAAAACTGCCACTCCCCGTGTTGTTTTACACGCAGCTCAGCTGACGTGTGTGAAGTGTCCTCTCCACAGCCACTGCATCGCCTGGGACGCAATTTAGGAAAACGCAGGGTTGCCGATTCCTGCGCCACCCTCTCGGCCTTACTGACTATATCCGCAGGAGATGCGAGGCACTACGTGCGGAGTCAGGTCGGCTGCAGGAGCCTGCCACGTTTTCAGGTTGGACCCTACTTGTGCCTTACGGAAACCCCTCTCCTCTCCTGATTTTACACATTTAATTTATAATTATACTAATAGCTGTTGCCCGCAACTTTGTTCGCGTCAACTGATAAAAAAAAATATTTTAATTCAGAATAAAAAAACAAGGTTTTGTTTTCGTACGTCGAACGTCAAACAAGGAAAATAAAAAAATTACAATTACCACCGGTTCGGAACCCTAACCTGGCGAGAAGAACCGGCGTAAGAAACGCACGCACGGGTACCACCTTTTAGTAAAAAGGATAGCCAAAATTGTTCTTTTTAAAAAAAATATACATGTATACAATACAACAACAAAAAACATATAAACAAAAAAAATTACAATATTATATTACAGTACATAAGTAAACTGAAATTGCCTCATAGGGTCATCTTATTCCCAGGGTGTGCTGTCCTCAATGAAATCTTTAACTTTATAATAACCTTTGGCACACAAATGTCTTTTAACTACTTTTTTAAATTTATTTATTGACAAATTTTTCACATTTTCTGGGAGTTTATTATAGAAACGTATACACCGACCTTTAAAAGAATTGCTTATTTTACTGAGTCTAGTCACTGGCATAGCCAGCTTGTGCTTATTCCTAGTATTGATGTTAAGTTGGTCACATTTTTTTATTAAATTCATTACTATATTTTTTACATACATATTATCATTATCATCATCATCATCAGCCTATCGCCGTCCACTGCCGAACGTAGGCCTTTTTTTTTTTTTTTTTTTGTTTCCGGAGGGGAAAATGCATTACGCATACCACCCAGGCGCAGGGGGCACCCGAGTGGTGATGTGGGACTCCCGTATAGGCTAATGAGACCCACGGTATACCCACTAAAACCCACCCCCCACCTTCCTCCACGCCGCCCTGTGACGGGGCCACGGGAACGATAAACACATCCGCGACCCCGCCGACGGCAGCCAACAAGCGGCTCCATCCTAGGCCCGAAGGCCCCAGGCGCACCAGATGGTAGGGTGCGCCTCCCTCCTCGGCCTCCACCAGTACTGTAGCAGACTCCCCCCGAGTCTGCTACTTGGAGGCCACGGATACCAGCCACCATAACCGGTACCCGGTGGCAGATCTGAGGTTCTGCCACCGACCACACTTCGGCCGCAGAGGATAGGGCAAGCGGCGCACCGTAATACCAACTTGCCTCTTCCTCTGCGGCCCCACCAATGCCGTTAACCATACGGAACGGCCCCGCCAGCTCGCAGGAGGGTAGGGAAAGTGGCACAACACCACCACGCCTCTCCCCCTGCGATCCCTCCACGGCTCCTTCTGCGGTCCCACTTCCTAGCGCGTCCGCAGCGGACTCCTCCAGCCCGCTGGGAGCGCCCTCCTCGGGCCAGCCAGCTGCCGAACGTAGGCCTCCCCCAATGAGCGCCAACCATCCCGATCTTGGACAGCCCTAATCCATCCGCTGCCAGCCACCTTCTTCAAATCGTCGGTCCATCGTGCCGCAGGACGTCCTACACTACGTTTGCCTAAGCATTGTCTCCACTCTAATACTTGTCTGCTCCATCGACTGTCTGTCCGTCTGCAGACATGGCCGGCCCACCTCCACTTCAGCATGATAATTCGTTGAGCAATGTCGGTGACTTTAGTTCTCTGGCGAATAACGTCGTTACGTATTTTATCCACCAGAGATACCCTTAACATTGCTCTTTCCATCGCACGCTGAGCAACCTTAAACTTATGAACCAAGCCTACGGTGAGTGTCCACATTTCGGCTCCGTATGTCATTACCGGTAGAACGCATTGATCAAAGATCCTGGTCTTAAGGGATTGTGGGATCGACAATTCAAAGATGTCCCGGAGCTTCCCGAATGCAGCCCAGCCCAAGCGTATTCTTCTACACACCTCCTCAAAGTTGTGCCACTCGAGTTGAATGGTTTGGCCATGATATACGTATTCTTGCACAACTTTGAGACTAGCGCCATTTACGACGACAGATCTCGGGAGAACGTGTTCATTATACATGATTAGTTTTGTTCAGGTTCATACCGAGACCCACCCGTCTCGTAAATAATCGCTTAGGCTGTTCAGCATCTCTTCCAGGTCCTGCAGAGAGTCTGACATAATGGCTATGTAATCTGCGAATCTCAGGTGTGAGATGTACTGCCGTTTATGTTCAGTCCCCATCCGTTCCAATCGAGCGTCTTGAAAACGTCCTCCAACGCGTTATTAAACAGTTTTGGAGAGATAACATCTCCATGTCTTACTTCTCGACGCAGTTGGATTGGTTTTGTACTCTGTTCTTCTACTTGGACGGTCATTGATGCGGCCTTGTACAGATATCTCAACACCTCGACATATCGGCAGTCGACGAGACATCTCTGCATGGATTCCAGCACAGCCCAGGTCTCGACGGTATCAAAGGCTTTTTCATAGTCCACATACGCTAGGCAGAGAGGCTGATTATACTCCTCGGTCTTCTGTATAATTTGCCTTAGTGTGTGTATGTGGTCCACAGTGCTGTAGCCTTTGCGAAACCCGGCCTGTTCCGGTGACTGAAAGTCGTCAAACTTCTGGGCAAGACGATTCGATATAACCCTCGAGAACAGCTTATACACGTGGCTCAGGAGTGAAATGGGGCGGTAGTTTTCTAGTCGCGTGTTATCACCTTTTTTAACCGACTTCCAAAAAAGGAGGCGGTTATACGTTCGGCTGTATATATTATTTTTTTTTGTATGTTCGCGGATAACTCCGCCGTCTGTTGGCCGATTTTCAAAATTCTTTTTTTTGATGTAAAAGGTATATTTCGAAGTTGGTCCCATTTTTAGAAAATTGGTGACTTGATGATGGGATCCATGAGGAATCGAGGGAACTCCTCGAAATTTATATGGACACATATGGTGATTTCGACTTTTTCTGAAGTAGTCCAAGCATATGCTACCAAAAAGTAAGATTTTGCTCCAAGGTATACCCTGGATCCAAAAGTACAGAACAGAACTCCTGACTCATTATAGATACATGTTTGGTGATTTTGGCGTTGTTTAAAGAACTGCAAGCATATGCCACTTTGTCAATTAGAGTAATCATCATCATCACCACCACTATCACAGCATACATCATCACATTATGATGATAAAGAAGGTACTTCTCATAGTATTTTACACTAACACGGAGATCTTTGAACATTACTCTGCCGTTTATGGACCTATTTGCAAAATTCTTTTGTTGTAAAGGGTTTAATTCGAAATTGGTCCTTTAGTCACTAAAGTGGAAACGTGATGATGCGATCCATGAGGAATTGAGAGAACTCCTCGAAATTTATATCGACACATATAGTGATTTTGACTTTTACTGAAGTAACACAAGCATATGCTCCCAAAAAATAAGATGCTGAAACCGAGGTATACCCCAGATCCAAAAACACTGAACAGAACTCCTCAGTCTTTAAAGATACGCGTTTGGAAATTTCGGTATTGTTTAAAGAACTGCAAGCATATGCCACTTTGTAACTTACAGTAATCATCATCATCATCTTAATAACAATATCTAATAGAAGCTTGGCACGTATTCAGTTATACATTCGATCGTTTATTTTAGACGTTTTTAAGACGTATTAATAATAACTTAACAATATTATCACTAAAAAGGGTAAAATTATTATTTTTAAACAAAAAATTAAACCGACTTCCAAAGTAAAAATACACAAAAAAGTATGAAATAAAAATTATTTTATAAATAATTCCCCTTTTAAATTTGGCTATTTCTCTACTTAATCTTCTTAATTTTGAAGTCGGTACCAGCAAATATGAACGTGAGTTCTATAAAATATTGTAGGATATCGTTTGGGCTGGTAGCGACTTCAGAATTAAGAAGATTAAGTAGAGAAATAGCCAAATTTAAAAGGGGAATTATTTATAAAATAAGTTTTATTTCATACTTTTTTGTGTATTTTTACTTTGGAAGTCGGTTTAACTTTTTGTTTAAAAATAATAATTGAAAAACAAAACCGCTATGCTCCATGCTTCCGGGGTAGTGCCAGTGTGGATGACGGAATTGAAGAGCTTGACAAGCTCAGTCAAGACGGGTGTTCCTCCTGCTTTGAGCAGCTCTGTGATTATTCCGTCATCTCCCGGTGCTTTGTTATTATTAAGCTGACTGAGAGCTATTCTAATCTCACCCAAATACATACATAACATTATCAAAAATGTATTGTGAGTGTACAGTCAGTATCCCTATTTCTTTAAATTTTTCTCTTAGGGAGGCGTATGGGGACATCTTATAAATAGCTCTAATAGCTCGCTTCTGCAGCACAAAGATAGAATTAATGTCGGCGGCATTGCCCCATAAAAGGATACCATAGGCTATTCTGCTATGGAAATAACTAAAATAAACTAACCGTGCCGATGCTTCGTCAGAAATTTGTCGAATTTTTCTGACTGCAAATGCTGCAGAACTTAGACTATTCGCCAGGTTAACAATATGTGGACCCCACTGTAATTTAGATTCTAATGTTATACCTAGAAATACAGTTGAGTCCACTAGGTCGAGTTTAACATCATTAAATAGTACGTTGGTTTGTGCATGTCTCACGTTTGGTAAACTAAACTTTAAACATTTCGTTTTAGATACATTGAGAAGGAGATTATTACTACCAAACTAATTTACTATTTCAGAGAGAGCAATAATGCATTAATTTCGACCAAATTTGATTACCATAAAAGAGTCAATTTTAAAAGATAAACATATACTGTCGCAGACATTTTTTAGATAATTTAAAGAGGAAAATTTCTTTCATACATATTTTTTGGGCAACTTGAACCATTTACGCAGCGCACGCAACGGAAGTCCTCAAATATTTGAGGGCTTCCGTTATTTAAATTATTCAATTTTCCCCGTTTTTGCAACATTTTTCACTGATGCTTCACTCCTATTAGTCGCAGCGTAATATTATATAGCTTAAAACCTACCTTAACAAATGGACTATCTGACATAAAAATAATTTTTCAATTCGATCTAGCAGTTCCTGAGATCAGCGCGTTCAAACAAACGGAAGCGCTCAAAGATGAATAATTTTCCCAGTTTTTTTCCACATTTTTCCACTAGTTCTTCGCTCCTATTGGTCACAGCGTGATGTTATATTTGTGTTATGTAGCCTAAAGCCTTCCTCGATAAATGGACTATCCAAAACAAAAGATATTTATCAATTAAAACTAGTAGTTCCTGAAATTAGCGCGCTTAAGTAAACAAACAAATTCTACAGCTTTATACTCGTAGTAATATAGATATAGAAGTTTTTGATTCGAACCCCTGACACCATCTTGCCATCAACGCAAAAATTATACGTAACCAAACTGCCAATCAGACTGACTTATAAACACTCGCTTACATGAGACTTTACTCCTAGATTAAGAGGCAATCTTAACAAAAGCGGATTTAGTTATACCCTCAGATTAATAATATAACAGTTCTACCTTAAACAATTGAAGCATTGGGTGCAACAAGGGCTATGTCGTAAAATTACGTTTCGAGAAAATTGATAATAAAAGTTTTAATGTCTTATATTATTGTAATACTTATAATTTGACTTTCATTTACTTTAATATTTATTAGTCCCATATTTTAGCAATAAGATAAAGGTATTATAACTATTTTAAAGCGATCAGAAACATCGTAAAATCAAGTTTCTGTTACTTGTGTTATCCGCCCTTATTGCATCCAACCGGTAAAACAGATAAGGACGTTAATTTTACTATTGATATTGAAGGTAAATAAATAAAAATTTGAATACTTATTTAATAACTTTTAATTAAAATGAAAGTTAGGCATGTGTATTTATTAAAATCATCTTTCAAATATTCAGCTTTCTCAATATTTTTTTCTGAATTTCGTGTTTTTAATCGGATTCATCAAAATAATCACTAGACTGAAGGGAATCTTCCTCCTCAGCTGCAACTGGCCTCCTGGATGGGCCAGCCTGATCTTCTAGGTCTGCCTGGAAGGTCAGGACCTGTTTCAACCATTCAGCATTTTCAGGTTTCATGAAAGGTGTCAAGGATAAAACGTCCCTAATCTTCACCTCTTTTACTCTAGGTTTTTCTACTTGCTGCAAATTCAAATCATGTTTGCTTACTGGCAAAACGTTCTTCTTAAATGTAAAACTTAGATCCTGACATGCGTAAAATCTTGAAGTCGTTATCACTCCTTCAGGACTAAAGTCTAGTTTAACATATTGCTGTATAGCAAACCGAGTTTTGTTTTTTCCTGTGGCTGTGGGTATCTTAGACAAAAAGGCCTGTAAACTTTTATTCCAATCTTCAATAAGGTAGCTAGCCATTGATACATTGAACGGGCTAGGATTGCTTCTTGCTGATGACATAACTTTCAAATATTGTTCAGCTGACTCAATAGTTTCCAAAGATTTTAGCAATATGCCATACCTTTCGAAGTTTCTGTCACATTGGTTATAAGAGTGGCCTCTAACTGGAAATATATGTTCAATTGGCATGTTTAAGCTTTTGGCCAAACATGTGGAGAACATTACCATTGTTATATTTTTATTTTGGCCTCCACAAGCATCAGAAAAAAATACTATCTTCTTAATATTAGGCAAATCTTTCAACTTTTCTTGAATAAAATGATATATGAAAGAACAGACAGTATTGGGCCCCTTTTTGGAATCAATTTCCAGGAAACAATAAAATGAACTTGATCCATCATTGTGACAGTGAACGTTGAAGTTGAAAAGCCATAATAATCTTTTATAAAATTGTGAAGTTATGTTAAGTTTTGGTATGGGCAAATTTTGAGCATAATCAAACTCTAATACAAGTGTTTCTGTGTCAGGATTATTCTGAACTGACTCCAAAAGCTTTTTTTTCAGCGCATTATATGAATCAATTTTTTTCAAATGCAACTTGTATTGAATCTGACATGGATCATCAGGTTTAGTTTCCAATAGTATTTTACATTTTTTACAGTAGTTACAGACATCTGTTCTAGGTTGTCTAAACGAGTAAATACTGTTTTCACGAAAATATCTGTGATTAGTGTTGTACTTCATTTTTAAGACAGTATTCTTTTGATCGAAATAATGAAAGGCTGAAAGGCTCTGTAAAGTTTCAAAACTGATAAATCCGGATTTTCGAAATATCTTCTTTCACTGGCTCGACCATAGTGTGATTTCTTGCTAGGAAATAAAGCCCAGTGTTCTTTTATCATATTATAGACGTCCTGACCAATTTTGTTGGGACGATTGTCATCTCATGTCACGAACTGGTTCTCCTGACAATTTAGATTTTTGGACTGTTCTTAACCGTTTTTCCGATATATTCAGTAGCGACAGTAAAAATTTTCTGCAAATATTCATCTTTAAACCGTCTACAGTTAAAAAGTATTTCCATTGATTATCTCGTTTCAACTTGTCAGGTCCAACATTTTCTCTCAACTTTAACACTTTTTCCAAACACGACATTAAAAGGGTATCTTGTTGCGCTTTGTCACCTATGTTCCAAAAGTCACAAAAAAATCTTCTCTGTGCATTTTGATCGAGATTAATACAACATTTTTTGGAACAACACGTGGCAATATGTTTAAAAACCTTTTGAGGTACCTTCTTTCCTCGAGCTGATGTATATTCTTCGCCCAAACTTCTCTTTAACTTTCGCACATTTATTTTCCACATGTTTTCGTTCTTTACCTTCTTTTTCCCCCTATTTTGAGGGACTTATGTTCACACTGTCCAGCATCTGATGTAAAATCACTTAAATCACTCGTTTCAGACATTTTTTCCATTAATAGGTTTTTTCAAACTACAAACACGTCGTTACATGTCGAATTTAAACGTACTTTTGTTTTCTATGCAACAAGGGCGTAGTACCACCTTTGAGATTAATGAATATCACGCCATCTGGAAGCGACTGATCGAAGCGTGTTTTTGGGACACGAAACTAGATGGCTCTGTGCATGTTTTTATGTAATAACATCAAAACGGGCTTTGGGTACCGAACGCCCTTGTTGCACCCAATGCTTCAATTACTGGTTTTTAGTTTAGAAACCAATAAAGTTTTCAGAATGAATAGTGATCAGAAACATGTCGCATTTAGCGATTACCATTTGTGTTTTAAACATTATTAACATTGTTAATAATAGTTTCACCTTCATCTATTACTGGTGTAGCTCACGCGATCGATTAATTAATTATATTTGTTACTATTAATGCAAAATTATGTAATATGTTATCAGAACGATATTGTTCTTCTACTTTAATAATAATAATCTCTTTATTGAACTACGGAATCATAGATAAATAATGATCTCGGCGCAGTGCTCGGCTAATACCGCTGGCATCCTAAAAAAACCGGTCAAGTGCGAGTTGGACTCGCGCATCGTGGGTTCCGTACAAACTTGTAATAAAAAATAATGGTTCACGGTTAATGTGTATGGTTTATTTTTATGAAATTATTATTATTATTTAATTTTAATATTTGAGTTGATTGAATGAAAGGTAAATTCCGGTTTACGGTTTATGACGTATTAAAAAACAACTTACTAGATCTCGTTCAAACCAATTTTTGGTGAACGTTTGCATAGTAATGTACTGTAGTCGGTACCAGCCCAAACGATATCCTACAATATTTTATACTCGTAGAACTTACGTTTATATTTGCTGGTACCGACTTCAAAATTAATAAGATCGAGTAGAGAAAGAGTAAAAATTTTAGCCCTATTTAAAAGGGAAATTATTTAGAAAATAAGTTTTATTTCATATTTTTTTTGTGAATTTTTACTTTGGAAGTCGGTTAAATTTTTTTGTTTAAAAATAATCATGTCACACTTTTTAGTCATATATTTTGTTCAGTTATTATTAATACATCTTAAGAACGTCTAAAATAAATTGAGTGTATAATTGAATACGCACCAAGCTTACATTAGGTATTGTTACAAGTTAGGTACATTATTGAATAAGCCAGTAAACGGTTTTTATGAATTTGTAACATCTACCATCTTCTTTGCCGTACTTTTCGTTTCTTTTTATTTCGATTTCTGTTTTTACAATAATAATAATAAATAACTCCCCACGCCGATTTCGGTGACTGTGGCTGGTTTTATTGAAACCTAGCCTTACGCAGGAGTATTTTTACAGTGCCCAAGTGTGTGCGCAGTACACAAAGGCACTCTTTTTTTTACTCTCGTAATCCAGTAGGACGGATAATCGACACGACTGACGAGAGATGAGGCGCAGGTCCGACTTTTTACCTGCCCACCCGACGCATGGATCATCTTTCTTGTCAGACAATGATCAGCCTGCATTGTCCTAACCAAACTTGGAAACAACATTTTTTGTTGTTCCAGTGCGGGAATCGAAATGAGAACTTACGACCTCCGAGTCGAGAGCCAAGCTCTAACCACTAGACCACGGAGGCTGTTGTTTTTACAATAAAATATATAAGGATACGAGCTCAACATCCGTCATGCTTGCCTTTTCAGAACACACTAAGTCACTCGCAAGTAGGGGTTGCAATCCGGATACTTCGAAATTCGAAAAATTCGAAAAATCCGGATTTTCATTTAAAATCCGGATTTTTCGAATTTTTTGAATCTTGGTTACTACTATGACGTACAATATTTGAATAAGGGATATAATTAATCGAGCGAACAAAAAATAAGTTGGTGACTGCACGTGAGCATAGTGTATTGCTGAATTTGGCAGCGAATTAATATGTTGGCGACTAAATTATCAAACTGGTGAAATCACTCAGGTGACAAAAAATACAAAAATCGGCAGGTAAAAAGTAGCGAAATTTAATCCAATTAGCACCGATAAGTTGGTGGCTATTATACCATGTAAGTAGCTATAAAACCAGATTTGGTTGATAAATTAATAGCTACTAAAAATTCAATTTGCAGGCTACGGAAAATCCCATTTTTGGATACTGTTGGAGGTTTTTTTTTCTTTGGCGTGGGTTTCAAGGTTTTCAAGGTTTTCAAGGTTTTTGGGGGTGCAGAATAATATGAAAATAAAATCTCTTTTAAAATTCCAAAGTGGCGTATATTTTTTTAAATTTTTTTTTTATTAAAAATTGATATCTTTTTCCAGGTATCTGGGGGTGCTGATTATAAAATTGTCTTCCAATTTCATTTTCCAAAATGGAGAATATCCAATCTTCGTCAAATTAACATGAATACTAATTTAAAAGATCTTGGGGATGCTGATTAAGATTGATGATTATTATTACAGTATGTTATGTAGTTCGAGGTACCAGCTATGTAAGGTATAAACATTTTTCGAAATTCAGGATTTTCAAATTTCTTTTTTTGGCATTCACGAAAAAAATATGCGATTCCCGGGTTAAGGAGGAGGAAATTTTTATTATTTTTCCAGTAGTAGTATTATTTTTCCGTTTCTAAAATAGAAGCGATTATAGAAAAAAATATGGCAATGTTCTACTTTGACACGAACAGTGTATAAAGCTATAGAAATTTAGGAAAATTCAGGATTTTCAAATTTCTTTTTCTTCCATCGTGAAGAAAATATAGTGTTGCGGGGTTCTTAAGGGGAGGAAATTTTCATTATTTTTTCAATAGGATACACCGTTTCCGAAATAGAATCAATTAAAAAAAAATTTAAATGCTCTACATTGAGATACGAGGGATGTGTAAAGCTATAGAAATGTTGGAAAATTCAGGATTTTCGAATTTCTTTTTCTCCCATGTTGAAGAAAATATATGGTTGCGGAGTTATTAAGGAGGAGGTAATTTTCATTATTTTTCAAGTAGGATGCACCGTTTCTGAGATAGAAGCCATTATAGAAAAAAAAATACGATAATGCTCTACTTTGAGACACGAACGGTGTAAAACGCTATAGAAAATTTGGAAAATTTAGGATTTTCAGATTTTTTTCTTCCATCGTGAAGAAAATATGATGTTGCAGGGTTTCTAAGGGGGAGGAAATTTTCATTATTTTTCATTAGGATGCACCGTTTCCGAGATAGAATCAATTTCATAAAAAAAATGTAAATGCTCTACATTGAGATACCGGGGTTGCATAAAGCTATAGAAATGTTGGAATATTCAGAATTTTCGAATTTCTTTTTCTCCCATCATGAAGAAAATATATGGTTGCAGGGTTATTAAGGGTGAGGTAATTTTCATTATTTTTCAAGTAGGATGCACTGTTTCTGAGATAGAACTGATTATAGAAAAAAAATATGGCAATGCTCTACTTTGAGATATTATGAGCGATGTATATGCTATAAAGCTATGGAAATTTTGGAAAATTCAGGATTTTCAAATTTCTTTTTCTTCCATCATGAAGAAAATATGAGGTTGCGGGGTTACTAAGGAAATTTAAAATGGATGACTTTTTTGTAATCAGCACCCCCAGAAACCAACAAAAGGACAACCATATTATTTTTATAAAATTAAATATGTCCGCCATATTGGAATTTCAAAATGAATGCCATATTCGTATCCAGCACCCCCATAAACCTGGTAATGAACTAATGACACCTATGTTAATTTTGCGAAAAAGAATATGCGTAATTTTTAAATTTCAAAATGAATCTACACAATATCTACACCCCCTAAAATCGAAGAAAATTAAAAATTGGGAATTTTGTACGCTCCTTTATGTTTTTTTTTTTTTTATGTGCGTTGGTTTTGCTGCTTGTATGTTTTTTGAGTTACCTACATTAGGGAAAATATATGTGCCTATTCTTAAATTAAATGTGTCCTCCCAAAATGTCGCCAAGATGGTTATTTGTTCGCTAATATAATATCTGTCTGCCAGTTTGGAATATTCAGTGGTATTATTTAGTCACCAGATTTGTAATTTTTTATTCCTTACATTATTTAGCCAACATGATAATTTAGTATTCAATATTCGGTATTTTCACATCCAAAATTTAATTGTTTTGTCGTGAGTTTAAATATATGCCTTTGGATAATTTGATATTTGTTGTCCTGTTGAAATTGTTGACACATTTTTCCATTTATTCAAGTTATTTGGTAGAACATAGTCAATCCATTAAATGGAGATGCGAGGGATGAAGATCTGCTAAAATATTATGGCCGCTATATATGTATATGTATGGACTGTTTCTAAGATACTTACCATTTTATATTTTTTCAGTAGTAGTACAGTTCAGTAATAGGTGATCCAATTTATAAAAACACTGAATATGGTTTCAGTTTCAATGCACAAGTTGTAAGAAGTATAATAAGCAAATCTAAACCCAATTAAAGCTTTGTATTTTTATATATATTATTTATTGAATTCGTACTAACGAAAGTCGAAACATATTATTGCAATTTTAATTTCTACAATCATAGAATGCCAAATTAATATGACAGCTTAAAAAGAAATGTAGTGGTTTAACTATATTTAATTATCTTCTAAATAATGAATGTCTAAGTCCAAATACCTAAATCTGTGATATTAGAATAAATTCTTAAAAATTTTGGGAAGAAGTTTTGGAAGCAGTCGATAATACCTGACTGGTTGGTTTAAGATTACAGAGAGTTTTGCCGAATGAATGAAGGTATTTTTTTTATTATTAAAATTAATTAATTTGATTGAACTAAACTAACCTAAACTAACGAGTCAGTAGCAAAACTAAATGAAAATCAACGCTCCTGTTTTTGCGTAGAAATAATTATTTTTTAGATAATATTTTAAAGATAAGATATAGGTGCCAAAAATAGCACCAACGATTTGTGTAAACCACTGTTATTTTTTTAAGTAATGTAGTTTTCATCTTATAGCGGAAACTTCAAAGTGCAATGAAGAGTAAGATGTTACTGTTTATTTGTAAGTAAAATGTTAAAATAAAGCTCTTACAACAGTTATAGATTTTAAGTTGTGCTTAGAATTGTTTATTGTACTTCTGTTAGTTACCGAGGGAATTAAAAGCATCATTTACGTGTTTAATTATTACCCAAATAGGTGGGTGGTTTTTACTTTCAATAACTTAAAAGTAGTCCAATTTCGTCCATACAAAATTATTTGTTCAGCCCCATGCTTCAAATGATTTGTCTTCACTCCCCGGATCTCGATTTAAAGGATTTTCAGTTTCCTACGTTTTATTAAACTGTAATAATTTTCCTACGTTAGTACTTTCACATAGAAATGGAACTTTACGAAAACGGTAGTGGTGAACTGTGGCGTAGATATGTAAAAAAAGCGTTAAATAGATCACAGGCTATTCCACTTTTTTATAATTTTTTACTTCTGGAACATTTAGTAAATAACAATATATATACCTTATTCAAAATAAAATACTAACTATAAAACTGAACATTGTAGGATTTGAAACGTAATCAAAAATATTTCTAAAAATTAAAAAATAAATATAATTAAGTATATAATTTGGATATAATCTCATTATGTTTTTATTTATTCAGATTGTAATTCTAATACTTACAACTTAAAATAAGACTTTATTTAAATTAAATTATAAAAAAGTAACTGTTTTTTTTACTAACGAGTGTAAGTTTTGCTACAACATAGTAGTAAAATAAACATTAAAGTTTTATAAAACATGCAACAAAATTAAAAAAAAAATGAAAAATCTGAATTATCCGGATAATCCGGATTTTTGGGAGAAAAAATTCGAAAATCCGGATTTTAAAAAAGTCAAACGTTTGTGGAGGTTTGGATTTTGCGGCAAGTGGCAAACGTGCGGACTCGGCAGTAGGAATACATTTTTTGCAAGTGTCTGCCTAAGTAGTTACCATCAAATCGTCAGCACCTATGTACCTGATACAGTATTTTTATCTCACGAAACGACACGTACTTTAGTGACCACACGAGCTAACGATAGGTACTCGTCTCCATGCACACATCGAACACAGCGTGTTTTTATACTTGTAATAGAACACACTGCATAGAAGCTGTCAAAATAATTGAATAAAATTTAAGCATTTTTTGGCCAGACTCACGCGCCACCTTACAGATGAGCTTCCTGATGTCGACATGGGTGAGATTAGAATAGCTCTCAGTCAGCTTAATAATAACAAAGCACCGGGAGTTGACGGAATAACCACAGAGCTGCTCAGGGCAGGAGGAACACCCGTCTTGACTGAGCTTGTCAAGCTCTTCAATTCCATCATCCACACTGGCACCACCCCGGAAGCATGGAGCAGGAGCATAGCGGTTTTGTTTTTCAAAAAAGGCGATAACACGCGACTAGAAAACTACCGCCCCATTTCACTCCTGAGCCACGTGTATAAGCTGTTCTCGAGAGTTATATCGAATCGTCTTGCCCAGAAGTTTGACGACTTTCAGTCACCGGAACAGGCCGGGTTTCGCAAAGGCTACAGCACTGTGGACCACATACACACACTAAGGCAAATTATACAGAAGACCGAGGAGTATAATCAGCCTCTCTGCCTAGCGTATGTGGACTATGAAAAAGCCTTCGATACCGTCGAGACCTGGGCTGTGCTGGAATCCATGCAGAGATGTCTCGTCGACTGCCGATATGTCGAGGTGTTGAGATATCTGTACAAGGCCGCAACAATGACCGTCCAAGTACAAGAACAGAGTACAAAACCAATCCAACTGCGTCGAGGAGTAAGACAGGGAGATGTTATCTCTCCAAAACTGTTTAATAACGCGTTGGAGGACGTTTTCAAGACGCTCGATTGGAACGGACGGGGACTGAACATAAACGGCCAGTACATCTCACACCTGAGATTCGCAGATGACATAGTCATTATGTCAGACTCTCTGCAGGACCTGGAAGAGATGCTGAACAGCCTAAGCGATTCTTCAAGACGGGTGGGTCTTGGTATTGTTACGTGCTGGGTACGAAGATTTGGAGATAATGACCTGCTGACTCTTTTGAAGACTTTATTCACTAGCACTTAGTCCAACATTAAGCACTAGGTCCAAACACTAAACACTAAGTCCAAACACTAAGCATTAACGGTGTCCCTTAATCGTAGCCGAGTCGCGGGTTTCACTCACGGTATCATTACATCACTAGTATTCACATCGATATCGCCACATCACTAGTTTTCGCTGGTATCGCCCGTATCGCTTCGGATGAAGCTCAAACTGAACTCGACTCGCTCGCATTCTTCCGACGTATTTATACCGGTCGATACGAGTCCCAGACAACTCCAGAAGGTTCCCGAGTCGCATGACCGTGTTAGATTTATTCTGGAACGTTTGCACAGTAGCGCCATCTAGTACTGAGTAGGGGGCCCCACGCTGTCCCTGTTCACACCAAGTGGTGTCATTGGTTGACGCTAGATGGCGCTTTTGTGTGTTCGTAACACTACTCCCCTCTTAGAGATGCTCGTCCCGAGCATCGTTGCCACTGCCATGGTACCGCGCTAGACGATCTATGTGCACCACTTTGAATGACCCTCTTGACACCCAGATGACCTTCTGATACGCCATCATGCATTTCACGGAGAACATCTGGCACTCTCGTTCTTGGGACGATTATCTGAAGATGGAACTCTCTGCCGTTATTTCTGGTAGGGTATTCCGTTTATCAGACTGTCCCATTGTGCCCAGTACGCCTTAGTGATAGCGCCAGTGGGTGCAACCTCACTCCAGATTAGTTTTACGTCACCCCGTTTCTTGCACGTGACGATGTGTCGAAGGTCGTCATCTCTGTCTTGAGCCTGCCTCATAGCATCATTCCTCCCAGAGACCCAAAGGACTTGAGCAGGCGGGGCCCGGTGGGCGGGGCCAGTGGGCGGGGCTTGGCCCACAGCGGGCGGAGCCTGAGGGGCGTGGTCAGTGGGCGGGGCATAGTAGGCGGGGCCAGTGGGCGGAGCTTGGTCCCCAGTGGGTGTGGCCTCCGCCAGGGGTCGCACCTCTCCGCCAGGGGTCGCACCTCTCCGCCAGGGGTCGCACTTCTCCGCCAGGGGTCGCACTTCTCCGCCAGGGGTCGCACTTCTCCGCCAGGGGTCGCACTTCTCCGCCAGGGGTCGCACTTCTCCGCCAGGGGTCGCACTTCTCCGCCAGGGGTCGCACTTCTCGGCCAGGGGTCGCACGTCTCGGCCAGGGGTCGCACCTCTCGGCCAGGGGTCGCACCTCTCGGCCAGGGGTCGCTCCTCTCGGCCAGGGGTCGCACCTCTCCGCCAGGGGTCGCACCTCTCCGCCAGGGGTCGCACTTCTCCGTCAGGGGTCGCACCTCTCGGCCAGGGGTCGCTCCTCTCGGCCAGGGGTCGCACGTCTCCGCCAGGGGTCGCACGTCTCCGCCAGGAGTCGCACTTCTCGGCCAGGGGTCGCACGTCTCCGCCAGGGGTCGCACTTCTCCGCCAGGGGTCGCCCCTCTCCGTCAGGGGTCGCACCTCTCCGCCAGGGGTCGCACCTCTCCGCCAGGGGTCGCACCTCTCCGCCAGGGGTCGCACGTCTCCGCCAGGGGTCGCACCTCTCCGCCAGGGGTCGCACGTCTCCGCCAGGGGTCGCACGTCTCGGACAGGGGTCGCACCTCTCCGCCCGGGGGTCGCACCTCTCCGCCCGGGGGTCGCTTCTCCGCCCGAGGGTCGCTCCTCCGCCTGGGGGTCGCTCCTCCACCCGGGGGTCGCTCCTCCACCCGGGGGTCGCTCCTCCGCCCGGGGGTCGCTCCTCCGCCCGGGCTGCTCCTCCCGTCGCACTTCTTGAAATCTTCTCTCGGAGTCAATGGCATCTCCAAATCTCACTTCTGACACCAGTTGTTACGTGTTGGGTACGCAGGATTTGGAGAGAAAGACCTGGTGACTCTTTTGAAGACTTTATTCACTAGCACTTAGTCCAACATTAAGCACTAGGTCCAAACACTAAACACTAAGTCCAAACACTAAGCATTAACGGTGTCCCTTAATCGTAGCCGAGTCGCGGGTTTCACTCACGGTATCATTACATCACTAGTATTCACATCGATATCGCCACATCACTAGTTTTCGCTGGTATCGCCCGTATCGCTTCGGATGAAGCTCAAACTGAACTCGACTCGCTCGCATTCTTCCGACGTATTTATACCGGTCGATACGAGTCCCAGACGACTCCAGAAGGTTCCCGAGTCGCATGACCGTGTTAGATTTATTCTGGAACGTTTGCACAGTAGCGCCATCTAGTACTGAGTAGGGGGCCCCACGCTGTCCCTGTTCACACCAAGTGGTGTCATTGGTTGACGCTAGATGGCGCTTTTGTGTGTTCGTAACAGTATGAACCTGACCAAAACTAAAATTATGTATAATGAACACGTTCTCCCGAGACCTGTCGTCGTAAATGGCGCTAGTCTCGAAGTTGTGCAAGAATACGTATATCTTGGCCAAACCATTCAACTCGGGCGGCACAACTTTGAGAAGGAGGTGAGTAGAAGAATACGCTTGGGCTGGGCTGCATTCGGGAAGCTCCGGGACATCTTTGAATCGTCGATCCCACAATCCCTTAAGACTAGGGTCTTTGATCAATGCGTTCTACCGGTAATGACATACGGAGCCGAAACGTGGACACTCACCGTAGGCTTGGTTCATAAGTTTAAAGTTGCTCAGAGGCGATGGAAAGAGCAATGTTAAGGGTATCTCTGGTGGATAAACGTATTTTATTCGCCAGAGAACTAAAGTCACCGACATTGCTCAACGAATTAGCACGCTGAAGTGGAAGTGGGCCGGCCATGTCTGCAGACGGACAGACAATCGATGGAGCAGACAAGTATTAGAGTGGAGACCACGCTTAGGCAAACGTAGTGTAGGACGTCCTGCGGCACGATGGACCGACGATTTAAAGAAGGTGGCTGGCAGCGGATGGATGAGGGCTGCCCAAGATCGGGATGGTTGGCGCTCATTGGGGGAGGCCTACGTTCAGCAGTGGACGGCGATAGGCTGATTATGATGATTTTTTGCTTAGGTATCTACCTATAATATCTATTCAAATTATGTGTGCTATGTGTTGCATTAAAACAGTTATCTATGGATTTTATTATCTTTTTCAATACAAATAATAAATTGTACTGCCGACACGACTACACTGTAACACTTTGGGTTCATGTAAGTTCACGCCGGCGACGTAGGCGCGCGGCTGGCTTTGCGGCAATTGCGGGAAACTCTTGGAAGCGTTAAATGCCTATTTCGCTTGGTCTACCTGGTCTTAAAGACTGAGGAGTTCTGTTCAATGCTTTTGGATCAAGGGTATACCTTAGTACAGTGTTTTTCAACCTGTGGGTCGCGACCCCCCTGGACCCCCCCCCCCCCGAAATGGGCCGGCTGGTCCATGTGGATGACCCATATACAGAGGCGTATTTAGAAATTTTGCGCCTCAGGCCAATTAACATAATATCTTGCCGCTCCATTAACCCTATCTAAAAGATGATTTTTTGAAGTTATTTTAGAAAAAAAAATCAACAGCCTAAAACAGAACTTTATTACTAAATTGTTCTATATATTGTACGTGTTTATGTTAAATGCGTTCAAACTGAGAAATCGAGCGAATGTTTTTTACGCTTTAACCTGTTAAATCTTTTTATACTTTAATTACTGAAAGAATATTGTACTTTAGAAAAAAACAATAAAATCAATAGCCTAAAACAGGGATCGCGAACCTATGGCACGCGTGCCATCGAATCCTCGAACGTATAGCATGCGACACAATATTTTGAGCCCGTCACTCATCACAAAATTTTGTAATTATGTACTTACTTAAGTGTGAAATAGGTACTATATGACAAACCTAACATAATAAATTATTTGTCATCTATTTTACAACATCAGAAATTATACTAATGTTACTTTAAATTAAATTACAAAATTCCTACAAAAATCCTATTTTCAGTCTTTTAGAGTTTAAAATTTGAGCAGATTTAACCTATTAAATAGAAAAAAAATTTTGCTCGCTCGCATTTAACATAAATAACATAATATTTTATTATTTAGTAACGATGTTCTATTTTAGCCGGTTCATTTTATGATATTTTTTTGAAGTTCACCGTTATTTAGTGTTTAGGTTTAACGATTGAATAGATTTTAATAGAATGGGAAAACATTTTTGCTCGCTCGCTTCGCTCACTCGTGTTTTGTATCGACGTTCAGTTTTAGGTCGGCGTTCAGTTTAAGGCTTTTGATATTTGTATTTTTCAAATTACACAGTTTTTCAGGGTAACAGTCTTTTAGGATTTAAAATTTGAGCAGATTTCACCTATTAAATAGGAAAAAAATTTTGATCGCTCGCTTCGCTCGCTCGCGTTTAACAGAACATATTATATTATTATTTTAGTAGCGATGTTCTGTTTTAGCCGGTTCATTTTATGATATTTTTCCGTTATTCAGTGTTTAAGGGGAAACCCTGAAAGACTGATTTAACCCTACAGCGCATAGTGACACACATATGGCACATACCGAAAACATTAAAATATTTTAATAATTGAACCAAGTGGCGTCATCTAGTAAAGAGTAAACTAACCATGAATAATCGATTATTTATATTTTGTACAAAAATTTTAATTAAATGTCTTTAGCTACCTGTTCTTTTACGTTTTTTACAAAACCAACGGAATTATTTGAAACGTCGAAAAGTGGTGCATAAAATTAACAAAAAAAGTGATAAATTTGAATATTTAGGCTACAAATAAATTAATACAGGTAAGTTTATGTTTCTATTTGTTATTTAATTTGTTATTTTGGCATTATTGCGCCATCAGTTGACGCGGACGAAGTCGCGGGCAACAGCTAGTTTTATATATAATTAGTATATAAAAATACAACATTTTTATATGTGACAGATATGGCACACAGTGCAATGATTCTCTTTAAAAATAATGTATTGCTTGCAGATGAGCCGTAGGAAAAGATTGAATTCTGATGAAATTCAGCACTTCCTTGAAATTCCTTCTGGTAGTGAAGATGACCTGGAACTGTCCGATGAGGAAAGCGATGACGACTTGATCAGAATTCAGGATTTGGTGATGAATGAAATGGACTCGTGTCCCGCATTGCTACAGGATGACTACTTCGATGAAAACGTAAGCATACCTAGTCCAGGGTCAAGCAGTATGTTAGTGACAGAGCAAACAAGCAGTAATATAGCCAGCCTTTCACCACGACCTTTTACTTCCAGGCAAGCTAACCTAAGATCCAGCCGATCACAATCTCGTAGAACACTTATTCCCCGTTTCATTTTACCTTCCCCACAGCCAGTCAGACCTGCGAGGCCTAAACCTAAAAAGAGGCACTACATATGGAAAAAGATGGAATTTCAGCCACCTGATACAATATTTGATACTGGAGTGAACAAGTTAGAACAACCATTCATTCGTTTTGAAACACCATTGCAATATTTTTTTTACTTTTTTGACGACGATTTGCTGAATCACATTGCGGAGGAATCTACTAAATAAAAATGCGTACAAGAAAGTGGTACATGAGAATGTTCTATCATTTGCTAGATTTTAGATTTGCTGATAAACAGCTGGCTTATGTATAAAAGAGTTGAGGCGCAGAGACAAAACACAAGGATAATGAAGTTACGAGAATTTCGACTGGAGGTGGCCAAAACATTATATTGGTGTGGGCCATCAATGACAAGAAAGAGAGGAAGACCTTCCTCAATTGTATCTGACCTGCTGGATATCCAGTAAAATGGCCCCAATTTAATGTATGATGAAAACAAGATGGCTGACATGTGAAGTATGGTACCAAGATGGCGTAACTTTTTGTATATGAAGTTTTGTCCTGTCAAATGTACGTCATAGTATATCTTGAGTTTTGAAATCTTTGATAAGGGAATATGCATAAAACATAATAAAATGATATTAGACTGAAAAATCAAGGCAATGACGAGAAAAATTTTCAGTAATATTAATAAATGAGCAAGATATGAGCGGTCAAAGTTTGTAATCTATCTCTTTCTAGCAAAATGAAATTTAGTATGAACTTTCTATGACAGTCGTGTTATGTGACGTCACGATACACGTCCGATCTCTCTGTCTAATAGATTACTTTAAACGTTCATATCTTTGTTAATTTTAATGATATCCAAAAACTGATTTTACCATACGGTTTACCAAACAAGATAGATATAATATATATGTCACTGTAAAATTGTAAAAACCGTTAGATTGTAAAATAACTGACGAGATTGTAAAAATATGTCGAAAGATTCAAAACTATATACTTATAATTTAACGAATAATAATGTGTGAAATTATGGGCAGCATATTCGCGGCGGAAGTCTATCAACATTTTAGAATTTCACTAGTTTTATTACAATCTAACGGTTTTTACAATTTTACGGTGACACATATAAAACAATAAAAAATACGTGCATATTCCCTCTTGAGATTCTGACATACTTTTGGCTAGATTTTTTTTGTAGTTTACACCTGCTAAGTAGGTATATGTTTTTATACGTTCATTTCCTAGTGAGTCTCTGACTTATCTAACTTATTGAGTAACGCACGAATGCGCTCGAGCGTACGATCATTGTGTGTGTCCATTGTTTCGAGTTTTCTATTCTCTTTCGTATTTATTTCAGAATACCAATCAGTGGCGGATGTAGGACTTTTTCGAACCGGAGCAAAAACTTAATATGGCGACTTAAGATGTGACTAGGGTTACCATCTGGCCGACTAAATTCGGTCCAGACCGGATCTTAAGGATAGAGAGCGGACTCCACCCGGATTTCATTCGAGACCGGATTTTTAATCATGTCAATAGTGAAATGTCTACAAAAAAAGATCTATCCCTCGCCCGCTCCCTCTATCCCTCTAAAAAAAGGAGTATGTACTCCTTTTTTTCTACGTCAATGCTCGTAAATTCTTGAGGTAGGTACTCAACCAATTACAAAAAAAAAAACGGAATACTTTCTTTTTTAATAGCCAATGCTGTCCCACTGCTGGGCAAAGGACTACTATTAACTATTATAATTATCAATTTTCGTCACTTTATTGTAATATATGCTAGGGCGCTGACAATGTTTGCTAAATCCGGCACTGTTACGAACAAAGACAAAGAAAGAAATTAGGGTTTTTCAACACTTGCAACCTGCTTTTCGATTTCAACCCCTGGTAAAAGATGTGACGGGGATCCCCCTGGCAGAAAGATCACACATACTACGCACGCCTTCAAAAAGAAATTGAATATGTCACTTTTTGTCGAAAATTCAATAAAAATGTGACTTCTGTGTGAAATAAAGTATTTTAAATATATTTTGCTACAATTGTATTGCAAAATAAATAGATGTGCATATAAATTTATGTAGTAATAGTATGAAATTACCTAATTAATGTCCATTGTATTTTTGTATAGGAAACGAACCACCTTAAGATGCGTTCATAAATCTGTTACTACATGTGTTCAAACTTCAAAAACTAACTGGGTGTATGGAAATAAAAAAGTTCGGTTTTCAATCATAATATTATGATTATTTTACGTGATAAAAACCTACAAGATTGTAGGAAAAGAGGCTTCATATTTGATATTTGTTCGATATTTCGAATTCTCGTCTCAAGGATTTGGCCGATTTGGCGCCCCCATGAAACTGCCGCCCGGGCAAATGCCCCCAGTTGATTTAAAGTTAAAGATAGACATACCCACGCCTTTTTTAGCCTCGACCAAAACAGAGGGCAGAGGAAAATAACCACAGATTAAAGAAACTTAGGTCTTTACATCCGATAATGGATGATTTATATACAGTATTCTCCGAGCGAAGTAACCACTCTTGAAATACTGTAGTGCTTGGGACAGTCGATTTTTAAATCTCGTATAGTTGCCCAAGCACATACGGTATTCTCACAATACAGTCAGCCTAGTCCAGAGGAATGACTGGTCAATACGTCTGGGGCCAACCGTGTGCGGGTTTCCTCACGATGTTTTCCTTCACCGTTAGAGCGCGAGCGTCCGTATAATGTACTCGAGATCTGAAAAAGTTTCATTGGTACACGCCACAACCTGTGATTCGAACCTACACTCTCTCGAGTGCGAACCAAACGGTCTACCCACTAGGCCACAGAGCTCTTGATTAAAGAAAGAGGAACAGATAAACAGCTGCATAGTTAGTTTTCGATTAGATTGCACCACTACAAGCATACGGTGTGTCCACGATTGCGTAGAAAACTTGTGGGATGTTGAACTTGAAGGGCAGGTAAAAAGTTATCAAAAGAGATGTTTGATTTTGGGCCAACTCTATGTACACCACATAGGTAATTAGGAAAAAACTATGGGAATTTTATAAAAATATTTAAAAAATAATTTGAAGAAGGGAAAATACGTAAAAAAATGTTTATTTGAAAAGTTTTTTAATGCGATAACCCTTTTAATTTTAGGTCGGCCATGGCAGTTGCTTTGACATGACTTTTGACGTAGTTGACAATTTTAGGTAGAGACGTCTTCTTGAATGTCATACGTCTTTCTCTGCCAAAAATTATGTAATTGTCAAAATGACATTATTTGGTTAATACTGATCTGATCTGGCATGTTTTATGATACGTTGTGTTGCTCTCCTTGGCGAAGTTAATTTAAATGTACATTTCAACGAAGTGAAATGAAATAAAATAAAGAATAGGAAACGGTTGCCATATTATGTAGCTATATTTACATACAGTGTACATACTTACATAGTGCTGGCCCACGCCTCATACATTTCTAAAACATCTCTTTTGGATCGATTTGGATCTTTTTATGAAGGCCGTATCTGTGTATATTAATACCTATAATTCATCATCATCAGCTCACTCACTATTTGACGAATCGGAGGTTACTTGATTTTTTTTCTAATAATGTCACCTACTGTGATTTTACAAACACATGTGAGTGTTTGTAAATTTATCTTTATTAATTTTATGTATTTCTAAGCATTATTTAACCAAAAATTCAAGCTTTCTGCACACCTCCGTCACCATAAACTTTAACTGTGCCAAATTCCAAGCGCCTCCACTCGCACAATTCTCGTCAAACTATACTCAAAGCTTTCGCTTCACTCACAAATATAACATAATATGATAATCAATAAAACCAATCAATATACCTATAGATACAATGGACACACACTTATTATAAAATACTTCCTTACAAATACGATATATACAAGTGATTACCGCGTCGCCACGCTCATAGTGACGGCACACGCACAGACATACACATGTATATATTATATTATATGTAAAAAATTGGACCGCGTCGATAAGAGGTCACACATTCAGTTATGTTTATAATATTGCTGTGAACGAGCGGACAATGGGTATGTTTTTAATTTTTATTATTTTTTATGGAAACGAGCTGATTTTTATGGAACACCTGATTGTAAGCGATTACTCATACATCCTGGACACCTACAGCATCAGAGCTAACAAGTGCGTTCCTGGTCCCGATTTTTAGGCGGTTTTCTATGAAGCCGTCGTGTTTATCCGGTCGCATCTCCTACTATTTTGATATGTCACCGTAAAATTGTAAAAACCGTTAGATTGTAATAAAACTAGTGAAATTGTTAAATGTTCATAGACATCTGACGCGAATATGCTGCATATAATTTAACTACATTATTTTTCGTTAGATTATAAATATATAGTTTTTAATCTTTCGGCATATTTTTACGATCTCGTAAGTTATTTTACAATCTAACGGTTTTTACAATTTTACGGTGAGATAAATAAAGCTCATAATATCTTTAAGTTTCAATTATTTTTGTTTCTATGGACTCTTCCACACCAATCTAGATTCTGGCCCCGCGCTAAGTTCTCGAAGAACTTAGGGGCAATTCTGCTAAATAAAGCCAGCATTAATACAATTACAATCAAGTCCCGGTACGCTTATACTCCCAATAGGTGTTTTTATGAACGTTAAACCAACGTGAAACGCGCTCTGATTGGTCGAAACGTCATAAAATCCGTTCACGGTAACATGACGCTACACTTTCAATCCAAACAAAGTAAAATTGACTGTTTAAATTGTTACTTTAAATACTATAATTGTGGTTCTGATGTTACGGTTACCAGACAACGGAAATATATTTAATAATTTTATGCTATACACATAATATTTAATATTTTTATTATATCATACACATATTTAATACACATCCATGACCCAGGAACAAAGAAAACATTTTTGTTCCTTTGGCGGGTTTCGAACCAGCAACCACCAGCCAGCCGCTCAGCCACTGACGCGCTCAACCACTGAACCACAGAAGTCGCCATTTTACTACCAAGGCAATCTGAACCTCTATTCGCGTATTTAAAGTAGACTTTCATTTTTCCTTTTTTGTATTATAACTTACTAGAGTGACCGAAATTCGGCCGATAATTTCATGTTCATGTTTTAATATTAAAGTTTCAACTTTTTAAGGTTCCGTAGCCAAATGGCAAAAAACTGTCTGTCCGTCCGTATGTCACAGCCACTTTTTTCCGAAACTATAAGACCGAAATGTTAAAACTTGATAAGTAGATGTATTCTGTGAACCGCATTAAGATTTTCATACAAAAATAGAAAAAAAAAACAATAAATTTTAAAATTTCAAAGCAAGTCTTCAAAAATGAGATTGAGGTTTCTAATATCATTTTTTCTAAATTGAATAGTTTGCGCGAGAGACACTTCCAAGATGGTAAATGTGCCCCCCCCCCAGTAACTTCTAAAATAAGAGAATGATAAAACTAAAAATATATAATGTACATTACCATGCAAACTTCTACCGAAAATTGGTTTAAACGAGATCTAGTAAGTAGTTTTTTTTAATACGTCATAAATCGTAAACTACAATTTACCTTTCATTCAATCAACTCAAATATAAAAATAAAAAATAAACATTTAATTTCAAAAACATAAACACGGATAAACTGTGAACCATTATTTTTTTATTACAAGTTTGTACGGAACCCTCGGTGCGCGAGTCCGACTCGCATTTGGCCGGTTTTTTAGGTTTCTTTCGCCTCTTAAATACGCAATAAAAATATGTTAATTTTGTTTATGGAATGTGAAAGATAAGAACTGACACTCATTGAACATTGTGCAATTTATAAAAAAAATGCTACTATGAGTGAGGTAATATGTGTTGCTGATATTTTCATTAATTTCATGTATTTTTATGCATTATTTAAATAAATTTAAGCTTTTCGCCCGCCTCCTCAGCATAATTGTGTCAAATCTTAAGCCTTTATATATATATATATATATATATATATATATATATATATATATATATATATATATATATATTGGCGCTTCACACCACGTCAATCTAATTCCGTGGTAAGTTCTCGAAGAACTTGTGTTACAGGTACCAGACAACGGAAATATATTTAATACTTTTATACTATATACATATTTAAGATTTTTATTATATTATTATACACATATTTAATACTCATCCATGACCCAGGAACACAGAAAAACTTTTTGTTCCTTCGGCGGGATTTGAACCCGCGACCCCTGGCTTGAGCACCAACACGCTCAACCAACTGAGCCATAGAGGTCATCAAACCATATTTTGCTTTAGAGCGTTTTTAATACCGTTATGCTATCTACAGACACACGAATTTGGTACGGAGCGTACAGCGGACCATATCCGGAGACCAAATTCGGTGTCGCTACACACGCACGGATTTGATACGGTGCATTGGACCGTGAAGCTCGACACTCGTGTGTTTGATTTTATGCTCTATTACATTAGCACAGAGTTCTATTTACAGTGCTGTTTTTAAATGACGACTATGATTCCCGCAATTCATTGATAATGGGCAGTGATACCAACACTTTAAAAAATATTTCTCCCCAAATTTTACCCCTGATTACTTATACCATTGACAGATCTAAGAGATAATAAGCTAGAAAGAAAGGTTATGTATTTAACATAAAGACTTACGCGTGAATAACATAAAACTAACTTGTCTTAATCTGATTTCACTCCCAATACATTTTCATATCCCTGGCTATATACACACATTAAAATATTTTTTATTATTACATACAAATTGATTTATAAGGAGAAAACTCTAAACATCCTGTCCCCTAGTAAACCGCCGTAGATATTTTCCCTAATTTTGGGGGGTACATCCCTAAGTTGGCAACACTGATACCGTTGTACGGCCTAACCACCGGACTGCTCTACACACGCACGAATCTGGTACGGAGCGGACCAGATCCGATGCGGACAACGGCGAACTCCTCGCCTTCTTCTTATGTTCGCCGGACTGCCCTACACACGCTCGGATCTGGTACGGAGCGTACCAGATCCGCTGTACGCTTCGTACCAAATTCGTGTGTCTGTAGTCTGTAGACATCATTACTTCTATTATATCTATTATTATATCTATATACCTTATACCCCCTTACTAATAAACGCTGTATAACGTTTGAATAGTTATACAGTGTTTTGTCTCCTTCTATCGAATTAAACATGTCACTTGTGTGATATGAACAAAACACTGTATAACTATTCAAAGCTTATACAGCGTTTATTAGTAAGGGGGTATATCTATTGCTTCACTTATTAATATAATGATGATAAGTGAAACGACTTGTTTTTAACCCCCGACGCAAAAAGAGGGGTGTTATAAGTTTGACGTGTCTGTCGGTCTGTCTGTCTGTCTGTCTGTGGCACCATAGTTCCCGAACCGATGAAGCGATTTCAATTTAGTTTTTTTTGTATTAAAGGTGACTTACCTGCGAGTGTTCTTAGACATGTTTGATGAAAATCGGTTAAGCCGTTTAAAAGTTGTGGGGGGTGAAAGTGGGGAAGAATAACTGAATGTCTGCAAATATACTCGAGTGGGGTCTCAAATGAAAGCGCACTGTAAGAGAATATTGATGCCTACCCTTACGGGAAAGAGGCGTGATTATAAGTATGTATGTATGTATGATATAATAAAAATCTTAAATATTATGTATCTACTTGTATAGTATAAAATTATTAAATATATTTCCATTGTCTGGTAACCGTAACATAAGTTCTTCGAGAACTTGGCGCTGGGCCAGAATCTAGTCTAGTGTGGAAGAGTCCATAGAAAAAAAAATAGTTGAAACTTAAAGATTTGGAAGAAGACGATTGGAAAATAAAAATATTTCAACTTGCATAATATTATATGTGATGATAATAATTCAATTAGGTTAAAAATATTATTTTCATACCACCTGCTCGACAATGTTCGATTATATATCACGCAATCTCAACGTAAAGCAAGTCATTGACTCCCAAGGGAGATAATGTTGTATGAAACTCCCAAGGGATTAAAGTGATTTGAATTTGGAACGTTAAAATTCGTATGAAAACTCCTAATAGTTACGTATCTATCATAGAGTTTTTCAATAATAATAAGGTATTGCTGAGAGTTTATTCGAAAATCGAACTGGCCACATATAATTTTAACATTCTCACGTGTCAAAATCGTCAGTCACAAGTTCCTGAATCTTTAAGTACTGCTCCACCACAACTTCCATAAATGTTCCTAATAAAAATATTACTCTGTCCCTCCATAACTGGAAAAATGTGTCGAATATCAATATTAATTTTTAACAAAATAAATGTTATATTTTTGTAGCCCTGGGTTTTTATTGCCTCGCAGTAGGTATGAAAAGTAGAGTATGCACCTCTGGGATAAAGCCTGTCTTCGTCTTGGGCAGCTTGAACCCCTCGCTTTACTCAGGACTCTACATAACTCCCTCGTTTCACTCGGGAGTTAAGTTTTAACTCTAGAGTCCCTCGTTACGCTCAGGGTCCAATATGCTACCCGTGACGTAAGACACTGCTTTATCCCCTTGGTGCATAATCTACTATTATTAGTTTTTAAAGTTTATTTTTTGTGTCGGGGGTTTTTAAAATTTTTAATTTTACTTTTCATAAGTTTATTTTGTGAAGTTTGGACCAATCAGGGCGCTTTTTACGTTGCCTTAACGTTTACGAGAATACCGTTTTGACATTTTAGCGTATCGGGACTTGATTGTATTAATGCAGGTTTTATTTAGCAGATTGAGGAACCCTTATAGTTTCGCTCTGTCCGTCCGACTGTCTGTCTGTCTGTCCGCGCTTCTAGCGTCGGTAATAATTATGAATATAAATGGATATATCCGAGATTTATATATAAAAACATATATAGATCTTGGATTTGGCATCATAAAATAAGAATAATTTTATATTCTAGGGGTGGCTCTCCATACATGTGAAGTGGAGATGATTTTTTTTTTCTTTCTACCCCATAGTGTGGGATATCGTTGAATAGGTCTTTTAAAATAAAGGCAAGGTTTAATACATAACTATTATAAAGTCAAACATTTTCGAGTAATCGGCCGCCAAAGTGATTTATAAATTGCCTACGGCATTTCTAAACTATAAGACTTATTAACTTGCAATTTTCTATGCTGATAATGCTAAACACTCTTTAAGAAAATTATTTTGAACCCAATCGAACAGTAAATTTGAAGTAAATTGAAAAAACCATATTACGCTTTTATATACTTACGAAACCCTCCTATTATCCCTGCCAAGTATCATCTTTCTAGCATTATCCGTTTGAACGGTAAGCCAAGGACGTCCGTCGGACTCGGACATGATGAAACCATAAGGGTTCCGAAACGTTAACTAAAAGGGAACCCTAAAAATGTTTGTGTGCGGATGCGAATGTTTATTTATATTTAAGTTATCTATGTCCGTTGGACTGATTAAAAAATAGCACGGAAGAGCCATATTAATTATAAAACATTATATTAATATAGTGTAGTGTATAGTGCGATTCAAATGAGAATAGGATCGAGTCGACGCCATATTGTATCGAATTTAGACTGTTATGATAGTTAAATTTGTGTTTAGATAATTGGTTACTATTAATCTTTGATTAATTATTACATAGATACGTTATATCCTTACAAAACTGACAATATTTCTGTGCCACGACACACATTGACATGGACGCGTGTCAATGTGTCAACGTCGCATAGTAACACAAAACACGCTATTACTCGCGGAGCACACTCACCTAAATTGGCCCGACGTCGGGCCAATTTAGGTCTTTACTTTTTACGCGCAATGCATATTTTTAATATAATACATCTTTGCTATTAATCGTTGTTATTTAAATTCGATGCAAGACTATTAATATTTATATGCAGATAAGTTTTTCTGAAAATCGCACTTTTCATGTGATATTTGACAGAAAAAGGTCATTGACGTTCCTATTCTCATTTGAAACGCGTTATACTAACTTTGTTGCCAGTGACTTCGTGCGTAAAAGATAATCGCACGGGAACCTTACATTTGGCCCACAGAATTACTGAAATTTGGCCGCGATAAAAAGCAATAGCCTTCCCTAAGGTCTCTTGTAATATCTGTATCAAATTTCATCAAAATCGGTCCAGTCGTTTCAGTACCATATTATCAATGCCAAACAAACAAATATGGTATGTTGGACAAAAGTGGTCCCGTATATTGTGTGTCAATAGTTGAGGAACAGAATAAGAATTTCAAGTCAAAGATTTCAAAGCTCAAGATAGACATACAGTTGACATCTTGAATTACAATATTATAGTACGCTATCTTGGTTTTCTTCTTCAAACTTCAAATGACAGCCATCTTGTTTTCACCATAATTCAAATGTCAAAATGGCCCCAAAAATCGCAACAGTGGGGGCATATAACTGGAGACACTATATATACGTATATTATTATTTAAGTTCTAAAATACATATAGGTCACACATATACATATAGTATCAATTTGTCATTTGTCGTCATGACAACCAACAATTACTAGTAGATACCTAGGTTAGCACAAATCACAATCTAACACAAGCATACATAGATATATAATATTAAAAAGAGGTAGATATGTTATAAACGCGTAAAAATGAAGACTCGAATTGGCCCGACTCGGGCCAATTTTGGTTAGTGTGCTCCGCGAGTAATAGCGTGTTTTGTGTTACTATGCGACGTTGACACATTGACACGCGTCCCATGTCAATGTGTGTCGTGGCACAGAAATATTGTCAGTTTTGTAAGGATATAACGTATCTATGTAATAATTAATCAAAGCAAGCATACAACTCAAATACTAAAATATATGAAAATGTTGACGACGCTTCGATAGTCGTGACTCGTGTCCATGAATTTGCCTGATTTTTAGGGTTCCGTAATACTTAAGGAACCCTTATAGTTTCGCTCTGTCCGTCTGTCTGTCTGACTGTCCGCGCCTCTAGCTCCTGAAATTATGAATATAAATTGATGAAATTTGGTGCAGTTATAGATTGTGATCACGGTTTCGGGATCATAAAAAAATAATAATTTTATATTTTAGGGGTGGCTCTCTATACATGTGAAGTGGGGATAAAAATATTTTTTCACTCTACCCCATCGTGTGGGGTATCGTAGAATAGGTCTTTTAAAATAAAGGCAAGGTTTCATACGTTACTTTTTTATAAAGTTGACCATTTTCGAGTAATCGGCCTCCAAAGTAGTTTGTAACTTGGTCCCCCCCCCCTAGCATTTTTAAACTATAGGAGATAGAAACTTGCAAATTTCCATGCTGATAGATCATGCTAAAAACTCTTTAGGAAAATTATTGTGAACCAAATCGAACAGTAACTTTTGGAGTAATTAAAAAAGAAGCATTTTACGCGTTTATAGTTACGGAACCCTCCTTTGACATGTCCTGACATGCTCTTGGTTAGGTTTTTTTCACTATTACCACAGATTAAAGAGTAACATATAAACAGCTACATAGTTAGCTTTCGATTCGATTGCACTACTACAAGCACAGACTACAAGCATACGGCGTGTCCCACGATTGTTTGGAAAAATTGTAGGCCTATTAAACGGGGATGTAAAAATTGTAGGCCTTAGTGATGTAACGAATATTCGCATTCGCGAATATTCGCACATTTTTGTATATTCGCATTCGCATTCGCATTCGCAAAATTTTTGCGAATGTTTTGCGAATATGAATATCAGAAAACAAAAGCAAATGTGCGAGTTTCTTACGCCTACGGTAGGCATCATTTAGGACAATTCTTTAAGCGTTATATCATAACCTACATGGAAATAAAATTTTTGAGTTTAAGTTTGAGTGAGCGGAGCGGAATGAATGACGCTTTATTTAGATCATAGATGAGTTCGTATGAAC
The DNA here is from genome assembly GCA_905404095.1 of Glaucopsyche alexis. Classification (NCBI taxonomy): domain Eukaryota; kingdom Metazoa; phylum Arthropoda; class Insecta; order Lepidoptera; family Lycaenidae; genus Glaucopsyche; species Glaucopsyche alexis. Next base: position 2,894,965 of record FR990063.1, on the reverse strand, counting down.
TCGGCAATACTCGGAAGATACGAACGTAACGAACCCATAACGAACCTTGGCGCCTAGACAAATTACCTTCGTTAAAATTCGGAAAGATCTGTCGTATCGACTTCTCTTTTGAGATCACGACATTTTGTCCCTAGACAAACGCACACTGTTGTTCGAATCGCAACAACGAATTGCTCAAACGTTAGTTGTTTATGATTTCAAGAATTTAGCCGTCAGTTGTGAAGTTGTCAAATGTCATATATATTTTTTTTAATTATTGATGGCGTTACGGCATAAAACTATTTGTCAGTGTCAAGTTAAAAAGGCAGACAACTAGATTTAATGTAGGTACCTATATGATTTCAACACCGTATTATTTTCAAGTCTAATGTCTAGTCAAAGTTCAAAATACAAATTTTGATACAAATAGTCAGTGCAAGTCAGTCGATTCAGTAAAACGGTACCTAGAAGTTTTATTGAAAGTTCCTAGAGTGTTTTGTATAAAATGGAATCAAATTTCAAGTGTAGATATTTACAATAAGAATAAAGTAGGTACTTATTTAACAAGGCCGATTATTACGGTTGTAAGGCTGGAACATGAAGCATAGATACCAGGAGTCCGAACGGTATAGGCTTTTTAATAATAATTATGTACACAATAATAGGACCAGATCTTAGTTCTCTTTTCTGCCGCTAGGCGTGCGAGACCGACGAGTACCAAGTGTTGCCAATACTATTATACCGAGTGTTGCCAATACTATTATTTATTACAATTATTTTTAAATTACCGTTAGGCAATTACCGTGTTCTACGGTATCTATTTTTCGAGAACAGTTTCTAAGAATTTCCTAAAACTTTTATATAATAAGATTTCAATCTTTCCAGAGCTGTCAATAGCAATTTTAAACTTCCCGCGTAATTTCAAACGAGTGCATGTCGAACCGTCGCGCGCTCTACCGGCAAAAATCTGTCCCAGTTATTGAGACCATTATTTTAACATTACGTTCGGACTCCTTGTTAACTATACTTCGTGGGCTGGAACTTCAATATGCACCGAAATCCGAAACACCGGGAAAAATTCAGAGGATTATAAATTAGACACACAATTGGATAACTGTTTATCTATTGTATGACTCCAGAGTTCTATTTTGAATAATTATATTATATAATACATTATTTAATTAATTATCTTCTAGTTTTCATTGATAATACAGATTTTATACAGATTTCTTGCCAAATGGTCATAGGACACACATTATAAACAGATTTTAAGAGATTACACTAAAGGCCATACTCACGGTGCGTCCAGCAAATCCAGCACTGGTACTATTATGAATTTTAATATTATCCGGTGTTCAGCATAAAATATGTGTACAGTCTGACAAGGATCTTTTGGCACGTGGACAAAATCAGAACTAACATCGCCGTCTTGTAAAATGTCACTTTTAGTATTAAATTGTATTGTTTTGTAGTTGCGACACTTACCTTTTGGCACGTGGATAAAATCAGTAATAACATCGCCGTCTTGTAAAATTTCACTTTTAGTAATAAGTATTGTTCTTATTTGCGACACTCACGCCCCCATCCAAGTGCCAAAAGATCCTTGTCCGACTGTAATGGCGTATCTATTGTCTTGCGAATGATACCATCTAATAAAAAAGAAGGAAAAGGTTTTAATGTAAACTGCATTTTTATTTAGTATTAAATGACTATTTCTAACTTTTTTAATTAGAATATGATATAGTTATAAACATTTGTTAAAATAATAATAAAGTACACTCGTTTTATCTAAGATTTTTCAAGTTACTTTTTAAAAATACCAACATTTTTCTGGTTGGCAACATGCAAGAACGAGACACACGGCCTCCCTTATGGCTATCTCGCTCGGCTCGGATTTGCCTCTATGATACGTGCATTGTGAAATACACTCTATTACCAAGGCAATACAGTTCTTTTTAGCAATTACAAAATACGGAGTCTTCTATCCTTAGGACTATATCCATGTCCTGGTAAAAAAAAAACTGGCCAGAAGAAGAAGAAGATGAAGTACAATTATTTTTGTTTGTTATCAAAATAACAATTTACCTAACTTAGGCCTTTACATCCGATGATGGATGATTTATACAGTATTCTCCGAGCGAAGTAACCACTCTTGAAATACTGTAGTGCCTGGGACAGTTGTTTTTTAAATATCGTATGATTTCCCAAGCGCATACGGCATTCTCACAACATAGCCACCCTAGTCCAGAGGAATGACTAGTCAATACGTCTGGGGCCAACTATGTGCGGGTTTCCTCACGATGTTTTCCTTCACCGGTAGAGTTGTCACATACCTTTTGCAAACCTTCATAGAAATCCCTACCTATGATACAGGTTCCGGCTTCCCTTTGAAGAAGCAGCCTTCGCCACTGATAGTGAGAAGTGATATAAATCATAATGTAATTATTAATGTATCAAAACCGCTTCCAACCTAAGTTAATTTGTATTCATTCTGTGACAGGCTCTAACTAGTGCGTGTAAATAATAATAATTATTAGCTGTGTTGATTTTTAAATTGTATAATGTTATTATTGGTTATGTGACTTGAGATAAAACTAATTATTTAAAGAAATATCTGCATTATGTAATTCCTTTGCAAGAAATAAAAGTATTTTTACATTTTAAGTTTATTTTCTTACTAAAACCATGTAAAACTTACTTTAAAAAGTAAAATAAAATGTAGATACTCTTGTATTGTTATTATTTAATCAATCCTAATACGGACACTTGATACGGCACGAATTATTTAGTCACAAATATACTATAGAGATTAAATATTAAGTATTTAATTGGTTAACACTACTTGACTGTTTATAATAGGTGTATAATAGCATAGATATATAATATTAAATTTGTAATAATTAATCAAAGTATAATAGCAAATATTTCAAAACTTTTATGAGGTGTTTGTGTCCTTCTAACCCATTTATAAGGCGAAGGTGTTGAGCATCGATGACAATAAAATATCATTACATTGAAAAACTTATAAATTTTAATTACTAAATACAAATCTTTATTTCTAAGGAAGTTTCAGAGAAACTTGCTTAATTATGAACTCCATTTGGTACCTAAATTATAGTAGTAATTTAGGTACCTACTATACACCTAAAGATTGCTTTCAGCTGATATAGTAGCGTGTAAAGATTACAAACTGCAAGTAAGCTACAAATTAAGAAATTTATATTTTAACAAAGTGTTGAATTATACTTGAATACAATGAATTACATATTAGGTATTGACAATAATTGTGATTTATTGAATACTTTAGATTGAATTCTTTTGACTTTTTGCAATATAGACTACTAGCAGAAGGTGTTTTATAGACCGTTTAGGCAACTTTAGGCAAATCATTATTATTTACAAATAACAGCTGATCAATAAAAATCCGCCATATTGTTCGTTGAGGCGATAAAGGTAGCTATCTGGGTATCTTTATCGTTAGGTCGATAAAGATAAAGATCACGATCTGCTAAATGTCACTTACGGCCGCTTGTCTAGGCATTGTATGGAGAAACGCGTTAGAGCAATTCGTTATATGGGTGCATCGTTAGCGTATTCGTTCAAAGTGGCTGTTTGGCTACCAATTTTTTTAACGATACGACTGAATATGTCATTTAACGCACGCTTATGTCAATCCCATACATTTTTTATTCACGAAGTTCGCCGTCGATATTATTTAATGCATCTTGTCTAGCCCTCCTTGTCCGAACGCGACTGCGCGACAAATTGGCGCCAAATATGAACAAAAACTGAATATTCGCATTCGCATTCGCATTCGCGAATGTCGGTAGCAGATATTTGCATTCGCATTCGCGAATGTCGGTAGCAGATATTCGCATTCGCATTCGCGAATGCTAAAAAAGAGACATTCGTTACATCACTTCTACTAGGCCTATTAAACGGGGATGTAAAAATTGTAGGCCTATTAAACGGGGATGTAAAAATTGTAGGCCTATTAAACGGGGATGTAAAAATTGTAGGCCTATTAAACGGGGATGTAAAAATTGTAGGCCTATTAAACGAGGTTGTAAAAATTGTAGGCCTATTAAACGGGGATGTAAAAATTGTAGGCCTATTAAACGGGGATGTAAAAATTGTAGGCCTATTAAACGGGGATGTAAAAATTGTAGGCCTATTAAACGGGGATGTAAAAATTTTCAAATTTGATCCTTCTATGAAAGCTGTTTCCTGTTCGTAAGTTTATATGTAAATTTTCTACTCTGTACGCGATACGTAAATATTACAATATAACGGAAAATAATGCGTACAATTGTAAGGAGAAATTCTTATTTGACAATCTGTCGACATATTATAATATCTCTAATTCTCTAGTAATACAATCTAACAGTTTTTACAATTTTACGGTAACATACCTATACACCGTATACTTAGTAATTCAATCAAATCGAGAGCTAACTATGTAGCTGCTTATCTGTTTATCTTTAATCTGCGCTAGAGGTTATCTTAGCTTTGACTTTATGTGCAACAATTATCTTATCTATTTACTCTAGTGAATAACTAGCTTATTTACTGCGACAGTACGCTTTCTTCAGTTTCTTCTGTACTAGAGTTGCCAGAATACAAAAACAGTGGCTCTCCGGGAATGCCAATAGTAATAAAACTATTTTACTGTTGGGTTTCCCCAATAAAGCAAAATTTAAAAATAAAATGTCTATAGCGTATAGGCGGACCGGTACCAGGGTACCGTAGCGGACCCTACCTGATACCGCACCAGTCAGTGTCGCTAACAGTGTAGCGACTCGCGAGTTCAATGATTTTTCCCATCTCAAAAAATGTCCTATGCGCCTAAAGAGGTATTTCCTTTAAACACTTTTATCGGATAAAAGATACCCGATTCTCAAAGTCCAAGAAGTACTTTTTATAAGTACTTCTACTTACATTAAAAAAATGTGTATATGAAATTTCATTAAAATAGAATTTAAATTCATAATGTTAAGAAAATAGGAACTAACATGCATTCGAAACAAAACTATTTACAAGTTACGATTTCACGTTACTCCTTCCTTTGTTTTATTTATTTAAATTCTATTTTTCTCCTTTTCAGATGTTACGATGTTGCCATTACTATTCGTCATCATTATCAGCGCCGTCCACGCGGAAAACTGTTCCCACGTCTACGACAATGTCAAGTATCACAAACATGAGATACTCAAAGTGGACGGACTACCCACAAATTTGGTCTACAATCCTAACACAAAAGATCTACATTTCACATTAATAGATATAGATACACTACAGAATGATAATGTGCAGACTAAAATGGACCAGTATGTGTTAAGTGAAGGTGTTTCAATCAAAATTGATGATATAAATGGACAAGCTGCGGCGGTTGATGTGAAAAATGATAAAGTGTATTTAGCTAGTGACAAGGGACTTTATACGTTAGAAGGAAACGAAACAAAACTGATAGGTTTGAAAGACGAAGATATTGTACAGGTGAATATAATTTTTAATTCGAATAAGAATATAGAAATACCAGCTTTTGATCCACTCGAGTTAGTAAAATATGCCGTGGGAAAACTACTTTTCGAGATGAAAGTAGCATATGTGTTAATCCAGAAACTAAACTACTAACACACCAATTTTTTTTTTCATAATCCGTTTAGTAGTTTTGCGTGTAAAAGTAACAAAAATCCAGTATTCCATTAATCCTCACAAACTTTTAAATTTGAAATTTATAATAGTAATAGGGTTAAAATATAGGTAAAATAATGTGGATGATAATTATGTTGTATGTAGTATACAGTGCAAGATTTCTATATTATTAATTAATAAACAAGTGGTAAATGGATATTAAATGGTAAATGATCAAATAACTAGTCAATAAAAGGTTTGACAAATAAATCGATCATTAAAGAGAATTTATATTATATTACCTACGCTTCTGATAGCAGTATCGTATATAAGGTTCGGTAAAATCAATTACGGATATTTTGGGCTATGATCTATTGCAGAAAAATAATTGTCATACCTACTAGAAAAAAAAAAACTTTATATGGGTGAGTTTGCGTTTTGCGGAACGGCACCCATACATGAAATTATTTTTTACTTTGAGTATGACAATTATTTTTTTGCCTAAACGTCTTTACAAATAAGCAGTGGATCATGTGCCCGTAGTATTCGTAATTGATTTTCGGATACATTACTTATATAATATGCATAAGAAACTTACATAAAAATTGTACATTAGCTTAAACTGAAGAAGGATTAATTCATACTATATTTTTACAGGTATTCAAGCCAGTGAACGGTGACGAAATATACACGGTCCTATTTCCCGACAGTGAAGTATATGCTGTAGATTTGAACACGTTCGAAAGGAGACGAATTGAAAACATACCTTGTGCATTCATATTAATAGTAGATGAAGGCGGTAACATATTCTATGAGTGCGACTCCAAATATGTTAAAATGCTACTCAAAGGTTTTCAAGAGCCTATAGAATTTGTGGGCATACCCAAGAATTCCGCTAGAGCATTAGCCGTTGATGAGAAGAACAGAGTGATTTTGGCCGCCAACGATGGAGTGTATTTGCTGAAATCAGACTCTATTATACCTAAGAAGTTAATGGACCTAGAATTCGTACCATCTGGCATTGCAATGGGGGATAATAAGATATATTTGTCGACAAGTGGGCACATTTATGAGTTTAGCAGTGATGATTGTTAGATTAAAATCGTATAACATTTATGTAATTTTTTTTTTCTTCTAAATGCTTATGGAGTATCCAATCCGATTTCATCTAAGTTTAGAATAAATTGGATCTAAATATAGTATTGTAGTAATATTACCTGGCCTATTATGTATATGATTTTGTTTGATTCACTTGCTTTAAGTTTCACAAACTACACGACCACAATCTCAATGTCTTTCGGCAATCGTCGTTTTTCGCACATCGTCTGTCGTTTCCATAGAATATTGGCAATTACAGGAACTGCCGATGGAAGTGAAAAATTTATAATTATAAAATAATGTTTCGTCAGACCGAGATTCGAACCCGAGACCAATTGGTCAAAAGTCCAAAACCCAAGTACATACTTAACTGCGTTACGCGTATCTGACGTAAGTATTCGAAATTATACACTAACCCCCTTACTAATATACGCTGTATAAGCTTTGAATAGTTATACAGTGTTTTGTCTCCTTCTATCGAATTAAACATTTCACTTGTGTGACGTGAACACTGTATAACTATTCAAAGCTTATACAGCGTTTATTAGTAAGGGGGATAATATCTTATGAATCGTATTACACGACAAAGGAAAAGCCAATTTTAGGCTCTACATTATCCGTAACGCTTTTATGTGACAGTAAATATCGTAATAAGTAATAACGCTATAATATAGAAGTTCCATTTCAAAAACGATGATTGCCGAGGGATATGACCAAAACAAACTGTACAAAGAGTTGATTCATCTGAAGACTGAAAAGTAAACAACCTTCTTTGTATTGTTGTACAGGGTGTACTAGTAAAATTGAATACTTACAAATATTTTTGTCGCTATGCATACTACTAAAAAAACTTACTTTACTCACGAGCATTAGGACGACGAGAGTAGTACTGTCCAGCCGAGTGTCTGTCCTTACATATATAAATACATATAATCACGCCTCTTTCCCACAGGGGTAGGCAGAGACCGCCTCTTTCCCTAGGGGTAGGCAGAGACCACTTCATTCCACTTGCTACGATCCTTATATACTTGTTTCGCTTCGTCCACTTTCATTCTTACCATCCATTCCTCCTCTTACATTCAACGTAGCGAAGCGGCTCTCCATGGGCCACTTTTCGCCTCCGCGAGAACGAGACGTGATGGGTGGCGAACCGCATCGCCGCCATTTTGGATAATTAAATTATTTTTATGTTTATCCATTGCATTCCCACGGATTGACGGAGAGGGTAGGAATAGGGAAAGGGAAGGATAATAATAATAATAATATAGTGTCTGTCTTTACCTATTAGTAAATAATAGCTCCCCACACCGATCTCGGTGACGGTGGCCGGTTTCATTGAAACCAGGCCAGTTACGCAGGAGTAATTTTATAGTGCCCAAGTGTGTGCGCAGTACACAAGAACACTCCTCTCTTCCTTGACTCTAATAATCCAGTGGGACGGATAACCGACACGACCGACGAGAGATCACGCGCAGGTCCGACTTTTACATGCCCATCCGACGCATGGATCATCTCTCTTGTCAGACAATCAGGTGATCAGCCTGCATTGTCCTAAACAAACTTGGAAACAACATTTTTTGTTGTTCCCATGCGGGAATCCAACCCAGGACCGAGTTAGGGCGTCGAGTCGCCAATGCCCTAACCACTAGACCACGAAGGCTGTTATGTTATTGTCTACCTATAACAAATAAATAAGTACATTGAATTTCAATTTCAACAAGATAACAAGAATAAAAATAAAAGTTTTTAAAGCTTACTTATATAAGTCAGAAATTTATTATTCTTTCCATTTTTAACCCCATATTATGTTATAAGCATGATGTGTATGTCCTTACTTCCTTATGCCTAATTTTTTGTTTGAAATCTGCCGTGTTTCTAACCATAATTCATCATCATCAGCGCAGCATCAGCATCAGCGTTTACTGCTTCACAATATTTTTAATTATGTTTATTATTATGCTAATAGGAATACAATTCCTCTGATATCTATACTTCTATACTTAATATTATAAATGTGAAAGTGTGTCAGTCTGTCTATCTGTTACCTCTTCACGCTGAACCGATTTTTATGATATTTGGTAGATACCAGTCTAGATAGACATACTTTGAGTCCCGGGAAAGGACATAAGATATTTTTATACTAAAGTGTTCCCGTGGGATCATTATTATTTAGGTGGTCGGAACCGCGCGCAAATGCTACTCTTATATATATCTTGCAAACCGCAGTCTTGAAATTATAATTGTAATTAATTACAGCATCCTGTATTTCTTGTATTTATAAATTGTCAGTTATTTAAAAATTGAACAATAGTAAGCGTTATTTTATAAGGCGATGTTTTGTATCAGAAAATACAGTATGTGATATTAAACATTCATTGAAGGTGAGAACTATTTTAAATTTATTTGTAGAGGCTATTAAAATGTAAAACTTGGGCAACCTTTTCTGACTTGACACACAATGCAAGCGTTATATCACTCCGGATATCGATGAGACGTTGGTATTTACTCAGCCAGACCCAACCGCGCCAAAGCGTGGCTCTCCCTATAATGTAACAACAAACTTACTTCTAATATGTTTTTTCTTTTAAATTTATATATAGAGGCTATTAAAATGTAAAACTTGGGCAACCTTTTCTGACTTGACACACAATGCAAGCGTTATATCACGCCGGATATCGATGAGACCTTGGTATTTACTCAGCCAGACCCAACCGCGCCAAAGCGTGGCTCTCCCTATAATGTAACAACAAAGTTACTTCTAATATGTTTTTTCTTTTAAATTTATATATAGAGGCTATTAAAATGTAACACTTGGGCAAACTTTTCTGGCTTGACACACAATGCAAGCGTTATATCACGCCAGATTTCGATGAGACCTTGGTATTTACTCAGCCAGACCCAACCGCACCAAGGCGTGGTTCTCCCTATAATGTTTAACTACAAGTTATTTCTAATATGTTTTTTCTTTCAGAAAGTAACAAGCAAACGACATGCTGATTATTGCTATGATATTTCTCGCAGTGAACGCTGCTGCAGTAGACAAATGCGACAGAGTTCTAATAGACAAGACATACTATAAAAGACAACTTATATCCATAGTGGATGGAACTCCTACCAACATAGCTGTTGATTCGACAACAGAAAACATATATTTCATCCTACATAAACGCAACTATACAAAAGGGGCGTTTCTTATACGTCACGGTTCTTTAGGAGCTAAAAAACTACATGTTTATGAAGATCACACTCCCCAATGTATAGTTGTCGATGATAAAAATGATAAGGCGTATATAGGAACGAATTCTGGAATTCTCACTTATGATTTTGCATCAGAAATGATGTCACAGAGACCTGTAGGTGATGATGATATACGAAATATATTTATTGATAAGCATACTAATCAAATGTATATTACTATTGGTTCCAATCATGAGGTATATCAGTTTTTGAACGAAAGTGCGACGGTAAAGCTATTTGAAAAGGTACCTAAGGCTTATAACTTTGTTTTAGATGGCAAAGGTAATATTTTTTACGAATACATAGATGGAAGACTTTATTTCTATAATAGTGATTATTTTGAACCAATACAATACAAAGGATTCAATAGGGAACTGAAATATATCATGAAAATAGATAACAATGATAAAATTATAGTTGCAGTTAAAGAATTTCTCTTTAAACTACCAAGTAAATGTATATTGCCATTGAAAGTAGCAGATTTAGGTTTTAAAATCACAGGTCTTGCGTTCGACTCCAAAAATAATATACTAGTGGGCACCAAAGGAAAGATATATAGGTTCAAACTCGTAGATCCTAACGAACCTTGTCATGCGGAAGATTTCTTCATGGCTACTTAATAATAAGGATACTAACATAGTTTTAAGTATTTTACTAACAAATAATATGGATTTTTTGTCCGAAATAAAGATTTATTTATTTATTTAATACAATGTTGGTTATAATAATTACCGAATTACCAAATAGTGTCATTTCTTAAGTCATAAGCTTATTTTTGTTTTGTTATGTTAATTATTAAGGCTTCTCTAGTCTGCTTTTTCTCAACACAAACGCTGTTGATGATTTACTTTAAAGTCAAATTTGAAGTCGGTTTAATTTTTTGTTTAAAAATAATTGGGTAAATAAATGATTATTAATATTTTTTAATTACGGATATTTTGGGCATATATAATCTAATGCTTATGTAAAAACGTTTAGGGACAAAAAATAATTTAAATAAAAAAAAAGTAATATGATAACAACCCTCTAACGCGACGGCCCGTTGTAATCTACCATTACCTAACTAATGGTTGGAAACGTTAAAGTATCGAAAAAAAAACCGGCAAATTATTGAATGACGATGTTTTTAACAAATAGTTATTGGTAAATAGGATAATAAAACGGGCCGTTAGTCGTTGAGGTCATTAACTTTACAGAAACAGCTGATTTTAAGGAGAATCAAGTAGTTATCCAAAATAAAATCAATACAATCAAATGTGTGAGGTTAATCGCCTTAACAACGCCGTAAAGAGCGTACGCGTTATTTTATTTAGTATATTTCTTTCGATTTCTTAATTATTTTTCAACCTAAACGTATGTAGGTATACAAACAGTAGATCATTATTATGCATTTATGCCCAAATATCCGTTAATGATTTTAAACAGTTTTAGAAGAGACAAGATGGCGTTTTCACAAAATATAATATCTCAAATATTGCACAATATTTATGTTGATTGTTATTTAAAATGAGAAGAATAAAATAATAATAGATAAATTCCTTCCCATTGTAAGCGAATAAACATTTTTGCGATAGAAAATTAATTTTATTAAACATTTATAAAAGCGACATCTGGTGAGTGACATGTCGTGTTCCCTATAAAATATAGATGGCGCTTGGTAATGTAGTTCAATGTTCAAAGTTGTAAACTTGTTATTATTGTAATTAATTAACAACTTGTGACATTTATATCTTATCAGATAACACACACGACAATTATGTTATAATAATATTTGAATAAATAAATAAGACACAGTTTATTTTATTATTTCCCAAAATTTTGGTTACCTATCAATTCTTCTCGTCACTTTGACAGTTTCGAAAATGTTAAATGATTAGGAATGTTAAAATACATAGGTACTGATTATTATTTATACTGTTTAGTCAGTATGTATGAACATAATAATATTATTACGATGAAGTATGTATGATTCTAAGATTAGATAACATTTCTTATAAGTATTATAATTATATTTACATTAATCCCACCAAGGTTAGGCATTTTTGTTGTATCGTATTTCAAAAACATAAGGCGTGTTATAAAAAGCCGGCCAAGTGCGAGTCGTAGTCGCTCAAAAAAGACGTTTCTGTATGGAAGCCCCACTTAAATATTTACTTTGTAATGTAGGTATTTATCCGACTGTCAAGAAGTGTTATTTTTTTCGCGCGTAACTTGTATGTATGTATGTACGTACAAGACATATAACCAAGAAACGCACTAAAAATACCGAAACCAGATTGAGAAAAAGAAAAAGAATAAAATAGGTATCTCACTTTTTTTGCAGTCGGGTTTTTATTCTTTCAATAATTTATTTTATTAGTATTTGTTGTCATAGCGGCAATACAATTATGTACACCAGTGAACATTTCAACTGTCTATCAAGGTTAAGAAGTTACAGCCTGGTGACAGACAGACAGACAGCGAAATTTTAGTATAAGGGCCCCGTTATAACCCTAAAAAGGGTTAAAAATGCAAAAACACATTGGGCTCGTCCGGGATTTGAACCCGGGACCTCTCGCACCCTAAGCGAAAATCATACCCCTAGACCAACGAGCCGATGATCATTTGTTTGAAATTATTAATGTTTATCTACAATGGAGATTAAATACACATTTTTTAAATAACTAGTATTTTGCGTGCGACTCCACCTGTGTTTGATACAATGAAGTCTAAAAACAATCAGTATTACCCCACTTATTTGGTAATTTTATCTGGATAAAGAGCTCCGTGGCCTAGTGTGTAGACCGTTTAGTTAGCACTCGAGAGAGTGCAGGTTCAAATCCCAGGTTGTGGCGTGTACCAATGAGACTTTTTCAGATCTGAGTACATTATACGGACGCTCTAACGGTGAAGGAAAACATCGTGAGGAAACCCGCACATAGTTGGCCCCAGACCGCAGACGTATTGGCCAGTTCATTCCTCTGGACTAGGCTGACTATGTTGTTAGAATGCCGTAGGTATGTGCTTGGGCAACCATACGACATTTAAAAACCAACTGTCCCAGGCACTACAGTATTTCAAGAGTGGTTACTTCGCTCGGACTTCCTGTATAAATCATCCATTAACGGATGTAAAGGCCTAAGTTTATCTGGATAGTGGTGGTATTTTTTCCAGGAGTTTTGAAAGTAGACTTAATATGTCTCAAATCCGTTCTAATAAACACACTGTTAACTGTTATCACAGATTTAAGAAAGACAGATAAACAGCGACATAGTTAGCTTTCGATTTGATTGTACTACTACAAGCGTACGGTGTGTCCACGGTTGTGTGGACAAATTGGGGGCCGTTGAAGAGGACGTCAGTGTTTTCAAATTTGGATTGATTTGTATCCAGTATCGTTCTTTATATTTATAGATAAGTATAATTTTACGTACCTAAGTAGTCTGTGATGCAAGAATTAGTTACCATTATTTGCCACTAGGGGCGTTAATTCAATGTAACTATATAGTAACTAGTTAACTTCTTCAGGGCGTAAAATTAATTAATATTATGTTTATAGCAGTTTTTCCGCTAAATAATACCCACAACCTGCAAGCAAATGTGTGAGTGCACGCATAAGCATGCGTAACGCACCTCCCTCCTCCCACACTGCTTATGCGTGCACTCAGATGCAAGATCGTGCAAACACCACCACCACACAAGCAACAATGTCGGCAAGATCGTGCAAAGCCCCACACCACCATGCAGGTTGCAAAACTCGACGCGCGTTTCGCCCCGAACCCGGAGCATCCTCAGGAAGTGGACCTGCGAACAAAGTTCGTTAGTGTGCGTACACTCACACATTTGCTTGCAGGTTGTGGATATTATTTAGCGGAAAAACTGCTATAAACATAATATTAATTAATTTTATGCTATGGATTTCCGCAAAGTAACGCCTGATTCTATTAACTATTCTTCAGGGCGATACTTGTACTCACGAGGTATGGAATTATAGATACCAGGAGTCCGAACGGTATAGGCTTTTCCATAGTATTTACACTGCGTTATAAAGAGAGTAAGTTCCATAGGCTGTGGTATTTATGTACAACACAACAATAGATCCAGACCTTAGTTCTGCCAATGGCACAGAATAGATATTAGTTACCACCAATGGCTGCGCTAGGTTCAAACGAGTGCTTCTTTTGATGTGGCGCGCTCTACCTGCAAAAATATTTTTAAATTACCGTTAGGCACTTACCGTGTTTAAGGTATCTATACTTCGTGAACAGTTTCTAAGAATTTGCCTAAAATTAGATTTAAATCCACGTTTCTCTATTTTTTCCAGAGCTGTCAATAGCAACATAACTTCCCGCGTAATTTCAAACGAGTGTTTCTCTTACTGTGACGCGCTCTACCGGCAAAAAAATCTGTCCCCTAAATTGAGACCATTATTTTAACAATTACGTTCGGACTTCTGGTATCTATACTTCGTGATTGTACCTACTGCTTGTACTAATATTTATTCTGTGACGGCGAGTAGCGAGTTAGCGACACACGCTCCTTCTTTATACTGTGGTAGCGACAAAAACTCACTCTCAACACATAGGCCTCTCCATAATTCGATGGCAATAAAAACCAATATGTAACACACCAAAGAGTAGTAACTTTCTACCATGACAGTTTACACTTTACACGATTTAATGGAGTTAACTTGTTCGATGACACGTAATCATTTGGGTCAGTTGACTCTCAGTTAACTAGTTCCGTTAAATTATCATAATTAGGCCCACTTGCGCCAATCCGGGTTAAAGTTAACCTGGGTTAAAAATCATGTTATCTCTCTCGTTCTTCGTATTTGTGAAAGAGAAAGCAAGATATTTAATTCCTAGTGTTAACTTTAACCCGGATTGGCGCAAGTGGGCCTTAGGAAGTAAGAAAATGTAAGTCAAGAAGCTTAAAAGATTTCTTGAAAATGGTACAAAAGATGGGTAAGGTCCATACTAATATTATAAATGGGAAAGTGTGTCTGTCTGTTTGTCCGTCTTTCACGCCAAAACTACTGAGCCGATTGAAGTGGAATTTGGTACATAGATAGTCTAGAGCCTGAGGAAGGACATAGGCTACTTTTTATCGCAAGGAAATGTGCGGTTCCCGTGGGATACTTTATTTACACTTTCACGTAAAAACTACTAAACCGATTATCATGAAAGACACAGATATAAAGCTATAGCGGACCATGGGGAAGGACGTGGGCTACTTTTTATCGCGGGACATATAAGGTTCCCGTGGGCTACTGTACTTACGCGGGCGGAGTCGCGGGCATCAGCTAGTAGAAAATATAGGGCGAAGATATTATCTATACTAATATTATCTATACTAATATTATAAAGCTAAAGAGTTTGTTTGTTTGTTTGTTTGTTTGTTTGAACGCGCTAATCTCAGGAACTACTGGTACGAATTGAAAAAATCTTTTTGTGTTGGATAGTCCACTTATCGAGGAAGGCTTTAGTCTATATAGCATCATGCTAAACTCAATACGAGCGGAGCACCAATCAATAATGTTACAAAATCGGGGGTCTTTTTTCCTTTTGAGAGCTTTCGCTACGTACGCTGCGGAAACGGTTAAAGTTTCGCTAAAATGATGTATGACAGAATTGTTCCCCTTTAAAAGTTGTAAAAAAAAGTCCGCGACAGTATATGTCTATCTTTTAAGGTTGGCTCACTATAACCTTTTTATACTAACCAAATTTGTTCTAAAAGTAAGCATTATTTGTGAAGGTGTTTTCATAAAGATTATATTAATCCTTATCCAAGTAAATACGTTATTCATTACAAGCATTTAATTTAGAAGAAATTTGCCGTTAACATCATTTGATTTCAATGAGTATTTTAGAAGATATCGCAGTAATAAAATAATCATGCGCGCTATAGTACGGCGCGCGGCGCGGGCGGGCAGTCGTGAGGTGGAAGCGCTTCTCCTACGTAAATGAAGTCGCGGGTAAATTTTTGCGATATCCAAAAGTAACTTTTCCACGCGGACGAAGTCGCGGGGAAAAGCTAGTAATATTATATTCTATGTCCTTTCCCGGAACCCAAAGTATGCCAATACCAAATTTCATAAAAATCGGTTCAGCGGTTAAAGCGTGAAGAGGTAACAGACAGACAGACACACTTTTGCATTTATAATATTAGTATAGATATAGATTCCGGTGCTAGAACTAGTTACTACCAATTACCAAGTTTTATCAAAATCCGTTCAGTAGTTTATGGCCGTGCTAATCTGAATTTTAAGTGTGTGACGTGGTGTCTGAATGTCTATGGATTAAAGGAATTCAGCACGTCTGTGGCCACTGGCCAGGCTAAAGCGGAACATATTATAATATTATACCTAGTATCTTCGCAGTCTATAAGTGCGTTATTTTTGGAGCTTTTACGTAGCGATAAGAATTAATAATTTATGAGAATATGCATATTCGTGTAAAACGTAAACTTACATTACGTTTTGTAATAGATAGGTAAAAAGAAGTGATAGCATTTCAAATGTATATTTTTGATACTGCATTTTTGCTATTCCAAATTAGATAATTAGCGCCATGGAACAGAAAACAACAGTTCACATGAAAACAAAACGCTAATTTCAAAAACAAAGAACGATAAAAAAATAATAGGTAGGCGTTTTAGATATTCGACGATAATATTGTTTAAAAACTCAATTACATTGCCTATATTGTATGATATAAAACTTAGACACATAAAACTAAACGCGCAGTGTACACAAACAAATTCGTACCCACTCCACGCACAAAACATAAAAACTATTCTGCCATGTTGAAAGCAACAGTGTCGATCTTGTGTTTGGCGCGTAAGCTCATTCTATTTTCAAATTTGACAGGATAACTTTTTATGTGCTAGGGATTGTTGCAAATGATTGATGATTGTGCGAATATTGGATTTATAAAAACTGTGAGTTTATTTTACTTATGTTAATTTATAATTTTTTGTAGGAAATTTAATTAAAGATGCAAATATTGGAAATTGGAAATATCTTTTGTGTGATTAAATTTTTTTTATAAACGAATACAGAGAAAAAGTCCAAGACGCAACTCAAAAGCACTTTTTCTCTAAGTCCTAATAAATTGTTAAAACAATAGGTAAATTATAGAATTTTATATTATTTTAATTACTTAATTTAATGAAATTAGGTATAATGTTTAATATAATATTATTAATTAGAGGAAAGATTTGATTGTTTGTATGTTTGTTTGTTTGCATCGATTAAGCTCTGAAACTATGTTGCTAGCGACTTATGAAATATCGCGGGAACAGTGCATTTTGCCGCGATAAAAAGTAGGGTATGTTCTATCCTCGTGGTCTACTCCACATATGTGCCAAACATCAAAATCGACCCAGTAGTTTCGGAGCCTATTCAATTCAAACAAACAAACAAACTTTTACGAAGTATAGATGTCATTATTATGTTACTTATTTACACTTTTGCATCATTAAAGATAAGCTTTAAGTAATGCCAGCTTACAAACAAAAAACCAGCGAGCCTTACAGTAGTCACATATTAATTATGATGTGTTGCATTTTATAAAAATATTTCAAAATAACCTAACCTAACCAAGAGCATATCAGGACATGTCTAAGGAGGGTTCCGTAACTATAAACGTGTAATATGTGTTTTTTTTCCAATAACTTCAAAAATTACTATCCGATTTCGCTTAAAATAATTTTCCTAAAGAGTTTCTAGCATGATCTATCAGCGTAGAAAATTGCAAGCTTCTAAGTCTTATAGTTAAGAAATTCCAGGGGGTACTAACTAATAAATCATTTTAGACAAACTAATAAATAATTTTTTCACCTTTATTTTAAAAGCCCTATTCAACGATACTCCACACAATGGCGTAGAAAGAAAAAAAATTCATCAGCCAACTCTACCACCGCGCGCTCATTCGTTACATAGCGCGCGCTTCCGCGACTTCCTGTTACACACTTCCATCCAACACGAAATCACTCCCACAAATTGCAAGAAAGCGAGATAAAAGATGTTACACATCAAAAAGAACTTTTAAATTATTTCATAACAAAATGATAACAAAAAATGTAACTTAATAGGGGATCATACTTTTTTTTAAATTGCATAAATATATAATAGTACTCTTAAATATGAGTAACTTCTCAGAAGAAACCGTATATCAAAAGTCAATATTTTCAAAGGTACAGCGTTTTGTATACAAAATTTCGCAAGTCTCGTAAAAACGCTCCATACTAAAGTCGGGCTACAAGTGACGTCACTCTTGGGTTAAAGTGTATGACTATGAAGTATATGGCCGCAGGAATATATTTGTAAATATCTCCGATATTTGTGCGTTTAAGTTCATACTTACCATAGTGAATGTTTTTGTATATGATGTAAGTAAACTAATGATGTAGGTTTTGTTTACTAATTTCGCTAAAAGAAATTAGATTGTATTTTTTAGATGTAAACTACACATAAAGTAATATATTTTTTTACATTTACCAAGTAGTAAGGCCTCAATATTTCTGAATATATTAATGAAACTAAATATTTTAGATGTAGTCCGATCCTCAAAATTAAATTGTACTTTTTACATGTATTTAATTAGTAAACTACACATAAAGTAATATATTTTTTTACATTTACCAAGTAGTAATGCCTCAATATTTCTGAGTATATTAATGAAACTAAATATTTTAGATGTAGTCCGATCCCCTATTGTGCAAAACTTTTGCAAACTTTTTAATAATATGCGTAAGTTGCTTAATATAATCCACGTTGGAAATAGACCTTGTTATTAATGGCTTCCTAATAACTTTGCGTAAGTACAGACATGTGATTGATTAAGTATTATAAACATTCTAATTTTCTTATGAGTAGCTTTAAAATGCGACTTTATATAAAACTAGCTGTTGCCCGCGGCTCCGCCCGCGTAAATACAGTATTCCACAGGAACCCCGTACTTTTTCCGGATAAAAAGTAGCCTATGTTTTAATCCAGAGCTCAAGCTACTACATACTAAATTTCATCAAAATCCGTTCAGTAGTTTTTCCGTGAGAGAGTAACAAATGTCCATCCATACATCTTACTAATATTATAACTGTAAAAGTTTGTGAGGATGGATAGATGGATGTATGGTTGTAGAACATATTTTATTCTATCATCAGTTTCCGCAGCGCATGCGACGCTAAAGATGTTTTATGGCATTTTTTTACACCTTGGGTTACGTTACTAAAGTTTTAGTAAGGATCCCTAATCTTTTCTATCAATAAATATAGCCTATGTTACTCAGGGTAAATGTAGCTTTCTTATGGTGAAATAATTTTTGAACTCGGCACAGTCGTTTTTGAGTTTATTCATTACAAACATACACACAAAAATACAAATATTTATAATGTTAGTGTAGACAATTTACAACATAGGGTGTAACTTAGGCCTTTAGGCCTTTTCGTCCGTTAATGGATAATTTATACAGTATTGAAATACTGTAGTGCCTGGGACAGTCGGTTTTTAAATGTCGTATGGTTGCCCAAGCACATACGGCATCACAACATAGTCAGCCTAGTCCAGAGGAATGAACTGGTCAATACGTCTGGGGCCAACTATGTGCGGGTTTCCTCACGATATTTTCCTTCGCCGTTAGAGCGTCCGTATAATGTACTTGTGATCAGAAAGGATTCGAACCTGCACTCTATCGAGTGCTAACCAAACGGTCTACCCACTAGGCCATGGAGCTCACTCCAATCACTAGTGTTTAATAATAATAAAAATATGTAAAATATATGTATAGGCTACAGTATAAAGGTATTAAATATATTTCCGTTGTCTGGGTATCTGTGATACAAGTTCTTCGGATACTTAGTACAGGACCAGATTGACGTGGTGTGGAAGCGTCCATAGATATATTAATTACTAGCTGATGCCAGCAATTTCGTTTGCCGAACACAAGGCAAGGCAAACACTTTTTTTAAACAGAATCCTAAAATAAAAGTAGTCTATGTTAGACCTCATAACATCAAATATCTGTCAGTGAAATTCCCGTGAAAATCGGTCCAGCCATTTCAGAGATTAGCCGGAACAAACAGACAGACATACGGACACATACAAATATATAAAAAAAGAAATTTTATTGTAAGTATACTTTCATACGCAATAAGTGAAAAGCTGTTAATTTGAAATTATAAACAGACACTTCAATTTTATTTATCTGTATAGATAACCTGTATCACAGGACCAGATTGTCGTGGTGTAAGGTGTAGGTGTTACATTTTACACCTTTGCAAAATCTTACCTACCTTGACCTCGTCCAACTAGTTCGCCATATGGCTTGAGCCTTCGAAAACTTGGAATGAAAGCTCTTAAAATGTTAGGGGAACGACGTTTAATTACTAATCCTACTATTATAAATGTGAAAGTTTGTGAGTATGTATGGATGGATGGATGTTTGTTCCTCTTTCACGCAAAAACTACTAAACGGGTTTCAATGAAATTTGGTATGGTAGTAGTTTGGGCTCTGGATTAAAACATAGGCTACTTTTGATCTCGAAAAAGTACAGTATTCCCGTGAGATACTATATTCACGCGGGCGGAGCCGCGGGCAAAAGCTAGTACTATTATAAATGTAAAAGTTTGTGAGGATGGATGTACGTAGTACGGATGTTTGTTACTCTTTCACGCAAAAGCTACTGAACGGATTTCAATGAAATTTGGTATGGTAGTAATTAAGGCTCTGGATTAAAACATAGGCTACTTTTGATCTCGAAAAAGTACAGCATTCCCGTGGGATACTATATTTACGCGGGCGAGGCCGCGCGCAAAAGCTAGTCTCTCATAAACCTAGTTTATATTGTAATTTTTTGTTCAGAAACCAGTTATAGAATCAATAGCGCTATTATTTATTAGATAAGCTATTGCGATGAATTTGTAATTAGCAGTGGCGGATTATGCTAAAGGCAAACTAGGCATGTGCTAGGGGCGCGAGGGTACAAAGGGGCGCTCCGACCAAGCGAGGTGGTATGCCCAGTCAGGCCGACATGTTTGCTTACGGCGCTCTCAACGTTTAATCCGCCTCTGAGGTAATTGATCTATTCAATAGTGCTTTTGATTGGACGAGAATGCGGTAACCAATCAAAAGCGCTATTGAAATTGAATGATGAAAATGATTATGATGATGATGACGATATAGACAGTACAAAGCGGGCGGTTGTTCAGCTGTGCGCTTCACGATAGTTGTGCTCCTTGAACAAGTGAACTTCACGACGTTACATCGCACACTATAGATAAATAAAGTAGACGCAAACACTGTCCACAGACATCCTTGCTAATATTATAAGCGACAAAGTTTGTGTGTATGGATGTGTGTTACTCTTTCACGCACTAACTACTGAACGAATTTTGGTGGGTATGGTAATAGTTTTAACTTTTAAGTAAATATTGTGTAGCTACTACAAGCTTCAGTTAGCTGCTTTACATATTATACACAATCTTCGACATTTTAACTATCACGGTTTATGAGATTTAGACAGACAGACAGGCAGACTGAAGGACAGACTGACGGACAGTGAACTAAATGTTGCC
Source organism: Glaucopsyche alexis (assembly GCA_905404095.1). NCBI lineage: Eukaryota > Metazoa > Arthropoda > Insecta > Lepidoptera > Lycaenidae > Glaucopsyche > Glaucopsyche alexis. The sequence goes on along the minus strand of FR990063.1, from coordinate 2,873,460 downwards.
CGCGACTACGTGCACGCAAAAGTTAATTTTGCAGAAACCGTATATTTTTCCGGGATAAAAAGTAGTATATCTCCTTCCCCGTGGTCTTCTCTACAACTGTGTCAAATTTCATGAAAATCGGTCCAGTAGTTTCGGAGCCTATTCAATTCAAAGAAACAAACTTTTCCTCTTTATAATATTAAGTATAGTGCGCTAAGTGCAAAACTACATTATGTTATCTATATATATATAAAAGAAAGTCGTGTTAGTTACACCATTTATAACTCAAGAACGGCTGAACCGATTTGGCTGAAAATTGGTAGGGAGGTAGCTTAGAACCAGGAAAAGGACATAGGATACTATTTATCGCGGTAAAATGTGCGGTTCCCGTGGAATACTATATTTACGCTTTTACGTAAAAACTACTTAACCGATCATCATGAAATTTGGCACGGATATAAAGTAGACTACGAGGAAGAACATAGGTTACTCTTTATTGCATAAAAATGTACGGTTCCCGTGAAATACTGTATTTACGCTTTTACGTAACTACTTACCCGATCATCATGAAATTTTGCACAGATATAAAGTAGAGCACGGAAAAGGACATAAGCTACTTTTTATTGCAGAAAATGTACGGTTCCCGTGGAATATTGTATTTACGCTTTTACGTAAAAACTACTCAACCGATTATCATGAAATTTTGCACAGATATAAAGTAGAGTACGGGAAAGGACAAAGGCTACTTTTTATTGCAGAAAATGTACGGTTCCCGTGGAATACTGTATTTACGCTTTTACGTAAAAACTACTTAACCGATCATCATGAAATTTTGCACAGATATAAAGTAGAGCACGGGAAAGGACATAGGCTACTTTTTATTGCAGAAAATGTACGGTTCCCGTGGAATACTGTATTTACGCTTTTGCGTAACTACTTACCCGATCATCATGAAATTTTACACAGTTATAAAGTAGAGCACGGGAAAGGACATAGGCTACTTTTTATTGCAGAAAATGTACGGTTCCCGTGGAATACTGTATTTACGCTTTTACGTAAAAACTACTTAACCGATTCTATATATATAAAAGAAAGTCGTGTTAGTTACACCATTTATAACTCAAGAACGGCTGAACCGATTTGGCTGAAAATTGGTAGGGAGATGAGGGGAAAATTGGTAGAGAGAGAGGGAGGTTTTATTGCAGAAAATGTACGGTTCCTGTAGAATACTCTATTTACGCTTGAAATTTGGCACAGATATAAAGTAGACTACGAGGAAGAACATAGGTTACTCTTTATTGCATAAAAATGTACGGTTCCCGTGGAATACAGTATTTACGCTTTTACGTAAAAACTACTTAACCGATCATCATGAAATTTGGCACAGATATAAAAAAGACTACGAGGAAGAACATAGGTTACTCTTTATTGCATAAAAATGTACGGTTCCCGTGAAATACTGTATTTACGCTTTTACGTAACTACTTACCCGATCATCATGAAATTTTGCACAGATATAAAGTAGAGCACGGAAAAGGACATAAGCTACTTTTTATTGCAGAAAATGTACGGTTCCCGTGGAATATTGTATTTACGCTTTTACGTAAAAACTACTCAACCGATTATCATGAAATTTTGCACAGATATAAAGTAGAGTACGGGAAAGGACAAAGGCTACTTTTTATTGCAGAAAATGTACGGTTCCCGTGGAATACTGTATTTACGCTTTTACGTAAAAACTACTTAACCGATCATCATGAAATTTTCCACAGATATAAAGTAGAGCACGGGAAAGGACATAGGCTACTTTTTATTGCAGAAAATGTACGGTTCCCGTGGAATACTGTATTTACGCTTTTGCGTAACTACTTACCCGGTCATCATGAAATTTTGCACAGTTATAAAGTAGAGCACGGGAAAGGACATAGGCTACTTTTTATTGCAGAAAATGTACGGTTCCCGTGGAATACTGTATTTACGCTTTTACGTAAAAACTACTTAACCGATCTTCATTAAATTTTGCACAGATATAAAGTAGAGCACGGGAAAGGACATAGGCTACTTTTTATTGCAGAAAATGTACGGTTCCCGTGGAATACTGTATTTACGCTTTAACGTAAAAACTACTTAACGGATCATCATGAAATTTGGCGCTGATATAAAGTAGACTACGAGGAAGAACATAGGTTACTCTTTATTGCATAAAAATGTACGGTTCCCGTGGAATACTGTATTTACGCTTTTACATAACTACTTACCCGATCATCATGAAATTTTGCACAGATATAAAGTAGAGCACGGGAAAGGACATAGGCTACTTTTTATTGCAGAAAATGTACGGTTCCCGTGGAATACTGTATTTACGCTTTTACGTAAAAACTACTTAACCGATCATCATGAAATTTGGTACAGATATAAAGTAGACCACTGGGAAGGACATAGGCTACTTTTTATCGCGGGAAATGTACGGTTCCTGTGGACAACTGTATTTACACTTTTACGTAAAACTACTTAAACGATCATCATGAAAATTGTCACAGACATAGAGTAGACTACGAGGAAGAGCATAGGCTACTATTTATCGCAGAAAAATATGTTTGGGGATTTAGTAAATAGGGGATTTAGGAATTTACAAATAATGTGATTTACGCGACGATACTCAAAGGAAAATTCGAAGGTGAGGAAGTTTTGTAGACAAAATCCATTTTTTTCACCTGGTCAATTATATGTGGCATATTCACGGATCGGAAGACCATCTGCGTTATTTATTCTTGCGCCTGATAATAAAACAAAAAATGTCGTCTATTACAAGATGCTTTACTGAAGATTGCAACTCATGCACCAAAATACATGGCCCATTTTAACAATCATTAAAATAATTGATTTCTTTTTATTATATCTACCTATTATCCTAATGAAAAATTGCACTTAATGAAATCCAAAATCTGCTCATTTATTGCCTCTAAGGTAGAACAAAGTTTGCCGGGTCAGCTAGTTAATTAATAAAAACAAGTAGGTAATGCATTAAATAAATATTATTTACAATTAATAAACTAATACTACTACTTCCAAATTATGGATCGCGCAAGCATTTTATTAATTAGTGTTATTACTTTTTACACTGGCAGAATAATATTGTCTTTATACGGCCTACGAACACGTAGTAGAACCGGTAGTAGGCAACAGCCTACTACCGGTTCGGAAACGCACGGGGCCATCTTTTAGCAAAAATACTGGTGTTTTAAAATATATATTTTTAACATATAGTAATAACTTAGTCAATATAATATTAATAAAAGCCAGGATACATATAGTACATAGAAGCAGCCTCGCAGGTAGCCTTCTTATTCCCAAGGTGTGCAATCATCAATAAAATCATTGACTCTATAATAAGATTTAGCACACAAACGTTCTTTAACTACTTTTTAAGTTTATTAGGGAAAGATATTAAAATTAGATACATGAACTGTTAATATATTAAACATTTTAAACTCTCTCATATCTTCTCAACTTCTAAAAATCTGCTGACAGAAAACCGACAAAGCATTTCGCTTATAGTGTGTGATCACAAATACTAAAGGTGAGACGAATGATTGATGAACATAGTTTCTTCAGTTAAACTTTAAATGTGTTTATGTGGCACAGATACACGACGCGGCGCGCATCTTTTAAGATGGTGATTCACATTTTAACTTTATTTACTATACAGAATTATATACGTTTCATTAGAAGCGTCGCGCTGCTCCTTTAATGAAATTTGTATTTTTTCTGTAGTAAATAAAGTCCAATTTCGAATCGCTATCGCAAAAAGTGCGCGCCGCGTCTCGATATCAGCTGATACTGAAGCTCCACGTAACAGGCAACTTCTTTTCGCAATCGAAATTAATAAAATACAGGCCACTAACAATTCGCGGAAATTCAAAAATGGAAATTAAAAAACGAACGTTCGCAATTCAAACCGGAACCGTTACGTCATGTGCGTGTCACTGTCAACCGGTAACGTTCGATATTTATATTCGAATATCGAACAAGAAAGTTACTATGGCACACTTTTCAAAAAACTGCAACGTCATTTAAATACTTATTGTTAAAATTATTATATCATCGATCAGGTAAAGGCTTTTGGATACTCAAAGGGTAAAGGGCACTTAAATTTTAGGACCTACTCAAACGGTTGAGCAAAGTTTTTAATCTATACTAATAAGTTTATGTAATAAAGAATACTCATTATTTAAATTAGTATCATCGATCAGGTAAAGGGCACTTAAATTTTAGGAGCTACTCAAACGGTTGAGCAAAGTTGTTAATATATACTATTAAAATAAAGAGGAAAAGTTTGTTTGTTTGTTTGCATCGAATAGGCTCCGAACTACAGGACCGATTTTGATGAAATTTGGCACAGATGTAGAGTAGACCAAGAGGAAAAGTTTGTTTGTTTGCATTGAATAGGCTACATATGTAGAGTAGACCACGGGGAAGGACTTTTTATAGCGGAAAAATGTACGGTTTCTGCGAAATTAACTTTTACGTGCACGAAGTTGCGGGCAACATCTAGTAATTTATAAGTTACGTTTTCAGATAGAGGCGTCATCTGTGTCCGTCCCTGTCTTAACAATGAGTTGTCTTAAAGTTATGGTTGAGCTACTGACGTAGCACTTACTTTCAAGTGTCAGGTACATAAGTTCGTTAACAATAGAGTAATTTAATTTACAATTACATAATTTGGTCGTGTACCTACAACTTGTATTGTTAATTTATACCAAGGCTTCATTGTAAAGGAACTTCACACTGAAATTAAGGATGCATTTTTAATTTGACTCAAACGGCCGCACTCAGAGACATTTAATGCTTACTTAATTTGTCACTTAATTGAGAATTTGACAGCAAATATATGGACTTTATGTCTACTGAGTAACCCTTGAAGTAAGCATTAAATGTCTTTGAGTGTGGACGAAAGACTTCAAAATTAATGAGCCATTTACTTATTTATTATTTATTTATTTATTGTTATGAACAGCCAACAAAAGTTACAATTATACATACATATTGATAGGATTTACATTATCATGGTTATTGCACTTTTAATTACAGGCTATTACATCTTGCATCAAAAAAAATTGGAAATGTATCGGCTATTAACTAATTAAAAAAAATACAATATACAATTAGTTTACTTAAATTCAAAATTTGAAACAATTATATTTAAATAACAAAAATCAAAATATGTTAAAGTTGCATTATAATTGAATAATATAAATAATTAAATATTACAATTTCAAAAATTCATTAAAAGCATAATAAGATTAACACACAGGACTGCTTTCGCCGTACGGCTGAAATCGTGCAGCTTTAGGCACCCGTGTAAATACTAAATAGGTACCCCATAAGGATGGTCTATGACGTATATATCTTCATACAACAAAAAGTTATGCCAGTTATATTTCAGAAGATTTTGTCAATTTTGAGCTGACTGATTTATGATTATACTGTGTAAAGATGTGATATATTCACATTTCACATTTCTTTTTAAAATAATTATAAACTAAATTCACTCAAATGTACCTACAATTGATTAAATAAATCATTATATTCTATTCTCTAAAAAATTGCAATTTTGGCCATGAAGTATGAACTATTTATACATTTGACACTAATTGTCACTTAAAATTGTATTGTTTTTTTTTTTTTTTTAATTACCTTTTTTTTCTAATTATTGCTGTATAAAGTAGTGTATAAGGTGTTTGGACGGCTGTGAGGTCACGGAATGGGTCAAGCGGAAGACCGGTGCTGGACATACCTAGGTGTGCCAGCAATGCCGAGCTTGATCCAATTGCGGCTTCCTGTGCTGTTTTAGTTTTTGATTGATGCATTTTTCATATTATATTTAAATGTAAGCTTAATTATTATACATTTTAGTTTAGTAGAGCTGCAATAAATGTTTCTTATTATTATTCTTAAAGGAAATGTCAAATGTCAAACCTTGACTGCCCCAAATAACCCAAAAGTAAGGCAGTTTAAGTGTAGAAACTTTTTGCCTCGACATGTCTCGTCTTTATTAGGTAATTAGTCTAGTCTAGTCTACGAATAACAAAACTGGTATTGTTTTTCATAGGTCTATGGTATACTGGTGTTTTTCAGCCAGTATCCAAACTTTCAAGAGTGAAAAAACAGCTGTTATTAAAGCCGTAGCCCTTTTGTAGGAAACAGCAGATTTTTTTTCATGTAAGTTGAATTCATGGTAAAAGTTGATTATATTCAAGAGTATATTCATTCCTGAAAATTTGGATACTGCTTGGAAAAACACCTATATTCCGGGAACGGATTCAAATTAATTTTATAGTAGTTTTTATTAGTTACTAAAACTTAATCAGGCTGATTTAGATAACTAGGCGGTAGGTCAGAGGCCTCCAAGAATGTCCAGCATAAAGTAGGTACTGATTTGAAGGTAGGGAAGCTCGTAGGGACTTATTTAGAATTTTAAAAGTAAATCACTTTAATTCAATAATTGAGCTTCTCAGATATTTTATATGTATTGAACTCAACTCAAAGGCCTAGACCGTCTGCCGATAATTACCTTAATAAGCTACTTTTTATGACATTTTCTTTTTCCAAGTTAAATAAGGTTGTCCATTTGGTTGTCCACGCTCATCACGCCACATTTTTTTTTAATTCCTATCACCTAATCTACACGTGTCCAGTATGCTCGGGTAGGTAAACATTTAGCACCATAGGCTCCCTAGCTATTACTAATAACTATTAAAGAAATAGGTATAGGTATACTGACAGTCGCCTTTAGTATATTTTGGATAATTTGTTATACGTTAGAAAAAACTTAAGCAATTTCAAGAAGAAAAGTGATAGTCATTGTATAAATACTAGAAATAAGAATAAGCTAGATGTACCAGTGATAAGACTTAGTGAAGTAAGTAAATATTTTAAAGGCCAATGTATACGCCTATACAATAGGATACCAGAAAACGTTTAAAACCTTTCTATTAATAAATTTATAAAAGTAGTTAAAGAACGTTTGTGTGCTAAAGCTTATTATAAAGTAAATGATTTTGTTAACGATTGCACACCTTGGGAATAAGTTGCACCTCTGCAAGGCTGTCTCTATGTACTTTTGACTATTGTTATATTTAACATAGATTTAAGTTTACAACGAAAATATATATTTATTTAAAAAAAACAATTTTCCATGTTTTTGCTAAAAGATTTGGCTCGTGCGAGTTTCTTACGCCGGTTCTACTCGGCGGGTTAGGGGTGCACCGCGGTGGTAGCTTTTTCTGTTGACTTTTTCTTTTCTGTTGAACAAAAAATTTTCATTTTCACTAGTAGCTAGTTAGCTACAGAATGACAGACTACAGACGTATTCTATTACTTTCATATCAACACATTGGTGGTAAATCTCAAAGGACTTATTTCACCGATACAATGCTAGCTACTCTCTAACTTTCCATTCCAATTCTGATTTCTTTAAGTACCATAATACAATTATACCAATTGTGTACTTTACCCACTATGATAAAAAAAATCAGTTTTTCGACCCAGCCGTTTTAGCTTGTAAAAACTTATTTTAACAAAAATATTTTTAAACGGACAATTGGCCCACCACACTTACCCACCACTGCAACTCCTGTGTAGCCAGGATCGACAGCGGTAACCAACCACAAAATCCTTTGATATGATCTCAGGGGAGCCCGGGGGACATGCTAAATCTGTCTTGGGACCCGCAACGAAATTAATCAGAAGATTGTAGGAGGAGTAAGAAATATTCTCGCATCGCATTCTTAATATCTCGCAAACGGATACTATATCAAAAAAACTAAATCAAAAATCGTCTTAGCAACCGCACAATATTTTAAGAAATACCTATCTAATGATACCCAAGGTGGGGTAAACGCGAAATAATCATCCCCACTAGGCGAGGTACGCCAAAAAGAAAATATTTTCGTAATTTTATTATAGAACTTTGTCGGCGTGTTAAATAAAAATATACATCCATGCAAAGTTTCATCTTTCTAGCACTAACCGTTTGGAAAGTAAGCACAAAATGGGACGGACATGACGAAACTATGAGGGTTCCGAGACGTAACCTGCGGTACCCTATAAAACGTGCTCGTTTGTGCCCCAGTAATAAGTTCATTACTATCAAAGGCTTCTTACTGTTATATCTGTCACCGTTAAATTGTAAAAACCGTTAGATTGTAATATTACTAGAGATATTATAATATGCTGACAGATTGACAAACACAAATTTCTCCATACAATTGTACGCATTATTTTTCGTTATATTGTAATATTTATTGTGCCGATTGGTTAAACAGCATATTTGTTTGCTTTTTCATAATAATAATTATAACGAAAAAAAAAATGCGTACAATTGTATGGAGAAATTTGTATTTGACAATCCATCAGCATATCTATACTAATAATTATAAAGAGGAAAACTTTGTTTTGTTGTTTGTTTGTTTCTTTGTTTGTTTGTTTGTTTGTTTGTTTGTTTGTTTGTAATGAATAGGCTCAAAAAGTACTGGACCGATTTCAAAAATTATTTCACCATTCGAAATCTACATTATCCACGAGTAACATAGGCAAAATTTTATTTTGGAAAAAATAGGGTTCCGTAAGATATTTGGGTTTTTCGGACACAAGGTGTAAAAAATCAACCAGAAAAGTTACTTATTTTGCGTACGCTGCCTAAACTATAAAAGATAGAACCATAAAATGTTCTAATTAATTGTAGATCTTATAAATATCTACAAAAAAGTCCGCGACACACTATACCTATCTATGTCGAGTGAGGCACAACAACCATTTTTTTATTTAGAAATCTTGAATTTTTTTTGGACTACATTTAAACGCGTTTATTTTACTCATGCTATTAATCCTTATCAAAATAAATTATTTCATCACTAAGTACAGTTTATGTAGATAATATTTGGTCTTTTAATGATTAAAATTGGATGTTTGGTTTTGAAGTTATGGCGAAATTAAAATATTACGATTTCTGCTGCACGGCCCGTTGCGAAGTGGGCGTCGCGTCGTCGCCAAGGCGTGCGAGTTTAGATCTATGAGTAATTTTTTTGTTTTGTGTTCGTTGTAACTATGATGGATAGATACTTAAGTAACTATTTATTTAGTGATTGTTGTATTGTTAGTTCTGAAAAGTGTAGGTATTTCATACGATAAAAGTATACCCACTTACTTATTTCATTAAGTATTAGTAGGTACCTATATTAATTTGTTTCTGTTTGTTTTGACTAAATTTCACCCGTTTTGTTAGAGGTTTAAAGACATTCTGTTATCTGTAGTATTAGTATCAGTATTGTACCCGTGCGAAGCCGGGGCGGGTCGCTAGTATTTTATACTTAGGCCTTAACATCCGTTATTGAATGATTTATACAGTATTCTCCGAGCGCAGTAACCACTCTTGAAATACTGTAAGTAGTGCCTGGGACAGTCGGTTTTTAAATGTCGTATGGTTGCCCAAGCACATACGGCATTCTCACAACATAGTCAGCCTAGTCCAGAGGAATGAACTGGTCAATACGTCTGGGGAAAACTATGTGCGGGTTTCCTCACGATGTTTTCCTTCACCGTTAGAGCGTCCGTATAATGTACTCGAGATATGAAAAAGTCTCATTGGTACAGGCCACAATCTGGGATTCGAACCTGCACTCTGTCGAATGCGAACCAAACAGTCCACCCACTAGGCCACGGAGCTCGTTATTTTTACAATATCTCTAGTAATATTAATATTTTATATTTTATAATATCTCTAGTAAACAATCTAACGGTTTTTACAATTTTACAGTGACATCCATATAACGAGATATTCTACTAGTTCTTATTTAACTAATTCTAAAATCACGTAACAAGATCCCACGAACCCATATAAACCCCACAAAAACCCACTTTCAATGCGCGCTGTGAGTTTATTCTCAATATTGTTCAGATGTTACGTCAGTTAGTGATCTTCACACTGATTGCGGTTATTGACTAAGTTAGGGAACGTTTCCATGAGCGGGACAGAGAGAACGATCCATCCTCTGTTCCGCTCCGCCGGCACCGGGTGCGAGGAGGCGTCGCTTTGCGATCCTCCTCCAATAGTCTCCTGTCCAACCGGGAGAGGATGGGAACCTCCCCGGCTTAGCTAGACCCGGCGCCGAGGGGGACACTCCAGGTTGTCAGAGTGGCCCCTAATTGTGGTGGAAGTCCGGTCCCTATAGAGGTAGACCGGCCGGTCGCGGGGGGTGTCCTGTGTTAGACAGATCCGGGACACTTCCCATTATAGCGGCTGATGGCAATCCGCAGGTTCAGTTTTAGTGGGTAAACCGGCGAGTCGCGTCGGGAGTCCCACATATCCACGGGATAGGCGTAACGACATTTCCCGAGGAAGGCGTAACGACATTTCCCCTGCGATATAAAAAAAAAGAAAAAAAAAGGGAACATATCCATACTACGTTTTAAAACAGCCTCCGTGGTCTAGTGGTTAGAGCATTGGCTCTCGACTCGGAGGCCGTGGGTTCGATTCCCGCATTGGAACAAAAAATGTTGTTTCCAAGTTTGGTTAGGACATTGCAGGCTGATCACCTGATTGTCTGACTAGAAAGATGATCATGCGTCGGATGGGCATGTAAAAAGTCGACCTGTCGCCAGTCGTGCCGGTTGTCCGCCCCACTGGATTATGAGTGTAAAGGAAGAGAGAGTGCTCTTGTGTACTGCGCACACACGTGGGCACTATAAAATTACTCCTGCGTAACACGCCTGGTTTCAATGAAATTTTATTGACGATCGCACACCTTGGGAATAGGATGGCCACCTGCAAGGCTGCTTCTATGTAATAAATGTATCTGACTTTTGTCAATATTATATACTTAGAATTAAGTTTTTACATTGTAAACATCTTATTTTTTTTAAAGAACAATTTTTCATCTTTTTGCTAAAAGATGGCCCCGTGCGAGTTTCTTACGCCGGTTCTTCTCGCCGGGTTAGTTCCCGAACCGGTGGTAGGCATCAAGTAGGGACAATTCTTTATGCGTTACTTTGTTACCCATATGGAAATAAAACTTTTTTGATTTTTATTTGATTTGGCCACCATCACCGAGATCGGTGCGGGGAGTTATTATTACTCTTATACTACGTGACCACTTTTTACCCAGTTTTACATCAGTTAATACGTCTGGGGCCAACCATATGCGGGTTTCCTCACGATGTTTTCCTTCACCGTTAGAGCGTCCGTATAATGTACTTGAGATCTGAAAAAGTCTCATTGGTACACGCCACAACCTGGGATTCGAACCTGCACTCTCTCGAGTGCGAACCAAACGGTCTACCCACTAGGCCACGGAGCTCAGTGTTTTATTATGACCCAAACAAGTCTGGTCTGGACCCAAATATCTCAGAAACGGCGCAATATCGGCCATACAAAGGGGAGGTTTAAACGATTAGTCTTCAAACCCCGGAACTCCCTTTTCCAGATTGACTACATTCTACCATAGTATAAAAAAAAAATCCACAGCTGAATATATAACCGCCTTCTTTTTGGAAGTCGTTTAAAATAGAAGTAATTACGTGAATTGCTAGGTCAAATACGTTACTGTTTTTGTTACGCGACACTGCATCTCGTATGAAGGTACATTTCACACGATGTTATGTGAACGTTCAAACCTTCGATTTTAATTAAAGATTAACAATTCAATACCTCTTATATTTAAGGCTCTGTTACATTGATACGATTGGCAGGATGTAAAAATTAAATTATACGTTATCCTGCGTTTCTGACTAGTCCACATATTACTAAAAACTAAAGACTACGTATTTATCGAGTGTCATGGGATACTCATCCCAACTTACCTGTCCGGTAGTTGTGGTATAGTATACGGGTATGCGACCCCGGCTTCCCTAGCTATTACTGTCCTATCCCTTGCCCTCCTTGGCGGTAATATCCTACATTTCCTATTTCCCACTCTAACTTACCAATATTCCTTTCCACACTACATATCCTTCCCTTTCCCTATTCCTACGGCCTACCCTCTCCGCCGATCCGTGGGAACGCAATGGATAATCATAAAAATAATTTAATTATCAAAAATGGTGGTGATGTGGTTCGCTAATCGCTACCCATCACGTCTCGTTCTCGCGGAGGCGAAAAGTGGCCCACGGAGAGCCGCTTCGCTATGTTGAATGTAAGAGGAGGAATGGATGGTGAGAATAAAAGTGGACGAAGCGAAACAAGTATGTAAGGATCGTAGCAAGTGGAAAGAAGGTATCTGCCTACCCCTACGGGAAAGAGGCGTTATTATATGTATGCATGTTTATCGTTTACATTTATTTGGATATTTAGCGTGTATCCATTTTAGTGCTCGCTAACCAGAGCGTGACGACCATCAAAGCATACGTTACATAACAGTTTTCTTTAAGCACATAATATAAACGACATTAATTCAGTTAAACTAAACTTAAACGCACTTACGACCGTGTACCGTCAGGAAAATAGTTCGACAAATATTTTTAAGTTTTATATTCTCATAGAGTAGTGTGGGTTTTAACATTATGTCATTATGACGACCTCTGAGGCTTAGTGGTTGAGCGTGTTGATGCTCAAGCCGGGGGTCGCGGGTTCGTATCCCGCTGAAGGAACAAAAAGGTTTTTTTTCCTGGGTCATTGATGATGGGTGATTAATATGTGTATAATAATAGTAAAAATCTTAAATATGTGTCTAGTAAAAAGTATTAAGTATATTTCCGTTATCTAGTACCCGTAATACAAGTTCTTCGAGAACTTACCACGAGACCAGATTGACGTGGTGTAAAAGCGTTCACAGTTATTATTACATATACTAATATAATAAAGAGTAAAAGTTTATTTGTTTGTTTGCATTGAATAGGCTCCGAAACTACTGGACCGATTTTGATGAAAAGAAATGTTCAAGAAATGTATGACGCCTGGGCCAGCCCTATGTACAGTATATGTAAATATAGCTACATAATATAGTAACCGTTTCCTATTCTTTATTTTGTTTTATTTCACTTCATTTTCATGTACATTTAAATTAACTTCGTCAAGGAGAGCAACACAAAGTAAAATAAAACATGGCGGATCAGATCAGAATTAACTAAAGAATGTCATTTTGTCAATGACATGACTTTTGACAAAGAAAGATGTATGACATTTAAGACGACGTCTCTTCGTAAAACTGTCTACTAGGTACATCAAAAGTCAAGTCAAGACGACTGTCATGGCCGCCCCAAAAATAGTGTTGTCGCAATAAAAAACTCTTCAAATAATCATTTTTGTACGCATGTACCCTTCTTCAAATTATTTTTTTCGTATTTTTATGATATTCCCATATTTTTTTCCTATTTACCTATGTAGTGTACATAGAACTGGCCCAAAATCAAACATCCCTTTTGGCACATATGTAGAGTAGACCACGGGGAAGGACATAGGCTACTTTTTATCGCGGAAAAATGTACGGTTTAGCGAAATTAACTTTTGCGCGCACGAGGTCGTGGAAAACATATAGTTAGTAATAAAAAAATACTTTTAAAGCTGTAATTTTTTTTGTGACTGTGTGATTTAAAAAATCCATTTTTTTCTGCTGTCGGTACCGGAAGGCCTAAGCCCGTGTGTACATTGCGGCAGTAAAGATTAACATATGTATACATTATGTATACACTATACAGTGAAAGTGGATATGTTTAGTATTCCACTTGTTTGGACATTATTAAGATGCGGATTGCGACTTCACGGAATGAAAAATGTATGGGATTTGACATAAGTCATCGCTGTCATGTCGCTTGCGATGCGTTATATCAAATCCCATACATTTTGTTTTCAAACTTCGCCGTCGAAATTATCGAATGCATCTTGACTAGCGGCCCTGATGGGAAGTGTGGGAGAGCCACGCAATGGCACGAATGGACCGGCTCGACCGGATCAATACCTCGGTCTCATAGAAAACCAGCGTGAAATAACGCTGAAAGAGATGAAACCTATTCAGGGCTTGTTAGATTTCACACTCTGAGGGTATACAAATTGTATATTGTCACCGTAAAATTGTAATAACCGTAAGATTGTAATATTAGATACTAGAGAGATAGATTGTCAAATAAAAATGTCTCCTTACAATTACAATATTTAAATTATGTATAGGTATTGTAATATTTATCGTGCCGATTGGTTAACGTTAAACGGTATGTGCCCCGCGCCGCCATATTTGTTTGCTTTTTCATAATAATTATAACGAAAAATAATGCGTACAATTGTAAGGAGAAATTTTTATTTGACAATCTGTCAACATATTATAATATCTCTAGTAATATTACAATCTAACGGTTTTTACAATTTTACGGTGACATAGGTACAAACATTTTTCATATAATTATTTATTAACTACGTATTTTATAGTTTTTTTAATTCGTCCCCTGATAAGGTGAAATGGGGATCCAAAGTTTATAAAGTAAAATATCAACAACTGGTCAGATTACGTTGAATTTTGGCACGCAGATAGTAATTATGATGTAGAAAAAAGATTTTTCGAAATACATACCCCATAACCCACAGGGGTGAAATGGAGATACACGCGGACGAATTCGCGCGAAAAAGCTAGAAAATAAATAAAATTAAAGTGTCTTGGTTTTTGGCTTAAAATAACAGCTCTTTAAATTTTTGTATGTCCATCTGTCTATCTGTTTGTTTGTTCACTTAAGGTCTGAAACGGATGGACCGACTGTAATCGAACTTTCATAACTGATTCTCTCCAACAGTGGAGAAGGGTTCCTATAACTCCATTCCTATGGGCTTCCCTTGTCACTTACCTTTTGCCTTCATAGAAATCCCTACCTATTATACAGGCTCCGGCTTCCCTATGAAGGAGAAGCAGCCTTCGCCACTGCTCTCCAATATGAGTTTCGATTAAAAAATAGAATTCCGATTCCATTAATAGTATTAGATATAATTACCGGTGTATGGCGAGGTCAAAAGTTGAACTCACGGTTAGATCTTCTTAAGTAACAGTTACGTAACAACACCGAGCACACTATAGACGAAACGAATGTTTGTCTGTTAAGTCGGTTTACGGACGATAATATTTTACGTGGTAACGTCATCACAAGCTGCTTAGGCCGATCGTGCTTCTCTATCGCATGTTACGAGCTCTCGCTTGCACGCTCGGCTCATGCGAAACGTGACAATTAGGCGGAATGTCACAATTTTTCATGCGTGCATTCGGCGTCTATCGATTTATAATGCTATCTACAGACACACGAATTTGGTACGGAGCGTACAGCGAACCATATCCGGAGACCAAATTCGGTGTCGCTACACACGCACGGATTTGGTACGGTGCAGTGGACCGTAAAGCTCGACACTCGTGTGTTCGATTTTATGCTCTATTACATTAGCACAGAGTTCTATTTACAGTGCTGTTTTTAAACAACGACGATGATTCCCGCAATTCATTGATAACGGGTAGTGATACCAACACTTAAAAAATATTTCTCCCCAAATTTTACCCCTGATTACTTATACCATTGACAGGTCTAAGAGATAATAAGCTAGAAAGAAAGGTTATGTGTTTAACATAAAGACTTACGCGTGAATAACATAAAACTAACTTGTCTTAATCTGATTTCACTCCCAATAAATTTTCATATCCCTGGCTATATACACACATTAAAATAATGTTTATTATTACATACAAATTGATTCATAAGGAGTAAACTTTAAACATACTGTCCCCTAGTAAGCCCCCGTAGATATTTTCCCTAATTTTGGGGGGTACATCCCTAAGTTGGCAACACTGATACCGTTGTACGGCCTAACCGTCGGACTGCTCTACACACACACGAATTTGGTACGCTCCGTACCAGATCCGATGCGGACAGCGGTGAACTCTTCGATTTCTTCTGGCGTACTCTTCGCCTTCTTCAAATGTTCGCCGGACTGCCCTACACACGCTCGGATCTGGTACGGAGCGTACCAGATCCGCTGTACGCTCCGTACCAAATTCTTGTGTCTGTAGACACCATAAGACGTTATCCTTATCACGTCAAAATTGTAGAGAATTTGTTAAAAATATAGGATAACTATTGGAATAATTATTTTTAGTTATAATCCCGAATCATTCTTCAAAGTTACTTTTTACTCATCTGGGATATAAAATGTACATATTATAATACATCTTATACAAACGAACAAATATTGTGAATATGTATCGGAATCTCGAAAACGGCTGCAAGTATTACTATTAAATATATGCAGAGACTTTAAGGGAAGAAAAATCGATCTAGCATTTATCCCTTGAAAACTACGCATTTTAAGTTAAATATGTTTTTTCTTTAAGTTTGGAGAGAAACGTTTTTGAGAGTTGGTAACACTGACTTTCTTCATAAGGCTTCCGGAATCCGGAAAATTCAAAGCAGTAAAATTCTGGATTAATACAATAGAGTTGAAAATCGAACACACGAGTGTCGAGTCAAATGTCAATGTCATATATGACAGCTCGACACTCGAAACTTCCATTTTCAGCTCTATTGTATTAACGCAGAATTATATTTTCAGTGCTCTGAATTTTTTCCGGCTCCAGGCTTAGCTTTAATCTCCGCGGTTTATAGTCTTAGATAGCACGAAGTATTAGATACCAGGAGTCCGAACGTAATGTTAAAATAATGGTCTCAATTTAGGGGACAGATTTTTTGCCGGTAGAGCGCGCCATTGTTCAAGACTGTGCGCTGATTGGTCCGCCACAATAGCATCGGTACGTCCAAAATTCTAACGCAGCCAGTGGCAGAAAAGAGAACTAAGATCTGGGTTTATTATTGTGTACATGAATACTATGGAAAAGCCTAAACCGTTCGGACTCCTGGTATTCTATACTACGTGGTCTATAGTCTGCGCAGGCGCCACTGACATAATACCTGCTAAGTGAAAGTCACGCACATTATAGCTGTGTCACGTGTGATTATGTTCTTGGTCAATATCCGTTTAGTTGCTGCGTAAGTACATGTGATTGTGACGTCATCGACAATTAATAAGATACTGATATTTAAAGCGTGACGCCATAGAAAATGAATAATATAATCCTTTGGCTACATAAAGTAGATGGCAATGAGGGTGTTTGATATATATTTTTTTTGCTATTAGGGTGCAGACCCACACAAAGCGTCATCTGGTGGTGTAAGTGGTATTAAAGACGGTCAATAAGAACTTACGATTCCTTTACTGTCACCATGCGGCGCTCGGTAGCCCGACTGTCTGTCGTGTCAAAAAGCTGTTAGATGTCACGAATTTAAAAACCCTCATTTAGACTTTAAAACCAGACTCTGACATTGGCGAATCATTATGGAGCCATTTTAAAATGAAGAATAAGACTTAAAAAAATTGTTGAAGTTATGACTAAAATTGTACATCATTCTTAAAAGTGTTTAGAAAATAGTCCGAATCGTTAGATAATGATATGACCAAGCTTTTTATAATATGTTGAAAGCGACACTAAAAAAAGCAGAATGTATATTTATAAAACAACCGATGAGGCGTCGACGGTTATCCTTATCATAGAGTAGAAAATATATATACTTAAATATATATACTTAAATATAATACATCTATGACTTAACTACAGAGAAACAGCTTTCATAGAACGATCCAAATCGATCCAAATGAAATTTTTTACGTGCCCTTCAAATGCCCACAATTTTTCCACACAATCGTGGACACAACGTACGCTTGTAGTGGTGCAATCAAATCTAAAGCTAACTATGTAGCTGTTTATCTGTTCATCTTCGTTTAATCTGTGCCCTCAGATACAGGACTAGTATTAAAACATTTCCAGTACTTACAATATATTTTACGCAACTTTATAATTAGCTACTTAAAAAAATACAATAAAGCACTTTAAACAGCTCCAAACTAACAAATCTTTTTCTTCCAGATACAATGATATCCCTTCTACTGCTGACTCTTCTCATCGCACCAAACCCTTCATTATCAGCGAAGAACCAGGCCAGCCCAGTCTACGAAGTCGTCAATGAACAAGCTAGAATAGATGACAGAATCAGAATATCAAGCAATCCTGGTCTACCATATGGTAATCCACTAGCAGGGAAACAAAATGCCAGACTTCATTTCAATAACCAACAAGCTATGTTCAACGCTGAAAGGATGAGGCAGCTTGCAGCTCAGCTACAGAGACAAGCTAGAGGACCGAAGCTAATAGACAGTTATATGCAAGCATACCACGAGTCCCAGGATAACCATCAATTAGCTTTAGAACAGCAACAAGCTAACATTCAGAAAGATAAAGTGAAAGATAGAGATGAATATATAAGACCTAATCTACAGAGAGAAACAAAGAATAGAGATGAATATATAAGACCTAGCCCACAGAGAGAAACAAAAGATAGAGATGAATATATACGATCTAACCCACAGAGAGAAACAATTAAGAGTAGAGACGAATATGTTACAGATCATCCACGTAAAAGTGAAAACCCTCAAAGTACATATGGATTAAAAACTAGAACTGAATCGAGGAGGACTCAAAGAACAGAACCAATAAGAGAAAGCGTTAGAAAGAACCAAAGAACGGAAACAAGGGAACCTTCAAGAAGAACACGACCAGAGATGATGCGAATAACAAAAGCTGACGCTAAAGATGTGAGATATAGAAACCATAGATCATATGGTTCAGTTGACTATCAACAGTATTTAGAACCTCAGAGGTACAAAACAGTATATCTTTCTCCAGGGCCAACCTATGATCAAGGGGTCACTATCAAACCTAATGGTAATATAGGTGTTGCTCATGAAACCAAAACGAAATTGTTAACAGAAGCAATACCTAGTGACATAAAATATGTTTACCCCAAACAGTATCATCAAATGCAAGACTACAAATCTATACAGGAGATACAAGCAAATAGTCTGATAAAAAATCAGGAATTACCAGAATATAGTTTATCAGATACTAATGATACGCCTTTTGATTATTATTTCTATTTGAAAGATCCATCACAGTCGTTACCACAGAGCTATGACCAATATAGATATGCCCAACTAGCAAATACCTATACTAATGGATATACCACACCTCTACCTACAACAGATTACAAACCTATAACAGAAGACGTTGATGATATTGAAGATCCGAACGCGAAAAACCCTCAAGCATTTACTCCACTACCTACCCCGCTTCCAACAGTTCCTACAAAATCTATACCAATTAAAACAGTGCCTAGTCTCCATACAGTACCTACACATTACAAAACACAAGAATTAAATCACATCTACACATTTGATGAAGGTATAAAACAAGAAGAGACACCAGTAGCACAAGCAGTACACTATTATCAACCTTATTATGAAGATAAAGAAGAAAATAAATATTTACATACTAATGTAGAAACCACGGGAGTACAGCATTTAACAGAAGACGGCAGTATAACAGCGTATGGAAATGATAATAATGTAAGTAAAAATACTACTAGTAGATATAAGCGATCTAACCTAGATAATGAACCTTTTTCAATAGGAGAATCTACAGAAGAAACCCCTGATGATACCCCTGATGTAATCCAAGATAAATCCACTTCCATACCCTCTGAACTTCCAACTCCCGAGCCGCTTATAAGACTTACGAAAAGAAGAAACCATAGATATAGAACCGGTCCAATAATAGACAATTACGATGATGAGCTATACATACCAGTAAAAGTTAAAAACCACGAACTAGAAGCTTCATTTGAAGAAGATTATAGCGATTATGATGACACAGATTATTCCACTACTAACATAAACCCAGTAATCAATGTAGACACTACATATGTCACTCCTAAAATTCAAAGAGGTCCGGTCTTATATAGTCCACCAGCTACATCTTATGGTTACCCCATAAATTATAGTCCAATTCAAAAAATACCTTCCAATCTGCACATGCTAAATTCCTTATCGAGCCTTCAGGATGTTTTAGAACCGGTATACATGATAACGAAATCCCAACTAAAAGAACTTATGGGAAGGAATTTAAATATAGAACATTTAGATGTGTACCAACTGTCAAACCCGAATAAAGTGAAAATTCCCACTCATTTTCCAAGACGATATAAGAAAAGGAACTCCCAAAGATACAGGAATTATAAGATTAAAAATAAATTGCATAAGCTTGGCAAGTTATTGAATTAGGCATTCTAATTTAGATTTATTGTTTTGGGACTTATTTATTTACTTAGTACTAGACACTTTTGTAAGCTGGATCATACTTTATTTATTTAAGAGTTGTTATTATTTAATACAATTTATTACTATTTAATTTTTATTAAACTTTTATACTTGCTTAAATTATTATTATGAGTTGTGAATTACGATGCGATGCCACTAACCAACAGACAATCTTTTGATGCGCCCATTTTATCAAGCGCTTTGAAAAACAAGCAATTTATTCAAGTATTTATAAAAATAATTAGATTTTTATGGTGTCTCCATAGAATTATAACGTCCATAAATTTTTTTTTCCTTTTTGAGGTAAAAGTTAAAGCTGTTCTTATTATAAGAATGCTTGTTAACATATAACCTTAAGGGTTCGTTTGGGTACTTCTTTTTTTCGTCTTACGCATCTATATTGCATCACAGTGTTCCATCCTCCTTTTTCATAATTAATTATTTTTGTATATGAGAATAAATCATTTATAATGTATTTTGTGCATTTTTACTTGATATTTTTCAGCAATCCAAAGGTATCTTTGGATTTTAAATCGCCAAAACTTTGGATTTTTAAACATTTAAATACCTACATAATCACACTCCTTAACAATTTGCAACCAAAATCGTGCAGCAACACCTACTACGTATATTGCCAGAGTAGAATATATATATTTGTCACCGTAAAATTGTAAAAACCGTTAGATTGTAATAAAACTAGAGAAATTGTAAAATGTTGATAGACTTCCGACGCGAATATGCTGCCTATAATTTAACACATTTTTTTTCGTTAGATTATAAATAAGTATATAGTTTTTAATATTTCGACATATTTTTACAATCTCGTTAGTTTTTTTTTACAATCTAACGGTTTTTACAATTTTACGGTGACATATACCTACTTAAATACAGAGAAACAGCTTTCATAATAAGTACAATCCAAATCGATCCTAAAATATTTGACGTCCCCTTCAACGGCCTACAATTTTTCCACATAAACGTGAACACACTGTATGCACGTAGTAGAGCAAAACTAAAGATAAGCTATAACGTACTGTTGACAGAAGAAACCTTAACACAAGAAAAATTTACGCCATCTTGTTTTCACCATACCTCAAATGTGAAAAAAAAAATTAACTCCAAAAGTGGGGCCATTTAATCAGGTTCAGGTTTTGCCTCGACATGTCTATAATATTATACGTCTATATTTTGAACGGACTCTGATTCAAGGCTAAAGTATCCGTCGCCATTTTGAAGTCATCTACAACACGTATCAAAAGTTCTATTTAATTTAATTTTACATGGGTAAACCCATTCTCGTGCAACAGACAAGAACACATGCCACAATCCATTTTTTTGCGAAAAAACGTGTCGTAAAAATAGTAGGGTAACTTCAAGTAGGACTATGGACCTAGTAGGCAATTTTTCTCGTTATACAATCATTACTCTCACATTTAACAATTTGTGGACTAATGAATAAATAGGTTCCCTATTTTTTCGCATAAAATCATATGTCATAATTTTACTTGGCATAATTTCATTTGACCTAATAGTAGTTTCGCATAATATTCATTTGTCATAACTTTCTTAGCATATTTTTTTTCGCATAATTACTAAAAGTTAGGCATACTTATTGTAAGGTATATATTTTTTACGCATAATATTCATTAAGAATAATATTTTTATTTTTTATGCATAATATTAAAAAGCATAAATATATTTACGCATAATGATATTTAAGCATACTATTATATTTACGCATACATCTTTGTAGCATTTTTTTTCACAAACTAATGAATGATAAATTCTACTGGGTATGCGAGTTAAGACGAAATAACAATTATAATTGTAATTTTCGACTGATTACGAAATTAAACTCGGACAAAAAACACGAACTGCTATCTAAGAACATGCCGAGCTAATTATTTTAAACATGTTAGCGGCTTACGGGTGGCCCAAGGGCCACCCCGCCGCAACCTAACCTACTGTTACACATGTTACACTAGATATATGAGTGTAATACCTGCTTTTAATGAATCATAATTATGCTTTTAATTACCTTAACCGTGTTTTCATTATGTCGTTCCATTTTATGCATATTTGTGCCTTGTAACAGAATGCCTTGAATTTATTATGACAAAAAAATATGCCTAACGAGTTTATGCCAAAAAACAATTATGCCAAAGTATTATTATGACGAGAAAAATTATGCCTTACGAGTTATGCCTCATTAAATTAGGACAAACAATATTAGCCTAAATGATATTTATGCCTAATGATGTAGTATGCCAAGAAACCATTATGCCAAAGTATTATTATGCGTAGTAAAATTATGCCAAGTGAGGTATACCAAATGAAATTATGACAAATAAAATTATGCGAAAGAAGAGGATCCCGAATAAATAATGACCTTAACCTCAATATAGCATAAAATAAACATCAAATATGTTAATAAGGATTTATTTACATAAAATTTCAACTAACACATAACTGTTATAGATACAATGGGGAAAAATGTAATAAAATTTGTAACAAGTAATAAAAAATGACGTATGTACCTACATACAGAACACACGTGGCAGATGTGAAAGTTCATTTAACATTTAAAACGAAAAAATACTCTCATCGTGCCTAAAGACGCTACAGAACATCACTTCAAAAAGAATAAAAAATTAAAATTTGTAAAAAGCTCATTTAGGTAAAAGTCATCTCAAGATCATTTATAAAGAAAACTTAAATAAAAATCGTTATTAAAGAAGTTCTTTATTATAACTTCACTTACTTATTAATTATCAACTAGATTTCAATTCACTGACCACTGTAGAAGCTTCAGCTAGTTTTATTTTAATATAATATTTATATTATGTATGGATATGTCACCGTAAAATTGTAAAAACCTAAAGATTGTAATAAAACTAGTAAATTGTAAAATGTGGATAGACTTCGGACGGGAATATTCTGCCTATAATTTCACACATTATTTTTCGTTAGATTATAAATAAGTATATAGTTATAAATCTTTCGACATATTTTTACAATCTCGTTAGTTATTTTACAATCTAACGGTTTTTACAATTTTACGGTGATAGATATAATTATTTGAGGAATACCCACCTAATTATTCTTAAATTTCCTTCAGTATTATTAATTATTACGACACTTATTTATCAACTTTACCGGCTACCGATTTTGACGAAGCTTTATCATTTTGCAGCTCCATTACGCAGCGAACTACGAATTCGGCTATCGAGTTCACGACGAAGAAGCCGGCAACTATTTTGGTCATTCTGAGGCTAAGAAAGGCGAAAGTACCGACGGCCATTACCATGTTCTCCTGCCCGATGGTCGAATGCAGAGCGTCAAGTATCATGCAGGTCCCAGCGGTTTCCATGCTGACATAAGCTACGATCATTTACAGTGATAAAAAATTAGGAAAGTTTAAAAATTGACAGACTTTGATCGTTCGTGAACTGATTCATAACACCTAATTTATGAATGAAAGGAGGTGGACCATCTCAGTGTATTAAAAAGTGTCCGTTGAAAGGGAGCAAATTAAGGTAACGCTATAGTAGTATGTGGAAGAATTTTAAAAAGAGCGCCACAAATTATTAGAGTAACTAACCAATAACTAACTTTCAAATAACTTCACTCCATCTCTTATTGCTAACTTCATATCATACCCTCTTCTGACTCTAGCGCTATTATGGCCAGTTTTGGAACTGTTATTTGACTACTTTTGTCGGACACTTTTTAGCTTTTCTACCTTAGAGAGATAGTCCTCACTTCTTCTACTCTACATAACCTAATTGCTAGAATAATATAAATACTAGGTGTACCAATCGACAAACAATTAGTCCCGCTGTGCGAGAAAGTCGAATCCAGCGCGACCAATAATTTATCTATGGGTGTACCTAATGTACCAAAAGATGTTTGTAACATTTAAAAATACTACTATTTAATGTCTTTTAAAATACCCTTATATCGGCTGTTACATTTAAATAAACAAAGCTATGTATAATATTATGACCATATTGTTTAACATTCGTGTATGAAACTGTATCAATAATGGAGTGTTTTACCAGGGATTTACCCTATTTTTGTCACATCAATAGCACCACTTTCGAAAAACAGTTTTAGAAATTTATATTTCATAATAACTTATAACTAATAATGTAAATAAAACCACAAATTTTAAATTATTTATTAAACAAAATACAGTACAATTTTTGATATTTCAGTGCATTTTTAAACACTCTTTATTTAAAAATTACACTACACTTCTTCCACACTTTGCAAACTTAAGTAAACGATTTCCGATTAAAATACACTATTTTTTTATATTTAAAACACAACAATACACGACAAATTCAAAATTCAAAATGGCGTTTTGACAAGTGACAGCTTATTATAAAGCATTTTCCCGCCAGGTAAAGTGAAAACGTTAGAAAGTGTACATTTTATTATTTGATGTGATGTGTCTTGCGCAATGAGTAGGTACCTAATTATATTAGATAAACTTATAAATTTTTATGGTTATTACATATTTTTAATGAACGTGAAACATGTTTTCAGTTGTTCGCACATTGTTAATGATGATTAAATTGATTAATTCAATTTTTATTTACTACAAGATTCATTTTACATGAATTAAGCTTGACTAAATACTAGCTTATTTAACAAAAAAAATCTATTGGCGAGTATTTGCTAGTCAGTTAAAAATTCTAATTAAATTTCTTAACTTCCTATTATTTTATATTTAATATAGGATTTTCATACTCATAAAGTTACGTAAGGTAACGTAGAAACATTGCAAAACCAACGCACCGTTATCAACTATGTATAAAAAAGGCCAATAACTGGGTGTTTTACCCTATTCCTTCACATTTTTGGGATTGTGCAATCTAAAATCCGTGCAATAAATATTTGAAATTAATTATTATTTAATAAGAAATAACTTAAATAGGTAATAGGTTTAAATTAATGTTTTTGTATAAATTAGTTTTAAGTGTTTTTTGTTATTAAAAATCAACAATACGAACTTTCTTTGATTTCTTCCCTTTTTTAAATGCATTATTATCAATTATAGTCTTTAATTACGCTAAGTATATTAGGGATCGTCCATTAATCACGTGATGCCTAAAGGGGGAGAGGGGGAGGGGGGTCCGAAAAAAATCACCAAGTAACACCAAGGGGAGGAGGGGGTATAAGGAGATATCACGTGTATTAATTTTCGAATCTAGTCTATGCATACCGAAATTATTATCGGTTGTAGATTCGTATAGTGTTGTTTAAATACTTACAAGACAAATGACTCGTATAGTTTTTAATTGCTTAAATTATTCGATTAAATTGTATTTTACGTTAATGTTTTTCTTCAAACATGACCTGTTTACTATTTAAAAAAAATTACATGTGATCTTAGGTGGGGGAGGGGGGGAGTATAAAACCTCACCACGTATCACCAGGGGGAGGGAAGGGGTCTAAAAAGTTGTTAAAACATCACGTGATTAATGGACGGCCCCTTACCGTAATCACTTTACACAGAGACGCGACGAGACGCGGTGTTGATATTTTAAAAATGCAGCGCTGTGTTGCGTATCGTTTTGTTTCGGTGTGAATTGACCCTTAGAAAGTAGAAACTGAATTATATAACAATTAAGCCTCCGTAGTCTAGTGGTTAGAGCATTGGCTCTCGACTCGGAGGTCGTGGGTTCGATTCCCGCATTGTAACAACAAAAAAAAATATTTCCAAGTTTGGTTAGGACAATGCAGGCTGATCATCTGATTGTCTGACAAGAGAGATGATCCATACGTCGGATGGGCATGTAAAAAGTCGGACCTGCGTCTGATCTCTCGTCAGTCGTGTCGGTTATCCGTTATCCCACTGGGTTACGAGAGTAAGGGAAGAGAGAGTGCTCTTGTGTACTGCGCACACACTTGGGCACTATAAAATTACTCCTGCGTAACTGGCCTAGTTTCAACAAAATCGGCCACCGTCACCGAAATCGGTGTGCGGAGTTTATATTATACTATCTATACTAATATGATAAAGAGGAAAAGTTTGTTTGTTTGTTTGCATCGAATAGGCTCAGAAACTAATGGACCGATTTTGATGAAATTTGGCACAGATGTAGAGTAGACCACGGGGAAGGACATATGCTACTTTTTATCATGGAAAAATGTACGGTTTCTGCGAAACTTTTGCGAGCATGAAGTCGCGGGCAATATCTAGTAACTAGGTTTTGCCCGCGACTTCGTCCGCGTAGAGTTCGGTTTCCATACAAAGTTTTAACCCCCTTTTCACTCCCTTGGGGGCGAATTTTCAAAAATCCTTTCTTAGCAGACGCATACGTCATTACAACTTATTTATTTTTATTTAACTTACAACGTCATTACAACAAATTTCAGCAAAATTCGTTCAGTAGTTTCGGCTGTGCGTTGATAGATGAGTCAGGTTTGCCTTTTATAGATTTAGATATAGGTACCTAGTATATGACAGCTCGACACTCGACGCTTTGCTACTCTATGGTTTATGCGCAAAATTCAATTTCCAGTGCTCTGAATTTTCCCGGGCCCGCTGGTATCCGGATCATATAGTCCCAGCGTATGGCGTAAGTAACATTTTCCCCGGCTTTCCTTTCCATAACAGGAATGTTTGGTAGATAATAATCGCCATCTTTGGATGACACCGTGAGACAAGAATTTCAATTGTCTAAAAATATTTCTAGATCTAGATAAACATAATAGGTACTGTCCGTTCGGTGTTATGTTGCCTCGGGAGTTTCTATCAGTGGCCCTTATGTCGTCGACATAGAGGTCAAGTCAGAGGTAATATAACGGTGAACGGACTGTGGATTCGTGATAAAGTACGTCCGGTTTTAAATTGTATAACTTTTTTAGGGATCCGTAGCTTACGTATCGGAAGTCGGAACACTTACCCCCTTAGGGACCGTCCATTAATCACGTGATGTTTTAAACGACTCTTTAGACCCCTCCCCTCCCCCTGGTGATACGTGGTGAGGTTTTATACTACCCCCCCTCCCCCACCTAAGATCACGTGTATTTTTTTACATAGTAAGCAGGTCATGTTTGAAGAAAAACTTTAACTTAAAAAACAATTTAATCGAATAATTTAAGCAATTAAAAACTATACGAGTCATTTGTCTTGTAAGTATTTAAACAACACTACGAATCTAAAACCAATAATAATTTCGGTATGCATAGACTAGACTCGAAAATTAATACACGTGATGTCTCCTTATACCCCCTCCCCCCTTGGTGATACTTGGTGATTTTATTACGGACCCCCCCTCCCCCTTTAGGCATCACGTGATTAATGGACGACCCCTTACTAATAAACGCTGTATAAGCTTTGGATAGTTATACAGTGTTTAGTTCACATCACACAAGTGACATGTTTAATTCGATAGAAGGGGACAAAACACTGTGTAATTGTCAAAGCTTATACAGCGTTTATTAGTAAGGGGGTTAGAGTTTTGTAAACACTACGCCCGATCCGAATCCGATCCGAACCCGTGAAAATAATAAATATGGATCTATAAAACTCGGATCGAATTCGGATATTGCTTACGCACTACTCCGATCTCTATACAAATTCAACAATTCCCAAACATGTATCTATAAGGAGTTACGAATTCTGTTCAGTATCTACTTTTGGATCCAGAGTATACCTTAATGCAAATTCTTACCTTTAGGTACCATATTCTTGGACTACTTCAGAAATAGTCAAAATTAGGTACTATAGGTACGTCCATATAAATTTCGAGGAGTTCCCTCGATTCCTCATGGATCCCATCATTAGATCACCACTTTGGTGAAAACGGGACCAACTTGGAATTATAGGTACCCTTGGGCCTTGAGTCAAGGCCCAAGGGAATCTAGACACGCGGTAGCGTGTTAAGCCAAGTTTTGAGTAACAGAACTGGCGAACAGCACCGTGTGTAATATTACACGAACCATTTGGAGCCACTTTTGACCCCGTCATAACTCAAAAACTATTTCACATAAACGTGTCAAATTTGGCTCATATATTGAGACTTGCGAGATAACTAAGTGCTCCAAATTTCATAAACACATCTCAAACGGTTATTTAGATAATAACGTCCAAAATCGTCATATTTATCACTGACCTATAGATCAAAACTCCTAGCGCCACTGCATCATTGCGTTCGCAAGCAAAAACTAATAAATAGTTGCCATTGTACAGTATTGCATCAATGTTGGAAAAATGCTTTTGTTCGTTGCTTTCAAATATACTGTGAGTGGAAAAAATTCAAGTTAATAATGACTTCCTAATGCAATTATCAAATATATATTACTAAGATTTAACAAAAACTGAAATTTATAACTCTTATACAAAGATATTGAATATAATCTTAGTTTCCCCAACCACCGCTAGATGGCTATAGCACTTTTAACTGAGGACAGTAAATTAATTATTAGTTCTCCTAGCCGCCGCTAATGAAATTTGGTATGAATATAGTCTAGAGCCTGGAAAAGGACAGGTTACTTTTTATCGGGGGGAAATGTACGGTTCCCGTGGGATACTTTGGATGGATGGATGGATGGATGGATGGATGGACGGACGGACGGACGGACGGACGGACGGACGGACGTACGTACGTACGTACGTACGTACGTATGTATGTATGTATGTATGTATGTTCTGTTTTGATTTCAAATAGAAGTAAATTATAGTTTTAAAATATTGTTGAGGTGTTGTTCAGGCTGGTACCGTTTCTAATTCAAATCCGTCATCCGTTGTACTTACTGCACATAAATTACAATATTATATACACTCATTTTACACTACTAAATGCTAATAGACACTTTTAAACTTTATATTACTTAATGTACGGAGAAACAATATAGAGCACTGCAATAATAGCTGAGCGCAAGCATTATTTGTGCTAGGTAACTCGGCCGCATTGTGCCGTGACGTCACACTCTCCACGAGCGCCTGCTACGGGCCGCGAAATTTACGAGATTTTGAAATGTCTATAAATCCATTAATACTTGGTCTTTTTCAATGAAACAAAAACTAGTGTATTTGTAGATACAAGCATTACTGGGAGAGCGTTTTAAGCATTTTTGTATATCTATTAACATTCTTCATTCTATAATATATTATTTAATGAATACTATTGAAGAAAATAAAATATAATCTATTAATGGAACATACCAACTGAACAGTCGAGATCCATTATTCGACAGCCAATATAGTTTTTCAATGGATCCTGACTGTTTAGTTGTTATGTTCCATTATTAGATTATATTATATTTTCTTCAATAGTATTCATTCAATTATAAGTTATAGAATTCTAGATCACCGGATATCTAAGTGCTTGTTTTTTCTTTTCAGTTTTTCATTAGGTATGTACTTAGTTTGGTACACTTTTTACGCAGTCGGGTTTTTTAATTTCAACTTTGGGTTCTTCGATTATGTGTGTGTCCATGACATCGATGTTACGATGTTTTAAATTATGCGATATCAATTTTAAAACATCGATGTTTTATCTCTAACATCGATAATTATCGAAAATCGATGATTATCGAGCATCCCTAGCATCCACCATTGCTGGGACAGCTTCTTGTACGCTAAGGAATTAAAGCGAACCTAAAGCCTACTAGTGTATATCTGTATAATCTATGCTAAAGCCGATGAAATCTTGATGGTACAATCTATTAAAAACCATTCTATAGCGGCGTAAGCGCCTACCTACCTACCTAGAATTATGTAAGGCGGCGTGATTTAACATCTTAGGCCCATTTGCGCCAATCCGGGTTAAAGTTAACCTTGGGTTAAAATATCATGCTTTCTCTTTCACAAATACGAAGAACGAGAGAGATAACATGATTTTTAACCCAGGGTTAACTTTAACCCGGATTGGCGCAAGTGGGCCTTAGAGTAATATTAGGCCGTGAAGGTATCGAAAATATTACAATTACACATACCTATTACCTACTTATAGGTATGCGCGAATTTATTAGAATTAAATTACCTATCTACTTTTAAGTAATTTGTTCACAAAGTACAGTAAGTAGGTAGGTATTAGAAAAAAAATTGTAATTAAATATTAAGATTAAATTATTTTCTAAACGGAGACAACCCCGATGTCGTCATAATTATGCGATATGAATAAGAGTTATGCGATAGAAAGAGACGCAACTTCTAGGTAAATATAACCGTAGGTGAATATTTATATATTTTTTGTAATGTATGCGCTCTGAAATTACAGAACCACTTTCAAAATACTTACACTATCAAAATAATAAAATTTTATAAATTAATTAGGTAATTAGGTGAATACAAAGGAATCAATCAGAAACTAGTAAATTTTTATAATTTTTCACTTACTTAATTGATTCTATTAGGAAAACTTAAATTTGGTAGGTATTAGTTTTGTTATAAATAAGTACCTACTAATAATAATTTATGTACAAAAAGTAATGATATCCTATCAAAAACATAAATGTGAAATGAGAGCCAAGTTTAATAATAATTATGATATTACCTTGGTTGTTGACTTTAACGACAAAAGAAGTGAGATCTAAATAGGTGCCAAGTTCTATGGCCAGTCCTGAAATTTATTTATAACAACATAAAATATCATTTCTTCTTATAACTTAGGATAATATTATATTGTAGCCTAAGGTCTGACTTGGCTTGTTCTCATATACGAATATGTTCGATGGCTAGTTTCTACCAGCAAGCCAAATTTTTGGAATAATAAAATGAGAATCGACAAGTAACAGGTTTAGACTTGCGAAGGCTATAATATAATTCGTATATGATAACTAGCCAAGTCAGACCTTAGGCTACAATATTATATTATCCTAAGTTATAAGAAGAAATGATATTTTATGTTGTTATAAATAAATTTCAGGACTGGCCATAGAACTTGGCACCTATTTAGATCTCACTTCTTTCACTTCAAGGTAATATCATAATTATTATTAAACTTGGCTCTCATTTCACATTTATGTTTTTGATAGGATTGGGATTACATCAAAAAAAGAAATTTGAAAATCGGTCCACTTTTTTGGAAGTCGGTTAAAAATATAAGTATACATATTTACAGCCCAACGTATAACCGCCTCTTTTTTGGCAGTTCGTTAGTAAATTGTATCTAAACTAGGAATTATTTAATTAATTTTAATCACTTTCATAGTAAAATATTATTAGATTCTCTTTTCGACATAGGTACGTACTTATGCTAAATTAAAATTATTTAAATATTGTAAAGGCTTTTGTTTTGGATTATTCGAAAGTTTTTACTTTAGCTATGCTAGTTTTTATGTATTTTTGTATTATATAACAGACTGTTTCTCACATTATTATTTATACTTACTAGTGGATTTCAACAATAGATTAGAAAATAAAATATATTTCTATGTACACATAATACGTATGTTTATGTCACCGTAGAATTGTAAAAACCGTTAGATTGTAAAATAACTAACGAGATTGTAAAAATATGTCGAAATATTCATTACTAATATGTTTTTAATCTAACGAAAAATAATGTGTTAAATTATAGGCAGAATATTCGCGTCGGGAGTCTATCAACATTTTTACTAGTTATATTACAATCTAACGGTTTTGACAATTTTACGGTGACATATATAATATAACATACGTATTACGTACATAGAAACAGCATTTCATAGAACGATTCAAATTTGAAAACTTTGACGTCCCCTTCAACGGCCCACAATTTTCGCCCACAACCGTGGACACACCATACGCTTGTAGTAGTGCAATCTGTTTATTTCCAATAAAAAGTAGCCTATGTCCTTTCCCGTGGTCTACTTAATATCTGTGCCAAATTTCATGATAATCCGTTTAGTAGTTTTTACGTGAAACTGTAAATAAAGTATCCCACGGGAACCGTACATTTCCCGCGATAAAAAGTAGCCTATGTCCTTTCTCAGGCTCTAGACTATCTGTGTACCAAATTTCATTTAAATCGGTTCAGTAGTTTTAGCGTGAAAGACGGACAAACAGACATACACACTTTCCCATTTATAATATTAGTATGGATATTGCTCATCAAATAAAAAAATACCAAATCTTGTTACTAATCTATAATTGCATTTACATTTGATACTATAAAGGTTGTTAATCAATTACGGATATTTTGGGCATATCTACTGCTAAGACATAAAAAAATATACTAAATAAAGTTTCAGTGCGCTCTCTTAAAGGCGCCGAGGTCATTAACCGCACAAAAACAGCTGATTTAAAGAGGAAGCAAAGAGTTTTGCTCAAATAACATAAATACAATCAGCTGTGTGAGTTCAATGACTTAACAGCGCCGTAAAAGGCGTTGTTTTCTTTTTTCGAAACTTAATTATATTTCTGCCTAAACATCTTTACATAAGCAGCAGATCATGTCCCCAAAATATTCGTAATTGATTTTGAAAAAAACTTAATGTTTTATTGCTTAATCTCCATAATGTTTTAAACAATTTATTATTAATAATAATAATTATTATTGTTAAAACCAAAAGTGTAAACTACTTCTTTCATCTACAATATTTTTTTACATTACTAACTGGCCCACTTGCAGAGATTTGGACTAAAGTTAAACGTGGGTAATGAAATATCATACCTTCTCTTTCATAATACGAAGAACGAGAGAGTAACATAATATTTAACTTTAACCCATATCTGCGCAAGTGGACCTAAAAGTTTATAAACTTGAGATTAATAAAAAAAAATTAGATTTTAGATTATAGTTGTCGTTGTTTCAGAATATAAACAAAAGATTCTTTTCATATATTACATAATATATTGCATGCAAAATAATAATATTATATATGGACGCTTACACACCACGCCAATCTGGTCCCGTGGTAAGTTCTCGAAGAACTTGTGTAACGGGTACCAGACAACGGAAGTATATTTAATACTTTTATACTATACATATATTTAAGATTTTACTATATTATACACATCAACGACCCTGGAGCACAGAAAACTATTTGTTCCCTGTCGGGATTAGAACTCGCGACCTCCGGCTAGAGCGCCAACGAGCTAACCACTGAGCCACAGAGGTCGTATCTAAAATGTTTCTATGAATCTAATTTCACTGAAACGATGTGTATTTTATATTCACATGATTATTTTATTTATTTGTATATCTCACCGTAAAATTGTAAAAACCGTTAGATTGTAATATTACTAGAGATATTATAATATGCTGACAGACTGTCAAATACAAATTTCTCCATACAATTGTACGCATTATTTTTCCATAAAATTATTATTATGAAAAAGCAAACAAATATGGCGGTGCGGGGCACTTGCCGTATAACCAATCGGCACGGTAAATATTACAATATAACGAAAAATAATGCGTACAATTGTATAGAGAAATTTGTATTTGACAATCTGTCAGCATATTATAATATCTCTAGTAATATTACAATCTAACGGTTTTTACAGTTTTACGGTGACATAATATATACTATCATATGCAATTAGTGCAAAGCTGTTAATTTGAAATAACAAACAGATACTTCAATTATATTTATTTGTATATATGTTACAGTCAATGTGATTAAATAGCTATTATACATAATGACTGGTCATTATATATAATAACTATATTGTCTAGATAATGTGATAAATTAATCACTTTGTCCGGATATTATTCATAATAGCGGGCCAAAGTTAGCTAAAGTAATAAACACGATTCAACTTAGTGATGCAACAGAACTCTGCTTCCGCTTCCGCGGAAGTTCTGCATTCCTTTTCACTTTCGTTTCGGGAAAACGGGACCAACCTCGGATTATGATCTGACCTGTGACCTGATGATCACATAAGCTTTGATCAGAACTCCTGAGTCTTTAAATATACGCGTTTGAAAATTTCGGCATTCAAACTCAAACTTAAGAACTGAGTTCAAAGAACTGCAAGCATAATATGCCACTACGTAACTTACAGTAATCATCATCGTCATCTTATTTTTACAACTATACAATACCTAATGGAAGCTTGGCGCGTATTCAATAATTATATATTCGATTGTTTATTTAAAACGTTAGTTAATAATTTAACATATATCACTAAAACCTTACCAAGAGCATGTCAGGACATGTGTAAGGAGGGTTCCGTAACTATAAATGCGTAATATGCTTTTTTTTAATTACTCCAAAAGTTACTGTCCGATTTGGATCACAATAATTTTCCTAAAGAGTTTTTAGTATGATCTATCAGCATGAAAATTTGCAAGTTTCTATCTCCTATAGTTTAAAAATGCTAGGGGGGGGGGGACCAACTTACAAACTAGTTTGGAGGTCGATTACTCGAAAATGGTCAACTTTATAAAAAAGTAACGTATGAAACCTTGCCTTTATTTTAAAAGACCTATTCTACGATACCCCACACGATGGGGTAGAGTGAAAAAATATTTTTCATCCCCACTTCACATGTATGGAGAGCCACCCCTAAAATATAAAATAATTATTTTTTTATGATCCCGAAACTGTGATCTATACACAATCTATAACTGCACAAAATTTCATCAATTTATATTCATAATTACAGGATCTAGAGGCGCGGACAGACAGACAGACAGACAGACGGACAGAGCGAAACTATAAGGGTTACTTAAGTATTACGGAACCCTAAAAAGGATAAAATTATTATAAAAAAATATTTCATAAAGTTAAATTACTTTATATAGATCACAATAAAATTGCATCTATGACAATGTTATTATAATAATTATAATAAACATTATAATTATTATTATATAAAGGCAGATTGAAATACAATTTTATAATCTTTACCTGTACCTACATTTTTATTACTTTATCCAATTCTTCGAAGATATTATATAAAATTGCCAGTCAATGTGATTAATTCTGTGTCATTTATCACTTTGTCTAAATTGAGTAGACATTATAAATAATGGCTGGATAGTATATATAATATCCGGATTTATTACTTTGGCTGTAACAGATAGAAAAACGCCAATCACTGGATTTATATTAATAAACTATTTAAAGTGCGAAAGAGAAGAAAGTACGTCTGTCACACTCCCACACGTCTAAAGTACCTACCTAATCTAAAAATGTACCTAAATAAAAGGAAGACTTTTAATGAACAAACAGAACTTCACGTTGTTAAGTATAAATCAATTTTTTGTTATTTTTATTAAGACTTAATTACTTATATGTATGATACAATATTTTTCACAGATATTACAAAGAAAGAGCGAAACGTCCCCTTGTAGCATTACCACAATATAAATAATGTACAGAAGACCATCTTCATACTAGACCGTCCGAATCGGCGCACGCACACATACGCGACATTGACATGGCCGCTAACGAAACCTCAAATAGCAGATGTAAGTCGTGTCACAAACAACTAACGAATTTTATTTGTGCTGCGACGCTTGCGCACTGTCAACTGTTCATACTAGACCCGAATCGGCGCACGCACACATACGCGACATTGACATGGCCGCTAACGAAACCTCAAATAGCAGAAGTATGTAGTAGTGATGTAACGAATATTCGCATTCGCATTCGCGAATATTCGCACATTTTTGTATATTCGCATTCGCATTCGCATTCGCAAAACTTTTGCGAATGTTTTGCGAATATGAATATCAGAAAACAAAAGCAAATGTGCGAGTCTCTTACGCCGGTTCTTCTCGCCGGGCTAGTTCCCGAACCGGTGGTAGGCATCATGTAGGACAAATCTATAAGCGTTATATCATAACCTACATGGAAATAAAAATTTTGAGTTTAAGTTTGAGTGAGCGGAGCGGAATGAATGACGCTTTATTTAGATCATGATGAGTTCGTATGAAATCGGCAATACTCGGAAGATACGAACGTAACGAACCTTGTCCGAACGCGACTGCCGCTAAGCCATAGACAAATTGGCGCCAAATATTAACAAAAACTGAATATTCGCATTCGCATTCGTATTCGCGAATGTCGGTAGCAGATATTCGCATTCGCATTCGCGTTCGCGAATGCTAAAAAAAAGACATTCGTTACATCACTAGTATGTAGTGTCACGCCGCCAAGACCTGTCGCTGCATTGAACAACTAACGAATTTGTTAGTTGTGTCGCGACGCTCGGGCACTGTCAACGCCTTCTTCGTAGACGGACCAGCCCTAGCGCTCTGCTCAACAGGGCCGCCGTAAGCGGGCGTGTAAAGCGTGCACAGCATAAGGGCGGCACGCCCAGAGGGCGGCAAATTGAGCGACTCATCACCTTTTTTTGACAAAACTCATAGTAATAGGCGGCATAATCGGTATTGCACGCGGGCGACGAAACAGCTAGCGGTGGGCTTGCTGCTCAATCGTAGGTATACATTTCAAGGACACGTTCTGCTACTGTACATTATTTATATTGTGGCACTACCACACATAATATATCACTATAAGACTTGGAAAGTCCATTATTTTATTGTATGACGAAAAATCTCTAAACTTTGGGAGAGAAAAGTTATTTAGGGTTCCTTAAGTTTAACATTACCATTACTTGCAAGAAATCGTTCCTTACTAGCACACTCAAATGGCGCAATAATACGGGACGATTTTCAACCTTGTTTTTAACATTTAACCCTCATTAACTTTAATGGTTTAAGAGATTTTCGTCATAAAATAAAATGATACACTTTTCAAGCCCTTTCGTTTGATACATGCTATAACAGTGGGGACGAGTTCCAAACAAAAATGGGCCTTGTTCTTATAACAATAGGTATTATTAGTAACTAAAATCTCAGTAGGTATCCTCTATATAATTATATAGATATACTAGCTGTGAATACCCGCTTCGCTGGGTCATTTTTAATTATATATTTGTTTGTTAATGTCAATAATCTATCACTACTTACATTTTGTAGCTTCCTAGATCATTGGAGGAATTTCTAGAACATTCTATATTGATCAGAAAATTGGCATACAATCTAGATCAATCTAGAAATTTCTAGAACATTCTTGATCGTCCAGAAACGTGGTATCTATTTAAGAGATATCTAAATCATTCTGGAATATTCTAGATCATTCAAGAAATTTCTAGATCATTCTAAAATTTTCTAGAATCATTTTAGATTAATGATAATCACACAATTTTAGAATTAACATGTTTCAACCCCCGTATCTTCTACACCGTTATAGGTATCAACTTGCAACCACCATAGTGTACGATGGGAGCCTCGTACCTATTGGGACATACAAACACTATGCGTCTGCGACGTGCAGTTTTAGCTGCAAAGGATATATGAACACACACAGGTTCGGTAAAATCAATTACGGATACTTCGGGCATATGATCTAAAACTTAAGCCTTTACATCCGTTAATGGATGATTTATACAGTATTCTCCGAGCGAAGTAACCACTCTTGAAATACTGTAGTGCCTGGGACAGTCGGTTTTTAAATGTCGTATGGTTGCCCAAGCACATACGGCATTCTCACAACATAGTCAGCCTAGTCCAGAGAAATGGCTGGTCAATACGTCTGGGGCCAACCATGTGCAGGTTTCCGCACGATGTTTCCTTCAGCGTTAGGACGTCCGTATAATGTACTTGAGATCTGAAAAAGTCTCATTGGTACACGCCACAACCTGGGATTCGAACCTGCACTCTCTCGAGTGCGAACCAAACGGTCTTCCCACTAGGCTACTGAGCTCTCAGTCATACTAGATTTTTTTTTCTTTATATGGGCGAGCTTGCGTTTTGTGGACAGTTACCCATACATGAGATGATTTTTTAGTTTTGAGTATGATAGTTATTTTTTTGCCTAAACGTCCCTATATAAGAAGTATCCGTAATTGATTTTTGGAGATATTATATACACACACATGTTTTTTATATATTTATAAAGATAAAGTTGTTACAATCAATTACGGATATTTTGATAGATCATATATCTACTGCTTACGTAAAGACATTTGACGAATTTGGGTGAAAAATAATTATTAAAAATTTCGAAATAAAAATGTTAGTAAATGAAATTACAGTGCTGACTGCGCTAAGTCGCTGAGGTCATTATCCTGACAGAAACAGCTGATTTAAAGTGGAAGCAAATACTCTGCCTTACAATCAATAGAATCAGATGTTTGAAGACAACAACCTTAACAGCACCGTAAAGAGCGTAATGTAATTTTATTTAGTACGATTTTTTTTTCGAAAGTTTAATCATTTTTCAGGCTAAACGTCTTGACATACGCAGTGGTATGCCCAAAATATCCGTAATTGATTTTAATAACCTTATCTATATATTTTATAGCCCTAAAATTTTAGCACAACTTTCCTTTTTACAAAAACCCTCTTGGGTTATTTTATGAAAAACTCTTTGCAACATTTTCTTCTATCTGCTTCTAAATTTTAATTCTCCCTTTCACACATTCAATTTTTTTACATTCAGTAGTCGATATAATAATTTTTACTGCACATATTTTATCAATCTCTCTCTTTCCCTCACACTTGCTATTAACTCTCATTCTGCTGCGCTAGTCAATCTTAAACTTCATTCCACTGAACTCACTATCTCTTTCTCTCGCCGCCTCTTTCCCACCAATCGCACTATCCCTCTCGCTCCTCAGCTTCTTGCACTCCACTTCGTCGCCGCCAGCGTTGGGTCTCTTCCTTCCGTCTATACTCTTCGAGAGACTACTCAGGTATCTGATCTCGTTCGTGATCCCCCGGATCTTGGACAGCGTGGCGAGTGATTTGGTCCGTGGGCTCGACGTGGACGGCTCGTCTTCGGAGAGACTGGGTAACTTGATGAGGGGTTTCCGGGGTTTCATGTTAGGCGTTGCTGAAAAATAGAATATATTATTTATATTAATTATTAGATGTTGCGCGCGACTTCGTGCGCGACAAAAGGAAATCTCGAGGTAACCGTACATTTTGCCGCGATAAAAAGTAGCCTATGTCCTTCCCCATGATCTATTCTATATATGTGCCAAATTTCATCAAAATCGGTCCCGTAGTTTCGGAGCCTATTCGATGCGCAAACAAACAAACATACAAACAAACTTTTCCTCTTTATTATATTAGTATAGAAGTATAGATATTATACTAGTATATGTTTTACCCGAAGTATGTTTTACCCGAAGAACTGTCGCCAGCAGTATTTCCGGACCATTAAGACCTGCAAACCTTCAAGAAGGGAGCGTATTCCCTCCTAAAAGGCCGGCAACGCACTTGCAACTCCTCTGATGTTGCGGGCGTCCATGGGCGACGGTAATCGCTTTCCATCAGGTGATCCGTGTGCTCGTTTGCCCCCTAGTTTTATAAAAAAAAATACGTAATACTATCAGGGAATCTTATTCTTAAGCAGGTTGACCGTTGTCAAAGAATATAATTATATTACTAACGTGGTCAAGTGGTTAGAGCTTTGGCTTTCGACACGGAGGTCGTGGGTTCGATTCCTCCATAGGAACAACAAAAATGTTGTTTCCAAGTTTGGTTAGGACAATGCAAGCTGACCACCTGATTGTCTGGCAAAAGAGATGATCCATGCGTCGGATGGGCTTGTAAAAAGTCGGACCTGCGCCTGATCTCTCGTCAGTTATTTATTCGTTGACGTGCACTAGTGTGGGCAAGTGATACAACTACAAAATGCGTACCAAACGGGTATCCCGCCAAAACTCCCAAGGAAGTTTCAGTAAAGCGTCTACCACTTTACTGAATCGACTGACTTGACTAATTGACTACCGTGACTATTTATTTGGACTTTGGACTAGACGATTTAGAAATACGGTGATGAAAATATACTTGACACTGGCAAATGGTTATAAGCCGACGCCATAGTATATTAAAAAAAAATAACTCACCTTTGCTACTCCGCTTCGATGTGCCAATGGGCAGCACGGACAGATCCAACTTGATCTGGCTGCCGAAATGTCGCAGCGGCTGAGCGCTACCTCCACCGTCGGTGGTTGCGCTCGCTGGGGACGTACAAAATGTATTTATAACTATAGTACACTTATACTAGCTGCAAAGATAACGGACAAACTTAGCGAGCCCAGGCTGAGATGGTACGGTCACGTAATGCGTAGAACCGAGGATGTCGTGAGGAAGTACCTTTCTATGGCTACCACAAAGAGGGGAAGAGGAAGACCTCAGACCACCTGGATGACGAATGTCCAGAGGGACATGAAGAAATTGGGTCTGAGGGAAGAGCCGACCCCGTGTAGCGGGAAAAGGTGAGGCCAAAGAAGAAGAAGTACACTTATACTAGGGATACACGGTCAGTCTGGCATCAGTTCAGTCCATCAGTCTCAGACTGACGCCAGAATGATGGCCGGAAAGTACATAATAAAATAAATATCAGTCCGTAAATTACACGGTTACACGATCATTCTTTCATCAGTCTGGGTCAGGCTGATGGACGGAACTGGGCCTTTAGTCAAGATACATTCGATAATTTCGATGGCGAAGTTCGAAAACAAAATATATGAGATTTGACATGAGAAATCGCAAGCGTGTCATTTAACGATGACTTGTGTCAAATTTCATACATTTTTGATTTCGAAGTTCGCCGTCGAAATTATCGAATGCATCTTGACTATAGGCCCTGGTGCCAGGCTGACCGTGTAAACCTAGTCCACCACCGATGTATCTTGGCGAGTAGGGTTGCCAGGTCGGCAAACCTAATAGCCGGACAGACCAGCCAGTTGGGCCGGACGTTTGGGTAAAAAAGTCGGACACCCTACATTCTTGAGTATTTTGTCTCCGGGAAATTTTATTTGTATATAGGTATATAAAAAAAATACAATAACCGTATTCTTCACGATTTGTAGTAGTAGTTGTAGTAACCGCCAACAAACTGCTCCACAGTTTGGCGATTTATGTAATGGATGTAAAAGATGTTATTTTTGTGTTAATAAATAAAATAAAAAAAAAAAAGACGTCTCGCCTAATAGTGAGATTACTGCCGTCAAAGTATATTCAAAATTCAATCACTTTAAATACATATTATACCCTTACAAATAAAAATATTTACATAATGGATAAGCTAAACCAGTGTTTTTCGACCTTTTTCATGATGCGACCCCCCTTGTATGAAAAAATATTTCGCGACCCCCCGACCCTTCGCTTTTTTATCATGTATGTATGTGTATGTTACAGTGTTACAAATATTCATTTCATACGACGTTTTCATGCGTCTCCATAATTAGGATTCGGATATAAGTACATAATATAGTACGTCAAACATATTACTTTACAATTACATACATCGATGATATCGATGATCGATTTATGAGTATATTATCCTTTTCTTAAAATTCTCTTACTTAATAAATCAATATTTTTAATATTTATTGTTTGTTTACTAAAGTTCTCTCGACCTCCGGCGACCCCCCTACAGAAGCTTCGCGACCCCCCAGGGGGTCGCGACCCACAGGTTGAAAAACA
The DNA here is from genome assembly GCA_905404095.1 of Glaucopsyche alexis. Taxonomy (NCBI): domain Eukaryota; kingdom Metazoa; phylum Arthropoda; class Insecta; order Lepidoptera; family Lycaenidae; genus Glaucopsyche; species Glaucopsyche alexis. Next base: position 2,831,856 of record FR990063.1, on the reverse strand, counting down.
CTGAGCTAAACAACTGTTTTGTCCTTGTCTGTCGAGCGACTTTTCCAACGTATCAGACAAGACATCGGTGGCGAAGGGTTCCTATAACTCCATTCCTATCGGCTTCCCTTGTCACTTACCTTTTGCAAACCTTCATAGAACTCCCTACCTATTATACAAGCTCCGACTTCCCTATGAAGGAGAACCAGTCTTCGCCACTGCAAGACATTGTATAGCTAATGCATTGTGTAAATATTTTTAATGTAATCCGTAAAATAATAAAATAGTATTGTTAATCTAAATTAATAAGGGGGTTAATCCTTCTAGTCTTACTAGTATTATAAATGTGAAAGTTTGTGAGGATGGATGGATGGATGGATGTTTGTTACTCTTTCACGCAAAAACTACTGAACGGATTTCGATGAAATTTGGTATGGTAGTAGTTTAGGGTCTAGATTAAAACATAGGCTACTTTTTAATTTTTATCCCAAAAAATTACAGTTTTCCCGTGAGATACCCGATACTATATTTACACGGGAGGGAAAAAGGTAGCGTTTTATAATTATTATTATGAATACGAAACAAGCGGTCGGATTGTTCGAAAATCCCGTTCAGATAAATATTTTTGTGATTCTTTTTTTTTTAATAGACCTTTCGAGCAAAGCTCAGGTACTCAATGATTTATACAAATAGCGGCCATTAATGTTATTATCTATTTGAACACTTACAATGATTTCGAAGGTTCCCTATTTTTTCGCATATAATCATATGTCATAATTTTACTTGGCATAATTTAATTTGACCTAATAGTAGTTTCGCATAACATTCATTTGTCATAACTTTCTTAGCATATTTTTTTACGCATAATAATTGTTAGGCATACTTACTGTAACGCATACATTTTTTACGCATAATATTATTTAAGCATAATATTTTTATGCATAATATTAAAAAGCCTAAATATATTACGCATAATGATATTTAAGCATACTATTATATTTACGCATAATTCTTTGTAGCATTTATTTTCACATACTAATGAATGATAAATTCTACTGGATGATAATTTTAATTTTCAACTGATTACGAAATTAAACTCGGACAAACAACACGAACTGCTATCTAAGAACATGCCGAGCCATAACCACAAGCCCAATGCACTTAAGGATAAAGTAAGTTTTGTTTTTGCATTAAATAACCTTTCGTATTAATTATTTTAAACATGTTAGCGGCTTACGGTTGGCCCAAGGGCCACCCCGCCGCAACTTAACCTACTGTTACTCATGTTACACTAGGTATAATGAGTGTAATACCTGCTTTTAATGTTTCATAAATATGCGTTTAATTACCTTAACCGTGTCTTCATTATGTCCTTCCATTTTTGCACATTTGTGCCTTGTGACAGAATGCTTTGAATTTATTATGACAAAAAATATGCCTAACGAGTTTATGCCAAAAAACAATTATGCCAAGGTACTATTATGACAAGAAAAATTATGTCTTACGAGTTATGCCTCATTAAATTAGTACAAAAAATATAAGTCTAAATGATATTTATGCCTAATGATGTAGTATGCCAAAAAAACCATTATGCCAAAGTAATATTATGCGTAATAAAATTATGCCAAGTGAGGTATGCCAAATGAAATTATGACAAATAAAATTATGCGAAAAAAGGGGATCCCGATTTCGAAACTCCAAGCTTGGTTATGACGTACATTTGACATAACAAATATTCATACATTATGTAGTTTATACGTGAGAGAGCCACGCTTCGACACAATTGGGCGGCTCGACCGGATACCATGACCTCACAGAAAACCGGCGGGAAATAACCCTTGCGTTGTGTTGCGCCGAGGGAGTGAGGTTACTGGATACCCAAGGGGGGGATTGGGGATTTTGAAGGACCAGGAACGCAAGTCGCAACACCAGAGGAGTTACAAGTGTAACTACTCTGTTGTTGCGAGTGTCCACGGGCGGCGGGAATCGCTTACCATCAGTCGATACGTCTGCTAGCATCCTGGTTCATTACATAAAAAAACGCCATCTTGGTTTTTATCATACCTTAAAAGTCAGCCATCTTGTATTCACCATACTTCAATTGTCAAAATGGCCCTAAAAATCTCAAAAGTGGGGCCATGTAACTGGAGAGACTTTTTGCCGTGTCCATGGGCGGCGGTAATCGCTTACCATCAGGCGATTTAGTTAGTTTCCTGGTTCATTTTATTTAAAAAAAGGTGCACCATCTTGGTTTTCACCATACCTCAAATGTCAGCCATCTTGTATTCGCCAAACATCATATTATGTCAAAATGGCCCCAAAAATCTCATAAGCGGGACCATTTAACTGGAGACACTTTTTGTCTCGTCTATAATATATATGTCTATGCTTACAAGCCATTCCTTTACCGCCGGCCGCTTGGTTGGTGTGAGTGAGCTCGCTGTACTTTATATCACACTCTTCTATTCTCTTCTTGAGATCAGCTGGATAACAAGAGAAGAAATTAGTTGATAACATAGTAAAGAGTAAAGTAAATAATATCACACAATTTTTTATTTACACTTTTCCACTTTATTTAGATTTTGACAATAATTTGTATATAAACACAACCAGTTTCAATTAACTCATCTGATGAGTTAATCGAAACCACACCACATGGGTTAATCGAAACCGGTTGTTTGTATATAAATTATTGTAAAAATCTAAATAATGTGGAAAAGTGTATATAAAAAAGTTGTGTGATATTATTATGAACATGAGTTTCCACCAAGAACCAACAGTACACTCAATCAGTTATAAAGAAAAAAGATTTATAAACACTTACCACCTTACTAATAAAAATATTTACACAGTGAATAAGCTATACTTATGTCCCCTTACTAATAAACGCTGTATAAGCTTTGAATAGTTATACAGTGTTTTGTCTCCTTCTATCGAATTAAAAATGTCACTTGTGTGACATGAACAAAACACTGTATAACTATTCAAAGCTTATACGTTTATTAGTAAGGGGGACAATGTTTTGTCCGATACATTGGAGAAGAAGTTCAACAGACAAGGATAGAAACATTGCATAGCTTATCCATTGTGCAAATATTTTTATTAGTGAGGGGGTCACTGTGGTAAGTATAAATGTAACCACACAAACTACGGATCTATATAACATCCTGCTAATATTAAAAATGTGAAAATTTGTGTGGATGGATGGATGTTTGCGTCAAAACGCAAAAACTACTGAAAGGATTTTGATAAAATTTGGTATAGTTATAATTTGAGCTCTGGATTAACACATAGGCTACTTTCTATCCCGAAAAATTACAGTGTTCCCGTGGGATACTGAATTTACGCGGAGCCGCCGCCAATAGCTAGTTTATAACAGTAGGATGTGTAAATTTGTGAGGATGTTTGTGTTTCTTTCACGCAAAAACTACTGAACGCATTTTGATGAAACTTTACAGAAATATAGCTGATACGTTAGGACAACGTTGTTGGTTTGAACTCTGCATCGACACAGGCTACTTTCTATGCCGAAAAAGTAGTGTTCTCGTGGGATACTGTATTTACGCGGAGTCGCGACCAATAGCTAGTTTATAATAGTAGGTGTAAATTTGTGAGGATGTTTGCGTTTCTTTACAAACTTTACAGGATACGTCAGGAAAACGAAAGTAAATTATTATAAAGATAATCGTGCAAAAGCTAGTATTACATATTCCTTACCTATAGTAGCGTCCTGGTCTTTCTGTCTTCTGGTGAGCTCGCGGATAGACCGGCTCTGCATCCACGCTATCCTCTTGTAGTCCGTCATCTGTTACCATTATCATCATTATATCAGCGGCGTGCACACGGTTATGACACTGGGTATGCGGCGGAGTAGTCGGTCACAAAAACTTTTTCTTTTATTGATTTTTAGCAATTAGCATAGCCACAGCCAAGCGACGGATTTCTAAATCGGAAACCATGCCAACAGAACTAACAGAACTTCATAACTTTTAACATGAAACTTTCGAGTTACATTCCCTTTTTGCTGATTCAATTATTGTAACTCGGATACACACCTACCTTTAGTAGACACAATTTGAATCTTTTCACTGAATGACAATTGTGAGAACTTATTATCACTCAAATCAATTAAAAAGCAAATCACTGCCTACATTTTTTATAGAACTTCAGTAATAAACTGTTAAATGTAGGTACACACTTTCAAAAGTTAAAATGAAAAATCTTTTAAGAAAACTATAAATATTAAATATAATGGCAACCGAAAAATAACAATGCGTTTTCACATGAAAAAATGGCTTCCTTTAATCTGATATTTAAACAAATAAAACCTTACTAAAACAAAAACGCATCATGTGCGTAGTGAGTAATTAAATTTTACGTCAATTATAATTACTCGCATTATAGGCCACCGTGCCACGAATATTCCCGATTACTTCCGTGTCCCGACAACTGCCGAACTTCGCCGAAGTCTATAAGCATGCCGTAGGAGTTGGACGACTCGCGCCTTGGGATATTCATAGGTGTGTGCGTTTGCGAACTGTGTACGGACACTAAAATTACTACACACATGCGAACAAATCTACTGCTACACGACAAGGCATGAGTCGCATCACCAACATGTCGCCAAACGCCTGCCAAACATAATGTACTTGTAAATAGGTGCTATTATAAAATATTAGGCGTTTTTAAGTTATTATATTTTGTTTATTCATTTATTTACTATTAATTAAAGTCATCTAAAACGTCCGAACGTTTTATTAAAATATCTGTGAATTTTAAGTAAAGCACTACATTTCTGCCTTTATGGAGCGCACGCCCCTGCATTATATAAATCTTATACTTTAAACGAGACAATCTTTTATCCCTTTCTCTATTCCTACCCTCTCCGCCAATCCGTGGGAACGCAATGGATAATCATAAAAATAATTTAACTATCCAAAATGGCGGCAATGTAGTTCGCCACCCATCACGTCTCGTTCTGTGAAAATTCAAAAGTGGCCCATGGAGAGCCGCTTCGCTACGTTGAATGTAAGAGGAATGGACGGTAAGAATGAAAGTTGACGAAGCGAAACAAGTATGTAAGTATCGTAGCAAGTGGAAAGAAGTGGTCTCTGCCTACCCCTATGGGAAAGAGGCGTGATTATATGTATGTATGTATCAGTGGCGTGTGGGTTTCTATAACTCCATTCCTATTGGCTTCACTTACCAAATCTCTAGCTACTATACAGGCTAGGGCTTCCCTATGAAGTACAACCAGCCTTAGCCGCTGGTATATAATGGTATAACGCGTTTCAAATGAGAATAGGAACGTCAATGACCTTTTTCTGTCAAATATCACTTGAAAAGTGCGATTTTCAGAAAAACATATGTGCATATAAATATTAATAGTCTTGCATCGAATTATTTAAATTAAAAAAAAAAGTTAAATAGTAATCAATTATCTAAACATAAAATTAACTATCATAACAGTCTAAATTCGAAACAAAATGGCGCCGACTCGATCCTATTCTCATTTGAATCGCACTATATATCTGTCCGCTCACCCGTTTGTAGAACGACTTGTACTGCCCGGCGAGGTATAGCGACAGTTTGGCGTTGAGTATCGACCGCCTTCGGAGTTGGACCATCTCCTCGAAAGGGGATATGGCACCTGAAAATCACCAATATTAATCATTAAGTTTTATTATATTATTAATCATTATAATTATAATAATAATTATTGTTATATGTATAGGGTTTGGTACAATTAATTACGGATATTTTGGGTATATGATCTACTGCTTATTATAAAAACTTTTAGACAAAGAAATGTTGTCATACTCTAAGACGTAAAAAATATCACCTCATGTATGGGTGACTCTCCGCTCAAGAGTATGACAATTATTTTTCAGCCTAAACGTCTTAGATACATAAGCAGTAGATTTTACCAAACTTATATCGTCTATTCGCATTAGGAAGTCAGAGGGAATCATGCGAACAAATGTCAAAATTAACCAATGAATCCTTATCATTCGAAACCTTATACAACAGTATAAGATTTTTTATATTAAATAAAATACTGGGCATACGATCAAACGGATCACCTGATGGAAAGCGATTACCGTCACCCATGGACACCAGCATATAACCCGTAATATATTAAAATTAATATTAAATACCAATTTAAGTGGAAAAAGTGCAAGAAGTTCTGTGAAACATGCATTTCCACAAAGAACCTACAGTACAATCAATAACATATTTGCAACTAGCTTTTGCCCGCAGCGTGCGCTCAAATATAGTATCCCAGGGGAACACTGCACTTTCGGGATAATGTTTTATTCAGAACCTTAACTACTACCATACCAAATTTCACCAAAATCATTTTAGTAGTTTTTGCGTGAAAGAGAAACATCCATCTATCCATCCACATAACCTTTCAAAATTTTATTTACGCGGGCGGAGCCGCGGGCAAAAGCTACTATAATATAAAAGGAGACGACGTCCTCCGATCGACTGACAATAGACGCTAGGACCAGGTGTCCTAAGTGCTAATAGTAGAAACACAGACATCTATTGACTATTGACTAGACAACGCAAGTCACATCGTCTGTACAGAAACCAAGCGTGCCATTCTTTTTCTATCCGCTGTGACGTCACAAGAGCGATTTAGTGATGCGAACTCCCCATCCCCGAGTAAACGATTCAAAGGCCGTCACCGCGCGCCGCCCAGTCGCGTTTTTTAGTTTTCGTTTGACGTTTGGTACCGAGACATGGCGCTGAAGGAAGTTTTTTTTCTCCTCTTTATACGCGAAGTAATAACTTGCGTGGTCTAGTCAATAGATGTCTGTGGGTAGACACGTGAAAGATCAGTCCCTCACTGTCCCCTACGCTCCCCTGTACCGGTACCGAGGTGCCCCTGGACTGTGGACAGTACTCACCGTCCCCCACGCTCTGCACCGGCCGCGAGGTGCCCACTCCCCCCTGGAACTGTGGACACTAGACAGTACTCACCGTCCACCACGCTCCCCTGTACCGGCCGCGAGGTGCCCACTCCCCCCCCCCCGGAACTGTGGATACTGGACAGTACTCACCGTCCCCCACGCTCTGCACCGGCCGCGAGGTGCCCCCTCCCCCCCGGAACTGTGGACACTGGACAGTACTCACCGTCGTGGGGGACGGTGAGTAGTAGGTGAGAGCTCTGCACCGGCCGCGAGGTGCCCACTCCCCCCTGCGTGCCCTGCAGTCTCTTGCGGAACGCGGGCGATATCTTGTCGTCGAAGTGTTCTATGGCCATGCTGGATATGTCCCTCAGCTCCTGGAGCACCTCGTGAGCTCGCGGCGGCTGTTTCGACGACTCCACAATGTACAGGACACGACGGATTTCGTCTATAACCTGAAATAGGTAGTTTATTTGAATACAAATCGGAAAATTTTTTCTTCATCTATACTAATATTATAAAGCTGAAGAGTTTGTTTAAACGCGCTAATCTCAGAAACTACTGGTTCGAATTGAAAAAATATTTTTGTGTTGGATAGTCGAGGAAGGCTTTAGGCTATATTAACATCACGCTGCGACCAAGAGGAGCGAAGAATCAGGGCAAAATGTGGAAAAAACGGGAAAAATTATTCATGTTCGAGGGCTTCTGTTATTTGTTTTAACGTGCTGATCTCAGGAACTGCTATATCGAATTGAAAAATTATTTTTGTTTTGGATAGTCCATTTGTCGAGGTAGGCTTTAGGCTATACATATAACATTATGCTGCAACCAATAGGAGCGAAGAATCAGTGGAAAATGTGGAAAAAACTGTTTGTATTTTTATGAAATTCCCATATTTTTTTCCTATTTACTTATCAAGTGTACATAGAGCTGGCCCAAAATCAAACATCTCTTTTCAGCTTACCCTCCCCGGTATGAAACAGCATAGCCCATGGTCAATGAACTTGGAGTATGTCATGTTGAGCATCGAGATCCTCGTCTCGATGGAGGTGAGGATGTCACAGTGCCTCGCCAGGGGGTGGTATCTGCAACGTAAATGTTGGGTATGGAAAGTTTTGACGGTGCTCATGTCGGAGGTGGCGGGTTCGGATCCCGCCAGGGAACAAAAATATTTCTCTTGTTCCTGGGTCATTAATGTGTATTATATCAACTATGGATATTTTGGGCATATTATGATCTACTGCTTAAGTATGTTAAGACGTTTCTGGCAGAAAAATATTTTAAAAATTTTAAAAAGAAAAGCTTGGTAAAATTACATTACATTCTTTACAGCCCTACGGAGGTCACTGACTTCACACATCTGATTATATCACTGTTATTAAGACAAATTCTTTACTTCATTTTAAATCACCTGTTTATGTGAGGTTGCTGACCTGTGCCATAGAGAGTGCAATGTAATTCCATTTAGCTCGCTTTTGTCTGCGGCTCCTCCCGGGTAAAGTATCCCATGGGAACACTGTACTTTTTCGGGATAAATGTAGCCTATCCAGAGCATAAAATACTAACATGCAAAATTTTATAAAAATATGTTTAGTAGTTTTCGCGTGAGACGTCCATCCATCCACAAATTAATCCATACATCCTCACAAACTTTCACATTTATAATAGGGTAGTAGGGAGCTTAGATAAAGCAAAGGCTACCCAGACATGAACAAAATCTTCTATTCAGCTTGAGTTTCAGGAAGGTTCTTATTTTACAGATACAATATATCCCCTATCAAACCATAACCAGACCAGCATCAGCTCACCTGCGCTCCGACTCACGTCTTGGCAACTGGGTCTTCACACTCTTCAGCGCGAGAGTGTGTCTCCTCTCGATCATGAGAAAGCCTCGGTTGAGTAACGTCATGCATATCTCGTTGAACGATTTTGATACCTGAAACCATTTAGTTACATTTACAGATAAATGATATTGTCAGTTACTTCTGGCTAATTTCTCAAACTGCTGGACCAATTTTCACAGAACACAAACAGATATGGGAGGAGCCGCAAGCAAAAACTAGTTCTTTACATGGCAGCAAATAAAGAATTATTATCAAATGACAAAAATTGAAGGAAAAAGAGTAGACTCTGGAAAAGATGGGAAGACGAAATAGTCTGGTGGCTAGCAAAAAGTGAACCAGAGTGGCATGCCAAAGAAGAGAGTGAAAGCAGTTGGGGGAGGCCTTTACCAAGAGGCAAACTGTTACAGAGACCATGCTACTGTAAATTAAAAAAAAACTTAAATTTTAATTTTTCAAAATTGAAATGTTTAATTTAATTAAATGTTATTCTTTGCGATTTTGTACGAAAAACTACCTACATCCTGCAAGTAAATGTGTGAGTGCAAGCAATAAGCATAAGCATGCTAAGCTTGCAATTAAATTGTATGGTATGGATTTCCACAAAGTAACACCTGATTCTGTTAACTTTTTGAAATGTTTAACTTTATGTATTACTTTGTACTGAATAAAGGTTGTAAATAAAATAAAAAAATATTTAGAATAACATGTTTATTTAAGTTGTATGTACTTTAGTAATTTAAATAAAAATAAATGGTTGGAACCTAGAAAATGTTAGACAATTCCTATATTAGACAAAAATATTTTGTGGTAATAAGGATGGTTCTAGACGCAAACTACACTTGAACAGTTATGTACTAAATACTGATAATGATAACTGTAATAGCAAGTGATTCCCAACTCTTAAATCTTATTATCTTTTTTTTTTTAATATACATTTACGAGTCTAGTAAACATAATAATGTTCAAGTGTCGCATTTTCATAGTACATTCTAGATTAATAAAGGAGGTAACTAGTGTTAATAGACTACATTTAGCTAAAGGCTGTTGCTAATTTGTAGAAAAAAATATCATATCTATAAATAAAGTAGCTTACCAGTCTGTTCTTAGCAATTTCATCGTACGTTAGATATGAAAATATGTTTTCTATAACCAGTGCAGGCAGGTCTAGAAAAGCCATTTTTACATTTATTAAATCACGCTATTATGTTTCCATCGCACACACTATGTAAATTTATCCTTTATGTTTATATTTCTTGCTTTTAAATCGGATAATATCAAATTATTCGCGAGTATTCTGCGAAATTGTCAACTGTGAATTGACAAGCATTCAACCATCAATGGAAGACGATTCCAAGACGATTCATTTCCTATCCTTTTCACTGTTACGTATCATCGAATCATTTAGAAAAGAATAGAAGATAAAAGCCAAACAAAGCCTACGCATGGGCGGTGCAAGACAAGTGTCAGTTGGCTTTGAAGTATTTCTTTTTTAATTTATATTTGGTGTCGGCTTAAAACCATTTGCCAGTGTCAAATAAAAAGGCGGGAAATAGAATATTCCTTATAATTTTCATCACCGTACGGTACCTAAAGTCTAAAGCTTAGTCAAAGTCCAAATAAATAGTCAGGTTATATTACAATTTTCAATCGCAACCACCAAAAAACTGACATGTAAACGTAGGCTACAGTTAGTTTAAAATCGAAGTGACGGGGATCAACAGTGCTCTCCCAAGTTTATAATACAAAGTTAAAAGAGAAGTAGAATACAGTTAGGTAGGAACAGTAGTCAAGTATATGTCCCATATTTCATGACCGTTAATGGGTCCAAAGAAACTTAATTAAACGTGGGTAAAGTCGCGTGCAAAATCTAGTAAACTTAATATTTTGACGACTGTACTTCTGTCCTTTTGAGAATTAGTCTTTTTAAGAATATGTCGTTTTTAGGGTTCCGTAATACTTAAGGAACCCTTATAGTTTCGCTCTGTCCGTCTGTCTGTCTGTCTGTCCGCGCCTCTAGCTCCTGTAATTATGAATATAAATTGATGAAATTTGGTGCAGTTATAGATTGTGTATAGATCACGGTTTTGGGATCATAAAAAAATAATAATTTTATATTTTAGGGGTGGCTCTCCATACATGTGAAGTAGGGATGAAAAATATTTTTTCACTCTACCCCATCGTGTGGGGTATCGTAGAATAGGTCTTTTAAAATGAAGGCAAGGTTTCATACGTTACTTTTTTATAAAGTTGACCATTTTCGAGTAATCGGCCTCCAAAGTAGTTTGTAAGTTGGTCCCCCCCCTAGCATTTTTAAACTATAGGAGATAGAAACTTGCAAATTTCCATGCTGATAGATCATGCTAAAAACTCTTTAGGAAAATTATTGTGAACCAAATCGGACAGTAACTTTTGGAGTAATTAAAAAAAAACATATTACGCGTTTATAGTTACGGAACCCTCCTTAGACATGTCCTGACATGCTCTTGGTTAGGTTAGGTTATGCTACTTACTATGGCGTGGTGCGCCTGACCCAGTCATGAAAAACATTTTATATTAAGATTACTTACTTTATCTTATTCTTCATCTTATCTTCTTATATATAAAAATGAATTGCTGTTCGTTAGTCTCGCTAAAACTTGAGAACGGTTGGACCGATTAGGCGAATATTAATCTTAAAATAATCGTAGCAGTTCAGGGAAGGTTTAAACGGTAAGAAATTTCAGTTCATAGTTAAGGCGGAACAACATTTGTCGGGACAGCTAGTAGAAAATAAAAACGTTAGCCCTCGTTCTCACGAATTTGTTAATGGTCGCCACGAAAAAACAGCACTGTAAATATAACTCTGCTATAAATAATAATACATTAAATGAAAACTCTCGCACGTAGGGTTCGTTCGTACCATTAAACTAATGTTTTGCACTATACTAACATTTTGCAAGCGTTTAGAAACTACGACGCTACAGACGGACACATGTACGCAGCGCCGGATCTACGGGGGGGCAACCCGGGCGGCCGCGGCAGCTTAATGCGGGCGCCAAATCGGCCGAATCCTTGAGACAAGAATTCGAAATATCGAATATGAAGCCTCTTTTCCTACAATCTTACTTTTTGAACACATACTTAGTGATTTATGAACGCATTATAACAGATCAAGAAAATTTCTTTTTGAAGGCGTGCGTAGTGTGCGTGGGCGGAGGGGGGGGATCGTAGATCTGTCACTGCACATACGTTACGCACACGTCGAACACCTCTAATTTCCTCGGAGGTTAAAAATTAAAATAAAACACCACACATAATTATAACTTTCAAAATCTGTATTCAAAATACATTAACACCAAATATTTTCTATATAATCTAATTCGGGAGATCACAATGTTTTTTCTTAACGTGGAAACGCAATGAGGTATTATACTTCGTTGCAAAGGGACAAAATTCACATCTGAACCTCTTTTCCTTTGAATGCTTATATTTATGTTGTACTAAATTTGCTGGCAATATTGTTGCATAATCACACTGATCGCACACATATCTTTTTTTCCCAGTTGCATGTGCTTCTTCGTGGTACCGCAGTATATATTTATTCATAGTTTGGAATGGGCACTGCGTACATTGGAACTTCACTCCTTGTTCAGTGTGCTTAGCTTTATGCTTCTGCATCGCACTCTCGTAGTATGTGTTGTATCTACAATTCTGTACGTCACAGTGTAAGGTTTTAGCGTTCTTGTGCCGAAGCAAATGCTGGGTCATGCTATTTTTAATATTCGTCTCGTAATCACAGTACTTGCATGTCAAAGTTTCGTTGTGGCTAGTTTTAATGTGTTTTTGCAGTTCAGTTGATAGTACCATTTCACCACATATCTGACACTGCGTCTCCTCTACGATCTGATGATTTTTATTGTAATGTGCCCTCAAATCTTCAAACACTTCAAAGCTTTGCGGGCACTTTTGGCACTGATGTGGTTCCTTTTCTATTTCCTCAGTTTTAATTTCTGGAGTTGCCAATTGGTCATCAGATTTCCCATGTTTTAGGTTAATGTGGCGACATAATTCAAATTCGTCGGCAAACACTTCGGAGCATTGGTCACATTTTTGACCGTTTTCAATGCTTTCTTTTTTTATTGGATGTTTGCAAAGTATATGCCGTCTGTAGCTCTCCTTTGCTTTAAATATCTTATTGCAAAATCGACACGTGTAAGATACTTTTAAATGCACCTTCATAATGTGGGGTTTTAGCTGCCTTTTATCGTAGAACCCTTCGTTACATGTGCTACAGAAGAACTTATTTGGTGACTGCATATTGTGGGTACAACGCAAGTGTTTGCCCAACCCTCCTTGAGAAGCGAATATAAGACCGCATAGATGACATTCATGAACAGGTTTTTCATGCGAATGATTCAAATATTGATCTCTATTGTCAAACTGCTTGTTACATACTTCACAGTAAGCGCCCTGGTCGTGCTTTCGTCTTATATGTCTCTTCAGACTTTCAAGTTTATCATAAGACAGGTTGCAAATCTTGCATTTGAGTCTAAAGTTCTCTTTAAAAGCGTTGTGTTTCCGTCTCATATGTAGTTTGAGGAAATTTACCGACGAAAACACTAATCGACATTCTTTACAAGTAAATTCTCCCGTGTGTTCATCGACCATAGAATCCAACATTAAATCTTGGGTACTATTTTCATTGTCGACCGAATGACTTCTTTGCACGTGCCTCGTATACGTTTCTCGTTTGGTAAACACTTTTGGACAGAACGGACAGCTGTACCATTGGTTGGAAACAGGCTTTTTAACTTTGGAATGTTTTCGTCGTATATGCACAGCCAGACTTCTATATTTCTCGTACGTTAGACCACAATGTTTGCATGCATGTTCGAATGAGTCTTCAAATGAGCCATGCTTTCTACGCATGTGCATGCGGAGTCTGGTTATGCCTTTAAAGACTAGAGCGCACACATCACATGTTCGTTCTTCGTTATCGTCTACCGATGCATCTGGACCATGTTTCCTCTTCATGTGAGCAATTAAACTGTTCTTAACTTCATAAGACATGCCACAATAATCACAGACGTGTTTGAACAATTTTTTAAACAACTTATGCTTTCTTCTTTGATGCACTCTCAATGTTCTCTCCGTTTGAAAAACTAAGTGACATATGTTACACACAAAACTTTCCGTCGTCATATTATTTTCCATTAACTTTTTAGTATTCTCTAGAATGTCATCGAATATTGGATGTAATGCATCATTTTGTTGCTCGAATTTTACATCCACATTTTGACTGTCTCCACTTTGTATGTCTTCCACCATCAAACCGCTGTCGTTAGCAAACTGGAAAACAATAAATCAATTAATTTTTAAAATGTTTACTATTCAAAGTATTCAAAGAATCTATACTAATATTATAAAGCTGAAGAGTTTGTTTGTTTGAACGCGCTAATCTCAGGAACTACTGGTTCGAATTGAAAAATTATTTTTGTGTTGGATAGTCCATTTATTGAGGAAGGCTTTAGGCTTTATAACATCATGCTAAGCTCAATACGTAATTCTCCTCGCACCAGTGCCTCGCACCAATCAAGAATATTTCTAAATCGTTTTTTTTTCTTTTGAGAGCTTTTGCTGCGTACGCTGCGGAAACGGTTAAAGTTTCGCTAAAATTATGTATGACAGAGTTGTTTCCCTTTAAAAGTTCTAATAAAAAGTCCGCGACTGTATATGTCTACCTTTTAAGGTTGGCTCACAATAACCTTTTTATACTAACCAAATTTGTTCTAAAATTAAGCATTATTTGTGAAGGTGTTTTCATAAAGATGACAGTAATTCTTATCCAAGTAAATACGTTATTCATTACAAGCACTTAAGTTAGAAGAAATTTGCCGTTTACATCATTTGATTTCAATGAGTATTTTAGAAGATATCACAGTAATAAAATAATCAAGCGCGCAATAATAATGTACGGCGCGCAGCAGGCAGTCGTGAGGGGGAAGCGCTTCTCCTTCTACGTAAAAGAAGTCGCGGGTAAATTTTAGCGATATCCCAAAATAACTGTTCCACGCGGACGAAGTCGCGGGCAAAAGCTAGTATTAAAATAAAAAGAAAACAAATGTCTTAAGAATTTTTGTAAAATAATACATGACGTGTAGGTAGGTAAAAAACCAGCCAAATGCGTTGGTGTTTTGTCGTTACGAGTCATAGCAAAGGAAATATTTATTTTATTTAATAAAAATTTCAATTGTCTATCTATCGTGAGTGTATCTTAGTGTTACGAACACACAAAAGCGCCATCTAGCGTCAACCAATGACACCACTTGGTGTGAACAGGGACAGCGTGGGGCCCCTACTCAGTATTAAATTAATTAATATTATGTTTATAGCAGTTTTTCCGCTAAATAATACCCACAACCTGCAAGCAAATGTGTGAGTGCACGCATAAGCATGCGTAACGCACCTCCCTCCTCCCACACTGCTTATGCGTGCACTCAGATGCAAGATCGTGCAAACACCACCACCACACAAGCAACAATGTCGGCAAGATCGTGCAAAGCCCCACACCACCATGCAGGTTGCAAAACTCGACGCGCGTTTCGCCCCGAACCCGGAGCATCCTCAGGAAGTGGACCTGCGAACAAAGTTCGTTAGTAATGCTGCCAAGCAAACCGCCACCTTATATAGACTACTGGCTACTAGTACCCCCACCAAACATATTAATGAGCGGTGACGTAGTCAAGCAAGTTTGGTCATTCAACAATGCATGTCTATTGTTGTTCTTTTCTTTAATTATTTCTAATTGTTCCAACACGCTCAGTCGAAAGCCTTTGTCACATTTATGTAATATCTTATAGGAATGGCCATCGGGTACACTATGACCACTATCTAAAAGGTGTTTAGCAAAATGTGATTTATCACGATGACCATTTCTATAAGCCGCGATGTGTTCTTTGTACCGAGTCTCAAAGTTACGTCCAGTTTGACCTACGTATACACTATCGCATTCAGGACAATCGATTTTATAGACACCGGATTGGTACTTTAAATCAATCCGGTCTTTATTATGACACAATTGATTTTTTAAAGTATTATTTGTCCTGAATGCGACGTGCATATCGTTATTTCTCATTATTTTAGATAAACGTGCAGATACCTCACCCATGTAGGTCAAACTGGACTTGTATCTAACCACTTCCTTATCAGGAGTCCCTGCGTACAAAAACTTAACCAATTCCTTTTTAATTTTATTATTTAAAATATTATTAATAATTTTGGGATTATACCCATTCGACTTAGCAATTTGGTAAATTATGTTTAACTCTTTCTGATAATTTTCTTTACTAAGAGGAATGGACATTAATCTGTGAACGTAACTATGAAAAGCCGCGAGTTTATGTTGCCAAGGATGACATGAGGATGCATGAATAGTAGTATTAGTATATGTCGGTTTGCGAAAGATTCCAAAACTGTGTTTATCGTTATCTCTAGTAATAGATAAATCAAGGAAATTAAGTGTTTTATTGTCTTCACATTCTAATTTAAATTTAATTTTAATATGTTTTTTATTAAGATTTTTAACAAAGACGTCCAGTTGTCTCTCTGTACCGGTGGTGGTGTTTGCACGATCTTGCATCTGAGTGCACGCATAAGCAGTGTGGGAGGAGGGAGGTGCGTTACGCATGCTTATGCGTGCACTCACACATTTGCTTGCAGGTTGTGGGTATTATTTAGCGGAAAAACTGCTATAAACATAATATTAATTAATTTAATGCTATGGATTTCCGCAAAGTAACGCCTGATTCTATTAACTACCCCTACTCAGTACTAGATGGCGCTACTGTGCAAACGTTCCAGAATAAATCTAACACGGTCACGCGACTCGGGAACCTTCTGGAGTCGTCTGGGACTCGTATCGACCGGTATAAATACGTCGGAAGAATGCGAGCGAGTCGAGTTCAGTTTGAGCTTCATCCGAAGCGATACGGGCGATACCAGCGAAAATTAGTGATCGGAAGTTCGAGTTGAACAGTGATGTGGCGATAACAATGTGATACTAGTGATGTGATGATACCAGGAGTGAAACCCACGACTTGGCTACGACTTAAGGACACTGTTAGTGCTTAGTGTTTGGACCTAGTGCTTAATGTTGGACTAAGTGCTAGTGAATAAAGTCTTCAAAAGAGTCAGCAGGTCTTTATCTCCAAATCCCTCGAACCCCAACACGTAACAACTGGTGTCAGAAGTGGGATTTGGAGATGCCATTGACTCTGAGAGAAGATTTCAAGAAGTGCGGCGGGAGGAGCAGCTCCCGGGTGGATGAGCGACCCCCGGGTGGAGGAGCGACCCCCGGGTGGAGGAGCGACCCTCGGGCGAAGGAGCAACGCCCGGGCGGAGGAGCGACCCCCGGGCGGAGGAGCGACCCCCGGGCGGAGGAGCGACCCCCAGGCGGAGAGGTGCGACCCCCGGGCGGAGAGGTGCGACCCCCGGGCGGAGGAGCGACCCCCGGGCGGAGGAGCGACCCCCACGCGGAGAGGTGCGACCCCCGGGCGGAGAGGTGCGACCCCCGGGCGGAGAGGTGCGGCGGGAGGAGCAGCTCCCGGGTGGAGGAGCGACCCCCGGGTGGAGGAGCGACCCCCGGGTGGAGGAGCAACCCCCGGGTGGAGGAGCGACCCCCGGGTGGAGGAGCGACCCCCGGGTGGAGGAGCGACCCCCGGGTGGAGGAGCGACCCCCGGGTGGAGGAGCGACCCCCGGGTGGAGGAGCGACCCTCGGACGAAGGAGCGACGCCCGGGCGGAGGAGCGACCCCCGGGCGGAGGAGCGACCCCCAGGCGGAGAGGTGCGACCCCCGGGCGGAGAGGTGCGACCCCCGGGCGGAGAGGTGCGACCCCCGGGCGGAGAGGTGCGACCCCCGGGCGGAGAGGTGCGACCCCCGGGCGGAGAGGTGCGACCCCCGGGCGGAGAGGTGCGACCCCCGGGCGGAGAGGTGCGACCCTTGGCGGAAGAGTGCGACCCCTGGTGGTGGAGAGCGACCCCTGGCGGAAGACTGCGACCCCTGGCGGTGGAGAGCGACCCCTGGCGGTGGAGAGCGACCCCTGGCGGAAGACTGCGACCCCTGGCGGTGGAGAGCGACCCCTGGCGGTGGAGAGCGACCCCTGGTGGTGGAGAGCAACCCCTGGCGGAGCGGTGCGACCCCGGCGGAGAGGTGCGACCCCTGGCGGAGAGGTGCGACCTCTGGCGGAGGCCACATCCACTGGGGACCAAGCTCCCCGCCTACTATGCCCCGCCCACTGACCACGCCCCTCAGGCTCCGCCCACTGGCCCCACCCACCGGGCCCCGCCTGCTCAAGTCCTTTGGGTCTCTGGGAGGAATGATGCTATGAGGAAGGCTCAAGACACAGATGACGACCTTCGGCACATCGTCACGTGCAAGAAACGGGGTGACGTAAAACTAATCTGGAGTAAGGTTGCACCCACTGGCGCTATCACTACGGCGTACTGGGCGCAATGGGACAGTCTGATAAACGGAATACCCTACCGGGAATAACGGCAGAGAGTTCCATCCTCAGATAATTGTCCCAAGAACGAGAGTGCCAGATGCTCTCCGTGAAATGCATGATGGCGTATCAGAAGGTCATCTGGGTGTCAAGAGGGTCATTCAAAGTGGTGCACATAGATCGTCTAGCGCGGTACCATGGCAGTGGCAACGATGCTCGGGACGAACATCTCTAAGAGGGGAGTAGTGTTACGAACACACAAAAGCGCCATCTAGCGTCAACCAATGACACCACTTGGTGTGAACAGGGACAGCGTGGGGCCCCTACTCAGTACTAGATGGCGCTACTGTGCAAACGTTCCAGAATAAATCTAACACGGTCACGCGACTCGGGAACCTTCTGGAGTCGTCTGGGACTCGTATCGACCGGTATAAATACGTCGGAAGAATGCGAGCGAGTCGAGTTCAGTTTGAGCTTCATCCGAAGCGATACGGGCGATACCAGCGAAAATTAGTGATCGGAAGTTCGAGTTGAACAGTGATGTGGCGATAACGATGCGATACTAGTGATGTGATGATACCAGGAGTGAAACCCACGACTTGGCTACGACTTAAGGACACTGTTAGTGCTTAGTGTTTGGACCTAGTGCTTAATGTTGGACTAAGTGCTAGTGAATAAAGTCTTCAAAAGAGTCAGCAGGTCTTTATCTCCAAATCCCTCGAACCCCAACACGTAACATTATGATAGCTAGACACTTGAAATTATTCCTGATGTCACACAGATGCTATCTATTTATATAAAAATTAATGTTTGTCTGTAATCTGTATGTCCTTTAGGGGCCATCCATAAATAACGTCACACGAATTTCACGATTTTTTTACCCCTACCCCCCTCCTTGTCACAGTTGGTCACATTTGTGAGACCCCACCTCCCTAGTGTGACGTCACATATTTTGCAAAGTTACATTTAGAAATTATTGAATAAAAATATCGGTTCCGAAATCAGTTTTATTTGCATTTAAATTATTTTTAATAAAATTAACATGAAATGAAACAATTAACAAAACAAAAAAACGATTAATTATATTAATTAAAGAAATTAACGAAACAAATAACGATTGACTGACTATATTAACTAAAGAAATTAACAAAACAAAAATAATATTAATAGTTTTAGATTATTAAGTTTGTATCTTTAAATTAATATCTTTAAATTAAAGATACAAACTTAATAATCTTCAATTCATGGACTTTGAACTAGAGGTGGGCGCCGACCTAAAATTTGCCGGCGGCGGCGCGCCGGGGGAAATTGGTCGGCGTGGCGGCGCCGCGCCGCGGCGTAGCTGTTTTTGTAAAAAAAAAACGCAATTTTTCGCGCTGGTTCGCACCGCGGCGCTAAGTGCTAACTGGTTATCGTGCTATTGCTAGTTGCTAATGCTACAATGCGAAATAATTGTGACTCGACGCGCGACGCGACCCGAGAGTTCACGATGCCGCGATGTTCCACGAATTAATACGAGCGAGTGAGAAGAAAAAATACATTCAAATTCAGTCAAATTTCTGCAGTTTTTTTTTTCAAAATAAAGTTAATTGCATACAGGTTGCAGGTTCCATTATTCAATAGTTGTTTTTCTACACTAATATTATAAAGAGGAAAACTTTGTATGTTTGTTTGTTTGTAATGAATAGGCTCAAAAAGTACTGGACCGATTTCAAAAATTCTTTCACTATTCGAAAGCTAAATTATCCATGAGTAACATAGGCTAAAATTTATTTTGGAAAAAAATAGGGTTTCGTAAGATATTTGGGTTTTTCAGACACAAGGTGTAAAAAATCAACCAGAAAAGTTACTTATTTTGCGTACGCTGCCTAAACTATAAAAAATAGAACCATAAAATGTTCTAATTAATTGTAGATCTTATAAATATCTACAAAAAAGTCCGCGACACACTATACCTAACTATGTCGAGTGAGGCACAAAAAGAGGCCATTTTTTTATTTAGAAGTCTTGAATTTTTTTGGACTATATTTAAACGCGTTTATTTTACTCATGCTATTAATCCTTATCAAAATAAATTTTTCATCACTAAGTAGTCTATGTAGATAATATTTGGTCTTTGAATGATTAAAATTGGATGTTTGGTTTTGAAGTTATGGCGAAATTAAAATATTACGATTTCTGCTGCATGGCCCGTTGCGAAATGGGCGTCACCAAGGTGGGGGTGCGCGTGCAGTTTAGATCTATGAGTAAATTTTTTGTTTTGTGTTCGTTGTAACTATGATGGATAGATACTTGAATACCTATTAATTTAGTGTTTGTTTTATTGTTAGTCCTGAAGAGTATAGGTATTTCATACGATAAAAGTATACCCACCTACTTATTTCATTGAGTTTTAGTAGGTACCTATATTAATTTGTTTCTGTTTGTTTTGGCTAAATTTCGCCCGTTTTGTTAGATGTTTAAATACATTCTGTAGTATTAGTATAAGTATTGTACCCGTGCGAAGCCGGGGCGGGTCGCTAGTTATTAATATTTTCGTATTGTATGTTAATACTTAATGAGCGACGCGACGTAATGAAAAAACATTATCATTTCACAAAACACAGCTATTTATGAACATTAAAAATCGATTTTAGCAAATAGTATAGCAATAGCACGTAGCATGCTAAGACATGAAAATTAGCATGCTAATGAAATTAATGAAAAATAGCATTAATTTCCATTACTACACAGCACCCCGTGCCCTGACCGCCCGCTCCCGGCGCCTAGCGCCCGGCACGGGCCTATTTTTTTTTTTGAGTCGACATCGATCGGCGCGAATTTTTGGATACTCGGCGGCGGCGGCGGCGCATGCATAACGGCGCGGCGGCGCCGCGCCGGCGCGGCGCCCACCTCTACTTTGAACCCACCACTTTAAATTATTTATAACTGGCATATATATATGTTTTTGAGGTTTTCGTAAAGTAATAGTTTATAGTTCGTATTTTAACAGATAATATAATAGATTTTGAGATGTGACGTCACAATATTTAGGACCTCTCCCACCCCCTTGTCACACAATGTCACACTTCGTCGACCCCCTCCCTCCCCCATAACGTGTGACGTTATTTATGGATGGCCCCTTATGGAATCGTAAACTATGCATTCGATCATGTGATGATTTTTTGCTAAGTTGTTGTGCATAAGCCAAAGGTTTCTGAATGGTTAAGATTTGCAATTGGACCCGGTAGATGGCGCTGCTGTCAGTACGTCAACAAAATTTATTCTAAGGCAGTACGAAGTTTGCCGGGACAGCTAGTCAATTATATAAAAATTAATGTTTGTTTGTATGTCCTTTAAAGAATCGTTAACTATACATTTGATCATGTGATGATCTTTAGCAAAGTTGTTGTGCATGAGCCAAAGAAGGTTTCTGAGGTCTTAGATTTGCAATTGGACCCGGTAGGTGGCGCTGCTGTTAGTGCGTCAACAAATTTAATTCTAACTTCTAAGGCAGTAAGAAGTTTGCCGGGACAGCTAGTCTAAACTAATATAACATAATAAAGAGGAAAAGTTTGTTTGTTTGCATTGAATAAGCTCCAAAACTACTGGGCCGGTTTTGATGAAATTTAGCACAAATGTAGAGTAGACCGCGGGGAAGGACATATGCTACTTTTTATCGCGGAAAATGTACGGTTTGTGCGAAATTAACTTTTACGCGCACGAAGTCGCGGGCAACATCTAGTATATTATATTTTTACATAATTTAACTTTTAAGCATATTATGAAATCATTCAAGAAGAGGCCAAATTATCAAACCAAATACATATACCAAATACAATATTAGATAGATAAAGCCTATGAAGTAATATCTAAGCTTAACAAAGTTTAATTTTTTTTTCTATGTATATCTTGCAATCAGCTTTTAAGCTATAAGCAGATGTGGTGTTGGTTTATTTGTGCAGGGTGCTACTCCCATTGGAATACATCCCTTTATTGTGTAGTCGGTCTACTGCTGAGTATCCTGGTCAAATATGTCTCGTTTCTTTTTAGTCTATGATTTATTTCTGGGATTGTTAGTTGCCCCGCAAGTTGATTTTGATGATTTTGGAGTCTAGATTTATATTTGTCACCGTAGGCAATAATTTCTTCTTTTACTGTTGGCATATGGAGAATTTCATGCAGCTCTGATGTTTTGAGAAACCATGTTGCATGTATCTGCCTGAGTATGCTATTTTGCACTCTTTGTATTATAGATTGGTTACTGACACTAGCAGTGCCCCACAGTTGAATACCGTATGTCCAAATTGGCTTTATCATCGTTTTTTATACGAGTATCTTATTCTCGTTAGACAGTTTCAAGTTTCTGCATATCAGCAAACTTTAATAAAGTTTTTAAACAAAGTTTAATAAAGTTTTTTTTTTGTTAGCTGAGAATCACTGTAAACTTAAGCATGCAGATCCATATAAAGGCTTTAATTATTTTACTTGATGTTGCCTGCGACTAGAAAATACTGCTAAAAGCCATATATTTTTCCGCAGTAAGAAGTAGCTCATAATGAATTAATTCTTATTTCCCATTTCATCAAAATCGGTCCAGCAATTTCGGAGCATATTATATGCAAAGAAACATTTCCTCTTTGTTATATTAATATTATATAAAATCATTTACACTATTACTCACATCATTATAATCCACTTCCACTTCAATATTCTCAACTTTAATTGCAATGCCAGGTGCATACCCCGTTTCATTCACAGGTATCATTATTTCGGTAGCTTGCACGCATTCCGTCTCCAATACATCAATCCCTGTTGGTTCGTAAACCGTTGGAGTCGGTAACTTGACTTTCTCTTCAATATCCTTAAAGGGGTCCACTTGTTTTTTCTTTTTCTTCTTCTTTTTCGGTTTCAGTTCGTAAGACATGGGTTCGTCGGGTAGAAACGATGTAGGATCTTTCCTACTGTCTGTCGCATCGGCCTCCAATTTTAGATCAATAGTATCATTTGTAATTACATCCATTTTTTAAGTACTTACTGAAAAGGAAAATTGAACATAAAAAGAAACCATACATCAGATTTTTTTTTTTTTACTTCTGTTTTTTTTTTCAAATATGAAAAATAAGAAATATAAAATGTATCCAGAGCTTTATACGTCTTAGCTTCAAATAAAAAAGTAAAGACAGAGCTGTGCAAACCTCACAGTGAGGACGGTCTAGGCTACACCTACTACTTATAAAATAAAAACTATGCCTAGCCTTGTAAGGCAAGTGGTCGCGGTTGTTTTTTTATATATTATATGAAGTGTGTGCACGTAAGATACAACACGGGCACTACATATTATATAAATAGCCCTTCTTGGAAGTACAAAAAGTGTAAGGCCTTTGTAAAAACTGGCCTCACAATTTTTGTCACAGCTCTGTCTTCACTTTTTATGTGGTCTGAGGCTCAGACTATGTATGTTGTTTTTTTTTATTCTGATTTTAAAGAATTAGATTAAAGTTGAGAAAATATTTTGATTTGTAAATGTAATTTTTTTAAATATACCTAATATTAATGCAAGGTCATTTGGTTATAATTTTAAGATGACCTAAAGATATAATAAACAGCAAGGGTATTTATTATTAGTATAAGTATTAGTTCATTTATTTGGATATTTTATTTAACCAATATTGGTACATATAATTTTACGTTTATGAATTTTTAAACTTCAAAATTCACAGGATAATGCTGATAAAAATACACGTCACTATAACTCACCAACATTGCACCAACATACTATACAAAAACACAACATGTAAATTGATTTTAATTAAACATTATATTAAAAATATTAACACTAATATTATATTTCACATATCTAAATGCGATTTCTAATAATTTGAATTAAATAATTAATAATTTTGCATAGGTATTTTTATGAGAAACAGGGTTATAGATGGGTTATAGAAAAAGATAATTATTGACATTTTATAAAATATCGATGTTGCTATTTAAAAAGTTTTTGTAGAAAAAAAAATAACTTATTAAATTATAGGTATATCTAGCCTGAAGGAAGGTATGGAAATAATTAATAATTATCGTAAGTTGGGGGGAATAGGGTTTAGGGGTGAATTGGGAGAAAACCGAAAAATGGGTCGAACTACGGGGCTTGCCAATAAAAGGCTTGCCAAGTGTTCAGTATTCTACCGATCCGTTCGGTACTTTAGCTTCGTGTTCGGTATGACAAAAATACCGAAGTATGGGCGGTTCAGTATTTTTTCTGATTTATTATTCTCCCCTTAGAGTATATAGAAGTCTTTGGTTCTCCCTAATAAACGATTCAACTATCCGATTTGACAAACCATTTGTGGATGCTCCAGCTGTAATAAATTATGTATGGACATGGTAAGGGATTATGTATACGATATAATTTCAGTCTGACATGTCGCGAAATGCATGACATGGCAAACAGGCATATAATTTTTATAAGTTTGGTCAGCTAGTTTATCGGTAAACTTTTTTTGCTCACTGTTCGGTATTTATTTAAAAAAGACTTGGCAACACAGAATGTGATGGGTCTATTAGTAATGGAAATTATTGCTATTTTTCATTAATTTCATTAGCATGCTAATTTTCATGTCTTAGCATGCTACGTGCTATTGCTATGCTATTTGCTAAAATCGATTTCGCAGCATCGTGAACTCTCGGGTCGCGTCGCGCGTCGAGTCAAAATTATTTCGCATCGGATTTTAGCATTAGCAAGTAGCGTTAGCACGTTGCCAGTATATATATCTGTATTATCTATGTTGCCAGTTAGCACTTAGCGCCGCGGTGCGAACCAGCGCGGTCGCATATTTTTTTCATTCATGAACGCAGATAATTATTTGCTGCGCACGATAATATTAGCATTCGTTTTTTTTAGCAACTTCGAATAATTTAATGATTGCGAATGGGCATTTAGCAATTAATAATTATTGCTAATGCTAATTATTCCAACACTAGGGTCTATATTTTGGGTCTAACGAGTGGGCGATTGGGTCAGAAAAAATGGGGTTAGTTCTTTGATTAATTATAACAAAACTAGATACGTTATATCCTTACAAAACTGACAATGTTTCTGTGCCACGACACATATTGACATGGGACGCTGTCAATGTGTCAACGTCGCATAGTAACACAAAACACGCTATTACTCGCGGAGCACACTAACCAAAATTGGCCCGACTCGGGCCAATTCGAGTCTTCATTTTTACGCGTTTATAACATATCTACCTCTTTTTAATATTATAATATATCTATGGGTTAGTTGGGACTATGGAGGGTAGAGATAGTCCCAACTCTACCCTCCAAGCCTTCTCCAAGCTCTACCCTCCGTAGTTGGGACCAAACTTGGATAAATCGGAACGACAGTGGGTAAATTGGGTTTTTTGTGTGTGTTTTGGGAATCATAACTATTTATAGTTATGGTTAAATCGTGATTCATAAATTATGAAGAAATAATTAATTCTACGCGACCATGTTGTCAAAAGTCATCGGCAATCGTCGTTTTTCATAAGTTTTTCATACATCGTTATATAATGTCATTTCCATAGAAAACGAAGATTTTCAAGCTCTATTAGCAGAATAGTTTTGGTGTAAAGAAATTGTATATGTTAAAAATGTATTAAATAAGTAAGTAAATATTATAAAATATAGTGTTAGATACGCGGCGTAACAAACAGTATATTATTATCATAAAGTTCAGATATGATTATGAGGATATTTTAATAAAAAAAGTAGAAACTGGCAGCACCGTGTGCTTACGTCAAATGTCAATGTCAAACTAACTTCTCAGTTTTGAAAAAAGCGCGGGAATCTTTGTAAAAGGCGGTCGTGTTACATTTGAAAATTTTAATTTTGATCTTTTTATTGTAAATAGTTAGTTAGTTTTCTATAATTTGTATTTAGTTTCTCTTAGTTTTTATTGGTAAAAATTTAGGACTATGCCCCCCTTTTTAGGGGGGGAGGGGGGGTGAGGGGGGAGGGGGGAGGGAGGCAAACCCCCCCGTACCACTCCCCCCTCTAGGAAACCACCGGTTTAGAAGTTATAAATTATTAAAGTTTTGAGGTTATAACTGTTTCAAAGGATGTTTACGAGACTTTATGTCAGAGGTGCGGTGGAAGAAGGAGGTTGGGGGGTTTTTCGGACTCCTCCTTACCACTCCCCCCTCCTCAGGGGAGGTTTTTGGGTCAATGTCAGTCTGTCACGTCTCCGGCGCTGCGGGAAATGCAGCCCCTTCGCCCTAGCGTAACAAAACGCAGAAACCAACACTCGCCTTAGGCAGCTCCGGCTTTCTGGTCGCCTTCGGCGACCAGCCTCCGCCGCCACGGCGAGTCCTGGTTTCTCCGTTTCGTTACAGCGGGCGGGGGCTGCTCTCCCTCCGCGCCTCCGGGCTTAAATATAACACTCTAGGGGTTGACAGACAAGTACTACGTGGAGTCGGGTTGATAGATTCGTTTTTGTGACATTGTCAGTCTGTCACGTCTCCGGCGCTGCGGGAAATGCAACCCCTTCGCCCTAGCGTAACAAAACGCAGAAACCAACACTCGCCTTAGGCAGCTCCGGCTTTCTGGACTGCGTTACTGCGTTCCATTACGGCAGGTGGGGGCTGCTCTCCCTCCGCGCCTCCGGGCTTAAATATAACACTTTCATCTGGGACATCTTCCCTTCACTGGGACTCAATTCGTTGAGTATGAGTCCCATCTTCAGCTATGAATGGGTTGTCACGATTCAAGTGGTTGACTTTTTTGTGTATGTAGCCATGTTCTGACAAGCAATCATATGCTTTCCAAAAATCAGTGTGGATGGTGGTGCCAATTTCCACATTCTTTAATATAAGTGGCACCAAAACCTCAGCAGAGCGAATATTGTCTGGACACACTTCCAACTTCAAATCTTCAGATCCATCCTCAATCATACCTAGAACCCAATGGTCCTCAATAACAACTGGCTTCAATTATGAGTCGACGGAGCCCCGCTACGCGGGGCTCCTACTTCTGGGTGGTTTACAAAAAAATAACCACGATGGCTAAGGCGGTAGCTTCGCTGCGCTACGCTCCCGCCTTAGCCATCTAACCTAACCCAATGAAGTCGTATTGGGCCAACTCGGAGTAATACATTGCTATTAATTACCTAAGAATTATATACTGTTCTCATACATTTCCTATATCACATTATAATACTTATATAAAATATAACTACCTCGATTGTATTTTCTTTTTCCAAATTTCAATTCCATACATTTTGATCGGCGATTCTTTAAAGTTTTGATCGGCGATTCTTTAAAGAAGCGATAAAGAAAAGATCTTGGCTCATCCCCTTGTACTTTAGCATAAAGATTACGTTCCGTTTTGCATAATTGCAATAATATTTAAGAATTTTTGAAAATTGTTTAAAAATATTTAGACGCAACTCCGGCAGCCAAAATTTCTTTGGGGGGTTTAAGACTAACTCCCTTAAGCCCCGTACACCATCAATACTCTCAAATTTAGGCGACTCGTTATAAAATCCAACCCAAATTGACGCTTTTTCGTCTAAGGCATATACATGGCAGCTCTTTAAATAATTTAAATATTTTCATAAAATGTATCATAAAAATATTTCTGATGCAAAACTATTATTACTGTGATACAAATTAAATAAAATGAAGGATATTTATAACTTATTTATCAGCTTTTATGTAAAGTTAAAATATTTGACAGCAGGCAATGTAAAACGGAACATCGAAGAAACGTAAACATGGCCGAATTTGTATAGAATTTTTGAATTTTAAATATTTTTTATCTCGAAAACTACGGATCGTATCGTTTTGAGAAGTTGCTGAATTAATTCGTAATTAGAAGACCTTTCAGCCGTAAAATTACCGTAAACCTACTTATAGGATAAATGTGGGGCATGATTCTAAATTCTAGCCTTTTTATTTTATTTAGTGAAATTTTTAGGTAAGTCTTTTTATATATTTTGTAAATATGGATGTGGACCCAGGGGGGCCTGAGTGCCCCCCTGTTGGTCATTTTATCACCATATCAACATCTGAAATTGTACATGAATCCAGTATGGATACAGACACATCTACACAAAACACTATTCCCAACCGCAAACGCCCGGCAGCAACGAGGCGTGTTTGTAGGAAGTGTAATAAAAAAATTAAGAAAGATCCCAACAAAGCAAAACCTGATGTCAACTGTATGTGTTTGAGTGATACAGAATTCAAAGAAAGTTTAAATAATATTCAGGAAACACATACACTTGATAATCAATCAGAGAAAAACCAAGGCTTGAGTAATATACGTATTAGTCGGTTGTTATACACTAGCACGGACTCCTCACCCTATGTTTTACATATACAAAAAGAATTATCATCTCCTAATAGTAACAGCAGCTTACATCCAGTTGAATTCGGTCGCTTCCTCAAAAACAATAACATTCAAAATGTAGACAATGGCAGTCTTAAAAGAATTGGAAGAAATAGATTAGCTTTATCTTTTTCAGTTTACTCTGATGCCAATAATTTTATTAATAATGAAAATTTAATAAAACAAAATTATAAAGTTTTTATTCCGTCTTTCCAAGTTTGCCGGGTAGGCTTGGTAAGAGGAATTCCAGCAGAGTGGACTGAGGAAGACATTTTGTCCAATATTACTTTACCATATGGCTGTGGGAACATATTAAAAACAAGACGAATTAAGAAAAAAATCATTGTAAATAATACTGTACAATTTAATAATACTGAATCTGTGGTTTTTACATTTGATGGTCAAACGTTACCTAAAAGAGTATTTATGTGTTATAATTCATTGCCTGTAGACTTATATATTTACCCGACCATACAGTGCTATAACTGTTGTAGGTATGGTCATGTTAAGTCGCAGTGCAGATCAACCCCTAGATGTTTCCGTTGTGGTCAAGGTCATTCTGGTGATACATGTTCTATAGATGAAGATTCTATATTCTGTTGCTTATGCCATTCTTCCCATATAGCCACCAGTAAAAATTGTCCCGAGTTCCAACGACAAAAATTAATAAAAGAATCCATGGCTCATAAAAGTTTATCATATGCGGAAGCTTCAAAACTCCACCCTCCTGTTTCTAAATTATACTCTCACGTCTTAACATCATCTAATTCTTCCCCTTCTTTTGTAAATATACAAAAACAAAATTCAGGTAGCAAAAATTCTGCAAATAAAACAATCACCGAGTCATATAAAAAAACAGTATTTAGACAACCTAGAACTCCACCAAAGCCAGTTATTGGGTATGATAAAAATGCTCACTTTAATTTAACCAAAGATTATAATCCACCATCTGGATCAAATGGATCAGCATTTCCAGTAAATATTGATAACAACATTTCAGTACAAGAATTAATAACAGCTATAATAAATTATTTAACACAGTCAAATATTTTATCAGCATCAGTTGCACCGTCCAACGTAGCCTTTATTCACAGTAACAAACCTCAAACCAACTCACATTATGGATTATCTGATCCAATGGAACTGTCACAGTGCAGCGAGCAAAAAAAATGAAATAATATATTTAATAAATAAATATAATCCTTTTGTCTTTGCTCTTCAAGAAACATGGCTTAAGCCAGGTTCTCTTTTTAAGATCCCTGGCTATGCATGTCTGAGAGAAGACAGATCTGATGGGTATGGCGGCACTGCCTTACTCATCAATCATCATCATTCATTTGTACACATTTCACTTCCCTCACATAATTCAAATTTTTCTATAATAGCAGCATCTGTAAATAACATTTGTTTTGTCTCATTGTATATACCTCATCCATCATATTTAATATTTTTAGAAATTAAAAATTTAATTAGCCAGTTACCAAAACCATTTGTAATACTTGGTGATTTTAATGCACAACACCAGTCTTGGGGAAGTAGTAATAATAATCAGTGGGGTTTTGAAACATTAGATTTATTGGATTACTATAAGTTATGTATTCTTAACACAGGGTTTCCAACACGGCATACTGCTCCTAATGAGAGTTACAGTGCTCCTGATTTGTCCATTTGTACCTCAAATCTTTCTTCACTTCTACAGTGGTCAGTTTTACCATCTAGCCACGGTAGTGATCACTTCCCAATTCTATTATCCCTTCCTAGTAACAATAAAAAACAAAATCATAATATTCACTCATCTTCATTAAAATATAACCTGAAAAATGCAGACTGGGAAAAGTTTCATCATGCATTAAAAAATAAATTATCTCGCCTTCCTAGTGTATCACCAGGAAATGAAACACTTTGTGCTGATGCTCTTGTATCTGCTTTCATCGAGTCAGCAGATGAAACTCTTCCAATTAAGAATAGTCCGAAACAGTACATTCCGTCACCACCATGGTGGGACAATGACTGTTCAATTGCTATTAAGGAAAGAAAAAGAGCTGAAAAAGAATATAATATTAATGCTACAATTGAAAACTATGATTTGTATTGTAAGTCTGTTAACCACGCAAAAAAATATTTAGGAAAAAAAAATCTGCAAGTTGGAAAAAGTTTTGTCAGTCAATCAGTCCAGATGTACATGCTTCTGTAGTTTGGAATAATATTAGAAGATACAGGTCTGCATATAAACCACCATTTCATCCTATGCCCGATTCTTTAGGCAATGATTTTCTAAACAGATTAGCGCCTCCTTCTGTTACTTCCCTCTGTCCATCACCTGTAAGTAAAGTTAGTCTTAAAGATCATAACTCACTTTTCTCACTTCAAGAGTTAAAAGGTATTGTCACAAGTTTAAAGGACTCAGCTCCAGGCATGGACGGGATTCCCTATTCTTTTTTTAAGCACGCTAGTGACAATATTCTATCTTATTATTTGGACTTGGTTAATTCAATGCTACTGACAGGAAATATTCCCAATACTTGGAAAACCCAAAAGGTTATCCCCATTTTAAAACCTGGTAAACTTCCATCTTCCGCTTCTTCATATCGCCCCATAGTGTTATCGTCCGTTTTACTAAAAATTGCAGAACATCTTGTAAAAAACCGTTTAGAATGGTTTATTGAAAATAATAACCTCTTAGCAAACAGTCAATTTGGATCACAGAACATATGTACCCGGGTATGTACAACGGGAAGAACGAAGACTTCATACAAATAAAATGCCAACAGCTTGCGACACTAGCGCACCAGTATTTGATCCGTGAAACTTCTTTGGCGCCAGATTTTAAACGTGACGATTATTTTTAATTTTATAATCTAGCTATGTATCATGAAAACAAAGCGAAATTCCGGTATTTTAATTGAAAAATATGTGAATTTCTATTTGTATTCATGATACGCACATATTTAAGGAAATATATTTAAAATAAAACGAAGTTGTAAGCGTTTTTCAAAAATTTTATTTTTCGATTCATGGCTTTTTTCGAAGCTTCCTCGATAAACTGTCTATTTTTTAAAATACAGTGTCGTTTTAAGCATATACATATGGTTGATATAATTATATGCATTTTGTTTTTATCATAATGCTGATCACAACCAAGCAACCATTCGAAATTTAATTTCTTTTTTAATATTTCTATAAGCTCACTTTTTATTTTCAAATTACACCCATGCTCACCTAAAAATTGATTAACAATTGTTGCAGCAAACTCCACCGTCTCAGTAAAAAAATTATTAACATAAAGTAGACTGTTGCGCATACAATTGTACTCTTTAAAACTTGTAAATAGATGACTTACCTCAGTGTTCTGGTCTGCAAGCAATATGATTTTGCATTGATGACAAATAGGTCCTAATTTTTTTATCATAAAACCACATACATAAGCGCAAGCTTGCAGTTCACCAGAACACTGAGGTATTACAGTATTAGATGCTTCTACACCTTCCGTTACATCAAATGTTTCATCTACTACATTTGTTTTAATGTTGGGGTTATTTTGAGTTAAAAAAGATTTTAAATCATTTAATATAACATTGTTGTCTTCTTTGCAGTTCCTATTTTTACTGCTATGCAATAAATTATTTATTATTGTGGTTTTGAGAGCTGCAACAAATTGTAGGGTGTTTGGGTTTGGGTTGCATCCACAATTGCTGCGGATGCAACCAAAACAGTTTTCTAATGGGTCTTGATTGAGTCGGCGCGTTGACAAACTTTCTATATTATATTGTCTTTCTAAATTAAAGAATAGACGCTCAACTGCATTTAGACTTCTTATAAATCCTTCTTGCGAGGGTGGCTTGCATCTGGCTCCAATAAATTCTAATTTCATAAACATTGTTTTCATTTCTTTAAAATAATTTAAATGTGGACTCCTGCGGGTAAAATTTGTGAGGAATTTTTTTCCCCTTTTCCAATCAGCCGTATCGCCATTTAAGGTGTCGAACAGCTGGTCTATTTTTTCTATCAGCATGGCTGTCGTTGTTGCTTCTTGTGGAAGTTCGTCTGGAAAGAAAATATTTATTATTTATTTCATGTGAAAGGAGAGGTAAAATTAAATGAAATTGAAGACAACATTAAAGTCAATTTCAATTATTAAAATTCATTACTATGAAACATGTTAAACCTTTCAATTACACCTAATTTAATCTCTATATTATTATTTTTAAACAAAAAAATTCAACAGACTTCCAAAGTAAAAATTCACAAAAAAAGTATGAAATAAAACTTATTTTCTAAATAATTCTCCTTTTAAATTTAGCTAAAATTATAACTATTTCTCTACTCAATCTTCTTAATTTTGAAGTTGGTACCAGCAAATATGAATGTGAGTTCTATCGTTAGATATCGAACGTATAGCCGCCTCCTTTTTTGGAAGTCGGTTAAAAAATATTAAGGAAGCTGTGAACTTCAAGAAGCTTTATTTTATCTTAAATCAAAATAAATAATTGAATAAATTCTAATCATAGTTGGTTGATAATTCCAGAAAAACTAATAAAAATTTTCTTAATATTAAATGTTTACTATTATGACAACTTACTGTTTGCAATCTTTGCAAGTATTCCTGCAGCGACTGAGTGGCTGAATACTTGGCAAGCTAAGCTGACCTTTATCTTTTGCTTGAAATTTGGTTCAATATGCTGTTTAGTTAAAGCAGGTGCAAAAACAAAGTTTGGATTTTCATTGTCTATTTTGAAAAATTCTTTTATGTGGCTCCACTTGGCTATACCTATAAACATGTTAAATATATTAATAGAAATAATGTCAGAAATCATTTTAAAAAATACATATTTTATTTGAGTCTGTTTCGACTCCTGTTAAGAGGCCCCAACACAGAACACTATAGAATTGGCTTCGGTTTGAGTTTATTAGCAGTACCGATGATGCCACTTTGCTCGCCGCTCTTTGCGAATGGTACCAACAGCAAAAATGACTTTGTTTTATACTTGTAAAGATTATTTCCAAATTTTAAATTACCTGGCATAGACTTTCCATCATTTTGCAATACTTGAGGACATTTGATGTCGTACTTCAGAAAATTATTCCTGAAGCATTTGATAAGGTGAGGTGGGTCCATAATGGTGACAATTTCATGACCTTTAAAGTCAAAATATGGTTGATCTATTGAGGAACCAAGACAGTTTAATGCTTTGATGTTCACACCAAAGTTATCTGATACAGTAGCAGTTACATTCAACCCAGCTTGGAAGCTTGCATCAAGCACCTGTAAATACAAAATATATAAACATAAATATTTGAGTATTTAATGTTTTTTTTTTACCAGTCAACTATATTACATACTTACTTCTTTTATCAGAACAGATAATCTATCGGCTGTAACACAGTCACCAGAAAAGTAAAAAGCTAAAGGTTGCTTCCAATTCTTTCTTATTCCAATAGCCATAAAAAGCAATGCATGTGTAGCTGGCTCCATAGTTCTGCCTTGACTTCCATGATCTTGATACCCATCAATTATGTCTTGTTTACCATTATATTGTACATTTTTTCGTAGAGACATTTCATCGAATGCCAAAATGCACAGATTTTCTTCCGGTTCCCTATTATTGGTAATTCCTTTAATCGTTTCAAAAATTTGGCTGTTTATACCACATTTCATGGGAATTTTGTTCAGTAATGCTTTTAAAGTACCTTCACTTGGTAGACAAAAAAGTCGCCTCAGCAGTCTATAGCAGCCAGCAGACCTTTTGTAGATGCTTAAAGCCATAACTTTGTCATCTATACTCCACCTCCGTCCAGTCAGTTTTCTGGGAGTATTTTGAAGTTGGCTTTGTAAAAATAGTGCAAATGGCCCTGATATATTTTTATCTATGAGACTTTTGACATTTTTATCTGAAGTCAATAGTTTAAACAAGGCTCTTGGTTGTTTTTTTATTTTTGTTCTTAGCCTCATAATTTCGCTCAAATTTCTCCTACATTTTTTGTAAAGCTTGAGTTTTTTAGGGGTCAACTCTACTGCCTTCCTTACATCCAACTCCTTCAAAATCCCTTTAGTCTTTGGCATCTGGAAATATGAAATATATCAATAAATAAATTATTCTGATAATATAGATTAGGGAGCCTCAAGCCTAATTTACATAGTTTAAAATAACGAAGAATCCCTTAAAGAAGCTCTTGATACCTAAGCAAGCATCCTTATTTCGATATTAACATAATTAGCAAGCATTAGCTTAATTCTATAAGAAATTGATCACTGTGATTGAATTTGCCTAGAAAAACATTGTCACCAAATTCTTTAAGATCAAAAATGTGAACAGAAATTTCACAGGTTTTAAAGTTTATTTATTGTTTAATTTGAGTGAAAATTGGTATACTACAAACCTTCGGGCTATCAGCAGTTGGTTTACATATGGTTGGCACCTTAACAGGTGAAGATGTAGTTGGGTTGGCTATGGTTAACTCCTGAACAGGTAATGAAGTTTCCATTGTTACCAGCATCTGAAATTTACAGTAAGAATTTTGTGAGCAAAGCAGCTGGATCAGGATGTTTCAAATGTTATGTTGACACAAAAAAACCCCTTCTTCATCCTTTTAATTTCTAATAGAAAGGTAAGCTCATAAGAACTTGTGTTACAGGTACTAGCAACGGGAATAAATTTAAGAAATTTATATAAATAGGTACATGTATACATGTCCATGTCCCTGTGCAGACATCTATACTGCCCTGATATGGCAAAAGGCGGCTACGTGCAGAAAGTTGATTTCGAGAAAAATGCAAAAAGGTGGCATATGTGATTTCTTGACCTGTGTGACAGATAGTGCGAATCGGTCTTTTGAGTTTAGTAGAGGACAAAATCTAGTATTTATTTTTTCTCTTGGTTTAATAATAATAGATATAAAGGCCGCTTCAAGTACCTTAATCTTCTTCTTGCATATGAATTTCTTTATGAATTTTATTTTCACATATTTATTATCTTAATGATACGACAAATAGCGGTTATGTTATTTAACGTTATTTAGCTGCTTACAAACTTCCGAAATCATATCAAATTAAGAACGATCATGTCACCGTTTTTAGTAGTATCAGATAGATTTTAAGCTATTTAATATGGACAAAACTAAGTAAGAAGGCGGTTAGTTTCGTATGTTTTAATGAGACGGCCTTTTTATGTAGTAATCATAGTATGAAAATTCCTAATTATTTACTGTAAAGACGGCTAAGACTAACTTTTGAGAGCATTAATATATAGAATCGATGAGAAATTAAAGGTATTAAGTATTCTTGCTTATTATTATTATATTAGTATTTACTTTGCTATTTGAAATTAACTCACAGGTTCATATTTCAGCAGTTAGGTATTCAAAATAACTCTCAATTATTTATTAATTTTAAAAGCTGTAAAAAACAAACAAAAACTATTCCTATAACATATCTAATTTACTGAGTTCTATAAATGATTATTACTTATGGATATCTTTAATATGTTGAGATTAATTAGACTGGGTGATTACCTAGTCTAATTAACAATTAACTGCTTAGTTATGGCAGTAAGGTTGGAACATTATTATTAGAAACTAATAAAAAACTTTAAAGTTTTAACAAATAAACAAAAAATATTCTAAAACTTATTCATTCAGTTCTTAATTATTATTAATGCATATCTAGCATTCTATCATATCTATAACATCTAAGACTAGCATTAATTGCCCAGGCTATGCCCGCGAGAAATTAGGTTTTAATTTTTATCCTCTACTAGATTTTGCCCGCGACTTCGTACGCGCAAAAGTTAATTTCACAGAAACACATATGTGTCAAATTTCATCAAAATCAGTCCGGTAGTTTCGAAGCCTATTCAGCATCAGAATTATTAGAAACGTGTACTGCAACAGTTGTGCTCTGGTTAAGACAGAATCTCTTGGGGAATTATTCCCTATAAAAAGAGGAGTCCGGCAGGGCGACCCACTCTCGCCGAAGTTATTATCTTCATTCTGGAGAAAATATTTAAAAGCATAGAGTGGGACCAATTTGTATCATTTAGCGACCAAATGGACCAGGAACTAGACTAAATGACATAACTGGGACCAATTTGTATCATTTAGCGACCAAATGGACCAGGAACTAGACTAAATGACATAACTTATTTGCTGGAATGTGCCCAGAGCGCAACCTAAAGGCTGACACCAACAACTTTCTAGGCAAGTTACATGAAATAAACCAAGGGAATACAGGCTTATTTTGGATGGTTCCGTACCAACCTCCTACACCTCTTTTAAGTTCCTCGCCAAAATGGTACTCCCATTTCAATTTTTTTTTCAACATTTACAAAATGGACAATACTCCATAACAATAAAAAGGAAAATTTTCAACACCTGCATTCTGCCTATTCTAACATATGGATGGCCAACATGGACAGTCATAAGAAAACAACTTCAAAAACTTAGATGTTGCCAAAGAACAATGGAAAGAAGCATATTGGGATACACGAGGAAGGACAAAAAACGAGCCGAAGATCTTAGGAAAATAACAAAATGGGAAGTTGTAGAGAAAAAATCAAGAACTGCAAGATGGAGATAGGTCATATGATGCGAAGCAAGGAGAAATGGACAAATAGGATGACAGAATGGGTACCGCGACACAATGCAAAAAGAAAAAGAGGGAGACCACAAATGAGATGGTCAGATGACCTCAAAGGGGTTGCTGGCCCACTGTGGGTCAGGCTAGTAAGAGACAGGCTCAGATGGAAGGAATCAGAGGAGGCCTTTGTGTCAAAAGGACACGCTGATCAAACATAAATAATATAGTAAACAAATATGTGTGTAATGTGTAGTAATTGTATTGTATCAGCAAATAAAGGCTTTGAAATTGAAACTACTTCTTTACTTAGGGTCACTCTTAAAAATGTGCATTTAGGTGCTAAATAGCTTATGATATCGCAGGAACGAATAAACTTATAAATATAATTCCAAGATGGGTAGATGCGCAATCGTTTACATAGTATGCTGGTGTTAATAATTTTTGTAAAAATGTCGCACAGCCGCCTTTTTCCATATCACGGTAGTATAATCATCATACAAACTATCTGCACTTGGCGGTATTCGAACCCGCAACCACTGTGTTAAGTGTGGACACTTAACACAGTGATGGCTGGTCGAGTGGTCAGGCGAGTGCCTGACCACTCGACTGCCGGCCTGCTTTTATTATTACTAATACGGGAATTGATGAGGTCTATGATGAAATAGGCTTATATTATATTCCAATCACATATTTTCAAGCTTTAAGATTAATGAAGTTTAGATTAATATAGTAATACATTTTTGCTGCTAATATGTATCTTTTCTTTTAATTGTATTTTTATTTGGTAAATAAATAAAGTAAAAAAGAATGTTAACTTACTTGAGGTTTTTCAACTGAGATACTTGTATCTTGTTCACTTCCACTTGTAGTTGCACATTGCTCCTGGCGAAGCTTTACCATTAAGTCCTGTGTTCCAATTGGGATGGCATAATTGTTTAATCTTATCCTAGCACTGCTGGTAAACGAGGAGTCATCAAAATGCTTACTGCATAACATCTTGTGTTGCAAGTGCAAGTCTCTTAGTGATTTCTCAGTTGACCATTCTCCATTAGGATAACAGTATTCAGCCCATACACGTGCCCTGAAATTATTGAAAAATTGACTTTTATCTAATACTATACTGTTGATCACAGTTTAACTTATAACTACTTCATTTTTAACTAATTGTGGGCTATTTGTAGCTACTTTTTCAATATTTGAGAAACATAGAATGTCAACAAAACATTAAGTAATGGTCCAGGATTTCAGGGAGAATGTGATCAAAGTTCAGAATAGTTTCATTACTTACTTTAACATCGTATGTCTACCAGGTAGAGGAAATCTGTGGAAACTCAAATTTCTATCTTCTGATGCAGTGATGTTACACTTAGCACACTTTCTTCTAAGTTCATAGCGCGTATGGCGAGACATTTTTACAAATAATGCACAGACACACGTACACAAAATTGAAAATAAAGGAAATGAGTCTTTTCTCGTGAACTTGTCCAGGGACGAAAATAATAAAAACAAAAATATTATTTTAGGTTATGAGTCTCTATCTCGTAAGCGTCCAGCAGGCACACAAAACAAAAACACAGCAGCACAAAATACACAACGAAAAATGAGTCTCTATCTCGTAAGTGTCCAACAGGCATATAAAACAAAAACACAGCAGCTTAAAATACAAAACGAAATAATGAGTCTCTATCTCTTAAGTGTCCAATAGGCACACAAAACAAAAACACAG
This sequence comes from Glaucopsyche alexis, assembly GCA_905404095.1. Lineage (NCBI taxonomy): Eukaryota > Metazoa > Arthropoda > Insecta > Lepidoptera > Lycaenidae > Glaucopsyche > Glaucopsyche alexis. The sequence continues at coordinate 2,792,983 of FR990063.1, read as the reverse complement.
AAGCACAAAATACAAAAGGAACAAAATGAGCCTCTAGTATCTCGTAAATATCTTCGCGCGTGTGTTAGAAAATCAAGGAAAAGCAATAAACAAATACAATGCCTATCGCGTCCGATGATAGTGTTCTGTGGTCCGATGAGCCACCATATTTGTTTTGTAAATTGCAAATTCAAAATTAATTGTTTGTTTTAAGGTATTGTTGCCAGAGTAAAATTATTATTGAATGCTTCCGAAAAAACCTTCTTTTATTAATAATAAAAGGTAATCACATGAATTTTATCTATAAAATAAATAAGGATGTTATAATTAGAACTGAAGCATCAATTACAATGCTAAAAATAAAATAATTCTGGTTGCTAATATTTTTTAATCTGGTCAAGCAAAGCACCAATAGTGATTTCTTTGTCTAGCGTATATTGTTGTCTCTGTTTCGCTTCTTTTGCCCGACGTTTGCATTGGCTACATAGAAACTTGACCCCCCGTGATTTGGATTCCGTAAAGGCAAGAGCACCATAGACAATATTGCACTGTTTACCACAGATATTCGCATCGCTTTTACGGAAAACAAATCTATTCTTGCTGCCTTTTTAGATATAAACGCGGCCTACGATAACGTTAGGATAGATATACTAGAACGAAAGCTGCATAAATTAAATGTTCCTATTATATTATGTAATTTTATTATAAACGTTTTACTAGAAAGATTTGTCGCTCTGCCCTTGCAAAATGCAACGGAGTTGCGAGTTGTTTATAAAGGCTTGCCTCAAGGCTCAGTGATAAGTCCGTCTCTATATAACATTTATACATTAGATTTGGAATCACATATGATAACTGTGGATAGCGAAATAAGTTTTTTACAATATGCCGACGATTTAGTATTTTATACAATGGACCAATCTATCGATACAGCTGCTTCTCGATTATCACGCTCATTAGCGCGGTTAAAGGTCTGGTTAGATGCAAATGGATTGGATCTTTCAGTTAATAAAAGTACCACAGTTTTATTTACTCGAATGCGTTTTCCTCCTCCCGTAGTGGTTAAATATGATGATTTACCGATTCCAGTCAACAGTCAGGCCAAATTTTTAGGGGTAATTTTAGATTCCAAACTAAATGGTAATGCACATAATGAATATATTGCGTCAAAGTGTGAACGCACTCTAAATATAATAAGGTGTTTATCAGGTGTATGGTGGGGATCACATCCCTTTAATTTAAAATTAATGTATAACGCATTGATAAGAAGTGTTTTAGATTATGGAACATTCCTTCTAGAACCTTGTAACGTGGCTGGTTTTAAACAATTAGATAAGATACAGCTATATTAATGAACAAGATCAGACTGAGAATAATTTCAACAAAACTTCCAATGACAACATTAATCTGAAGATACAGAAAAAAATATGCATTCTCAGCACAAACAAACATAATAATATTTTACCTATTGCACAGAAGTCTTTAAAAAATTATTCTAATATATGTCATTACATCAAACCAAATACTAAACTAAATGAATTATTAATGGGTATTGAAAACAAATTAACTGACTTTACATCTAATGACTTTTGTGTGATCTTAATTGGTGACGAAGATTTTAAAGCGACAAACGATTACTTCAGACTTATAACGTTCATTAGAGAAACGTTGAATAGAATTCAACATACAAACATAATTATTTGCTTGCCAACTTATAAATATGGTTATTATAATGACATGTTCAACTGGAGAGTGGAAACGTTTAATAATCTTTTATACTTAGATATCACAACACACGAACATGCATACATATTAGACTCAAATAAGAAATTGGAATATAGTTATCGAATATTTCACCGGCGATCAGGATCGATCAACAATCATGGCATACGTATAATATTTGATGATCTCCAAGCCCAGATAAATGACATACACAACTATAAAAAATCTATGTATCAGCGTCAAAAACATGAATCTGAGGCATTGGAATCAGAAATAATATTAGAAGAAAAAGAATCAGACTCATTGTTCTTTCGTCAATAAATGTATATCTATTCTTCATCAGAACATTGCGGGACTACTGAATAAAGTTGACGATCTCTCTGTAAACCTTCAAGAATTATTAGAAAAGAAAACTGATATTGACGTGCTATGTATTACTGAACATTTTATAGAAAAGGGTCAAGAACGATACTTATACTTACAAAATTTCTTTCTAGCTGCTTCTTATTGTAGAGCTAGCAAAAGAGGTGGAGCTTGCATCCTTATTAAAAATAATTTAGCATGTATTGAAGTTAAAGAAATTCACAAACTATCTGTACCAAATGTAATAGAGTGCTGTGCTGTTGAGCTAATTCACTACAAAGTTTTAATCATTTGTATTTATAGAATACCTAATTATAATAATTTACATACATTCTTTTATAAATTAGACCTGATTTTAAACTTTTATTTTCAATCTAAATTTAAAAATGTTATTATTGCTGGTGACTTTAATATAGATATTTTAAAACCAAATAATACAACGTTAAATTTTGAATGTATACTGTTGAATTATAATTTAAAATTTGCAATAAAACAACCAACAAGACTAGCAAGTAAAACATGTATCGATAATTTTATACATAATTTTAAAAGTTCATGTAGATCGGAAGTGATAGAATTTGGTTTGTCAGATCATACGGCTCAAATTATAACACTACCAGTCAAAAAAATTCCCCAAATAAAATGTTGGCGTAAAGAAGTGCGGGAGTATTCTACTGCAAATATTTTAAAATTTAAGGCATGTATTAAAGAGCTACATTTTTCAGAGATGTATGAGAGCATAGATCCTTCAAAAGCGTACTATTATTTCATTAAAGAATTTAAACTATTCTACGAACTATGTTTTCCAAAAAAGTATGTTACTATTAATGTGGTTCGTAAACCAAGATGGATATCACGAGGGATAAAAATTTGTAGTCGAAAAAAAAGGAAAATATTTTGGGAACTTAGATACAAACCTAGCGCTGAAAATAAATTAAAATATAGAAATTACTGTCACTTATTCAAAAAAATCATTACTTTAACAAAAAGGGCACAAAATAATTATAAAATTTTAACATCAAATAATAAATCTAAATCAATGTGGGACTTAATTAATAAAACACGCTTAAATATACCAAATGAATCGATTGTTAGAATAAAAAATAATAATAATGAATATATAACTGATCCTCGGAGAATCGCTAATGAATTTAATAACTATTTTATAGATAAAGTAAAACCAATATCAAACAAAATGTTAAATTCTAATAGTAAAATTACATCTTATAATAATTATTCAATGTTTCTAGCTCCCTGTATCCCTCAAGACGTATATAAAATTATAAAATCTCTTAAAAATACACATAGTGTTGGATTTGATGGAATTTCTACAAAAATTATTAAAGCTGTAAACGAATTGATTTGTCCTCATATCTGTTTCTTAATTAATCTGTGTATATCGACAGGAACTTTCCCGCATGATCTTAAAATAACGATTGTTAAACCACTTTTTAAAAAAGAAAACCGTGAATTAAAAGAGTTTTATAGACCAATAGCACTAGTTCCAGTGTTTTCAAAAATTTTTGAAAAGTATTTCTATAGTCAAATTTATTCATTTCTAGAAAAAAAGAATATTTTATGCAACGAGCAGAAAGGGTTTCGGAAAAACAAAAATATTAATCTCGCAATTTTTGACTTTTTAAAAAATGTAATGCATGAAATAGATAGAAGGAATCCTGTTTGTGCCATATTTTGCGATATGACACAAGCATTTGACTATGTACATCATAATATTTTAATACACAAACTTGAAGCTTACGGAATAAGGGGCAATGTATTACAACTAATTCGCTCTTATTTACATAACAGACTTCAAATTACAGAAATATGTCGCATAAATAATAAAACCAAAACTGAAGTAAAATACAGATCTTTCCAGAGAAAAATAGAGTTTGGTGTACCTCAAGGAACTGTATTAGGTCCATTTTTATTTATTATATACATAAATGACTTGCCAATCTCAGTTAGCCAACCTACGACATTATTTGCTGATGATAGCACAATTACAGTAAACTGTAAAGATATTATTTTGTATGAAAATGACATTAATAACGCATTACGATCTTTAATTGAATGGTTGGATAATAATAATTTAATCATTAATTTAAATAAGACAAAAATAATACACTTTAGTCAAAGATCTCCGAACTCATCAAATATTAGTCTAGTCTTTAATAATCATAAAATAGAAGAAGTTGAGACAACACGATTTTTAGGTCTGGAAATAGACAAACAATTAAACTGGAAGAAGCATATACAAGAACTTGCCAAAAAAATAAGCAGCTTAGCTTATGCTCTAGGTAAACTTTCTTTATCGGTCAACATTAACACAGTCATCACTGCTTATCATAGTTTGGTTGAATCGGTTCTGAGGTATGGCATAATTTTTTGGGGAAATGCCACAGATAAAGAATTTATATTTAAGATGCAAAAACGTTGTATTAGAGCCATGTTTAAAATTAAAAATACAGATAGTTGTCAGCCTATATTTAAACAATACCGGCTTCTGACACTTCCTTCTCTATATTTACTTGAGGTTGCATTATTTGTAAAAAGTAATTCTCATCTATATCCACGATTATCAGATAATGTAATAAGAAACAGACGCCATGGTGACAAACTATGCGTACATACTTGCAGAAAAGAATTAATGGCAAAGAGTATTTTCTGTATGGGCCCTAAAATTTATAACAAAATACCAAAACATATTAGAGACCTCAATATTAATCTTTTTAAAAATAAATTTAAAAAATTGTTGCTTATGAAATGCTATTACTCTATAAATGACTTTTTATCTGATGACCATTAATTTTTTTTATTACTTGTAATGCACTTTGAATTTATTAATTTAGTTTGACTGATTTACAATGTTGACAATCTAATATACTATTTTATTTTAATATACTTGTACAATATAATTAAGTTTGACTTGATTTAAATTTTATAATATTTTGACATGTTTCTATTTAAAAATTTAATCTTATGGACTTTAAAGAATTAATGCTTATTGTACCTCATAGTTAATTTATTTCTTACAATTTTATTAGGTATTTATAATTAATGTAACTAGTGATGTATGCCTGAGCTAAATTTGATATTATAAAATTGTATTAAAATCTTAAACTACTAAAATTTGCATGCCTTAAGCAGAATATGTGTTCTAAATGTTATTAAATTAAGCTAAGACCAATTTTGTTACCATATTCTAGCAAATAAAGATTATGATTATGATGATTATGATTATGATTACAGACAAAAGCTTTGAGAATCATTTGTGGTGCTATGGCATCATCGCCAATTAATGCGTTACAGGTAGAATGTGGTGAACCGCCCCTCTATCTAAGGCGTCAATATCTGGCTGACAAATTTTTCATTCGTTGTCTGCAATTTTCAAACCATCCTCTTATTCCTAAACTCAAAAAACTTTTAAATTTAGTAAACAATAACAAGTTTTGGTTACACAAATCCCGTCCTTGCCTAGTAAATAGTTATATTCGATATTTATCCCTTGATGCCCCTACGTATAGATTACCTGTATTTCCCCTATTTAACTCTTCCTTTGAATCCCTTATTTTAGACCCAGATATTCGTTATGACATTGGTATTAAAAAATCGGACAAGTATTATGCAAAACCATTTTTCAACTATTTAACAAATAATAATTGGGAAGGTTGGCATCATATATACACAGATGCCTCAAAAATGTCGATAGGTAATGTAGGAGTTGGAATTTTCCATCTTCAGTACAATATTATTCAAAAAGTAAAATTTCCTCCACAAACCTCCGTATTCACAGGGGAATGTTATGGTATATATAAAGCAATTGATTACATTCTGCTAGCGAAACTTAAGAGGACTGTAATTTTTACTGACTCTTTGAGCGCTCTTCAATCATTAAACAGATTTACATTTAGATCAAAATGTTTCCCCATAATCATACAAATTAGAAATCTTTTGCAAAAATGTCATCACAATAACTTTTCTGTTACATTTGTTTGGATTCCAAGTCATTGTGGAATTCTAGGAAACGAACAAGCGGATAGACTGGCTAAAGATGCAGTTTCTAGTGGGGATGTTTTTCCTTATATTAATTACTGTCATGACTTACCTTCTCTTGCTAAGAACTTTCTCCAACGAGATTGGAGTAAGGACTGGGCAGTGAGTAGTCAAATAAAAGTTGTTCAATACAAATATATACAACCAGAAATACAGTTTAAGCCTTGGTTTTTTAAAATACATTTATCAAAAAGTGCAACCTCATCTATAATCAGAATGAGATTGGGACACGTCTGTACACATTCTCATTTAAAAAAAATTCACATCCGAAACGACGACGTTTGCGATTGCGGTTTAGACGTGGGTGATTTAAATCATATTATTCTTTCCTGTCCTCTTTATGATCATTCCCATCTTTATTATAGCCTCTCCTCTATTTCTATCCCATTTCCCACTTCTATTCAAGTTTTATTAAATTCATGTAATAAATTAGTATATTCAATATTATCTCAATATTTATGTAAAAATTCAATTTCCATTTAACTTTGAATATATTATATCCTAGTAAAACTTCCTAACTTGATCCGAAATCCAAAATTCCGAATTTTATATTTCCGCCGCCTATTCCCTACCTTGTCTATGGCAAAGTACACTAACCCCAAGACGTGTCAGTGCCAAAACCAAAGAAAAAAAAAAAAAAAAAACTTCTCAGTTGACACTTGACATTAATCATCTGATTTTATTTTAGGTTATATTGACAAAAATAATTTGTGTATACTAATTCTTACATAAACAAATGTAGATAGAACAGATTAGAGTTTTCCTGTATATGAAATATGAATTAATGGTAACGATGTATCGAACAGTTCAGATGTTACGGCCATTTATATCTTTAACACATAAGAAAAAACTACTTGATAATCTTAGGAGAAATTTTAATATTACTGCTAGTAAGTTCCATTTTAATGCTATTTGACGCGTAAGAATACACTGTTGTAAACTAATAGTTTAATTCTAGGTTTGCGACATGGAGAATACGAGTGGCAAGATCCGAAATGTGAGGATGAAGTGTATGTATTAATTTTTTTTTTCATTATTAAGTTAAGTTCAGGAGTTTGATATTCTTGATTATTGAAGATAAAAATTATCAAATGGGTTTTTCATTCTAGATTTATTTTTCTTCTTTTACAATACTTGTTATATTTGCATTTCATTTTACATACATACATACATATAATCACGCCTGTTTCCCGTAGGGGTAGGCAGAGACCACTTCTTTCCACTTGCTACGATCCTTACATACTTGTTTTGCTTCGTCCACTTTCATTATTCCCTTCATACGTGTTTCGGTGTAGGGTACGATTTCATTTTAATATTATTTAATATTATAATTTATAATACATACACTATATTAACATAATTCTTGACTCAATTTATTGAACTTATAATAAACTATTTAATAATTTATTTTCAGAGTAAATGTGGTTTATGTAGACAAGGACGGTAAACGAACAAATGTGAGGGGTAAAATTGGAGACAACATTTTATATTTAGCTCACAGATATGGAATAGAAATGGAAGGTAAATTCATATATTCACAAGAAAACTTTTGCTTAAGCTATTGCTATTAAGTAATCCTACTGATATTATAAATGTGTACGTTTGTGAGGATGGATGGATGTTTGTTACTCTTTTACGCAAAAACTACTGAACGGATTTTAATGAAATTTGGTATGGTTGTAGCTTAAAATTTGGAAAACATATGCTACTTTTCATCCCGAAATAGTACAGTGTTCCCATGGGATAAGTACTCCTGCGGGATTCCTTTTTGCACACACAAAGTCCCAGCCATTATCTAGTAATATAATAAAAGCCACAGGTCTCAAGGACATATCAAAGCTTAGACTAAAGCTTATAGTGATTCTTTGCTCGAGTTATAGAACTTTTTAAATTAATTGGTTTTAAGTGTTGATTATGTACAATTATTTAAACTTAAAATCAATTTACATGACAACAATACTATTGACTATCTGCGACTTCGAGCACGCAAAATGAAAACCCACGCGGACCGTACATTTTGCCGCGGTAAAAAGTAGCCTATGTCCTTCCTCCTGTTCTACTATGTGTGCCAAATTTCATCAAAATCTATCCAGCAATTTCGAAGCCTATTCAATGCAAACAAACAAATATTTCCTCTTTATAATATTAATATAGGTAATAGCCAAGTATTATCATTATTTTTCTCAAAGTTGGTACAACACCAACTTTGAGAAAAATAATGATAATACTTGGCTATATGTAGTTAAAAAATATTAGGTATCTACACTTATGAACACTAACATCCTTACTAATATTATAGATGCGAAAGTGTGTGTGCGAATGTGTTTGTTACTCCTTCACACAATAACTATAGATAAAATACAATAGCATTCAGTAGACAGTACTAGCTGTACTAGCTAGTGTATTAGTTCGGGATAGAAAGTAGCCTATGTTTTAATCCAGAGCCTAAACTACCATATGGAATCCTTTCAGTTCCAGTAGATAAGCAATACAATGTTTTGTCTTTGTCTGTCAAGTCACTTTTCCAACGCATAAGACAAGGACAAAACATTGTATTGCATCTACTGGATAAATATTTTTATTAGTAAGAACGATAATATTGAAATATTATCGTTTAACGTTTCAGGGGCGTGTGAAGCTTCACTGGCGTGTACAACTTGCCATGTGTACGTAGACCACAAGTATTTGGACAAGTTAGACGAGCCCCAAGAAAAAGAAGACGATTTGTTAGACATGGCGCCATTTTTGAAAGAGAATTCTAGACTAGGTAATCATAACTCAATAGTAGAAACAACCTTTCTTATGAAAATAACTAATGAGAATTAAAAATTTGTCTGACAAACTTGACCTTGCGAAATGGCGGCAAATTTAAAAAATCTAAGGGCATCCTCCTGATACTAGGCAAATATATAAAAACCTAAGGGTGGCCAACCTCCTGATTCTAATCAAAACATTTAAATAATTTGATGAGATACTTCTTTAATTAATTAGTACTAACATGATAAATAATATGTAAATGTTTTTTACTCTCTCAAGCAAAAACCATTGAACTTTTGTCAAATTTTCGTTTGACAAATTTAATTAACTGTGCTCTGTGATTTTTAGTCGGCCCGCTACGTCATAATGGGCGTGGCCTAATTCAGTGTACTGTCCATAGATAATACAGATATATATTAGTACTGTACAGATGTATGATGTACAGATGTATATTGGTACTGTCAGCGTTCGTTCTGTGCACATCTCTATGATTTGGATACTTTTTGTGTACTTTTCGAGTTTCTAAGAATAAAACGATGAAATATTGTGTTTTATCATGTAAAAATTAACTCAAATAGGCGGTTTGATGCTACGGAGGGCATAACATTTCATGTGTAATTACCGAAATCACCGTCACCGAAATCGGTGTTTTTTTTTATGTAATGAACCAGAGGGGCAATTCTGCTAAATAAAACCTGCATTAATACAATTACAATCAAGTTCCGATACGCTTATACTCTCAAACGGTGTTTTGATGAACGTTAAACCAACGCGAAACGCGCTCTGATTGGTCGTAACGTCATAAAATCCGTTCATGGTAACATGTCGCTACACTTTCAATCCAAACAAAGTAAAATTTACTCCTTAAATTGTGTACTTTAAATACGAGAATTGAGGTTCAGGTAACGAGCAGACGGATCGCCTGATGGTAAGCGATTACCGCCGCCCATGGACACTCGCACCACCAAAGGAGTTACATTTGTAACTCCTCTGGTGCTGCGGCCTGCGACTTGCGTTCCTGGTCCTTAACAAAACCTTTCTTTCTGCCCTAGAGAGATGGTCCTCCTTACTTCTATTCTCCATGGCGGCCGATCGTCTAATACTGAATGTGTGCGGCACGTGTCGCTACAATATGGTCGTCTTACTTTGATTGCTTCACTATTCGTATTACTGAAGCGGTGTCCGCTTTCTTTTTTACGTTCATGTCCGGACAATACAGTCTCGGCTTTATGCTATTCTATTATTTTCAGGTTGTCAAATTGTGTTGACTAAGGAACTGGAAGGAATGGAAGTAACTTTACCGAAAGCTACAAGGAATTTCTATGTGGATGGACACAAGCCGACGCCACATTAAAATGTAAAAGCACAAAATATTATATTCTTTTAATCACAAATCCCTAGATGGAATGAAAGCTTATGAACTTTGTCAGTGATTTTTTGAGAAGAAAAGAAAAAAGCTTAAAGCTAAGCTGTGTTAGTCTAATTGTGTAAAATATTATTACACAATAAGTAGGTACCTACTAGGAACAATTAAAAAAAATGAAAGTCAACTGACAACTCACTGTGAAAATGTATAAATATTTTTTGTTCACACTTTTAAATGAATCCATGTTAAAAATAAATTTAGTAATAATAAGATTTTTATGTTAATTTTATTTACAAGGACCCTGTATGATTTAGAAGAGCTCGTTTAGATAGAAATCACACAAAGTTTCTCGAGGTGACGTTTTTTATTTCCTTAAAACTTTATGCGCCTTACTCGGTCCAGCTTGCAAATCCAGTAACGGTACTAATGGCCATCACTAGTGTCAACAGTGTGCATCATAAAATTTTCAGTCTGACAAGGATCTTTTGGCACGTGGACAAAATCAGAACTAACATCGCCGTCTTAATTAATATTGTTCTTATTTGCGACACTCACGCCCCCATCCTCAGCCCCCATCCAAGTGCAATCCCCCATTAAAAATCCAAGTAATGTTGTGAAAGTATAAAAATTGTTATAAACAAAGTATAAATATTTTTTTAACTTTTATGGCACGATCTTGTTAAGTATGTATGTATGAAAGGCTCTACGAAGCGAAAATTTTTTACGACCATTATTTAAACATTTTTTTTCACTTACAATTAAGACGGTAGTTCGAAAAAATTTCGTTAGTTAACAATTGTTTAACTCGTTGAAAAATTAACTTTAAGTAAAATTTCCAACGGGAATAAATTATTTATAGTGTTCAGAACACACCATATTTTTTTCAAATTAAAAAAAAAATATTCAATACCTTAAATAAATTAATTAATGTGCCGTACTCGCTTTTGACGCCACGCGCGCATCCTAAAATTGTCACGCGCAGACCTATTTTCAGCGTTAAATTAAAATTATAAATAATGGAGATAGAGTTCCGGGAGTTGGGAGTTTTTTATTGGAAATTTTCTCATCTTTCAGAATCTTTTTTTGAAATTTCTTAAATATTAATAGTTTATTAAATATTGGCAAAAAACTAAATGCCATTTTTTTTCATCTTTAATTGTTTATAACTTTTGCAATTTTTTATGTGCTAATACACGCTTTTGGCACATTTTTCTAGACGTCATTCCGGATCCAATGAGCTATCGCACATAATTTTAAGAGCAGTATCTCTATTTTGTATCCCCGCATCGCGGGGATGCTGGGGAGGCCTAATTTCAACTGAAAAGTGGAAATGGGTTTCATTTTGACGTTTAAATTGTGAGTATGGCGCTTACGGCTCGGCTTGGCTTATCACAACACTGACTTCTATATTATTGTCAAGCATAAAATAATACAATTCGAGTGCCCTGGGGGCATTCAAAGTCGAGAGTGCCCAGAGTGACTCCAGACTCGCGAAGTAGGCCGAGTAAGTACTCCGCGAAGTAGCCCAAAGTACGAAAAGGCGAAGCGAAGTGCGTGCCCGCATTGCTCTAAGGTCACACTGTCTTATTCGGCCAACCTCGGCCTACTTCGCAAGTAGTCTGGACGAGGCTTTAGCATCGACATCGGCAAAATCCAAAACTTTAAGGAATAGAGAAAAATGCTGAAAGGAGTTGCGAGTCTGAGAGAAAAACTAAAACTGCATCACTAGATATTTTTCCCCGGCCAGGGATCTGGGCCCCGATTCTCGTGCTTCGAATATCGCGATCGGTTCGATTGTCAGTCTGTCCTGCTCGCGCACGCATGATTTGACGCCTGTGTGAATGAGTCAGCGCGAGAATCGAATCGAGATTCGAGGTACGAGAATTGGGGCCCAGGGCCTCTAGTCAAGACGCATTCGATAATTTCGACGGCGAAGTTCGAAAACAAAATGTATGGGATTTGACATAACGCATCGCAAGCGACATGTCACATAACGATGACGTATGTCAAATCCCATACATTTTGTTTTCGAACTTCGCCGTCGAAATTATCGAATGCATCTTGACTAGACCCCCTGGATAGTTTAATAGTTGTAATAGCACGCGTTATGCGGAAAACAAAAGGAAAGGGTTAAAAAAAAATTAAAATATGATTTTTCCATACCTACTTTGTTTGATATTATGTCGCTCAAAGGTTTATATAAAGAATATTAAAATTTTATCTAGACAGAAGTGTGAGAAACTTTATTTCATCCTGTAATTTCAACTACCGTCGTCATAGATATATACTTAATATAAAAATCAAAGATTTCAACTCAAGATAGGCTATCACGTACATTTAGTAGAAAAAAATTCATACAAGAAAAAGTTACGCCATCTTAGTTTTTACCATAACTCAAATGTCAGCCATCTTGTTTTCACCATACTTCGAATTTCAAAATGGCCCCAAAAATTAAAAAACGTCTATAATATACGTCTATGATAAAAAAGAAGGCCGTCGTCTGTGACTCTTTGTCTCATATATTATATGAGACAAAGAGTCACAGATGGCGAAGATAGGTAGACGAATAGAAGATGAATAGATGATAGATGAATAGAAGATAGATGGACCTTCTCTCTAGGTAAAATTTTAATATAAATGATAATAATAATAAATCTAAAACGTGGTTGAATAGGTTTAAACTACCTAAAAAAACTAATATTGGACAATGCAATGGTTATGACGAAAGTTATGACGTGTTTGCGTCATTCAATCAAAATAGTTATAATATATAATTCATCTACGAATCAAGAGCACTATTGAATACAACTACCGACAAAAACACCTAAAATTAAATAAGAGGCCATTTTCGAATGTAGAACATCTTGAAAATCACGTTTCAGTACCAGATCGCGGCGCGTAAGTTGAACTATGTCCGAAGATGTCCTTGATTATATCGACGAAATCACTGTTTCATTTAAGATTTTTGAATTTCCCGGGTAACCGCGGTTTATTTGTCCATAATTGTACCTGCGCATTTTGGTTCAACTTTCGCGCGGTAAAAAGTAAGACTGTCAAAGCATTGTCTATGGTTTAAGTGAACAAAATACTGTCAAACTTGCATACTCATTTCATTCCATGAATCATTCATTCGCTTGCAAATGTAGTTCCTATTTTCATTCGTTCATTTAGTCTGCTTGAAACCGTCGCGAGAGGTGGGTCGTTCGTGCTCGATATAGCTAAACGTGTTTCGTTGTGATTTGTGTTTATATTGTGGTTTACAATGGCTTACAACGGTGGTGTTGGCGGCAAAAGACTGTGCACAGGATCAGAGGTCGACGTCGAACGGGTAATTATTCAAAAATTGTCAAACTCCTACATACACCGATACGAAAATGGCCGTGTTTTCGTCGACTTTATTCCGTACCAGCGTGTTTATTCCGTGCTCCGGTGCATATAATAAATATTTGACCGTATAAATTATATTCTAATCGTTTCATGGCTTTGTATACATTGTCATATGCACGTTACTTGTTTGTTGATTGCATTTTGAGGTTACACTATTGACAGTTGATAATAAGATTGTTATAAATGAGCAGCGGCGCTCGTGTCTGCAACAATAGATTATTTTTTGCCGTGGAGACTACATTTCGCGGCGGGAAGGACGAAAATAGATGAGCTAGACTGTCAATTAATGTGATTGACAGGCGTAGTCATTAGTTTTCGCTTCGGAACGCGGGAAATATTGAATAACATATCGGGTTATAAGATCGAGGAAGCTTCAGATGTATGTTGCTCAATAATACAGTACGGGGTTCTTGTATTTGGCACAGGTATTCTTGAATATCAAATAGGCTACTTTTCGTCCCCGGAAAAGATTTTCTTTGGTTAATAATAGTCGAACAAAGTCTCGGGAGATTTTTATTTGACCCATCGAAATGTATCATATCTGTGTCGATATCTCTTAAGATAACGCTTAGCTTATTATATTTAATAGGTGGTGCATACACATTTATGATCCTCGAGGTTTGAGACAAAACATACTAAAAATACAAGAACAAATGTTGTATTCCTAAAACAATAATTAATAAAATGAAAACTCTAATAAGTGTAGACTCAGAGAGAATAAGAGACATAATATGGAACTACTTGAATAGGTACATATATCTCAAATAGAATTGTCCTACAATATATTTTCTACTAACATTTTTCTAAAGGTAAATAACTGCAATTCTTATAAACTACAACCAAACTACCTATGTAAATTATATAGCCATGTTACCAGTGCTATTTTTAAGCCATGATTGAGACCTCATTTATTAAAATCAGATCAGTACTTAAACCACTACTGTGAAACAAACATACCTACATGTCTATACATACATAATATATAGCCAAAATCAACACCCTTCCTTTTGGCTTCACCGTAGTCAGTTAAAAAGGCAGTTAAAGCATTAGAATTACAGGTATAATAAATTATATTAACACAATAAATTTATTCCATTATAAAAATTATATCAATCAATTAAAAAAATTAATGAAGCAAAAAATGTAACAAAAAAATGATGCGCGTTAGAAATTATAGTAGCCACACTAACATGGGCTCACATTAATCATATCCATTATTAAAACTGTAGCATGTGCTGAAAGATTTCTAATTTATTTAATAATATATTGTAGCATAATAAACTTTTGCGGAACAATAAATATGCATTGCGCAGTCTTTATAATATTATGGCCGAATGCTTCTTAAAATGTATTTATTTTTAATGTTTTAAATATTACGGTAAATACAAAGCTTAAACAATTCTTGCACACTTACAATATTTTTATTGTTTTGTTTCTATGGTTTTTTCAACATTATCAAGATAGATAGATCTATTGCATGGAACAGAATTTCATCTTTCCCACTAGAACCACACTCTTGCAATGATAAAATAAGACTAATCATGAATATTAATCAATACTACAAACTATTTACAAAGGCAAGATAAATATCCTTGGAATATCTCAATATTTCAGGCACATGATGCACTGCCTTTGTAAAGACATTTAGGCTAAAAAATAATTGTCATACTCGAACTAAAAAATCATGTCATGTAAGGGTGACTCTCTGCAAAAGAAAAAAAAAAATGAGAATTAGGTAGGTATTTTTCTGCTTAAACGTCTTTGTTACATAAGCAGTACTTAAATCATATGCCCAAAGTATCCGTAATTTATTTTACCAAGCCTTATATTATTATATATACCTATATATAACCTTATATCGAATAGCCTAAGACAGGATAAAGAAATAGTTGAAATAGTCTAGTGACTATAAAATCTTCGTAGCTACAGCTTAGGGAATGTACTCATAATATGTGACAAATTTTACAACCCTCCCATGGTGACTATCTTCAGTCTATGCTGAGAGACCCCCTCTCCGCCTTTTCACTTAGTACTAAAGGCCGTTGTGCGAGATTTTTCTTGATGTTGACTACTATGTGACAAATACCTAAACACCCTTCCTCACCCTGTGGCCAAGTGTAGTTCTTTGAGACCCCAATCCCCTAAACAGGTCACATAATATTCTATAATATGTGTCTTGAACAAATTATAATTTTTAAATAGTCACACTGATTAAAATTTGGTTATTTGAACATGTGGGTCCCAATATGGTGACTAAGTTTTTTTTTATGAAGTTGAGATATAAAACAGTTAAGGAAAATTACAATTATCTTTTTTGTTTAAATATTTAAAAAAAAAAAACTTAGGCCTTTACATCCGTTAATGGATGATTTATACAGTATTCTCCGAACAAAGTAACCATCTTGAAATACTGTAGTGCCTGGGACAGTTGGTTTTTAAATGTCGTATGGTTGCCCAAGTACATACGGCATTCTCACAACATAGTCAGCCTAGTCCAGAGGAATGACTGGTCAATACGTCTGGGGCCAACTATGTGCCAACCATATACCAACTAATACTTAGTATGCCAGATATAATAATTATTATTGTTGCTTTTTATCATCAATGCTATTTTGTCATTACTGTAATTTGCATGATTAATTATACACACTCAATTTAAAGTTTGCAGTTCGTTGAACTGTCTATTTTTACCCGTTTGATGTAACATCAAAGTGGACATGATGAATGCTGGTTCCATTGTGATGTTGTTTTGCTCGGAGATGTTTGGCACAGTGTCGTGGCCTTAAGATAGTAACAGTACAACCGCTTTCTTGGCCCTCAGCAATGATTAAGTATTTTCTTATTTATATTAATTAATATTATAAAGCTGAAGAGTTTGTTTGTTTGTTTGAACGCGCTAATCTCAGGAACTACTGGTACGAATTGAAAAATTATTTTGTGTTGGATAGTTCATTTATCGAGGAAGGCTTTTGGCTATATAACATCACTCTAAGCTCAATACGAGCGAACTCCAATCAAGAATGTTACAAAATCGGGGTTTTTTTAACACGCTTATATTAACTTTACCTGTATGTAAGCTTGTTTGCTTGTTTGTTTGCTTGTATGTAACTCTCTCTTGCACGCCTGCTGCCTTCCTCGGCTCTGGTAGCTTTAAAACACGCTTTTAAAGAATATCGAACTAAAAAGTTGAAAATAAATATACCTAGGTAGTTTAAAAAAACTAAAAAAAACACGCTTTTAAAGAATATCGAACTAAAAAGTTGAAAATAATTTTAAAATTTTTAAAAATAAACTTAAAACAGTAGTATATAAAAAATACTAGTATAATTGAGGGAAAAGCGTGGGGCGCTTTGTGCCATAATTTTCGTATATCGAGCGACCCACGCTTTTCCCTCAATTATACTAGTATTTTTTATAATACTACTGTTACTTACAGTTTATTTTTAAAATTTTTTAAATTATTTTCAACTTTTTAGTTCGATATTCTTTAAAAGCGTGTTTTTTTAGTTTTTTTAAACTATATTTGTTTTCCTTTTGAGAGCTTTCGCTGCGTACGCTGCGGAAACGGTTAAACTTTCGCTAAAACTATGTATGACAGAATGTTCCCCTTTAAAAGTACTAAAAAAAGCTCCGCGACTGCATATTATGTCTATCTTTTACGGTTGGCTCACAATAACCCTTTTATGCCAACCAAATTTGTTCTAAAAGTAAGCATTATTTGTGAAGGTGTTTATAAATATTGGGATTGGAATGGTGATTATATTAATCCTTATACAAGTAAATACGTTATTCATTACAAGCATTTAATAATATAGAAAAAAATTGCCGTGTATATCATTTGATTTCAATGAGTATTTTAGAAGATATCGCAGTTATAAAATAATCGAGCGAGCAATAATATACGTACGGCGTATTTTAGCGATGGCCCAAACTCCAAAGTAACTGTTCCACGCGGACAAAGAATATATATTACTTGACGCGGACGAAGTCGCGGGCAAAAGCTAGTAAATATATAAAAAGCAAACCTAACTGACTCATCTATTGACGCACTGTCGAAACTACTGAACGGATTTTGCTGAAATTCGGCATACAGATAGTTGTAACTTGTAATGACGTAGGCATCCGCTAAGAATAAAATGGAAACCAAACTCCACGTGGATAAAGTCATGGGCAAAAGCTAGTTTAATAATAATTTAAATCGACTAAATTAATGTGTAACTGTAGTTATTCATTGAATTGGAAATTAGTGACTGTATTTAAATTTGTAGCATAGCACACTAAAGGGATTTTGCCTAGTGTCAAATGTAATATTTTTATGAATTAGGTACCTAAACTTTAAAATAATAATTGTTAAATAAATTGTTAAATGTGGTAAGGTAGTTATTTATTCTAGTTCATGGTTACGACAGAACAACATCTGTTTGGTAAAGGTAGACTAATATCTATATAAGTATTACTAGCGACCCGCCCCGGCTTCGCACGGGTACAATACTGATACGAATACTACAGAATGTCGCCCACTTCACAACGGGCCGTGCCGTGCAGCAGAAATCGTAATATTTTAATTTCGCCATAACTTCAAAACCAAACGTCCAATTTTAATCATTCAAAGACCAAATATTATCTACATAAACTGTACTTAGTGATGAAATAATTTATTTTGATAAGGATTAATAGCATGAGTAAAATAAACGCGTTTAAATGTAGTCCAAAAAAATCAAGATTTCTGAATAAAAAAATTGTTGTTGTGCCTCACTCGACATAGATAGGTATAGTGTGTCGCGGACTTTTTTGTAGATATTTATAAGATCTACAATTAATTAGAACATTATATGGTTCTATCTTTTATAGTTTAGGCAGCGTATGCAAAATAAGTAACTTTTCTGGTTGATTTTTTACACCTTGTGTCCGAAAAACCTAAATATCTTACGGAACCCTATTTTTTTCCAAAATAAAATTTAGCCTATGTTACTCGTGGATAATGTAGCTTTCGAATGGTGAAAGAATTTTTGAAATCGGTCCAGTACTTTTTGAGCCTATTCATTACAAACAAACAAACAAACAAACAAACAAACATACAAACAAAGTTTTCCTCTTTATAATATTAGTGTAGATAAAGAGGAAATGTTTGTTTGGCATTAAATAAGCTCCGAAACTACTGGACCGATTTTGATGAAATTTCGCACAGATATACTTAGACCACAGGCTAGGGCATAGGCTACTTTTCACCTCGGAATTATGTACGGTTTCCGCGAGATTTCCTTTAGCACGCACGAAGTTGCGGGCAACATCATAATATAGTTTGTGGATTAATATAGATCATGGAATGCATCTTGCATATTCTGGATTTAGCAATGTGATTCATGTTCCAGTATAATATTGAGTGTATGCGGCAGAGAATTATTTAGTACTCGAATATGTAATGTTCATTTAATCTATACTAATATTATAAAGCTGAAGAGTTTGTTGTCCAGGACAATATAATATGTCTATCTTTTAAGATTGAATCACTATAACATTTTTATGGTAATCAAATTTGGTCGAAATTAATGCATTATAATAAGTAATAACACAGAGTTCTATTTACAGTGCTGTTTTTTCTGCCGCAACCACTAAAAAACGTCCCTGGGAACGTAGCGTAACGCTTGGCTCTGTTGAACATAACACCGGCGTTATTTCGCGGCGGTTTTCTGTAAGGGTAGAGATATACGCACCCGGAATCCGGAAGGCCGTAGAGAATAATTCTGATCATTGGAAATAGAAATCTATGCTAATGCAATAGAGTTGAAAATCGAACACATGAGTGTCGAGTTAAACGTCAATGTCATATATGACAGCTCGACACCTGACACTTCAATTTTCAACTCTATTCTATTAGCGCCGAGTTCTATTTTCAATGCTCAGAATTCTCTACGGCTTCCCGGATTCCGGTGCATATAGTCCCAGCCTTAGTCCGTTCTATCTCTCCAACCTAGTTATATGACGTCACTTCCTAGCCACGTTCCGAACGACTGGTGCTGAATGGTCATCTAAACGCCGTAAAGTTTCGGCAAATTTAGTACCATCGTAAATTTAGTATTAAAGCCAACTAGCGTTATAGTTTGTACGCGTATTAAGTGTTCGTAATGTAGGTTTAAGGGTCAACTAGCTATTGCTCGCGGCTCCGCCCGCGTAAATAAAGTATCCCACGGGGATACTGTTCTTTTCCCGGACAAAAATAGCCTATGTTTAATCAGGAGTCTAAAGTACTGCCATATCAAATTTCATCAATCTGTTCCGTGGTTTTTGCGTGAAAGAGTAACAAACATCCATCCATCCATATATACATCCATCCTCACAAACTTTTTTCAAAATAGTAGCAAGATAAGATTTGCACCGAAACGAAACAAAACGCGACACGGCGCTGCATTTTTAATCGTTTCAGTCTGGTGACGTCCAGGACATAGGCCATAAATTTCCAGTGCGACCGGTCGCTCGCGGCCTGTATCCGCCGACTCCCTGCGACTTCTCAGGTCATCTGTCCACCTGGAAGGCCGTCCTACGCTTCGACGTCCAGTTCGTGGTCTCCATCGAACAACAAAAAATGTTGTATCCAAGTTTGGTTAGGACAATGCAGGCTGATCACCTGATTGTCTGACAGGAGAGATGATCCATGCGTCGGATGGGCATGTAAAAAGTCGGACCTGCGTCTGATCTCTCGTCAGTCGTGTCGATTATTTGTCCCACTGGATTAAGAGAGTAGAGGAAGAGAGATTGCTCTTGTATACTGCGCACACACTCGGGAACTATAAAATTACTCCTGCGTAACTGGCCTGGTTTCAATGAAATCGGCCACCGTCACCGAGATCGGTGTGGGGAGTTATTATTAGTAGAATGCGTTAAAGAAAAAAAAATATGTTAATTTGAGCGGCTCCAACATTTCTAACACCGACGAATGATATACTTCTTTTGGGAGTCGGTTAAAAATGTCATCATATTTTAGTATAATGGGTGGCGTGAAAAATTGCTCGCGTCAAACTCTTCCTGAGATTATGAATCACCTGATGACAAGTGACATGTATGTATGTATGTACGGTTAGCAACAAACTGCACAACATTGTACAAAATCAATGACGGATATTTTGGGCATATGCTCTTATGTTTATGTGAAGACGTTTAGGCGGAAGAATATTTAAAAACTTCGAAAAAAAATTCTAACAAGTGGGCATGGGCATCATTTTGACGTTTGAACTTTTTAAAACACAATCAAAAAGTTTTTATTTATTGATTTCTTATGTTTACGCGAATATTGTTCATTGTTTTAAACACTTACGGATTTTGTCGCGGTGCACTTTTCTTTTACCCGACGTTTCGGCTACTTTCCAGCAGCCGTGGTCACGGGAGGACTGAGGTGTCAGTTGTCCTATTTGTTGAAGTTGTTCAAACTACCCGAAGATTCTTCAATTATTATTTGTGTTCCGATCCACGCAAAACATACTAACAGTATCTTGAAGCAGCGGTGTTTTTGACCTGAATTTTATTTTATTTATCACTGGATCCCAACTAGATGGCAGCACCCAGCCATCTTCTCGGTTAAAATTAGGGTACTTTTTAATTTCTATAGCCTCGCGTATCATTCTAGGGCGATAACGTTGAAAACCCGCGTTAAGGAACACATCGCAGATGTTAAACACCGCCGCAACAACAAATCTGCAATTTGCGAACACACACTGGATCAACCTCGCCATTACATAAGATTTGATAAGCCACAAGTACTGGCAAAGGAACAACGTTATCGCCCTAGAATGATACGCGAGGCTATAGAAATTAAAAAGTACCCTAATTTTAACCGAGAAGATGGCTGGGTGCTGCCATCTAGTTGGGATCCAGTGATAAATAAAATAAAATTCAGGTCAAAAACACCGCGGCTTCAAGATACTGTTAGTATGTTTTGCGTGGATCGGAACACAAATAATAATTGAAGAATCTTCGGGTAGTTTGAACAACTTCAACAAATAGGACAACTGACACCTCAGTCCTCCCGTGACCACGGCTGCTGGAAAGTAGCCGAAACGTCGGGTAAAAGAAAAGTGCACCGCGACAAAATCCGTAAGTGTTTAAAACAATGAAGTTTTTATTTATTTATTTTTTTTATTTATTTATTTATTTCCAGGAAATTTGTTACATTGGTCTTACAAAGTTCATGGTAGAGCTGAATCAAAACGGGTGTGACGTTTATGAGAATACCATTTTGCAGTTTTAACATGGATCGTATAGTGCTCCGATTCAAATGAGAATAGGATCGAGTCGGCGACATATTGTTTAGAATTCAGACTGTTATGATAGTTAAATTTATGTTTAGATAATTTATTACTAGTTAACGTTTTTATTTTAATTCGATGCAAGACTTAATATTTATATGCACATCTGGGGGCACGGCAGTGCACCCGCCAAAGTCGAGCGCGAAGCAAACACTGCCGTACCATCCTTTACTGGAACCATTTCGCCGCATTTTCAGGCCCCTATTTAAGAACCTCTGGATAAGACCAGAACGCAGAAATTTTCGTCATCCAGTAAGCTATAATCACATACTTAAAATCCAAAATTTCAAGTCTGTAGGTCATTTAGTTCCGAAGTTAAGCGAAAGCAAAGTTTCGCATTTACGACACTCACTCACTCACTTATACACTCACTCATGATCATCAAAATAGAACTAGTACTTCCCATAAACTCAGAGAGCTGAAATTTGGTACAGAGTTAGGGTTTAATGGCCACATAAAGGGAAAACTATAAAAACTAGGATAATCGATCTGGGGGCACGGCAGTGCCCCCGCCAAGTCAAGCGCGAAGCAAACACTGCCGTACCATTATTTACGGGAACCATTTCGCCGCATTATCAGGCCTCTATTTGAGAACCTCTGGATAAGACCAGAACGTCGATCTGGGGGCACGGCAGTGCCCCCGCCAAGTCGAGCGCGAAGCAAACACTGCCGTACCATTATTTACTGGAACCATTTCGCCGCATTTTCAGGCCCTTATTTGAGATCCTCTGGATAAGACCAGAACGCAGAAATTTTCGTCATCCAGTAAAGTATAATCACATACTTAAAATCCAAAATTTTAAGTCTGTAGGTCATTTAGTTCCGAAGTTAAACGACAGCAAAGTTTCGCATTTATGACACTCACCCAGTCACTCACTCATGATCATCAGAATAGAACTAGTACTTCCCATAAACTCAGAGAGCTGAAATTTGGTACAGAGGTAAGGTTTAATGGCCACATAAAGGGAAAACTGTAAAAACTAGGATAATCGAAGATCTGGAGTACCTGGTGACCCTTATTAGAAAACACAAGAGCCCAACCAAACTATTAGAGATCGACATACTGCCTTTACAAAAAATATTCAACTTGGTGGGCCACTTCATTTGATGTCAAAAATCGAAGGTCTGAAGTATCTGATGAAGAACCCTCAGCTGGTCTCAGCTGATTAGAGATATGGTAATGCCCCCTTCTACTATTGGTACATAAAAAAATCGACTGTCATTGCAAAAATCCAGTGAAGTAGGACACATCTTTTAATTTAATCTAGCCCTAGCGTCCCACTGCTGGGCGAATGCCTCCCCTTCTGCTTTTAATACGCATATAAATGAAATTAAAGGAAAACTCTGGTTAAGACTGGACTGGCTTTTATACTTATACTTACAAGTTTACAAGAAGAAATAGTCGAACAATTAACTTTATTCTACTCGAACATTACACAAATTAAATAAACAAATTACACTAAAATCTAGTAAAATAAATCAATATTCCTACGTTTCTACAAAAAGAAGTGAAATCCCACCAAAAACATTCTGTAAAAAACTAGCCAAGTCTCGATGGAGCTGCTTGTTTATCTCTAAAAAGTAATGAAATCTAGACAAAGTCGTGCCAAGTCTAAGGATCCTTACTGCGATTTATTTATTATTATAGTTAATGTTGTGTGACTTGGCCGTTGAAGAGTACACAAGGGTACAAAAGGGGCTCCATGACACCATTGCTCCAATACATGTGTTATACAATCAACAACGCCTAAAATAAGACACTAGCGTCCAATTACCAATACCAGTATGGGCTATTATCTCGCTTAACAAACATAGGTAGTTACAACAGAATCTGATATAACATTACGTGTAAACAAAATTGACTTGTACCCACTAACGTATAAAGAATTTTCAACGGCCAAGTCACACAACATTAACTATAATAATAAATAAATCGCAGTAAGGATCCTTAGACTTGGCACGACTTTGTCTAGATTTCATTACTTTTTAGAGATAAACAAGCAGCTCCATCGAGACTTGGCTAGTTTTTTACAGAATGTTTTTGGTGGGATAAGTTTTTCTGCAAATCGCAATTTTCAATGATAATTTATATTTGAGAGAAAAAGGTCATTGACGTTACTATTCCCATTTGAAAAGCATTATAACTGTATTACTTAATGCAGGATTTAAATTTTAATGAGCAAAATCGACCTACTTACTGTTCAATTGGTACGTATATTACAATTTTTTTTTTGCCAACCGTACACAATAAAAAAGCGACACATTGAACCTGTCTGCAGGTGCGTGTAAAATATTACATCCTACGTTTCCGAAGTGAGCACTGTCGGGGAATGTTCTTAGTGCCGTTGCACACGTTCCGATTGCCGGATCGCCGGTGTCGGGTCGCGAGTTGTATTGTATGGCCATGTACGATAGCTTTCACACGTACCCACGAAGTATAGATACCAGGGGGGGGCAATTCTGCTAAACAAAACCTGTATTAATACAATTACAATTAAGTCCCGACGCGCTAAAACTCTCAAAAGGTGTTTCTATGAACGTTAAACCAACGTGAAACGCGCTCTGATTGGTCGAAACGTCATAAAATCCATTCACGGTAACATGTTGCTTCACTTTCAATCCAAACAAAGTAAAATGAAGTCTACTTTAAATACGAGAATTGAGGTTCAGGAGTCCGAACGTAATGTTAAAATAATGGTCTCAATTTAAGGGACAGATTTTTTGCCGGTAGAGCGCGCCATTGTTCAAGAAGTACCAAGCGTGATTCAGAACTGTGCGCTGATTGGTCCGCCACAATAGCATCAGTACGTCCAAAATTCCAGCGCAGCCAGTGGCAGAAAAGAGAACTAAGATCTGGGTTTATTATTGTGTACATGAATACTATGGAAAAGCCTATACCGTTCGGACTCGTGGTAATTGGTATCTATACTTCGTACACGTACCGGTGTACACGGCCATACACTTCGCGACCGACTACCCGGCAATCGGAACGTGTGTAACGGCACTAAGGGTCAGATCCCACTGAAACGGGACGATATAACGCGACGAGCACTTTCAAGATAGCTATTCAAAATTGTGCTTAATTCACTATAACACCAGATGTTGCCCGCGATTTCGTGCGCGCCAAGAGAAATCTCGCGAGAACCGTACATTTTGCCGCAATTAAAAGTAGCCTATGTCCTTCCCCGTGGTCTATTCTATATCTGTGCCAAATTTTATCAAAATCGGTCCACTCTTTTCGGAGCCTGTTCAATGCATACGAACTTTTCCGCTTTATTATATTAGTACGTATACTCGTACATATTATATAAATGTATAGGTGGGCGTTTCTCTGTAAACTGGGCAACTTGCTCTAAGAAAGCTGTCTTGGCAACTTTTTTGCTCATATAGTCAATAAATGTTATTCAGGCGTTAAATATCCATCTACATAACATCACACGGCAAAGGAACCAATAATATTTGCATTACTTCAGGATTTATTAAGCTTTTTCTGAAAAATAGTTACAGGGGACTGTTGCCTATATCAGGGGACTGTGTGTTTAAATGAAAAATATTATTTTAATACCATAATTTAAAAAAATTTTTCTTTAAACTTTGTAGTAAGTACACTAAATAAGTATTTAAACAATAAAGTAACATATAAAATCAACGGTCTTCTTATAACATTCTACTTATAATCAAAATTTTAGTCAGACTTTAATCTTCTTACATTATTCTTAATATGACGTATTGAGTACCAAGTACAATCACATTCATTTAAGTATTTTAGGAACTACTTTCAAGCTCGCACTATATTTTCAGTATATTATCAGTGTATAATATAATATATTTCATAAAAAAATATCGCATACAGTAGTGAAGAAAACTAAGTAAGTAGGTATTATGGTTTAAAAAAAAACATATAAAACATACAAAACATATAATATATTTGGATTAGCAAGTTTCTGTACCACTTGGTCTATTGTTACATCTGCGACATCGTCTTGATCAATTCGAAACATTTGGTCTTTATTATCACAGAGCTTTGAAAATTCTCTTGCAATTGTTCTTTTAACACTTCACCAAAATCCAAAAAGTGCCTTTTTGACTAGATCTTTCCTACACTCTGGAGTATCTGCCATTTTCTGTAACTTAGTATTTGGTGTATCTTTAGTATTTGCTTTCTTCTTTAGCCGCGATAGGCGTTTCTTGTAACTTAAGTACTGTCTTCTTCAGAGCTTTAACTTCTTCAGCTTGTTTCTTTTTTATTTTATAACTTAGTAACTTGTCTCTTTTATTTTCGAACAACCTCAGAAACTTCAGGAGATGATTGAGATGTATCAGAATCTGGAATATTTTCTCTCATAAACGAATTAGCAATATTTGCTAACACTGTTATTTTATTGCAATATTTCGTACAGTGCTCTTGCCATTTCTTATTCGCCTCCCGATGTTTGCGTGGAGTCATGTTTTCAATGAGCTTTCTTGTTCCCTTTTCTTTCTTTTTGAGGTATTTAAGGCATTCTTTCTCTCTAAGCTCTTCCATTTTCTGCGGGTCCTTTTTAATACGCTCATATCTTTTTCGCTCGGCTTCTCTTTTCCGTTGTAAAATCTCTTCCCTAGAGAGCTTTTTCTTCCTTGGCGCCATACTCAAAACTAGTGTATTTACCTAAAACAATGACAAACATAAAATAAAAACAGTCCCCTGGATGCAGAAACAGTCCCCTGCTCTGTTGAGGGACAGGGGAATGTCGCCAGGGGACTGTTTATTTCGATAACATTGAATGATAGCACAAAATATAATCAAGCGAGGTTATTTTACTGTTCACATGTTATGTTTATCTATTACAACGAAATAACATTTCTACGATATATATTGATAACATAATAAGAAACAAAAATAATGCTTACCAGAGGACTGGTGGCCGACAGGTTACGACGTAACTTCTTAGATTATATAGTACAAGATAAGGCACGCGAGGAAATTTTCAAACAAAACTTTCTGCCAATTTTGGTGCGGGGAGGGTAACTCCCACAATGAAAACAAAATCACACATTCACAAAAATATTGTAATCGTTACAAACTCACACATTTATAAAACTGCAACACTAGCTTATTTATTTCACACAAATAAGACTCGCGCTAATATAACAGTGTAGCGTACGCACTAATACACTGACATGTTAAGTGATGTTACCAATACAAATTATATCGATATATTGTCGATATGAATTTGTATTGGTCACATCTTCGTTATTTGAAAATAATGTATTTTGTTGAAATAAAACCATTCCGAATAATTCCGATATACATATTATATTATATTACACGTAAAAGTTATGGCAGCAATAGAAAACTTCACATACATAAGTAGTAAATACAGTCTATTCACGTTAAGTTTGCAGTGAGTCGTCAGTACAATTTACAAATGTTAAACTGGCTTACCTTTATTGTCAAACGTGAACACGAGCTAAGCGTCATTGCTTTCTAGACATTTGCACTGATGACTCACTGCAAACTTAACGCGTACCTATAGGCTGTATTTACCACTTATCTATGTGAAGCTTTTTAAAACCGCCATAGCTTCTACGTATACTATAGACTGCACTAATACTCACATACATACAACTCTCCTTTTTTGCAAACATCAAAGCAAAAAATAACCTAACCTAATCAAGAATATATCAGGACACGTCTAAGGAGGGTTCCGTAACTATAAACGCGTAATATTTTTTCAAATTACTTCAAAAGTTACTGTCTGATTTGGTTCAAAATATTTTTCCTAAAGAGTTATTAGCATAATCTATCAGCATAGAAAATTGTAAGTTTTTAAGTCTTAGGCTGGGACTATATGCAACGGAATCCGGTAAGCCGTAGAGAATTATGAGCACTGAAAATAGAACTCTGTGCTAATACAATACAGTTGAAAATGGAAGTTTCGAGTGTCGAGCTGTCATATATGACATTAACATTTGACTCGACACTCGGATGTTCGATTTTCAACTCTATTGTAATAGTGCAAAATTCTATTTTCAACGGTCAGAATTCTCTACGGCCCTCCGGATTCCGTTGCATATAGTCCCAGCCTTATAGTTTAGAAATGCTAGGGGGGACCAACTTATAAATCACTTTGGAGGCCGATTACTCGAAAATGGTTGACTTTATAAAATACCTATTAAACGATACCCCACACGATGGGATAGAAAGAAAAAAAAAGTTCATCCCCACTTCACATGCATGGAGAGCCACACCTAGAATATCTTATACATTTAAACGAGCAATTCTTGTATATTTATTTATATGTATATAACCGTGATCTTGGAAACGGCTCTAACGATTTCGCTGAAATTTGGTATATGGGGGTTTTCGGGGGTACACAATCGATCTAGATTAATCTTATGTTTGGGAAAATGCGTGTTCGTGTTTTAATGCGTTTATCTTTCCACGCAGAATATGGTCGCTAATTTCGTCCTGCCGGCCGCTGTTCGTTTGGTCCAGCGGGTTAAGACGCCAAAGGCAAGAAACGAGTGTTACGGGTTCGAAACCTGCTGCCTGAAGGCACCGGCCTTACTTTTGTTTTTTTTTTATATGTTCAAGTTTATATATTTATAAGTAATTTTTTATTTTTTATTGTTTTTAGACAAGTTTAAAAAAATGTAGTTAATGTTTGAGTTCAAACACCTGATCTATACAGAAATCGATTGTAAATAATAATAATTGTCAGTTCACATTTTACTTTTTAAGTTTATGTAGATTATCACCTCAACACCACCATATTACAATAAACAGTCACCCAGGTACTAAAATTATAAATCCGAGATCTATACACAATCTATGATCTAGCTACCTATTACTAATCTGTGATTTATGAATGTACCAAATTTCATCCATTTATATTCATACTTAGGCTAACGGTAGAAGCGCGGACAGACAGACAGACGGACGGACAGAGCGAAACTATAAGCGTTCCTCAAGTATTACGGAACCCTAAAAATGAACTGCGCTTCAAACAAGGAATACTTGTGTCTCTCTGGCTGGGAACATCTTGATTTTATAACGATACCCTAGTCCATATTTCAAACATCCAAATAACCTGTTTAGCCTTTCAAGTTGCGGTGGGGTAAATAACAAACATCACGTACATACATGCACACTTTATACTCCTTGCTTGATCTGTCGTATAAAGTGTAAAAGCAATCCAATATTTTTACATCACAAAATATAAAATTAGTATACCAAGAAAAAAAAATTATTTTTATCGACATTGTTATTCTAGTGATTGTCACGTCACTCAAAAAGTAATAAAAAAGTTCCGCCATGTTTCGAGAATTATGTGCCATAGTAAAATTCGAATCTATTACATAGGAAATAAAGACTAAAATTCTATATCTAACAACAACGAGTGCGGGCCTCGTGGGGTGTACGCCACAATCGAATATTCTACGATTATCTGTCTCGTGTATACCGCTATTCGATACATCGTCGATTTTTACGAAATTACATTTAAATAGAAATATACAATAATTAAATAAAAAAATACTCATATATGAAAGGTTATTCCATCTTTTTTAAGATTCGATGTGTTGGACTTGTTTTTACAGGACATAAGAGCACAAATCGGCATTTTTAGCGGAGCATTTCGGACGTCCTTTCGATGCTATACCGATGCACATAATGATTAAAATCGATTACGCAAATAGTTTTTATGAACGCATTAGATTCAAAAATCTTATACCTCGGCAGAGGGGAAAGCTCATGTAAGGCGTATCCCGTATTAAAAGATCTAAGCGTAACTTCCACTGAGAGACGCTCGTGTAGCACTAAAGAAAATGGTGTTCGAGCGAAATGACAGCAACCGCGCCAAACTTCAGGGCGGGTGCGTTCCGTTACACGCAGTAATGCTGTTGTTTCACTCTTAGACTACATTCCACGTAATTTAAAATATGGACAGGGGGACTGTTCTCAAAATGTGGAGACATTTTTTGACTAACTTTTTTAATATTATACAATTATTATTTTTTGAAAATAAACAGGCCTCATGAATAATCAAATAATATTATTAGTTAAACCATGTAATTTTATTATATCCACTAGTTATTTATTGAATTAATTTAATCTGTAGTAAGTAAATTGGTTTGGTGACACACCAGAGGACTGTTTTTTCGGGTCTATTGAAACAATTTTTATATGATAATGTTTATTTTAAACATTATTAAAAGGTGAGTAGAGATAGATTAGGTTATTATCTTTCTTAGTTACCTACGAAACAGATATTATTTGTTATTTTACTATACAATATTTTCCTGAGACAACGAGTTGCCCAGTTTACAGAGAAACGCCCAGGTACTATATATTTTTTTCAACGGTAACAAGTGTAAGTCCTAAGCCTGTAAGCTCTCATGTATAAAAAATATGACGGGTCACCTAAATATCCTATTTTTAACATTATATATATATATATATATATATTTTTTTTTAAACCCACGTGACAACCCTAATCCCATGAGTCACAACACTAGTCAATAGGCGGTGCCAACTGCCAACTGTGTCTACTATCTATTGGCTCCAGTTACATGTGGGTTGAACCAACACCTTCTGTTATATACTCTCGTTGAACCTGATTTGTTCATGCCTAGGTTTCATCCTTTTTTGTGAGTCGGTCAAATGTGGGTTTTTAAATTCGTGACTTCTGACAGCTTTTTGACACGAGGACCGTCGGGCTACCGAGCGCCGCCTGGTGACAGAAAAAATTGAAATTCTTATTGACCGTTTTCGATACCACTTACGCCACCAGATGACGCTTTGGGTGCGTTGGGTTTGCCCCCTAGCGGCAGAAAAAATATTAATAAACACCTCCATTGGGTATTCAGGTTACCTCTTTTTAGGTATTTTTTTAGGCTCCTGCGGGTCAAAAATTGTCATTTTTTTTTGAAGTTTATCTTAGGGTATGTCATTCCATTCATTCATTCATTTCCATGTTTTATTTTTTGAAGATCACTTCTGGTTACCGAGTTATTAATTTTTATTCAGATTTTTGTTTTTATTTTTTTTCTCCCAAAAAACTCAAAAGTGCGACTTGTGACTGACACTCAAAGATTCATCGTAAATGTGTCTATCACTGATAAAAAAATCAAGTTGCACTATGGAAGCGTTTGGGAGTTAGAATAAAGGTCAAATGGTACATTTTAGGGTTATCACTAAAGGTCAAACAATAGGTGATCGGACTTTTTTTTTTGTATAAACGAATAGTACTCTTAAATATGAGTAATTTCTCAGAAGAAATAGTATCATATATCAAAAGTCAATATTTTCAAATGTACAGCGATTTGTATATGTCACCGTAAAATTGTAAAATAACTCACGAGATTGTAAAAATATGTCGAAAGATTCATTACTATAATCATAATAATTGTAAATCATATACTATTTTGTAGTTAACGACAAAATTGCATTAATTTGAACAAAAATGAAAGGTCAAGTTGAGTGACACCCTTAACACAATATTTTGAAATTCGATTACTTGTAAACGCTTCCATTGTGCAACTTGATTTTTTTATCAATGATAGACGCATTAAAGGTTAATCTTTCAGTGCCAGTCACAAGTCGCACTTTTGAGTTTTTTGGGAGAAAAAAAATAAAAACCAAAATCTGAATAAAAATTAATAACTCGGTAGCCAGAAGTGATCTTCAAAAAATAAAACATGGAAAATATGCGCCTAAAGGTCCTTCATCAAACCATATTAATCAAAAAAATATATATTGATCAGACACGCTTACAGAATGTATTAAATCTTTTTTTTACGTCGAGGTCACGAAACATAAATTATTTTTTATAAAAAAAAGTATTTGAAAGAGACACGCGGGTGTTTTACTCTTGCATTTAAAATGCATTTCTTCATCGATTTATGCAATAAACAGCATAGGGAAATTTTTTGAGTCAAATAGAACACTGTGCGACGCTTAAAGGTGTAAAGTAGTACACCGAGTTTGCCGTCGACCGTACATGCCATTGTGATAGCACTAAAATCAGCTGCGTAGTTTAAAAGAGTAGCGAAAGGAGGGGCGACTATTGTTTTATATATTTTATGGTTCCGTACCCCAAGGGTTAAACGGGACCCTATTATTGAGACTTCGCAGTCAGTCCGTCCGTCCGTCTGTCTGTATCTCATGAACCGTGATAGCTGGACACTTAAAATTTTCATAATAATATCACACAACAAACGTGTTTTTTTGCCCTTTTGTACAGAACCCTCGTGCGCGACACCGGCTTGTACTTAGCTGTTTGTTTTTTTTCTTTTCATGTCAATCTTACTAATATTATAAATCTTATATTAATCTTCTAATATATAAAATTTCCATGTCACAATGTTAGTTACCGTACTCCTCCGAAACGGCTTTACCGATTTTTACCAAATTTTATATGCGTATTCAGTAGGTCTGAGAATCGGCTACTATCTATTTTCCATACCCCTAAGTGATAAGGGTTGTTCACCCTTAATTTTTTTTTTAATTTGTGGACGAAATTTTTGTTTTTATTTTTTTATAATGTGGCATTAAAAAATACATATAACCCTAAATTTTTACTTTTTTATCACCAACCCTTATTTTTTTATAGCCATTTTAGTAATTTAATCATTTTTCATCCCTCTCGATAACTGATCAATTAGGTATAGTGTTTTTAACTTTTTATAAGGCAAAACAACGTTTGCCGGGTCAGCTAGTATTATTATAAATGTGAAAGTCTGTGAGGATGTATGTATGGATGGATGTTAGTTCCTCTTTTACGCAAAAACTACCCAACGGATTTCGATAAGATTTGGTATGGTAGTAGTTTAGGCGCTAGATTAAAACATAGGCTACTTTTTATCCCGGAAGGGTACAGTATTCCCGTGGGATACCCGATACTATATTTATGCGGCTCCGTAGCCTAGTGGGTAGACCGTTTGGTTCGCACTTCGCACTCGAGAGAGTGCAGGATCGAATCCCAAGTTGTGGCGTGTACCAATGAGACTTTTTCAGATCTCGAGTACATTATACGGACGCTCTAACGGTGAAGGAAAACATCGTGAGGAAACCCGCACACGGTTGGCCCCAGACGTATTGACTAGTTCAGGGTTTCTCAAAGTGGGGTACGCGAACCCCTAGGGGTTCGCCATTCCTCGGTAGGGGGCTCGCGGCAAGATTTACGTAATGGCGGCTTGATGACTCAAGAGTGGATTTTCAGTTTTCACACTGATCATGATGCAAACGAAATACAGAAATCAACTTGATGCCGAGCCAGAATTAAGGTTAAAACTAATATTAAAAAATATTTCTTTTGACACTGTTTTTGTTACCTTATATTGAAATTAAAACCTTTTTGTCTTCGACAATCTTGGGGGATATACTTGGTTAGTCAAGGGGTTCGCTGTCATCTGGAAACTTTAACAGGGGTTCGTGGAGCCAAAAGTTTAAGAAACCCTGGACTAGTTCATTCTTCTGGACTAGGCTGGCTGTGTTGTGAGAATGCCGTATGTGTTTGGGTAACCATACGACATTCAAAAACCAACTGTCCCAGGTACTACAGTATTTCAAGAGTGGTTACTTCGCTCGGATAATACTGTATAAATCATCCATTAACGGATGCAAAGGCCTTATTTTTTTTTTATTTACGCGGGCGGAGCCGCGGGAAACAGCTAGTAATAATATAAAGATCAATAGAATATCGAAATTTCCGCGTTAGAATGATGGAAATAACTTGAAAAATCGAAGTCCAAAAATAGGTCGCATCTCAAAAAGGAATACCAAAATAGCGTATCTGTTTTCGTTTAATGTTAACACGATTCAATGATGTGACATGTTTATATGTTTACACTTCATACGGTAGGTATAGGTTTGCGTGACGTTATCCAAATGAAGTGGGAATCTTAATTCTGAACTGACAACGGGTTAAATATGATGTACCTACCAACGAAGGAACGTCCACATATTACGTCACGCAAAATGACGACTTTTTGAACCCCTACGTCCCATAGGTCACGATTTTTTAGTATCTTTGTACTTAACATTGTAAACTAGCTACGACACGAAAGAGTCGGATTGTTATACGGTTATAATCCAGGGGGCAATACTGCTAAATAAAACCTGCATTATTAAAATCAAGCAAATACGCTTACACTCTCAAACGGTGTTTTTACGAACGTTAAACTAACGTAAAACGCGGTCTGATTGGTCGAAACGTCATAAGATCCGTTGATGGTAACATGTCACTACACTTTCAATCCAATCAGAGTAAAATGAAGTCTACTTTAAATACGAGAATTGAGGTTTTGATAAGCCTGTTTGTTGATACGTCTGTAACTTTATTAATGCAATACAATAAAACTACAAAATGGAGTTTTAATTTTTTTTGTATAGTTTATTTTGTGACACCACGGTTCGAATCCCGGTCAGGTAGGTAAATGTTTTTGTGTTTCTTACTATTTATTTTTCTTTTATAATATTTAATTTATTTTTAATTATAATTTTATCGTTCTACTAAATTCTCCCAGGTGCTATAGATTAAACTCAACATTTCACATGTGGTCATCAACCCTATTATATAATACTACATCTAACCTCGCCCCTGCTTCGGCCATTAGCATATTAGACCACATTCCGGGGGAGCTCGCATCACGCATGTCAAAATGTTTAGCGACAAATGACGTCGGAGATCGTCAGCATAAAGGTAATTTCAGACTACGTTACTACTTAACTGTGGGAGCGACATTTTATCATGAACGGATTTTATGACGTTTCGACCAATCAGAGCGCGTTTCACGTTGGTTTAACGTCCATAAAAACACCGTTTGAGAGTGGATTGTAATTGTATTAGTACAGGTTGTATTTAGCAGAATTGCTCCTCTGATTTGACTTACGCCTTTTGCGCCTACATTATTTCACACAAAATATCCTGCTACCGCCTAATGTCCAAAACATTGCTGCCATTTTGCTATTATGTCTAAATCGATATCTTCAACGAAAATGAATGTACCCTTCGTGAAGACGTGAAGGGATAAGGGTCTCCCTATGTTGACTGTCGCGCGACAATGGCTCGCTCAAGGACGACGGTCGTAAGGACCGTGTCAGAGGTCAAATGTTCCCAATGTTTGTTTGGTTCAGTGGTCGCGGATTCGATCCCTGAAGGGAAGGGCGTAGGGATTTTAAAAGAAGTATGTTTGAACAATTCTAAGGGCCCTGCAAAAAGGGTTTCCAGGGGTTGAAATCGAAAGCCGGTTGCGAGTGTTAAAATATCCTGATTTCTGTTTAAAAGTCCGGTCTTTGTTCGTAACAGTGCTGGATTTAGCAAGCATGGCCAGCGCCCTGGGCGAATAAACCCCCCGCTCCACCTACAATAAATAATTATTTC
This sequence comes from Glaucopsyche alexis, assembly GCA_905404095.1. Classification (NCBI taxonomy): domain Eukaryota; kingdom Metazoa; phylum Arthropoda; class Insecta; order Lepidoptera; family Lycaenidae; genus Glaucopsyche; species Glaucopsyche alexis. The sequence continues at coordinate 2,757,689 of FR990063.1, read as the reverse complement.
ATTCTGCAAATATTAAGTGACGAAAGTGGATAATTTTAATACTTAATAGTAGTCCTTGGGAGAGACCTTTTGGCCAGCAGTATGTAGCGAGGGATAGATCTTTGTTTGTAGAAATTTCACTATTGACTATTTATTGACATGATTAAAAATCCGGTCTCGAATGAAATCCGGGTGGAGTCCGGTCTCTATCCTTAAAATCCGGTCAGATGGTAACGTAACCCTACCTGCAAACGGATTGTCAGATGGTTAACAGAAGTCAACTCACAAGGCAGTAATGCCTGTCCAAATTAGCTGCCATTTCAAATTAATAATTTTTGCATATTGATATTTTTGCCTAGACATACTTCTTCCAATCAGGGCCTCAATTCTCGTGCCTCGAATCTTTTTTCGATTATCGCGCTGACTCACTCGCACGGGCGTCAAATCATACGCGTGCAAGCGAGACACTGACAACCGAACCCAGAACCTCAATTCTCGTATTTAGACTTTCATTTTACTTTGATCGTATTAGACTTTGTGATGTTTCGACCAATCAGAGGCCGTTAGACGCTGCTTTAACGTTTACGAGAATACCGGTTTGACATCTTAAGAGTGACGGACTTGATTGTAATTGTATTATTGCTAGTTTTATTTAGCAGAATTGACCCTCTGGGGCCCAGGCATCCAATCGCTACGAAGCTTTTCCTGATAAATCATTGGGTCTACGTCATGTGATATCGAATCCATCAGGGGTGTGTCAAAACTCCAAAGTAAATGTTTCGGCGCACGGCAGCGAACCGGAAGGTGATTAGGACACGCAAAGGGCATATTATGTATATGTCACCGTAAAATTGTAAAAACTGTTAGATTGTAAAATAACTAACGAGATTGTAAAAATATGTTGAAAGATTAAAAACTATAATATATTTATAATGTAACGAAAAATAATGTGTTAAATTACAGGCAGCATATTCGCGTCGGAAGTCTATCAACATTTTACAATTACAGTAGTTTTATTACAATCTAACGGTTTTTACAATTTTACGGTGACATATATATACAGACCGTTCGGTGTTATTTTACCTTTTCCGGTCGGAGTATCTACGAGACTGACCCTTATGTTGTCGGCATAAGGGTTTGGTCAGAGATAAAATATCCCCGAACGAACTCTAGCTGGCTCTTTTAGAGCAAATTCAGATTGGAATAGTTGGAAAGTAGAAGGGAACAGCTCTATTATAATCTGTCACATCATACTACTGTGGCGGACCGATTAGCGCCACAATCCTGAATCGCGCTATCGAAGTTTTCTAAGATCGGCGGTATAAATACATCTGAAATTCATACAAGTGGGCTTCGTCCTGACCGAACACTTCGCTCGGTCGGAGATCTCCCTCTGGGGCTTCCAGTTATTCCCGCACTACTATTAAAATGTGAGGATGGATGGATGGATGTATTGATGGATGAATGTATGGATGGGCGTTTGTTACTCTTTCACGCAATGTGTGATATCTAAAATAATTTAACTGTGGGAGAGCCACGCTTCGGCATGAATGGGCCGGCTCGACCGGGTAAATACCACGACCTCACAGAAAACCGGCGTGAAATAACGCTTGCGTTGTGTTTCGCCGAGTGAGTGAGGTTACCGGAGGCCCATGGGGGGATTAGGGATTTTAAGGATCAGGAACGCAAGCCGCAACACCAGAGGAGTTACAAGTGTAACTCTTCTGTTGCTGCGAGTGTCCATGGGCGGCGGTAATCGCTTACCATCAGGTGATCCGCTCGTTTATTCTATATATGTGCCAAATTTCATCAAAATCTGTCCAGTAGTTTCGGAGCCTATTCGATGCAAACAAACAAACAGACTTTTCCTCTTCATTATATTAGTATAGATATCCGTTGTTATCTTTGATTAGTTGAGCAAAATATCGCTTACGTATCCGAATTCGAAATTGAATACCAGAATTTTGATCGCTGCCGATATTCGAAACGAAATTCTGGCATCTCTATAGTCGAAAATTCAATGCCAGCCTCATTTGTTCGCTCATAAACTGCCAGAATTTCCTTTATTACCTACATTCGAAACGAATTCTGGCATTTATGGTTCCCCATGCCGGCGTCTCGCCACAAAGCGACGAAACCGATTCCTTTGTTAACACCGTCCTTTGTGTGTCTCTCGTCTGTTTAGCAAACATGGTGTTCGGATTTCCGGGGTTTCTTTGTTTTTGGGTAACCATTTGGAGCTGTAGCTCCGATTGATACAGGACTGATCAGTAGCTGGTGAAACTGTCAGATTATCCCGAACTAGCTTTTGCCCGCGACTTCGTCCGCGTGGAACAGTTACTTTGGGATATCGCTAAAATTTACCCGCGACTTTACGTAAAAGGAGAAGCGCTTCCCCTCACGACTGCGCGCCGTACATTAATATTGCGCGCTTTATTACGCGCTAAAATACCCATTTAAATCAAATGATGTAAACGGCAAATTTCTTCTAAATTAAATGCTTTTAATCAATAACGTATTTGGTTGGATAAGGATTAATATCATCTGTATGAAAACACCCTCACAAATAATGCTTAATTTTAGAACATATTTGGTTAGCATTAAAAGGTTATTGTGAGCCAACCTTAAAAGATAGACATATACAGTCGCGGACTTTTTTTTTAAACTTTTAAAGGGGAACAATTCTGTCATACATCATTTTAGCGAAACTTTAACCGTTTCCGCAGCGTACGCCGCGAAAGCTCTCAAAAGGAAAAAAAACACACCGATTTTGAAACATTCTTGATTGATGCTCTGCTCATATTGAACTTAGCATGACTAAACTCGTTAGGGGAAAACCAGGATAGTTGCCCCACTTTTTGAAACCACACTATATCTCTTATAAAGTTAAATGCTTTATTTATTTAACCAACCGGTACTTCGGGTTTTCATTGACCAATTTATAGAAAGTAAAAACATTTCCTTAAATATTTTCGGCGTATTGGCGATTTTAGCAGACCTCTTAGTTTTGTGACATCTATCCCACGTATGGGATAGTAGCCTGATTCATATAAATCCCATATAGAATAGATGCCTTCTCTCGAAACAAGGCAAGTATCCCTGAAAAACTTTGATCGCATTTTACCTTCCCATGCAATTACATAGAGACTTACGATAGTCAACTTGGTGGTAACTGAAAAGTCTTTCAATAAATAATTGAAACAGTATATAATTCATTCGCAAAACAGGAGTTTTTTAAAAGCATCTATCCTGGTTTTACCCTATAATCTATACTTGTAGTTTTTGTGCTTATTATACCTATTTATTTTCAGGTAAGTTGCTGTCTACTTTCAGTGGGTGTTCCACACAATACAGCTCCACAGAGAAATTCCTCTGCGTTGGTATGTGTTAAAACTTTGTACTAACTGGGTTAGACAGGCAGGTTACTAATAGAAATATTTATCATTTAATGATTAATTAATAGTTACAATACTAACGTCCTATTACTGAAACGTTTATCAAAATTATGAGCCCAATATGGGAATAGTGGCAGCCCCTAAGGGGCCCCATACATGGTCCGGTCTACCTTCAGTTCGGCCTGAACGGATGCAAAATCGTATCGTGTGTGTGCAATTTCGAGATCGCATCAGGCGGCCGTACGGACTGAAGCGATTCGTTCCAGTGTTGCCAGCTCTTTTTTTGTGAAACTACAAAACTCGTATCGATTTCTACTAAAACTACTAAAAAACTACTAAAGAGGCTACTTAACTTAGGAATTCCTGAAGCCCCCCAAAAACCACTGCATTTTAGGTTTTATTATATTAAATTTTTTTCATTACTTAATTGAATTTGATTATAAATTTTATCATTAAATTAAAATATACTAGGAAATATTACGTATTTAGTAGCTATTTTGCATATCATTACTGTCTGGCTCTTTCCTACTTAAACACTACTAATAACTAAATTTCTACCAAGGAGGGAATAAAATACTCAATTTAGTAAAATTTTGTAAAATAACTAAGTAAGTTGGCAACATTAATTCTGGCCTGACCGATCGGCCTGAACGCGCGGCCTGTCCTGACCGTGTGTGGACAAATCGCTTCAGTTCTTGCCCGAGCCGCGGCCGTGCGGGCGTGTATCTTGTACAAGCGTTGTATGAGTTTTCGCGGTGTTTAAATACAAAATTGATAAACACGACCGTAGCGCGCGGCAAACCAGAATGGACTGATGCGACTGTTCCGTGTGTGGGCACGAATCAGATCAGGCCGAACTGACGTAAATTGGATTGGATGCGATTTTTTCCGTGTGTGTGCTCGAATCCGTTCAGGCCGAACTGACGTCAGTTCCAGCTGAAACGATCGGCCTCTCGTCTGTGGGGGCCTTAAGTGAGATATCCGATCGAGCGAGGTGGTATTCTCGGTCAGGCCGAAGCCCACTTGTATGCATTTCAGCTGTCGCATATATAGTGCCGAGCTGTGAAAACTTCGATAGCGCGATTCAGGACTGTGCGCTGATTGGGCCGCCACATCACTCTCCCCGTAGACCGGAGGTCGAAGTCGAACTATTTTGTTGAGTCTTGTGCTTGAGTCGCCAGTGCCAGTGGAGAAAGTCCCAGTGAGTCGGAACTGCACTGCTGCTGCACGGGCTCCAGTGAGTCGGAGTGCGGGGTCGATGCTACGTGCTGACCAGGAGAGATGTGCTCTGCTTGCTAACCGGTCGTTGTAGTGAGAGTGCCCGTTGAAGCCAATGAGGGTTTGACCAGGTCAGCTGGAGATCGCCTCTTTCCCGTAGGGGTAGGCAGAGACCACTTCCTTCCACTTGCAACGATCCTTACATACTTGTTTCGCTTCGTCCACCTTCATTATTATCATCCATTCCTCCTCTTACATTCAACGTAGCGAAGCGGCTCTCGATACGCCACTTTTCGCCTCCGCGAGAACGAGACGTGATGGGTGGCGAATCACATCGCCGCCATTTTGGATAATTAAATGATTTTTTATAATTATCCATTGCGTTCCCACGGATTGGTGGAGAGGGTAGGAATAGGGAAAGGGAAGTATAGGTGGTGTGGAAAGGAAGATTGGTAAGTTAGAATGGGAAATAGGAAATGTAGGATATTACCGCCCAGGAGGGCAAGGGATAGGACAGTAATAGCTAGGGAAGCCGGGGTCGTGTACCCGTATACTGTACCACAACTACTGGACAGGTAAGTTGGGATGAGTATCCCATGACAGCCGTAATATTATATGAAAATATATTATACTTAGTAGGTATACCATGTAGTTCATACCGCATACGAACTGTATAGTAAGCGATATTAGATTTTAGATCGCTTGCTAATATAAAACTCCCCTAAATATTTTGAAGAAACGAGCTCATAATACGTATTGCGAAATGGACAATAAATTGATACTTTATAATAATCGTTCGAAATTCGGATTATTATAAAATCCCGTCCATTATCCAGTCCGAGATAATTTGCCATTTCCCTAATCGAGTCTGTGGGTTGGATTAAGCATTTGAAGACTAACGATTGAAACAAAGCGAGCGTGTGTAAGGGTTGAGCGACAGCTTATAAATCAGGCCCAACATGGAGTGACGACAGGTTGAGTGATGGGGGCCAACGTCATCTAAGTCCCGCTACACATGTTACGTTAAAACTGTTCGGTTAAACCGGTGGTCGGCACGGCAATATCATGTCACATGTTTTTAGGGTTCCGTAATACTTAAGGAACCCTTATAGTTTATAGATCGCTCTGTCCGTCTGTCTGTCTGTCTGTCTGTCCGCGCCTCTCGCTCCTGTAGTTATGAATATAAATTGATGAAATTTGGTGAAGTTATAGATTGTATATAGATCACGGTTTTGGGATCATAAAAAATTAATAATTTTATATTTTAGGGGTGGCTCTCCATACATATGAAGTGGGGATGAAAAATATTTTTTCACTCTACCCCATCGTGTGGGGTATCGTAGAATAGGTCTTTTAAAATAAAGGCAAGGTTTCATACGTTACTTTTTTATAAAGTTGACCATTTTCGAGTAATCGGCCTCCAAAGTATTTTGTAAGTTGGTCCCCCCCTAGCATTTTTAAACTATAGGAGATAGAAACTTGCAAATTTCCATGCTGATAGATCATGCTAAAAACTCTTTAGGAAAATTATTGTGAACCAAATCGGACAGTAACTTTTGGAGTAATTAAAAAAAAAGCATATTACGCGTTTATAGTTACGGAACCCTCCTTAGACATGTCCTGACATGCTCTTGGTTAGGTTTAATGGGTTTTTTAAAATTATGGTAGGTTTTTATATTTAAAATTAGTTTTTAGGTATGTATTTTGAAGTTTCGGTTTATATTTTTGTTTTCCCTCATTCTGTCTTCATTGCTCCTTTGTTTTTTTTTTAAATTAAACTAATTTTACACACAACTTCACATGAAATGATGTACAAAAGGCGAACTTATTACTAATAAGCAATCTCTTAGGTACTTAGGTAGGGTAGGTAGAAAGAATTAGGTACAAAATTATCAATGCCGAAAGGTTACACCGACCCCTGGTTTACGCAGGTAAATTTAACCGAATGTGCGGTTTTATCGTCACGTGTGTAGCAGGAATTACTGAGGGGAAACAGAGTGACGGGCCTTGTAAATCTATTATGCATCGCAAAATTAACGCACGACCTTCTATTGTTGAGGCATTTGTTAACATGCATCAAACAGCTATTTATTTAATAATTAAAATTAATATAAAACACACTACCTCAGATTATTAAAACATGAGTTTAATAGATACAATTTTCATACACGTTGACGTATCTCAATATGTCACAACATTTACATTTTTTTTTCTATATAGGAGGCAAAAGAATACTTGAAACTTAAAATTATATGAATTATTGTAGGGGTGTGACCTCTTGTTTTATCTTAAGATGCCTGCATATAAAATGTACCTACTGTTATATGAAAATATTTAATAGTATCTTAGCATGCGACATTTTATCTTAACACTAAATATGTTAATCGCCGTATATCTGCACGCCTATCTTCAGCTCTATCCAAAATTATATTACTCTAATGAATACTTATATATTATAATAGGCGAGATATGTTGAGGCAAAAACTGTCCCCACTTACACTTTTTCGATTTATATCATATCTTCTCTTTCATAAGTACAAACGAAATAGGTAACGTGATATTTAAACCAGGATTAACTTAAACCCAGATCTGCGTAAGTGGGACTTAGTATGTTAAGATTTAAAATCGCATCTAGTTAGGCTAGTTTAAGTACTGAAACTAGTGTAAGTAATATTTTATTTAGAGATCAGATCAGTCACATAAAATCCATTTTAATTAACATGCACACAAATTTACTGTCCAATAAAATCTGTTCAAACATCTACAATTAATTAGAACAAGCAATTCATTTTGTAATAAAACTAAACTGAATCTAAAACTGGCAACATTTATTGCGTGCAATGTTTCTGTTCAAAAAAATCTAAAACACATGTTTCATTAGAATGTTTTTGATATTAATGGCGTTTAAGTCTCTATTTAATGTGGGGAATTATCAAAGCTTCCTTGATACGGTGATTTTAACTTTAACCACTGAAGCTATAGTTTAATTTTGTCTGTTATAACTTTGTGCACTTTCCATGCATTAAATTTGAAATTACGTTAGAGAAACTCTGTCGGTTGATGGGAACAAAGTAAACGGTGGTTTTTCAATTAGTCACATTTGCGAGGAATAGGGTACCTAACTACCTAGTACTACTTATAAATATTTTAACGTTACCATCACAGACATCTATTGGTTAGATAACGCAAGTCTCATCATTTGTATAGAAACCAAGCGTGCCATTATATTTCTACTTGCTGTGACGTCACAGGAGCGATTTAGTGATGATAACCCGTCAGCGAGTAAATTATTCAAAGGCCGTCGCCGCGCGCCGCTCCGTCGCGTTTTTTTGTTTTTGTCACCGAGACTATTCGAGAGGTAATGGCGCTGAAGGAAGTAATTTTGACTCGTCTTTTACACGCGAAATTACATGCGTGGTCTAGTCAATAGATATGATCTGTGGTTACCATGTAAATACTAGTCCGATTTTGATGCGATTATCAGTGATTAGTGAAGGTTTGGAGTTTGATTTACGAATGTTATAATATACTTGCTTTTTCTCGCGGCTCTGCCCGCGTAAATATAGTACCTATCCTACGAGAATGTTGTACTTTTTCGGGATAAAAAGTAGCCTATGTTTTAATACAGAGCCTAAACCACTACCATACTAAATTTCATAATCTATGAACGTTACTTATGTAGTTTTTCCGTGAAAGAGTAACAAACATACATCCATCCATCTATTCATCCATCCTCACAAACTGTCACATTTATACGTAATAGTAAATAATATTATAATCATTACATCTACGAATTATTTTCGTTCTACGTTACAAGTAAAAGTTCGGATAACCGACAAATATTCTAGAATTTCGAGGACCACAATTTCGATATTTTATTACCTTTGTAGTATTTGTTGTTATCATCAGCATCCGTGGTCTAGTGGTTAGAGCATTGGCTCTCGACTCGAAGGTCGTGGATTCGATTCCCGGATTGGAACAACAAAATATGTAGTTTCCAAGTTTGGTCAGGACGATGCAGGCTGATCACCTGATTGTCTGACAAGAAAGATGATCCATGCGTCGGATGGGCATGTAAAAAGTCGGACCTGCGCCTGATCTCTCATCAGTCGTGTCGGTTATCCGCGCCACTGGATTATGTAAAGGCAGAGAGAGTGCTCTTGTGTACTGTACACACAATTGGGCACTATAAAATTACTCCTGCGTAACTGGCCTGGTTTCAACGAAACCGGCCACCGTCACCGAGGTCGGTGGGGAGTTATTATTATTATATAAGTATTTGTTGTTATATCGGCAACCGAAATACACCTCCTGTGAGAATTTCAACTGTCAAGCTATATCTCGGTTCGTGAGATACAGCCTGGTGACAGACGGACAGACGGCGAAGTCTCAGTAATAGGCTCCCGTTTTTACCCTTTGGATATGGAACCCCAAAAAATAGTAATGTTCTTAAATATCCATTTTCTCAGATCCAATAAACACTGAATTCTACTTCCTGCTCGTATTTATTGAAGCAAAGAGGAAACCTTCAGATGTCTTCTCCAATTCTTGGAATGGTAATTAAATTCCTTCCGTCCATATTTGCTTCTCTCAAAACCCGAATAAATACGAACTCCCGATATACCTATATTTGTTGAGCAAATCACGCGCGTGTTTAGGTGGCGGACGCACTAGGCGACTTTCCTTTTTATTTGTAAGCCAATAATTTGTTTCTGCTGTCAAGCATACCTTAGGGCAGTGTTTTTCAACCTTTTTCATGATGCGACCCACCTTGTAAGAAAAAATATTTGGCGACCCCCCCGACCCTTCGCCTATTTATCATGTATGTATTTGTATGTTACAGTGTTATAAATATTCATTCCATACGACGTTTTTATGCGTCTCCATAATTAGAATTCGGAAAAAAGTACATAATATACCTAGTATGTCAAACACATTATTTTACAATTACATACATCGATGATATCGATAATCGATTTATGAGTATATCCTTTTGTTAAAATTCTCTTACATAATAAATCAATATTTTTAATCTTCATTGGTTTTTCACTAAAGTTCTCTCTACTTCCGGCGTGGGCGACCCCCCTAAAGAAGCTTCGCGACCCCCCAGGGGGTCGCGACCCACAGGTTGAAAAACACTGCCTTAGGGCATTTTCACGTTTATTCGATCCAATATCTTATATAAAGTCTCCGAAAATCAATTACGGATACTTCGGGCACATGATCCCACTGCTTACGCTTAGGCAAAAAAATAATTGCCGTACTCAATGTAAAAAATAATCTACTGTATGGGTGACTCTCTGCAAAACGCAAACTCGCCCATTAAAGAAAAACATTTTTTTCTACTATGACAATTATATTCCTGCTTAAACGTCTTTACATAAGCAATAGATCATATGCCCAAATTATCCGTAATTGGATATACCGAACCTTATATATTATCTACCCAGATAATAGATATATTTTTCGATCGAAAAAAATTGCAGGAACAGTTAGAGTGAGCTTACATCACGTTAGGAACATTTGTAAGCGGCGTAAACCTAACTGGTAACTATGTTATTGATTGTACTGTAGGTTCTTGGTGGAAATTCATGTTTCACAGTAATAATACACGATACTTCTTGCACTATTTCAACTTTAATAAATTCATCATCAGGTGTAGGTAGATTGTGACTGTGTGTGTGACTGATGATGACTTTGTCGAAACCGGTCGTGTAATATATGAAAATTAATGTAAAATACTTATTAAAGTGGAAATAGTGCAAGAAGTATTGTGTATTATTACTGTGTAACTGGTAACTGACAAATAACACGAAATTTATTTTTTAATGAACCCCAGTATTGTGAAACAGTGAGAGAGCTGATGATATTTAAAGCTAAGAACACTCGCGATTATGTCTGCAGCTTACAAACAAAAAAACTAGATCAAAATAGATTCATCCTTTTGTGCAATGCCACGGACATACCTACACACAAACAGACACGTCAAACTAATAATCATAATAATGTTTATTTGCTAGAAATGTGGGTGTACAGAATTAGAGATGATAATAACACCACTTTTTTGTCGTCGGGGTTAAAAAAGAACTCACCTACACTATTTCGTTGCGTAGTCCGTACGCACACTATCGCGTATGCCATAAAATCGGCTCAGAGATATTAGGGGACGGGTGTGTGCCCGTGATAAGGTGTTATGTCCGACGCACATAGTAAATAATAATACAGCTCAGCGTCAATTCACATAGAGACGCGACGCGACGCGGGATTATAATTATATTAAAAAAAAAAAAGGTTTAGGCCTTTACATTCGTTAATGCATGATTTATACAGTATTCTTCGAGCGAAGTAACCACTCTTGAAATACTGTAGTGCCTGAGACAGTCGGTTTTAAATGTCGTACGGTTGCCCAAGCACATACGGCGTTCTCACAACACAGTCAGTCTAGTCCAGAGGAATGACTGGTCAATACGTCTGAGGCCAACCGTGTGCGGGTTTCCTCACGATGTTTTCCTTCACCGTTAGTGAGTCCGTATAACGTATTTGAGATCTGAAAAAGTCTCATTGGTACACGCCACAACCTGGGATTTGAACCTGCACTCTCTCGAGTGCGAACCATACGGTCTACCCACTAGCCACTAGGCCACGGAGCTCTAATTATACTTACATAACTTGTATACCTGACGTATTTCAGGGTTGCGATTTAAAGTGAACCCGATTTGATCAACAATTTTAAAATATGTCAATCGGAACATTCAATTTTGTATGGGTACATTCAATGGCTGTGTTCGCGGAAAATGGCGCTTGTTAGCGCTTACTAGCGCTAAAAAGAAAATTACAGTTGTCGGCCAGGATACGTTTATTAACTATAGTACCTAGCGCTAACATAATCCGCCATTTTGCTTATTTATTTTGAAATCAGTAGTGTTTTTTCAAGGATAACATGTCCTAGAGGAAAATAGCATTTAGCATTGACAGCGCTTACCGCTTAGCAATCGCCATTTCGCTTACAAGCGCTTACATGCTCTTTTTTCCGAACACAGCCATTGTATGACCCTAAACTTAAATTGCTCCAAAACCATCTTCAATAGGTATATTCGTGTAGAGAAACATCCCATTAGACAAGCAATAAAGCATCGATAGAATCCAAGCCATATGTAGACACTTAGGCCGAAATAGTCAGCAATTAACATGCCAATCGGGCGTATCTCAATACGAAATCAGTACAAATACGCAGCTATTCCTGGCCCACACTCGCGGCCATCACTCAGGGTAATGGTCACTTGATGCCTGTCCGTCTACCGAGTAGACGTTTTAAAATTATTTAAACGTGACATACAAACATATGCGTGGGGTTCCTATAACTCCATTCCTTTCGGTTTCACTTACCACTTACCTTAACAGCCTCGTGGTTCGAGCATTGGCACAACAAAAAATGTTGTTTACAAGTTTGGTTAGGACAATGCAGGCTGATCATCTTTGTCTGACAAGAGAGATGATCCATGCGTCGGATGGGCATGTAAAAAGTCGGACCTGCGCCTGATCTCTCGTCAGTCGTGTCGGTTATCCGTCCCACTTACGAGAGTAAGGGAAGAGTGCTCTTGTGTAGGTACTGTGCACACACTTGGGCACAATAAAATTACTCCTGCATAACTGGCCTGGTTTCAATGAAACCGGCCACCGTCACCGAGATCGGTGTGGGGAGTTGTACCTTTTGAAGACCCTCGTCCAAATCCCTGCCTATTATACAGTAAGGCTTCCCTATGAAGGGTAGAGCTCCGTAGCCTAGTGGGTAGACCGTTTGGTTCGCACTCGAGAGAGTGCAGGTTCAAATCCCAGGTTGTGGCGTGTACCAATGAGACTTTTTCAGATCTCAAGTACATTATTCGGACGCTCTAACGGTGAAGGAAAACATCGTGAGGAAACCCGCATATAGTTGGCCCCAGACGCATTAACCAGTCATTCCTCTGGACTAGGCTGACTATATTGTGAGAATGCCGTATGTGCTTGGGCAATCGTACGACATTTAAAAACCATCTGTCCCAGGCACTACAGCATTTCAAGAGTGGTTACTTCGCTCGGAGAATACTGTATAAATCATCCAATAACGGATGCAAAGGCCTAAGTTTCCCTATGAAGGAGATCCAGCATTTGCTACACTACGCTGATGCTGGTGACATAATGGTTGTGTTCCGCGGATAAAAGCGCTTGTTAGCGCTTGCTAGTGCTAAAGAAAAAAAATAGATTATCGGCCAGGACACGTTTGCTAACTAATACTGCTAACAAAATCCGCCATTTTGCTTATTTAAATTTCATCGAAGTTCGTTTAGTAGTTTTTGCGTGAAAGGGTAACAAATAACAATCATCCATACAAACTTCCACATTTGTCCATACTAATATTATAAATGGGAAAGTGTGTATGTTTGTCCGTCTTTCACGCCAAAATTACTGAACCGATTGGTACGCAGATAGTCCAGATCCAGAAAGGGCATGGGCTACTTTTTATTGCGGGGATACTTTCCCGTGGGATACGTTATTTACAGTTACACGTAAAAACTACTAAACGATTTTGATGAAATTTGTCACAGATATAAAGTAGACCACGGGGAAGGACATAGGCTATATTCTACATAGTAGGATCTAATGGATCAGTCTTTCAACTAACAACCAATGGAATGGATTCTAAAATAGTTTAGGAACTTAAAGATTGATAAAAATATTATGTTTGACTAGCTTTTGCCCGCGACTTCGTTCGCGTGGAACAGTTACTTTGGGAATTGGGATATCGCTTGTAACTAATATATTTTATTCTGTGATATCGCTAAAATATACCGGCGCGGCGACTTCATTTACGTTGAAGAAGAAGCGCTTCCCTGCCCGCGACTGCCCGCCGTGCGCCCCATTATTTTATTACTGCGATATCTTTTAAAATACTCATTGAAATCAAATGATGTAAACGGCAAATTTCTTCTAAATTAAATGCTTGTAATGAATAACGTATTTACTTGGATAAGGATAAATATCATCTTTATGAAAACACCCTCACAAATAATGCTTAATTTTGGAACAAATTTGGTTAGCATAAAAAGGTTATTGTGAGCCAACCTTAAAAAGATAGACATGTACTGTCGCGGACTTTTTTTTAGAACTTTTAAAGGGGAACAATTCTGTCATACATAATTTTAGCGAAACTTTAACTGTTTCCGCAGCGTATGCAGCGAAAGCTCTCAAAAGGAAAAAATACCCCCCGATTTTGAAACATTCTTGGTTGGTGCTCCGCTCGTATTGAGCTTAGCATGATGTTATATAGCCTAAAGCCTTCCTCGATAAATGGACTATCCAACACAAAAAGAATTTTTCAATTCGAACCAGTAGTTCCTGAGATTAGCGCGTTCAAACAAACAAACAAACAAACTCTTCAGCTTTATAATATTAGTATAGATTTATTTTGCACAATGCACTTGCTCTGAAGTTCGCACGCTTCAGAACTGCGCGTGGGGTTTCGTGCACGTGTCTTCATGTAGGAGACATTGCACTTTTTTGTGCAAAGGGAAAGTGTGTTCTAAATATACACATTTTATGACGTATTTAAATCTTCAACATCAACATCAAAGCGTGCGTATGCGTCATGTGGAATCAACGCTAATCCTTATTTACTGTATAATATCCGACAGTTCCTACTCGACCGCCCTTTAGTCAAGATGTATTCGATAGTTTCGACGCCGAAGTTCGAAAACAAGGTGTATGGGATTTGATATAAGTCCTTGCAAGCGACATGTCACTAGCGATGACTTATGTTAAATCCCATTTTTGATTTCGAAGTTCGCCGTCGAAATTATCGAATGCATCTTGACTAAAGGCCATTAAATTTTACACACGTATTTCTCATATGATTTAGGTATCCACTAAGGAAGAATTTCTCAAAATTTAACTCCCAAGGGTGTAAAATTGGGGATAAAAGGTTGTATGAAACTTTTTTTTCATGATATTATATTTCGTTCTATGAATTGAGTAAGGGAAAAAATAATGAATTACCTACGTTTATTTCGGCTTTTTCTAAAATTGAGCACCTAGGTGGGTAAAATAGGGTTTTTTTTTTTTATGTAATAAGGGGGCAAACGAGCAAACGGGTCACCTGATGGAAAGCAACTTCCGTCGCCCATGGACACTCGCAGCATCAGAAGAGCTGCAAGTGCGTTGCCGGCCTTTTAAGAGGGAATAGGGTAATAGGGGAGGGTAGGGAAGGGAATAGGGTTGGGGATTGGGCCTCCGGTAAACTCACTCACTCGGCGAAACACAGCGCAAACGCTGTTTCACGCCGGTTTTCTGTGAGCCCGTGGTATTTCTCCGGTCGAGCCGGCCCATTCGTGCCGAAGCATGGCTCTACCACGTAGAAAGTTTGAAACCTAATTTCACGCGGATGATGCCGAGCTTTTGCCCGCGACTTCGTTCGCGTGGAGTTCGATTTTCATACAAAATTTTTCAGCCCTTTTAGGGTCTAATTTTGTAAAATCCCTTCTTAGCGGATGCCTAAGTCATTCCAACTATCGGTATGCCAAATTTTAGCAAAATCCGTTCTGTAGTTTCGGCTGTGTGTTGATAGATGAGTCAGTCAGGTTTGCCTTTTATATATATTTATAATTTAGATAATGTGATGTGTGGTGTTTTAACGCTGTACTGTTGGTTCATTAACGAATATGAAATGAAATAAAGTCTGAAACCGTATTTGACAATGCACATAGCGTTTAAAGAGCCGTATCCGTATAATATTATACTTACTAGGTATACATGCATTCAATTATTTCGTGAATATATTAATTAATTAGCTTTGTGTATGTGAATTGATTGTTTTTCGTTTGCATAAGCCGGTTTGTGTTTAATATAGGTAAGCTTTATGTGGCTAAATTTTAGAATTTTCTTTTTTCCTTTCTTTTCTCACTGTCTAATCGGTTTTGCTCGTTGTGATGTCAAAAATGTATGTATTTTTAGTAGAATGCATTTTAGCTGAATCATACATGCATACATATAATCACGCCTTTTTCCCGTGAAGGGGTAGGCAGAGACCACTTTTTGCCACTTGCTACGATCCTTACATACTCGTTTCGCTTCGTTCACTTTCATTCTTACCATCCATTCCTCTTACATTCAACGTAGCGGCTCTCTATGGTCCGCTTTTTACCTCCGCGACAAACGAGACGTGATGGGTGGTGAACCACATCGCCGCCATTTTGGATAATTGAATCGTGATATTCAAATATCCGTAATTGATTTTCAAAAACCTTATTATGTACTAGCTTTTACCCGCGGCTCCGCCCGCGTAAATACCTATAGTATTCCACGGGAACACTGTACATTTTCGGGATAAAAAGTAGCCTATGTCTTAATCCAGGGCCCAAACTACTACCATACCGAATTTCATCAAAATCACCGTTCAGTAGTTTTTGCGTGATCCTTCCATCCATACATCCTCATAAACTTACAGATTTATAATATTAGTAGGATTAGTATCTTAGTCATCTGTATAGCAAAGCGATATTTTATCTTAAAATATAATATTATAGTATCTTTGCCGTTCTGTGACGCCCCTCACTCCTGACTGCCGACAATACGAAATCAAGATCTTTTGAAATCGGTTTCCCGTCGTAAATATTTACCGATACGAAATAGGTTTGCCGATCGCATCGCACCCGGGCCGCGTCTAAATCAACGTTCTCCCAACAGCGCGACGTACAGCCGGTAGTCGGTACACATGAATTATGTGTACCGACTACCGGCTACCATACAAGTTTTATAACGCGTTTCAAATGAGAATAGGAACGTCAATGACCTTTTTCTGTCAAATATTACTTGATTCAGAAAAAACTTATGTGCACATAAATATTAATAGTCTTGCATCGAAATTCGAATTTAAATAAAAACGTTATAATAGGTTGGGGAAAAAGTCTTTTCGCATTATAGTATGTATGAACTTGTCATAAAATATCTTGGGCTATACCAATTGTATCTGGCTGATTTTGGTATCATTAAAAAGTTTTAATTTTACAGAAGACAATTCCAAATTCAAATTAGGTAAATTTGAGATTTTCATTTGTTTTTCTTATTGTTAAAATGAGAGATTCTTATGAAGAATTTCGATACATTTTAAAATTTTATTACAAAAAAGGTAAAAATGCAACACAAGCCGCGAAAAAAATTTGTGATGTTTATGGACCTAATGCAGTATCTGTGAGAGTAGCGCAAATTTGGTTTAAGCGTTTTCAATCCGGAAATTTTGATATCAAAGATGCACGTCGCTCTGGTCGCCCTGTTACGGACAAAACTGTTGCCATTTTTGAAAAAGTGGAGCAAGATCGGCATATTAGTAGTTACGATGTAGCTGAAGAACTGGGGATTGACCACAAAACGGTTTTGGCGCATTTGAAAAAATCTGGGTACACAAAAAAGCTCGATATTTGGGTGCCTCATGAGCTCACTGAAAGAAACCTAATGAACCGTGTACTCATTTGTGATTCTTTATTACGACGTAATGAAACCGAACCATTTTTGAAGAAGCTGATAACTGGTGATGAAAAGTGGATCACGTACGACAAGAACGTGCGAAAAAGATCGTGGTCAAAGGCCGGTCAGGCTTCACAGACTGTGGCGAAACCCGGGTTAACTCGCAACAAGGTGATGCTGTGTGTGTGGTGGGATTGGAAGGGCATTATTCATTATGAGCTGTTACCGCCAGGCAGGACCATCAATTCTGAACTGTACTGCGAACAACTGATGAGATTAAAGCAAGAAGTTGAGAGAAAGCGGCCGGAATTAATCAACAGAAGGGGTGTGGTTTTTCACCATGATAACGCTAGACCTCACACATCTTTAGTCACTCAGAAAAAAATACGGGAGTTTGGCTGGGAGGTGTTAATGCATCCGCCGTATAGTCCTGACCTTGCACCTTCAGATTTCCACCTGTTTCGGTCGCTGCAGAATTCCTTAGGCAGTGTCAGGTTGGCATCACAAGAGGACTGCCAAAAACCACTTGTCGCAGTTTTTTCATCAGAAGCCCCAAAAATTTTATAGCAATGGGATCATGTACCTACCAACAAGATGGCAAAAAGTTATCGAACAAAATGGCACCTATATACTTTAGTCACTTGTAAATAAACTTTATAAAAAAACCTTTTGAATTTTTATATAAAATGCGAAGAAACTTTTTCCCCAACCTAATATTATAGTAATCAATTATCTAAACATAAATTTAACTATTATATTATCATAGTCTTAAATTCGAAACAATATGGCGCCGACTCGATCCTATTCTCATTTGGATGGGTGATACGTTCATTTTACGTGGGAGAGCCACGCTTTGGCACGAATGGGCTGGCTCGACTGGATAAATACCACGGCCGCACAGAAAACCGACGTGAAATAACGCTTGCGTTGTGTTGCGCCGTGTGAGTGAGGTTGCCGGAGGCCCGACGGGGGATTGGGGATTTTAAGGACTGGGAACGCAACACCGAGTTACACTTGTAACTCCTCTGGTGTTGCGAGTGTCCATGGGCGGCGGTTGTCGCTTACCATCAGGCGATCCGTCTGCTCGTTTCCCGATTCATTTTATTAAAATAAAACGTCCGCGTCATCGGTAACCAGAACTCCAATGCATTATTTGCCTGTTATTTTTTTTAGTAACCAAAACTCCAATACGGTATTTGCCTGTTAATTTTCTTTAGTACCTGTGAGTAGGTAAGTAACCGAACTAGTTCATAAAAAAAAAAAACAAAGAATCACAAAAATATATATCTGACCGGGATTCGAACACACTACATTCCGATTTTTCGAACATAGCAAAATTTTACATACCGCCGATTGGCAGGCCGATTGGCAGTCCGATTGGACTGGCATTATAGAGTCGAAATTATTGATGTATTGTTGCACGATGAAGAAAGAAACATATATAGCTAAAAATGCGCAGTTTCTCAGGGATAAGGCCTAGCTAGATCGATTATTCTCACCCAAAACTAGTTGCATACTAAATTTCATGGAAATACTTGCAGCCGTTTCCGAGATTACGATTATATAATATACAAGCTGTTGCCCGCGGCTCCGCCCGCGTAAATATAGTTTTTTCGCGGTCGTGACTGATGCAAAAAATAGATGAAAACAATCCTTCAGTGGCGTGCGCTCCATAAAGGCAGAAATGCAGTGCTTTACTTATACCATTAACAGATATTTTAATAAAACGTTCGGACGTTTTAGATGACTTTAATTAATAGTAAATAAATGAATAAACAAAATATAATAACTTAAAAACGCCTAATATTTTATAATAGCACCTATTTACAAGTACATTATGTTTGGCAGGCGTTTGGCGACATGTTGGTGATGCGACTCATGCTATGTCGGCTAGCAGTAGATTTGTTCGCATGTGTGTAGTAATTTTAGTGTCCGTACACAGTTCGCAAACGCACACACCTATGAATATCCCAAGGCGCGAGTCGTCCAACTCCTACGGCATGCTTATAGACTTCGGCGAAGTTCGGCAGTTGTCGGGACACGGAAGTAATCAGGTATATTCGTGGCACGGTGGCCTATAATGCGAGTAATTATAATTGACGTAAAATCTAATTACTCACTACGCACATGATGCGTTTTTGTTTTAGTAAGGTTTTATTTGTTTAAATATCAGAATCAGATTCAAGGAAGCCATTTTTTCATGTGAAAACGCATTGTTATTTTTCGGTTGCCATTATATTTAATATTTATAGTTTTCTTAAAAGATTTTTCATTTTAACATTTGAAAGTGTGTACATTTAACAGTTTATTACTGAAGTTCTATAAAAATTGTAGGTAGTGATTTGCTTTTTAATTGATTTGAGTATTGATTTGAGTGATAATAAGTTCTCACAATTGTCATTCAGTGAAAAGATTCAAATTGTGTCTACAAAAGGTAGGTGTGTATCCGAGTTACAATAATTAAATCAGCAAAAAGGGAATGTAGGTAACTCGAAAGTTTCATGTTAAAAGTTATGAAGTTCTGTTAGTTCTGTTGGCATGGTTTCCGATTTAGAGATCCGTCGCTTGGCTGTGGCTATGCTAATTGCTAAAAATCAATAAAAGAAAAAGTTTTTGTGACCGATTACTCCGCCGCATACCCAGTGTCATAACTCTGTGCACGCCGCTGCAATCCTTGATGCGAATTATATATCATGCTAAAATTTCAGCTCGATCGGTGCAAACCTTTTTGAGTTTTTGAAGCGTACACAAACCAACATAATATTTTTATATATATACTAGCTATCTCGACAAACGTTGTTCTGCCTTAACTATGAACTGAGATTTCTCACCGTTTAAACCTTCCCTTAACTTATACGATTATTTTAAGATCAAAATTAGCCAAATCGGTCCAGCCGTTCTCGAGTTTTAGCGAGACTATTCATTTATATATACAAGATTAGCTCGTTTAAAGTATAAATTAATGTTGAAAAATTCGCATTTATAACATCATCACGATCATCATTCCTAATAAAATTGCCAGTCGGCAGTCGGTTGGCATACACTACGGCCGCTGTATCTTGACGGGTCTGAACATAGGCTCTGCGAACTTTAGCGCATGTACAACTCGTGAAGAAAACTGTTATTGTATTATTTTTATATACCTATGTACTAATAAAACTTCCCTAATACAGTTGACCAATTAGTACAAATAAAATAAATACGAAAACACTAAGAAACAGTTATTGCGCAACCTTCTGCGCGAAGTTCACACTCGCCAAGATACATCGGCCGTATTGTACCTGTGGAATTCTGTTTGCCTCTGTCATCGTCACTTTACAGCATGACTCACCACTCCATTAAAGTCTTCGATTAGTTACGGTCCTAACAATATCGAGTATCGACGTCACATCCTTACGTTCGCTACACACAACGACGATAAAACTGCACAATTCGGTTACAGTATACGTATATACAGTAGCAGTTGGCTGATCACCTGATTGTCTGACAAGTGGTAGGTTACGGTTACGTGGTAGAGCCATGCTTCGGCACGAATTGGGCCGGCTCGACCGGAGAAATACCACGGGCTCACAGAAAACCGGCTTGAAACAGCGTTTGCGCTGTGTTTCGCCGAGTGAGTGAGTTTACCGGAGGCCCAATCCCCTACCCTATTCCCTTCCCTACCCTCCCCCATTACCCTATTCCCTCTTAAAAGGCCGGCAACGCACTTGCAGCTCTTCTGATGCCGCGAGTGTCCATGGGCGACGGAAGTTGCTTTCCATCAGGTGACCCGTTTGCTCGTTTGCTCCCTCATTTCATAAAAAAAAAAAAAAAAAAAAAAAGGAAGATGATCCATACGTCGGATCGGTAATGTAAAAAGTCGGACCTGCGCCTGATCATCTCTCGTCAGTCGTGTCGGTTATCCGTTCCACTAGATTATGAGAGTAAAAGGAAGAGAGTGCTCTTGCGTAGTGCGCACACACTTGTAAATTACTGCGTAACTGACCTGGTTTCAATGAAACCGGCCACCGCCGCCGAAATCGGTGTGAGGTTATTACTACTACATCTTCATAATATAATAGCCCGTCTCGGCGCACGCGCACGCGCACACACACATATTGTGTATGTGTGCGTGCACGTGCGCCGATTCGGCTGAATTATTGATTTCATAAATTATTATAAAACAATAATAATTTATGAAATAAAAGATAATAGATGTAAAATATTTTTTCATTCTACCCCATCGTGTGGGATGTCGTCGCATAAGTCTTTTAAAATAAAGGCAAATAAAGGCAGTTTCATACACGACTTTTTTTACAGAGTCGACCATTTTCGAGTAATCACGATAACACCACAACGATAAAACTACATAGTCCGGTCACAGTAGACGTATACAGTACTACATCGTCATACTACATCGCCCGAATCGGCGCACGCACACATACTAATGCCCGTTACACACTACAACGATAATTTTACGTGGTAGAGCCATGCTTCGGCACGAATGGGCCGGCTCGACCGGAGAAATACCACGGGCTCACAGAAAATCAGCGTGAAACAGCGTTTGCGCTGTGTTTCGCCGAGTGAGTGAGTTTACCGGAGGCCCAATCCCCTACCCTTTTCCCTTCCCTACCCTCCCCTATTACCCTATTCCCTCTTAAAAGGCCGGAACTCACTTGCAGCTCTTCTGATGCTGCGAGTGTCCATGGGCGACGGAAGTTGATTTCCATCAGGTGACCCGTTTGCTCGTTTGCCCCCATATTTCATTAAAAAAAATATATATAGAACGGATTTTGATGAAATTTAGTACAGGGTTTAGATGAGACCTTAGGGAGGAATAGCTGTGCTTACTTTGCGAAAAAATGAATTAGGGCAGCATTAGTAAACTATGATTTATAAAATAATAACAATGTCTTATAGTTAGTCATTTTAATAGCTTGTAAACTTTTTAAAAGCGCTTATTATGTACCAGCTCTAAGCGTCAATTTACACCGCGGCGCGTCTTGCGTTATCTAATCAATAGATGATTGACTAGATAACGCAAGTCTCATCGTCTGTATAGAAACCAAGCGTGCCATTATTGTTCTACCTGCTGTGACGTCACAGGAGCGATTTAGTGGTGATAACTCCCGTCCCCGAGTAAACGATTCAAAGGCCGTCGCCGCGCGCCGCCCCGTTGCGTTTTATAGTTTTCGTTTGACGTTTGGCATTAAGAACGTTCGAGAGGAAATGGCGCCGAAGTAAATTTTACTTGTCTTTTACACGCGAAGTACATGGTCTGTGGTGTCAAATGTCAACTGGGACGCCGAATACGGTAGAAATGATTGTTGGAAAAATGAAATGGCTGTCATTTTTACGAGCACGGCGACTGTTCACCTGATCTCAAGTGTTTATGGCGGATATATTATTCTTGTTAACTGCGTGTCGTGTACGTCGTAAAATCCAAGATGGCCGGCTTGGAAAGTTATGTCGCGATGATTTATATGACGTGGTCCTTTGATAGCTGCAGGCTAACATGACGTGATTGTTCCAAGCTGGTTTATGGGTTTTGAGCTGGACATGGTGACTTGGTTCTTTGGGACGCAGATTATAGCACGATGCATAACAGTACCAAGATGTCGTGATGTGTGTAAATGGTTCGTTTAATATTCAGATACTACTTTGAGCCACGTATTGTAGATAGGTCTACTTATCGTGGCGTATATGTTGCGTGTTTGACAAATTAGTAACATCAAACATGGCGGCATGGTCCTTCGAAACCGGATAGCACCCCAATAGCCCAAATATCCACGTTGTCGTGGCGCAAATGTTCCGTATAGTATTTATTTGTTCGCGTTTGATGTATAAATACACCGCGCCGGTATATTGAACTTTTGAGTGACGTGTTCTCATAATGGACAAGCGATTGTCGGTATTTTTAGATTCGTTTTCGCCTCTGTTATGATTTACGCTTTGGAAAATACCGTGAAAAATTACGATTCACGTCGTCGAAACTGGAAGGTTGAAATGTGTCCAATTGGGTTGATGTTACAAATTTTTATTTTCTCCGATAAATTATACAAAATCCAGCAATAGTCACGTTTCAAGCAATTGCACAAAAAATATGTATCTTCGTTATCCCCTACAAATAACCCTACATT
The DNA here is from genome assembly GCA_905404095.1 of Glaucopsyche alexis. Taxonomy (NCBI): domain Eukaryota; kingdom Metazoa; phylum Arthropoda; class Insecta; order Lepidoptera; family Lycaenidae; genus Glaucopsyche; species Glaucopsyche alexis. The sequence goes on along the minus strand of FR990063.1, from coordinate 2,734,483 downwards.
TGTCCTACTTATAAGTTTTACCTACTATAAAGTCTTATACACTTTTAGTCCACTGCAACGAATATAGTGGACCCCCGGTAATCCGACAAACGTTTTGCAGGGCAATGTCGGGACTATCGAATTTGTCGGATTATAGAGTACTGCCTAAGACCAGAATTTTTTACAAAAGAGTACCTTGTAATCCGACAAATTACATGTCCAATGATAAGATTCTATATGTTACATAATATATGTACTCCGAAGTACAAATCATACTTCATTATGTATGTCAAACTTAGTAAATTAAACAACATAATAGAGAGCTAAATTCAAACTATATATTATAGAGAGTCAAATTCAAACTAAGTAATCAGCAATCAGCATCAAAACAATACCCTACGCGTCGAGCGCAATAGTGGTGGTGAGTACAAGTTATAACTTGTTCAATCATACATTTGCGTCAAAAAAATGATGTCAAAAAATATTCAATAATAAATAATAGACCATGTCGGATTACCGGGGGTCCTCTGTATCTAGTATCTTAAAGCCTCAAATGAACCGCAATATCCTTGGAGGTGTTACTCTAAAAAGGAAACATAAAATCTGAAGTTTGTGGCTTGGGACATATCAGAACTATCCAAAGTGTTTCTGCGTCCGGAATCAGGATTCGTCTTATCTTAATTGCGTCCGATGAAGTCGCTCAAATCGTCTGGAAAAGGCTAGGCTCGAGCAGAACCACTTTAAACCCTAGCCCCAACGGGTAGATTCCAAATTGCCCTAATGGGGGAACACGTCTTAATGCGTAGCGGAACAATTTTAAACACTAACCCCAATGGGTAGAGTTTGAATTGCTTTAACGGGGTAACAAAAGTCTTAATGGACAGTGATGTTTACACGTTGGTATTTAGTATTTACATGAGCAAATGTACACGAATTGTCTGTTCTGTTTGTATGTTATCAGATAAGTTTAGATAACGTATAAATGTACGGTATGCTACTGCGTTATTTCAAGTGCATTAGCATAGATGGTCATTTGTATTTTAACATTTGCACGCTATTTTTTTTAGCAAAGTTGCAGTTGTTGGAGAATTTTCGTCATGTCAGAAAAGGTTTGGCTAGATACATTAAAATACTTGTGTTGATTTAATATACCATACGAGTTCCAAGGGATAGTGATGCAAAACATCTTTTGCTGAATGTTAATCTGACGTGGCACTATGCAGATGCAGAATTTGGATGTTCTACCAGAATGTTTCGAGATGAGTAATTTTTATGGAGCACCAAAAGATTTTGTCCAATTTTTGTGACCCAAAGACTATATACCAGTGGCGAAGGCTGGTTCTCCTTCATAGGGAAGCCCTAGCCTGTATAATAGGTAGGGATTTGGATGAAGGTCGTCAAAAGGTAAGCGGTAAGGGAAGCCGATAGGAATGGAGTTACATGAACCCCTCGCCACTGCCATATACATCAGCAAATTGCCAGTTTGTTTTTAACACATGAGGTCCGGATAATTGACGCCATGATTGATGAGCGTGATCCTTCATACACCCGATCTCGCGTCTGACGGGCAAAGTGCCTGATCCTATAGCCCCTAATGGGCCTGAAAGTTTGTAACGAGTTGAGGTGTGGGAGATATCATATACGGGATAGGATCATTGTTGAGGTGTGGGTAGAAATCATATATGCGATGGGTTAATGGTGATCATTATCTGAAATCTTCTAAGGTTGTTAAGGAGGTTATTAGTCGATCCATAATATACGGGATAAAACTTTGCCGGGATGTTGGACGCAGAAAAATAATGTCTTATGTATAGGCAATGTTTCAGATTGGTATTTAGCAGAGAATCATCCATAAAATGTAATTTTTTTTGTCGTGTATGACAATTATTTTTGTGCCTAAACATTATTACATAAGCAATCATGTGTCCAAAGACTGCTTACTTACTGTTTATGTAAACGTTTCTTGATAATTCAATAAATGTGTGAATTTTCAAATCTGTTGGTGTAAAATCAGAGATGGATTGACTCATGAACATTTACAACACTAGGATTCTTTGGAACGAAAATAAAATATGACGTTGCAGCCACGTTTGGCGCGGTGACCTACAATTGGGGGTGGTTTTTAGACGTCTAGACTGATTCGGAAGCTCTAAATATGGAGCATCTAAAAATAAAGGAAAAGTCAGCTTTACAGCATACGTCGGAATGGAGAGGAATAGGTTGTGACTTTATTTGGCTGTGAGTATTATTTTGGCAGAATATTTTATTTCGTCTGTTTATTCTTCATTCCTGAAAATATCTGCAGGTGTAAGATGGCTTCATTAAGTGAATCGTACAATGAAACAGGCTGTGTTCCCCGGAAAATGGCGCTTGTTAGCGCTTACTAGCGCTAAAGAGAAAATGACAGTTGTCGGCCAGGAGTCAGGACACGTTTACTAACATCAGTAGCGCTGACATTACCGTCATTTTGCTTATTTATTTTGAAATCAGTAGTGTTTTTAGAGGATAACGTGTCCTAGAGGAAAATAGCATTTAGCATTGACAGCGCTTACCGCTTAGCAATTCCATTTTGCTTATAAGCGATTAAATGCGCCTTTTTCCGCGGAACACAGCCATCAACTTTTAAAGAAGTGGCTCTTACAGTGACTTAACAATTCTATTTTGACAGTTTTTAATAGAAATGCGTTAAATGGTACACATAATAAGAATAGCTAAATTGTTTACTATACGAGAATTTTCAGAAGATACTGTTAGAGTAAATTCTTCAAGTTGAAAGTTGATGTTTCATACTAAGATTCACTTAATATGGCCATTTTAGACCTGCAGCTCATATTTTGTGCTATTTAAGGCTATTTTAGAAGTAACTGTATTCAACTGTATTAAAATTCAATGTCGTTTTTCACTGTTCGATTCGTCACTTGACTGTCAAATATTGAGTTATATTTATTTATTCCAGTTCATAGTGAAGTCAGAACAACATGTGTCGGGACATCTAGTCCATACTTACTAACAAATTATAAACGGGAAAGTGTGTGTGTCTGTTTGACCGTCTTTCACGCCAAAACTATCGATTCAGTAGTTTTTAAATGAAATTTGGTACACAGATAGTCTAAAGCCTGAGAAAGGACATAGGCGACTTTTTATCGCGGGGAAATGTACGGTACCCGTGGTACATACTTTATTACTACATATTTACAGTTTCACGTAAAAATTACTAAACCGATTATCATGAAATTGGGCACAGATATAAAGTAGACCACGGGAAAGGACATAGGCTACTATCTTATCGCAGGGAAATGTACGGTTCCCGTCGGATACTTTTTTTTCAGTTTCACATAAAACTACTAAACTAATCATCATGAAATTTGGTATAAACATAAAGTAGACCATGGGAAAAGACATAGGCTACTTTTAATCGCACGACATACGGGTCCCCGTGGGTTACTGTACTTACGCGGGCGGAGCGCCGGCATCATCTAGTTCGTTATAAAATTCCAACATACAAACTATAAAGGCTATCCGTAGTCCGTACGGACGTCTAAATTTAATATAACGATTCGAAACACTTTGCTCAACGTTGAGATCTTCAGACGATGGAGTAATGGAATTTCTAAAGAGCTAAAAAGGAATTTCTTAAACTAGCTGTTTGTTTGAATTGCTTTTGAATATATGATCACCAGATGGATTCAAATGATAAATCAAAGTTTTGTTTTGATTCTATTCAGTTCGTTCGTATTTGTTAATCGGTATATATTTCGTACATTGGCCCATATTCTATCTCGTTTGCTCATTGTTTCCGTCTCCCTCGCTTATTGTTCCTTTTCGTCCACTATTTACTGAATCGCTAAGATGTCTGTTCGACAGGAAAATCTAGTTTCGTCTTCATTATTCACTGTTTATATTTGTTCAGTATCACAATATACATAATTGGAAATGCAATTTGTATGACGTTATTCTATCTCTTTTAGACAGTATTTTGTCCCGCTCGCTCGTTCATTTTCGTCTTCACTATTTTGTTTATATTGTCTTGCGCCTGTTTCGGAATCTCCTAATGAGTGTCGGATAGCTTATTCGGAAGTTCTGTCGCTGGTAACTTTCTATCGAGCGACAGATACAGAACATGCAAATAAGCTATCTGACACTTAGGGTCGGTTTACACCGTGACGAAACGCGACGCTAGGGTTACCGTCTGACCAGATAAATCCGGTCTAGATCGTATTTTAAGGATACTGACCGGACTCCGCCCGATTTCATTCGTGACCGGATTTTTAATCATGTCAATAAATAATCAATAATAACCATTGCCAATCGTCTAATGACAACGCTTGGAAAGTATATTTAAAAAAAAATTACGTGTCTTTCACTGGCGATAACGCTAATATGTCAATTTTGGAGGTGCTGCTAGAAATGTGGGAAACGATGTGATCTCAGTTAACGCATTTGAATAACAACTTTGATCAAGAAACTGTTGTTGTCGGTTGTCCAGCTCATATTTTACCGGACCGTACCTTTTTAACAGAAATCAGGATTCTTAACACTCGGAACCGGATTTTCGAATTGAACCCCTGGTTACTTATATAACTATCATAACAGTCTTAATTCGAAACAATATGGCGCCGACTCGATCCTATTCTCAATTGAACCGCTTTATACAATGAAACGTGTATCCTCTTGTGTAATGAATAAAGTTCCATTTTGAATGGCTATCTTAAAAAATGTAGGTGCACGTCGCGTATCGTTTCGTTTCGGTGTGAATTGACCCTTATCAGTAGATTGTGAAACCCTTAGACCTATTATCCACGAGAGTTTTTTTTTGTGGTTGCGTCAGGAAAAAACTGCGCTGTAAAATGGAATATAGAACTCTGCACTAGTGCAATAGAGCTGAAAATCGAAGTCAGAGAGATGTCAGATTTGACATCTCTATACGATTTACAGCTCTATTTACATTGCTGTTTTTTATTTGTCGCGTCCACTAAAAAACCCTCGTGGGAACGCAGCCTAAGCCTCTCAATATACCTAGTGCTCGTAATTACGAATTGTATAAATTGTTTGTTAATTGTGTTTAAGTAATACAGTAATTTGGCCTGTTTCTATAATGGCATCGAATAGTTTTCCATAGCCTTTTAAAATTTAATGTAGTTCTTAGACGCACACTTTTTAAAATAGCAGACGAGTAGACGGATCGCCTGTTTCTACTCATGGGCAAATATCTCTATCAAACCTATCTATCTATCAAAACTCAAGATGTCCGTACATTTGACAGAACAAAACTTTATACTAATATAAAGTTACGCCATCTTGTTTTCATACTTCTAATGTCAGCCATCTTGTTTTTACCATACTTCAAATGGTAAAAGGGCCCAAAAAATCTCAAAAGTGGGACCATTTAACTGGAGTCATAATATACGCCTATGCTCCTAGGCCTTTTGATCTCTCGCCAGTGGTGTCGGTTATCGGTCCCACTAGGTTATGAGGGTAAGGAAGAGAGAGTGCTCTTGTGTACTGCGCACACACTTGGGCACTATAAAATTACTCCTGCGTAACTGGCCTAGTTTCAATTAAACCGGCCACCGTCACCGAAATCGTTGTGGGGGGGAGGTATTTAGTCAAGAAGCATTCGAAAACAAAATGTATGGAATTTGACATAACTCGCAAGCGACACGTCACTTGGCGATGACTTATGTCAAATTGTATACATTTTTGATTTCGAACTTTGCTAACGAAATATGTAATGTATCTTAGACTAAAGGCCCAGATTGAATCCTTATACCGCGCTCATTTTCGCGAGGCCATGGAATCACTCAGGTCGAAGGAACCATTTGAATCGAATTGTCTGTCCCCCTGTTTATCGAGCTAGCATCATCGAGGGTCGTCAAAATTTGCAATATAATTCTAAATTCAACAATTTGAGCGCCAGCCAATTGATATTTTGTGGTTACGTTGACAATACATGGTTAGTTAAGTGACTGCTAAAATATTGCGGTTAACCGATAAAGGCTATACAATAAATTATGTTTTAATGTTTACGAACCATTATCAATATTTATTCTTTGTTTATAATTTCAATGCAATGTACGCAATTCAATATAGGTTGCAAATTGCAATGCATCCACGCGCAAAATATATTTTCTAACTTTAATAAGAATGTCCTCACTTCCGCTTATTGCACTAGTAAAATAAAAACGTTCATAATAATTACGTAGTACCTAACCTTTATAGTTTCGCACTGTCCGTCCGTATGTCTGTTTATCTCTGTCTGTCTCTCTATCTGTCTGTCCGCCCATCTAACTCCTGTAATTATGGATATAAATGGATCAAAATTGGTATAGTTAAAGATTGTGTATAGATATCAATTTTGGCATTACATAATAATAATAATTTTTATATTTTAGGGGTGACTTTCCTCTATATAATTGTGAAGTGGGGATGATAAATATTTTTTTCATTCTCCATCGGGTGGAGTATCAATGAATAAGTCTTTTTAAATAAAGGCAAGTACTTTGAAAGTATTCATTCATGACTTTTTTTTACAAAATTTACCATTTTCGAGTAATCGGCCACCAAAGTGGTTTATAAGTTGGTCCCCCCTAGCATTTCTAAACTATAGGAGATATAAACGTGTAAGTTTCCATGGTGATAGATCATGCTAAAAACTCCCTAGGAAAATTTATTTAGAGTGAAATCGGACTAGTTTTTAAAGTAATGTAAAGAAAACCTATTGCCCGTTGACAGATCCCAGTGGCATGGGGTTCATATAACTCCATTCCTATCGGCGTCACTTACCACTTACAATTTGAATTTAATAGTCTCCGTGGTCTTGTGGTTAGATCATTGCCTCTCGATTCGGAGCTTGTGAGTTCAATTCCCGCATTGGAACTAAAAAAAATGTTGTTTCCAAGTTTGGATTAGGACTATGCAGGCTGATCACCTGATTGTGTGACAAGAAAGATGATGTAAAAAGTCGGACCTGCGCCTGATCTCTCATCAGTCGTGTCGGTTATCCGTCCCACTGGATTATGAGAGTAAAGGAAGAGAGAGAGTGCTCTTGTGTACTGCGCACACACTTGGGCACTATAAAAGGCCTGATTTCAATGAAAACGGCCACCGTTACCGAGATCGGTGTGGGGAGTTATATAGGTACTATTTGAAGACCCTCGTCCAAATCCCTACCTATTAAACAGGCTAGGGCTTTCCTATGAAGGAGAACCAGCCTTCGCCACTGATAGCTACGGAAACCTCTTATATGCTCTTGGATAGGTTACTTCTTCCTGTCACCTAATCTATGAAATCTACTAGGTCTTGGACGACGCTTGAGTCACTCGAGCTGCTAAAGTCTGCTTGAGCATCATGGTGTATATGATTCAATTCCATCTAAACGGAGCGTAAGCTAAAATAAAAGAATCTAGGATCAATGACATTAGCACTCGTATTCTGTGCATCATTGCCAAACCACACATAAACGCCATCGTTAACGCTTACACAAACAGTCTTTGATTCTGAAGCCCGATTCTCTTGACTATTTTCGATGTAGACCCGTTCGGTACATGCGCTGACTCATTCCCGTACGCGTCAGAACGCTGTCAGAAATATGACAGCTCGAGCACCAGCGATTGTCAGCCATGTTGACGTAAACCATAAGGTCGCGTAAATATATTAACAGTCATGGGATACTCATCCCAACTTACCTGTCCGGTAGTTGTGGTATAGTACACGGGTACGCGACCCCGGCTTCCCTAGCTATTACTGTCCTATCCCTTGCCCTCCTGGGCGGTAATATCCTACATTTCCTATTTCTCACTCTAACTTACCAATCTTCCTTACCACACCGCCTATTTATCTATTATCCCTTTTCCCTATTCCTACCCTCTCCGCCAATCCGTGGGAACGCAATAGATAATCATATAAATAATTTAATTATCCAAAATGGCGGCGATGTGGTTCGCCACCCATCACGTCTCGTTCTTGCGGAGGCGAAAAGTGGCCCATGGAGAGCTGCTTCGCTACGTTGAATGTGAGAGGAGGAATGGATGGTAAGAATGAAAGTGAACGAAGCGAAACAAGTATGTAAGGATCGTAGCAAGTGGAAATAAGTGGTCTCTGACTACCCCTACAGGAAAGAGGCGTGATCATATGTATGTATGTATGTAAATATTATGAAATTATACTCTCAATTACGTCAAAGCACGAAACTTGTGACTGGCTTGAAAAATCCCGCGTCCCGCGCGCACCGCGCTGCCCCGCATACGTCTAGCTACGCACGCATAGCCGCGAGCTGTCATTCGTGTAAATCGCCGAATGACGGTTAGTAGTAACGAGAGTTGCCCCCCCGATCGTAACCTGGATCCGAACATACGCACAATAAAATTTACGATCCATCGGGAAGTTGCTTCCGGCATGGATTTATAGATTTACATTTTGCAATGGCAAGAAAAGGTTTTTTTCAGACCAGATTTAATCAATGCGTAAACAAAATGACAATAGTGGAATGTTATGCTACAGCCTCCGTGGTCTAGTGGTTAGAGCACGACTCGGTGGTGGTCGAGACATCATCTGATTGTCTGGTGATCACTGATCAGTCTGCATTGTCCTAACCAAACTTGGTAACAATATCTTTTGTTGTTCCAACGCGGGAATCGAACCCACCACCTCCGAGTCGAGAGCCAAACTCTAAACCACTGTACCACGGAGGTTGACTTGAATATGTTTGGTCACTGATGCACTGCAAGCATCAATATGTTTGGCCACTGACGCACTGCAAGTATGTTTGGTTACTGATGCACTGCAAGTATCGATTACATACGAGTACAATCGATGTAATGAAAGCATTAGCCAAATCCGAGGAAGCATTCACGCTTTATAAGCGCTCCAATTAACGAATAAATTACGCGTCAAATGCCAAGTTATTTCTGTATTATTGAACCTGAAAGTTTGTTTACCTTTGCACATTACATGAAAACGACACGTTAACGGTGATTTATAATCCGGGATAAGCCCTTGTAAACGCTTTTTTTTAACTTGGTCCTACAAAACTTAAGCCTTTTCATACGTTATTGGATGATTTATACAGTATTCTCCGAGCGAAGTAACCACTCTTGAAATACTGTAGTGCCTGGGACAGTCGGTTTTTAAATGTCGTGTGGTTGCCCAAGCACATACGGCATTCTCATAACAGTCAGCCTAGTCCAGAGGAACAACTGGTCTGGGCCCTGGGACCAACCAAGTGCGGGTTTCCTCACGATGTTTTCCTTTACCGTTAGTGAGTCCGTATAATGTACTTGGGATCTGAAAAAGTCTCATTGGTACACACGCCACAACCTGGGAATCGAACCTGCACTGTCTCGAGTTCTTCTTGGTTATACTTGGTCGTACAACAGATGTGATATTAATTTGTTGTGTGAATGTCGCGAGCAGCGTTAATGGTACATAATTATCTGTCAAAGCACTCGCTTTGGAGACGTTTTCAACCCACGTAAAGCCCTGTCCTTAAGCCAGTAATATATAAGTCAATGCACGTCAATTAATATCAAAATAAATTGGTCGGACATTTATCTCCTGTCCCTCTCCTTTTAATACCGTGTAACAGAGACGGCACAATTCATATCGACTGCTGCATTTCTCTGCAATATTTTGTGTTTGTTTTGGCAAGATTTCAAATAAAATTGGTGTTGTTTTCGTTCAAACAGATTTAATTAGGCGTACAAATTGAACGGACTAGTAAGAAATACTTTTGAAGATGTATTTCTTAATCAACGCTTGTATGAATAGGTTTGAATTTATTTTATAGGGGAAATTACAGTTAGTTTAGAAAAACAGTAGAAAGTGTCTGCGCTTCCCTTTTACTTATAATAAATAATTATAAGCTTACATCTACCTTAAGATTTAATTCTACTACTATGTTTGTTACTCTTTTACGCAAAGCTACTGAACGGATTTCGATGAAATTTGAAATGGTAGTAGTTTAGGATCTGGCATAACACATAGGCTACTTCAGTGTTCCCGAGGAATACTGTATTTACGCGGGTGGAGCCGCTGGCAACAGCTAGTAATTCATAATTCTGTTACGCAACCCTGAAATTTGATTATCGCAGCGCACACAGTGTTACCAACTCTCAAAAATATTTCTCCGAAAACTCTCGTAAAAAAAACCCTCAAAATCGCAACTAGCTACTTGAAAATCCCTGTAAAAATATAAGGGGATTTTTCTATGATTATGATCACTATAAATGCTACAAAAATCAATTAATAATGATAAAAAATAACAAAAATAAATTTTCTGTAATATTATGCTGTCCTTTATAGTGAACTTCCAAACATTTTAAATGCTTAGTAGTAAGATAACACAACTTTGATATATTGGTGCATGTTGGGTTCACTTCCTAGAGGGATACAATCTCTAGCAATATTCTTTAGTACATAAGATACTTATTTGCACGTATTGTGATTGTATCTTGTTTTGTGAACCTAAATAAAAAAAAAAATAAAAAAAAAGTTTATTTTATACAGGTAGACTTATCAAGTCAATATAAAAGTTCGATATCTTAATTTAATCAGAAACACGAAAGTAGGGCCTGCTGAAAATAACCCTAAAAAATCTTCTCCCTGATTTTAAGGAAAACCACTAAGTTGGCAGCACTGAGCGCATATTGTTCATAAGATTAAATGTATTTATAGAATACAGCAATAATAATAATTAAAAAAAAGATGGCCTAATGCTTTGAGTGTTTGGCTCATCTCCAGATGGCGTTTAGGCTATTTATGGATAGGCCATTGTATATCGATGCTAAAATATAAATAGTGCTTTGGTAGTTGGTACATAAATAAGACGAGCAGAAGGTTCACCTGATGGTAAGCGATGACAACAAATGCGTTGGCGGTTGTTTAGTATAATAGTTTGTTATCCATACTTATATTATAAATGGGAAAGTGTGTGTCTGTTTGTCCGTCTTTCATGGCAAAACAACAACCGATTGAAATGAAATTTGGTACACAAATAGTTTATAGCCTGAGAAAGGACATAGACTAATTTTTACCGTGGGGAAGTGTACGGTTCCCGTGGGAAACTTTAATTACAGTTTCACGTAAAAAATACAACACCGATCATCATGGAATTTGGCACAGATGTAAAATAGACCATGTGGAAGGACATAGGCTAATTTTTATCGCGGGATATATGTATACGGTTCCCGTGGGTTACTGTTCTTACGCGGGTGGAGCCGCGGGCATCAGCTAGTATACTATACATCGATGACGAAGAAAGCAAGTGTTAGTCTAACTCTAAGATATTTTATATTACATCTATGTCGGCCTAATATAGACGAGAAACGAAAGCGTGCGATTGTACTGGACTGGTCACTAGAGTGACGGGAACCTGGCGTGTAGCCAATAGGCGGACTGCAGTCGCGCGAGCAGCGATATGGGTACGCGACGAATTGTCAACGGAATGTATACAGTATGCTATTGCCTATTAGTGTGTAAATGAAAGGAGGAACCTTTTGTCTTCAATGTACTACCGAACAAGTTCCCGCTCGACCAGGCATAAGATGAAAATCGCTCAACAGCGCCGTTGAATAGTGGGCTCGCAAACATTACTTTAGGGTATTAGTATCCTTTGCGTTTAAATATTTTGAGGCGTCCTAGTGCAAAGGTGAATGTTTAGAGACTGGTCGAGCGGAAACTTTGTCGGTGGTACCTACGTCATATTGGATGTATGTATGGATGGATGTTAATCTTTCACGGAAAAAACTGAACGGATTTTGATTTGGTGGTAGTTTTATCTCAGAACCTCAATTCTCGTATTTAAATTAGACTTTCATTTTACTTTGATTGTATCGTAATTCGTAAGTGAAGCGACATGTTATCATGAACTGATTTTGTTGGTGAAGTTTCGACCAATCAGAGCGCGTTTCACGTTGGTTTAACGTTTACAAGAATACCGTTTGACAGTTTAAGCGTATCGGGACTAGATTGTAATTGTTTTAACTCTCTGGATTAACACATAGACTAATTTTGATCCCGAAAAATTGCAGTGTCCCCGTGGGATACTGTATATACGCGGGCGGAACCGCGGGCAAAAGCTAGTATACTATAAGCACAGCGTAATAAAGATACAGTGGGCCAACGCGTTTGAAGTCGCGCGAAATGCCGCTTTTGTGTAGGTATTCGTCATTGCTGCTGGGTTGTCACAATAATGTGTTTTATTATAATCTGTTCTACATTTTGTGTATTCGTAGTATGTGTATGTAGAGAACTAGGAATAAAGCAAAAAAATAATATATAGAAGAATTAATGAAGAGTTTTATTATAAAAAATAAAAACAATTGATATATATCGGATATATATCATGAAACTTATGACTATGACAGTAAGGGAAGAGAGAGTGCTCTTGTGTACTTCGCACACACTTGGGCACTATAAAATTGCTCCTGCGTAACTGGCCTGGTTTCAATGAAACCGGCCACCGTCACCGAAATCGGTGTGGGGGAGTTATTACTGTTATAACGCGTTTCAAATGAGAATAGGAACGTCAATGACCTTTATCTGTCAAATATCACTTGAAAAGTGCGATTTTCAGAAAAACTTACGTGCGTATAAATATTAATAGTCTTGCATTGAATTTTTATTAAAAACTTTAAATAGTAATAAATTATCTATAAACATAAATTTAACTATCATAACAGTCTAAATTCGAAACAATATGGCGCCGACTCGATCCTATTCTCATTTGAATCGCACTATATCCGGTGGTATTTATTCGAATCAAATGCTAGACAATCTAGTACAATTGCATCATTCCAAAATCATGATACAAACCATCCTCGTACACTTAACACAAGAACCAATATCTCGCGCACGTCTGTTTCTTTTCTCCGGCTCGTTCTATTCGCGGACCATAAACAATTATAATATTATTGATGCCGTGTTTGTTGTTACAATCTACGCGAACGCCGCATGTACTCGTGTAGAGAAAATGATCGTAAAGGGCGGCATAGACGGCTAAGATACTAAGGCCCGTATTAATAAATCGTTCTCAAACTCGTTCTCAAGACCTTTCTCGGCTGAGACGGTCTCAAGTAGCGATTAGCTTCTCAAGGTCTTTAATTCATAGTATGATCTCAAGACGTTCTCAGTTGATAACGTTCTTGAGATCACTTTCTCAACTTTTAAGCGTCATTTACACGACAAAGAACGAATGAAATTACGTTTCGTTTACACTTCTACAAAGATCGGATTTATTGAATAAACATTCCTTCAATATTTATTTTTAAAAATGTAATATCTAATAATATAAATACTTACCAAAAAAAGTTTAATTTGTATTTTTTATATTGAAAAACCTGGTATTTATTAATTTTCACGTAAATATTAATGTTTAATAATCGATTACATAATAATATCTATATTTTTATAACAACTAGGTAAAACGGAATGCGGATCACAAACATTCAAAAAAGTTCTACTTCTTCTTTTTCTTTAAAATGGCTCCTTAGTGATTCGACAATATCAGAGTGCGTTGACGAAAACTTTGCTGAGTGGGTTTCATGAATAAACAAGGGTATGATGTACTGAATGAAGTCTGTTGAACTATAATCTAAAACCTAGAACAAACACAAACATTTAGGGTTAGTCTAACTTACCACAGTTTTATTTTGTTAGTAACAATATATTATTATGTACATAAAGTTTCAATAAAAGGAGTATTTACAAAACGCAGAACAGATTTAAGGGTGATAGGGCGAGGAATTGTAGGAGGGGGAGGGAACTGATTTAATGAGGATTGGTTTTTTGGACACCGAAAAACAAGTTCGGCTGTCAAGTGTCAAATCAAGTCACTTTTGTTTTGTTAATTATCTTTGGTATTTAGTGCTATGATTTATAAATCAAATAGGTTTAATGTAAATAAATAAATAAAATCGAAAATATTTCTATAAATACTCGACACTGGCATAATGGTGCAAAACCTTTGCAACCGCGATAAGCGATTGCCAAAAAAAAGATGAAGAGATGAGATTTATCAACAAAAGTCTTTTTTTATTCATAACTTTGTTTTGTGTTGAGTATGTATCGTAAATTCGAGTTTGACTAATCGTAAGTATTTAGATTATAATTTACATAATTGTAAAACAATCAAAAACACAGCAAATAATTTTCTACTGTATCCCAAGCCGTTCTCAAGTCAGGATTTGACCATACTTACGAAACCGCGTCTCAAGAAACAGTTTGAACGCTTACTGAGAACACAGTTACGTATTCTCACGCCGGGCCTTGAAGGGGCCTTGGGCGGGAAACCACGATCAGGGGCTTTGCCCCTCTACGTGGAGAAACAATTTGATAGACGCGTCCAGTACTCTATTTTTTCGGGAAGAACCCCTGCGGCAGAACGCGGGGTAAACCCATAGCGAGCGAACGGGATAGCCTTCGCCAACTAGGCACAATCAGGACCTGCGACGGCTCCAAACGGCGCGTGGGGGTCCCGACCCGGGGGGCCGAGAAACGTGTTTGGGTCCACTCCCTCACGCGCCGCGTTTACCGGCCGCGGACTCGACCAACCTAGGGATAAGGGTGGGAGATATTCTTCCGAACCCCAGCTTTTTTATAGCGGGGGGGAAGCTACGCCACGGTGGCGACGGGGTGGCAAGAGGGCTGCCACACCGTCAGGCCCCGGACGAAAAAAGAAAAATGTGCACCGGCAAATGAGAACACAGTTGAGAACGAGTTTCGTTTATTAATACGTTCTCACTCAGTTGAGACGCCGTCCCTACAACTGTACTCAAACTGTACGATCTATTAATTAAAACAAAATCTTGAGAACATTCTTGAGAATCGTCTCAACTATGAGAACGGTTTATTAATACGGGCCTAAAATATCTTATACTTCTATACTAACCCCCTTACTAATAAACGCTGTATAAGATTTGAATAGTTATACAGTGTTTTGTTCACGTCACACAAGTGACATTTTTAATTCGATAGAAGACAGGGGCGTGCGCTCCATAAAGGCAGAAATGCAGTGCTTTACTTACCATTCACAGATATTTTAATAAAATGTTCGGACGTTTTAGATGACTTTAATTAATAGTAATTATAAATGAATAAACAAAATATAATAACTTAAAAACGCCTAATATTTTATAATAGCACCTATTTACAAGTACATTATGTTTGGCAGGCGTTTGGCGACATGTTGGTGATGCGACTCATGCCATGTCGGCTAGCAGTAGATTTGTTCGCACGTGTGTAGTAATTTAAGTGTCCGTACACAGTTCGCAAACGCACACACCTATGAATATCCCAAGGCGCGAGTCGTCCAACTCCTACGGCATGCTTATAGACTTCGGCGAAGTTCGGCAGTTGTCGGGACACGGAAGTAATCGGGTATATTCGTGGGCTCGTGGCACGGTGGCCTATAATGCGAGTAATTATAATTGACGTAAAATCTAATTACTCACTACGCACATGATGCGTTTTTGTTTTAGTAAGGTTTTATTTGTTTAAATATCAGATTCAAGGAAGCCAATTTTTTCATGTGAAAACGCATTGTTATTTTTCGGTTGCCATTATATTTAATATTTATAGTTTACTTAAAAGATTTTTCATTTTAACATTTGAAAGTGTGTACACTTAACAGTTTATTACTGAAGTTCTATAAAAATTGTAGGTAGTGACTTGCTTTTTAATTGATTTGAGTGATAATAAGTTCTCACAATTGTCATTCAGTGAAAAGATTCAAATTGTGTCTACTAAAGGTAGGTGTGTATCCGAGTTACAATAATTAAATCAGCAAAAAGGGCATGTAACTCGAAAGTTTCATGTTAAAAGTTATGAAGTTCTGTTAGTTCTGTTGGCATGGTTTCCGATTTAGAGATCCGTCGCTTGGCTGTGGCTATACTAATTGCTAAAAATCAATAAAAGGAAAAGTTTTTGTGACCGACTACTCCGCCGCATACCCAGTGTCATAACCCTGTGCACGCCGCTGATAGAAGACAAAACACTGTGTAACTATTCAAAGCTTATACCGCGTTTATTAGTAAGAGTGTATTATTATAAATGCGAAAGTATGTCTGTCTGTCTGTTACCTCTTCACACATTAACCGCTGAACTGATTTTTATGAAATTTGGTATAGACATTTGGGTCCCGGGAAAGGTCATAGGATATTTTTTATCCCGAAAAAGTACAGTGTTCACGCGGGATAATGTAAATATATTATCACGAGGGATAATATATTTACGCAGGTGGAGTCGCGGGCAAAAGCTAGTATCTTATACTTTTTAAACGAGACACTTTTGTGTATATATACAATCGGTTTCTCGAAAACGGCTGCAAGTATACCGTGAAATTTAGGATGCAGGGTGTTTTGGGGAGAAAAATCGATCTAGCTAGGTCTTGCCAATGGGAAATGCGCATTTTTAAGATATAGGTAGGTACATATTATATTATGGTTTTTATTTCGTTGTGCAATTACAGTAAATCAATAATTTCGACGCAGGTGGCAGGCAGGGTGCAATTCCATCAGACTTTCAAACAACACTTCAAAAGACAAAAGTTCACTTTGCTAGCTTTTGCCTAAACACATTGTGGTATCCCCTTGAGATTGCTAAACGCATTGTGAGAATCTATAAAGGTGCGTTTATACGGGCAATTTTTTGAGCACTAATTGCTAGGCAACACGGATGGATCAATCTGGAGTAATTAGTGGAGCGATGTGGAGCAATTTCAAATAAATTCGGCAATATTGCTAGTTTGCTACTAGTTGCTCCGTATATTCCATTTTGCTCAATGTCGCTGATACGAATTGCCTATTTTTTTTCAACTGAATTGCTCGTGTAGTTTTCATCTGAAAGTATTGTCTAGTTTCTTGGAGTTTCTCAAATTGACGCTTGTTCCCATTGGCGATATTTATCATTATAGATTAAAGTCAAATATGTATATCTGTTTTAAAATGAACAACATTCCATCTTTTTGCTAAAATATGGCCCCGTGCGAGTTTCTTACGCCGGTTCTTCTCAGCGGGCTAGTGTTGAACCGGTGGTAGCTATTTCTGTTAACATTCCGAAAAAAGTTTGTTAAGTTTCATTTAGAAATAAAAAAATAAAAAAAAATCATTCGTTGCCCTAAATTGCTTGATATTTTGTCACGTCGCAATTGACCATAATTGCTCATAATTGATAAACTTTTGTTGCCCGCGTAAGTTTTTTGAGTTTCAGTTCCAACTTTCAAGTATGGGGAACCCCCAAAATTTAATGTTTTTTTTTCTATTTTTATGTGACAATCTTAATGCGGTTCACAGAATACATCTACTTAACAAGTTTCAACAGTATAGTTCTTATAGTAGGTATCGGAAAAAAGTGGCTGTAACATACGGACGGACAGACAGACATGACAAATCCATAAGGGTTCCGTTTTATGCCATTTAGCTACAGAATCCTAAAAACAAACAATTTTTAACATTTTTGTCAGACTGTTTGTTCCGGCTAATCTCTGAAACGGCTGGATAGCTGATGTTATAAGGAGTTATATTACTAATTTTATCTTTAATAATCTAAAAAGTAGGGTTCTGTTTCCGTAAGTTCTACGCAAACGAAGTTCTGGTCACCAGCTAGTTAGGTATATATGTCACCTTAAAATTATAAAAACCGTTAGATTGTAATATAAGTAGTGAAATTGTAAAATGTTGGTAGACTTCCGACGCGAATATGCTGCCTATAATTTAACACATTATTTTTCCGTAGATTATAAATATATAGTTTTTAATCTTTAGACATATTTTTACAATCTCGTTAGTTTTTTTACAATCTAACGGTTTTTACAATTTTACGGTGACATATACATTTTTAAACACCTTCGTCTGTAGTCCGCCTAACGCTCTTGTGCAGGTGACACACATCACAACAGACTACCCACAGATCTGCGGTGAGCGACATAGATGTATGATTCTAGATGCACACTTTATTTTCTTTTATACGTCAGTATTTAATGCAGGGTTAGCGTTTAAAATATTGATACTGTGGTTGATTTCAGAAGTAAAATTAAATGTTTATCTTAAATATCAATTCTAACACTAAACACCAGAAGAGCGTATATTTTCGGTTGTGGAACACCGGTTTACCACTTTTGTACTATCATTGATTCAAATTCATAAGCAGTGTGTTCTTATTATTTATTTATATTACTAGCTTTTGGCCGTGGCTCCGTGCGCGTAATTACTAAATTTTTTCGGGATAAAATGTAGCCTGCCCTATGTTTTATTTAATCTAGAGCCTAATAAACCACTACCATACCTGTTAAGAACGAGATGGCGCGGTCGAGGTGCGCTGTCTCGCTTCCACACATCAACCGTGCGCCATCCATCCTTTCTATGAAGATCTCGGGGCGGGCGACGGCCGTGCTTCACTTTCCCTCTCGATACGGACTCATACGCAGCAAAGTACTTAAAATTTTGTAAAGTCAGTATATAACAATAAATATTTTTAATTTCGGTTTGTCGTGTTTTTAATTACGCCTAAAAGTATAAATCTCCACAATACCAAATTCCATTAAAGTCCATTAAGTCGTTTTTGCGTGAAAGAGTCAAAAATATCCATCCATCCTATGTCCTAACAAACTTTTACATTTGTGGCGCCACAATCTTGAATCGCGCTATCGAAGTTTTTTAGGTTCGGCGCTATATATACAACAGCTGAAATGCCTACGAGTGGGCTTTGGCCTGACTGAGCATACCACCTCTCTCGGTTGGAGATCTCCTTTTGGGGCTTCCACTTATTCCCAAACATTTATAATATTAGTAAGATAATTATTATGACAAGCAGTCACGAATCACGATACAAATTGTCAATGACACATCAGTTTGGTGTCATAATATTGACAACGGTCAATTTGCTTAGCAATTAGATTCCCTGGTAGTCTGTCGGCGACTGTACATTACATTATTAGAATGCCAATAATACAGTTATGGTGTAATTTAGACAGTAATAACCTCAAGGGCGCTATTAACCTATTTCATTATGTCTATGGGCATTTCGATTATGTTTATTAGATTACTAGCTTCCGCGCGCGACTTCGTTCACGTGGACCTCCATTGCGCCTCCGTGGGGGAGAAATTTCGAAAAAACTTTAAAATAACGGTCGTCTACGTCATATTAGCTATATGCGTGCCAAAATTCAAATCAATAAGAATATACGAAAGAGGATAATAGAAGAAAGAGGAACTGATAAACAGCTACTTTAGTTATCTTTCGATTTGTTTGCACTACTACAAGCGTACGGTGTGTTGTATGGGCCGTTGAAAGGGCCGTAATGTTGTTAAAATTTGGATCGATTTGGATCATTCTATGAAAGTTGTTTCTCTTTCTATGTATACTCGCACTGGTATACGTACTGGTGTATGTATATTTTACTCTGAGGTTTTAAGTATAGTTACTGATAACATTATTGTCCTGTTAATAACATTACAGAATTTAGATTATTATAATAATAACTCCCCACACCGATTTCGGTGACGGTGTGGCCTGTTTCATTGAAACCAGGCTGGTTACGGAGGAGTAATTTTATGGTGCCCAAGTGTGTCCACAGTGTACTGTGCACACACTTGGGCACTATAAAATTATTTACAAGAGCACTCACTCTTCCTTTATTCTACTAACCCAGTGGGACGGATAACCGACACGACTGGCGAGAGATCAGGCGCAGGTCCGACTTTTTACATGCCCATCCGACGCATGGATCATCTTTCTTGTCAGACAATCAGGTGTTCATTGTCCTAACCAAACTTGGAAACAACATTTATTGTTGTTCCCATGCGGGAATCGAACCCACGACCTCCGAGTCGAGAGCCGAGCTCTAACCACTAGACCACGGAGGCTGTTAATAGATTTATAGATGATATCTGTTAAATGAACTTAATAATAAACCGCAATGCCTGCGTGTGTTATACGACGTCTGTTGAATTGGCAACATTGTTAATGAAGGAGAGTTTAGTTTAACTAGTTATCTCATGAATGAGTTTACTGTAACTACTAATATAACGTTTTGGAAAATCAATTACATAAACTTTGGCTACATGATTTCCTGCTTATGTGAAGACGTTTAGACTTTAGG
The DNA here is from genome assembly GCA_905404095.1 of Glaucopsyche alexis. Classification (NCBI taxonomy): domain Eukaryota; kingdom Metazoa; phylum Arthropoda; class Insecta; order Lepidoptera; family Lycaenidae; genus Glaucopsyche; species Glaucopsyche alexis. The sequence goes on along the minus strand of FR990063.1, from coordinate 2,714,412 downwards.
CACAATTATAATTATAAGACGCGAAAATGAATTTTATATGTAAATAAAATTACATTGAACTCCATAACGACACTGACCCGTGTGACGTCAATGGTATTAGAGCCTATTTCAAAATATAATATTTTTAATCAGTTCAAATCAGAACTTCAATTCAATTCTCGTATTTAAAGTAGACTTCATTTTACTTTGTTTGGATTGAAAGTGAAGCGACATGTTATCATGAACGGATTTTATGACGTTTCGACCAATCAGAGTGCGTTTCACGTTGGTTGAACGTTCATAAAAACACCGTTTGAGAGTTTCAGAGTGTCGGGACTTGATTATAATTGTATTAATGCAGGTTCTATTTAGCAGAATTGCCTCTCTGATTCCTGTGTGTGTGAATTATATTTTGTGTATCTAGAGTTAGTATATCGATTTCTGTCTAATATAATATCGTATATAAGTCGTAACTAACGGTGACGTATATTTATGTGTATTGTGTGAATCTATTCAAGCATATCTATGTTCGTCTAATATATTTCGCAAGACTAATAGTTTTAAAGCATTTACGTATGAATATAAGGTTCGGTAAAATCAATTACGGATATTTTGGGCATATGACCTACTGCTTATGTAAAGACGTTTAAGCAGAAATATAATTGTCATACTAGAAAAAAATATATTTAAGTATATGGCGAGTTTGCGTTTTGAGATGATTTTTTACTTTGAGTATGACAATATTTTTTTTTTGCCTGAACGTCTTTACATAAGCAGTGGATCATGTGCCCGAAGTATCCGTAATTGATTTTTGGAGACAGTATATATTTAATTCTTGCTAATATTTCTAATGATTCACAAATTTCAACTATTTCCACTATATTTTTGTATGTCTAGTTTTGCACATCGATGTTCCTCTAATATATTATTTTGCATGACTAACAATAGGGGGGAGGCGGAGGCGAAAAGTGGCCCATGGAGAGCCGCTTCGCTACGTTGAATGTAAGAGGAGGAATGGATGGTAAGAATGAAAGTGGACGAAGCGAAACAAGTATGTAAGGATCGTAGTAAGTGGAAAGAAGCGGTTAAGTTTAGTATGGAGCGTTTTTACGAGACTCGCGAAATTTTGTATACAAATCGCTGTACCTTTGAAAATATTGACTTTCGATATACGGTTTCTTCTGAGAAGTTGCTCATATTTAAGAGTACTATTCATTTATGCATTAAAAAAATCAGTCCGCTTGCCTATTTTAAAGTGTTTCCTCCTATATTCTTGTGAGTCTATCGTTACCACATCGATGTTTGTCTAATATATTTCGCATGACTAACCGTTTTTAAAGTGCACGTATTTTTGTTATTTTTTGCGTGTTGGTACATCAATTATTCTCTGTTGTCGCACGTCGGATGCTGTCTACGTTGATAGATTCAAGATCTATCGATGTTAACTAGGTCAGTTCGATGCTGAAAAGAAAGAAAAAAAGATAGAAAAAGTATGTCCGATGTTTTCAGGGAATTTATTTTAGTAAGAAAGTTAATAACTCCCGACAACATATACTATATGCATAGCCTGTGTTATTAAAAATCTATTGACACCTCATTTACTAAAATCGGATCTGTAGTTTAGGCGCTGCGATGGAACAAATACCATACTTTTGGCTTCGCCAATGTCGGGTAAAAATTGTTATGGAATGTTTTTCGTAATAGTTAAATTACGTCTAACACAAATCGAATGCCTGTAACACAAACGATGGAAGTGAAACCTTCAAAAATGTGCCTTCTATCTCATTCTTTCGCACGCCATGTGCTTTATTGACTCTTTCTACTGTCATTTCATCGAGTTTCAAGTCATAATGTTTAGACAATTAGTACTTAATAAACTTCGAAGAATATATTTCATACATGAAGTCGAAAAATATATTTGTTAATATTTATTAAGATTACACTGTTCTAGTCTAAACATTTATTATTTAAGCGATTTGTAAACAAAATGGCACACTCGACACATAAATTGTATTTAAATGTGAAAAAAAACGCGAAATAACAAATAGTAGCGTTTACTGCGATAATAAAATACGTGGCGTCGATGTAATATAAAATATAGACATACATCATTTTTTGATGTGTAACACACTTTCTTGCAATTTGTGGGAGTGATTTCGTGAAATGGGACGGAAGTGTGTAACAGGAAGTCGCTGAAGCGCGCTATTTGATTTGACGAACGAGCGCGCGGTGGTAGAGTTGGCCGTCAGATTCGAATAAAATACTTCTGTATTTAGCTTTTTTATATATATGTTATGATAATATGTATGTTTCTAAAATCGTACTTAGCATTTTCTTTTTACTAAGATGAGATGTTAAATGTTACAATCAACATCATATGCGACTACTGTAAGGCTGGCTCGTTTTTTTTAATAATTATTTAATTTAGTTTTTGTCGATGAAATATTTGTCGGGTACTTTACCTGACATACTTAAAAGTTAAAATATACATACTTATAATTTTAAATATGTTATCGAGGATACTAATATTATAAATGCCAAAATCTATTGAAAGTATTGTCAGATGGGGTAAAATGGTTTATATGAATGGTTTAGGTAGATTCTTGGGAACATTTCAAATCTCAGAAATAATTAATAGGCTCAAAAAGAAAATATCCAACCAATAAAAAATTTAAAAACCCGACTGCGTAAAAAGTGAACCAAACTAAGTACATAATTAAAACTGAAAAGACAAAAACAAGCACTTAGATATCCGGTGGTCTAGAATTCTATATTATTGAATTAATACTATTGGAACATAACAACTAAACAGTCAGGATCCATTGAAAAATTAGATTGGCTGTCGAATAATGGATCCCGACTGTTCAGTTGTTATGTTCCAATAGTATTGATTCAATAATATATTATAGAATTCTAGACCACCGGATATCTAAGTGCTTGTTTTTTTCTTTTCAGTTTTAATTATGTACTTAGTTTGGTTCACTTTTTACGCAGTCGGGTTTTTAAATTTTTTAAATTATTATTTTTTATTTTATACTTTTTAGTTATGAGTACCTAGCTAGCTATTTACCAGACTGGATTTCCTATCAGCATCAGTACTATATCACAATTGCACTGGAATGTGAGAATGGTTGTTACGCAACTTTAAATCGATATAGATCCTAAACGGTCAGTCAAATCGAAAAATGTTGTGACAAAACTAACAATGATTTTTAAATACCTATTCAACGATACCCCACTTGATATAGTTTGTTGACTTTCATTTTTTTTATTTTCACAATATGGCGTCCAGTAGTCGCCATATTGAATTTTCACCAACGTCATGTCTTTAGTGACACTCGCCGGACTAAGAGGAATCGATTGACGTGTGAATCATAAAAATCGGCCCAGGCGTTTGGTTTGTATAGTGCTTCAAAGGAACATACATACATACATAGGCTGATAAACACATTACCACTCCTTTGCGTCGCGCAGTCGGGTAAAAATATACACTCTTTTGTCTGAAACGAAATATCTTGACATTGTTATCAATTAATTATGAAGGGATTAAGTTTAAATTGAATGTTTATTTACAAAACGTCCCTTTGTAAAGGTCTTTACGTTACTGAATTTAAACTTACAATGAGATTATCTTATCGATCGTTTCATAAATTGGAATTTTCGTGACGAAATGGGACAAGAGAGTCATACTTAGGCCCACTTGCGCCGATATGGTTTAACTCTGGTTTAAGTGAACTCTGGGGTTAAAATATTATACCTTCTCTTTCACAAAAAAGAGCTCCGTGGCCTAGTGGGTAGACCGTTTGGTTCGCACTCTAGAGAGTGCAGGTTCAAATCCCAGGTTGTGGCATGTACCAATAAGACTTTCAGATCTCAAGTACATTATACGGATGCTCTAACGGTGAAGGAAAACATCGTGAGGAAACCCGCACATAGTTGGCCCCAGACATGACTATGTTGTGAGAATGCCGTATGTGCTTGGGCAACCATACGACATTTAAAAACCGACTGTCACAGGCACTACAGTATTTCAAGGCACTACAATATTTCAAGAGTGGTTACTTCGCTCGGAGAATACTGTATAAATCATCCATTAACGGATGTAAAGGCTTAAGTTTCTTTGACAAATACTAAGAATGAGAGAGATGGTAACCCAGAACAAACAGAGAACCCAGAACCTCAATTCTCGTATTTAAAATAGAATTCATTTTACTTTGATTAGATTGTGAGTGAAGCGGCATGTTATCATGAGCGGATTTTATGATGTTTTGACCAATCAGAGCGCGTTTTACGTTGGTTTAACGTTCATAAAAACACCGTTTGAGAGTTTTAGCGTGTCGGGACTTGATTGTAATTGTATTAATGCAGGTTTTATTTAACAGAATTATCCCTCAGGGCTTATTTTTACCCAGATTTGCGCAAGTGGACCTAATTGTATTATTAATTATTATTCTTTCCGGGCCAACAACAACAAAAAAGAGAAACTACAAGTGCACATTTTGTCTTAACTCTTGATAGAAAACGGTCTTTGTGCCAGGCACAAGATTAAAATAACAGCGCCCACGAATCAAAAATGCAAACGCACACATACTCACGTGTTAGTACATAATTCAACTACCTGCAGTCGTTGCGGTCACTTCCTTTGTGTTAAAATATTTGGAGAATTGGTCGTAGTGCAAAGAAAACTTAGGAATTGGTCGATCGGGAACTTTGTCGATATTGTACAAGATAACTTATCCAATTTTTTATGTATCTAATTACTAAACTACATATAAAATATTATATTTTTTTACGTTTCTCAAATAGCAATACCTCAATATTTCTGAGTACATAAATTGAACTAAAAATATACTCCCTTCACCAGGCGGCGCTCGGTAGCCCGATGGTCTGTGTCGTGTCAAAAAGCTGTCAGATGTCATGAATTTAAAAATCCTCATTGGCCCAAAAACTGAAAATAGGTCTGCAATAATCAAAAGCTTTTTACAACTCGTTACAATCGTTCGTGATTAATTTGCACAAGTTGTTTAATTAAATATCGAGAGTCCGCGGGGAGGGATCCGGGGTCTGGCGTCTGGACGCGGTGGGATTGTATGTTACATTGAGGTGAGAGTAGCAGTGGGGATATTAGTGATTATGATGAAGGCGTTTCAAATGCTGTTGAAAATAAAAAATAACGGGTTGCACTCCGGGAGTGCCGGTAGAAGTGAAACATCTCAAAAGTGGGGCCATTTAACTGGAGACATTTTTTTTTCCTCCATAGTGTTTTCACAATGCGTCAAATTTCAAAATGGCCCCCAAAAATCTCAAAAGTGTGGCGAAGCGTCACGTCGCCACGGCAATTCTCGCCACGCCAAAAATCAGATTTTCCCTCGCCTATAGATGTTTCAGCGGTGAGGCGTCGCGTCGCCGCGGCAGTTCTCGCCACGCCAAAAATTAGGTTTACTAAAATGCTAAAAAAAAAAAATTAAAAAAAAAAAAAATACTGTGGGCTCCAAAGAAGAACAGATAAACAGCTACACAGTTAGCTTTCTATTTGATTGCACTACTGCAACGTGTGTCCACGATTGTGTGGAAAATTAGGCCGTTGAATGTTAAAATTTTCAAATTGGTATACATTTGGACCTTTGTATGAAAGCTGTTTCTCTGTACGTAACACGTACGTACGTACCGAGTGCATTATAAATACCAACGATTAAATTTACGTTTCGCGCCTGAAATAAACACATTGATATGTTATTGGACACAAATATGCGGGTAGTCGTACAAAATCTGTCAATTGTTTGACAGCTCTTCGTTCTATGCACCGCGAGAGCTGTTGAATTCGCTATGATTAAGGAGAGACTAGTGACTCAATTGGGACAGTAATGATGAGGATCGCTTTCGCGAGTTAATAGTACCTACATTATAAAACCTAACCGACGTATTGATGCATATTTCGCTCCTAAACTGACATTTTCCCAATTCTGAATTAAAGGGTAGATAGTAATTTAGACGTTACACACAGGTAATATAAAATGCGTTTCAAATAAGAAAAGGACTGTCAATCTTTCAAATGTCACTTAAAAAGTGTAGTTTGCAGAAAAACCTAATAGTTTAATTAATTTAACGTTTTTATTTAAATTCGATGATATTGATATGCAAATTAGGTTTTCTGCAAACGGAATTTTTCAAGTGACATTTGACAGAAAAAGGTCATTGACAGTCCTATTCTTATTTGAAACGCATTGTAAGCTAAGTAACCTCTGTTGCCTGTGCAACGCAAGCGCTGTTAAATTCTCGCAGTGACTGAGGAAAAAATCCACTATTTTTGAAAATATTTGCGCTTGATGATGATTAATTTTTGCTAGCGAAAAGTTTTTTGTTCGAAATCCTAACGTTTGAATGTAAGTTCCACGCCTAAATGTAGGTATAACACGTTTCAAATGAGAATAGGAACGTCAATGACCTTTTTAGGTCAAATATTACTTGGAAAGTGCGATTTTCAGAAAAACTTATGTGGATATAAATATTAATAGTCTTGCATTGAATTTAAATAAAAACGTTAAATAGTAATCAATTATCTAAACATAAATTTAAATACCATAAGTCTAAATCGAAACAATATGGCGCCGACTCGATCCTATTCTCATTTGAATCGCACTATACGAAATTAGACAGAAACGTGCCAAATTCTCGCGATTGCGGGTAATTTCGACGTTACAACGCGGGTGGATGCAAAATCTGTCAGTTGTGTGACAGCGCTGCGGTCTGCAACACGAGAGCTGCCGAATTCCCCGTGATTAATGATCATTGGAAAGTTAATTACAACCGTTACCTGTTGGGAATCGCGTAGCTATTACCGTAAAATTGTAAAAACCGGTAGATTGTAATATTACTAGAGATATGCTGACGGATTGTCAAATACAAATTTGTCCATACAATAATTGTACGCATTATTTTTCGTTATAATTATTATTATGAAAAAGCAAACAAATATGGTGGCGCGGGGCACATACCGTATAACCAACCGGCACAGTAAATATGACAATATAACGAAAAATAATTCGTACAATTGTATGGAGGTATTTGAGAATCTGTCAGCATATTATAATATCTCTAGTAATATTACAATCTAACGGTTTTTACAATTTTACGGTGACATAGCTATTATTGGGATAGGTGGTAGCAGGAAGTGCATTCAATGGCTTGTGAAAAGGCTATCTATTAATCTACTAGGTAAAGGTAGTGAATGCAATGTCTCAAATGGCTTAAAAGTTAAAAAGCCATTGATAAAAATTATTGCATTGGCCATTAAAGGGTGAAAACTAGTGAAACGTAGGCTTAAACTTAGCTACAAAAGACTTTGTATGATTAGTCATAGAATCCTTTTGTAATTTAAATATTATTAAAAAATCTGGTGTAACCCAGGGCAGTATTTTAGAGCCACACTTTTTCTTACTGCATAAAAATGTACGTTTTTCTAGTTCATTAAATTTCTTGTAAACTATGACTTATATAATTTACAAGAATATATAATATTATATAATTTGATTGCATTAGCCTTTGTAAACTTAAAAATCTCAAAGTATAAGAAAGATTCTTCACATCCAATCTTGTAGATATAATATAAATATAATAATTAATCGGTTTCTCTAAAACGGCTGCAAGTATTGCCATGAAATTTCGTATGCATGGAGTTTTGGGGGAGAACAATCAATCTAGCTAGGTCTTATCCCTGAGAAACTGCGCATTTAAACTATATATTATGGACTTTCTTTCGTCGTGCAACAATATATCAATAATTTCGACTCAGTCCGATTGGCAGTATGGTATGTGTGTGTATAATTTTTTTCTTTGTTCGAAAATTCGGAATATGGAGGGTTCAAATCCCGGTCAGAATTTTTTTTGGTGATTCTTTTTAATTTTTTTTAAATTTATCAGAATTCTGAGCTAAAAGCTCGGTTACCCGGGTACTATTATTAAACTACTCTAGCGTGTGTAGTGGAACATTAACCGTACAAATTAAACTATTTGTACGATCGTGATGATGTATTGGACGCGGCTAAATTAATAAGTCCAACAACGGTCCAACCCTAAATTCATTACTTCATTAACATTTATTTACAGATCGATAAAAGTCGACACGCGACATTTACTCGACGAGTTAAATGTGTAGACACCCTAGTTACTGCTGCAGGGGATAATTAATCTTAACACCTAGCGGATAGAGTTGAAATTAGAATACATAGTTGCAATTTAAATATGTAGGATTTTTTCTAGGCATAGAAACCAACCCTTATCGTGTAGGTAATAGAGATGATATTGAAATAGATGTAGTTCAAGATATAGTTCAAGATAAGATGTAACTGAAGACGTTTGGAAATTGGCTTGGCACAAAAGAGAACCTTATCATCTGGGGAATAGAGTTGATGATAGTTAGATGAGGTAGTTAAAGATGAATGTTGTTGGTCTGAAAATGAACTTTGTGGTGTTGAATATAGAATTGAAATTGTAATGCGGTTGCATTAAAAAACGTGGTTGGCACCGAAATTTAGTGGTTTATAATGAAGTGTTGGTAACTGCAACTTGTTTTACGATGTTTATCGCATCTGGATGTCTCCATGCATTTTAGATACTTTGTTACGATATGTTATTTATATTAAGACTTATTAAAATGTATTTTGTTTATTTAAAGAAGCTTCTTGCCTCTGAATTCGTTAGCGAATAATAAATTTCCACTCACACTAGATATAGTTAGTATATAGGCTGATCACCTGATTGTCTGACAAGAGAGATGATCCATGCGTCCGATGGACATGTAAAAAGTCGGACCTGCGCCTCATCTCTCGTCGGTCGTGTCGGTTATCCGTCCCACTGGGTTACGAGAGTAAAGGAAGAGAGAGTGCTCTTATGTACTGCGCACATACATGGGCACTATAAAATTTCCGGCCCGGTTTCAATGAAATCGGCCATCGTCACCGAAATCAGTGTTGATAGTTATTTTATTAGTTAGTGTGGTCCTAGAGTTAGTTAGCAGTCTAGAAAATCGTCATATCTATTAAGACAAGCCCCAAAGTAAATCCATAAAGTGAACTGCGCCTACAGTTTCTGATAGTTTTACTGCTAGTATAAAATTAATTGCCAAGTCGTAATTTATGGAATGGGTGGGGTGTGTAAGGTCCGCATACAAATTAAAAAATAATAATTGACTAGAGTACAATACACGTGGCAGAAGTGTAACTTCATTCATTGTTTATATCCAGAAATACTCTCATCGTGCCTAAAGTAGTACGTCACTTCAAAAAAGAATAGAAAAATTGAAATCTGTACACCAAGCGTAGACATCCGTGCATTGAGCCGTACTTTTGGTAGTTGTTATATAAGAAGTATAAGTAGCTTCCGACAGGTGGCGTTGTATCAAAAATCGTTTCGAGACGTGCCGCGGCCTTGAAATTTCACTCTCAACGCCGCTAAAGAGTTACTACGAATAGTTTTTGACTACAAATTGAAAACCCCTTATTAAAAAAGCGAATGTCCTTTTTTAATAAGAAGGTTATAAATGTGAAAGTTTGTGAGTATACAGTATAGATGGATGTGTGTATGGATGGATGTTTGTATGTTTGTTCCTCTTTTACGCAAAAACTACTGAACGGATTCCGATGAAATTTGGTATGGTAGTAGTTTAGGCTCTGGATCCAAATATAGGCTACTTTTTATCCCGAAAAAGTACAGTGTTCCCGAGGGGATACTATATTTACGTGGGCGGAGCCGCGGGCAACAGCGATATTTTATTACAATAAGAATGCACGTCCAATCTGGCCTAGTAGCGGCCATTATTGCGAGTCATAAAGGTGTTATCGGTGTAAATTAATTAAATCTACAGGTAAACTAGACTGTAGGTAGGTACTGCGGATTGATCGTACAGTGTGTGTTGTAAGCTGAAGCGATTCGCTATATCTTGGTGTTTTATACATAAAATCATACATATAATGACGCCCCTTTCCCGTAGGGGTAGGCAGAGACCGCCTCTTTCCCGTACGGGTAGGCAGAGACCGCCTCTTTCCCGTAGGGGTAGACAGAGATCGCCTCTTTCCCGTAGGGGTAGGCAGAGACCGCCTCTTTCCCGTAGGGGTAGACAGAGACCGCCTCTTTCCCGTAGGGGTAGGCAAAGACCGCTTCTTTCCCGTAGGGGTAGACATATACCACTACGCTTGTACAATCTTTACATACTGGTTTCGCTTCCACTTTCATTCTTACCATCCATTCGTCCTCTTACATTCAACGTAGCGAAGCGGCTCTCCATAGGCCATTGGTTGGCCATTGGTTTCAGGAGGGATTTATATCACGTCAATCTGAATTCTCTTAACTATTATCGATATAATCCCGTTTAGATCCACGCGCTTACTTACTCTCTACGCGTAATTAAATGCGCGTGCGAACGAAACAGCCTGAAAATCGAAACGGGATATAACCGATGATATTTACGAGAATTGAATTTCCCATTCCCACATTTTCCCATGGGACCATAATACTAGGCTCGGACTATATGCTCCGGAATACGGAAGGCCGTAGAAAATTCTGAGCATTGCAAATAGAACTCTGCGCTAATACAATAGAGTTGAAAATCGAACATATGAGTGTCGACTGTAGAGTCAAATGTCAATCTTACTAATATTATAAATGTGAAAGTTTGTGACGATGGATGGATGTTTGCTCCACTTTCACGCAAAAACTACCGAACGGATTTCGATGAAATTTGCTATGGTAGGTAGTAGTTTAGGCTCTGGATTAAAACATATTCTACTTTTTATCCCGGAAAAGTACAGTATTCCCGCGGGATACCCGATACTATATTTACGCGGGCGGAGCCGCTGGAAACAGCTAGTATTATATATTCAAAAGAATATATTATGTCTCGACACTCCGACTTCACTTCGACCCAACTTCCACTTTCAACTCTATTGTATTAGCGCATAGTTCTATTTTCAATGCTCAGAATTTTCTAATATATATGGGAATATGAAAATCGCTTCAGCTCATGCCCCGCACGCCTATTTCAACCGTACACGAAGTTTTGAATCTTATTGTTAAGCAGTTAAACTCGTGGGTTTATTTCACTGCGATATGAAGTTACGGCTAATGTTATTTAACTGTGCGCTCTTGGATAATTAAATTTTCTTTTGATTTGAATCAATGTACAGTTGAAGAAGTAGAATATTTTGCAGATTGGTATATATTCCGAAATTGATTGTGTTACTGTTTCCCCGATGTTATTAATACTGAATATAAATGAAGAGGAAATACTTGTTTGTTTGTATGGTTGTTTGCATTGAATATGCATCGAAAGTACCTACTGGGCTGATTTTCATGGAATTTTGGCACATATCCTGCATATTACACCATTCGATAGTGTCGCAAGTAAGAAACAATTTCCAGAAAGTAATTATGTGCGAAAAAATTAAGGAAATAGCTTTTTCTTAGCATTTTATTATTATTCCATACATTTCTTCAAAATGTGAGGCACTTTATCAAAATATACCACTTTTATGAAGTTTGCTGCATACCATTACTTTCCAAAAAATATTCCTTATTATCAACACTATAAAATGGTGCAGTAATACAGAATGATTTTTTCAACTTTTTTTTAACCTTTAACCCGATTTAAAGAGATTTTTCGTCATACAATAAAATTACACACTTTTTACCCTACTACCCTTTCATTTGATATATGTCTTGTAGTGCTACAGTAGTGGGGACGGGCTCCATACAAAAATGCCCCTTCTTCTTTGTGAGTATGGATGAATGTTTGTTACTCCTTCACGCAGATACGGATGAATGGATTTTGATGAAATTTAGTATGGACTAAGCTTTGGATTAACACATAGGCTACTTTTTATCCCAAAAAATACAGTGTCCCCTTGGGATATTGTATTTACGCGGGCGGAGCCGCTATAAAAGCTACTAAGTATTTATGTTGACGACCTCTGTGGATCAGTGGTACAGCGCGTTGGTGCACAAGCCGGAGGTCGCAGATTCGAATTCTGCCGAAGGAACAAAAAGTTTTTCTGTGTTCCTGGGTCATGGATGTGTATTAAATGTATAATATAATAAAAATCTTAAATATATGTTGTCTGGTGCCTGTAACACAAGTTCCTCGGATACTTAGCACGGGGCCAGATTGACGTGGTCTGAAGCGTCCATAGATATTATTATTATTGAGATACGTGCGTTGTGTCAAGATCGGTTTACTATAAGAATAACTATTTGTAAAAAAGTTAGGCCTCTACATACGTTAATGGATGATTTATACAGTATTCTCCGAGCGAAGTTACCACTCTTGAAATATTGTAGTGCCAGCGCCCTGGGACAGTTGGTTTTTAAATGTCGTATGGTTGCCCAAGCACATACGGCATTCTTACAACATAGTCAGCCTAGTCCAGAGGAATGACTGGTCAATACGTCTGGGGACAACCATGTGCGGGTTTCCTTACGATGTTTCCTTCACCGTTAGAGCGTCCGTATAATGTACTTGAGATCTGAAAAAGTCTCATTGGTACACGCCACACCTGGGATTCGAACCAAACGGTCTACCCACTAGGCCACGGAGCTATTTATAAACTATTATAATATTCTACTATTATAATTATATATCTCTAAGCCTCTGTTCCCCTGCCGTGTATAAATTGTGTTGCAGCGCCATTGTACTCCTATATCGTTACTTTGTAACGCGTTTAACTAGCCACGGTCGACGTGTGCAAGTCCCTGGTGGCGTCGCTTGTTTATCACGTACGGTCGGGAAAAATGGACGCTGAGCAGATGTACAGTCGGGGAAAAGTGTTGCTTAGCAGATGTAGAAGCGGAAAAATTTACCTATGTTCAGCAAATGTACAGTCGCGGAAGAGTGTTGCTTAGCATAATATGTAGAAGCGGGAAAATTTATGTTGAGCAGACGTACAGTCGAGGAAGAGGGTCGCTTAGAAGATGCAGAAGCGGGAAAGTGTATGTTCAGCAGATGTACAGTCAGGGAAAATTAATGCTTAGATATTTAAAAAAAACATCCAAGTGCGAGTCGGGCCCGCGCGCGTTGTGTTCCGTGCGAAACGGCAAATAAATCACGTTTGTTGTATGGGCTCTAAAATACTTATTTTGTTGTGTTTTTAGTATTGGTTGTTTACCGCATGGCGGCAATAGAAATACATCGTCCGGGAAACTTTCAACTCTGGACCTATCACTGTTCGGGACAGACAGCCAAGTCTCAGTAATAGGGTCCCGTTTTCAGCGTTCCGTAATACTTGAGGAACCCTTATAGTTTCGCTCTGTCCGTCCGTCTGTCTGTCCGCGCTTCTAGCGTCGGTAATTGGAACGAAGTTCCTTATCGCGCGTTGTGAAAGGGGGCTAGACGGAAAAAATTCTTACGAAAAGTTGTCACGACACTTTTTTAATTACAAAAGATAATTTTATTTTTTATAAAAATTAAATATTTACGCGTATACATTTATTATATTGATGTATGTATGTATGTATGTATGTGTGTATGTATGTATGTGTATGTATGGATAATATCGGTTCGGATATTGTATTATTATTTATTTTATATATACATGTACAATTGTCTGTCTGTATGTCTTTTTTTTTGCTATAGTAAGCTATTGTAAGCTGTGCGGCATCGCATGTTTCTCTGTTTGTCTCTCTCTCTCTTATAGAAAGCAAGCCAGATATTTTCATCCGGAACTTCGTTCCATCCGGGTGTCCCTTGACACCTCTCAAGTTTTTTATGAATATAAATGGATGTTTGGTATAGTCACAGACTGTATAACGATCTCGGATATGGCATCATAAAATAATAATAATTTTATATTCTATGGGTGGCTCTCTTGTGTGGGAAGTGGGGATGAAAAAAAAAATTCTTTCTAAACCATCGTGTGGGGTATCGTTGAATAGGTCTTTCAAAATAAAGGCAAGGTTTCATACATAACTTTTTTTATAAAGTCAACCATTTTTGAGTAATCGGCCTCCAAAATGATTTAAATAAGTTGGCCCTCCCCCGGCATTTCTAAAGTATAAGATTAGAAACTTGAAATTTTCTATGCTGATAGATCATGCTAAAAACTCTTAAGGAAAATATATTTTGAACCAAATTTGAAAAAAAGAAAAAAAACTATTACGCGTTTATAGTTATGGAACCTTCCTTAGACATGTCCTGACATGCTCTTGGTTTGAGATTAGGTTATTACCCTTTCGGCACGGAACCCCAAAAAAGCCTAGAAAGCCCGCAGCGTCCACATATAATATCCCTCTAAGCTTCACGTTCCCCTGGCGTATAAATCGTGTCGTTGTATTTTGTGACTTTACAGAAGCGTTTAACTAGCTTCGGTTGACGTTTACAAGTCTCCGGTGGCGGTGGTGGTCGCTCGTTTGTGACGTACGGTCGGGGAAATACACGTTTAGCCGACGCGATGTGCATTCGGGAAAAATTATGTTTAACAGTTTAAAAATGTTAGTTATTTTTGTGTATTATAATAAGTAGTAAGGGAATCTGAAATGTTAACATGACTCAATTAGGATACTGTACCTATGTAAAACGTATTAATAATATAATAATTATAATAAATGTAACGTATTATAATATATCAATGTATTATACTCGTATAATAAACATTTTAAATATATGTATAGTATAAAAGCGAGAAATATATTTCCGTTGTCTGGGGGTCTAAAAAGTCCACTTTAGGTGTTTCATATAATATTATGTTTCATAATTATATTTTGACAGTTGAAACATCAATTTTGACCGTTTTCAATAGAAATGCGTAAAATGGCGCACATAATATGAATTGCATATGATTCATCGAATGTTCGTCTAATGTGGCTTTTTTAGACCTCCAGGTACCCGTGGGCCGTGACACAAGTTCTTCGAGAACTCACCAAGAGACCAGATTGACATGGTGTGATACGTCCAATAGATACATAATATACGAGTACCTATATTTTTCTATTAATTTTAATTTGTTTCTAATATTTTGTGTTATATTGTTACAGGTAAGTTAAAATACCATTCTGGAAGACGGCCACAGTGTAATTGCAGTTGACGAGACGGGATATAAGAAAATGGTCAAAAACATAATAAATTTATAGTAGGATGAAACCCATTGGAAAAGGAAGAGAATGTAACAAAAATAAAAGGAAAAATAATTTACGGGCGATTTGAGGTCGGGAAGTGAGGGGGGTGAGTTTTTAAGGGTAGAAAACGATTTATCTCGATTTCCGGAAAAACTACAAGTTCTATGGAAAAAAGTCAAATGGCAAAGTTGTAGAGAATAAAAAGATCTACAACTTTTGTATTTACACTCTTTTCACTTAACCTCAAAATTTATGTGAAAAATTCAAATAACCAAGTTTTTGGTTTTTAATTTTTATCTTGTACAAAAACAGAAAAAAATTTCACGAAATTTAGTGAAAACTTACCTTTTTATGTCCTAAATAAACTGTAACTTTTGTGATTTAAAATATTTATTTTTTCACCTTATTTTGTCTTAATATCGAAAAATTAACCCTACTTTTCAATCGAAAATTCTCCCGTCAAAATATATGCTTTTTTTAAAAAATTGGTGGGCTTCTTGTTTATTGAATTCTATTCTTTCTGATAATGTAAAAAATGTATACATTACCATAGTAAATGTTCTCAGAAAATTTGAATTGAATTTTTCACATAAATTTTGAGGTTATATGAAAAGAGTGTAAATACAAAAGTTGTAGATCTTTTTTTTCTCTACAACTTTGCCATTCGACTTTTTTCCATAGGATTTGTAGTTTTGCCAGAAATCGAGATAAACCGTATTCTACCCTTAAAAATTCACCCCCTTCACTTCCCGAACTCAAATCGCCCGTAAATTATTTTTCCTTTTGTTTTTGTTATATTCTCTTCCTTTTCCAATGGGTTTCATCCTACTATAAATTTATTTTGTTTTAAAACCTATCGGCACTGGTCTATAAGTCGCGCGCCATCGACAAAACCCTCGGTGCGGTAGCTTTGTCGTTTTATGACTTTGGCCTTTTTAGAACCGACGGAGAGGTGCAGCATATTAAATGTATCTAAAATAGGCTAGACGAATATTTTTTAATTGCATAAATGAATAGTACTCTTAAATATGAGTAACTTTTCAGAAGAAACCGTGTACGAAAAATCAATATTTTTTTATTATACAGCGATTTTTGTCTACCAAAATTCGCAAGTCTCGTGAAGACGCTCCATACAAAAGTCACATTAACTGTGACGGTAAGTTTTTGAAAAAAACTGGCTTTCTGTTTTGGAGTTATATTGCAAACAAGCATTAATTTCCCGCGGATACGCCCGCGTGAAATTACATTTTAAACTTTCATCCCCTATTTTATCCCCTTGGGGTTGAATATTAAAAAAATCCTTCCTACGCATTCCTATTTCTACGCATCCGCCTACGACATACGAGGAATATGTCGTAGGCAGGTAGGTAGTAGTCGTATATAAATTTCAAATTTCTAGCCTTATGGGTTTGGCCTTTGCGTTGATACATCAGTCAATCAGCCTCGCCTTTTATGTACCTATGGGCATTTTGGCATTTGAAGTGTGGCGAAAAAAGATGGCTGACATTTGAAGTACGGTGAAAACCAAGATGGCGTAACTTTTACAGTATCAAGATTTGTTCTGTCAAATGTACTGAAATCTTTGATCAAGAAATCCCGAAAATCAGAAAGCCCGACCGTGATATTAATATAGCATGTCAAAGTTAGTATCTTCACACAATTGACACAATTAATAACAAAGCTTAACCTACTCATTAATGAGCTCACTGTGTCCCGAGAGAGTTGCAACTTGCGAGTGATTGTCGTATGGTAATTGGTAGTATTGCAGGTTCTTGTATTATGTTTCAAATCTATACATACATATATACATACATATAATCACGCCTTTTTCCCGTAGGGGTAGGCAGAGACCGCCTCTCTCCTGTAGGGGTAGGCAGAGACCACTTCCTTCTACTTGTTACGATCCTTACATACTTGTTTCGCTTCGTTCACTTTCATTCTTACCATCCATTCCTCCTATTACATTCAACGTAGCGAAGCTGCTCTCCACGGTCCGCTTTTCTGACCTATGGCAATATATACATAAAATCAGTGATGGATATTTTGGGCCTAATATGATCTATTGCTAATATGTAAAGACGTTTAAGCAGAAAAATAATTGACGTGTCGAAAAATATTTTTTTTCTTTATATGGGCGAGTTTGCGTTTTGCGGAGAGTCACACCCATACATGAGATTATTTTTTTTACTTTTGAGTATGACAATTAGTTTTCTGCTTAAAAGTCTTTACGTAAGCAGTAGATCATATGCCCGAAGTAGGTATCTGTAATTGATTTTTGGAGACCTTATCTATACTAATATTATAAAGCTGAAGAGTTTTGTTTGTTTGTTTGTTTGAACGCGCTTATCTCAGAAACTACTGGTTCGAATTGAAAAATTATTTTTGTGTTGGATAGTCCATTTATCGAGGAAGGCTATAGGCTATATAGCATCATGCTAAGCTCAATACGAGCGGAGCACCAATCAAGAATGTTTCAAAATCGGGTTTTTTTTCTCCTTTTGAGAGCTTTCTCTGCGTACGCTGCGGAAACGGTTAAAGTTTCGCTAAAATTATGTATGACAGAATTGTCCCCCTTTAAATGTTATAAAAAAAAGTCCGCGACTGTATATGTCGTATCTTTTAAGGTTGGCTCACGATAACCTTTTTATACTAACCTTAATTATTTGTGAGGGTGTTTTCATAAAGATGATATTAATCCTTATCCAAGTAAATACGTTATTCATTACAAGCATTTAATTTAGAAGAAATTTGCCGTTTACATCATTTGATTTCAATGAGTATTTTAGAAATCGCAGTAATAAAATAATTACCGAGGCGCGCGGCGGGAAGTCGTGACGGGGAAGCGCTTCTCCTTCTACGTAAATGAAGTCGCGGGTAAATTTAAGCGATATTTCCCAAGTAACTGTTCTACGCGGACGAAGTCGCGGGCAAACGCTAGTATATCTATAAATGTTTAGCCGGAAAAAAATCTAAATAAAATTAATACATTGCACTCTCTCATTCGCAAAGGTTATAAACCACACAGAAAGAAAGACGAAAGAAAAAGTGAAAATCGATTTTCGTTCCAAAGCGATAGATGACTTTGTGCTGTCTTCAAAGCATACAAATAATAACATATATTTTCGTATATTTAGGGGCAAATTTGATCTGCATATCAAGTAGGTTCTGTCTTAGATTAAATCGATATGCACGAGGGAACAATGTCTCTTGGTATTGCAGTGAAATGTACGGATAAACAGATATTGTATATTATCTTATAAGACGAGCGAATCTTGTATGTAGGGATAACACCTAGAAAAAATTTTCTCCCCCAAAGCTCTCTGCATACCAAATTCCAAGGAAATACTTGCAGCCCTTCCGAGATTCTGATTATATATGTGTCACCGTAAAATTGTAAAAACCGTTACATTGTAATGTAACAAGTGAAATTGTAAAATATTTATAGACGTCCGACGCGAATATTCTGCGAATATTTAACACATTATTTTTCGCTAGATTATAAATATATAGTAATGAATCTTTCGCCATATTTTTACAATTTCACTAGTTAAATTACAATGTAACGGTTTTTACAATTTTACGGTGACACATATATAATCAGAATATCGGAAGGGCTGCAAGTATTTCCTTAGAATTTTGTATGCAGATAGCTTTGAGAGAGAAGAATAATTGATCTATGTGTTATCCCTGTGAAACCGCACATTTTTAAGTCATATGAGCCACAGAGGTCGTCAATATCATGACTCCACATCCCTGGCGTCTCAATTTTCCATAACATGCCCTGAAGCAACCACCCCTAACCCCAAGGTGGGGTGTACCCCATGGGTATTCCCAACCCCACGTGGGTGGGCACACACCGGTAATTAGATGTTTCGTTATTTGAGTTGTGTATGGATGTTTGTTAAGCCCGCGGCGGTCCGGGACAGCCGAAGGGGATTGTCTGTCAAAATATGTTGAGTGGTTTCCGTGGTTTTGTCAAAGAATGTAAATTATTATATTACATACTTATATGTCACCGTAAAATTGTAAATACGATTAGATTGTAATATAACTAGCGAGGTTATTGACTTCGTTAACAAATGAACAAACAAATATGCCGTTCACGGTGCAACCAATGAGCGCGCGAGTTCCATTTTACAATTTGTCGAGTTTTAGTTCGCTATATCATAGTGGGATATTACATTATCAAATATCTCTGATCATCTAAATGATCATATATTTGATGCAATTTAATTGACTAATTGAGTCATATATATGTATTACACTATCAAAGTTCTTTTATCCTATTTTACGTCATATGTGGTTACAATGGAGAACGCGTCGGTGGTGTGCGCTACTATTGCTTCGGCAGTGTCCGTTATTTAACTATTAAAAAAGAAAAAGAAAAAAAGGAATACAAGAAAAAAACGAAAAGGTATCAATAAATAGAGAACTCGACATATTGATGACAGGTATTGATGTCAGGGTTACCAGATCTCAGAGAATTCGATTTGCCAAAGGACATCGTCATTTTTAGAATGGCTTGTTTTTTATTATTTTAGAAAGATTAAGCAAGTAAGTATATAATTAGAAAAGAACTACATTACATTATTTGAAACATATTAACGAACAAGAAATTAAAAACTCTTTTTTTATATTAAATAACTGGCAACACCTGTTTCTATGACCGTATTGGATCCAATCTCTCAGCAAATGTCAAAAATCTATGATCAAGGAGAAAATGAATCATATGTCTATATTACATTATCCAATAACATTGACTCATAGATCTATGATCCAAGATAAATGATAGTGTAATATGCCCCATACTAGCTGCATCCCGCGGCAACGCCCGCATAAACATACTATCGGGTATCCCGCGGGAGTACTGCACTTTTCCGGGATAAAAAGAGTAGCCTTTGTTTATTGTAAGCCTAAATAAACAACTACCGTACCTACCAAATTTCATCAAAATCCGTTCAGTAGTTTTTGTGTGAAGGAGTACCTAACCAACATCCATCCAACCATCTTCACAAACTTTCACATTTATAATATTAGTAGGATGTGAAGTTTGTGAAGATGGTTGGTGGGTCGATGTATGGATAGATGGATGTTTGTTATTTTTTTCACGCAAAAACTACTGAATGGATTTCGATGAAATTTGGTATGGCAGTAGTTTAAGCTCTGGATTAAAATATAGGATACCTTTTATCCTGAAAAAAGTACAGTGTTCCCTTGGGATACTGTATTTACGCGGGCGGATCGGCGGGAAACAGCTAGTTGACAATATAATTTCATAATATGATAGATTTGTCTCTTTGGTGCTCGTGCTGTCATCTGTAGAGTAGAGAGTGTCGCCCCCAAGCCCGCAAGGGATGACGTGGACGGTTCTCCAGCGTTTTTCCAATACGAAGCTGAATTAGTGTCGCCATCGTTATTGGCCATAAAATCTTTATTTACCGTTTAAGCGCCGCTTCGGAGGTGCTTAGAGCGTACTTAACGTGTTTATACAGTCGTTTGGAGAGCGATTGGTTTTTTTAAGGCTATCGGGCATAGGGACTTATCGCTTAAGCCGATTCGGGTCGAAGGATAACATTGATATTGGAACGAAGTTCCTTATCGCGCGTTGTGAAAGGGGGCTAGACGGAAAAAAATCTTACGAAAAGTTGTCACGACACTTTTTTAATTACAAAAGATAATTTTATTTTTTATAAAAATTAAATATTTACGCGTATACATTTATTATATTGATGTATGTATGTATGTATGTAGTAATGTATGTATGGATAATATCGGTTCGGATATTGTATTATTATTTATTTTATATATACATGTACAATTGTCTGTCTGTATGTCTTTTTTTTTTGCTATAGTAAGCTATTGTAAGCTGTGCGGCGTCGCATGTTTCTCTGTCTCTCTCTCTCTTATAGAAAGCAAGCCAGATATTTTCATCCGGAACTTCGTTCCATCCGGGTGTCCCTTGACACCTCTCAAGTTTTTGTTAATCTTTATTCTAGATATCTACAGTAAGTATAATAAATTTGGCGTTAATTTAAAAAAAAACAAAAAACCCGACCCGATTCATGTACCTGTCATCGTAAAATTGTAAAAACCGTTGGATTGTAATATAACTAGTGAAATTGTAGAATGTTGATAGACTTTCGACGCGAATATGCTGCCTATATTTTAATACATTATTTTTCGTTAGATTATAAATATATAGTTTTGAATCTTCGACATATTTTTACAATCTCGTTAATTATTTTACAATCTAACGATTTTTACAATTTTACGGTGACATACCCAGTGTCTCCTTCACGGCTAGGGATGTGACTATATGATCGAGATTCCGGTGGGTACGAGAACCGGTATATCTAACTTGTTCTTATTTCTAGTATTCCTATAATGATTGTCGCTTTTCTTTTTGGATTTATTTAGATTCTTTCTCACATACAACGCATTGTCCAAAATGTATTCTTCGTCGTCTTCGACGCCGCCTAGGGTATAAAATTTAAACACTGAAATTGTTCTGAAGTTATGCAACCCGAATCCAATAATAATAATAATAATATCTATGGACGCTTCACACCACGTCAATCTGATCCCGTGGTAAGTTCTCGAAGAACTTGTGTTACGGGTACCAGACAACGGAAATATATTTAATAATTTTATACTATACACATATTTAAGATTTTTATTATATTATACACATATTTAATACACATCCATGACCCAGGAACACAGAAAAACTTTTTGTTCCTTCGGCGGGATTTGAACCCCCGGCTTGAGCACCAACACGCTCAACCAACTGAGCCACAGAGGTCGTCGAATCATATTTATATAATACAAAATGCAACCACAAAAGGTTTTTAGATCATCATTGCGGATGCGAAGGCTTGCACTTTGCGGCGATATTAAATTCCTATATCCTTGTAACTAATATCGGAAGTCGGGAGCTCGGAACCGATATTGTTAGTGCGCATAATCGATACTTAGAATCGCCTGGATATTAGTCGAAACTTGGAACAGCTCGCCTTAGAACTTAGTTATGAAGATGAGAATTTTCTAGACCGCGGTAGATGTACTCACTCATACTCATGAAATGTATTCATTGGTGAGATACAACAGCCTCCGTGGTCAAGTGGTTCGAGCATTGGCTCTCGACTCGGAGGTCGTGGGTTCGATTCCCGCATTGGAACAACAAAAAAATGTTGTTTCCAAGTTTGGTTAGGACAATGCAGGCTGACCACCTGATTGTCTGACAAGAGAGATGATCCATGCGACGGATGGGCATGTAAAAAGTCGGACCTGCGCCTGATCTCTCGCCAGTCGTGTCGGTTATCTGTCCCACTGGATTATGAGAGTAAAAGGAAGAGAGTGTGCTCTTGTGTACTGCGCACACGCTTGGGCAATATAAAATTACTCCTGCGTAACTGGACTAGTTTCAATGAAACCGGTCACCGTCACCGAAATCGGTGTGAGGAGTTATTGAGATACAACGGCCAGTGCTGGTTTGAGCATTACACCGCTCTGGGCGATTATCCCCCCCCCCCCCCCCTGATTTATAAGACTTTTTTTGAGTACTCTATTTAGAGAATTTACTAGTATGATGTAGGTCTTCCTCATTGAGCGAGGGATGGAAAAGTATAAGATAGTACGCCTACGGTGCCCCTTTTTAACTGGCGCGGCGCCCCGGGAGGTCGCTCAATTTCGCCCCATCCCCCACCCCACCTAACGCCGCTACTGACAACGGCCTTACAGGAAACCGTCGTGAAACAACGCTTGCGCTATGCTGCCGTCCTATACTGCGGCTAAATGACAAAAAGAGTTTTTGAGGTAGAGCTAAAAAACGTGGGATTATTTTGAAATTGATGCTAGTGATTTTGTATAAACAATTATTAATGTTTTCATGAATGTCTTATGATAACATTAACAATTGTTTATAGAAAATAACTAGCATCAATTTCAAAATAATCCCACGTTTTTTAGCTCTACCTCAAAAACAATTTTTGTCATTTAGCCGCCTTTTAGTATAGGACGGCAGTATGATTCAACGAGTGATTATGGGGGTTGACAAAACGACACTCGCGGTTCCATACTTCCATAGTATCTCGGGTGTCTGTGGAAGGCTATGCTTTACATTAGAAGATTCTTTTGCTCGTTTGCCTTTCTTATACTAGAGGTACTAAGCCAATGACGAAGTTCGATAACGAAAATGTATGCTTTTGAGATACCGTTCGCTAAGTGACAGACAGATACATCCATTTTTAACCCCCGACAAAAAAGGGGTGTTATAAGTTTGACGTGTCTGTCTGTGTGTCTGTCCGTGGCATCGTAGCTTCTAAACGAAGAGTCCGATTAAGATGCGGTTTTTTTTGTTTGAAAGCTGACGTGATCAAGATGGATCTTGTTAGTCCAAGAAAATATGCTCAGCCGTTTGTAGAGAATAATTTGCGTCATCGTATTTAACGATAACATCTTGGCTAACAGCCTTGAGTTATAGTGTTCAGTGAGTATAAATTTTATGTAAGTCCATTCAGTAAGTGAAGTTGGAAAGTTTTAACGAAGAAACTGCGGAGTTAGCCGTTAGGTCACAGTCGCAAAGTGTCTAATTTGTCTGAGTAACTATAAGTCTTGATATACTCGTATAATAAGACAAAATATGTTAACTTTGTTTCACTTTTAACTTTTAGTAATTAAGATGCATTAAATTAAAAGAATGTAACTGAATGAGTTAATACATAATATTATTGTGTTTAATTTAGTCACAATACTATATAGTTCAAGAGGAAAGTGAAGCCGTCACGACTACTCCAAATTGGTGTGGCTATACACACACATAATACGTTGCCACAGAATGACGGAATATTTAACACAACTTTTTTTCAATTATTTTTTATTGAATTCGTTTCGTAAGTGTAAAGATAAAGTAAAGAGCGGGTGGGGCGGTGTTTCGCCATGGTTTTGGACATAGTGCGCTGCGTACAAATGTGATCGAACACTCATTCTGGATGTTCTGTATTCTGTGACTAGCTTTTACAACTAGCTTTTTCCCGGGGCTCCACCCGCGTAAATATAGTAACAGGTATCCCACGGGAACACTGTACTTCTTCGGGATAAAAAGTTGCCTATGTTTTAATCCAGAGCCTAAACTACTACCATACCAAATTTCATCGAAATCCGTTCAGTAGTTTTTGCGTAGACAACAATAGTTACAAGAGTAACAAACATCCATACATTGTCTGTCTAGATTGTGGCGTAAGTCCTTTTGTCGGAACAAGTGTGTAGTAGAGAATCAAGACTCAAAATCATTCCCAAATTCCAGCATTTACTGCCATTCACCTCCCACTTGGAGAGATAAATTTTCCAAGAGTTTAAGTTTAATAATGTGATTATTTCGCAAATCGCAACATATTATGACATACGTAGGTGGGATATAAGTGCTGTTATATTAGGAATACCGCGTAGTAAAAACTTTACGATTTGTACCGTGGACTCCTATAATTTTTTTATGATATAATTAAAGATAGCTAAAGAAAAATACACAATTGGGTGTCCCCGTTGCGGTAGGCCAGGAAAATCTCGTAAACCATAAATACAGAAAATATATTTTCTTGTGCTAATGACTCTTTGGCGATAAACATTCAGACCGCTAGCATTGTTTTTTGCGTGGAGCTATTAATAGAAACGGAACCCTAATTTTGTAAACGGAACCCTTAGATAAAAGTACTAAGTTACTCCTTGTAACATCAGCTATCTACCAGTGAAGTCAAAATAGGTCCGGTCGTTTCAGAAATTATCCGGAACTGACTAGCAGAGTTAGACATATCGACAGACGGTAATGGTAGAGGCGGCGTGCGGTGACCACTTGTCAGCATTTGGCGGGACACTGCAGGACTTGTCATGACGTCACAGCATTGAAAATATGAGATTCACTGTCTTACATAAGCTCTATATTGACTTACCTATCTTTTTCTTTATAACTAATTATATATTTCTCGGTGCACACTGACGGATCTTGTCTTATGTGACTCACATCGGCCCAAACTGGCGAGACGGTACAAACGACTTTTTCGGGTTTTTGGATTTGTTAATTTTTTTTCCATAGCTTGGCTTTCATATTTCAATTTGAGTAAGAGTACAAATGTGGGCTCGATTTGTATCCGGTATATGAAAATTCGGTAATCAACCATATTATTATTAGGTATGCACCTTTCTATAAATTTGACAATGTGTCTTTATGATTTATACAGGTCATCATGTTAATATAACAATATCTATGGACGCTTTCCCACCACGTGCATGGTAAATTAATAAAGAACTTGTGACTGGTGTGTGAACCCGACAATGGAAAGTATATTAAATACTTATTATACTGTACTCGTATTTTTAGATTTCTATTATTTAATACACATCCATGATCCAGGAACACAGAAAACTTTCTGTTCCCCGGCGGGATTCAAACCCGCGACCTCTGGCTTGAGCGTCAAAGCGCTAACCACTGAGTCACAGAGGTAGTCAAATTAAATAAAATTTTTCAATAACTTAGGCCGGAATTCTTGGTCGTTGCTTAAGAAAAGACTTAAAAGAATTTTCGAATAAGTATGTGTATGAAATAATACTTAAGACAATGCTTAAGTTACAACTGTGAATCGAAATGTCACCTTAAGCATGTCTATAAGGCGAACTTAGAAATAAGAATCGACCAAGAATACCGCCCTAAGAATCTTCGAATAAGTCCGCCTTATTTGTATGAAATAATACTTAAGACAGTGCTTAAGTTACAACTGTGAATCGAATTGTCACCTCAAGCATGTCTATAAGGCGAACTTAGAAATAAGAATCGACCAAGAATACCGCCCTAAGAATCTTCGAATAAGTCCGCCTTATTTGTATGAAATAATACTTAAGACAATGCATAAGTTACAACTGTGAATCGAAATGTCACCTTAAGCATGTCTATAAGGCGAACTTAGAAATAAGAATCGACCAAGAATACCGCCCTAAGAATCTTCGAATAAGTCCGCCTTATTTGTATCAAATAATACTTACGACAATGCTTAAGTTACAACTGTGAATCGAATTGTCACCTCAAGCATGTCTATAAGGCGAACTTAGAAATAAGAATCGACCAAAAATACCGCCCTAAGAATGTTCGAATAAGTCCGCCTTATTTGTATGAAATAATACTTAAGGCAATGCTTAAGTTACGACTGTGAATCGAATTGTCATCTTAAGCATGTCTATAAGGCGAACTTAAAAACAAGAATCGACCAAGAATACCGCCCATGGTTCATTCATTCACTAGAAAAAATTGATTAAGTCGTATTTTCTTGTATCTGTTGCCCGCGGCTCCCCCACTGAAATACTGTTCTTTTTCAGTAAAAAGTAGCCTATGTTTTAACCCGGAGCCTAAACTATTACCATACCATTTCATCGAAATACGTTCAGTAGTTTTTGCGTGAAAGAGTAACAAACATTCATTTATCCACCCATACTCACAAACTTTTACATTTATAATATAATTAGTTAATCCTAAAAGCTACACGTAACACGTAAATATAGCAAATGAATTCACAGGAATTGTTTGTCATGCTGATGTTTCGAAGAAAACAATACGAAATGCGTACAAACGTTATTTTTACGAAAGAAATTTGTTTTTGTTTATTTATATGGATGACTAGCTTTCGAACGCGGCTGTACGGGAACACTGTATTTTTTTGGGGTAAATTTTTGTCAATGTTTTGATCCAGAGTCTAAACTAATACAATACCAAAGGGCATGGTTCAAAATTCATACTAAAAAAAACCCAGAGTGGGTTTACTTTACATCATATTAATTGAAGTTAAATTTAACCTTAATATTATTGTAACCTAATTTAATTAACAAAACAATTACTATTTTTAATGCATTGCACGCCATTGTAATGGCAGAATGTATCAGCAACTCTCACAGAAGATAAGACCATCATGTACTACATTCTAGCAATAAAGGAATTTGATTTGATTTGATTTGATTTGATGTCACCAAAAGGACAACCGTCGGGTATAGAAGTTATCAGTGACGTGGGGTTCCTATAACTCCATTCCTATCAGCTTCACTTACCAGTTACCACTCACCTTTTATAATTATATATACCCATTATACAGGCTAGAGCTTCCTTATGAAGGTGAACCAATCTTCGCCACTGGAAGTTATGAACAAAAATAAAATCTAAAATCATAGTAGGCGGAGATGTAGGTGTATTTGTTGGTGTTGGACTGTAGGAGTATATGGTAAGTAGAGATTAGAGTCGTAACGGAGCTTAGTTACCGACTCCAGAATTGCGGAACTTCCGCAAGAAATCGTACCTCCGTACATTGAAATTGTAGGCGTATGTACGAGTATATCGACAATTTCAAAACCAAAAACTTCACCTATACCTACACCTGAAATAGGCTGACCATATAATACATTTTAATGTCTTACGGGAATTATTATTGTTCATACATCGTCTTACTTCTGTCAAAATACAAAGCTAAATAAATACGTTGAAGCGCTCGGTCTTGAAAATCTTGAAATACAAAGCGTCCTAAATGTCCTACTTTAGTCCTATTTTATGGTGACCCTTCTCGTGTAACTTAACATCGCTTGCAAGTCCGAAGAAAATTATATTCATAGCCAGTAGGATTTTTATGTGATCATGTCAATATATCAGTAAGTTAATACCTAAAATATGGAACTAAATATGAATATTGTGTTGCGACATTTGACTCTGATAGGGTCACTCTATAGGACAACGTCGTTTGTCACAATATAGTTCGGCGTATATAGGGTTCCGCACACAGAGTGTGAAAACGGGACTCATTCTATTCGGTTTTTAGGGTTCCGTATAGTATCACTTTGTTGTCCGTCCGTCTGTCGTGTCAAAACCCCTTTTCTGAGGAACGCGTGGAGGTATCAAGCTAGAATTTATATCAAATACTCAGGCCTACTGTCCCTTGGAGCTGTGAAAAATTAATTTAGACGGACAGACAGTCGGACGGACAGCGAAGTCACAGTCTCAGTTTTGAAATCAGCTGTGTGAGGTTAATTACCTTCTCACATGTATTGCTATCTCTTTTTATCACAGCTGATAATGCGCGCATGACAAACTTCAATAATCTCGACTGACCCCTATTACTCGTAGTATTTCCGTATGACCTTGACAGAAGTGAGTGGAATTGTCTAACAAGTGTTCCCAGCTGGCGGGGATCAGCCGCGGTAATCCGATGTCGTGTTCTATCACACGAGCTATTATTAATCGTTCTACTGGGAGCCACGGAGCTAATGGTCTAGTAGACATGGCAGTGAGAAAGATTGAGTCACAGCGTCATGAGTTCACACAGAGATGCGACGTGGCGCGCCAATTTTTTTCTCTCGTCCTACTAAAATTATAAATGTGAAAGTTTGTGAGGACGGATGGATGGATGTCTGTTACTCTTTCACGCAAAAAGTACTGAGCGGATTTCGATGAAATTTGGTATAGTAGTAGTTTAGGCTCTGGATTAAAACAAAGGCTACTTTTTATCCCGCAAAATTCACACCTAGACGTCAGTGGCGAAGGCTGCTTCTCCTTCATAGGGAAGCCGGAGCCTGTATCATAGGTAGGGATTTCTATGAAGGTTTGCAAAAGATAAGTGACAAGGGAAGCCGATAGGAATGGAGTTATAGGAACCCTACGCCACTGCTAGACGTTTTTAATTTGTTTAAAAATTGCGCGCCGCGTCGTGAACTCTTGACGCGACAATACCCATCTTTATGCGTGCGGGGGAACATAATATTTAGATTTTAGACCAATTCATACTGAAATGAGACGCAACGCCTTTTTTAAGATAGCCATTCAAAATAGAACTTTATTTTCTACGCAAGAAGATACACGTTTCGTTTTTTATTTAGGCACTACACAAGATACGTGTTCGAATTTCGAGTTGTCCCGCTCTTAAAAAATATGCAGTCGCGTCGCGTCTCTGTGTGCACTGACGTCTTAACTAATTCCTATCTATTATTTTAATTCTCTCGTCGCGTCTCGTCCGTGTCGCGTCTCTGTGTTACTGACTCCTTGTAATCCCTATCTATTATTTAATTTGCTCTGTAGCCGTCGCGAGCGCAGAAAGAATGCGACATGACAGTTGACACGAGTTGTTCTGTTGTTTCGGTTTATTGCTGAGAATAGGGTTTAACTATTTTATTGATAGCTGATGTATTTGTTTAAATTAACACTGACAGGCCAAGTTCCGGGAATTATTTTTTGCAATTTATTACTATCAAAGGTGTGAAAGAGTTACTATATATTATTATAAAGCAATATTTTTGTAAGTGATTTCATTTTGACGGGCTTTATCTATACTTCTATACTAATATAATAAAGAGGAAAAGTTTGTTTATTTGCATTGAATAGGCTCCAAAACTACTGGAGCGATTTTGATGAAATTTTGCACAGATGTAGAGTAGATCACGGGGAAGGACATATACTTTTATCGCGGAAAACGTACGGTTTCTGCGAAATTAAAACGCGCACGAAGTCGCAGACAACATCTAGTTTTGAACTAAAAGGATAGCTCAGATCAATATTTATGTCGATTAACGGCCCATTTCAATAACCTATCTACCAATAACTATTTGTTAAAAACGTCGGATTTGTATCGCCAAAAACCGAAAAATGATTGAATGACGACGTTTTTAACAAACAGTAATTGGTAGATAGGTTAATTGAAACGGGTCGTTAAAAGATTAACAAAAAGTCAATACATAGAAACTTTTTCTTTTTTGTACGGGTTAAGTTTAACACGAGGGGTGGGGTTTAAGCGCCTATTTTTTAACCCCGCAACAAGAGGGGATGTTAAAACTTTGACGTATCCGTTTGTCTGTCTGTGCGTTTCCATTCATAGTTCCACATAGACGAAGTTGCGGGCATCAGGTGGATGGATGTTTGTTACTCTTTCACGCAAAAACTACTGAGCGGATTTTGATGAAATTTGGTATGGTAGTAGTTTAGGCTCTGGATTAACACATAGGCTACATTTTATCCCGAAACGTTATATACACGGGTAGAGCCGCGGGCAAAAGCTAGTCGTACATAAAATCTCAATCAACACAAGCTTCACTATAATTAGGTACACCTATCAGCGAACATGGAACCGAAATAGAGCGCACGTTGCATTGAATTGAATTTATAATAGTTTAAAATAACGTCTACATACATTACATTAG
The DNA here is from genome assembly GCA_905404095.1 of Glaucopsyche alexis. Lineage (NCBI taxonomy): Eukaryota > Metazoa > Arthropoda > Insecta > Lepidoptera > Lycaenidae > Glaucopsyche > Glaucopsyche alexis. Next base: position 2,684,124 of record FR990063.1, on the reverse strand, counting down.
CTCTAACGTATCTATTTTATGTTACACATTGATTTAGAATAAGTACCTACCGTGTGTTTTGGTGCCGCGGTCGTATATATTATGAAATGGTTCGATTTAGGGCTGCCATCCGTCTGGGTTTCCCCGGATTTGTCCTAGTTTAAAGGGCGTCCGGGGAGCGTCCGGGCCGGATTTTATTTGCTATCCGGGTTTTTGTAGGCAGAATTAGGAAGGCCTAAGTTTTTTTTTGATTTGCAGCAATAATAAATCTTCCTTTCTTTTTGACATTGCCGTAGTCGGGTAAAAACTGTTCTATGTTCTAATCTAAAATCCATCCCGGATTTCACGCGTCTTGTCCGGGGAGTCATATGTAAGAGATAGCAATTCTAGTTCGATGTATTAAATGGCGTTTTTGAAACATTGAAAGACATTATTAGCCGTTTGCATGTAACGTCACGCAAAATTTTTACTTTTTGAACGCCTTATTCCCATATGTAATGATTTTTAGTATCCCTGTACCCTGTAATTAACAAGAAAAAAATTAGGAAAACAGTTGACTACCCCAGTCAGGGAAGTTTCCTGCGACCTCAGAACGTCGAGATCTGATGAGCATTCGATTTTTGCAAGACGAGGTAAAACCAATAACTTTCAGATTTTTGAAAATCTTAGATTTTCTTAGCGGGAATTAAAAAAAAATATTTACGAAATGTCAGGGATACTCATCCCAACTTACCTGTCCGGTAGTTGTGGTATAGTATACGGGTATGCGACCCCGGCTCCCTAGCTATTACCGTCCTATCCCGTGCCCTCCTAGTAGAGGTGGGCGCCGACCTAAAATTTGCCGGCGGCGGCGCGCCGGGGGAAATTGGTCGGCGTGGCGGCGCCGCGCCGCGGCGTAGCTGTTTTTGTAAAAAAAAAAACGCAATTTTTCGCGCTGGTTCGCACCGCGGCGCTAAGTGCTAACTGGCTATCGTGCTATTGCTAGTTGCTAATGCTAAAATCCGATGCGAAATAATTTTGACTCGACGCGCGACACGACCCGAGAGTTCACGATGCCGCGATGTTCCACGAATTAATACGAGCGAGTGAGAAGAGAAAATACATTCAAATTCAGTCAAATTTCTGCAGTTTTTTTTTCAAAATAAAGTTAATTGCATACGTTTAGGTTCCATTATTCAATAGTTGTTTTTCTACACTAATGTTATAAAGACGAAAACTTTGTATGTTTGTTTGTTTGTAATGAATAGGCTCAAAAAGTACTGGACCGACTTCAAAAATTCTTTCACTAATCGAAAGCTACATTATCCATGAGTAACATAGGCTAAAATTTATTTTGGAAAAAAATAGGGTTCCGTAAGATATTTGGGTTTTTCGGACACAAGGTGTAAAATATCAACCAGAAAAGTTACTCATTTTGCATACGCTGCCTTAACTATAAAAAATAGAACCATAAAATGTTCTAATTAATTGTAGATCTTATAAATATCTACAAAAAAGTCCGCGACACACTATACCTAACTATGTCGAGTGAGGCACAAAAAGAGGCCATTTTTTTATTTAGAAGTCTTGAATTTCTTTGGACTACACTTAAACGCGTTTATTTTACTCATGCTATTAATCCTTATCAAAATAAAATATTTCATCACTAAGTACAGTCTATGTAGATAATATTTGGTCTTTGAATGATTAAAATTGGATGTTTGGTTTTGAAGTTATGACGAAATTAAAATATTACGATTCCTGGTGCACGGCCCGTTGCGAAATGGGCGTCACCAAGGTGGGGACTGGGGGTGCGCGTGCGGGAGGGAAGTTTAGATCTATGAGTAAATTTTTTGTTTTGTGTTCGTTGTAACTATGATGGATAGATACTTGAATACCTATTTATTTAGTGTTTGTTTTATTGTTAGTCCTGAATAGTATAGGTATTTCGTACGATAAAAGTATACCCACCTACTTATTTCATTGAGTTTTAGTAGGTACATATATTGTTTCTGTTTGTTTTGACTAAATTTCGCCCGTTTTGTTAGAGGTTTAAATACATTCTGTAGTATGAGTATAAGTATTGTACCCGTGCGAAGCTGGGGCGGGTCGCTAGCTATTAATATTTTCGTATTGTATGTTAATACTTAATGAGCGACGCGACGTAATGAAAAAACATTATCATTTCACAAAACACAGCTATTTATGATCATTAAAAATCGATTTTAGCAAATAGCATAGCAATAGCACGTAGCATGCTAAGGCATGAAAATTAACATACTAATGAAATTAATGAAAAATAGCATTAATTTCCATTACTACACAGCACCCCGTGCCCTGCTCGCCCGCTCCCGGCGCCTAGCGCCCGGCACGGGCCTGTTTTTTTTTTTGAGTCGACATCGATCGGCGCGAATTTTTGGATACTCGGCGGCGGCGGCGGCGCATGCATGGCGGCGCGGCGGCGCCCACCTCTACCTCCTAGGCGGTAATATCCTACATTCCTATTTCCCACTCTAACTTACCAATCTTCCTTTCCACACCACCTATCCTTCCCTTTCCCTATTCCTACCCTCTCCACCAATCCGTGGGAACGCAATGGATAATCATAAAAATAATTTAATTATCCAAAATAGCGGCGATGCGGTTCGCCACCCATCACGTCTCGTTCTCGCGGAGGCGAAAAGTGGCCCATGGAGAGCCGCTTCGCTACGTTGAATGTAAGAGGAGGAATGGATGGTATGAATGAAAGTCGACGAAGCGAAACAAGTATGTAAGAATCGTAGCAAGTGGAAAGAAGTGGTCTCTGCCTACCCCTACGGGAAAGAGGCGGTCTCTGCCTACCCCTACGGGAAAGAGGCGGTCTCTGCCTACCCCTATGGGAAAGAGGCGTGATTATATGAATGAATGATGAATGAATTTACGAAAAAGTTACGCCGCGCCCGCCGCCGTTACGTTAATGATCCATGCGTCGGATGGGCATGTAAAAAGTCGGACCTGCGCCTGACCTCTCGTCAGTCGTGTCGGTTATCCGTCCCACTGGGTTACGAGAGTAAAGGAGGAGAGAGTGCTATTGTGTAATGCGCACACACTTGGGCACTATTAAAAGTTTTTTTTTTAATGTAATGAACCAGGAAACGAGCAGACGGATCGCCTGATGGTAAGCGATTACCGCCGCCCATGGACACTCGCAGCAACAGAGGAGTTACACTTGTAACTCCTCTGGTGCTGCGACTTGCGTTCCTGATCCTTAAAATCCCCAATCCCCCCCATGGGCCTCCGGTAACCTCACTTACTCGGCGAAACACAACGCAAGCGTTATTTCACGCCGGTTTTCTGTCAGGTCGTGGTATTTACCCGGTCGAGCCGGCCCATTCATGCCGAAGCGTGGCTCTCCCACAGTAGCGTGGCTCTCCCACAGTTTCTGCCTGGTTTCAATGAAACCGGCCAACGTCACAGAAATCGGTGTGGGGAGCTATTAGAATATAAGCTTACACGGGTTACTACTCCACAGATCTAACTCTTCGCCACTATCTATCTAGTAATACCTAATGATTTCTGCATTATAATGGCTGACCCCTAGTGGGTAGACCGTTTAGTTCGCACTCGAGAGAGTGCAGGTTCGAATCCCAGGTTGTGGCGTGTACCGATGAGACTTTTACAGATCTCAAGTACAGTATACGAACGCTCTAACGGTGAAGGAAAACATCGTGAGGAAACCCGCACATAGTTGGCCCCAGACATATTGACCAGTCATTCCTCTGGACTAGGCTCTGACTATGTTGTGAGAATGCCGCATGTGCTTGGGCAACCATACGACATTTACAAACCAACTGTGCCAGGCACTTCAGTATTTCAAGAGCGGTTACTTCGCTCGGAGAATCGCTCGGAGAATACTGTATAAATCATCCATTATCGGATGAAAAGGCCTAAGTTATAATGGCTGAGCAGAAATTTGTCAGCCGCGATTCATTTTAGCAAATTGCCAACCACTTGTCTATTTTCGAGTACGTATCCACAGATGTTCTGTACATACGTCCAAACGGAATTTACCGCGGCTATATTTAACTTCATTCACGGCTCACGAGTCTACGAGATGTAAAATGTATTTTTTTTTCACATTTTAATAGATGTCGTACATTTATTTTGTACGGTGTTAATTTGTGGGTAGTTTGTCTTTTTTTTTCTTTTTTGGATTATTCAGTGATGAATCGTTATGATTTTTGAAGATTTGAGTTTTTCTGTTCGCTATTGAAATTTATCGTTCTGTTAGCTGTGCATACAAATAAATAAATTTTATTTGTCTGTTTGCAATTTTAAATTAACAGCAAAACGAATCTTTTGTAGCTATATGTAGTTTGTGTTTATTATTTTTCAACACCCCTTTTTAAGACAAAGTCGACCCCCCTGAGAAACAATGCTCTAGTGACTGATATTGCGAATGTCTCGACCACATTTTAATTCAATCGTTTTCGGATACACCTGGACCTAATAAAGTTTTATTCGCCGTACAGTTACTGGGTGTCTGGGAAAGTAAGATGGGTGAGTGGATATGTATAGAAAGGTAACTCCGTACACGCGTTTGAGTGAGATGGATATGGACTGGACGGAGTAAGGTAAGAGCATCGGCTGAAAATTTTCTCTCTTAGATGCTGGTGGAATAAAATTATAATACGACTATGACTATAATTGGTCCATTCTATACTTTTTTACCCGACTGCGCGACGCAAAGGAGTGGTAATGTGTTTATCAGCCTATGTATGTATGTATGTATGTATGTATGTATGTTCCTTTGAAGCACTATACAGACCAAACGCCTGGGCCGATTTTTATGATTCACACGTCAATCGATTCCTCTTAGTCCGGCGAGTGTCACTAAAGACATGACGTTAGTGAAAATTCAATATGGCGACTACTGGACGCCATATTGTGAAATTGAAAAAAATTAAAGTCAACAAACTATATCAAGTGGGGTATCGTTGAATAGGTATTTAAAAATCATTGTTAGTTTTCTCTCAACATTTTTCGATTCGACTGACCGTTTAGGATCTATATCGATTTAAAGTTGCGTAACAACCATTCTCACATTCCAGCGCAATTGTGATGTAGGACTGATGCTGATAGGAAATCCAGTCTGGTAAATAGCTAGCTAGGTACTCATAACTAAAAAGTACAAAATAAAAAATAATAATTTAAAAAATTTAAAAACCCGACTGCGTAAAAAGTGAACCAAACTAAGTAGGTACATAATTATAACTGAAAAGAAAAAAACAAGCACTTAGATATCCGGTGGTCTAGAATTCTATAATATATTATTGAATTAATACTATTGGAACATAACAACTGAACAGTCGGGATCCATTATTCGACAGCCAATCTAATTTTTCAATGGATCCTGACTGTTTAGTTGTTATGTTCCAATAGTATTAATTCAATAATATATTATAGAATTCTAGACCACCGGATATCTAAGTGCTTGTTTTTTTCTTTTCAGTTTTAATTATGTACCTACTTAGTTTGGTTCACTTTTTACGCAGTCGGGTTTTTAAGTTTTTTAAATTATTATTTTTTATTCTTAATTCTGTACTACTCGTATATATAATAATTAGTCCATCAAAAGTTTTCCGTTGGCGCTAAGGCCGTGTGCACTGATTGAACTTTGAAGTAAGCCATTTCGACATTTCACCGATGACGTCACAGTAAACTCGAATACTCATAGTTTAGTCCCAGCGACTTTTTAATTTATTTGGGTTTTATGATTTTTTGGACAAAATCGGTTTTGATAATAATAATGAAGAAAATTTGCTACTTTAAGTAAACTATTATCCCACCAAAAACATTCTGTAAAAAACTAGCCAAGTCTCGATAGAGCTGCTCGTTTATCTCTAAAAAGTAGTGAAATCTAGACAAAGTCGTTCCAAGTCTAAGGTTCCTTACTGCGATTTCTTTATTATTATAGTTGATGTCGTGTGACTTGACCGTTGAACATTCTTTATACGTTAGTGGGTACAAGTCAATTTTGTTTACACGTAATGTATATCTGTTGTAACTACCTATGTTTGTTAAGCGAGATAATAGCCCATACTGGTATTGGTAATTGGATACTAGTGTCTCATTTTAGGCTGTTGTTGATTGTAGAACACATATATTGGAGCAGTGGTGTCATGGAGCCCTTTGTACCCTTGTGTACCCTTCAACGGCCAAGTCACACAACATCAACTATAATAATAAAGAAATCGCAGTAAGGAACCTTAGACTTGGAACGACTTTGTCTAGATTTCACTACTTTTTAGAGATAAACGAGCAGCTCTATCGAGACTTGGCTAGTTTTTTACAGAATGTTTTTGGTGGGATAATAGTTTACTTAAAGTAGCAAATTTTCTTCATTATTATTATCAAAACCGATTTTGTCCAAAAAATCATAAAACCCAAATAAATTAAAAAGTCGCTGGGACTAAACTATGAGTATTCGAGTTTACTGTGACGTCATCGGTGAAATGTCGAAATGGCTTACTTCAAAGTTCAATCAGTGCACACGGCCTTAGCGCCAACGGAAAACTTTTGATGGACTAATTATTATATATACGAGTAGTACAGAATTAAGAATAAAAAATAATAATTTAAAAAACTTAAAAACCCGACTGCGTAAAAAGTGAACCAACTTTGTCTAGATTTCACTACTTTTTAGAGATAAACGAGCAGCTCTATCGAGACTTGGCTAGTTTTTTACAGAATGTTTTTGGTGGGATTTCACTTCTTTTTGTAGAAACGTTGATATTGATTTATTTTACTAGATTTTAGTGTAATTTGTTTATTTAATTTGTGTAATGTTCGAGTAGAATAAAGTTAATCGTTCGACTATTTCTTCTTGTAAACTTGTAAGTATAAGTATAAAAGCCAGTCTAGTCTTATCCAGAGTTTTCCTTTAATTTTATTTATATGCGTATCAAAAGCAGAAGGGGAGGCATTCGTCCAGCAGTGGGACGCTACGGGCTAGATTTAATTAGAAGATGTGTCCCACTTCGCTAGGTTTTTGCAATAACAGTCGATTTTTTTATGTTTAAATTTCTGCGTTCTGGTCTTATCCAGAGCTCCTCAAATAGGGACCTGAAAATGCGGCGAAATGGTTCCAGTAAAGAATCGTACGGCAGTGTTTGCTTGGCGTTCGACTTGGCGGGGGCACTGCCGTGCCCCCAGATCGATGTTCTGGTCTTATCCATAGGTTCTCAAATAGGGGCCTGAAAATGCGGCGAAATGGTTCCAGTAAAGAATGGTACGGCAGTGTTTGCTTCGCGCTCGACTTGGTGGGGGCACTGCCGTGCCCCCAGATCGGCGTTCTGGTCTTATCCAGAGGTTTTCAAATAGGGGCCTGAAAATGCGGCGAAATGGTTCCAGTAAAGAATGGTACGGCAGTGTTATCTTCGCGCTCGACTTGGCGGGGGCATTGCCGTGCCCCCAGATCGACGTTCTGGTCTTATCCAGAGGTTCTCAAATAGGGACCTGAAAATGCGGCGAAATGGTTCCACTAAAGAATGGTACGGCAGTGTTTGCTTCGCGCTCGACTTGGTGGGGGCACTGCCGTGCCCCCAGATCGGCGTTCTGGTCTTATCCAGAGGTTTTCAAATAGGGGCCTGAAAATGCGGCGAAATGGTTCCAGTAAAGAATGGTACGGCAGTGTTATCTTCGCGCTCGACTTGGCGGGGGCATTGCCGTGCCCCCAGATCGACGTTCTGGTCTTATCCAGAGGTTCTCAAATAGGGACCTGAAAATGCGGCGAAATGGTTCCACTAAAGAATGGTACGGCAGTGTTTGCTTCGCGCTCGACTTGGCGGGGGCACTGCCGTGCCCCCAGATCAACGTTCTGGTCTTATCCAGAGGTTCTCAAATAGGGGCGTGAAAATGCGGCGAAATGGTTCCAGTAAAGAATGGTACGGCAGTGTTTGCTTCGCGCTCGACTTGGCGGGGGCACTGCCGTGCCCCCAGATCGACGTTCTGGTCTTATCTAGAGGTTCTCAAATAGGGACCTGAAAATGCGGCAAAATGGTTCTAGTAAAGAATGGTACGGCAGTGTTTGCTTCGCACTCGACTTGGCGGGGGCACTGCCGTGCCCCCAAATCGACGTTCTGGTCTTATCTAGAGGTTCTCAAATAGGGGCCTGAAAATGCGGCGAAATGGTTCCAGTAAAGAATGGTACGGCAGTCTTTGCTTCGCGCTCGACTTGGCAGGGGCACTGCCGTGCCCCCAGATCGATTATCCTAGTTTTTATAGTTTTCCCTTTATGTGGCCATTAAACCCCAACTCTGTACCAAATTTCAGCTCTCTAAGTTTATGGGAAGTACTAGTTCTATTTTGATGATCATGAGTGAGTGAGTGTCGAAAATGCGAAACTTTGCTTTCGCTTAACTTCGGAACTAAATGACCTACAGACTTGAAATTTTGGATTTTAAGTACGTGATTATAGCTTATTGGATGACGAAAATTTCTGCGTTCTGGTCTTATCCAGAGGTTCTCAAATAGGGGCCTGAAAATGCGGCGAAATGGATCCAGTAAAGGATGGTACGGCAGTGTTTGCTTCGCGCTCGACTTGGCGGGAGCACTGCCGTGCCCCCAGATTAGGCTGGGACTATAATATGATCCGGAATCCCGTGGGCCCGAAAAATTTAGAGCTCTGCGCTAGTAGAATAGAGTTCGAGCTGAGATAAATTATTATATAACATTGACATTTGACTCGACACTCATGTGTTCGATTTTTACTGACATTATTATAATTATGTTATAGAACTAGCGCCCACCGTTGAAAAATGAGCTCATCGAGAACAAGCATTGGACCAGTGCAGGTCGCTAGAGGCCCTAAAACTTTATATAAAACCGCCGGTCTGGCGGTTCTAAACCTGGTAGATTTCTTTTTATTTTGCTGTGTTGAAGGTCCAATGCTTGTTCTCGATGAGCTCATTTTTCAACGGTGGGCGCTAGCTCTATTAGTCCAGATTTCTAACTTTGCTGCTCTGAATTTTCATCGGTGTTCTAGCTTCCGAAGAATATAGTCCCAACTCCCAGCCTTAGGTCTAGTATCGGGCAAGCTCGAAGTAGTCGCTCTGTTCTCTCATCTTGTCTACATTCAATATGGTGTAATAACACGTACAAGCGTGACGCGACTGGCGATGTAATATGTACGGGTCAGATTTTATACGTTGCGAAATGTAGGGTTGCCAGGTAAAAGTCCTGGAGTTTCGGGAGATTCGTAGGCCAGGGTTGCCTGCACGGAAAATTTAATTGCTGAAAATCTCCAGTTTTGGAAGAAATCTTTAAATGGATGGGTAAGCTAAGTGCCTGCGAAGTGGAATCTCCTTATATTTTGGGAGATTCATTACGACATATTGCGACGTTAATCTAGTTGAAACTGGACTGAAAATATAAGGTTTGGTAAAATCAATTACGAATACTTCGGGCACGTGATCTACTGCTTGTGTAAAGACGTTTAGGCAAAAAAAAATAAACCCGTGTAAAAAAAATACAAACTAAAATTATTAAATTAAAATATTGCAAGAAATTTAATCTTTTGCATAAAGCGTCCGCGCGCGACAAGGACAGCAGATGTAGCACGACAGAGACAGCGATACATATTGCATACAGGAAAGGTCATTCGAGTTCATATCTGAACAGCTGTACGCGCGTGGTCGATATAATGCAATAAGATGTAATTTCCTGCAACATTATTTAATCGTGTATAAAAAAAATTCCACGAGTTTCAAATATATATTTTTTGCCTAAACGTCTTTACACAAGCAGTAGATCACGTGCCCGAAGTATTCGTAATTGATTTTACCAAACCTTATATTATATCTGTGATAAAATATGTTTTGCGTTACTTGTTTTTGGGATAGAAAAATATTAATAACTTGCATTAATTGTCCGCAGCTTCGCCCGCGTATAATTAGGTTTTAAACTTTTATCCGCCTTTCTACCCCCGTGGGGGTTGAATTTTTAAAAAATCCTTCCTTAGTGGATGCCTACGTCATATGAGAAATACGTGTGCAAATTTTCGAGTTTCTAGCATTAAGGATTGGCCTGTACGTTGAGGCAATCAGCTTTGCCTATTATATATAGACCAGATGTTGCCCGCGACTTCGTACGCGCTAAGAAAAATTTCGTGGGAACCGTGCATTTTGCCGCAATAAAAAGTAGTCTATGTCCTTCCCCGAGGTCTACTCTACATCCATGCCAAATTTCATAAGAATCGGTGCAGTAGTTTCGGAGCCTATTCGATGCAAACAAACAAACTTTTCCTATTTATTATATCAGTCTAGATTTTCTATGTGTGGCAACCATAGTCCGTAGGGTTGATACGTTGTAATAAGTGTACTGATTTATGATGTATCTAACACTACGCGTAGAATATTTTATTGTGGATCATATGACCCGAACACCTTCGGGTTATAGATGAGGTGTTACGGGCAGTTCGAATGTTCCAAGAAGATGAATGATGTGAAAAGTTTGTTTTATGGTGTTTTTCTTCCTTCTAAGGGTTACCTAGTACCTACGGACGGTAAAAATGGTACCCTATTATTATGATTCGTTGTCTGTATGTCTGTCCGTCTGTCTGTCATCAGGTAGTGATAATTAGACAGTTGAAATTTTCACAGATTACGTATTTCTGTTGCCGCTATACAAGAAATACTCAAAAAAGAATAAAAATAGCATAGCCCGTCTAAATAGAGTATCCCACCGGAACTCTGTACTTTTTCGGGATAAAAAGTAGCCTATGTGCTATTCCAGAGCTTAAACTACTACCATCCGAAGGGAACACTGTAGTTTTTCGTGTTAAAAAGTGTGAAAGTTTGTGAGGATGGATGGATGTTTGTTACTATATCACGCAAAAACTACTGAACGGATTTTGATGAAATTTGGTATCGCAGTGGTTTAAGCTTTGGATTAACACATAGCCTACTTTTATCCCGAAAAAGTATAGCAGTTGAGATGAGAGCGTTAAGAAGTATGATAGGAGTTAAACTGAGTGACAGGATAAGAAATAGTGAGATTAGGAAACGTTGTGGTCTGAAAGAAGATGTAGTGACAAAAATTGAGAAAGGTATGCTGAGATGGTTTGGCCATGTCGAGAGAATGAATGAAGAACGATTGACGAAAAAAGTGTGTAATGCGAGTGTGAATGGAAGTGTTGGAATGGGTCGTCGTCGTCCCAGAAAACCGACTTGAAATAACGCTTGTGTTGTGTTTCGCCGAGTGAGTGAGGTTACCGGAGGCCAATGGGAAGGATTGGGGATTTGAAGGACCAGGAATCCGTTTCCTGGTTGATTACATAAAAAAAATATGAGTATTCCTCTCTGTCTGCGCTGAGCCTAGGGGTCAGCGCAGACAGAGAGGAATAATCCCCGCGCGGTCTCGGGCATTCTCTTTACGGATCGCGTATGCTCGGGCTTGCGCGCGACCTCGCGACGTCCACTACTCACTAGTGATGTGCCGGATATCCGTATCCGTATCCGCGGATATCCGAGGCAGAAGAAAGATCCGTACCCGTGTCCGTATCCGTTTCTATTTGGTGGATCTTTTACGGAACTATTTACCTTATTAATTTTAAAATTATAGATGAATTCTTTTAATAAATGATTACTGATTAAGGTAGAAACTAGCAGTAAAAACTATTAAATTCAATCAATTCAATGCCGTGCAATGCAAGTCGAAACATCGTGCGCACCGACATCGACTGCGTAAGAAAGTTAAGATCCGTATCCGTATCGTATCCGCGGATCTTGACACCAAATATCCGTATTCAGATCCGTATCCGCGGATATACATTTTTAACGATCCGGCACATCACTACTCACAACACTGAAAGTACGCGTACGACGCGGGCGCCGACGCGACGCGGACGCGCCCGCGTATCCCGCGTATCTTGGAGGACGCGCGAGCATTTTTTGTCAGGTTCAAGCATTTATGCACTTTAATGTTATAATTTTAAAGTTTATTTTCAAGTGCGTTTGTAAAATCCTCTCCGCTGCGCTCCGTTCTGTCTGCGCTGAGCCCTAGGCGGACGTTTCGAGACCGTTTCTAAACCGAAGAGCATGTATGAAGGGAATAATGAAAGTGGACGAAGCGAAACAAGCATGTAAGGATCCTAGCAAGTGGAAAGAAGTGGTCTCTGCCTACCCCTACGGGAAAGAGTCGTGATTATATGTTCCCGTGGGATACTGTGTTCATGCGGGCGCCACCGTGGGCAAAGCTAGTTTGTAATCATTGAAATTTATAGCACCACAGGAATTTAATATAGCCCCTCTCTAGCGTTACTCTAGATCTATGGTAGTAATATACCCGTGTCTAGCAGTTTCCTAGATCTATGGCAGTAATATACCCGTGTCTAGCAGTTTCCTAGATCTATGGTAGTAATATACCCGTGTCTAGCAGTTTCCTAGATCTATGGCAGTAATATACCCGTGTCTAGCAGTTTCCTAGATCTATGGCAGTAATATACCCGTGTCTAGCAGTTTCCTAGATCTATGGTAGTAATATACCCGTGTCTAGCAGTTTCCTAGATCTATGGCTCTAGCTTCGCCATTAAACATTTAAAGCTTCATTAGGACACCTGCGGAATGAGCCATAATGTTACTATGATGAACCCTGTCGAGAGAATTTGATCCCTAAACCCACCAAATTAAGTCCATACTCCATAATCGCATGACGATTTAATGTGATACGCACTGGACAAGGGAATTTGAACCTTATGCATGATGAATGTAGTCCATAATAGCACAATAATATCAAAACTTAATCTATTTGGCATATGAACTGGACATGGGAATTTGAACCTTATGTACAATTAATTGAGTTCGTTATCGTATCAAAACTTAATCTACTAGGCGTATGCACAAAACAAAAGATTTTGAACCCTAAAGTGCAGTAGATTAAGCTCATAATCGCACTTCACTATAATCCATTAGGTGTACCGTTAGTGGGGACATTAAATTTTACAGTCAATATCGTTAGGGAGTCTTAAATAGCGATGACGTCATCGATGTCTTGGATTGATCTAGAAAGTGCTAAGTTCTGTGACCATACTGCCCATGTGAGTGGCGTATTTTTATTGCATTTCTAAGGCTGGGACTAATCCGGAATACGGAAGGCCGTAGAAAATTCTGAGCATTGAAAATAGAACTCTGCACTAATACAATAGAGTTAAAAATCAAACACGTTAGTGTAGACCACGAAGTATAGATACCAGGAGTTCGAACGGTATAGGATTTTCCATAGTATTTATGTACATAATAATAAACCCAGATCTTAGTTCTCTTTTCCGCCACAGGCTGCGCTACAATTTTAGACGTACCGATGCTATTGTGGCGGACCAATCAGCGCACAGTCCTGCATCGCGCTTGGTACTTCTTGAACAATGGCGCGCTCTACTGGCAAAAAATATGTCCCCTAAATTGAGACCATTATTTTAACATTACGTTTGGCACAGATGTAGAGTAGACCACGGGGAAGGACATAGGCTACTTTTTTTCGCGGAAAAAATGTACGGTTTCTGCTAAACTAATTTTTGCGCGCGCGAATTCGCGGGCAACATCTAGTATGTTATATTCTTTGCTAATGCCACGTACGCGATAGGAGTTTATGCTTGTAGTGGTGCAATCCAATCGAAAGCTGTTTATCTGTTCCTTCTCATGAATCTATTCTTCTATTTTGCTGTAAACAGCTAAATTTATATTTGCAATCTTACTAACACAATTTGTTTATAAGCAACCAATCGTTTGGATCATTCTTATGACATTATCTTATTTACGAGTATTAGTATCTACCCGCATCAGAAAAGATTTTCGAATTATCATATTGGCTCCCATCGAAATTGGTGTTGTGACTGGTGCCAACAATTTTCTTGACCCGTTCTTGTTTATATCGATTGGGAATTAAGAAATGATAGTTTGTACCCTTGTTAATACGATTCGAATCATCATTTTCAAGGGCCCGTCCACGTGTCGACGTCACGATCTCCACATAATTTTCACGGCACAGCAACGCATTAACAAATAAATAACATGATTAACATTTCCTGACAATTTAATTAATAATATAATATCTAGCAATTTATAATTTATTTATTGAATTTCCTGTGAAAAAAAAAAATCCCCAAACTGCAAGCAAATGTGTCAATGCATAAGCATGTGTAAAGCACCTCCCTCCTCCCCCACTGCTTATGCGTGCACTCACAAACGAGATCGTGCAAACACCACCACCACACAAGCAACAATGTCAGCAAGATCGTGCAAAGCCCCACACCACCATGCAGGTTGCAAAACTCGACGCGCGTTCCGCCCCGAACCCGGAGCATCCTCAGGAAGTGGACCTTCGAACAAAGTTTGTTTGTTAGGTTGTGGGTATTTTTTCACGGAAAATTGCTAAATATTAATTACTTATAAGAATATAAATTGTATGCTATGTATTTCAGGGGATCTAAAAAGGTCACTTTAGGTGTTTCATATATGTTTTATATTATATTTTGACGGAAAACATCAATTTTGACAGTTTTCAATAGAAATGCGTAAAATGGCGCACATAATATGAATAGCATTTGATTCATCTAATGTTGACCTAAAGTGGGCTTTTTAGACCCCCTGCAAAGTAACGCCTGATTCTATTAACTATTTCCTGACTAGTGTTACCCAAATCAGTCTTGGTCTTGCAGCAAGAGTCTCGCAAGTCTCGCAATTACCTATTAGCCTATTGCTATATATTTATTAAACGTTATTTTAGATCTCAGAACAACGTTATAGAGTAGGTATTACGTTACGTTGTTATATTAAGTTGTTCTAATATCTAAAATAACGTTTAATAAATAGCAATAGGCTAATAGGTAATTGCGAGACTCTTGCGAGACTCTTGCTGCAAGACCAAGACCAAGACTGATTTGGGCAACACTATTCCTGACAACTCGCATAAACTACGCATGGACACCCTCACACTGCTTCGAATACTATCAGCAGTATTATGAATAGAATTTTAGTATTTTATAGGATAATTTGAACCTCAATTCTCGTAAATTAGACTTTAATTTTACTTTAATTCAATTGAAAGTGAAGCGTCATGTTACCGTGAACGGATTTTATGACGTTTCGACTAATCAGAGCGCGTTTCACGTTGGTTTAACGTTCATAAAAACACCGTTTGAGAGTTTTAGCGTATCAGGATTTGATTGTAATTGTATTAATGCAGGTTTATTTAGCAGAATTGACCCTCAGATTTACGTGGTAGATATTGTTATTACTATTCTTGCCTCTATATATCGATTCGTTTCGAAGAATGTTAGCAAGCGGGTTGTAATACGATATCATTGTAGTGCAATTTCGATCCGGTCGCTGAGCGCGGTGTTCCGGCGTTTCCATAAACATGATTTGATACACGTGTGTACCCTTTTGGTGGACTATTTTAGGATTCTACGTCTAGTTTAGGGTTACAGTCATATACTCAGTTGATCAAATTGTAGAATGATTGGTAGAATTACGCAATCAGGCTAACTTACTGCTCGCTTGCCAGCAGACGGGTTAAACACCCCCGATGAGAACAGACGGGTATTATAAGTTTCACGTGTATGTCTCTCCGTGTCCGTGTCCGTGTGCGTGAGTGTGTGTAAGTATGTAAACCTCTTATAACTTATGAACGGTTTGACCGATTTTATTGCGGCTGGCGCCATTCGAAAGGGCTTGGACACACTTAGATTTTGAATACAATTTGGACCGATTCCGACAGATAGATTTCAAGAAATCTAAAAAAAATCTGTTTTTTTTAAGTGTTTTTTTTAAATAACTTTTAAACGGCTTTATCGATCAACTCCAAAAATTAATCAGCTTTTAACCTTAAAATACCACGTCGATCGCCGATAATCCGATCAAAATCGGTTGATTCCTTCGAGAGATATCGTGAAAGAAAGAAAACCGAGATTTTTTTCATCAAAAAATTTTTTGTTGTCAATTCTTTCAAAGGACATGAAAAACTCCATCGATTGCCGCCAATCGCGTGAAAATCGGTTGATTCATTCTAAAGTTATGATAATTTGAAATTTCTTAGCGGTAAGTTGCACGGATGCCCTTTAGGTAAACTGTTTTCCTAATTTTTTTTTTCTAAAAAATGACAAGGAGAAGAAATCACCAAAATCCCATAAAGTTAGTGGTGATCATCATCACCACTAACCAGACTCGGATAACCCACTAACGGTGTCGGACCAAACATTCAATAGCTTATTTTGGCAGCGACTCGTCCGAAACGGAATATATTTTCAGTATTGTGAATACGGTGTGAATGTGGAAGTGTGGTGATACAGATAACAGGTTTAGGGTTCAACAAGTTTGATGTAATATACGGTTGTTGAAAATCACATACGGTTATTTTAGGCATATGATCTTACCGCTTATGTTAAGACGTTTAAGCAGAGAAAAAACCGGCCAATTGCGAGTCGGACTCGCGCACTTAGGGTTCCGTACAAACCTGTAGTGATTTTGTTACAGCTTAAAGGTATTACAGACCTTCATGAGGAAAGGGGTAGTAAGTTTAAAATTATTTAAAATATTTTTATTATATTATGTAACTAAAAATTTACGGTTTTCGTAATTTTTCTTTTATCTGTGCTATAAAACGTTACTTCGTGCCAAATTTCAAGATTCTGAGTTCACGGGAAGTACCCTGTAGGTTTTGAGTTTGCGACTATCGAAAATTTGCGACATTAACGGCTGCATCTTTTGATTGCGTTGGCTTAGAAGTTTGATTTTTTCACAGCTCCAAAGGATCGTAGACCTTAGTATTCGATATAAATTCCAGCTTGATACCTCCACGCGTTCCTGAGAAAAAGTGTCTTGACATTCGGACGGACAACAAAGTGATCCTATAAGGGTTTCGTTTTTTCCTTTCGAGGTACGGAACCCTAAAAATAATGTTAAATAAGGTTACGCTATTTACGGCCCTGTTGAAGTCATTGACCCCAAACATTCAGGATCGTGGGCTAATGAGGGCTTTTAAATTCGTGACATCTGACAGCTTTTTGACAGGACAAGGACCGTCAGCTACCGAGCGCCGCCTGGTGACAGGAAAAGAATCGAAAATTGTTATTGACCGTTTTTGATACCACTTACGCCACCAGATGACGCTCTGTGTGTTGGGTCTGCCCCCTAACGGCAGAAAATATATGAACACCCTCATTGGTCTCGCTGGTTCATTTAGAATCAACAAAAAAGTCTGTATAACCTCATGTAAAGGAACAGATCTAGCAATTCTGCTAAATAAAACCTGCATTAATACAATTACAATAAAGTCCCGATACGCTAAAACTCTCAAACGGTGTTTTTATGAACGTTAAACTAACGTGAAACGCGCTCTGATTGGTTGGAACGTCATAAGATCCGTTCATGGTAACATGCCGCTACACTTTCAATCCAAAGTGAAATGATACGAGAATTAAGATTCAGGGCTACTGTTTCCAAGTTTCTATTGCTAGTTAAAAGTCTTGTAATATAACTAGTGAAATTGTAAAATGTTTATAGACTTCCGACGCGAATATGCTGCCTATAATTTATCACATTATTTTTCATTACAATATAAATATATGGTTTTGAATCTTTCGACATATTTTTACAATCTCGTTAGTTATTTTACAATCTAACGGTTTTTACAGTTTTGCGGTGACATATTATATAAAAGGCAAACCTGACTGACTCATCTATCAACGCACAGCCGAATCTACTGAACGGATTTCGCTAAAATTTGGCATACAAAATATAGTTGTAATGACGTAGGCATCCGCTAAGAAAGGATTTTTGAAAATTCGCCCCCTAAGGGTGTAAAATAAGGGATGACAGTTTAAAACCTAATTTAACGCGGGCGAAGCCGCGGGCAATTAATGCTAGTTAATTATATTACGAGTACATCATCGTAAAATTATGGTGTGCCGTGTAAGTTGTAACCCATAGGCTAATGGAAATAACTCGAATTCCATCCGCCCGCCCTCATTTCACCGGATCGGAAAAATCTCTTGCCATGCTGAAACAATTTGGTCCTAAGACGTGACTCATAAAAGTATAACATTGTGCCCTGATATTAAATTCCTTGACGTTGTGACGTCATGCGGATTAGTGTGCACGCCGCCTTATGTTAGGGAGATTTCATAATGGATAAGAGAGTGGGTTATAATATTATAAAGTTGAAATATTTGTTTGTTTGGTTGTGCTTCGAAACTACTAGATCGATTTTGATGAAATTTGGCACAGATATAGTACTCTATATCTGTGCATAGCCTACTTTTTATCGCGGTAAAATTAAGAGTTCCCTTAGGATTACCTTTTGCGCGCACAAAGTAGCGGGTAACGTCTAGTTAGGAATAAATAGGAATGAAAGAAAAGATAGTTTATTTGTTAAAACACTGAACAAGAAAATATATATTAAAAAGAAAAACACAAAAAATTTTACCAAATAGGTGCTCTTAATATCAAGGTACTAAATAAAATACTTTTGATATGTGTAGGTCATAAATAAAATTATTTATTTAGTTTTATTAAACGTAAGTTACTTACCAAAATATAAAATATTTTATTGCTTGTAGCTCGAGGGGAATTTAGTTTTAGCTATGGAAGGTGAGGATCGCGTGTTGCGACCCCCAAAAGAAGGGTGTTTTGTTGATAAATTTATACAATTAATTAATTATTATTATTAATTATCTCCTGTTAAAATATTAATTTAACCTCGAGAGTCGAGACGACATTACAACATTCAGGAGGTAAAAACCCTGCGTTTATATATAAATGCAGTATTTCAGTTAATGGAATCAATTTTGTATTTATCTTTATACATTTTCAACTGCTCTCGTGAATCATTTGTTGTATATGTCACCGTAAAATTGTAAAAACCGTTAGATTGTAATATTACTAGAGACATCATAATATTATGTCGATATGTTGTCAAATAAAAACTTCTCCTTACAATAGTACGCATTATTTTTCGTTATATTGTAATATTTACCGTGCCGATTGGTTAAACGGCAAGTGCCCCGCGCCGCCATATTTGTTTGCTTTTTCATAATAATAATAATAATTTTACACCGAACGTTTTGTTCCTAGGTATCCTCTATATACGAACAACTTGAAATATCTTGGCGTCGTGTTGTCTTCCCTTCTGATGTTATTGTTCCACTCGAGACGCAATGGAAATAACCGAGCGAGCTGTCGCGCGTTATTACATTCCGCGAGGACGTGTGCACGCTCCTTTAGGGCGAGGCGTTGCGTTGTCGCTGCGTCGACGCTGCGTTGACGCTGCGTCGTTTTACGTAGATTTCGTATGACATGACCCGTCAATGCGCTGCGTCGTGTCTATAGACTGTATCGGGTATCCCACGGGAATACTGTACTTTTTCGGGATAAAAGTTGGAAATTTGTTTTAATCCAGAACCTTAATTTTCGTATTTAAAGTAGACTTTTAATTTCTTTGATTGTATTGAAAGTGAAGCGACGTGTTACCATGAACGGATTTTATGATGTTTCGACCAATCAGAGCGCGTTTAAAGTTGGTTTAACGTTAATCGAAATCCGTTCAGTCGTTTTTGCGTGAAAGAGTAAGAAACATCCATCCATACGACCATCCTCACGAACATTCATATTTATCAAAGTAGTAGGATGATCTTATCTACTTGCTTAATTTTAAAGCAATCCGTTGTGTGGTTTGAGCTGTATGATGATTAGTAGTAACGGTTGCATTACGTATTGTATGTATGGCGACACCAGTTTCGGCCAAAATTGTCTCGTTTGTTAACACTAGTTTTTGAAAAGTGAATGATAGTGTAAACGCACCCTTATAATATGTCCTGTGAATTTTGTAGTTTAGCGCACACAACAAGTGAAATTGTTTCATGTCAACTGATAATAGTTTTCTTTGCGAGACCTGTCGGATATTTACTATTGTGACACTTAAGTAACGATTACATTTTGAGAATGGCTGTGTTCTGCGAAAAATAGCGCTAACAAAAAAAAAGTAAGCAAAATGGCGGCCGTTGGCGTTAAATTAGCAAAATGGCGGATTATGTTAGGATTATTGAAGTTAGCAATCGTGTATTGGCCGATAATCTTTTTATTTCTTTAGCGCTAGCAAGCGCTTTGTTCCGCTGAACACAACCATTGGCGGTTGAAAAAGGCGCATCTAAGCGCTTGTAAGCAAAATGGCGATTGCTAAGCATTAAGCGCTGTCAATGCTAAATGCTATTTTCCTCTAGCACACGTTATCCTCTAAAAACACTACTGATTTCAAAATAAATAAGCAAAATGGCGGATTATGTCAGCGCTACTGAAGTTAGTAAACGTGTCCTGGCCGACAACTGTCATTTTCTTTTTAGCGCTAGTGAGCGCTGACAAGCGTTTTTTTCCTGAACACGACCATTGGCTGTTAAAAAGGCGTATGTAAGCGCTTGTAAGCAAAATGGTGATTGCTAAGCATTAAGCGCTGTCAATGCTAAATGCTATTTTCCTCTAGGACACGTTATCCTCTAAAAACACTACTGATTTCAAAATAAAAAAGCAAAATGGCGGATTATGTCAGCGCTACTGAAGTTAGTAAACATGTCCTGGCCGACAACTGTTAATTTCTTTTTAGCGCTAGTAAGCGTTAACAAGCGCTTTTTTCAGCGGGACAGCCATTGTCTTTATTTTCGCAAGTGTCGTTCCGAATACAGATAGCGGTTCAAAATTGAACTTTATTCACTACTCCAGAAGATGCACGATGATTGAAAGACAAATTATCATTTTTATATTTAGCGTCTATTATGACAAAAAATATCACTTTTGTCTTAGTTCTATTTTTTTTTCTAAAACTAGGGGGCAAACGAGCAAACGGATCACATGATGGAAAGCGATTACCGTCGCCCATGGACACCCGCAACATAAGAGAAGTTGCAAGTGCGTTGACGGCCTTTTAGGAGGGAATAGGAGGGAAAACTTAGAGACAAAAGTAAAAATTAGTGGTATATGCAATTAATTCTAACAAATGCTCAATAATTGCTAGCTGATTGGACTGCACATTCGGCGTTTAGAGACCCTCGTTCTTACTCAGCTAACCACATCCTGAAGATAGAGACGGGTAGAATGTTCTTACTCAGCTAACCGCAAGCCGAAGATAGGGATGGATAATATCGCTTTATCATTTGAACGTATTGTTCTTGAAAGTTCTTTATTGTTTTACTAGCTTTTGCCCGCGTGGATTTCGGTTTCCATACAAAATCCCTTTTTCACCCGCTTAGGGGCCGTATTTTCAAAAATCCTTTCATAGCGGATGCCTACGTCATTACAACTATCTGTATGCCAAATTTCAGCGAAATCCGTTCAGTAGTTTCAGCTGTGCGTTAATAGATGAGTCAGTCAGGTTTGCCTTTTATATATTTAGATTATGTAATGTAGGTAATATTATGTAGTACTAGCTGTTGCTCGCGGCTCCGCCCGCGTAAATACAGTATCCCAAAGGAACACTGTACTTTTTCCGGATAAAAAGTATCCTATGTTTTAATCCAGAGCCTAAACTGCTACCATACCAAATTTAATCGAAATCCGTTCAAAAGTTTTTGCGTGAAAGAGTAACAAACATCCATCCATCCATCCTCACAAACTTTCACATCTATAATATTAGTAGGATATTTTTACTAGGTTTGCAAAAAGTGTTTAAATACAAGATCCTCAGGCTAAGCTGAAACCTAGACGCCATGTGACATTTTTAAGATAGCTATTCAAAATTGAACGTTATTCTCTACACCACAAGAAGTTACACGTTACATTGTAGGAGCAGCGCCATGCTGCCGATCGACAAAACTCCCTAAAAATTATAGTGTTCCCTAGATATATATTTCATCGTAAAATTGTAAAAACCATTAGATTGTAATATTACTAGATATTATAAAATGTCGACAGATTGTCAAATAAAAATTTCTTCTTACCTTTTACCTACACGTTATTTTTCGTTATATTGTAATATTTACCGTGCCGATTGGTTAAACGGCAAGTGCCCCGCGCCGCCATATTTGTTTGATTTTTCATATAATAATAATTATAACGAAAAATAATGCGAACAATTGTAAGGAGAAATTTTATTTGACAATTAATAATATCTATGGACGCTTCACACCACGTCAATCTGATCCCGTGGTAAGTTCTCGAAGAACTTGTGTTACGGGTACCAGACAACGGAAATATATTTAATACTTTTATACTATACATATATTTAATACACATCCATGACCCAGGAACACAGAAAAACTTTTTGTTCCTTCGGCGGGATTTGAACCCGCGACCTCCGGCTTGAGCACCAACACGCTCAACCAACTGAGCCACAGATGTCGTCAAAATACTACTACTAGAGATATTATAAAATTTGTCGACATTTTATAATATCTCTAGTAATATTACAATCTAACGGTTTTTACAATTTTACGGTGACAGATATTCGCGGGTGGGGACGCGGGCAACAGCTAGTACTGTATAATATCTTAAGAAGAAATCGTAAATTTTCTCTCTTGTGAAAAATTAGCATAATTAAAGCTTTTATAAGCTGTGTCAGCGATCCTAAGTGGCTCAGATCGTAGTCGAGGAGGCAATGAAGGAAAAAAGTCAGGATTTGCCTAGTCGAGGAGGCAATGAAGGAATAGCAAGCTGATATAAGTATAGGTTTACTATCACGAACATAATCCTCGACTGGGTAAAAACTTTTTTCCCGGGATCTTGCACTCGTAGAAATTTAATATAACGCGCGAAACCGTACATTTTTTGTTTTATGGACGCTACGAAGCTGTTTGTTTCATTCAAATCTTTTTTTGCGTGGAAAATATTTAATTAATCTATAAAGACATACCTAAATCACTAAATATTTCTCGTATTACGCTTTCATTTTACTTTTATTGAATTACTAGATGTTGCACGCGAAATCGTGCGCGCAAAAGGTAATCCCGCGGTAACCGTACACTTTGCCGCGATAAAAATAGCCTATGTCCTTCCCCGTGGTCTGCTCTACATCTGTGCCTTTCGTCAAAATCGGTCCAGTAGTTTCGGAGCCTCTTCAATGCGAACAAACAAACTTTTCCTCTTTATTATATTATGATTATAGATGACACGGTTGAGGCGTGTACCAATGAGACTTTTTCAGATCTCAAGTACATTATACGGACGCTCCTACGGTGAAGGCAAACATCGTGAGGAAACCCGCACACGGTTGGCCCCAGACGTATTGGCCAGTTCATTCCTCTGGACTAGGCTGACTATGTTGTGAGAATGCCGTATGTGCTTGGGCAACCATACGACATTTAAAAACCGACTGTCCCAGGCACTACAGTATTTCAAGAGTGGTTACTTCGCTCGGATAATACTGTATAAATCATCCAATAACGGATGTAAAGGCCTAAGTTTTTTTTATAGATGACAGTTATGCTAGCCGCTTCGCTGTCGTTTCGGTGTGAAATGACCCTAACGGCATTTCCCTTCAGTGCGCCCCACGCATTAGTTTCATACTATAAATAAGCGAGCGCACACACTAGTTATTTAGCGAGGCAATATTTCGCGGGCCGCGACGGGTGAAGATTTATGGAGTAATGCGGACTGAAACGCACATACAGTTTATTGGTGGGGTGTATGAACTATTAGTAGATAATATTATAAGTAAGATAGATATGAAAATAAATTAAATTTGAATAACTTTAGCTACTTGAAACCTTAATAATAACTCCCACACCGATTTCGGTGACGGTGGCCGGTTTCATTGAAACCAGGCCAGTTTACGCAGAAGTAATTTTGTAGTGCCCAAGTGTGTGCGCAGTACACAGGAGCACTCTCTCTGCCTTTACATAATCCAGTGGGACGGATAACCGACACGACTGACGAGAGATCAGGCGCAGGTCCGACTTTTTACATGCCCATCCGACGCATGGATCATCTCTCTTGTTGGACAATCGGGTGATCAGCCTGCATTGTCCTAACCAAACTTGGAAACAACATTTTCTGTTGTTCCAATGCGGGAATCGAACCCACGACGTCCGAGTCGAGAGCCATTGCTCACCACTAGACCACGGAGGCTGTTTTTTTAAACCTTACTACTTACCTACATGAAAACCTATTTTATAACTACAATAAAACTGAAGTAAAAATCACGGTACAGAGATTAATATATGTTTGCAATAATCATCTGTGAAATGAAAAGAATTCTAAACTCAATCGTCGCATTATAACCTCAATTCCCGTATTTTAAGTAGACTTTCATTGTACTTTGATTGTGTTGTAAGTGAAACGACATGTTATCGTAAACTGATTTTATGAAGTTTCGACCAATCAGAACGCGTTTCACGTTGGTTTGACGTGTACGAGAAAATTTTTGAACATGTGGAAAATTTTACATGATTTACTTACCGGATTTTGTGTCTGTCGTGTCTGTGAGACTACGACGTTAGCTGCAGAGGGTTAAGAATCACTTCAAAGTGATGGTGATCCATGCCAAGATGATGATGATGATGTCTATAATTGCCAAGATGATGATGATGACCGTAATTCCGGGGAAAAGGCATCATTGTCAATTAATTGCGCTTCCGCATCAGATAATCTGTTAATGCGACACTCTCCCGATTCTGAACACGTCATTAACCTATATTGTATTGTTTCAGGTAAGAGGATTTTTGAAGATCTGCCATCATCAGGGTTACAGGTTTAATAACATTAACGAAATTGGAAGTTTTTTTTTAATAAGTGACAATGTGTAAAAGTAAATTTCTGGAACGCTGTGGGCAAAGCAGTTCGACGATTCGTATTAACATTTAGATATCTACTCACTCTAGGAATATGGTGTCAACATTGCGCCAGTCCTGCTAGTCCAACAGCTTCATGACGACCAACTCGACATCTAATGTCACTGTCACCAATGACGTCAATGCACGAGATAATACGAATACCCTGGCATACACTACATATGGTAGCTTATAATTTTTCACCCGATAACGGCGAAGCCAAAAGGATGTGATTTTGTGTTTATGGCAATATGTTCTTACGGATGTTTGTTCCACCGAAGCGCCTAAACTACTGATCCAATTGTCATGAATGAGGCCTCAATAGATTCGTAGTAATAGCCCTGATAATTTAAGCTATATAATTTATTAGTCGGGTTATAGTTTTTATAAAAAAAATTAGCTATTCATATAAGTGTATATGCTATGATATTCTTTTTGCGTCGAGAAAAGATATTTTTTTATATGGAACTAGCTATCTTGCCCCAATTGTATTATGTTTTATGACTAGGAGCTCCGTGGCCGTTTGGTTTGCACACGAGAGAGTGCAGGTTCGAATCCCAGGTTGTGGCGTGTACCAATGAGACTTTTTCAGATCTCAAGTACGTTACGGACGCTCTAACGGTGAAGGAAAACATCGTGAGGAAACCTGCACATGGTTGACCCCAGACGTATTGAACAGTCATTCCTCTGGACTAGGCTGACTATGTTGTGAAAATGCCGTATGTGTTTGGGCAACCATACGACATTTAAAACCGACTGTTCCAGGCACTACAGTATTTCAAGAGTGGTTACTTCGCTCGGAAAATACTGTATAAATCATCCATTAACGGATGAAAAGCCTATTTTTTATGTATGCTACTCATAATAACGTGTATTATACCTAATCAGATTAATAAAATACTTTTCCTCTTCTAAATGACGCCATTTTCCTTAATCATGATCTCTTATGCTTCGTCGCATTTGTCGACAAATTTGGAGACAGGTGGGTGACAATTGCCCTCATCTACGTCGCTGATGCGACAGAATACGGTTCAGCCCTTCGCGTGTTCGTGAGTTAGTTAGTGACACGTGTTGTACGAGTAGAACTGGGAAATGGTGTGATTTGAGAAGATATACCTGTATGAGAAATAGGCCAGGTTTCTGGAAAATCTGAGATTGGAAAGTATGTCATTATATCTTATACTTTAAACGAGACAATCTTGTACATGCGTAAAATTTTAAAAACCGTCGTATTGTACTGTAACTAGTGAAATTGTAAAATGTTTATAGAATTCCGACGCGAATATGCTGCCTATAATTTAACACATTATTTTTCGTTGCATTATAAATATATCAGGTGTCCGGTAATTAATGGATAACCTTAAAATGTCTTATAGTAGAACTTATGCCCGTTCAAAAAAAAATACAAAAAAATCTATCATAATTAGTACCTAAGATAAGTTATTTTTAGAGAAAAGTCAATTTTATTAAGCTTATTTATTAGTTTTTTGAACACTATGACCAGAAATGAATGAATTACATCGGTTTTTTAATGTTTTCATATTGTAGTATAACTATGCTGATAGATAGAAAATAAATTGTATCACTAGCTATTGCACTTTTAAAAAAAATGTATGCAATTTGATTTATTTTAGAAAAAAATGCATAATTTACTTTTTCATCGAATTTTAAACATTATGTCTATAAAAAAATGTATGAAGGCATGAGTGACCAATAATTTTTAAATAATGCTGGTTTTAAGTAGATTTTATAATGGTACAATTCATCATTGTATCTACCATAAATAGTGAATTATTGCTATTAATTATTGCTATTGTATAGTTATGAATCTTTCGACATAATTTTACGATCTCGTTAGTTATTTTACAGTCTAACCGTTTTTACAATTTTACGGTGACATATATATGTGATCGGTTTCCCGAAAACTGCAAGTGCTACCGGCTCCGGCGCAAAACCCCATAGTAGCAAAACGGCATACTCTCTAAAGTACGTTTTATCAAAACGACGTATTCTCAAAATACCAGAAGTTGTACAGCATGATATTTAGCATTTCGGGGGAGGGAAATCGATCTAGCTACGTCTTATCCCTGGAAACTGCGCATTTTTAGCTACATAATATATTTTTTCCTTTATATATTGATTGATAACAATTAATAATATTTCAACTCTATCATGTCTGTCCGTTTGGCAGTTTTGTATGCGTATGTATAGTTTTGGCTTTGTTCGAAAATTCGAATCCCGGTCAGATACACATTTCTATGATACTAACTTGATGATCTTCTAATCAGCCATGATCTCTTTCGCTCCGTCGGCTTCGGAATTGGAGGCAGGTGGTGATTTGGCCTCACCCACATAGCTGACGCGACAGAAGGTGCGACCCTTCGTGTGTTCGTTAGGTGACATGTACTGTAGGGTCGGTAGGGATGGGGATATATAGCGACGACCGCTGTGGCTCAGTGGTTAGCGCGTCGGTGCTCAAATCGGAGATCACGGGTTCGAATCCCTTCGGTGGAACAAAAAGTTTTATTTGTTCCTGGGTCATGGATGTGTAGGTATTAAATATGTGTATAATATATAAGGTTCGGAAAAAACGAATTATGGATATTTTGGGCATATGATCTACTGCTTATGTTATGACGTTTAAGCAGAAAAGTAATTGTCATACTAGAAAAAAAAATCTTTCTTTATATGGGCGAGTTTGCGTTTTGCGGAGAGTCACCCATACATGAGATGATTTTTTACTTTGAGTATGACAATTATATTTTTGCCTAAACGTCTTTACATAAGCAGTGGATCATGTGTCCGATGTATCCGTAATTGATTTTCTGAGACATGTAATAAAAATCTTAAATATATGTCTACTAATATTACAAAAAGGAATGATTTTTTTACTTTGAGTATGACAATTATATTTTTGCCTAAACGTCTTTACATAAGCAGTGGATCATGTGTCCGATGTATCCGTAATTGATTTTCTGAGACATGTAATAAAAATCTTTAATATATTATGTCTACTAATATTACAAAAAGGAATGATTTTTTTACTTTGAGTATGACAATTATATTTTTGCCTAAACGTCTTTACATAAGCAGTGGATCATGTGTCCGATGTATCCGTAATTGATTTTCTGAGACATGTAATAAAAATCTTAAATATATGTCTACTAATATTACAAAAAGGAATGATTTTTTTACTTTGAGTATGACAATTATATTTTTGCCTAAACGTCTTTACATAAGCAGTGGATCATGTGTCCGATGTATCCGTAATTGATTTTCTGAGACATGTAATAAAAATCTTAAATATATGTCTACTAATATTACAAAAAGGAATGATTTTTTTACTTTGAGTATGACAATTATATTTTTGCCTAAACGTCTTTACATAAGCAGTGGATCATGTGCCCGATGTATCCGTAATTGATTTTCTGAGACATGTAACAAAAATCTTAAATATATGTCTACTAATATTACAAAAAGGAAAGGTTTGTTTGTTTCCATTGAATAACTTCAGTGTAGGTACTTATTTAGATAGCGCAAGAGAAGGCGAAGGTTTACTATAGCAATTTTCTCCCAATTAGCAGCCCTATCCGTATACGGGGCACTATGGGGTATTCCGTGCTGGGTAACAGTCTGCCAGTCAGGGCAGGCCGTGTTCATGGGAGCATGAAGAGTTTTGTATTCCGCCTCGATTGTCTGTTTGTTGACGACTATTTTTGAAGTGAAAATTCTTTAGCGGCGTTGACAGGGAAATTTCAAGGTCGCGTCACGTCACGCGTCTCGTCATGTGATGTATCGCCGTCTGTCGGAAGCTACTTATACTTGTTACTTAACAAAGTTGTTACATCTATCTAAAGCACGGCTCAATACAAAAGCCATTTTTGTAGGTGTAGGTGTAAAAATTTTAATTTTTGTATTCTTTTGTGAGGTGATGCACTTTAGGCACGATGAAAGTATTTTTGGATATTAAATTTGGTGAGAATAAATATTTAATATCACTTCTCGCCACTGCGCCAAAAGCAATACCTACTTGAGTGTAAAGAAGCGGTATGAGTTTTTCAGCAAACCAATAGGCAATCGGACAATTTTTTTTATTGCATAAATGAATAGTACTCATAAATATGAGTAACTTCTCAGAAGAAACCGTATATCAAAAGTCAACATTTTCAAAGGTACAGCGATTTGTATAAAAAATTTCGCGAGCCTCCTAAAAACGCTCCATACTAAAGTCGACCTACAAATGACGTCATTTGTAGGTTATAGTATATGAAGTAGTATATGAAGTATATGGCCGCCGGAATATATTAAATATCTCCGATATTTGTGCGTTCAAATTCATACTTACCATAATGAATGTTTTTGTATATGATGTGAGTAAACTAATGATGTAGGTTTTGTTTACCAATTTCGCAAAAAAAAAAATTGGTACTTTTTAAATGTATTTAATTAGTAAACTACATATAAAATAATATATTTTTTTACATTTACCAAGTAGTACTGCCTCAATATTTCTGAATATATTAATGAAACTAAATATTTCAGATGTAGTCCGATCCCCTATTATTCCACGCAATTTTTATAATGTTTCCTCGAATAATAAATTTCGAATTATCTACCTTACCGTTAAGTCTTTATTCCAGTACTAAATCCGTATAACAGCTAAAACATAAACCCTACCGTACTTACGTTTCGTGTGTCTGCGTTAAATCTTCTAATAAAGTTTCCGAAATCAACGAAATTCATCCCTTAAATATTTTACCGTATCGTCGGTATTTGGCTACTGGAGTACAAATCTCTAAATCTAATCGCATCGCATTAAGTCAGACATATTTTATATGTATGTGAATGTAAGGACAGGCCATGTCTACTCGTAAAATATATCTTGAGTGTGGGGCACTTGCCATGCAACGGTCTGCAGGACTCGAGAAATCATGTGTCACACACTTGTGTGACACATGATTTCTCGACTCTACTTAGCTTAGCCTCCGTGGTCTAGCGGTTAGAGCATTGGCTCTCGACTCGGAGGTCGTGGGTTCGATTCCGGCATTGGAACAACAAAAAATGTTTCCAAGTTTGGTTAGGACAATGCAGGCTGATCACTTAATTGTCTGACAAGAAAGATGATCCATGCGTCGGATGGATCCAAAAGTCGGTCGTCAGTCGTGTCGGTTATGCGTCCTACTGGATTATGAGAGTAAAAGAAGAGAGAGTGTTCTTGTGTAATGCGCACACACTTGGGCACTATAAAAATTACTCCTGCGTAACTGGCCCGGTTTTAATGAAACCGGCCACCGTCACCGAGATCGGTGTGGGGAGTTATATTATATTTATTTGTATAGAAGGCTTACGCAAAATGTTCATATGTGCTCAGATTAAGCTTCAAAATCATTGTTATGTATGTGTGTGCCTTTATTTATGTATATGTGCTTGTGTGTGTTTGTATTTATGTGTGTGAGTATCCTTTATCCATCCGACAAGGGTTTATTAGCTCTGGCTTTAACGCTTCACTCGCGCACTGTACTAAATTCCAGCAGATAAGCCAGATGCTTTCGCACGCAACGATACGACGTCGGCCATTTTTTGGTCCTTCGACCGGATACGATAGCATTCATAATAATAAGGGCGTAACTTTGCGATAGTTCATTACGAATTATAGCGCGTTTAAATTATGAAAAGAGGGATAATAATAAAGAGAGGGACGCGACGGATACCAATGAAAAGGGATGATGACTACATCTTAAATATTTAGTTTTATAAATACACTCAGATATATTGAGGCATTACTACTTGGTAAATGTAAAAAATAATAATATTTTACGTGTAGTTTAGTAATAAGATACAATATGATACATCTAAAAAGAACAAAAGTTTATTGTTTTTTGATAAATTAGTTAACAAA
The DNA here is from genome assembly GCA_905404095.1 of Glaucopsyche alexis. Classification (NCBI taxonomy): domain Eukaryota; kingdom Metazoa; phylum Arthropoda; class Insecta; order Lepidoptera; family Lycaenidae; genus Glaucopsyche; species Glaucopsyche alexis. The sequence continues at coordinate 2,653,483 of FR990063.1, read as the reverse complement.
ACCTACATCATTCGTTTGTTTACATCATATACAAACATATTTATTATGGTAAGTATGAACTTAAACGCACAAATATCGGAGATATTTACAAATATGTATGTCTATCTGTGTGTCTGTCCGTGGCATCGTAACAGACGCCACGGACAGACACACAGATAGACAGACGGACACATATAACACCCCTCTTTAGCGTCGGCGGGGTTACTAAAATGTCGTATCGTGTAAAAACACGTTGGATTACTCGATGTATCCTATCTGGGGGCTCACTATCTCGGCCGGGTGTTCCCAAACTTTCTCGATTTGAATAATTTTTCCCTAGTTTATTTACAGTTGGCAGACAAAACTACGAAATGCCTCTTTGAATACAACTTTAACTTGTAAGTTGGCCTTACATCTGTGACTGTTCACAGCCACTTACGTGGATACTCGACGAAATTTCAAGGATATATCATGTATAAAAAATTGTGTTGTTAATTTATGTTTACATTTTTTTTATCGTAATTATTGTGGGTATCCCACGGGAACAATGTACTTTTTCGGGATAAAGCGTAGCCTTTGTTTTATTCCAGAGCCTTAACTACTGCCATACCAAATTTCATCGAAATCCGTTCAGTAGTGAAAGAGTTATAAACGTCTGTCCAAACATCCATCCATCCTCATAAACTTTCACATTTATAATATTAGTTGGAAGTAGGATTTTGTAAAGCATTTCACATTTCTTTACATATTATGAGATATTGAATAATATTTATAAAATACATACTTGGAAACGTATATATTTAAAATTTGCAATAAACTTACTTGTTTACTAATAAAAATATTCACACAACGGAGAATAAGCTATAAGATAAGGCCGGCAACGCACTTGCCGCAAAATAGCTCCCTCACACCGATTTCTGTGACGGTGGCTGGTTAGCCAGCGAAACCAGGCCTGCCAGAAGTAATTTTATAGTTCCCAAGTGTGAACGCAGTACACAAGAACAATCTGAGATGATCTACTAGTCGTATAAAACGACTGGCGAGACTACTGGGCGATCAGCCTGCATTGTCCTAACCTAACTTGGAGTCGAACATTTTTTTTGTTATTTTAATGCGAGAATCGAACCCACAAACTACATCGAGAGTCGAGTCGAGAGCCAAGCTCTAAACCACTGAACCACGGAGGCTGTTATCAGACAAATATAGCAACATTGAATATCTCATCCGTTGTGTAAATAATATTTTGATTAGTGAGGGGGTTAAAAGTTTGGGCACCACTACGTCGCTCGCATGCAGTGGAGTGGATGAGGGATGCCGTATCTCCTCACGAAGCCAAAAGGTACCCCCTGTACTTGGTCCTCTTGTAGAACATTACGTACCTTATATGCTTGTGTCGTTTGGCGTGGTAATTTTGTCTATGCTCATATAATAGAGGAACAGTTTGTTTGCATTGAATAGGCTCCGAAACTACTGGACCGATTTTGATGAAATTTGGCACAGATATAGAGTAGACCACGGGGAAGGACATAGGCTACTTTTCATTGCGGAAAAATGCACGGTTCCCGCGAGATTTCCTTTAGCGCGCACGAAGTCGCGGGCAACATCTGGTATGGAATGAAAGCAAGCTAATCTGATGGAGTGTCAACACCGGAGAAGTGAAAAGTGCGTTTATTCACGCCTAGTATTTTAAAGACGTTGTGTCAGTCACTCCGAATAAGATATATGTGACACCGTAAAATTGTAAAAACAGTTAGATTGTCAAAATAACTAACGAGATTGTAAAAATATGTCGAAAGATTCAAAACTGTATATTTATAATCTAACGAAAAATAATGTGTTTTATGGGCAGAATATCTATAGTCTATCAACATTTTACAATTTCACTAGTTATATTACAATCTAACGGTTTTTACAATTTTACGGTGACATATGCATTACTAGCTGTTTCCCGCGGCTCCGCAATCCGCCCGCGTAAATATAGTATCTGGTATCCCAGGGGAATACTGTAGGTACTTTTTCGGGATGAAAATTAGCCTATGTTTTAATTCAGACCCTCAACTACTACCATACTAAATTTCATAAAAATATTTTTCAGTACTTTTTGCGTAAAAGAGTAACAAACATCCATCCATCGTCACCAACTTTCACAGTTATAACATTAGTAGGATTTATAGTAGGGTTTCAATAGAGTTAGGTTTTCCGCTGAGGCTTAATTCAACTCCGTTGGGTTTTTTCAATTTCGCTCCAAAGTTTAAGCGCCACTGCCCCGCTCGCATGTAGTGGAGTGGATGCAAAACGTTGTATCTCCTCACGACTCGCTAAAAGGTACTGTACTTTGTAGTACGTACTGTACTTTGTAGTCTGTAGTATCCTGTACTTTAGTCTGTAGTACCCTGTTGTCTGTCCCGTCCTATTGTAGGACATTACATACTCAGGTACAACGGCGAAAGGACACTTTTGCCATTTTACGTGGCAATTTTGTCTGCTTTGGATTTTAGATGTGTAAAGGGTTAAGGATGTATAAACTTAAGCCTTTTCATCCGTTAATTGATAATTTATACAGTACTAGCTTTTGCCCGCGACTTCGTCCGCGTGGAACAATACTTTGGGATATCGCTGAAATTTACCCGCGACTTTATTTATGACTAACGAAAGCGGAATCCTATTTTTTTAAACGGAACCCTAAAATAAAAGAAGCCTATGTTAGACCCTATAACATCAGCTATCTGCTAGTGAAAGTCCCGTGAAAATCGTTCCAGCCGTTTCAGAGATTAGTCGGAACAAACAGACAGACCGACTGACAGACAGACAGACGGACAGACAAAAATTAAAAAAAAATGTATTTTATTGTAAGTACCGAATATACTTTCAGATTCATTATGTAAAAAGCTGTTAATTTGAAGTTACAAACAGACACTAAAATTGTATTTAACTGTATAGATGTATAGATATTATGTATTATATTTTAAGATATTATCAATTTGATGTTTATAAAATAACTAAACTATTTAACTAAACTAAACTAAACATTAACCCGCACGCGCACCCCGCCTTGGTGACGCCCACTTCGCAACGGGCCGTGCAGCAGAAATCGTAATATTTTAATTTCGCCATAACTTCAAAACCACACGTCCAATTTCAATCATTCAAAGACCAAGTATTATCTACATAAACTGTACTTAGTGATGAAATAATTTATTTTGATAAGGATTAATAACATGAGTAAAATAAACGCGTTTAAATGTAGTCCAAAAAAAATTCAAGATTTCTAAATAAAAAAATGGTTGTTGTGCCTCACTCGACATAGATAGGTATAGTGTGTCGCGGACTTTTTTGTAGATATTTATAAGATCTACAATTAATTAGAACATTTTATGGTTCTATCTTTTATAGTTTAGGCAGCGTACGCAAAATAAGTAACTTTTCTGGTTGATTTTTTACACCTTGTGTCCGAAAAACCCAAATATCTTACGGAACCCTATTTTTTTCCAAAATAAAATTTAGCCTATGTTACTCATGGATAATGTAGCTTTCGAATGGTGAAAGAATTTTTGAAATCGGTCCAGTACTTTTTGAGCCTATTCATTACAAACAAACAAACAAACAAACAAACATACAAACAAAGTTTTCCTCTTTATAATATTAGTGTAGATTATCCGAGCGAAGTAACCACTCTTGAAATACTGTAGTGCCTGGGACAGTCGGTATTTAATGTCGTATGATTGCCCAAGCGCATACGGCATTCTCACAACATAGTCAGCCTAGTCCAGAGGAATGACTGGTCAATACGTCTGGGGCCAACCATGTGCGGATTTCCTCACGATGTTTTTCTTCACCGTTAGAGCGTCCATATAATGTACTTCAGATCTGAAAAAGTCTCATTGGTACACGCCACTACCTGGGATTCGAACCTGCACTCTCTCGAGTGCGAACCAAACGGTTTACCCACTAGGCCACGGAGCTCAAGGGTGTATAAAGGTGATAAAATAATCGCAGTGCAGTTTTTAGTCAAGTTTCATTAACTTATGGTTTCGTGAAGTCAATATGGCGTCTTCGGCTTACCGTCCAAATGGTTAGTGCTAGAAAGATGAAACTCGTCCTCCAATTCGTTAGTTCAGGAACTACTGTTTACTAGTAAAACTACTATAACTACATACAAAAATAACGAAATCATACTTAACACCGGTTTTTAACTATGGCGTGAAAATTTAGGGCAGGATCTTATGTAGTCATCAAATTACGTTAAAACATAACCTTTGTTTTCAATCGTCCAGTTAAAATATTTAACCCCGTCAGTCTGTGTCAATATTATGCGCATAATCTGATCAACCGGCGTCCATCAGGTGCGGTTCCACCCAATTAACCCATCAACGTAGAGGTATTCCTCTGGGGAGGTGGAAAGTATGTATGACATTAATTTTTTTTTTTCGTTTATTTTGGCAACAAACAGTCGTGATATATTTTGAAATATTATGCGACAAAAATCGGTCAACCGAAGATCGGATGTTAATATTTTGTTATACAGGATGTCCCAGAAGTCGACGTGCCAATATCACGAAAACTAAAGATTTTTTACTAAGGTCATATTACGATATTCTGGTGAGTCATGAGCTGGTCTATCAGCCTTCGAAGGGACGACGTCGACTTCTGGGACACCTGTATATGTAAGAAGGCCTTGTAGGTGCCAACTTATGATGGTAAGTGGTTACCGGTGTCGGTGGACACCCGCAACACCAGAGGAGTTTCGAGTGCGTTGCCGGTCTTTTAAGCACCTAGTCCTCACCTCCTTTACTGTTTTTAGCGAATTGTGATTTTTTATGTATTCTACACTTATATTATAAAGAGGAAAGGTTTATTCGTTTGTATGTTTGTTTGTTTGCATTGAATAGACAATTTTTATATAAACGGGGAAATAAACGGTTCACGCGAGGATTTCCTTTACTGCGCACAAAGTCGTGAGTAACATGTAGTATCCTTTTACTATTTATTATAAATTTCAAATACTGTACGGATGAATAGATGTGTACATGGATGCATTACTCTTTCGCGCAAAACGGAAGAACGGAATTCGATGAAATTAAAATAGGCTTCTTTCTATCCCGAAAAAGTACAATATTCCCATGGGATAGCCGCCGCCGTATTACGTAAAAATAGCGATTAGCAAAAATCTTGCAGTCATCGCGCGATAGACGCGCAATCGATTGCTGAACGTCAAATAAAATCGTATTACCTATGCGATCGATTGCTAATAGCTCACTGTTGTGTTTGAATGCACTTTGCTTCATTTTCGTTTATTATTGCTAACTGACAGTTCAAATCGCTCGCTGATTGCTTTCGCTTTGCTGTAAAAGTCTTACGTAATACAAAAAAATAGACAGCAGTGAAGAGATCGATCGATTGATTGCAATTTATAGTTCCTCGATTGTTCGGTAGAGGCAGTACTGTCGCTAGGTTACTTCTGCTAGGTTTTTGCAGATAAGTAATACGAATTTGCGATTTTTGCGCAAATATTGTGCAATTTTTGCTATTGCTTGGCTATTGCAAGATACGTAATAAGCCCGCCGATACCATAACGTATATTTACGCGGGCGGAGCCACGTATTGTAAGGTCGACCCAATCTTGTAGGAACGGCTCTTGTTTATTTATAATGTCATCAAGCCCGTATAAATGAAGTATAAACTACTAGGAGCATATAATATACTAGGAGTTTATTATGTGACGACATGATGTAGTGCGCTCGCGGTTGATTAATCGTTTAGCATTTACCGATCTATTTGCGGGGCAGTTAGCCCTGTTCCGCCGACAATGGATTGCCCACTTGTTAGCGAGGGTAGTTGGTAAGTACTGGGGGAACACGAGTGTTGGATGATATCGGTTGTCCGTTAAAGTAACTTCATATACATTTTAAAACATTGGTATCATCTAGTTTCAACGAATCAAATGCAAACGCATTTCATTAAAAGCGACGCTTTTTCTCATTTGAAAGCATTAAGAAAGTAAGCCTAAATTATACGATATTTCAGTAGTCAAACAATTTTTCCTTTATAAAAGTTTTGACTTAATAATTTCGTCGCCAGTAAAGAGTAATGACCCCAACTCGCGACAGGTAATTGATACTTTGTGCAAAAGGCGCAGTCGGCAGGATTGAGTCGCTCGAGACCTCTGCGAGCCGGTTACTCTGTGTCGCATAAACTCCAAAGAATAACGTCCATAATCCCAAACAAATTGCATCCTCGCGTTCCAATTTGAACTATATTACGTCCGAATTGAGTTTAAATTCGCAGAATCTGCGATTATCAAATAAGATACTGCGATATGTGCCCAGCGGTATGGGGAGATAGAGTTGAAATTGGATTGTAGCTTGAAATTCAAATAGTACCGCTTAAGGGGAGGCGTCTAGCGAAGTTTATTGTTGGCCTCGTTTGAATATACTTTACAGTGGGGGGGTTTTTTTTTAAATCCAGGTTGTGCCATAATTAAGTGCAAAGTGTGCTCCTTAAAATTGCTCTGAAAGGCGATCTCTATTCTGGGCCCACAATTTTTTCTCGATTATTCTTTTCGATTGCGTGAAAGTTTTAATTGGGATTTAATTAAAAGTTATTGCGTTTAGGCTTTTTTAGTATACTAATACCATAAAGAGGATATATAAGGTTCGGAAAAATCAACTACGGATATTTTGGGCAATTGATCTACTGCTTATATATAGACGTTTACATAGAAAAATAATTGTTGTACTCAAAAAAAAAATCTTCCCTTATATGGGCGAGTTTGCGGTGAGCGGAGACTCACCCATACATGAGATGATTTTTTTACTTTGACTATGACAATAGTTTTTTTGCCTAAACATATTTATATGAGCAGTAGATCATATACCCAAAATATCCGTAGTTGATTTTAACAAACCTTATATGTATATTTGTTTGTTTGCATCGAAAAGGCTTCGAAAGTACAGGACCGTTGTGATGAAATTCGGCACAGATGAGTAGGCCATGGCGAAGGAGAGGCTACTTTTATCGGGACAAAATATACGATTCTACAGTACTAGTGTATGTGTACATAGATATAGGTTAGGTAGTACCTACTTTCTCCTAAAAAGTCTAAACTCACTTTTAATTTTATAAAAAAAATATGAATTTTCGTATGGCAAAAACATTTTTCCACGCCCTCTTCATCCAAATTTCACAAAAAGAGTTGAGCATCATTTTTCTGCTCTTATGTAGCTTAGTTTTTGTTAAAAATACCCAAAGAGGCATAAAGGCATAAAGAGTCTCTTCAAGAGATTCACGGGTTTTGTCATTATGCACGAATCTTAATCCGTGGCAATAATGCTTATTTGATAAGGCCACTGTCTGGATTTATCGCACTAAACATTTCTAAAGAAACACTTCAAACAACACATTTTGTAAACGCGTCCTTAAAGGATTTATCCCAAATTAAACCCAACGAAGACACGGATATCTCCAAACAATGTCCGCGAAGGCACAGATTGTGTTCAATTAACGAATGTACCCAATCCCAGTGCCCCAATAACAATCAATCCTACCCATTGACTGGGAGAGCTCAGAGCTTTATATTTAAATTCGTGTAGAACTTGGCCCGCAACTAAATTGAAGCACCCTACACAATTTCTTACCGATGTTATCGGGATGAGTTCAAGTTATAGGATGACGCGTGTGGGGGATTTTAAATATATTATTATTTTATACGTTGCCCGCGACTTCGAGTGCGCAAAAGGAAATCACGGGAAACCGTATTTATTTTGTCGCAATAAAAAAACCTGATAATTTCCAATGAAAAATTGTATTTCTATTTAATTTTATTTATTATAATACTATTTACTCTTACACTAAGATAAAGTACCTATAGATTCGCAGCTCTTGTAACCACTAGAGTGCATCTCGCTCACCCACTATGTGTTGCCATGTACAAACATAGCCTTCAGTTGTAGTATTTTTGTCTTGATCTTAGGATGCACACGTAAGTTTTCTCGTCGTAGTCAGTAATAAATAAGAATCGTAGAACGAGTTTTTCCTTGCACCACTCATTATTAAAATAAGTAAATTTCAATATTTTAATACTGGCGATTAAATTGTTCTAGTTATTTTTTATGAGTCAGAGCTTAAAAGAAAACATGCGATTAAAGTACGATTGTACCTGGATTCTCAGTCTCGATCGAGACCTATTAATAAGTTAACTCTAGGCCAAGACCGAGAGTAATGGTTAAATTAACAAAATATTATGTACGTGGTAAAAATATTTATAACTCAAGAACGGCTGAACCGATTTGGCTGAAAATTGGTGGACTATCTTGAAATCAGGAGAAGTTCACGAGGGACTCAAAACTCGAGAACGGCTGGATCGATTTGACTCATTTTGATTTTAAAATAATTGTGGAAGTTCAGGGAAGGCTTAGGCAGTGAGAAATAATGAAAAAGGTGTAGGTTGTAGGTGTAGGACTAGGACGTAGGATGCATTATAGGTAGTCATTCATATTTAAGACAGAACAACGTCTGTCGGGGCCAGCTAGTAATATATAATATAGCTAGCTGTCTCGACACACGTTGTTCTTTCATAAACATGAACTGGAATGAATAAATGACTACACCTGCTCCTACACCTGTTCCTACTCCAACACCTACTCGTACATTAACTCATACACCTACTCCTACCCATACTCCTACACCCACTCCTACACCTACAAATACTCCTACACCTACTCCTACAACATACACCTTTTCCAATGTTAAAATAAAAGAATTTTTGAAATCGTCATAGTAGTTTTTGAGTTATTCATTACAAACATACAAAAATACAAATCTTTCCTCTTAATAATATTAGTATAGATTAGGGGTTATAATAAGAAAATTTTTGAATGAAATGAATGAAAAAAAGATCTATGAGGAATCGAGGGAACTCCTCGAAATTTATATGGACACATATGGTGATTTTGACTTTTTCTGAAGTAGACCAAGCATAAGCTACCAAAAAGTCTTACTATTAATACTGTTAGGTAGGGTAGGTATTTCTCTTTATATAAAAATTAAACAATGTCAAAAAAGTCAATAGTTTTTAACACAATTAAAAAGTTAAACAGTTAAAATACATAATATATCAATAAGAAACAGGCCCGTCGAGAAGAACCGGCGTAAGAAACTCGCACGGGGCCACTTTTTAGCAAAAAGATGGAAAATTTGTTCTTTGATTAATTACCTATGTATCCAAAATTTATGTTTAGTGATGTTTGCGGTTAGGGTTAGCTGTCACCCTATTACTCCCAACCACTCAACTATGTTTACCACTCCAAATTACAACTAAACTAGTCGTTTAGTTTATAACCCTAAAACTTCAACCACTAAGTAATATCTCAGTAACTGTGGGTTTCCTGATGAGGGGAGTGGGGGTTCAACCCTCCCCCTCCCCTTCCCTCTTAACTCCCTCCTCCCACGTGGAATCGTGGGATATTATACTAAATTTTTACTTACCATTTACGTTCGTTATTGACCAATTTACGTTCTCTCTCTAAAAAGCTGTGACGTCAGGAGCTATCCTGCCCTGCTCTTACATTAGTAGAAAACATTCTTCATCCGTCCGAACATGCTCTACTTCTTTTTATTTATAGTTTAACTTTATAATAATAAAAATGTAAAAGTATGCATCCATATTCAAACAAGCATACATATAAACAAACATTTCCTTTTTTTTTATAAAACTAGGGGGCAAACAAATCTTTATCATTTATCATTAGTTTAGACTAGAAGTTGCCCGTGACTTCGTAGGCGCAAAAATAAATCCTATGGGCTCCGTACTGATGCTGCGATGAAAGAAACCTGTATGTTAATCCAGAGTTTAAACTCCTATAATATCCGTTAAAATCCGTTTACTAGTAATCGCGTTAAAGAGTAGAAAACGCGTTACTGGGAATTTTGTCTATTGGGTAGATTTTTGTTTTTATTTTTATATTATCTGAATGTACGACGGTGTTCTCTATTAGTTAATGATATGTCAAAAATAAACTTTACACAATATGATGATGGAACCATCAAGCTTCGAAGGACCTTTTTGTCTACGAACTTTTACCCCAAGATTATGTAGTGGTGTAAGATTGTGCAACCTATAAAAAATCAATTGCGAAATGTCGAACTCCAGTATACGTATAACTGAAATTATGGTATTAAATATGCATCCCCATTATAAGCGGCAATCGCTTCGCTCACACCTTGGACCATACACCAAGAAGGTCTCGTCAGTCCGTGTCGGTGAATATTCATAAATCCGCGCGCGTCTTATTGTGTTTGTTGAGATCGCTAATAACTCCCCGCTATGTAGCATCTTGACTTTATACTTAGAAGGGACTGTATCTAATGTTTTCACAAAAGTACCTTGCGATTTACCTTTACTCACCTTTACCTTTGAGTAAGGTTTTCTCGGTTACTTGCTTGAAATCGGCGCGTCTTATTGTGTTTGTTGAGTTCGCTAATAACTCCCCGCTATGTAGCCTCTTGACTTTATACTTAGAAGGGACTGTATCTAATGTTTTCACAAAAGTATCTTGTTATATATCACCTTTAAGTAAGGTTTTCCTGGTGACTTGCTTGAAATGAGAGCGTCTTATTGTGTTTGTTGAGATTGCTAATAAACCTTTTCAATTTTATAGTTAGTTTTTGCAGTTTAGGTACAAACTGCAAATACAAATATTTAAATTATTATAAGGGCATTTCACTTTATGCTTATTGCTTTGTTTTCAAAGCATTTGCATCCCGGAAATGTACATTTAGCTGCAATAAAAAGGTTCTTCCCCGTGGTGTCAAATTTAATCAAAATCAGCCCAGTATTTTCTATTCAATGCAAACAAACAAACATTCTTCCTCTTTTTTATATTAGTATACATAAATAATATGTAGAATTAATGTAAAAGTTTCATCATAACGTAACGTTTGCTCACACCAATAAATTATATTAAATGATATTTATTAATACATTAAGTGATAATTTGTAGATGGAATTGGTGTCGTAAATTTGCAGGAATTTGTAATAGTTAGGGTTGATGAAAGATTCTGAATTCCTGTGGTACTTTCCAGTGGCGAGATCTGGTTCCTTTCATAAGGAAGTCCTAGCCTGTACAATAGGTAGGGATTTGGATAAGGGTCTTCAAAAGGTAAGTGGAAAGTGAAGCCGATAGGAATGGAGTAATAGGAACCCCACGCCACTGGTGTTTTTTATACATGTTTAATGTGAAAGAAGTATGCTTTGGCACCCTAATGTGGCTTACGGATGGATACTACGACCACGGAGACGACCTGTGTGAAATAATGTGTTGTAAACTCTAGGTAGAAGGCGGGAATGGGGTCTTGGGGACTTTTAATGGGGTTATAAAAATCTGCGGACACTTCACACCACGTCAATCTGGCCCCGTACTCGAAGAACTTGTATTACGGGAACCAGACAACGGGAAGTATTTTTAATACTTTTATTATAATATAATATCTGCAACAATATTCAACATCATGACAGTTGTCGCCGAATTATTTCATGGATATCGCCGAATTATCTTCCAAGATATTTCAGTTGACTTTAATTATTTTTTCTCGTTTCTGACAACCCTAGCACGCGTCTACGTCAACTACGTCGGACGAGCAGCCCTGACAGTAATGATGACGGTACAGCGTAGCTACAGACAGACAGTTCACCTTCATTATGGGATTATCATTGTGGGGCATCTCATGTTGAGGGTGTGAATAAAGGTGTGGCAATGTAGCCTACAAAATAATGACGTGTGCAGAGTACACGTTAAAATCCGAAAATACTCTTACAGTACCTAAAGGACACAAGTAGGTACAACGGGTTGCACTTCGGGAGTGCTGGCAAAAGTGAAAACTTGAACATTAAATTGGAATAACAGTCATCTAGGTTAAAATATCTTTTAATATCGAACTAAAATACTTTCATACTTGCCTAAGAGAACTAAGAAAAACCGCCATCTAGGTTAAAAGATACGAACTGAAATAGTGTCATGCTCGCGTAAGGGAACTAAGACAGCAAACAGTTGCAAGTTGCATCTTACGAATTTTCGATCAGGTCACGTGTCCTGACACGTTAAACACGCGTTTTTACACATCTCAAGAAAAGTGCACAACTAATACAGCGCTAAAGTTAGTTTTCACTTCAAAAATTGTGTTAAGTGGAGTTATGTAAGAAGTATCGCGCTCGACTTTGGCGGGTGCACTGCCGTGCCCCCAGATAAGTAGCTTCTAACAGATTATTAAAAATCGAGTGGTGACGTGACTTGAAAATTTCGCTCTCAACGCCGCTAAAGGAGTTTCACTCCAAAGAGGTCTTAGACATTTTAAAATCTGCAGCTCTAAATAAGTATAGTATCTGGTGTTCATTGCCAACTGTAACATCTTGCCATTAGATGATATGACAGGAATCTTCTTTCGCTTTATCTTTAAAGAATCTTCTTTCGCTGTATCTACAAAATGTACTAATTATATTATTTACTCCCCCGATTTGATATTTTTAAGCATTTTTTGGCCTTGGCCCTTACAAGATTTTCCGACCTTTTCCAGTCCACGAATAAACAATTTCAATATTTTGTAATGTCAAATTTCAAATGTCAAAGGGCATCTGCATATGGCAGTATGGAATAGAATTTAAAAATGGAAATTCACAATCGAATTTCCCTCTTCTAGTTTTAATATGATTCAGCTAAAAGTAATCATATTTGACATTTTGTTTAACATTTCGCTCGGGTATTTTTGATATTTGTGAACGCTTCGCGGAAGTATAAATCTGTTGTCATATTTGTATTGCAATATTGAGATGAATATTTCCTGTGATGCTTTATGCTTTGATGGACTTTAGAGCGAACGTTCTGAACCTAAAGTCATGGTTTCAATTTTTGTATTGAAATGTAATATGTACGAGTACATATTTTTATGGGCTTGCTTCTTTTCTGAATCCTGAAGACAATTCTCGTGATAATTACTGTCCAATTTGCAGTTAAGTTCCAGTGCCAAAGCAGCTTTGTGTGTGAGTGCGACAGCATGTGCTCACACTGGAACTAGGCTACGAACTGAATAGAAACAATTACGAGAATCAGGCTTCTGCGTGTTGTGTGCGAGGTTTTGTAAACACTCGCCGTGAAGTTAGCTACAATTTGTATGGCATCGCAGTAGTTACCATTGTTTGCCGTTAGGGGCGTTGTTACAAATTGTAATTAACTTCTTCACGGCGAGTGGTAACAACCTTGCACACAACAGTGTGTGCACATACTGTCGCACTCATACACACACACTAACCGCCGAATACTAGAACCACGAAGTATAGGCTTTTCCATAGTATTCATGTACACAATAATAAACCCAGATCTTAGTTCTCTTTTCTGCCACTGGCTGCGCTGGAATTTTGGACGTACTGATGCTATTGTGGCGGACCAATCTGCGCACAGTACTGAATCGCGCTTGGTACTTCTTGAATAATGGCGCGCTCTACCGACAAAAAATCTGTCCCCGTAATTGAGACCATTATTTTAACATTACGTTCGGACTCCTGTTTATCTATACTTCGTGACTGGAACTATAGTTAAATTAAGTGACGCTCAAGTTACGTGCTGTCCTTGTCATATTGGCTAAAACACAGCCTGTGAATAGGAGGGCTCTTAATTTTGATTAGCTCTCCAGTATTTGGACGATACTGACAAAAAACTCGCACTTAACACACTGATCATCGCCCTGATAACACCTAACGGTGTGCTAATGAGCTGCTGTTTCGCGCATTCCTCTGCCACATAGCTGCTCTGCCGTGTGATTTATCTGGCGAAACGCGTCCGCTTAATTGCGGCCTGTGCCGGAAAATTATTGATTTACTGCCAAAAGTCGACGTGAGTCAGGTTAACATGACGCGGTGTGTCGTGGGCTTGACGGCCGTCATCGTCATCGAGTTTAGCAGCAAGTTCATCATCAACTATTCCGGTAGGAGTTTTGGCGGGATGTAGAAGAGTGACGTTGTTGCTTGTGTATTTCTTACGGTTCCTAATCTATACTAATATTATAAAGCTGAAGAGTTTGTTTGTTTGAACGCGCTAATCTCAGGATAGTCCATTTATCGAGAAAAGCTTTAGGCTATATAACATCACGCTGCGACCAATAGGAGCGAGGAATCAGCGGAAAATGTGGAAAAAACCGGGAAAATTATTAACCTTTGAGGGCTTCCGTTGTTTCTTTGAACGCGCTGATCTCAGGAACTTGATGCAAGATGGAATTGAAAAATTATTTTTGTGTTTTATAAGAAGTAATTTTAGTTACTTTTATCTAAGGGTTCCGTGAGGGTTCCGTTTAGAAAAGTAGGGATCCGTTTCTCTTCGTTCTACTCAAACGAAGTTGCGGGGACCAGCTGCTAGTGTATAATTGGTAGAATATGAACCGTTAAATATTCGTTTAACAATGCAGTAAATACAAATGTGGTAAACGTATTGTTAATTACAAGCCTCCCCATATAATCTACTGTCGGTCCCTAGATCTTTACCGGAGTGTTACAACAATATGCCTAACTACTAACTACTTGACTGATTTTTAATGAGGGTTTAAAAATTCGTGACATCTGACAGCTTTTGGACACGACCAAGCGCCGCCTGGTGACAGGAAAAGAATCGTTCCATTTTTATTGACCGTTTTCGATACCACTTACGCCACCAGATGACGCTTTGGGTGCGTTGGGTCTGCCCTAACGGTACAAAAAATATAAAACACCCTCATTGCATAAATTAAAAACTCTCTAAAATAATTTCTATGAACAGAATGATTGCGTATCCGGTGCTGGAATTGCTGCCAAATGCCAATCCACTGCCTCGTCGTCCCGTTAGGTATGAGTCACCTTTACACGACATGGTGTCCCCGTGGGCTTGATGTGGTTCATCATCAGCATTGTCGGCAGCTATAGCATAATTTGTAACTTAGGCCTTTTCATCCGTTAATGGATGATTTATACAGTATTCTCCGAGCGAAGTAACCACACTTGAAATACTGTAGTGCCTGGGACAGTAGGTTGTAAATGTCGTATGGTTGCCCAAGCACATACGGCATTCTCACAACACAGTCAGCCATCGCGATGTTTTCCTTCACCGTTAGAGCGTCCGTATAATGTACTTGAGATCTGAAAAAGTCTCATTGGTACACGCCACAACCTGGGATTCGAACCTGCACTCTCAACGGTCTACCTACCCACTAGGCCATGGAGATCTTCATAATATCTAACACCATCACTATCAGGACGGACCTTAACGGCTAGAGCATCACCTGGAGCATTTGCATCTGGGAGTTAGGTAGCCGTACCTGAACCCTAATTCTCTGAATCTTATTTTACATTTATTGAATTATAAATGAGTCGTATTGATATTATAAACAGACTTTTCAAGTTCTCGAAGAAGTTGTGTTAAAGTTACCAGACAACTGAAATATATTTATTACTTTTATATTATACACATATTTAATACATATCCAAGACCCAGGAACGCTAAAAACTTTTTGTTCCTTCAGCGGGATTCGAACCCGCGCTCAACCACTGAGTCACAGATGCCATCAAACCTTTTTTTGACGTTGGTCTGATGTTTATAAGAATTTATCTGTTTTAAGATATCGGGACTGGATCGTAACTGTGTTATTGCAATATTTGATTAGCTGAATCAACCTTATGATGTAGTATTTGTGCTAAAACAATATCTACATTACATTTATTACAGATTCTTTGTTAATTGCGAATTCTTCTAAAGCCATGTCCATATCTGTTACTCTTTATATATCTATTTGCTTTTATTTAATGCATAAATTGTGACTTGATCTTTTAATATTCATCTAATTTGGTTTAACTGGCAAAATAGTCGACATAAAACAACTGAAGCTATAATGTGGGATCCATTTCTATGTCATTTATGTTAAAACTTACATAGTTTTTGCTGTAGCTAACTGCTGCAATAGCTGAGCACTTTTTTATTTGTAACGAGCTCTCGTCGGGTATTCGCACATTTGTAATGGCGACGTATGCGTCTGACGGGACATGACGCTTGCAGTTGTGTCGACTGTACTGATTGGGGTGTTTGTTTTTGAAATCAAAATGGCCGTCTTAATAAATCCTGGATACTTGTCCGTCTTTCATGTCATAACTATTGAACCGATTTAAATGAAATTTGGTACACTGATAGTCTAGACTCTAGAGCATGAGAAAGGACACAGGCATCTTTATATCGTGGGTAAATGTACGGTTCCCGTGGGATAAGGTATTTACAGTTTCACGTTAAAAACTAATAAACCGATTATCATGAAATTTGGCGCAGATATAAAGTAGACCACGGGGAAGGACATAGGCAACTTAACGCGGGACATATAAGGTTCTCGTGGGTTACTGTACTAACGCGGGCGGAGCCGCGGTCATCAGCTAGTCTAATATATAAAATTCTCGTGTCATAGGGAACACACTCCTCCGAAACGGCTTGACAGATTCTTATGAACGTTTTTTTTTGTATATTCGGTAGGTCTGAGAATCGGTATTAATCTATTTTTTCAACCTCTAAATGATAAGGATGACCCCTATAGATTTATTTTTATTTTTTCGTCAATTTTTTTTGTAGTTATGTACTTATTTCTATATGATGTGGCTTTAAAAATACATACAACCCTATATAATATACATGACAAAACAACGTTTGTCGGGTAAGCTAGTAGCAATATAAAATAATTTTTGATGATAAAAAATTATAGTAATTATGTAAAAGTTTTTTGCTGAGATCTCTATTTGCTGTTTAAAATATTTGTAACATTTTTGTTGTCTAGCAAAACAACATTTTAGCAACGTAATGATAATAATTATGAATGAATAGCGGATGAATGTTCTGTGAATTGGCGGCCATACTCCATACTCCATAGTTAACATTTATGCAACCGTAACGCTTCTTTGTATTAAAATGGATTCGTACTGTAGTCTGTGGTATATAATATGTCGTCGTATTTTGTAAAAACCGTTAAAAAAAAAAAAAAAAAAAAAAAAAAAAAAAAGTCCTTACAATTGTACGCATTAATTTTCGTTATAATAACAAATATGTCGGCGCGGGGCACTTGCCGTTTAACCAATCGGCACGGTAAATATTACAATATAACGAAGAATAATGTGTAAAATTCCAAGAAGAATTTTTTATTTCACAATCTGTCGACATTTTATAATATCTCTAGTAATATTACAATCTAACGGTTTTTACAATTTTACGGTGACATATATTGACAGCTGAAAATGATTTAAAACTTTTGTGTAGGGTACCTAGGGTTGTCACAAACCGATATTTTATGGCAAAATCACGTAGGAATATTTTATAATGTTTTTTTTTTTCTCTTTTACAGAGTAATGGCAACAACTTCATGTCTGGCGAGCCGAGGCGGAAACGCGAGCTCCCCGCGCGCCCCAACCACATCCTGCTGTACACCATCATCAATCCGGCGTACCCGATCACTGTGGTGAGTGCCATCATGTTCTTGACTGTCATAACTCATGAACTACATCCTACGACCTATAATTAGGGTCTATCCACAAATTACGTCACAGCGCAAAAAGTCGAAATTTTTCGTAACATAATATATGGACGACCCCTTATAAATGTGAAAGTTTGTAATCGTGGATCGATGGTTAGATCGATGGACGTCGAATCTACTGGTGGCTATAATCATAGGCTCCGAAACTTCTGGATCGATTTTGTTGAAATTTGCCACAAATATAGAGTAGACAACGGGGAAGGACATAAGGCTACTTTTTATTGCGGCAAAATGTACTGTTCCAGTGAAAATTCCTTTAGTGGGCACAAAGTCGCGGGTAACGTCTAATGGTTGTGAAAAATGTCACAAATAACAAGGATATTATCGGTAATGTTCGTTTTTCAATTATAGAAAAATAACCTAACCAAGAGCATGTCAGGACATGTCTAAGGAGGGTTCCGTAACTATAAACGCGTAATATGCTTTTTTTTAATTACTCCAAAAGTTACTGTCCGATTTGGTTCACAATAGTTTTCCTAAAGAGTTTTTAGCATGATCTATCAGCATGGAAATTTGCAAGTTTCTATCTCCTATAGTTTAAAAATGCTAGGGGGGGACCAACTTACAAACTACTTTGGAGGCCGATTACTCGAAAATGGTCAACTTTATAAAAAAGTAACGTATGAAACCTTGCCTTTATTTTAAAAGACCTATTCTACGATACCCCACACGATGGGGTAGAGTGAAAAAATATTTTTCATCCCCACTTCACATGTATGGAGAGCCACCCCTAAAATATAAAATTATTATTTTTTTATAATCCCGAAACCGTGATCTATACACAATCTATAACTGTACCAAATTTCATCAATTTATATTCATAATTACAGGAGCTAGAGGCGCGGACAGACATACAGACAGACAGACAGACGGACAGAGCGAAACTATAAGGGTTCCTTAAGTATTACGGAACCCTAAAAAAAGACAGTTTTTTAGTCCTCTACTCTACAACATTTTGAGTTTGTGGATGGTTGGCAATGATGATGATGATGTATAGGCGAGGAGCTCACACGAAGCGCACTTTTCCGCGATTTTACGAGGCCAACATCGGCCATATTGAATGCGAAGCCGATGTGCTTCTAGCGGATAGGGTTGTCAACTGTGTGTTGATTAAATTCGCCATTTGTTGAATACCTATACTTCAAGCAGTGGTTTGATGATGATGATAGGCGTGTAGCTTTCGCGAAACTATCGGCGCTTTTCCGCGATTTCACGAGGACAAATTGAATGCGAAGCCGATGTCGACGTGTTTCTAACAGATAGGGTTGTCACCGATGATCATTTTGATTTTTTTTACATAATTCGTAAATTACTGGTTATTAAGGCGCTAAAGTTTGTTTATCCTAGGGTCCTTAGGCTTTACATTTATATAATATTACTAGCTGTTGCCCGCGGCTCTGCCCGCGTAAATATAGTTTTTTCGCGGTCGCGGATATGAGACTGATGCAATAAATAGATAAAAACAATCCTTGATGCGAATTATATATCATGCTAAAATTTCAGCTCGATTGGTGCAGAACTTTTCGAGTTTTTGCAGCGTACACAAACCAACATAACTTTTTGTTCACAACAAACAAGTAAACAAATAACAAAGCAATTAATTTGTATAAATAAATATTTTTAGTTATTACTAACAGGCTGCCTTTTAGCTTTTAGTGAGACAATATTTTTTCGACTTTTGACCACAAATCTACATGGTCTAGTGTTATATATAGTTTGCACATGAGAAATATTTAAAAAACTCGCACGTACCAACCCTAGGTGCCGAAAGTCCGAACAATAAAGCTGAAAGCTGTCCGAAAAGTTGGCGGCTTTAAACGCTTCGGCTTAAACGCCAGTTGAAATGTTTGGAGTGCGATTTACTGTGAACGAGCTGACGTGACTACTAGGTAACTAGTAGTAAGTGATCCGACAAAAAAATATCTGTACTTAATATTATAAAGAGGAAAGATTTGATTCTTTGTATGTTTGTTTGTTTGCATTGAATAGACTCCGAAAGTAAAGGATCGATTTTGATGAAATTTGGCACAGATTTAGAGTAGACCTCGGGGAAGGACATAGGCTACTTTTTATCGCGGCAAAATGTATGATTCTTACGTGATTACCTTTTGTGTGTACTAAGTCGCGGGCAACATCAAGTATTTTTATAAAGTTGATGGTCCGGCTTGAACGTCTGTTAGGCTGGGCTTATAGTCTGAAATCCGGAAGTCCGGGAAGTGTCTAGTCAAATGTCAATGTCATAAATGATTCGACTTTCAACTTTATTATAAAACAGTTTATCAAAGTCCAAGCATAATAAAAACCTCATGAAACTGACTGTCTTCAACTCGCAAGATCTAGCAACAAGTTTTATATTGCCCAAGTTACGGCAATCGGGGACTCTTGGCCGGCAACTTCCCGTCTGCATTCCTCGTCTCGATCTCAATTGTTCCATCCGGTGTGGGATGAAGTGGGCCGAGATGATCGCTCTATTGAAGGGCTATGGCTTGGAGTATATGATCCGGAATCCGGAAGGCCGGAGACATAGTACAGACATATACAGTATTGCATCTTCATACTAGACCGCCCGTATCGGCGCACGTACAGTATACTAAATATGTCTACTGTGACTGAACTGTGTGCAGTTTTATCGTTGTGGTCTGCGGGAATTGTGATTGGAATATATGATCCAGAATCCCGAAGGCCGGAAAAAATTCAGTGCACTGAAAATAGCACTTTGCGGTAACACAAATAGAGGTGAAAATCGAATACACGAGTGTCAAATCAAACGACAACTTGACACTCTACATTTCCATTTTCAGCCCTTATTGTATAAGTCCGAAGTTTTATTTTGGGTGCTCTTAATTTGTCGGGCCCTCCAGAATCCGGATCATATTATTAGTCCCAGCCTTAGAATTTGACTGACTATTTACCTCTTCAGAACGAATGCGTGCAATCGACGCCTACGTCCACGTCGGCACGCTTCGACGTTGACTGATAGACTTGATCCATGAAGCGTGAACCGTGCTGACTGCTGACATATAGTTGACGTCTCCATTACTGGCGGTCGGTTCGGGGAATATTATACGTGTGATTGGACTGTGGTAGATACGAGTGTTTGTACTGAGAATAACTACAAAGGAACCGTGCGGTTAGTAATTAGCAACGGTTAAATTAATTAGAACCGTTCATCCGCTCGGGAGCTACCATGCCCCAGACTCAAACGTACAAGACCTCTCTTATTGATTCAGGGTTGAAAAAGATTGTGAAACATGCTTAAGGGCTTCGTTCCGACGAGCGTATTTTAGTGATCAAAGCACACTAAAATACGTACAGTACTGTAAAGTAAATTGAACTGCACTCATCATAGACGACATATCTTCTAAATATATATGTTACCGGCCAAACCCGATTTTAGGACAAACTAGTTTTGCCTAGGCTAAACTATTTCTTCCTATACGCGATAGGATTAACTAGTATATCCTAGTCCAAACTAATTTGTCCTAAGCCCGATAGGACAAACCAGTTTAGCCTAGGCCAAACTAGTTGATCCGGATATTAATACGCACACTCTAGGACAAATAACTATAGGAATATCGTTAAGGACTGCAGCTACGAAACATTCTGTTGGATCAGGCCAAGGTTTCGTGAGATGCAGCTGCATCACAAACTGTTCCACAAACAGATGCAAGTGCAAGAAGGCAATGGTACTCTGCAATTCTAAGTGCCACCAAAGCACACCATATAAAAATAAAAAACAATTTAAATAATTGAGATATGATTATTGCTTGTATTTCAAAACATTATTTGTTATTGTTTGTATAACCAATAAATATTCATAGCTTTTAACGACGAATCATAATCTTTTTAATAAAAATGATTATTTTTTCCAATTACGGAGTATTTTATTCAGTTTATATATTTATTTAAACTTTCTAGATATACCATAATGCTTAGACTAGGCCGTACTAGTTTATCCTGGAGTGTGCGTATTAATATCAGGATCAACTAGTTTTGCCTAGGCTAAACTGATTTATCCTATCGGACTTAGGACAAATTAGTTTGGTCTAGGATTTACTAGTTAATCCTATCGCGTATAGGAAGAACCAGTTTAGCCTAGGCAAAACTAGTTTATCCTGAAATCGGGTTTGGCCGGTAACATATATAAGGCAAACCTGCCTGACTCATCTATCAACGCACAGCTAACTACTGAACGGATTTTGCTGAAATTTGGCATACAGATAGATGTAATGATGTAGGTATCCGCTAAGAAAGGATTTTTGAAAATTCACCCCCTGAGAGGGTGAAAAAGGGGTTAAAATTTTGTATGGAAACCGAACTCCACGCGGACGAAGTCGCGGGCAAAAGCTATTTATTATAGACGAGGCATGTTGAAGCAAAAAAGTGTCTACACTGAAATGGCCCCAAACATGGTGTTGGTTGGGGCCATTTCGGTTTGACATTTGTCATCTTAACAGTTTGACATTTGCTTTCCGCAGTACCTATATTCAGTCTCCTGAAATCAAGATGGCGTTAACTTTTTCTTGTTAGAAGATTTTTTCTGTCAAATGTACGTCATAGCCCGTTCTTAGTTTTGAAATCTTTGGCGCTAATAGAGTAAAAAATATTTTGTTTTTATTTTGATAGATCTGAAAATCTTGTAGAGTGACACTTAGATATTCAGCTCTATTGTAATAGCGCAAAGCTCTATCGACAGTGCTGATTTTTCCTATGACGCGACCACAAAAAACTCTCGTGAAAACGTAGCCTCAATATTTAATGGTATTGTAACCATTATGTATGTAGATATCACCGTAAAATTTTAAAAACCGTTAGATTGTAATATTACTAGAGATATTGTAAAAAGTCGACAGATTGTCAAATAAACATTTCTCGTTTTTCGTTCGTTATATTGTAATATTTACCGTGCCGATTGGTTATACGGTATGTGCCCCGCGCCGCCATGTTTGTTTGCTTTTTCATAATAATAATTATAACGAAAAATTGTAAGGAAAAATGTTTATTTGACAATCTGTCGACCTTTTACAATATCTCTAGTAATATTACAATCTACCGGTTTTTACAATTTTACGGTGACATAGATACATAACAGATATCGTGTTCGCGTGTAACACCGTATCGCGAAAGGAAGAACATTAGGGTTTATCTCTCAAACGATGTCTCCGAGACGGGTTTAAGGGGGTTTTGGATACGAGAGAAGGGGGGTAATAAGTATATATTAAGATACATTGAAAGGAGTAATGGGTATATTAGATACAGCTTAAAGCGTTATCTGTTATGTGTATTATTATAGTACCTAATACGTGAATCAAAAACTTACAGTACAGTATTACGAGAACTGTGTAACGGGAGGGGAATGAAATTAGGTTAGTAAAATAAAGTTTATGTGGAGGAAGGTGTGAAGAAAGCTGATATTTTTATAATAATGCTTAGATATATACATAAATTTAATAAAAATAACAACATCGGTGCCTCAGTTCTCGTATTTAAAGTATACTTTCATTTTACTTTTGATTTTGTGAAGTTTGAACCAATTAAAACGCGTTTCACGTTTTTTAACGTTTACAAGAATACCGTTTGACAGTTTTAGCGTACCGGGACTTGGTTGTATACATACATACATACATATAATCACGCCTTTTTCCCGTAAAGGGGTAGGCAGAGACCACTTTTTGCCACTTTCTACGATCCTTACATACTCCTTTCGCTTCGTTCACTTTCATTCCCACCGTCCATTCCTCATCTTACATTCAACGTAGCGAAGCGGCTCTACATGGTCCGCTTTTCACCTCCGCGAGAAACGAGACGTGATGGGTGGTGAACCACATCGCCGCCATCTTGGATAATTAAATTATTTTTATGATTATCCGTTGCGTTTCCACGGATTGGTGGAGAGGGTAGGAATAGGGAAAGGGAAGGATAGGTGGTGTGGAAAGGAAGATTGTTAGAGTGGGAAATAGGAAATGTAGGATATTACCGCCCAGGAGGGCAAGGGATAGGACAGTAATAGCTAGGGAAGCCGGGGTCGCATACCCGTATACTATACCACAACTACCGGACAGGTAAGTGGGGATGAGTATCCCATGACATTTGTTGTATAGTGCATGTTTTATTTAGCGGAATTGACCCTCAGATTATTAACACACTACCGTGCGTTTGATAGATATATATACAACTTTGTTACACGCTGACGTTTGTTAATCTGTCACAACATTTTACATTTCTTTTTCTATTCAATGCAAAAAAAAATAAACAAATCTGATCAAGATGTTGTCCTAACTTCCAAGGACTAAGCTTTTTTATACCAATTTTCATAAAAATCCTTTCTGTGCTCTATTAACCTGCTGATTAACACAATTTCCTGCAAATCGTACGAATGTACTTTGCCTTAAACCCGTTTCCTTAGCACATTAATTAAAGTTATACGCGCGGGTCTGATTGGAGTTCCGCGGGATAATCTCCGCTGAAACTATGGCGTTATGGTTTAAGTTGGTCGGAGGATAGGGGTGGCACAAGGTAGAAAATTTGTAAATAGTTATATTGAAAAAAAAAATATATGTTTGAAATTTTAAAGCTTCATTAAAACACCATAATAAAAAAGTTAAAGTATAGCAATTTAACCCAAATGATATAAGCTACCAATACCACGTACCAATTTCGGCGGCTGGTTTCATTGAAACCAGTCCGGCTACGCAGGAGTTACTTTATGGTTTCCAAGTGTGTAAACATACAGCTAAGGGTCAGGTAACACCGAGACGCGGCGCTGCAATTCAAAAGTAAACTTTAACGTGTATCTTGTGTAGTAGATCTCCGTAGCCTAGTGGGTAGACCGTTTGGTTCGCACTCGAGAGTGCAGGTTCGAATCCCAGGTTGTGGCGTGTACCAATGAGACTTTTCAGATCTCAAGTACATTATACGGACGCTCTAACGGTGAAGGAAAACATCGTGAGGAAACCCGCATATAGTTGGCCCCAGACGTATTGACTAGTTCATTCCTCTGGACTAGGCTGACTGTGTTGTGAGAATGCCGTATGTGCTTGGGCAACCATACGACATTTAAAAACCAACTGTCCCAGGCACTACAGTATTTCAAGAGTGGTTACTTCGCTCGGAGAATACTGTATAAATCATCCATTAACGGATGCAAAGGCCTAAGTAGATACCTAAGTATATAAAATTGTATTTTGAAAAGCTATCTTATAAAATATGTCCTTCTTAAAAATCGCGTCTTCTAGGTATGCTCAGATTTATAGCTATAAATAGCATTGAAAACCGATTAGCAAGAGGGGATGACGTACCTAGTTATATCGTTCCTTATTCTCCTTACGACATGCTAGGTAACGTGGAAGCATAGGATGTAGGTAATATTAATAATGCATAATTACTTAAATCCCAGTGGGACATGACTGGCGACCGATCAGGCGCAGGTCCGACTTTTTACATGCCCATCCGACGCATGGATCATCTCTCTTGTCAGACAATCAGGTGATCAGCCTGCATTGTCCTTACCAAACTTGAAAACAAACAAACCCTTAAAATATCGACGTCGACCTAACCTGTACCGTTTTCGATAGTAATTATCACGTCCATCTGACATAATATTACGACAACACAATATTATGTTATTAAATTTCGCCTAGAATATATTACATTAACGTCTACAATGGATCACTCATGAGCATTTGTGTATGTTCTCCATGCTAAAGTAATAAAAAATCTATTAAGCTTCACTTCAAACTTAAATATAATATAATGAGCATATTCCATACAGCGTTTATATTTTATGAGCCATCTCCATACGCTATTTTCTGCACAAAAAAAAACTGATTGAAATTCAAATTGCACCATTTTATGGCTGTTATACCATGCCCGCTTTTCTCCCTGTCAACAGCCCTGAAGACGTATGGAGGCTTTTAATATGTAAATATCATAAGGTCTAAAGTCGGGTATGGTGCCAGTAGCTTGAACTCCAGTAGATAGAGCCAGTAACTTGCACAAGGGTCATATCCTAGAGCCTACTATACAATTATGAAATATGTGACAGTTTGTGAGGATGGATGGATGGATGGATGGATGGATGGATGGATGTATGGATGTTTATTACTTTTTAACGCAAAAACTGCTAAACGATTTTGATGAAATTGGATATGGTAGTAGTTTGAGCTCTGAATTAACACATGGAATACTTTTTATCCCGAAAAAGTACAGAGTTCCCGTGGGCTATCCGATAGGTACTGTATTAACACGGTCGGAGCCGCGGTGAAAATTCCCTACTAGGGTGAGTTATGTTATTCCTTTTCAGTATATAATAATATCTATAATTGGGTACTTGTGAGCTTTTTCCACATATTTTCTTCCCGTCGACAGCCCTGAAACGTATGCGAGCTTTTATTATTTAAATATTATGGTAGCCAGTAGCTTGAACGTCAGTAGATCGATGCCAGTAACTCGCACAGGGGTCTACTTGTCATAGATTGCCCATATTTGCCTACTTATGAGCAATTTCCACATATTTTCTCGTCATCGACAGCCCTAAAGACGTATGGGGGCTTTTATTATGTAAATATTTACGTCTCTCGGCCGTGCGGTAATGAACCGGCAAATTCAACGTTTAACCAATCTGAAGTTGGAGATACACGATGCCAGTAAATGAAATAACAGCCTTGCAGTAATTGTATATTATGATACTACATATATATTATGTCACCGTAAAATTGTAAAAACCATGAGATTGTAAAATAACTAACGAGATTGTAAAAATATGTCGAAAGATTTATTACTTTATGTTTACAATCTAACGAAAAATATAAAATTAAAGGCAGCATATCCGCGTCGGAAGACTATTTTACAATTTCACTAGTTATATTTACAATCTAACGTTTTTTTACAATTTTACGTTGACATATACACAGTATCTACACCAAAAAAATTATAAAATAAATAAAGGACTTACACTGGCAGATTAGTTTTTGCGTGAAAGAGTAACAAACATGCATATACATCCATACATCTATGATCACAAACTTTCACAATTATAATACTAGCAGAACTCTCTGAGCGAAGTAACCACTCTTGAAATACTGTAGTGCCTGGGACAGACGGTTTTAAATGTCGTACGGTTGCCCAAGCACATTTATTACGGCATTCTCACAACATAGTCAGCCTAGTCCAGAGGAATGACTGGTCAATACGTCTGGGGCCAACAATGTGCGGGCTTCCTCACGATGTTTTCCTTCACCGTTAGTGAGTCCGCATAATGTACTTGAGATCTGAAAATGTCTCATTGGTACACGCCACAACCTGGGATTCGAACCTGCACTCTCCTGAGTGCGAATCAAACGGTCTACCCACTAGGCCATGGAGCTCTTGCGAAGTAACTAGCTCACATTTCAGCATATGCAATGAGATGCATTTCGATGAATAAATTTCGCGACGAATGAGCCATGCGAAAAGTTTTATTAGAAAACGCTAGCTCATTATCCTACAGAGAAGGTAATGCCTTTCTCACTTGATGGAATATGAAGCTTTTAAGGCTTGGACTATATTGTTTGGAATCCGGAAGACCGGAGAAAATTCAGAGCGCTGAAAATAAAACTGCGCTAATATAGTACAATAGAGCTGAAAGTCGAACACACGAGTGTCGAGTTAAATGTCAGTCTAAATATATAAAAGGCAAACCTGACTGACTCATCTATCAACGCACAGCCGAAACTACTGAACGGATTTTGCTGAAATTTGGCACACAGATAGTTGTAATGGCGTAGGCATCCGCTAAGAAAGGATTTTTGAAAATTCCCTCCCTAAGTAAGGATGAAAGAAGGGTTAAAATTTTGTATGGAAACAGAAATCCACGCGGACGACGTCGTGGGCAAAAGCTAATGTCATATATGGCAGAAGAACACTCGACACTTCCATTTTCAACTCTGTTGTGCTAGCGCATTTACAGTGCTCTGAATTTTCACCGGTGTTCCGGATTCCGGTGCATACATTCCCACCTTTAGGCTAGGGATAAATAAAGGAACTTATAGATCGGCTAGTGGTCGAAAGTCGTCATAATTCAAAATTTAATTTTTACGTTTAAGTTTTTTAAGATTATTTTGCCTCTTAGAAACACATTAAAATTATGTAAAAGTTGTCTTTGGAATGTAAAAAAAAAAATTACAAACGCGTCAAACCAACACCTTCTGTTATTATTATACAAACTATACTTAAACATAATATGGTAGTGTGAGCGAGCTATTGTGTGTATAAATTCATTTTTATTCATATTATGTGCCACTAGCTGTTGCCCGCGGCTTCGCCCGGGAACATTGTATTTTTTCGGGATAAAAAGCAGCCTATGTTTTAATCCTGAGCCTAAACTACTCAGATACCAAATTTTATCAAAATCCGTTCAGTAGTTTTTGCGTAAAAGAGTAACAAACATCCATCCATACATTCTCACAAACTTTCACATTTATAATATTAGTAGGATATGCTTAGAGCATTATTTAAAAATATAAGGCTTTCTGCACACCTCTATCCACATTCCACATACCTCCTTACTTATAAAAATATTTATCCATTTGATAAGCAATACAATGTTTTGTCCTTGTCTTATGCGTCGGAAAAGTCTCTTGACAGACAAGGACAAAACATTGTATTGCTTATCTACTGGATAAATATTTTTATTAGTAAGGGGGTTAGACTTGAACTGTAGTAAACTTTATATCCCTCCGTTCGCACACGTTTTGTTGCTTCGCGTATTAATATGCATGATAAAGGAAAGGCTATTTAATGGGTACCAGCAGTGAACTAATGTCAGCTCATGATGATGACTAGCTTTAGCTACAATACCAATATCGTCCTTTATTACACCAACCGATCCCGGCTGTAATATCCCAAATCCTGGGCAAAAAAATCGGGAACACAATATAATCTAAGGTCGTGTTCGCAAGACCTCCGGATTTACTCTGATAGTATTATGTATGTGTGACACAATATCTTCTAAATATATAAAAGCCAAACCTGACTGTCCCATCTATCAACGCACAGCCGAAACTACTGAACGGATTTTGCTGAAATTTGGCATACAGATAGTTGTAATGACGTAGGCATCCGCTAAAAGTAGGTGGAAAAGGGGTTAAACTTTTGTATGGAAACCGAACTCTACGCGGACGAAGTCGTGGGCAAAAGCTAGTTATGTATATTTCGTGAAATAACATGTACAGAGTACACGTGGCAGAAGTGAACATACATACATACATATAATCACGCCTTTTTCCCGTAAAGGGGTAGGCAGAGACCACTTTTGCCACTTGCTACGATCCTCACATACTCGTTTCGCTTCGTTCACTTTCATTCTTACCATCCATTCCTCCTCTTACATTCAACATAGCGAAGCGGCTCTCCATGGTCCACTTTTCACCTCCGCGAGAAACGAGACGTGATGGGTGGTGAACCACATCGCCACCATTTTGGATAATTAAATTATTTTTATTATTATCCATTGCGTTTCCACGGATTGGTAGAGAGGGTAGGAATAGGGAAAGGGAAGGATAGGTGGTGTGGAAAGGAAGATTGGTAAGTTGGAGTGGGAAATAGGAAATGTAGGATATTACCGCCCAGGAGTGCAAGGGATAGGACAGTAATAGCTAGGGAAGCCGGGGTCGCGTACCCGTATACTATACCACAACTACCGGACAGGTAAGTTGGGATGAGTATCCCATGACATGACAGAAGTGAAACTTAATTTAATATCTAAAAATACTCTCATCGTTGCCAAAGAACATCAAGAAACACATAAAAAAGTTTAGACAGGGTCAATTCTGCTAAATAAAACCTGCATTGATATAATTACAATCAAGTCCCGATACGCTAAAACTGTCAAATAGTATTATCATAAACGTTAAACCAACGCAAATCGCGTTCTGATTGGTCCAAACTTCACAAAATCAGTTTATGATAACATGTCGCTTCACCTTTAAGTTACACAGTAAAAGTAAAATGAAAGTCTACTTTAAATACGAGAATTGAGGTTCTAGATAAAAAAATTGGTGTTCCCGAGGGATACTATATTTACGCGGGCGGAGCCGCGGGCATTAGCTAGTCCATTGTAATATGCTAACCAATTTCCCAGCAATAATCACCAGGTGTTAACCGTGAGTCAGCATTAACTATTAACACCTTGGCAGGCTAATCTGCCCATCGCATTACGGCAGGGTTTCTCAAAGTTGAGTGGGGTTCGCCATTCGACGGTACATCTGCACGCTTAACCACCGAAACGGTTTCATTCTACGGAGGAATAGACAGGACAGATTGACAAAGGAAAGCTGTCATTTTTTCCATATTATCTGTTAGTGTGTCTAATCGTGTGTAGACAAAACGTATTTTATGGCGGCCACGCTAAGCGCTGGTCGTGATTAAAACAAAATACAGGAATTAACTTAATACTGAGACAAAAATAAGGTTAAAAAATTCTAAATTTAGCCCCCAATTTGACTCAAAGATATTTTCTTTTGTCACCACTGTTTATTAAAATAAAAAGCTTGTTTGTGTTACAAATTTTATTTTGGGTTTCGGTGTCATAAGTTTTATTAGGGGTTCATGCAGCGAAAAGTTTGAGAAACCCCGCGTTACGGGATATTGCCTGCGTGAAGTAGATACGGCTAATGCTAACGCGGCTATTATTGTAATTGATATTATGTAATTGAAACGGGATTATTAGAAGGCGATGACATACATAGTCGTAGGTAATGTAAGTGATAACTCCCCAAACCGATTTCGGTAACGGTGGCCGGTTTCGTTGAAACCAGGCCAGTTTTGGAGGAGTAATTTTATAGTGCCCAAGTGTGTGCGCAGTACACACGAGCATTCTCTCTTAATTTACTTTTATAACCCAGTAGGATGGATAACTGTCACGACTGACGAGAGATCAGGTGCAGGACCGACTTTTTACATGCCCATCCGACGCACGGATCATCTCTCTTGTCAGACAATCAGGTGATCAGCCTGCATCGTCCTAACCAAACTTGGAAACAACATTTTTTGTTGTTCCTATGTGGGGATCGAACCCTCGATCTCCGAGTCGAGAACCAAGCTCTAACCACTAGACCACGGAGGCTGATAGAAGTAATAGACTATAGAGTATTCGTAACCTAAATTGCGTTCTACACGTTTTACACGTAAGTAAGCTGATATTACAGCCAGAGATTAAAGAAAGACGAACAGATAAACTGCAGATAGAAAGATACAGCTTTCGATTTGATTGCTGTGATACCAGCGATACACATACACATACGGTGTGTCCACGATTGTGTAGAAAATTTGTGGCCCGTGAACAAGTGAGGGCCAGGCCACACGGTGCGGTACGGCTGCGGCGCGGCGCCTGAGCGTTATCGCAACGGGTCTTTTACATATAAAAATGTATGGTATGCCACACGACGCGTCCGGCGCCGCTCCGGCGCCGCACCGCAGGCGCACCGGACAGCGGCGCGAGGCGGGGCGAGACAGATGAGGCGGGGAGGGGTGCACACAGGGCGACGCCGCATTGATCGTGTGGCCGCCAGTGCGGTGCGGAGTATTGCGGTGCGGTGCGGCGCCGCGCCGTGTGGCCCGGCCCTAACGCTGACGCACAGTCGGACGCCATAATTTTCAAATTTGGATCGATCTATGAAAGCTGTTTATATATTGTCTACTCTATGCTATAGCGCACTTTAATGGTACCATTTCAAATGACACTTATTTACCCTGCAATAGAGAAAAGCAATGCAACATTAATTTCGTTGTTACGTATGGTCGGTAAATACGTATAGATTTATAGAATTCCGCTCACACGCGCGCGCGCTCGCGAACACGCATTAATACATGCTCGTCAATGCTCAGCCACTCATGTCGCTCACTCGCAGCTATATGCTGGCCGATTCTGTATCGTACATTTTGTGAGTTAATCACTGAGTTAGTAACGAAACGGAGGAGTGAGTAACGGAAAGTCTCACTTTTGTATTCACTATAATACAAAAGGGAGACTTTCCGTTACTCACTCCTCCGTTTCGTTACTAACTCAGTGATATGGCGTCTGACGTCTGCTGTCACCGTGACACACGTCAGCTGTCATTTGTGGCCAGACGCTAGGGCACTCGAGACAGTATGATATTTATGCTTACATACACACGTATCCCACGGGAACCCTTTACTTTTTAGGCATAAAAAGTGACCTTTGTGTTAATCCAGAGCCTAAACTACTGCCATACCAATTTTCATCGCAATCCGTTCAGTAAGTTTAGTGTGAAATAGTAACATACGGCTATCCATCCTCACAAACTATCACAATATTGTTCGCGTTTTGCAGAGAGTCACACGCAAACGGGTCACCTGATGGAAAGCAACTTCCGTCGCCCATGGACACTCGCAGCATCAGAAGAGCTGCAAGTGCGTTGCCGGCCTTTTAAAAGGGGATTAGGGTAATAGGGGAGGGTAGGGAAGGGAACAGGGTAGGGGATTGGGCCTCCGGTAAACTCACTCACTCGGCGAAACACAGCGCAAACGCTGTTTCACGCCGGTTTTCTGTGAGCCCGTGGTGTTTCTCCGGTCGAGCCGGCCCATTCGTGCCGAAGCATGGCTCTACCACGTAAAACGCTTTTACATAAGCAGTGGATCATGAGCCCGAAATATCCGTAATTGATTTTCGGAGACGTTATAATATACAGAGTACAGTATCCCACGGGAACACTGTACTTTTTCGGGATAAAACATAGTCTATGTGTTAATCCAGAGCCTGCACTACTGCTGTACCAATTTTCATCACATTCCTTTCAATAAAATTTTCGTGAAACAGTCACAAACGTCTAGCTTGAATTGTTTAGCTATCACGGTTAAGGAGATACCAGATGGCAGATGGACAGACAGCGAATTCTCAGTAATAGAGTACCGTTTTTACCCTTTGGTTTCGGAACCTTAAAAAATAATAATTTAAAAAATTTAAAAACCCGACTGCGTAAAAAGTGAAGCAAACTAAGTAGTACCTACACAATGAAAAACTGAAAAGAAAAAAACAAGCACTTAGATGTCCGGTGGTCTAGAATTCTATAATATATTATTGAATTAATACTATTGGTACATAACAACTAAACAGTCAGGATCCATTGAAAAATTAGATTGGCTGTCGAATAATGGATCCCGACTGTTCAGTTGTTATGTTCCTATAATAGATTATATTTTATTTTCTTCAATAGTATTCATTCAATAATATACTATAGAATTCTAGACCACCGGACATCTAAGTGCTTGTTTTTTTCTTTTCAGTTTTTCATTGTGTACTACTTAGTTTGCTTCACTTTTTACGCAGTCGGGTTTTTAAATTTTTTAAATTATTATTTTTTATTTTATACTTTTTAGTTATGAGTACCTAGCTAGCTATTTACCAGGCTGGATTTCCTATCAGCATCAATACTATATCACAATTGCACTGGAATGTGAAAATGGTTGTTATGCAACTTTAAATCGATATAGATCCTAAACGGTCAGTCAAATCGAAAAATGGTGAGAGAAAACTAAAAATGATTTTTAAATACCTATTCAACGATACCCCACTCGATATAGTTTGTTGACTTTCATTTTTTTCATGGCGTCCAGTAGTCGCCATATTGAATTTTCACTAACGTCATGTCTTTAGTGACACTTCCCGGACTAAGAGGAATCGATTGACGTGTGAATCATTAAAATCGGCCCAGGCGTTTGGTCTCTATAGTGCTTCAAAGGAACATACATACATACATACATACATACATACATACATACATACATACATAGGCTGATAAACACATTACCACTCCTTTGCGTCGCGCAGTCGGGTAAAAAAGGGATCGTTTTGCTGGCGTTAAACGCCAGCAAATCTAACGGGCTTTAGCGAGACCTAGCAACTTGAACTCGAGTAAACACAGTTAATAGCTTATTCTAAATCTCGCCAGTCACAGCCACTGCAGCTGATAAACGAGTTTCTAATCAATTTTATCGGCGACGGAGCAGGAGGGCTGGGGGTTTATTTTTGTAGGATTCCGTGGGTTTTTTGGAGATTTTCAGTTAAAAATAAAAACCGGTGCTGAGACAAATGACGACTACATACGTTAACTGTACCCCTCCTATTATCCTTCTACTACGAAACGTGGTCCTTCACAACGGGACTTATTCAAAAGCTTCGTGTCGCTCAAAGAGCTATGGAGAGAGCTATGCTCGGAGTCTCTCTACGTGATAGAATCAGAAATGAGGAAATCCGTAGCAGAACTAAAGTTACCGACACAGCCCAGCGCATTAGCAAGATAAAGTGGCAATGGGCTGGACATATAGCCGTCGTACTGGACGTCGAAGCGTAGGACGGCCTCCCACCAGGTGGACAGACGACCAGAGAAAAGTCGCAGGGAGTCGGTGGATACAGGCCGCGAGCGACCGGTCGCAGGGGAAATGGGGGAGGCCTGTCCTGCAGTGGACGTCACCAGGCTGAAACGAACGAACGATCCTCCTTACTATTATAAATGTGTAAGTTTTTCAGGATGTATGGACCTATGGATGGATGGATATTTGTGACTATTTCACTCAAAAAGTACTTAACGTATTTTGGTGAAATTTGATGTAGGTAAATGTAATTTGAGCTCTGGATTAACACAGTTTCATACTCCTCCGTTCGCACATTTCTCTTAAAACTGTACTCATAGTTTTTGCGTCACGTATTAAATATATTAGAACAGCCTCCGTGGTCTAGTGGTTAGAGCATTGGCTCTCGACTCGGAGGTCGTGGGTTCGATTCCCGCATTGGAACAACCAAAAACGATGTTTCCAAGTTTGGTTAGGACAATGCAGCCTGATCACCTGATTGTCTGACAAGAGAGATGATCTCTCGTTAGTCGTGTCGGTTATCCGTCCCACTGGATTACGAGAGTAAAGGAAGAGAGATAGTGTGCTCTTGTATACTGCGCACACACTTGGGCACTATAAAACTACTCCTGTGTAACTGGTCTAGTTTCAATGAAACCGACCATCGTCACCGAGATCAGTGTGGGGAGTTATATAATTAGATATCGTCTAAACATTGAAGTGAATAAAGAACCCGACTGCGTTTGCTGCGACTCGCGCTTGACCACTTTTTATGTCAGTCACCGTCCGGCGTCCGGAGTTGTTTGTGTTGTGATAAAAATTTATAAAGCTTCTTTAAAATGTAAATGAGAATTTATCCCAACAGAGGGGGTGTTTTGTCTACAGATTTTATGATTTATGAAAAGTGAAAACTGCGATGTAACCTTGTTTTGGACCTTCAAATTTCAATTTCTAGATAACATTCGCAGTCAAAATATCAGAACAAACCTACAACTTTTTTATTTCAGAGCAATTTTTCTAATAAAAAGAGGTATGATAGGAAAAATCGGGGTAGTTTACCCTACGTTCATGTAGGTTGATGCGATAATGATATATTATGTGATATTATCATATTATCACGTAGTTTTACAAGAATTGTGCGAACGGAGGGGTATGAAATTTGGCACAGTTAAAGTTTAGGTGGAAGAAGGTGTGCAGAAAGCTAATACTTTTTAAATAATGCTTAGACACATAAAATTAATGAAGTTGCACACACTACCATAAAAATAGGCTTTATTTTATTCCTAAAACATACAATTAATCAGTAGTTATATGTTCGCTTTTAACGACACACCTACTATGACACCTACTTAAACCAACGACACGGAAATAATCTTAAACGTCGCGCCAGACAAATCTATCAAAATATTATGAAATTATACTATCAATTATGTCAAAGTAGTTCCCAGCCCCGGTGAACGAAAGTCCTGGCTTGATAAACTTACGTCCCGCTCGCCGCGCGCACCCCCCGCGTACATCTAGCCACGCACACATAGCTGCGAGCTGTCGATCGTGTAAGTCTATCGAATGACTGTTCTTTATGTTAGTATTATAATATATTCTTTGTCTACGTGCTGGGGAGCTGGTGATGACTCCCTCCCTAGGTTATATAATTGTCCATGTTGTATAAAAGTTACTTTTATTAAAACCCGCCGACTTGAAAACTCCAAAACTTCGCCTCAAGAGTTTTAATTCAATTTTGTTATGCAGAACAATGTTATTTTGTGTTATTGTAAATGTTTTCAAGTTTATTTGATTAACTCTTGACTTGATGTTTTTGACGCTTGGTTTGAGTTTTGCTGGCTAAATACTCTTCTTCATGTCTTCTACTTCTTCTCCTTACATATAAAAATGGATTGCGATGAGGGTTTTTAAATTCATGACATCTGACATCTGACATGACATTTGATACGACAAGGACCATCGAGCTACCAAGCGCCGCCTGGTGACAGGAAAAGAGTCGAAAATTCTTATTGACCGTTTTTGATACCACTTACGCCACCAGATGACGATTTGTGTGCGTTGGGTCTGCCTCCTTTACGATAGAAAAAAATATCAAACACCTTCATGTTTGAGAAAACTCGAGAACGGTTGGACCAATTTGGCTTATTGTGGTCTTGAAATAATTGTGGAAGTTCAAGAAAGGTTTTAATGGTGAGAAATATTAGAAATATTGCGGTGAATTTGACGACCTCTGTGGCTCAGTGGTTCAGCGCTTTTGTGCTGAAGCCGGAGGTCGCAGGTTCGAATCCTGCCGACGGAACAAAAAGTTTTTCTGTGTTCCTGGGTCATGGATGTGTATTAAATATGTGTATAATATAATAAAAATCTTAAATATATGTATAGTATAAAAGTATTAAATATACTTCCCGTTGTCTGGTACCTGTAACACAAGTTCTTCGGATACTTAGCACGGGGCCAGATTGACGTGGTGTGAAGCGTCCATAGATATTATTATATTATTATAAAAACTAAAAACGACAATTAAATTTTCCCTTACCGTTCACTCTGTTCAATTTTGTCATTTGACTGTCAAATATTTATAGATGCGTTCAGATACCCTATATCCAAATTTTATGGACTTCAACTGACAACTGGGAATGGTCTTAATTTTGACGTTTAAACTTTTTAAAACACAATTTAAAAAGTTATTGTTAAAATTTGACATTTTAACTTTTTAAATTGTGTTTTAAAAAATTTAAACGTCAAAATGATGACCATTCCCAGTTGTCAGTTGAAGTCCATAAAATTTGGTTATAGAGCAGCAGTTTACTTGTTTGATTTATTAAAAAGAAATGGCTACAGTTGTGGGTTGGTAGGTGTAGGTGTAGTTATTTAGGTATTTATTCTAGTTCATGGTAAAGAGTTGAGACAGAATCGACTTGTTCGTGTCGAAGCATTAAAAAGTCACAGAGGTGTAAAGGTCACACGAAATACCCGTGAAGCTAGTACGCTTAATTCGAAATTAATGCCCATATAATAACGGGCGGCGTCGCGTCGCGTTTGAAAAATTGCCCCAGAACGCCGCGGCCGTTTTAATTAAACCGATATAAAACAACTGGAGAGAGGGGGGAAAGGGTAAAGTGGGGGGAGAGGAGAGAGGAGGGTAAGGATACAAGTCATGGACTGCGGAGTTTGGACCTAATTTAAAGTGGTGACTTAGGTGAAATAAAATGGACTAAAACTTTACTACTTTTCACCCGATTAACTCGAAAAGAAGGAAGTTTTTTGTAAGTTACACTAAAGCCTGAACGGATTAACGGATTTTAACTAAAGAGGTGTCGTTAGGTCTTTCTGGCCTGTCTGTATAGTTAGATCTATCTACCTATCATTTTCTGTCTATGTATAGATATAAAAGGCAAAGTTGAAAGACTGATATATCAACGCCCAGGCCAAAGGCCCTCAAGGCTAGAAATTTGAAATTTTGCACACGTAGATATTACTCATATGACGTAGGCTTCCACTAAGGACGGATTTTTCAAAATTCAAACCCAAGGGGGTAAAAAGGGATGAAATAATGTTTAAAACCTAATTTCAGGCGGGTGAAGCCGCAGGCATTTAATGCTAGTCTGTTTATAATGTATAATGTAATACATAGTCATGGGATACTCATCCCAACTTACCTGTCCGGTAGTTGTGGTATAGTATACGGGTACGCGACCCCGGCTTCCCTAGCTATTACTGTCCTATCCCTTGCCCTCCTGGGCGGTAATATCCTACATTTCCTATTTCCCACTCTAACTTACCAATCTTCCGTTCCACACCACCTATCCTTCCCTTTTCCTATTCCTACCCTCTCCACCAATCCGTGAAAACGCAATGGATAATCATAAAAATAATTTAATTATCCAAAATGGCGACGATGTGGTTCACCACCCATCACGTCTCGTTCTCGCGGAGGTGAAAAGCGGACCATGGAGAGCCGCTTCGCTACGTTGAATGTAAGAGGAAGAATGAATGGTAAGAATGAAAGTGGATGAAGCGAAACAAGTATGTAAGGATCGTAGCAAGTGGAAAGAAGTGGTCTCTGCCTACCCCTACGGGAAAAAGGCGTGATTATATGTATGTATGTATGTTTATAATGTTATAGTTGGTACTTATACCTAACACTTCGTATAAAAGAAAATGGTGAAACAGCTGGTGTTTTAATTTTTGTAACTTTACAACTATAAGTACTAATATTAAGCACCAGTGTCTTAATATCGAGCAAAATCAAGTTTTTTGTAGGGGATAGAATATTTTACTCTGTTAATATAATAGCGGCGATGAAATACGATCTATTTGTCTGACTATTGAAACAGGGAGGGTTATATTTCTTCATTAATTTTTTCACACAAAAACTAATAAGTGAACTTAATTATCAACCCTATCATACAACACACATATTTTCATTAGTGTAATCACTTGTATTACTAAAAATTGGAACCAATAATGCTCAACTGCGTTTGGACGATTGCCAGAATTTTTGTTCGTGTGTTACGAGTAGATACACGAGCTTGCTACTAATTGCTGGAGTTTACGCGGTTTAGCTTAACTACTATCGTTTACAACGTGTGAGGGCGTTTTCACATTATCCGATCCGATATCGGGATGAGGATATGGCTGTTTTTCCACTTACCGGCACGGCGATGACTTCCAAATGACACGTCATCACGTCATGTAAGTGTTAAAACAGCTATTGCGGCTGAGGGGAGAATGTGAAAGGCAGGTAGATCCTAACTAATGCGAATGTACACTACGGCCGCTGTATCTTGACGGGTCTGAACATAGGCTCTGCGAACTTTAGCGCATGTACAACTCGTGAAGAAAACTGTTATTGTATTATTTTTATATACCTATGTACTAATAAAATTTCCCTAATACAGTTGACCAATTAGTACAAATAAAATAAATACGAAAACACTTAGAAAAAGTTAGTGCGCAACCTTCTGCGCGAAGTTCACACTCGCCAAGATACATCGGTCGTATTGTAACTCTTTATGTTATTGCGCAATTACGCGCCCAAACCACTAAAAGGATTCTGACAAAGGGACAGATTTAACCTTGGGGTAGATTAAATACTATTTTTTATTGCAGCGAAATTTATAGATGCATGATACACGGAAGTGGCGAAGGCTGGTTCTCCTTCACAGGGAAGCCGTAGCCTGTATAATAGGTAGGTATTTGGATGAAGGTCTTCAAAAGGTAAGCGGTAAGGGAAGCCGATAGGAATGGAGTTATAGGAACACCTCGTTACTGATACACGGATCTCTGTGCGAACAAAGTTGCAGGCACCACCTGCTTAATATTTCCTGCTTACTTCAAATCAAATCAAATCGTTTATTTGCGAGAATATGGTATAAATGGTGTTACAATAATTATAATATTACAAACATATTCTGCCACATATGGCGTGCAAATATTTGAGAAATAAGTTTAAGTTAAAATACATAATATGTATGTTGTAGGAGTCATAAGTTAATATTATAATTGTACTAGAATATTAATAGCATCACATACGATCGTCCATAAATTATTATATACTGTATTATTTCATTAAAATGTCATAGTTTATCTTGTAAGAAATGTCTAATACTATAATAACATTTATTCAATAGCAAATCATATAATCGTTTTTTAAATAATGTCAAAGGTAATTGTATAAGATGTCGAGGTAAATTATTAAATATTATAATACACATACAATAAACATTTTTCTTAAATATTTCTAATTTTATCTTAGGTAGGCGCAGTCTATCTTTATGTCTAGATCGGCTATTAGCATTATCGCTAAACGTTTCAAAATATTGTGAGTGCTTATTTACAAATAGACATATTTCGAGAATGTACAGGCAGGGTAGTGGTAATATTTTGTGCTTTTTAAAAAGTGGTTCGCAGCTATCTAAAATGTTTGCGCCACATAGTGCT
Organism: Glaucopsyche alexis; assembly: GCA_905404095.1. Lineage (NCBI taxonomy): Eukaryota > Metazoa > Arthropoda > Insecta > Lepidoptera > Lycaenidae > Glaucopsyche > Glaucopsyche alexis. Next base: position 2,613,637 of record FR990063.1, on the reverse strand, counting down.
CTGACACATTTTTTCTGAGCTTTGAAAGCTCTATCTGCCTCAACCGAATTACCCCAGATAATTATGCCATATCTCAATATTGATGATATGTAAGCATGGTATAACAATGCGGTGTGTATATTAACAATTTGCCTAATTCTCCTTAAATTTCTTTCCTCCGATATCGTATCGACGAACAATATCGGTTTGCTGTGTGTGAGTTTTTGTCACTAATCACCGTGAAGAAGCTAACTACAATTTGCATGACATCGAAATAGTTACATTTTTTACCACTAGGGGCGTTGTTTCCTCCTTATTCCGATATTTAGGAGCTTTTTACCACTAGAGGCATTGTTTCCTCCTTTTCCCGATATTGTATCGGCGACCGATACCGATATCGAATCGGATAATGTGAAAATGCTAAGGATTAAACGATACAGACTTATTGCATTTGAATGGAGTTAATGTGGCTCCCGTCCAAATCATTGGCAGATGCACTACTGTTTGTTATCTACACTGTGGCGATATTACTACGATTAATTGTCTCAATCCTTTCTTGTTTTTAGCGAGTTTCTAGCGTTTTTCTCACCAAGTTGATGTCACCAAATTATTATTTTTAAACAAAAAATTAAACCGACTTCCAAAGTAAAAATACCCAAAAAAGTATGAAATAAAACTTATTTTATAAATAATTCCCCTTTTAAATTTGTCTATTTCTCTACTTAATCTTCTTAATGTTGAAGTCGCTACCAGCCCAAACGATATCCTACAATATTTTATAGAATTACTCACGTTCATATTTGCTGGTACCGACTTCAAAATTAAGAAGATTAAGTAGAGAAATAGACAAATTTAAAAGGGGAATTATTTATAAAATAAGTTTTATTTCATACTTTTTTGTGTATTTTTACTTTGGAAGTCGGTTTAATTTTTTGTTTAAAAATAATAATTTCACCCTTTTTAGTGATATATCTTGTTCAAGTTATTATGTATTAATACGTCTTAAAAACGTCTAAAATAAACGATCGAATGTATAACTGAATACGCGCCAAGCTTCCATTAGGTATTGTTATTAAGATGATGATGACGATGATTACTGTAAGTTACAAAGTGGCATATGCTTGCAGTTCTTTAAACAATTCCGAAATTTCCTAATGCATATATTTAAAGACTGAGGAGTTCTGTTCAGTGCTTTTGTATCCAGGGTACACCTTGGTACAAAATCTTATTGTCTCGTAGCATATGTTTGTGTTACTTCAGAAAAATTCAAAATTACTATATGTGTCCATATAAATTTCGAGGAGTTCCCTCGATTCCTCATGGATCGCATCATCACGTTTCCACTTTAGTGACTAAAGGGCCAATTTCGAATTAAACCATTTACAACAACAAAAGAATTTTGCAAATAGGTCCATAAACGGCAGAGTAATGTTCAAAGATCTCCGTGTTAGTGTAAAATACTATGAGAAGTACCTTCTTTATCATCATAATGTGATGATGTATGCTGTGATAGTGGTGGTGATGATGATGATTACTCTAATTGACAAAGTGGCATATGCTTGCAGTTCTTTAAACAACGCCAAAATCCTCAAACATGTATCTATAAGGAGTCAGGAGTTCTGTTCTGTACTTTTGGATCCAGGGTATACCTTGGAGCAAAATCTTACTTTTTGGTAGCATATGCTTGGACTACTTCAGAAAAAGTCGAAATCACCATATGTATCCATATAAATTTTGAGGAGTTCCCTCGTTTCCTCATGGATCCCATCATCAGGTCACCAATTTTCTGAAAATGGGACCAACTTCGGACTATACCTTTTACATCAAAAAAATAATTTTGAAAATCGGCCAACAGACGGCGGAGTTATACGCGAACATACAAAAAAAAAAAAAAAAAAAAAAAAACAAAATATATACAGCCGAACGTATAACCGCCTCCTTTTTTTGGAAGTCGGTTAAAAATAGATGCGAAGTCATCTGATCTGTAATGTATCTCATACCTAAGCTACTGAACGGATTTTGATGTATTAATTACTGGGGTTTTTAAGACCTTAGGGAAGATCCATAGGCTTAGAACTGTACCTAAATAGCTATTAAAATAAAATATGGGAGAGCCATCCTTCGGCACGAATTGGCTGGCTTAGACCGGATACAAACTACGAACTTACAGAAAACCGTCGTGAAATGGTGGTTGGGGACTTAATGACTTAATGACCAGGAACCCAAGGGCCAGAGTAGTTATAACAGTGTAACTATGGTGTTGCGACTCCCCAAGTGCGGTGGTGATCGTTTACCATCAGACGATCTGTCTGCTCGTTTTCTGATTCATTCCATTGAAAGAAATGCGTATATAAGCTATCAGCATAAAATCGCTTCCTCTCTCCACCCACACCACACCTCAACCATTATCAGGTCCAAATTGGTAGTGAGCAATTATTTATGCCCGCCTCTCCGCTACCCGCTACCGCTTCTGAGCTCCTGGTAGCAAACGAAGCGGAACTGTGGTACAGTGTAGCAAATATATATTTTACCGTAAAATTGTAAAAACCGTTAGATTGTAATAAAACTAGTGAAATTGTAAAACGTTGATAGACTTCCGACGCGAATATGCTGGCTATAATTTAACACATTATTTTTCGTTAGATTATAAATATATAAGGTTTGGTAAAATCAATTACGAATACTTCGGGCACATGATCTCCTGCTTATGTAAAGACGTTTAAGCAGAAAAATAATTGTCATACTCGAAAAAACTTTTTTTTCTTTATTTGCTCGTCTTTCTTTATTCTGGGGCTGTCTTTTATTTAATACCAGAAAGTGGTCTCTGCTAGCCGCTACGGCTTACAAGCTCCTGGGTATTATAACCATGTGAAAAATATGCCCACCTAATTGATTTATGGGCATCGCGTGGCCCTTAATCACGTGTAGGGCGTTTTTATAGGGCATACCGTACGCTCCTGGAATGTACGATGGAATGACGGAATATTAGTTTAATATTTATGAGGGTGGAGGAATTTGTTGGTTTTTCAGCGTATTAGTTATGGGGGAATTAGAGTGTCTGCTTGAGATTTATAGTTCACTATATTTTAGCAGTAGTTGTATTGTAGATATGATACATATATATGTAAGGTTCGGTAAATTCAATTACGGATATTTTGGGCATATTTTTAGACGTTTAAGAAGAAAAATAATTGTCATACTACAATTTTTTTTTATATGGGCCGGTTTGCGTTTTGCGGAGAGTCACCCATACATGAGATGATTGTTTACTTTGAGTATAACAATACTTTTTTTGCTTAAATGTCTTTACATGAGCAGTGGATCATGTGCCCGAAGTATCCGTATTTGATTTTCGGAGCCTATTTATTCAATGCAAACAAACAAACTTTTCCTCTTTATAATATTAGTATGGATGTAGCCGTCTCCCCATTAGGGCAATCGTTGATTTCACATTTTTCTTCGTAGAATCATTTATTTACATCCCCGCATCCCTAATATCGAGTGCCTAAATAATGAAGACGAATGTTAATTAGGTATTCTCGCAATTTAATTGGGAATTTCATTATTTAGGGAGGAGGACTGTGCTGTCGAGTGCTATTCCACCGTCATGCCACTTGAGCCTACAATGGCGAAGACGAGGAGTATTTTGTGAATAATGGAAAATAATTGTCGTCAAATACCACAAGAAGAAATTAAAATGATTCGATACGATGAAAGGACGAGTGCCACGGCCCACGTGTAATAGGCATTCTGCCTAAAAAAAGTTTGAAGTGATAACGTCTTATGGGAGGGTAAACCGGTATTATAAAGTTCTAATGTCAGATAAGCGTAGCGCAGTTACGTGTACACCAGTCTGGTGACAAACGGACAGACAGACAGACAGACGGGCAACAAAGTCCCAGTAATAGGGTTACGTTTTTACCCTTTGGGTACGGAACCCTTAGAATGGAAGGAGCGTTATTATTCAGCACATTTGTATGAGCTGATCGCATGCATGTAACAGAGCTGTCACATACAGTCCGTTCGGAGTTATTTTACCTCGGAGCTTCTATGAAAGTGACTCATATGTCGTCGGCATAAACATCCTGTTGGAGGTAAAATTTATCCGAACGTATTGTAAGGGTTGTGCGTTAATTAAACTGTGTTTACACGGCGCGGGCGTCCTCATCGCTATAATCACCGGTGATATTCATAAGCGGCGCGCGTGGCCACGGGAATAGCGGCCGCCAAACAGTAGCACTACAAGCTACCCAGCTTGTAGTGCTACTGTTTAGCGGCTAGAGTGAATAGTGAATACTTATTTTTTTTATTATCTAAAGGCTTGTGTCGAAATCGACTATGCGAGCTTTATAAAAAAAATTACAAATTATTACCAATTTTAAACTTTCGTCCCATATTTTACCCTATGGAGGGCTGAATTTTAGAAAACACTAAAATACGTAACTCATTGCTTTTTTTCGTTCATTCGAAATTTCATCCAAGGAATAAAAAGTTTCATACAAACTTAAATCTCCTATTTTACACCCTTGCGGGTTGAATTTTGAAAGATCCTTCCTGCATATGAAAAATACGTGTGCAAAATTTTAAATTTCTAGCCTGTGTGACTAGCCTTGGTTTGGCCTGTGCGTTGATACGCTTTGCCTTTTATTTAATATATTAGGTTCTGTAAATCAATTACGGATATTTTGGACATAATATGATCTATTGCTTATGTAAATATGTTTAAGCAGAAAAATAATTGTCATAGAAACAAATAAAATCTTTATATGGGCGAGTTTACGTTTTGCAGAGAGTCACCCATACATGAGATGATTTTTAACTTTGAGTATGACAATTTTTTTTCTAAACGTCTTTATTATGTCTCTGTGCGGTTAGTGACCAAACGCACCACTGAATCTCTTATCGTCGGTCGTCAGTTTAGTGGCCCCACATCAAGTATTTCACTTTGTAGCTAACGTCTAATTTTCATCTTATGTGATGTGATTAACGCTTAGCGAACACGTGTATAGGCGACTTTATTACCGAATTCTTAGCACCCTGTACACGCTATACTATGTATACAGGCTTGCTCATAGTATTTATGTAAGCAAGATATTTAACTCGAACACTATCTCTCGTAGAAATAATCTACGAGAGATAGAGTTCGAGTTCGTACGTGGTACACGACCTGTCTCTAACTTCCTTTATTGCAAAAAATTAAGCTATGTTTTTTCTGTTTCAGGTAAGTTTCCATTCAGTAATATCGACTACATCAGTGGTGACTCGTGAGTAAGTTTTATCACAACCGGATTAGCCAACGTGAGGTTGTTCCACTTTCGAGTGATATTGCCATAATAGTAAGGTTGAATTTGTGATACACCAGGTTTTATAGCGACTACACCTACCTACCTAAGTACTTATAATAGGTGTTACTATTGGTTTTCGTCGACGCTCTTTATTAACTTGAATAATTAAATAGTTTGTATTATACGGTTGGTCTATCGAAGTGGCGTAGTTCGCGAGAACTAAAACTCCATAAACAAAGAGAAAAAAGGTACTTATACTAGGTGTGACGTCACAAGATGGCGTCTTTATATTTAGCAGCTACTCAATACACCGTCACACGCATCAATTCTTGTCACGACACGACGGATGGCGTGTCGAGTTATGATCTATGCCGCTATAATTATCCGAGCCGATGCGCGCCCACACGTCAGCGTGACACGTGTCAAAAGTGACAGCTGTCAAACGTGACGTGTGCCGGGCGAGTGGATGTAGAGCGCGTGTGGGTAGATCGTAATTTTTCGCAGTTATTTAGGATGAGGCTAGAAATATTGTTTTTATATTTCTAATAGTATAATTACTAATTTTTTCCCACCTCACCACCCGCGTAAATATGGTATCGGGTATCCCCCGGGATTTCTGTACTTCGGGGTGAAAAGTAGCCTATGTTAGAGCCTAAATTTCATCGAAATCCGTTCAGTAGTTTTCGCGTAAAGAGTAACAAACATTCAACCCATCCATCCACCCATCCTCACTAACTTTTACATTTATAATAGCAATTTTCATTAACGAAGTTTCATTATCCAATTTACACAAGTTTCCTTTCTTATTAGTTCTGAAGGACTCTCTAATATTGATTGTTATATTTTTAGTCTCATCGTCAGGAGTGAAGTTACCTTTAAACTAATTATCTTAGACTAGCTTTAGACCGGGGCTTCGGTCGCGTAAGTACAGTATCCCACGGGAGCTGTATATTTTCCCGCGACAAAAGTAGCCTATGTCCTTCCCCTTGGTCTACTCTATATTCTCTCTATTCCTGCTACATTTCATATGAAAAATGCAGGAGTAATTTTATAGTGCCCAAGTGTGTGCGCAGTACACAAGAACACTCTCTCGTCCTTTACTCTCGTGACCCAGTGGGACGGATAACCGACACGACTGGCGAGAGATGAGGCGCAGGACCGACTTTTTACATGCCCATCCGACGCATGGATCATCTCTCTTGTCGGACAATCGGGTGATCAGCCAGCATTGTCGTAACCAAACTTGGAAACAACATTTTTTGTTGTTCCAATGCGGGAATCGAACCCACTACCTCCGAGTCGAGAGCCAATGCTCTAACCACTAGACCACGGAGGCTGTTATTTAACAGGTTTACCAGGTTACAGGATTAAAGTGGCTTTAATCCAAAGCGTGGCGTAAGTCGTAACGCATGGCCGCCTCCACCGCCGACGCCCGGTACGGTCAGCAGAGGTGCTAGATTATGTTCTGATTTCAAATATTATGTTACGGATGTGACGTCAGCCAACATTTCCTGCCGCCAGAGCCAAGTCGCCCGCCATTTTGGTCATCCTTCGAGCCAATCAGCCCACTGCACCGCCGCGCCGGTGGCAATAATGATCTGCCCGTATGGAAACTTTGCTCAATTATTTTATTTAAACAGTTTCATTTAGTACCTGGGTAACCAAGCTTTGCTCGGAGTTAATGGGTTCGATTTCCGCGTTGGAACAACATAAAATGTTGATTCCAAGTTTGGTTAGGACAATGCCGGCTGATCACCTGATTGTCTGACAAGAGAGATGATCCATGCGTCGGATGGGCATGTAAAAAGTCGGACCTGCGCCTGATCTCTCGCCAGTCGTGTCTGTTATCCGTCCCACTGCGTTTCTAGTGTAAATAAGAGAAAGAGTGCTCTTGTGTACTGCGCACACACTTGGGCACTATAAAATTACTCCTGAGTAACTGGCCTGGTTTCCATGAAACCAGTCACCGTCACCGAAATCAGTGTGGGGATCTAGCTAATAGCTAATATTGTTAACCCGTCCGCGTGGAGTTCGGTTTCCATACAAAATTTTAACCCCTTTTTTACCCCCTTTGGGGGTGAATTTTCAAAAATCCTTTCTTAGCGGATTCCTACGTTATTACAACTATCTGTATGTCAAATTTCACCACAATCCGTTCAGTAGTTTCGGCTGTGCGTTGATAGATGAGTCTGTCAGGTTTGCCTTTTACGTATTTAAAGATTTTCGGGTAGCTCTTTTCTGCTGACCGTACAAACGCTTCGCAGGCGGGCTGTTTAATATTTAATTTTATGAGAGTTGCTATCGATTTCATTGACGATTGGTCATTGTAGATGTATACGTGTAGGACGAATGAAAAATAAATGTGTACACAAGTAACTGTATTGTCCCGGTAGCTATTTATTTCCAGGCCTTCTTTTTTTTGTTCATAAAATATTTAAACGACTGATAATTGTATAATTTTCGTCGTTACACTCTGCGAAATGAGATTATAAAAGTACAAAGAAAATCTGTTTTACCGATAAATTATAGTCGTAATAGCTGAAAGTCATTAAAACCGATAATAAAAGATTTTAATGTAGCCTGCGGGTCTAAAAAGGCCACTTACGCAATATCATCGCAATATTGCTATTTGACACTAAAGCAATTCTGCTTTTAAATCTGTCAAATGAATGCATTTCAGCCAATTTCTGCATATGAATTGTATCCAAATCTTAATATGAATCGCAATTCAAGTGGCCATTTTACGATCGCTGTCAGTAATTCATAACAAGAATTGAAAATGAATTGCCAAAACGGCCTTTTTAGACCTGCTGATTAGTACTCTGAACTTCATCGTAATATCCGGTTCGGTACTATAAATAACGTCGTATTTTACATGGGACAGCCACGCCTCGGAATGAAAGTAAACCGAGTAAATACCACGGTCTCACAGAAAACTGACGTGAAATATCAATTGCGTTGTGTTTCGCCGAGTGAGTGAGGTTACCGGAGGCCCATGAGCAGGAGATTTTAAAGACCAGGAACGCAAGTCGCAACACCAGAATAACAAGTGTTACAAGTATAAATAAATAATTAAATAAATAATTAACCCCCTTACTAATAAACGCTGTATAAGCTTTGAATAGTTATACAGTGTTTTGTTCCCGTCACACAAGTGACATGTTTAATTCGATTGAAGACGACAATACACTGTATAACTATTCAAAGCTTATACAGCGATTATTAGTAAGGGGGTAATAGTAGCCTAGTCTCCGTAGCCTAGTGGGTAGACCGTTTGGTTCGCACCCGAGAGAGTGCAGGTTCGAATCCCAGGTTGTGGCGTGTACCAATGAGACTTTTTCAGATCTCAAGTACATTATACGGACGCTCTAACGGTGAAGGAAAACATCGTGAGGAAACCCGCACATAGCTGGCCCCAGACGTATTGACCAGTTCATTCCTCTGGAATAGGCTGACTATGTTGTTAGAATGCCGTATGTGCTTGGGCAACCATACGACATTTAAAAACCAACTGTCCCAGGCATTACAGTATTTCAAGAGTGGTTACTTCGCTCGGAGAATACTGTATAAATAATCCATTAACGGATGCACAAAGGCCTAAGTAGTAGTTTAATAGTATATAGTAAATTGACGATAAAACTATTAACCGTCGCATTACCAAGCCTATCGATATCTGTAACATACTAATAATAGGAAAGGAATAAATTAATAAAATCATAATACATTTTCTGACCGACGCCACCCCTATCGGAATCGGTAGTAACACAGTACGCGCGCGGAATTAATTCTTCCCATTTCGTCGGCGAATCTCGCCCGAGTATATTACCTGTATTGTTTAGACGTGGTCCGAATCGAGGGTAGTTTGAAGTTGTATTGGCTGGTCAGGGTTGCCATAATTTTTGTTTTTTTTTTATAATTAAAAAAATTCACGATAAAGGAAATCCCAGTTGCAGACAACATCCAGTTAAAAACAGTGAAATAACTTCTCAATATCTTATATATACAAAAATAGTTTGCAATTTGAATGTCTCGCTAAAGCTCGAGAACGGCTGGAGCGATTTGGCTAATTTTGGTCTTAGAATAATCGTATCATTTCAAGAAAGGTTTACATTTGAATAAAAATAAAATTAGGAAAATATTAACACTATATTTATAGGTGCGACAGAACAACGTTTTTTTTTAACAAAAATTTCATAATAATGCATGAAACTATTTGTGTCAACCCTAGTCCCAGCGGTCAATAGATACTAGATTTATACGAAGGGTCGCGTCTACGGTCGCCATTCACGACGCCGATGTTTATTGTTTATTTGGTTTATGTAGGGTCAGTCTCGATGATAACAAAAGGGCGTAAAAAGAAATAAAGTGACAAGGGACTATCGTGCAATAAGGTCAGTTTATATCGCGACGGTACGCGAGATGTCGGCAGTCGATGCGGTCACTTCATCTGTGTTTATTTTGAGGCTGAGGAAAATTATTGGAAACTAGTCGAGCAGGAGTTTTGTTGATATTGTATCATCTATACTATATGTATAATATTATAAATAGGAGTCTGTCTGTTTGTCCGTCTTTCTCTGAACCGATTTAAATGAAATTTGGTACACAGATAGTCTAGAGCCTGAGAAAGGACATAGGCTACTTTTTATTGCAGGGAAGTGTACGGTTCCCGTGGGGTACTTTATACTATTATATTTATACAGCTTCAAGTAAAAACTACTAAGCCGATTATCATGAAATTTGTCACAAATATAAAGTAGACCACGGGGACGGACATGGGCTTTTTATCGCAGAAAAATGTACGGTTTCCGCGAGATTAACTTTCACGCGCACGAAGCCGCGGGCAACATCTACTTAGTATTAAATAATATTGTAGTAAGTCATTTACCGTCTACTCATAATTGTGTCGTTCAGCGCAAGTGCCCTACACGTAGTTCCCAGCGGGACACCGTTGTAGATATAGGACGATGACAGATATGACCATGGTCAAAAACATGATAGTAACTGTTGGTCTTTTATCATAGACCTGTATATTATAGATAGCGGGATTTACCTACGTGGGCCTTGTGGCAAATTTTCACGCTTAATATATCGCCTTGTTATTTTTGTTGACAAAATTCTCTAGCAGCCTTGCCGAAATTGCCTAGAAGTCATTTACAAGGTCGATTTTCCCTCGAGTCTCCTCAAAATTTTCACGTGTTTTGCCATTATGCATGAAACCTAATGCGCGGACTTAAGGTTTTATTTTGTTTGGTCACTATCTTTATTTATTGCACAAAACTTTGCTCGCCATACTCGGAAACCTGTCAAACAACTTTTCCTAAACGCGTCCATAAGTAAAACAATTGTCGAAGTCAAACTCCTTTACGCACGCTTGATTTGGGGAGTAAGCTGATGAATGCGTGACGAGAGCGTTACGAAAAGTGTGATCGGGCGAGGCGAACGGAAGTTGAGAGGGAGATATAAGTAAAGATGAAAAGGGAGAGTGACGTTTCATACATTACTATAGGAGCAAAAGAGAGCAGAGCGCGTGCTCATTTTTTTTCTCTGTTTCTCTCATAGCCAGTTCATGAAATACATATTATAGCTGATGCCCGCAGCTCTGCTCGCGCAAGTACAGGGAACGTGTCCCGCGACAAAAAGTAGCCTATGTCCTTCCCCATGGTCTACTTTATATCTGTGCCAAACATGATAATCTGTTTTGTAGTTTTTACCTGTAACGGTAAATAAAGTATCCAACGGGAACCGTACATTTCCTCGCGATAAAATGTAGCCTATGTGTTTTCTCAGGCTCTAGACTATCTGTGTACCAAATTTTATTTAAATCCGTTCATTACTTTTGGCATGAAAGATGGACAAACTGACAGACACACTTTCCCATTTACAATATTAGTATGGATTATCTTAGTCAGAAGTTGAGAGTTTGACTTCAGTCGTGTGGTCTAAAGCAAAAAAAAATATTGCAATATTATGTCCTCAACTTTCGGTCTTATCTTTTCATTCCCTAGCTCTACACACGAAACCCTTAAACGAAGCACCACTTCTGCTGAATTGACGCGGTCGTCCTGTTTTATAGTGTACTCGGTACTCCCGCCACTGTTATGCTAATGTTATATTCTTAAGTTAAGTTTCGTTACTTGTATGTGTACCTCATACACGTATATAACGTCTCCGAAAATCAATTACGGATACTTCGGGCACATGATCCACTGCTTGTGTATAGACGTTTAGGCAGAAAAATAATTGTCGTACTCAAAGTAAAAAATAATCTAATGTATGGGTGACTCTCCGCAAAACGCAAACTCGTTCATATAAAGAATTTTTTTTTTTGAGATTGACGAATATTTTTCTGCTTAAACGTCTTTACATAAGCAGTAGATCATATGCCCAAAATATCCGCAATTGATTTTACCGAAACGTATGTTGAGGCACAAAAGTGTCTCCAGTTAAATGGCCCCACTTTTGAGATTTTTGGTTACCATTTTGATATTTGAGGTATGGTGAAAACAAGATAGCTGACCTTTGAAATACGGTGAAAACCAAGATGGCGTAACTTTTTATTGTATGAAGATTTGTTCCGTCAAATGTACGTCATAGCCTATCTTGAGTTTTGAAATCTTGTGTACCTTCTTAGTAGGCTATTTGACTCGTACTTAAATTCATACATTTAATAAGTATTTCCTTTAGTACTTGGCTTTGAAAAACGTAATAAAGCGAAATGATGAAATAAAAAAAACCATATGGATAAAAAGGAACTAATTAAAAAAAAAAAATTGTTCTGACGAAACCACTATTATGTGCATTGTGCAATCGCCTATGATGTGACGTCATAGTCATAGTGAAAAAATAAATGTCACTTGTCAACCTTGCACAGTAAACTGAGCTGTCAAGTGGATTATTTACTATTAGTATGACGTCAGGGCACATATTATTATCTATCAATAAACATGTCGGCAGGCGTTTTCGGCTGTTTTTTTAAAAGCCATATTTTAAATTAAATTTTTGTGGATTTTTATGGTTTTAAAATTATATAGCTATAATTTTCTGGGGTAACGGAACACTTATTGATCGTTTAAAATTAAAAAAATGGGTCAAATGTTATACGTTTTGCTACAAACAACGACCCATCATCATCATCCCGAAATATCATCTTCACCTAAGTCATCTTAGTCACAAAGTGGTGATAACTTTTCCGATGATGATAGTGATGATGATGATGATGATGATGAATAGGCATTCATTAAACGCGTTCGCTAATTTAACAATCGGCGTGGCGCGGGGATTGATTTGGGCTTAGTGTTGGGACATGGAGGTAGATTTGAATATCGATATCTATATAAGGTATTCCTGGGGTTCTAAAAATGTCAAATGTGTTTCATATTGTGTTTCATATATTTTGACAGTTAAATCATCAATTTTGACAGTTTTCATTAGATATGCGTAAAATGGCGCACATAATATGAATTGCATATGATTCATCTAATGTTCATCTGATGTTCACCTAAAGTGGCCTTTTTAGACCCCCTGTTCAGAACCCCAATTCTCGTATTTATCTAACTCATGCCCACTTGCGCCAATCCGGGTGAAAGTTAACCTTGGGTTAAAATATCATGCTTTCTCTTTCACAAATACTAAGAACGAGAGAGATAACATGATTTTTAACCCAGGGTTAACTTTAACCCGGATTGGCGCAAGTGGGCCTTAGACTTTCAATTCACTTTCCGTGAAATATTAATGAATGGCCTTGATATCATAAACTGTTTTTTGGAGTTTGGATCGTTTTGTTTACGTTCAGATTTATTTGGATAATAGCGATTGTTGGATGAATGATAGCGTTTTTTTTATCACACTATAAATTTTGTTTGAATGCCTGCACACAAAAACTGCTAAATAGATTTTTATAAAATTTGGCACGCAGATTGTTTGTGGCCTTAACACGCCAGCTACTTTTTGTAATGTAGTATAAGATATATATGCACTCGAAAAACAATATCCTCCATTCTTAGATAGTCGAGTTCGAAAAAAGTAAAATTTATCGATACCTACAGCTACCTAATCCTACAACACTAGTAGTTGCTATTCAATATCTATTTTCGTTTGATGAAAAATAATTAGGTTTTTAATTCGGTCCAGTTGTTTTTAATTCATTAATTTTGTTAGACACATTTATATGTCGTTTTAATATTTTATAGGGTGTAGTTGAAAGTTATTAATCATTTTAAATGGTAGGTATGTTTTTATAATTGATTCTTTGTTTACTCCTTAAATTGGTAGGTATTAATAAATTGAAAGAAATAAAAAAACATGAACTCATTTTTTTAATATCCTACATGATGCCTACCACCGGTTTGGAAACTAGCTCAGCGAGAAGCGACTTAACTTTCTTTATATGAAACTAGCTGTTGCCCGCGACTCCGCCCGCGTAAATAATATCTCTCGGGAACACTGTAATTTTTCGGGATAAAATGTAGCCCACGTTTTAATCCAGAGCCTAAACTACTACCATACCAAATTTCATCGAAATCCGTTTAGTAGTTTTTGCGTGAAAGAGTAACAAATATCCATCCATCCATCCATCCATACATCCTCAAAAACTTTCACATTTATAATATTAATAAGTAGGATTACGGGTCTGAATACGGTTACGAATATAAGGATAATATTATACCGGTTACGGTTATACGGAATCTAATTATATCGGATTATCCGTTAGTTTCATATGAATATTTTCGATTTTTACTAGTGTCCGACCGAAAGTTCGGTTTCGGTTTCGGTTTCGGCCGAGTTTCGGCCAAAAATCAAGTTTCGGCGGCAGTTCCGGTTTCGGCCAAAAGTGGCCGAAACTTTTGCCGAAACCGAAACTGATTTCGGAAGTTTTCGTGCAGGCTCGCCTAACTTCGTTTCTTGCGGCAACGCTTTGACAACGCAACTGAATTTGAAAACATAATTAAAATATAATTAATATTTTTTTAATATTACATTAAATAAATGATTACAACAAAATTAATATATCGTGTTTCCATTTTATGTCCTAATTAATGCAGAATAATGGATAAAATGCACCAAATTTCAGTTTTTTAAGGAATTTTCTACTTGACCACGTGAGTTTCGGTTTCGGTTTCGGCCGGAAAACCAGTTTCGGTCGGACTCTAATTTTTACAGAATATCAAATGTAAAATACGATATGTAGTCACTAGACTCTACCCCTTCATCCGGAATTTATCTTAAACTTTATGTCGTATACGGTTACGGATATTATTTTATTTCGGTTATCCGTAAGTTTCGGTTACGGTTACCGAGGTCCATACCATCCCTAGGTTCATCCTACAAGTTCCCGCTCGACCAGGCATAAGATGAAAATCGCTCAACAGCGCCGTTGAATAGTGGGCTCGCAAACATACTCACGTGTAAATAAGTAGTTCAACCTCGTCTGCAGTCGTTGCGGTTACTTTATTGGCGTTTAAATATTTTGAGGCGTCCTAGTGCAAAGGGGAATGTTTAGACTGGTCGAGCGGGAACTTTGTCGGTGGTATAGGTAAGCATATTCAAAGTGCGTTGCGTTCTTCACGTTTCTCCGCCAATCTTGCGTGTGCCTATGTCATTGATCATGTGAGTGCCATAATAAAAACACTCCTCACACCAGAACCTCAATTCTCGTATATAAAGTAGACTTAATTTTACTTTGTTTGGATTGAAAGTGAAGCGACATGTTACCACAGTGTAATTAAAAGATACAGTGGGCCAACGCGTTTGAAGTCGCGCGAAATGCCGCTTTTGTGTAGGTATTCGTCATTGCTGCAGGGATATCACAATAATGTGTTTTATTATAATCTGTTCTACATTTTGTGTATTCGTAGTATGTGTATGTAGAGTACTAGGAATAAAACAAAAAAAAATACTTATATAGAAGTATTAATGAAGAGTTTTATTATAAAAAATACAAATGCGTATACAAAAGCTCAGGGTTCGCATGATATATATCAATTGATATATATATCGGATATATATCATGATATATTATATCAATTGATATTTATGCTTGATATATATCAAAATTGATATTTATATTTAAAAATGTAAAATAATGTAAAAAATCTTACATCAAGTCATAGTCTAAATACACAGGTCTTATTTCCGGAGTTTTTCACAAGCCTAGGTCATCAAAAACTTGCTATTTGACACGACATTAACTAATCATAGCCGTCGACGCGGCTTGTAACTTAGGCTTATGACACCCACGTGACCCCCTGTTTTCGGAAGAAAATTCCTTGTTTGTTATTATACTATTGTTATAACATTTATATCATGTGTCAAATTAATTCGACTGATAAAATTAATATACTTTTTTTTTCTTCTGGTTATAAACAAAAGTCATTTTATGGATTTAAGACTTAAATTGATACTCAAAAGTATCTATCGTTGATTTTTAATTTATTTGAAAATGTTGAATATCAATAATAAATAAATGAGTTTAATTTTACTTCCCTATCTTCAAATTATCAGACATACAAATTTTCAACTACATATTACGAAAAAAACATATCAGAGTATGAAATTTGTATGTAATTTTGAAAATATCAAAAATATCGGATATATATCAAAAATATTATGATATTTATATTATACTGATATTTTGATATTTATTATAAATATCGGAAATTCTTATTAATACGAGATGATGACATGCAGTCTCTCACAGCACATGTACTATGAACTATTGTAAATAAGTACCTACATACAACTCAAACGAAACACTGTCGCAAACCACTTAAACAATCAAATTAAAAAGCGTCAACCCCTGCTGACGTGTCCCAAGCGAGTGTATGGCAGCTTGGGCTCGCTACCGCCCCTCTCTCACCCCGCACGCCCCGCACGATTGCTCTGTCTAGACGTGTCCGTTGGACGACTGTACGTTCTATAAGCTGTGATGTTACCGTGGACGGATTTTATGACGTTTCGACCAATTAGAGCGCGTTTCACGTTGGTTTAACGTTCATAAAAACAACAGTTTTTAATTTGATTGTAATTGTAATGCAGGTTTTATTTAGCAGAATTGCCCCTCAGATGTCACTGCAAAAGCGCCAATATAAAATAACTGCCAACATAAAATAACCGCCAATATAAAGGCACCGCCAATTTATATCCGATTTGATGTCGTGGCGGCGTCAATTTAGAAGTCTCACGGGTTTATTTCTGTAGTTCGTTCCATGTTGTATATATTTATTATTGGTTCATATTTCTGTCGAAATGTTTGCGATTGGCTAGGTTTGACAGATGTATAACTGTGTCGTATTGAGTAAGAAGAGGATTGAGACAAATGAACGCTGCATACGATAAGTAAAGTTTCTATTCTGTCCCAACCTTCTTTATATATGAATTATGAACGCGTTGTACTTCATTTCTTATTACAAACAAAAGAGATGTTTGATTTTGGGCCAGCTCTATGTACACCACATAGGTAAATAGGAAAAAAATATGGGAATTTCATAAAAATATTAAGAAAATAATTTGAAGAAGGGAAAATACGTACAAAAATGATTATTTGAAATGTTTTTTAATGCGATAACCCTATTTTTAGGTTGGCCATGGCAGTTGCTTTGACATGACTTTTGACGTAGTTGACAATTTTAGGTAGAGACGTCTTCTTGAAGTCATACGTCTTTCTTTGCCAAAAATGATGTCATTGTCAAAATGACATTCCTTGGTTAATTCTGATCTGATCCGGCATGTTTTATTATAAGTTGTGTTGCTCTCCTTGGCGAAGTTAATTTAAATGTACATTGAAACCAAGTGAAATTAAATAAAAGTGTGTAGTGTCATAGTGCTGGCCCACGCCTCATACATTTCTAAAACATCTCTTTTTCGTTTTTTATTGTGTCAGTCGCAGATAAGTAATATTATGTATGCGGTAAATTATGGTGGTAAATGTCGATGGTACCTAGTGATTGACAGGTTAACGCATTCACACCTCCCTACACCGATCTCGGTGACGGTGGCCGGTTTCATTGAAACCAGGCCAGTTACGCAGGAGTAATTTTTATAGTGCCCAAGTGTGTGCGCAGTACACAACATCACTCTCTCCTCCTTTACTCTCGCAATCCAGTGGGACGGATAACCGACACGACTGAAGAGAGATCAGGCGCAGGTCCGACTTTTTACACGCCCTTCCGACGCATGGATCATCTCTCTTGTCAGATAATCAGGTGATCAGCCTGCATTGTCCTAACCAAACTTGGAAACAACGTTTTTTGTTGTTCCAATGCGGGAATCGAACCCACGACCTCCGAGTCAAGAGCCAATGCTAGACCACGAAGGCTGTTAATACGGTTGACGCATTGGCGCTCAAGCCGCAGGTTGCGGGTTCGAATCCTGCCAGGGAACAAAAAGTTTTCTGTGTTACTGGGTCTTAAGAGTATTAAATATATTTCCTTTGTCTGGGACCCGTAATACAATTTCTAAGAGCATCGTTTCTCAAACATTTTTATGTCGATCCCCACCAAAAGGCCAAAAATTATAATACCTACCTACATAGCGCACTTTTCTTTTCAGCTATAGGTACGTTGTATTAGCCTTCACTGGTTCGTACAATCGAACGTTTTTTTTCGACGTTCGATACAAAAGATTCGTTCGAAAAATACGTAGTTTGCATTCATTATTTTTGAACAGACTGCGACCCCCTTTAAAAACAAACTCGACTCCCCCAAGGATCGCGACTCACCGGTTAAGAAACGATGGCTCAGAGAACTCATCATAGGACCGGATCGACGTGGTGTGAAAGCATCTATAAATATATAATGCGTTTTAAATGAGAATAGGAACGTCAATGATCTTTATCTGTCAAATATCACTTGAAAAGTGATATTTGACAGATAAAGATCATTGATTGACAGATAATAATTTTCTTGCACCGAATTAATAATCGAAATAATAGCAAAAAAATCAGTCCGCTTGCCTATTGATTACATATAATCAATAGGCAAGCGGACTGATTTTTTTTTATTGCATAAATGAATAGTACTCTTAAATATGAGTAACTTCTCAGAAGAAACCGTATATCAAAAGTCAATATTTTCAAAGGTACAGCGATTTGTATACAAAATTTCGCGAGTCTTTATACCAAAAAAAAATAGTCCGATTGCCTATTGTCTAAACATAAATTTAACTATCATAACAGTCTAAATTCGAAACAATATGGCGCCGACTCGATCCTATTCTCATTTGAACCGCACTATACCTATATAGATTACGATGAGTTAACCCTGAAGACACCAATACGTTCGAACAGTAATCCGCCGCGTATTGTACTCGGTCGCGCTCGAAATTTTCATTCTCATCTCCGCAGAACTGCCGCCTCGATGGGGCTTGAATTGTTCCATATAAAAACGTATTGTATCCGATACGGGGTCATTGGGGATTGGAGATTTTCATACAATTATTTCGACCGAAGTGTAGGTACTTAAAACTACATGTTTATTAGGGACATAAATGTTTTATGACTAAGATTTAGAACAAAAAATGTTTTTCCTCAAAAAATGTATCTATATCTGTACTAATAAATAACCTAACCAAGAGCATGTCAGGATATGTCTAAGGAGGGTTCCGTAACTATAAACGCGTAATACGTTTTTTTTTAATTACTCCAAAAGTTACTGTCAGATTTGGTTCACAATAATTTTCCTAAAGAGTTTTTAGCATGATCTATCAGCATGGAAATTTACAAGTTTCTAATTTCTATCTCCTATAGTTTAAAAATGCTAGGGGGAGGGACCAACTTACAAACTTCTTTGAAGGCCGATTACTCGAAAATGGCCAACTTTATAAAAAAGTAACGTATGAAACCTTGCCTTTAACTTTATTTTAAAAGACCTATACTACGATACCCCACACGATGGGGTAGAGTGAAAAAATATTTTTCATCCCCACTTCACATGTATGGAGAGCCACTCCTAAAATATAAAATTATAATTTTTTTATGATCCCGAAACCGTGATCTATATACAATCTATAACTGCACCGAATTTCATTAATTTATATTGACCTGGATCTCTCCGGACAAAAACACAAGAAATGAGATAGATTATATAATGTCGACAACGCCACACCTTTTTACCAAATATGAAGTAGTAACATCATTTCCCTTTGGATCTGATCATAGACTGTTACGAGCCGCACTGCATATTAAAGAAACGAAGAAAAGTAGACGCAATTTTTCTAACACAGTAAACTCGCTGAAAACAATAAGAGAACAGGAAACATATATCGAAAATCTAAGAAATGATGTACCAGAGCTTTTGACTATACAAGCAAACTGCAATAGCAACGAATACTGCCAAAAAATTGTGCGCTCTATATCGGATAGCTTAAAAAGCTCCAATAAAACTAAAGACCATAAGACTTTATCAGACAAGGCTCTGAAACTTATGAAAGAAAGATCTCTGCTTCAAAATAAACCTAAACTTACAAAAAGTGACAAAGAAAAACTGAAAGAACTCTACAAAGTGACAAACAAAGAAATAAGACGATGTTATGAGACACACAGAATAAATACTATACAAAGACATCTGGATAAATCCAGATCTACGAAAAAAGCTTACAAAGATTTAAACAAATCACAAAAATGGATCCCATCACTACAACTCGACTCTATCAAAACAAGCTCCCGAACAAACATCATAAAAATAGCAACGGACTTCTATGCAAAACTCTACAGTCAACAGGATCCACCACCGCCACCTACTGTTGAAAACTATTACAAAAACTATCCTGAAACTCAAGAGTTCACTGAAGCAGAAATCTTGAAACAAATTAAAAAATTAAAATCAGAAGAGAGTCCTGGACCCGATGGGATCACAAATGAATGTATTAAATATGCAAAAACTCTTCTACTAACACCCATCACTATCCTGTGCAACAAAATACTTACTGAAGAATCGGTGCCACACCAATGGACAGAATCGGAAATCATCTTGCTTTATAAAAAAGGCGACCCATCTGATATTAGGAATTACAGGCCGATAAGCCTCATGCCATGTCCCTATAAATTATTCGCCTCCTGTCTACTGGAAAGAATATGCCAACAAATCGACGCGCACCAACCCGTTGAACAAGCTGGCTTCAGAAGCGGTTACAGCACAGCAGATCACATTCAAGTAGTCGACCTGATGATAGAAAAGTACTCAGAGTTTCGCAAACCCCTATATTTGGCCTTCGTAGATTACCAAAAAGCATTTGACTCTATAGCTCACAACAGCATCTGGGAAGCACTAAGAGCACAAAATATAAACGAAAAGTATATCAACATCCTGAGAAACATTTACAGTGCCAGCACAAGTAGAGTCAAACTCGACAAAACAGGAAAAACTATCAAAATGGAAAGAAGCGTCAGACAAGGCGACCCAATCTCGCCAAAACTTTTCATTGCTGTCCTACAACATATTATGAAGGACTTACCATGGTCAAAACAGGGTATCAATATAAACGGCAATCACCTAAGTCATCTCAGGTTTGCAGACGATATAATCCTGTTCTCGGAGAGCTCCCACGAATTGCAACTTATGATTGACGACTTACATAAAGTGAGCATAAAAATTGGGCTAGAAATGAACCTAGATAAGACAAAAATCCTGACCAAAAAATACCAATTGTGATAAACAACACTCCGATTGAATATGTTGAAACGTATATCTACTTAGGTAAACAAATCTCCTTTAGAAAAGAAAGAAACATAGAAGAATTAGACAGAAGAATAGCTTTAACGTGGAAAAAATATTGGGCCCACAAAGAAATATTTAAATCCAATAACATCCCATTATCTTCGAAAAAAATTATCATGGATTCAGAGATTCTACCATGTCTTACCTACGGCTGCCAAACTTGGTCTTACGATATAAAAACCCAAATGAAAATTCAGACAACAGAGAGAAAAATGGAAAGAAGCTATCTCAACATAAATTTAAAAGACAAAGTAAAAAACACTGAAATTCGTAAGAAATCCAAGGTAACCGACGCATTATCATTCTCCTTGCAAAGGAAATGGAAGTGGGCCGGTCATGTAGCTAGATACACTGACAATAGATGGACAATAAGATCAGCCGCGTGGACCGGTCCTACAGGCACCAGAGCGAGAGGCCGTCCACGCGCTAGGTGGGCAGACGAAATAGAGTCGGTAGCGGGAAAAGAGTGGCTAGACATCGCAAAAGACAGAGCAACTTGGATTTCATTGGAGGAGGCTTTTACCCTTAGGGGGTCCATACAGAAATGACTTAGATGACAAATTTGTTTGCTAATTTTGTGTTACATATTATTGACATTTTGATATAAATAATTCAATAATTAATAATGCTTGACAATTGTTTATTTACATACTATATGACATTTTTATATAATTTTTATAATGTTTGACAATTGATTATAACTTTTTTTTATTTTTCTAATGACATGGTTAAAAAATTAATAATTTTTTAATTAGGTATAATAAGTTGTAAATCAAAATGTCTAAGTAATTAATATTATCATTTTTAAAGGACTATAGTTAGCATGTAAGATTTCTTTTTCAAAATTATGTAAATAATAATGTATGGAATTTAATAAAGCTTTATTTATTTATTTATTTATTTATATTCATAATTACAGGAGCTAGAGGCGCGGACAGACAGACAGACGGATAGAGCGAAACTATAAGGGTTCCTTAAGTATTACGGAACCCTAAAAAGAGGAAAAGTTTGTTTGTTTGTATGTTTGTTTGTTAGTTTGCATTGAATAGGCTCCGAAACTACCGGACCGATTTTAATGAAATTTGGCACAGATGTAGAGTAGACCACGGAGAAGGACATAGGCTACTTTTTAACTTTTTTTACTTTTGTAAGTTTCTCTTCGGGGTTTCCCTAATCCTCAGCTAACACGAAGATTGCGAGTGATATTATAGTGTGGTTGTATATTTTGTGTTGTTAATAAAGTGTAATTTTTATCGCTATCCTAAATGTGCGAGCCGCGTCGCGTAGCTAAGTAACACTATTTTTGGGCGGTTTAAATTTCCTGCAAAATGTACGGATACTGAAGTTAAACTAAACCTCGGTAGTTGGATAATCTCTAAAATCTAACTTCAATATGTGTCGACTGGCGTTGGAATGGAGCTAATGTAGATAAAATATTGGCTGGAGTTAGGATCTTGAATTCTCTACTGTACAAGGGAAGATTTATTTAGCTGGATCTTTTACTTTTTACCTACAAAATAAGTTTTACGAGTATGCGTATTAAAAAATAACTTGTGCTATAGATACTCTTTTTAGATTGAATTTAATTTAAACTCAAACAAAAAGACAAGGGACTATATTGCCGAGAATCTCAAAAAAAAAGCGCTGAAAATAAAATGCTCTGTGCTAAAAACATCCGAGTTAGAAATCGAACACACGAGCGTCGAGTTTATAGCTATCGCGTGTTGCCGTGCGTTCGATTTTCAACTCTATTGTATTAGCGCGGAGTTCTATTGACAGCGTTGTTTTTTTTTCGGCTGGAGAAATTCCGGATAATCTAAAAGTCGTTTAAAAGAGACCGATAGTAAACCAAATTATGATTATGTCACCCTAAAATTGTAAAAACAGTTAGATTGTAATATTGCTAGAGATATTATAAAATGTCTACAGATTGTCAAATAAAAATTTCTCCTTACAATTGTACGCATTATTTTTCGTTATAATTATTATTATGAAAAAGCAAACAAATATGACGGCGCGGGGCACATTACAATAATAATATCTCTAGTAATATTACAAACCAACGGTTATTACAATTTACGGTGACATATACAAAAATGCTAGTATGAGTGCATATCAGCAACCAACACTGCCTGTGTTGCTGATATTTTCATTAATTTCATGTATTTCTAAGCATTATTAAAAGAAATTTAAGTTTTTCGCACGCCTTCCTCAGCATAAACCTTAATTGTGCCAAATTTCACTCTAATCCGTACGCACAGTTCTCGTAAAACTGTATTTGAAATTTTTGCTTCGCGTATTAATTTATAATGATTAGCGTTTCACTATAAACTATAAAATAGCAGATTCGTACTATCCGACACTAAATCTTGCTATTTTCACTAGCTCATTTATGGTCGCTTTTATCTTTTATCTTCAGCGCCACTGGAAGGGGCGAAACTATTACAGTGGCGTATTTTTTACGTCCGCACTAAAATCGGACGATTTACGACCCGATATTAAACAAAGTTATTAATTTTTATGTGAAATAAAAAAAAAAAAAACAACGATACAGGAATTAAATTTGGCAGTGATTTATACTAGTAAAAGTCGGTCAGGTGTGAAATATAAAATAACTCCCCAACACCGATCTCGGTGACGGTGGCCGGTTTCATTGGAACCAGGCCAGATACGCAGGAGTAATTTTATTGTGCCCAAGTGTGTGCGCAGTACACAAGAGCACTCTTTCTTCCTTTACTCTCATAATCCAGTGGGACGTATAACCGACACGACTGACGAGAGATCAGAGAGCATTTTTTGTTGTTCCAATGCGGGAATCGGACCCACGACCTCCGAGTCGAGAGCCAATGCTCTAACCACTACACCACGGAGGCTGTTGTGTGAAATATAAAAGGGGTCGTGAATGTTTTTTATCCGTGTTGTTACTTAGTTTCGGTCTGACCCAAAAGTCTTCTAAATGACATCAGAAATGAAAAAACTCTGAGAACTACAAAGTGTTTTATGATGTTCTTGAGATAGAAATCATGGAGGAAGTTTGTTGTGGCCACCAGTGGCGAAGGCTGCTTCTCCTTCATAGGGAAGCCGGAGCCTGTATAATAGGTAGGGATTTCTATAAAGGTTTGCTAAAGGTAAGTGACAAGGGAAGCCGGTAGGAATGGAGTTATAGGAACCCTTCGCCACTGGTGGCCACTACAAATCAAAATGCAATTAGATTGTACAATTTTCATTCACATTTCATTCACCGTAGTTATTTTAATTCAGATCCAAGGAGAAGTGGAGATCATAATTATATTGTTAATCATAATTCATATCTACTTCTATACTAATATAATAAAGAAGAAAAGTTTGTTTGTTCGTTTGCATCGAATAGGCTCTGTAACTACTGGACTGAATTTGGTGAAATTTGGCACAGATGTAGAGTAGACCACGGGGAAGAATATGGACTACTTTTTATCGCGGAAAAATGTACGGTTTCTTCGAAATCAACTTTTGCGCGCTGCGCACGAATCGCGGGCAACATCTAGTATTTTTTTAGAATAGAATAGAATAGAATAAGTTTATTTTTTGCATCACACAACACACAGATGGAATACAACAGAATAAACTAAAATTAGGCACAATATAAAATACCATGTATGCCGTTGTGTGATGTCAAAAATTGACCCCAGCTCAGCTATACGCAGCAAGCAAGCCTGCTGCACTGGTATTCTGCAAGGGCCAATGAGTGACTTCACCACTTATAAACAATACAACAATTATTACACAAGACATAGATAAGAAAATTACAGCGAATCGTATGTCTTTGCACCTTACATTTGATATGAATATTCGTATAAATTTGTTAAAATACCACTTTTTGGAGACATAATTATGCCGTTGTAATCCACATGGAATTATGCTTACCTCTAACCTAGTTTTATCTTTGATCGCCGTGGATAAGTGTTACATAGTAAAATTTCCGATGTCCATAACCAACCTTAAATAAGTTTTCCCATTATAATTTGTTTTAAAGCACCTGTAAAGAAAAACTAACGCTTTATGATTTTAACCATGAGACAACAGCCTGCGTAGTTCAGTGGTTTAGAACTTGGCTCGACTCGGAGATCGTGGCTTCGATTCCTGCGTTGGAACCGCAAAAAATGTTGTTTCCAAGTTTAGTAAAGAAAATGCTGTCTGATCAGTCTGACAAGAAAGATGATCCATGCGTCGGATGGGCATGTAAAAAGTCGGTCCTGCGCCTGATCTCTCGCCAGTCGTGTCGGTGATCCGTCCCACTGGGTTACGAGAGTTAAAGAACAGAGAGTGCTCTTGTGTACTGCGCACACACTTGTGCACTATAAAATTACTCCTGCGTAACTGGCCTGGCTTCACCGTCACCGAAATCGGTGTAAGGGGGCCATTATTATTATTATTAATATGTTAATAAACCTTAGAGGGTTTGGTATATATGTCACCTTGAACTTAATAACGTACGCTGCAGCGATGAGTTGAACTGATACCTAATACATAATAAAACGCGACTCATACAAGTGTATAGGAAATTTTCAAATCATCATCCACCTCGGTGCAATATGTGGCGGTGTAGGCGAGTCACGCGTTTGCTTGATTGACCCCCCCCCCCCCCCCCAGATTGCTATCCTGCGGGCGTTATATGGCGTCAAAAGAAGGGGGTGACGTGATCACGTGACGGATGTCTATTGAATAGTTGAAATATAAACGTTTGAATGATTTTATTCATAGCCTTGAAATTTGGTGGCAGCGGTGGGATATTTTGTAGGTATCTTATGTAGAGTTAACTAGCCGCCCGCGACTTCGTCCGCGTCAATTTCTGTTATTATGATCGCCATAAAAAAGGTTATAGTGAGTCAATCTTAAAAGATAGACATATACTGTCGCGGACATTTTTGTAGATCAATTAAATTAGATAATTCTTTCATACATATTTTTTGAGTAACTTGAACCGTTTACGCAGCGCACGCAACGGAAGCCCTCAAATATGAATAATTTTCCCCGTTTTTGCAACATTTTTTACTGATGCTTCGCTCCTATTGGTCGCAGCGTGATGTTATATAGCTTTTATAAGAATTTTTCAATTCGAACCAGTAGTTCCTGAGATTAGCGCGTTCACACGAACAAACAAACTGATTGATTTCTTATGTTTACGCGAATATTGTTAATTTTTTTAAACACTAATGGATTTTGTCGCGGTGCATTTTCCTTTTTCCGACGTTCCGGCCGTGGTCACGGCTGCTGGAAAGTAGCCGATCCGTAAGTGTTTAAAAAATGAACAAACAAACTCTTCATCTTTATAATATTAGTATAGATTGTAAACAATCGTGAGCACAACTTATTATATGTAATCTGTATATTTAACTTATAGGTTTTCTGATATATAATGCCTCATTCTGTACTTGATATTCGAAGATTGTGTACTACTTATAAAGTTTGTTAATATCCAAGGGGTTCGGAAGTTACATCTGATTCTGACACAATCGTTACGAGATTGTGAGTTCTCCGAGTTGCTGTTTGTTTTGTAATGCCGGTGATCGACGATCGAGCTGTACCAATTTTTGTAACTCTGTTCAGGAAAAAAAATTGCGTCCCTTTGCAAATTTATATGATAATATGGAGGCAGTGTGTGCGGAAACATACATTTTGAGTCATGTTAGCCCTATTATAAATATAATTTAGAAAATATAGTAAGCTGTTATATCATTGTATATTATCCCCGATAAACTTAAATGTGACAGCTGAAAAATACGAGGTAATTGATTTTTTTTTGTGTGGAATTGTAATTAACACTTTAGTTGAGATCTAGGGTCATAAGTATGTTGTAATATGAAAAGCGCTTAAAATTACAGCTTGCTCTCTGCAGGCGTGTACGCGATATTAAAAACAAAATTAACATTTTAAGTAACCCCCGAAATGCTATGAGCTAACTGATTTCACTCTCGATCACGTCAGCCTAAAAAAAAACTAGAAAATCGATCAAAATGGATTCATTTGATTGCACAGATTAATCAGATACAGACGCACACACAAACAGACCCGCCGATGGAACAAAAATGTTTCCGTGCTCCTGGGTCGTGGATGCGTATTAAATATGTGTATAATATAATATAAATATTAAATACATATTATGTGTATAATCTGTCTGGTACTCATAACACAAGTTCTTCGTGAACTTACCATGAGACCAGATGACGTGGTGTGAAGCGTCCGTAGATATATTATATTTAAATATATTATTAAACAATGACCACTAAACTCGCTCGTCGATCAACGGCACCACCGACTAAACAAAAAGCCCAAAACACTCCCCGCAGTACATTGATTTAAATTCAAATCCACTTATTGTTTCCGTCGGAACGTTAAACCTTACTTAATGAACGTTACATTTTAAATGCCGAAATAATTAATATAAACAGGGGCCTGTGGTATTCTTATTATAAAAAAAAAAAAAAAAACTTAGGCCTTTGCATCCGTTAATGGATGATTTATACAGTATTCTCCGAGCGAAGTAACCACTCTTGAAATACTGTAGTGCCTGGGACAATTGGTTTTTAAATGTCGTATGGTTGCCCAAGCACATACGGCATTCTCACAACATAGTCAGCCTAGTCCAGAGGAATGAACTAGTCAATACGTCTGGGGCCAACTATGTGCGGGTTTCCTCACGATGTTTTCCTTCACCGTTAGAGCGTCCGTATAATGTACTTGAGATCTGAAAAAGTCTCATTGGTACACGCCACAACCTGGGATTCGAACCTGCACTCTCTCGAGTGCGAACCAAACAGTCTACCCACTAGGCTACGGAGCTCACTTCTTATTATAACAATAATAATATTTATGGTAGATTCTACACCACGTCAATCTGGTCCCGTGGTAAGTTCTAGAACTTGTGTTCTAGAACTTACTTCCCGTTGTCTGGCCCCCGTAACACAAGCTCTTCGGATACTTACCACGGGACCAAAGGGTCAATTCTGCTAAATAAAACCTGCAATAATACAATTACATTCAAGTCCCGATACGTTAAAACTGCCAAACCGGTATTCTCGTAAACGTTAACCCAACGTGAAACGCGCTCGGATTGGTCGAAACTTCACGAAATCAGTTCATGATAACATGTCGCTTCACTTCTAATAATAGGTTGGGGAAAAAGTCTTTTCGCATTATAGATGTATGAACTTGTCATAAAATATCTTGGGCTATACCAATTGTATCTGGCTGATTTTGGTATCATTAAAAAGTTTTAATTTTACAGAAGACAATTCCAAATTCAAATTAGGTAAATTTGAGATTTTCATTTGTTTTTCTTATTGTTAAAATGAGTGATTCTTATGAAGAATTTCGATACATTTTAAAATTTTATTACAAAAAAGGTAAAAATGCAACACAAGCCGCGAAAAAAATTTGTGATGTTTATGGACCTAATGCAGTATCTGTGAGAGTAGCGCAAATTTGGTTTAAGCGTTTTCAATCCAGAAATTTTGATATCAAAGATGCACGTCGCTCTGGTCGCCCTGTTACGGACAAAACTGTTGCCAATTTTGAAAAAGTGGAGCAAGATCGGCATATTAGTAGTTACGATGTAGCTGAAGAACTGGGGATTGACCACAAAACGGTTTTGGCGCATTTGAAAAAAGCTGGGTACACAAAAAAGCTCGATATTTGGGTGCCTCATGAGCTCACTGAAAGAAACCTAATGAACCGTGTACTCATTTGTGATTCTTTATTACGACGTAATGAAACCGAACCATTTTTGAAGAAGCTGATAACTGGTGATGAAAAGTGGATCACGTACGACAAGAACGTGCGAAAAAGATCGTGGTCAAAGGCCGGTCAGGCTTCACAGACTGTGGCGAAACCCGGGTTAACTCGCAACAAGGTGATGCTGTGTGTGTGGTGGGATTGGAAGGGCATTATTCATTATGAGCTGTTACCGCCAGGCAGGACCATCAATTCTGAACTGTACTGCGAACAACTGATGAGATTAAAGCAAGAAGTTGAGAGAAAGCGGCCGGAATTAATCAACAGAAGGGGTGTGGTTTTTCACCATGATAACGCTAGACCTCACACATCTTTAGCCACTCAGAAAAAATTACGGGAGTTTGGCTGGGAGGTGTTAATGCATCCGCCGTATAGTCCTGACCTTGCACCTTCAGATTTCCACCTGTTTCGGTCGCTGCAGAATTCCTTAGGCAGTGTCAGGTTGACATCACAAGAGGACTGCCAAAACCACTTGTCGCAGTTTTTTCATCAGAAGCCCCAAAAATTTTATAGCAATGGGATCATGTACCTACCAACAAGATGGCAAAAAGTTATCGAACAAAATGGCACCTATATACTTTAGTCACTTGTAAATAAACTTTATAAAAAAAACCTTTTGAATCTATACTAATATTATAAAGCTGAAGAGTTTGTTTGTTTGTTTGTTTGAACGCGCTAATCTCAGGAACTACTGGTACGAATTGAAAAATTATTTTTGTGTTGGATAGTCCACTTATCGAGGAAGGCTTTAGGCTATATAGCATCATGCTAAACTCAATACGAGCGGAGCACCAATCAAGAATGTTACAAAATCGGGGGTCTTTTTTTCCTTTTGAGAGCTTTCGCTACGTACGCTGCGGAAACGGTTAAAGTTTCGCTAAAATGATGTATGGCAGAATTGTTCCCCTTTAAAAGTTCTAAAAAAAAGTCCGCGACAGTATATGTCTATCTTTTAAGGTTGGCTCACTATAACCTTTTTATACTTACCAAATTTGTTCTAAAAGTAAGCATTATTTGTGAAGGTATTTTCATAAAGATTATATTAATCCTTATCCAAGTAAATACGTTATTCATTACAAGCATTTAATCCAGAAGAAATTTGCCGTTTACATCATTTGATTTCAATGAGTATTTTAGAAGATATCGCAGTAATAAAATAATCATGCACGCTATAGTAAGGCGCGCGGCGCGGGCGAGCAGTCGTGAGGTGGAAGCGCTTCTTCTACGTAAATGAAGTCGCGGGTAAATTTTAGCGATATCCCAAAGTAACTATTCCACGCGGACGAAGTCGCGGGGAAAAGCTAGTTTTTATATAAAATGCGAAGAAACTTTTTCCCCAACCTAATACATTCAAAGTACAATGAAATTCTACTTTAAATACGAGAATTGAGGTTCAGATTGACGTAGTGTAAAGCGTCCATAGATTTAATATACAAATTTAATACGAAGCTATTATGACTTTACTGTTTAAATACGTATTTACAATATTCATGAAATTGGAAAATTAATTTTGTAAGTTCAATGAGATAAGGTTAGGGGTCAGCTAACACGGAGTCGCGACGCGGCGAGCACTTTTAAAGGTAGCTATTGAAATTTGAACTTTATTCACTACACAATAAAATACACATTTCAATGCAAGTGCGAATTGCGAGCTACGTCGCGCTTCTCAGTTCGAACTCTTGAATATCAGATACTAATCTGTCACCGTAAAATTGTAAAAACCGTTAGATTGTAAAATAACTAACAAGATTGTGAAAATATGTGCATATGTGTTAAATTATAAGCTGAATTCGTGTCGGAAGTCTATCAAAATTTTACAATTTCACTAGTTTTATTACAGTATAACGATTTTTACAATTTTACGGTGACATATCTTTTGAATGAAGTTGAATCATTATCTTGAAGAGTGCGCGCCGAATATAACTGGCTCTTGAATTCAAGTAAAATATAGTAATTCAAGTTATTATTAATTATCTCTACACTGATACCTTAAATTTAAACAAATGAAAAATTTAAGTAGCTCTGTGGCCTAGTGGGTAAACCGTTTAGTTCGCACTCAAGAGAGTGCAGGTTCAAATCCCAGGTTGTGGCGTGTACCAATGAGACTTTTTCAGATCTCAAGTACATTATACGGACGCTCTAACGGTGAAGGAAAACATCGTGAGGAAACCCGCATATAGTTGGCCCCAGACGTATTGACTAGTTCATTCCTCTGGACCAGACTGACTGTGTTGAGAGAATGCCGTATGTGCTTGCGCAACCATACGACATTTAAAAACCAACTGTCCCAGGCACTACAGTATTTCAAGAGTGGTTACTTCGCTCGAAGAATACTGTATAAATCATCCATTAACGGATGAAAAGGCCTTTTTTAGTTCTGCGCAAACAAAATTGCGGGCACCAGCTAGTACGAAATATAATAATTCGGGCGCCCTGCAGGTGTCGCAAAAATTAATTAAAGGAATATTATTTTATGGCTTTAGAACTGAGAAGCTACTTTAAGGCATCCTTTTGTAGTAA
The DNA here is from genome assembly GCA_905404095.1 of Glaucopsyche alexis. Lineage (NCBI taxonomy): Eukaryota > Metazoa > Arthropoda > Insecta > Lepidoptera > Lycaenidae > Glaucopsyche > Glaucopsyche alexis. Next base: position 2,582,373 of record FR990063.1, on the reverse strand, counting down.
CAAAATACTTATTCTTAAAATAAATCTGATTTATACTCGTATTATAGAAGTATTTACTATATTGCATATTTCAAATTTAAATAATGTTTTGTTACAAATACAAATTTTTTGAAGTTAATACTTCTTTAGCGGCGCTGAGCACTTTTCTTGGGATGGGAAAAAATTGTTAAACTCGCTCGACAGGTCACGTGTCCTGATCGAAAACGCGTAAGATTCAACTTGCAATTGTTTGCTGTCTTAGTTTACGTGAGCATGTAACTATTTTGTATTGACTTATGACCCCAACCTTCACAACACATTGACCTTTGACATTGACGTTTGACCTTTCCATTGACCTTTACCTCCAATCGTCCCCCCACGAATCCCCAACCCCCTCCCCGCCCCTCCCCTCCAAGCAAAAATCCCCTCGAGCCATAACTAAGCCTTCTTGACCCCTAGACCCCTCGAGTGAGGTATCATTGGAATCGGGAAAACGAGTCCTATATTTTGGCTACAACAGATTCCAAATTCCTGATATACCTCAAAAATCTGAAGTGTTAAATTTTTATTTAATATAATTGAATTCTGTATTTTACCAAATAAATTATAGTACTTTTATACTGATAATTAAAGCAATTCGTGCAAAGTTATTCCCTAACCATTCCAAAATATCAAAAATGCACAACAAGTTTTTACATCTGCCGGCACTCCCGGAGTGCAACCCGTCTTTCTTTTACTTACGAATATTATCTTAAATCGTCCTAAAAGAGAAAATTTCTCGTAGTCGATGTGTAGAGCTGAGCTACGCCGTAGCAATTCCCCGTAGTGCGACACCTACATTGTAGCCAGGTCAAGCGTAGAGGGTCTACGGTGTTTTAATACGAATGAATACATAATTCATACATTTTTATTGCTTGAATGTAGTTACAATAATATGGTCTTCCTACTTCTATTATAAATGTGAAAGTTTGTGAGGATCTATGGATGGATGTTTGTTACTCCTTCACGCAAAAACTACTGAACGGATTTTGATAAAATTTGGTATGGTAGTAGTTTAGGCTCTGGATTAAAACAGGCTACTTTTTATCCCAATAAAGTGCAGTATTCCCGTGGGATACCATATTTCGAAAAAATCACCCAGTGAGACTGGATCAATACTGCATTTTTAACAATATATTAATATGTTACGATTCCGTGCGGAGTTTCCGATTGCATCGATCAATTTACCATCGCGAATCGTACGAGTAGTGGCTCATATTCGCCGGGTTCCGTGACGTATTGGCTACGGTAAATGAAAACTTGGACACACGTACTCGTACGAGTTTGTAGTTAATTTGAATATTGATGAAGTGGTGAAGTTATTGAAAGCTAGCTGTTCTGACACAGGTTGTTCTGTCTGTAAATATGAACACGAATGAATAAATGACTAACCTGCAAATAAAGACAATGCAACTTAGTCCTACACCAACTCCTAAAAAACTACACCTTTTTCCATTATTTCTCATTGTTTAAACACTTATTTCATATTTTGTTTTACAATTATTTCAAGACCAAAATTAGCCAAATTGGTCCAGCCGTTCTCGAGTTTAGAGTCACTCCGGAATGGGATAAAAAGTATCTTATGTCCTTTTCCTGGTTTTAAGATACCTCCCCACCAATTTTCAGCCAAATCGGTTCAGCCGTTCGTGATTTATAAATAGTGTAACTAACACGACTTTCTTTTATATATGTAAAGATATGGATTTCAACTCTTTATTATAAAATACAGACCACTTAACGAGCACGCGGATCGCCTGATGTCACGCAAAAACTACTAAAGATATTTCGATGAAATTTGGTATAGTAGTAGTCTGGATTAAAACATAGGCTAATTTTTATTTCAAAAAACTACTATATTTACGCGGGCGGAGACACGGGAAAAAGCTAGTCTTACTAATATTATAAATATGAAAGTTTGTGAGGATGTATGGATGGATGTTTGTTCCTCTTTCACGCAAAAACTACTGAACGGATTTTGATGAAATTTATTATGGTAGTAGTTTAGGCTCTGGATTAAAACATAGGCTACTGTTTATCCCGGAAAAGTACAGTGTTCCCGTGGGATACTGGATAGAAACAGCTAGTATTAAATAACTTTATTACGCCTCAAAGATGAAGTTGTAAAATGGGTTACTAATAGCCGAATAGACAGATAACCTGCGATTCATTAAAGTACCGATAGCGACACATTAGTTAGGGTTGGCACATACGAGTTGTTTATTACTAGATGGTGCCCGCTACTATGTTTAGCGTAGAACTATCGGATATGGAACCCTATTTTTTTATCATGTCACGACACGATTTTTGGATATAACGCCATCTGTCGGAAGCTACTTATACTTTTCACATAACAATTTGACTTTCTAAAGTACGGCTCATACACAAATGACGCTAGGTGTACAGATTTCAATTTGTCTATCCTTTTTTTACCCGACTGCGCGATGCAAAGGAGTGGTAATGTGTTTATCAGCCTATGTATGTATGTATGTATGTATGTTCCTTTGAAGCACTATACAGACCAAACGCCTGGGCCGATTTTTATGATTTGCATGTCAATCGATTCCTCTTAGTCCGCCGAGTGTCACTAAAGACATGACGTTAGTGAAAATTCAATATGGCGACTACTGGACGCCATATTGTGAAAATGAAAAAAATGAAAGTCAACAAACTATGTCAAGTGGGGTATCGTTGAATAGGTATTTAAAAATCATTTTTAGTTTTCTCTCAACATTTTTCGATTCGACTGACCGTTTAGGATCTATATCGATTAAAAGTTGCATAACAACCATTCTCACATTAAGCCTATATATGTTAGTGTTCGTATCATCGTATTTTTGCTTTAAATCGACCAAACGTGTGTGTTGGTTAAACTAAAAAATCTAAAATAAAATAAATAATAAATAAAATTAAAAAACCCGACTGCAAAAAAAGACAGATACCTAAGCAACGCACTAAAAAGACCGAAACAAGATAGAGAAAACAGACTACACTATGAGCTGAAAGCCTAAGTGAAATAATTGACGTTAAGTTTGTTAGCAGGCGGGGCCCATATATTTTTGTACGATTTATAATTTGCGAATGGGTCCCGCCTGCTACCAAACATAACGTCAATTATTTCACTTAGGCTTTCAGCTCATAGTGCAGTCTGTTTTCTCTATCTTGTTTCGGTCTTTTTAGTGCGTTGCTTAGGTATCTGTCTTTTTTTGCAGTCGGGTTTTTTAATTTTATTTATTATTTATTAGGTGATGTACTTTAGGCACGATGAGAGTATATTTCTATTTTAAATGATAAATAAAGTTACACTTCTGTTACGTGTACACAAACTGGCGTATAAATGTAACGAGTTTATATAAATTCGCTTTTCACGGGTAATATAGTTTAAACTGCAGTTTAATACAATTGTACGACTAGCGATTGTTTAAAAATGAATCGAACGAGGGTTTTGCTGGGAAATCGTTATATGTAATATTACTATTATTTGTTCTAGTAATCTTTATATTAAACTAACTTTTTCCCGCGGCTTCGGCAAATTTAGTATCCCACAGTGCTTTTCAGGATAAATAGGAGCCCATGTTTTTATTCAGAGCCTAAACTGCTACCATGGCTTTCATCGAAATTTGTTCGCGTGAAAGAGTAACAAACATCCATCCATCCATCCTCACAAACTTTCGCTTTTATGATTTTATGTCGTTTTCCCACCTGCTTACCTGCTGCTGCTGCCTTCTGCGGTTTCTTTCTGATTGTTTTGGGTATCAAAACATTACTGTTTTATTCCACTTTCCCTCAACTCTCACTATACTATGTGTATACTATATGATATTATAATTATTTCTATTAATGTGTTTTTTTATTTGTTCCAGGTATGTAAACCTCTAGTATTTTGCAGCTAAATGACAGATGAAGGACCAATATGTAAGTCATATCGTTAGTGTAGCCCAACCTGATGATGATACTTCATAATAATATTAGCAATTTTCACATATTTTCTAAATCAATCGCGCGTCCGGCTCGAAGGACCAAAGTTTAAATCGCCCGCCATTACGTTCCCGAACACACATCGCCCCCTCTTTGTCTTGCCATCGTCCTATCTTTGTCTCTCGCTGTGAGTTACGCGCATATGTAATTTTATATGCTTCCAAACTAGTTACCTCGTTGAAACTTTAAAGATTTAAGGCCTTATTACTTTGGATTTGCGTATTTTGAACCGTAACTCGTGTGTACTAGAGTATATTTTGAGTTGAACGTGCGTTCAGGTCACATGTTTGTAATTCACAAACTGAAAGTTCGTAATACCTTATTATGAGGAGTTTAAACCTTGAGCAGTACGTAATACGGGTTCGTTTTGAACGTGTGACGTCACAGTTTAGAAAATAACGAATGACGTATCTTTCTCAATGAATGTTTAAGTTTGTTTCGCCTTTGTGTTATGATGCATTGTCTCAAAAGTTATAAAGCCTAGCTTCTAACTTGTTCTAACTGGGCTGAACTGACGTCATAATGGCCGATACTCGTAGTGGACCCAGTTTAAGTTTATGAGATTTATTTAGTAGACGGGGATCTATAAATACACAGAAACACTTGTGACACTTTTGTGCGAAGACAGGGATTATGGTGAATGCCAAATTTTATTAAAATCTGTCCAGTAGTTTTGGAGCCTATTCAATGCAGACAAACAAACTAACGAAACAAATAAATATGTCCTCTTTATAATATTAGTATAGAATATACAAATATACATAAAAGTTAAAACTGATTGACTGATGTATCAACGCACAGACCAAACCCTCAAGGCTAGAAATTTGAAATTTTGTACACGAATTTCCCATATGACGTAGGCATCACCAAAGGAAGGATTTTTCAAAATTCAACTCCCAAGGGGGTAAAATAGGGGATGACAGTTTAAAACCTACTTTTACGCGGGCCAACCGCAGGTAAAAAAAAAACATACATTTGTACTACCTCTTGTGTGACGATACGGTATTGTGGCTGGTTAGTAGGTTTTTGATTTTTACATAGCGATTATTAACGCCATTTACCATAGTACCGGAGGCCCAAGGTTAACTCTGGTGTTGCGAGTGTCCAAGTGTCCATAGTAAACGCCTCTCTTCAGGCAATCCTTCTGCTCGTTTCCTGGTTTGTTTCATTAAGAAAAATAGTCGTATGGCCCAATCCGTCCTTCTGGACGGATTGGGCCATACGACTATTTTTCAAAGTAAAAAGTAAAAAGAGTTGATTGAATCACACGAAGCACATGTCAGTCAAAACGCGCTCGATTCCATTTAAATATGGAACGGCCATCAATATTCATCGCCATGTTCGAACGTTTTCGGGGAATTACCGCCGCGAGGCGCGCGCCATTTTTTTCGCCGACTACCCCACTCGCACATGTTTTTTGCATTCTACCCGCGCGTTCTTTTTTCGCTCTACCCCCACGCTTGTTGTAAGCAATACGTTACACGGTTACGCCATTTTTATTTTAAGCGTTGTTGTCCAATAAATGTGCGACTCGTGTTCAATAGAATGTTATGTAATAGTGCTGAAAGTTGGAAATGATTCGTAATAAAATATTAACGGTTTTTTTTAATTACCTTTTTAACGCTAGACAAAAATAGAGGGGTGTTATAAGTTTGACGTGTGTGTCTAACCGTGTCCTCGTAACTCCCAAGCAGACGAACCGATTTTGATCTATTTTTTTTTTTGTTTGAAAACTAAAGTGATCGAGACTGTTCTATGCCATAATTCATCATTTTTTCGCTCACTGCTTAACAATTTGGGGGTACCTATTTAAATTTTTTTTATCTTAAAGTAGGTACTAAGACGTAGGTTGCACAAAAATATTAAGTGCCAATTTCACTAACTCCTATTGAAATTCGTCGTAATCAAATATAATGTTATCACTCTCATGCGACGTACGAATGAACGAGAAGGTATATTTTGACAAACAATTAACACTAATAGGCGTTGGCTAAATTGACACCTAGTTGAAACTAAGTTTCAATTTAGCAAATTTTTGATCCAATAAGGATAAAGGAACGAATCATATTATAACGATCTAACTAGTGCTTTCAAAATCACTCTATAAAGCATATAATATTGTTTTATCTTCCTACTTACTATTATAATTAATGTTAAAGTTTGTGAGGATGGATGTATGGATAGATGTGTTTATGTAACTCTTGAACGCAAAAACTGCTGAATGGATTTAGATGGAATTTGGTAAAGTGGTAGGTTGAGATCTAGTTTAACACATAGGCTATGTTTAAAGTTCATTGTTCCCGTGGGATAATAGATTTATGCGGGCGGAGCCGCGGGTACAAGTTAGTTACTTAATGAAGGTCACAAAATGTGCACATTAGAATATTATCCGACCCAACTTTCGTATTGACCTTTCAAATACCAAATGCCGTTCTAAGTTTACCTTACATACTGCTAACTTCTGAACTACCTCTATTATTATGACCGGTGATCATAGACATACTATGTCTAAGGAGGTCGCATTTATATAAAACTAGCTATCGGCTCCGCCTGCGTAAATACAGTATTACAAATATATATACATAGATAAAAAGTAACCTATGCAAAGATTTCAAAACTCAAACGTACATTTGATAGAACAAATCTTCATACAATAAAAAGTTACGCCATCTTAGTTTTCAAAATACTTCAAATGTCAGCCATCTTGGTTTTCTCCATACTTCAAATGTTAAAATAGCCCCAAAAATCTCAAATTTGGGACCATTTAATTGGAGACACTTTTTGCCTCAACATGCCTCGTCTGTGTTAGTCCATAACTTGAACTACTATCATACCTACCAAATTTCATCAATATCCTTTCAGTAGTTTTTGCGAGAAATATTAACAAACATCCATCTATCCATTCATCCTTACAAACTTTCACATTTATACTAGTAGTAGTGATACTATAAATCAAAGTATATTTTGGATAAATTGTTTCTCATACAAATTGAATGCCTATAATACTGGGGCATGTTCCCTTTGTCATTTGACTTGTAACATAGGCCGAGGTTGGCCGAATAAGTCAGTGTGGGCACGCACTTCGCTTCGCCTTTTCGTACTTCGGTTTACTTCGCGGAGCACTTCCTCTGCCTACTTCGCGAGCAGTCGGGGCATTAGATTGTCAAGGGATATTAAGTAAAAAGTTGTACAGTACTTATTTATGTAGGTACCTAATGCGACGTCCATACATACAGTTTATGGTACATCGAAGCAATTACCCAATACCAGAAACATTAGGTTTAGCTTAATTGGGACGGGTAAGGTAGCCGTAGGTATTCATAATGAACGCCGATTTGCTGATTAATACACAAATAACTACCTTCATAATGTATTTCGGGAATCGTTTTTAGGGTTCCGTACCCAAAGGGTTAAACGGGACCGGGTCCGTCTGTCTGTCCGTTTGTCACTAGGCTATATTTCCTTATTTCCTTAACCGTGGTAGCTAGACAGTTGAAAATTTCTATAACGACAAATTATATAAATACCTATTCAAGAGGGACTCCCATACAACAGACATATTTTTTTGCCGTTTTGTACGGAACCAATTTGGACTTGACTGGATATCATACATTTTGACAACTCGACACTCGAGTGGTCGATTTTCGGCTCTATTGTACTAACGCAGTGTTCTGGGTTTTCATCGCTCTCAATTTTATCCGGTCTTCCAGATTCCGGATCATATATAGTCCCAACTATTAAGACGTATATAATATAGACGAGGCATGTTGAGGCAAAAACTGTTTCGACTTTTGGGATTTTTGGGGCCATTTTGTCATTTCAGGTAAGGTAAAATCAAGATGACATTTGAGGTATGGTGAAATCAAAATGGCGTAACTTTTTCATGTATAAAGAATTGTTCTATCAAATGCCCATCCTTAGTTTTGAAATCTTTCGACCCAGCCTTAATTGGAAACTATATAGGGTAAGGTTTGGTTTTCATGATGTAGGTCGAGTCGCTGATTAAGGGATGAATAGACCACGATCTCTTATGATCTGGATTCATAATTGGATCTTGGAAATTAAAATGTTTATAGTTAGGTAGAGACGAAGATGCGATTTTGTAAAATCGAGCACGTCCGATTTATATAAGGTTTGGTAAAATCAATTACGGATAGGTACTCCGGGTATATGATCTACTGCTTATATAAAGACGTTTAAGCAGAAAAGTAATATTGTCGTACTAGAAAAATTCTTTTTCTACTTTATATGGACCCCAGTAGGTATGAGAGGGAAACGTATATGTCCCGCGATAAAAAATAGCCTGTCCTTTCCCGTGGTCTACTTTATATCTGTGCCAAATTTCATGATAACGGTTTAGTAGTTTTTACGTGAAACTGTAAATAAAGTATCCCACGGGAACCGTACATTTCCCCGTGATAAAAAGTAGCCTATATTCTTTCTCAGGCTCTAGACTATCTGTGTACCAAATTTTATTAAAATCGGTTCAGTAGTTTTGGCGTGAAAGACGGACAAACATATACACAGTTTCCCATTTATAATATTAGTATGGATAACTTGGTTTAATAATAATTCCAGCATCAAACAATTTTTTCCATTTTGCCCCAAATCGTTGAAAGCGACACACACACAGCCCGTGGCTATGTGCTCTCACTTGTTGAATCCAATCGGTTTGGTTGCGCGTCGGCCCGCATGAGGAAATAGGCTGCGATTGTAGAGATATGATGACGATATGAAGATAACTGTGGGAGACCCACGCTTCGGCATGAATGGGCCGGCTCGACCGGGTAAATACCACGACCTCACAGAAAACCGGCGTGATATAACGCTTGCGTTGTGTTTCGCCGAGTGAGTGAGGTTACCGGAGGCCCATGGGGGGGATTGGGGATTTTAAGGACCAGGAACGTGGAATGAAACAGATTTATTATTTTATTTATTTATTAATTCATACAAATGAAAACAAAATATAAAATAAAGACCTACAAAACTGTTCTTCAGTTTGTCTGTAGGATCAATGTTATAAAACTTAATATTATAGACAGAGTATAAAAATAAAATTAACAAGATAATTACAACATTACTTACATTACAATAAAACGAAAATTAAATACCTATTGTAAAAACAAATAAAGTAAAGCAAAATGAGGATAATGATTAAATGAATATATATAATTTTTAGGTGGTGAGGGACGCGCAATATAGGGTAGTAGGGTAATAAGGTGTTTGTAGATTCTTTTTGAAGCATTTTGTTTTGATCTCATGTCGGATATCTTAAATAACATGATACTTGACAATTAATTGTAACATGCGTTGATGAAATTGGCACCAAGTATTATAAAAAATAGAATGGCTCGATTTAAAGCCAACCAACCTGAGATGAAAAATACATATATTATACATCGTTTCATCAAAAACATCGTCACGCAAGAAATCTTATTAAAATACTGGTCCATAAAAAATATTTGGAACAGCAAAAATGAAAATTGCGTATTGAATTTTTCCGAGCGAGCTCTATAATTTATTCAAAACTAAATCAAAAACGTGTCTATACTAAAATATTCTATCACTTTATCGTTGAATATAAAAAACTTTTGGATATAATTTAGATTTATGGACGTATATAGGGTATCTATTATAATATATTATCAGGACCTTATTGCCTTATTTGAAGATTCGAATACCAGGTTGTGGCGTGTACCAATGAGACTACTTCAGATCTCAAGTACATTATACGGACGCTCTAACGGTGAAGGAAAACATCGTGAGGAAACCCGCACGCGGTTGGCCCCAGACGTATTGACCAGCCATTCCTCTGGACTAGGCTGACTATGTTGTGAGAATGCCGTATGTGCTTGGGCAACCATACGACATTTCAAAACAGACTGTTCCAGGCACTACAGTATTTCAAGAGTGGTTACTTCGCTCGGAGAATACTATATAAATCGTCCAATAAAGATGAAAAGGCCTAAGTCCTCCCGTGACCACGGCTGCTGGAAAGTAGCCGAAACGTCGGGCAAAAGAAAAGTGCACCGCGACAAAATCCGTAAGTGTTTAAAACAATGAAAAGGCCAAGTTTTTATTGCCTTATTGAAATCTCACCAACGCGTGATGATATTAATAGCTTGTGTATAAATAACTAGCTTTTCCCCGCGACTTCGTCCGCGTGGAATAGTTACTTTGGGATATCGCTAAAATTTACCCGCGACTTCATTTACGTAGAAGAAGCGCTTCCACCTCACGACTGCCCGCCCGCTCCGCGCGCCTTACTATAGCGCGCATGATTATTTTATTACTGCGATATCTTCTAAAATACTCATTGAAATCGAATGATGTAAACAGCAAATTTCTTCTAGATTAAATGCTTGTAATGAATAACGTATTTACTTGGATAAGGATTAATATAATCTTTATGAAAACACCTTCACAAATAATGCTTACTTTTAGAACAAATTTGGTAAGTATAAAAAGGTTATAGTGAGCCAACCTTAAAAGATAGACATATACTGTCGCGGACTTTTTTTTAGAACTTTTAAAGGGGAACAATTCTGCCATACATCATTTTAGCGAAACTTTAACCGTTTCCGCAGCGTACGTAGCGAAAGCTCTCAAAAGGAAAAAAAGACCCCCGATTTTGTAACATTCTTGATTGGTACTCCGCTCGTATTGAGTTTAGCATGATGCTATATAGCCTAAAGCCTTCCTCGATAAGTGGACTATCCAACACAAAAAGAATTTTTCAATTCGTACCAGTAGTTCCTGAGATTAGCGCGTTCAAACAAACAAACAAACAAACAAACAAACTCTTCAGCTTTATAATATTTAAATAATATGCCTTATTCGACTACCTCTGTGGCTCAGTGGTTATCGATTTGGCGCTGAATCCGGAGATCGCAGGTTCGAATCCCGCTGAAGGAACATAAAGTTTTCTGTTTCCGACGTCTGTATTAAATATGTGTATATAACATAGTAAAGTAGAGAAGGTATAAAAGATTTAAATATACTTCCGTTTTGTCTGGTACACATAAGTTCTTTGGATACTTAGCACGAGACCAGAGCCTCAATTCTCGTATTTAAAGTAGACTTTCATTTTACTTTGATTGGATTGTAAGTGAAGCGACATGTTACCATGAACGGATTTTATGACGTTTCGACCAATCAGAGCGCGTTTCACTTTGGTTTAACGTTCATAAAAAGACCGTTTGACAGTTTTAGCGTATCGGTACTTGATTGTAATTGTATTAATGCAGGCTTTATTTAGCAGAATTGCCCCTAAGATTGACGTGTATAGCGGGCATAAGAAACGCTTATCCATATAAAATCAATACCCGTAGTAATTAATTAGATATTGAATGGTATTTTTTAGTATAATTACATACATTTCAAAGGAGAGATTTCGCCTTGTATGTTGGCTCTACGAAAATAGAACACATTTCTACCCACCTTAGAGTATTTTTGGCTCGACCTTCATTGGAATAAAATATGAGGTCTCGTTGAAATGAAATGAATAACTTTCTAGAGGCGTTTTTTCTCTTTAATTATATTTCATAACTTATGTGGGTAGATTTGTCGTGAATCCGTGAATGAAGTCGCAGTAACTCGAGAACGGCCGGACCGATTTAGGTTATTTTTGTCTTGAAATATTTGTGAAAGTTCAGGGAAGGTTTAAACGGTGAGATATTATGTTGGAAAATGTTATAGGTGTAGGTTATAGGTGTAGGTATAGATGTAGGTATATGTTGCAGTTGTATGTGTAATTATTTATTCCATTTAATGGTTAAGACAGAGCAATGTGTGTCGGGAGTCGGGACATCGTTATTGAAGTAAATACTTCTTTAGCGGCGCTGTGCACTTTTCTTGGGATGGGTAAAAACTGTTAAACTCGCGCAAAAGTTCGTGTCCTGATCGAAAATGCGTAAGATTCAACTTGCAATTGTTTGCTGCATTGGTTTACGCGAGCATGAAACTATTTTAGTTTGTATTGACTTTTGACCCCAACCTTCCCAACACATTGACCTTGACACCAACCTTCCCAACGTATTGACCTTTAACCTTGACCTTTGCTTCCAATCGTTTTATTCTTCGCTTCTTGCGTTAAATTCTGTGTATCGGTTCTAGCCCTTGTCCATCGCCACCGTCGCCGGGACGTCACTGAGAACGAGATGATTTCGTGCCGAGATTAAGTTGACGTGACGGCGATCGTTTGTCCACCGCGACGATCTCGACGATACAGTGTTCCCGTGGGATACGATTATTACGCGGGTGGAGCCGCTAGCAAAAGTTAGTCTAAAATATTTACAAACCAAAACCAACTTGCATCAAAGAGCATACGTATTCCATGAGCGATTTGCACAATCATTCATGGAATGTGTGACTACTCTTTATATTGCCACATCATCACGCCAATAAACATTCAAACCCGCCACACTCAACTAGCCACGCCCAAAACATAAAAAACTTCCAATTCTTTAGATCTCTAATAGATTTCGCAGCGAAAAAACAAAAAAAACCTGTAAATTCTCTGGCGCTGAAACGCTCCTGTATTTTTTACCTCGGGCACTCAGTTTTCCGGGTCATTAGTTCTGTTATCCGTTTATTAAGTCACTTGTTGAGTATACAATTTATTCACCCCCTAAGTGACTTGAGAGTTGAGCTCTATTTGTGTGAGTGCGTACTACGCGACTTTGTAAAAAATGGTATATTGTGTCATTTGCATGAAATAACAATAATAGTAACAATAACTCCCCACCGTTTTCGGTGATGGTGACCGGTTTCATTGAAACCAGATTAGTTATGCAGGAGTAATTTTATAGTGCCCAAGTATGAGCGCAGTACACAAGAGCACTCTCTGTTCCTTTACTTTCGTAACCCAGTGGGACGATAGCCGACACGACTGACGAGAGATCAGACGCAGGTCTGAATTTTTACATGCCCATCTCGTCAGATTCATTGATCATCTTGCTAGACAATCAGGTGATCAGCCTGCATTGTCCTAACCAAACATGGAAACAACATTTTTACGTCTGAGTCGAGAGCCAAGCTCTAACCACTAGACGACGGATGCTGTTTATTTATCATAATCATGTCAAGATTGTAGTAAGTCATCAGTGAAATGTCAAAATTGACTAATAAACTATGGTTACGTAACCAATTGAAGCAATTTTGATTTTTCCACTGATGGCTCACTGCCTTGTAAAATCTTAACTGGCTAATAAAATCCGCGATTGCCAGTTTAAAAAGGGACAAGTATGCACAAGAGTTGAAATTGACTGGAAGAGGACGCAAGTTTGATCCGACATGGCAGGTATCAATGAGATTTTTCCGTGTTTCCGAAGGCATATTGTTAAAGTCTGGTAACTAACTACAGCTTGTTGCATAGGTGAAGTGTGAAGACCTGTAGTAATTAATGACTACACAGTACACTTACAAAACGTTAATACGAAATGATACCTTCATAAAACACTTACAAAACGCCAATGTCGAAATGCTACCTTCATAAATTACTCTCTATTCCTGTCTGTACCTAGTTGCTAGCCAATACCTACTACCTAATACGTAAGTCATCAAACATTTCATAGTCCAGTGCGTACAACCCTCAATTCTATAATATGGCTACGTGCAATGACTGCCCTGATTTGCGTCTGTGCCCTGCGTGTCGCGGTACCTTCAGCCATTTTAAGGTCTGCAATTCGTGGAATCCAATGTGGGGAACCGATTGGATGGGTTAAATTCATTGAACGACGCTCCGAAATGAAAAAGGGTAAGATTTACCGATTGGGAGTAAGCAAGAGTGGGTAATTTGGGTAATGGTTGGACCTTTAATTTATTTGTACTAATGATGTGAAGTCTGATACTGGTTTGTATCTATCAGACGTCCTTCGTGTCCTCGTTAGGGTTTTTAATCTACAGGCTGGCTTTTAATGTAATATCTGCTATTTATGACTCTCTTCGTGTACTTGGTTTTAACGACTGGAGTGTACACAAAACGTTTATCTTGAATTAGACGTATACTTGTTTTTTTAGTATCAAACGGCATTTTAACTTCTGTTTTTTTTGGGGGGTTTTTGCATATTTCGGAAAATGATACGATAATTTGTATGTTCTATCTTTTTTTTCCTTAGAATGGTTAGAGCGTAATACATATAGTGGACTTTTGCGATAAGTTGCCATCGTTAACTACGACGAGGAATCTGAAAACAAAAATGTACGAGATTTGTGATAAGCATCGCAAGCGTGACATAGCGATGACAACTTAGCTAAATGCTCTCGAGTTCCTGCGATTAGCGCATTCAATCAGATCGACCAAACTCTCGGTGTGTAGATTTCTTTTCATTTGGTTCTGACTACCTTGATAACATGATTAAGAACTTTTTTGTTACTACCCAATTTGTATATTCTTGTCATGCTAAGCACGCTGATGTGACCAAAATATTTTCCCAAAAGCCTACGCCAACTTCCCCCCAAAAATCCCCTGTTGCTGATATCAGATCATTATCATAATCGCTGCCTGTATAAATCCCTAAACGTCATAAGCAGATCTTATCATGTTGAACTCGAGTGATCAATCTTTTGAACCCAACCGGACGTCCGGCGCTTTGTTAATGTTTTTCCCGAGGCTTTAGGGGAAGATTAACGGATGTTCCCTTTTTTGAGGGTAGATAATTATAATAATTATGCTTTTAGGAACTGTTATGGTGGCAAAATGTCAGCTACTGTTTGATCAAAATGGCGGTAATGAAAATATATTATCGCAAATTTCAATAATGTTATTTTATATTCATATATTTAGTTGTATATTCATCATCATCTACATCATCAAGGTTGGACCGATTTGGCTTATTTTGGTCTTGAAATGATTTAAGTACTTCAGGGAAGGTTTAAACGTTGAGAAATATTCGAACAGTTGTGGAAAGATACTGAAAACGATGATTTAGTTATTCCCGTTCAAAGTTAAGACAGAACAACGTATGTTGGAATAGCTAGTGTGTTATAAAATTTGCATTCCAGTGGCGATATTTTTATATAAACACAACCCACATAAGGAGCATCCCTTATAGGTAATTAGCATCGGCTGCTTTTAACTTATTCGAGGAAAATACTCATTCGAAATGGACAGATCGATGAGAATAAATGAAGCGCGAATTAAACCATTACATGGAACCGCAAATCGGATGAGTATAATTGAGGCATAACCAATGATTAATGCCATTGTGTCTATGATCGAGGAAAAAGTACACGATTGATAATATCTTGTGAAGTAATAGATGACTTTGTTACGAGAATATATCGCCGAAGATATGAGAGATATGCCTATTGCGATTAATAATGATTTTGACGACGTGGACGAAAAAGGGTCTTCACTTTTTGTTCTCCAAGTAATAAATTGGTTTTAGGAGTAATATTTTCATTTTAGTCTAGTAGATGAAGTAGAGGCGATCGAAAAAAAAACATAGACGCAGAGGGAAGTTTGTAATGTTTTTACTTCCATCATCTGGAGTGTTAAGAGTGCGCTAGTCAACGGCTCGAACTCAGTGCTGCGCGCGGGGAAAATGCTTGTTATTTCACCTAATATTGGGGCAAAAGGATATACCCATAAAATAGTAATCTATACTTATAATAGAAGCTATACTACACACATTTATGTAGCTGTGTAAAGTATTTTAGAAAAGGCGTCTTCAAATTACGCAAATCGACACTCAGCTGTTGATGTTTTATGAAAAAACTATATAATATTTTTGTCTGAAGTAAAATTATCTCAATTGCTGAAGTTATCTAATTGATCTGTGTCGGTATGCTTGCTTTTTTATTATCATTCTTCGTTTAATTTTTATTTACGTTCAAAGTTGCGCTAAAAATGCGATGTTTGGAGGCTATTATCTTCTACATGTAAGCTTATAGTTGAAGGTTTCATAAAATACTTCTAATTAATAATATGTAAACGTGCAATAAATGGTTTTAATGTGCATTAATATATAATTATTATTATTTGTTTATGAGATGAAATGATTTTATAGTTTATTTCTTAGGCATAAGAAATAATATTCAGTGCCATGTTCAATTTGTATAAAAAATGCAAGATCAGTATCGTCGCTTGTTTTGTATTGGCATTATTACCGAGAGACGGCCATGGAGGCACATGTTATGTTAATTTATGGAGAATAAATCCTGTATATTATTTATTTGAAGTTTTAATCACTGGATATAAATAAGGATTTCAGAGAGGACTTTTCAATTCAGAAGTGCGATCGGCGAAAATTATAATTTTTTTCGCTCTGAGCCTACGTAAGTATCGTTGTTTATATCGCCATTTATTTTGGAAAATTTTCTTTGTTTTTGTGGTAGGTACCTACCTAATAATGATTAATGTAATGGTAAACTATAATTAATTGCTTAGATAATAGAAAAGTGTACGTATTTGCAATGCAAATTTATATTTGCATTATAATATTATTATCTAAAATATGAAGTATTAAATTTAATTTTTGATGCATATCGTGAAAAGGGGCATAGAGAATCAGAGGAAATTTGAAAATGGAATACATATTTTATTCTCGAACGTGCTCATGAGTCATGACGTCATATGAGTGCAAAAGAGATAGAATGATGATCGAAGAGATGATATTATTAAAATAATAATTTAAATACAGTCAATCAGGGTAACTTTGAATCATCATCGACATATTTATTAATCAAACTTTTACTATGTTAAGAATTAGTCAAAAGAGTTTAGTTAATCTGTGCTCTCAGGTTGGTTTTCATGCTATAAAGTTATAAAACGTCTTTAAAAATGACTAATTATATTAAAAACTGGCAAATTTGTCGTGTGTCAAAGTTACCACCTAACTTGGGTAACTTTGACACAAACTAACTTTTAATTAATTTACAGCTTCAGAGTGACAATAATTTATGTTTTTATTAAATATTGATGCAGTGGGGTCATAGACAAGTCAAAAAAACCATAAAGTTATTACATTTAAATATGTTTTTATATACCTTGATAGCAGCAAAGTTAACGAGATTTTTAAACAAAGTTTTGCACTGATTTTTACCCATTATGTTGCGCGCGGTTAAAAATAAAAGTTTTTGGTATTATCTTCTCTTGACAGCTGCTTTTTTTTAGATTTCGTTTACGAAGTATGTTACGTACACGAATTGTTATTAAATTTTAAGCGCCAATCGTTTCCCACATAAAACAATAGAAAAGAATTTTGTGAACAAACTGTCAAAGTTACCCTCGTGATTCAAAGTTACCCTGAATGACCGTAGTAGTTAGTTACTAATAAATAGGTTTTGCGACTTTATGATATTATATTAGATACTTTAATCGAGACGATATTGTTTATACATAATTATTATTTATGTAAGTAAGTACAATTGGTTTTTCGAAAACATTTGCAAGTATTACCTACCATGAAATTTGCAGAGAAATTTGGGTTGGTTTTTTTTTTTCATCTTGTAACAATGTAATATAATTATTTCTATAATTTTTATGACAACTTGATCGAAATAGAACTCAAAATAATAATATGGGTTTTTAAATTTTCGACTGGAGCAAAAGATTTTTATTTATGTTTAACGTTTTGTTATAAATAAAATATGCTTTAGTAAAAGTAAGAAGAGCATTTATTAGTTGAACTTCAATCTTTATGATTTATTATTTTAATATAGAATAACGCTTATGATTCTTAATTTTTATTTTTATTTGGAGTGACATGGTATTAAGCTGTATTCTGTCAGTTTCAGATCACATGGAATTCCGATTACGATTATCTATTTTGGGTATCTAAGGACGCAGGGAGCCCAAAGTGAGAGTGAAAGTCAGGAAGTTCCTAATACCATTAGGAAGTACTAGGTGAGAAATTAAATGCCAAAATTAATATGCCAGTTGACCAGGACGACCCAGGTATAAGCGATCAGGTCAGCCGGTGGAGCAATACAGAGTGATACCCAGGGAGCCCAAGGTTAATGGGACAGGGTCAGGAAATAGACTTCTGCCGGTTGCTCAGGACGGCCCAGGTGTAAGTGGTTAGATCAGCCGGTGGAGCAATACAGAGGGATACCCAGGGAGCCCAAGGTTAATGGGACAGGGTCAGGAAATAGACTACTGCCGGTTGCTCAGGACGACCCAGGTGTAAGTGGTTAGATCAGCCGGTGGAGGTGAGTGGTCAGGGGTGGCGCAGGAGGTTAGCGCTACCGAGACCAGATTTGTAAGGGGATCGGTGGAGGCTGATCCCAGGATTGGTGGAGGCCGATCCGAGACTAAACAAATTGTAAGGGGATTGGTGGAGGCCGATCCGAGACGAAACGAGACGAGGACTGTATTGGCGGAGAGCACCTATCAGAGAGTATTGGTGGGTGCCTATTCAAGAGCACTGGCGGAGAGCGCCTATTCAAGACGAGATTTGAGGATGGGATTAATGGAGTGTGTTGATCACGAAACGTTTTGATTATTCATGGAGTATGAGGAATGCGGATGGTGTATTTTTCTGCCGTAGCCAGGCCAGATCGTGGGTCTGCCGTGGAACACCAAAAGTGTGATAGAGATCAATCATAATTATGTAAGAGCACTATGTAGTACTTTCGACATTACAGTTCGAGTAGAGTGGCGAGAGCAATATAAAAATATTGAATTTGAAATGAGGTGTAAAAGTGAGAGAAGTAAGGATTTATTTACAGATTTTGTTTGTATCCATCTTATAGTAAGAGATTATATATGAAATTTAAATGAGTTTACAGAATCAATATAGAACAAGGCTTTGATAATAATAGAGTCAGTCAATGGTCTGGATATACAAAAATTTATTAACCTACTTTTACCATAAGTATTGAGTTTGACCCTATGTCTAAAGAGCAGACAATGTTAAATGTGGCTTACAAGTAAAATAAGTATTAGTTATTGGAATGAAAGTTTCTATGGGGCTTTGCGGAGGGTTACTTTAGTCGGCAAAGTCTGTAACGTTAAATAAAACTGTAAGATTTTTATGTATTAGTAAAAAGCAAAATGTCGATCAATTGACAGCCTACATTATAGTCTAGTGGCAAGGATACCTGGAGTCTCACCCAGGAGGCTCGCGTTTGATTCCCGGTATTGGAATTACACTTTTACCTTTCTTCACATAAAAATAATATTTTTGCAAACAATGTTACGTAAAACGCCACCTGTGATCTAGAAACGGTACTTTATTAGGGTTCATATCGGAAGCGATCGTAGTTCTTATCGAGACAAAGTACAGTTTTTCACAATGTGAACGCGTGCACCCATTCTTTTGATTTTTACCGATAAAAAAATCATAGTAAAAATGTATACGCACCCGAATAATTATTATATATACAATATACATATATATAAAAGACAAAGCTGATTAACTGATGTATTAATGCACAGACCATGGCTAGAAAATTGAAATTTTGCATATGTATTTCTGATATGACAGGAATTGGTTGCGGGGTTATTGCATATATGCACCGTTTCTGAGATAGAAGCCATTACAGAAAATAATATGGCAATGCTCTACTTTGAGACACGAACGGTGTATAAAGCTATAGAAAATTTGGAAAATTCAGGAAGGTTTTTTTCAAAATTCAATCCCCAAGGGGGCAAAATATTGGATTAAGGCTTAAAACCTAACTTTACGCAGGTAAAGCCCCAGGAAATTAATGCTAGTTTTCTATAAACCTCAAATAGAACTTGAAATCAATATTTTATAATGAGGAACTTCGTTCCTATCTGGGGGGCAATTCTGCTAAATAAAACCTGCATTAATACAATTACAATCAAGTCCCGACACGCTTACACTCTCAAAAGGTGTTTTTATGAACGTTAAACAAACGTGAAACGCGCTTCTGATTGGTCGAAACGTTATAAAATCCGTTCATTGTACCTACTCGTAATATGTCGCTACACTTTCAATCCAAACAAAGTGAAAATGACTCTTTAAATTGTCTACTTTAAATACGAGAATTGAGGTTCTGGTGTCCAACGACACCACACGGATTTTTGTTCTAATGAATCGAATGGAACGACTAGGTATGTAAAAAAAAAATAACTTGTTAAATTGATGTAAGGTTGTGAGCTGTAGATTTTTAAAAGCTGTACGATATAAAAGATAGGGTGATAAAGATATGACTTGAGACACTAGTAAATTATTAAAGACTAAAATTCTTTTAAACATGTGTACTTGAACGATTACAATTTGTAAAACCTAAAGAGACAAAACTTTGGATAATTGTCATTCTGACTTGAATAGACAATAACTACTTATCTAAAATGAAAATTTAAGTACATAATTATAGTTTAATATTTTCTTTGGGCTTTGGCTTTAAATTTGGGCTTCTGACCGAAATAATAATCTAACTTGAGGATACCGAGCTGACTGGTAAAAAAAAATAGAGAAAGTATATTTATAGTATACAATATAAATAATAACGAAAGGTTAACTTCCGGACTATGATACTAGATGTTTCCACTTTCTTCCCCTGCATTATCGTAGGAACATCTCCGATCTAGTCTACTTAATATGTAAAATTATCAACAAAATATATATTCCTTACTTACTAATTTAATACAATTTAACGTTCCCACTAATCATAGTTTTATGCCTTTTTTATGTCTTACCATTTGACACCTATTATCGTCGAAACTCTTTCATACTTAGATCAAGCGCTCAAATGAATACATTCCTTAATGATAACCCACTTGAAGATATATTTTCATTGAATCCACCTAAAATTCGGAGACTGATACCCTTCTTCAATTGTAACTAATAAACCATTTTAAATATTAATCTTAATTACTAAACAAATATAAGACTATCAAATAATTATGTGTACGAGTGTAGTTTTGAATTTTAATATCAACATTCATTCGGTTTATTCTTTTTGTGGTTTTAAGCATGCTCTATAGTGTTACGATTATGACTGCTTAAACTTTAAGGTATAATACGTATATTTTTTGACACATTCAGGAGCATAACTTGAGCTTTGGTAATTTGTTTTGTACTTGTGAAAACTTGTAATTGGTACTTAATTTTTTTAATATGTTAATTTATTATCATTGTATTTGTTGCTGTAAGCTTTCATAACATAAAGAAAAAAATTGCCCGAGTGCGAGTCGGACTCGCGCGCCGAGGGTTCAGTACAAACCGATAGTGATTTTGTTACACCTTAAATGTACTATAAAACTGAGTATTTGATATGAATTTCAATTAATTATCTCTACGCGTTCATGAGGAAAATTAAATATAATAAGTTTAAAATTATAAAAAATATTTTCATTAGGTATATGTAAAAACTAAAAAGTTACGGTATTCCTAATTTTTCTTTATATGTGCTTTATGACGTTACTCTATGTATTTCAAATTTCTAGATTCTGAGTTCACGGGAAGTACCCTGTAGGTTTTGAGTTTGCGAGCTTCGAAAATTTGCGGAAATTTGCGGCATTAACGGCTGTATCTTTTGATCGCATTGGCTTAGAAGTTTGATTTTTTCACAGCTCTAAAAGACCGTAGACCTTAGTATTTGATTTAAATTCCAGCTTGATACCTCTACGGATTCCTGAGAAAAAGGGTCTTGACAGACATTCGGACAGACAACAAAATGATTCTATAAGGGTTTCGTTTTTTTCCTTTCGAGGTACTCTAAAAATGAATAAAAATAAAAATTAAAAAAATAATTATCGTAGTAGGAAGCGCAAGTAGAGAGGCAGATTCCCCACGATGCAGATGGTCAGTTCCAAAATTACTACTTAAATAAGTCCCTATCGGGGAGTGTACACAGTACTGCAAAGTAAATGTAAAATTATGTTAAACAAGCTGATGTTGCTTGTTCATACGCGAAAAGAAAATTTTCACGGGAACCGTACATTTTGTCACGAAAAGTAGCCTATTTAGATACTAGTGGTGACGATGATGTTTCTGAGAATGAAGAAGTGGTCCTAATAGAAATATATTTTAATAGCAATAGACAGTAAGCAATTCAAAGTTGTTATATCTCTACCTCTCAACTGTCAAAAGTGTCGATTTAGTATTTGGGCGTATCTGTCAGACTAGATTTCGGCCTAGGTCTAGAAATAGCGCCCCGTCGCATTAAAAAGACGAAAATTCCCTAATTTTGTATGAAAACTATATATAATTATAACTTATGTCGTTAGAATCTGTACAATGTAAACTAACAGAATTAATACTAGTTATATTCTTTTACCCTAAAATATTTTGTTATCCTAAGGAGAAAATAGGTGAAAGTATAAGCGAATACTTCGAGTGATAATATAAAAAAAAATTAATCATATATTCAAATTTCTTATAGTCTTCGTACAAATGGATATACTGTTTTACAATAATTCATTTAAAAAAAAAACACCTTTACATACTGTGTTTTTTAAACCACAAGCTTTTTAAAAATATATATTTGGCACATCTATCGATACGCCTGTTTATAAAAACGCCATGAGATGGCATTCGACAGACAAGGGGATATTTCATTAAATTGAGCGGTTTTTTTTTGTAGTTTCTCTAGTTTACTAACTATTGTTGTATGTTATAATATTATGATTGTGTGTAGAAAAAGTGTTATCTATCTATCTATCTGAAGCGAAGGGACTCGCTTCTTGCAGGAAGGCCGAGCTGTAAGCTTATAGTTGAAGGTTTCATAAAATACTTCTAATTAATAATATGTAAACGTGCAATGAATGGTTTTAATGTGCATTAATATATAATTATTATTATTTGTTTATGAGATGAAATGATTTTATAGTTTATTTCTTAGGCATAAGAAATAATATTCAGTGCCATGTTCAATTTGTATAAAAAATGCAAGATCAGTATCGTCGCTTGTTTTGTATTGGCATTATTACCGAGAGACGGCCATGGAGGCACATGTTATGTTAATTTATGGAGAATAAATCCTGTATATTATTTATTTGAAGTTTTAATCACTGGATATAAATAAGGATTTCAGAGAGGACTTTTCATACACTAATTTGAATTTCAGAAATATAAGCAAATACCGACCTAGATAAGTGTCATAAAAATCGATATTACGCTAGAATTTGGGTCTACAATGTTTGAATTTGGAGTAAATCACCAACAGCGTTTGTATGGAGAAAAATCCGACTAGCGCAGCCTTAACTTCTGAAGACGCTTAGCAGGACCACCATAGAAATGGGTCCATACTAACAGAACTTAGGTCTTTTCATCCTTATTGGACGATTTATACAGTATTCTCCGAGCGAAGCAACCACTCTTTAAATACTGTAGTGCCTGGGACAGTCGATTTTTAAATGTCGTATGGTTGCCCAAGCACATACGGCATTTTCACAACACAGTCAGCCTGGTCCAGAAGAATGAATGGTCAATACGTCTGGGGCCAACCATTTGCAGGGTTTCCTCACGATGTTTTCCTTCACCGTTAGAACATACGTAATGTACTTGAGATTCGAAAAAGTCTCATTGGTACACGCCACTACCTGGGATTTGTACCTGCACTCTCACGAGTGAGAATCAAACAGTTTACCCACTAGGCCACGGAGCTCTTATGCTAACAGATAACTTGGACAAACTGATAGCTTTTCTTTATCAATCGGTCATTTTATCTATTTCTTTGTAGACACAAACCATTTCTACAGCGGTTATACTACGTGTGCTGGTTAAACAGATAATATGTCGGTTTTTTAATACACCTTCTAAGTTTGTAAAAAGGCAGGAACTTTAATATAGGCTTGATACGAATCGTTCATGATTCTTATCAAGCCTATGTCCAGACTTTTTTCCCTCGGGTCTGCCCGCGTAGATACAAAATCCCACGGGAATACTGAACTTTTTCGGGAAAAAAGATGCCTATTTGTTAATCCAGAGCTTAAACTACTACTATACCAAATTTAATTAAAATCCTTACAGTAGTTTAAGCGTGAAAAAGTAACAAACATTCATTCATCTATCTATCCTCACAAAATTTAACGATTATACATATAATAGTCATGTCATGGGATACTCATCCCAACTTACCTGTCCGGTAGTTGTGGTATAGTATACGGGTACGCGACCCCGGCTTCCCTAGCTATTACTGTCCTATCCCTTGCCCTCCTGTGCGGTAATATCCTACATTTCCTATTTTCCACTCTAACTTACCAATCTTCCTTTCCACACCACCTATCCTTCCCTTTCCCTATTCCTACCCTCTCCAACAATCCGTGGAAACGCAATGGATAATCATAAAAATAATTTAATTATCCAAAATGGCGGCGATGTGGTTCACCACCCATCACGTCTCGTTTCTCGCGGAGGTGAAAAGCGGACCATGGAGAGCCGCTTCGCTACGTTGAATGTAAGAGGAGGAATGGACGGTAAGAATGAAAGTGAACGAAGCGAAATGAGTATGTTAGGATCGTAGCAAGTGGCAAAAAGTGGTCTCTGCCTACCCCGTTACGGAAAAAAGGCGTGATTATATGTATGTATGTATGTATGTACATATAATAGTAGAAGAATGGATGTTATTGTTTTACGCCAAAAATTCTCAACGGATTTCGATATCATATGGTATGGCAGTAGTTTAGACTACTATTCACCTTGCCACGAAAGAGGGGGCTAAAATTTAAATTCCAGTTAGAAAGTCCATTCAAATCTGTTAAGCTCTCTAATCTCGCGTACAAATTGACAATTATTATCGAACGATTCAATACAAAACACCGAATTCTCATTGCCAAGCCTAATTGGTATTTTGCACTATATTTCCTCATCACAGATTAGTCGGTTGGCTGGTGAAATGCAAATTTCACTATTGCGGTGTTTGCGCGTCGAGTGCACCGTCGCGAATGATTCGGTACGGGCGCCCATTTTGAATTGACGTTTGAATTTGGAATGGGAGTTTTGAATTTGAAGAAAATAATACGTTTGTAGCTATTGATGAAAGTCGTTACCCAGTGGCAATATTTTATATTCAAACATAAAATTCAATGGTAAAAATACATATATGTGAAGGACACATTTTATTTATTCTTTGGTGAGAACGTACAAGTTTGTTCGGTTTTAGATTTTATTAGCGCGAAGTACCTCTCTCTCTCTCCTTAAAATAAAATCCTTGTCCTTTATATTATAAATGTGAATGTGAGTTTGTTTGTTACGCTTTCACGTAAAAACTATTTAACCGATCATGATGAAATTTGGTACAGATATAAACTAGACCACGGAGAAGGACATTGGCTACTTTTTATCCCCGGAAAATGTACGGATCCAGCGTGATATAATTTTGCGCGGAAGAAAACATCAAGTTTTATAATATAAAGCAAGCGCTCGACAACACCAAGTTTCTTGGATACCATCGTATCAGCCCTAGTCAAATCAGGGCATCAATTAACGGATTGTAATAGACGGACGGCGATCCATGATGATGAGCATAATAAATCTGTTCAACACGTCCGTGTGTAGGAAAATATTGTAGTAATCGGCTTAAGTACGGGATTATCCCCTCACGCGAATGCCGTTCTCGGTCTCCGCTCATTTCGGTCTTTAGCTTATTTCGGTCTCATTCGCCGCGAGTAATTAAATCATTTTGGCTTTTCGAATTTGTTCTTTTTGGACCGGATAATGTATTATACTTTGTAGAGCTGAACAGTGAACATGTCCGCCAAAAAATGAGGTAGTTAATTTTCAATAAGGTTAAAGCCACAAAATGCGGTAGGAGATAGAATATTATCACCGATTTCGCTAACGGTGGCCAAATTCATTGAAACCAAGCCAGCCCTTCAGGTGTAATTTTATAGTGGCCAAGTGTGTGCGCTCTACACAAGAGCACTCTCTCATCTTTTACTCTCACTACTTTAATCCAGTGGGACGGATAACCTATACGACTGACGAGAGATCAGGCGCAGGTCCGACTTTTTACATGCCCATCTGACGCATGGTTCATCTCTCTTGTCAGACAATCAGGTGATCAACCTGCATTGTCCTAACCACTAACTTGGAAACAAAATTGTTGTTGTTCCAACGTGGGAATCGAACCCACGACAATCGAGTCGAGATTCGAGAGCCAAGCTCTAAACCACTGGACCACGGAGGCTGTTAGGGGAAATAAGACACCGTTTTACATTGGGGAAATACGCAAATATTGCCTATACTACTAACAGGTTACGTACCATCAGTCGGTCTATTGACGAAAATAAGACACCAACGTGTAAGAACATTTACTGATGGAGCTGTTTTTCAAATTAAACATTTCGGTCGTTATTTTTTAAAGTTGTAAAGTATTCGAAGGGTCGATAAAACAAAATATTATAATACATACATACATATAATCACGCCTCCTAGGGGTAGGCAGAGACCACTTCTTTCCACTTGCTACGATCCTTACGTAAGATACGTAAGGATCGTAGCAAGTGGAAAGAAGTAAAGAAGAAGAAGTTTCGCTTCGTCCACTTTAATTATTCCCTTCATACATGGTCTTCGGTTTAGGGTACTCTTGACCTGGCCTTTTTTCAAGATTCAAATTATAATGAGCTGTAATTTTGGGATTCTATCCCAAAATAAGGTGATTAATAATGTCATGTACACTAATCCACTCGAGTATAAGCCACAGGAAATGAGCACTAAATAATGAATGAAGACATTATGCCTGCCTCGTGTAAACTTAAGTTCAAAAGACATGCAAGTTGCCGCTGAGGATGCGAAACTTGTGATGATCAGAAGTTTGGGTGTTGAGATGCCGTACGCAGTAGGCGATTATACAGAATGTCCCAAGACTAGAAAATATAATATATTCTTCTGCAGCTTTCACAGAACGATCCAAATGGATCCAAATGTAAATATGTTGACGTTCCCTTTAACAGCCCACAATTTTTTTACATAATGGTGTGGTGGTGGATATGTATATAAAAACCGTTAGATTGTAATATTACTAGAGATATCATAATATGTCGACAGATTGTCAAGTACAAATTTCTCCTTACAATTGTACGTATTATTTTTCATTATATGGTGGAGCTCTTGCCGTTTAACCAATGGGCACGGTAAATATTACAATATAACGAAAAATAACGTGTAAAATGTAAGAAGAAATTTGACAATCTGTCGACATTTTATAATATCTCTAATAATATTACAATCTAACGGTTTTTACAATTTAACGGTGACATATACAAATAACACCAACACACACTACCTCAGATTATTAACACACTACCGTGCGTTTGAAGACTGAGCAAAACACACCTAACAGGACCAGTAGCCAAAGACTCGCACAGTGTGTACATATCCTCGTTTCAGTGACGAAAGTAGGTGTTGGGGGTGGAGAGGGGTGTATTGTTGACGTTACGCGACACCGTGAAATTAATAACTCAGCAAACGAGGGTAGTTTAGTTCTTGTCGCGGATCTTAGCGCGGCCTTATTAACGACTTGCCTGCAGATGGATTATGCATGGGGTTTTGTAGCCTTTAGTTTTAGCCCGTTTGGTAGACCGTTTGGTTCGCACTCGAGAGATTGTAGGTTCGAATCCCAGGTTGAGGCGTGTACCAATGAGACTTTTTCAGATCTCAAGTACATTATACGGACGCTCTAACGGTGAAGGAAAACACCGTGAGGAAACCCGCACATAGTTGGCTCCAGACGTATTGACCAGTCATTCCTCTGGACTAGGCTGACTATGTTGTGAGAATACCGTATGTGCTTGGGCAACCATACGACATTTAAAAACCAACTGTCCCAGGCACTACAGTATATCAAGAGTGGTTACTTCGCTCGGAGAATACTGTATAAATCATGCATTAATGGATGCAAAGGCCTAAGTTTTTTGTTTAAGCCAATGAGCCAGGCTGCGTTTCCACGAGCGACTTTTAGTGGTCGCGACATTTTTCTGTCCCGACCACAAATTCGGTCCGGTCTAGGCCGGATTTTAAGGATAGAGACCCGGTTTGGAGACCGGATTTTTAATCATGTCAATTTCTGTCCCACTGCTGGGCAAAGCAGACTATTATTAAGTATTAAAATTATCCACTTTCATCCCTTTAATCACTGAACAAAGCAGAAATCAGGATTTTTTAACACTCGCAACCGACTTTTCGATTTCAACCCCTGGTAACCCTAGTCACGGCGGTCGCATAAGGTAATTCCGATCCGTGTAAATCTCAAATAAAGGGCTAACAACACTATCAAGTGCAGTTTGGGCGACTTGCAACAAAGTTACATCAACAACAGCGTGGACGTCAGAACAATACCAGTTGTTGAAACAACCGGGAATCGGAAGTGACTTGGCCATTTGTGTTGTTACTTGTTGTTGTTGTTACAACTATATTTTGTGCGATCAATTAATATCTTTATTAGTCACTAGATGTTGCGCGCGACTTCGTGCATATGATTGCAAAAGGAAATCCCGCGGTAACCGTACATACAACCGTACATGCCCGCGACTTTGTGCGCGGTAAAGTTGATTTTGCAGAAACAGAAAACTCTTTCACGCAATATCTACTGAATGGATTTTTAAGAAATATGGTGCACCTAGTTGTAGGTAGTTTAGGCTGTGGATTGAAACATAGGCTTCTTTTTATCCCAAAAAAGTACAGTGTTCCCGAGGGATACTATATTTACGCGGGCGGAGCCGCGAGCATCAGCTACTAGCGTAATAAATGTAAAAGTTTGTGAGGATGGATGGATAGATGGATGTTTGTTACTCTTTTACGCAATAACTACTGAACGGATTTTGAAGAAATTTATGAAATTTGGTGTAGTTGTAGTTTAGGGTCTGGATTGAAACATAGGCTACTTTTTATTCCGATTATAGACAGGTTATTAATCGTGCAACAATACCTAGATCAATGATTTTCGACAGTTTGGTATGCGTATAAATAATTTTCGCTTTGGTCAAAAATTTTTAATGTGGGGGGGTTCGAATCCCAGTCAGATAATTACGTTTTTGATTCTTTTCAATTTTTAATCTATCAGAACTCTGAGCGGTGCTTGGTTACCCAGGTACGGTACCTAAATAAAAACATTATATATTATGTAACATATATATGTATATCTATGTTATGTAAATAGGATACATAGATATGTATGATGTACATTATATGTAGAGCAAAGCCGCTGGTTATTACGTTATCTTTATTCTTATTCGTACCGTACAGTTAACCGATAATGTCGATATTCCCATCCCTAATTGTATCTTCTCGATATCGGTTCGGTCGTATAATTTAATCGACCACTATTAGTTGTATCACACAAGGGTAACGACACTATTAGTAGCAGGTATCTTATAGGAAAGGTAAGCGTCCATAGACATTATTACCTATAAGATGTCCTTTGTTTAAATCATCTGTACTAATACTAATCTTCTTTATAATATATAAAAATTATATGCCGTTCGTTAGTCTCGCTTAAACTCGAGAACGGCTGGATCGATTTGGCAAATTTTGATCTTTAAATAATAGTATCTGTTCAGGGAAGGTTTAAACGGTGAGAAATTTCATTTCATAGATAAGGCAGAACAATGTGTGTCGGGACAGTTAGTAATGTAAAAAAAATTGTTTGTATTGAATAGTCTCCGGAACTACTAGACCGATTTTCATGAAATTTGGCACAGATGTAGAATACTTTTTATAGCGGATACACTGGGAAGGACATAGGCTACTTTTTATAGCGGAAAATGTACGGTTCCACGAGATTTCTCGTGCGCGACATCTAGTAATAAAATAATTCCATAAAAGAGAGTACAGTGGAAAATATTCATTTAGAATAGAATGTAAGTTTGTTTGTTACTACTAGAACTAGAATTACTAGAACTATTAGAGTTCGTGATTGCTAGAGTTTATCTCGAAGTTTACTGGAACTGTGTGTAATATTATTTTATAGTTTGCGCTTAAACGTCAGCGCATAAAAGTGAAAACGTCGCTTTAGTCGATTAAAATAAATGGTGCTTAAGTTAAAACTGTTACGGTATGACCAGGATAAAAAAAAACATTGCCATGTTGTTAAATCAATTAAATCAAAATTCTACTATCCTACTAATATTATAAATGTGAAAGTTTGTGAGGATGGATAAATGGATGGATATATGGATGGATGGATGGATGAATGTTTGCAACTCTTTCACGCAAAAACTACTGAACGTAATATGATAAAATTTAGTACGCTAGTAGTTTGAGCTCGGGTTTAACACATATACCACTTTTTACCTCGAAAAAGTACAGTGTTCCCGCGGGATAATGTATTTACGCGGACGAGGCCGTGTGCAAAAGCTAGTCTATACTTCTATATCTATACTTAATATTATAAATGCGAAAGTGTGTCTGTCTGTTACTTCTTCACGCTTTAACCGTTTAACCGATTTTTATGAAATTTGGTATAGACTTACTTTGGGTCCAAAGAAAGGACATAGGATTTTTTTTATCCCGAAAAAGTGGTGTTCCAGCGGGATAATGTAACGCGGGGGAAGCCGTGTGCAAAATCTAGTGTTCTACAAATCTAACTCTATAACTAACAAATTACTCGTATATTAAACTACGCATTCGTCGAGGTTCGTATGCCGTACATTTTTGTTGGCAAGTTCATTAATTTCCCTACGGTAATAATGCATTATGAGTTGAGTTGTGACGTTAGTGGTGGTGCGAAAGAGAAAGCTATAGCGGTAGAAAGGGAGCATGAATATGCCATGAGCGTCGTAATTGACGAATTATGATGAATATATATTGTGGCCTCCGTGGTCCAGTGGTTTAGAGCTTGGCTCTCGACTCGGAGGTCGTGGATTCGATTCCCACTTTGGAACAACAAAAATGTTGTTTCCAAGTTTGGTAGGACAATGCAGGCTGATCACCTGATTGTCTGACAAGAGAGATGATCCATGCGTCGGATGGGCATGTAAAAAGTCGGTCCTACGCCTGATCGCCAGTCGTGTCGGTCAGCCGTCCCACTGACAGAGTAGAGGAAGACAGAGTGCTCTTGTGTACTGCGCACACACTTATATGCTATAAAATAACTCCTGCGTAGATGGCTTGGTCTCACTGAAACCGGCCACCGTCACCGAAATTCGGTGTAAGGGCTATTATTGTGTTAAGAGTCCTTAGAGATAACTATGGTAGAAAGAGAGAGTGTATACCACGTGCGACGACCTCTGTGGCTCAGTGATTAGCGCGTTGGCGCTCGAGCCGGATGCTGCGGGTTTGAATCGCACCAGGGAACTGAAAAAAGTTTTCTGTGTTCCTGGATCATGGATATGTATTAAATATGTGTATTATTCAATAACATAATATTATTATACGTACAGTATAAAAGTCAGAGCTCCGTGGTCTAGTGGGTAGACCGTTTGATTCGCACTCGAGAGAGTGCAAGTTCGAATCCCAGGTTGTGGCGTGTACCAATGAGACTTTTCAGATCTCAAGTACATTATACGGACGCTCTAACGGTGAAGGAAAACATCATGAGGAAACCCGCACACGGTTGGCACCAGACGTATTGACCAGTCATTCCCCTGGACTAGGCTGACTGTGTTGTGAGAATGCCGTATGAGCTTGGGCAACCATACGACATTTAAAAACCAACTGTCCCAGGCACTACAGTATTTCAAGAGTGGTTGCTTCGCTCGGAGAATAGTGTATAAAACATCCAGTAACGGATGAAAAAGCCTTTCCGTTTTCTAGTACTCTTAACACAAGTTCTTCGAAAACTTATCACGGGACCAGATTGACGTGGTGCGAAAGCTTCCATAGATATTACTATTATGTTTAAAAGTTCATAGGTAAGTGAGGTTTGTGTGAAAGAGATGCCTACAGCGGTAGAAAGAGGCAGCATGAATGTGTCTTGAGTTTTGAAGTTTGAAATTGACGTTAAATTTTGTAACGATATTGGAGGCCTAGAGATTACTAGAATAGTGAGGAGCTGCTAATGCGGGGTAGATTGGATTAATTATTATTATTACTATGTGACGGTAGTTTGGAATTCTCGAAGGCCTCTAGGGTGGGGAAGTTTTGGAGTTAAAATTAATTTTGAATTGTATAATTACGCATGTAGGTAGTTAGGTACTAAACTAAGATAAGAGCGTCTTGTTTATTCGACACTACATGTTGCTGACTTCGTGCGCGACAAAAGGAAATCTCGCGTTAACCGTACATTTTGCCGCAATAAAAAGTAGACTATGTCCTTCCCCGTGGTCTGTTTTATATCTGCGCCGAATTTCATCAAAATCGGTCCAGTAGTTTCGAAACCTGTTTGATACAAACAAACTTTTCCTCTTTATTATATTAGTATAGGTGGTAGCTATTTTTGTTGACTTTCCGAAAATAGCTTTTTAAGTTTTATTTGGAAATAAAAATTTTCATTTTCAGACAATGCGTCGATATAGTATTTGTATGTATGTTCTATGATAAAGGTGAAAGTTTCTGTGGATGGATGGATGTTTGTTACTCTTTCAAGCAAAACTCCTGAACGGATTTCGATGAAATTTGGTATTACCATACCGTACCATACCGTACCGTACCATACCGTACTTTAAGCTCTGGAATACTCTGGATTAACACATAGGCTACTTTTTCCCGTCCACGTGGGATACTGTTTTTATGAGAGCGGAGCCGCTGACAACAGCTAGTAGATAATAATATTAAATAAGATCCAACTTAAACAAATACAACTTTCAATGAAGCTAAAACTTTTGTTGAATTCTATTCTATTCTCTCGGGGCCCCAAATCTTTGTGTAAATATCTCGGGAAGCTATTAAATATGTAATACTAAAGGATAGGGTTAGGAAGAGTTTTATTACCTATAGGTGGACCGAGCACCGGTCCAAAGTAGCGTTAGCAGAAAAGTTTGGAAAAAGATTGCGCTGAAAAAAAAAATAGATAAAATAAAAGTTATTTCGGTTTACGCGATTAAAAATTATACAGTAACTAGATGAACCGCGTAAATATAGTATCCCTCAGGAACACTTTTTCGGGTTAAAAAGTAGACTATGTTTTAATCCAGAACCTAAACTACTGCCATATCAAATTTCATCGAAATCCGTACAGTACTTTTTGCGTGAAAGAGTAACAAACATCCATCCATACATCCTCACAAACTTTCACATTTATAATATTAGTAAGGGTCCATCCACATATTACGTCACACCTGATGGGGGAGGGGGGGTCATACTAAATGTGACAGTACATGTTAAATACAGGTACCGGAAAACTAAAAAGCGTGACATGGGGAAGGGGGGGGGGGGAATAAATAGTCGAAATTTTGGGTGACGTAATATGTGGATGGCCCCTAAGATCCATCCATACATCCTCACAAACTTTCACATTTATAATATTACTAGGATATAATGTTCATCTTTTTCTTGCAAAATAAATTTGGCTATGAAAAATGTAGGTCGGAATATACCTACTTCTGACGTCACCGTATTTCGTTCCCTTTCAAATTGCACAGAATAAAATATACGTTTGTATCTTCGTTATTTGCTATCCAAAGGCAAAATGCAAAGGCCAAATCTTATACTTTAAACGAGACAAACTTGCAATTATATAAAATGAGGATTCTGGAAAACGGCTGCAATTATTACCATGAAATTTAGTATCCAGGGAGTCTTGAGGGAGAGAAATCGATCTAGCCCAGAGGGGTAATTCTGCTAAATAAAACCTGCAATAATACAATTACAATCAAGTCCCGATACGCTTAATACTCCCAATAGGTGTTTTTATGAACGTTAAACCAACGTGAAACGCGCTCTGATTGGTCGAAACGTCATAAAATCCGTTCACGGTAACATGTCGCTACACTTTCAATCCAAACAAAGTAAAATTTACTCTTTAAATTGTCTACTTTAAATACGAGAATTGAGGTTCTGGTATAATCCCTGGAAAACTGCGCATTTTTAAGTTATATTTGTTTTTTCTTTCGCCGTGCAACAATATATCAATAATTTCGATTCTCTTAAGTCAGTCTGATTGGCAGTTTCATATGCTTATGTAAATTTTTTGCTTTATTCGAAAATTCGGAATGTGGTGGGCTCGAATCCCGGCCAGACAAATATTTTTGTGATTCTTTTAATTTTTCAAAATGTATCAGACCTTAATTGACCAGGTATAACGCGTTTCAAATGAGAATAGGAACGTCAATGACCTTTCTCTGTCAAATATCACTTGAAAAGTACGATTTTCAGAAAAACTTAGTTTAAGAGCATAATATTATGTCACCGTATAATTGTAAAATAACCAACGAGATTTTAAAAATATGTCGAAAGATTAAAAACTATATGTTTATAATCTAACGAAAAATAATGTGTTAAATTATAGGCAGCATATTCGCGTTGGAAGTCTATCAACATTCTACAATTTCACTAGTTTTATTACAATCTAATGGTTTTTACAATTTTACAGTGACAAATATTTAATAGTCTTGCATCGAATTTAAATAAAAACGTTAAATAGAAATCAATTATCTAAACATAAATTTAACTATCACAACAGTCTATATTCGAAACAATATGGCGCTGGCTCGATCCTATTCTCATTTGAATCGCACTATAACAGTTATTTAAACTCCACACTTTCTTTGCTGTCGGTACTAATAAATTCTCAAACTCAGACCTCCCCAAGTTCCACACGTAATCTATCCAGTAATAGAACTTATTCAACGAAACGGGATGACTTACTTACATCCCACTCGTACTTCATCTTGTAATAATTTAGCTTCGAAAATAGATTTTAAATTTACTGAGTGTAAACGAAAGTATTGTTATATTTACACTTTTCAAAATACTGGATGTTACCTTCGACTTCGCGCGCGCAAAAGTCTTTGAAATTTGAAAGTTTGCGAGGATGGATGGGATGTTTGTTGCTCTTTCACGCGAAAACTATTGAACGGATTCTGATGAAATTTGGTATGTTAGTAGTTTAGGCTTTGGATTAACACAAATGCTACTTTTTTTCCGAAAAAATACACCATTTCCGTGGGATGCTGTACTCGAGCGGAGACCTAGGCATTGCTTGGGGCTTATAAGATCAGCGATATTCTTAAGGTAGGCTCCTGATGCCCACAACGTAAAAAAGTACGCCGTTCCCGTGGGATATTGTATTATCTCGGGCGGAAACGCGGGCAAGAGTTAGTCCTGTACTAACACTATCAATCTTCCGTGAAACTTTGTGTTAATAAGGGCGTTTCTCGTGCGGCGGTTTTACTAAACTTAGCGGCTTCAATCTAAATAGTTTATCTTGATTGGATGGTTAGCTATCTGATTATACATAAATAACGAGATGCAGGGAGATGCAGCTTAAGCACAGAGTTAGAATATTATATACTTTAGTACAGAGAAACAGCTTTCATACCACGATACAAATCGATCCAAATTTGAAAATATTGACGTCCCCTTCAACGGCCCACAATGTTTCCACCCAATTGTAGATACATCGTATGCTTGTAGTTGTGCAATCGAATCGAAAGCTTACTATGTAGCTGTTTATTTGCTGCTGTGGGTTCAGCTGGGCGTGTTTACTAATTTGACTTTTCTCAAAATTTTTCTTTCTGAATTTTGACTGAAATAAAAAATTGGCTGTTTCCGGTCGATAGTTTAAAAATATATTTAAATGTATAATGTCCTCAAATTCTATTAAAAAATAATCCAACAATATTTAAAATTGATGTCGAAAAAAGCATAATAATAATTAGAGTTCGACCGAAACTGGTTTTCCGGCCGAAACCGAAACTGAAACCGAATATTCGGCCGTGGCTTCAGTTTCGGCCGAAACCGAAACTGAAACCGAAACTCACGTGGTCAAGTAGAAAATTCCTTAAAATACTGAAATTTGGTGCCTTTTATCCATTATTCTGCATTAATTAGGACATGAAATGGAAACACGGTATATTTATTTTGTTGTAATCATTTATTTAATGTAATATTAAAAAAATATTAATTATATTTTAATTATGTTTTCAAATTCAGTTGCGTTGTCAAAGCGTTGCCGCAAGAAACGAAGTTAGGCGAGCGTGCACGAAAACTTCCGAAATCAGTTTCGGTTTCGGCAAAAGTTTCGGCCACTTTTGGCCGAAACTGAAACTGCCGCCGAAACTTGGTTTTTGGCCGAAACCCGGCCGAAACCGAAACCGAAACCGAACTTTCGGTCGGACACTAATAATAATACCCTGAACTTTAAACCAACATTTATTCTTCTCGAGTTGTAGCGAGACTTTGAAATTGCAATCCATCTTCACATATAAGAAGAGAAGAAGACGTTGTATGCTACAATCAAAGGTTAATATGAACTTTCATCCCGGAATGGCTACTTAATCCTAGATTTAGCTAAAGCCCGAAGGCTAAAAATAGAAGTCTTCAGGCTAAGTGACTAGTTCTTAAAAGTTTCAAAAGTTCAAGGAATGGATCTAAAGTTCAAATATTAGAAAAGAAATGTTTGACAAAATCCAAAACTTAGTCGCTAGATCTTTATAAGTTCGAAACATATTACATAAAGGGACTTAAGTGAAAGATTTTAACTTCTAAATATTGGCACCAAGAAGAAAATCTTTTAAAAGAAGTGTGTAATAACCTCATAAGTGGAACTATTGTATTAAAGTGTTGAGTAGGTATTGTAAACTGAAATTATAAATCAATTTAAAGTAACAATTTAAGATTGTAAAGTGAAATTATTAAGTCTGCTTTCTTTCGGGTAGTTGTAGTTACATAAAAATAACAAGTATAAGTTCGAGGGTAGGCGCAAAAGATTAAGTTAAAATTATCACGTTAGTGGCTGGGGTACTGTGTATATAGAAAGAAACAAATCTGCATTATTGCAGTTAAGATATGATCAAGTTTGTGGGTAGATGCGAAAGTTCAAGTTGGCGGGTAGTTGTGAATTGAATACTGGCAGCTGTAGAATAACAAGTCTTCATATTATTGTGCGCAGGTAAAAGTTGTAAAATTCTGAAATCTGCATTTATGCGGGTAGTTATAAAATGATCAAGTTTGTGAGTAGATGCACAAGATCGAGTTTGCTGGTAGTTGTAAATTGCATACAATAACTCGATCCTTCCGAGTTCGTTTGTGCCGCTAAATAGGGACCGATAGTCTCGGTCGCAGGGCTGTCACTAATAATAATTTAATTGTTGCACTATTTTTTTTTATTTAATTTAAAAATACGATACTAAAGTCTATGAGATTGCTTGTATTTTATCTTTTTATAATTTGAATACATTAAAGCTTTATTATATACATTTTGAATTATAAATACATTCGTGCATCTTATTTTTCATATTGAACTTGACAAATGGCGAAAGTGTTGCCAAGTTTAAAGTTTGCAAATAACCCAGGCTCTTTCGTTTGCCAGACTATTATATAATATGTTAATTCATTACCTGTCTTAGGCTCCGCATCACAAGTGATATTTGAGACCAATAAATAGTCAGTTGGCTATAGTTTACATCTAATAAAATATTACGAAGTTTAAAACAGTCAGACCGAAATAGTGCTAGTAAAACCCTTATTTTACATAACAGACAATTAATTTTATATCTAGCACTCTAGCCCCTGTTTTGCTGCAAATTTTAACAATGTACACTTCAAGGAAAATCCCAAGATGGCCAAAATATCAGCTACTTTGGCTTATTTGTTACCTGGATTTATGGAAACTCAGATTTATATCCTGCAGATGTTGCCCTCGATTTACTGCGTGAAAATAAAATCTCGGAGGAACCCTACATGTTACTGCGATAAAAAGTAGCTTATCCTTCCCCATGGTTTTACTCTATACCTTTGCCAAATCTTCATTTAAATCGGTCCAGTAGTTTCGGAGCATATTAAATACAAATAAACAAACAATAGAAATTAGTTTCCTCTTCATAATATTAAAATAACTACTTACTTAGTATAGACGAGTTACCAATACTTTTTTATGTTAAAAACATTTTCTATCAAGCACTAACCCTATTTCGCTGCCAACTTTAAACAATACCCATATGGAAGTTTCCAAGATGGCCGCTGGGAGTTTTCGCATTACCCGCGCTATTGACTTCCGGATAGTACCCGGGATAGAATTTTAATATCCGGATATCCGGAACTTGGGAATTGTTTAGTGCTAGTTTTGTTGAGATTTTCGATTGAATTTGAAGTAAAAGTTGAAAGTGCAGTGTAATTTTAAAAGTTTTTACTGTATTATAATAATATTAGTGTTAGTGAAATTGGACTTTACATGA
Organism: Glaucopsyche alexis; assembly: GCA_905404095.1. Lineage (NCBI taxonomy): Eukaryota > Metazoa > Arthropoda > Insecta > Lepidoptera > Lycaenidae > Glaucopsyche > Glaucopsyche alexis. Next base: position 2,544,248 of record FR990063.1, on the reverse strand, counting down.
ATTAAAAACTTATTATAGCCTATTCGTAACTGATTTTCATGTCCGCCCGTAATCCAAAGTACCTACGCGCGTGAGAATTTATATTTTCGCGCGTACCTGTTAATTTGCATATTAAATTATTAATCTAGGCGTTATCGTAAAGATAATGCCTAGATTAATAATTTAAAATGCACGGCGTAAAAGACTCCACCCACTTACTCAGTCCGCAGTATTCCTACAACGAAAAAAAAGGGCGCAAAGATTTTTCACTGTTATATCAAATCTTTTAAATAATGAAATTACAAAGATTTCAGAACTCAAAATAGGCTATGACGTACATTTAGTTAGGCGCTGTACACATCTGAAATGCATAAAATAGTCTGATTCACAAGATTCATTTCAGTGAATTTCTATCCAAGGGCACCGAATATATTATCCAGGACTCATTCGATTCGGAATGACTTCTAGAAATTTTTTGAAAAAATCCTTAGAGGAGGAAATTTCCTAAAAAAGTCCCAACTCCAGGAACTCTATCACCAATATTTATAAATTAAATTTTAGAGGTGAAAATAGTGCTAAAAGCGGGTGCGCATCACCCGCTTTTAGCACTCGTCTTACCGATAGTACGGACCCGAGCGCCGCGCGGATATTTAAGGATTTTTATTTTCAAAATTTGGATAAGTATCTTTAATAGTTTCCGAGATATTTAAAAAAAACCATACCCCCTTATTTTTACTAATTGGTCTATAACTTTTGCAATTTTTTCGAGCCCCTCTTGAAATGTTTCAAAAAGTTTCTAGAGGTCATTTCGAATCGAATGAGCCCTGGATCATAATTTTCGGTGCCCTCGGACAGAGATTCACTGACTGACATATCTTGTGAATCAGACTACAAGTGGGCTTCGGCCTGACCGAGCATCAGTGGCGTAGGGTTCCTATAACTCCATTCCTATCGGCTTCCCTTGTCATTTACCTTTTGCAAACCTTAATAGAAATCCTTACCTATTATACAGGCTCCGGCTTCCCTATGAAGGAGAAGCAGCGTTTTCGCCACTGCCGAGCATACCACCTCGCTCGGCCGGAGATCTCCCTTAAGGGCTGCCACTATTCCATTTTGAATTTGTTAAAAATTGTGGGTAGTTTGGGGCAATAGTTACCGGTCTAAAACAATACCCTTTCATCGCTCCGTGTTTCAGAATCTATTGTATGGATTGGACGAGTGGAATAAATTTAATATTGGACCACGCTGCAGTTTTCGCAGGCAAAACTAAATCAGGGGGGAAAATTCATGTAATTGTACCTGTTCAATTTGCAGTTTTGTTCCAATCTCAGCGAATGCCGTCGCACTCACACACGCATCAAAACGACTACACGAGAGAGATAGCACCCTCTGACACTGGAGATATGTGAACTGCTCCCTGATTCAATCAAGTCTCAAATATAACGTTAGCATAATGCCAACAGTTGGATAAAGTTCAGTTTGTGAATATCAGGTCGCCGGTACAGGACACAGTGTATATACAAATAGACGGACAACTCCGAACAAACAGTACCGCGTAGTTGTGTTGTGACGTTAAAGTTTTACCGCAGAATTACATGCGTGTCGCTGTGTGTAAACTTTTGAACGTTCATCCCGTATAACCTGGCATTAACAAATATAGTAAATATACATTATCCTAGCACAATCAAAATCATGTTTAAGGGAGATTTTAAATTTGAATAACAAAAATCCTATTATTATGGAAATAAAAACAATAATTATTATAGATCTTTTACAAAATAACTATTGAAATAATATGGACCCCAAGGTGCTTCAGGTCTAAATCGGAGGCGATTAATATTACAATTTCAATTAATATTAACTGTTCAAATAAATCAACTTATTCCAATATAAAGTCCTACTAATATTATAAATGTGAAAGTTTGTGAGTATGGATGTTTGTTACTCTTTCACGCAAAAACTACTGAACGGATTTCGATGTTTGGTATGATAGTAGATAGGCTCTGATTTAAAACATAGGCTACTTTTTATCCCGAAAAAGTGCAGTGTTCCCGAGGGATTACTATATTTACACGCGCGTAGCCGCGGGCAACAGCTAGTAACATATAAAACATAAAATATCTCTGGGACAATGTTTGGATAACGGCGATAACGCGTTTCAAATGAGAATAGGAATGTCAATGACCTATTTCTGTCAAATATCGGTTGAAAAGTGCGATTTTCAGAAAAACACGTGCATATAAGTGTTAATAGTCTTGCATCGAATTTAAATAAAAACGTTAAATAGTAATCAATTATCTAAACATAAGTTTAACTATCATAACAGTCTAAATTCGAAACAATATGGCGCCGACTCGATCCTATTCTCATTTGAATCGCACTATAATACGCCAAAATTATTTACTGTTAGAAATTCAATATTTGATAAACTCCCTCTTTATTTTCACTGTAGAAATGACCAAATTGTGGTCACCAGAATGCGAATTGGACACACAAATATCACCCTTATTTACATTATACATACATATAATCACGCCTTTTTCCCGTAAAGGCAGAGACCACTTTTTGCCACTTGCTACGATCCTAACATACTCGTTTCGTTTCGTTCACTTTCATTTTTACCATCCATTCCTTCTCTTACATTCAACGTAGCGAAGCGGCTCTCCATGGTCCGCTTTTCACCTCCGCGAGAAACGAGACGTGATGGGTGGTGAACCACATCGCCGCCATTTTGGATAATTAAATTATTTTTATGATTATCCATTGCGTTTCCGCGGATTGGTGGAGAGGGTAGGAATAGGGAAAGGGAAGGATAGGTGATGTGGAAAGGAAGATTGGTAAGTTAGAGTGGGAAATAGGAAATGTAGGATATTACCGCCCAGGAGGGCAAGGGATAGCTAGGGAAGCCGGGGTCGCATACCCGTATACTATACCACAACTACCGGACAGGTAAGTTGGGATGAGTATCCCATGACATTATAACAGTCTGATAAAAGCAAAAAAATATGTTTTATTAATTTACCTAGTGAGTAGGTATCACTTTGCATCTTATATCGAGCTTGTTTACTCTCGCCACTCTGTTCGTTATTCGCTGCGCCTAGAGAGTAGCCCGAACACGGACTAACTAGATAATTAATTAAAGCTAAACTGTGTCCGATACCCCCTGGGGTGCCCTCCGTCAGAGTATTTCAGGGTTAAACTTGTTGTTGTTGTTTTTAGGCGTGATATATTTTTTGTCAGTTAATTTCAGGACTACTTTCAAATAATAATAATAATTGTGATTGTTTTTATTTAAAACAAGATGTTGCCCGTGACTTTGTGCGCGCTAAAGTTAATTTCGCAGAAACCGTTCATTTTCCGCGATAAAAAGTAGCCTATGTCCTTCCCGGAGGTCTACTCTACATCTGTGTCCAGTTTCATCAAAATCGGTCCAGTACTTTTAGAGCCTATTCAATGCAAACAAATAAACTTTTCCTCTTTAGTATATTAGTATAGACAAAACTTTTTATTGGTTTCTATCAGATCTAATACTTGTAACTCCTCTGGTGTTGCGACTTGCGTTCCTGGTACTTAAAATCCCCAACTCCTCTTTAGCCTCCGGTAACCTCACTCGCTCGGCGAAACGCAAGCGTTATTTCACGCTGGTTTTTCGTGAGGCCGTGGCATTTATCCGCTCGAGCCAGCCCGTTTGTACCGAAGCATAACTCTCTTACGTATCGAAATGGATTTTTATATGTGAAAGTTGCAGAATCGATTGTGTAGCTAGTAGATACGTACCATCTATAGCTCGACCTGTTTCTTAGTATTTTCCTTTGTACTTGGACACCTCAAAATATTTATAAAACAAATGAAGTAACCGCAACGACTGCAGACGTGGTCGAACTACGTATCAACACGCGAGCATGTGTGCGTTCGCAAGATTCCACGGCGCTGTTGAGCGATTTCTATCGTATGCCTGAACCTCAATTCTCGTATTTAAAGTAGACTTCAGTTTACTTTGTTTGGATTGAAAGTGTAGCGACATGTTACCATGAACGGATTTTATGACGTTTCGACCAATCAGAGCGCGTTTCACGCTGGTCTAACGACCATAAAAACACATTTTGAGAGTTTTAGCGTGTCGGGACTTGATTGTAATTGTATTAATGCATTTAGCAGAATTGCCCCTCTGGTCGAGCGGCAAGTTGTTCGATAGTACAATCGCGAGTTGATATAACCCTGCTTATCTCAATCGATACCGCGGGGTAACACAGACCGGCACGGCGCTCGCGTGACCACCCCGTACGCTCGTCGATCACGGGTTATTAAAATACAAATTACCCCCGACATCATCATCGTCATCATTCACGAAGGCTGGTTTTCCTTCATAGGGAATCCCTAGCCTGTATAATGGGTGGATATTTGGATGAGGGTCTTCAAAAGTTATAAGTGAAGCTGATAGAAATGGAGTTATAGGAACCCCACGCCACTGCGTCAGTCTTGTAAACTCAAAACTCAAACTCAAACTCAAACTCAAAATTTTTATTTCCATGTAGGTTATAATATAACACTTATAGAATTGTCCTACATGATGCCTACCACCGGTTCGGAAACTAGCCCGGCGAGAAGAACCGGCGTAAGAAACTCGCACGGGGCCACCTTTTAGCAAAAAGATGGGAAAATTGTTCTTTTCAAAAAATATTTTACAATGTTGTAACTTAATCTATATAACATTAGTCATAAGTACATAGAACATACTTAAGTACATAAAAGCAGCCTTGCATGGGGCCATCTTATTCCCAAGGTGTGCAATCGTTAGTGAAATCACTGACTTTATAATAAGCTTTAGCACACAAACGTTCTTTAACAGCTTTTTTAAATTTATTAATGGAAAGATTTTGAACGTTTTCTGGGATTCTATTGTAAAGGCGTATACATTGACCTTTAAAAGATTTACTTACTTTACTAAGTCTGATCACTGGTATTTCTAACTTGTTCCTATTTCTAGTATTCCTACAATGTGTGTCACTTTTCTTTTTAAAATTCGTTAAATTCTTTTTGACATACAACACATTGTCCAAAATGTATTGAGAAGCAACGGTCAGAATACCTATTTCTTTAAATTTTTCTCTCAGAGATTCAAAACATGACATCTTATAAATAGAACGTATAGCTCGCTTCTGTAGCACAAATATTGTATTAATGTCCGCAGCGTTTCCCCAAAGAAGAATGCCATATGACATTATACTATGAAAATAACTAAAATAAACTAGCCGCGCTGTATCCTCATCGGTAATTTCTCTAATTTTTTTGACTGCATATGCTGCAGAACTGAGCTTATCTGCCAGATTTGCAATATGGGGACCCCACTGTAATTTACAATCTAGTGTTATTCCTAGAAATACAGTGGTGTCCACTAAGTTCATTTTCTCATCATTTAATAGTATATTGGTTTGTGCCTGCCTAACATTTGGGAGGCTAAACTTTAAACATTTCGTTTTATTTGAATTTAAAAGTAAATTATTAACATTAAACCAATGTACCATTTTTGAGAGAGCACTATTTACCTCGTCATAATTTGACTGTCGTCGCTTCACATTAAAAATTAGTGAAGTGTCATCGGCAAAGAGTACTATCTCATGCTTATCTTTAACTAGATAAGGAAGGTCATTTATATAGATGAGAAAAAGAAACGGGCCTAAAATTGACCCTTGTGGCACACCTAATTCTATTTTGGTCCCAGTAGACCTTGTAGAATTAACTTCCACTCTCTGCGTTCTATTTTTAAGATAAGAATCTAAAAGTTTAAGTGCCGTGTTCCTTATACCATAATGGTATAATTTTTTGACCAACGTAGCATGCTCGACACAGTCGAAAGCCTTGGATAGATCACAAAAGACACCAAGTGCATCATGCGATCCCTCCCATGCCCCAAATATGCTGCATAGAAGACTGATGCCTGCGTCTGTTGTGGACCGACCTTTAGTAAACCCGAATTGGTTACTATGTAATAAATTATTTATGTTAAAGTGGGCTAGCAATTGATTTAAGATTATTTTCTCGAAAATTTTACTGAAAGTCGGTAGTATAGATATTGGTCTATAATTTGCTGGGTCAGACTTATTCCCAGCCTTAAAAAGAGGCATCACCTTGCTATGCTTCATTAGGTCAGGGAACACACCATTCTTTATACAATTATTGAAAACTAAGGCTAGATAGGGGGCAATGATGTCAATTATTGATTTTATAACTTTTATAGACATACCCCAGAGATCGGTAGTATTTTTAATATTGAGTAATTTAAAGGTTTTAATAATATCTCTGGAGTCAATTTCTTTAAAATTAAAATTGACATCACATTCCTTGACATTTTCTCTGAGTATTTTTTCAGCAACTGCAGGTGAAGAATTTAAATTTTTTGTAGTTGAGACCGGAATGTCAGCAAAAAATTTTTCGAAGATTGTCGCAACCTCTAGGTCAGAATTTACCTTTTTATTATTAATACAAAGTTCAAATTTAGAGTTACGACTGCCTTTACCTCTTCCAGTCTCATCTGTAATTATCTTCCAAGTGGTTTTCACTTTATTTTTAGCGTTCATTATTTTTTCTTTTATGTGAAGTGCCTTCGCTGCTTGACATACTTTTTTTAAACATTTTTGAATATTGCTTGACATACAGTTTAAAAGATTCACTCCTATTAAATGTTTTTTCGTTATACAAATCATATAATCGCTGTTTACTTATTATAACTCCTGCAGTTGCCCAGGTTTTAAAATTACTTTTTCTATTATTTAAATTGACCGTTTTAGAAGTAAATACAGAGTTATACTGGGTTCTTATTATTTTAAATAGTTTATGAAACGCTTCATCTGAGCTATTAAACCCATCTAACTGTTGAATATTTGAAACTAGTTTACCTCTAAATTTCTCAATACGTTTTGTATTCACAGGAATATAAACAAGCTTTTCTTGAGGTTTATTTTCACAATTAATATTAAATGAAGCAAATTGTCCACAGTGATCAGAGCTAAGCGCATTAATTATTTCTTTTTTAAAAGGAGTAATATTGGTGAAAATATTATCAATACAAGTAGCTGCTGTATCACATATTCTTGTCGGTTCATAAAATAAATTACTGAGGTTATACGATTTTAACAATGATGTGAATCTAACAGTGGTGGAGTTTGAGTCTAATAAATTAATGTTGAAATCACCACCATTGTGATGATTACTATCAGCATCAATAGTTTAAGTAAGAATAAGTAACGTACGGTTAGTGATGAAAGGTATTTATTCGTCAACTTACCGTTAACTTGCCTTTATTATTTATACCAAGAGTTAATTAAGCCCCGAGATTAAGTGTTAAATACATAAAACTAATAGACAAACAACTTCAATATTTCATACCATAGTAAGTTAGGAGTAAAAAGATCTGTATAACTCGCACAACGCACCCTCACAGTGTCGTACACCGCACCGGCTTTGAAGGTCACACCGCTGTACGGCCGCGCGTTATGTATTTTGTAAGATAATCTGGCCAACAATTATCGTCATAATATGTGACATATATTTTTTGAACGAGAATCGAATGCTATTTATGTTTACGCTCCTTGAATATAATGTATCCGAAAATCAATTACGGATACTTTAGGCACATGATCCACTGCTTATGTAAAGACGTTTAGGCAAAAAAATCACAATCACATGTATGGTGACTCCGCAAAATGAATACTCGCCCATATAAAGAAAAAAATAATTGAGTATGACAATTATTTTTCTGCCTAAACGTCTTTACATAAGTAGTAGATCATATGCCTCAAGTATCCGTAATAGGGAATATGCACGTATTTTTTTTTGTATATATAGATCTATCTTGTTTGATAAACCGTATGGTAAAATTAGTTTCTTGATATCATTAAAAATAACGAAGATATTAACGTTTAAAGTAGTCTATTAGACAGAGAGATCGGACGTGTATCGTGACGTCACATAACACGACTTTCATAGAAAGTTCAAAGTAAATTTGGTTTTGCTAGAAAGAGATAGATTGCAGACTTTGACCGCTCATATCTTGCTCGTTTATCAACAGATATTGAAATTTTTCTCGCCATTTCCTTTATTTTGTCAGTCTAGTATCATATTATTATGTTTTAAGAAATTTTTATATTTTATGCATATTCCCTATTGATTTTACTAAACCTTATATAAATTTTTTGTTTTAAAACCATTCTGAAGTAAGTATGTTATGTTTGTGCTCGCGACCTCAACCCATAACACGGGTCCGGTAACGTGGGGTTTTTATGTACGCACTTGTGGTAATCGCGCGAAGTTTCATCGTTACCGTTTTAGGGTTATACACTCGAGGGCCGAGAAATGGACGCGATTATTGTTTTGTGAGAGTTTTTATTAGTTTTAGTAGATTGTTGTGGATAAGGGCAATCCCATTTGTAAATGAGATAATAGGGTAGTTGGCTACAGGTAATATAATTTGTTTAATTTATTTATTCTTAAATAAATAATGAGATACCATAATTTGTTAATAGTTAATAGAATCATGCGTTACTTGGCGGAAATCCATAGCATACAATTTAATTAATATTTAGCAATTTCCCGCGAAAAAATATCCACAACCTGCAAGCAAATGTGTGAGTTCACGCATAAACATGTGTAACGCACCTCCCTCCTCCCACACTGCTTATGCGTGCACTCAGATGCAAGATCGTGCAAACACCACCACCACACAAGCAACAATATCAGCAAGACCGTGCAAAGCCCCACACCACCATGCAGGTTGCAAAACTCGACGCGCCCCGAACCCGCAGCATCCTCAGGAAGTGGACCAGCGAATAAACTAACTAACTTTGTTTGCAGATCCACTTCCTGAGATTTGGTCTCGGGTTCGAATCTCGGTCAGACGAAAAACTTTTATTCTCTTTTTTTTTGTGTAATTTTTATTTTTTTCTTGCACTATTATTTTTTATATTTCTACAGATTTTAAAGACGTTCTCCTAGCTTTTTGTTTAGATTAGTTTAAATTATTACTGCCGTCGGGCGTCCAGAGATGCACGACTTGTCATTAGTAGGTACATGTCACAACTCGGGATCGAACCGGCATCCTCTCAAGTGCAATGCATGCGGTCTACCCACTCTGCCACTCTTTGATACAGTATAAAAAATGTATTCGAATTGTGTTTTTAACAAACCGCCTCAGTTTCACCGTTTTGTATTTAAATGGATGACAGTTTGAATGGATTATGGATTAACTTTTGTATGTATTATCCGTACATTTTTTTCTGCCGCTCCGCTAAAGGCGAGAGAATAATGTATGCAATTGATATGCAACGTGCAGATCCGAATTTTTTTATTTATTCAAAACCATTGACGAGAAATATTTAGCGACGTTGCAAGACTTGCAACGGGCATCGCATTTGTAATTCCTTGGGTGAAGCGAGTCTTCGTGGTCGACGGTAATCGCTTTTCATCAGCGAAGTGGAAGCTTTAACAGCCTCCGTGGTCCAGAGGTTTAGAACTTGGCTCTCGACTCGGAGGTCGTGGGTTTGATTCCCGCATTGGAACAACAACAAAAAAAATTGTTTTGTTGCGCAGGTAACGCCTGATCTTTCGCCAGCCGTATCGGATGTTCGCCCCACTAGGCTTCGAGAATGAGGAGATACTGCTATTTTAGATTGTAATAAAACTAGCGAGATTGTAAAATATGTAACGAAAAATAATGTGTTAAATTAACGCACGCAAATGTACCTTATTCGGGTCCGCAGCCTTTCGGCATTTAACAATTCTCTAGTTATATTAACACTAACGGTTTTTACAAATTTACGGTGAAATATACACCGTATGCTTTTAGTAGTGGAATCAAATCATACAAATCTTGAATATGCACATTTCTAAATTATATGTTTAAATAGACGACCGGGGTTAATACCACGGCCTCACAGAAAACCGGCGTGAAATAACGCTTGCGTTGTGTTTCGCCGAGTGAGTGATTTTAAGAACTGGGAACGCAAGTACCAGAGGAGTTACAAGTCGTGTAGTAAAATCAGTTTTTTTGGATATTATTGAAAACATATAATAATAATATCTATGGACGCTCGTTTTCAACATATATTGATGATATTTGCGCCAATTTTCTTATTTTTCAGTCTAGCATCGTATTATTTCGTTTTAAGTAAATTCGGCTCTATGCATATTCCTTATTGGGAACAAATTGAATTTATTATGTAGTTGAAATTAAACCTTACGGATTTCGTTGGAGTTTTCAAGCTAAATATTTAAACGTAAGCCTGCCAAAGTTAAACCGCAAGCTAAAACTAGAAATACCTCATACCTGACTCTCAATTCGTCAAGTGGTTTTCTATATGAGCTGTTTGCAACATTTCCAGAGCGCATTCTGTACGGAGGCGGTACAGAGGCGTAGTCACCCTCCGGACTCTGATAGAACCGGGGCAACAAATTATGTGAGCGAGGGAAAATGTTTACACTTCGTTCAGATTTATTTTCATCTGTACATAAGTAAAGAGATATTTACCGTATTTGTTATTGCAGTGGTACATTAATATGGTCTACTTTCATCTTTTTGATAACGTTTAGATTAAGTATAATCTGGACAGTTTATAATCCTATATTTAAGGTACCTACGCAATGATCTCACTGTGATTTAAATTGTAATATGTTAGTTTAATTAATAAATAAATGTATATTTATTGAATAAGATAAGAATTTACTAAAAATGGAAACTTTAGTTAACAATTTGGAGTCATTGTCTACAGAATATCGGCTTATAAATTATTAAACTGACTTTAGAGATCGTGGGTTCAATTTTTTTTCCTGGATGTGTTATAAATATCTTTATAAAATAGTAAAAAACCTTAAGACTGCGCCGTGCGAAAATGCCGAAAAAGGCACTCACCGTTAAGTTGATAAAATCAAAAGTATTCGTTCAATATATTTATAAAAAATACAGTTATAATGACTAAGAATATGTTAACAATTACTCCGTGGAAAAAACTGAAAATAATAAATATTTAAGCCTACAAAATTACGTAAAGTTAGTCGAAAACTGTAAAAACATAAGCTGCCGTTAAGTGATATTTTATATCATAACAGTCAAAATCTAACATAATTTTTTTATGAAACAAAACATGAAAGGGTATATTACAGTTTGTCCGTCTTAAATATTGTCAGACAATATAAGATACATATTTATCAATAAGTGCATTAAATTCCCCATACATTTTTACTATGGCGGCCGCGAGTCGATTTAAATACGCGTCGCACGGGCTCAGCAATTCAGTCGTCCCCGTGCAGTGTGACCGTTTACGGTAGATTGACTACTGCAACAGTAGATTTTCGTTGTAAAATTGGTAGTGCAGTAGATTTTCAGTATTTTTTGAAATAGTAGCGGATTTCAGTAGAATATCCTGGCAGTATTTTAAACTTTAGCAAATATTTTTCTCTTAACACGGCAACATCGGAAATGTAAACAAATTTACCTCTGATAGCTGTCAGTGATTCGCCGCTTACTTCGTCGGATAATCGACGCTTGATAATTATAGTAAAAGTTAAAGTCAAATGGCAAAGTTGTAGGTAATAAAAAGATCTATGTATACAACTTTTGTATTTAAATTTTTTTCACATTACCTCAAAATTTATGTGAAAAATTAAAAATAAACAAGATTTTGGTTTTTTATTTTTATCTTATCACTAAAAATATTTTTTTTCTCGAAATTTGGTGAAATCTTACCTTTTTATGTTCCAAATATACTGTAATTTTTTTTTTTAATATTTTTTTTTTCACCTTATTTTTGTTTAATTTCCAAAATTTAACCATATATTTTTAAACGAAAACTCTCCCCATTATCAGAAAGGAGACATTTCAACGAACAAAAAGCCCACCGATATTTTAAAAAAAGCTGGTATTTTGAGGGGAGAATTTTTGATTGAAAATTAGGGTTAATTTTTCGATATTAAATCAAAATAAGGTGATAAATTATTTTTTTTTTAATAAAAAAAAAATACAGTAAGTATATTTGAAACATAAAAAGGTAAGTTTTTATTATTTATTATAAGATAAAAATAAAAAACCAAAAACTTGGTTATTTGAATTTTTCACATAAATTTTGAGGTTATGTGAAAAAATGTAAATACAAAAATTTTAGACCTACAACTTTTTTCCATAGAATTTGTAGTTTTGCCGGAAATCGCGATAAATAGTTTTCTACCCTTAAAACCTATTATTATAATATTTTTGTAATATTCTCTTTCTTTTCGAATGGATTTCATCCTACTATAAATTATTTTCACTTTAGACCATTTTCAAAGGTACCTTAGTCTAATAGGTTTTTAAACATTCATCATGTATCATCGCTTTTACATGTAAAACAAGGTTTATTTGACAACGGCGGTAATTGTACAAATTTCCAAAAAGAAAAAATATGGTTAAAATACCTAGGTAATAAAAAAAATCGAAACGACAATGATGACTAGGTAATTAATTAAGTACGTGTGTATATTATAATTTATTATTAAAACCTAATAATATTAAACTTGTGTTTCATATCTGTCTCATAAAAAATTATCAATTTATGTGAATTTAAGCCACAAAGTAGGTACGTCAGTACAATTTCAGTAGGTTTTCCAAAACGTTAGTAGATTTCAGTAGAAAAGTTGAGAAAAGTAAGTTACATCTAGTAGTTTAGCGGTTTTTGAAAACGGTCACACTGCCCCGTGTGTCCAGAGCGGGCGCACGTCACTTTGCAGAGCGAACCATCGGCACGCCGTCTCGTAAACGCCGCGCCGCGGTAAAATGAGGTAATTCTTTTTTTGAGAATTTTATATTTATTAGTAACTATTACTTCTATTATACGAGATGTTTTTTCAATATTTTCTTATTGCAGTGAAATGAGAAAACGTAAACAAAGATATTATAAAGCTCTCAGCAGCTCCAGATTCAAGAAAAAATGGATAAATAACGTGTATGTATAAAATAAAGTACTATTTACCAAATGTCTAAATAGGATTGCCAGTAATAGATTCCACGTAGAAAGCCTAGTTTTTACACGACTGCCCATATAAGGAGTGTAATGTGTTTAGACTACATGTACGTATGTAAGTAGGTATGCACGAAAAAAAACATTTGACACGGTTAGTACGGTCTACACTAATGATATTAATACCACAGATTTATTTGTTCCTTCAACGATTTGATAAATTTTTAATACTATGTACTTACTAACCGTGAGGGTTGTCACAAATATCACTGTAAAAATTGTTAAGGGTAAGATTTTTTTTCCGTGTGTAAGTATGTATGTGAGTATCATTATTTCAACATAGCTTCTACATATGTATCCTTTTCCAGTTGTAGCATAACTATAGTTTGTATGAAACATCGTGGAAACGTTAAAGATGATACCACTATGCTACTACTAACAGCCCTAATACTGCTACATTAACAAATACTACAATATACCATATACTATATTACATATAATTCTGTTTCAGGATTAAAAATCATGATCATGAAGATGGCGAATCATCAAAAAATGCTAATGAATGAAAATATACTACTTTGGAATGATATGGAAGAAGAATTAAAGAAGTTCTATTTTAATTGTATTCTTCCAGAACTAATTGATTCAAGATTAGATAGACAGATGGGAATTAAGAAACCGGAGTTTATTCTAAAAGCAATCAATAACAGAAATACAAATGAAATTAAGTGTAAATTAGATGACAGAACTAGAGAAACAAAACCGAAACGAAAACAAAAATAACGTTGATACAATTATAACAAACTAACTTTATACTAGAAGGAAATAAAATTACTTTCGCAATACGCATTTCTGTCGTTTGAATTCAATAGGCGATCGGACTTTTTTTTTAAATTGTATAAATTAATAGTACTCTTAAATATTAGTAACTTCTCAGAAGAAACCCTATATCAAAATTCAATATTTTCAAAGATACAGTGATTTGTATATGTCACCGTAAAGTTGTAAAATCCGTTAGATTGTAATATAACTAGTTAAATTGTAAAATGTTGATAGACTTCCGACGCGAATATGCTGCCTATAATTTAACACATTATTTTTCGTTAAATTGTAAATAGGTATATAGTTATGAATCTTTTGACATATTTTTACAATCTCGTTAGTTATTTTAAAATTTAACGGTGACATATATACAAAACTTCGCAAGTCTCGTGAAAATTCTCCATACTAAAGTCGGCCCACGAATGACGTCATTCATGGGTTGAAGTGTATGAAGTATGCAGCCGCAGGAACATATTTGTAAATATCTTTGATATTTGTGCGTTTAAGTTCATAGTTACCATAATTAGCAAAAAAAAACTTTTTTTGGACTTTTTAGGTGTGACTTAATAAACTACACATAAAATAATATATTTTTTTATATTTACTAAGTAGTAATGCCTCAATATTTCTGAGTATATTAATAAAGCTAATTATTTTAGATGTAGTCCGATCCCCTATTATGGAAAACTTAACTGATGCCCGCTACTTCGTTCGCGTGGACTTTATGTCTTCGTCAGGTGTTCCAAATCTTCGATTTTTATACCTCAATAAGAAATGCTCATCAGGCTGAACAACTTTTGCTAAGGTGTCATTTTTATATTTCTTACTAGCTGATGCCAGCGGCTCCGCCCGCGTAAGTGCAGTAACCCACGGGAACCGTATATGTCCCGCGATAAAAAGTAGCCTATGTCCTTTCTCGTGGTCTACTTTATATCTGTGCCAAATTTCATGATAATCGGTTTGGTGGTTTTTACGTGAAACTGTAAATAAAGTATCCCACGGGAACTGTAGATTTCCCCGCGATAAAATGTAGCCTATGTCCTTTCTCGTGGTCTACTTTATATCTGTGCCAAATTTCATGATAATCGGTTTGGTGGTTTTTATGTGAAACTGTAAATAAAGTATCCCACGGGAACCGTACATTTCCTCGCGATAAAAAGTAGCCTATGTCCTTTGTTAGGCTCTAGACTATCTGTGTTGTATTGATCGAAGCTATCTGTGTACCAAATTTCATTTTAATCGGTTCAGTAGTTTTGGCGTGAAATACGGACAAACATACACACTCATTCCCATTTATAATATTAGTATGGATAGTTTAGCTGGACCATTAGTTCTGCATCAGGTGTTCCATTTTCCAAGATCAATTATACCCTATTGTTGCCCAGCTGCATAACAAAAAAAGTTTCATTAGAATCCGTCCAGTATTTCTGAATTAGCATGTAAAAACAGACAGACCGACATACGTTTTTTTACTGTTTTATTATATGTAATAGATATAGATAGATTACTTATTTTTAATTAACAAAATATATTGTGTTATCATTGAATACTCAAAAATGTAAAAACTATGAGTTGTGTCCTTTTTCGATCGGTCGTTCCATCAGAAACACACGCATACTAACTGTTGTGTGCGTTCACGCACACGTCTAGAGAAATAGCCAAACAGCGCCCGCGAGTTACGCACGGCGCAGTCTTAAATATATGTATACTGTAAAATATATAATATATATTACAGTGGCGAAGGGTGGTTTTTCCGCAGAGGGAAGCCACTATGGTCTTTATGCATATTAAACAAGTACATAGTAAATACATACCTAGAGGCTGCTTCGTGGGATTCTACCTATTTCGGTACAGAGTTAGAGTTTCGTTTGATTCAATATGTATTAACGCCATTTTAAGAAATTCACGATCGTTTCAATAATGTAAATACTATGCCTACTAGAATCTACTCACCACAATAATGCAATTTACAATCCAAATAAGTACACTTCACAATATAAATATAATATTTTACACTACAGTATACACTACAAATTACAATAACACAAGAAACTAGCGAATAATTTATAACGAAATTACAACGCATAATATGGAATGTAGTCGCCTGTCGTTTGCATAAAAATGGCAAAAGAAAATTTCTAATGTTTGGGATTTTCAACCAATGAGAGACCATAACCGGTCTCCGAGCGGCTTATTTAATGATAATTTCGACCAATAAAATTGTACAAATACTTTGTCATTCATTTCCAAAACGTAATAAGAGCCATTAGGCCTACAGTTTGAATTTAACCTTAAATCAAACGAAATATACTATTATAGAATGAAACATATATTTCATTACTGAAACACTCAGACACCGTATTACGATTTTCAAAATTCGAACTGGCCGTCCAATAGGACGGCATATTTAAATTTCAACTTTATTTCGAACGAAATAAGGTCTTTTATACAATGCGATAAGCCGTTATTCATCGGGTTATGTGATATTGTGATGTCCGTTGCATAGATGGCGCTCGCGCGGCCCTACATCGCGCTATAGCTTGTAAAATAAGTCATTGCTGTAGTGAATTAGTTTTCGAACTAATTTGTCTGTATCCAACATAAAAGGGAAGCCGATGGGAATCGGCTTCTATACACGCTTCGCCACTGATATATTATATAAAAGTATAAAATATACTTTCCGTTGTCTGGTCCCCGTAATATAAGCTCTTCGTATACCATGAGACCAGACTGACATGGTGTGAAGCGTCAATACAATACATATTATTGGTTATGCTATGTGTAGGTATTAAAATGTTCATACAGTGCCCACCTTAGGCTAACTACGCCTCTGCTCCTGACTTTATATTATTATTGCCACATCCATGACCGCGGCAAAAAGACTAGCCCCTTTTAATGCTTTTGCCTTTTTACCCTCCCCCGGATTTCCTTTGAGAGATACACGAGTATTAAACGGACGGGAAAATTAGGCGGCGGTTTTTTTCTTGCAACGCGGTGTATTAAAAGCGGGTTAATTTGACGATGTATTTTTTGATTAAAATGAAAGATAATAATTAAAATGGCCGCTGTTAAATTAAAGGTAGCTAACATCTTCAGAAAAATATTACATTTTTTTTATTTAGAAGTTATTAAAAGTAATATATCTACAGCCAGTTAAGGGTAAGTTTTAGTTAATGTTACAAAATATGCTTATGTCAAGATCTTATCTTAGAGTATCCAACCAAAGTCAAGACGCTTCTAAAGACTGCAAAATAATTAAAAAATTTGAAAAAAAAAAACATAATAAAGTTACTGTACACTCTGAGGTCATTGACCTTAACTGCGCCGGAAGAGCTTTGATTATAATCTGAAAAAGTATTTAAACCACGTCTTCTTTACTTAAAATTCACAAAAAGACTAGATATAGCATCTTATTTATTTTATTTTATTTTATTAGGAAAACATACAGTGATTTCTTACAAAATTAAATGCTATATAAAGTCTTAACACTATTTACATGTTTCCACATCTAAAAACTAAGTAGCAACAAAAGCTTTTTTGACAAGTGATATTCAAATTAATTAACAAAAGTTGATATTCAAAAATTCAAATGAAAAGTACATATTAAAAAGTACATTCTTAAAAAGTTTTAAAACGGTACACGTAGGTTTTAATAATAATCTTGATACATTGTTTTAATATATTTTTTTATTTGGCTAAATAATATTAGATAATAATAATATAATATCTTATACGCCATCACTATAATCTTGAAACTTTTATGAAACTGAAAAATGTCTTTGGACATTTTTATCAAACTGAAAGTGTCTCTCTGGAGGAGATTTTTTTTGGATTCGTTAAAACCAATTTCTCAGTGAGGATGAACGTCTATTTTTGTTCCTCATTATCGGGTCCATGTTAGCCTGCAGGCTGGTAGTGAAAGGGGGTGATAAAGGGGTTAAAATGGGGTGAAACAGGTGGGTAAAGAAATATAAGACATTTTGTTCATTAAGGATTCATATGAGATTTGTTTAATAAAAGGAATTATTAATATAATACTCTCTTCAGATAGAATTTAATATTCTTCTGAAGATAAATTATATACATTTTGACGACCTCTGTGGCTCATGTTGTCTGTTGGTGCTCAAGCCGGGGGTCGCGGGTTCAAATTCCGCCGAAGAAACTAAAAGTTTTATGTGTTCTTTGGTCATGGATGCGTATTAAGTGTGTATAATATAATAAAAATCTTAAATATGTGTTACATAATATAAAAGTATTAAATATATTTCCGATGTCTGGTACCCGTAACACAAGTTCTTCGGATACTTAGCACGGGGCCAGATTAACGTGGTGTGAAGCGTCCATAGATATTATATTTCTATACTTAATATAATAAAGAGGAAAAGTTTGTTTGTTTATTTGCATTGAATAGGCTCCGAAACTACTGGACCGATTTTAATGAAATTTTGCACAGATGTAGAGTAGACCACGGGGAAGGACAGGCTACTTTTTAACTCGGAAAAATGTATGGTTTCTGCGAAATTAACTTTTGCGCGCACGAATTCGCGGCCAGCCTCTAGTATATTATATATTTTAATTGGTAGCATTGTAGTTAGGCTGGGCCGGAATCGGTAAGGCCGGGGAAAATTCAGAGCACTGTAAATAGAACTCTACGCTAATACAGTAGAGTTGTAAATCGAACACACAAGCGTCGAGTCTAATATCAATGTCATATAAGACATCTCGATTCTCGACACACGAGACTTGGATTTTCAACTCTATTGTATTAGCGCAGAGTTCTTTTACTAAATTCTAATGTATTTTTATTGGACCGGTGCACTCAGGGTAAAGTTGGGTTTATTTTTACGCGCCTAAATACACTGTCCCACGGGAACACTGTAATTTATCGGGATTAAAAGTAGTTAATGTAGTGCCTAAGCTACTACCACACCAAATTTAATGAAAATTCGTTTAGTAGTTTTGGCGTGAAAGAATAATAAAAAGCCATCCATACATCCATCTATCCATCCATCCTTGCAAACTTGCATATTTATATTAATAGTAAGTAGGATTTTAGCTATAAATAAATAAATAAATAAAGCTTTATTAATTCCATACAAAAATACATCATTAATTTTTTTCATTGATACATTATTTGAATTTCAATAATATTGTAATATAGCTTAATTTAACATATTTTATTCATTCATTTATACATTAATTACTTTAAATAATAAATGAGTAATCATAATATAATTTAAGTAATAAAAAACAATAAAACATAATAGTAACGTACTTTAAAAAATTTCGTTTGCTAGATTTTAGCTATAATAGATAACAGCCTCCGTGGTCTAGTGGTTTAGAGCTTGGCTCTCGACTCGGAGGTCGTGGGTTCGATTCCCTTGGGCACTATAAAATAACTCCTGCGTAGCTGGCCTTTCAATTAAACCGGCCACCAGTCACCGAAATCGGTGTGGGGAGCTATTATTATTAGGATTTTAGAAAGTCTAAACAGGATACATACTGGTGAAATAACAATAATTGTGTTGTTCCAATATTATCCAAATACTTTAATTATACTACTATCCTACTAATATTATAAATGTGATAGTTTGTGAGGATGGATGGATGTATAGATGGCTGGATGGATGTTTGTTACTCTTTCACGCAACAGCTACTGAACGTATTTCGATGAAATTCGGTAAGGGAGTAGTTTAGGCTCTGGATTAAAACATAGGCTACATTTTATCCCGAAAAAGTACAGTGTTCCCGAGGGATACTGTATTTACGCAGGCGGAGCCGCGGGCAAAATCTAGTGAAATATAAGTAATTTAATACAGACTAGATGTTGCGCGCGACTTCGTGCGCGACAAAATTAAATCTCGTAGAACCGTACATTTTGCCGCAATAAAAAGTAGCCTATGTCCTTCCCCGTGGTCTATAATATATCTGTGCCAAATTTCATCAAAATCGGTCCTCTAGTTTCGGAGCATATTCGATGCAAACAAACTTTTTCTATTTATTATATTAGTATAGATAAAAATCTAGCCAAAGTTACATCAATAGGTACTAACTGCAGACAAAAGTAAAATACGTATTTCCGCTTCCGTACTAGACACTAGCTATCGGATGCACATAACGGCACAGACGCAATAAAACACCAATAATACTCGACGTACAACGAAGTGAAGTTGTCTTGAAGTTGCGAAAAGTGATTGGACCGGACCAACTTCAGCTAACTTTATTAGGGTTGCTACTTGGGCTTTGTTGTTGCTTGTCCTGCCGAATTAGAGAATTTTCTAGGGATCCGTACCCAATGGGTAGAAAACGGAAGTCTGTTACTATGACTGCGCTTTCCGTCCGTCTTTCACCAGGCTGTATCTCCTTAACCGTACTAGCTAGACATTTGAAATTTTCACAGATGATGTATTTCTGTTGCCGCTATAACAACAAATACTAAAAACAGAATAAAATAAATAATTTAAGTGGAGCTCCCATACAACAAACTAGTTTTTTTTTTCCATTTTGCGGAACCGTTCGTGTGCTTTTATAAATATTCAGACGAGATATCAGAACCTCAATTCTCGTATTTAAAGTAGACTTCATTTTACTTTGTTTGGATTGAAAGTCAAGCGACATGTTACCATGAACGGATTTTATGACGTTTCGACCAATCACACCGCATTTCACGTTGGTTTAACGTTTACAAAAACACCGTTTGAGAGTTTTAGCGTGTCGGGACTTGATTGTACCTAATTGTATTAACGCTGGTTTTATTTAACAGAATTGCACCTCAGATGCTACACATCATATTGTAATTGTAAGGTTCGTGTTTTGTGGAGTAAAATATTATGCCAAATCAGACAAATGGATCACCAGATGATAAAAAACGGTCCTCGGTAACCTCACATGGCTTAACACAAACCATGAATTTGGCATATAATTGAAGAATTTACATGCGCACACCGCTGCCCGAATTTAAAATTGGCCAAAAGAGATCCATGATCATCTACTACCTTTTGGTCACCCACGTTTTTTTTCGGTGTATCTGTCACCGTAAAATTGTAAAATTTTGATAGACTTCGAACGCGAATATGCTGCCTATAATTGAACACATTATTTATCGTTAGATTATAAATATATAGTTATGAATCTTTCGACATATTTTACAATCTAACGGTTTTTACAATTTTATGGTGACATATCCGTTTTTTGTAGGCCTTGGAACTGGCGAGCGGCAACCCTGAACGCGATGTATTTTGAATGGGTTGTTACACGAGTTCCGTTATAGCGGGCCCGTACGGGAAGTTTTCACAAAGTATCAAACATTTTCAATCGCAGTAGCTTATAGTGCGCGCTTTTTATTGCGTTATAACTTGTAGTGCGCCTGCCTAAGTTTGATACTTTGACTTAAATTGGATTTTTTTGTTAGTTTTAACGTACTTTTTTTTTCTGAGCCTATTTGGAAAAAGTTACAATATTAGTGACGAGAGTTACGAGGTATAACTTTCAAATTGAATAAAAATAATCTCTTTTAATATAATAAAGAGGAAGTTTGTTTGTTTCTTTGCATCGAATAGGGTCCAAAACTACTGGACCGATTTTTATGAAATTTGGCACAGATGTAGAGTAGACCACGGGAAGGACATAGGCTACTTTTTATTGCGGCAAAATGTACGGTTACCGCGAAATTTCTTTTAGCGCGTACGAAGTCGCAGGCAACGTCTAGTCTATTCTTTACGACTTTAAAACGAATTGTAAAAGGGAAGTTATTTTAAAATACCTATTCCAGGTGTGGGGTATCCCACACGATGGGGAAGAATGAAAAAACATTTTTTATCCCCTTCACATGTATGGAAAGCTTCCCCTAATAAATTAAATTATTAATATTTTATGGTGGCAAAACCGAGATCTATACACAGTCTTTGACTATACCAAATTTCATTCATTTATATTCATAATTACCGACGCTAGAAGCGTGGACAGACAGTCAGACGGACGGACAGAGCGAAACTTTAAGGGTTCCTTGAGTATTACGGAACCCTAAAAAGTCATAATGTATGAAATGAAACCTTGCCTTTATTTAAAAATACTTATTCGACAATAACCCACATAGTGGCATGGAATGAACAAAACATTTCGTCCCCACTTCACATGTATGAGGAGCTGCCCCTAAAATACAAAGTTATAATAATTATTATAATACTCGACCGGATAAATACAACGACCTCACAGAAAACCGGCGTGAAATAACGCTTCGCCGAGTGAATGAGGTTACCGGAGTTCCAAGGGGGATTGTGGTATTTTAAAGACCAGGAACGCAAGTCGCAACACCAGAGGAGTTACAAGTGTAACTCCTCTGGTGTTGCGAGTGTCCATGGGCGGCGGTAATCGCTTAACATCAGGCGTCTGCTCGTTTCTTGCTTCATTTCATAAAAAAATTACAAATTAAATAAAACGCTTCATAGATTGTCTAGGAGCGAGTTTAGATACTACATGTATAATAATAATAACTCCAGACCGATCTCGGTGACGTTGGTCAGTTTCATTGAAACCAAGCCAGTTACGCGGGAGTAATTTTATAGTGCCCAAGTGCGTGCGCAGTACACAAGAGCTCTCTCTCTCTTCCTTTACTCTCGTAATCTAGTGGGACGGATAACCGACACGACTGGCGAGAGATCAGGCGCAGGTCCGACTTTTTACATCCCCATCCGACGCATGGATCATCTCTCTTGTCAGACAATCAGGTGATCAGCCTGCATTATCCTAACCAAACTTGGAAACAACATTTTTTGTTGTTCCAATGCGGGAATCGCACCCACGACCTCCGAGTCGAGAGCCGATGCTCTAACCACTAGACCAAGGAGGCTGTCACTACATATAACTGATGCAAGAGTAGACCTGGTGATGATGACGACGGTGGAGGCGTCGGTGACGGTAGCCAGTTTCCGCCAGCTGATAAGTCGTGTCGTAATAGATTGCAAAAAATTTGCACATAACGTTCGATCGCACGCGAGCGGCGTGCCGCGAGCGACGAGAGGCAGCGGACGGGTCCGTATCTACATGAAACACTATCCTTTTCTACTATTATAAATGTGAAAGTTTTTGAAGATGGATGGATGGATGTTTGTTATTCTGTCATGCAAAAATTACTACCACCGCCCATGGACACTCGCAACACCAGAGTTGTAACTCCTCTGGTGTTGCGACTTGCGTTCCTGCTCCTTAAAAAACTCCAATCCCCCCATGGGCCTCCGGTAACATCACTCACACGGCGAAATATTGCAAGTGTTATTTCACACCGGTTTTTTGTGAGGTTGTTGTATTTATCCGATCGAGCGGGCCCATTCATGCCGAAGCGTGGCTCTTCCACAGTTATTCTCTCACACTTATTATAAATAAAAAATATACATTAATATGAAAGTTTGTGAGAATGGATAGATGGATGGAATTTTTGTTACTCTTTCATGCAATAGTTTCTACATGAAAGAGTAATCTAAACCGATTTTTATGAGATTTAGCTCTGCTATTAACACATAGGTTATTTTTTATCCCAGGAAAGTACAGTGTCATGGGATACTGTATTTATTACGCGGGTGAAGCTACAGGCAAGAGCTAGTAAGTAGTACCTACCTAATAACTTCCTACTGTTAAAGACTCAAAACTTATTACTACAATTTATTTATATAAAACGCTATGTCCTATGAACTACGCCACACCCAATCGCGGTTTTTCCTTACTATATGCAACAACTTTCACTGATTATTCCCTTATTAGATATCGTATTGTAATATCGTCCCTATCACCGCGTGATAAGGCTCAAAATGTATCAGTAGAAGATTCTGTTAGATTAGATGCACACAACGCAGACTGAACCTTACGGCTTACACAATAAGGATGTTATTGGCCGTAACAAGGAAGTATAGCTTTTGATTATATAAATTGGTAATATTAATAATTGTTTTCGCTAATTGGGATTCTTTATTGGATTACACGGGGGCCATACTTGCGGGAAACGACGTTACAGTGATGAATGGCGTTGGTAATTGCTATTTTATTATTAAATTTCTTTGGTCGAATTGTTATGATGGACTAAAAAAAATAACGGAATAGTCCGTAAAACGAGCAGACGATTCACCTGATGGCTATACGCCGCCCATAAACATCACTTGTGGAGTTACAAGTGCGTTTTCGGCCTTTAAAACACCGATGGTTATGTATACTTCTATACTAATATAATAAAGAGGAAAAATTTGCTTGTTTGCATTGAATAGGCTCCAAAATTACTTGACCGATTATGATAAAATTCGGCAGAGATATAGTGTAGACCACGGGGAAGGACATAGACTACTTTTATCGCGGAAATCATGTACGGTTTTCACAAGATTAGATTTTGCGCGTACGAAGTCTAGTTATGACTACGGGCAACATCTACTTATGAACAGGGGTAAACACTTACGGTCTTATTCATAAAAACTTATAGAACACCTAAAGTGTTCTATAAGCTCACTATAAGAAGATTGGCAAAAAATTGTATTCATAACAGCATTATATCAACAAAGAGTTCTATAAACCTATCATAAAGTTATAGAGGCCAGGACCCTACTTTAACAGTACTATAAGATACAAGATGGCCGAACTCATAACAGCTGATTACAGCTGATTACTAAAAAACTGACATTTGACACAAATATTTTGTCAATGTTATTTTGTAAACAAAATAATTATTTCTGATTTTATAAAATAATGCAAGCTTTACACATCTTTGATGTCATTGAACAACTAGAAAAGAGTATGCGTCGAAGAAAAGTGTACATAGGTAGGGTTGATCCGTTTTCTTTGGACGTCCGTCCTTACTATGGTCCAATTTTAGGTGTATCATACCACAGAATTACAGAAAAAACCATGCCTTTTAACAGTTGGGGTCAATTGCAATGCCATTAAAACTTATTTTATAATAATGTTAGGTACTACAAAAATAAATTCAAATAGGTACGATAAATTGATCATTGACAACAGTTGACAACTTGAAAGCATTTGAATTTTGACGTTCCGTATTGCGTAGACAACAAATCTTCTACAAATTGTAGTTTTATGCCGTCATGTTGTCTATGATCAGACGTATTTAGACAATATATTCGTCCAACTTGTTTGCCAACTTCCTAATAATGGCAACATTTTTGCTTAAAGACAATTGTTAGTTAAAGTAGGTTTATAGAACTGTTATGAATAGACAATTTTATCGAACGTTATATAAGCCTATCGAGCATTTTAACTATTATCCGTTATAAACGTTTTATAAGCTTTTTTTATGAATAACACCGTTATTATACTAATTTCACTTTATTTCTTGTTTCAGGTAAGTGTCAAATCCGCATTAACTTTGAATTCTCTCCAGCTCGTATGTAAGTACTAAACGAATAAACAGTTACAGGAGTATTAAGGGACAGCTGAACAGCTGATGAACTTGGGAAAATATAAAATATATATGTTTTTAGCCTATTTTCGTGAAAGGTCATGGAAGGTCTAACCGCTTGTAACCCCTTTAATCCAAAAAATACTTAAATGACTCATTAAGTTGCGCTTACATGGGCAACAAAAGTTGATCAACTGTGACAAAATATTAAGCAATTTACGGCAACGACAACAAGAATCAATTTGGGAAAATGTTTTGCTATTACAATATTGAGCGATAAGAAAGAAGAAGCTACACAATACAGTTTCATACACAAGCGATTCAATTAAAATTGGGCAATTTGCATCAGTGACATTGAGCAATATGGAATAAATATATGGAGCAACTAGAAGCAATATTGCCGAAACAATAGTCGATTGTTATGGTTTCGTACCTCGAAAGGTAAAAAAGGAACACTTTGTTTTCCGTCCATCTGTCTATATGTCAAGACCCTATTTCTCAGGAACACGTGGAGGTATCAAATGTCAGTTGACAGAAAGTGACAAGAATTGACACTAATTGCCCGATCAATTGTTTAAATATTTATTTTAATAAAGAAAAGAGGGTCGAAAATGCAGTCGATTTTGATATCAAATCAACAAAAATGCGGCCGCTGAGCACGAATAATTCCGTACATTGACTCATCGGCTGGCCGCACACGTGCAATATTATTGGCAATAATGCTCATATTGACAATAATATTCCTTGTGTGCGGGCCATATTGCCGTTTTTTTTTTGTATGTGTTGACTAGACGTATTGACAATTTTATTCTGTCAATAATATTGCACGTGTGCGGCTAGCCATCGATACTTGTCACTTTCACTCGCGCTACTTGTCACTTCTATAGCATTTATACAGGGTACGAGATAGGATTATTATGCGACCACACTTAACACAACATCATTTTTATTCTTCATGCATTTTTTTGCGAATAAATCAAATCTTCTCTTAACATAAATAGAAGTGTTGAATTCTCTGAAGAAATCTAAAAGTAAATCCCTTTAGACCTGTCAAATTTCGTTACCAAAGTTATGAGTTTTTGTAGAAGTTATTTTAGGAGAGGCATTTTTGTACGGATATGATCTTAAAATTGTTATAAACTCGTATCTGATTCGAACTTCGAAGAAACTCGATTTAGCCCTATAATCTTCGGAGGCCAAAATTTTTGTTGCTCTTGGGAGTTTAATGTTTGGTAATTGTACCTAATATCTATAGACAATGCACTATATTTATGTGCATAATAAATGCTTCCCACACCGAACTTGGTGACGGTGACCGGTTACATCGAAACCAGACCAGCTACGTAGGAGTTTTTTATAGTGTGCAAGTGTGTGCGCAATTCACAAGAGCGCTCTCTGTTACTTTACTCTCGTAGCCCAGTGGGACGGATGAACGACACGACTGGCGAGAGATCAGGCGCAGGTCCGACTTTTTACATGACAATCAGGTGATCAGCCTGCATTGTCCTAACAAGACTTGAAAACAACATTTTTTGCTGTTCCACCGCAGGGATCGAACCCACGATCTCCGCAGTCCACTGGACCACGAAGGCGAAATATTCGTACTCGTCCGTTATATGCATAGGCATGAGTGGCCAAAAAGTCCGTAAAAATACCATTCCTATCGGCTTCCCTTATATTTCTTTTCTTTGGCATTACATTTTTTTTTTCATGTTTCGAAAACACCTCATATACTCTTCCACAGCCTCCATGGTATAGTGGTTAGAGTTCGGCTCTCGACTGATAGGTCGTGGATTCGAATTGCCGCATTGGAACAACAAAAAATCTTGTTTTCAAGTTTGGTCAGGACAATGCAGGCTGATCACCTGATTCTCTGACAAGAAAGGTGATCCATGCGTCGGATAAGCATATAAAAAGTTGAACCTGCGCCTGATCTCTCGCCAGACGTGTAGGTCATCCGTCCCACTGGGTTACGAGAGAAAGGACGAGAGAGTGCTCTTGTGTACTGCGCGCTTGGGCACTATAAAATTACTTCTGCGTAACTGGATCGGTGTGGGGAGTTCTTTTTTATTTACTCTTAAAAGTTACAGTGTCAGGTGGCAAAACTCTGATGGTCTGAAATCGAACGGACAATTTTTAACAAGCGAACTTCTGGTGTTTCTGTTGAAAGTCGATATTTCGTGCTTTGTGATGTTTCTTTGATGTTTTTGTCGCCGAATTTGATAGACGTAAAATTCGATAGTCTCGGCTAATAGAGACGGAGTAAAGATGTCACCGTAAAATTGTAAAAACCGTTAGATTGTAATATTACTAGAGATATTATTATATGTCAACAGATTGTCAAATAAAGAATTCTCCTTACAATTGTACGCATTATTTTTCGTTATAATTACTATTATGAAAAAGCAACCAAATATGGCGGCGCGGGGCACTTGTCGTTTAACCAATCGGCACGGTAAGTATTACAATATACCGAAAAATAACGTGTAAATTGTAAGAAATCTTTATTTGACAATCTGTCGACATTTTATAATATCTCTTGTAATATTACAATCTTAACGGTTTTAACAATTTTATTTCGAAACATAGCACTTATTATAATAATGCTATAAATATATATGTGTATGTGTGTGTGGGGGTTAAGACCCCCGAAGAAAACTGAGGGATTAGCTCCCAAACGGATCCACCGATTTTGATATAGTTAGGGTTCCGTACCTCGAAAGGAAAAAAACGGAACACTTATAGGATCACTTTGTTGTCCGTCCGTCTGTCTGTCAAGACCCTTTTTCTCAGAAATGCGTGGAGGTATCGAGCTGGAATTTATTACCAAATACTCAGGTCTACTGTCCCTTAGAGCTGTGAAAAAATGAAACTTCTAAGCCAACACAATCAAAAGATACAGCCGTTTATGCCGCAAATTTCCGCAAATGTTCAACACTCACCAACTCAAAACCTACAGGGTACTTTCCGTGAACTCAGAATCTTGAAATTTGGTACGAATCGACGTCTTATAGCACAAATAAAGGAAAAATTGCGAAAGCCGTAAATTTTTAGTTACATCATAGAATAAAAATAATGTTAATAATTTTAAACTTACTGCCCCTTTCGTCATGAACGCGTAGAGGTATTAAATTGAAATTCTCAAATACTCAGGTCTATAATACCTATATGCTGTAACAAAATCACTACAGATTCGTATGGAACCTCGGTGCGCGAGTCCGACTCGCACTAGGCCGTTTTTTATTTTGTTTTAAATCATGATTTGACGTTTTTTGTGTGTACATAAAACAAATATTATTAATACTTTTATTACGACTAAATGGTTAAAAAAACTTCAAACATTTTATCGAAATTTTATTCTCCAAAGATCGTTTCAGTCGGATGGGCTTCAGTGCTTCCGTTTAATACCTGGATCTAGTTTCTAGCTAGACTTTAGAGATTAGATGGACGCAATAATGCCTTGAACAACGGACGTCGGACGTGGGGGGTATAAAGTACCCGTTTTTATAGCGGCCGTGAAGGGTTAAGGGATGAACGCTCTCACGGCAAATTGGTATTAGTTTAAGGTTAGTATTGTTATGTTAAAACGCATTTACAAAAATATGGGGATTATGGCAAATTAATTTTACATAAAATAGGGGGGGACTAAGTGTAAAACATTCGTTTAATCTATATGTACATCCTAATGCATAAAAATATACGGTAATTACAATCAAATATCAGTTTTTATCTCCATAAAATCTTTCCACTAATAAATTAAAAAAAAGTTGTTAAAGAACGTTTGTGTGCTAAAGATTATTTATAAGGTCAATGATTTCATTCACGATTGCATACCTCGGGAATAAGATGGAGCCCTGCAAGGCTGCTTCCATGTTATTAAGTATCTCGACTTTTATTATATAGATTCAGTTACTACATTGTAAAAAGATTTTTTTGAAAAGAACAATTTTTCTATTTTTTTGCTAAAAGGTGGCCCCGTGCGAGTTTTTTACGCCGGTTCTTCTCGCCGGGCTAGTTTCCGAACTGCTAGTAGGCATCGTGTAGGACAATCCTTTAAGTGTTATATTAGAACCTATATGGAAATAAACATTTTGAGTTTGAGTTTTTTTTTAATTTTTGTCTATCCATATCTATCTGTCTGTCTGTTTGTCCCGGCTAATCTCTGAAACGTTTGGAAAGATTTTCATGGGACTTTCACTCGTAGATAGCTGAGGATATAAGGTGTTGATATAATTAAACATGTAAAAAATACGAAAAAAAAATTGTACTTTTTTGTACTCTTATTTACCCTTGAGGTACGCAACCCTAAAAATGAAGTGCATAATAAAAGCTATTGCGTCCGACGTATCGCTAATTGCTTCTTACACGTTCCGCAATGGACACAATGGGTACAATAAGACCCACACGGCAGCGAGGGGTTTGAAACCCATACGGCAGCGGGGGGGTTAGGAGAGAATGCGCCCATATGGACGGTCCATATTAGCCCATTCACTTTGTTTTTTTTTCTTTTGCCCGTTTTCATTATTGTAGTGCAAGTTATCGGATAGGGCGTTTCGCGGTTACTTTTCATTGTAAATTGTAATTCATTGAGTGAATACAATGGGTACAAAAAGACCCATACGGTAAAAGGTGGGTTAGCAGAATGCGCCCATACCACACTCGCGACTCTCGCTACAAATGACAGCTCGCACCGACTTTAATGTCAGCCACGTTGAGCGGCGTCAGTGGCGCCGCGTTAGTGTCGCTGCGCTCGAATGACGTTCCCTAGAATTTCATACATTTGCATAGAACACCGATCTGTCGCTCTGTCGCGGCGTCACAGTCGCGGCGCCACTGACGGTCAGTTCGAAAGGCTACCTTTAAGCTTAGCGTGAGCGGCCTCAGGTAATATTTAAGGAACCGCTACCGCTCCTACCTTAGCCTGCCGCAATTTAACTAGACAATGGGCGCAACAGTATCCGACCAATCGAGTAATGGGACGCCTGCGCTTAGCGTGAGCGGTGGTCGTATTGTCTTCAGTGAAAGAAACGACCCATGGCTTAATAGAAGACTGTTTGTCGTTATGGGGCTAGGTTAGGATTGGTTGTTGAAGGGTTAAAGTGGTTTCGCCAATCGCCACTAAAGGTTGGCTACATGGGCAACGAAAATTGCCCAATCATGAGCAATTATGGTCAATTGCGACGTGACAAAATATCAACCAATTAACGGCAAGTAGCAATTTGAGAAAAATATTTTTCAACTACAATTATATTAAATTCAGCGATAAGAAGCAACTCCAAGAAACTGTTAGGTTTCTAGACTAGACTAGAAGGTGTTAGGTATAAGGGCGAGCAGATCGGGACGCTTAATCAAACAAGTGGTCAATTTCACACTAATCGTTTATTGCAAATAAACAGACACCTTGCATTACGCACCCCGGCGCGGGCGCGGGGGATGTGGGCACGCTTCTCGCGAATATTACAAGTATCGGAACGACACAGGTCGCCAAATATGAAATTACATAGGTAGGTACTATTATTATTATGTACATCTTAATATCTAACACTAGGCAATGCTCGTGGCATTCAGTTGAATAAAATCGGCATTTCGTATCACTAATTGCACCAGATTGATCCATATATGTTGCCGAGCTATTATTGCCCAAAAAATTTCCCCTAAAAACGCACCTTAAGGATTAGCTCATAGTTATTTAAAAATCTTACGGTTTTTACAATTTTACGGTGACATATGAACACATCGCTACCGCTGCCTACCTACTAAGTACTAATACGTTCCACTAGAATATGTACACCAACTAGCTGATATGTTCCACTTGAATATCTGAACGTGCCGGAAATAGCTGGTAATCAATAGGGGGGTGTAGCTGTAGATATAGAGAACGGACTAAGCGTTTGTTGTAATGTAATCGATAATTGGGGACTGCTGCATAATTTCGGTCTCTGTTATATGACCAAGATGCTCTTGGGGGTTCTTTCGTACAGATAAATAAAATTGAAGTGTCTGTTTGTAATTTTAAAATAACAGATTCCCATTAATACATAATATAAAGGTATATACGGTACTTACAATAAAAAGCAATTTTTAACATTTATGTCTGTCCGTCTCTCTGTATGACTGTCTGTCTGTTTGTTCCGGCTAGTCTTTGAAACGGCTGCACCGATTTTCACAGAACTTTCACTGGCAGATAGCTGATGTTATAAGGCATAACTTAGGCTACTGTAATCTTTGGGTTCCGTTTAAAAATAGGGTTAGTTAATAATATAATAATAACTCCCCATACCGGTTTCATTGCATCATGGCCTGGTTAATACGCTACGCTGGAGTTATTTTAAAGTGCCCAAGTATGTGCGCAGTACACAAGAGCACTCTCTCTTCCTTTACTCTCGTAACCCAGTGGGACGGATAACCGACACGATTAGCGAGAGATCAGGCACAGGTCCGACTTTACATGCCCATCCGACGCATGGATCATCTCACTTGTCAGACAATCAGGTGATCAGCCTGAATTGTCCTAACCAAACTTGGAAACAACATTTTATGTTGTTCCAACGCGAAAATCGAACCCACGATCTCCGAGTCGAGAGCCAAGCTTTAAACCACGGAGGCTGTTGTTGCATATCTGTTTTCAAATTACATTTTGAACGAAATGGGTCAGTAACTATATATTGAATATAGTTACTGACCCATTTCGTTCAAAATAATTTTCCTTAAAAGCGTTTATAATATTATAACAACATGGTACAGCGGTAGTCGCGGGCAATATCAACTCCTATAATATTATAAATGTGAACGTTTGTGAGGATGGATGGATGGATGGATGTTTGTAACTCTTTCACGCAAAAACTACGTAATGGATTTTGATGAAATTTGGTATATTAATAGTTTAGGCTCTGGATTAAAACATAGGCTACTTTTTATCCCGAAAAAATACAGTATTCCCGAGAGATACTGTATTTACGCGGGCGGAGCCGCGGGCAACAGCTAGTTTGCTATAAAATCAAAACCTCCAATTCTCGTATATAAAGTACACTTTCATTTTACTTTGATTGGATTAAAAGTAACGCATCATGTTATCATGAACGAATTTTATGACGTTTCGACCAATCAGAGCGCGTTTCACGTTCGTTAAACGTTTACAAAACACCGTTTGAGTTTGAGCGTATCGGGACTTGATTGTAATTGTATTGATGCCGGTTTTATTTAGCAGAATTGCCCCTCAGGTTGAAAGTCGAAAAGTACCAATCGATCTTTTAGGGTTTTCTTATTTTATTTCTCAGTCCGTACTCTATATCCTTGGCTACATCTAGGGGGGGTTAGAGGGGGGCAATTATTCCCGCCCGGCCGTCACTGGAACAGACGGCTTGAAATTTTAATTCGAGACGATTAGCCGTCGCGTTTCGTCCGTGTACGAAGATGGCGGTGAAATTGTAGTGGGTTCGACGTGTGTGATAAATTATGACGACCTCTGTGGCTCAGTGGTTCAGCGCTTTGGTGCTCAAGCCGGGGGTCGCTTGTTTGAATCCCGCCAGGGAACAAAAAAGTTTTCTGTGTTCCTGGGTCATGTATTTAAAAATATATTTCCGTTATCTGGTACCCGTAACACAAGTTCTTCGGATACTTAGCACGGGGCGTGGTGTGAAGCGTCCATAGATAAAAAAAAAATTACACGCTCTAGGTACGGAATCCAATGTTTACTACATAAATTATAATGACCAAGTGCTGTATGGAAGTATGCACGTATTTTTCTTTCTTTAAATACACACTAACTTTTGCCCGTAGCTCCCTGTACTTTTAATACTAATACTGTACTTTTTCGGGACAAAATAGCCTATGTGTTAATTCGGAGCATAAACTACTACCATCAAAGATTTCAAAACTCATACATACATACATACATACATACATACATATAATCACGCCTTTTTCCCGTAGGGGTAGGCAGAGACCGCCTCTTTCCCGTACGGGTAGGCAGAGACCACTTCTTTCCACTTGCTACGATTCTTATATATTTGTTTCGTTTCGTCCACTTTCATTCTTACCATCCATTCCTCCTCTTACATTCAACGTAGCGAAGCGGCTCTCCATGGGCCACTTTTCGCCTCCATTTTTCAAAACTCAAACTTGAATAATATACATACGTACAGGGAGCTTTCATAGAACGATCTAAAGTTGAAAATTCTAACGTCCCACGTTCAACGGCTCACGACTTTTCCACACAGTCGTAAGCACACCGTACGCTTGTAGTAGTCCAATCAAATCGAAAGCTAACTATGCAGCTGTTTATCTGTTCCTCTTTCTTCAATCTGTGTTTGTATGACCACAAGAACTACAACGCGGCCACCGCAAATTGATCTTTATCGACTAAACCACAACGAACAGTCAACAGATTCTTAAAGGTAAATATCGGTCGGGTGATTGCCATTAGGATGTACTTTGTGGCTAAGTCGTTAAAGCTCAAATTGCGATGATTGAGGACACGTGCTCGGCCTTTGCGCGCCTCTTCTCACTGTACCTACCCGTATGCCGAATAATAAGACTAGATATATTTTATTACAAGATGTTGCCCGCGACTTCGTGCGCGCAAAAGGTAATTTCGCAAAAAACCGTACCTACATTTTCCGCAATAAAAAGAAGCATATGTCCTTCCTCGTGGTCTACTCTATATCTGTGCTAAATTTAATCAAAATCGGTCCAGTAGTTTCGGAGCCTATTCGATGCAAACAAACAAACCTTTTCTCTTTATAATATTATAGTATAGCTAGGGAATATTATTCGAATATTCGAATATTCGTTTTATTCGAATATTCGACGATTTCATTATTCGAATATGACTGGGTTCAATATTCGAATATTTCGAATAAAACGAATAATAAAAATATTTTATTTATTTATCAAAAATATGTTAATAATAGTAATAAACTTGTACATAAACCGGAATGTTTCGTTATTTAATACATTACTTTTATTATTTATTAATATTGTCGTCAATAATATCCTAAAACAGATTTTACTACACTGTTTGTGAAAGAATACAAAGCTGTTTTTAAATAAAATAATATTTAAGGTGAATATTTCCTACAGGCGTCAGCGAAAGAAATCCATACACACACGCTTGTCAAAATAACCTAACCAAGAGCGTGTTAAGACGTGTCTAAGGAGAGTTCTGTTACTATAAAGCGTAATACGATTTTTAGTTTCTTAATCTTACTGTTCGATTTCGTTTAAAATAACTTTCCTAAAGAGAATTTACCATGATCTACCAGCATGGAAAATTGTAAGTTCCTAATCTTCATAGTTCAGAAATGACAGAGGGGGGTCAAACCAATTTGGAGGCCGATTGCTTGGAAATGGTTGACTTCGTAAATGTCATATTGTATAAAACTTTTCCTTTATTTTAAAAGAAATAATATTCAACACACACTTCAGATGTATGGAAAGCCGGGATGGCTTTCCATACATGTGAAGTGTTTATAACTATAATATAATAAAATTATATTTTTTTATCAAACCAATACCGATATCTAAACGCAATATAGCTAGAAGAGCAGATAGAAAGAGAGACAGGTGGACGAACAGAGTGAAACGATAAAGGATACCTGTTAAGTTGAATATTACAGTATTACACTGGCCTGCAAAACTAATTACAAATTGTTTCAAATTTCATACTTTTCAAAATATTATAACAAGATTTATCAGCATTCTTTAAAAGTGTTATTGATTGTACTGTAGGTTCTTGGTGGAAATTCATGTTTCACAGTAATAATACACAATACTTCTTGCACTATTTCCACTTTAATATTAAAGTGCAAATAGTGCAAGAAGTATTGTGTATTATTCTTTAAAAGTAATAAATTATATATATCAGTATATTATTTTTATCTTTAAACAAAAATTTACCATTTAATCTTAGTCTTATAGACTACATTTACATGTTATATAAAATTGCAGTTTTGAATAACACCTCGAGGCCTGACAACAGCTTGGAGGAGGTTTGTCATACTGAAAAGGTTTTAGAGCTGAATTATGCAATATTCTCTCCCATTCTTATATCAGGGCGTGTTTTAGTGCTGTGAGGGTACTAACTGTAGGTAATAATTTGCGGCTTCTGACTAGCCTTCTAAGCTTTTCTCAGGGTATACTTAATCGGGTTGAGGTGAGGACATTAAAGAGAATCTTTAAGAATCTCTTGACCATATCTTTCTCCGGGTAGAGGTCCAATTGTCATTATGTGGCCACATACTCAGCGCGTATTCCTGAAAGTATGCCAGCCCATTATATATGTACTATACCTGAGCATACTGGACTCTATCTGAAAAGTAAGCTTGAAGATATCCCCTACCAGGTCACTTAGCCTCCCTTTAGAAGTTCACTTTAACTTGTGAAGTTTGTGAGTAAATCCACTCATCTGGGACTAAAATTCTGGATCATTCTCGTTCATCCTTTTGTATGTGTTCACGGACGTATCACAGTGTTGCTACTCGATACTAGGGCTCTCGAGTTTGGTTTCGAGGTAAGACCACTCGCCCTTCGCCTCGGTCTTAAGGGATTCAGATTTACTTAAGCAAATCTTCTTCACTGTGCCGTCAGTAACATAGTTCCCTCGAGTCT
The DNA here is from genome assembly GCA_905404095.1 of Glaucopsyche alexis. NCBI lineage: Eukaryota > Metazoa > Arthropoda > Insecta > Lepidoptera > Lycaenidae > Glaucopsyche > Glaucopsyche alexis. Next base: position 2,508,461 of record FR990063.1, on the reverse strand, counting down.
GAAGAAGTCGTTTCTGAACTTAACTGCATTTAAGTGTTGATTTTCAACAAGTGGAAACAATTGAACGGTCTTGTCCAGCGCTGAGTCTGCCATTCAATCCAAAGTCTTGCACGGCCTTGTCAAATATTTTTCAGTCTCTTTGTACCGTCGCTTAATCTTCTGAACGGTTCGTAACATGACACACTCTGTTCTTGCAGTACAACGCCTGATGCCTACTTTCAGAAAAACCATCAACACATTCTTCAGGCTATGATACACTTTTTAAATCTACTGTTTTCAAACTTCCTTTTTGTAATAAGGCTCATCGTTCAAGAAAAATTGAAAACATAAAGATACTAAAAACACGGATAACTTGAAAATGGAAATAGGTTATTTTTGTTTTAAAGATTTTCCTTCCACTTTTTACCAACTATGAAGTTTTTTGTTATGATAACATAACATTAAATCTTTTTTGGGTGTTTTTTATTTTGACGGTTTATCTTATTTACTTATTACGGTTTATATACACATGCACCGATTAGGTCTGGAGCAGACCATTATGACAGCACGATACTCGTGTGTTCAGAGTTTTCAGCTGCACTATATTAGAACAGAGCACTATTTACAGTGCATTCCGATTTCTGTGCAGTGTTCCAACTCTGCAAATATATTTCTCTCCAATCCTAAACAAACTGATATATAAATAATAAAAAAATATGTTCTGTAATATTCGTGTTCTTTATAGACGTATACATTAAATTATACTACCAAAAGTTTAATTTAAAAAGTCAGACTGTAGGTCTGACTCTTTAAATCGATTGACTATGTTGAATCGATCAATAGCTTAACTCAATTAAAAACCAGAAAATACGAACCTCGAAAACCAACCCCAAAAATTCTCTCGCCTAGAGGATCTTTTCCTTAATTTTTGGAAAAAACCACTTAGTTGACAACCAAATCCATGGTCTGCTCCAGACCATGGATTTGGTCTGGAGCAGACAGTCTGGACCATTCATGTGTTAATAGATTTAAAAAAGTAATTGCGATTTAGTATTTTAAGTTTGAAACTTAAATAAAGATTTTTTTTTATCAAAAAGACGTTGATTTTTTTAGAGTAATTTGTGAAACATGTCACATTTTGATATTATTAAATATGCAGGTATAAATAAACGCATTATATTACTTGTATTTAAAGTTTATTACTAATATTCGTATTATTCGAATTATTCGAATTTATTCGAATAGTGTTTTGCCATTATTCGAATTATTCGAATAGTAAAATTGGTCGAATAATAACATTCCCGTATAGCCCTTACTAATAAACGCTGTATAAGCTTTGAATAGTTATATTGTGTTTTGTCTTCTTCACTCGAATTAAAAATGTCACTCGTGTGACGTGAAAAAAACACTGTATAACTATTCAAAGCTTATACAGCGTTTATTAGTAAGGGCTATACTATAATATTATAAAGAGATTATAGATTTAACGCCTATATCCACTTAAATATAACGCACGGCCTAGAAACTCATCATTTCACATTAAATTTGTTATTCTGAAGGCAATAATTCCACAAAATGTGCATAACACGTTCAATATCGGAATACGAACTGTTGCGGCTATCAAAGACTAATAACATTTGAAAATTAAGCACTTTGAACCTTATCTTTAAGAAATAAGGTGCATTTTAATGTGGCGCAACAGTAGTATTCTCCAGCGCATCATATCAATGCATTTTGAACCCTAAGTATGTGAGGCAATGAGGTGAAATTTAATAATATATCCATAAGTGGTCTGTTTCTACCCGTAATGTTAATATATTTTGAACTCTACCACAAAGCAATAAGGTGTATTTTGGTGTGACATTAAAATAATTATGTTATTTTGGCACCAAGCCAGGGATGGTTTGATTTGTTTAAATTGATCACGTTTTATAGTTCAAACATTAGATCGATTTGATTTATGACACAATATTGAATGTTTGACCCTGGTGCAGTAGATTGTATATGTCACCGTAAAATTGTAAAAACCGTTAGATTGTAATAATACTAGAGATATTATAATATTATGTTGACAGATTGTCAAATACAAATTTCTTCTTACATTTTACCTACACGTTATTTTTCGTTATATTCTAATATTTACCGTGCCGATTGGTTAAACGGCAAGTGCCTCGCGCCGCCATATTTGTTTGCTTTTTCATAATAATAATTTTTATCGAAAAATGATGCATAGGTACAATTGTATGGAGACATTTGTATTTGACAATCTGTCAGCATATTATAATATCTCTATTACAATCTAACGGTTTTTACAATTTTACGGTGACATATACATACAGATTAGCTATGTCGTTATTGTTTTGATATTGTTTTGACAAATCTAACAGGACATCTCATATAACTTGTGACTGAATTCGTGATGTACACAAGTTGGTGAAACTTTTTCGACAACGCGAACGCCACGCTCACTGAATACAAGATTAGTTGAATAGTTTAGGCGATTAGATTAGGGTTACGGCTTGAAGCTGAATTTTCGGTTTTATAAAATAAACGTAAGTTATATTTAATTAAACGCTTATGAACTCTAAGGGCTTATTTACATAACGGTAAGATGTTTGATTTCTGTGGAATAGACGGTTCTCACTTTACGAGAAAGACGCGTCAAAAATTCTTTCGATCTTGACAAAAATATCACAACTTGACTGAACTGCAAACTCCATTTCCTTCAAAATTCACTGTGCTACTTTGATGTAAGTAGTACAAAAAAAATATCAGCACTATCGGCGTCAGGCAGTTGAAAAATCTATCAATTTCAACAAAAATATCGCAACTTGAAGCAATATCAAACTGCAAAGTCCATTTATTTTAAATTTCATTGTGGGTAGTGTGTTAAAAAGTAAAAAATAACGTCAATATCCGGTCCGGCGGCGCTCGCGTCACTCGCGCGTCGACCGTCGCCGCGAGCGGACGTGAGCTACTGCGGAAATTGATTCAATTCCACACCATCGGATCGCGCGATAGTGTATCCGAATTGGAAAAATACGCTACCGAATCGTTTTTGTAGTGGCGCGGCGAATTGAAATAAAATCTTATAACTTTAACTTTATTTTGTTGATATAATTTTATTTTAGCTTCATGGTGTTTTTAATTTTATTTTTTCACTTTCAATATCTGGACGGTACCAAAATTTTATAAATACAGTTGAGGGTATCCGTATTATAAATCCGCTAAACGCTCCTTTTAAATCCTGTTATGTGAACCTCTCCCGCTCCCCCCATTCCCCAGTGAACACGATATATAAGACGTGCGTACATTACGCACGAGCAGTTGTCAAAAAACTTAACTTCGCGTCGCTCAAAAATAAAGAAATTTGTGTGAAAGTTGGCCGTATTAACCAAAGGAAGACAGTGAATACAAGATCTTCGCTTCGCACCAGTTCTGCAGAACAAGAGGTTAGTGTTCACTGAATCCTTCTTCAAAATCCCAAGAATAGTTCCATTAATTACATAACTACAGTCCATTGTTCTCTGAGCTTAATTCAGGAATCACCATTTTTTCTGGTCCATTCGTCCCGGATTAATTCCAGTTCAAAAATTTAACAGTTAAATTTACTGTCAGTTCTTGATTTCACCGATAATTTGGCCTATTCGAACGTAAGATAATTTCTTGTTCACTCTAAATTATTAATTTAAATCGTGCCTAGGTATAAATTTATATTTCATTTATTTTAAATCCGCATTAATTATTTTCACCGCTATTAACTATTAGGTGTATTGTGCAATCAATGTGCTTGAGTAATCGAAATAGCTTGTCAAATAGATAGGTATTTCATTTTATATTTCTCCCGCATTACTTGAACGGCATTTGTGACAATTCCCTAAAATTAATCGGTTTCCGCTGTAAATTTATGCTCATACGTTTTGAAGAAATAGTTTTCCAAATTGCAAGCCGCCATTTTATCGACACGGAGTCGTGACTCGTAATAGTTTGAATTTCAAACGACACAACCCGCGCGTAACGGTCAACTGTGAATCGAAATTATTATAATTGGTTCACCCTAATTATTTCACACAATATATTTAAGTAATAGCATTTATTATAGTATCCCGCTTCGCAATTATCAGTTATTTATTAGTTTACTTTATTATATAAAATATTTCGCAACCACTATTTAAATATTTTGTTAACCGCATTTTACGTATTTTATTAGTATATTTATCACATTAACATTTAATTAAGTGGGAGAGCCAAGCTTCGGCACGTGTGGGCAGGCTCATCCGGTGAAAGACCACGGCCTTACAGAATACCGGCGTGAAATAGCGCTTGCGCTGTGTTTCGCCGAGTGAGTGAGGTTCCCGGACGCCCAAAGGAGGAAACGCATTTGTGACTCCTCTGGTGTTGCAGATCGTTCCTTCTTATATTATATTTGTGTACGTGTATTTATTATATTATTATATATATTATTATCAGTATTCTATATATATAATTATATGATTTTAAACCCTAACCGCATTATAAAATAAGGTACCTACCTACATTATTATAAAACTTATAACCGCTTTTTTAAACCGCATGCAGGTGGATATCCTACCTACAGCTATATTATTAATTTGGTTTGATATTATTCTCGTATACCTGATTTGCTACAGCGATTTACCGGTAAATTAGCATTTTATTTATCAAATTTTTATTTCAATTATAAAATGGTAAAACCAGGCAAAAGAAAGGGTAGTCAATCGGTCGAAATGGAGGATTATCATGATACTAATAAAAATCAACTCACTTTGTATTCAATCAAACGTGATGTTTTATACAAACGCATGGAAAATATTCTAAATCTTGCGCACAAGGCAGAGACAGATTCGCGACAGGTTAGAGCTTTTCGTACAAGTGCATTAAATATAGAAACAATTAGGTCCGATTATCAAAATGTTCTTGAAGCATTTAGTTTATTGCAAATGCAGATAGACCCGAATGCCAGTATCGACTACGATTCTTGGCCCGAATTTGAAGACATGTACTGCTATGTTAGACAGGTTTTGTTGGATACCGAATCAAAGCCACCTTCGAACGGCCCTTCTGCTGCGTCTTCGAGTCGGCCTAGACCTCATTTGCCACCAATAGACCTTATGTCTTTCAATGGGGACATCAAAATCTGGCCTCTTTTCTATCAACAATTTAAAACCATAATTCATGATAACGAATCGCTTACGGATAGTGAACGTGTGTATTATTTAGTAGGTAAATTGTCTGGCCAAGCGGCCTCCGTATGTGTAGGTTTGGCGCCGACCGCACAGAATTATCCAATTATTTGGAAAGCTTTAATTCAAAAATATGATGATAAACGTTCACTCGCTAGTTCATACCTAAATCAATTGCTACGATTTAAGCCTTTGTCGAGCACGAGTTCGAACGGCCTTGAATCTTTTATTAATAATTTTAATTCTTCTGTAGAAGCGCTTAGGCAGCTACAACTCGATGATCTAACAGATTTTATGTTACTCCACTTGGCACTTCAAAAGCTGGATTCTGAAACGGTTAGGTTGTTCGAACATACGTATCGTAAGGAAAAAATTCCGACTTATGAAAATCTAATCGAATTTGTGAGGGAAAATAGTAAAGTAATTTCCCGTACAAACAATGCAACGATACTAAAACCTAACGTTGAATCTCAACAGCTGACGCGTGTAAACATACCTACCGCTCCGCCACGAGTTTCAACTAAATCCTTTGTAGGTAAAAAGGCGCAGAACGCTTCGCGCGCCCCGGCGGTCTCACAACACGCTAATGAATGCTTGCTTTGTAATAATAAGGCACATGAACACTTATACTCGTGTCCGGAGTTTATAAAACTAACCCCGCGTGAAAGATTTAACTTCATTAAACAGAATTTATTTTGCAACAATTGCTTAAGTGTAAAACACAAAACATTATCTTGTACATCCAAAAATACGTGTAAACATTGCAATTTGAAGCATCACTCGCTTTTACATTTTAATATGGATGCGACAGGTGCCCATGTTTCTATTGAAAGGGTTATTGCATCGGGAAATAACTCTGAACGCGCTAATATCGTCTCTGTGCCACATACTAATAAAGTCGACAATAGCTTGCAGCATAGCGGTGAATCTAGTCATTGTAAGTCATTATGTAACTTATCATGTGACAAGGATCGCAGTTATAATATCACCGCGTTACTAGCCACAGCTAAGATAAAGTTTATCGATAAATTTAATCGTGTGCATTATTTAAGATGCTTAATTGATCCTGGATCGCAGAGCGACTATATCACGGCTGGATGTTGCAAACGCTTATCGTTGTCAGTTGGTAAACAAGCTCGCTATTTAGAGGTACAAGGTATAGGAGGTATTACCCAAAAAATATTAGGAACGACTGAACTAAGGTTTACATCCAGGTTTAATAACGATAGTCGTAAATATGTCGCACAGCCTCTGGTCGTGGAACACATTACGTCCCAGCTGCCCGACTCGAAACTTGATAGGGCCGCTATGAGTCATATTAGATACCTACAATTGGCAGATGACGAGTTCGCACAGCCGGGACCCATAGATATGCTTTTAGGCGTAAATATTTATTGCGATATTTTATTACTTAATAAGATTAAATGTTCCAAGCCCGATATGCCGTGCGCAGTCGAAACTGCTTTAGGTTACATATTAATGGGAACCGCACCCGTGGTCTCGTTAAATCCCGCGTCACGCACCATGTGTGCCTTTTCTACGGAGCCGCTATACAAGGTAGTCGAGAAGTTTTGGGCGACCGAGGAATTGCCCTCGCGTACGTTTTTAAGTCCCGAGGATCAAATGTGCGAAGATATTTACGCTTCTACTACTGTTCGTCGCGACGACGGCAGTTACTCGGTCGATCTTCCTTTTAAAGACAGCCCTAGAAGTTTAGGAAATTCTTATATAACCGCTAAAAACCGCTTTTTTCTATTAGAAAAAAGGTTTGCAAGAAACCCTGAACTTAAAATAAAATACGATGATATAATTCGGGAATATCTGACTGCCGGTATTTTGTCTCGTGTCGCACCCGACGAGGACTTATCGCAGGGGTTTTTCCTAGCTCATCATCCTATTGTTCGCAACGACAAGGTCACTACTAAGGTGCGCCCTGTTCTAGACGGCAGCGCTAAAACGGACACCGGTCTGTCACTTAATGATATTTTATATACCGGTTGTAATTTACAGTCTAACATATTTGATATACTATTAAATGTCCGTGTGTTTCGTATCGCGTTTTTTTCTGACGTAAGGCAAATGTATTTATCTATCCATACAAATCCTACTCATTGTAAATATCAACGCATACTATACCGCTTCGCGACCAGTGACCCGCTTGAGGTCTATAATTTTAATCGAGTTACGTTCGGACTTAGATGCTCGCCATTTCTAGCATTACGTACATTACGGCAGCTCGCGTCTGACGAGCGGAACAGATGGCCAAATGCGGCCACTGTGTTAGAGCGAGACAGCTATATGGATGATTTGGCTTCTTCCGTCTCTTCGGTAGAAGAGGCAGCTAAGACAGCCAAAGATCTTATAGCCCTGCTTAAGGCGGGCGGGTTCGAATTACTTAAATGGGCTTCTAATTCGCCCGAATTACTCGATCATATTCCTGAGTCTCACCGCCAGCCTAGAACGGTATCCTTTGATAATGACAGTGTATTCAAGGTGTTAGGTTTGCGATGGCTACCGGCACAAGATACCTTTGTGTTTGATATTTCTAACCCGCCGTCGACTTGTACTAAGCGAGTAATTCTTTCTACTACCGCACGCCTATACGACGTACTAGGATTAGTAGGGCCTGTTATTTTATACGCTAAATTAATTATTAAAGAGCTGTGGCTTCTCAATATCGACTGGGACGATAGGCCGCCGCTTCGTATTGTGAATCTTTGGCAACAATATTTAAATGAATTACCTCAAATTTCTCGCATTTCATTCCCTCGTCATTTAGGAGTGGAAATTAACTCGGACGTAACAATTGTAGGGTTCTCAGATGCTAGTGAAGCCGCATACGGGTGTGTGATATATCTACACGTCGTAAATAATAACGAGGCGCCGATCGTTACATTATTATGTTCGAAATCGCGAGTCGCCTCCGCTAAACCAAGAATTACGCTCGCTCGTTTAGAATTAAACGGAATATTATTACTTTCCCGTGTTCTGAAGGAAGTTTATGATACACTTTCAAAAAGACACAAAATAAATAAGGTGTTCGTATTTTCGGACTCTGAAGTGGCAATAGCATGGTCGTTAGCTTCCCCCCATAGATTCGACACTTATGTCGCTAACCGTATTTCACAAATTCAATCTAATATATCTCCGAATGATTTGTGTCACGTGGCCGGCTCAGAAAACCCCGCGGATTGCGTATCACGAGGCCTTACGCCTAGTCAGCTGATCGAACATAAACTGTGGCTCAACGGACCGGTTTGGTTATCGCGATCGATAAGCAAATGGCCGGTGCGCAAGTTCATGCCTAACCGTCTATCGCTGCCGGAAGAAAGAACCACAGTACATGTATCCGTGAAAATTAACGAAATTGAGCACCCGCTGCTAGCATTAGCAACACGCTGTTCCTCTTGGACTAAACTGCTTCGATCGGCTGTATATGCTCTTCGCTTCGCGAAAAAACTTAAGCGTAATGACACTATAACGGCAGAAGATTTATCTGCAGCTGAATGTGAATTGATTCGAGCCGTGCAATCTGTTTATTTTTCCGAAGATATCAAAAATATTAAAAATAGTGTAAAATGTTCAATTAAGTTGCAAAAATTATTTCCTTTTATTAAAAATGGTGTATTACGTGTCGGGGGTAGATTGTCGCACTCGTCTTTAGACTATTCGTCAAAACACCCTATTATACTACCTAAACAGGGTCACATAGTTAAATTATTAATTTATCATTACCACCGCGAGAACTTTCATGCGGGACCGCAGCTATTAATTAGCATTTTAAAAACTAAATACTGGATAATATCCGCGCGACGGGTAGTCCGGCAACTTACGCAAAAATGTAACAGTTGTTTTAAAGTGAATCCTAAGCCAACCTTTCCGCTTATGTCGGACTTACCTAAATGCCGTTTGGAACAAAGTAAGCCGTTCCTGCATACGGGTGTCGATTGCGCGGGGCCGTTATTTGTGACACCGTATCGCAAGCGTGGAATTCGGAGTATAAAGGCCTATATTTGCCTATTTGTGTGTCTAGTTACAAAGGCGGTGCATATAGAATTGATTTCGAATCTAACATGCGCTAACTTCGTAGACGCGTTTAAACGATTTATATCTCGTCGCGGCCCATGCGTGTACTTGTATTCGGATAACGGAACTAATTTTGTTTCATCGAAAGCGTATTTTAACGAACTACACGAGTTTTTAACATCTGATGATTATTATCAGACCTTTAGTAATGAGCTCGCTAAGCACCGTATTACGTGGAAGATGAACCCGCCTACGGCTAGTCATTTTGGGGGTATATGGGAGGCGAATATCAAAAGCGCTAAGTCATTATTATTTCGTACAATCGGCAAGCAAGTTCTCACGTTTGAGGAAATGTCAACTGTCCTCGCACAAATTGAGGCGGTATTAAACAGTCGCCCTTTGTACGTTCTTAGCTCTGACCCGTCCGAGCCCTTGTCCCTAACGCCTGCGCATTTTCTATTTAATTCTCCGCTGGAATGTTTACCAGCGGCGGATGTATCCAAAGAATGCACTAATTTGCTGTCCCGGTTTTCATTAATGGACTCACTCGTCCAATCGTACTGGAAAAGATTTAAATCGGAATATTTACATAATTTGCAACAGCGCGAAAAATGGAATACTATATCTAATCCTGTAACGATTGGAACAATAGTTATACTAAACATGGATAACGCTCCGCCGTTACAATGGCCTTTAGGAATTGTCACTAATGTCTATCCGGGCAAAGATGGGGTTACTCGAGTCGCGGAGGTGAAAACCAAAGGCGGTATTTATAAACGCCCGATTATACGGCTTTGCCCTCTGCCAACTCAATAGAGTTATCTAAATATTTAATTGTTAATTTAATTTTAGTTTAAATAATCTGTTGATAATTTTGTCGACAGTTTATAGTATCTAGATTCTAGAGGTAGGTTAGGGTATTATTCTAACATTGTAATTTATTTATTTCATGGCACATTGATTGTACCTGCGCTTGTAGTTGATATAGGTAAGCAGTATTGCTTTATCCCGTTAGTTCTTGAAGGGGTCCCTTCAAAGGGGGGGAGATGGACGGTACCAAAATTTTATAAATACAGTTGAGGGTATCCGTATTATAAATCCGCTAAACGCTCCTTTTAAATCCTGTTATGTGAACCTCTCCCGCTCCCCCCATTCCCCAGTGAACACGATATATAAGACGTGCGTACATTACGCACGAGCAGTTGTCAAAAAACTTAACTTCGCGTCGCTCAAAAATAAAGAAATTTGTGTGAAAGTTGGCCGTATTAACCAAAGGAAGACAGTGAATACAAGATCTTCGCTTCGCACCAGTTCTGCAGAACAAGAGGTTAGTGTTCACTGAATCCTTCTTCAAAATCCCAAGAATAGTTCCATTAATTACATAACTACAGTCCATTGTTCTCTGAGCTTAATTCAGGAATCACCAATATCTTTTACTCTATTGCCCTTAAATAGTTACCTTATTTCTACCACACAAATGTTACAAGATAATTTGTGCAAAATAATTTCAATGATATCTGCGAGGCGTCTCGCAACTGCTCATTTTTGTAACATTGATGTATATATCCGTTTAGTTTCTTTTGTAACATAATTCTATTCTTTTTCAACGATTCATGAATATTTACTTTCGTTAAAGTCGGCCCAAACACGTGTCTAACATGTGTCCGTGTGTTGGACACTATACAATTATTGAGAGACGGATACACAAAGATCAAAGTACTATAGACACGCCAAGACGATGTTATGTGCAACGTGATGTATTGTGTCGAAGATAGAATTGAGAGGTGAAATATACTAATGGATAAACAATATGAAGCGGGGCAGAAGTGAATTTTGTGTGAAATTCAAATTGTAAATGTGCGAGATAAATCGATAACTTTCATAGAATGCGTGCTAATATTCATTTTTATTATAAGCTACTAGATGTCTAGCCATCTCAATATACGTTGTTATGTCTTATCTATGAACTGGAATAAATGAATAACCAAACAGGTAAACTGAACGCATCTATAAATATTTGACAGTCAAGAGACAAAGTGAACACAGTGAAAAAGGTGATGGTCCGAAATTGATCCGGAGTCGACATCAATGAAATGATTGCCAATGTGTTCACTTTAAATCGTATTGGTTGTCATCAAAAGAACCAAAAACGCCGAGTATAGAAGTTAACAGCAAGGATTTTTTCCAATATTTCTCACCATTTAAATCTTGCTTGATTAATTATTTCAATACCAAAATTAGCCAAATCGGTCTAGCCGTTCTCGAGTTTTAACGACACATTGGAGGTGCAATCTTAGATTTTTTATATATTTAAAAGAAGAAGATTAGCTTATAATTCATTTATGTAAGGAAACGTAATTTCAAGGGAACTAACGTAGATTAAATAGAATGCACTTTAGAATCGAAATTAAATCGGGAAAACTAAAATGATGTTACCTAAAGGCTAAACCACAATAAAATCATTAAAAGCAGTTTCATTTGCAATAAGTAAATAATATTCGCTATACTAATATATTAAATGAGTAACCAATAATAATATACTATCTAAATTATTTGTTTCTGTTTTGTTACACTTACATTAATGTTTCCGTTCTATTCCTAGCGCCATATCTACCACATTCCGCACTCTGCGTCGTGTTGTTTCATTAAAGATAATGGTAAATACAATATTCCATTAGGCCGCCCACACACGACGCTACAAACGATTGTAATTTGGAAACATCGCGAATTAATATCACAGCTATTTGTTAGAAATTTAGTATTGTATGTAGAATTAGAGTGTTTTGACGTGGATAGCAATCTGAGGCAGGGTTTCCCAAACGTTTGGTTCCGCGAACCCCTGTTAAAGTTTACTGATGACACCGAACCCCGCAAGGTTTTAATTACAGTAAACAGTGACAAGACAAATATCTTTTTTATATTATTGTGATGAGTGGGCTTGTTTCTCATCACAAATTGAGTCAAATTGAAGACTACTTTTGGAAAATTTTAATTCTAATTTTGTCACAGCATCAAGTCGATTCCTGTATTTTGTTTTTATCATGTTACCACCATCGCTTGTCTAGTTACCTTAAAATATATAAAGCCTGTCTGCCAATCATCATTACGTATATTTTATCGCCAACGGCGAAAGGGTTCGCATGTCCCACTTTGAGAAACCCTGATATAAGGAAATATATTTTGTTATTTATGTTTCTTATAAATTGTTTGTGAGAATAGAAGGAAGTTAGAAGAAAAGGTGCATTTGTCATTTTTCTAGATCTGTAGAGAACCTCTGTAGTTAATACAGACTGTTGGATTATAAAATAACAACTGTGGGTCCTGCACTTTGAAAGCTTTGATAAAGCCTGTGCTTCATCATGCAAAGATACTAGGGCCTCACATAGGCCTAAATTTTAAACGACCGGCAATAACAAAACCCCAACGAATTTCTGATGCTGCTGGTCCTGGCCATATGCTCATGGGTTTGGATTCATTTCATAAAGAAGATGTATTATCTTTAGAATAACGAATAGAAAAAGACGCTGCGTGTATCCGAACTATTACATTTAATTTAATGCCAACGAGATGGATCACGCGATTTAACTCCTGACACGCCGATAGACGCCGGTATTGTTCCTCTATTTATAAGCGACCGTCCGTGGTTCGTGCCAAATGCCATGTCTGCATACCGCAGAGCCGGATGGATCAAGTGCTGCTATGCTCATCATCATTATCATCTTCAACCCTTAGTCTACTCCTCAAGCAACATCATAAAATCCCTGTCAATAAAACCCATGACAGGGGAGGAGATCCCTAAGAATAAGCCTAACCCAAGTAGAGAAGATAATCCTAAAAGACCTAGGGCATGGGAAAGGCGAAGGTTCTAAAATTCTCACAATGCACGAGGCACAGGGATTGTGTTACGTCGTAAAACACCAGAGGAGAAAAATACAACTACATGATAGCACTTCACATACGATGGTTGCCCTAACGCGTCACACGAAGGAATTCGTCTACTTCACAGACACCAGCTATGACGCGTTGGGCACACTGATAAAGAGAGTTATAAACGTGTCACCAAAGATCGTCATGGAATACAACATGCAAATGGCAATCAGGAACAGAGACTATACCACCATCAATAAAATGGTCTCGGCCATAATTCCATGACGTATCAAACGCACATGACGAAAGAAGAAAATGACACTTCGGAAGATGAAAACATCGACGACATCCCATTCAAGCAGACGACATCCGCTAAGATGACATCAGACACCAATCGATGGCGAAGTAAAAATAAACCCCTTCAGGGTACAAGCCCCTTCAGGGCAAAGCCCCCGCACGACACAGAATACCGAAAATGTAATAAAGAAATTGACGCATTGAAATGTAAACATAATAAATTTAAAAAAGAAATTACTTAATAAGGGCACGGACCACCTGGGTCTGTGGAAAAAACCCTAAGACCTCCCCTCATCCTTCAAAAACTTGCAAAAATGAAGACCTCCTCCAATCTTTCAAAAATTTCCACTGCCACAGCCTTCTACCTATTGATAGGTGACTGAGCGTGCCAAATGCCATGTCTGCATACCAGGGAGCCGGATGGATCAAGTGCTGCTATGCTCATCATCATTATCACCTTCAACCCTAAGACCTCCCCTCATCCTACAAAAAAAATGCAAAATTGAAGACCTCCTCCAATCCTTCAATAATTTCCACTGTCACAGCCTTCTATCTATTGATAAGTGAGATACTTCTACTACTCGATTTTGAAATCATAAGAGAACAATAAATTTGTATTTTACTAAGTCAACCATTTTCGAGTAATCGTACTCCAAAGTTTTTTAAAAGTTGGTCGGTACGAAGTCGCGGGCAGTATTATAAAAGGCACAGACCAAACCACTAGAAAGCTAAAAATTTGAAATCTTGCACACGTATTTCTCCTATGACGTAGGTATCCACTGCAGAAGGATTTTTTAAAATTCAACCCTCAAGAGGGTAAAATAGGGGATGAAAGTTTAAAACCTAATTTCACGCAGGCGAAGCCGCAAGCAATGCTATTATCTAATAGAACTTCGAACACGTATTTTTCCTCATACGTGTACAACTTTAATCCTCTTTAGAGGGCGTCCTACCGTGATTGTAAATATCCGTATTGTGCGGTGTGGCCTCTTAATTACATATCGCAATTAAATCAAGTCGGAAGGAGGGAGTGACACCCTCCCGGGGAGTGTCACTTCCTCCCCAGGGAGGACGGTGTTCTGGAACTGGGGAATGTCCAATATTTTTTCAAGCGATAATAACGAGAGTGATTGTGTGAGGGTAGGATGTTATTTTTGAATTGGCGGGTATTTTTGTTTCTGTCTTGTGTTAGTTAGTAGTAAAATATTAGTTTGTGGCCAGTGTGACAGTACTTAATTTAATTAAATACTTATTAAAAACCTGGATAACTGAGCTTGGTTCGGAGCTGTAGTAGATAAAAAAAAGTATAACAAAAAGCCACGGACCACGGGGAGCCGCTTCGCTACGTTGAATGTAGCCAGGAGAGCCACGCTTCGGCAGGAATGGGATTTGAAGGACCAGGAACGCAAGTCGCTACACCTGGTGTTGCGAGTGTCCATGGGCGGCGGTAATCGCTTACCATCTGGCGATCCGTCTGCTCGTTTCCTGGTTCATTTCATAAAATAAAAAAGGAGATATGGATGGTAATAATGAAAGTGAACGAAGCGAAACAAGTATGTAAGGATCGTAGCAAGTTGCAAGAAGTGGTCTATGCCTACCCCTACGGGAAAAAGGCGTGATTACATGTATGCATGTGTAACAAAAATATTTCACCAGGGTTCGAATATATACCTAACTTAAAAATGCGGAGTCTTCCGGGGATAAAACCTACCTAAACCGATTTGTCGCCCCCGAAACCCCCTGTATACTAAATTTCATGAAAATCGTTGAAGCCGTTTTCGAGATTCAGAATATATACAAGAATTGCTTGTTTAAAGATATACGGCTATCATAGCTCATCATTAGTGAATTGTACCTGTAATGTTTATATATTTATTTTATTGCAAAGCGATATTCTAGTATTTGGCTATATTTTTACCCGACTGTGACGAAGCCAAAAGGAAGGGTAAAGATTTTGATAGTCTATGTATGTATGCGTATGTTTATTCCACAATATTCTGTAAATTTCATAAAAATCGGTTCAGCCTTTAAAGCGTGAAGAGGTAACAGACAGACAGACAGACACACTTTCGCATTTATAATATTAGTATATAGATATAGATAGTATAGAAGTATATATTGTAGTTACCTACGGGTTAGCTTTTTGGAGACATTGGTAATTTACTTACATTCATTTTTAAGAATCTACATAAAAGTCGTTCATGTGAAAATATTCTTAGAAAAATGAAAAAGATTAAATTTTTTTATTAAGAGTAAATTGATTTTAGAACTTACACATTTTGGCTTGTATAACATAAGCTCGGTTTAGGCTGGGACTATATGCAACGGAATCCGGTAGGCCGTAGAGAATTATGAGCACTGAAAATAGAACTCTGTGCTAATACAATAGAGTTGAAAATGGAAGTTTCGAGTGTCGAGCTGTCATATATGACATTGACATTTGACTCAACACTCGGATGTTCGATTTTCAACTCTATTGTATTAGCGCAGAGATCTATCATCTATTTTCAGTGCTCATAATTCTCTACGGCCTACCGGATTCCGTTGCATACCTATAGTCCCAGCCTTAACCGCTAAGTCTTATCATCTATAACGCCATTAATTATTTAGTCCTCCTAACACGGTCTCTACAAATCTCGGTGTTTATTCGCCGGACAATTCGTCTTGCGCGGTCCACCGCTAACAGTAATGGCGGACGATAATTTATCGTTTTCCCGCCAAAATTGATGGGGCGGATGGATTTATTGGGGGTATAGTGGGGTTATTTGGGGCACCGACTTGACCTCAAGATACAATAAGCATACAATATAGATTAAGCCCTCGTTCCTACGAGCGCTTTATGGCCGTAATAAAACACTTTAAATGTACCTCTACAGTCATAGAAATAGAGCTCAAAATCGAACACACGTCAGCGCTTTAAAAACACTCGTTGAAACATAATTAGTATACTTGGCATCCTATCCTACTAATATTATATATGTGAAAGTTTGTGAGGATGTATTGATGTATGGATGTTTGTTACTCTTTCACGCAAAAACTACTGAATGAATTTCGGTGAAATTTGGTATGGTAGTAGTTTAGGCCCTGCATTAAAACATAGGCTACTTTTTATCCCGAGAAACTACAGTGTTCCCAAGGGATACTATATTTACGCGGGCGGAGCCGCTTTCTTATCGCGAAATAGTGACTGTTCGCAGATTAATAGCTCAAATTATGTGTGTAGACCTTACCAATACAGTTTACCAATAAATGTAATAAAAGCTGTGTGGGGAGTTATTATAATCCCAGTTTCAAAATAAATTATTTTTACAAAGAGGTGATTTTTATATATTGTGTCCGTTTTAAAATTCGTTCCCACTCGAGAGGATCAGGTGATGTATGCACGTGAAGCTTCCCACGTACAGCACAATCTATCCGCCGCAGCCTTCGGTACAATAAATCATCGAATGTATCGCCTGTTCGTACCCCCCAGTGTGTGTCGAGTGTTGTGGGTTTTTCGTGAAATTGTGATTGTGCGAAAGGGTGGAATCGTTTGACAATAGGCAAGCGGACTGATTTTTTTTTATTGCATAAATGAATAGTACTCTTAAATATGAGTAACTTCTCAGAAGAAACCGTATATATAAAGTCAATATTTTCAAAGGTACAGCGATTTGTATACATAATTTCATGAGTCTTTATACCAAAAAAATTTTTTTTTTGCGAAATTGGTAAACAAAACCTACATCATTAGTTTACTTACATCATATACAAAAACATTCATTATGGTAAGTATGAACTTAAACGCACAAATATCGGAGATATTTACAAATATATTCCTGCGGCCATATACTTCATATACTACAACTATAACCTACAAGTGACGACATTTGTAGTTCGACTTTAGTATGGACCGTTTTTAGGAGGCTTGCGAAATTTTTTATACAAATTGCTGTACCTTTGAAAATATTGACTTTTGATATACGGTTTCTTCTGAGAAGTTACTCATATTTAAGAGTACTTACTATTCATTTATGCAATAAAAAAGAATTAGTCCGATTGCCTATTGCGTCTCTTTCTATTAATTTCAAAAGACACTTGTTATTAACTTTAAACGGGTACTTCTATACTATAAAACTAGCCAAGTGGGAGCCGGACTCGCGCTCGAAGGGTTCTGTACAAAACGGCAAAAGAAACACGTTTGTCGTATGAGTATGGGAGCCCCACTTAAATATTTATGTTATTCCGTTTTAGTAATCGATAATAATATGGCGGCAACAGAACATCATCAGTGAAAATTGAAACTGTCTATCACTGTTCATGAGATACAGCTTGATGACAATCAGACGGATGGACAAACGGACAGCGGAGTCACAGTAATAGGGTCCCGTTTTAACCCCTTGGATACGGAACCCTAAATAGCGCTGTGAATACTAAGTTATTATGACGCCCGCACAGGCTATTAAACTCCCCACACCGATTTCGGTGATGGTGGCCGGTTTCATTGAAACCTGACCAGTTACACAGGAGTAATTTGTAGTGCCCAAGTGTGTGCGCAGCACACAAGAGCACTCTATCTGTTCCTTTACTCTCATAATCCAGTGGGACGGATAACCGACACGACTGACGAGAGATCAGGCGCAGGTCCGACTTTTTACATGTCCATCCGACGCATGGATCATCTCTCTTGTCAGACAATCAGGTGATCAGCCTGCATTGTCCTAACCAAACTTGGAAACAACAGTTTTGTTGTTCCAATGCGGGAATCGAATCCACGACCTCCAAGTCGAGAGCCAATGCTCTAACCACTAGACCACGGAGGCTGTCACAGGCACACGCTAGGCAAAGCAGCTAAGTTACTTGCTTGCCAAGTGGTGTGTAAATCCAGCATTACTCAATATTTATTCATTAAACCTTTTCTAACATCATCTTGTTGCCAGATTTTCATTTCTGTTGTACGTACAAAGAATACGTAATGCTATTAATTTATTACGAGCTATTTAAACCCTTTCAAAGTAACAAGTAATTAGTAATTAAAAAATACAATTACATAATAAGCAATGAGCATTATATGTATTTAAAAAAATAACACATGAATTTTAATTTACTGGCCAATATTCATACTCTCGTAAAGATGTATTATTCATGTAAGGAGGATTCTTCCTTTATGACAAGGATAATACAATTTCATCACCCCATACAATACAATAAAATACATACATACAAAACCAAACAACATATACACAAAGGGGGTTTCTTCATTCTGTACGATTTCACATCAAAGACCTTACCTACGTCATTCCTGTCGTTCTCAAACGGAATGGACACCTTATTATGCCGTTTGAAAAATGGAATATTTTATATCACGATCACCTTTTTGACGACCTCTGTGGGTCAGTGGTTCATCGCGTTGGTGCTCAAGCCGGGGTCACGGGTTCGAATCCCGCCGAAGGAACTTAAAAGTTTTTCTGTGTTCCTAGGTCACGTGTATTAAATATGTGTATATTATTAAAAAAATCTTAAATATATGTATAGTATAAAAGTATTAAATATACTTCCCGTTTTCTGGTACCTGCATCACAAGTTCTCCGGATACTTAGTACGGGGCCAGATTGACGTGGTGTGAAGCGTCCATAGATATTATTATTATACCTTTTACCCGACTACGGCTAAGCCAAAATGGAAGGTTAATGATTTTGGCAGTCTATGTATGTATGTTTGTTCCATTCCAACTATTGATCTGATTTTTAATAAATTAGGAGTCAAACGACATCGTTAACTACATAATTATAATATACTTGACTAATATACAATACATTCAGTTGACAATTATTTAAAAAATATATATAATATCTTCTGTCACAAATATATGACCATTGACAAAATGCCCCTAGTTGCCGTATTATCCGAACTTAACCCCCCCATAGCGAGGTGGGGCCAAGAATGCCCCCCCGCGTAATTATCGCTACTGTAAAGTGCCCCGAAATTCGGACATTAGTATGCACGGAAATACTCTCGGCTTTTAAAAATGGCCGCTCTCTCTGTGAAGCGAACTGTGAAGTGATGGTAATCCGGGATTCAGATGAATGTTTGATGGGCGTATCGCGAGAAACATTGCTTACAGGTTCGACGAAAATGTTGTATTTATTCTAATTTTACGGTTTGAAATGTAAGTAAATGATAATAATTATGATAATAATAATCCTACTAATATTATAAATGTGAAAGTTAGTGAGGATGTGTGGATGGATGTTCGTTACTCTTTACGCAAAAATAATTGAACGGATATTTATAAAAAATTGGTATGGTAGTAGTATTGGCCCTAGCACGGGCGTAGCCAGGTTTTAGTTTCGGGGGGGGGTTCAAGAAAATAAAACGACTACGGGGGGGGGGGGGGGTAGTATCAAAGTTCTGATTTATTATTTTTGTTGATTATTTTTCTAAAATAACTTCAAAAATCATCTTTCAGATAGGGTTAATGGGGCGGCAAAATATGTTAATTGGCCTCGGGCGCAAAATTTCTAAATAGGTACGCCTCTGTATATTGGTCAGATCTCTATATTATATATACCGGCCCATTTCGGGGGGGGTTTGAACCCCCTAAACCACCCCCCTGGCTACGCCCATGGGCCCTAGATTAAAACATTGGGCCCTACTTTTTATTCCAAAAATGAAACAGTGTTACAGTTCCTTTGTATTGCTGTTGTAGGGAACACAGTAGTCAGCAATTTTATCATTCGACGCGCCATGCGCTAGAGTTCAAGTCAGTCGTCCCGCGTCACAGCCCAGCCAGGTCGTTCCTTGTACTTTAGCTGTAACTTAAGCTTTGTACATGTATTAAGGACATAATAAATTCAGTGAAATATTTCTACATTTTATTCTGTAACTCTTCCTTCTGATAAACTATTTTACAACCTCAAATATACTCAATAGAGTTACACTGTATTTAGGCAGACGAATACGCGGGCAAACGCTAGTTGTATATAAATTATTAAAATAAACAAATATATTTTTGATGTGAAATCAATGTAAGACGTTAACGACACAGTTAAATTTTAATATTCCATCTGTCAGTCAATATAGTATTAAAAATTTAACGATTCTTTACTTTTTCCACTAGTTACATCCAGAAGTATTTTCCAATGAAAGGAAAAAAGGTTTTATCAACTAGCTACAGAGGTTACTCGCAAATATCACGACGAAAACAATAAGACACGAGACACTACAACACGATATTAGTGCAAAGTATGCGTTTAATAACGTGTCCAACCGGCCCGAACCGGTAATATCTGGTTACAGCCGGACAATTACGACCGGCTGCTGCTAATTGTGCCCGGGCGTGTTTGACCCGTGGGGCTAAAACGGCTCCGGCGGCATTTTAGGGTTATATCAATTGTAGTGAATACGATTTTTAGTGTTTATTTATTAGTTCATATCATTTTGTGCTAATTAATGTGTAAATGCCGTTTGGATAACTATAGATATATAGATAGAAACGTGGGAGAGCCATTGTACGGCACGAATGGGCCGGCTTGACCGGATAAATACCACGACCTCACAGAAAACTGGCGTGAAATAACGCGTTGAGTTTAGAGTGAGGTTGCCGGTTACATATAGAGGGTTGAGGATTTTAAGGACCAGTGTGGCGGACCAATCAGCGCACAGTCCTGAATCGCGCTATCGAAGTTTTCTAAGATCGGCGACATAATATATACGACATCTGAAAATCACTAGAGTGGGCTTCGGCCTGACCGAGCATAGCACTTCGCTCGGTCGGAGATCTCCCTTTGGGGCTTGCCACCATATTCCCACACCAGGAACGCGAGTGCGCCACACCAGTGGAGTTACAAGTTACACTTGTAACTCCTCTGGTGTTGCGTGTGTCCATGGGCAGCGGTAATGGTCAGCGCCTACGAACATCTGGTATACCAAGTGGTTTGTAAGTGCGTGGCCTCATTCATACTATAATACTATAAATGGGAAAATGTGTGTTTGTCCTTCTTTCACGCCAAAACCATTGAACCGATTTAAATGAAATTTGGTACACAGATAGTCTAGAGCTTGAGAAAGGACATAGGCTATTTTTATCGCGGGGAAGTGTACGGTTCCCGTGGGATTCTTTATTTATAGTTTCACGTAAAAACTAATAAACCGATTATCATGAAATTTGCCACTGATATAAAGTATACCACGGGAAAGGACATAGGCTACTTTTTGTCGCGGGACATTTACGGTTCCCGTGGGCTACTGTACTTACGCGGGCGGAGCCGCGGGCATCAGCTAGTTGATTAATAACGTGTATTTGTTCTATGCGTGGATAAAATGTTTCGAACTTTTAAACGAACAAATGTTTAATTAAAGTATTAAATTTGTATTTCATACTGACATTTGCTACAAAACTTATTCAACATAAGATTCTCAAGTTGTTCAAATTTCACTCCTCAAAGAAGCCGAAACTGTTATTTCAATTAAATTTGAGCGATAAATTAAAGTCGGCAATTTCAACTTGAACCGTAGTTACTTTTAACTGGCAAGGTAAAAGTAGTAAGTTAGTGTTGAAGTACTTCACTGCGTACCATTACCATGTAAGTTTTTAACTGCGAGATTTTTTAATGTAATTTTTTACTAAGGGTAAGTTCACACTGAAATGCTACGCGGCGTTGCATTTTTAAGATATCGATTCAAAATTGAGCTTTCTTCACAACACGATAAGTCGCTACACCAGAGGAGTTACAAGTACAACTCCTCTGGTGTTGCTAGTGTCCATGGTCGGCGGTAATCGCTTACCATTAGGCGATCCGTCTGCTTGTTTCCTGCTTCATTTCATAGAAAAAAAATAGTATGAATCAGCCTTTGTTTATATTTTTTAGTTTTATCGCGGGCATCAAACCCGTGACCCCTGACACTGGACTATAAATGTATGTCTTTATGTCTAATCAATGTACTATAGCGCTAATGTAGATGACACACGCCGTAAATCAGGTGCTGGAAGGTCGTTTGATTATGATTTATGATAATATACGCACGGTATGAGATGTGTGACGTGCCATAGATCTATATCCTAGGGGAAATAGAAGTGGCGAGAATATAAAATGTTATAAAAGTTATTTTAATAATCCTTCTACTGTTATAAATGCGAAAGTTTGTGAGGATGGGTGGATAGATGTTTGTTACTCTTTCACGCAAAAACTACTGGTCGGATGTCGATGAAGTGTTGGTAGTATAAGATCTGGATGAACACATAGGCTGCTTTGAATTCTGGGATACTGTATTTACGCATGCGAAGCCGCGGGCAAAAGCTAGTTTGAGTATTAAATTTCCGAGCTTACATTAAATTTAATAGGTCCATTATTGTCTGAAAAGTTCTGGTATCTTGATGGAATAAGTTACTAATTACTATTAGGGTAATATTGGAGGTAATCTATACTTCTGTATCTATATTCTATACTTATATAATAAAGAGGAAAAGTTTGTTTGTTTGTTTGTATTGAATAGGCGCCGAAAGTACTTGACTGGTTTTGATGAAATTTGGCACAGACATAGCGTAGACTACGGGGAAGGTCATAGGCTACTTTTTATCGCGGAAAAATGTACGGTTTCTGCGAAAATAACTTTTGCGGGCAACATCTAGTATTGTATAAGTACAGTGGTAGAATCTGAAATTGAAACACTGTGTTTATAAAAACCGGCCAAGTGCGAGTGGGACTCAAGCGCGAAGGGTTCCGTACAAAACATCAACAAATTTACGTTTGTTGTATGGGCTCCCAATATTTTTTATTTTTTGTATTTGTTATGAAATGTATATTCACGGTTCATACCCTGAAAACGTACGGTTACCTTCGAAAATGATAATTTTGATGACAACAAAATGACGTATTCCTATCGACTTCACTTGCCACTTACCTTTTGAATACCCTCATCCAAATACCTACATATTAAACAGGTTAGGGCTTCCCTATAAAGGAGAACCAGCCTTCGCCACTGTGCCTTATCTATGTGTTTCTATATCTACATCGCTTCCGATCGCTCTTTAACACGCAAGTAGTAGGTACACCAGGCGAAATCTATATCCAATTTATCTCGAGCTCCCATTGAAATTAAACCGTACAGACTATGGCTCAAGTTACATTGGACGTGCATTACACCTGATGAACCAGGGTAGCTTGACCTCTCGTAGCGTAATCGAGGTAGGACGGTCCAGTTCAAAGTTGAGTGGGCGATGTGACGCGTCGCCACTCGTACACGAAAATATCAATTGACGAGGTTAACTGTGATTTAAGTGCATCTGGAGTCTGGACAGGAGTTAGGCTGGGTGCATAATATGTCACCGGAAAATTGTAAAAACCGTTAGATTGTAAAATAACTAACGAGATTGTAAAAATATGTCGAAACATTAAAAACTAATAGTTTATAATTTAACGAAAAATAATGTGTAAAATTATAGGCAGCATATTCGCGTCGGAAGTCTATTAACATTTTACAATTTCACTAGTTTTATTACAATCTAACGGTTTTTAAAATTTTACGGTGACACATATATAATAAAATGTACGTGATAGGAGTGAAACCTTCAAAAAATGCGTTTTTAGATTGATTTATCAACGAACGACTATAGTTTATTCGCGTTAAGAAATCAGTGTCATATGTACTAATGTCCAAGTGTCCAATCATGCGTAAGCCGTGTTTATATTAACCAATAATTAAAGCGAGCCATTTTGATATACGAATATGTACGCATGATTTGCTGGCTACTTAACACGAATGCTAAAAATGTTATTTATATTATTCTGACCTTTATACATTAAAATATACTTCCAAAATTTTATTTTCTACAGGTTGCACTTGATATATTATATGTTGTTCAATAACTTATTTTAAGTAAAAACAAGACAATACAAACCTCTAAAAGTAACTTAAGCCCCCATCCCCACCCCTTCAGAATTTTTTCCCTAATATATGGGAGAAACCCCTAAGTTGGCAACCATATCTGTGGTCTGGTTGGCAGACTAAATCTGTACGTGTGTTAATATTAACCTTAAGGCTGGGACTATATGCGCCGTAGAGAATTCTGATCATTGAAAATAGAATTTTGTACTATTACAATAGAGTTGAAAATCAAACACATGAGTGTCGAGTTAAACGTCAATATCATATGTGACAGCTCGACACCTGACACTTCAATTTTCAACTCTATTCCATTAGCGCCGAGTTCTATTTTCAATGCTCAGAATTCTCTACGGCCTTCCGGATTCCGGTGCATATAGTCCCAGCCTTAAGGAATATTATGACGTAACAAAATTCAGTATGGCGACTTGTAACGAACGGTAAACACTGCGTGTACATGTCCGTAGCCATTTACTTTGTAACTTATGTTTAAATTTTATAACGACTACACAGAACTACACACAAATATAATTAACGAGTAGCGGAAATGGCGAATTATTGTCGTTTCGCACGGAAACTTTAGGCTGGACTATATGATACGGAATCGCCGAATCGCCGGGCCCGGGAGAATTCAGAGCGCTGGAAATAGAACTCTTCGATGATACAATAGAGCTGAAAATCGAACACACGAGTGTCGAATCAAATGTCAATGTTACTTACTAATTTATAAATCTAATAGACTTATATTGAATAGGCTTCTTAACTACTGGACCGACTTTGATGAAATTTGGCATAGGACACAGGCTACTTTTTATCGTTGAAAAATGAACGGTTTCTGCGAAATTAACTTTTGCACGCACGAAGTCGCGGGCAACATCTCGTATATAACAAATATATTGATGAAAAAATTAAGCCTTAGGTATGTACGTGTATTATATACTTGTAATGTCTTTTATATATTATATATCTGTCGCCGTTAAAATTGTAAACACCGTAAGATTGTAAAATAACTAACGAGATTGTAAGAATAAATATCTCGAATGATTCATAACTAGGTATATAATGTAACGAAAAAGAATGTATTAAATTATAGGCAGCATATTCGCGTCCGAAGTATTTTAACATTTTACAATTTCACTAGTTATATTACAATCTAACTGTTTTTACAATTTTACGGTGACATATCCATACAAGTAGGTACGTATTTGCTATTTTATGTAGTCACTAAAGTAGTTACACGTGACATGTCTATAATGTGCAACGGCACTAACCACAATAATGTTACCGCACCTGGCGATCGTCTAATTTCCCCTACCCTCCACGCCCCTAAATACGCCCCTGAGTATGAATAGATATTAACCTGATAGAGTTGCGCTCCTACAGCCCGCATTGACGACACCTGGGGCGATCCTGTAATTTCCTCTGCCTCGTTGCCCCCAAGAATACGCCCCTGATACGGTTGCCTCCTGCACGAATCCGCCCCTGTGACACATGACGAAGCGATTGTCACGTACTAAGTTCGATTTCCCGTGTGAGGAAATGTGGTTTTGATGGAGTATGTAATTTGAAGGTGGTTTATATTTTTTGATATTTCTCGGTTGGAAATGGGAGTAGATGCTGCTGACGACGTCAACGTAATTGCAATCGATTATCACACGGAAACCGTGCATTTTTTAGGATACAAAGTAGCCTATGTGTTTATCCAGATTGTAATAACTCCCCACACCGATATCGGCGACGGTGGCCGGTTTCATTGAAATTTGAAACCAGGTCAGTTACGCAGGAGTTATTTTATAGTACCCAAGTGTGTGCGCAGTACACAAGAGCACTCTCTCTTCCTTTACTGCCTCCTGCACGAATCCGCCCCTGTGACACATGACGAAGCGATTGTCACGTACTAAGTTCGATTTCCCGTGTGAGGAAATGTGGTTTTGATGGAGTATGTAATTTGAAGGTGGTTTATATTTTTTGATATTTCTCGGTTGGAAATGGGAGTAGATGCTGCTGACGACGTCAACGTAATTGCAATCGATTATCACACGGAAACCGTGCATTTTTTAGGATACAAAGTAGCCTATGTGTTTATCCAGATTGTAATAACTCCCCACACCGATATCGGCGACGGTGGCCGGTTTCATTGAAATTTGAAACCAGGTCAGTTACGCAGGAGTTATTTTATAGTACCCAAGTGTGTGCGCAGTACACAAGAGCACTCTCTCTTCCTTTACTCTCATAACACAGTGGGACGGATAACCGACACGACTGGCGAGAGCTCAGGCGCAGGTCCTACTTTTTACATGCCCATCCGACGCATGGATCATCTTGTCAGACAATCAGGTGATCAGCCTGCACTGTCCTAACCAAACTTGGAAACAATATTTTTTGTTGTTCCAATGCGGGAATCGAACCCACGACCTCCGAGTCGAGAGCCAATGCTCTAACCACTAGACCACGGAGGCTGTTCTCCAGATTCTAATCTACTGTTATACAAAATGTTATTTATGCTATCTACAGACACACGAATATGGTACGGAGCGTACAGCGAACTATATCCGGAGACCAAATTCGGTGTCGCTACACACGCACGGATTTGGTACGGTGCAGTGGAGCGAAACGCTCGACACTCGTGTGTTCGATTTTATGCTCTGTTACATTAGCACAGAGTTCTATTTACAGTGCCATTTTTAAACCTACTACAAACGTGATTTTTTTGTCGTTTTGTACGAAACAATCCGTGCGCTAGTCTGAAGTCCGCGGTTTTTCTAAATAATAATAATAATAAGACATTTATTAAAAAAAATGTGTTCTAAAAAAATACAGTGTACATGTCGTCTCGAGTTTAAAAGATTTTAACAGCAGATATTATAATAGGTTAGGTAGCCATGAATGACCTATCAAAATCTATGGTGTAGTGGTTGTGCGGTGGCCCGTACGGTCCGACTGAGATCTTGGTCTCGGCATTCTCGGCCAAAAATCGAGCCGAAATCTCGGTCACGTCTCTCGTACAAATGGCCGAGATTCTCGGCCGTAGCCGAAACTAAATAAATAAAATAAAATATGTTTATTTCCGGCAAAGCCCATAATATAGTAACTACATATAGGTACTTATTTAATTTAAATATTTCCCCTCTGGGGCTCCGGGCACAGGCACGTGTGCTTGGACCCAGTGCCACAGAAGGGGGCTGTCCAGCTTGGCGCTAAGCAGATTCAGGATGGTGGTGTTGTGTAGCGAGGAAGCCCCACCAACACCCTGAACGCATTATTATACTGTGTTTATTATATTATAGTGACTTACGAATTACGAGTGAATTGAAATTTACGGACGCGGCGCCCGATTCTATTGCATTTAGTCTCGGTCTCGGCGGAGACAAAAAAGCATTCTCGGTCGAACCTTAGTGGCCCGTTTGCACTGAAAATTATAATTTCCCCCTTAATTATTCTCTCAGTGAGAGTGTTTCACTCTCGCCGGCTCATTTGGACGCCATTAACGTCCCCCCCCCCCCCCCCCGTCTTACTTCCAATTCGCCTTTGTGATGTTTAATTGGTCTGTTGTTTTTGACCGACTTTTGGGGTGCGATTGTACGACCGCAAGAAGCGCAAGTCGGCCACCGCATATTGACCTTTATCTACTAGGCCTTAACGATCAGAATTAAGCTAAATTTGAGATACTCAGCGTTCGTACGCCTCGTCTAACTGACGTCTTAAGAGGCTCTCGATGAATACATAAATAAATAGATACCAAAATAAAAAGACCGCGCCAGAATAAATAGCTGCCAGCAAATTTGTTTGTAAAATTTTATCCTACAAGCACTGTACATTTTGCCGCCGGGATAAGAAACCTATAATATGTTAAACGGGGGTTTTAACTATTTGTATATGTTACTTAAATATTTAGAGTGGTCTTCACGTGAAATTAGGATTATTGTAATGTTATTAACAGTCATTTAAACCTAATGAAATAACATTTTCTACTCTTATTTTCTTAATTTCATTAAAAAGTTAAACCACAACTTTTTGTAAATTGAATAAGTATAAATTGGACCTTAAAAGTTGTACAATAACACCCTACATTTAAAAGTAAAACCTCAATTAATTTTAAAACGTAATGAATACTTTGGTTAAAGTTAACTGCCGACTAAAAGAGTGGAAAATCTGCCGAAATTTTATCAAAGACTTAAATGTGGTGGAGCTTGGATGTTAAAAAAAGTTAAAGATTTATTCTGTTAGATATGCCCTGACATTAAACAAACACAAAGGAAGTGACCGACTGCAGACGTGGTTGAGCTACATAATATTTACACGTGAGAAGTGTGCGTGCGCACGGTTTCATGGCGCTGTCGCTGTTTAGTGCTGTTCAGTGTTCATGTCGAATTAGTCACCATTGTTTGCCGCTAGGGGCGTTGTTTGGATTCAGTGCAAATGGCCGCACATAATAATTTGTTTTAGTTTTGACACAAATGTGACCCCATAAGTTACGGGTATAGCTAAAAGACTTAGGCCTTTTCATCCTAATTGTATGATTTACACAGTATTCTCCGAGCGAAGTAACCACTGTAAGTAACAAATACTGTAGTGCCTGGGACAGTCGGTTTTTAAATGTCGTACGGTCGCCCAAGCACATACGGCATTCTCACAACATAGTCAGCCTAGTCCAGAGGAATGAACTGGTCAATACGTCTGGGGTCAACCGTGTGCGGGTTTCCTCACGATGTTTTCCTTCACCGTTAGAGCGTCCGTATAGTGTACTTGAGATCTGAAAAAATCGTATTGGTACACGCCACAACCTGGGATTCGAACCTGCATTCTCTCGAGTGCGAATCAAATGGTCTACCAACTAGGCTACGGAGCTCACACGGGCATATCTAACGACATATTCAATCTTTGTCTCGGACCGTTTTAATTGTATTAAAACTTGCTACGGTTTCACAAAAATGTCTACACAGAGAGTTTTTAAATCTTTACCGGCTTTAACTTTTATGTTTCTTTTTGTTTGTTAATTGAAAGAATTGTAAAAAGTTACCGCGACTGTTCTGCGTTTCCCTGAGGGATTTTGTAAAGGAAATATAGCCTATGTGCTGTTTTTTAGAGTACATCGTATCGGTGTGGGGAGTTATTATTAGTGTCAAAGTTTAATTCGCCCCCGACCGTTTCCGGCGTCGACATTTCCGGTGCAGCTTAAAGCTCGCTGTGAGACGAAAGTTGACGAGCTTTGCCGACGAAAGCTCCGAGATTTTTGCCTCGTCGAGCTTTAAAGCCGCGACGAAGCTTTTTATTTACAACTTGATTTTGTAATGACTTGGGTAATCCTTACTTCCTACTAATATTATAATTGTGAAAGTTTTTGAGGACGGATGGATGTATGGGTGGATAGATGTTTGCTATTCTTTGATGCAAAAACTTTTGAACGGATTTTGATGAAACTTGGTATGTTAGTAGTTTAGGCTCTGGATTGAAACGTGCTACTTTTTTGTTCCGAAAAAGTACAGTGTTCCCGCGGGATACTCGATATTATATTAACGGCGGAGCCGCGGGAAATAGCTGTAGGAAAATATAAAAGTGAGTTTGTTTGTTTGGTTGTTTCTCTATCATGCTAAAACAACTTAACCGATCGACATAAAATTTGGCGCAGATATGAAGTAGACCACGGAGAAGGATATAACTACTTTATCGTGGTAAAATGTACGGTTCCGGTTCTCTATTTGCGGGTTCGAAGTCGCGGGTTATCTATCTATTGACTAATAAAGAGGAAATATTTGTTTGTTCCGAAAACTCCGAAACTACTGGACCGATTTTGATGAAATTTGGCACAGATGTAGAGTAGACCACGGGGAAGGACATAGGCTACTTTTTAGTGCAGAAAAATGTACAGTTCTCGCGGGATTTACCTTTTGCATGCACGAAGTCGCAGGCAACATGACGAGTTTAAAATTTAAATACACAAACGCTTTGAAATTTAATTTTTTTTTTCATCTTAAGTCTTTCAGTTCATCATACCACTGAGGGAGCTAATATAAGAATCACGTCGTCCTTTGTAAAACTAGCAAGTTAGACTTATCTTATTAGTTTTTCCAACATGAACAAAATCCACCCACCACAATCTACACATTACGAAGATAACACAAAAATGTTTAGTACTTTATAATTCTTAGTCGCGTTTTTGTACAAGTGTTTGCCAAGAAATGCTTATCTATATGTTAATGATGTTAATGTTGTATGTTAGTACTTTTGTACGTTTATATGTACGAAGTTAAAACTCCTTTTTATGCAGTGATAAGCCTATATTAGTTGATATGACGCTATTATACGTTTATTTGTTATTTTAACTGAATTATAATCCTTACTTACCTTATATTTTAAACGAGACAATCTTGTATATTATATTATAAAGTAGTTGTCCCGGCGAACTTCGTACCGCCTTAGAACTAAATTTGTTGACGTACTGACAGCAGCGCCACCTACCGGGTCCAATTGCTAATCTAAATCATTCTCGAACACCCAAAAAAAAATCATTAAAATCTGTCCAATATGAATCATTTACCCGTTTTTTGCAACCTTTTATCCTGATGCTTCGCTCCTATTAGTCGCAGCGTGATGTTATATAGCTTAAAGCCTTCCTCGACAAATGGACTATCCAACACAAAAAGAATTTTTCAATCCGATCTAGCAGTTCCTGAGGTCAGCGCGTTCAAACATACAACGGAAGCCCTTAAAGATGAATAATTTTCCCCGTTTTTTCCACATTTTCCACCGATTCTTCGCTCGTATTGGTCGCAGCGTGATGTTATATAGCCTAAAGCCTTCATCGATAAATGGACTATTGAACACAAAAATATTTTTTCAATTCGAACCAGTAGTTCCTGAGATTAGCGCGTTCAAACAAACAAACTCTTCAACTTTATAATATTTGTATAGATGATTGGTTTCTCGAAAACGGCTACAAGTATTACCACGAAATTTTGTATGCAGGGAGTTGGGGGGGAGACAAATCCAACTAGCTCTTATCACTAGGAAACTGCGCATTTTAAGATTCCGAACAAAACAAAAGCATCGAATCATGTTTACTGTGTTGGAGCCATCTTAAATACTTTTTTATTCTGTTTTTAGTATTTGTGATAATAGCGATAACAGAAATACAAACATAAAAATCAACCGTCTAGCAGTTAGCTATCACGGTTAAGAAGATACAGACGGATAGCCAGATGGATGGATAGCTTAGTCTCAGTAAATAATAATAATAATAACTCCCCACTAAGCGTAGTGAATAAAGTTTAATTTGGAACCTCTGTCTTAGAAATGCGACTCGGAGCTGACCCTTACGGCCGAATATTGAAAGTTGAAACGCTTCTCTTTATTATTATCGTCACCTTTTTGAAAAAAAAAATGTCATTCACCTTTTTAAAATCACAACAGCACACGACGCGCTAAAATTTATAACGGGAAATGGCACTATAATATTAAAATCCATTCCGGGCTGCAGTTTAATCGAATAAAATTGAACTTTTATGGGGTAATAAAAGTTGATATCTGTGTGTGTGTACGTGAAATGTCTCTGTACAAAATGCTTGTGATACACAGACATCTATTGACTAGACCACGCAAGTAACTTCGCGGGTAAAAGAGGAGTCAAAATTACTTCCTTCAGCGCCATTTCCCCTCGAATGTTCTCGGTGCCAAATGTCAAACGAAAACTGAAAAACGCCACGGGGCGTCGCGTGGCGACGGCTTTTGAATCGTTTACTCGGAGACTGGGAGTTATCGCTCTTGTGACGTCACAGCAGGTAGAAAAATAATGGCATGCTTGGTTTCTATACAGATGATGAGACTTGCGTTATCTAGTCCAGTGTTTTTCAACCTTTTTCATGATGCGACCCCCCTTGTATGAAAAAATATTTCGCGACCCCCCGAACCTTCGCTTTTTTATCATGTATGTATGTGTATGTTACAGTGTTACAAATATTCATTCTATACGACGTTTTTATGCGTCTCCATAATTGGGATTCGGATATAAGTACATAATATAGTACGTCAAATACATTATTAACACGCTTATATTAACTTCACCTGTATGTAAGCTTGTTTGCTTGCTTGTATGTAACTATCAATACAACGCGGTCGCCAAGCAACCGTTTGAAGTTATTCCACGCGTTACACCGCACACGTGCTGTGAGTTGTGACTTGTGCTCGTGTTGTGCCACACGCCAACTCTCTCCTAATTATATGCTTTATTAAATGGACCTCTATCTTACAACAGTCTAGTATCTACACCTAAATTTGTCTTTTACATCAATGATGAATGTATAAAATAACTAAAAAGTTAAAAATAAATATAGTTTAAAAAAACTAAAAAAGCACGCTTTTAGTTCGATATTTTTTAAAAGCGTGTTTTTTTTTTTAAACTATATTTATTTTACATTTATACCTATATCGATGATATCGATGATCGATTTATGAGTACCTTTTGTTAAAATTCTCTTACTTAATAAAGTAATCTATTTTTAATCTTTATTGTTTACTAAAGTTCTCTCGACCTCCGGCGACCCCCCGACAGAAGCTTCGCGACCCCCCAGGGGGTCGCGACCCACAGGTTGAAAAACACTGATCTAGTCAATATATTATGTCTGTTTTGCGCTATAATAATCGTTGATGAGATGGTTTTGCTTGTGTCGTGGTGAGATTACGCGTCACCATAATAATGGTATGTCCCATAATAGTAGTTTTACGACTATTACTATCGCTTTGACGTTATTCTTCATGCTTCATATTTTGTTTAGGAACGTTTTATTCCAACACATTTCATATTATAATATGGCCATTTTTTAAACCAAAACGGTACCTCCGTTTTGGTTTAAAAAATGGCCGATTGGTGGTCGATGGCCGAGATATTTACCCGACTACGGCGAAGCTTAAATGAGTAATGATTTTGGAAGTTTATATATTTATTTATGTATGTATATAATAAATAAATAAATAACTTTTATTTCAGGCTGCATAGGCCCATATTATAAATACCTTACAGACTAACATACATATTATATACTTCAAAACTGCATTTTGTCACGTGATGACGGAGACCACACCCGCTGGCCAGAAATCCTCCACCTCGAAGGTCGACAGTAGATGCGTCGGTACTCTCACCGCAAAGGAACTGAAGCTGACCTTGTGGCGAGACTCCAGACGCACGACCCTTACGGCGAGGGACGTCTTCTTACGGATGTAGTCTACATGTATGTTTGTTCCAATGCCTAAACTACTGATCCGATTGTAATGAATGAGGTGTCAATAGTTTCGTAATAACGGCCCGGCTAATATAGGCTATATAATTTGCATAGTGGGGTTATGGATTTTTTTTAAATACTGATAGATGAATGAAATGGATGTTTGTAGCTCTTTCACGCAAAAACTATTGAACGAATTTAAATGAAATTTGGTATTGAAATTGGAAAAAACCTATTGCGCGTTGATAGGTACGGAACCCTCCTTAGACATGTCCTGACATGCTCTTGGTTACGTTTTTTATTTCTCTTAAAATCTTTATAGCATTTTGTTCTCTAGAAGCATTGCATCTTTATATTTTTCGAACAACATTTGAACTCTTTCAAAGTACATTACGAGGTGTCGTCGCGTGTGGTCTCCTGGGAAATGTATAGATGTATATGTCACCGTAAAATTGTAAAAACCGTTAGATTGTAATATTACTAGAGATATTATTAAAAGTCGACAGATTGTCAAATAAACATTTCTCCTTACAATTGTGCGCATTATTTTTCGATTTCGAGATTAGCGTCCGAGTAGCCATCCGAGCGCACTCGGTCCGAGCGTACTCGTATTGTGAAAACCCGGCTTTAATCTGTATTTTTTAGCACCCGACTTAAAAAGAGGGGTGCTGTAAGTTTGGTGTGTCCGTCTTTCTGTCTGTCTGGTCTGTATATTATCAACTATCCATGGCATCGTAGCTCCTAAACGAAAGGTCCGATATAGTTGCGTTTTTTGTTTAATATCTGACATGCTGTAGAGTGTTCTTAGCTATAATTCATTATCATCATCAGCTCAATCACTGCTCGACAATAGGGGATCGGACTATCCACATCTAAAATATTTAGTTTCAATAATATACTCAGAAATATTGAAGCATTACTACAAGGTAAAAGTAAAAAAATATATTATTTTATGTGTAGTTTACTAATTAAATACATCTAAAAAGTACTTTTTTTTGCGCAATTAGTAAACGAAACCTACATCATTAGTTTACTTACATCATATACAAAAACATTCATTACGGTAAGTATGAACTTAAACGCACAAAATATATGAAAGATAAATATGTTCCTGCGGCCGTATACTTCATAGTCATACACTTTAACCCAAGAATGACGTCACTTGTAGCCCGACTTTAGATGGAGCGTTTTTACTTGCGAAATTTTGTATACAAATCGTTGTACCTTTGAAAATATTGACTTTTGATATACGGTTTCTTGTGAGAAGTTACTCATATTCAAGAGTACTATTCATTTATGCAATTAAAAAAAAGTACGATCCCTACTAGTCGTGGGTTACTTATTTCGCCTTCCGTTTGTCTACTTCTATCTCTCTCTCTCCATCTTTCTCTCTCCCGTTTTGTCATATCCAGTAACGTGATATACCGTGTCTCGATACGGGCGCGCGAGCGTGACGTCACCGCGTGACATTTAATTACGTC
Source organism: Glaucopsyche alexis (assembly GCA_905404095.1). Lineage (NCBI taxonomy): Eukaryota > Metazoa > Arthropoda > Insecta > Lepidoptera > Lycaenidae > Glaucopsyche > Glaucopsyche alexis. The sequence continues at coordinate 2,473,532 of FR990063.1, read as the reverse complement.
ACAGGCGAGTGGCGCGGGATCGCTGACGTCATACATATCTGATATTGGATATCATCATCATCATCATCATTACTTTAGGTCTTTTAACATCCATTATTGTGAGATTTGGTGACGAGAGTCCCTATAAACTTTTTGACGAAACCATCTCATCTATATATTATCTATGTATGTCACTGTAAAATTGTAAAAACAGTTAGACTGTAATGTAAAATAACTAACGAGATTGTAAAAATATGTCGAAAGATTCATTACTACATGTTTATAATCTAACGAAAAATATTGTGTTAAATTATAGGCAGAATATTCGCGTCGGAAGTCTATAAATAAACATTTTACAATTTCACTAGTTATATTACATTCTAACGGTTTTTACAATTTTACGGTGACATATATATGCAAAGCTGATTGACTGATGTATCAACGCACAGACTTAAGAACCCTTAAGACTAGAAATTTGAAATATTGCACATATATTTCTAATGTCATATTAGAAATATATGTGCAATATTTCAAATTTCTAGTCTTAAGGGTTCCACTAACGAATGATTTTTAAAAATTCAACCCCAAAGGGGTAAAGTAAGTACATAAGTATATAAATTTGTATGAAACTTTTTATTTCTTGAACATATTTGCATGAAATTTGGTATGAATTAAGTACGTAAAAATAATGCGTTATGTATTTCAGCGTTTTCGAAAATTCAACCCCTAAGAGGGTTAAATAGGGGATGAAAGTTTTTTATTATAAAGATAGCGCTTAAAAATCAATTTCACACGGGTGAAGCCGCGGGAAAAATATGCTAGTTATTTCTTTAAAAAACTTAGTATTTTATATTCTTGTATAATTTTACCAACATAAACGATTATCTAATTCGCTGTTTTTATTTTGTTTCAGGTAAGTTGTAGTAGATCTTTTTCATGCAAACATTCAGAACTTCCAAGAGGAAGCTGCAAGCCGATGGTGTTGCGATTCTGTAAGTACCTATATACAGTAATAGGTGATCAGGAGTCAATGAGACGAGATGTTGAGGACGATAACGCCAAAGTTTTTAATTAAATCTGCGTTCAGGGGTGTCAGAAGCTCAGAAGTGAGTTTAGAGGTGATTTTGGAGATAAGGCTATTAAAAAGGAAATCTTAATATTTCTTACAGTAAGACAGGTATAAAATAATGCTTAAGAAACTCTCTTCCTTTACTCTCCTGATCCAGTGGGATGGATGACTGACACAACTGGCGGAGAGATCAGGCTCAGGTCCGACTTTTTACATGCCCATCCGAAGCATGGATTATCTTTCTTGTCAGACAATCAGGTGATCAGCGTAACCAAACTTGGAAACTACATTTTTTCGTTGTTTCAATATGGAATAGAACCCACGACCTCCGAGTAGAGAGCCTAGCTCTATCCACTAGAACACGGAGGCAGTTAAAAACTAAATATGACATGTATTTCAAAGCCAAACCCTTTAATTCCTTCTATAACAGGATGTCTCCAAAACAAAAGAAGATATTTAAGGGGCGTGATCAGTGTTCGATTCTCTTTCCAAAAATATAAAATCCTTATATTCTATTCATAACGCGCGGCCGATACTGCGCAGCGGTCGCGTGACCTTCAAAGCCGGCGAGTTGTCAAGAATAATCATGTTATTCTTCTGTAAATTTCGAAATTTTATAGTTATGCGTAACTGTCATTATTCATGTTATATTGTAGCCTAATGTTGGGTTAAATATTTCATTCGGATAAAAATACACCAGGGTATGGTCAGGGTCGCCATATTTTATCTAACGACATACGTTGAGAACCTAGGATTGAATTTCACTTATCAATTTCATGTCATAAAGATATTATCAGACACTTTAAAGACCAAGTAAATGGCCCAGATGAGATCTCCACATCCTTAAGTTCAAGACCCGATAGAGTCAAACGTAATTAATTCTAAAATCCAACGGGTGACAGCCCTGAGCCGGCGGCTGTAGCAAATGGCACCTTATCTCTAACGACACAAAGTTCGTAATGACTTGAGCGATGGTTTCATTAAGGGGATAATATCGAAGATGCCTAAGATATTGTTAAATGTTGGGTTAGAAGTTATCTGGGCGATTATTTCATGTCACAAATTGTGGTGAAAGTATTCTTCTTACAAACGAATAATCTTTTAGTAGATAAAAGACATAGATACACTTTTATAGCTTTTGCCCGCGACTTCGTCCGCGTGGAGTTCGGTTTCCATACAAAATTTTAATACCTTTTTCACCACCTCAGAGATCGAATTTTCAAAAATCCTTTCTTAGCGGATGCCTATGTCATTACAACAATCTGTATGCCAAATTTCAGCGAAATCCGTTCATTAGTTTCGGCTGTGCGTTGATAGATGAGTCAGCCAGGTTTGCCTTTTATGTAATATTTAGATTAATGTTTCACAATCTTCTAATAACCTCTCGGGCGTCGGACTGTTAAAATTTTAAAAGCGGGTGGTGTCAGCGGGTCCGGCGTCCGGCACTGAAGGCGTTCGCGCGGTTTCTCCGGTTCCGGTTTTTCAAGATTATATTAATCAATTGATTTTAAAACTATTGCATGTTATATATATTTAGAAAATAGAATAAATTCCTTATATGATGATGTAACTGGAATTTAAAAAAAACTTAACGAATAAAAGCAATCATGATGTGAACACAAAAGAATTGTTTTTTTTTTCCCAATTCTTAGTTTTTAAACTCAACTACTACAACTAAGTATCGGATAGCTTATTCGGAAGTGCTGTCGTTGCATTATATAGAGCGACAGAGACAAAACATGCGAATAAGCTATCTGACACTAATTATCAGCTGTAAATTGTGCCTCAGGCTTTATGTATCATTTAGTACAATAGATATATACTAGTTTCAGTCTGGTGATGTCTACTGCAGGACATAGGCCTCCCCCATAGGTTTCCAGTGCGACCGGTCGTTTGCGGCCTGTATCCACCGACTGGCTGCGACTTTTCTCTTGTGATCTGTCCACCTGGTGGGAGGACGTCCTACGCTTCGACGTCCGATTCGTGGTCTTCACTCGAGAACCTTTCGCCCCCAGCGGGCATCTGTTATATACCCGCACCGTAGCACTATTATCATGATTGTTAGTAGCGCTACGCCACCGTAGCACTATTATCATGATTGTTAGTAGCGCTACACCACCGTAGCACTATTATCATGATTGTTACTAGCGCTACGCCACCATACGCCAGCATATTATCATGATTGTTAGTAGCGCTACACCACCGTAGCACTATTATGATTGTTACTAGCGCTACGCCACCGTAGCACTATTATCATGATTGTTACTAGCGCTACGCCACCATACGCCAGCATATTATCATGATTGTTAGTAGCGCTACACCACTGTAGCACTATAAATGTTTTTTGCTGACCCGAAGCCAAAAAGAAGAGTAAAGATTTTGGTAGTGCATGTATGTTTGTATGTATGTTTGTTCCATCTTAGCGCCTAAACAACTGCTCCGATTTTAATAAATGAGTTGTCATTTTTTTTTTACTTTTATTATGCTACTTATTATGATGACTATGCGTTATGAAAATACATTTACGGCACAACTATTAAAGTACTTTTCACGCCAATAACCTATTTTCTCAGTAAATTTACCCGTTATTACTCTGCACTCATCTGACGAATATAAACTGGTTACCGTCAATTTTATTTCTGTACAACAAGTTTTGCAATTCTTTGTAATTTCGTATTCGTTCCGCTCAAAGAAACTTCAATTGTATAATAAACATTATAATCTACTTATGTTCTTTACGGCGAAAAAGTTTTTTTTTTTTATCACAGGGCTTTCCGCCCGCATAAATACATTATCTCACGGTAACTGTACTGATTCGAGATAAAAAGTAGTATATTATGTGTTAATCCAGAGATTAAAAGAGATGTTCAAGAAATGTATGAGGCCTGGGCCAGCCTTATGGACGACGTCTCTTCGTAAAACTGTCTACTACGTCAAAAGTCAAGTTAAAACAACTGTCATGGCCGCCCTAAAATAGTGTTCTCGCAATAAAAAACTCTTCAAATAATAATTTTGTGCGCATGTACCCTTCTTCAAATTAATTTTTTCGTATTTTTATGATATTTCCATATTTTTTTCCTATTTACCTATGAAAATAGGAAAAAAAATATGAGACAACTGTATAATGTACATAGAATTGGCCCAAAATCAAACATCTCTTTTAATCAAAATCCGTTCTGTAGTTTTTGCGTGAAAGAGTAACAAATCTGCACAAACTTTTAAATTTATAACTATAGTAGTTGGACTTAAACAGACGTTAGTGTGGTCACATCATTACAAATACAATAATAATATTAGTCTGATATTATGTTGTAAATAATGTAGAAATGTATTTAATTAAATTGTACATGTCACGTTTGAAGTTGAACACATGTTGCAATGTGTAATTAATATGTGTCGTTACAGAAAAAAAAGAAATGTGTAGTTGCTTATTATAATATTAACAATCCTATTAATATCGTAAAGAGGAAATATATGTTTATTTGTTTTGTTTTTGAATAGGCTCTGAAACTACTGGACCAATTTTTTTATTTGTAGCTATAGGTGTACGATGTAGCTTTTTTAGGTGTAATATGTAACTTTTATGTAAGGTGTAGGTTGAAAAAAAATAAAAAAATGTATTAAGAGAAAGGATTCGCTGTTTATATGTTTGTTTGTTTGCTTGTATCGGTTACTAAACTACTGGGCAAAGTAGTCCACGGGGATGGATATGGGCTACTTTTAATCGCGACAAAATCGAAATCGGTGTGGGAGCTATCTACACTAATATTATAAAGAGGAAAACTTTGTTTGTATGTTTGTTTGTTTGTTTGTAATGAATAGGCTCAAAAAGTACTGGACCGATTTCAAAAATTCTTTCACCATTTGAAAGCTACATTATCCACGAGTAACATAGGCTAAATTTTATTTTGGAAAAAAATAGGGTTCCGTAAGATATTTGGGTTTTTCGGACACAAGGTGTAAAAAATCAACCAGAAAAGTTACTTATTTTGCGTACGCTGCCTAAACTATAAAAGATAGAACCATAAAATGTTCTAATTAATTGTAGATCTTATAAATATCTACAAAAAAGTCCGCGACACACTATACCTATCTATGTCGAGTGAGGCACAACAACCATTTTTTTATTTAGAAATCTTGAATTTTTTTTGGACTACATTTAAACGCGTTTATTTTACTCATGTTATTAATCCTTATCAAAATAAATTATTTCATCACTAAGTACAGTTTATGTAGATAATATTTGGTCTTTGAATGATTAAAATTGGTTTTTTTTGTTAAAATTGGTGGTTTTGAAGTTATGGCGAAATTAAAATATTACGATTTCTGCTGCACGGCCCGTTGCGAAGTGGGCGTCACCAAGGCGGGGTGCGCGTGCGGGTTAATGTTTAGTTTAGTTTAGTTTAGTTATTTTATAAACATCAAATTGATAATATCTTAAAATATAATACATTATAATATCTATACATCTATACAGTTAAATATAATTTAAGTGTCTGTTTGTAACTTCAAATTAACAGCTTTTTACATAATGAATCTGAAAGTATATTCGGTACTTACAATAAAATACATTTTTTTTTATTTTTGTCTGTCCGTCTGTCTGTCACTCGGTCTGTCTGTCTGTTTGTTCCGACTAATCTCTGAAACGGCTGGACCGATTTTCACGGGACTTTCACTAGCAGATAGCTGATGTTATAGGGTCTAACATAGGCTACTTTTATTTTAGGGTTCCGTTTAAAAAAATAGGATTCCGCTTTCGTTAGTCATAAATAAAGTCGCGGGTAAATTTTAGCGATATCCCAAAGTATTGTTCCACGCGGACGAAGTCGCGGGCAAAAGCTAGTTATACATAAAAATAAAGAGGCCGCGAGCGAAGGAACGGCCGAAGTAACATTTTATTAAAAAATTAGTTATCGTCATCAAAAATCTGTTTTTTAAAGAAGCAAAATGGCTTAACACTGATTTCTTGAGATAACTAGAGGTGGCGTTAGTAAACACATTTATTACAGTAAAAACTTTTTAAAACTGAAAGGCATAAAATAAAATAAAATAAAAAGAAAAATTTCAAAATTATTTTCTTTGATTATTATCTCTATAGGACAAATTAGTACATACGCCGTTCTTGCCCTCGCGGCCCTAAACTAAATAATAAAAACGCCCGCTTCCTAGTGTATCGCTAACGAAGATGTTGTGCAGGATCACCCCCGAACAGACGACCAAGATTTATCATCTGGTCATTTTGTTGAACTATTTACTAGGGTTGTCACCTGTAAAAAATTAAAAAAAATATACATTTTTCTTGTTTTCCCAGTTTAGTGTACACTGTAGTGTAGCCCTAGTTTTAAGTAGTACAAACGACCGCTCTCAAGTGTATCGCTAACGATATTGCCGTAGTGCAGAGTCACCCAGATAAGCAAGATTTATTATCTACTGTGTAGGGTTGACGCAAAAAGAAATATGTACAAATAAATAAAATTTAAGTGTCTGTTTTGTAATTTTAAGTTCAGAGCTTTTCACTAAATTCATATGAAAATATATACACGGTACTTACAATAGAAAAAAACGAATTTTAAAATTTTTGTCTGTCCGTCCGTCTGCCTGTTTGTTCCGGCTAATCTCTGAAATAGCTGGACTGATTTTCACGAGGCTTTCACCGGCAGATAGCTGATATTATAAGGAGTAACTAAGGCTATTTTTCTCTTAAGATTACGTTTCCGTCTATTGTCTAACGCATAGGCTACTTTTATAAATGTGAAAGTTTATGAGGATAGATGTACCTAATACCTATGTATCGGTTTTTGTGATCTTTCACGGAAAACTACTGATCATGAATTTTGATGGGTGGAAATGATAGTAGTTCTTTAATAACGCATATGCTACTTTTTATTCCGAAAACCTACAGTGTTCCCGTGTGATACTGTATTAACGCGGGCGGAGCCGTGAGAAAAAGATGATTATGAATAATTTTAGTATTTTGTAGCAGTCGACAACCCTACGCATGCCCTTTCAGACCGTCAATAGCTGCCGTCGATTTTGACGTTCGTCGTTAATAATTTGCACCTCGTATTCCGTTGGAGTTATTTTTATCACTCGCCCCACAGCCTTCGTTCGTTTTTTTGAGGATCGTCATTGATTGAGGATCTCTCGGGTAGTTTGTAATTTCTGGGGTCTTTTTGGAATATTTTGGACCAGGCCTTGCCCGTGGCTTAGCCAGCTTTCAATTCGGTTTCATACACACATATAATCACGCCTTTTTCCCGTAGGGTAAGGCAGAGACCACTGTTTTCCACTTGCTACGATCCTTACATACTTTCGCTTCGTTCACTTTCATTCTTACCATCCATTCCTCCTCTTACATTCAACGTAGCGAAGCGGCTCTCCATGGGCCACTTTTCACCTGCGCGAGAATTGAGTCGTGATGGGTGGCGAACCACGTCGCCACCATTTTGGATAATTAAATTATTTTTATGATTATCCATTGCGTTCCCACGGATTGGTGGAGAGGGTAGGAATAGGGAAAGGGAAAGGTGGTGTGGAAGGAAGATTGGTAAGTTAGAGTGGGAAATAGGAATGTATTATATTACCGCCCAGGAGGGCAAGGGATAGGACAGTAATAGCTAGGGAAGCCGGGGTCGCGTACGCACTACGGGGTCCGGTACACAACTACCGGACAGGTAAGTTGAGATGAGTATCCCACGACAGATCAATTAGGTTTCCTCGTTATATTATAAATACATGTATTATTATAGAGTAGCGGGTTAACCGAGCTTCGTTCGGAATTCTACTTACACGGAAAAAAATATGAGTTGCAATAGGTATCAAAGAAATAGAATAAACATAATCACAGAATTCGTGTGACCGGGATTCGAACACGAGCACACAACGAAAAAATTAAACATACGCGTACCAATCAGCCATTGGGACTGAGATTAACAGAGTCGAAATTATTGATATATTGTTGCACTAAGAAAGAAAAAAACATACATTACTGTAAAATGCGTGGCTTCTCAAGGATAGATAGATAGAAGATCGATTTTTATCCCTCTAAACTCTCTACATACTTAATTTCATGGAAATACTTACAGCAGCAATTTCCGAGATTCTGATTTTATATATGCCACCGTAAAATTGTAAAAACCGTTAGATTGTTAAATAACTAACGAGACTGTAAAAATATGTCGAAAGATTAAAAACTATATATTTATAATCTAACGAAGAATAATGTGTGAAATTATAGGCAGCATATTCGCGTCGAAAGTCTATAAACATTTTACAATTTCACTAGTTTTATTACAATCTAACGGTTTTAACAATTTTACGGTGACATGTACAAGATTACAGGTTAAGTCAATGTTGATCCTTTAAGGGGTTGTTGTTCCCATCATTCCCAATATTTTATTCAATGATACCCAAGTTTGTGAGAATGGATGGATGTAGGTACGTTTGTTACTCTTTCACGCAAAAACTACTGAACGGATTTTGATGAAATTTGGTATTGCAGTAGTTTAAGCTCAGGTTCAAAATATAGTACTACTACTTTTTATCTTAAAAAAGTACAGTGTTCCCGTGGGATACTGTATTTACGCGGGCACGCCGCAGGCAAAAGCATATCCTATTATTAATTTGAAAGTTTGTGAGGATATTCTTTGGATGTAGGTATGGATGTTTGTGACTCCTTCACGCAATAACTACTCTACGGATTTTAATGAAATTTGGTATGGTAGTAGTTTAGGCTCTGTATTATCACATAGGCTACTTTTTGTCGCGGCAAAATTTACGATACCCGCGGTATTTCCTTTTGCGCGTTACATGTTATATTACTTAACGTGACACACAATTTCGTTGTTTGATTAGCTCATTGTAATAGTTTCCGCGACGGAAGTGTTGTGTTTCTAATGCGTCCGACATTATCATATTTCCGTAGATTAGCGTGACAGACTGACGGACAGGCGTATGAAGTTATAATATAGAATTCTCTGTTCTATATCCTAATGAAAAGATCGAATTCGGCCAATTTCGTTGCCCGCGGTTCCGCCCGCGAATTTACAGTATCCCACGGGAATACTGTACTTTATCGAGATGAAAAGTAGCCTATGTTTTAATCTAGAGCCTAAACTAGTACCGTGCCAATTTTCTTCGCAATCCGTTCAGTAGTTTTTGCTTGAAAGAGTAACAAACATTCATCCTTGCAAACTTTTACATTTATAATAGTAGTAAGTATGATATTATAGAATTTTCTGTTCAAAGTCCTAACGAAAAGATCGAATTCTACCAATTTTATAGTGCCCAAGTGTGTGCGCAGTACACAAGAGCACTCTCTCCTCCTTTACTCTCATAATCCAGTGGGACGGATAACCGACACGACTGGCGAGAGATCAGACGCAGGTCCGACTTTTTACATGCCCATCCGACGCATGGATCACCTCTCTTGTCAGACAATCAGGTGATCAGTCTGCATTGTCCTAACCAAACTTGGAAACGACATTTTTTGTTGTTCCAATGCGGGAATTGAACCCACGACCTCCGAGTCGAGAGCTAATAATGCTCTAACCACTAGACCACGTGTTATTGTATTAATATGTATATATTACACGGTAAGTGACATTTAAATTGGTGGCATTATAGGAAGCTATTGTCACTTTGTTTACGTTTAGATAAAAGGGGATCTGAACGCATACGACCTAGATTAGATTAGATGTAAATGAGATACATTTTTCGTCGTGATGAAGCCATGGTTTTAGACACGTGATCGAAGTAATGCCATGGCTTCACAGAAGAGTGGCGTAAAATGCATGCGTTATGTTTTAACAGCGCGAGTGAGAATATTTTCTCTTTAAAAGGCCGGCAACGCACCTGTAACTCCTCTGCTGTTTCGATTCTACAGGCGACGGTACTCGCTTTATCACTTACCTACTCTCAATCTGGCGGTATGTTTTCCCATTTGCCTCCTATATTATTAACATTTAAATACTACATCCTGGGATGATAAGTACTAGGTATAAAAGTAATAGCATTACCTAGGTATGCTAGAGTCACCTAGGTTTTCGTATGCTAGTCTACTCTCAGACTAAACTTAAGGCCGGCAACGCACTTGCAACTTCTCTGATGTTGCGGGTGTCCATGGGCGACGGTAGTCGCTTTCCATCAGGTGATCCGTTTGCTCGTTTGCCCCCTAGTTTCATAAAAAAAAAAAAAAAAAAACTTAGGCCTTTTAATCCGATGGATGATTTATACAGTATTCTCCGAGCGAAGTAACCACTCAGTTGGTTTTTAAATGTCGTATGGTTGCCCAAGCACATACGGCATTCTCACAACACAGTCAGCCTAGTCCAGAGGAATGACTGGTCAATACGTCTGGGGCGAACCATGTGCGGGTTTCCTCACGATGTTTTTCTTCACCGTTAGAGCCTCCGTATAATATACTTGGATCTGAAAAAGTGTCATTGGTACACACCACAACCTGGGATTCGAACCTGCATTCTCTCGAGTGCGAACCAAACGGTCTACCCACTAGGCCACGGAGCTCCAAACTAGCATAATAGAATCTAGAATGTTTTCATTCGGAGTTGGAACACCAAATATACAAAGTACGGTTGCAGTAGGGTTTTAAATAATTTCGTATGTACGAGACGTAGTTAGGTAAAGCCTGGCTTTACCCAGGTGTTTTTATTATTCAAAGCTAAGAGCTGACTTTACATGAACTAAATCTACTTGTACTTCAAGATTGAAGGTTTTTATTTCGAGTGTACAAAACCGTTTTTTGTCGGGCTGACAAAGGATAACGCCATTTTAAGTGCAAGTTTTCTGTATTCTACGTGGATAATAAAAACATACTTGTGTAAAAATGATTTCGATACGTCAATTATTTTCCAAGATTTTAACTTTAAAGTGGCCCAGATGGTAACTTGCGACTTACGGCCCGTGTCAATAACCTATCTTATATATTATAAAAATGAATTGCTGTTCGTTAGTCTCGCTAGAACTCGAAAACGGGTGGACCGATTTGGCTAATTTTGATCTTAAAATAATCGTAATTGTTCAAGGAAGGTTTAAACGGCAAGTTTCAGTTCATAGTTAAGGCAGAACAACGTTTGTCGGGACAGCTAGTCTGTCTAAAAATATTTATTATAAACGTCAAATTTGTATCTAGAAAAATCGGCAAATGATTGAATGACGTCGTTTTTAGGGTTCCGTAATACTTAAGGAACCCTTATAGTTTCGCTCTGTCCGTCTGTCTGTCTGTCTGTCTGTCTGTCTGTCTATCTGTCTGTCTGTCTGTCTGTCCGCGCCTCTAGCTCCTGTAATTATGAATATAAATTGATGAAATTTGGTGCAGTTATAGATTGTGTATAGATCACGGTTTCGGGATTATAAAAAAAAAATAATTTTATATTTTAGGGGTGGCTCTTCATACATGTGAAGTGGGGATGAAAAATATTTTTTCACTCTACCCCATCGTGTGGGGTATCGTAGAATAGGTCTTTTAAAATAAAGGTAAGGTTTCATACGTTACTTTTTTATAAAGTTGTCAATTTTCGAGTAATCGGCCTCCAAAGTAGTTGGTAAGTTGGTCCCCCCCCTAGCATTTTTAAACTATAGGAGATAGAAACTTGCAAATTTCCATGCTGATAGATCATGCTAAAAACTCTTTAGGAAAACTATTTTGAACCAAATCGGAGTAATTTAAAAATAATTTAAAAAAAAGCATATTACGCGTTTATAGTTACGGAACCCTCCTTAGACATGTACTGACATGCTCTTGGTTAGGTTATTTACAAATAGTTATAGATAGGTTATTGGAACGGGCCGTATGAGGTGCATAGTGCGGCGCGAACTCCGGGCTGTATGGATCACACAAAGATTTCATGGTCTCACTGAAATCTGACGTTAATAACTACACTTTTTTATGAAAAACTATAACCCGACTACGCAATATACATAGCCTATGTTTCCCGGGCTATTATTGCGAATCTATTGACACTTCATTCATTAAAATCGGACCGAATGCTAAGGTGGAACATACGTCATACATACATACATACATACTTCTTCGCCGTGGTCGGGTAAAAATGCTTGCAGTGTGTGTTTTTAAGTAAATTTGGGTACTGGAAGCCCAAGCGGACCATGGAGAGCCGCTTCGCTACGTTGAATGTAAGAGGAGGAGTGGATGGTAAGAATGAAAGTGAACGAAGCGAAACGAGTATGTAAGGATCGTAGCAAGTGGCAAAAAGTGGTCTCTGCCTACCCCTTTACGGGAAAAAGGCGTGATTGTATGTATGTATGTATGTATGAAAGCCAAAGGGTAGTCTAAATAACCGGCAACTCATATTTGTAACTTCACTGGTGTTGCGTATGCGCGCTGCAATTTGACATTCGAACTCTTGCAATGAAACGTGTATTTTCTTGTGTAGGGAATAAAGTTCAATTTTGAATCACTATTTAAAAGGTACACCGCTGCGCCGCGTCGATTATCGTCTCGGTGTGAACTGACCCTTAGCCGGTACTTTTATTTTCGTACATTTTATTCATACTACAATATCCTCAGCTTAGCTGTTTAGTTTCATTTTTCGTGCACGTTGCGTTGTTGGGACAATAATAATATGTTTGAACAATGCGAGATTTGGATGCGATGTTTTGAGCAAATATTAATATGAGACGAAGTTGAAATAGGGTTGTCGACTGCGAGAAATGTTGACTAAAATGTTTTTGATGTAGAAAATAGCGTATTTGTAACGAATGTAGTTATGTTTTCAAATGAATAAAGCGTCGCGTTACACCTGGCAAATTTGGAACATCGGTATTGTAGTGTTTGTGTATGTATAGGCTGTGTTTCGCGGAAAATAGCGCTAAAAAAAACCTTAGCAAAATGGCGACCACTGGCATTACATAAGCAAAATGGCGGATTATGTTGGGAGTATTGAAGTTAGCAAACGTGTCCTGGCCCATAATCTGTTTCCTTTTCTTTAGCGCTAGCAAGCGTTAACAAGCGCTATTTTTCACGGAACACAGTCATTGTCTAAAGCACTAACGTCACAGATGACAGTTGACGTGACAGTAGACGTCAGTCAGTCATCATAACGTAGCCGTTGTACTGGCGGGCGCGAGGCGGAGTATTGGCAATATTAAGATTTATAACACGTACGGTTAGATAAATCTTACAGGTATAGGTGTACCAGAATCTCATGGCAAATAGGGAAATAAAATTTTGTAGTGTGCAATACTGGGGAAATTGGATTAAACGATCTTGATACTGGTTAATTTTTAATTATGTCTTTAGTATTATTGAACATGACTGTATGAAGAGTGTTCGGTGTATAATATAGAAAACTAGCTTTTGCCCGCGGCTTCGCCCGCGTGGAATAGTGTTCTTGGAGAAAAAAACTACTTCGGCGAATAACTCTCTCTACTCTCTATCTACTTACAGCAATAGGTATACTTCTGATACAATATTGAAAATGTTTTTAGGTTTGCCCAATGCAAATTGTTAAAAATGGGACCGTATCACCTCGACACGACATGCGCGACCACTTGATAATATACTTACATAATATTATATTTATCGCACCTGAATATAAATTTTACCATAATCTTATATCTTAAAGACTAAATACTTAAAGACTTATTTTAAAAACTTGCACCAAATTCCGTTGCGTAGATTTAAAGATCTAAGCATACAATAGATATACTATACCTACATAGGGACAGACAGATAAAGCGACTTGTTTTATACTATGTACTATGTAGTAAGTAAAGTTATTTGACATTCCAACAAAATTGACAAACCACCTCTGGATATTCCATAAGAATTAAGAACTGCAGTTACTATTATGTATTCTGTGCTGCAGTTCAAAATATTCGTGAACCTCTTTATACTGTATACGTCCCGCGTTTTCGATAGCGCGATGTAGAAATTTGAGAGCCCGCGCCGCGCAGCAACACTATATCCCTGCATTTTAAATCTGTAATATCTTCGAAAATATTCATTTAAATTACATGCCGTAAAGGGCAGTATTGATCTATCTTAAATGCACAATGTATTTAAGGTACTTAATTGGATAAGGATTAATACTGTATTGCTTAAAATCGCTTTGTAAATAAGCTATTAAATTAAAATCAAAGTAAATGATAAATAAATGGTTATTGTGGGTTATCCCTAAGAGATAGACATATGCCATCGCCGACTTTTTTGTAGGCTTTTTTAAGATGAATAAAACTGTAGTACATAATTTTGATCTATCTCGTAGTGTTCAGCCAGCATTTTCAATGTAAGCGCAAAATATGTGTTTTTTTTAGGACTTTAGAAACCTCTAAAATTATCTGTGTACCTCTACTATGTTATGAATGTTATATACCTAAAACCTTCCCGTTAAATCGCCCTATCTGTTAAAAAAACGGCATCAAAATCCGTGCCGTAGTTTTAAACATTTAAGCATACATAGGGGACAGACAAAAACGGTACTTTGTTTTATACTATGTAATGATAATGATGTTTCATAAAAAATAAATCAATCGTGAATTACTTTATATACTCATTTATTACGAATAACATACAATTAAATTAGCAAAACAGTTTAATTAATGTTGGAATTTCCTTCCGAACTGTATAGAACTCGTTTTCTTTATTCCTATTATCAACTATAAATCGAAACTGTCTTATGTTGATTTTATTTTTTCCTCCTCTCCTCCTTTTACCAGGCATGGAAAACAAACCATCATTCAATGTGCCAGCTACGATTCACCGTATAGTAATACTGGAAATACCTTTAAAGAAGTCACAATAATTACCTAAGAAAATACAAAAAAACTAAAAGTATCAAAACAACTCACTCTAACTTACCTGTCAACTCTACCACAAGCTTTAAATTATAAGATTGAGTTCGATTTACACCTTCTTATTTCTGTATTTTACTATAGACATAGAAAACAATATTTCTCGCTTGAGATCGAATTGCCTTTTTGGATATTTTCACAAAAACAACAAATTCCAAGAACATAATCACAAAATTTTAGCAGCGGTTGACAGATCACGTACTTTGATTTGACGGGTCATACTTGACATTGCCATATGAAAATCACATTTTTTATTTTTTTTTAAATGCCATCAGATTCTGGTAGACCTATACCACAAACACAAAACAGCAAAATCGCTTTGGTATAAATATTTGGCTTATTACCTATATGTCAGGTCATGTCCAAGAAGGGTTCCGTAACTATTACCGCGTAAAAGGTTTTTGTTTTTTTTTTTCAAATAACTTCAAAAGTAACTATACGATTTCGTTCAAAATAATTTTCCAGTTTTTAGCATGATCTATTAGCATGGAAAATTGTAATTTACTAAGTCTCATAGTTTAGAAATGCCGACTTATAAAACACTTTGGAGGCTGATTACTCGAAAATGATTGACTTTGTAAAAAAGTTATGTATCATCAAACCTTGACTTTATCATAAAAGGCCGATACCCCACACGTTGGGTAAGATGAAAAAATATTTTTCATCCCCACTTCACATGAATGGGGAGCCACGCCTAAAATATTATAAAGTTATTATTTATGATGCCATATGTAGTGTATGGCTGTGTATGTAGCATAGATATTATACTGTCTCGAGTGCTCTTGCCAGAGATGACAGTAGACTTGTCACAGTGACATTGACACTTAAGATATCAGTCCTGATAGAGAGGCCATGCGGGCAGGGTGAGTGTCAATGGCAGAGCATCGGCGAGCCAGTATTGTTGCGTGCTAGAATACTACATGTGGCGACGAGGAAAAAAGGTCAGTGGTTAAAATTACAAAAATATACAAAAGATTATCGTATCTTACAAATCCGCATTGAAAATAACAAAGGAGGGAAGTAATGGAGGGACCAGTCAGTTGTAGCCTGTAGGTGCAGTCAATCTTGTAGATTGTTTAAAACAAAGAATATCGTATTGCCCATGCAGGCATATAGCAGCGTCCGTGGTCTAGTGGTGGGAGCTTGGCTCTCGACCCGAGGGTCGTGGATTCGATTCCCGCATTGGAGCAGCATAAAATGTTGTTTCCAAGTCTGGTTGGGACAGTGCGGGCTGATCACCTGATTGTCTGTCGGTTAACGGTCGGATGGGCATGTAAAAGGTCGGACCTGCGCCTGATCTCTCCTTAGTCGTGTCGGTTGTCCGTCCCACTGGGTTATGAGAGTAAAAGAAGAGAATGTGCTCTTGTGTACCGGGCACACACTTGGGCACAGTAAGGTGACTCATGCGTAACTGGTTCGCTTCAATGAGACCAGTCGCCGTCACCGAAATCGGTGTGGGAGTTTTATATTAAATATAGCAAAATGTGCCAAGTAGGTGTCGCATCAGTTATTGTTTAAAATTTAATCACCTAATGTACACAGCCTCTTTGCTTAATTCTTGTTACATTTTCTATGTGCGGGTCAAGATAAGGAATGACCATAGTTGTGGTGAGCTGCTAGTATACTAAAAGATTCCATGGCAACAATTTTACTACTAATACATTGTTATTTACAATGAAAATAAGTTGTTGATTATGTCAAGAGTTATATTTAGAATAATTATTTCACGTTATTATGGTTTATTAAAAGCCACCGATATTAAATAGTGGTAAGTAAGCAGGACTCCAATCCAAAGGCCACTATGATTATTATGTTTAAAATATAATTATTATAATATATTATAATATGTTGGTTACTTAAGCAATATTAGAACTAGAATCTAAATATCACTAGGCATAACTAATCACAGTTTAAGTGTTAGTGAAACTTGCATACTTACTGTAAGTTTTGATACCATGTTTTATATTGACACAGGCATTTTGTACTTGATGTATTTTAACTAATGAATACTGGCTACTTACAAAACTTAGTGAATTAACAGAATCTATAGTAGCAGATAATTGTTGCAGTTACCTGTAGGTTTTAAAGTGATGAAGTATATGACCTTATTATATTAAGTTTATACTCCAAACTATACTTTTCAGTGCAAGGGATAAATAATAAAATATTATTATCTGGTAATATTTTAAGGTTTCCAAATCATAAAACCAATTGCAAAACAATTGTTTGACTGAGTTAGTGTTACTGCTCAGTAGGCACATCTGTAAGGATTGTGATATAGAAGCGACATGTCGCTGTACCTATATATATTATTAGATCGGGGGGCACGGCAGTGCTCCCGCCAAGTCGAGTGATTTATATACTAGGTATACTGCATAGTAATGAAATGGCAATGTAAATAACCTCAGTATTTGCTTACGTATTACTGCATAATAATTATGCAATCATCATGTATTGCTAAAAATAAAGAAAAAGTGAAAAAATGTAAAGTAATATGTTGTTACCGATAACCAAATAAGATAAGAGTATTCTGCTACTGCAGATGTTTACTATTTAACGTACTATAGCAAATGAGATCTCCGAAATATTACACGAGCCCACATAACGATACAAGTTCATTTGTTTTATCAAATAAGAATGCAATATGTAAAATGTATGTAGTTTTAATAAACCTAATAGTTTTGATGAATAATAATTGTTAAAAAATTTAAATGTTGCGTTTGATAGCTATATTAATAAAAAATATTACATTGCTTTATTGTATCATAATATCAATAACATACAATTGTGCATTATATTGTCATCTCTTTTGTGACTTACAACTTAAGTAGAAGTTATATAAATTCTACTTATGGCGGGTAATGGGTATATTCTAATTATACCCACAGGGTAAGGTTCAATAGTGGGAAATTTACTAGGATTTCAATTTAATTCAATATAATAATATTATGCCACCAGTGGGAAACGTGAAAGCGTAAATTCTCGCGCGAAGCTTAAAAGGCCGCGCCTCGCGAGTGCAGGCTTTGATGTGTGTATGTTTGTCCGGGCTTTATTTATAAATCTGAGTCTACTGCTTATGAGCATAGCTAAAGTTGACTTACTAAATGTGTAATGTCACGAATGTAACATATAGGTTTTAAGCAGTATAACTGATCATTAAATTGATAATGTCATGTGATATTTTAGCAGTATAACTGATCATTAAATTGATGACGTTATGAAGGTTACATACTAGCACAGCGATCATTAAATTGATGACGGTTAAAAAATGTATGAAAGCAGCAAAGCTGGCTGATGACGATTGGTTAAAAAGTGTATAAAAGTAGCAAAGCTGATAATTAGTACAGCGCATCATTTAATTGATGACGGTTAAAAATTTTATGAAAGCAGCAAAGCTGATCATTAAATTGATAACGTCACGAAAAGTTATGTTAAAAGCAGTATTATTGATCATAAATACATACCAGTGCAGCGCATCATTAAATTGATGACGGTTTTTAAAATGTTAAGAGCAGCATAGCTGACCAGTGCAGCGCATCATTAAATTGATGACGGTTTTTAAAATGTTAAGAGCATCATAGCTGACCAGTGCAGCGCATCATTAAATTGATGACGGTTTTTAAAATATTAAAAGCCGCATAGGCTGATCATTAAATTGATAACGTCACAAAAGTGAAATAAAGCAGTATATAGCTGATCATTAAATTGATACCGTTATAAAAGTGTAAAAAAAGCAGCATAAAAGCTGGTAATTAATTAATATAATAGTATACTAAATGATAATAATCATTAAATTACGTTATAAATATGACTTGGAAGTGGTATAGCCAATCATTAAATAATTATGGCCATAAGGGTGACACGAAAGTGGCAACGCTAATAAGCGAATTGATAAAGTAATAAATTACATGACATGTAAGCCGCGGGCTGATTATTGAAATTGACATGTAAGACATGTCAGCAATATAGTTGATCATTCAATTGATAAGTATCACTTCTAAGCAACAAAGATGATCATATAGTAATTGGTAAGGTCATAAGAATTACAGACAAGCTGTATGAGTGATTATAAGATTGATGTTACTTTGTTTAAAAACAATAAATGGTTATTACTTCTTGGTTGCTAGAACTAGCAAAAAGTTTTTGTAATATCGCCGATTATAGTTGATCCGTATTTTGCATAAAAGCAGGGTCCAGTTTCCGGTTCGCCTAGTTAGGCAACATAACAAAACATTATGAACACAAGATTTGATTTGAAAATGAGGAGGAGCGAGGATGCTACGAATAGGAGATTCACTAACATTTAGTAAAGTGGAGTTCATGAGACAAGGAAAAAATGTTAACCAACATTGTGAGGTTCGTCATTTTGTCATAGACTTAAATTATAAACCTGCGAAATTTACCTGGAAAAATGGGGTATTGTCGATGGTTGTCAATTCATATTATGTCAGACGCTAGATAATAATCGCACGGACTACAGTCCGTCCAAGTGAAGTTGCTAATATTGTTTTCGAATGACAATGATAAGCTACTCTTGGTTGAGTGGTATATAAAAAACATTTATACGAGAATTGTGCGAATGGAGGAGTATGAAATTTGACCAGTAAATTAAAGTTTATGTGGAGTTAGGTGGAAAGAAATTTAATATTGTTTTAAATAATGCTTAGAAATAAATACTTTAATGAAAATAACAACAACACGCACTACCTCAGTTACTACCGCGCGTTGGATAGATTCAATTTTGTTACACTTTGATGTTTGTGAATCTGCCTGTCTGTCACAAATCCATAAAGTAAATTATTCTATGCACAAGTTACAATATTTACATATTTTTAATAATTTATATTTAAGAGGCAAAATATTAGGCCATAAAGTTCAAACAAAAAAAAATGATTTATTATGGGTGAGTTGCGACCATGGGACGATCTGTAGTTTGGTTATTATTATTCTCTTTTGGGGTTATTGCTTCAATAATATATGCGTATCAGGCAAGTACGCTTAATGACTTTGACAAGTGAAAGTCATGAGTCATGAAGATGGGAAAGGAAATTTTTAAATTCATTTAAATTGAGGAATGTGCAAGTTGAACATAATTTCAGATAGTTTTGCTTACATACATTAGCTACTTTTGAAAAAGGAAATGATACATATAGTTGTGGGATGGAGAACAGATGATTTATTATAAATATACAAGATAGAAGTAAAGAGATTAGATTTATTTTATTAGATTAGATTAGAAAGTAAAATTGCAGTTCGACTTTTAATTCGGTATTGGAAATTGATGAAGATAGTGAATTGTAATGTGATATAGGCTGGGGAACTCACAGTACAAAAGTGATTTAATTGATGGTATATCCAATATAGGTTTTCTGTGACAAGGCATTCAGGGGGGCAAACAGACAACATCATCAGTAACATTGTACACAGTTGTTAAATATCCAAAATTACATACTAATCCCGGTTTCACAACCACTACAGAATACGACCGAAGGAAGAGTCGGCAACAAGATCAGAGGTTTTAGGATAAAATATGCATTCTAGTATAAGCTACATATACACTAAAGTTGAGAACCACCGAGCGTGCCGGGGGTAGACTTAAGACATCAATGTAATGGGAACTTTTCGGAGTGGAATTTTCTTGTCATTTGAGGCGGATCAAGTTAGACGTTACGGTAAATGTTACTGTACGATTTCCAGTTTAAGTTCCACAAAATCTTAAACAGATATTATGCAGTCGTTAAGGAAATACATCGGAAATAACTGCGTAGTTATAACCAAAATAAACGAATATAACACTTTTGTACCGTGCCCTGTTAGACACAGAAATAGGGAAGTTGAGCGTGAATTTAAATGACTTATGGTCATAAAAGCTGAAAATACTATGCAGACGGAAAAGGGTAAGAAGAAGGGTGCTACGTAGGGCCAAGGGATAATCTTAATAAAGAAACCAAGTTAAGCGTTAATTTGGTTCTCGAATCTGGAAAAAATACAAATTGAGATATAGAATTTTGGAATAATTTAATAGGGGACAAAGTACCAAAACGAAGTGTAGTATATTTTATATGACAATGGAAGGTTTTAAAAGAAAGAGAGGAAGGTAGAATACACGTCGGTCGGATAAAGGGTGGAGTGTGGAAATAATTAGGAAGGTGAATGTATTGATTTGAATTGATAGCAGATTACTTGTGTTTTCTAAATTATACTTTATTGGTCACTTAATATGATGCTGAACTGCTGATAAAATAACGACGTTACAATAGAGACGTTACAGCATAAATTTAGGGCATTCTTATTCATGGTTATTGATTCAATTTTGACAGGATACAAGTAGAATATAAATGCACAAAATAAATTATAACAAGAAAGGGATGTAGTGTATGGCTGTGTATGTAGCATAGATATTATACTGTCTCGAGTGCTCTTGCCAGAGATGAAGTAGACTTGTCACAGTGACATTGACACTTAAGATATCAGTCCTGATAGAGAGGCCATGCGGGCAGGGTGAGTGTCAATGGCAGAGCATCGGCGAGCCAGTATTGTTGCGTGCTAGAATACTACACCATATACCGAGATAAATCTAAAACAAGAATACAATCCATAACTATACCAAATTTCATTCATTTACATTCATATTACAGAAGCTAGAAGCGTGGACAGACGGACGGCAAGCGCGATTATTCCGTAATACATAAGGAACCCTTATAGTTATAAGGGTTGCTTATGTATTACAGAACCTTAAAAATTGATGGGATTAACGTATCGTACGCTATATCAGTCCCATATATTTTCAATTTCGAATATCATAATTGTAATTAACGATGGCATGTTGGCTAAGCTCTCTGGGACCCTATTCAAGTAATAATTTTCGAAACAGTCTCGTTTCGTTTGGCATATTGTTGCATTAGGTTATTTCTGTTAAGATTTTTTAAACTATTTTCTTTCCGGTGTCAGCCCTGATCTAATCCGCAGTCCGCTGCATTCGCCGGTGTATCTTCTTGTCTACCTTGGCGTTCTGTAAGACGGTAGGTACATTGTGTATCACGGGCATTACATACACTATTATACCTTACCTGCCTAGATCCCATGTGAACATAATGTTTTAGAAGAATTTCTTTAATACTAGATGTTGCTCGCGACTTCGTGCGCGCAAAAGTTAATTTCGCAGAAACCGTACATTTTTTCGCGATAAAAAGTAGCCTATGTCCTTTACCGTGGTCTACTCTATATCTGTGCCAAATTTCATCAAAATCGGTCTAGTCGTTTCGGAGCCTATTCAATGCAAACAAACAAACTTTTTCTCTTTATTATATTAGTATAGATAATTGACCTCTGTGGCTCAGTGGATATAGCGTTGGTGTTCAAGCCGAAGTTCGCGGGTTTGAATCCCGCCAGGAAACAAAAAAGAGATTTCTGTATTTCTGAGTCATGAATTCCCGTGGGCTCAAGCTAGTTATTATTATAAACGCGAAAATTTGTTTAGATTAATGTTTGATACTCTTTCACGCAATAACTACTGAACGGATTTTGATGAAATTTAGTATGGTAGTAGTTACGGCTCTAAATTATACGCTCGATTAATACGATATTCTATGTTTGTTCCAAATTGTGTCAAAATCTGTCCAGTAGTTTCGGAGTCTATCCAATGCAAACAGACAAACAAATTTTCCTCTTTATTATATTTGTCAAGATTGTAGATATGGCGAACCATGCTTCGGCTCGAAAATGTCGGCGCATCCGGAGAGATAAATCGGCTTGTAAGTGATCGTGAGAGAGGGTTCAAAAACTAAATAATGCATTTGTAACTCCTCTGGTATTGCATGTGCGGCGGTGATAGCATCAGGCGTTCCGCTTGCCCATTTGCCGACATCAATTAAAACACTACTAATTATAACGTTACGAAGCTCTTGAAAAGTTACAACTGCAAAGCGGAAATCACTCCAGACGTTTTTATTGAAAAGTTTAGTTTAACTGTCAGTTAAAAATTAACTATTATATCGGACTGTTAACTTTAAAACACTATTCATAAGGAATGGAAGTTTTTAATTAATGCGAAATGTTCCTTCTCGGTATTGTCGTTGACAATAAATGGAAGACAAACTTCTCGCCGTCCGGAAAATACTTGAAATACTTAATTACATATTTTTTTGTTTTTAAATATAACTTAGGCCTTTTCATCCGTTAATGGATGATTTATACAGCATTCTCCGAGCGAAATAACCTCTTGAAATACTGTAGTGCCTGGCACAGTTGGTTTTTAAATATCGTATGGTTGCCCAAGCACATACGGCATTCTCACAACACAGCCAGCCTAGTCCAGAGGAATGACTGGTCAATTGAGTCGAAGGGAGAAGCATTGGCTGTTAGTTTGGACATTGCGAAGGCCTTTGATCGGGTTTGGCATAAAGCGCTGCTTTCAAAGCTTCCATCATACGGGCTGCCCGAGAAATTATGCAAGTGGGTCACAAGTTTCTTAGCAGACAGAAGCATAAAGGTCGTAGTTGATTGCGAATGCTCGGAAACTCAGTCAGTTGATGCTGGTGTCCCTCAGGGCTGTGTGCTATCGCCTACCCTATTCATACTGCATATCAATGACATGTTACAGACCAACGGCATTCATTGCTATGCGGATGATAGTACAGGTGATGCTGTATATACTGGCTCCCCTAATATTTCTCGGCTAAATGTCATCGAGAGTCGAAACGAACTTGTGTTTAATATAGAGAATTCATTGGAGAAAGTCTCTGAATGGGGTAGACGTAACTTAGTCCAATTTAACCCCGCTAAGACACAAGTCTGCGCGTTCACCGCTAAAAAGTCACCTATGGTCGTACATCCTCGTTTTGAGGGCACATCTTTAACCATCTCCCCTAGCATTGAAATACTTGGCGTTAGCATATCGAGCGAAGTCCAGTTCCGATATCATCTAGAGGGTAAGGCCAAGTTAGCCTCGAAGAAGCTTGGTGTTCTCAACAGAGCGAGACAGTACTTCGGTCCGGACCAACGCCTACAACTCTACAAGGCGCAGGTTCGGCCTCATATGGAATATTGTTCTCATCTCTGGGCAGGAGCACCAAAATACCAACTGCTCCCTCTGGATCGTATCCAACGAAGGGCCGCTCGAATTATTGACTGTCATTATGTTTCAAACAGCTTGGACCCCTTGGAATTACGCCGAGATGTAGCTTCACTCTGCATCCTCTATCGGTTGTATCACGGGGAGTGCTCTGAGGAATTGTTCGGAATCATACCACCTGCAACTTTTCGCCATCGTCCCACGCGAAAAATATTCCATCCTCATCACCTTGATGAGTGGCAGTCTTCCACCGTGCGTTTCTCCCGTAACTTTCTGCCGCGCACTATAAAACTCTGGAACGAACTGTCACCAGCAGTATTTCCGGACCTATACGACCTACAAACCTTCAAGAAGAGAGCGTATTCCCTCTTAAAAGGCCGGCAACGCACCTGCAGCTCTTCTGATGTTGCGAGTGTCCATGGGCGACGGTAGTTGCTTTCCATCAGGTGACCCGTTTGCTCGTTTGCCCCCTTATTTTATAAAAAAAAAAAAAAAAAAAAATACGTCTGGGGCCAATCATGTGCGGGTTTCCTCACGATGTTTTCCTTCACCGTTAGAGCGTTCGTATAATGTACTTGAGATCTGAAGAAGTCTCATTGGTACACGCCACAACCTGGGATTTGAACCTGCACCCTTTCGAGTGCGAACCAATCGGTCTACCCAGTAGGCCACGGAGCCCACAATTATATAGGTTTGTTCAAAATCAACTACGGATATTTTGGGCAATATGATCTGCTGCTTATGTAAAGATGTTTAGGCAGAAAAATATTAAAAAAATTGCGATTTTTTTTATCTATATTTCTATATTAATATAATAAAGAGGAAAAGTTTGTTTGTTTGTTTGCATTGAATAGGCTCCAAAACTACAGGATCAATTTTGATGAAATTTGGCACAGATGTAGAGTAGACCACGAAGAAGGACATAGGCACTTTTTATTGCGGAAAATGTACGATTTTTGCGAAATTATCTTTTGCGCGCACGAAGTATTATATATTTGTATTGTATTACACTATTTATAGTACCGTTTAGGTCATTGATCTCCCTGGTAGTGGATGGACTTAGTCATTCTTCTCTTTCGGGAATCATCATTTTTCATATTATAGTATCGTCTGTTACTTTATAGAAAAACCTTGAGACATTAAGAACGTAGGCGGACTGTAAAAAAATCCACCATCACAGAAAATAATCGAATTCCGAAGAAACTATTGTCCGCAATTGGAAATCTATCTTCATTCGACTTCGGCCAGTGATAGATTTGTCCACGTTAGATGGATGGGGTGCATCGTCGGCGTGGTGACGCATTACGTCGCCACGAACGATTGTCCCGCGATCGTGGATTTATCTTCATCTGTTTGATCGATTCGCCCCAACGTTGATGAATAGGATGCAGCGTCAGCGTTTTCTAAACTACTTAGGGGGAGAAATGTAAGCTTAGTATTTTTTCTTTAAATCATAGACTCAACATGCCTGGTCTATAATATATTATAATATATTATAGACCAGGCATGTTGAGGCAAAAATTTGTTCAGTTAAATGACCTCACTTTTGAGATATTTGGGTCCATTTTGACATTGTAAGTACGGTGAAAACAAGATGGCTGACATTTCAGGTATGGTGGAAATTAAGATGGCGTAACTTTTTATGGTATGAAGAAATGTTTGCTTTAAATACATTATGGACTGAGATCCCAGGCCCGCTTAGTCCGCGTCAATTTCTGTTATTATGATCGCGATTAAGAAATTTTTAAAAGAATATATTTTAATTATATTTTTAGTTTTATTTTCTTGTGGCAGAAGAACAATATTATGAAGAATTGTATCTTGCCTTTACGCAGCGCACACAATGAAAGCCCTCAAATAGATAATATTTTTTCTCGTTTTTGCAACATTCTTCACTGATGCTTCGCTAGTATTTGTCGCAGCGTGATGTTATATATAGCCTTATCTCTTAAAGCCTTCCTTCATAAATATACTATCCAACACAAAATATTTTTTTCAATTCGAACAAGTAGTTCCTGAGATTAGCGCGTTCAAACAAACAAACATACTTCTCAGCTTTGATGAAATATAATATATCGTATTGTAGTATTAATGCTATCTACAGACACACGAATTTGGTACGAAGCGTACAGCGAACCATATCCGGAGACCAAATTCGGTGTCGCTACACACGCACGGATTTGGTACGGTGCAGTGAAGCGAAACGCTCGACACTTGTGTGTTAGATTTTATGCTCTATTACATTAGCACAGAGTTCTATTTACAGTGCGGTTTAAACGACGACGATGATTCCCGCAGTTCATTGATAACGGGTAGTGATACCAACACTTTAAAAAAATATTTCTCCCCAAATTTTACCCCTGATTACTTATACCATTGACAGGTCTAAGAGATAATAAGCTAGAATGAAAGGTTATGTGTTTAACATAAAGACTTACGCGTGAATAACATAAAACTAACTTGTCTTAATCTGATTTCACTCCCAATACATTTTCATATCCCTGGCTATATACACACATTAAAATATTTTTTATAATTACATACAAATTGATTCATAAGGAGAAAACTCTAAACATCCTGTCCCCTAGTAAACCCCCTTAGATATTTTCCCTAATTTTGGGGGGTACATCCCTAAGTTGGCAACACTGATACCGTTGTACGGCCTAACCGCCGGACTGCTCTACACATGCACGAATTTGGTACGGAGCGGACCAGATCCGATGCGGACAACGGTGAACTCTTAGCCTTCTTCTCATGTTCGCCGGACTGCCCTACACACGCTCGGATCTGGTACGGAGCGTACCAGATCCGCTGTACGCTCCGTACCAAATTCGTGTGTCTGTAGACACCATAACAGATTAAAGAAAGCGGACGAGATTAACAGCTGCATAGTTAGCGGCGGAAAGATTCAATTGTTTGTTTATTTGCGTTAAATCTGAAGCTATTTGACACATTTTGTTGAAATTTAACACAGAACACCAAATATATTATTTAACTTCGACTTTCAATTTACTTTCAATTGTAACAGAATTGTCTCTATCCTAAACTGAATTTTGGAAATAATAAAGGCCCAGCCTAATATTTAAATACCCTCTTCTATTTCATATGATTTATGGGTTTTATATCGGTCTCCAGCGTGTGAATAGATGGCACCTCTCGATATCTCGACTGTGGCATTTGTAGTGTATCACGGTCTGGCAATGTGCCAGAGACCTGCCACTCTTCGTTTTACACTGTGGATGTTACAGGCAAATATTTCAAAACTCAAGTTAGGCTAGGACAGAACAAATTTTCATGTGCACACCAAAAAGTTACGCCATCTTGGTTTTCGCCATACGTCAAATGTCAGCCATCTTGTTTTCATCATACTACAAATGTCGAAATGGCCCCACAAATCACAAAAGCGGGGCCATTTAACTGGATACACTTTTTGCCTCAACATGCCTCGTCTATAATATATAATACGTCTATGGTTACAGGACTTTTGTTATATATGGTACTAGGTTATTCCCGCAACTTTGTACGCGCGAAAGAAAATATGGCGGGAACCGTACATTTTCCGGCAAAAGAGTAGTCTATGTTCTTGTCCGTGGTGTACTCTATGTATGTGTTAAATTTCATGAAAATAGGTCCCGTAGTTTCGTAGCCAACACATCTTTTCTCTATATAAAAATAATATAGACTATATGTTGCCCGCGACTTCGTGCGCGCAAAAGATAATCTGGCAGGCACCGTACATTTTGCCGCGATAAACAGTAGCCTATATCGTTCCCCGTGGTCTACCCTATGTATTTCATCAAAATCCAGTAGTTTCGGAGCCTATTCAATGCAAACAAACAAATATTTCCTCTTCATAATATTAGTACCTACTTACTGAAAATAAATTTTCTTTCTTTCTTTCTTTCTTTTTTACCTATAGATAAGAGGCAAATGAGCAAAAGGATATATCGCTCATGAAATCAAAAAGGGTCAGAAATCAAACTGGATTTTTTTTGAGGGCGACCATTACTAAATTTTAAAACAGTTTTTTTATTATTATTATATTTCATGTTTTTGTGTCTTAATGTTATAATGTTAATATACCATTATATTCATCAATTGATGAGCTATCCTTTGGAAATATACACTTTATATTTTTAATTAATTGTTATATTTTTTTTTTGTTTCAGGTAAGTTTTTACGAAATGAAAATGTTGGTATTGGCTCGGTACTAATGTTTATATGAAAATATCTTCTGTGGTGGTAACGTATAAAAGTCTAGCTTCTCCCGCGACTCTGACCGCGTAAATATACTATCCCACGGGAACACTATACTTTATCGGGATAAAATGTAGCCTATGATTTAATCCCGGAATCTAAACTACTACCATACCGAATTTCATTAAAATCGGTTCAGTAGTTTTTGCGTGAAAGAGTAACAAACATCCATCCATCCTTACAAACTTTCACATTTGTAATAGTGGCAGGGTGAAATAAAAAATATTATCAATAAATTCCGAAATAATAATCTGAAACACGCTTTCAGAATACTAAACAGATTGATATTATATTCCCTTAAAATTACAGACCAACGTATAATAATAGTTAAGTAGGAAATATCTAATATAGTTTAGATCGTGTCTTGCCGCGTGACGTGGCGAAGTAACTTTGCTACTTGTCTCCGCGTCTAAAGGCCGATTTACACACGTTAAGTTGATAAGTAGGTAACTACATTTTAACTTAATTTTAAGTGATAAATTGCATGTAAACACAAAATTTAGTAGTAAGTTGCAAGTTAAAATTTAGTTAAAATTTAGTAACAACTAAATAATTAGAATTGTGTCTATTTTTCGGTTAAGTTGGTGGGCGGGGCTTGCTACTTGACACGTTTGGACATGCACAAAATTAGTTAAATGCATAAGTGTAGTCGCGTTCTTGGATTAAACAAGTAATTAAAGGAGTTTTCTGTCATCCGTAGCGCATTAAAATATTATAATATCAAACAAAGTGACACTTGCGCCATACTGATCTCTTCTATTTATCTAATTTCTCACCCACAGTCTTTTGGATATAGTTATAGTTATTTCCCTAATAATTTCATCTTTGACTTCGCCCAAAACCTCACTTATAACAAATTTAAGTACAGAATTTACGACTTCAATACGTTGTTAAGCGTTCATCTTGAGTGAACTAATGAGCTTAACTTCTTAAATACGTATGGACATACACTTAAATATAAGTCACTTAAAATTAAGTTAAAATTTAGTTACCTACTTAACAACTTAACGTGTGTAAATCAGCCTTAATCGCCGCGTCTTGACGCGGTGTTGTTGTTTTCATTTGGCGTCTTGTCGCCGCGACTAGACGCGGAGCTGTCACTTGCGCCGGGGTCTAGTCGTAAGACAGACGTCGTGCAGGAAGCGAACATTAGTCCGAAATGAATGTCCTACATGTAGTTCGACATGGAACACATCCATGTTGAGATTCTCAATAAAATAAACATGTGCACCTTCCTCAGCGCTCACAGCGACACTGACCTAGCGCTGTCGCGCGACTGTTGTCGTGTAGCGCCACAAGTCGCGGCGACAAGTAGCGAGCGCGGCTCTCCTCCCCTCTTGACGCCAAGTGTGCGAAGCTTCGAACAAAACGTTTACTAGCCTTATTTGTTATTTAAAAATAAAATTCTGAAATATGAGATTCCAGTATTAACTTTAAAAAATGTAATTAGATTTATATAGATCAGAATTTATTTAAGCTTTGAAAATTTTAAGATTTTAGAATTGCTATTTCATCTTGATAACATTTTAAATAAAAAAAAATGGTTATAAAATATTCTTTTAATCACAAATACAACTTGATATTACAAAATTGAGAATAATCATGCCCCTCTTGGTAACATTAATATGATTTAATAGATTTTTTCAAATTACTTCAAAAGTAACTGACCCATTTTGTTCAAAATAATTTTCCTTTAATACTCTTTGTTTAAAAATACCTATTCGAGGATACCCCACGTGATCGGATGGAATTAAGAAAAGATCATCCCCACTTCTCATGCAATCCCCAAAATACAAAATTAGAATTATTTTATGATGTCAAAAATAAAGTCCTTATGCAATCTATATCCATACAAAACCTTGTGTTGTCAATGTTATATATTCGTCATTACCGAAGTGATCAAGAGAGGACAGACGGACGGACGGATAAAGTGAAACTATAAGGGTTCCTTGTAGTTACTACGATACCCTAAAACAAAGCTATGAGACAAAGCAACAGCTGCTACGCCCGCTCGTATCGTAGCACCGCTACGGCGTAGTGCTACGTGACTGCTACGAGAAGGCCGTTGTACATAATAGGCAAGCGGACTGTTTTTTTTTTATTGCATAAATGAATAGTACTCTTAAATATGAGTAACTTCTCACAAAAAACCGTATATCAAAAGTCAATATTTTCAAAGGTACAGAGCGATTTGTATACAAAATTTCGCAAGTCTCGTAAAAACGCTCCATACTAAAGTCGGGCTACAAGTGACGTCACTCTTGGGTTAACGTGTATGATTATGAAGTATACGGCCGCAGGAACATATTTGTAAATATCTCCGATATTTATGCGTATAAGTTCATACTTACCATAATGAATGTTTATGATGTACTTACATCATACATATTACACTAAGCACTAATGATGTAGGTTTTGTTTACCAATTTCGCAAAAAAAAATTTTTGGTACTTTTTAAATGTATTTAATTAGTAAACTACACATAAAATAATATACTTTTTTACATTTACCAGCTAGTAATGCCTCAATAATTCTGAATATATTAATGAAACTAAATATTTCAGATGTAGTCCGATCCCCTATTATTATAGATGCGCGGGGAAAATTTGTAATCACTTTTGTATAATACCGGTTTTTGCCTGTGAATTCGTAAATTACTCTTTTTACGGACTCTTATAGTTTCGGTCTGTCCGTCCGTCTGTCTGCCTGTCTGTCCGCTCTCCTAACTCCTGTAATTATGAATATTATAAATGTGTGAAACTTGGTATAGTCAGAGGTTGTGTACAAACCTCGGTTTTGGCATCATCAAATAATATAAATTTTATATTTTAGGCCTCCATACATGTGAAGTGGGGATAATTTTTTTTCGTTCTACCCCATTTTGTGGAGTATCGTTGAGTAGGTCTTTTAAAAAAAAAGGGCAAGGTTTTGTACATGACATTTTAACAAAGTCAACCATCTTCGAGTAATCGGCCTCCAAAGTTGTTTATAAGTGTATCCCCCCCCTAGCATTTCTAAACTATAAGAGATAGAAACTTGTAAGCTTCAATGCTGATAGATCATGCTAAAACTTTTTAGGAAAAAATATTTTTAGCGAAGTCGGACAATAACTTTAACCTCTTGAGCGTCCCGCGCGGTGTGACCGTTTTGACAGTTATCGCGCAAGTGTCCAAGACGGTGTGACCGCACGCGAATTAGGGTGACTTTGTCTGTTGTTTATTTTAAATTCTCTCAAGCATTGCGTGCCGACGGGTGGCAATTTAATTTCTACTGACTTAAGCCCTGGCTTCTGCAGTTTTACTTTTGGGATGTACATTCGAAAAATTTAAAAAAAAAGCTTCTAATCTAGGACTAATTAGTTGTCATTTGCAATCCTCTCAAGGGTCGCATGCCGACTGGCGGGAAGTGATATTTTATATACAGATCTCGAAACTTTTTATATAAATCGTTATTAAAACATATATTTAACTTATTAAATAGTAAATTTGGTGTGTGTGTTAGATTTTCGTCATAATTTTGCTTCAAAACCTCCAAAAATTACATACAAGTATTTTGTGTTCACATCGAGATTGCTTTTATTCCTTCAGTTTCTTTTTAATTCCAGTTACATGATCTTATAGAGAATTTACTCTAGTTTCTAAATATATATAACATGCATAGGTTTTAGCAACAATTTATCAATATAATCCATAAAAAATAAAAGGCGGGCATTTTCACGCGCTCACGCGCGGGGACACGTGACATACCCCGGACGCTTGCGCCATTTGCTTATTTGCGGCCGGACGCTCGAGAGGTTAAGTAATTCAAAGAAAACATATTTCTTGCTAATAGTTACGGAACCCTCCTTAGACATGTCCTGACATGCTCTTGGTTATGTTATATTTAATTATAAATGAATCTTCTGGAGTGTGGACCAATCAAAACGGTTTGACATTTAGAAGAATACGATTAGTTATTGTTATATTAATACGATTATTACCTATATTAATACCAGGGGAGTTACAAGTGTAACTCTGGTGTTGCGAGTGTCCATGGGCGGTGGTAATCGCTAACCTCAGGCGATCCGTCTGCTCGTTTCCTGGTTCGTTTCATAAAAAAGCATGTCTCCGAGTGCGGCCGTTAGGTACCTACTCAAATCTATACTCATATTATAATAAAGCTGAAGAGTTTGTTTGAACGCGCTAATCTCAGGAACTGCTAGATCGAATTGATTTTTTTTTGTGTTGGATAGTCCATTTGTCGAGTTTTATATTATAAAATTACGTTGAGACTAATAGTAGCGAAGCATCAGTGAAAAATGTTGCAAAAATGGGGAAAAATTTTGAGGGCTTCCGTTGCATGCGCTGCGTAAACGGTTCAAGTTACCCAAAAAATATGTATGAAAGAATTATTCCTCTTTAAATGATCTAAAACAATGTTCGCGACATTATATATGTCTATCTTTTAAGATTGACTCACTATAACCTTTTTATGGTAATCAAATTTGGTCGAAATTAATGCATTATTGCGCCATCAGTTGACGCGGACGAAGTTGTGGGCAACAGCTAGTTTTATTATAATGTTAAACTGCTCCGAAATTACATTTAATTTTAATTCACATGTCTGCACGTTAGCAGTTCCAAGGAGTCCCGCAATTCACTCGCGCCCATAACTCAAGCAAACGAGGCGGCCATTTGCATTTCCTACGGGGTAACTTGCCCCCTTGTGCGGGCCAACGGCCCCCGTTCGGCGGGGTACCGGCCCCCGTTCAGCGGGGTAAGGCGGTAAGAGCCACTTATCAATTACCTACACCCGTTGCATTTTAATTTTCAATTGCCCCGCGCCGCGCACTCAAATGTATATTCTCCAAGGTGAAGCGTGCGATTACGTGAAGCGATCGGTTTTTATCTTGATAAGTATTGTCTGGAAGTTTCTATGGGGTTTGATGTATTTTAAGTATTCATTTGTTAGAAGTATTTTTTTTTTTTGGAACGAAGTTTCTTATCGCGTGTTGCGGAAGGGGGCTAGACGGAAAAAATTAAGACCAAAAGTTGTAACGACACTTTTTGCTATAGTTGTAAGCCGTGCGGCGTGCGGGTGTTTCTCTGTCTCTTTCTCTCTCTCTCTTATAGAACTTCGTTCCATCCGGGTGTCCCTTGACACCTTTCAAGTTTTTTTTGCTATTTGGAATAGATTTTGTATACAAACAAATTAGTGTAATATCCATACTAATATTATAAATGGTAAAGTGTGTATGCCTGTTTGTCCGTCTTTCACGGCAAAACCACTGAACTGATTGAAATGAAATTTTGTACACAGATAGTCTATAGCCCGGGGAAGGATAGGCTACTTTTTATCGCAGGGAAATTTACGGTTCCCGTGGGATACTTTATTTACAGTTTCACGTAAAAATTACTAAAGCGATCATCATGAAATGTCCATCCCCATGGTCTACTTTATATCTGTACCAAAGTACAGATATAAAGTAGCCCATGGGGATGGACATAGGCTACTTTTTATCGCGGGACATGTACGGTTCCTGTGGGTGGGTGGGTTGAGTACTTACGTGGGCGGAGCCGCGGGCATCGGCTAGTTATCAAATAAAAATACATTAATACGTATTTTTACTCCAACATTTTTTAAAAGTATGAATAGTTTTCCAAAATCTCCTATGTTTCTGTTCGTAACCGTTGTTAATGTATTAACATTTTGTAAAGAGATGTTTTTATATAAAACTAGCTTTTTCCCGCAACTTCGCTTTTTTATCCCAAAAAGTAGCATGTGTGGTAATCCAGAACTTGAACTTCTACCGTACTAAACTGATTTCAATAAAGTTTGTTATGGTAGTAATTTAAGCTCTGGATCAATATACAACATCCTCATCTCTCGCCAGTCATGTCGATTATCCGTCCCACTGGGTTACGAGAGTAAAGGAAGAGAGAGTGCTCTTGTGTACTGCGCACACACTTGGACACTATAAAAAATTACTCCTGCGTAACTGGCCTGGTTTCAATGAAACCGGCCACCGTCACCGTAATCGGTGTGGGGAGTTATGTTATTATTATCTAATATACAACATGTACTATTTTTCACCCCGAAAAAGTGTTCCCGTGGGTTATTGTATTTACGCGAGCGGATGCGCGGGCAAAAGCAAGTATTATGTAGTTATTCGCTAATCTAATTGCAGTTATATCTCGTTATTGTAACTGGGTTATACTTAAGACGTCTAGGGGTTTTCTTACATGCACTCGTAAGGTATCTAGTGCATAGCGCACGAGAGACTTATGTACTAAAGGAAATATTGTAGGTAAAAGCGCCGCTTTTACCGGGATAAAAAGGAGTGTGTTAATCCAAAGCCTAAGCTACTGCTCTATCAAATTTCATTAAAATCTGTTCAGTTGTTTTAGCGTGAAAGAGCATCCATCCACCCTCGCAAATTTTCACATCTTATTTAATTATAAGAAAGTCGTGTTAGTTACACTATTTATAATTGAAGAATGGCTGAACCGATTTGGCTGAAAATTGGTAAGGAGGTATCATAAAACTAGGAGAAGGACGTAGGATACTTTTTATCCCGTTCCCGCGGGACTCAAAATTCGATAACGGCTGGACCAATATGGCATATTTTATTACACACAATATTTTGGGCACGTCACTGATCACAAAATGTTATATGCTCAAAGCTCTAAGGAAGCTTCCTAATTAGTTGACATAGTGCAACGTGAGCACTATCTGACTTCAGTGATGGTTTGGTGGGGTATTAGCTATGAAGGAGTGACTGAGCCATACTTGTGTGAAAAAGGTATTAAACATCGGCACAAGTGTCTCAAGATACCATTCTTGAGAAGGTAGTGAAGCCCTTTAACAACACCATTCTATCACAAACAATAAACTTAGGCCTTTTCATCCGTTATTGCACGATTTATACAGTACCTATTCTCCGGGCGAAGTAACCACTCTTGAAATACTGTAGTGCCTGGGACAGTCGGTCTTTAAATGTCGTATTATTTACCGGAAATCATTAAACGGTCTACCCACTAGGCCACGGAGCTCATATCACAAACAATAATAACCCAAGTTATGATCGACAAACATTGTACACGTCATTTCGCATCGCCAAACGAATTAGTTCCATTACGTTCGGCCTTCAAAACACATTACGAACACATTAATTACCACGTAACGTATTGCCAAATAAATCATCACATTATGTAGTGATTGATGCTGATAGACCCGCCATCATATCACCTGATGATGTGATGACGGCTGGTGATGATGAGACATGGAGATTCGGAATGCTCTTTTTCTGAAAAAATAGATACATAGTAGATGTTGTATCGTTAATATTGAACAGCATCTACAATTAGATAGATCCCACTAATCCTACTTTTAATATTATAAATGTGAAAGTTTGTGAGGATACATGGATAGATGTATGGATGTTTGGATGGATGAATGGATGTTTGTTACTCTTTCACGCAAAAGCTACTGAACGGATTTTGATGAGATTTGGTGGGGTAGTAGCTTGAGCTCTGTATTAAAACATAGGCTACTTTTTGTCCCACATTTGGGCACTATAAAATAACTCCTGTATAACCTCACCGGTTTCAACGAATCCAGCCACCGCCACCGAAATCGGTGTGGGAGTTTGTTATTAATCCCCCCCCCCCCCCCTCAAATTTTATATACCATTTAGTACAGTTGAGTAACATACATCTATACATTGAAACTTGTCTACAAGGTCGCGTGGAAGTTGTCAGCACTTTCAAGTCCTAGGTCCTAAGTTGAGAACTATCTGGAATCTAGAATCTAACACTGGTACAGTGCGGGATTTATAAAAGTTTCTCCGTTGTACCTGAAATATATTTTCCTCTCCACCTCTCACCTCTCTCCTCTACACACATGTGCAATTTTTTTTTTTTTGATAGGCAAAGAAAAGCCTTTCCTGGACTTTCACAATTGTTTCAAGACCAAAATTAGCCAAGCGAGACATTGGAAATTGGAATTGCAATCCATATTTTATATAGTCACCGGAAAATAACAAGAACCGCAAACTTACAAATTTCCTAGGAAATGTATAAACCTTCGTAGGATTCTAAACGGGAGACAAATGGTATTATTTCCTAGGAAATTTATAAACTTGCGGATCTTGTTATCTTCCGGTGACATATATAATGTCTTTGAAAATCAATTACGGATACTTCGGGCACATGATCCACTGCTTATATAAAGACGTTTAGGCAAAAAAATATTTGTCATACACAAAGTAAAAAATCATCTCATGTATGGGTGACTCTCCGCAAAACGCAAACTCGGCCATATAAATATTGATATATATTTTTTCTAGTAATTGACAATTATTTTTCTGCTTAAGCGTCTTTACAATGCTTTCATATGGCCAAAATATCCGTAATTGATTTTACCAAACCTTATATAAGAAGAAGGTTACAGAAGTTAGCAGGATCAAATAGACAGACGGGCATACGGACGAACAGAGCGAAATTATAAGGGTTCTTCGTAGTAGGTGCTACAGAACACTAAAAATAAATTTTCGATAAGGTACACGTAAATTAAAATCGTATCTCCTTAATGTAATGTAGCCCTATAAATCGTTAGAACTGTCCCAGGTAAATCCGACCAGGCCACAGTGTACTGTCGGGTCGTTGTTTAGTTTCGTCTGGGGAATACGGAATTAGGTATTAGGATACTTTCCGTGCGCTAAAAATGTTTAGACAATACGGTTATCTAAAATACGAGGTGCCGGGTCTGCATAATATATGCTTAAAGCTTTAGGATATTGGTATAATTTCTAGAATCTTCTAAATATATAAAAGGGCAAACCTGACTGACTCATCTATCAACGCACAGCCGAAAATATTGAACGGATTTGCCTGAAATAACATTGGGAACTTTAGTATGGAAAAATGCCCCACGGCGGACAAAGAAGAAACATACTTTATTTTAAAGCTTTAGATCAGTAGGTATATTCACGTAAAGCGCTATATTGTGACATATGGGAATTCTGAGATATGATGAGACTAAGTTGAAAATATTTTTTTCTAAAATGATTAGTTTTTTACATTGACAATTTCGGGATACATTTTTATACTAAATAATTAATAGTCATCATCATCATCATCACCAATTGTTTATTTATTGTATAGTTATATGGTTGTTTACTGAATATTTGTACATTTTTATATGTAGTTTAAGTCTAAAACAACCGTATCGAACAAAGGCTAAATAAAAGTAGGTAAGTTTTATAATATCATGCTTTTGTTATTCATCACAATCTATTATAATAATATCGTCCAAAAAAGCTGCTGGTGCTAGATTGACATCTTCATGTCTGGCCCATGAAAGATAGTATATCATACTCGCAATATGTGCACAACACCCCACGGTGCGACGGCCATGGATACATGAACAATAATAGCCATGTATTCCTTCTCGTCCACAGCGCTTATATCATAGACATTTGGCGTATTTTTGTGATCATATTATTAAAATGTAGGTGTAATGTAAAGTGCAAATAGTGAAATTACATCAATAATAAAACCTTATTATCTCAATATTCCCATATGTTACAGAAAAAAAAAACGCATGGTAATAAAGTGGAAAATAGTATCTATCATCAGTGATAAGTTTCTTTTGTGTCCGCTACTTTTCGAAAAGCGGGGCAAAAAGTTCCCAATGTCTTTTGGTATACAGATAGTTGTAATGACGTAGGCATCCGCTAAGAAAGGATTTTTGAAAATTCGCCCCCTAAGGGGGTGAAAAATGGGTTAAATTTTTGTTCGGAAACTGAACGAACTAATGGCAAAAGCTCGTCATTATAATATTAATTCGTGAAGCAAAAATGTCAAGTAAGGTTTTACGAGAATTGTGCATACGGATTAGACTGAAATTTGGCACAATTTTAGTGGAGGAAGGCCTGCCGCAAGCTAATACTAAAAAAAATAACGCTAAGAAATACATTAAATTTATAAAAATAACAGTAACACACACTACCTCACTCGTACTGGCATATTTGTATATGTCCCCGTAAAATTGTAAAAACCGTTAGATTGTAATAAAACTAGTGAAATTGTAAAATGTTGATAAACTTCCGACGCGAATATGCTGCCTATAATTTCACACATTATTATTTTTCGTTAGGTTATAAGTATATAGATTATAGTTTTTAATCTTTCGACATATTTTTATAATTTCGTTAGTAATTTTATAATGTAACGGTTTTTACAATTTTACGGTGACATATATATATTACAGTAGGTTGACACAATTGTCACTGAGTGTCAATCTTTCTTGCCAAATTAAAACATTCGAATTAAGATCTAAATGGTACTCAGAAAGTATGTTGTAGGTACTATCTTTTTCCCGCGGCCTCGCCCGCGTATCCCATACTGTATTTATTGGAGATAAAAAGTAGCCTATGTTTTAATCCAGAGCCTATACTACTACCATACCAAATTTCTTCGAAATCCGTGCAGTAGTTTTTGCATGAAAGAGTAACATACTTCCATCCATCCATCACAAACTTTCACATTAATTGTAATATTACATTAAGTGTAATAGTAAGGTAAATAATAATAATATTAACTAGATGTGGCGCGTGACTTCGTGCGCGCAAAAGGAAATCTCGACGGAACCATACATTTTCCGCAATTAAAAGTAGCATATGTCCTTCCTCGTGGTCTATTATATATCTGTGCCAAATTTCATCAAAATCATTTCAGTAGTTTTGGAGCCTCTTCGATGCAAACAAGCAAACAAACTTTTCCTCTTTATTATATTAGTATACATTATGTGCCATATCTACAAGTTTGAAAGGCTATATATTATACTCTTGTGTTGGTTTAGGGCACTATGTTAGTGTACTCTACTTATTGTATGTGTATCCTAAACTAACGTTACGAAACTTTCTATCTCTGAAACTAAAGATAAGTTGAGTGTTTGAGTGATATTGAGTTTTATGGATGAAACTGAATCTATACTAATACAATAAAGAGAAAAAGTTTGTTTGTTTCTTTGCATCGAATAGGCTCCGAAACTACTGGACCGATTTTGATGAAATTTGGCACAGATATAGAGTAGACCACGGGGAAGGACATAGGCGATTTTCTAATGCAGAAAATGTACGGTCTCTGGAAATTTACATTTGCGCGCACGAAGTTGCAGGCAACATCTATTATTATTAAAAACAATATTGTACATACTTTTATGTTATCTCTCGTTTTTTCTTTTAGAGTTCCTTACCCAAATGGTAAAAACGTGACCCTATTACTGAGACTCCGCTGTCCGTCCGTCTGTCACCAAAACCTCAATTCTCCTATCGAATTAACTTACACTTACCTTTTACTTTTATTGAATTATAAATAATGAATAGCCTTCATGTCATAAATAAATTTTTGGAGTTTGGATCAATCAAAACGGGTTTGATTTTTATAAGAGTCCAGATTAGAAACTATTTATAAAATAAGAAAAAATGAAAAAAGATTTTTTTTTTAACACTCAAATGTATTTTATAGATTTTTTCTAAGTAACTAATAAAAAATGTACAAAATATTCTTAGGAATAAAATGAGACCCTTTTTCGTGTGTGTAAGTTATAAATGAAACTAATTATTTAGTTTTATTCAGCGTAAGGTAGTAAGTAACCAAAACATAAAATATTCAATTGCTCATAGCCCTATGGGGAGTTTAGTTTTTGTTAGGAAGGTGAGGATAGAGGTGTTTTGTCTAGAAAATTATATCCGTACTAGAGATGGACAACGTTTTTATGCCCGGCGGGCAGATTGGGAATTTAAAGGGCATTTTGGGCATTTATATTTTTATGCCCGATAAATACCCGATAAACGCCCAATCACTGGTCATAAATAAAAATGACACTGTATTCGAATAATTTGAGCTAGAAGAAGCTAAATAACCTAACCAAGAGCATGTCAGGACATGTCTAAGGAGGGTTCCGTAAACTATTAAGTTTACTATACACTATAGTACACTATAAAATTTTAAACGTATGATAAATTAATAATAATATTATTATGTAATATTATGTATTATTTCGTTATTATTTTGAATGTTGATTAATAATCAAAATATATAGTGAATACTGAATATACTACCAGATGTTCTTTAAGATTAATTTTTATTCGATTTCGATGATATTAAATACATATTTTAAAGAGTTTTTATTAATTTTAATATTAGCTAATTCACTTAATATTTGATTAATATTTGAGCATATTTAAGTCTAAGATGATATCACCTATCTCAATGTACCTATAAAGAATACAACCCACAGAACACATAATACTCGCGGATTGATACAACCATATACTTATTACCTACTTATACAATATATCAGCGAGGTTTTCAATAGCGTGATACAGAATTTAAATCCAATAACACAGCGACATCTAGTATTATTTTTCAAAAACAATCAACGATTTAAACAGACTAGCGAGTAGCGCCATATTGTTTTCGTAAAGTTACTAGCAAATTGATGCTTTTAATACTAAAGGTAGGTATTAAATTATAATAAAAAAC
Organism: Glaucopsyche alexis; assembly: GCA_905404095.1. NCBI lineage: Eukaryota > Metazoa > Arthropoda > Insecta > Lepidoptera > Lycaenidae > Glaucopsyche > Glaucopsyche alexis. The sequence continues at coordinate 2,432,794 of FR990063.1, read as the reverse complement.
AATAATACTATGGTAATTAATAATACATATTAATGTGTTTTCAGTGTTATTAAATTATTGTAATAATTGGTAAAAGAGGCACATATTCGTAAAATTAATTATTAATTAAAATTTTACATGTGTTTCAAAACTTAGCTCTAATTCTGGTATGAAACATAAATTCGTAACAATCTATATAATTACTGCAGCTCAGCTAATAACAGTGTTTGTCCTTGAATGTAGGTTCAAACCCGACAGCGTGTTTTAGTTATTATTAATTCTTTTTTTTTATTAATTATTAATTTCAGTTTTTTTTTAAATTATGCAACCAATTTTGAAACATTATTTTAAATAATCATTTCACATTATGTATAATTATTCTTATTTTGCTATTTGTTAATTTGTTTTTCTATAATTGCTCTAGAAATAGAAATTATGATGCGATTTTGTTCAAAATAGTTTTCTTAAAGAGTTTTAGCATGATCTATCAGCATGGAAATTTGCAAGTTTCTATCTCCTATAGTTTAAAAATGCTAGGGGGGGGTACCAACTTACAAACTACTTTGGAGGCCGATTACTCGAAAATGGTCAACTTTATAAAAAAGTAACGTATAAAACCTTGCCTTTATTTTAAAAGACCTATTCTACGATACCCCACACGATGGGGTAGAGTGAAAAAATATTTTTCATCCCCGCTTCACATGTATGGAGAGCCACCCCTAAAATATAAAATTATTATTTTTTTATGATCCCGAAGCCGTGATCTATACACAATCTATAACTACACTAAATCTCATCAACTTATATTCATAATTACAGGAGCTAGAGGCGCGGACAGACAGACAGACAGACAGACAGACAGACGGACAGAGCGAAACTATAAGGGTTCCTTAAGTATTACGGAACCCTAACAATCGAGAACCCATTGTTATCGATCGCCGACTCAGAATTCGCCGGATTAATTCATTTTCAGGTGGGATAATTATAGGTTAAGTAGAAAAACATATTTTAATCTGAATAATTATTAGTGTATCAAAATTATTTTTTAAAATCGTGTTAAATTATCATTTTTATTGGGATATAATGAACTGACGACTGCACGTAACCATCCTGTATTACAGAATTAATATTATATTGGCGACTGGATTGCTAGATTGGCAAAAGCACTCTGGTGATAAAAATACAAAAAATTAGCAGTTCAGAAGTGGCGAAATTTAATACAAACTGGCAATGAAATTTATGAGAAAATTATCATTTTTTTTGTCGGTGGGATGCGCCACTTCCGAGGTATAAGCGATATTATAAAGAATGTAAAAATTCTAATTGAGATACGAGCGATGTTGAATTATTAAGGATTTTCTTTTCTCCCATCGTGAAGAAAATGTGCGGTTTCAGGGATAGTGGGGGGGGGGGGCGAGCTAATTTTCAATATTAATTTAAAACAATTAACTTGTTTTGACCATATTGTTATAGAGGAGAGAGAAGGCATGTCGAAGTTATGTCTCCACACCTAAACTAACCCACTTTTAGGGTCGTTTGGTGCCATTTGTCATTTTTACATTTCGGTCCAGCCGTTCTCGAATTTTGAGTCGCGCGGGAACGGGATAAAAAAAAACTTGAGAGGTGTCAAGGGAAACCCGGATGGAACGAAGTTCCGGATAAAAATATCTGGCTTGCTTTCTATAAGAGAGAGAGAGAGACAGACAGAGAAACATGCGACGCCGCACAGCTTACAATAGCTTACTATATAGCAAAAAAAACAGACAGACAATTGTACATGTATATATATAAAATAAATAATAATACAATATCCGAACCGATATTATCCATACATACATAACATATATACATACATACATACATACATATTATATACATACATACATACACATATACATACATACATACATCAATATAATAAATGTATACGCGTAAATATTTAATTTTTATAAAAAATAAAATTATCTTTTGTAATTAAAAAAGTGTCGTGACAACTTTTCGTAAGAATTTTTTCCATCTAGCCCCCTTTCACAACGCGCGATAAGGAACTCCTGGTTTTAAGATACTTCCTCAGAAACTTTCAGCCAAATCAGTTTACCCGTTCTTGAGTTATAAAAAGTGTAACTAACACGACTTTCTTTTATATAAATAGATACATAGATATAGATTATCTACTGTTAAAATCTCTCAACCTCGACGCGACACACGCTGTATATGTGTATGTAATGTATGTATGTATGTGGATTTGTGAGTGATTTACGCGCGAGTGGATGGCGGAACATGTGTTCATATTTTTCTCATCGTATATCAAAGTTGAGTCATCATCATCATCATCAGTATACTGGCAAGTGGCAACAGTAAGCGACTTGGCTTGACCACCAATGCGCTCACAGTGGTTGAGCCACAGGAGGTCAGGAGGTCATCAAATATTTATATATATTTTTATATGTAATGAACCAGGAAACGAGCAGACGGATCGCCTGATGGTAAGCGATTACCGCCGCCCATGGACACTCGCAACATCAGAGGAGTTACACTTGTAACTCCTCTGGTGTTGCGACTTGCGTTCCTGGTCCTTGAAATCCCCAATCCCCTCCCCCCCCCCCTCTATGGGCCTCCGGTAACCTCACTCACTCGGCGAAACACAACGCAAGCGTTATTTCCCCACCGGTTTTCTGTGAGGTCGTGGTATTAACCCGGTTGAGCCGGCCCATTCAGGCCGAAGCGTGGCTCTCCCACAGTTAAATTTTATTTCGGTTATAATAATACTAGCTATTGCCCGCGGCTCCTCCTGCGTAAATACAGTATCCCACTGGAGTAATGCAGTTTTGGGATAGAAAGTATCATATGTGTTAGGTTCTGGAACCTCAATTCTCGTATTTAAAGTAGACTTAATTTTACTTTGTTTGGATTGAAAGTGTAGCGACATGTTACCGTGAACGGATTTTATGACGTGACCTATCAAATCAGAGCTCGTTTCACGTTTTGACTTTCATAAAAACACCTTTTGAGAGTGTAAGCGTATCGGGACTTGATTGTAATTGTATCAATGCAGGTTTTATTTAGCAGAATTGCGCCTCAGAGCTCAAACTACTACTGTACCAAATTTCATCAAAATGCGTTCAGTAGTTTTTGCGTGAAAGAGTAACAAACATCCATCATCACAAACTTTCACATCTAAATATGTATATAAAAGGCAAACCTGACTGACTCATCTATTAACGCACAGCTGAAACTACTGAAAGGATTTCGCTGAAATTTGGCATACAGATAGTTGTAATGACGTAGGCATCTGCTAAGAAAGGATTTTTGAAAATGCGCCCCGTAAGGGGCCGTGTATTAATTACGTGATGTTTTTAACAACTTTTTAGACCCCTCCCCTCCCCCTGGTGATACGTGGTGAAGTTTTATACTACCCCCCCCTCCCCCACCTCTTAGGTGGGGGAGGGGGGGGGGGGTAGTAGTAGTCACGTGTATTTTTTTTACATAGTAAGCAGGTCATGTTTGAAGAAAAACTTTAACTTAAAAAACCGTTTAATCGAATAATTTAAGCAATTAAAAACTATACGAGTCATTCGTGTTGTAAGTATTTAAACAACACTACGAATCTACAGCCGATAATAATTTCGGTATGCATAGACTAGATTCGAAAATTAATACACGTGATGTCTCCTCCCCTTGGTGATACTTGGTGATTTTTTTTCGGACCCGCCCCCCTCCCCTTTTAGGCATCACGTGATTAATGGACGACCCCTAAGAGGGTGAAAAAGGAGTTAAAATTTTGTATGGAAACCGAACTCCACGCGGATGAAGTAGTGGGCAAAAAGTATTTTATAATATGTAGTAGTTAATATAGTAGAGTTTCTCCGTGGTCTAGTGGTTCGAGCATTGGCTCTCGACTCGGAGGTCGTGGGTTCGATTCCCGCATTGGAACAACAAAAAATGTTGTTTCCAAGTTTGGTTAGGACAATGCAAGCTGATCACCTGATTGTCTGACAAGAAAGATGATCCATGCGTTGGATGGGCATGTAAAAAGTCGGTCCTGCGCCTGATCTCTCGCCAGTCGTGTCGGTCGTCCGTCCCACTGGGTTACGAGAGTAAAAGAAGAGAGAGTGCTCTTGTGTACTGCTCACACACTTGGCCACTATAAAATCACTTCTGCGTAACTGGCCTAGTTTCAATGAAACCGGCCACCGTCACCGAGATCGGTGGGGAGTTATTATTATTTAAATAGTAGAGTTTAGGCGTCTGCCTGTTTATCAACATAATTTTTTATCCCAACACATGTGTCGCTAAGTAAGAAAAATGATATGGGTACATTTTTTTGTCGACGATAGCACGCGCCAAGCTGTCATCTCGAATATTATGTCTTATCAGATAATAATAGATTTATCGTCTTGTTACACATGTGCGAGCGAGAGGCACGAGTTGATAGTGGCGTCTCTTTTTATTATGGGAAATATGAAATTTCGAATGATTAAACATTCTGTAAAGCAGTACAAAATAATTAACCCTTACTAACGTTATAAACGCAAAAGTTTGTATGCGAGGATGTGTGGATATTTGCAACTGTTTCACGCAATAAGTAGGTACTAGATGGATTTTGACGAAATTTTGTATAAATTTGGTTATTAGGACTTACTTGCCTACTCAATTTTATTTATACCAGTTATTATTTATTATGTAATCTACTTTTTACATCTGGGTTAATATTTTAATCATATAGTATACAAATTTTGATAAACCGATAATAGGTTATATCAAAAGTTGTATACATCATCTCTCATACCCATATTAGTTAGTACAGACACAGAGACGACTGTCAATCGGCGAATGTCGGCCATTTTGACGTGAGCCTAAGGTTGACAGCGATATAATTTCAAAACGTTGCGTCACACAAATCTCCCATAAATCATAAGGAATTATAATGTCAATTGTGTCAAAGCACGAAACGACCAGTGGCCAGCCCCGTGAACGAAAGACATGGCTTTAAAAAACTCACGTCCCGCTCGCCGCGCGCACCCCCCGCATTGTCTAGCCACGCCACATAGCCGCAAGCTGTCATTCGTGTAAGTCTATTAAATGACAGTTATTTACGTTATTACAAAGTTCCGTTTTGAATGTCATTGTACCGACTGAAATTATTGCAGTCTAATTAAGTTTCGTCTGTTGATACAGTCTATGGTTAATTAAAAATGGCGTCGTGTCGTTTTGATTTATTCCCCGCTTGTTTTTTGCCGACTCACTGTCGAGTATAAATCATCACAAACACACTGAAATACAGATTACCATTTACCGTGCATTGATTTATGTGATGAATTTTCATTAGATTGCATTATGGACACGTGTGTGTTTTTGTTTCAATACTTGTTTCATGGTTGTTTGCAATATTAAAAAAACAACGGGTTGCACTCTGGAGTGCCGGCAGAAGTGAAAAACAGAGAGGGGGATATTACTTCGTCTTGCCGGCCAGCGGTCTAATCTCCCTCCGTCTTACGAACTTTCGATCACGTCACGTGTACTGATGCGAGTTTAAAATTTTATATCCATCCCAAAAAAGTGCACAACGCCGCTAAATAAGTTTTTACTTAAAAACAAACTGAAGTACCTAATAACATGTACCTAATAATAACGAATGCATAATAATAATTAGTCATACATATTATATTAGCGCCCGTCACATGTACAGTTCTGACCACGGGAAATAGCACGCGCCATTTCAATCCGCGCTCCCAACCGAACATGTAAACTTCAATGACGGCGCATTTTCCATAGTTTAACACGCGCCATGACATGTATTTTGACGTATTAAGTAAGTCGCTGGCATTGAATCCGTGATGCGTTTCAGTCGTAATAGCACGACAGTTCGGTCCGCAGTCTAAACCGCACGGATCCTTCCGCTTTCCGAACTTTAAGTTGTTGGTTTTTATCCTACTGCGTAAGCGAGGATTATGTTTTCCGTAAGTTTGCTAGATATTCACAATGATGGCGTTATATATGTTTTTCTACCGTTTGGGCAGACCCAACGCACACAAAGCGTCATCTGGTGGCGTAAGTGGTATCGATAACGGTCAATACGAGTTCTCGATTCTTTTCCTGTCACCAGGCGGCGCTCGGTAGCCCGACGGTCCTTGTCCTGTCAAAAATCTGTCGATGTCACGAATTTAAAAACCCTCATTTGGAATGGGCTTTCAGGATGAATGTCACCTATTTATCTTGAGTCTGAATAATTGTTTATGGTCCGCTGGTATTGTTTATTTCGGTTTCGACACACAATAGTCTTTGTGACGTATAAGATGAATAGGGGTGAATTCAAGTGTCCGTTTTAAGGGAAAGAATGTATATCGGTCAGGGTTGCCAATAAAGTAAAGATTCGCGAACGAAATAGTTCCGTGAGCGAGACCCGAAAGTCGCACGTGGTGCAACCTTGAAAAAGGGTTGCCAAAATCTCTAATATTGTCGAACTAAATACTTCCAACTTCCAGATGCTATAACTCACAGTCGCACATGATGCAACCCTGAACAAGGGTTGCCAAAAGTGAATATTTTCGAACAAAAAGCTTAGCTACAGAGCTAAATAAAAATGTAGGGGGTGACAACCCTTGTATTTAGAAGGCACAGGGGTATACAAATGTGTATGAAATACGTGACAGAATTTCGTGCTTCTATTTTATTGCTCGCATTTGTTTAGATCGCCTGTCGTTTTGTACGTCGAGGAAACGTTTGTTTGAAAAGCATGGATAGAAACAGTTCTATATAAACTAGTCTCGTAATAGTCACATTTTTAGGGTTGTACTACAAGGAACTTTTATAGTTTAGTTCTGTCCATCTGTCTACCTGTCTGTCTGTCTGTCCGCCCTTCTTACTTCTATAATTATGAATATAAATGAAAGAAAATTACTATAATCGTTCTGGTATCATAAAATAAAAAAAATATATATTTAGGTCCTTGGAAAGGAAATTGGCGTTTTGTCGTACTGGCCACTTTGATCTCAAATATATCTTCTTTATTTAGGAATTATCCATCCCACTGGGTTACGAGAGTAAAGGAAGAGAGAGTGCTCTTGTGTATAAAATAACTCCTGGTTTCAATGAAACCACCATCACCGAAATCGGGGTGGGAAGCTTGTCAAAAATCTAACGATTTTTACAATTTTACGGTGACATACACATATTATTGCTGCATACAATGTATATGTCACCGTAAAATTGTAAAATGTTCATAAATTTCCGACGCGAATATCCTGCCTATAATTTAATACATTATTTTTCGTTAGAATATAAATATATAGTTATGAGTCTTTCGACATATTTTTACAATCTCGTTAGTTGTTTTACAATGTAACGGTTTTTACAATATTACGGTGACGTATACAAGTTCAGTCACTCAGCGACGATCAATCAGCAAGTCTCTTGCCTGCGATTTCAATTCAATCTAACAATTCTTACAACTTTTAACTTTGGCTTAGTGATGGGAAAGAAATGAAAATATCGATGGTATAATATTTTTAATTTTTAAGTAGAATAGCTTTGGTAATTAAAAAAAAAATTAACTACATAAGAGCAGAAGAATGCTCCTAAATTCGACCTGTTTGTGTAATTTTTTGTAAATATCCTTATTTGTATATGAATTTCATGGTAATGAAGTGTTTTACAAGGACTACATTGTGGTTATTGCGATAAAAAGTAGCACAATTATTGTCATAAGTAACATAATAGGTAATTAAAATTTTCATTTTCAAGAAGTCATTGGCGTATTTTAGGCGTATTTTTAGGGAGTTTTAGCTACTATTTAGTGAAACTGCACCATAATACTTTGTGCTATCCTGACATACTTTATTCTATTAGATCTTATACCTATCTTTAAACGAGCAATTCTTGTAATCGCAATCTCGGAAACGGCTCCAACTGTTTTCATGATATTTAGTATACAGGGGGTTTCGGGGGCGATAAATCGGTCTAAGTATGTTTTATCTCTGGGAAACTGCCCATTTTAACCGACTTCAAAATTAAGAAGATTGAGTAGAGAAATAGTTAAAATTTAAGCCGAATTTGAAAGGGGACTTATTTAGAAAATAAGTTTTATTTCATACTTTTTTGTGTATTTTTACTTTGGACGTCGGTTTAATTTTTTATTTAAAAATAAATAAGTTTCGTATACAATTTGAATCTCGGAAACAGCTCCAACGATTTTCATGAAATTTAGTATACGTTGGGTTTCGGGTGCGATAAATCGGTATAGGCAGGTTTTATCCCTGAGATACTGCGCATTTATAAGTTAGGTATATATTCGAACTCCGATGAAATATTTTTGTAATACTCTTTTTTAATCTACTACAGCTCCGAGCAAAGCTCGGTTACCCCGGGTACTTTTACTTAAAACGAGACAATCTTGTAAATACATAATCTGTTTCTCGAAAACGGCTGCAAGTACCATGAAATTTAGTACGCAAGGAGTTTTGGGGGAGAAAAATTGATCTAGCTAGGTTCGGTATACTTATGTACAATTTTTGCTTTGTTCGAAATTTCGGAATGTGGTAAGTTCGAATCCTGGTCGAATGAATTTTTAGAATTTCGATCAAAGCTCGGTTGCCTAGGTAGTTTAGATGAAATATTTAAAATATCGATACGCTACCCGCACCTGCCTACGCGCCATACTATTCCCACGGGGCCGGCGCGGATTTGTAAGACTCGTCTCGTAGCTGAGGGATGTACAATTATATCGACGTATCGAAGTTTCCCAGCTCTAGACGAGGTATTGTTGAAAAAATGGGACGAATATTTGTACGGTATTTGTGGGAATATGCGTCGAATGGCGATGTAGCGCGCCGCCACTAAAATATAACACAAGTTACTAATACCTTGATAAGTAGGACGTTTTGAAACCAAGCCGATTGTCTGACAAGAAAGATGATTCATGCGTCGGATAGGCATGTAAAAAGTCGGACCTGCGCCTGATCTCTCTTCAGTCGTGTCGGTCATCCGTCCTACTGGATTATGAGAGTAAAGGAGGAGAGATAAAATTACTCCTATGCAACTGGCTTGGTCAGATTAACAACATTTTTTGTTGTTCCAATACGGGAATCGAACCCACGACCTCCGAGTCGAGAGCCAATGCTCTGACCACTAGACCACGGAGGCTGTTATCTGTAGGATATAAGCTAGGTAAATATTGATTATTATTCTTTCCTAAGTTCAAACTATTTTTGTATGAGCTAAACAACATTTTGAAATATGTTTATACCCGACTACGGCGAAACCAAAAGAAAGTGTTGATTTTGTTCAGTGTGCTTAGTGCGAGTTTTTATCACTACTCGACATGAAAAGTAAACTACAATTTGTATGGTATCGAAACAACGCCCCTAGTGGCAAAAATGGGAAACATAATTAGCGAGTGTGAGTTTTGTGGATTTTAACTAATCGAGCGTCGTCTCACACTCACGTTCGAATGTGGGTGTTTCAGCGCTTTGATTGGTTGTTTCAAAAGTCTTGCTAGTGCCAGTTGCACATTTTGACATTCGAATAGTAAATTTGTGTTAACGACGTCGAAAAGTTGTCACCCCGCGCTCACTTCCAATTTCTCAGTGACTAGGTAGTGAATTGCGGTGAAAGCATTTATAAAAGAACATTTTAGCAATTAATTTGCTATGGCAGGACGTTTTTTTAGCGTGGAGGATGTCTGTGGCTGCTCAATCTCAAGACAACCGCAATTTTAATGCAAAACGCGAAGCAAGAGTTCGTGCATCTTTCGATCGTTTATTGGACATTATTGTTTACCGATTGTCATACTTACTGTTCCATGAATGTTAATATAGTATCAAATTGAGAAAAACTTGTTTTCATCATTTTTAAGTTTAAATACAATTTATTATAAACGAAATGTAAAATTGTGTAAAATGCTTTGCAAATAAAATTCAAAATTTCGGCGACTTATGGCAGTGTCACAAACAATAACACTCGATATAACCCGTCACAATCTTGATGACAGCAGCTTCATAACAAAATAATACAGTGAAAATGACATTCAATTTGGACGGTTAATCTCACAGTGAAGTCGTGCTACCAATATAACAAAAATAATATAGCGTACTCTCGGTGAGGAAACGCGTTCGATTAGTTAGATTGGATAATGACTCGCACTCGTTGGCTTTAATTTTCGATTCGATTTGCGCAAACTCGATTTACAAGGTAGTAAAGTAATCGAAAAAATTTGTGGGACTCACACTCAGCACACAGTATATTATATGTCACCGGAAAATAACAAGAAGCGCAAACTTATAAATTTTCTAGAAAATTTATAAACCTTCGTAGGATTCTAAACGAAAGATAAATTGTATTATTTTACGCCCACATTTTCGCAAATTGATAAACTTACCGAACTCACGCGTATAATAATAAGTCAGCAGTAACCAAATGATAATATGTACGCTCTGATTTTCCTTCACCGTTAGAGCGTCCGTATAATTTATATACTTGAGATCTGAAAAAGTCTCATCGGTACCCGCCACAACCTGGGATTCGAACTTGCACTTCTCGAGTGCAAACCAAACGGTCTACCCACTAGGCCAAATTACTGGAATTAAATAATATAAATAAGACAAAATTATATTACAATTCAACAAAATATCATCACATTTTAATATTATGTTTTGTTTTACCTAACACAATTCGCACAGATGCACCTCGTTGCATAAAATCTACCCCAGTTGTTTATTATAACGTGTTGGAGCATCATTACCGCTTTTGTATGAAATAGACGTTATAAATTACGTTTGTGGATGATTCTTTATGATGAGTGTAGGCCAAGCACTTTGTTTTAATTATGATATAAATATAAAATTTGTTCAAATATGTTTTTTTTTTTTTGATTTGATTTGATTGTTATTTGATTTTACTTTTATGTGTTTTGTATCATTTCATATCATTCATTAGATAGTAGACTTGTCGCTTTTTTGTCTGTCCCTATGTATGCTTAGATCTTTAAAACTACGCATCGGATTTTGATGCAGTTTCTTTAAATAGATAGAGTGATTCAAGAGGAAGGTTCATATCTATATATATAAAAGAAAGTGGTGTTAGTTACACTATCAATAACTCAAAAACGCTTGAACCGATTTGGCTAAAAATTGGTGGGGAGATATCTTAAAACCAGGAGAAGGACATAGGATACTTTTTATCCCGTTCCCGAGGGGCTCAAAACTCGAGAGCGGCTAGACCAATTTGGCTCATACGTTGGTCTTGAAATAATTGCGGAAGTTCAGGGAAGGTTTAAACAGTGCGAAATATTGGAAAAGGTGGGTAGGTGTAGGACTATAACGTAGGTTGCATTATAGGTGTAAGTATTTATTCATTCCAGTTCATATTTAAGACAGAACAACCTGTGTCGGGACAGCTAGTTAGGTATATAGCATGTATAATGTAGTTTTTAATGTCGTAATTTTTTTTTTTTGCGCTAACATTGGAAACCCTGACCCTGGCTGAACTCTACGAGATAGATGGAAATAATAATACATTGGGACAGACGGAAAAAGCCACTTTGTTTTATACTATATACAGATAGTACTATAGGATAGTACGTACCCAAAACAATGATGTTTAGAACGTTTGTTTGTTTGTACGTTACAACCTGTACTATATACCACCACGGTCCACGCAGCTCCGCTAAGGGTACATAGTACATACAATATTAACTCGCGCAGATTTCCCTTACCTGGTGTAATCTGAGGGTAGTTTTAAATATTCACAGCCTTAGACTCGAGTGACCAGAGAACTGAGGCTCTTACTGAATTAATACGTGATGAGTGTTTACATTTTTAGTTTTATACTAGCTTTTGCCCGCGGCTGCGCTCGTTGTATCAAGTCCCGATACACTAAAACTGCCAAACCGGTATTTTCGTAAACGTTAAACCAAAGTGAAACGCGATCTGATTGGTTGAAACTTCATAAAATCAATTTATGGTAACAGGTCGTTTCACTTATAATACAATCAAAGTAAAATTAAATCTACCTTAAATACGAGAATTGAGATCTAGAACGAACTGATGCGAATTTTCCGTGTACCTATGTGCTCGAATCCATTCAGGCCGAAATGACGTCAGTTGGGTGGGATGGAATTTTTTCCGTGTATGTGCTCGAATCCATTCAGGCCGAAATGACGTCAGTTGGGTCGGATGGGATTTTTTCCGTGTATGTGCTCGAATCCATTCAGGCCGAAATGACGTCAGTTTTTTTTTATAAAGCTAGGGGGCAAACGAGCAAACGGATGGAAAGCGAGTACCGTCGCCCATGGACAACCGTAACATCAGATGAGTTGCAAGTGCGTTGCCGGCCTTTTGGAGGAGGAATACGCTCCCTTCTTGAAGGTTTGCAGGACGCAATGGTCCGGAAATACCGCTGGCGACAGTTAATTCGTTTTACAGTGCGCGGCAGAAAGCTTCGGGTAAAGCACACTGTGGAGGACTGCCACTCATCAAGGTGATGAGGATGATACATATTTTGTCGCTTGGAACGGTCAGTTCGGGCAGTTGGGTCGGATGGGATTTTTCCGTGTATGTGCTCGAATCCATTCAGGCCGAACCGACGTCAGTTGTAACTGAAACAATCGGCCTCTCGTCTGTTTATTACTCGGAATCGAACCTGCACTATCTTGAGCGCAAACCATACTCCACTAGCTACGGACGCTATTTAGATGGTGTCTATTATATTAGTATTATATTAGTCATATAAATTACAACAGTGCAAATAATATAGCGTGTCCCGTTACGGAGCAAGTCGCATTTGGCATAATTTGTACGTATGAATAAATTTGGCAGTCGGCCCGGACCTGTGGCGTGTAGCGTCGGCAGAACAGGCGATGTGACAAAATATAACCTAATGGTGTTACGCGAGACGCGACGCGACGTGGCGGTGCATTTTTAAGACAGCCATTCGAAATTGAACTTTATTGACTAGCACTACACAAGATAGATGTGACCACGGCTGCTGGGAAGTAGCCGAAATGTAGGGAAAAAGAAAAGTGTCAATCACAATCCGTATGTGTTTAAAACAGTGATTAATATTTCGCGTAAATATAAGAAATCAATAAAATGATTTTAATGAGAGTGTTTGATATTTTTTCTGCCGCTAGAGGGCAGACCCAACGCATACCGAGCGTCATCTGGTGGCGTAAGTGGTATCAAAAACGGTCGATAAGAATTCTAGATTCTTTTTCTGTTACCAGGAGACGCTTGGTAGCTCGACGGTCCTTGTAGTGTCAAAAGGCTGTCAGATGTCATGAATTTAAACAGATATATTTTCCAAAAGACCGATTGCCATATTTAATTTTATTTACCTAATATTATTTCCAATCTTTTCTACATTATTTGGTGCAAATCGATAATTAATTAACGCGTCCTGTGTGGTGATAAGTTACATCGACAATTCACAGTACAGTACAGTCCAATCCAGAGTTTTTACAATATTTCTTATTTTTAGACAAATCACAAAAGTTAAAATAAAAGAAATATTAGAAAACTTTCGTGGACTACATCCGTAAGATTTCCTTCGACTTATGAGGTTTAAGCGTCTGGAGTCTCGCCACATGGTCAACTTCAGTTCCTTTGTGGTGTGAGTACCGACGCATCTTCTATCGACCTTCAAGGTAGAGTTCTGGCCGACGGGTGTGGTCTATCGGAGGTTCCGTTCCGAGGAACAAAGCGCTTATCACGTCGCCGACAACACGCGATTAAAGTGTAGTTTTTAAGTACTTATTATATAAAAGTAATATGTATGTCAGTTTGTAAGGTTTTGATAATATCTTCCTATGCAGCTCGAAATAAACTTTATGTAATTTATTAAATTTAAATAATACTTTTTCTGCCGACCCTCCTCGATTGCTCGATATCACACATTCCTTTGATCTTAGACGTTGTACGGCCGATCGAACCGCCGATATTTCTCCAACTCGCTGTGAAAAGATTCTGAAACTCCTTCTGTATGTCCAGATGTCCCCATTGAGACTTGCGAGGACTTGGGAGTTTTCAATTCGTAAAACGTTTGATTTGGAAGGATTGTGTTTGGATTTTTGAGATGGAGATGTTTTTCTGTCATAAGAAACTATTTAATATCATTTCAGGGAAGATTTATCAAAACGCTGTTATAGTTATCAAATATTCTAAACTCCTTTTAGCACTTTTTGCAGTCATTATGCTAGACAATATTTTTGCTCACTTTATGAATTAAACAAGCATTCATATGCCCCTCAGCAAAATATTATATTTTTATATCTATAAATTTAAAAAGGAGTGTATCAGCAGTAGTATTCAATTTCCAAAACTCTACTGCTATTTGCTACTAAAACTAAAACTAAGCCGGCTTATCCTGCACGACTGCTCCATTCAGAAACTTGTTCGTTTTGGCGCCCAATTTAAATATCGGATTAATAAAATCCAGTTTCCACTACTCCAAGCTGGTTCAATCCAGTATTTTCCGGTTCTATCCTGTTTTGAGCAGAAAAAAGTGGTTTTAACCTGTTCGAATCTAGTTTTTACCGGCCTAAACTAGTTGGAACTGGTCCTAACTGGTTTAGTTTCAGAGCACGTTCTCTTCGTGTCGGACTCGTCGCGCTATTGATAGAACTCGGGCTGGGAACTGGATAATGTAATTTGTTGACCCTACCGACCATTGACATACCATAAAGAGGCGTCGTATTTAGCTAAAATAACTTTGTCAATCGTGAAGGCTATTTTTCGTAATTAAAAATGTTTAATTCGCAGTATGGTTCCAGTGCCAGTATAGTTTGTCTCTTACGTCTCAGTTTTGAAAAATTGTCAATTCGATTATGTGTAGTGTGTACAGTGCGATATCTTTTTTAGTAAATATGATACGTCGATGCTTTTGCCTTTGAAAATATTATGCTACTGGGAATAGCAAAAGGGTATCATCAGATTAGATTTTATACATCCATGTTCTTCTATCGTCAGCTTGATTTTATATCTCAAAAAACTGGCCAAGTTCGTGTCAGTACATGCATAGAGTAGGGTTCCGTTGTCACCCGTTTATGATTTTATTGATATTTTACAAATTTGTTACCTTTTGTACAAAGTTTTCCAAGTAAGCGCATTTTACAAGTTACGCCTCTATAACTCCTGAACTCACAGAGTTATCTAAGTCGTTATAGTTTTCCTTCAAAGTTCAAAGTTGAATATCTCGCAAACGGATACCTAAATCAAAAAATCGTCTTAGCAACCTCTCAATGTTTTGAAAGACCAACCTAATGATACCCCACACTACGGGGTAGACGCGAGAAAAATAAAACATCCCCCACTTTACATGCAGGGAAGGTACCCCGAAATAAATATTTTTCGTTATTTTATTTTAGCACTTTGTTGGTGTGGTACACATATGCCAGCAAAGCTTCATCTTTCTTGCACTAACCGTTTGGAAGGAAGGCCGAGGACATGAACAAATTGGACATGGACATGACGAAATTAAAAGGGTTTTGCTAATTGAAACACATGCTTTTCCAACAAATTCTTTTATTAATAGTTCCAGTTGCCATAGGTACTTAAAACTATACCATATAAAATATGAAGTTGCCACTTAAGATTATTAGTATTGCCACATAATAAATAACTTATACATTACAGTTTCCAAGATGTGAATCTTGAGAGTTTTTAGGTTAGGTGCAAATATTTGGCAAAATATGTTGCCTGTAAACAGAAAAAAAAAACGAAATGTTGCCTGTAAACACGTAATAACTCCGGAACTTTTTTGCGATAAAAAGTAACCCATGGTTATGTCTGTACTAAGTTTTAAAAAACATATCTCAGCGATAAATAACGATTAGGCATAATACATTTATTGCAGCAAGAACTCATTAAAACCCCTCTCTCTCGTAGTATAAAATCTCACGTCAAGTGTAGGGGAGACCACTGCAGCACTCGATGCTAAATGAGCCAATAGATAGCCGCGTGTTTCTAGATGAAATTTTAATAAACTCGATATCGGCAAGCATGTAGATTGGAGATGCGAGTACACTGCCGGGCAGGATAAGTGGGCACATATTTTATTTACTAACATACCAAGAGAAAAAAACCGGCCAAGTGCGAGTCGGACTCCTGCACCGAGGGTTCCGTACAAGCCTGTAGTGATTTCGTTACAGCTTAAAGGTATTATAAACCTGAGTATTTGATATGAATTTCAATTTAATACCTTTACGCGTTTCATGAGTAAAGGGGTAGTAAGTTTAAAGTTATTAAAAATATTTTGATTATATTATGATGTAACTAAAATTTACTGTTTTCGTAATTTTTCCTTTATCTGTGCTATAAAACGTTGCTTTGTACCAAATTTCAAGATTTTTAGTTCATGGGAAAATACCTGTAGGTAGGTAGGAGTTTGCGAGTATCGAAAATTTGCGGAAATTTGCGGCATAAACGGCTGTATCTTTTGATTGCGTTGGCTTAGAAGTTTGATTTTTTCACAGCTCCAAGGGCCCGTAGACTTGAGTATTTGATAAATTCCAGCTTGATACCTCCACGCGTTCCTGAGAAAAAGGGTCTTGACAGACAGACGGACGGACAACAAAGTGATCCTATAAGGGTTCCGTTTTTCTTTTCTAGGTACGGAACCCTAAAAATAAACATACGTAGAAGATATAAGCTTTAGCTAGTGATATTTAAAGCGATTTAAGAGTATAATCGGCACAGAAATAGGATATTGCGGAGAGTACACTGCCGGGCGAGATAAGTGGGCATCTATGTGGGATGATAGGTATATGGCGATGTAGGGTTATATTAAGATACTAGCTTTTGCCTGCGACTTCGTCCGTGTGGAGTTCGGTTTTCATACAAAATTTTAACCCCCTTTTCACCCCTTGGGGGGCGAATTTTCAAAAATCCTTACTTAGCGGATGCTTACGTCATTACAACTATCTGTATGCCTAATTTCAGCAGAATCCGTTCAGTAGTTTCGGCTCTGCGTTGATAGATGAGTCAGTCAGGTTTGCCTTTTATACATTTAAATAATATGAATCTAGTAGAATGGTTAAATAATGTTCATTGATCGTTGAAACACATTTTGACATGCTTTCTTAAAATACACTATTTATATTTGCATTAGTACGTTACGATAACTGTACAGAATTCCCAAAAGTATATGAATCTACTAGACTAAGTACTGAAGTTTTAGTTGACATGAATTATAATGTTCCAATTAAAATAATTAACAAGGCGCATTGATAGATAGCGTGATGCAGACAAAAGTATGTAGTATTCGTTTAAACATTCAAATTATTCACTCTGAACTTGGAATAAGACGTTCAAAACGACAAAGAAGTTTGTATAACAACCAACATTGATTTACAATTGATGTGTACAAAACGTATTGTTAGTTATAACTCTTGCTACAGCTATAATAGGGATGTTGCCTTGTGTGGAATATCACAGTTTTACAAATTAAATTTTAAATTTGTTGATTAAAGATACATAAATCTCAAAGAAATAGGTATTTAGAGTGACGGTATTAAAAATATAAGCAAATAAAAAATATTGTCCATCCCTTTCTCGCAAAACGATTCGTGACGTCACAACCTGCTACCGCCATACATTTTGTAATGACAAATGTATGGCGGTAGCAGGTTGTGACGTCACAGGCCGATATATCGCTCTCTTTCATACTGTAAATTCCAATGGTTTGTATCTACGTTCTTTTTTCAGATATACAAAAATGGGTTCTGGATTGTTTATTAACATGACATCGAATAGACGAAAAAAAATTTTTTCGGCAACATGCCTATTGTCTTATTTAAGTATGAGATGTTATAAGGCTTTCTTTATACGTTTTTCTATAATAAATCACGCCTAAACGTGTACCTAATCCTTTACTATAATATTTGTAAAATATTAAAAAAAAAATGTGTGCACACTTTTCACGTCCCGCAGTGTAATCTGCGTAAAACTAAATTCATATAATTTGAATTGGTAGCCAGTGCGAGTGCGGAATGGAATATGGATATGTACGAGTATAATATTATTACAAATTGTATATCGCTCCACATTCATGAGGTAAAAGCTGTTCTACATGCAGAAATATGTTTACTTTAGATGGATCTGTCACCGTAAAATTGTAATATTACTAGAGATATTATAAAATGTCGACAGATTGTCAAGTAAAAATTTCTCCTACAATTGTACGCATTTAGATATTTAGATAGCAGAAAAATGAGCAGTTTCCCATGCATAAGACCTACCTAGATAATTTTTTCTCCTCCAAAACTGCCTTCATACTAAATTTCATGGTAAAACTTGTAGCCGTTTTCGAGAAACCGATCATATATTTACAAGATTGTCTCTTTTAAACTTTAAAGTATGACATTAACAGTAGCATAATATGTAAAATAAATCACACCGTGAAGTATTAAATATCAAACATTACTCCCAACTCACAATTCGTTTACATCTTTCTGCACAAAAAAAGGCCACGAGTGACCTCCAGGGTGTGGGTACAAAGGTTAGGGAACAGGGTTACGAGGACTCTTTGACCTCAGGCATTATAAAACATCCCTTACAAGAGAAATGCGGATAAGATTTAGTAGATATTTTAGGATACCTAGTAACTAGATGATCTGTACCTACTAATTTCTACTTCAACGTGTAACATATTTGTATCTAATTGTATCAAACGCGCGGTAGTATGTGTTGTTGTTATTTTTATTAATTTTATGTATTTCTAAGCATTTTTTTTAATCTTTTATTTTCGTATTATACTGCATATTTATATTTTTATTCAAACATAGAAGTTCCTACGTTTTCAGCGTTTCCGCAGTGAAGTGACATGTTATCATGAACGAATTTTATGACGTTTTGACCAACCAGAGCGCGTTTCGCATTGGTTTAACGTTCATAAAAACACCATTTGAGAGTTTTTGTGTGTCGGGACTTGATTGTTTTATTTAGCAGAATTGCCTCTCTGAGCATTGACAAGTCTAACCTAGGAGCGCCGAAGCTTCGAGGTTTGACTTTACCTTACGCATACAAACAGTATGTTTTGACATGGAAAGAAAAATAAGTATGCCATACGTGTTCTGCGCAAACGAAGCAACTTTCAGTTATTAGGTACTAAATGAAAAGACACAAATGATTCTATTACCATAACCGCAAATCATCCCAATTATAACGCGTTTCAAATGAGAATAGGAACGTCAATGACCTTTTTCTGTCAAATATCACTTGAAAAGTGCGATTTTCAGAAAAACGAATGTACATATAAATATTATTAGTCTTGCATCAAATTTAAATAAAAACATTAAATAGTAATCAATTATTTATCTAAACATACATTTAAACTATCATAACAGTCTAAATTCGAATATGGCGCCGACTCGATCCTATTCTAATTTGAATCGCACTATACATATTTTATATTCGAACAATAATAATCGCCCATAACCTTATCAATACAACTTAGTATAATCGCAGTAAATTGTCCCTGAATCTTGATAATATAACCCGCTAAGTGTTAAATCCCCCAAGTTGGCGGTATCCGGATCAGAAACTAGTTTGGGCCGGTTCTAACTCGTTTTAACCGCTCCGAACCGGGTGGAGCTGCGGTGTAAAGTTGTGGCAATACTACTATAATTGTTATTGTGGATTGAAACGTGATTTATTTGCGGGTTGAATCGGATGATCCGAGATAATGGTCCTTCGAGCTTTGTGTGGATTGAGTGATATTTATTAGATTATTTCTGGGATCTGTTTCTATGGATTGATCTGGATATCTCTCGCGTCAGACAGAATTGGTTATTAATATAATTATAAAGATGAAGTGTTTTATTTTTTTTATTTTCATGTAGGTACAGTCATACCCAAGGTCCTAATGGCTTTCGGGTATCGTCACTTTTCAAACATGGCTCTACCGAGTAAACTATGTATTGTATGCATAGTTCTGACGTACTTTGTGTATTGTATACATAGTTCTGACGTAGCCTTACTCTTGCAGAACGAGAACCACAGTTTAACTAATCGAATAATATGAAAAATATAACGTATGTTTAACTAAATAGTTAAACATACGTTATATTTTTCATATTATATTCTAAATTTCTGTAATTTGTCCTGTCCTTACTCGTCCTAAGTTCACATTGTATACATTGCTCTGACGTACTTTGTGTATTGTATGCATAGTTCTGACGTAGCCTTACTCTTGCAGAACGAGAACCACAGTTTAACTAATCGAGCCATACGTTATATTTTTCATATTATATTCTAAATTTCTGTAATTTGTCCTGTCCTTACTCGTCCTAAGTTCACATTGTATACATTGCTCTGACGTACTTTGTGTATTGTATACATAGTTCTGACGTACCCTTACTCTTGCAGAACGAGAACCACAGTTTAACTAATCGAGCCACACGTTATATTCTTCATATTATTATAATCTAAATTTGTGACCTTTGTCCTGTCTCTACTCCTCCTCTCTGTTCACATTGTTTATATCACCGTAAAATTGTAAGAACCGTTAGATTGTAATAAAACTAGTGAAATTTTACGTTAGATTATAAATATATTGTTTTTAATCTTTCGACATATTTTTACAATTTCGTTAGTTATTTTACAATCTAACGGTTTTTACAATTTTACGGTGACATATTCATCATATTATATTCTAAATTTCTGACCTTTTGTCCTGTCTATACTCCTCCTACCTAAGTTCACATTGTATACATTGCTCTGACGGATTGCGCGTGCTGTATACATAGTTCTGACGTACCCTTGTTGTTGCAGGACGTGGTGCACACTATCAGCGCGCCGCACGGCCAGGTGCAGCGCATCGTGGTCTTCAAGAAGAACGGCGTGCAGGCGATGGTCGAATATCCTTTGCAATATATTATAATTAGTCAAAAAAAAAAACTTGAGAGGTGTCAAGGGACACCCGGATGGAACGAAGTTCCGGATGAAAATATCTGGCTTGCTTTCTATAAGAGAGAGAGAGAGACAGACAGAGAAACATGCGACGCCGCATAGCTTACAATAGCTTACTATAGCAAAAAAAAAGACATACAGAGCGTACATGTATGAGTATGAGACAGACAGTACATGTATATATAAAATAAATAATAATACAATATCCGAACCGATATTATCCATACATACATTACATACATACATACATACACACATACATACATAGGTACATACATCAATATAATAAATGTATACGCGTAAATATTTAATTTTTATAAAAAATAAAATTATCTTTTGTAATTAAAAAAGTGTCGTGACAACTTTTCGTAAGAATTTTTTCCGTATAGCCCCCTTTCACAACGCGCGATAAGGAACTTTGTTCCAAAATTGGATTAAGGGGCATCACAGACGGCGTTAATCAAATACGTATATATTATAGACGAAGCATCTTAAGGCACTGTATCCACTTACATGGCCCCAATTTTGAGAATCTGGGGCCATTTCGACATTTTAAGTATGGCGAAAACAAGATGGCTGACATTTGAAGTATGGTGAAAACCAAGATGGCGTTACTTTTTACGCCTATTTTGAGTTTTTAAATCTTTAGCGTAGATACATACTATAATAATTTATTTTAAGACTAGCTTATGCCCGCGGCTCCTCTCGCGTCAATATAGTATTCCACTGTACTTGTTCGCGATGAAAGTAGCCTATGTGTTAATCCAGAGCTTAAACTACTGCCATATCAAATTTCATCAAAATTCGTCCGGTAGTCTATGCGTGAAAGAGTAACAAACATCCATCTTTCCATCCATTTATACAAAGTTTCACATATTTTATATAATAATAGTAGGATTTGTTGCGTATGATACATGAAAATGATGCATCTGCCACCGTTAAAATTGTAAAAACCGTTAGATTGTAATAAAACTAGTGAAATTATTGTAAAATGTAGGTAGACTTCTGACGCGAATATGCTGCCTATAATTTAACTCATTATTTTTCGTTACATTATAAATAGGTATATAGTTTTTAATCTTTCGACATATTTTTACAACTAACGGATTTTACAATTTTACGGTGACACATACAAAGATTTCAAAACTCATGATAGGCTATGACGTACATTTGACTGAACAAAATAATCTTCATACAATATAAAGTTACGTCATCTTGATTTTCACTGTATTTCAATTGTCAGCCATCTTGTTTTCACCATACTTCAATTAATGTAAAAATGGCCCCAAAATTTTAAAAAAGTGGGCCTCTTAACTGGAGACACTTTTTTGCATTAACATGCCTCGTCTACGGATGCACCATTCAAGATGCAAGGAGAAAAAAGCACGCCACTATTTTTGACATCGGTTAAGTGTCAAATTCTTTCGCTATGCTTAGACAGCGTCATCTAAGATAATATTAAAAAAAAAACACAAACACACAAGTTAACAAACAGTTGCTCGAAACCCTATAACACCGGAGTGTGCTTAATTATTTAAAACTAGGTGTTGCCCGCCCGCGTAAATATAGTCTCCCTCGGGAATAATACCTTTTCGGGATAAAAAATAGCCTATGTTTTAATCCAGAGCCTAAACTACTACCATACCAAATTTCATCGAAATCCGTTCAGTAGTTTTTGCGTGAAAGATGAATAAACACCCACCCTCACAAACTTTCACATTTATAATATTAGTAGGATTAATTTCCAAGATATCACTCACAAATCCCTCCGAGCTCATGCTCTGGAACTATTTCTAATAATAACGTTCGATTGGAACAAATACTATTGAGTGTGAAACAGATTCGGGTATCGTAAAGTATTTCGAAACGTGTAGCGTGGTCGTAGTGTCAGCGTTAGCGGTAGCGGTGCGCTTAGCGGAGGCGATTTGTGTAAATGAGCCGCGTCTTGTTGAAAGGTTGCCTTAAAAGAGGAGGGTAGGTGACGTATAAACGATAGTTGTAAACCTAATCATTTTGAACCTTGTACTAAAGTGATAATGATTAAACATTAATGCACTAAGCTGAGGCGATTTCTATGGGGTTAACTTGTGTAGGGTTGGAGTATTGTAATAGCTAAAAAATATCTGAAAACAATTTTTATAAAAAAATATATAAGTGAACTAAGTAAATTATATAGCCTATGTTATTACGAATCTATTGCCACCTCATTTATTAAAATAGGACCAGTGGTTTAGGCACTACGGTGGAATAAACAGACATACTTTTTTCGTGGTAGAGCCATGCTTCGGCACGAATGGGCCGGCTTGACCGGAGAAATACCACGGGCTCACAGAAAACCGGCGTGAAACAGCGTTTGCGCTGTGTTTCGCCGAGTGAGTGAGTTTACCGGAGGCCCAATCCCCTACCCTATTCCCTTCCCTACCCTCCCCTATTACCCTATTCCCTCTTAAAAGGCCGGCAACGCACTTGCAGCTCTTCTGATGCTGCGAGTGTCCATGGGCGACGGAAGTTGCTTTCCATCAGGTGACCCGTTTGCTCGTTTGCCCCCCATCTACACTAATAATATGTAGCCTATGTTACTCGTGGATAATGTAGCTTTCGAATGGTGAAAGAATTTTTGAAATCGGTCCAGTACTTTTTGAGCCTATTCATTACAAACAAACAAACAAACAAACATACAAACAAAGTTTTCCTCTTTATAACATACAAACAAAGTTTTCCTCTTTATAATATTATTATAAAGAGGAAAACTTTGTTTGTATGTTTGTTTGTTTGTTTGTTTGTAATGAATAGGCTCAAAAAGTACTGGACCGATTTCAAAAATTCTTTCACCATTCGAAAGCTACATTATCCACGAGTAAGTTTTCCTCTTTATAATATTATTATAAAGAGGAAAACTTTGTTTGTATGTTTGTTTGTTTGTTTGTTTGTAATGAATAGGCTCAAAAAGTACTGGACCGATTTCAAAAATTCTTTCACCATTCGAAAGCTACATTATCCACGAGTAACATAGGCTACATTTTATTTTGGAAAAAAATAGGGTTCCGTAAGATATTTGGGTTTTTCGGACACAAGGTGTAAAAAATCAACCAGAAAAGTTACTTATTTTGCGTACGCTGCCTAAACTATAAAAGATAGAACCATAAAATGTTCTAATTAATTGTAGATCTTATAAATATCTACAAAAAAGTCCGCGACACACTATACCTATCTATGTCGAGTGAGGCACAACAACCATTTTTTTATTTAGAAATCTTGATTTTTTTTGGACTACATT
This sequence comes from Glaucopsyche alexis, assembly GCA_905404095.1. Classification (NCBI taxonomy): domain Eukaryota; kingdom Metazoa; phylum Arthropoda; class Insecta; order Lepidoptera; family Lycaenidae; genus Glaucopsyche; species Glaucopsyche alexis. The sequence continues at coordinate 2,408,638 of FR990063.1, read as the reverse complement.
TAAACGCGTTTATTTTACTCATGCTATTAATCCTTATCAAAATAAATTATTTCATCACTAAGTACAGTTTATGTAGATAATATTTGGTCTTTGAATGATTAAAATTGAACGTTCGGTTTTGAAGTTATGGCGAAATTAAAATATTACGATTTCTGCTGCACGGCCCGTTGCGAAGTGGGCGTCACCAAGGCGGGGGTGCGCGTGACATGACTTCTATGAGTAAATTTTCAGGGTTCCGTAATACTTAAGGAACCCTTATAGTTTCGCTCTGTCCGTCTGTCTGTCTGTCTGTCTGTCTGTCCGCGCCTCTAGCTCCTGTAATTATGAATATAAATTGATGAAATTCGGTACAGTTATAGATTGTGTATAGATCACGGTTTCGGGATCATAAAAAAAAAATATATTTTAGGGGTGGCTCTCCATACATGTGAAGTGGGGATGAAAAATATTTTTTCACTCTACCCCATCGTGGGGGGTATCGTAGAATAGGTCTTTTAAAATAAAGGCAAGGTTTCATACGTTATTTTTTTATAAAGTTGACCATTTTCGAGTAATCGGCCTCCAAAGTAGTTTGTAAGTTGGTTCCCCCCCCCCTAGCATTTTTAAACTATAGGAGATAGAAACTTGCAAATTTCCATGCTGATAGATCATGCTAATTTCAATCAATTTGTTTCTGTTTGTTTGTTTGTTTGTTAGAGGTTTAAAGACATTCTGTAGTATTAGTATCAGTATTGTACCCGTGCGAAGCCGGGGCGGGTCGCTAGTATTTCATAAAAAAAAAAAAAAACATACATACAGAGACTGCCAGAATTATTACCCCTCCCCTTGGCTTCGCCGTAGTTGGGTAAAAAGGTATTATGGAATAAAGTTGAAGTAGATATTACGTTAGCTAGATTTTTTAGATTTTATTATTATTATTTTATAATCAAAATATTGAGAAAACAATAATATAATAATAACTAGCGACCCGCCCCAGCTTCGCACGGGTACAATACTGATACTAATACTACAGAATGTCTTTAAACCTCTAACAAAACTGGCGAAATTTAGTCAAAACAAACAGAAACATATTAATATAGGTACCTACTAAAACTCAATGAAATAAGTAGGTGGGTATACTTTTATCGTATGAAATATCTATACTCTTCAGGACTAACAATACAACAAACACAAAATAAATAGGTATTCAAGTTTTTTTATTATTCATTATTCATTATTCTCTATTTCATTATTCTTTTTTATATCATTTATATTATTATTTATAATCTGCCAAACAGCTTTGCATTTATTTTTTGTCTTGTCTATATATTTTTTATTTTGTAATTGTCGTGATTTGTAAATACATTTTCTTAGCATAATGTTGTAATTTTTATAGATGTTATACTTTGTTTTTTTATCATTTCCTGTAAGCCGGTAATTTAAATATAATTTTCTTTTTTTAATACAGGATTTCTTTAATCCTTTAGTTAGCCATGATTTATTGTACTTTTTGTTGCTCTTTGTGCATACTATAGTAGGGAAACATAGATCAAAAAATAAAATAAATAATTCGTGAAAAACATTAAAGGCGTCATTTAAATTATTATTATCATAAACCTCGGAAAAACGGATTGAGGAGATGCAATCCTTGAATTTTTCAAAGTTATCCCTGCTGAAGTCCCTAACATATTCGACCCAGTTTGTCAATTTTCGTTTGTGTTTAACTTTTATGGTGAGTGTTTGTCCGGTTTCATGGTCCGAAAGTGCTAGATAGTGGATTTCGGCGGAAATTTCCTTTAAATTACTGGCAAATTGATCAAGGCATGCTTTATGTCTGGTCGGCATATTTAGGTGCATTTTAATATTAAAATTTTTTAACATATTTTGGAGTTCTAGACAACTTTTATTGGGTTTAAGTGTGTCAAGATTCCAGTCAAGTTCAAGTTCGGTTTCTATATAAAATTTTAACCCTCTTAGGGGGCGAAGTTTCAAAAATCCTTTCTTAGCGGATGCCTACGCCATTACAACTATCTGTATGCCAAATTTCAGCAAAATCCGTTCAGTAGTTTCGGCTGTGCGTTGATAGATGAGTCAGTCAGGTTTGCCTTTTATATATTTAGATAGATAAATCATTCTGCAATATTAATAAAATAAACTACCACTAAACAAACTATACATTTAAAATAACAAATTGAATGAATTATTACAATAATCAATTTCGAGAACTATTACAAATTTTTCAATTTTATAGTTTTTTAGCACACGTCCGTACTCTACGGAGGTTGATGGACGAATGACCTCGCAAAGCCCACCCATTACACCGAAACGAACATTGTGATGACAATACAGGGTTACATGGAAAGTCGTGCTGAATATGAAAGGACGTTATTACTCAGGTCATTTCTGATTTATTTGGTTATATAATTAGGTATCCGAAACCTAACCATTATGGAGATATTGAATTTTGAAGATTTTTTTTAAATTCTCAATTTTTTGGTTTTGTCAAAGTAGTACATAAACATTTATGAGCTACTTTTGCTCTATGCAGTATGCACGTCCGTACACAACAAAGGTTGATGCCCGAATGACCTTGTTGTGCGAACAAGCAGGAAAAACAGAATATGACGTCATTCACATCATCCCAAAAATAAATCATTCCTACAGACGCCGCGTCATTGCAAGTGGTGACAAATTGAGAAAAATGTATCTTAATTTTAATTTTTGTTTACGTTCGTTCGTTAGGTTTATAAAAAGCCATTGTAGGACACATGACTCATGAGATATATTCTTGGTTTGCCAATCAAATGAAAAGAAATACATACAAATTTACAGGTGAAACTGAGAACCTCCTTTTTTCAACGTCGGTTAATAGACAGCCAATTTAACAAATCTTAAGTAGTCCGATCTACTTTATGTGCACTGTGCAACTATTAATCGCCAATAAGCTTTAGGAAGTCAAATTATTTCCACGTAACGTGGTAGAGCCATGCTTAACGTGGTAGAGCCATGCTTCGGCACGAATGGGCCGGCTCGACCGGAGAAATACCACGGGCTCACAGAAAACCGGCGTGAAACAGCGTTTGCGCTGTGTTTCGCCGAGTGAGTGAGTTTACCGGAGGCCCAATCCCCTACCCTATTACCTATTACCCTATTCCCTCTTAAAAGGCCGGCAACGCACTTGCAGCTCTTCTGATGCTGCGAGTGTCCATGGGCGACGGAAGTTGCTTTCCATCAGGTGACCCGTTTGCTCGTTTGCCCCCTTATTTCATAAAAAAAAAAAAACGTAACTAATAGCACATCATTTATCTTATTTTATAGTAAACATATATCATTTGACTGATAATTTACATTTTATACATATACATCTACGCTTAGTATTTAAAAAACTCGTCTGCAAATGATTCTACGCATCAGATAAAATCTGAATCATCCGTTCTAATTCGGTGTGAATGAATCAACAATATATCATGTAAAAAATTCCTCGGGCGCGCGCGTTGCAAATCATATGAAATCACTTTATTATTTGCGAATAATGTTATGTATGAATGAAGGTAACGGGAATAGACTATAGAGATTCCATATAACGATACCTATAGATCTCCGTAGTCTAGTGGGTAGACCGTTTGGTTTGCACTCGAGAGAGTGCAGGTTCGAATCCCAGGTTGAGGCGTGTACCAATGAGACTTTTTCAGATCTCATGTACATTATACGGACGTTCTAACGGTGAAGGAAAACATCGTGAGGAAACCCGCACATAGTTGGCCCCAGACGTATTGACCAGTTCATTCCTCTGGACTAGGCTGGCTGTGTTGTGAGAATGCCGTATGTGCTTGGGCAACCATATGATATTTAAAAACCAACTGTCCCAGGCACTACAGTATTTCAAGAGTGGTTACTTCGTTCGGAGAATACTGTATAAATCATCCATTAACGGATGTAAAGGCCTAAGTTTTATTATGATACCGGTCTTAAAATTATATACTTTTTTGGACCACTTGCGGAGATCTTGGTTAAAATTACCCTTGGGTTAAAATATCATGCCTTCTCTTTCATAAGTACGAAGAACGAGAGAGATACCATGATTATTAACGCAAGCGGGCCTTAGTTCGTCTCTTGTTTTAACCTTAACACAAAAAGAAGGTTTATTTAAAGACACGTCAAACTTAAACTATCCCTCTTTTTATGTGTCTGTTTATGTGTTTGTGGCGATGTAACTCCTAAGCATGTAAACAAAGAAACTATTCAGTGGATTAAGCTGTGTGGATAGATCAGTCAGTGTGATGTGTGCGAGCGTTTGTCACTACTTGCCGTGAAGATTTTTGTTAAGCAAAACTTTTTGGTAGATGCTCTGTATGTTTGTTACCTGTCAAACATTGTTTTTTTTATTATATGGCGTCGGCTTATAACCATTGCCAGCCAATATCAAGTTATAGCCGGGAAATAGAATATTCTTTCAAATTTTCGTCACCGTATTTCTAAATCGTCACGTTCAAAGTTCAGTCAAGATCAAAATGAGTCAATGGGTCAAGTCAGTACATTCAGTAAAGTGGTAGACGCTTTACTGAAACTTCCTAGGTAGTTTTGGAAACCCAAGAAAGCGCGCATTTTGTAGTTGTACAAAACACTAATTATTATTATCGCAAAACAGCAAAGTTGTATGGCTAATGACAGTTCATTTGTAACAAACACTGAGCGCCCTCTACGTGAACTAATTGACAGTTTTCTTCCCCATTTGTATGACCACGAAGTATAGGTATCTATACTTCGTGTGTATGGCATCGAAATGACGCCTCTAGCGGCAAAAAATAGTAACTAATTCGACAGTGACATTCGAGTAGCGACAAATATCTTTGAACTAAAAACTAAGCTATAATTTCATAAACACATAACCAAACTAAAAAATATTAAGACAAAAAGAATAACTATTTATCATAAAGTCAGTAACATATTTGCTGTAATTTTTTCAACACCTGTGCATTATGAGTAAACTTTCCATTTTCAACTCTATGGCAATAGTAATAGGAGTCAATAATAATGAAATTTCTCAGCACCTTAGATAAAATAAAGTTGCAATTTCAAACCTACACCTACAACGATAGAGTCGGAAATTCATCTACGATGACATTCAGGAGTATTGCCCAATAAATTGTTTTGAACACCTGAAAATATTTATGTACATTTTGAACTCTATTCGTTGGTAACAGAGTCGACGTAATGGAAAAATGTGGAGCTCGTAAAGTTAAAAAAAATGTGTTTATTTATGTACCCTTTCGCCGTTAGCGATATAGACCATCGCGGTAATGTGGTGGTGTGGCTATAGTGTTAGCGATAAGAGTTCAACGAATTTTTCAAACATATTTGACGACCTCTGTGACTGAGTTAATCAGCGCGTTGGTGCTCAAGCCGGGGGTCGCGGGTTCGAATCCCGTCGGAAGAACAAAAAGTTTTTGTGTTCCTGGGTCATGGATGTGTATTAAATATGTGTATAATATTATAGTAAAAATCTTAAATAGGTATATGTATAGTATAAAAATATTAAATATACTTCCCGTTGTCTGGTACCTGTAACACAAGTTCTTCGGATACTTAGCACGGGGCCAGATTGACGTGGTGTGAAGCGTCCATAGATATCTACACTAATACTATAAAGAGGAAAACTTTGTTTGTATGTTTGTTTGTTTGTAATGAATAGGCTCAAAAAGTACTGGACCGATTTCAAAAATTCTTTCACCATTCGAAAGCTACATTATTCACGAGTAACATAGGCTAAATTTTATTTTGGAAAAAAATAGGGTTCCGTAAGATATTTGGGTTTTTCGGGCACAAGGTGTAAAAAATCAACCAGAAAAGTTACTTATTTTGCGTACGCTGCCTAAACTATAAAAGATAGAACCATAAAATGTTCTAATTAATTGTAGATCTTATAAATATCTACAAAAAAGTCCGCGACACACTATACCTATCTATGTCGAGTGAGGCACAACAACCATTTTTTTATTTAGAAATCTTGATATTTTTTTTGGACTACATTTAAACGCGTTTATTTTACTTATGCTATTAATTCTTATCAAAATAAATTATTTCATCACTAAGTATAGTTTATGAAGATAATATTTGGGCTTTTAATGATTAAAATTTAATGTTTGGTTTTGAAGTTATGGCGAAATTAAAATATTACGATTTCTGCTGCACGGCCCGTTGCGACTATGCGAAGTGGGCGTCGAGGCGTGCGAGTTTAGATCTATGAGTAAATTTTTTGTTTTGTGTTCGTTGTAACTATGATGGATAGATACTTGAATACCTATTTATTTTGTGTTTGTTGTATTGTTAGTCCTGAAGAGTATAGATATTTCATACGATAAAAGTATACCCACCTACTTATTTCATTGAGTTTTAGTAGGTACCTATATTAATATGTTTCTGTTTGTTTTGACTAAATTTCGCCAGTTTTGTTAGAGGTTTAAAGACATTCTGTAGTATTAGTATCAGTATTGTACCCGTGCGAAGCCGGGGCGGGTCGCTAGTATTTCATAAAAAAAAAAAAAAAACATACATACAGAGACTGCCAGAATTATTACCCCTCCCCTTGGCTTCGCCGTAGTTGGGTAAAAAGGTATTATGGAATAAAGTTGAAGTAGATATTACGTTAGCTAGATTTTTTAGATTTTATTATTATTATTTTATAATCAAAATATTGAGAAAACAATAATATAATAATAACTAGCGACCCGCCCCAGCTTCGCACGGGTACAATACTGATACTAATACTACAGAATGTCTTTAAACCTCTAACAAAACTGGCGAAATTTAGTCAAAACAAACAGAAACATATTAATATAGGTACCTACTAAAACTCAATGAAATAAGTAGGTGGGTATACTTTTATCGTATGAAATATCTATACTCTTCAGGACTAACAATACAACAAACACAAAATAAATAGGTATTCAAGTATCTATCCATCATAGTTACAACGAACACAAAACAAAAAATTTACTCATAGATCTAAACTCGCACGCCTCGACGCCCACTTCGCATAGTCGCAACGGGCCGTGCAGCAGAAATCGTAATATTTTAATTTCGCCATAACTTCAAAACCAAACATTAAATTTTAATCATTAAAAGCCCAAATATTATCTTCATAAACTATACTTAGTGATGAAATAATTTATTTTGATAAGAATTAATAGCATAAGTAAAATAAACGCGTTTAAATGTAGTCCAAAAAAAATATCAAGATTTCTAAATAAAAAAATGGTTGTTGTGCCTCACTCGACATAGATAGGTATAGTGTGTCGCGGACTTTTTTGTAGATATTTATAAGATCTACAATTAATTAGAACATTTTATGGTTCTATCTTTTATAGTTTAGGCAGCGTACGCAAAATAAGTAACTTTTCTGGTTGATTTTTTACACCTTGTGCCCGAAAAACCCAAATATCTTACGGAACCCTATTTTTTTCCAAAATAAAATTTAGCCTATGTTACTCGTGAATAATGTAGCTTTCGAATGGTGAAAGAATTTTTGAAATCGGTCCAGTACTTTTTGAGCCTATTCATTACAAACAAACAAACATACAAACAAAGTTTTCCTCTTTATAGTATTAGTGTAGATATCTATGGACGCTTCACACCACGTCAATCTGGCCCCGTGCTAAGTATCCGAAGAACTTGTGTTACAGGTACCAGACAACGGGAAGTATATTTAATATTTTTATACTATACATATACCTATTTAAGATTTTTACTATAATATTATACACATATTTAATACACATCCATGACCCAGGAACACAAAAACTTTTTGTTCTTCCGACGGGATTCGAACCCGCGACCCCCGGCTTGAGCACCAACGCGCTGATTAACTCAGTCACAGAGGTCGTCAAATATGTTTGAAAAATTCGTTGAACTCTTATCGCTAACACTATAGCCACACCACCACATTACCGCGATGGTCTATATCGCTAACGGCGAAAGGGTACATAAATAAACACATTTTTTTTAACTTTACGAGCTCCACATTTTTCCATTACGTCGACTCTGTTACCAACGAATAGAGTTCAAAATGTACATAAATATTTTCAGGTGTTCAAAACAATTTATTGGGCAATACTCCTGAATGTCATCGTAGATGAATTTCCGACTCTATCGTTGTAGGTGTAGGTTTGAAATTGCAACTTTATTTTATCTAAGGTGCTGAGAAATTTCATTATTATTGACTCCTATTACTATTGCCATAGAGTTGAAAATGGAAAGTTTACTCATAATGCACAGGTGTTGAAAAAATTACAGCAAATATGTTACTGACTTTATGATAAATAGTTATTCTTTTTGTCTTAATATTTTTTAGTTTGGTTATGTGTTTATGAAATTATAGCTTAGTTTTTAGTTCAAAGATATTTGTCGCTACTCGAATGTCACTGTCGAATTAGTTACTATTTTTTGCCGCTAGAGGCGTCATTTCGATGCCATACACACGAAGTATAGATACCTATACTTCGTGGTCATACAAATGGGGAAGAAAACTGTCAATTAGTTCACGTAGAGGGCGCTCAGTGTTTGTTACAAATGAACTGTCATTAGCCATACAACTTTGCTGTTTTGCGATAATAATAATTAGTGTTTTGTACAACTACAAAATGCGCGCTTTCTTGGGTTTCCAAAACTACCTAGGAAGTTTCAGTAAAGCGTCTACCACTTTACTGAATGTACTGACTTGACCCATTGACTCATTTTGATCTTGACTGAACTTTGAACGTGACGATTTAGAAATACGGTGACGAAAATTTGAAAGAATATTCTATTTCCCGGCTATAACTTGATATTGGCTGGCAATGGTTATAAGCCGACGCCATATAATAAAAAAAACAATGTTTGACAGGTAACAAACATACAGAGCATCTACCAAAAAGTTTTGCTTAACAAAAATCTTCACGGCAAGTAGTGACAAACGCTCGCACACATCACACTGACTGATCTATCCACACAGCTTAATCCACTGAATAGTTTCTTTGTTTACATGCTTAGGAGTTACATCGCCACAAACACATAAACAGACACATAAAAAGAGGGATAGTTTAAGTTTGACGTGTCTTTAAATAAACCTTCTTTTTGTGTTAAGGTTAAAACAAGAGACGAACTAAGGCCCGCTTGCGTTAATAATCATGGTATCTCTCTCGTTCTTCGTACTTATGAAAGAGAAGGCATGATATTTTAACCCAAGGGTAATTTTAACCAAGATCTCCGCAAGTGGTCCAAAAAAGTATATAATTTTAAGACCGGTATCATAATAAAACTTAGGCCTTTACATCCGTTAATGGATGATTTATACAGTATTCTCCGAACGAAGTAACCACTCTTGAAATACTGTAGTGCCTGGGACAGTTGGTTTTTAAATATCATATGGTTGCCCAAGCACATACGGCATTCTCACAACACAGCCAGCCTAGTCCAGAGGAATGAACTGGTCAATACGTCTGGGGCCAACTATGTGCGGGTTTCCTCACGATGTTTTCCTTCACCGTTAGAACGTCCGTATAATGTACATGAGATCTGAAAAAGTCTCATTGGTACACGCCTCAACCTGGGATTCGAACCTGCACTCTCTCGAGTGCAAACCAAACGGTCTACCCACTAGACTACGGAGATCTATAGGTATCGTTATATGGAATCTCTATAGTCTATTCCCGTTACCTTCATTCATACATAACATTATTCGCAAATAATAAAGTGATTTCATATGATTTGCAACGCGCGCGCCCGAGGAATTTTTTACATGATATATTGTTGATTCATTCACACCGAATTAGAACGGATGATTCAGATTTTATCTGATGCGTAGAATCATTTGCAGACGAGTTTTTTAAATACTAAGCGTAGATGTATATGTATAAAATGTAAATTATCAGTCAAATGATATATGTTTACTATAAAATAAGATAAATGATGTGCTATTAGTTACGTTTTTTTTTTTTTATGAAATAAGGGGGCAAACGAGCAAACGGGTCACCTGATGGAAAGCAACTTCCGTCGCCCATGGACACTCGCAGCATCAGAAGAGCTGCAAGTGCGTTGCCGGCCTTTTAAGAGGGAATAGGGTAATAGGTAATAGGGTAGGGGATTGGGCCTCCGGTAAACTCACTCACTCGGCGAAACACAGCGCAAACGCTGTTTCACGCCGGTTTTCTGTGAGCCCGTGGTATTTCTCCGGTCGAGCCGGCCCATTCGTGCCGAAGCATGGCTCTACCACGTTAAGCATGGCTCTACCACGTTACGTGGAAATAATTTGACTTCCTAAAGCTTATTGGCGATTAATAGTTGCACAGTGCACATAAAGTAGATCGGACTACTTAAGATTTGTTAAATTGGCTGTCTATTAACCGACGTTGAAAAAAGGAGGTTCTCAGTTTCACCTGTAAATTTGTATGTATTTCTTTTCATTTGATTGGCAAACCAAGAATATATCTCATGAGTCATGTGTCCTACAATGGCTTTTTATAAACCTAACGAACGAACGTAAACAAAAATTAAAATTAAGATACATTTTTCTCAATTTGTCACCACTTGCAATGACGCGGCGTCTGTAGGAATGATTTATTTTTGGGATGATGTGAATGACGTCATATTCTGTTTTTCCTGCTTGTTCGCACAACAAGGTCATTCGGGCATCAACCTTTGTTGTGTACGGACGTGCATACTGCATAGAGCAAAAGTAGCTCATAAATGTTTATGTACTACTTTGACAAAACCAAAAAATTGAGAATTTAAAAAAAATCTTCAAAATTCAATATCTCCATAATGGTTAGGTTTCGGATACCTAATTATATAACCAAATAAATCAGAAATGACCTGAGTAATAACGTCCTTTCATATTCAGCACGACTTTCCATGTAACCCTGTATTGTCATCACAATGTTCGTTTCGGTGTAATGGGTGGGCTTTGCGAGGTCATTCGTCCATCAACCTCCGTAGAGTACGGACGTGTGCTAAAAAACTATAAAATTGAAAAATTTGTAATAGTTCTCGAAATTGATTATTGTAATAATTCATTCAATTTGTTATTTTAAATGTATAGTTTGTTTAGTGGTAGTTTATTTTATTAATATTGCAGAATGATTTATCTATCTAAATATATAAAAGGCAAACCTGACTGACTCATCTATCAACGCACAGCCGAAACTACTGAACGGATTTTGCTGAAATTTGGCATACAGATAGTTGTAATGGCGTAGGCATCCGCTAAGAAAGGATTTTTGAAACTTCGCCCCCTAAGAGGGTTAAAATTTTATATAGAAACCGAACTTGAACTTGACTGGAATCTTGACACACTTAAACCCAATAAAAGTTGTCTAGAACTCCAAAATATGTTAAAAAATTTTAATATTAAAATGCACCTAAATATGCCGACCAGACATAAAGCATGCCTTGATCAATTTGCCAGTAATTTAAAGGAAATTTCCGCCGAAATCCACTATCTAGCACTTTCGGACCATGAAACCGGACAAACACTCACCATAAAAGTTAAACACAAACGAAAATTGACAAACTGGGTCGAATATGTTAGGGACTTCAGCAGGGATAACTTTGAAAAATTCAAGGATTGCATCTCCTCAATCCGTTTTTCCGAGGTTTATGATAATAATAATTTAAATGACGCCTTTAATGTTTTTCACGAATTATTTATTTTATTTTTTGATCTATGTTTCCCTACTATAGTATGCACAAAGAGCAACAAAAAGTACAATAAATCATGGCTAACTAAAGGATTAAAGAAATCCTGTATTAAAAAAAGAAAATTATATTTAAATTACCGGCTTACAGGAAATGATAAAAAAACAAAGTATAACATCTATAAAAATTACAACATTATGCTAAGAAAATGTATTTACAAATCACGACAATTACAAAATAAAAAATATATAGACAAGACAAAAAATAAATGCAAAGCTGTTTGGCAGATTATAAATAATAATATAAATGATATAAAAAAGAATAATGAAATAGAGAATAATGAATAATGAATAATAAAAAAAAAAACAAAAACGTCAAAGAGACAACAATGTCTTAAAATTTAAAATTATTTTTTATTAAATATTGCATGAAAACAAGAGCAATTTCGTTTAATAATTTTAAAGAAAAATTACCAGGAGTACATACCAACGCAATATCAGTGACAATTTTTCCAGCGCCCGACATCCCGGGTACTTTGTACGCCGCGCCTGTGTGATTGATTCCTAGATATACTGCATCATCTTGACGATCTGGATATATACCTACTGGATGCTTTTGTTTGACGATGCGATCTACAGCAGGATTCCTTTTTACCGTCAATTTTTTCAATTGGAACAGGGAAAAGGTGGCCGTGGTAGAGTAAACAGCAGTCTCCACGTAAATTGTTAGACTTCATCTCGAACCCACACTGGATGCTACCTTGGACACCATTATTTTGAGAAATACCTGATTAGATATCGTGATAGGTTTTCTTATTTTGGTTTTTATGTATAGTGTTTTTTTATTGTAAGTTTTCAATTATACTTAGTCTAGTTTATTAAATAAGTTTTTTTATATATTAGCTTTACCAAGTTATGTTAAGCAGCCAAGATGCAGGGACTTCCATTGATATTTCGACCGTGTCCTTGGGAAATCTGGTGCAATGCTCCCATTGTCCCCAAGCACGATATTTTAAAAGCCAGAGGGGTTTGAATATTCATAGAGGCAAATGCCACAAACAGCTTTTCGACCCTATTCCCCCAGCTACTTCTCCACTTCCGAACCCCACCTGTCAAACCAATTTCTGGCAAGAAATATCAAAATTTAAATGTTCTGTCCCGATTGTAAAACGGATCCCTAGGGGTGCAAGAGTGGCCGTGGCCCAGAAGCTTGCCGAGACAGTACGCCATACAGCGCTTGATAACTCGAGGCAAGCCTGGGAAAAATTACTCACCTTTCCCTATAGCATTCTACATGTCACTAGAGATCCGCTCAATAATGCCTCTCTCACTTCACGAATTAAAAAAAATTGTGTTTCGGATACTGATTTCAACCCAAATTCTTTTTCGCACTACTCGGCCAAATATAACCTTGTAAAAAATGTAGAAAATAAAGTAAGTGAGGGAGACATTAAAGGTGCAGCCCGGCTCCTTTTTTCCAACGACACGGTCGCTCCCGATTGCCCAGAAACCCTCATCGCCTTGCAGAACAAACACCCCCCACAACTAACACCCAATCCCTTCACAGCTTCCGACGACGCAACACCACCCCTACAAACGTCGGCAGACAAAGTACGGCGAGCTATCATGTCTTTTCTTCCGGGTTCATCTGGTGGCCTCGACGGTCTCACCCCTCAGCATCTGAAGGATCTCATCAGCGGCTGCTGCGGGGAGGCCGGCGAGAAGCTCCTGCAAGAACTCACGAATCTGTGCAACCTGATGCTGCGTGGAGAGGTTGCATCAGATATCGTGGATATTTTGTACGGAGCTAACCTCTGCGCCCTGAAGAAGAGAGATGGAGGCATCCGCCCGATCGCCGTCGGCAGTACATTCCGACGGCTTACGGCTAAACTTGCCTGCAAGTCAATTAGTTCCCTTTCAGCATACTTTCAGCCGAAACAGCTAGGTTTTGCCTGCAAAGGGGGCTGTGAGGCCGCCGTTCATTCATTCAGGACAGCTATCCAAAATCAAGGCGATGATGTGTTTTTGAAGGTCGATGTCAAGAACGCTTTTAACTCAGTTAACCGTGTCGCCATGTTGGCCCAAATCAAATCGAAAGCACCAGCCATTTTACCATTCATGCTTCAGTGCTATAACAACCCCTCCAAACTCATTTACAAAAATCACCTCATCCGATCTGAAGTTGGCTGCCAACAGGGCGACCCTCTAGGTCCAGCAATTTTTAGTCTTGCCATACACCCGGCCATCGAGCTTCTAAATTCTAATTTTAATGTTTGGTATTTGGATGATGGGACTCTTGGAAGCGATGCAGCTACTGTATTAACCGACTTTCGTACGCTGATTCATGAGTTCAAAAAAATCGGCCTAGAGCTGAACCTAGGGAAGTGTGAACTTTTTGTGCCAGATAGTTGTGGGGATAGAAATGCAATTATATCTAGCTTCAAAGAAATAGCTCCACAACTGTCTGTCATCGAAAAGGATTCGCTCTTTCTCTTAGGTTCACCTATTTTAGACGAGTCTCTCCCGGCCTTCATAAATAATAAATTACAAAATTTCAGTGAAACTTTAGATCGCCTTCTTCAAATTAACTGTCACATGGCCTTCACCTTAACACGTTATTGCCTTTTTGTACCTAAATTTACGTATGTCTTGCGGTGTTGTCAACTGTGGAAGTTCCCTCAACTTCTCAAACAGTTGGATGACACCATAAGACATACGCTTTCCGCTATTTTGAACATAAACTTCGACGACCGCTCATGGACTCAGGCAACACTTCCAGTAAGGTTCGGTGGCCTAGGTGTCCGAAAACCCTCGGACGTATCCCTTCCGGCCTTCTTGTCCTCAGTCCACGCAAACCGTATACTTATCTCTAAAATACTTGAGCACCCATCCTACACTAATGCAGTTCCATTTCTGGACGAGGCCAAGGACGCCTGGAGCGTAGCTAGTGGTTGTAACGAATTGCCCGCCAATACCTTTTCCCAAAGGCTCTGGGACGAGCCTCTCTGTAGACTGGTACGGAACAATCTCCTTAACACATCGTCCAGTCCTACGGAGCAGGCTCGCCTCTTAGCTGTGGAGAAATGGGAGGCGGGCCTTTGGCTACAAGCGCTACCGTCACCCAATACGGGCACATTGCTGGATCGAACAACATTTCGATTAGCCACTTCCCTGCGTCTTGGCGTCCCCCACGTCGTCCCCCATCGTTGCGTTTGTGGTACAAATGTAGACAGCCTCGGACACCACGGTCTGTCCTGTCCACGAAGCGCCGGTCGCATCTCCCGTCATCACTGCCTCAACGACCTCATTCGTCGGGCGCTTGTCACTGCCGGAGTACCAGCTGTGCTGGAACCCTCTGGACTGTCGCGCGACGATGGCAAGAGACCAGACGGAATGACCCTGGTCCCTTGGAGACTGGGACGGGCTCTTGTATGGGACGCTACTTGCGTCGATACACTCGCTCCGTCCCATGTCCAGGGCACCTCAAGTACTGCAGGTGCGGCCGCAAATCAGGCAGAAAACCTCAAGCGGCGAAAGTATGAGAACCTTAGTAGGGATCTCATATTTGAACCGTTTGGGGTTGAAACCCTAGGTACATGGGGTCCGGGGGCACACAAACTTTTCGGAGAAATTTCGAAAAAACTCGTAGAGGCCACCCGAGACCCCAAAGCCGGCACCTATCTGGCTCAAAGATTTAGCATAGCCATCCAGCGAGGGAATTCTTTGAGCCTGATAGGCACTCTGCCTGATGGGGACGACCTAGAGGTTTTCTTATTTTTATAGCATATCTTGTACTTTATTTTTATCTTTTTTAGTTTTTTATTTCTTTCTTTCTTTTAGTCTGTAAATAATTTAAAGTAGATAGTTATTATTATTTTATTGTAAAATTTTTTAATCTTGTAATAAACTTTATATTATGAAATAGAGACAATTAAATACAATGATAAAATATATTCTAACGTGAACGATATAAGTGAGGCTTTTAATGACTTTTATATAAATTTGACAAATAAAAATAAATTCATTTTTAAATCAAATGACATTGCAAATACATTAAAAGTTACCAACTCAAATTCTATGTTCTTAAAACCGACTGATAAAATGGAAATATATGAGGTTATTAAAAATTTAAATAATACTAATTCAGTAGGTATAGATAATTTAAACACTAAATTAATAAAAGCTACGGCTAAATATATTTGTGAACCATTATGCTATATAATAAATCTTTCCCTTGAAGAAGGGACTTTTCCAAATAAACTAAAAAAATCTATTGTAAAGCCTTTATACAAAAAAGGTGATACTAGAGATATGAACAACTATAGGCCAGTCACGTTAATTCCTGTCATATCAAAAATATTTGAAAAAATTATGATGAAAAGACTATGCAGCTTTGTGACAACATATGATATATTAAAACAAGAACAATTTGGATTTAGAAAAAACAGAAATACCACACTAGCATGCTTTAATTTAATTAAAAATATTACCGAAAATTTAAATAATAAAACAGCAATTACAGTAGCTTTTCTAGACATGAGCAAGGCTTTTGACTTTGTCGATCATAAGCTGCTTCTCTATAAGCTTGAAAAATATGGCATTAGAGGTAAAGCAAACGACTGGATAAAGAGTTACCTAAGCGGACGACAGCAATGTGTGCAGATAACAAAAATACAAAATGGCACTAAAGTTAATGGCAGGTCAAGGTTTTTAAACAATGACTATGGTGTTCCTCAAGGAAGCTTATTGGGACCATTCCTTTTTTTAATATATATAAATGATCTTCCTAACGCTATCGACCAAGAAACCATTTTATTTGCAGACGACACAACTGTGCTCATTAAAAATAAAAGCAAAGAATCGTATCAAAATATAATATCTTCTACACTCGACAAAATATTTATATGGCTAAAAAATAATAATTTAAAAGTCAATCTTGACAAAACTAAATTAATTCAATTTCGTGACTACCGTACTCATCATATTGACATAAATATTACTTTTAGTGACATTAAAATAAACGAAGTTAAATGTACAAAATTTTTAGGATTAATGGTTGACAGGCACTGTGACTGGAAGTCACACATTGATTTCGTATGCAACAAACTAGAAAAGTTTGTGTTCGCAATCAAAACGTTAAGACTTAAAGTTTCTACGGAAGCAGCGTTAACCGCATATCACGGCTACGTGTCCTCGGTTCTATCCTACGGTCTGTTGTTGTGGGGGAACTCGGTTGATTTTGAAAAGGCTTTCCGGGTTCAAAAGAAATGTATAAGGGCTATTTGTGGAGCCTGGTCTACGCACAGTTGTAAACCACTTTTTGCTAAACTCCGCATATTGCCACTGGCGTGTCTATACATTCGTGATCTTTGTGTATTCGTTAAGCAATCCCCTACCCTATTCCCTTCCCTACCCTCCCCTATTACCCTATTCCCTCTTAAAAGGCCGGCAACGCACTTGCAGCTCTTCTGATGCTGCGAGTGTCCATGGGCGACGGAAGTTGCTTTCCATCAGGTGACCCGTTTGCTCGTTTGCCCCCTTATTTCATAAAAAAAAAAAAAAAAAAAAAAGCAAAATCCACATTATTTCACAGTTAACACAGATATAAACAATAGAAGTGCCTCTTCAAGATTTAAATATAAATTATATATGCCCCAATGTCGTCTAGATTTATATAAAAGAAATGTTTGCATTAGCGCTATTAAAGTGTATAATAAACTTCCCGACAGATTTAAAGATTTGAATATAAATAATTTTAAAACTCAGATATCAAAATGGCTATCAGAAAACTCTTTCTATACTCTCGACGAATACATGAAATTTGGTGATAAGATAAAATAAATCATTAAATAATACAAATTACTAATTTGACATTATATCCTTTAATAATACATTGACATTACTAATATTAGAATTTATTTTATCTTTAACTAGCTTTTGCCCGCAGCTTCGCTCGCGTCAGAGGGAAAGCTTGTTCGGGAAAATACCAATACCAAAATTGAATACATAACGGTGTAGGCACTGCACTTCGTAGGTACACTCAAGAAATCTACCGACAACTGTACCATAAATAAAATTTAATAAGCTGCAAAAAGTATTCTGTGTTAATTCTGCTTAACCTACTACCATACCTGATTGCATCAAAATTCTTTACGTGTTTTCTTTACTTTACTTTATTGCATGGAAAACTAAACATATTATTATGTACATACAAACTTTCGCGTTTAGATATAATATTAAGTAAGGATTTCTTTGCAGCCGATAATTAGTATTTTAACGATTTCGAAAATCTTTTGAATTCCCGACGTTGTGGACTTTGAACTCAATAAAAATAATTTGGATTGTGATCGCCCATCCTAGTTGGGACCACGACAGAGTTTGAGAGAGAGATGAGTTAGCAGTACGACCACGAAGCCATCTAGCTTCTCACTTATTCCTCATATAATAATCATACACATTAATGATTAGGATTATTAACCTACGTAAAGTTTTAACCAATTCAAATATCTGGTTATTTTATATATAGAATTTTATACTACGTTATTTTTTCGATTGATAAACTTTTTGTAGGTATGAACCGTCAATCGGTTTGCAAATTGAAATACCTACACAAAATTATAAGCAGAGCTATCCTAATTCCTATCCGCGTGGAACCCCTAGGTAGTTAGGTACCCAAAAATTTTCCGCGATAAAAAGCGAGTCCTATGTGTTTTTCCAAGAGCTAAACTACTACGGTAACAACTTTTATAAAAATCCGTTCCGTAGTTTCTGAGATTAGCGCGCACAAACGTAGGTACACATCAAAAATCTTTTAAGAAAATCTTAAGAGTCATTGTTTTGGGTTAAAAACTAAAAACCTATGTATTAAACACTGATAAATCAAGCACAAATAAATTAAATATTACATATAACAACAAAAGAGAAAGAAATTTTATTAATACCTACACTCAAAATATTCTACTGAAATAGAATGTAATATTATAATAAGTATTATGAATATAATTTTAATTCAGCAATCACAAATATTTAGGTGCCTAGTTTTTCAAAGACATTTTCATCAAACTTTCGCATTCTTGTCAGATTTATTTTTCAACACGATGACAATATATTATGTCAAAATAAAAATAAAGCTCCCCACTCACGGGCTATCGATTGCTTCGATCAAATTGGAAATTAATTCGTATTTGAAAGTAAATGGCTAACGACAAACTATTACACAAAATGATTTGTGTTAGACCTACCAGCTAGTTTTTGCGGTGGCGGTCAAAAGTTGGAACAAAATTTACGCGTATATATACGAATTTCATATAAAAAGTATAGTAAGGTGGTCCTAGGATCTCAGACTATATTTAATTTTTATCTAAACCGGTTTACTTGCAACTACGAATCCAGTAAATGTTAACTAAGGAGTATTTATATCAACTTTAAAGAAAATCGTTCCCAAACAACTTTCTTTCCCTTTTTATTCCCGTTAGGGGACGAATTACAATAAACTATGATACACGAATTCCATCAATTCTGTTACATAATGTTTGTGCAAAATATGAAGTTGATTGGACCAAGGAATCACGTTGCCCCATACAAACTGCTTTCCCCCTTTTCACCCCCTTAGGAGTCGAATTTCGAAAAATCCCTTCTTATCGGATCCCTACGCATTACAAAGAGCAAGCCCTGCAAGTTTCAGGTCTCTACGATCAGCGGTTTAGGCGTTGATCCGTCAGTCATTCAGGACAAAGGATTTTATATGTATAGATTATGTGAATTGTAATTGACATTTATTTGTTTTTAAAATCAAACTTATCTTTTATATATTTTGTATTGTGATTATTTTGCATTATTTCTAATTTATCCTTGACATTGTAATAACTGTATAATGAATTTTATTTTTACAGTTTAACCAAATTGACTATTTATAAGAATGTTTAACTTTATTTAAATGTAAATTGTTAAATTTAACTCTTGCTTAACATTGTGAACTAATTTAATTACGTAACAAAAACAATTATTTTTTTAACGCATTGCACGCCATTGTTATGGCAGAATGTATTAGCAGCTCTCACAGAATATAAGACCATTATGTACTACATTCTAGCAATAAAGGAATTTGATTTGATTTGATTTGAACTCCACGCGGACTAAGTCGCAGGCAAAAGCTAGTTTTTTGTAAACCGCGAGTTTATTTATTCTAAAAGTAAATTGTTTATATCATCATCTTCCTTATAAATTCAATGATAACGCAAAATATAACGATACGTATTGACAACGTAAGTATATTTATAACTTTTGAAGTCATTCAAAGAAAACCCTTTGCGCGTTGATGATTATGGAACCCTTAGAACCCTTCTAACCTAACCAAAAGCATGTCAGGATGTGACATGCTTTTTTGGTTAGGTTTTTCAGTAGTAACCAAAGTAGAACAAGTCACTTACTAATAAAGGAATACGAAGCTTTTCATAGAATTTCTTTAGCTGTGGCAAAACTTATGGTAAAGTTTGTAATGACATATTTTACGAACGCGATTTTGTGGTTTATGTGGTTTTGATAAGTTCTATAAGTTCGGATAGAGGTCCGTGCTTGTCAAACTATAGTTGATGATTTTGGATATTTAATTATTATTTAGTTACTAGCTGATAGCCGCAACTTCGTTTTCTTACAACTAACGGAAACGGTACCCTATTTTTAAACGGAACCCTATGATAAAATAAGCCGTTACTCCTTATCTTCTATCTACCAGTGAAAGTCCCGTGCAAATCGGTCCAGCAGGTCAGAGATTAGCCGGAACAAACAGGCAGACAGACTCATAGACAGACAAAAATCTAAAAAAATAATATTTATTCTGAGTGCCTAGGTACCTACTACTTACCAGTGGCGTGGGGTTTCTATAACTCCATTCCTATCGGCTTCTCTTAGTAAGAGAAAAAGGTAAGTGGTAAGAGACTCTTACCACTTACCTTTTGAAGACCCTCATCCTTATCCCTACCTATTATACAGCCTAGAGCTTCTCTATGGAAGAGAACCGGCTTTCGCCACATATACAATTATACACGTTATAATATCGATTTACAATTACAAGGGAAAGTTTGAGAATCTCTCAAAGTATTGTAATAAAACGTGTCGGCGTCGGCCTAATAACAGTTTAATGTCTAACGCGTTTCCGATTACCCCACCACTACCCCACCACCGCGGTAATCGTGCAAACTTTTCGGCTTTGTCGATAACGCGCTAGGGATGATTTTCTATAGTTTTTGAAGGAAATTTCAAGGTCGCGTCACGACACTATTTTGGATTATATTTTTTTTCGTTTATCAAGTAGTAATACCTCAATATTTCTGAGTATATAAATTACACTAAACATTTTACATGCAGTCGCCTTCCATATTTAATAGCTTTCAGTGAAATTACACCTCTGTTCGGCTCAGTCCATGAGGACGTGTATTAGGTATAATAAAAATCTTAAATATTTATGTGTGTAGTATAAAATTATTAAATACTAATACGGGAACACTACTATTTCGGGATAAAATGTAGCCTTTTTTAATCCAGACCACAAACCGTACCAAAATCGGTTCTGTAGTTTTTGCGTGAAAGAATAACAGACATATTCATCCATCCATCCTCACCGACTTTCACATTTACAATATTAGTAGGAATATATTTCCGTCGTCTGGTACCAGTAACACAAGATCCTCGAGAACTTACCGCGGGGCTAGATTGACGTGGTGTGAAAGCGTCCATTAATATTATTATTATATTACTTAATGTAAGTCCGCTTAAATATGTATAAAATCATTCGTATGTTGACCCCGCCAAAGCAATATGCACCTTAACGCACTGGCCATACGTTCGAGAGTGTGGAGTCGGCGACGCGAGCCAAGGAGGCGCTGCACGGCTGCGACATATACTCGGGATGCTGCACATTGAAAATTGAATTCGCAAAGGTATGTATACAGTTGTTTACATTTTACTACTCGTTATATTAGGGGTCGTCCATTAATCACGTGATGCCTAAAGGGGGGGGGGGGTCCAAAAAAAATCACCAAGTATCACCAAGGGGAGGAGGGGGTATAAGGAGACATCACGTGTATTAATTTTCGAATCAAGTCTATATGCATACCGAAATTATTATCGGTTGTAGATTCGTAGTATTGTTTAAATACTTACAAGACAAATGACTCGTGTAGATTTTAATTGATTATATTATTCGATTAAATTGTTTTTTAAGTTAAAGTTTTTCTTCAAACATGATCTGCATACTATGTAAAAAACAATGCACGTGATCTTAGGTGGGGGAGGGGGGGTAGTATAAAACCTCACTACGTATCATCAGGGGGAGGGGAGGGGTCTAAAAAGTTGTTAAAAACATCACGTGATTAATGGACGGCCCCTTATGTACCAGCGACAAAGTTCCCGCTCGACCGCTGTCTCTAAACATTCACCTTTGCACTAGGACACCTCAAAATATTTAAACGCAAAGGAAGTAACCGCAACGACTGTAGACGAGGTTGAACTACGTATATTTATTTACACGTTTGCGCGACTATTCAACGGCGCTGTTGAGCGATTTTCATATTATGTCTGGTCGAGCGGGAACTTGTTCGATAGTACCTATGTTTTTGGGTTAGAGGAAACACCAACGCCACGAAATGTATGGAAAAACATATCTATGGATACTATTAGCATGTCCCTATGATTTCCTTTTGATTCATAAATTCATTATTAAAAGAGATATGGACGTTCAAAAACTTAAAAAAAATAGCTAGATTTTTCGCTGTGTTCAAAAATCCAGAAAACAAATTTGATTAAATTATATAAAAAAATTAAAACATAGGAACACAGTTCAAGCCTTTTTTTAATGTTGAATGAAAAAAGTACTTAAATCTGTTAAGTTTTGTAGAAGGAATCAGGGGCCTACGAATCGTTGATTTTAATAGGCATTTTCAGTTCAAGTTGCAGTTGTCTCTATCGCACTCGCACACATTAATAGCGACACTGCGGGACAGCAATAGATTTTACAAACCTCTTGCACACACACGGGCATTATAATTGCAAGCTTCTTAAAAACAAAACGGCAAAAAACGACGACACATGTTATAATATGAGAGTCGACCCTTAAATATTTTTTTATTCTGTTTTTATAGAAATAGAAATCATTTATTTGCATTTAGTATATTTTGATGTTATAGCGGCAACCGAAATACTATGGAACATCAACTGCCGAGCTATCACGGCCTGGTGACAGACAGACAGACAGCGAAGTCTCAGTAATAGTGTCCCGTTTTTAGGGTTCCGTAATACTTAAGGAACCCTTATAGTTTCGCTCTGTCCGTCTGTCTGTCTGTCTGTCTGTCTGTCTGTCTGTCCGCGCCTCTAGCTCCTGTAATTATGAATATAAATTGATGAAATTTGGTGCAGTTATAGATTGTGTATAGATCACGGTTTCGGGATTATAAAAAAATAATAATTTTATATTTTAGGGGTGGCTCTCCATACATGTGAAGTGGGGATGAATTTTTTTTTTCACTCTACCCCATCGTGTGGGGTATCGTAGAATAGGTCTTTTAAAATAAAGGCAAGGTTTCATACGTTACTTTTTTATAAAGTTCACCATTTTCGAGTAATCGGCCTCCAAAGTAGTTTGTAAGTTGGTCCCCCCCCTAGCATTTTTAAACTATAGGAGATAGAAACTTGCAAATTTCCATGCTAATAGATCATGTTCAAAACTCTTTAGGAAAACTATTTTGAACCAAATCGGACAGTAACTTTTGGAGTAATTAAAAAAAAGCATATTACGCGATTATAGTTACGGAACCCTCCTTAGACATGTCCTGACATGCTCTTGGTTTTTTTTTTTACACTGTGAGTACGGCCTAGCCTATGTCCTTCCCCAGTGGCCTATATCTGTGCCAAATTTCAACAAAATTAGTCCAGCAGTTTCGGAGCCTTTTCAATGCAAAAAAAAAAACGAATCTTTCCTGTTTATAATAATTATAAGTAAAATTAACTTTTAATAAAGAAATATCAGTCTTTCATTATATATAGGCGTCTGTTGAGATTTTTTCCTCCCAATTTTTGTCAAAGTAATGTGACTCTAAGAAGTCCGCCTTGTTTGATGTGGCGTCAAGTGTCCTCGCACTCTCCCCTCCCCCCAACACCCCCCGAGGTATCTCGATTTCGCCACTTAAACCGGTGTCGATTACAGATTTTCGTCGATTTTCTTTATGGAATACGTTTTTTTTTTTCATCTTTTATCAAGTTATCGATGATTTGATGGATATGATAAGTATTGCAAGTTGAGGTTAAGTGACTTATCGTCAATCTGCTATACTATATTACTCGCAGTTGCGTTGCCAGTCTTCTGAGTAGGTACCGTCGACAAAGTTCCTGCTCGGCCAGTTTCATAACTCTGTCTTTGCACTAGGACGCCTCAAAATAATTAAACGCAAAGGAAGTGACAGCACAGACTGCAGACGTGTTGAACTTCGTGTTTACACGTAGGTATATGTGTGTGCGCACGATTCAACGGCGCTGTGAAGGGATTTACATCTTATGCCTGGTCGAGCGGTGACTTGTTCAATAGTACTTTTTTAATGCACACATTTCCATAAAAATATTATACCTATTTCTGTCGAACTTAAAAATGTTATACCGAATTTACACTACTTCTGGGGGGCAATTCTGCTAAATAAAACCTGCATTAATACGATTACAATCAAGTTCCACACGCTAAAACTCTCAAAAGGTGTTTTTATGAACGTTAAACTAACGTGAAACGCGCTCTGATTGGTCGAAACGTCATAAAATCCATTCACGCCCAACTAAAATTTTGGCGCTAAGGGAATCCTTTTTTGACACTTAAAGTATTATAAACGACATATAAGAGCTCTGACAATAGCTTTGGACTCTACTGCGGCGTTAGGAATAAATAATTAAAGTTTCAAGAGGCATAATAGAAATAAAGGAAAAATATATTACTTAAGGTGCTAACTTGGAGTTTGTCAGAACTTTTGTATAACTTACTCTTATATCTTTAGGAAACGTAAAACAGTAGCACCAATTGTAAGGTGTCTGCTAATACTTATAAACGGTTAAAGTTCTTAAATGGAGTTAGTCAATACCTTGTACCACCTAACGAGTTCTATGGAGCCCTAAGAGCTAAAAGAAAGTTACAGTAATGATAACTATTTGTATTATAGAGCTATAGAAGTTAAAGAAGTGATAACTATAGGTATTATAGAGCTAGATGCTGCAAGTGTCAGAAACCACCTTTAAATCATTACAGGTCGTATAATAGGATTGACTCCCACATTATAAAACTGCAAGTGGCATTAAAAAGCTAGCTATAATTTTTTTAACACTGCGTTAGGAATAAAAGAGTTATCAGGAACCTTAGGTAATGTAGATTTTACGCCATTAAATAAACATAACCTATAAAATTTTAAAAGTAAATTTATGGTAAAAATATTATTTTCGACTTATTGATTTACATTATTTACTGTTTTCAATTAAAATATACATAGACGTACTGAGAATTGTTATTTACAACCACAACTGAAATAAAAAAAAATGCCGTGGCAGTGACTTATTTTACCTAATAATATGAAATGTTGTTTATTTTTGAGGCGCTTCAAAATTGAGATGAAAACTAGTATATATTATCACAGAATACTTATCACCGCAGGGAGAATTCATAATTAAGAAACCGATAATGTATAAAATTATTAATTGATGTCGACCCTGTTTGTCGGTCATGAATATGCGCACTGCTTTTATATTTTATCATTTTTGACGGTAATAGAAACGTAAAGTAAAAAAAACTTTGGGTGATGTTTATTACTACTTAGTATGCACAATATACAATCGAGCTATAAATAGTATCGTAGGAGCACTCATATGTTGTTAAAAAAGCTAATTGAGTGAATTTTATAAATTATTTATTACTAAAGGGTGCAGTTGTAACCTGTGTATAGCTTATAAACCTAAAATGGTGAATACTACTTCAATAGCACTATTGTAACTCTTTATTCCCACCTTTTTATCACTTTTCTACAACTATTATGTCACTTTAAGCTCTAAAATTGTGGGCCCAATCCAGGGTTATAAGATAGTTATAGCGCGCTATACCACTAGTTGTTAGACCTTTTATAGAACCTTAGGTTTTTAAGTTTCTCTTAAGTAGCTCATTTAGCGCTTATTCTTATTACCAAAATGTTAGTTGGGCGGTAACATGTCGCTACAATTTCAATCCAAACAAAGTAAAATAAAGTCTACTTTAAATACGAGATTTGAGGTTCTGCTCTAACAATCGGACGAGTCCACCTGGGAACATGTCAAAGTGCCCATAACTAACCGGCTCCCCAACCCCAAAGGCCACTGATAATGTCAAATGTCCAGCGTAAAGAAGCGGTAGACTCGCCTGTTTGTATGTGTCGAGGTGTATGAGGGTTTTGTTTGTTTCATTCTCTGTTAATGTGGATTGGCAACATAGAAGTTGCAGGTTTTTATTTCATACTAGCTGTCCCGATACACGTTGTTGTGTTAACTTTGAACTGGAATGAATAAATAACCATACAGGTATTACAGCTACACAGGATTTATTATACAGGACTTTGTTACAGCTTAAAGGTATAATTATAGACCTGAGTATTTAATATGAATTTCAATTGAATACCTCTACGCATTCGTGAGGAAAGGGGTAGTAAGTTTAAAATTATTAAAAATATTTTTATTATATGATGTAACTAAAAATTTAGGGTTTTCGCAATTTTTTCCTTTATATATATATATGTGCTATATGACGTTGCTTCATACCAAATTTCAAGATTATGAGTTCACAGGAAGTACCCTGTAGGCGTAGGTTTTGAGTTTTTGAGGAAATTTGCGGCACAAACGGCTGTATACGGATATTTTCACAGCTCCAAGGGACCGTAGACCTTAATATTTGATATAAATTCCAGCTTGATACCTCCACGCGTTCCTGAGAAAAGGGGTATTGACAGACAGACGAACGGACAACAAAGTGATCCGATAAGGGTTCCGTCATCTGTTTTTTTCCTTTCGAGGTACGGAACCCTAAAAAATAAGTGAAGGTTTAATTCTGCCGCGCTTACTCTGTACATGACTTGGTTTTTTTACAAGCTGGTACGGAGGTACATTTTTAATTTTTTTTTTTTAATTAGAGGTCAAATGGGCATACGCACCGATTAAAAGTAAACGTCTACTACGGCCCATGGACATCCGCAACGCCAGATGAGCCACAAGCGCGTGTCCACCCTCTAGGTGAACACTGAACACCTCTTATGGATATTTAAGGCCCTCCCCCGAGCAAAAGACCTTGAGGCGGTCAGCCGCATAACTCAGTTGAAATTTTTTCACATAACTTAGTTCAAAATTGACCAAAAAAAAATTTAAACGGCGAATATCTAGCTTATGAAATTGCCTATCTATTGGTGTGTGTCCCAAATAAAATTAACTTGTAAATACTATGGAGACGCTGAAACTTTAATTGAATGTTCATTGAATTATAGTTTCAGCATCTCCATAGTATTTACAAGTAAACTTTATTTGGGACACACACCAATAGATAGGCAATTTCATAAGCTAGATATTCGCCGTTTAAATTTTTTTTTTTGGTCAATTTTGAACTAAGTTATGTGAAAAATTTATGCGGCTGACCGCCTCAAGGTCTTTTGCTCGGGGGAGGGCCTTAATGCGGCCTTTCAACGCCCTGAAACGCCAAATGATCTGTCGCATCGCCTGATTTTCGAATCCCCTTTATTAGAGACAATTAACTGTCCTATCATTAATCAGCCCTCACGTGTCCTTTGTCCCAACTAGGGAATATTATTCGAATATTCGAATATTCGTTTTATTCGAATATTCGCCGATTTTTTTATTCGAATATGACTGGGTTCAATATTCGAATTTTTCGAATAAAACGAATAATAAAAATATTTTATTTATTTTTCAAAAATATGTTAATAGTAGTAATAGACTTGTATATAAACCGGAAAAGTTTCCTTATTTAATACATAATTTTTATTATTTATTAATATTGTCGTCAATAATATACTAAAACAGATTTTACTACACTGTTTGTCAAAGAATACAAAACTGTTTTTAAATAAAATAAAAATTAAAGTGAATACTTCCTACAGGCCTTCAGCGAAAGAAATCCATACTCACACGTCCTAACACAAGAGCGTGTTAGGACGTATCTAAAGAAGATTCTGTTACTATAAAGCGTAATACGATTTCTAGTATCTTAATCTTACTGTTCGATTTCATTCAAAATAACTTTCCTAAAGAGAATTTACCATGATCTACCAGCATGGAAAATTGTAAGTTGATCTTCATAGTTCAGAAATGACAGAGGTGGGTGAAAAAATTTGGAGGCCGATTACTTGGAAGTGGTTGACTTTGTAAAAGTCATATATAAAACTTTTCCTTTATTTTAAAAGACAATATTCAACATGTATTCAACTTCACATGTATGGATAGTCGGGGTGGCTTTCAATGTGAAGTGTACTTAACTATATAATAAAATTATATTTTTTTATTAAACGAAAACCGATATCTAGACGTATATAGCTAGAAGAGCAGATAGAAAGAGAGACAGTTGGACGAACAGAGTGAAACGATGAAGGATACCTAGTTAAGTTGATTATTACAGTATTACACTGGCCTGCAAAACTAAGCACAAATTTTCATACTTTTCAAGATTTATCAGTTTTCTTAAAAAGTAATAAATTATATATATCAGTATATTGTTTTTATGTTTTAACAAAATTAACCATTTTAATCTTAGTCTTAAAGACTTAATTTACATGTTATACAAAATTTCGGTTTTGAATAACTCCTCGAGGCCTGACAACAGCCTCGAGGAGCCTTGGATGAAGGTTTGTCATACTGAAAACGAGGTTTTGGAGCCGAATTATGCAATATTCTCTCCCATTCTTATATCAGTGCGTGTTTTAGTGCTATGAGGGTACTAACTGTAGGTGACAATTTGCGTCTTCTGACTAGCTTTCTAAGCTCTTCTCAGGGTATACTTAATCGGGTTGAGGTGGGGACATTAAATATAATCTTTAAGAATCTCTTGACTATATCTTGCTCCAGGTAGAGGTTGTCATGGCCACATACTCAGTGCGGTATGAAGGTGGATCCTGAAGGTAATGCCAGCCCATTGTATATGTACTCTGCCTGAGCATACTGGACTCTATGACAATTGAAAAGTAGGCTTGAAGTTATCCCCTACCAGGTCACGTTTACTTAGCTTCCCTTTAGGAGTTCACCTTAACTTATCCACTCATTTGGGACCAAAATTCTAGACCATTCTCGTTCATCCTTTTGTATGTGTTCACGGACGTACCACAGTGTTGCTACTCGATACTAGGGCTCTCGAGTTTGGGCTCGAGATGAGACCGCTCGCCCTTCGCCTCGGTCTTTAGGGTTTCAGATTTACTTAAGCAAGTCTTCTTCACTGTGCTGTCAGTAACATAGTCCCTTCGGGCCTGAAGAAGCTGTTTCTGAACTTAATTGCATCTAAGTGTTGATTTTCAACAAGTGGAAACAATTTAACGGTCTTGCCGAGCGCTGAGTCTGCCATTTAATTTTTGCACAGCCTTGTCAAATGGTTTTACAGTCTCTTTGTACCATCGCTTCATCTTCTGAATGGTTCGTAACATGACACACTCTGTTCTTGCAGTACAACCTGATGCCTACTTCTGCACTGATGCCTTCTGCCTAACCTAACTTCCTTTTTGTAATAAGACTCATAATTTAAGAAAAAATTGATAACATAAAGAGACCAAAAATATGGCTAACTTGAAAATGGAAAAAGGTTATTTTTGTTTTAAAGATTTTCCACCCACTTTTTACCAACTATGAAGTTTTTTCTTATGTTAACATAACATTAAAATCTTTTTTGAATGCTTTTTATTTTGACGGTTTATCTTGTTTACTTATTCTTACTACGGTTTATATACACATATACTAATTAGGTCTGGAGCAGACCATTATGACAGTACGATACTCATGTGTTTAGTTTTCAGCTGCATTATATTAGAAGAGAGCAAAATATGTTCTGTATTATTAGTGTTCTTTTAAAAGGTTAATTTAAAAAGTCAGACTGTAGGTCTGGCTTTTTAAATCGATTGTCTATGTTGAATCGATCAATAGCTTGACTCAATTAAAAATACGAACCTCTAAAACAAACCCCAAAAATTCTCTTCCCTAGAGGATCTTTTCCTTAATTTTTGGGAGAAACCCCTAAGTTGGCCACCAAATTCATGGTCTGCTCCAAACGTAAACCGTCCATGTGTTAATAATTTTAAAAAGTTATTGCAATTTAGTATTTTAAGTTAGAAACTTAAAATACTTTTTTATTAAAAAAAAACATTGATTTTTTAGAGAAATTTATGAAACACTTCACATTTTAATATAACTAAATATGCAGGTATATATAAACGCATTATATTACTTGTATTTAAAGTTTTTTACCAATATTCGTATTATTCGAATTATTCGAATTTATTCGAATAGTATTTAGCCATTATTCGAATTATTCGAATAGTAAAATTTGTCGAATAATAACATTCCCTAGACTCCCAACACAAAGGGCTACAGACCCCTATTGCCGTTACGTTTTTTTTTTTAATCCCCATTTATACCCCCAAAGATCCGTGTTGTATGTCAGGATTAAGTATACCTTTTTAGGTGTGTTTATGTTTTTGATTATATTAATTGAGAGATTAGTCCAAATGGTGTAAATTAAGTATCATCATAGACTAAACTGTGACGATTTGTCCAATTGTCTGAGGTTTTTGTCGATATTTTATATATATCACCGTAAAATTATAAAAACCGTTAGATTGTAATACAAGTGAAATTGTAAAATGTTGATAGACTTCCGACGCGAATGTTCTGCCTATAATTTAACACGTTCTTTTTCGTTAAATTATAAATATATAGTTTTTAATATTTCGACATATTTTTACAATATCGTTAGTCATTTTACAATATAACGGTTTTTATAGTCCCAACCTAGAGTTGTTATAATTTGCACAAAACCAACGAGCAATTCTTGTATATGTCACCGTAAAATTGTAAAAACCGTAACTTGGTGATTGTAATTATATGTGTTAAATTATAAGCATCGTATTCGCGTCGGAAGTCTATCAACATTTTACAATTTTACTAGTTTTATTACAATCTAACGGTTTTTATAATTTTACGGTGACATATATTATGTCACCGTAAAATTGTAAAAACCGTAACTTGGTGATTGTAATTATATGTGTTAAATTATAAGCATCGTATTCGCGGCGGAAGTCTATCAACATTTTACAATTTTACTAGTTTTATTACAATCTAACGGTTTTTACAATTTACGGTGACATATACAAGAATTGCTCGTTGGTTTTGTGCAAATTATAACAACTCTAAACTCCGATTTTTAATTCAAGATCAAAAAAGCTACTAAAATATTTGTGCAAGAGTATATTCCTTTTTTCTAAAAAAAAGGCTTAGATAATTTTAATTATTAGTAATTTTAATCAGATGATTTAAATAAGTAACCTGAGTTATTTTATTTTACATAAACACAAAATGCCCTAATAAAATCTTAAACATCGGTAATTTTTGGTAGTATACCTGGGGGGCAATTCTGCTAAATAAAACCTGCATTAATATAATTACAATCAAGTCTCGACATGCTTACACTCTCAAAAGGTGTTTTTATGAACGTTAAACCAACGTGAAACGCGCTCTGATTGGTCGAAGCGGCATAAAATCCGTTCACGGTAACATGACGCTACACTTTCAATCCAAACAAAGTGAAGTTGACTGTTTAAATGAGTTAAAATTATCTACTTTAAATACGAGAATTGAGGTTCTGGTATTTTACTGGTATCACTTCAGGTATTCATAACATTTGGTGCAATAATTTACAGGCTAAAATAACATACTTAATATAAAGACGAAATGTGCAAATTAGACGGGTTAATTACTAATACCATACAGAAGTTCATCATAAATGTCCCAGGATCCGACTCCGACCGTAGTTGTTCAGAGATCAGTGATGGTGAAGATAGTGAAGATGAATAAAAAATACGTATGAAAAGTGATTTTATTTTAACATTTCCGAATCTCTTTCCCTTAAAATAAAATGATGTCTTATATTATGTTTTACAGCAGCATTTGTCCTATACTGTATGAATGCTATTCAAACATAAAAGACGTCCTATTTAGACTAAGATGTAAGAGTGTCATCTGGGTTCTAGTAAAAATCATTAATATTAATATAAAAGCTTGTATCAATAAAGATTATTTGACAAAAACCTTGTTTAATCATTATGTTGACCAGTAATGCCAATAATAAATAAAGTAACATATTGCAAAAAGGTTGGCGAAATCTGAAATATTCACTTGACAATGACATAAGTCACTTTGACACCTTCGACAGTGACGTATCTGTAGTAGCTTTTTTGATCTTGAATTAAAAATCGGAGTTTAGGTTGGGACTATATTATACGGAATCCGTAAGGCCGGAGAAAATTCAGAGCACTGAAACGCGAACTCTACGCTCATATAATAGAGCTGAAAATCGTACACACGTGAATCGAGTCAAATGTCATTATCATAGTGCTACACTTCGATTTCCAACTCTATTGTATTAGCGCAAATGAGCTCCATGGCCGGTTTGGTTCGCACTCGAGAGAGTGCAGGTTCGAATCCCAGGTTGTAGCTTGTACCAATAAGACTTCTTCAGATCTCAAGTAAATTATACGGACGCTCTAACGGTGA
This sequence comes from Glaucopsyche alexis, assembly GCA_905404095.1. Classification (NCBI taxonomy): domain Eukaryota; kingdom Metazoa; phylum Arthropoda; class Insecta; order Lepidoptera; family Lycaenidae; genus Glaucopsyche; species Glaucopsyche alexis. The sequence goes on along the minus strand of FR990063.1, from coordinate 2,376,188 downwards.
AGGAAACCATCGTGAGGAAACCCGCACATGGTCGGCCCCAGTCATTCCTCTGGACTAGGCTGACTATGTTGTGAGAATGCCGTATGTGCTTGGGCAGCCATACGACATTTAACAACCGACTGTCCCAGGCACTACAGTATTTCAAGAGTGGTTACTTCGCTCGGATAATACTGTATAAATCATCCATTAACGGACGAGAAGGGACTAACTTTCAACTCTATTGTATTAGCGCAGAGTTCTATTTTCAGTGCTCTGAATGATCCCCGGCTCGCCGGACTCCGGATATAGTCCCAGCCTAAATGAAATACTATCTCGTACGGTAATAATGTTATATCACCCGACCTCGCTCGCACGCGCGTCGTAAATTAATTTTTATCGCGCGCCCAATTTACGTACCTCGGGCCTCGTTTTCACCCCGTTTTTATCCGGACACACTAATCATTTCGCCCCCTAAGGGGACAAATTGTAAGGGATGTAGCTCACTGGGACACTCATGGCGGACTCCTAGGCGAGCGTTCCCATGAGAGTTTTTTGTGGTCGCGACAGAAAAAACAGCACTGTATAAAAAACTCTGCTCTAATATTATGATAGAGCTAAAAATCAAATGTCTAATTTCACAGCTCTACACGATTTTCAGAATATTTATTGAAGAAAATAATATTATAATATTTAGTATTGACGATTAGTTTTAGGCTATTGATTTAATTATATCTTTCCGAAGTACCAGTTTCTAGGGGTTTAAAATCTAAACAAGTGAAACAGAAAAAAATGCTCGCTCGCTCCGCTTGCTCGTACTGACTGTTTAGACAGGATTTAAAGAGTAATTATATTTTAACCCGAATTATGTAAACAAAATTTTTAATAGTTAATAATCTGTGACTACTTAACGGGCGCCAAATAAATTTAATTGACCCGGGGCGCCAAATCTTTATATACGCCTCTAAATCACATAGAAAATGAAATTTAAAAAAAAAATGATGGCACGTCGATGACATCATTAAACATTTCTTTTCTAAGTGTCGTTGTCCTTAAATAAGTACTGTTATGCCTAAAACCCATAAATAAAAAAACCGTGAGTAGGTATATCATGCATTGAAAACATGGGTATTTTTGACCAACCTCAATAACCGTGTAAGTATTTTCTACCTCAACGACGCCGCGCCGGGTTAAACATTTCTTTACAAAAATCGGCACGTTAAAACATAAAGGCCATCATTGTCCCGGTGTGTAATAGCCCTTAGGGACAGTTTATTAGATGGAGTAGGGGCACTCAGGAATGCGCGACCCCATCAACCATAAAAGTTAATAAATATGACAACGGCGGAATGCCTTTTGCATGTTTCGGAAGGGCATGTAATATTTTATTTTAAATACATTTTGGAGTTATAGGCCTCCTTGGTCCAGTGGTCCACCTTGGCTCTCGACTCGGAGGTCATGGGTTCGATTCCCGCGTTGGAACATCAAAAATGTTGTTTCCAAGTTTGATTCGGACAGTGCAGGTTGTTTGACAAGAGAGATGATCCATTTGTCGGATGGGCATGTAAAAAGTCGGATCTCTCGCCAGTCGTGTCGGTCATCCGTCCCACTATGGGTTTCGAGAGTAAAGGTGCAGAGAGTGCTCTTGTGTACTGTACACACACTTGGGCACTATAAAAAATAACTCCTGCTTGGAAATCAGGCCACCGCCACCGAAATCGGTGTGAGACCTATTATTATGAAACCAGGCCAGCGACGGGCGAGTTATTTTATAGTGCCCAAGTGTGTGCGCAATACTCAAGAGCTCTCTCTTCTTCCTCTCATCACCCAGTGGGACGGATGACCGACACGCCTGGCGAGAGAGATCAGGCGCAGGTCCGACTTTTTACATGACCATCCGACGCATGGATCATCTCTCTTGTCAGACAATCAGGTGATCAGCCTGCATTGTCTTCACCAAACTTAGAAACAACATTTTTTTCTTGTTGTTCCAACGTGGTAATCAAACCCACGACCTCTGAGTCGAGATCCAAGCTCTAAACCACTGGACCACGGAGGCTTTTATTTGTCTAAATACATAAAAATCCTGACTTAATAATCTATCAACGCACAGCCGAAACTACTGAACGGATTTTGCTGAAATGTGGCATACAGATAGTTCTAATGACATAGGCATCCGTTAAGAAAGGATTTTTGAAAATTCGCCACCTAAGGATGTGAAAAGTGATTAAAAAAGCGCTGGAAATAGAACTCTACGCTAGTTATTATTATAAGCTGTATCCAAACTGATGATACTCTGTGATACGCACTTATTCTCCTCTGTATTTCGCGACACGAGGCGTGCTAAATCATCGTTTAATATTATCTTCCCAGCGCAGGGTGGAGGATAAATTATGTAGCCGTAAGACAGGTGTCTTAGGCCCACTTGCTCAGTTAAAGTTAAACCTGGGTTAAAGTTAAAAATATCATGACTTCACTTTCATAAATACGAAGAACGAGAGAGATAACATGACATTTATTAACCCAGGGTTAAGTTTAACCCTGAACCTCAATTTTCGTATTTAAATTAGACGTTCATTTTACTTTGTTTGGATTGAAAGTGATTATTAACCCAGGGTTAAGTTTGACCCTGAACCTCAATTTTCGTATTTAAATTAGACGTTCATTTTACTTTGTTTGGATTGAAAGTGATTATTAACCCAGGGTTAAGTTTGACCCTGAACCTCAATTTTCGTATTTAAATTAGACGTTCATTTTACTTTGTTTGGATTGAAAGTGAAGCGACATGTTGACAACGTGACAATCAGAGCGCGTTTCACGTTCAAATACCGTTTGGGAGTTTTAGCGTGTCGGGATTTAAGGTCCGGACGCACTAGGCGGAACTGCACTTCGGCGGAACTGAGCGACACGTCGCGTCAATATATTCTATAAATGAAATTATATCAGATAACACGCACTAAGCGGTAACGGAACTACACTGCAGCGAACTGCAAGACAAACTTGATCAACTGACAAAAAGTGTCGCGAACTGCAGTTCGGTTTGGCCAACTTCATTTTCATAGTCAGTCAACCAAGATACTTAGGAGCGCGATAATCGTTCGTCAAAAATGTCGATAGATGAATAAAATTTATTGTACTCGTGGGCCAGTATCCGGAGACATAATAATATTATGACGTCCAGCATAAAAAGTACATGAACACTTCTATGGAAAAAAAAAACGACTTTGGAGTGAAACGACCCCTGTGGCTCAATGTTTAGCGCATCGGTGCTCAAGCTGGAGGTCGCGGTTCGAATCCTACCGGGAGACAAAAAGTTTTTTATGTTCCTCTGTCATGGATGTGCAATAAATGTGTATTATATAATACGAATCTTAAATATACGTATAGTATAAAAGTATTAAATATATTTCCTTTGTCTGGTAATCTATCTATGGACGCTTCACACCACGTCAGTCTGGCCCCGTGGTAAGTATCCGAAGAACTTGTGTTACGGGTACCAGACAAAGGAAATATATTTAATACTTTTTATATTTTACTTATATATAAGATTTTTATTATATTATACACACATTTAATACACATCCATAACCCAGGAACACAGAAAACTTTTTTGTTCCCTGGCGGGATACGAACCCGCGACCTCTGGTTAAAACGCCACTGCGCTCACCACTGAGCCACGGAAGTCGTATATAAATTATTTAGATTGTAGGTATGTAGGTACATATTTATTAAAAGAAAACCTTTTAAATTTCAAACGTCCATTCGTCCATCTTGCTCGGAGGTTGCCTAGCTACTGAATATATTTTTGTAGCGCCGCTGCAGTTCAAGTGCGACTTACCAAAACGTGTCGCTCAGTTCCGCTGAAGTTCAGTTCCGCCTAGTGCGTTCGGACCTTTAATAGTAATTGTATTAATGCAGTTTTATTTAGCAGAATTGCCCCTCTGTTCTGCGCAAGTGGACCTTTCTGGTTAAGGCTAGGACTACACAGTAGTAAATATAAATACTAACGTAGTGCGTGTAGATAAACAGCTTTCATAGAACGATCCAAATTTGAAAATTTCGACGTCCCTTTCAACGGCCCACAATTTTTCCACACGATCGTGGACACACCGTATGCTTGTAGTGGTGCACTCAAATCGAAAGCTTACTATGTAGCTGTTTATCTGGTGCTAGGGCTACAGTGACGGCATACGCCGTTTGATTGTCGCGATGTTGGACGTTAAATCCAAATTACTTACTTATACTTTTAAGATTTCAGATACTTTAAATTTCATGCCTTCAGAATTATAGTGTCCATGTGTGTGTAGTACATAGATTAATAGAAAGACGCAGGCAGGCATTTAATGCTTGAAATTTGAATAAAGTTAAGTGAATTAAAAGAGATGTTTGATTTTGGGCCAGCTCTATGTACACTACATAGGTAAATAGGAAAATAATGTGGGAATTTCATGAAAATACGAAAAAAAAAATTTTAAAGAAGTGTACATGCGTACAAAAATGATTATTTGAAGAGTTTTTTATTGCGAGAACACTATTTTTAGGGCGGCCATGACAGTTGTTTTGACTTGACTTTTGACGTAGTTGACAGTTTTAGGAAGAGATGTCTTCTTGAATATCATATCTCTTTCTTTGTCAAAATTCATGTCATTGTCAAAATGATATTCTTTGGATAATTCTGATCTGATCCGCCATGTTTTATTTTACGTTGTGTTGCTCTCCTTGACGAACTCATTTTAAATGTACATTGAAACGAAGTGAAATTAAATAAAATAAAGAATAGGAAACAGTTACTATATTATGTAGCTATATTTACATATAATGTACATAGTGCTGGCCCACGCCTCATACATTTCTAGAACATCTCTTTTCGACGTTGTCTTCAACGGCCCACATTTTTCCATGTACATGTAAGTAGTAGTAGTGTAGTAGTGCAATCTAGTCGAAAGCTAACTATGTAGCTGTTTATCTGGTCCTCTTTCTTTAATCTGTGTTAGGGCTACAGTGACGGCAAACACCGTTTGACTGTCGTTGGACGTTAATCCAAATTACTTACCTACAGTTGGGAAACTTATACTTTTAAGACTTCAGATATTTTAAAATTCATGCCTTCAGAATTATAGTGCCCAAGTGTGTGTGTAGTACATAGATTAATAGAAAGGCGCAGGCACTTTATGCTTGAAATTTGAAAAAAAATACTAAGTTTTCATATATCTTGCGTTGCCGCAAGTCGCAGCCGATAATATGTATGAAAATTGTGTCGCAGGGATGCGCGACAGCCACCACTAGCCGATTTTTAGTCGCCTGTTTGTACTTTGTACTGAGCTCTATGGTCAGGATTCTTGGTCGTTGCTTAAGAAAAGACTTAAGAATTATCGAATAAGTCCGCCTTATTTGTATGAAATAATACTTAAGACAATGCTTAAGTTACGACTGTGAATCGAAATGTCACCTTAAGCATGTCTATAAGGCGAACTTAGAAATAAGAATCGACCAAGAATACCACCCTTATGTTTCGTTAAAAATTTACGTAGAGCAGAGGCTAAGTATATATTTAAGTGAATTTAAAGTAACTAAAGTCTTAATTCCTAATACAAAACTGAGTATCTTTTTAAACGAAATGGATCAGGAAACGAGCGAACGGATTGACTGATGGTAAGCTATTACCGCTAACCATGGCCAATGAAAACTCGCAACACCAGAAGAGTTTACACTTGTAACTCCTCTGGTGTTGCGTACTTGTGTTCCTGGTCCTTAAAATCCCCAATATCCCCTTGGGTCTGCACGTTTACCATGACCACCATAGAAATGCGTTTTGTCTACACGGGAATAGACTATGGAGGTATAATGGAATAGACGTACTGACAGTTAATATGGACAAAATGACAGCTTTCCTTTGTCAGTCTGTCACTTTGTCTATTCTAGTTATGCCATCTTAATCTCAACTTTTTGTATGTCGCGACGGTCCACGAAAAACTTTGAGAAACGATATGTTATGCTAATCGCAATAACTAAAATAATTTATCTAATAATTATTTCTCTATTTTCAGCCTGAAAGATTAAACGTCTTCAAAAACGACCAAGACAGCTGGGACTACACATGTAAGTGTTTGTATGTTATAACTACGAAACTATAGTATAATGTCTCGGATTTTTTTATCTCAGTCAGTAAAATAATCTAAGGTCTATTATGCAAATAACAAATAAACAAAATTGAGGTGTAAGTTTGTAATTTCAAATTAACGACTTTGAACTAAATGCATATTAGTAAATATGGTACATACACCAAAAATCCAATTTTAATTTTTTTTCTGTCTGGCACTAAAAAATGCCTACGTTTTAAGTTGTAAACAAACATAAGTTCTGACTGAGATTAAAAATTAGAATGTGAATTATATCACTTTAAGGTTCGATCGCAAATTTAAATTTCGAAATAGAAAAAATAGTTGGTAAAAAAAGCAAAAGATAGCATATAAATCAACTAAAATATATACGTTTCTTTAAAATCAGCAGAAATTAAAGTGATGTAATTATTATTGTTTTAATTATTTATGTGCCTAATTATTATGAAACATATATGCTATTATTGTCTTTACGGATTCCTGTGATTTTTCCTCCTCCTAATAGCCGGGTATCTATGCTATTTGTAGTTATTAATCTAAGTTCTAGACTAGCGTTTTGATCGTTCTAACAATTTGTTCGTATTCCATGTTCAACCCCTAGAATTTCAACCCTTATGTAGGATGGGGATCAAAATACAGGGGGGGTTGAACACAAAACCGTGTCGACAGTGGTTTTTCGTCGGGAAATGACGTGACCTATTTCATAAGTATAAATATATCCCCCAAAAATTGTATATTTGGTCGACTCGTACTTTTTATTATTACTGTATTTTTCAACTTAAAAAAGGCGACAATAATGGCATATATTCACATTTAAGTTTTACCTACATACTTTTGATTTGAAAGTTGTGCGCCATACTTTTCTTTATTTTTTCACTGACAAGTTACCGAGATCATAACATACAGCCGAACATACATACCACATGTTATAAGCTATATCTGATATCTATATTATGTTTGTTTTTTTTTTTTATGTTAACGGAGTTAAATACCTCCGTTAACAGGATGTTAAAAGTAGTAAAATAAATGCAAAAGAAAATAGCAAAGATTTCAAATCGCAAGATTGACTATGACGTACATTTGACAGAATAAATCTTTATACAAAAAAAGTTACGCCAACTTGGATTTCACCATAGATCATATGTCGGCCATCTTGTTTTCACCATACATCAAATGTCCAAAGTGTCAAAAGTGAGGCCATTTAACCGGAAACACGTTTTGCCTCAACATGCCTCGTCTATAATATACGTCTATGCGAAACACAGCCATTCTATCTCCAAACTCCAAAAATCTGTTTATGACATCGAGACGATTCATTTATACGGATAACTGAATAAAAGCGTAATTTACGAATTCACCGGCAAAAACTAGCATTATACAAAAGTGATTAGAATTTTTACCCGCGCAAAAGCTCCATTGCAAAACTTTGAACAGTGGGCGTCGCGTCGGTATAATGTAGAACATTCTAGAATAAAAAAAAAACAATGATGGGCGGCGCGGTGGTTTGAAAAAACGCGCGAATAAATTTGCTGTTGGCGGGAAAAACTTTTTTTCTCGCTTAATATTTCCGCGCTGGATACTGGTGTTTTGCATTTTTATACACTCTGTTGCTAATGGCGTTACTGTGGTGTGAGGTTAGGGCTTGTGTCATTTTTTAAAGGCTGTAGATTTTTTTGTAAAGTGCTCAAGAGACAATATATTATGATCAATAATTAAGAAAACAAAAATAATTTTTAAGGTTAGCTTCTACCCGAATAGTATAGCGTTTGAATCTACTAGGTACTAAAATTATGTTATTAGTACCTGCGTGACCGGGCTTTGCTCGGAGTTCTAATAACTTTAAAAAAACACGATCAAAGAAAAAACATATTATACTTTAAAATAGGGGAGTTTAACCGGGAACGTCAATCAGCAACGTTGTGATTTTTGTGTTATTTTTCTAAATTCGTGTTATTTATGTGTAATATTGGTGGAATATTAACCATTGTCCATTATTTATTCGTTGACGTGCACTAGTGTGGAAAAGTGATACGACTACAAAATGCGTGCTAAATTGGGTTTCCCGCCAAAACTCCCTAGGAAGTTTCAGTAAAGCGTCTAACCACTTGACTGAATCGACTGACTTCACTGATTGACAACCGTGACTATTTATTTGGACTTTGACTAGACTTTGGACTTGACGATTTATAAATACGGTGATGAAAATATACTTGACACTGGCAAATGGTTAATTCCATGGTACTTAATACTTGTAGCCATTTTCGAGAAACCAATAATTATACATAATATACAAGATTTTTAGTATAAAATAGAAAAGCGATTATAATAATTATAACATGAATATTTTTATGTAATTCTCTCAATCTGTAAGTACACCTTACAAAACTCGTACAGAACTCGTACAAAACTCGTATAAATTACAATGGCCGGGATGTTTTAAGCTTCGACTGCCCATTGTGATGTTAATCCCTAAGCACTCCGGCTCCGGCACGAGTGGAGGAATTTTAATAAGTTACGATTTTAAGATTTAAACACCAAGATGTTGAGTCACTTTGCAGTTGAAAATTTCAACGTTTTTGCAAGTCAAATGCAATGTGCCGTTAAAATGGCCGACGTTTTTGAAAGGAGGACGTTGGAAAAGGCGTCCTCAAATTACGCAAAACGACACTCAGCTGTTGGTGTTTTATGAAAAAACTACATAATATTATTGTCTAAAGTAAAGTTATCTCAATTGCTGAACAATAAAAAACTGTGTCGGTATGTGCTTACTTTTTTTATTTTCATTTTTCGTTTGTCGGTCAAAGTTGCGTTAAAAATCCGATGTTTGGAGGTTATTGTCTTATAAACTAATTTAAATTTAGTGTGGCCTGTGATCGCGACCAGCAAACCAGCGAGTCAGGGCCTCTAGTCAAGATGCATTCGATAAATTCGACGGCGAAGTTCGAAAACAAATTATGGGATTTGACATAAGACATTGATAAGTGACATGTTTCTTGCGATGCAATACGTCAAATCCCATAGATTTTGTTTTCGAACTTCGCCGTCGAAATTATCGATTGCATCTTGACTAGAGGCCGAGATATCTGTATCGTTTTATTGTTATCGGTTCAACTGTATCAGAAACAATTTTTATGTGAAAACTTTGGGGATTTTATGAGAGGTATTTGGCAAGAGTTAACTTTTTATCTTTCGGACTTTTGGGAGTCTTTTATTATGGTATCTTTTAAATTGTATTTGGATTTTAACTTTCAAATCGTGTTATTACTTATTAGGTAAGTTGTAGGAAATATTTATCACTAGCGACCCGCCCCGGCTTCGCACGGGTGTGATGTATTAATTACATACTCGGTGACTTTGTGTTTGACGACCTCTGTGGCTCAGTGGTTGAGCATGTTGGTGCTCGAGCCGGGGTCGTGGGTTCGAATCCCGCCTAAGGAACAAAAGGTTTTTCCGTGTTCCTGGGTCATGGATGTGAATTAAATCTGTGTTAGGACCCGCAACGAAATGAATACCTACGAAGAAAGGTAGGAGGTGTAGTGTGTAAGTTCTTTTGTATAAGTAATGTATGTATGTTCCTTTATGTTAGTATCGTATTAATATGTAGAGTAAGCTAAAATGTATTTTTACCTTTAAGTTCTGTTTTAGTCTACAAGATTATTCTGTAGTTAAACCTAATAAAGGATGGTCACGTCTTAAGTCTACTTTACTTGACTTCCCACCTCAGATGTGTAGAAAGTATTCCAGTTTCCCTCCCCAAGCAAAGCGGGAGACAGTCAAATTGTAATGACCAGAAATGTCATAACTAGACGGGGAAGCACCACGGGAATCTATGCAGCTAGTCTGCCATATAATAGGCTAGATGACTACAATTTTTATTGCCTATATGAATAGTACTCTTAAATATGAGTAACTTCTCAGAAGAAACCGTATATCAAAAGTCAATATTTTCAAAGTTACAGCGATTTGTATACAAAATTTCACAGGTCTCGCGAAAACGCTCCATACTAAAGTCGTACCTAGCTGTGACGTCACGCCTAGGCTAAAGTGTATGAAGTATACGGCCGCAGGAATATATTTGTAAATATCTCCGATATTTGTGCGTTTCCATTCATACTTACTATAATGAATGTTTTTGTTTAAGATGTAAGTAAACTAATGATGTAGGTTTTGTTTGCTAATTTATCAAAAAAAAGTTAACTTTTTTGTACTTTTGTGTTGATGTAGTATAATATTGTATCTAATTACTAAACTACACATAAAATATAATATTTTTTTGACATTTACCAAGTAGTAATGCCTCAGTATTTCTGAGTGTATTTAATGAAACTAAATATTTTAGATGTAGTCATCATCATCATAGTATTATGGCGCCTACACAGACTACACACGAAACACCATATAAAGTCAATACCTGGCACGATACCTGCCGAGTTCTGGACTCAGGCCAGGTATTAAGTGATTGGCCTATATCCTGGGTCTAGACTTGAGATGGATTAGTTAATATTTGAGGGTAGTTTTATCTTTTAAGAGAAGCTTAAAATGTTAGGTTAAGCGTGTTTTTGAAAATGGTTATAAATGTTTTTGGGTTAAAATAAATTAAATAAAAAAACATTGATTCGACCTTCTCGACACATCACATTCGTACAAAAAACCGGCGTGAAATAACGCTTGCGTTGTGTTCTGGCGAGTGAGTGAGGTTACCGGAGGCCCATGGGGGGGATTGGGGATTTGAAGGACCGGGAACGCAAGTCGCAACACCAGAGGAGTTACAAGTGTAACTCCTTTGGTGTCCATGGGCGGCGGTAATCGCTTACCATCAGGAGGTCTGCTCATTTCAAACTCAAACTCATTTTTTTTATTTCCATGTAGGTTAAATAATATAACACTCATAGAATGTATTCTTTAAATTCAAATTTGAATTTGAATTTAAAGAATACATGATGCCTACCACCGGTTCCGAAACTAGCCCGGCGAGAAGAACCGGCGTAAGAAACTCGCACGGGGCCACCTTTTACCAAAAAGATGGAAAATTGTTCTTTTTAAATAAAAAAAATATATAACAATGTTATGACTAAAACTACATAACAAGAGTACAATAGTATAAAGTAGCCGTGCAGGGGGCCCTCACCTCATTCCCAAGGTGTGGTATCATTCATGAAATCATTAAGTTTATAATAAGCTTTACCACACAAGCGTTCTTTGACTATTTTTTTAAATTTATTTATTGAAACATTTTGAACGTTTTCTGGGATCCTATTGTATAGGCGTATACATTGGCCTTTAAACGATTTCTTTACTTTACTGAGTCCAGTCACTGGTACATCAAACTTATTCTTATTTCGAGTGTTTCTATTGTGGTTGTCACTTTTCTTTTTGAATAGGCTTATTTTTTTAACATGTACCTAATACATTTGATAGAACATACTGAGAAGCTACAGTTAAGATCCTAGTTTCCTTAAACTTATTTCTCAATGAGGTATTGGGGGCCAGCTTGTAGATTGCTCGAACAGCTCGCTTCTGCAGCACAAAGATAGTATTTATATCTGCAGCATTTCCACATAGCAGAATGCCATAGGACATTATACTGTGGAAGTAACTAAAATACACAAGCCTTGCTGTGTTTTCGTCTGAAAATTGTCTTATTTTACTTACTGCAAATGCTGCTGAACTGATTCTGTCGGCCAACCCAGCAATTTCCTGGTTCATTTCATTAAAAAAAACCTTCCACCACATAAATTGTAACTGTGCCAAATGCTATACTTCTCAGTTCGAACAATTCTCGTAAAACTTGTACGTACCAACTGAACGTTTTTGCCTCCCTTATTAATTTAATAATTTTAATATGTCAAGTGTCTTACTTGACCTAATTATGTGAAATTAACAACAGTCTAACAGAATTATTATGAACCATGATGAAATATTCATAACTAATTAAGATGAAGACAGGTAATTATTTAGTCAATGTTTTTGATTACTAAATATTGTGCTGATGAAAATTAGCTCCATTTTCCAGTAGAAAATAAATTTCAATGAAGTGCGAGTGAGAGGTGTTTGTGAGTTTGTGACTGTCCTGTCACTGTCTCTATGTCTAATTTTGTTTATTACTAGATGTTGCCCGCACGCAAAAGTTAATTTCGCAGAAACCGTACATTTTTTGCGCGATAAAAAGTAGTCTATGTCCTTCCCCGTGGTCGGCTCTACATCTGTGCCAAATTTTATCAAAGTCGGTCCAGTACTTTCGGAGCCTATTCAATGCAAACAAACAAACTATTCCTATTTATTATATTAGTATAGATATTATGTCACTACTTAAAAATAATAATATTAATTAGTTTTATGTATATATTTTCGTCAATTTATATGCACAAATTAATAATTATTGTCGTTTTTTTAGGAGGTCGTGGGTTCGATTCGGTTCGGTGGCGGTGGCCTGGTTTCAATAAAACCGGCTACCGTCACCGAAATCGGTGTGGGGGAGTTTTAATAAATGAATGTCTCACTAAACTCGAGAACGGCTGGGCTGATTTGACTATATTTTTTTTTTTGAAATATTTGTAGATTTTTTTAAGTAGGAAAGTTGATCACATAGTAAAAATTTGCTTATATTCAAGAGTATATTCACTACTTAGAGCTCCGTGGCCTAGCGGGTAGACCGTTTGGTTCACACTCGATAGAGTACAGGTTCGAATCCCAGGTTGTGGCGTGTACCAATGAAACTTTTTCAGATCTCAAGTACATTATACGGACGCTCTAACGGTAAAGGAAAATATCGTGAGGAAACCCGCACGCGGTTGGCCCCAGACGTATTGACCAGTTCATTCCTCTGGACTAGGCTGACTGTGTTGTGAGAATGCCGTATGTGCTTGGGCAACCATACGACATTTAAAAACCGACTGTCCCAGGCACTACAGTATTTCAAGAGTGGTTACTTCGCTCGGAGAATAATGTATAAATCATCCATTAACGGATGTAAAGGCCTAAGTTTTATTCACTACTTAAAGTTTGGACACTGACTAAAAAAACACCCTGTATAATAATTCGTTTATGAATTTACGTGTACATCATAATAATAATAATATAATAATATCTATGGACGCTTCACACCACGTCAATCTGGCCCCGTGCTAAGTATCCGAAGAACTTGTGTTACAGGTACCAGACAACGGGAAGTATATTTAATACTTTTATACTATACATAATATATTTAAGATTTTTATTATATTATACATATATTTAATACACATCCATGACCCAGGAACACAGAAAAGCATTTTGTTCCTTCGGCAGGATTCGAACCTGCGACCCCCGGCTTGAGCACCAAAGCGCTGAACCACTAAGCCACAGAGGTCGTCATACAATATTTTTTCTAATAAAAAAAATATCTCCACACAATAATAATCTTTCGCGCCATTACGCGATGGTATTGTGGAACCCCGAGATCCTGTTCCTAATTGCCGTGACGTCGCAGTGACGTCACAATGAGGCCAGGTGGGGGTGCAATTTCCTGGACCCCCGAGTACCCCCGGGGAACTGGTGGAGCTGGCGGTAGAACTGGGGGACTTCCGTCCATTAGGCCTAGGTTAGGGCTATGTTGATGGGCGGAGCGGTTTTGTTATATATGTCACCGTAAAATTGTAAAGACCGTTAGATTATAAAACTAGTGAAATTTTAAAATGTTGATAGACTTCCGACACGAATATGCTGCCCATAATTTCACACATTATTTTTCGTTAGATTATAAATATATAGTTTTTAATCATTCGACATATTTTTACAATCTCGTCAGTTATTTAACAATCTAACGGTTTTTACAATTTTACGGTGACATATATACTGTGTCTTCGATAGGTGTGTGTTTTGTTGCGGTTATGATGGTGGGATGTTTTGGTGGTGTAAAATATATCGTCTAATAGTGAAGCGAACGTGGCAGGTAACGCGACACCACGCTGGGCTATTATATTGTCCGAAACCCGGAAAGCCGGAGAAAATTCAAAGCATTGAAAATAGAACTCTCTGCCATTATACTATAGAATTGAAAATCGAACACGTGAGTGTCGAGCTGTCAGATTTGACATTGATATTTAACTTAAAATTAAAAATTTAAATCAATATGTACGACCAATTTTTGATATTTCACTAAAAAAAATCTTTAGAGCCCCATTTCACCCTTCAGAGGGTAAATTAAAAAAAAAACTATGAAACACGTGATTACGTGTTTCATAGTTTTTTTTTACAATTTAATATCTGAGCCTATAAATTTCATGGAAATCAGGGTACATTTTAAATATTTTTCATACAAACTTTCAAACCTTTACAGTCACACCCGCAGAGGGTGACCATCGAACGGATTTCGATAAAATTTGGTATGAAAGTAGTTTCGACTCTGAATAAATACTTAGGTTACTTTTTATCGCAGCAAAATGCACGGTTCCCGTCGGATTTCTTTTGGAAACATCTATTTGAAATAATATTTAAAATCGCTATCGCGTATGTCCGTGTCCGCACGCTACCGCATCTAAACATTTTCTATAACTACATCAATGGGGAGTTTTGCCGGGAATGTCAATCAGCAATGTTGTGTATTTGTGTTTTTTTTTTTCTAAATTTGTGTTATTTCGGTGTTTAATGTGTAATATTGGTAGAATATTAACCATTAGTTATTCGTTGGTGTGTACAAGTGTGGGCAAGTGATACAACTACAAAATGCGTGTTAAATTGGGTTTCCCGCCGAAACTCACTAGGAAGTTTCAGTAAAGCGTCTACCACTTTACTGAATCGACTGACTTGATTCATTGACTACCCCCACTATTTATTTGGATTTTGACTAGACTTTGGACTTGGCGATTTAGAAATACGGTGATGAAAATTTGAATGAATATTCTATTTCCCGCCTTTTTTACATGACCCTGACAAATGGTTATAAGCTGACGCCATATATAATAATGAAAATAAAAAAAAATTATATCACTAGCGGAGACTATTACATGTAAAATAATTAGTTTAATTCTTACTAATTGTAAATACAGTATCCCTCAGGAACACTGCATTTTTTACAGTATAAAAAGTAGCCTATGTTTTAATCCAGAGCCTGAACTACTACCATACCAAATTTCATTGAAATCCGTTCGATGGTCACCAGTTTTTGCGTGAAAGAGTAACAAACATCCATCCATCCATTCTCACAAACTTTCACATTTATAATATTAGTAGGATAGTAGGAAATGTAATGAGTACTTGAAAAACGTCAAAAATATTTTTTTTATGTGTAGGTACAGAACTACGTAGCTACCTAGTTTAGTAATTTGATACGGCTGTTTGATACATATAAAAAATACAATTTGTAATAATATATTAATGGATACAATATAATAATATAACATGTATCTACTATCTATGGACGCGTTCAAACCACGTCAATCTGGTCCCGTGGTAAGTTCTCGAAGAACTTGTGTTACGGATACCAGACAACGGAAATATATTTAATACTTTTTGATACAATACTTAGATTTAAGATTTTTGTTATAAGTATATAATACATATTTAATACACATGCATGACCTAGGAACTCAGAAAACTGTTTCGTTCCCTGGCGGGATTCGAACCCGCAACCTCCGGCTAGAGCGCCAACTTGTTAGCAAGCTGAGCCACAGAGGTCGTCGAATAGATAAAATCATAGCTATAGTTATCGCTTCAACCTGTCACATACGAAGAAAGGTCTTTGTTTCGAGACGTAAGCTGTTAGCCATTTTAAAAATAGGCCATATTACACCAGTTCAGGCCATTTGAGGCCATTTTATTCCTCTTCCAGCCCATCTGAGGCCATTACAGGCCAGTCAGGTCGTGCAGTCGGTACATTTGGACCGCAATTTGACGTAACGTAATAGGTAATGGTGAGTGCCGTGGGTAAATGCGGCATTTTACTTGTATTTATGGGTTTTATGAATAGGGTATTTTCATTTTTTTTAAACTACTTGTATTTGAAGATTGGGACGAATGATTTTACAGATAAATAAAATATTATAAAAAGGGACAGGTTCATTTGTTCGTTCCTATTTGTTTGCATTGAATAGGCTCCGAAACTCCTGGACCGATCTTGATGAAATTTGTCACAGGCATAGAGTAGACCACGGGGAAAGACATAGGCTACTTTTTATCTACTACTGTAAGGTCAGTGGCTAAGGCTAGTTCTCATTCAATAAAAAGCCCTAGCCTGTATAATAGGTAGGGTTTTGGATGTGGGTCTTCAAAAGGTAAGTGGTAGGGGAAGCCGATAGGAATGGAGTTATAGGCACCCCACGCCACTGATATGGTTAAGTCTCAATATGATTGCACTGCTACAAGCACACGGTGTGTCCACGGTTGTGTGGAAAAATTGTAGAAAAAAAATTCAAAAGAAATGTTTGATTTTGGGACAGCTCTATGTACACCACTTAGGTAAATAGAAAAAAATATGGGAATTTCATAAAAATAAAAAAATATATATATATGTGAAGAAGGGAAAATACGTACAAAAATGGTTAGGTATTTGAAAAGTTTTTTTAATGCGATAACCCTATTTTTAGGTCGGCCATGGCAGTTGCTTTGACATGACTTTTGACGTAGTTGAAAATTTTAGGTAGAGACGTCTTCTTGAATGTCATACGTCTTTCTTTGCCAAAAATCATGTAATTGTCAAAATGACATTCTTTGGTTAATTCTGATCTGATCCGCCATGTTTTATTATACGTTGTGTTGCTCTCCTTGGCGAAGTTAATTTTAATGTACATTGAAACGAAGTGAAATTAAATAAAATAAAGAATAGGAAACGGTTACCATATTATGTAGCTACATTTGCATATAGTGTACATAGTGCTGGCCCACGCCTCATACATTTCTAAAACATCTCTTTTGGATCGTTTTGGATCGTTCTATGAAAGCTGTATCTCTGAACGCGTAAGTACAGTAACCCACGGGAACCGTATATGTCTCGCGATAAAAAGTAGCCTTTGTCCTTCCCCATGGTCTACTTCATATCTGTGCCAAATGTCATGATAATCGGTTTAGTAGTTTTTACGTGAAACTGTAAATAAAGTATCCCACGGGAACCGTACATTTCCCCGCTATAAAAAGTAGCTTACGTCCTTTCTCAGGCTCTAGACTATCCGTGTACCAAACTTAATTTAAATCGGTTCAGTAGTTTTGGCGTGAAAGACCGACAAACAGATAGACACACACATTTCCATTTATAATATTAGTATGGATATCTGTATTTTATACCCTGTGCGATTAGTTAAGCTCCCTCTACATTAGTATTCAAGAGCCGCGCTCATGTCACCGAGCCGGCTCGAGCCGATATTTTATTCAATTATATGTAAAAATGGCAAAAAAAACTCTTCTAATAATATATCGTAGGGATGGGACTTTGTGAATGTCGATGTTTCTCTTTTGTATGTTTATTGTCTCAATAAAATGAACATTCAAATTGTTTCACTGGTCATTCTGTAGTCTTAAAGAAAAGTGTTTAAGGCTGGACTATTTATACTATTCATACCGGCCATTTAGAGTACCTACTGAAAATAAAAAAATAAATAAACATTTATTTCTTAGTAAAAATATAATATTACTTTATTGCATACTAGCTTTTGCCCTCGACTTCGTCCGCGTGGAGTTCGGTTTCCATACAAAATTTTAACCCCTTTTTTTACTCCTTTAGGGGCTGAATTTTCAAAAATTCTTTCTTAGCGTCGCGCGACTTCGTGCGCGCAAAAGTTAATTTCGCAGAAACCGTACATTTTTCCGCGATAAAAAGTAGCCTATGTCCTTCCCCGTGGTCTACTCTACATCTGTGCCAAATTTCATCAAAGTCGGTCCAGTAGGTTCGGAGCCTATTCAATGCAAACAAACTTAAAAAACTATTTGTCTTTAATATAATATTAGTATAGAAGTATAGACATGTAAACTGACCCTTAATAACGAAAGAGATACAATCACCCGTTTATTATGGTAATTATTATTTTCCTATCGAAATTTCACTCGCCCCGACGTCGAAAGTTGTAAAATTTTATAAACAAAAAAGCCGTTCGCCTTAATAACGAAACTCATTGTAACAGATGGGGATTTTATTAATGTTTTAACGTTCTTTTCTTTCATTCGTAGCCATTAACGCTTTCAATTTTTTTATTTACAGTTATAATCTTCTTAAATTCTATTTTTAGCTTACGATATAGCTTTGTGATATTATAACGTGCTTAAAAGGGATGAAATACTATTATCCGCTTTTAGTAAGGACTAGATGTTGCCTGCGACTTCGTTCGCACAAAAGGTAATCTCGAGGGGGCCGTACATTTTTACCCGACTGCGCGACGCAAACGAGTGGTAATGTGTTTATCAGCCTATGTATGTATGTATGTATGTATGTATGTATGTATGTATGTATGTATGTATGTATGTATGTATGTATGTATGTATGTATGTATGTTCCTTTGAAGCACTATACAGACCAAACGCCTGGGCCGATTTTTATGATTCACACGTCAATCGATTCCTCTTAGTCCGGCGAGTATCACTAAAGACATGACGTTAGTGAAAATTCAATATGGCGACTACTGGACGCCATATTGTGAAAATGAAAAAAATGAAAGTAAACAAACTATATCAAGTGGGGTATCGTTGAATAGGTATTTAAAAATCATTGTTAGTTTTCTCTCAACATTTTTCGATTCGACTGACCGTTTAGGATCTATATCGATTTAAAGTTGCGTAACAACCATTCTCACATTCCAGCGCAATTGTGATGTAGGACTGATGCTGATAGGAAATCCAGTCTGGTAAATAGCTAGCTAGGTACTCACAACTAAAAAGTATAAAAGAAAAAAACAAGTACTTAGATATCCGGTGGTCTAGAATTCTATAATATATTATTGAATTAATACTATTGGAACATAACAACTGAACAGTCGGGATCCATTATTCGACAGCCAATCTAATTTTTCAATGGATCCTGACTGTTTAGTTGTTATGTTCCAATAGTATTCATTCAATAATATATTATAGAATTCTAGACCACCGGATATCTAAGTGCTTGTTTTTTTCTTTTCAGTTTTAATTGTGTACCTACTTAGTTTGGTTCACTTTTTACGCAGTCGGGTTTTTAAATTTTTTAATTACATAATAAAAAGTAGCATATGTCATTCCCCGTGATATACTATAATATATCTGTGCCAAATTGTATCAAAATTGATTCAGTACTTTCGGAACATATTCAGTGCAAAAAAACAAACAAACCTTTTCTCTTTATTAAATTAGTAGGTACAGATGAAAAAAATGTCTGATTTTTGCTGAGGATCAGATAATAATATAATATAACAATATAATATTACTCCCCACACCGATTTCGGTGACGGTGGCCGGTTTCATTGAAACCAGGCTAGTTACGCAGGAGTAATTTTATAGTGCCGAACTCTCTCTTCCTTTACTCTCATAATCCAGTGGGACGGATAACCGACACGACTGACGAGAAATCAGGGGCAGGTCCGACTTTTTACGTGCACATCCGACGACGCGTGGAATATCTTTCTAGTCAGACAATCAGGTGATCAGCCTGCTTTGTCCTAACCAAACTTGGAAACAACGTTTTTGTTGTTCCAATGCGGGAATCGAACCCACGACCTTCGAGTCGAGAGCCAATGATCGAACCATAAGACCACGGAGGCTGTATAGTTTATTGACATCGATAAAAACGTTTATAGATTTTTATCGATGTCAATAAACTATCGATACATAAGTTGACATCACTATTGAGGCGTTTCGGAGCGTCACATACCCTGTGACCCGTCAGTTTTCGTCGAACAATTCATTACACGAGAATGTATAAGTTTTGTGAATAGATCTCAAATTAGTAGGGCGGAGTTTTAGGAATAAGTTCCTATAACTCCACCCTTTTATTAAACTACTAGTTTTTTCCCGCGACTTCGTCCGCGTGGTGTTCGGTTTCCATACAAAATTTTAACCCCTTTTTCACCCTCATAGGGGGCGAATTTTCAAAATTCCATTCTTACATCATTACAACTTGTATGCCAATTCAGCAAAATCCGTTCAGTAGTTTCGGCTGTGCGTTGATAGATAAGTCAGTCAGGTTTGCCTTTTATTTATATTTTAGCCAGATGTATTCTCTTTCATAAACAACTTTAAACGAAACTTTTGTAGGTTTAAACAGGAATCCCTATCACGATTTCACCAAGTCGCGCCGCCTTATTTTAATGTCCCTTCCTCCCTTAGGGCATTATTTTACTAATATAACGAGGTAACCCAAAATACATTAGATTTAATATCTTCATTTCACGACAATTTGGCTACTTAGCTTGCAGGCTTGGTCTTGCGAGAAATGGATAATCATCATCATCTTCATCATCATCACCGTCAACCATCGATGGAGGATGATTACATGACAATTTGGCTACTAGCTACGACAGGCTTGGTCTTGCGTGGATAATCATCATCACCTCATCAACATGATCACCGTCAACCATCGATGGAGAATGATTACATGAAAATTTGGCTACTTAGCTACGACAGGCTTGGTCTTGCGTGGATAATCATCATCACCTCATCAACATGATCACCGTCAACCATCGATGGAGGATGATAACAGGTCCATGTTCGTCGTTTCGTTCTTTAAGTAGCTACCTTTTAAAATGCAAGCAACGAGGAGAGATACGCCTCGAGAACATGTTCTAATGTAGCTCATTTGCACAAACAAACATACGTACATACAAGCAGACGTGCAACGTAAGCGGATTGTGTTGTAATCGGCTCAGAGATCTTAAGAAATGCTTGTTTATTTTGCATATTATACAAAGTAATATAATATCCTACTAATATTATAAATGTGTAAGTTTGTGAGGATAAAATATGGACTGATGGATGTTTGTTGCTCCTTCACGCAAAAACTACTGAACGGATTTCGATGGAATTTGGTATGGTAGTAGTTTAGGGTCTGGAATAAAACATAGGCTACTTTTTACTACAAAAAAGTATTGTTTTTCGTCCGAGGTACTAAATAATAATAATGACTACTAAATTCCATTGATAGGTATTAAAATAAGTTTTGCAACTGATATCACATCTACAGGCTAGGGCTTCCCTTTGTTGGAGAGCCAGCCTTCGCTGCTGCACCATGGCTCACTCTTTTTATAGTAAAATGTCCCATGTCCTACATACATACATACATATAATCACGCCTCTTTCCCATAGGGGTAGGCTGAGACCGCCTCTTTCCCGTAGGGGTAGGCAGAGACCACTTCTTTCCACTTGCTACGATCCTCACATACATGTTTCGCTTCGCTCACTTTCATTCTTACCATCCATTCCTCCTCTTACTTTCAACGTAGCAAAGTGGCTCTCCATGGGCCACTTTTCGCCTCCGCGAGAACGAGACGTGATGGGTGGCGAACCACATCGCCGCCATTTTGGATAATTAAATTATTTTTATGATTATCCATTGCGTTCTCACGGATTGGTGGAGAGGGTAGGAATAGGGAAAGGGTGGTGGGTGGTGTGGAAAGGAAGATTGATAAGTTAGAGTGGAAATTAGGAATGTAGGATATTACCGCCCAGGAGGGCGCGGGATAGGACAGTAATAGCTCGGGAAGCCGGGGTCGCATACCCGTATACTATACCACAACTACCGGACAGGTAAGTTGGGATGAGTGTCCCATCCCATGTCCTTAACTAAAATTATCATGTCAAAGTCTCGCCTCCTCCAAAATGTTAGCAGACACTAGACATCTCTTGTACAAGGCGTCAAGGCGTATGTAAAATCTCTTACACATTATACTGCCGCGTCGTGATTACCACACGAAAGCTCGAAAAGGAATACTTAATGTGATGCTCTCAGTCCCTGTTAGATGAAAGTAAAGATAACATGTTACCGTAATATTACTGTTGTAGATTTTTGCCACGGCTCCACCCGCATATATATTAGGTTCGGTAGAATTAATTGTGGATATTTTTGGTCTATGGTTTAGTAGTTAGTACTACTTATGTATAGACGTTTAAGCAGACAAATAATTGTAATACTCAAAAAAATGTTTTATACATGGGCAATTTTGCGTTTTACCCGTACATGAGACGAATTTTTACTTGTGTATGACAAATATTTTTTCACCTAAACGTCTTTAAACAAGCATTGAATCATGTGCCCGAAGTATTCGTAACTGATTTTCGGATACGTTATATAATATCAGGTATCCCAAGAGAACACTTGCACTTTTTCGGGATAAAAAGTAGCATATGTGTTAATCCAGAGCCTATAATACTACCATATTAAATTTCATCAAAATTCGTTAAGCAGTTTTTGCGTGAAAGACATCCATCCATCCATACATACTCACAATCCTTCACATATTTTATAACAGTAGTAAGACTATCTCTGTGACGTCACGACCCCTCTAACCGCCCCGCAGGTACGTCCGGCGCGCCCCAGTTGAGCGTCCGGGTTATAGTTTAACCCCGTTAAACCCATATTGTGGTGAGATGGGTCACTTTATATAACGAATCATAAACAACGGTATATTCATCACCGATGAAATACCGACTTTGTTGGGATATGGGTCCACGTAAATCTAAGAGTCAATTCTGGTAAATAAAAAAATAAAAACTTGAGAGGTGTCAAGGGACACCCGGATGGAACGAAGTTGCGGATGAAAATATCTGGCTTGCTTTCTATAAGAGAGAGAGAGACAGACAGAGAAACATGCGACGCCGCACAGCTTACAATAGCTTACTATAGCAAAAAAATAAGACATACAGACAGACAATTGTACATGTATATATAAAATAAATAATAATACAATATCCGAACCGATATTATCCATACATACATTACATACATACATACATACATACATACATCAATATAATAAATGTATACGCGTAAATATTTATTATAAAAAATAAAATTATCTTTTGTAATTAAAAAAGTGTCGTGACAACTTTTCGTAAGATTTTTTTCCGTCTAGCCCCCTTTCACAACGCGCGATAAGGAACTTCGTTCCAGAACCTGCAATAATACAATTACAATCAAGTCTCGATACGCTAAAACTGTCAAACGGTATTCTCGTAAACGTTAAACCAACATGTCGCTTATCTTATCTTCTTCTTTCTTCTTCTGATTTCTTCTGCTCTTATAATATAAGAGTATATATTATATATTATATAAAAATGAATTGCTGTTCGTTATAGTCTCGCTAAAAAACTCGAGAACGGCTGGACCGATTTGGCTAATTTTGATCTTAAAATAATCGTATCAGTTCAGGAAAGGTTTAAACGGTGAGAAATTACAGTTTATAGTTAAGGCAGAGCAACGTTTGTCGGGACAGCTAGTAATACAATCAAAGTAAAATGAAAGTCAAATACGAGAATTGACTCCCGACGACAACTTATAACACCCCTCGTGTTATAAGTCTGACGTGTCTGTCTGTCTGTCTGTCGGTAGCATCGTTGCTCCTGAACAGAATATGAACCGATTTTGAGCAACTTTTTTTTTTTATTTGAAAGCTGATATGATCGATCGATCTTTGCTATAATTTATCGTCATCAGCTAACTCACACTTGACAATTCAGGGGGCTACTGAAACTTTTCACCGTAAAATAGTGGTAATTGTAATAACTAGTAAAATTGTAAAATATCGAAACTCGAAAGACTACAGACCCGAATATTGCTTATAATTTAACACATTATTTTCGTTACATTGTAAATATAAAGCAAAAATATTTCGACATATTTTTATAATCTCGCAAGTTATATTACAATATAACGATTTTTACAATTTTACGGTGAGAGATATAATAACAAAACTACACATACAATCTTAATTCTTTTTACTTTTGTCGAGTTGTAATACCTGATTAATTCTTAATAAAAAAATTACAGTAGGCAAACAACCAATTGCTGGTTGTAGAACAATGGTTTCTAACAAACCATATTTTTGCTACTTTCTAGTAGAAGTTCCGCTTGCTGGTTCCATAGAAACTTTTTAATTTAATTTTGTTTATTGATTAAAAAAACACGTAGGCCAAATATTGTTTTGGGTACATGCCATACTAGAATATAACTGACCCTTTTTCGTGGGTTGATTTTGGAAAATTGAATACGAAAAGATAATATCTATTATTTGAAAAAATATTGAGTTGATGTTGAAAAAATATTTTGTGTTGATTTCATGTTTTTTCAAATAATCTTTTCGGAAACAAAACAATTAGAAATTTCTAGTAAATAGTGTAACCAAATTATAAAAATATTAATAAATAATTACATATGTTATAGATATCAGATATGTACACCTAAGCAATATCACTATACTTGATTAAGTAGGTATGTATAGACACCTAGTTTTATAGTTACATCAAATAAATAAATAAAAAAAAAACAAATTAAAAACTTTACTTTTACATATCTTTTTATTATATCTAAATCATTTTAGAAAAATATACAAAGAATATAAAAAGTTAGGTAATATTCTCAGCTTTTTACTAGATATTCCTATTAGATATTAAGCCTAGCTTCAAATAACATTTTGTATAAAAATGCTAATATTAACTTGTTAAACGCTACGCCAAAGATAAGAAAATAAGAAATTGCTAAAATAACTTTGAATAATAAATGAATTTTAAAATTACTAGAATTTGATAGACAAAAGAATAATTTAATTTTTAATCGTAGTGTTCATGGAATTGATAGAATTAATTCTAACAATAATAAAAGATGAAATAAAGGCTTTAAAATATTTAGTTTTTATGATATAAATAAATAAATGATAAAATAGAAAAACTAGCATTACTGCTTATTAACAGAGTTATAACATAAGTCACGACACCAGGTAAAGTTTTATTAGAAACATCCAAGCTTTCTGCAGCGTGATAACATGTGGTACGTACGCTTACAAATAACAAATATAACAAACAAATAACTGACTTCAAATAGCAAAAAAACAGTGATTAGAAATAGTTAAACGTCATCTACGTAAAAGCTAGTTTGAATAAGGAAATGGGGAAGGATGGGCTCACTTTGTTGGCCATCTATATACCCCTTACCATGATAGACATGATGGTCTATAGACCATAGACCACCATAGTCTATAGACCATCTTGCTCTATAAAGAATTCTTAATTATTATATTTGAAGTCGGTTAACGAATGTTTTGATTTCAATCAATCTTTATTTTCTATTTTGTAAAATTCAGATTGAAATTGGAGCGTATACACTAAGCTTGATTAAACTGCAATTTTAAACGCTTACCACTTTAGATTCTTACAATGATTTCGATTGCAATCCACAGCCTAATACAAGAAAGGATGAGGTTTACTTTATGGTCAGGTCATACCGAGTTGCGAAGTGGCGCGCACTTTTTTAGATGGCAATTCAAGATTGAACTCTATTCACTACATAAAAAGATATACGTCTGATCGCAAAAGCGGCAACGCACTTCGAACTCTTGCGACGTGTCTTGTTGTGTAGTAAATGAAGTTCGATTTTGAATATCTTATAAAGTGCTCGTCTCGTCACGTCTCGGTGTGAAGTGATGCTTACTAATTTTGTATAATCTTAGAAAGGTGTGTAATCATGTGACTTGACACGGTAGAAAAGCTAAGCAACACTTTTGGAGACCATCTTTAGCGGTGAATAACAAAGAGTAGCTCTGTTGGTCACGTCACTACGTCACTTTTCTACCATTTTGTGTCATGCAGTGCTTATACACCTTTTAGAATGCATGTTTTGTCGCTTTTAACAATTAGAAATATGGCAAACCTTATCCTTAGATTACAGCAATAGTCATATCGGCTTCCATGCACATATCAAAGTCAAACACACTCTGAAAGGTCCAAGCGACATAAAACTTGGAGGGAATCAAACAGAGAACATTGAAATGGAGACAGCCGAATGCACTGACAAGCAGCTAACATCTGTACAAGAGACACAAGACACAGTCAATGATAAAAACAACACCGATGCCACAGATGATAACGAAGAGCCAAAAGTACACTTTGTTGTTTATTTATATAATGTATTTTATGGTAGTTTTATCAGTGGAATTGGCATGAGCAACATAGAAATGGAAGGAGTGATATAAAGAGTGTGCTCGTCTTTTATATGTGCAGGGAAGTGCGTGATGGGCGCTGGAGTTTGGTTCACTTGACGAAGGTGAGTGAGTCACTTCTAGGGCTTTTATCATTAGAATCGAATCAGACTTGAAACAATGTTTCCTCTTTCTTGGATTAATCAATGTGTCCTCCAACGTAATTTTGCTGTATATCTTCAAAATTGAAGTTTTTTTTTAAATTAGATCCTTGAATTTGGTACTACCGTTTTAATTATGAGTATTTGTTGACTAAGCATTGTTTCATCTGATTTGATTTTAATATTATTAACAACCATTTAGTTATAAGTTATTTATAATGTTTTTTTTTTTGGTTTCCTACTCACATTGTCCAGTGTTGGCGATCCTAGTGATAGATTATTATCTGCTGCCATAATTTTTATCACATTCCTATCTATCAAGAAATTTGGTGTATATTAAAAACGTGTTTTTGAAATAGGAGAAACATTAGACAAGGAGAAACCCATGATCATAGTAATAATATGATTATGCTTATAAGGATATAAGTTGTACATGATAATTTATTTTCTGCTGAGAACTTTAGTGCTTAAAAGCATATTTATTTTTAGTTTTTTTGTAAAGAACTACTTAGTTGTTTTGGATATTTGTTTCCTCTCTGGCATTTTAAAACTATAAAGGTTAAAGCGTGTAACTTTCCGTGCCAATAGGTCACGCTAAATACCCCTCAGAAAGAAAGAAGTGCGAAATGGGACAGTAAATATTGAAGTAATTAAAAAAAAAAACTATTGCGCGTTGATAGTTATGAAACCCTCCGTAACTACTAACATGTCAGGACATATCCTGACATGTTGTGCTCTTGGTTAGGTTAGCAGAGCTTGTCAGTACTTGGCCTGATATACTCTTGGTTAGGTTATTTGTGTTTAACCAAAGAACGACTTACAATAAAATCGATGAAGTAATCTTAAGAATCAAAGACTCATTCCGTTGAAAGACAAAGTGCACTTCAAAGCTATGGAGTCGTTCAGTGTTCTCCCAGTGGGAAACTTTGTTATTGTGTTTAAAGCGAGCATCTTTTGATTGGTTTCCAATATTTCAACCTGTTTCGAGTTATCGTAAGAAAGTTTCGTTGAGGGTGCATTACAATTGTTATTTATTCTTGTTCAGTTTTTAGTTGTTTTCCTAGATTTGTGATATTTATAAAGACGTTCCAATTAATTACATACAGATTCTGCCATTACAATGGCACGCAGAATACCATAGATTAACCGTTTTTATGATTATCTATAGAATTAAATAAAATTCACTCCAGTTTTAACAATTTCAAACAACACTTCTGTTTGTAAAATCAAATTAACAGCTTTGCGCTACTTCTACGACCTACAACAAACAATCTTTTTTTTTTTTCAATTAAAAAAAAAAATCTGTCTGTCTCTATCTGTTTGACTGTTTTGCCCAGATTAATGTGCCATTGATGGTTATCAAGTGTCACTTATTTTGGTGACATTATAACGCACTATTGTGTATTTGTTTGCGTTTGAATTGGATCTATACGATGTATGCCATCCGTGATTTTATCAATAACGGAACATTTTTTAGTCTTTCCCCCGTCGGCCCCGTCTCATGTATTATGTAAATTGATCAGCTCGCTCCAATATAAAGGAAAATTGATTTTTCGTTAAGATAGCCTTCATAGGATACAATGTCTAAATAGCGTTTGTTGTTTATGCTTGATATTATCATACTTTACAATTTGACGCCTCCGTGGTCCAGTGGTTTAGAGCTTGGCTCTCGACTTCAGAGGTCGTGGGTTCGAACTTAGAATCCCGCGTTGGAACTACAAAAAAAATTTGTTTCCATGCTGGCTGATCACCTGATTGTCTAACATCCATGCGTCGGATGGGCATGTAAAAAGTCGGGCCTGCGCCTTATCTCTCGTCAGTCGTGTCTTTCATCCGTCCCACTTGGTTACGAGAGTTAATGATGAGAGAGTGCTATTATGTCTTGCGCACACATTTAAGCAGTGTAATAACTTATGCGTAGCTGGTCTGGTTTCAATGAAACTGCCGTCACCGAAATCGGTAGAGGAGGAAGTAGCTATTGAGCTATACTTTTTAATGTCGATAAAGAAATAGTTATCAGAATGATTAAGCTGCGAAAAATGTCGCAAAATAAGATGATTCTTTGATCATGATGAGTGGTCGATGCCACTTACGTTTCCACTACGGCACGGGTGTCTTCTTGGGTAAAATTTTAAAATACGTCGCCATTTTAAGGGGTCGCGAGTGGTTGGGGGGGAGGGGGGAGGGGTCGGATTCCCCCCTCACCATTTTCACCCGCCGGAAATACTTGATTTCCTTAGAAAAAATAAAAAACAGATTTTTTTAAAAAATTGTTTATTCCACTTTATAAACATGTTTTATAGCTTTTATAAATTCCACGAATGGATATTTTCTATATTTCATGTTATTTCGCCGCCACAAATATTCAAAAATAACATCTGCAAAATTGTCTATGTTATTAAAATTGTCTTTTTAAAAAAATCTTTTAACGGCCCTCCACTGGGACTCAATTCGTTGAGTATGAGTCCCATCTTCAGCTATGAATGGGTTGTCACAATCCGAGTGGTTGACTTTTCTGTGTATGTAGCCATGTTCTGACAAGCAATCATATGCTTTCCAAAAATCAGTGTGGATGGTGGTGCCAATTTCCACATTCTTTAATATAAGTGGCACCAAAACCTCAGCAGAGCGAATATTGTCTGGACACACTTCCAACCTCAAATCTTCTGATCCATCCTCAATCATACCTAGAACCCAATGGCCCTCAATAACAACTGGCTTCAATTATAAGTCGACGGAGCCCCGCTACGCGGGGCTCCTACTTCTGGGTGGTTTACAAAAAAATAACCACGATGGCTAAGGCGGTAGCTTCGCTGCGCTACGCTCCCGCCTTAGCCATCTAACCTAACCCAATGAAGTCGTATTGGGCCAACTCGGAGTAATACATTGCTATTAATTACCTAAGAATTATATACTGTTCTCATACATTTCCTATATCACATTATATATAAAATATAATTACCTCGATTATATTTTCTTTTTCCAAATTTCAATTCCATACATTTTGATCGGCGATTCTTTAAAGAAGCGATAAAGACAAGATCTTGGCGCACCCCCCCCCCCCCTGTACTAAAGCATAAAGATTACGTTCCGTTTTGCATAATTGCAATAATATTTAAGAATTTTTGAAAATTGTTTAAAAATATTTAGACGCAACTCCGGCAGCCAAAATTTCTTTGGGGTGTTTAAGACTAACTCCCATAAGCCACCTACATCACCAATACTCTCAAATTCAGGCGACTCGTTATGAAATCCAACCCGTCTTCTTAATGTACCTACCATCGTACAAGTTACCGCTCGACCAGGCATACGATAAAAATCACTCAACAGCGCCGTTGAATCTTACAAACGCACAAATACTCACGTGTAAATAAGTAGTTTAACCACGTCTGCAGTCGTTGCGGTCACCTCATTTGTGTTTAAATATTTTGAGGCGTCCTAATGCAAAGGAAAATGTTTAAGAACTGGTTGAGCAGGAACTTTGTCGATGGTACAAAAGATAAGCGTACCATACTTGGCGAACTCTCGTTAAATAGCAATGTGATTGTAATCAAAAAATTAGTGGACGTGACTACTCACTACACCAAATCTTAAGGCCTTGTTCAAAGAGGAACCGCGCGATTTCTGCGCGTTATCCGCGCGTTTTCGCTATGTCTGAACTGGGGTTTAACGTTCAAAGTAATTTCGACTATGACGAAATACGTTTATTATATAAGGATTAATATTTAAGGACGGATATTTTGGTTATATAATAAATCTACATTTAGTATATATTTTATTTTCATTTTAATTATTTCTCTGCCTAAACTTTTTTTAAATTTTTCTGACTTTACATAAGCTTGTAGATCATATGTCCATAATATCCGTAATTGATTTTAAACAATCTTATATAAAGAAATACTCGCTTTTAACCCACTCCTAAACTTCTTTAATTGCAGACTTCTTTAATATTAATTTCTCTTATTCCAGTGTCTGACGACGTGCAGCCGACGCAGCGCAGCGCGCCCCTGCTGCAGTCGCCGCAGTACACCGGCGGCCGGCCGCAGCCCTACAGTGAGTATATAGGTATAACTATAATATATACATATACTATACACTAAACTAACAGTTTGACCTTGACCAGAAAGGGCGAGTTCGCCGCGAATCGATTCGCGCGAGGTCACAGTATAAATAATGTACAGTAGACCATCTTCATACTAGACCGCCCGAATCGGCGCACGCACACATACGCGTCACTTACACAGCCGCTAACGAAACCTCAAATAGCAGAAGTATATAGTTTCGTGTCACTCCGGCAAGATTTGTCGCTGCATTGAACGACTAACGAGTTTTAGTTAGTTGTACCGCGATGTTTGCGCACTGTCAGCGCTTTCTTTATAGACGGACCAGCCCTAGCGCTCCGCTCGGCCACGTCCAATCGTAGGTGACCATTTCAAGGACACGGCTGAGTTCCGCTATACATTTACCCCCTTACTAATAAACGCTGTATAAGCTTTGAATAGTTACATAGTGTTTTGTCTTCTTCAATCGAATTAAAAATGACACTTGTGTGACGAACAAAACACTGTATTATACTGCGTTTATTAGTAAGGGGGTATTTATATTGTAACGAGATACTATAGCCACTCATTAGTTGCGTCTAGAAGCATCGCACGGATCCAGAATACGCGCGTCAGTTACGCACTAACCTTTTCGACTTCTTGTGCGTCCCATTCGAGCACAATAATAACAGGTAGGCATAGCGCGAGATATGTCGCGCGTATGGACGGTTCATGCTCAGTGCAATTCGAGGGTTAAGAACCAGAGTAGCGTAAGGGCAAAAATTCAAAAAAATTTTTTTTTCTTCATTCGCTTTTTTAATCCCCATTTTATTATGTGCCAAAAAACTGCAGCTGTTTAGTATGTAGATTACTTAGTAATCTATAATTATTGCTGGTCTGCCGTGCGCTAATTGGCTCGCTAGCGCTACCGATGAGGTGTGAGGTGCGCGCGATATAGTTTTCTTGACGGCTGACGCGACATAACAAAAAAAACTCTTATGCCAATATGTTTGTCGAACAAATCACAATACACCATGCTGGCTTTCGTCCAATAGGCGTTATTAGTAGTAGACGTGGATTTATACGTTTGTGGTGTATATGGACGAACTGCAGATTGGACGGTAGGCAGTGGGGTGTGCTACTGTAAGCAATGTCGATTTAGCGTCAGTTCTTCAATTGTCACCACTCATTCAATTAGACAAAATTTAAAATTTAAAACTCCCGTGTCTACAATTAACTTTGAAAATAAAACATGACGATAATTGGCACTGCCGGTACTGAAATTAAATTAATATCGAACTCTGGTACGGTAAACGACGTTCACAATAAAACGGCTAGAGAGTAATTTTGTCTCGAATGTGAGAAATTCAAACTTTAATTATTATTATAATAAAATACTAGCTGTTGCTCGCGGCTCCGCCCGCGTAAATACAGTATCCCTCGGGAACACTGTACTTTTTCGGGATAAAAAATATCATAATATTATGTCCTTTCCCAGGACTCAAAGTATGTCTGTACCAGATTTCATCGAAATTGGTTCAGCGGTTAAAGCGTGAAGAGGTCAACAGACAGACAGACACACTTTCGCATTTATAATATTAGTATAGATAATCTTAGATACTAATATAATTAAGAGGAAAGGTTTGTTTGTTTGCATTGAATAGGTTCTGAAATTACCGGACCGATTTTTATGAAATTTGGCACAGATATAGAATAGACTACGGAGAACGACATAGTATATATTTCTTGCGGCGAAATGTACGGTACTCTCGAGATTTCCTTAAGCGCGCACAAAGTCGCGGGCAAAACCTAGTTATAGTATAAAGCTATATGTATTTTCCGTAAACATGATTCAATGAATAGACTATTTGTCCCTTTTTTTAAATTTAGTCCTAAACGATTAATAATCATTGTTTCCCCAAAGAAATAATAAAATATTATTTTAAAACCTAAAAATCCACAAAACTTTAATTTAAAAAACGCCTTTTAAATCCGAAAACGCCTCTCGCCATGTTTGTCGATAGGTAAATAATCTGTGCTCTGACGTCATACTAATAGTAAACAATCGCTTGACAGCTATGTATGAATGGTTGATAAGTGACGTTTATTTGTTTACTATTACTATGACGTCACATCATGGCCGACCGCACAATGCACAGATAGTGGTTTTGACAGTTCAAATATTTTTATTAGGTTTATTTATCCATCTTGCTATTGCAATAATTTATGTAACTTTCGGCGACATAATAGGTTGGGGAAAAAGTCTTTTCGCATTATAGTATATGTATGAACTTGTCATAAAATATCTTGGGCTATACCAATTGTATCTGGCTGATTTTGGTATCATTAAAAAGTTTTAATTTTACAGAAGACAATTCCAAATTCAAATTAGGTAAATTTGAGATTTTCATTTGTTTTTCTTATTGTTAAAATGAGTGATTCTTATGAAGAATTTCGATACATTTTAAAATTTTATTACAAAAAAGGTAAAAATGCAACACAAGCCGCGAAAAAAATTTGTGATGTTTATGGACCTAATGCAGTATCTGTGAGAGTAGCGCAAATTTGGTTTAAGCGTTTTCAATCCGGAAATTTTGATATCAAAGATGCACGTCGCTCTGGTCGCCCTGTTACGGACAAAACTGTTGCCATTTTTGAAAAAGTGGAGCAAGATCGGCATATTAGTAGTTACGATGTAGCTGAAGAACTGGGGATTGACCACAAAACGGTTTTGGCGCATTTGAAAAAAGCTGGGTACACAAAAAAGCTCGATATTTGGGTGCCTCATGAGCTCACTGAAAGAAACCTAATGAACCGTGTACTCATTTGTGATTCTTTATTACGACGTAATGAAACCGAACCATTTTTGAAGAAGCTGATAACTGGTGATGAAAAGTGGATCACGTACGACAAGAACGTGCGAAAAAGATCGTGGTCAAAGGCCGGTCAGGCTTCACAGACTGTGGCGAAACCCGGGTTAACTCGCAACAAGGTGATGCTGTGTGTGTGGTGGGATTGGAAGGGCATTATTCATTATGAGCTGTTACCGCCAGGCAGGACCATCAATTCTGAACTGTACTGCGAACAACTGATGAGATTAAAGCAAGAAGTTGAGAGAAAGCGGCCGGAATTAATCAACAGAAGGGGTGTGGTTTTTCACCATGATAACACTAGACCTCACACATCTTTAGCCACTCAGAAAAAATTACGGGAGTTTAGCTGGGAGGTGTTAATGCATCCGCCGTATAGTCCTGACCTTGCACCTTCAGATTTCCACCTGTTTCGGTCGCTGCAGAATTCCTTAGGCAGTGTCAGGTTGACATCACAAGAGGACTGCCAAAACCACTTGTCGCAATTTTTTCATCAGAAGCCCCAAAAATTTTATAGCAATGGGATCATGTACCTACCAACAAGATGGCAAAAAGTTATCGAACAAAATGGCACCTATATACTTTAGTCACTTGTAAATAAACTTTATAAAAAAACCTTTTGAATTTTTATATAAAATGCGAAGAAACTTTTTCCCTAACCTAATATTATATTGTACCCTTTACGTTTCTGGAATCCTACTATTATTATAAATATGAAAGTTTGTGAGGATGGATGGATGGATGGATTATGGATGGGTGTTTGTTACTCTTTCACGCAAAAACCACTGAACGGGTTACGTTGAAATTTGATAACTACTACCAAGTAGTTTAGGCCCTCGATTAAAATATAGGCTACTTTTTATCCCAAAAAGTATAGTGTTCCCGAGGGATACTGTATTAACACGGGCGGAGCCACGGGCAACAGCTAGTTATTATATAATTTTATATTTGTCTATATCAATCTAAAATTGCAACATTATAATGTAATAAAATTTAAAAAAACAGTTTAAAGAATCGGGAATACTCAACTGCATGAATAAAAGATGCCGTATGATGGAGCGAACGAAATTGGTCGCTTAATTGCCCACTAATGGGGAGAATTTTGCGCATGGCAACACCCGTATTTGAATCACGAATTTCAATATCGTATTTAATATTTATTATCGGGATTAAACATGCTTTTATTGGTTTATGTTTTGGATACATAATGTGTTACAATGCAAAAGCTCGAATTCGAATTCAATTCAAAAATTATTAAAATTCAATACGTTTTATTTTCATACAAGCATACGGCATCGCCCGCGTGTGATTGGGTTTTCAAACTTTCATCCCCTATTTTACCCCCTTGGGGGTTGAATTTTGACAAATCATTTCTGAATGGATGCCTACGTCACATATGAGGAATACGTGTGCAAAATTTCAAATTTCTAGCTTAATAAGTTTACCCTGGGCGCTAGCAGCTTTTCTTTTTATTATATAAAGATAGATATAAGATTGTATAGAGGTATAGATTATTATTTGATCCCTTTTATACCGGCTAAAAAACTCTCAAGGGTCTATAAGGCCGAAAGTGCCGTATAGAAAACTTTATTATCCTAAAGTGGTCAATAATCCTTGGACGTAAAGTAATCAGATAAAATACATTATAGGGTATTCAATATCTAAGTTATAGTAATGACGACCACTGTGGCTTAGTGGTTAGCGCGACGGCGCTCAAGCCGGAGGTGGCGAGTTCGAATCCCGCCGACGGAACAAAAAGTTTTCTGTGTTCCTGGGTCATCCCACTAATGTTATAAATCCTACTAATATTATAAATGTGAAAGTTTGTGAGGATGGATGAATGTATAGAAGTTATGGATGGATTGCTCTTTACTCTTTCACGCAAAATCTACAGAACGGATTTCGAAGAAATTTGGTATGGCAGTAGTTTAGGCTGTGGATTGAAGCATAGGCTACTTTTTATCCCCAAAAAGTACAGTGTTCCCGTGGGAATTGGGATACTGTATATTAATTATTAACGCATGCCGAGCCGCGGGTAAAAGCTAGTACATCTATACTAATATAATAAAGAGGAAAGTTTACTGTTTATTTGTTTCATTGCATTGAATAGGCTTCGAAACTACTGGACCGATTTTGATGAAATTTGGCACAGATATAGAGTAAACCACGGGGAAGGAAATAGGCTACTTTTTATCGCGGAAAAATGTACGGTTTCTGCGAAATTAACTTTTGCGCGCACGAAGTCGCTGGAAACATCTAGAATTATATAT
This sequence comes from Glaucopsyche alexis, assembly GCA_905404095.1. Classification (NCBI taxonomy): domain Eukaryota; kingdom Metazoa; phylum Arthropoda; class Insecta; order Lepidoptera; family Lycaenidae; genus Glaucopsyche; species Glaucopsyche alexis. Next base: position 2,340,698 of record FR990063.1, on the reverse strand, counting down.
TTCCGTTGTCTGGTACCCGTAACACAAGTTGTTTTAAGAACTTACCACGGGACCACAATAGGGAATATGCACGTATTTTTTTTATTTTTTTATATAGATCTATCTTGTTTGGTAAACCGTATGGTAAAATCAGTTTTTTGATATCATTAAAAATAACGAAGATATGAACGTTTAAAGTGGTCTATTAGACAGAGAGATCCGACGTGTATCGTGACGTCACATAACACGACTTTCATAGAAAGTTCATACTAAATTTCGTTTTGCTAGAAAGAGATAGGTTACAAACTTTGACCGCTCATATCTTGCTCATTTATCAACAGATATTGAAAATTTTCTCGCCATTTTCTTTATTTTTCTGTCTAGTATCATATTATTATATTTTAAGCTATTTTTATATTTTATGCATATTCCCTATTGACATGGTGTGAAAGCGCCCATAGGTATTATTATTATTGTTGTTTGAGGTATCGTCTGCGAAATTCGCTTTTATGACGTCGTTTTATGACGTCATTTCTCATTGACACGGTGCGATGCAGTTTCGGAGGTGGGGGTGTAAGATAGGGTTGCTAGTCTTGTTGCATATCGGAAGTCCAGGTATACTATACAACTAGCTTTTGTCTTCGACCCGGCCCTCGTAAATACTGTATCCCACGGGAACACTGGTTTTTTGGTATAAAAAGTAGCCTATGTGTTAATCCAGAGCCTAAATTACTACCATACCAAATTTAATCGAAACCCGTTTAGTAGTTTTCTTACGACTAAGCAGTGCGTACGTAAAACTTTTTTTATTTAATGAAAATAATTTTAATTTCGGCGTAGTCGCGTAAAAAGATATATTATGTATATTTTTTTCTACAAAGCATATGTAACTGTTGACGGTACCGATAGTTTAAACTCACAAACAGTGATGGCCGTGGCCAATACTATGCCTCATTTTCACCCAAAGGAGATGTTTGATTTCGGGCCAGCTCTATGTGCACCACATACGTAAATAGGAAAAAAATATGGGAATTTCATTAAAATACCAAAGAAAATTTTTAAGAAGGGTACATGCGTACTAAAATAATTACTTGAAATGCTTTTTATTAATGCAATAACCATATTTTTAGAGCGACCATGACAGTTGTTTGGACATGACTTTTGACATGGTTGACAGTTTTAGGTAGAGACGTCTTCTTGAATGTCATACGACAAAAGCCATGACATTGTCAAAATGACATTCTTTGATTAGTTATGATCTGATCCGCCATGTTTTATTTTTTACGTTGTGTTGCTCTCCTTGTTAATTTAAATTGTACATCGAAACGAAGTGAAATTGAACAAAATAAAGAATAGGAAACGGTTATCTACTATATTATTTATTTATATTTCATTTGGGAAACCAACAGCTTAAAACTAAGACACAGTAGACAAGAGCATAATTAACATGAAGCCAAGAAAATTATGTAGTTATATTTACATATAGTGTACATAGTACTGGGCTGCTGGCCCACGCCTCGTACATTTCTAGTACATCTCCTTTCCAGCTGGTCCAATCTTAAAGCGTGGCAACCCTAAGGGAGCGGGGAATGTACAGCTTGATCGACGCGAGTGTTGCAACGTTAATAATTCAGATTCCCCGCATTCGGAGTTTCGAATACCGGGCAGCGTGGCGGGCGGGTAGTCTGAAATATTTAGTTGTCTGATTAATGGCTACCGTCTTTGATATTCATGCGGAATCCCAGGTGCGTTTGGGTGTGCAATTGGTGGTATAGTTAGTTCGCGTTTTTGCAGTGAGTCGTCAGTGCAAATGTCAAAATGGCTTACTTTTATTACTTCATTTGAACACGGCATAAGCGTCACTGGTTAATTTTAAAAATTGTACTGATGACTCACTGCATGAATAGACAATAGACTATGTATAATGACCCCTCTTGATTTATTTCAATGAATTATTATTATTCCGTCCGTAGCCCCAGGATTGCTGAAAGAATTGTTAGCGTAGACTCGTAAAGTATTATTTAAAAAAAAAAATTAAACAGACTTCCAAAATAAAAATACACAAAAAAAGTAAGAAATAAAACTTATTTTCTAAATAAGCCCCTTTTAAATTTGGCAAAAAATTTAACTATTTCTCTGCTCAATCTTCTTAATTTTGAAGTCGGTACCAGCCCAAACAATATCTTACAATATAATATAGACCTCACGTTCAAATTTGCCGACGTATAACCGCCTCCATTTTTGGAAGTCGGTTAAAAATTCATTATGATTTATGTTTCAATGTCTGTATTTCGTTTTAAATTGGTGGCTTTTTACAAAGTGCTTGTAAAAGCATATAAACGATATCAATTTGAAATTAAAATTTTAAGTAACTCCGGATTGTCAAGTATTGAGCAAGTTGATGATGATGAATTAGAGCTAAGAAGCCTCCGTGGTCTAGTGGTTAGAGCATTGGCTCTCGACTCGGAGGTCGTGGGTTCGATTCCCGCATTGGAACAATAAAAATGTTGTTTCCAAGTTTGGTTAGGACAATGCAAGCTTATCACCTGATTGTCTGACAAGAGAGATGATCCATGCGTGGGATGGGCATGTAAAAAGTCGGACCTGCGCCTGATCTCTCGCCAGTCGTGTCGGTTATCCGTCCTACTGGATTATTAGAGTCAAAGAAGAGAGAGTGCTCTTATGTACTGCGCACACACTTGGGCACTATAAAATTACTTCTTGCGTAACTGGCCTAGTTTTCAATCAGACCCGACCGCCGAGTTATTATTATTATAGGTAAGAACACACATATAGACAGACAGACACATACATACAGACACACACAGACAGAGTACCTACAGACACGTCTAAATTACACCTCTGTCTTTTTTTTATTCGTTTGTTTGTTAAAAAAAATGTTAGTTTTTTTAGATCTGGCAAATTTGTGAACCGATTTTCTTATATTTTGGGAAAAACTTTCATTTTCTGTATAACGTTTTCTGTATAATATCGCTCAATTCTAGAACATAATATGACTGATGAAAAGCTGGCGTGAAGCATTAGCGCTAATAAAAACATATTCAACGCCAAAGGGTTTTTATGTTGACGATTTTTTTTTGTTCACTTTGTCACGTTGAATTTTTTAATCATTCTGTCAACTTTTTGTTGGATAAGCTCGGCGTTTAAATGGGTTTTTTTCGATTAAGGGATTATTTTTTAATGGGATTAAAGGATTTTTTTCACGAAACTTTTAATCAAAATGGCATGTAACATGATGTGTTTGATGTCCAATCATCTACGTTTGTCGGTGTTAGGAGTTGCTCTCACGTTTCTTTCTACGGAATAATAGACAAAATGACAAGTAAACAAAGGAAATATGTAGGTGACCAATTAGCGCCGCAATCCTGGATCGCGCTATCGAAGTTTCTGTAGTTTGGCGCTATATATACAACAGCTAAAATGACTACAAGTGGGCTTCAGCCTGACCGAACATATCACCTCGCTCGGTCGGAGATCGCATTAGTAATCCTCGACAGAACACACCTTCGTCTGGCCATCATGTTATCATTTCATTTCGTCCATACAAACTCAAACTCAAACTCAAAATTTTTTATTTCCATGTAGGTTATAATATAACGCTTATAGAATTGTCCTACATGATGCCTACCACCGGTTCGGAAACTAGCCCGGCGAGAAGAACCGGCGTAAGAAACTCGCACGGGGCCACCTTTTAGCAAAAAGATGGGAAAATTGTTCTTTTCAAAAAATATTTTTACAATGTTGTAACTTAATCTATATAACATTAGTTATAAGTACATAAAACATACTTAAGTACATAAAAGCAGCCTCGCATGGGGCCATCTTATTCCCAAGGTGTGCAATCGTTAATGAAATCACTGACTTTATAATAACCTTTAGCACACAAACGTTCTTTAACTACTTTTTTAAATTTATTAATAGACAGACTTTGAACGTTTTCTGGGATTCTATTGTATAGGCGTATACATTGACCTTTAAAAGATTTACTAACTTTACTTAGTCTGATCACCGGAATGTCTAATTTGTGTTTATTTCTAGTGTTCATGCAATGATTATTACTTTTCGTATTGAACATATTTAAATTTTTTCTAACATACAACACATTGTCTAAAATGTATTGAGAAGCGACTGTCAGAATTCCTATTTCTTTAAACTTTTCTCTCAGAGATTCAAAGCAGGACATTTTGTAAATAGAACGTATTGCTCGCTTCTGCAGCACAAATATTGTATTGATGTCGGCGGCATTTCCCCATAAAAGAATGCCGTAAGACATTCTACTGTGAAAATAACTAAAATAAACAAGTCGCGCCGTTTCTTCGTCAGAAATTTCCCTAATTTTTCTGACTGCATATGCTGCAGAACTGAGTCTATCTGCAAGATTCGCAACATGAGGACCCCACTGTAATTTACTATCTAGTGTTATACCTAAAAATACAGTGGTGTCCACTAAGTTCATTTTCTCGTCATTTAATAGTATATTGGTTTGAACTTGCCTAACATTGGGCAAAGTAAACTTTAAACATTTTGTTTTATTTGAATTTAAAAGTAAATTATTAACATTAAACCAATGTACTATTTTGGAGAGAGCACTATTTACCTCGTCATAATTTGACTGTTGTCGCTTCACATTAAAAATGAGTGAAGTGTCATCGGCAAAAAGTACTATCTCATTATCATTATCTTTAATTAGATAAGGTAAGTCATTTATATAGACGAGAAAAAGAAATGGGCCTAAAATGGATCCCTGTGGGACACCTAATTCTATTTTGGTCCCAGTAGACCTTTTACTATTTATTTCTACCCTTTGAGTTCTATTTTTAAGGTAAGAACTCAAAAGGTCGAGTGAAGAGTCCCGTATACCATAGTGGTGCAATTTTCTGATCAATGTAGCATGCTCAATCAATACAATCTGTATGTCTATTCCTCTTTAGACAAAACGCATTTTCACGATGATCGTGCTACGCATGCTGAGATACTCTTAACAGACTCCGTAGAGTTTTGTCGCACTTGCTTAGAAAGGAAAAAGGCACGCACGACGTATTGCAGAACATTTTGCTGGTGTAAAAAGTAAATACGCTACATCAGACCATAAACTGCTTAATATGTGCTCTAACTTCATCCAGCATTTTAGGTCTGAATAAGTAACAAAACGCCAATGCGGAGGCTGGTTCTCCTTCATAGGGAAGCCCTAGCATGTATAATATGTGGATGTGGGTTCTCAAATGTAAGTGGTAACTGAAGCCGATAGGAATGGAGCCATAGGAACCCCACACCACTGTAAAATACGTACATCCTCACCATTCTAATTCCGCTTTGTGGGGAATCGTTTTACTTCTCTGACAATGCTCAGATATGTTGCATTGCATTGTACTTTACCCATAGATCCCCAATTTCGTAACAATTTAAGCTTGTAACGGCCGAGGCATAACAAACAATGGAGACAACAGGAGTTGACCATGGACAAAAAGTTTTATTCATACGAGCTCGGGTTTTATGTAAATATACCTACGCAAATTGTACAAAAGTCGGTACAGGGGAATGTTCATATTTCATACGAATGAATATTTATTCTGAGTGCTATCGGTGGCAATTTACTTGGGATAAAGGCTGGTCTGATGATGGCATGGAGGCTGCTAAGCGAAAGTAGGATTTGGCGGGTCATCATCAGCCGGTCAGTTTTTAAGAAGCGAGTAATAAGCACCTTATGTCTTTTGCTCAGACTATCAACGAAATTTTGAATAGTAATAGTTGGCACTAGGTAGTCATTAATTCGAGTCCTATAATTGAATAGTAATTATAGTAGGTATTCATTAATTCCACTCCTAAAAACTTCAACTAATAAAACCCTACAAGCTCCTCATCTGTGTCCATTAAAACAAACTTGTGGCTCCTAGGAAAATATGGAGGAAGCAAATAAAATTAGTCTGACTAGATAAAATACCAACGAGACCCAGTCAGAGAGAATTCCAACTTTTATTTCAGCAGTTGAAATTTTTCAAGAAATCTCCGAGATTCTTTCTTGTTCATAGAAAATGTGTTTTGTGAGGGTCTCACTTAATTATTAACTACTTTTAGTTGAATTTAAAATGGTGTTTGTTTTTCATTCTTCTGGAATTTTCTTTCGTTCGTTTTTATTATTTGGGAATTTCGATTGCTACTAATGAGCATAGTGAAAACCTTTTTTTTTCAGTTTGACAGACTTACAGAATGGGCTCATTCTGCTTTTCACGTCTTATCTCTCTTGGGTAAAAAAATCTAATATAAAAAATTAATTGCACTTTCTTTGTCACCCTAACTGGAGAATGGCTGAACCGACTTTCCTAAACAGTCTTGAAATTATGGTGATAGTTCAGGGAATGTTTAAACGGTGAGAAATATTGGAACAAATACAAATAAGTTGGAACTTTCCCATGCTAACTGCTCACTGTGTTCAAATTGTTACGTGACTGTCAAATATTTATAGATGCGTTCAGTTTACCAGTTTGGTTATTTAGTTATTCCAGTTCAAAGTTAAGACAGAACAACGTATGTCAGGACAGGTAGTTATATATTAGGCACTATACTTAATAATATTATGACGAAGATAAGTAATGAGATCAGTCAAGTTAACTTATCTTTAAAAGATCTTTAATTGTTTGCGTAAAATAAATCCCCAACATTTATAGGGAATTTAGAATTTGGCTCCCTTTCTAGCAACAAGTGCCTTGAGGTGTGGGGAGCTGGTGTAAATGAAGAACACGACCGTCTTTGTTTAAGTTACGATTTATTCTGCTCATATGCCCGTCTTCCTACCTAATACATAATAATATATAAAAACGTCTTATAGTATGTACGCTTGTCTATACCCCACTTCACCTCCGGGGTAAAGAAAAAAAAATAAGTACATTTAATTATTTTTTTTTACAAAATAATAAATTTTAAGTAGAAATGTACTTAACTTTACTTAAAAATAACATTAATTGTTCTTAATAAAAGGTTTTGTTCTATCTTTGTGAACAATATCAATTTTTCCATTTTTCAAAATTTTTACATTTGGTTCCTGTTCCTCTATTACAATATATGGGCCGTTATACAATGTTTCTAATTTATTTCCTGTCTGGTTTTTTACTAACAACAAATCGTTTGGATTGTACTTGATTTTGTTTACATTTTTGTCATACTTTATTTTTCTTTTCTCTTTACACTTTAACAAATTTTTTCTTGCATCTTTATTAGCTACTTGTAATCTGTATTTCAATTCTAAACTATAGTTATCTGGATTATACAATGGTTCTACATTAGAAGAAATCCTACTCGGTATTTCACATGGTTTACCAAAAACTAATTCGTATGGGGCATACTTTGTACTTGAATGAACTGTATTATTATACGTGTAGCACCAAAATGGTAGCCATTGACTCCATGTTTCCGGATTGTTATCGCATTGTATTCGCAAAAATGAACCTAGATGCTTATGTGCATTTTCAAGTGAGCCAATAGTTTGATGATGGTATGCGGTAGAATTTAGTTTTTCTATGTTAAGTAATTTACATACCTCTTCCATCGTCTCCGACATGAACTCTGTTCCACGATCTGTAGTGATGACTTTGGGAATACCAAACCTTAAAATGAAATTGTTCACAAAACTCCTAGCTATACTTACCGTTTCCTTATTTCTAAGAGGGTATGCCTCGACAAACTTGCTTAACTCGCACTGTATTGTTAATATATACTTATTATGTTCTAAATCTATATCTAACGGGCCTACTACATCTAAAAATATTTTTTCAAAAGCAAAACTTGCCGTGGTTGTAATAACCATCGGTTCTCGTATATACCTAGAGTGTTTCATTTTTTGACACTTTTCACATTTTTGTACAAAATTCTTGACGTCATTTTCGATTTCTGGCCAGTAAAATTTACGTTTTATATTATTGACCATTCTGCGTACCCCAGCATGTCCGCTTGTCGGTAGCAGATGATAGTCATTTATGATAAAATTCTTTTCCTCTTCATTTTCTATTCTTTTTATTCCTCTTAAAATACAAATGCGTGGTCCGGACCACTTGTCTATACTCCTTATTTTTTCTATCATTTTTTTAATGAATAACGCGTTATCATTTCTTTTTATTATACAAATTTCTTTTATTTCTAACATTTCACATACTTTTCTCAATTTTTCCACAAATACGTCTCGCGTGTAGTGTGCTTTAAAATCGAGATTAACGTATAATATATTTTTATTAGCTATAAATGCGAAACATTCAGATTCGACATCTATGCTGTTATTCTTTTTCATTTTCTTTAATTCTTCTCCTTTAATAAAACATAACTCAACTGATCCATCCGGTATTCTAAGTATTTCCACAACTTTTGGTTGATCAGGCCAATCGTTCGGGTGAATACTTGGTATACCGTTTCCTACACCATCATTTCCACTTTCATTCTTACTTTCAATCTCTTTCATTTTCCTAGCTTGCGCTCTTGTTGTTACTGCCATTATCCTATCATTCATATCCTTCAAATCCTGTGACGTTACACTTATTCGTGACAGAGCATCTGCTAATACATTTTCTTTGCCTTTTACATATGTTATCTTAAAATCATACTCTTCTAGTGCTAACCGAAATTTTAAAAGTCTACTTGATGGATCTTTCATTCCAAACAGGTATATTAACGGTTTATGATCTGTCATTATAGTAAAAGTACGTCCGTATAAATATGGTCGGAAATATTTCACGCTCCAAACAATGGCAAGAAGTTCTTTCTGAATTGTTGGATAATTTAATTCTGCTTTATTTAAAGGTCTACTAGCGTAAGCCACTGGTTTCATATTAATGTTACAAAGTACTGAACCTATCGCTGTACCAGAAGCATCAGTTTGTAATACAAATTCGTTTGAAAAATCTGGATATTGTAAAATGGGTGGTGAAGTAAGAGCTTTTTTCAAAAATTCAAATGAGTTTTCACACTCTTCCGTCCACTCAAATTTAATGTTTTTCCTACATAGCTTATTTAAACAATTTGTTATATCTGAAAAATGTTCTATGAATTTTCTGTAGTAATTACACATAGCGACAAAACGTCTGACTTCATCAACATTTGTCGGTCTGGGATAATTTTGAATACATTTAATTTTTTCTGGGTCAGGACGAATGCCATCAGACGATATTGTATGACCTAGATATAATAATTCAGTTTTTAAAAATTGACATTTACTTGGATTTAATTTAAGATTAACTGTTCGTAAACGTTCAAAAATTTCAATTAAGTTTTTATTATGTGTCTCTAAATTTCTGCCAAAACAAACACAATCATCCAAATACATAAAACAATTTTTGTAGTTAAGACCTGACATAGCAACAGAAATAACTCTAGAGAAGGCACTGGGACTCGTCTTTAATCCCATTGGTAGGCGCTTCATTTGATATTGTCCTGTACTGGTAGTGAACGATGTAATCGGTCTGGACTCTGGATTTAACGAACATTGATAATAAGATTGACTAAGATCTAAATGCGAGTAGTAAATAGCACCTGATAATGAATCTAAAATCTCGGTAATGTTTGGTAGTGGAAATTTATCATCTTGAATTACTTCATTTAACTTCCTATAGTCAACCACTAAACGCCATTTTTTATTATTATCGTTATCTGATTTTTTAGGTACTAATAATATTGGACTAGACCATTCACTTTGTGAAGGTTCAATGATGTCATCATCTACCATCTGCTTAATTTGTTTGTCTACTTCTGGTTTTAAGCTATGTGGTAATCTATATGGCTTAACATATATTGGACTTACATTCTGTTTCAAATAAATTGTTTGTTCACCTAAGTTCGTAGTAGTGAGCTTATCGCCAGGCAAATGGAATATGTCAGCATACTTCGAACAAATACTTTCTATACTATTCCGTTCGCTTATACCTAAGTGATCAAGTTTCAAATATTGCAACAATGTTTTTGCACGTGTAGAATTAGATGTACATTTATTAAATGAGCAAATATTATAATTATTTAGAGGTACTAATTCAGGCTGAAAAACTGAAATAACTATTTCCTTTTCACTGGTATTCATTAATCTGATAGGTATTATGTCATTTTTAGGTTTAACTATTAATCCAGCTAAAAATAAATTTTCTTGCAACTCTTTTGGCACAATCACACTGTCTTCTTTCATACTGTCTGAATTCAATTTTATATAATGAATAGTTTCACATCGCGCCGGTATTGATATGTAATCGGTACAAAGTTTGGGTGAAGTATATAAAGTTAACACGCTCTGTTTATCATTATTTAAAATTAAAATATTTTCCTCTAAGTCAATAGTAGAATTAAAATTATTTAGAAAATCTAACCCGATTATTCCGTCTGATTTACAAGGTAAATTATCAAACAAATAAAATTTATGTTCATAAAATGTTCCATCGAGCGCTTGCAAAGTTAAATAAACATAGCCTTCCGAGTACGTTTTACCGCCTATACCGTTTATAACTATAGGATCTCTATGTATCGGTATTCGCTCCGATAAAGAATTGCTGCGAATTGCTGATAATGAGGCACCCGTGTCTATTAACCACGAACATTTTTGATTACCTAAGTTTAAGTATACGTATTTTACGTTGTTATCACATGTTAAAATATAATTTTTAGGTCCGAAAAAACTGATTTGGTTCAGTAGTTTCTTGTTGTGGACTTTCGACATGTACTGAACAAATAGCTCGATTATTACCTCTACTATTGTAACCTCGACTACGATTCGAACTCACAAAATTATCACGAAAATTACCTCGCGTTGGGCGGGCACTATTATATCTCCAATTATAATTATTATTTACGTACCTACCTCTCATATTATAGGTGTTGTAACGTTGTCCTTGATTCGAACGAAAATTGCCTCTAGTCATTCGAACTGCAGGTGGGCGGCTTCTCTGTGAGAACCTAGAGTAATTAAATTGGTTACCTCTCCTTTGTGCGTTGAAGACGTTGTTGGATGACGAAGGCTGTCCGAGCTCCTCATCCTCGGCTGCACGCACCGCATCCTTCAACTGTGAATAGTCCCTGGCTGATATGATGGTACTCAGCCGCCTGTTACGCAAACCATCTGCAAACCTTTTAATTGCAAGTTTTTCGTTTATAGGTCTCAATATCTCACAAGCTTTCGGGTTTCCGTCACTCTGCGCAATAGTGAGACCCACAAATAAATCCGACAATTTATCACCAAACTCACATATGGACATATTATTTTGCGATAAATTATTTAATTGGCTAAGTATGGAATTTGCCGATTTTTTAGTTATTAAAAAGTTTCTAATATCCTGAATTAGACTCGTTACATCATTATATTCGCTTTTCAATTTTAGCTTAGCAGACTTTGATAGTCTTGTTTTTAAAATAAATGAAATTAACATTTTTTTCTGACAAACATCTGCAAGATATTCATTATACATTTCAATACCATCTATAATTTTTTCAATAGTTTGTTCTGAATTATCCATTACAGGTATCAAGGAAGTAGCAGTTTTTATATCAAATTTCTCCATATTTGCAACTGCACTTTCTGCGCTACTACAAATTTTATAAGTCAAAATTTTCTTATATATTAATTCTATCCGTTCTTTTAATATTTCATAGACATATTCAGCTAGTTCTAAATTACTTTCCTTATTTTTAAAAATATTAATAATATTTTTATATGTTAAAAATAATTTCTCAGCTTCTAAAATTTTTTCATTAACATTACATGCATATTTTACTCTTCTAGTAGGACCCAACTTTCTTAAATTAATTTGAATATCATTTAACTTACTCAGAATAATTTCTAAATTCTGTTCCATAAACTATGTCACTTAAAAATAAAGTCACTTAGAAAATAATGTTCATTTTCCAATGTTCATTTTCTTCAGTGTAGCATTCACGTAGACGTATACGAAAAGAGTAAAAGAGGGGGCAATCATGGGGCAAGAGGGCACAAATAACATTGGGGGAATATCTTGGGCAAGAGGGCACAAAATGTTAAAAATATTTGGGGAAGGGGGCGCGCACTTTTATTATTATTTTCAGGCAGGGTCAGCTCCCTCGTCTTGTCTGCCAAATCTTCCTGACAGCCGTTGGCGCATGCGCGCGATGAATTGATGCTGCATTTTTCGTTCCATCCACTTTCGTTCACCCTGTCTCCACTTCCTGCATCCGAAGTAGACTACTGCAGCAATAATAATTACCAAGGCCACAGTCAGTAAAATATTATTGGTAAACATATGTGATTGGACGTCATTGTCCTCGAAAATTTGTGCTTTGTTTGAACCTGCTGCTGCATTTTGACTTATCAGCACCTCCTTGTCTTCGGTTTTTGAATACGGCTTTCCCATAGTCAGAATTTATAACCCAAAAATTTAATACTGCACCGGTCACTGTTCACTGTATCACGCACGTCTTCGTTCAACAAAGTTCCCAAATGTTTTATAACTCACTAATTCAAAACTGTTTAACTTTGTGCACTGAGGCACACAGGAATCCGCCGCGTAAGCGAAATTCGCCGGTCACCCGACACTCGCCCACGCCACGGCATGGCAGGGTCGCCATGAGGTGTGGGGAGCTGGTGTAAATGAAGAACACGACCGTCTTTGTTTAAGTTACGATTTATTCTGCTCATATGCCCGTCTTCCTACCTAATACATAATAATATATAAAAACGTCTTATAGTATGTACGCTTGTCTATACCCCACTTCACTTAAATTCTTCAAATATTTTTCCTCGCGAATCCTTAACAAAATATCAATAAAGCTTTCTACGAGACTTGTTGAATATTAAGTAACATTCAATAATAATCCTATTGCTTTTGTAAATGTAAAGGTTTGTATGGATGATTTTTTGTGACTCCGTTACGCAAAAACTACTGAACGGATTTTAATGAAGATTGGTTTGGTAGTAGTTTATGCTCTGCAATAACATATAAGTACGCTACTTTTATCGTGACAAAATTTACGGTTTTTGCGGAATTTCTTTTTTCACGTAATGTATTTCTATCAGGAATATAGAAAAAAAAACTCATGTGAAGTGGGTATGATTTTTTTTTGAATTGCTAGTTTTAAAATAAAGTCGAGGTTTTATACAATTTGTTTTTATAAAGTGAACCATTTTGGAGAAATCAACCTCCAAAGTTTGTACAAGTTGTAATTTTATGTGTATAGTAATATTTTTGACGTGTCTGTGTGTGTTTTGACTGGCCGTGGCATCGTAGCTCATAAACGAAAGTGTGATCGAGAGTGTTCTTTGCTATAATTCATCATCATCAGCTCGCTAACTGCTCGACAATTCGGGGGTTACTAAAATTTTCGTTTATTTATTTTTTCATTTCGTTTAAATAGTGATTTATTTAGCATCATTTTGAATACTGTGGAATTCACGAAATGTGAAACAATTTTTCATGTTACGGCTTTACAATAGTTGATTTCTGATTTTAAAATTAAACGGTAATTACAATTTGCAAATAAATTTTGTCTATTATGTTTAATGTCCCATTCGTTGTTGAAAATGTTCGGAACATTTTCAATATGTCTCGTTTAAATAAAAGATATAGATTAAAACAAATTACATATGTTATTGATTGTACTGGAGGTTCTTGGTGGAAATTCATGTTTCACAGTAATAATACACAGGTGATGATGACGTTGTCGAAACCGGTCGTGTAACATATTAAAATTAATGTAAAATACTTATTAAAGTGGAAATAGTGCAAGAAATTTTGTGTATTATTACTGTAAAACAAATTACGACTATTATAATTGGTAAAATGTGCAACTACACGTGTGTCTATGCGCGACGGTAATTGTTTAACATTAGGCGATCATTCTGCTTGTTTGCCGGCCTTATTTCATTAACTAGTGGTTGAAATTCGACCATAATTAGTTTAAAGTTTGATTTTGAACTTTATAAGGTTTCTCTTACTTTAAGAAGCAAGATAAGAAATAAAAAATGCAAATGTTCTCTATGTATCAAATATGCAAGATATATTGACATTTGACAAACGTCAATGTGTGACAAAATTATTTCAAACGCATGATAGTGTGAGAAATATGAGGTAGTGTGTGTAACGTTATTTTATTGATTGAATGTATTTTTTAATTATTATTATAAAAAAATATAAGTGCAGCATCTTCCTCCATATAAACTTTAACTGTATCAAATTTCATACTCCTCCGTTCGCAAGTCTTAATCTACACTAAGGGTATGTTTCACAATCTTCTGTCTCTGTCGCTCGGTATAGAATAGCAACAAAACTTCTAAATAAACTATCCTACATTTATTAGCTTGTGGAACAATCCTCAGTGACGAAATGCTCATTCGGAAGTTTTGTCATTTTATACCGAGTGACAGGGACAAAACTTGCAAATAAGCTATCCGACACTTATCAGGAGTTTCTAAAAAAAGACCTTTAATCACTTTGCTAAAAATAAAACATGTTGTATATACGAATAAACTTCACATTCATGAGTCAGAGGGTAAGGTTAGTTTCTGCAATCACATTACTATTCACTACGTCTAAAAAAATAAGTGAATTGCCTCAACCCTTCTGAGATTCGTAAATTACGTTACTTTTTCTGCTTCGAATACCATTCGAATACGTATGGTTGAATGCATTTCATATTATGTTACCTTTTTATGTTACTGGTGCTATTTTCCTTACACATTTTTTCATATACATAAATTGTTTTATCACACGTCGTAATCTTTATTAAGATTTGTTGGGATTCGGGGCAAGACAGCATATTTTTGTAAGGCACTTTGCCCCGTCTGACAATGATATATAATTTGTGATAATATATTACACTTATTCACTATTATTATACACCTTTTCTTCTGAAACCCTTTTTTGTATAGGGTGTATCTTTATCTGAATGAAATATCTCAACATTAGGCTACAATATGACTTAAGTAATGACTGTATGTTTAACTAAAAAAAACGTAGTTTACAGAAAAGTTACATGATTAACATTTCCTAGACAACTGTCACTACACATGGCCAGTAGGCAGTAGACATCCTCATGTGCCCTCACACTGCCGCACAACGCGGCGGCTTTGAAGGTCACACACAAGGTTATGAATAGAAATAGTGAAACTTATGGGATAATCTGGTCAAAATTTAAGGTCACATGTTATATAATTTTGGAACGAAAATTGAACACTGATTACGCTCCTTGAATATCTGTTAATATTTTAAGTAGAAATCTTTCGTACACTTATTGACATGAATTTAAAAATACGTATAAATGTAATGGTTTTGTGCACAACACACTATCAAGATTAAGAAAGCTAGATAGCAGAGGAAAAGTTTATAAGCTAGCAGTTGGCTGACAAAAATAAAATTTACAATAATGTTTCGTTTCGACAAATTCTGAAATGTATATTCAAGATGCTAATAGATTTGATCGTGGGGTACCAACAGATCCTACTAGCAACTCGACGCAGGCCACCACAAGACCATGCAGTGAGGATACCTGCAGCCAGCATAGCCAACATTCTTGTGACCACACGCAGAATGGTTTGTATCGTAATGTGTAATGTGTGGTCTCTTGATATTTGATAATAATATTATTATTAACGTTATTTAAAATGTCACCACTGAATTGACCTATATCATTTCTACATGGATGATATGTTCGTTGTGACTAGTGGCATGTTTAATGTTAACAAAGTGTTGTGTTTTATTAACCGATTAGTATATAGTCAAGAATGTTTAGCAGGTTGATGTACTTTTGAAATTGGTCGTGTTTCTATTAAGTTACAGTAGCCGTACACCATACTACCAATCTTCCAATCGGCATGACTTGATTGGGTCAGTTAGAGTTTGACATAAACAGTATAAACTGTCATTCCTAATGGGGGATTTATATGGGTCGATTTTCGCCGTCTGATTACTGTCGCACGGCGAAAATCGATCGTGTAAATGACAATTCGGCGAGTTCAAAGGGTAATTTTGGCAACAAAAATGACAATTTTCAAGCGATTTGCCGTGCCGCATGGCAAACATTAACCCATGTAAATCCCGCAAAACTTATCCAATCGATAGCGTTATGCCGATTGGACTATAGGCAGTACGGTGTATGGCTACACTTGGTGACAGAATCATTATAATACTAACAAATTATGAGGACAATCAAACTGCTACACATTTTTCACTGGCTATGAGTTGTGATAATCCATTGCTATTGTTAACTTTCCTCTATAAATACACATAAATACAATAATCATTTACTTGAATTATTTCAGGGTACACTTCGTATATACCAATAAAGTTCAAAAATACTTTGCCATACAAAATGAGACATCTAATTCATTGACTTTAGTTTCTACAAACACTGTAACCATTAGCATTAAGTTATACACATGTATACAATAAAATGATAAATACAAATACAGACTTTCATTTCGAGACCCTCCCTCTGCATGTATGTTACACCTGCTAGAATTGCTCCCTGCAATTTTAATAGCTAGTTGTGTATTTGCTATCTTCTACTGTGTTACTTCTTTACTGTGAAACGCGAGGCGAGAGATATAACATTTGCAAACTACGGTATTTCGTATAATATAGTTTAAGATCCTGTTTTACAATAAGTGTCGGATAGCTTATTCGGAAGTTTTATAGCTGTTTATATCGAGCGACAGGGACGTGCAAGCTATCTGGTGCTTATCACTGTCTGTGTATATGTGTGTTCTGTCCGAGGAATCGTGGCTCCCTACCGGATGATCCAATTATATCTAGTTTTTGGTTTGAAAGCTGAAGTGATCGAAGTTTACTATTGAACATTTTAATTTTGTTTATTGAAGTGAAACTTCTATTTAAATGGATGTATTACGATTTTCTGTCACGAAAAAGCGTTAAGGCCAATGTAGAGCCTACAATTAGCTTTTGTTTCATCTTGTAATACAAAAATAATATACGAGTAATTTCGAATACTAATGTCAGATACGCGTAACGCAAAAAACGTTGTTGAATTAGTCTGGGGTTCCAATCTCGGTCAGACGATTTTTTTTTTTATGTTTTTTATTAAATAATTGTTCTTCAGGCACAATGAGAGTATTTTTGGATTTTAAATAATGAAATGATGTTTCACTTTTGCCACGTGTACTCTGTACATGTCATTTTATTAACTAACTAAATGTACAGTACAGTACTAGTTACAGTTATAGTAACAGGGTAATTTCCATAGTCTCAACTCTCAAGCTATGGTGTTCTGAATTCTTAAATTCGCTCTCGCCTTGCGAACTCAATCCCGTTTTAATATGTAAAACAATGTGGAATTTTCTCGTGCCTTCCTCATGAATACTATATAATACTGCATCGATGTTGTGTTGTTTTGAAAATCTTAATTAAATCTTTTATAACTTTGTTGTCCTTACGATTTTTGGCTTCCTTCTGAGCATTATTTTTTATGGAATAAACATTTTATTATTTATGAAAAATTTCAAGAGCTTTGAAAATTTTAGAAGACGTTTTAACAAGTAGGTATACTTTAAAATTACGTTTGGGATTTAAAGACTCGTATTGGCTTTTAACTTTTATTATATTTGATATTACTTCAAGATGAAAATAAGTTGCTCTCAAAATTTAATATCATCGGATATTCATGAGATTATTCAATGAATTTTATATTAAAATTAAGACAGTGTTTGTAAAACTCTCATCCTTGCGTTGAGATTGGACGACTAAAGTATAGCGAATGTGCCATAAAAATTCAAACATAAAATTTATTCTTTCTCGCTCGAATGCACCACGAAAGTCGTCAAATATTGAATTTTTAGGGTGCCCTACCCAAGGGGTAAAAGCGGGACCCTATTACTAAGACCCAGCTGTGCGTCTGTCTATCATCAAAATGTATCTCGTAAACCTTAGCTAGACGGTTGGAATTTTCATAGATGGTGTACCTATTTCTGTTGCCGCTATAACAACAAATACTAAAAATGGAATAAACTAAACATTTGAGTGTAACTCCCATACAACAAAACACCACGTTTTCGTCGTTTTACAGAGAAACAAGTTTCATACAACGATCCAAATCGATCATAATTTGAAAATGTTGACGTCCCCTTCGACAGCCTACAAATTTTCCACACATTCGTGGACACACCGTATGCTTGTAGTAGTGCAATCAAATCGAAAGCTAACTATGTAGCTGTTTATATGGTCCTCTTTCTTCAGTCTGCGTTAACACTATGTAGGCGAAGTCGTTGACAATAATTCTAGGGTATATTAGGCTATGTTCAACATGGTAACGTTTTATCTTCAAGACATTTACATCTAGTGGACTTGAGACGAATTCAGCTCTTCAAACTCAAATGTAGCCTATATTAACAAGACTGTACCTCTTCCAGACATGGAGTTCGGCAGCGGGGGACCACCGCCCATGATGAAGGACCGACACGGCCCGCCGCCTCCGCATCATCCGGTAAGTGTGCATCACACGCAGAAAAGCCTACAGATATTGCTACACACATTTGTTTTAATGTGGACTGCCATTCCATATAACACAGTCCAAGACTGATGTTCGCCTAGTGGTGGAAATTTCTCGTATCTCGAAATTCGGTTCGATTAACGCGCTAATTCGTATAGGCGTCAAATAATGCGCGCGTGAGTGGAACAGATAAACAACCGAGCTGAGTTTCGAAGTACGAGAATTAAGGGCCCAGTAGACGTTGATTAAATATCATGTTGTCTCTTATTCTTCGTATTTATGAAAGAGAAGGCATGATATTTAAATAAACGATTAACACTAACGAGTAACAGGCGTTGATGAAATTAGTGCGAATAGTAATCCCAAAGTATTGAAACTCGCTTACGAAGAATATTATAAAGTTGATATACTTGTACTTCAGAGAGACGGTCGCGGCTACGGACCAGAGGGTTATGGTGGGGAGGGATTCGTACCACCACCACCGATGCACCACCCCATGGCACCACAGAATCAGGTTAGTTTACTAAAGTTTACTATTATGTATTAAGCCATATAGTTTATGATATGATATTTGTATAATTAACATTTCTTATCTTATATTACCTTATTTTTATACGGTGAAATCATCTTATGCCATACTTTTAAGAGTATATTAGATAATTAAGAAAGAATAAATATTTTTTGGCAAAAATAATCCCACCGCTGCCACCAATTTTTAACCAGACCATTGGATAGAATGTCCTATTTCTCTCTCGGTGCTCCCTAACAGAACGCGGAGATGATGGTCTCACTCGCACATAATACGATCTCCATATATCTATTTCGCTCCTTCCAGGGTGGTCCTCCCCAGCAGGGCGCGGTGATGATGGTGTACGGCCTGGACCTGAACACGGTGAACGCGGACCGCCTGTTCAACCTTTGCTGCCTGTACGGGAACGTGGTTAGGGTAAGTAAATACAATTTTAAAAACCGGTCAAGAGCGAGTCGGACACGCACACGAATGGTACCGTACAAAACGGCAAAATAACACGTTTGTTGAAATTTTCAACTGTTGCTATCACGGTTCGTGTGATGCACACAGTCTGATGACAGACAGGTGGACAGACGGACGGACGGACAGACGGTCTTAGTAATAAGATTCCGGTTTTACCCTTTGAATACGGATCCCTAAAATCCATAATGAAAATTTTACATACTCTGTTCGGATTTATTTTATAACGTAAACAAAGAGAACAGAACAATTAGTAACGCTGCCAATTTAAATGCTACTTATTTACCGCGCAATCGAGAAATACAAATACATTTGGTCGAATTTCGTTTTTTTGTATATTTAGAATAAATTGGACTTGAAGAGGTAGTTTTTTTTTTAGATTTATAGAAATAATGGTGAAAACCCCCTAACTACAACACTAACCTGCTCCGATTTGAGAAGTACCTGCAAGGGCCAAAGAAAATAAGGTCTTATAGAAATAAACTTGATAACAAGTAAAAATAAAATCGTCGTGTGCGATTTTGTAAGAGTAAAAATCAATCGACAGTAGATTAATTAGTACGATTCGTACATGTTTCCTTTGTGATTTTAGGCACCCAAAATCTTATATGCCTTAACCAACCGTCCTAAAAAAATATTTATATGACAACGGACAAGCTATTCAATGTTGCTATAATATTTGTCTGTCCATTAACTTTTCCAACGTATCAGATAAGTATCAGAAAATACCTTAACATTGAATAGTTTATCCGTTGTATAAATATTTTGATTAGTAAGGGGGTAAAAATATGTTTTTTTAATTATATAAATTAATTGTATATTTTATCTCTCCACAGATAAAGTTCCTCAAAACGAAAGAGGGTACCGCCATGGTGCAAATGGGTGACGGCGTCTCCGTAGAGCGCTGCGTACAGAACCTGAACAACGTGACAGTTGGCGACTACACGCTCACGCTCGCGTAAGTTACCTGTAGTGGAATTTACCTGTAGTTGGGCTTATCTGTAGTTGGGCTTACCTGTAGTTGGGCTTACCTGTAGTTGGGCTTACCTGTAGTTAGGCTTACCTGTGATATGTCTGGTGTGTATTACCAGTAGTGGGGTTTACCTGTAGTTAGGCTTACCTGTGTTATGCCTGGCGTGTGTTACCTATTATAGTGGGGTTTACTTGTAGTTGCGTTTATCTGTGATATATCTGGTGTATGTTACCTGTAGTAGGATTCATATTTATATGGATTTACCTGTGATATATCATGTGTATGTTACATGCAGTTGGGTTTACCTGTTATATATCTTGCATGAGTTACCTGCAATGGGGTTTACTTGTAGTTGGGTTTACCTGTGATAGAAATAGAGCAACATCATCATAGGCGACTCACTCTCGCATTAATTACCTGTAGTAGGGTTTACCTGTAATGGGGTGATAAATAAATGTTACCTGCACTAAATCACTTGATTTACCTCTAATAGCTGTATATTGATAGCTCAACTGTTGTCTATTTTTGTATTTTACTCATGACAGTTAAAACTCACATCACATTTCAGATTCTCCAAGCAGGCCTACCTGTCCGAAGTGATGAATCCGTACCCGCTGCCTGACAAGAGTCCTTCGTTCAAGGACTACGTCGGCAACAAGAACAACCGCTTCCTGACCCCGGCCTCCATTCACAAGAACAGAATACAGCCGCCGTCGAAGGTGAGTGCATGGTGTCGGGGAAAACCGGCGTTAAATAATAAGAACCGCCCACATCGATTTCGGTGACGGTGGCCGGTTTCATTGAAACCAGGCCAGTTATGCAGGAGTAATTTTATAGTGCCCAAGTGTGTGCGCAGTATACAAGAACGCTCTCTATTCCTTTACTCTCGTAACCCAGTGGGACGGATAACCGACACGACTGACGAGAGATCAGGCGCAGGTCCGACTTTTTACATGTCCATCCGACGCATGGATCATCTTTCTTGTCAGACAATGGGGTGATCAGCCTGCATTGTCCTAACCAAACTTGGAAACCATATTTTTTGTTGTTCCAATGCGGGAATCGAACCCACGACCTCCGAGTCGAGAGCCAAGCTCTAACCACTAGACCATGGAGGCGTCAAATAGAACAATGTGGAGAATTAGAGTATACACATCTTTTTTTTTTTAATAATTAATAAATCATATAATGTTTAAACTATGTTCCCAGGTGGTGCACTTCTTCAACACGCCACCCGATGTGTCTGATGAGCAGCTGCTCGCCGTGTTCCAGGAGTATGGGGTGGCGCCCCCCCACACCATATCCAAGTTCCCGCTCAAGAGCGAGAGGTGAGTTGGAGCGAGATGGAACTGTTGAGCGGTGCCTCTCGCTCACACAGCTAGCGATCATGCCGTGAACTACTGCAAATGAAGGCCGAGGCTTGGGCTATATGATCCGGAATCCGGTGGTCCCGGGAAATTAATGGCACTGAAAATAGAACTCTGCGCTAATACATTAGAATTGAAAATCGAACATATGAGTGTCAAGTCAAATATCAATGTCAAACCTGACAACTTGACACTCATTTCCGGAATCCGTAAGGTCGGGGAAAATTCAGAGCACTAAAAATAAGCGGCACTCTGCGTTAAAATGTACACTTATTGAGGGATTTTTTTCGTGCAAAGGTCGCTGGCAACATCTAGTTAATAATTCAAAGTCAAAAACATTTTTTTTATTCAAAATTAGTATTTTTCTGAACGTCTGCCACCGGTTGGGAAACTAGCCAAACCCAGCGAAAAGAACTGGCGCGGCGTAAGAAATTAAACGTGAACTGGCCTGGGTCTCGCACTTGAGACCTTTTATTTTAGAAGTAACAACTAAAATCTGAGCGTTTGTCAAAAAAAGACAGAACTCTCGAGTGGTACATCTCTCTTTCTCTCTAACACTTTCTAAGTCGAGTTCTAATCTTCGTATGCCGTTCCAGGTCCTCGTCGGGTCTGATGGAGTTCCAGAACATATCGCAGTCGGTGATGGCGATCATGGCGTGCAACCACGCCACCATACAGCATCCAGGTGAGACTGACAGACCGTAGACTAGAATGCTCTACTCCCAAAACTTGAGTGTCCCTCTGACTTTCATCATGAGGCTGGGACTATGTGAGCCGGGCTCGGGACAATTCCAGAGCATTGAAAATAGAACTTTGCGCTAATACAATAGAGTTGAAAATTGAAGTATCGAGTGTCGAGCTGTCTTTGACGTTTGACTCGACACTCGTGTGTTCGATTTTCAACTCTATCGTATTAGCGCAGAGTTCGCATTTCACTGCTCTGAATTTTCCCCGGCCTTATAACTCCGGAAACTTTCCTGCCATTTTTTTTTTATTTCTGCGATGTATCTTTTTCTTCTTTAATGCCCGTTTTCTGAGTTTTTTTTGTCTGTAGATCATTATCTATTCAATAACGCTTTTGATTGGATGATCCAAAATGTAAAGCGCTATTCAATAGATAAACTATGTACCAATAAAATCCTCAGAATCCTGTCATTAGTCTTTCACGTACTAATCAGAAAAGTCGGAAACTAAATGCTTACAATTTTTTTAACAAAGCTGTAAATATTGTTAGAAATTACGTTAACTTTACGTATAAATTGTTATTTACCAGCAAAAAGCTCAAGATTAATATTTACGCGAAGCAAAAACTTAGAGTAAAGTTTTAGAAAATTGTGTGAACGGAGGAGTATAAAGTTTGGCACAGATAAAGTTTATGTGGAGAGAGATGTGTAGAAAGCTAATATGTTTTTAAATACTTGGAAAACTTATAAAGTTTACACATACTACCACGCACACACTACCATGTGTCAATATTCCTTTCGCATTCCATAGACAAAAATGACGTCATATTTTCACTGCTTATCTAATACGCAAAGTATACAAAGTTCAAACATAATAATTAAAATATGAATTATTGTTTAATCTATGCTTCTATACTAATGTAATAAAGAGGAAAAGATTGTTTGTTTGTATGCATCGAAAAGGCTCCGAAACTACTAAACCGATTTTGATGAAATTTGGCACAGATGTAGAGTTGACCTTACGGAAGGACATAGGCTACTTTTTATCGCGGAAAAATGTACGGTTTCTGCGAAATTTAACTTTAGCGCGCACGAAGTTGCAGGCAACATCTAGTAATTAATACAGGGGGACATCTATGTATCTTATTTGGATGTATCCTTGGGGGAATAACAATGTCAATGCGAATATTTCCAGGGGCGAAATTCCCGTTCGTGATGAAGCTGTGTTTCTCGTCGTCGCGACAGATCGGCCAGAAGGGCCAGACGCCGGCGAAGCAGGACCGGCAGAACCAGGACCGACAAGGGCAGAACAACGGCCTCGAGCACGAATACTAGTAAGAACTTTGACGACAAAGTCTCGAATGTAACTTTGACGGCAAAGTCTCGAGGGACTTTGACGGCAAAGACTCGAGGAATTTTGTCGACAAAGTCTCGGAAGAACTTTGACGACAAAATCTCGAGTGACTTTGACAGCAAAGACTCGAGGGATTTTGCCGATAAAGTCTCGAAGAATTTTGACGACAAAGTCTCGAGTGACTTTGACGGCAAAATCTCGAGTAATTTTGCCGTTAAAGTATAGAGGAATTTTGCCGACAATGTCTCGAGGAATTTTGACGGCAAAGCCTTGAGTCATAGTAACTGTGACGGTAAAGTTTCGGGTCGTAGTAACTTTGACGTCAAAGTCTCGAGCCATAGTAACTTTGACAGCAAAGTGAACGAAAAAGACATAGGACCAAACGTGTGTTGCCAATACAAAGCCAAAAGTTACCAGTCGTTTTGCGACAGGGTGTTGCTAAAGTTAATTTGGACCACAGACATAAATATTTGAATGGATGACGCAATGTACGGTCAGTAAAAAAGTTTTTTTTTTTGCACGACAAGCATGAAATCTAAATAAAGTATTATGCAAAAATTGCTGACTGTATGTTGCGTATTCACATTAAGTTTGTCCGTGGTTGTGACTGTAGGATAAGCAAAGTGAGAGTTTTAATTAGATGTCTATTGTCTTTATCGCGGTGTATCGATAAGTTTAAATACTGTGTGTATTAAATGTGCACAATTTAGGTATATGTTGACGTTATTTGTTTGTTTGTTGTTGAGAATTTCTGTTTTAATTGTTGTTTTTAACTGTACGGTCAATCCTTATATTATGTCTATATCCATGGTATTTAAATATACGTAATTTCTGTTTTATTTCTAATTATCATTATCGTGTATGTTATATATTTTATTGCTGTAAATATATAAAATATTAAAACAATAATTATTATTAGTTCTGTCAATCTTGTAGAACTAAATATTATGTGGTGTGGCTGTTCTAATATATTATTTTTATAGCAACAAAAATGCAATTAATAGAGTAGGTCGCTTAAGTGATATTTAAGTCATTAAAATTAAAGCAGACTTAAACGCCTTTTTAGCAATAAACAGATTTTTATCATTAACCTTAGTAACACCCTATAAACCGGCCTAAGCAGTACGTTTCGACTGAAAAAAAAAAGTATTAAAACCTTCATGTAAAATTATGTTTTGTTCTTAATAAAAAAAGTAAAAAATTTTTGGAATGTAATTTTAAAGGACTTAAAAATTTTCTAAACGAATAATGATTTATACTTGAAACAGTTAAGTAGGGACCATAGGTAAATCTTGCTTGTGTTTGCTGGAATACGCCACTTTCCTGACAGTTGGCAATGGGCATAGACAAAATTTCAAAATGTCTCAGTGTTGCCAACAGTGTGAACTTAAAATATATTTTGGGATATTTTTGCAATGAATGTAATTTCAAATGAAAATAATTGTAAAATTGTTTTTTTTTTTTCAAAATTACTTTAATGTTTAAAACATAAATGATTATTATTATGCTTTTTACGATTTTTAATTCTACCAAAGAATTATACCAAATTTTTATTACATAATAAGCTATTCGCCAAATTATTTTCTATTAAGTATTTTCATAATATTATGTACCTACCTATGTATTTTTTTGACATTTATCTGTGGCCATAATATTCCCGCAAACATACATAACGCCCTTTTCTAATATTATATCTTGTATGTTATTTTGACAGAATATATATTCTTATATAAAGTGTACACTTCTCTAATAAATTGAATACGTTTTTAACTAATGATAATAAATGCTGACACTAGAGCATTTGACTTTTTAAAACACAGCAACACTATTCCGATTAGCATGATATTGCCACGCCTGTATTTGAATGATGATAAATATAAAGTAATTTTTAACTATCAAGCCATTTTACTCAATTGACAATCTTTGAAGAACTTTGTCAATTTCAGGCGTAGCAATCTCGCATGCATTTTAAAAGCAGGATGGATTTGGATTTAACTATGTCAAATATCAATTATGTCTATAGTGTATAAAGGTGCTTGGTAAAAAAAAATGCGTAGAGCTATAGTTTTTCAGATGTATTAATATTGAGTATTTTAGTTCCATGTGTAGAGCAAATCAACTATTTATCAAGTACTCAAGTGTCATAAAAAATCTATATAGAATTTTAAAATAAAGTTTTAAAAATATACGCTAAATAGCAATGACTGCGTTAGATATAAATATAAATTTTGACGTATGCCAACGTGACGTACGTCAGTTTTACAGTAGGTAGTTGATTTTACAATTGACGGCTACGTTGTAATTGATTTTGAATCTTTTATTCAGCTGGATTTATCATTCCTCAATGAATTGATGTACATTGTATTTACATATCTAAATAATCGAAAATTCTTTCGTCAATTTCCAATCTAGTTGAATTGTAGATATAAGAATGTGTAGCTATATGTAACGCGGTCAACCATGCGCGGATGCCCTATATTTTGTGGAAGATAAAATGCTTTCTAGGCTTAATAAATTTGTACTTAAATATTTTGTAGCGTAATATAGTTGTGGCATATCGCGCATGGCTGTACGTACGCTTGTCCTGTCGAGATGTCAATTTGAAGTCTATATAACATTGTATGTGCGTACTGTTGTAAAAAATGCTTCGAAGTAGATTCCCACATATCAAGAAGACAAATAAATATTAGAGTAATATTGAAACCTAGTATTACATCTCTCTCATGTAGTGAATGGTCATTTTTTTCTTTTCTTTTTAGTTTTTATTTGGTGTTTACACTAGTAAATTCTTCACCAACAATATTCTTCATTGCGATTTAGGCGATAAATTGTGGTTCATTTTTACATGTGGAAATCGTTGGATTTCACAGTCGTAACTTTTTTTATTTATTAGCTATCAATCATCAAACAAAATT
Source organism: Glaucopsyche alexis (assembly GCA_905404095.1). Taxonomy (NCBI): domain Eukaryota; kingdom Metazoa; phylum Arthropoda; class Insecta; order Lepidoptera; family Lycaenidae; genus Glaucopsyche; species Glaucopsyche alexis. Next base: position 2,313,986 of record FR990063.1, on the reverse strand, counting down.
TAATTGACATGGTACTATATAATTATATATAACATTACTGTACACAAGAAATTGATATTCATGAAATCAATTTCGTTTTTACTTTGAAATTTTTATTTATGTTATTATAGAATAGAGTGATTTACATAACAAGCCACAGTGAGTACAGAACCACTACTTTCTTAATGTCTTTCGGTATTCAACGTTTTTCTATGGAAGTGACAGACGATGTAGGAAAAACGACGATCCCCAAACAAGAACGTAGTTGTACTGTAACGAACCACATTTTTGCGCCAAATCGCCTCATGTACATGGACTCACATGACGTGTTTGCTTCTAGCTAACGGGGACGCGGCGGACACACAAACACACATATCAAGACGGACGGCCACACACAACACACACACAGCGAGTGGGCACAGCAGGCCATAGCAAATTTTGCCCCCATACATTTTCAAAGACAATCCAAATACCCTAAAAATGGGCAATTTTTTGCGATGGCTACATTAATATAATTCCTTTTAATTTAATCGTGATGTAGATCACTAAAAGACATTAACAGTTAGTTATTTTAGACACAGTACCAAGATTTAATTTTGATATGTTTAACACAAATACATTTCCATTTTTCCCCCATTTTTTTATTTTTCATGTTTTTTTTGTTTTATATTTAAAATGACTTTTTTAAGGGGCAACCCGTGAAATGCAAATCGCATTTTATTTAGTTAGACATTAGGTATGGCTTAGGCATTATTCCCATGATAATATCTAGTTATTAGTTTAGTTTTTTATGTATCGTCCTTGCGGTGTCATTTTTATGTTATGGCGGTGTAAATTTTTCCTTATTTCCGAAATGGTTGACTTTTATTTTACTTTAAAGGTGACACCGTGATGAATTTTTCCCTTTAGATTTAGATTAGTTTGTGAATTCGTGACTATTCCGAATGTAATGTAGATTTTTTTGTCTACCCCCAGTTGATTCGCCTAAAAAATTGGCGTGTATGTTTATCGTTATTTGGTTGTACGATAACTTGACAGTTGTGAATTTGTACAAGAAATAAAGAATCTGTGACATAAGGTAGATTTATTTGAGTTTCATTTTTATTTAACATTAGGTTCTGAGCTTGGAGTGTGCATGTTTCTTAAGTTTGCATGAGTTTCGTGTCCTTAAAATATTTTTTCTTGTTTTGTTTAAAAGGTTTGAGAACTAAAAGTGTATGTAATTTTAAGAAATAGTTTAGCACTTTTTAGGCTAGTAGTAAGTGTCATTGGGATGTCAATTATATTTGATTAGTGAAACCAACGTACAGATTTTCTATAAATTTTAAATTTAAACATAGCAAAGTATATGAAACTGCGCAAATAAATTTGATGTTTGAAATCTTAGCATTACGTTAAAATGCTAAAAACCGTTTAGTTTTAACATTAGCGTTGCTTTTTTTAGTAAAAGAGTGGTATCGAAAAGCATTATTCATCAATGCAAAATTTTCAAATTTCAAAAGTAATTAAATACACGCAGAATTTCAAATACATATTTGTCTCTTAGAATTATTATTAGGTCGTCTATGTAAACCAAAATTTCCGTATTCCTATTTTTTTGTAGTTTGGATGGTGTAGATTGTACAGCATGCATATATTACTGTTTATGGATTTTTTAAATTGGTTATAACACATATAAAACTAATCTAATGCCTCTTAAAATTACTCTTGAACAGAAACCTACTTGAAAATATATTATAAAAGAACAATTGCCACTTATACTCATTTTTTTTTAATATCTTTATATTATTACCCAATACAGCTTATTGAAGGACAACTGTCGTTATTAAAAATGTTTAATTCGCTGAATGACTTCAATCTCAAGTAAAGCGGTCGCTTGCAAGTTTTACAAAATATACTGAGACTGGGGTCACATTGCGAATTAATTAACATTTTCAATTGCGAAAATTAGCATGCTAAAAACAACATAATTGTTAGCAATGCGTTATCATTTTTATACTCATTCCAAACGTAAACAGTATTATATTGTATGCGAATAGTAAAAATCTAAATTGCAGATAAAAATCAATGTTATTTAAATAAATAGATGCATATCTTTTTCTCTAGATATATTTTTCAATGAACTAAATGTTTAGCTTTTAGGTCATTGATGTCGTGGTAGATTGCTATTGTTTTTCAATGTAATTAATATTGGTAACCATTTTGATATTGTGTTCCAAACTAACATTATTGTACAATATAATGATTGTCTTATCAAATCTATAACAAATTGTGTACAAACAATATTTGACTTGCCGCTAACTTATATGTGTATTTCTATAACTATATCCGCTCTGAAAACTAAACCCGACGCTCAAATACTGTATCTTTACATAAACTATATAGTACACATACAAATAAGCACGAAACCATGTCTAAAACTCTGAAACAGACAAGAAACTGCACTCTGGCATATTAACATTTAAGATATTGTATCAATTATAATTTAGTTTACTAATTTTTAGATTACATTTCATTGGTATTAGGTATGTAGTTACATGTTTAACATTAAATACATGTCGACACAACAATATTCTTTCATTTCAAACACCACTCTACCACCAGACTACTCGGCACAGAACACAAGCAAGAAGACCTTATATATTTACTAGCTTTTGCCCGCGGCTCCGCCCGCGAGAAATGGGGTTTTTTGGCCACTTACGACTGTACTCTAAGTTAAATCTGTATCTTCCTTATCTTACGTTCTCTATTTAATTACTAATTGTTTGTCCGAAGCACTATCATACCATATTTCATTTAAATGGTTTAAACTCTTAAGCTATGAAAGACGTTAAAAAAATATACACAATAGTACATTATCCCTCGGGAACACTATTATATATCTTTTTGGGATAAAAAGTAGACTGCACGTTTGTCCAAGGCGTAAACAACTACCATACAAAATTTCATTCAAATCAATTCAACCTTTTAGCAGTAAAAGACAGTCAAAGTACACAAAATAATACATTATCCCTCGGGGAGACTCTATCTTTTTGGGATAAAAAGTACACTGCGCGTTTGTCCAAAGCATAAACCACTACCATACCAAATTTCATTAAAATCAATTCAACCGTTTAGCAGTAAAAGACAGTCAAAGTACACACAATAATAATACATTATCCCTCGGGAATACCGCAAATTTTTGGGACAAAAAGTATCTTATGTCCTTTCCCAGGACTCAAAGTATCTTTGTACCAAATTTCATCAAAATCGGTTCAGCGGTTAAAGCGTGAAGAGGTAACAGACAGACAGACAGACAGACAGACACACTTTCGCATTTATAATATTAAGTATGGATGGATAGATATGGAAGTATGGATGTACACAAATTAAAACATTATCCCTCGGGCACACTGTATATTTTTGGGATAAAAAGTAGACTGGGCGTTTGTCCAAAGCATAAACCACTGCCATACCAAATTTCATTCAAATCAATTCAACCGTTTAGCAGTAAAATACAGTCAAAGTACACACAATAATAACACATTATCCCTCGGGAACACCGCAAATTTTTGGGACAAAAAGTATCCCTTGTCCTTTCCCAGGACTCAAAGTATCTCTGTACCAAATTTCATCAAAATCGGTTCAGTGGTTAAAGCGTGAAGAGGTAACAGACAGACAGACAGACAGACACACTTTCGCATTTATAATATTAGTATGGATAGTATGGATGGATGGATATGGATATGGAAGTATGGATATGGAAGTATGGATGTACACAAATTAAAACATTATCCCTCGGGCACACTGTATATTTTTGGGATAAAAAGTAGACTGCGCGTTTGTCCAAAGTATAAGCCACTGCCATACCAAATTTCATTCAAATCAATTCAACCGTTAAGCAGTAAAATACAGTCAAAGTACACACAATAATAATACATTATCCCTCGGGAACACCGCGAATTTTTGGGACAAAAAGTATCCTATGTCCTTTCCCAGGACTCAAAGTATCTCTGTACCAAATTTCATCAAAATCGGTTCAGCGGTTAAAGCGTGAAGAGGTAACAGACAGACAGACAGACAGACAGACACACTTTCGCATTTATAATATAAATAAGTATGGATGGATAGATATGGAAGTATGGATGTACACAAATTAAAACATTATCCCTCGGGCACACTGTATATTTTTGGGATAAAAAGTAGACTGGGCGTTTGTCCAAAGCATAAACCACTGCCATACCAAATTTCATTCAAATCAATTCAACCGTTTAGCAGTAAAATACAGTCAAAGTTCACACAATAATAACACATTATCCTTCGGGAACACCGCAAATTTTTGGGACAAAAAGTATCCCTTGTCCTTTCCCAGGACTCAAAGTATCTCTGTACCAAATTTCATCAAAATCGGTTCAGCGGTTAAAGCGTGAAGAGGTAACAGACAGACAGACAGACAGACACACTTTCGCATTTATAATATTAGTATGGATAGTATGGATGGATGGATATGGATATGGAAGTATGGATATGGAAGTATGGATGTACACAAATTAAAACATTATCCCTCGGGCACACTGTATATTTTTGGGATAAAAAGTAGACTGGGCGTTTGTCCAAAGCATAAACCACTGCCATACCAAATTTCATTCAAATCAATTCAACCGTTTAGCAGTAAAATACAGTCAAAGTACACACAATAATAATACATTATCCCTCGGGAACACCGCAAATTTTTGGGACAAAAAGTATCCTATGTCCTTTCCCAGGACTCAAAGTATCTCTGTACCAAATTTCATCAAAATCGGTTCAGCGGTAAAAGCGTGAAGAGGTAACAGACAGACAGACAGACAGACAGACAGACAGACAGACACACTTTCGCATTTATAATATTAGTATGGATATGTACCCACAACATATACAGCAACATGAGAAGACAAGCGTATACATAGTACTTAAACTAATAAGGATTTCTGGAATATCATACACGCCAGCTATAAGTAAGTATAGTGTTTTAAATTTATGTTTTTATTACATGAAACAGGACTGATTTGAAAACGTTAAATTCCACTATTTTTATCTCGCTCTCTACAAAATATATTAGCACCATATTATTTTAAACTTTGCAGCAAGTTGGAAACTTTACAATGCATCTACAAGCATTAAGTTACTCACAATTCGAAACTAATCATCTCTTGAAAATGTGCCATTAGTATATTTGCTCAAATTCGCGAATGAAAGTTAATTGTAAGATGAATATGAAATGTGATACCATCGCTTCATTTTAAATTTAGTGTTGAAGTGTTCAAGGAATCTCTATTGCGTCTAAACGGACAAATGTATAGAGAAATACCAAAGAGTGAATAATTGTCAATATTGTAAATAGTTGTTTCATTATTAAATGTTTTCGTTTATTTTATTGTAAAGTTTATGGAGTATATTATTAAGTTAGGATTCTGCACTGCAAGAAGAAATGTAAATTGTATAGAAATAAAATGTTTTTGATGGAACTGTAGTTATTTATTTTGATTTTTTCATTGTAAAAATATTTAATTACTACATATAAAATGTATCCCAAAATAATGATTGAAGTAATTAATATTTTTAAGATAATTAACGAGGTAAATACTATAAAAATACTTTTAAACTTTTTGAATATTCCGCCTAAACAGACTTGTGATGGTATCAATCAGAAGAAAACAGTTCAAAATTATTTTTGTTTCCTGGTAACATTGTCAGATTGAACTGTCAACGTGACAAATTGTCTATGGAAACCTTTGACTGACAAGTGACAGTTGACAGATTACGTCTTTCATCTTTGCGTAATGGTGGCTGCTTGTGAAATGGAGCATTGCTGACAACATTTTTTTATCAAATACCGAGGAAAACCTTCAGAAAATAATAAAGTTAGGATTTGTGGCAGGTATTTTTGATTGTATTTTTATAGAAGCAGTAATATTATTTGAAAACGTGATGGAAAATGTTCTCTTGTGAATATAAAATGTTGCACAAAATGGCGACCTCAGTTAAAATTATGAGATAATGCTGTCCAATATTACACTTTTCAGATAAGCCTGGGAATATCTGACCTGATACAGTAGTTTTCCTAGGTTTTGAAAAAAAATAAAGCTTCTTAATGATTTAACCATTAAGGGAAAGCCTAAAAAACGGCCAAAGACTAGTTCATTGCTACATGTAATTTTGTCTTTAAAAATACAAGAGGAAAGTTTTTCTTGTTTACATTGTATTTATATTACTTGGATAAGCTTCGAAAGTACTAAGCCGATTTTGATGAAATTTTGCACACATATAAATAAGTAGGTACATAGAGTAGACCATGGAATGGACATAAGCTACTTTTTATGGCGGGACAATGTACAGTTCCGGCGAGATTTACTCTAGTAATCTAACAATGTTGGAACCCTGATGACTATTTTACGGAACCCACTTTAGGAATCTCTTGGCTACACTATAATAACTTAAAGCATTTAGAACATAAACACTCTTGACTAAGCACTCTTCCAACCTACAGTAAGCCAGCATGCTAATATGAAGCTCAATCTCTACCTTACCTAATTCATTTTAGGGAGAAACCCATATCCTAATTTATAGGGTGCATTTTTTTAGGTTAATGATCATAACTTGTCCAAGACTAGGGGAAACTGGGGACAGTTGATCCTCCCTTTTGTTTTTTACTACTACATATTTCCTACATATCCATACTTAATATTATAAATGGGAAAGCGTGTATGTTTGTCCGTCTTTAACGCCAATACTACTGAACCAATTTAAATGAAATTTGGTACACAGATAGTCTAGAGCCTGAGAAAGGAAATCTACCATACCAATTAATATTAACTTTTATAGTTTGTAAATATTTTAATTGAGCTCCGTGGCCTAGTGGGTTGACCGTTTAATTCGCACTCGAAAGAGCACAGGTTTGATCCCCAGGTTGTGGTGTGTACCAATGAGTTTTTCAGATCTCAAGTACATTATACGAACGCTCTAACGGTGAAGGAAAACATTGTGAGAAAACCTGCATATGCGTATTGACCAGTCATTCCTCTGGAGTAGCCTGACTGTGTTGTGAGAATGTCGTATGTGCTTGGGCAACCATACGACATTTAAAAACCAACTGTCCCAGGCACTACAGTATTTCAAGTAGTTAGTTATAGATATCAATATTACTTTATTGTAAATTATAGTTAATAAATAACTACTAAGCAACTTTATTGCTTAATACACCCCTAAAAGCTTAAAATTACTATTGTGTACTAGCCACTGTAAAAGTTAGTATTGCCCATACAGGCTCTGCAAATTCAGTGTACTTAGTCTCCCTGAAGGAACATGTTTTCTTCTCGTTTTTTTAAACATATTAGGGAAAGAACTACATAATTGTGTAGGTAAATACACATTTACTTATCTAATAAAAAGTGAAGACAGAGTTCTGCAAACCACACAGTGAGGCCAGTCTAGACTGTACCTCACCATGTCACGCACACATGTAACAAAACTCTCGAGTCTTCAGTTCTATACTGATTCTCACAAACTATTTTATTCGGTAACATTAAAATTATTTATTCCCACTACATACATTCAAGCACATTTCAATTTCAAAGCCTTTATTTGCTGATACAATACAATTACTACACATTACACACTTTGTTTATTATATTATTTATATTTGATCAGCGTGTTCTTTTAACACAAAGGCCTCTTCTGTTTCCTTCCATCTGAGCCTGTCTCTTGCTAGCCTGACCCACAGTGGGCCAGCAACCCCTTTGAGTTCATATGACCATCTCATTTGTGGTGTCCCTATTTTCCTTTTTGCATTGTGCCTCGGTACCCATTCTGTCATCCTATTTGTCCATTTCTCCTTGCTTTGCATCATATGACCTGTCCATCTCCATTTTGCAGTTTTTGATTTTTTCTCTACACATACATTCAAGCACATACTTCAAATAATGTGTCAGAAACAAAACATAATATTGTTATGTAGGAAAGTTTTTAAAAACTCTCAGTTACAACATGCTCATTTAAAGTTATTGCAATAATTTTCAGATGCCGATATGAAGATCTCGATTTAGACTTTCATGTGAACAAAAATCTACAAGATGAATTGGTATGTCATATATTTCAATATTTATCAGTCAATGTTTATTATGTACTATCTAAAGCAGTCATGTACTCTACCTGCGGCCCGCGGGCCACAGAAAATAAATAAATAAACAATGAGACATTACACCACAAATAATACAATGACTTACATAAAAAAATACAAAAAACAGGACAGAACAATCAACATAACATGGATAAATTGGAAAGAAAAAAAAGGAACACAAACAAATTTACGTACCATGCGTAGGTATGCAGTGGCACATGCGACCCGCCCGCCCGGCGTTTATAGTTGGCCCGCCTAGAGTTACAAATATATTGTGAACCATTTTAAATTTCACGCCCATTGTAGAAACTGTTCGCGCGCTGAGTAAAATAATAATAAAATTAGGAATTATGTTATTTGTTTACTATACCTACGGCTTACCCCCAAATCACTTTTACTTGTGGCCCGCAACACTAACTAAAACGTGTTTGTGACCTGTATAGAAAAAAAAGGTTAAGTACCACTGAATTCTAAAGCCATTTTCATAAATCCATACATATAATATTATAGGTATTGAAAAAATAATATTGTGAAGGATATTGAGTTTTTTTTTTTGTAACTGTTTTCAGGACAGGACAATGTTTCGTATGCAACCAAACTGCGTATGTTATGAAGGGGGGAGCAGAAATATTTAACAATAAGGTAATATTTTCAATCTATACTTATATTATTATTTACTCAATCAATAAAATTATAAAAAAATATAAAAGAAAGTCATCTTAGTTACACTATTTATGAACAAACGGCTGAACTGATTTGGCTGGAAATTGGTGGGGAGGTAGCTTAGAATCAGGAGATGGACATAGGATACTTTTTATCCTGTTCCCGAAGGACACATGGCTGGACTGATTTGGCAAATTTTGATCTTCAAATAATTGTGGAAGTTCAGGGAAGGCTTAAATGGTGACAAATATTGGAAAAGGTGTAGGTTGTAAAAATGTCTGAATGCACCTGAATATTAAATACAATAACAACCACTCTATGTTTGGGGCCATCCATAAATTACGTCACAAGAATTTCATGATTTTTGACCCCCTCCCTCGTCCTTGTCACAGCTGGTCACATTTGTGAGTCCCCCCCCCTCCCTAGTGTGACGTCACATATCTTACAATTTACATCTAGAAATAATTATTGAATTACAGCGGCAGTTCTACAATTTGTTTTATTTCATATTTAAATTATTTTTTTACTTAACACTGACATTAAAATAGATTTTGAAATATGACGTCACAAAATTTAGGACCCCCTCCTACCCCCTTGTCATACAATGTCACACTTCTTCGACCCCCTCCCTCCCCCTTAACGTGTGACGTAATTTATGGATGGCCCCTTTCGATATAACGACTAATGAAATAAAATATCCAAAGGACTTTCTATTATTTATAGATGTGGTCCTATCAATGAGCCTTTTCAATCTAGATCATCGTTTCTCAACCTTTTTTATATCGTGACCCACAAAAAAGCCAAAAATTTGAATAAAAACTCTTACGACGCGACCCCGTCACTATAAAACTATAATAAAGTTTCGCGCTATGTAACTACATAGCGCGAAATTTTTATCAGCGTTATTCGTTCTGTAGAGAGACTCACTATGTCTTTTCGTTCTTTATATATTTTAAACTCTTCTTAATTAGTATAAGTGAGCCACCTCTCATGGCTTTTTCTCTGCAGAAAGAACTAGCCAGCTGGTGCATACCAAGATTTAACATTATTTCATTTTTCTTAAACCAATGTTCAGTTATACATAAATACCCTTATTAATAAAATTATTTACACCACGGATTAGCTAATCCAACATGGCTGTCTTTGTCAGATAGTTTAGAATAGTCACTTGATAGACAAAGACAGCCATGTTGGATTAGCTAATCCGTGGTGTAAATAATTTTATTAATAAGGGCGTATATGTCTATATTATTATTTAAAAACAACTCAATTTCTAATTCTTTACTAGACATACCTTGTATGTTTTGATGCACCAGCGTAAGTGTACATAATTTATTATGATTTATTGAAACTTTATTTTTGTGATTACTTATACCTACAATGCTAGAGACTTCCTCTGTTGTTTTACAGGCTAATTTAAATTATTATTATTTGGAACATTTTCCAAGCTGTTATAATCAGTCATATTATTATGACTAGACTGCTCAATAGAAGCAGTTGTTGTCTTACTAGCCAAGTACTTGGCTGAGTTAAAATATAAAAAAGTTAATAGCGATCTTGCTATAAGTCTTGTATAATAAAAGGATAGATAATATCTATCTAATGTCAACTTACATTTATAATTTAAAATATTATTAATGTCAATTATATTTATTTTGTTGTCATATTTATTTAATAATATACAATTATTATTAACAGCTGTATACAATTGGCTGTTAAGCTTATATCTAATTTTGTTTTCCTGTGGCAACCGTTTAATTTAAGGAAATGTGAAAAATAATATAACCTTATTAATATTTTGTAATTTGTTTAGTGACAACAGACAGAAAAACAGACTAAAAACAAACTCGACCCCCAAGGGTCGCGACCCACCGGTTGAGAAACGATGATCTAGATATTACCTAATGATAGAAAGCTATAATTGTCAGTTCTTACATTGATTGTATTGATATTATTTAGGCAGTCTGCTTTCCCTCTCAATCAGCTGTTTCTATTAGGGTAATGTCCTCAACACCTACGAGAGTGCATTGTAATAATTTTATTCAGTATAGCGACCCGCCCCGGCTTCGCACGGGTACAATACTGATACTAATACTACAGATAACAGAATGTCTTTAAACCTCTAACAAAACGGGTGAAATTTAGTCAAAACAAACAGAAACAAATTAATATAGGTACCTACTAATACTTAATGAAATAAGTAAGTGGGTATACTTTTATCGTATGAAATACGTACACTTTTCAGAACTAACAATACAACAATCACTCAATAAATAGTTACTCAAGTATCTATCCATCATAGTTACAATGAACACAAAACAAAAAATTTACTCATAGATCTAAACTCGCACGCCTTGGCGACGACGCGACGCCCTCTTCGCAACGGGCCGTGCAGCAGAAATCGTAATATTTTAATTTCGCCATAAATTCAAAACCAAACATCCAATTTTAATCATTAAAAGACCAAATATTATCTACAATCTACATAAACTGTACTTAGTGATGAAATAATTTATTTTGATAAGGATTCATAGCATGAGTAAAATAAACGCGTTTAAATGTAGTCCAAAAAAAATTCAAGATTTCTAAATAAAAAAATGGTTGTTGTGCCTCACTCGACATAGATAAGTATAGTGTGTCGCGGACTTTTTTGTAGATATTTATAAGATCTACAATTAATTAGAACATTTTATGGTTCTATCTTTTATAGTTTAGGCAGCGTACGCAAAATAAGTAACTTTTCTGGTTGATTTTTTACACCTTGTGTCCGAAAAACCCAAATATCTTACGGAACCCTATTTTTTTCCAAAATAAAATTTAGCCTATGTTACTCGTGGATAATGTAGCTTTTTGAAATCGGTCCAGTACTTTTTGAGCCTATTCATTACAAACAAACAAACAAACATACAAACAAAGTTTTCCTCTTTATAATATTAGTATAGATATCTGATAATAGAACTAACGGAAATAGATCTCTATTTTTTTAAACGAAACCCTAAAATAAAAGTAGCCTATGTTAGAACTTATAACATCAGCTATCTACCAGTGAAAGTCCCGTAAAAATCGGTACACATGTTTCAGAGATTAGCCGGAACAAACAGACAGACAGTCAAAAATTTTAAAAATTCATATTTTATTGTAAGTACCGAATATATTTTCATATGCATTAAGTGAAAATCTCTTAATTTTAAATTACAAACAGACACTTTAATTCTATTTATCTGTATCGATTTTTTTATAATTTTTGTGCTTAAACATTTTATAAGCAGTAGAATGAATTCAGTAGATTTTGGTATGCTCAAAATGTTCATAATTGTTTTTCAATTTTTTTTATTTATTTTTTTCAGAAAGCCCTAAAATCTGGCAAAGAGCTATCTGCAATAATCAGTGACCTCGTACAGAAGCCGGTTACAAAGGGTTTGACACATTCCAACGTGCTGTGCAGCAAATGCAGCAAGATGGTGGTGGAATATGATATGCTTGTTGTCAGGTAAACATTTTTCTACTGTAGGTCAGCCATTGGCAGAGATATGATTTACAGGGCGTGTGTAGCAAATCTATACTAATATAAAATAAAGTAAAAGTTTGTTTGTTTGCATTGAATAGGCTCCGAAACTACTGGACAGATTGTGATGAAATTAGGTACAGATATAGATCAGACCACGGAGAAGGTCATAGGCTACTTTTTATCGCGGCAAAATTTACAGTTACCGCGGGATTTCCTTTTGAGCGCACGATGTCGCGTGCAACATCTAGTGTACAATATCGACATAGTTTCTGCTCGACCAGTTTCTAACATTTTCCTCAGCAGTAGAACACCTAAATATTTAAACACAAATGAAGTGACCGTAGCGACTACAGACATGGTTGAACTACGTATTTACATGTGAGCATGTGTGCGTGTGCTCAATTCAAGGGTGCTGTTAAGCTATTTTCATCTTATGCCTGGAAGAGCTGCAACTTGTTCGATAGTATATATATTAAGGCACCGGCTGTAAATTTTAATTACTTGAATCTTTAAATATAGACCGTTCGTGTTAAGTTTGCTGTGACGTCATCAGCGAAAAGTAAAAATTTACGAATGACACAGGGGCGACACTCTACAAAATATGATAGCTCGAGCCCGGCGAATGTCATCCATGTTGACGTAAGCCTAATAAAAAAAGACAGCGAAATAATTTCAAACGTCACATCAGATAAATTTATCATGAATAAACTACTATAATATTATTAATGTGAAAGTTTGTGTGGATGGATGGATGTATGGATGTTTGTTACTCCTTCACGCAAAAACTACTGAACGGATTTTGATGAAATTTGGTATGATAGTAGTTTAGACTCTGGATTAGAACATAGGCTACTTTCATCCCGAAAAATACAGTGTTCCCGAGGGATACTGTATTTACGCGGGCGGAGCCTAGCCCAGCTAGAAAATAATAAGAAACTATTTGTCAGAACAAACCATAAAACGACTAGCAGCCAGCCCTGTGAACGAAAGTCCTGGCTTGACAAAACTCACGTCCCGCTCGCCGCGCGCTCGGGCGGTGCGTTACTTATTAGATTCATGTATTTCTACTATTACAAAGTTTTAAATATTTCTTGGCAGATGTCAAAAAATCGAACGCGACGTGATGGAGTTGTTCAAACATACACTCGAAAAGTGGGAATTGGATTACGACGATTACGCCAGCACGGATGTGGTGAACGCGGAGAACGTGCAGGTGGTGGAACAACCCGTTATCATTACTCGTGCCAAACAGGCCAACAACAGAGACGTGTTGAAGGTACAAGAAATGTAACATGTACAGTCGACTATGCATCATGTATTGACTCTCGTTAATTCGAACATCTCTGTAATTCAGTGTTAGCACGAGTTATCTAGAGCAGTGTTTTTCAACCTGTGGGTCGCGACCCCCCAGCTTCTGTAGGGGGGTCGCCGGAGGTCCGAATCCATATTATGGAGACGCATAAAAACGTCGTATGGAATGAATATTTGTATCACTGTAACATACACATACATACATGATAAAAAAGCGAAGGGTCGGGGGGTCGCGAAATATTTTTTTATACAAAGGGGGTCGCATCATGAAAAAGGTTGAAAAACACTGATCTAGAGTATCTCTTTATAATTCGAAATAAATCAATGAATTTTTATTTATTTGGTAATTCGGACAAAAAAATTATCGTTACGTAACAAAACGACGCGTTAATTTGAACTCATAAGCGAAAATTCAATGTTGCAGAGGTATAACGCGTTTCAAATGAGAATAGGAACGTCAATGACCTTTTTCTGTCAAATGTCATTCGAAAAGTGCGATAAGCATAAAAAACTTATGTGCATATTAATAGTCTTGCATCGAATTTAATTAAAAACGTTAAATAGTAATATCTAATTATCTAAACATAAATTTAACTATCATAACAGTCTAAATTCAAAACAATATGGCGCCGACTCTAATTCTCATTTGAATCGCACTGTACATAAGTACATTTTTAATTAAGTCCAAACTCGTATAATCGTGCACGAGCCTTTGTTTTTGTAATGATTAGTTTGACACGCACTTGCGCACGCATTGGTTTGTTTAGTTAAGTTTCAAACCATTTGATATTTCGAACTCTCGATAAATCGTAATATTTTAAGAGTCCCCTTAGTTTCGAATTAACGAGAGTTGACTCTACAAGAACATGTTTTTAAATTACTAAGATATCTGTAATACTACATTTTTACAATAAACATATTATTATTAAGCTGTTCCAGCTTCCGTGGTCTAGTAGTTAGAGCATTGGCTCTCGACTCTGAGGTCGTGGATTCGATTCCCGCATTGGAACAACAAAAATTGTTGTTTCCAAGTTTGGTTAGGACAATGCAGGCTGATCACCTGATTGTCTGACAAGAGAGATAATCCATGCGTCAGATGGGCATGTAAAAAGTCGGACCCGCGCCTGATCTCTCGTCAGTCGTGTCGGTTATCCGTCCCACTGGGTTATGAGAGTAAAGGAAGAGAGAGTGCTCTTATATACTGCGCACACACATGGACACTATAAAATTACTCCTGCGTAACTGGCCTGATTTCAATGAAACCGGGCACCGTCACCGATATCGGTGTGGGGAGTTTCTTATGTTATTATTATTATTATTAAGGTGAAACAGGTTGATCCGAAGAAGGTCGTCTTGTCAGCGTCCAAGTTGCAGCCGCTGCCAGCGAATTTTGTACTCAAACCTAATATTGTGCCTGATGTAAGGAAGAAGATAAATTTTCCGATCGTTACCAAGTTGAAGGTAAGTTTTTTGAAGTGAAAACCTCTTTAGCAGCGCTATGCACTTTTCTTGGGATGGGTAAAAACTGTTAAACTCGATCAAGACACGTGACCCTGATTGAAAATGCGTAAGATGCAAATTGCGATTGTTTGCTGTCTTGGTTGACGCGAGCATGAAACTATTTTAGTTCGTATTGACTTTTGACACCAACCTTCCCAACACATTGACCTTGACCCCAACCATCCCGGACACATTGACCTTTGTCCTTGACTTAATAGTTTTAGTTTTTAATAATTGTTATTGAAGTTGTCAAATAATACATAATATGAACATTTGCATGCGTCATCAAAGGCAGAATTAAAGCAATTTGTTTTCAATATCTTTGAATTGATTGAGGCGATATGAAATTTTTATATTATGTTGTACTTTAATGTTTAAAGAGTTGGGGAAAAAGTGCTAGGTGATTTGGTTGGGGCTTCAACCTTCCTAGGAGCTTGCGAAACTGTCGGTTTTGTACGGGAACAGCTTTCAAATAGATGTTTGACCTTTGGCAGTTTTTATTATTCAGTATATACTTATGTTTTTATTGCCACTAAAAAGAGATGTTTGATTTTGGGCCAGTTCTATGTACACTACATGGGTAAATAGGAAAAAAATATGGGAATATCATAAAAATACGAAAAAAATAATTTGAAGAAGGGTACATGCGTACAAAAATGATTAATTAAAGAGTTTTTTATTGCGAGAACACTATTTTTAGGGCGGCCATGACAGTTGTTTTGACTTGACTTTTGACGTAGTAGACAGTTTTACGAAGAGACGTCGTCTTGAATGTCATACGTCTTTCTTTGTCAATAGTCATGTCATTGACAAAATGACATTTTTTAGTTAATTCTGAACTGATCCGCCATGTTTTATTTTACTTTGTGTTGCTATCCTTGACGAAGTTAATTTAAATGTACATGGAAACGAAGTGAAATTAAACAAAATAAAGAATAGGAAACGGTTACTATATTATGTAGCCATATTTACTTATACTGTACGTAGAGCTGGCCTTTTAGTATATTCAATGTGATTATAGATTGACAAATGTAATTATATTTAATTATAAGTACCAATATAATAAAGAGGAAAAGTTTGTTTGCATTGAATAGGCTCCGAAACTACTGGACCGATTGTAATGAAATTTGGTACAGATATAGATTAGACCACTGGGAAAGATATAGGCTACTTTTTATCGCGGCAAAATGTACGGTTACTGCGGGATTTCCTTTTGCGCGTACGAAGTCGCGTGTAATATCTAGTATTAAATAATATTATACAGACTGCTCAATATGTATCTGAAAGTTTATTGGTTACTAAAACATTTTAAAAATGAAGCTAGATTAGTGTAGAGAGAGATTAAAGTAAAATAAAAAAAAACTTATATTTTCAGCCTATATCCATAGACAGCACAAAACAAGCACAAAGCAAATTTGCCATAGAAAACGATAATATCAATAAAATTGGCACCAGAACCGATAGTGACTCAGAAGAAACACCAGACGGTCAGGAGAAAAGTGAGCTGTCTTCACTATTGAAATTCAACGATTCAACGAATATGCATAATTATTCGTTAAGCGCTTACAGTAAAGAGAGGAATGTTAAGTCGGAGAATCCGCTGAGTGATAGCGAGAACGCTGATGCTGATGAGAATCCTATGGAGATTGATGAAGGTAAGGTTTTTAACCCCAAACAAGAACAGAGGTGTGCTATAAATTTGACTTGTCTGTCCGTGGAAGGACCTATTTTTTTATCTACTTTTTTGTTTGAGCAGCTCCATGGCCTAGTGAGACCGTTTGGTTTGCACTCGAAAGAGTGCAGGTTCGAATCCCGGGTTGTGGCGTGTACCAATGGGACTTTCAGATCTCAAGTACATTATACGGACGCTCTTACGATGAAAATAAACATCGTGAGGAAACCCGCACACGATTGGCCCTAGTCGTATTGACCAGTTCATTCCTCTGGACTAGGCTGACTATGGTGTGAGAATGCCGTATGAGCTTGGGCAACCATTCGACATTTACAAACCGACTGTCCCAGGCACTACAGTATTTCGAGAGTGGTTACTTCGCTCGGAGAATACTGTATAAATCATACATTATCGGATGAAAAGCTGACATGACCAGGCCTGTCTCACTCCCCGTGTAGGTATAGAAAATGCAAGTACGCGCGGCATCCCGCTCTGCGTGGACAATCAGTAGGGACTTACATGCGAGCAGTGAGAGACGTACGCGCGAGATTTGTTCGTAATTATTATAATTTTACGTATTATTTTAAAAGTGGGTATAATGAGTACTATAATATTATAAATATTAAATAACAATATTATTATAAATATAGTTTGAGCTAATGCTATTAGTTGAGATTTTGAGAACCAATATTAAGTTTTTAGGTTTTGGCTCCTGAACTACCTGTTCGCGTCATAAACTGTCATTCCGATGCAATGTGAATTGTGATACGATTTGAAAAGTAATTTATTGACAAAAGTACCTAGAGTAATAGTAAGGCGGCGTGATTCAACATCTTTGAGTAATATCAGGCCGTAAAGGTATCGAAAACGCTTACGTTTACACTTTACGCATAACTACTTATACGTAGGTATGCGCGAATTTATTAGAGTTAAAGTACCTAACACCTACCTTAGGTTTACTTGGAAAGTAATTCGTTCACTAAAGTACAGTAGGTAGGTACTAGAAAAAAAGTTGTATTTAAATAAATTATTTTCTAAACGGAGACAACCCCGATTTCGTCACAATTATGCGATATGAATAAGAGTTATGCGATAGAAAGAGACGTAACTTGTAGGTAAATATAATCGTAGGCGATCACGCGCTGCGCTAGCTGAATTGAACTTAATGGTATCGTTGTAAGAGTCCCTATTTCTTCTAATGAGTCCTCGAAGTGAGGCTTCTGTTGTAACTAATATCTATTCTGTGACATGACCTAGAATGTTCTTAGCTATAATCTATCATCATAAACTCGTTAACTGCTTGACAATTATGTTATTGGGGTTAATTGCAGTTCCGTGCACACTTTTGAACTGATTTGATTGCAATTAGGCGCACAATTTGCTTCCAGGTATTGTGTACTATAAGAACAAAATGTAAGGTTTCCGTGGTATAACGGTCAACTCTACCACCGTGCGCTCATTCGTCAATTCAAATACATCGTACTTCCGCGACTTACTGTTGTCTGTTACACACTTCCATCTCATTTCGAGAAATCACTCCCACAAATTGCAAGAAAGTGAGAGGAAAGATGTTACACATCAAAAATCTTTTTATTTATATTACATATTTTTTATATTTTTATATTATTATTACCTTTACATTTTCATTTTTCAGACTGTACACTAACAGAAACCAATTTAGAGACCAACATACTCGGTATGGAGCAAACGGACGGGTTCGTGCGTCTCGTCTCGTCCGAAGACATCGTGAAGTTCCGATTGGAGGACAGGAGTGATGATGACGGGGAGGGGCGTGAGTGTTGTTTTGTATTCAATCAATCAATCAATCAAGTCTTTATTCACAGAATGTAGTTTTACATGCAGGTGGTGACATAGTTTTAAAAAAGTCCGTATATTCTACCATCATATGATAATAATATAATATAATAATATCTATGGACGCTTCACACCACGTCAATCTGATCCTGTGGTAAGTTCTCGAAGAACTTGTGTTACGGGTACCAGACAACGGAAATATGTTTAATACTTTTATACTATACACATATTTAAGATTTTTATTATATTATACACATATTTAATACACATCCATGACCCAGGAACACAGAAAAACTTTTTGTTCCTTCGGCGGGATTTGAACCCGCGACCCCCGGCTTGAGCACCAACACGCTCAACCAACTGAGCCACAGAGGTCGTCAATATAGCATGGTGTGTGAAATTACATGTCAATAATTATATAATTAGATTCATAAACATATTTATTAAAGACGAGGCATGTTAAGGCGAAAAGAGTCTCCAGTCGAATGGCCCCACATTTCAGATTTTCGGGGCCGAATTTGAAGTATGGAGAAAGCAAAGATGGCGTACTTTATACTGTATGAAGATTTGGAACTTTTTCGGGTTAAAAATACATACAACATAGATTTAGCCTATGTTTTAGTCCAAAGTCTAAACTACTACCATAGCAAATTTCATTATCCTCACAATCTTTCGCATTTATAATAGTAGTAGGAAGCCGACTTGCGCAGATCTGGGTTAAAATATCATATCTTCTGTTTTATAAATACGAAGAACGAGAGAGATAAGATGATATATAAGGGTTAACTTTAACCCATATCCGTGCTGATTTGCCTACTAGTATTGAAAATAAATATTTTTTTGTAAAAACAATAACCCAACTATGTAAATAATGTAACCTATGTTACCCGGACTATTATAATTGACAATCTATCAACACCAAGGGCGGATCCAGCTTTGGCGGCAGGGGGGGTCAAGTCAAGAACTTCTAATTTAATTGATAACAATAGATATGTTACCGTAAAATTGTAAAAACCGTTAGATTGTAATATAAATAACTAGTGAAATTGTAAAATGTTGATAGACTTCCGACGCGAATATGCTGCCTATAATTTAACACATTATTTTTCGTTAGATTATAAATAAGTATATAGTTTTTAATCTTTTGACATATTTTTACAATCTTGTTAGTTTTTTACAATGTAACGGTTTTTTACAATTTTACGGTGACGGATACAAGTAAAAAGTAGGTATTTTATTAATGTACGTAAGTACTGTACTTAAAAATATTTATTCTTTGTTGTACACTTGTTCAATTAGTGGTCCACCTAAGTCCTGGAACCAGCTTATGACTCCCATGACCCCCCCCCCCTGGATCCGCCGTTGATTGACACACTATTTATTGTAAGTTAAGGAGCTAGGGTGTAAAAAAAACTGGGAAACTGCACATTTTTGTCTAACATTGTCAATAATTTTGACACTTTTATGTCAAGTCCGATTCGCAGTTTGGTACCTATGTATTATTGCTTTGTTCGAAAATTCGGAATGTGGTTGGTTTGAATCCCGGTCAGATGAATATTTTTGTGATTCGTTTTTTAATTCATCAGAACTATTTAAATATGAGATGTATTTTAACATTTCAGAGACAATAGTGATGGACGAAAATGGATCCATACTCCGGGTGGTGTCCGGCCAACGGTTCATGATTGGTGACCAGGAGATATCGCTGGTGATTCCCGATGCTGCGGAGGTGGGAGACAGCCAGGGTATGTGCTATACAAGCTATTTTATAAAGGTTATTTTACCTCTTAAGCCGGGTACTCATTAGCGAGTTGTAACCGTAACCGTTGCATGCACTGTAACCAAAAAACGTAATTACCAACAACGAGTTGATGTTTACAACATACTCATTTCTAAACCCGTAACGTTGCACGTAACTGTAAACCTTTACTGTAACCAATAAACATACCCCCTAACTAATAAACGCTGTATACGCTTTGAATAGTTACACAGTGTTTGGTCTCCTTCTATCGTATTAAAAATGTCAGTTGTGTGACGTGAACAAAACACTGTATAACTATTCAAAGCTTATACAGCGTTTATTAGTAAGGGGGTTAGTGTGTACGTGGTTCGCGAGTCTGCAACGAACGCTACACGAGCAACGGTTGTCGGTTTTTGTCGCGAATCGAAGGGCGCTCGCAGTGCGCTCGTGGACGTCAAGAGGAGAGGTTCTTACTAGCCGCTGCGAACCAGCTAATTCGAGTATTCATCATGACATCGTGGTGGACCCACAAACCATTACTGCGCAGATCCGCCGCCGTATTACGTAAAAATAGCGATTAGCAAAAATCTTGCAGTCATCGCGCGATAGACGCGCAGTCGATTGCTGAACGTCAAATAAAATCGTATTACCTATGCGATCGATTGCTAATCGCTCGCTGTTGTGTTTGAATGCACTTTGCTTCATTTTCGCTTATTATTGCTAACTGATTGCTTTCGCTTTGCTGTAAAAGTCTTACGTAATACGAAAAATTAGACAGCAGGGAAGAGATCGAACTTGGATCGAACGATTGATTGCAATTTATAGTTCCTCGATTGTTCGGTAGAGGCAGTACTGTCGCTAGGTTGCTTCTGCTAGGTTTTTGCAGATACGTAATACGAATTTGCGATTTTTGCGCAAAAATTGCGCAATTTTTGCTCTCGCTTGGCTTTTGCAAGATACGTAATAAGCCCGCCGGCTTGTCAGTGGCCTTCTCGTACACACTAGAACCTCGTTACTGTATCTGTTTGGTTACGCTCGGTGAAAGTGTTCCGGCGACGTGACGTGAGCCTAAAGGCCGATTTACACTTCTATAAGTACAGTAGCGAGTTAAGTTGTTTGAACGGCAAAAACGAGTTAAGTAGTAAGTTAGCAATTAAGTTAAACGGGTTAGCCCGTCTGTCTATTTTTCAGTAAGTTAAATTCGAAGTGTTGTTGTTGTTGTAAGTTTTATGTGACAAATTACGCTCACGGCCCGCAGTATTTTATATGAGAAGACACTGCGTTACTAAGAATGACAACGTTCATACCGTGATTTTCGAATAAATCTATACTAATATAATAAATGTGAAAGTTTGTCTGTCTGTTACCTCTTCACGCTTTAACCGCTGAACCGATTTTTATGAAATTTGGTATAAACATACTTTGAGTCCCGGAAAAGGACAGGATATTTTTTATCCCGAAAAAGTAGTGTTCCCGCGGGATAATGTATTTATGCGGGCGGAGCTGCGGACAACAGCTTGTATCATAATATTTTTGTGGACAAATATTGTTTCCAGTATGTATAAGACAAAAATGTTATATTTAAAAATTAGTATAAATTTTTCACCGTTTTGTAGTGATTTTCCATAAAATTAAATATTGATTTCAAGAGACCATTTTTAGGCATCTAAAAGTATTTTGGCTCACTTACAATAAAAAATAAATTAAATGTCTGTCTGCTTATTTGTTTGTTCCGCCTAATCTCTTAAACCTATTTTCACGGGTCTTTCACTGGCAGATAGCTAATATCGGTAAGGTCTAACATATGCCACTTTGTTCAATTCCTCGAAATTTATAGGATCGACCCTTATAGGATCAATTTGTTGTCGTCCGTCTGTCTGTCAAACCCCTTTTTCTCAAGAACGCGTTGATGTATCAAGCTGGAATTTATATCAAATCTTATATATAAAAATGTTATGTTAGTATGTGTACGCTTCAAAAACTCAAAAAGTTCTGCACAGATCGAGCTGAAATTTTAGCATGATATATAATCCGCATCAAGGATTGTTTTTATCTATTTTTTATCCGCGACCGCTATATTTACGCGGGCGGAGCCGCGGGCAACAGCTAGTTATTTATAAATTCACTATAAAATAACTGCACTTTATAAACACTAGCACTAAGCGAAACTAGGACAGTTCCGTGGCGTGTTGGCTAGTTGGTGGCTCAAATTGAATTGACTGCACCAAATGGCAGGAAGGGACGTATTCCCTCCATCACTCCTACACCGACACGCCCCGACTCTGTCAAAGCGCGCCAAACAAGTTTCTGATAGATGGCGTACTCTAGTTCCGTTTCCGCTTTATGACCGGATGCGTCATGCGACGTATATAAATTGATAAATAAATTAATTAATACTAATATTATGTTTATTTGTCAAATAATAATAATCCAATAATTGTAACATTTCAGATTCAAACGACGAGTCGCACATCGAGCTACAGGTGTCCGGGGACGAGGAGACGGCGAACGCCATCATAGCAGCCGCGCAGGAGAAAGGTGCAGTAGAACCCGTGCTGCTAGTGGGCAAACAGCCAGTGGTGTAATGTAGTGGGTGCGGAGGGGGGCCCGGGCGCCACTTTTTGGGGGCGCCAAATTCTCACTCTTTCATTTATACCTACCATAAAAACCTTAAAATATAAGTATGTACAGTAAAAAAGTATTAAATATATACCCGTTACACAAGTTCTTCAAGAACTTATCACGGGACTTGGTGTGGAAGCGTCCATAGATATTATATAAAAAAACATACATGCATACATAGTCTGATAAACACATTATCAGTCTTTAGCGTCGCGCAGTCGGGTAAAACCCTAAATAAGGGGGCGGCAAATTGTCATCCGCCCCGCGCGGACAAATTGTCATCCGCCCCGGGCGGCAGACACCCACGCTACGCCACTGCAAACAGCCTCCGTGATCCAGTGGTTTGGAGCTTGGCCCTCGACTCAGAGGTCGTGGGTTCGATTCCCGTGTTGGAACAATTTGTAGTTTCCAAGTCTCAGGACAATACAGGCTGATCACCTGATTGTCTGACAAGAGAGATGATCCATGCGTCGGATGGGCATGTAAAAAGTAGGACCTGCGCCTGATCTCTCATCAGTCGTGTCGGTTATCCGTCCCACTGGGTTATGAGAGGAAAGGAAGAGAGAGTGATCTTGTGTACTGCGCACACACTTGGGCACTGTAAAATAACTCCTGCGTAGCTGGCCTGGCCAATGAAACCGGCCACCGTCACCGAAATCGGTGTGAGGAGTCATAGATATACATAAAAGAAAGTCGTGTTAGTTACACTATTATAACTCAAGAACGGCTGAACGAATTTGGCTGAAAATTGGTGGGGAGTTATCTTAGAACTACGAAAAAGACTTTTTATCCCGTTCCCGAGCTTAGCTAATTTTGATCTTGAAATATTTGTGGAAGTTCAGGGAAAGTTTAAATAGTGAGAAATATTGGAAAAGGTGTAGGTTGTAACTTGTACGATTAAGTGTAGGTGTAGGACTAGGAAATAGGTTGCATTGTAGGTGTAGTGATTAATTCATTCCAGTTTACATATAAGACAGAACAACATGTGTCGAGATAGCTTGTAAACATATAAAATTATTTCAGGGGGTGCGTTCATCAAGGTGGAATCGGGTGAAATGTTTCGCGTCGAGTCGGTCGAGAGTAAAGAAGATAGCGACGACGGCGCAGACACACAGGTAACCGCACCTGCAACACCTCTGGTAGGGCAGATGTCAGTGCTGTCAGATATGGTGGCCGGATGTTTAACACCGTATTTTATAAATCGCCAAAAATACCAATGGAGCTAATGAGCCGGCTTCACCGGGGTGATCCTGCGGCCTCTCAGAAAACCGGTATGATATATTGCGATGTGCTTCGCCCGAGAGTTGAGGAGGCTCAGACCGATTAGTCTTCTACTATCAAGCAATTTGTCTGCTTGTTTGCGGGTCTTATACTTTAAAAATAAACGGTTGAAATTGAAAGTTGACGACCTCTGTGGCTCTGTGGTTAGCGCATTAGCGCTCAATCAGGCCGCGGGTTCGAATCCCGCCAGGGAACAAACAGTTTTCTGTGCTCCTGGGTCATGGAATATAATAAATTAGTAGATTGTTAGCCTAGGGTTGAAAAGAATCAATTCCCGAGGTAGACGGCTATAGTCCGAGTAGGAATTCATTATTTTACCCGTGGCATACACTCTACTTTTCATTTAGAAAATGTGGAAAATAAAACTAAATTCAATTCATATCTTAGCACAAAAGTCCGTCACAGATACATACATAACAGATATCAGTATCCCGCCAATTTGTGTTGACTTTTTAAATTTTAAATGTGGAACTTGCCGCTCGCCGCGTAATTGTCTCGGCACTCGCGGCTTATTCCGCTCAAAGAAGTTTGCGCTAACTTCACACTGGCTGTTTAGAAAGTCATGTCATTTTTCAATAGTTTTTTTTTTTTACATAAAACTCTTCACAGCTGACAGCAGTTCCATTTTTGAAGTTTTGAAGACCCTCGGGCCGGAATGAATTTGTATGAGTTTTTCCCTCCCTATGAAAGGAAAGCAGCATCGTCCACCCAATAATCAGATCAAAACAACACTACTTTCCGAGTATGAGAAATGAAAAATATATTTCCGTTGTCTGGTACCCGTAACACAAGTTCCTCGAGAACTTACCATGGGACCAGATTGACGTGGTGTTAATGCGTCGGTAGATATTAATATTATTGTGTTGTAACAGTTCCAGGTGGAGAAGAAAGCCGATGGAGTGTTTAGGTGCAAGTTCTGCGAGCGTTACATGAGCGCAGGTATTTTATATTAATTAAACAAATATAAGCAAATATTACAGTGGCGAGGAGGGGTTCCTATAACTCCATTCCTATCGGCCTATCCTAACCTCCGTGGTCTAGTGGTTGGAGCATTGGCTCTCGATTCGGAGGTCGTGGGTTCGATTGCCGTATTGGACCAACAAAAAATGTTGTTTGTTTCCAAGTTTGGTTAGGACAATGCAGGCTGATCACCTGATTGTCTGATAAGAAAGATAAGCCGTGCGTACTGCGTGGGATGGGCATGTAAAAAGTCGGACGCCAGAACGTCAATTCTCGTATTTAAAGTAGACTTAATTTTACTTTGTTTGGATTGAAAGTGTAGTGACATGTTACGATGAACATATTTTATGATGTTTCGACCAATCAGAGCGCGTTTCACGTTGGTTTAACGTTCATAAAAACACCTATTGGGAGTATAAGCGTGTCGGGACTTTATTGTAATGGTATTAATGCAGGCTTTATTTAGCAGAATTGCCCCCCTGATCTCTCGTCAGTCGTGTCGGTTATCCGTCCCACTGGATTATGAGAGTAAAGGAAGTTGAGAGTGCTCTTGTGTAGTGCGCACACACTTGGGCACTATAAAATTATTCCTGTTTAACTAGCCTGGTTTCAATGAAACCGGCCACCGTCACCGAGATCGGTGTGGGGAGTTATTATTCCTATCGGCTTCCCTTACCGCTTACCTTTTGAAGACCCTCATCCGATGTTTGATAATTGATATTTTCAGACAAGGTGTTCGAAGGTGACGCGTCATCTATGATGTCCCATCTTAAGAGTATGCACGACGCGCGCCTGTACATATGTATCGTGTGCGGGAAGTTCATACGACGCAAGTCCGAGTATGGGAAGCATTTGAGTGAGTTATCATTATTGATTGTAATGTAGTGAACTGTATTGTAATTGATTGTAACAACGTAATTGAGTTTTTATTGTACTTTTTATGTCCATATACGACATAATACTAATACGCTACTTAAATTAGGAGCTCCACTTTTCATGTTCGTACGACGCGCGACACAAGTCCGAGAATGGGAAGCATTTAAGTAAGTAATCATCGTATACTAAAGTCTGTTTAAAATTAAGGGCCCCATATTCAAGTTCGTAAGATTCCCGACGCAAGTTCGAACATGGAAATCATTTGAGTAATCAATAAGTAATGATCTTATCTTAAATCTATCTTAAAATTTACTAAATATATTTCCGGTGTGTGGTCCCCGTGACACAAGTTCTTCGAAAACTTACCACGGAACCAGATTGACGTGGTGTGGAAGCGTCCATGAATATTATTAAGTATGAGTATAGGAAGCATTTAAGTAACTGTCGAATACTCTACTTAAATTAGGAGCTCCCTAATTCACAGGCGTCACTGTCTCTGCTTGATAGAACGACATCATGTTAAATGGAATGAAGTACAATAAAAACTCAATTATTTTGTTACAATCAATTATAATACAATACACTTCACTACATTACAATTAGTTACAATACAGTACAATACCCTATATTACATTATTATACTATGATAGTCCGAGGATGGGAACGCGTAAATCGGAGAAATGTTGAAATCAATCCGAGTATATAAAAACAAAATAAACTGGTACTGCGCTAGTGGCAACGGAAGTGAAGACAATAGGGGATCGGACAACATCTGAAATATTTAGTTTTATTAATATATTCAGAAATATTGAGGCATTACTACTTGGTAAATGTAAAAAATATATATTATTTTATGTGTACTTTACTAATTAAATACATTTAAAAAGTACTTTTTTTTTTTTGCGAAATTGGTAAACAAAACCTACATCATTAGTTTACTCACATCATATACAAAAACATTCATTAACGTAAGTATGAACTTAAACGCACAAATATCGGAGATATTTACAAATATATTCCTGCGGCCGTAACTTCATACCTACTTCATACACTTTAATCCAAGAGTGACGTCATTTGTAGGTCGACTTTAGTATGGAGCGTTTTACGAGAAAAATTTTGTATGCAAATCGCTGTACCTTTGAAAAATATTGACTATTGATATACTGTTTTTTCTGAGAAGTTAATAGTACTATTCATTTATGCAATAAACAATAATCAGTCCGCTTGCCTTTTACGTGTGTATAGCGCACAGGCAAGCATGCGGCGCGCGATTAATGTATATATTCAAATTTAATTAAACTTATTAACGTATTTTACAGGCAGCCACAGCTCGGGCGAGACCGCGATCCTCGACAAGGGCAAATCTTACGAGTGCAACGAATGCCACAAAAAATACTCGTAAGTATAATCCTTACTAATAAAGGTGAAAGTTTGTATGCATGGATGTTTGTTACTCCTTCAAGCAATAACAGCTGCTAAACGGTATCAGGAAATTTGAAATGGTCTACTACCACTACATACCATTTAAACTCTGGGTTAATAAATACGCTTCTCTTTCCTAAAAAGTGCAGTGTTTCCTTGGGTTATACATTTACACAGGTGGAGCCGCGGGAAATATCTAGTTAATTATTTATTTATTATACTTTATACTCAACATAGAATGTAAAGTACAAAGTAGAAACAGAGATTTGATAGATCGATTAAGTCAACGCGAAACCAAAAACTGATATTGAGATCAGCGAAATTATGCTATTACAGTGGTCAATGTGCAACATTAGAGAAGACAAGTGCGTGGTCGGTCTTTTGAAACAATGCAAGTTTATTTCTCGCCAGTTTTCTGTGAGGCCGTAGTATTTATCTTGTAGAGCCGGTCCATATATATGTACCGTGCATAATAGGGAATATGCACGTATTTTTTTATATAGATCTATCTTGTTTGGTGAACCGTATGATAAAATCAGTTTTTTTATATCATTAAGAATAACAAAGAAATTAACGCTTAAAGTAGTCAATTAGACAGAGAGATCGGACGTGTATCGTGACGTCACATAACACGACTTTCATAGAAAGTTCACAAGTAATTTCGTTTTGCTAGAAAGAGATAGATTCAAAACTTTGACCGCTCATATCTTGCTCATTTATCAACAGATATTGAAATTTTTTTTCGCCATTTCCTTTATTTTTCAGTCTAGTATCATATTACTATGTTTAAAGTTATTTTTATGTTTTATGCATATTCCCTATTAGCTTTTAGCGTCGAGTAAACGCGATTTAAATCTTCAGGTCGCGAGTTCTACTAGCGGAACATCTAAACACGCACGTCGGGGCGCGGCCGTATGTCTGCAGCGAGTGCGGCAAGGACTTCGCCAACAAGTACACGTACCAGGCGCACTGCAAGACGCACACGGTAAGTTCAACTACAATACAGTCCACTACAATACATTACAATACGTTACAATACAGTATAACACAACAAATGTGTCTAAGTAGACATACCAGGCGCACTGCAAGACGCACACGGTAAGTTCAACTACAATATAGTTCACTACAATACATTACAATACGTTACAATTACAATACATTATAACACAACAAATTTGTGTGAGTACACATACCAGGCGCACTGCAAGACGCACACGGTAAGTTGAACTACAATACAGTCCACTACAATACGTTACACAATACATTATAGCACAACAAATGTGTCTAAGTACACGTACCAGGCGCACTGCAAGACGCACACGGTGAGTTATAATCACCACAATACACTACGATTCTTTAAAATACGTTATAAAGGACCAGAGTTCACTACAATACGTTACAATACACTATAGTACAATATGTCGGCAAAATACACGTACCGCGCGTACTGCAATAGCGCGATTCAGGGTTGGCGCCACAATTCTGAATCACGCTATCGAAGTTTTCTAAGTTCTGCGGTATATATACTACATCTGAAAACTACTATTTTGAAAGATAAAATTCCTCTAAAATCTATCAACGGTGTGGATTTGAGACAAATTGTCGACAATACTAATTGAAAAAAATGGATGCCAAACAGGAGTTAACGTTAAAAGGTGTGTATTAAATATTTTTTGTGTATATTGTTTTTTTAAAAACCTAGGTACAGCATTAACGTCAAAGCTTGAATTATTAGTATTTTGTAAATGTTTTACTGTAAATTTAAAATATTTGGCGTGTATTTATAATTAAAATTTCAGTTTTGTTAGATAATATTTTTAAAAGGATTTAATATATTTGCTTATTGTTAAACGTGGAATTTTGTTGCGTGCTTTAGACTAGTTCTTGACTTAAGAAACCGTCCCACCAAAGACATATTTTTGACATTTTATCGTTGCATGCTTATACCGTTTATGGGTGTATCTTACAGAAAACCGAAAAAAATAAATCTAAAAAAAAAAACAGGAAAAATAAATAAAAGGGAGGACGTAGACGTCAATGAATAAAAGCGAATCCAGAAGGACTTACTAAGGAGAAGGAAAGATGACAGAAAAGGAAAGAAGATAACAAATCGAAGAGCATAACGAAGTTAGCACTTAAAAGCGTTGTCTCAGTATCGGTTCGATATCGGATGAGAAAAAGCTGTAAGGAAAAATGGCGAGAAATGCAAAAGAAACATAGATGAATAAAAATAATAGAAATCAAACACGCCAATGAAAGAAAAGAAATTATGTTTTGGGCGAGAGGGCAATACAGAGTGATTCAAATCTAAAATATACAATTCACAAAAGTAAGTGCTTGTTTTTTTTTTACATTTTTATTTTTACCTTTTTAAGTTTTTCAAATTAATTGAAGAAAATTTTAGTAAATGATTTTCTACTCATTTACATAAGCAGTAAATCATATGCCCAATTTTTTTTATTTTTAACAGACGTTTAGGCAGAAAAAAATGTAAATCGAAAAAAAATATCTTGTAATGAAATGAATCTTAATCGTTGAGGTCATTAACCTTACACTGTCAACTGATACACCTCACAGCTGATTTTAAAACGCAAGCTTTTATTAAGCAGAGACGTTTTGAAATCAGCTGTAAAATTAAACGGCATTTAGACCGAGTGAACGAAAGTTCAACATTCTCCTTAAAATTTAACAAAAAGATTACATCCGACTAAATTAATTTATCATTCAATTTTAATTTAGCTTTTAAATTGGTAGCGCGCTATTGTGTCCAAATTTACTTTTTAATTAAATTGAGTCTTAAAAGTGAATAGAGTATTTGGCTTGGTTGAGCCAAAATACATACATAATATAACTAGCTGTTTCCCGCCCTCGTAAATATAATATATGGTATCCCGTGGGAACACTGTACTTTTCCGGGATAAAAAATAGCCTGTTTTAATCCAAAGCCTAAACTGCTACCATACTTTCATCGAAATCCATTCAGTAGTTTTTGCGTGAAAGAGTAACAAACATCCATCCATCCATCCATCCTTACAAAATTTTCACATTTATAATATTAAGTTCACTACGGCCGCTGTATCTTGGCGGGTCTGAACATAGGCTCTGCGAACTTTAGCGCATGTACAACTCGTGAAGAAAACTGTTATTGTTTTATTTTTATATACCTATGTACTAATAAAACTTCCCTAATACAGTGACCAACTAGTACAAATAAAATAAATACGAAAACACTTAAAAACAGTTATTGCGCAACCTTCTGCGCGAAGTTCAGACCCGCCAAGATACATCGGCCGTATTGTATATAATGATGGAAATCATTACACTCCCTTTTGAAGATAGTCAGATATAAAAGTTGTATCAAATAATGCTTGTTTTTATTTTTATTTGTAGATAGAGCTACCGATCTCGGTGCCGAAGAAAAAGAAATACAAATGTTATTTCGGGTGCAAGGTAGAAGGTTAGTATTATACCATAGACGTATGTATATGTCACCGTAATATTGTAAAAGTCGTTAGATTGTAATATTACTAGAGATATTGTAATAAATCGACAGATTGTCAAATAAAAATTTCTTCTTATAATTTACACTTTTTTGTGTTATATTGTAATATTGTAATATTTTTTAAGAGCTCCGTAGCCTAGTGGGTAGACCGTTTGGTTCGCACTCGAAAGAGTGCAGGTTCGAATCCCAGGTTGTGGCGTGTACCAATGAGACTTTTTCAGATCTCAAGTACATTATACGGACGCTCTAACGGTGAAGGAAAACATCGTGAGGAAACCCGCACATAGTTGGCCCCAGACGTATTGACTAGTTCATTCCTCTGGACTAGGCTGGCTATGTTGTGAGAATGCCGTATGTGCTTGGGCAACCATACGACATTTAAAAACCAACTGTCCCAGGCATTACAGTATTTCAAGAGTGGTTACTTCGCTCGGAGAATACTGTATAAATCATCCATTAACGGATGCAAAGGCCTAAGTTTTTTGTAATATTTACCGAACCGATATAAGTATTACTAGAGATATTATAAAATGTCGACAGATTGTCAAATAAAAATTTCTTCTTTTAATTTACACGTTATTTTTCGTTATATTGTAATATTTATCGTGCCGATTTGTTATACGGCAAGTGCCCCGCGCCGCCATGTTTGTTTGCTTTTTCATAATAATAATTATAACGATAATAATGTGTTCAATTGTAAGGAGAAATCTTTATTTGACAATCTGTCGACATATTACAATATCTCTAGTAATATTACAATCTATCAGTTTTTACAATTTTAACGAAAAATAATGCATACAATTGTAAGGAGAAATTTTTATTTGATAATCTGTCAACATATTATAATATCTCTAGTAATATCAATCTATCGGTTTTTATAATTTTACGGTGACATATATATTATAGACGAAGCATGTTGAGTCAAAAACTGTCTTTACTTGAACGTCTCTCTTGGAGTTTTGGGGCCATTTTGACTTTTGAAGTAGGGTGAATACAAGATGGCTGACATTTGAGGTGTGTTGTAAACCAAGATGGAGTAACTTTTTCTTGTATGAAGATTTGTTCTGTCAAGTGTAGTCATAGCCTATCCTTAGTTATGAAATCTTTGATTGCGATTTGAAATCAGAAGAGATGCGATTTGATGGACATAGGCTTTTTTTATTGCGTTAAAATATACGATTCCGGGGGGAAATGCTTTTGCGCGCACGAAAGTGCAGGCAGCGTCTAGTATATAACGTCTCTGAAAATCAATTACGGATACTTCGGGCACATAATTCACTCCTTGTGTAAAGACGTTTAGGCAAAAAAATTATTATACTCAAAGTAAAAAATCATCTCATGTATGGGTGATAACTGCCTCTCCGCAAAACGCAAAAAAAGAAAAAAAATTTTTTGGGTATGACAATTATTTTTCTACTCAAACCTCTTTACCTGAGCAATAAGTATATCATATTATTATGCCCTATAACAGCCTCCGTGGTGTAGTGGTTCGAGCATTGGCTCTCGACTCGGAGGTCGTGGGTTCGATTCCCGCATTGGAACAACAAAAAATGTTGTTTCCAAGTTTGGTTAGGACAATGCAGGCTGATCACCTGATTGTCTGACAAGAAAGATGATCTATGCGTCGGATGGGCAATGAAAAAAGTCGGACCTGCGCTTTTATTATTATTATTATAATTACTCCCGCGTAACTGGCCTGGTTTCAATGAAACCGGCCATCGTCACCGAGATCGGTGTGGGGAGTTATTATAATTATTATTATATCATATTTTAATTATATCATAATTATGCCCAAAATATCCGTAATTGATTTTACCTTATATATTATTATATATCTTTCAGGACCGCTCCATCAATTTCCGAAAGTGGATACTGTAAGATTTGCGGCGTGGAAAGCTGTTTTGGATGTGGAAGCTCGAAAAAAGAGCGACGCATACATATTCAAGAAGTACAAACTTTGTAACAGACATTTTGACAAATATTACGTCAATCCGCCCGGAAAGATACTGACAAGAAATGCGATTCCAACATTGTTCTTGGGAGGTGAGGATTTTTGTACATTCATACTAATCTATATATATAAAAGAAAGTCGTGTTAGTTACACTATTTATAACTCAAGAACGGCTGAGCCGATTTGGCTGAAAATTAGTAGAGAGGTAGCTTAGAACCAGGAGATGGACATAGGATACTTTTTATCCCGTTCCTGAGGGACTCAAAACTCGGGAACGGCTAGACCGATTTGGCTAATTTTGGTCTTGAAATAATTGTAGAAGTTCAGGAAAGTTTTAAATAGTGAGAAATATTGGGGTACATTGTGAGGAGTAGATTAGAGTAGGTGTAGAACTAGGACCTAGTTCATATTTAAGACAGAACAACGTGTGTAGCTAGTATTATTATAAATGGGAAAGTGATACTGTTTGTCCATCTTTCGCGCCAAAAATATTGCAATACAATTGTCGCAAAATATATTTAAAATACTTTATTTCACACAGAAGTCACATTTTTATTGAATTTTCGACAAAAAGTGACATTTGTGGCTTATGTCACTTTTTGTCGAAAATTCAATAAAAATGTGACTTCTGTGTGAAATAAAGTATTTTAAATATATTTTGCGACAATTGTATTGCAAAATAAATAGATGTGCATATAAATTTATGTAGTAATAGTATGAAATTACCTAATTAATGTCCATTGTTTTTTTTTGTATGGAAAACGAACCACCTTAAGGGTGTGTTTGTGTTCCTTATAGAGAGTTCACTGTGAAAGTAGCAGCGCTGAAAGAGCAAAATATTTTTTGCAATTTGTATGGGAAAGCGCTCCAGCGTCGCGAGTTTCCCCATACAAAAATGAAAAAAAAAATGCTCATTCAGCGCTGCTACTTTCAAAGTGAAGTCTCTATAAGGAACACAAACACACCCTTAAGTATTATCACTTATTTTTGTTACACCTTGTATAATATTAAAAAGAGGTACCTAGATATGTTATAAACGCGTAAAAATGGAGACTCGAATTGGCCCGAGTCGGGCCAATTTTGGTTAGTGTGCTCCGCGAGTAATAGCGTGTTTTGTGTTACTATGCGACGTTGACACAGACATGACAGCGTCCCATGTCAATGTGTGTCGTGGCACAGAAATATTGTCAGTTTTGTAAGGATATAACTATCTATGTAATAATTAATCGAAGAGTTGAAACCATATCGATTTTCAAATCGCCGTCAAACTCTTAATATATTCCGCTAACGTGCACACAGTTCACCTGATGGTTATGTTTATTAGTTAAGTTTAAATTAGAATGTGTTTTTTTTATTTGTTTTAGATAATAATGAAGCAAAGGATCCACTTTCCACGTCCAGAGAAGATGGTCGTACAGAAGATGTAGAAAATACAGAAACTAATAGATCCATTCTGTTCCGACTTCTGTGTGAAAAATAAAAAATTAAGTTTCAAACAAAAAAGAGATGTTTGATTTTGGGCCAACTCTAAGTACACTACATAGGTAAATAGGAGAAAAAGATGGGAATTTCATAAAAATACAAAAAAATAATTTGAAGAAGGGATACGCATGTAGCGTACAAAAATGATTAGTTGAAGAGGTTTTTGTAGCGAGAACACTATATTTGGGCGGCCATGACAGTTGTTTTGACTTGACTTTTGACGTAGTTGACAGTTTTAGGAAGAGACATCTTCTTGAATGTCATACGTCTCTGTTTGTCAAAAGTCTATGCCATTGTCAAATGTCATTCCTTGGTTATTTCTGATCTGATCCGCCATGTTTCATTTTACGTTGTGTTGCTCTCCTTGACGAAGTTATTTTAAATGTACATTGAAAGGAAGTGAAATAAAATAAAATAAAGAATAGGAAACAGTTTATTATATTATGTAGCTATATTTACATATAGTGTACATAGTGCTGGCCCACGCCTCTTACATTTCTAGAACATCTCTTTTAAAACTCAAGATGGGCTATGACGTACATTTGACAGAACAAATCTTTATACAATAAAAAATTACGCCATCTTGGTTTTCACCATACTACAAAATATGTCAGACATCTTATTTTCACCATACTTCGAATTTCAAAATAGCCCCGAAAAATCTCAAAAGTGGGGTCATTTAACTGGAGACACTTTTTGTCTCAACATGCTTCGTCTATAATATTATTATATACGTCTATGGCTTCAATTAATAACCTAACCAAGAGCATGTCAGGACATGTCTAAGGAGGGTTCCGTAACTATAAACGCGTAATATGCTTTTTTTTTAATTACTCCAAAAGTTACTGTCCGATTTGGTTCACAATAGTTTTCCTAAAGAGTTTTTAGCATGATCTATCAGCATGGAAATTTGCAAGTTTCTATCTCCTATAGTTTAAAAATGCTAGCGGGGGGGGGGGACCAACTTACAAACTACTTTGGAGGCCGATTACTCGAAAATGGTCAACTTTATAAAAAAGTAACTTATGAAACCTTACCTTTTTTTTAAAAGACCTATTCTACGATACCCCACACGATGGGGTAGAGTGAAAAAATATTTTTCATCCCCACTTCACATGTATGAAGAGCCACCCCTAAAATATAAAATTATTATTTTTTTATAATCCCGAAACCGTGATCTATACACAATCTATAACTGCGCCAAATTTCATCAATTTATATTCATAATTACAGGAGCTAGAGGCGCGGACAGACAGGCAGACAGACAGACAGACAGACGGACAGAGCGAAACTATAAGGGTTCCTTAAGTATTACGGAACCCTAATAAAAGTATCAGGGCCTATCTCACGACCTACTAATATTATGAACGTAAAAGTTTGTGAGGATGGATGCATGTTTGTTACTTTTTCACGCAAAAAGTACTGAACGGATTTCGATGAAATTTTGTATGCTAATAGTTTAAGCTCTGGGCCTCTAGTTAAGATGCATTCGATTATTTCGACAGCGAATTTCGAAATCAAAAATGTATGGGATTTGACACAAGTCATCGATAAGTGATATGTCGCTTGCGATGCCTATAGGTTGCGATGCCTAGTCAAGATGCATTCGAAATTATCGAATGCATCTTGACTAGGGGCCCAGGATCAAAGATTTCAACTC
This sequence comes from Glaucopsyche alexis, assembly GCA_905404095.1. Lineage (NCBI taxonomy): Eukaryota > Metazoa > Arthropoda > Insecta > Lepidoptera > Lycaenidae > Glaucopsyche > Glaucopsyche alexis. Next base: position 2,277,903 of record FR990063.1, on the reverse strand, counting down.
AAGATAGGCTATCACGTACATTTAGCAGAAAAAGATTTCATACAAGAAAAAGTTACGCCATCTTGGTTTTCACCATAACTCAAATGTTAGCCATCTTGTTTTCGCCATACTTCGAATTTCAAAATGGCCCCAAAAATTTAAAAATTGGGGCCATTTTACTGGAGACACTTTTTGTCTCAACATGCCTCGTCTATAATATACGTCTATGCCCAGGATTAAAACATGGCTACTTTTTATTCGGAACAAGTACAGTGTTCCCGTATATACGCGAACCGCGGGCAACAGCTAGTCTTCTAATTAAGTGTTGGATAGCTTATTCGGAAGCGACAGAGATAAAACATACCTGTAAGCTACCTGACAGTTGTTATTTGTAGATTGTGAACAGGCACTTAGTATCTATACTAATAAATGGGAAAGCGTGTCTGTCTGTTTGTCCGTCTTTCACGCCAAAACTACTTAACCGATTCAAATGAAATTTGGTACACAGATAGTCTAGAGCCTGAGAAAGGACATAGCCTACTTTTTATCGCGGGGAAATGTACGGTTCCCGTGGAATACTTTATTTACAGTTTCACGTAAAAACTACTAAACTGATTATCATGAAATTTGGCACGGACCAGAACCACCACCACCACGGATAGACCACGGAAAAGAATATTTTTTATCGCGGGATATATACGGTTCCCGTGGGTTACTGTACTTACGCGGGCGGAGCCGCGGGCGTCAGCTAGTGTTAAAATAACTTTGTACTTATCTCTGTTATTACCTTAAGTTTTTATTAATCTAACATTGATCCTACAGACAAACTGGAGAATAGTTTTGTAGGACTATAAGTAAACAAGACGATTTTTAATTCACCATCCAAACTTTCAGGAATGAATATATACTCTTGAATATAAGCAACTTTTACTATACATATTATACATACTAACATTCTTGCAATAAAAGAATTTGATTTGATTTGGGACCGACTTTCATACTTAAAAGAAGATCAGCCTAAATTGTCAACTGTAATTTTAATCTTACCTGTACATTTGTGAACACAATAAAGCATATATTCATTCATTCATTCATTCAGCCGTTTCATACAAAAGGGCTTCGGCATAGATAGCATTTTGTATGAAACAGCTGTTTTTTTTTTCAAGTAGGAAAGTTGGTCCCTTAGTAAAAGTTGCGTATATTCAAGAGTATATTCATTCCTGAAAGTTTGGATAGTGAGTTAAAAAGCAACCTGTATATTATGGTGTATAAGTTTTTTTGAAATAATAAATAAATGATAAAATAAAGTAACAATTATTATTATTAATAAATTGTAGATACTTGTACATTTATTCGTTTTAGGAGAAAAGAACAGCCTCCGTGGTGGCGGTTAAAGCTTGGCTCTCGACTCGGAGGTCGTGGGTTGATTTTCAACGAAAAATGTTGTTTCCATGTTCGGTTAGGACAATGCAGGCTGATCACCTGATTGTCTGACAAGAGAGTTCATCCATACGTCGGATGGGCATGTAGAAAGTCGGACCTGCGTTAGATCTCTCGTCAGTCGTGTCGGTCATCCGTCCCACTGGGTTACGAGAGTAAAAGAAAGAGAGGGTACTCTTGTGTACTACGCACACACTTGGGCACTTCCCAAACTTAACCCTTAATTCGGCCCTTATTAGTTATACTATTTACAGGTATAAGAGATAATAACATAAAACTAACGTGTCTTAATATGATTTCACTCCCTATAAATTCTCATATACACATATTAAAAATTGATTCATAAGCAGTAAACTCTAAAAATCCTACCCCCAAGCAAACCCCCGTAGATTTTTTCCCTAATTTTGGGGGGGAAATCCCTAAGTTGGTAACGCTGGGATCGTCCGGCTCAAACGCCCAACTGCTCTGCATCGAGCGTACCAATAACTACATTCCAATCGGCTTCCTTTACCACTAACTTTTTGAAGACCCTCATCCAAATCTCTACCTATTATACAGACTAAAGCCCTATGAAGGAGAACCAGCCTTCGCCACGGATATATTATATTCATCAATTTCAGAACCGCCCTCGTCCGTTCAAGTGTAATCAGTGCGAGAAATCGTTCTTCACGCAACAGAACCTGTCGCAGCATGAGAAAACACATTCGGGGATCAAAGATTTTATATGCAAGATTTGTGGTAAGCAAGACTAAGGCCCACTTGCGCCAATCCGGGTTAAAGTTAACCTTGGGTTAAAATATCTTGCTTTCTCTTTTACATATACGAAGAACGAGAGAGATAACATGATTTTTAACCCAGGGTTAACTTTAACCCGGATTGGCGCAAGTGGGCCTTATAATATTAATTTCGTCGAATCAGCCTGGACACGTCCAAAAACTACTTTTGGTTGGCCTCAGACGTATTGACTAATCATTCCTCTGGACTAGGCTGACTGTGTTGTGAGAATGCCGTATGTGCTTGGGCAACCGTACGACATTTAAAAACCAACTTTTTTGTTACTGTTACATTGTTTGTTACTCTTTCACGCAAAAACTACCAAACGGATTTCGATGAAATTTGGTATGGTAGTAGTTACGGCTCTGGATTAAAACATGGGATACTTTTTATCCCGAAAAATCACAGTGTTCCCGTGGCATACTGTATTTACGCGGGCGGAGCCGCGGGCAACAGCTAGTACTATATAAATCATCCAATAACGGATGAAATGGCCTAAGTTTTTAAGTTTTTTTTGTGTTTTGTGATCATGGACGATGTGACAATATTCCTCTCCATCTGCAGACAAGGCGTTCGGCACCCAGCACAATCTCGAGGTACACGGCGTCGTCCACTCGCGCCGCAAGCCATTCTCGTGCGACGACTGCGGCAAGGCGTTCGCGCGCCGTGCTGAGCTGCGCGACCACGTGCGCATACACACGGGTGAGGAGAGTGACCGCCCAGTTACTGGGAGAGAGTGGGGATGTCGTCCCCTCACGCTGGTGTGGAGAGTGGGGAGGTAGTGCACAGGGGATGTCGTCCCCTCGTGCCGGTGTAGAGAGTGGCCGCCCTCTAGCGGCTGGGGGAGAGTAGAGAGCTAGTGCAGAGGGGATATCGTCCCCTCGCGCCGGTGTGGAGAGTGGCCGCCCTTCAGTAGCTGGAGGAGAGTGGGGAGGTAGTGCAGAGGGGATGTCGTCCCCTCGCGCTGGTGTGGAGAGTGGTACTTTAACTCGCTTTAATAAATTCGCGCATCCCTATAAGTAGGTATGCCTAAAGTGTAAACGTAAGCGTTTTCGATACCTTTATGGTCTGATATTGCATAGAGATGTTGAATCACGCCGCCTTACTATTACTCTAGGTACTTTTGTCAACCAAATGACTTTTCAAATCGTATCACAATGCACATTGAATCGGAATGACAGTTTACGACGCGAACAGATAGTTCAGGAGCCAAAAAACTTAATATTGGTTCTCAAAATATCAACTAATAGCAGTAGCTCAAACTATATTTATAATAATATTGTTATTTAATATTATGGTACACATTTTACCCATCTTTTTAAATAATACTAATTACGAACAAATCTACGTGCGCGTACGTCCCTACCTATTGCCCCGCTCGAGCGGGGCGCCGTACTTACTTGCATTTTCTATACCTACACAGGGAGTGAGACAGGCCTGCTAGTGTGGAGAGTGGATGGGTATTGGCCTGTTCCCATGCCCGACGCCTGGTTGTCGTGCCATGTAACATTTCGGTACATTTTACGCCATTCTGCGACGCCATCTTGGAAAATAAGTGACAAGTTTTATGTACCTTTTTGGGGAAATTCAACCCTCAATACTGTGTTTATTTTGTGGCAGCGCTATATATTTCGGAACATATTGCAATATTGATTAATGTTTGATGTACTACCGAACAAGTTCCCGCTCGACCAGGCATAAGATGATAATCGCTCAACAGCGCCGTTGAATAGTGAGCTCGCAAGCATACTCACTCGTACGTAGTTCAATTGCGTCTGCAGTCGTTGCGGTTACTTCCTTTGCGTTTAAATATTTTGAGGCGTCCTAGTGCAAAGGTGAATGCTAGACTGGTCATGCGGGAACTTGTCGGTGGTACTACCGAACAAGTTCCCGCTCGACCAGGCATAAGATCAAAATCGCTCAACAGCGCCGTTGAATAGTGAGCTCGCAAACATACTCACGTGTAAATACGTAGTTCAACCTCGTATGCAGTCGTTGCGGTTACTTCCTTTGCGTTTAAATATTTTGAGGCGTCCTAGTGCAAAGGTGAATGCTAGACTGGTCATGCGGGAACTTGTCGGTGGTACAAATGACAATGTATATCCCGCAGGCGAACGACCGTTCGAGTGTGAGATCTGCCACGCCCGCTTTACGCAGCGCTCGAACCTGTACTCCCACCGGCGCGCCACGCACACGGACGACAAGCGGCACGCGTGCGACCGCTGCCCCAAGCGGTTCAAGCGCAAGCGGTGAGTACCGGCACAGTATAAACACTTAGGCCTTTTCATCCGTTAATGCAGGGTTTCTTAAAGTGGGGTCCACGGACCACCAAGGGGTCCGTAATATGTGTGCCAGGGGTCCGCAGCGTTCTGAAGATTAATGAAAATAATTTGCAGCAAACTAACACAACTGATTAAAGATGACTTAATTGACATGAGACCAAAAGAAGTGTTGAGAGCTGAATTTTTTCGGGTCCGTGTCATTTCAGAAATTCTGAAAGTGGTCGGTGACTGCACATAGTTTAAGAACCACTGCGTTAATGGATGATTTATACAGTATTCTCCGAGCGAAGTAACCGCTCTTGAAATACTGTAGTGCCTGGGACAGTCGGTTTTAAATGTCGTATGGTGGCCCAAGCACATACGGCATTCTCACAAAATAGTCAGCCTATTCCAGAGGAATGACTGGTCAATACGTCTGGGGCCAACCGTGTGCGGGTTGCCTCACGATGTTTTCCTTCACCGTTAGAGCGTCCGTATAATGTACTTGAGATCTGTAAAAGTCTCATTGGTACATGCCACATCCTGGGATTCGAACCTGCACTCTCTCGAGTGCGAACCAAACGGGCTAGGCCACGGAGCTCTTAACTGGTTAAAGGGGGTGTTTATGCTCGGCACAACATAAACACCCCCTTTACTAATAAAAATAGATTTACATTATGAATAAGATATACAATGTTTTGTCCTTGTCTGATACGTAGGAAAAGTAGATTGACAGACAGTGACAATAATAAAATAAGGATAAAAGTAGGCTATGTGTCAATCCAGAGCTCAAACTTCTATCATACCAAATTTCATCGAAATCCGTTCAGTTGTTTTTGCGTGAAAGAGTAACAAACATCGATCTATATATCCATCCGTCTTCACAAACTTTCACAATTATATTATTAATTGTATTTGTATTTCAATTGCAGTCTCCTCGACTACCACATCCAAGCGGCCCACACGGGCGAGCGGCCGCTCACGTGCTCGGTCTGCGGCGCCAAGTTCGTCTACCCGGAGCATTACAAGAAGCACATTCTGATACACAGCGGCACCAAGCCCTACAAGTGCGAGGTGAGTGAGAACGACACATCCGACTCGAAGGACCGACACATCCGACTCGAAGGACCGACACATCCGACTCGAAGGACCGACACAGACCGCTCGATGGACCGACACATCCGACTCGATGGACAGACACATCCGACTCGAAGGACCGACACAGGTCACTCGAAGGACCGACACAGGCCACTCGAAAGACCGACACAGGTCACTCGAAGGACCGACACAGGTCACTCGAAGGACCGACACAGGTCACTCGAAGGACTGACACAGGTCACTCGAAGGACCGACACAGGTCACTCGATGTTATGTTGATTTTTCTTTTCTATTTTTGTGATTTTTAAGTCTTTGAATTATTTTTGGTGTAATGTCAAACCTCTGTGGCTCAGTGGTTCAGCGCTTTGGTGCTCAAACCGAAGGTCGCAGGTTCGAATCCTCCCGAAGGAACAAAAAGTTTTTCTGTATTCCTGGGTCATGTAAGTGTATTAAATATGTGTATAATATAATAAAAATCTTAATTATGTGTATAGTATAAAAGTATTAAATATACTTCCCGTTGTCTGGTACCCGTAACACAAGTTCTTTGGATACTTAGCACGGGGCCAGATTGACGTGTCGTGAAGCGTCCATAGATATTATTATTATAAATGTGTAAAATAAACGTGCATTTATTTATTTAGATATGCGACAAGTCGTTTAACTCGCGCGACAACCGCAACATGCACCGGTTCGTGCACAGCGACCGCAAGGCGTACGAGTGTCTCGTCTGCGGCGCCAGCTTCATGCGCAAGAACCTGCTCTACAACCACATGAACCAGCGGGTGAGCACGCCGGGCTTAGCACGACGCACGACGTAATCGTGACTGTTATCGAATGAGAATAGTATGAAAGTGTTAACAGTGCGGCAAATACAATTTTTTAATTTGATGAACTACGAATATGTTGTCAGTTGTTTGTGCTAGGCTTATACAGGAGAACGGTAGCTAAACGCAAACCCCCTTACTAATAAAAATAGTTATCCAGTAGTTGAGCAATACAATGTTTTGTCCTTGTATGTCAAGCGAGAGGGAATTGTTGGAGAAGCCAACGAATATGACAAGGACAAAACACTGTATTGCTTATCTACTGGATAAATATTTTTATTAGTAAGGGGCTAAAATGTTTGTCATGACGTCACCTTCTTGTAAACACATTGTCACCTGTCAACTATCAAATCACACCTAAATATGTCAAGTAATAGAATGATTGGTGCTTGTTAATTATTCTACTACTTTAAAATGCCTTTTATATTGTGCAATACTAATAATAACGGACGAGAAACGCTGATAATCCGCACAAAACTTGCACTAAACGTTGACATTTTTTAACTAAACGTTGCCCGCGACTTCGTGCGCGCAAAAGTACTACAGTATAGTACAATAAATAGGCTCCGAAACTACTAGATTAGATTAGAATATTTTACGACATAGGCTACTTTTTATTGCGGCAAAATGATTTCCTTTTGCGCGTACGATGTCGCGTGCATCGTCTAGAATTTTATAATCACAGATTAACATGTGTTCAGTTCTCACGCGATAGAAGTGAAACTTGTAAATAACAACACCTGTTGTTTCAGGGTCACATGGCAGAATCCATCGTCATCAATCAGCCCCGGATCGCCGTCAAAACTGAAGTGAGTATCACATGGGCGTAGCCAGGGGGGTGGTTTAGGGGGTTCAAACCCCCCCCCGAAATGGGCCGGCTGGTATATATAATACAGAGATCTGACCAATATAGAAAGCGAACAAATGTTTTTTACTCCTTTGTCTGATAAAATCTTTTTAAACTTTAAACCCTGAAAGACTGTGTAATGCGAAAAAATAATAGCCAAAGTTGAACAAACCCCCCCCCCCCCCTCCATTAGTCGTTTTATTTTCTTAAACCCACCCCGAAACTAAAACCTGGCTACGCCCGTGGAGTATCATACCTATGTAGTTCTCAGCCTACAGTTTACAGCCTCCGTGGTCTAGTGGTTAGAGCATTGGCTCTCGACTCGGTGGTCGTGGGTTCGATTCCCGCATTGGAACAACAAAATATGTTGTTTCCAAGTTTGGTTAGGACAATGCAGGCTGATCACCTGATTGTGTGACAAGAAAGATGATCCATGCGTCGGATGGGCATGTAAAGAGTCGGGTTGCGTCTGATCTCTCGTCAGTCGTGTCGGTTATCCGTCCCACTGGATTATGAGAGTAAAAGGAAGAGAGAGTGCTCTTGTGTACTGCGCACACACTTGGGCACTATAAAATTACTCCTGCGTAACTGGCCTGGTTTCAAATCGGCGACCATCACCGAAATCGGTGTGGGGTGTTATTTATGTAGTTCTCATAAGATTTTACTATAATAATATCTATGGACGCTCCCACACCACGTCAATCTGGTCCCGTGGTAAGTTCTCGAAGAACTTGTGTTACGGGTACAAGACAACGGAAATATATTTAATACTTTTACCCCCTAACTAATAAACGCTGTATAAGCTTTGAATAGTTATACAGTGTTTTGTCTCCTTTCATCGAATTAAAAATGTCACTTGTGTGATGTGAACAAAACACTGTATAACTATTCAAAGCTTATACAGCGTTTATTAGTAAGGGGGTTATACTATACACATATTTAAGATTTTTATTAAATTATACATATATTTAGTCACACACACACATCCATGACCCAGGAACACAGAAAACTTTTTCGTTCCCTGGTGGGATTCGAACCCGCGACCTCCGGCTTGAGCGCCAACGCGATAACCACTGAGCAACAAAAGTCGTCGAATGATAAGATTATTTAATGTGTAAAAAAATCTGGATATATTATATTTACTTCCGCTTACACCTGCTTACACATAGAATTATTTGTAGCCTGGTTACTTTTATGGCGGCAAAATGTACAGTGTCCTTGAATTCGTTGAGAAACAGTTGAAATAGTAAAATTAACCTAGGTATTCAAATTATCTTGTTTTTATTTTACAGTATCAAAATTCGAAGGACGACAATAACATGGAAGCAACAGAAAGCGTGAGTAAAGAGTTTAAACACCTAAAATCAGGCACTATAGGCTTATTTTATTTTGAAATGTACCAGGAAATGAGGAGACGGATAGCTTCTCTCGTGGGCTGTGTATCTCTTGGGCAGCACGAAGAACTTCCGGGCTTTCAAACGCTTTTGTCATAAGTACTATTGGAAACAATGCAACACTATTTTGTCATTATAAATGCATTGTAATTAATTGTCATTATAAATCAAAACTTACAATTAATTACATTCTGTCTTGTAGTCATAAAAAAACATATTATTTTAGTGGTGCTTCCCCTTTATTTGTGAGTTTTTTTTGTCATCACAATTTTGCTGTCTCCCGCTTTGCTTGGGGAGGGAAACTGGAATACTTCCTACTCCTCCTACAATCTTCTGATTAATTTCGTTGCGGGTCCCTAGACAGCAGTGGCGAAGCGTGTATAGATGCCGATTCCCATCGGCTTCCCTTTTATGTTAGATACATTTCAGTAACTATGACAAATTAGTTCAAAAATTAATTAATTACAGCAATGACTTATATATACCTTTCTTATCGTACAAGCTATAGCGCGATGTAGGGCCGCGCGAGCGTCATCTATGCAACAGACATCACAATGTTACAATAAGCCGATCAATAAGGGCTTTTCGCATTGTATAAAAGACCTTATTTCGTTCGAAATATAGTTGAAATTTAAATATGCTGTCCTATTGGACGACCAGTTCGAATTTTGAAAATCGTAATACGGTGTCTGAGCGTTTCAGTAATGAAATATATGTTTCATTCTATAATAGTCATTATTGCGTTTGTTTGAAGGTTAAATTTAAACTGTAGGCCTAATGGCTCTTAATACGTTTTGGAAATGAATGACAAAATATTCTTTATAATTTAATTGGTTGAAATGATCATTCAGTAAGCCGCTCGGATACCGGTTATGGTCTCTCATTGGTTGAAAATCCCAAACATTAGAAAATTATTTCTGCCATTTTTTTATTATGCGTAATTGTAATATTTTGTAGTGTAGACTGTAGTGTAAAATAGTATATTTATGTTGTGAAGTTGTGTAGTGTACCTATTTGGATTGTAAATTGCATTATTGTGGTGAGTAGATTAGTGTGTGAGTAGAATTCAGTAACTGGCTTTTCCAAAGCCGCCTTTTGTCATTCTCGAAAGACGCTGTTTTATAATATCAGTGCTTACTTGTATAATGAAGGTGGGCTGCGGTTGGTACATCTCGAAGAACGAAACTCTAACTCTGTACCGAAATAGATAGAATCCCACGAAGCAGCCTCTAGGTATGTAGGTACTATGTACTTGCTTAATATGCATAAAGACCATAGTGGCTTCCCTCTGCGGAAAAACCACCCTTCGCCACTGCTAGACAGATTACTAGCATGTCCCCCGGGCACCCCTGAGATTATATCAAAGGGTTTTTGTGGTCGGTCACCACTGTTGATCCTGACTACACGGGAGTTGCAGTGGTGGGTAAGTGGTCAATTGCCCGGTTAAAAAAGACGGATAGCTTGATAGCAAGCGATCCTTTCTCCACATAAACTTTAACTGTGCCAAATATCATACTCCTCCGTTCGCACACAATCCTCGTGAAACCGAACCGAAAGTTTTCGCCTCGCGTAATAATGATCCATGATGAATGAACACGATGATCTAAATAAAAATCTTTTGTCTTTCAGATTTACGAGCAAACTGAGGAAGCGGCCGAACGTACACCCGAGAATGTGATAGGTGATATATTATACTTTTAAGAGACTAGCGTAGCGGGGGGGGGACCGCCCCGGGCGGCACTTTTTAGGGGGCGGCAAAATCCACTCTTTCAAATATAGGGTATATTTGAAAGAGTGAATTTTTTAACACAAGTTCTTCAATAACTTACCACGGGACCAGATCGACGTGGTGTGAAAGCTTCCATAGATATTATATAAAAAAAACTAGCTGTTGCCCGCGGCTCCGTCCGCGTAAATATAGTATTCCTCGGAAACACTGTATTTTTCGGGATAAAATGTAGCCTGTTTAACACTTACCATACCAAATTTCATCAAAATACGTTCAGTAGTTTTTGCGTGAAAGAGTAACTTTCACATTAAATATTAGTAGGATACATACATACTACATAGTCTGATAAACACACAAAAATCAGTCCTTTGCGTCGCACAGTCAGGTAGAAACCTAAATAAGAGGGCGGCAAATTGTCATTCGCCCTGGGCGGCAGACACCCACGCTACGCCACTGGACAAGGATATACCTAATTGAGTGTACTGTTGGTTCTTGGTAGAAATTAGTGTTCATATCACGCAATTTTTTTATATACTTTTCCATTCTATTTAGAATTTTATAATGATTTATTCGATTAAACCCGGTTGTGTTGTTTAAAGTAAAAGCCTTAAAAAGTTGTGTGATATTATTATTAACAAGAATATAAATTAATTTAAAAACAAAAATGACGAAATATCATAAATGCCAATATTATATCAGAGGTTTTTAGAGTATAATAAATACTTTTCTTTTTAAATGTATATACCTAAGCAGTTAAATTTAATATTAGTATTTTAAGTTTCACATTATCCTATTTCATTCGTGGAACTTTTAACAATAACAGTATAAAAAAAATACTAAGTAGAAATATATATTTTTTTACCACGTCAATCTGGCCCCTTGCTGAGTACCCTAATGCCGGGTCAGCACGCTTGCCAAACCTCAACAAGCTGTCACAAATTCAAACGTGTGGACATTATCCACACGTTTGCCACACGAGTTTGCCTTGGTTTGTGTAGGTTTGCAAGCGCTTGCAGCTGTTCCGATCGAGTTTCGGTTTTTTGTCACAAATCAAAGGGAATTTGCCGCAAGCGCTTGCGATGCATCCACACGTTTGCGCGCGCTCAGTCTGGTTTGTGCACTGGAGACGGGCAGACGTGCCTATGCTCGCACAAAATGAGTGGTGATTGGTTAAAATATGACATCTTGTTTTTCTCGAATGTTACCGGCTGAACCATGCATTTGGGACCCGAAAAACAAGCATCACAAAGATGAGAAGACCTCTGTGGCTCAGTGGTTGAGCGTGTTGGTGCTCAAGCCGTGGGTCGCGGTTTTTTATCGTGCCCAAGTGTGTGCGCAGTACACAAAAGCACTCTCTCTTCTACTCTCATAATCCCAGTGCGGGCATCGAAATTATGACCTCCGAGTCGAGAGCCAAGCTCTAACCACTAGACCACGGAGGCTGTTGTTTTTACAATAAAAATAACTCGAAGCAAATGCTATAGCCGATACCTACGAGCTCAACGTCCGTCATGCTTGCCTGTTCAGAACACACTAACTCACTCGCAAGCGTGCGGATGGCGACGTTTGATTCCCTTTTTCAAGTCAAGCGTTTGTGGAGGTTTGGAGTTTGCGGCAAGTGGCAAACGTGCGGACCCGGCATAAGAACTTGTCAAAGTCAAAGTCAAAATTTTTATTCAATGTTGGTATTTTTATACACTTATTGAACGTCGGTATACATGATGCCTACCACCGGTTCGGGAACTAGCCCGGCGAGAAGAACCGGCGTAAGAAACTCGCGCGGGCCATCTTTTACCAAAAAGATGGAAAATTGTTCTTTTAAAATAAAACAATGTATAACAATGTCATGACTAAAACTATATAACTAGAATACAATAGTATATGGAAGTAGCCTTGCAGGGGGCCACCTCATTCCCAAGGTGTGCTATCATTCATGAAATCATTAAGTTTATAATAAGCTTTACTACACAAACGTTCTTTGATTACTTTTTTAAATTTATTGGTTGAAAAATGTTGAACGTTTTCTGGGATCCTATTGTATATGCGTATACATTGGCCTTTAAACGAATTCTTTACTTTACTAAGTCTAGTCACTGGTACATCAAGCTTATTCTTATTCTTGTGTTACGGGAACCAGACATCGGGAAGTATATTTATTACTTACCTATATTTAAGATGTTTATTGTATAATAATACACATATTTAAAACGCTCCCATGATACAGGACTATTGAAAACTTTTGTTACCTCAGCGCGATATGAACCCGCGACCTGTGGCTTGTGAGCCGACTCGCCAACTGAGCCACCGAGGTCGTCAATATAATATTGCAATGTTTCAGATAAAACTATTAATATAAGGCAGGACGGCGGGACCACTCTGTTGGCAATACGTGAGTTGCGATTCAATTATATTGAAAGTTAGAATATTATGTAGTTAGTAGCGTTCATATGTATTAGTGATGTAACAAATGTCTTTTTTTTAGCATTCGCGAACGCGAATGCGAATATTCAGTTTTTGTTCATATTTGGCGCCAACTTGTCTATGGCTTGGCGGCAGTCGCGTTCGGACAAGGGCCTCTAGTCAAGATGCATTCGATAATTTCGACAGCGAAGTTCGAAAACAAAATGTATGGGATTTGACATAACGCATCGTTATGTGACATGTCACTTAGCGATGACTTATGTCAAATCCCATACATTTTTGATTACGAAGTTCGCTGTCGAAATTATCGAATGTATCTTGACTAAAGGCCCAGGTTCGTTATGGGTTCGTTACGTTCGTATCTTCCGAGTATTGCCGAGTTCATACAAACTCATCTATGATCTAAATAAAGCGTCATTCATTCCGCTCCTCTCACTCAAACTTAAACTCAAAATTTTTATTTCCCAGTAGGTTATGAAATAACGCTTATAGAATAATTGTCCTGCATGATGCCTACCACCGGTTCGGAAACTAGCCCGGCAAGAAGAACCGGCGTAAGAAACTCGCACATTTGCTTTTGTTTTCTGATATTCATATTCGCAAAACATTCGCAAAAATTTTGCGAATGCGAATGCGAATATACAAAAATGTGCGAATATTCGCGAATGCGAATGCGAATATTCGTTACATCACTAATATGTATATTATATACGTAGCTAGCTGATGCCCGCGACTCCGCCCGCATAAGTACAGTAACCCACGGGAACCTTATATGTCCCGCGATAAAAGTAGCCTATGTCCTTCCCCATGGTCTACTTTATATCTGTGCCAAATTTTATGATAATCGGTTTAGTAGTTTATACGTGAAACTGTTAATAAAGTATCTTACGGGAACCGTACATTTCCCCGCAATAAAAAGTAGCCTTTGTCCTTCTCCATTGTCTACTTTATATATGTGCCAAATTTACGTGAAACTGTATCCCACGGGAACCTTACATTTCCCCGCGTAGTCAAGTCCCACGACAACGGGATAAAAGTATCCTATGTCCGTCTCCTGGTACTAAGATACCATCCCCACCAATTTTCAGCCAAATCGGTTCAGCCGTTCTTGAGTTATAAATAGTGTAAATAACGCGACTTTCTATTATATATAATAATGTAGATTAAATATGAAGAAAGTGTTAATAAAATAAAAAAGTTTGTAGTGAAAATTTTGTTGCTCCACAGTTAAAATTAAATATTTTAATGAGTAGTGTTATTATAGAAGGTTCGGTAAAATCAATTACGGATATTTTGGGCATGTGATCTATAGGTTATGTAAAGAAGTTTAAGAAAAACAAATAGTTGTCGTACTAGAAAAAAAATATTTTTCTTTATATGGGCGAGTTTGCGTTTTGTGGAGAGTCACCCATACATGAGATGATTATTTTCTTTGAGTATGACATTTTTTTTTTGCCTAAACGTCTTTATATAAGCAGTGGATCATGTGTCCGAAGTATCCGTAATTGATTTTCGGAGACATTATATATTATATTATTTATTTTCAGATAACGCGGAGGTTGAATTAAAATCGGACGATGGTCTGCTGCAGACTTTTGCCGTGGAGCCACTCGATCAGTCCATGGTAAACTCTATCAATATTATATTTGATATTTAATACTAGATGACTCGACTTCGTGCGCGCAAAAGTTAATTTCGCAGAAACCGTACATTTTTCCGCGATAAAAAGTAGCCTATGTCCTTCCCCGTGGTCTACTCTACATCTGTGCTAAATCTCATCAAAATCGGTCCAGTAGTTTCGGAGCCTATTCGATGCAAACAAACAAAACGTTCCTTTTTATTATATAAGTATAGACTAGCTGTCCCGGCACATGTTGTTCTGCCTTAACTTTGTATTGAAATAATAATAATATCTATGGACGCTTCCACACCACGTCAATCTGGCCCCGTGCTAAGTATGCGAAGAACTTGCGTCACAGGTACCATCAACGGATATATATTTAATACTTTTATTCTATACATATATTTAAGACTTTTATTATACTACTAGCTGTCCCGGCGAACTTCGTATTTGTTGACGTACTGACAGCAGCACCACCTACTGGGTCCAATTGCAAATCTAAACCATTCTCGAATTCACTTGAACACAGAAAAAAATCATTAAAATCTGTCCAATATGAATAACTTTCCCCGTTTTTTGTAACATTTTTCACTGGTGCTTCGCACCTATTGGTCGAAGTGTAATGTTATATAACTTATAGCCATCCTCGATAAATGGACTATCCAACACAGAAGAAAGAGATCAGGCGCAGGTCCGACTTTTTACATGCCCATCCGACGCATGGATCACCTCTCTTGTCAGACAATCAGGTGATCAGCAAGCATTGTCCTACCCAAACTTGGAAACAATTTTTTTTTTGTTCCAATGCGGGACTGCTCTAAACCACTGGACCACGGAGGCTGTTGTATATAAATAAATAACTAGACCAACTTTGTCCCCTCCCAGTCATAAAAATAGTTTAACTAAAACTATCCCCAAAATACCGGTCTGTACACCACCCCTAGGGGACGGTGTAGGAGGGGGTCAAACCCCCTCTTCGCACTCCTACCGTAAAGACTAGCCAAAAGGCAGTCACTAAACCGATTAAGCTAAAGGGACTTAAATGTCATTAGCATAGACCCATTCGGAAAAAAAAAAAACCAACTTTGTCTTTTGTCTGTTTGCAGCTGTCTGATAACGTGTTGGTGTCTGCGGAGGGCGAGCAGCGTCCGATGATGCGGCTAGTGCAGTTGCAGCTGCGCAACGGGAACAGCAAGTGGGTGGCCGTCGACGGGTAAACGCACTTGCGGCTCCTCGGGCCGAAGAAACCGCTTACAGACGATCCGGCTGCTTGTATATGTCATCGTAAAATTGTAAAATTAGTTTGTAATATAACTAGAGATGTAATGTCGACAGATTGTCAAATAATAATTTCTTCTTACAATTGTACGCATTATTTTTCGTTATTATTATTATGAAAAAGCAACAAATATTGCGGCGTGGGGTACATACCGTTTAACCAATCGGCACGGTAAATATTACAATATAACGAAAAAAAATACCGTTTAACCAATCGGCACGGTAAATATTACAATATAACGAAAAAAATGTGTACAATTGTAAGGAGAAGTTTTTATTTGATAATCGTAGACGTCTCTCCAATTGTGCGAATGCAAGAGCATCAAAAATAATTACTTGAATCGGTACCCACATAATAGATTTTTTGTGTATAGTATTTTTATATAATAATAATGTTGCTGTCTGTCTGTCGAGTGACTTTTCCAACGACAGAGGGTCAATTCAGCTAAATAAAACCTCAACCATCAAGTCCCGATACGCTAAAACTGCCAAACGGTAATTTCGTAAACGTTAAACCAACGTGAAACCCGTTCAGAGTGCTAAGTGTGTGTATTTCTTTTAGCATTCGATGGTGACCGCGTTTGGCGTTTACTATTTGTTCGTGATTGAACTTAGTTGTTAACGCGACAACTAGATGGCGCTGTAGAAATCACATACAAATTCCTAGTAAACGACCTCTGTGGCTCAGTTGGTTGAGCATGTTGGTGCTCAAGCCGGGGGTCGCGGGTTCGAATTCCGCCGAAGGAACAAAAAGTTTATCTGTGCTCCTGGGTCATGGATGTGTATAAAATATGTGTATAATATAATAAAAATCTTAAATATGTGTATAGTATAAAAGTATTAAATATACTTCCAGTTGTCTGGTACCCGTAACACAAGTTCTTCGAGAACTTACCACGGGAGTGAAGCGTCCATAGATATTATTATATAGTAAACGCCAAACGCGCTCACGATCGAATGCGAAACGATCGGTCGAAACTTCACAAAATCAGTTTATGATAACGCATCAAAATGTATTCGAATTTTAGTTTTAATAATTTTGTGTGGTACCAGTATAAGGTACCACGGGACTCTAGTTATGTAATGAGGAATGGTTTTATATATGTCACCGTAAAATTGTAAAAACCGTTAGATTGTAATATAACTAGTGAAATTGTAAAATGTTGATAGACTTCGGACGCAAATATTTTGCCTATAATTTAACATGTTATTTTTCGTTAGATTATAAATATATAGTAATGAATCTTTGGACATATTTTTACAATCTCGTTAGTTATTTTACAATCTAGCGGTTTTAACAATTTTACGGTGACATATAAATGAAATTTTCAATTTTAAAGCGTTCAAATATGTTAATTGTATAAAAAGTAAGTTATTTACCGTTGTATGTACCTATGTAGTTAAATAATATTTTATGATGAATAAAGTTGTGTGTATTATGTATAAAATGTATATGCTGTAAATAAATGAGTTTTAACGATACCAAATTAGTTTCTTTTTCACCTATTAATCTCAATTAATGATAATTTATGAAAAACCAAGATGATCGAAAATCACTAGTATCTCGGAAACATTGCGACCTACCGTAAAACAATGAAAGTTTGGTCCCTCCCCTATCGCAATACACCCCCAGTACCCATGAATATAAGTATATAGAGTAAGAATATAGTAATACATTTTCTTCATGATGGTAGAAAAAGATCTGTTGGAAATGTCAAATTTGTATCGCAAAAAACCGACAAATGATTAAATTCGTAGTTTTTAACAAATAGTTATTGGTAGATAGGTTATTGAAACGAAAGCAAAGTGGAAAGAGTGTAATTAATTAACAGCCACTAGTTCCCTTGTTCAATGTAGGCATAACATGGCCTAGCTCCGCCACTGCTAGGACTTCTCTGATGTTATTTACTTATATTGATATTAATTATACTCAGACATTCCGAAACACAGACAGAGCCTTACCATTTAGGTAAATGGATTGAATACAATCATTGTAAATGGATTTTTATTAATTTAAAAAATATATTTCTATAAAGTTATAAATAACACGGAATTGTCCGTACGTGATACCTACCATCCATTTTCTAGTTAAATCTGGTACCCGTATGTTTTTACTATAGAACTCGATTTAAACAGCGAGCTCTTAAGAGCCCCCGAGACTTAGAGCATCAAACCAAATGGATGCTCTAAGCCCCGAGACGATCAAACGGTTTGACTCAACACGTAAAGTTTGGTTTGACTCAAAACAATTTGATCGTTAACAAAGCCAAACGAGCTTCAAACATTTACGGGTTTGAAGCTCGTTTGGTGCAAATACTTTTGGTGTGTGACAGCAACATAGCGAACCAACTGCTTAATGCCGTTTGACAAACCGATTAAACCGACGTCAAACGGTTGCATCAAACCTTATCAAACACGTAAGTTCTGAATCAAACAGTTTGATCAGTGACAGTGATCATGTGACAGTAAAGATTATTAAAAAAAACGTATTTAAATATTTTTTTACTCTAAAAAAAGTTGTTTATGATGGTGAATATATAAAAAAAAACATGTATTATTTCAAAATATTTTTATTTAACAAGAAATATAATTATTTAAAAAAGTATTTGGAAATTGTGCCTGAATGATAGATTTTTTATTTAATCTTTCAAATATTTTAGGTGATTTTTTTATTTATTTAATTTTATATTTAATGCTGAAGATATATTAGGTGGGAGCATAACCTTTTATTTATCCAAATTTAGAAAAAAGACATTGACTTAATAATTGATATCAACAAAAGTAGCTATCAAATATTATACAAATATTATTATAACAAATTTTAGAAGTTATTAAGAATATTTTTAATTTAATTAAAAAATAAATAACAATATAAATTATTTAAATATGCAAATATTTCATTCATACATAATTTTGTTACTTTCGAGGTGATAATTTAAATTGTCATAAATTATTTTGGTAAAACTTTTTTGCGAAGTCTTGATCACAGATGTCGCTACTCGCTGGTGTCCCGTTGGTGTGGTGTCTAAAAAGAAAGCGATGTTGATGTTATTATTAATATTACATTCAATAATAATTAACTATTAGTATGATAATGAGAATAATTTAAAAAACAAGGCTCTAAAAAGTTTGACAGAACAAATCTTCATACGTTAAAAAGTTACGCCATCTCAGTTTTCACCAAACCTCAAATGTCAGCCATCTTGTTTTCACCATACTACAAAAATCCTAAAAAAAGGGGGCCATTTAACTGGAGACACTTTGACTCAACATGCCTCGTCTATAATGCAGATATATATGGTTCGGTTAAATCAATTACGGATACTTCGGGCACATGATCTGCATAAGAAAAGACGTTTAAGCAGAAACATAATTGTCATACTCGACAAAAAAAATGTTTTCTTTATATGGGCGAGTTTGCGTTTTGCGGAGAGTCACCCATACATGAGATGATTTTTTTGAGTATGACAATTATTTTTCTACCTAAACGTCTTTACATAATGGCCCGTGGCCAATGGAGAGCCGCTTCGCTATGTTGAATGTAAGAGGAGGAATAAGGATCGTAGCAAGTGGAAAGAAGTGGTCTCTGCCTACCCCTACGGGAAAGAGGCGTGATTATATTAATGTATGTATGTATTTACATAAGCAGTGAATCATGTGCCTGAAGTATCCGTAATTGATTTTCGGAGACCTTATATACGTTTATGCTTGTGACTGTTTAGTTTAGGCTACATAAATTATATAGCCTGTTACCCGGGCTGTTATTACGAATATATTGACAACTCATTCATTAAAATCGAATCAGCAGTGGGGAGCTACTGTGGGGCGAACATATATTACCTATGCGTGTATGCTGCCTGCCAAAATACTACTCTTTCTTTTGATTTCGCCCTAGCTGGGGTAAAAAACAATGGTTACTATGGTAACACTCACTATGAGCACTTCTGGCCATCACACGTGGTCCCGTATAACTCGCACGGCATCTCCGAAGGCTTGAGAGGTTCAGACTTGTTGCAGAACTGGATCACGCTGGAATCATGAGGTATACTTGTTAATAATCAGGCGTTACTTTGCGGAAATCCATAGCATACTATGAGGGTGTTTATATAGTTTTTCTGCCGTTAGCGGCAGGGGTAGTCGACTTTTTCATTCATATGAATTTGATTCATACAAATGAATGACCTTGGACCAGTTCTGTGCGATGGCGATCCTACTAATATAAATGTGAAAGTTTGTGAGGATGTATGGATGGATGTTTGTTACTCTTTCACGCAAAAACTACTGAACATATTTCGATGAAATTTGGTATGGTAGGTAGTAGTTTAGGCTCTGGAATAAAACATAGGATGCTTTTTATCCCGAAAAAATACAGTGTTCCCCAGGGATACTATAAATATAGTATCCCTGGGGATACTATATTTATAGTAGTAGTCCTAGTAAATACGCGGGCGGAGCCGCAGGCAACAGCTAACATTTCAATATATCGCTCTCTGTCTTACAGGGTTAATGTTACTTAAAAGTATTCAAAACCACAACAGATGACACTATGCCGCTCCTGCATCGCGCTATAGAAAACACTAGACGTATGTATAAGAGGCTCACGAATATTTTGTACTGCAGTAATAATTAATTGTTCATGGAGATGGTTGATTAGTTTTGTTTGAATGTCAAATAAAATATTCGAAAGAGGAATTGAACGATAAACTATAATTACGTATCTTATATTTCCCACTACATTCATATAATCAAATATATAGTTTATTCTCCTTTGTTGGAAGGCGGTTAAAAGTTTGAGGGGGTACCTCACTAGGCGTTAATCTGGTCCCAATTTTTTCGCATGAGCTTGACGTTCTCCGCGACTGCGAGTAATAAGTGTTCTGTGGTTGGCTGACCAAACGCACACAAAGCGTCATCTGGTGGCGTAAGTGGTATCAAAAACGGTCAATAAAAATTTTCCATTTGTTTTATCTGTCACCAGGCGGCGCTTGGTAGCCCGAGACGGTTCTTGTCGTGTTAAAAAGCTGTCATACGTCACGAATTTAAGAACCCTCCTTGAATTCATATTACAGCTAGCTATATAAGACCTGCAGGTTAAGCTGCGACTGCGGTGCAGAGGCGGCGCTACGTGTAAACTCACCCGTAGTCGCCCGTCTCCATCCATCTCTCGTCAGTGGCGGATATCCGGGCCGCGGTGCCGGGAGGCAACCCTGCGATCAGGTCCGCCTTCACCGTACGCAGCGCGATCACGGGCGACGGGTGGAAACCTGCGGGGACGGATCGATATGTTTATGAATGAATGAATGAATGAAAATAATGAAATGTTATTTATAGTGCAAATAACATCTATAATATATAAAAGAAAGTAGTTTTAGTTACACTATTTATAACTCAAGAACGGCTGGACCGATTCGGCTGAAAATGTGTAGAGAGATAGCTTATAACCAGGAGACGAACATAGGATACTTTTTATCCCGTTCCCGAGGGACTCCAAACTCAAGAACGGCGGACCGATTTGGCTCATTTTGGTCTTAAGTTTAGGGAACTTAAAAAGTTTCTCACTTTTTACGTTCCCTGAACTTCCACAATGTCAAAGACAAAAAGTAAAAAAAATATATTCAACATTTATACACTTTCTGCACGTCGGTGTACATGATGCCTATAGCACCGGTTTTTACCACCGGTACCAATATTTGATAAGGTGTAGGTTGTAGGAGTGCGTGTAGACATTTATTTATTCCAGTTCTTATTAGCTAGTAAAAATATATAAAATAAAACTAGCCAAGTGTGGATTAACACAAGCTACTTTTTATCCCGAAATACTACTATTCCTCCCGTGGGATACTATTTACGCGGAATCGCGGGCAAAAGCAGTGCTCGTATGAATACTATGTCACCGTAAAATTGTAAAAACCATTTGATTGTATTTAAAATAACTAACGAGATTGTAAAAATATGTCGAAATATTTTAAAACTATATATTTATAATCTAGAGAAAAATATTGTGTTAAATTATAGGCAGCATATTCGCATCGGAAGTCTATCAACATTTTACAATTTCACTAGTTTTATTACAATCTAACGGTTTTTACAATTTTACGATGACAGATATACGGACAAGACTGCATACGACTTGGTATTCTAGAGGAAAGACCGCATACCTTCCAACGCCGTCTCGAAGCTGACACCCTCGCCCCAGTTCTTCTCGCCCAGCAACTTCCTGTAGTTGAGGTCGCCCTTGAACAGCAGAGCTGCGGAGCCGCACAGACGTCCGTACAGTGCGGGGTCTCGCGCGCGAGTGTCGCGGTACACGTGCGGGTACGTCCAGTACTCGTCCGCCTGGCGGGTAGATGCGAAAATATTGTGACTACCCTCATATTGATTTTCAAATTTTTTAGCACCTGCATGCTTAGCATGACAAACACAAAAATGCGTTTTGTCTAAGTTTAGACACAAGAGCCTCCTTTAGTTTCGTAACCCAGTGGGACGGATGACCGACACGACTGGCGAGAGATCAAGCGCAGGTCCGACTTTTTTTTGCCCATCCGACGTATGGATCATCTCTCTTGTCAGACAATCAGGTGATCAGCCTGCATTGTCCTAACAATGCTTGGAAACAACATTTTTTGCTGTTCCAACGCGGGAATCGAACCCACAACCTCCGAGTTGAGAGTCAAGCTCTAAACCACTGGACCATGGAGGCTACAGAATATAAAAACATTTTACGAATACGCATTACGCATACTTGACGACCTCCGTCGCGGGTTCAAATCCCGACGAAGGGACAAAAAGTTTTTCTGTGTTCCTGGGTCTTGGATGTGTATTAAAATATATAGTACAATAAAAATCTTAAATATATGTATTGTGTAGGTATAACAGTATTAAATACATATTTCCGTTGTCTGGTACCTCTGTGATACAAGTTCTTCGGATACTTAGTACAGGACCAAATCG
This sequence comes from Glaucopsyche alexis, assembly GCA_905404095.1. Classification (NCBI taxonomy): domain Eukaryota; kingdom Metazoa; phylum Arthropoda; class Insecta; order Lepidoptera; family Lycaenidae; genus Glaucopsyche; species Glaucopsyche alexis. The sequence goes on along the minus strand of FR990063.1, from coordinate 2,255,283 downwards.
ACGTGGTGTGGAAAGGTCCATTGATATTAACTCGACTCACCACCATCTCGAAGGTGCCGTCCTCCACGAGTTTACTCCACTCGACGCCGACTTCATTCAACGCGTTGGAACTGATGATGATTGCCGATGGGGTGGTTTCGCCCTCTTTAACGTCTGAAACGTACAGAAAAATTGTTTATATGTATTTATTATTACATACAGACTAACATGTAATTAATTTGAAAGTCAAAGTCAAAAAAATTAAATACATCAACAAATCAACTTTATTTATCAACCTTAAGTTTTTAATGTATGATAACTCTAGAATACGTTTTCCTAATCTTCCATAAGAAGTACGAAAGGAAATACTCCTTTAAATGTATGAAATTATTTATATTCTTAAGTTTATAATAAACTTAAGAATAGGTGGTAGGCATCACATAGAACAATTCCTTATGTGTTATTTAGTAACCTATATGGAAATAAAACATTTGAGTGTGAGTTTATTTGCTTCTAGCTGATGCCCGCAACTTCGTTTGCGCAGAACTAACGAAAGCGGAATCCTATTTTTTTAAACGGAACCCTAAAATAAAAGTAGCCTATGTTAGACCCTATAACATCAGCTATCTGCTAGTGAAAGTCCCGTGAAAATCGGTCCAGCCGTTTCAGAGATTAGCCGGAACAAACAGACAGACAGACCGACAGACAGACAGACGGACAGACAAAAATTAAAAAAAATGATATTTTATTGTAAGTACCGAATATACTTTCAGATTCATTATGTAAAAAGCTGTTAATTTGAAGTTACAAACAGACACTTAAATTTTATTGAACTGTATAGATGTATAGATATTATAATGTATGATATTTTAAGATATTATCAATTTGATGTTTATAAAATAACTAAACTCCCTCCCGCGCGCGCACCCCCGCCTTGGTGACGCCCACTTCGTAACGGGCCGTGCAGCAGAAATCGTAATATTTTAATTTCGCCATAACTTCAAAACCAAACGTCCAATTTTAATCATTCGAAGACCAAATATTATCTACATAAACTGTACTTAGTGATGAAATAATTTATTTTGATAAGGATTAATAGCATGAGTAAAATAAACGCGTTTAAATGTAGGCCAAAAAAAAAATCAAGATTTCTAAATAAAAAAATGGTTGTTGTGCCTCACTCGACATAGATAGGTATAGTGTGTCGCGGACTTTTTTGTAGATATTTATAAGATCTACAATTAATTCGCACATTTTATGGTTCTATCTTTTATAGTTTAGGCAGCGTAAGCAAAATAAGTAACTTTTCTGGTTGATTTTTTACACCTTGTGTCCGAAAAACCCAAATATCTTACAGAACCCTATTTTTAACAAAATAAATTTTAGCCTATGTTACTCGTGGATAATGTAGCTTTCGAATGGTGAAAGAATTTTCGAAATTGGTCCAGTACTTTTTGAGCCTATTCATTACAAACAAACAAACAAACATACAAAGTTTTCCGCTTTATAATATTAGTGTAGATAGTGTAGATAATACATGTAACTCACCCGTCTTCGGCGGCACGGGCACTTCTCTGTTGTAATTCGCAGTGGCACAAGAAGATATGACGTGTCTGAAACATATTTCAGTTAGGAACATACAATACCGGCCAGGCGCGAGTCGGAGCTCACACACGAAGGGTTCCGTCCAAAAAGGCACAAAAAAACTTGTTGTATGCCTTTAAAATATATTTAGATATTTTACTCTTTTTAGTACTTTTGTTATAGCCTGGTGACAGACAGACAGACAGATAGACAACGAAGTCTTAGTAATAGGCTCCCGTTTTTGCTGTTTGGGTACAGAACCCTAAAAAACTATAACTCTAGTACGTTACTACGTAGTAGAGTACACTATATATCCTATGTTAATGGGCCATTATTACGAATCTATTGACACCTCGTTTATTAAAGAAACATCAGTAGTTTAGGCACTACGGTGGAACAACCATACAAACGTAGAATATCGACAAACTACCTGCTCCACCAGTTTCAAAACATTTCCCTTTGCAGTGGGACTCAATATATTTAAAGGACTCTCCCACAGTAACCGCAACGACTGCAGACGTGACTGAACTACGTATTTACACATATGTTTGCGTGCGCACGATTCAACGGCAATGTTAGGCGATTTTCATCTTATTCAATTTAACATACAAACATACATAGGCTGCCAAAATCACTATCCTTCTTTTTGGCTTCGCGGTTAAAAACTTAAGTAAAACCAAGGGGCGCAGCTATACTCACAAAAAGTCCCTCGAAGTGACATCAGATACGAACCACGGGTATTTCTTCACGTGAAACCGGACCTGAAATTAGACAAGATCTCTTAGCACTTGCGTGTCGTTTAGTATTGCAGATATTTCTAATCGTCTCATTAAACAGGGTACCAATTTAAACAACTGCTTGTCATCTGGTATAGCAGATTATCGTGGTAACTTTTTAATTTTTAATGTTGCTGCAACGCACTTAAAAGACTTTCAGTATTGCACACGCTTATGGGTATCGGTAAAGGTTGAACACTAATATGCATAGGATTCAAACCAGTTGGGTTCGAACATTGTGTATTTCGGAAGATTGTTATAACGCCATATATGTTATCGAGGATAAAGTAACTTATATTTTCTTCTTTTGACATTCTTTTCTTCTTTTCACATTATACAGTTATATTTTGTATATTAAGCGACGGATTTAAGTGCGGTTTGGAATAACAATTCAAGAGGAACTCTTACACGCAGCTAGACTGTACTTTTTATAACCCTGATTGAAAATCATCGCGTAAATAGTTCATCCTTATATTCATAGATGGCGCTGTATAGTTACTTAACACTGTCTGATTTTAAACCTCAGATCAAATAAAAAGTAAAAGGTTTTTTATTTGATCTGAGTTTTAAACTAGCTTTTTTTTGTTTTTTCTCACATTTTGGACTCCAATTTCACCCACGAAAGCGCCGCCAGTCTTAATGTAATTTTCTGCGTATTCACGTGACACGTCCAAAACTCAGCGGTTTCCATGACACAATCTCATATTGAGTATTTGAATATTAGATAATATAACTTAGTATATTATAATATATTACCTTTTTAACAATGTCCATAGCTATGAGGTAGTGCGCCACACATATATCCGTGAACAGTTCGTAGCCCGAGTTGTCGCAGATTATGTCTGAAACATACAATATCATCATATACATAATATATATACTGGGGTGATTTTTATGTTTATGACGTTATGTATGTATATTGTTTTATTTATGACGACCTCTGTGGCTCAGTTGGTTGAGCGTGTTGGTGCTCAAGCCGGGGGCGACCCCAAGGGTTCAAATCCCGCCGAAGGAACAAAAAGGTTTTTCTGTGTTCCTGGGTCATGGATGTGTATTAAATATGTATATAATATAATAAAAATCTTAAATATGTGTATAGTATAAAAGTATTAAATATATTTCCGTTGTCTGGTACCCGTAACACAAGTTCTTCGAGAACTTACCACGGGATTAGATTGACGTGGTGTGAAGCGTCCATAGATATTATATTATTATTATTATTATGTAATTTCGAGAGAAACAGGACATTTTTTGTATCAAAAATAGAATATAATATACCTATATACAAAAGCATATTTATGTCATTGCTCAAGACTACTATTGTTGCATAGACAACAGTGATCGCTTGCCATCAGGGGTTCAGAATGCTCATTCACAAGTCCCATTATATAAAAGCACTAGCTGGTTCCATGCGAACGAAGAAATGGAAACGGAACCCTTTTTTTAAACGGAACTCTGAGATAAGAGTGACCTAAGTTACTTCTTATAACATCAGCTATAACATCTTACATCAGCTAACGGAACTCTGAGATAAGAGTGACCTAAGTTACTTCTTATAACATCAGCTATCTGCTCGTAAAAGTCCGGTCAAAATCGGTCCAGCCGTTTCAGATATTAGCCGGAATAAACAGACAGACAGACAAAAAAAATAAAAATTGATTTTTTGGTGTATACGTACCGAATATACTATATGATAGTATATTAACTATCATATTATGCAAATCTGTAAATTTAAAATTACAAACAGACACTTCAATTTTATTTATTTGTATGTATATGTCACCGTAAAATGTAAAAACCATTAGATTGTAATATAACTAGTGACATTGTAAAATGTTGATAGACTTCCGACGCGAATATGCTGCCTATAATTTAACACATTATTTTTCGTTAGATTATAAATACATATATAGTAATGAATCTTTCGACATATTTTTACAATCTTGTTAGTTATCTTACAATCTAACGGTTTTTACAATTTTACGGTGACATATATATCTGTATAGATAGATATGATCCGTGTACATGTGTAACAAACATCCATACTCACCGAAAACAATTGCCCGCGGTGTGGTCATTTTACCGGGACACGGTTCCGTTTCTGGTTGGTCTTTTGCGTCTTTCGGGATCTGGAATGTAGACAATTTACGGTCAGTTCTATAGTTATTCAAAATTGAACCTTATTCCCTACACAACAAAGCACATGTTTCATATGACATCAGCGCTGTGCAGAGCGGCGCAATTTGACATTCCAACTGTTACAACTAATGTGAACATCGTGTATAACGCGTTTCAAATGAGAATAGGAACGTCAATTGAAAAGTGCGATTTCCAGAAAAACTAATGTGCATATAGATAAATATAATAGTCTTGCATGGAATTTAAATAGAAACGTTAAATAGTATTCAATCATCTAAACATAAATATAACAGTCATAACAGTCTCAATTCGAAACAATATGGCGGCGACTCGATCCTATTCTCATTTGATTCGCACTATACAGCTGTCAAATCTGACACTCGGCACCTGGATTTTCAGCTCTATTGCATTACCGCAGAGTTCTATTTACAGTGCAGTTTTTTCTGTCGCGACCACAAATATTTTGTTATTCTTTTTAATTTTACTTTTGATTGGTTTATTTTTGTAAATGAATACATTTTGTGTTATATGTTTAAATGTGGTAGTGTAGTCCTTTTAACTGGAATAAATGATTTATTTATTTATTTAAATAAACTCTCGTGGGTGCGAGCTCTAATACGGTATCTATACTTCTATACTAATATTATAAATGCAAAAGTGTCTGTCTGTCTGTCTGTTACCTCTTCACGCTTTAACCGCTGAACCGATTTTTATGAAATTTGGTATAGACATACTTTGGGTCCCAGGAAAGGACATAGGATATTTTTTATCTCGAAAAAGTGGTGTTCCCGCAGGATAATGTATTTACGCGGGCGGAGCCGCGGGAAAAAGCTAGTTTTCTATATTTTTATTACATAAATGAATAGTGCTCTGAAAAATAAGACAGTTTACAAAAGGAATAGTTTACTAAAAATCAATATTTTCAAAGATATTGCGGATTGTTTGAAGCACTTTTGTGAGTCTCGTGAAAACGCCCTATATAAAAGTCGTACTAGTAAGTGACGTCACACGCTAGTGAGTTGCTACGAAATGTATGGCCATGTGCACAAAATTTCTGATATCTCGTAATTTTGCGCGTTTATGTTCATACATACTTTAGTAAATATTTCGTATTTGATGTATGTAAATTGTAAACTAATCATGTAGGTTTTTACACTAAAGTTGTAATAAAAAAAATATTAAACTTTTTTGTGACTTTCAAATTCATATATTTAAAATCCTAATTGTAATGCCTAATTATTACTTAATTTATTTACAAAAACCAAATTTTTATATTTTGTCAAATACCCAATTTCTAAACCAAACATTTACATACTAAGTTTTTTACATTAAACTTCAAATAAACTACCCATAACTAAAATACACTTTTATTCACATTTCTACAATAACCTATGTAATAAGTGTCATTTATAGTTATACCGTATTCTGTGGTTTTCCGGACAGTCTAGTACAACTGCATTTGGCTTTGATCGGCTGAAAATTTATTTATTTATTGATCAACAGCATGGAAACTTACATACATACATACATACATAAATATAATCACGCCTTTTCCCCGTAGGGGTAGGCAGAGACCACTTCTTTCCACTTGCTACGATCCTTACATACTTGTTTCGCTTCGTCCACTTTCATTCTTACCATCCATTCCTCCTCTTACATTCAACGTAGCGATGTGGCTCTCCATGGACCACTTTTCGCCTCCGCGAGAACGAGACGTGATGGGGGAGAACCACATCGCCGCCATTTTGGATAATTAAATTATTTTTATGATTATCCATTGCGTTCCCACGGATTGACGGAGAGGGTAGGAATAGGGAAAGGGATGGATAGGTGGTGTGGAAAGGAAAATTGGTAAGTTACAGTGGGAAATAGGAAATGTAGGATATTACCGCCCAGGAGGGCAAGGGATAGGACAGTAATAGCTAGGGAAGCCGGGGTCGCATACCCGAATACTATACCACAACTACCGGACAGGTAAGTTGGGATGAGTATCCCATGACACATGGAAACTTACACGTTTCTATATCGCGTACCTGCGTAAACGCGATAGTAATATATTCGTGCGTGAGTGAGACAAGTAGCGATGAGTTAATGTACGAAATTCTACGTGCTCCGCGATCGCACTTTAATAATCACACTGTACTTCAATCGCCAATCATCATCAACATCATCATGACCATCATCATCATCAAAATATTGAACGTACAAACCTCCTGCATGGCCTTAGCGAAACTCTCAACTCGGCTTACTATACCGTCGTAAATTTTCTCACTGTCGTCCACAAGCAACTGAAAATATACAACAGAAAACATTAACCCCCTTATTAATAAACGCTGTATAAGCTTTGAATAGTTACACAGTGTTTTGTCTCCTTCTATCGAATTCAAAATGTCACTTGTGTGATGTGAACAAAACACTGTATAACTATTCAAAGCTTAAACAGTGTTTATTAGTAAGGGGGTAAAACTACCCCCTTATAAACATTCTTTTATAAATGGGAAAGTTTATGAGGATGGATGGATGGATGTGTTTTTATAGCTCCTTATTTTTGTAGAAACTAACTAGTAACTAATTAAATTCATTTTGGATAGTAAAATGAAACACCGGTTCTAAGATGGCAGATGGCAGAGAGTTTTTTTTTTTAAAGATGAACATGGCATTGACATTTGACATAGACAAAACATTACTTTTGAGATTAACTAATTTTAACAGGATGGATGTATGGATGGATGTTACTCTTTTGCGCTAAACTGCTAAACGGATTTTGATGAAATTCGATATTGTAGTTTTGTATAAATAAAAAGTAATAATCTTATGTACTTGTTTTTATTAAACGATAAACTCAACACACCAATATTATTTTAGAGCACGTGTGTACGTAGTACACAAGAGCACTCTCTCTTCCTTTACTCTCGTAGCCCAGTGGGACGGATGACCGACACGACTGACGAGAGATCAGGCGCAGGTCCAACTTTTTACATGCCCATCCGACGCATGGATCATCTTGTCACACAATCAGGTGATCAGCCTGCATTGTCCTAACCAAACTTGGAAACAACATTTTTTGTTGTTCCAATGCGGGAATCGAACCCACGACCTCCGAGTCGAGACCTACGCTCTAACCACTAGACCACAGAGGTTGGGGGTGTGGCGGACCAATCAGCGCACAGTCCTGAATCGCGCTATCGAAGTTTCTGAAGTTCGGAACTAAGTATATATACGACATCTAAAACGATTACAAGTGGGCTTCGGCCTGACCGAGGATACCACCTCGGTCGGTCGGAGATCTCCCTTTGGGCTTGCCACCATATTCCCACAGGGCTAATTAGCTAATATAATTTCGTTCAACGCGTGCGCTATTTTACGTCGGTTTTCCACAACGCCCTCGTATCACTTACCTTGTCTTTTAGCTCGGTGGTCATTTTGAACGGGTCCAATATGTCGGGACCGTCGTTTAGGCCAACCATTTCACCGTTAGACAGAGATAGGTCGCATTTGTTGGACCATAGACACACCTGGAATATATAAATAAAGTATTATGAACTAGCTGTTGCCCGCGGCTCCGCCCGCGTAAATATAGTATCCCTCGGGAACACTGTATTTTTTCGGGATAAAAAGTAGCCTATGTTTTAATCCAGAGCCTAAACTACAAAGATACCAACTTTCATCGAAATCCCTTCAGTAGTTTTAGCGTGAAAGAGTAACAAACATCCATCCATACTGGATGTATGGATCCTTACATTACATCCTGACAAACTTTCACATTTATAATATTAGTAGGATATTAGTAGGATAGGATGTGAGGAAGGATGGATGGATGTTTTGTTACTCTTTGTTTGTTCAAACTACTGAACGGATTTTGATATTTGTTATGGTAGTAGTTTAAGCTCTGGATTAACACATTGGCTACTTTTTGTCCCGAAAAAGTACAGCGCTCCTGTGGGATCGTTTCCTACTTCTTGCGCTCTGAAAGAAAACTCGCGGGAACTTGTCAAATTTCATCAAAATCGGTCCAGTAGTTTCGTAGCCTATTCAATGCAAACAAACAAGCCTTACCTCTTTATAATATTAGTATATATATACACAGCCTCCGTGGTCTAGTGGTTCGAGCATTAGCTCTCGACTCGGAGGTCGTGGGTTCGATTCCCACAAGGGAACAAAAAAAATGTTGTTTCCAAGTTTGGTTAGGACAATGCAGGCTGATCACCTGATTGTCTGACAAGAGAGATGAACCATGCGTCGGATGGGCATGTAAAAAGTCGGTCCTGCGCCTGATCTCTCGCCAGTCGTGTCGGTAATCCGTCTCACTGGGCTACGAGAGTAAAGGAAGAGAGAGTGCTCTTGTGTACTGCGCACACACTTGGGCACTATAAAAATCACTCCTGCGTAACTGGCCTGGTTTCAATGAAACCGGCCACCGTCACCGAGATCGGTGGGGGGAGCTATTATTATTATTTAGCAGAATTGACCCTCTGGTTTCAATGAAACTGGTCCAAAATCGGTGCGAGGAGCTATTTGTTATTATCTAATACGGGGTACAAACACACACGTCTAGTTACGCCGCAATGTGAACTGAGGGGCAATTCTGCAAAATAAAACCTGCATTAATACAATAGGGAATATGCATATATATTTATTTTTTTTAAACGTTTCTACTGGTTATAACGTTACCAAAAATATATATATAACACATCCAAAATATTATCCATTAAGCTGGAAAAAATGTTTAAAAATCACTATAGTTTTTGCGCGGTTTAAACACGCCATTTTCGCGGGCTTGGGTTGTGACGTCATCGTACACGAAAAAGACAGTTGACAGTTAAAATCATAAATCATAGAATCTGACTCACGAGCCTAGAATTCAATTTAACGTCAGTCATGTCATTGTCATGAAAGACAGCGTCGTGTAGTGTGACGTCACACACGCGCGTCACCATTGGTCGCGACTCGCGACCAATGGTGACGCGTTTCGCAATTTTAAATATCCCGGACTGACTTTGCATTTTTTATATATTTTTTTTCGGTTTAAATAAGAACTAAATTAAAAAACATCCTTTTAGTTATAATGTGACGACAATAAAGAACAGGGAAAAAAATATTTCAGGCAAATTAAATTTTCATGCATATTCCCTATTACAATAAAGTCTCGATACGCTAAAAATGTCAAACGGTGTTTTTATAAACGTTAAACCAACGTGAAACGAGCTCCGATTGGTCGAAACTTAATAAAATCCGTTCATGGTAACATGTCGCTTCAGTTACAAACGTTCTGATCGTAACCGACTCACCTTCAACAGAGCCACGAAGTTCGCCTTTCTCCTCCCCTTCTCCTCGGTTTTGATCATGTCCAACAGCCGGTCGGCCACTATGCACATCAGCTCGAGACTGTTGTCAAACGATTGGTCCTTCTGATCGGCGAAGTAGTCGAAATTTTTCAGGTTTTTACTGAAAAATCATATATTGTATGATTACAAAAAGGCGTGAAGCAAAAACTTTCAAGTATGCACCTACAGTGAAAAGGAGTATGATAGTTGGCACAGTTAAAGTGAATGTTGAGGAAGGAGAGCTAGTGTTTTATTACGTGCGCGAGTCCGACTCGCTCTTGGCCGGTTTGTCTGCTTACTTCGTTTTGATTAATGTTGGTGACACTAAATATAGTAGGTAAAATTACAATCCATACAACATTTTTGAATAACTATAAACTTTATATTTATTATCGGTAAGAGTTTCTCAATGAGGGATTTTGATTTTTTTTCTGCCGCTAGGGGCAGACCCAACGCACACAAAGCGTCATCTGGTGGCGTAAGTGGTATCGAAAACGGTCAATGAGAATATTCAATCCTTTTCCTGTCACCAGGCGGCGCTCGGTAGCCCGACGGTCCTTGTCGTGTCAAAAAGCTGTCAGATGTCACGAATTTAAAATTTATAGGGACGCTCGAACAACCCGGACCGGGCCGCCCGACAGATACGAGTTACGACACATACCTCAACTCGCAGCCCTCCCACAGCCGCCGGTACACGTAGCACTCCGAGAACACCCACAGGTGGGTGAAGTACGTTTTATACTCCGAGTTGTCTATCCAGCTGTAAACGAAGAAGAAAATATATATAAATCATTATAATATCATATTATTATTATTATATATTAATATTACTATTATCTTTATTATTTTTAATGATATTTATTACTTACTCTACTTTGTGTATTTTCGTATTTCATAAAATAATGTATTTCTATTACTGGGTAGGATAGCGTGTAGAGCATATAGTTTTTTTTTGCATTATTATATTGTATATGTATATAGTATTATGTATATATTATTATATATAATATTGCTAAATTTTTGTTTCTATGTTTGGTAATATAGTTAGTGTTTTATTCTTTTAGTTAATTTCTCTTGGCGTTTTTGAATTTCTCTTATTTAAGTTAAGCACCTTTTCTTTTATTCTGTCTCTGCATTACCCTATGGTTGATAGTTGGTAGAAAATGCCTTTTGGCATTAAGTCCGCCATTGTACAATGTGCAAAAAGTATAAATAAATAAATAAATAAATAAAATATTATGTATAAGGTTCGGTAAAATCAGTTACGGATATTTTGGGCATATGATCTATTGCTTATGTAAAGACGTTTAAGCAGAAAAATAATCGTTATACTAGAAAAAAAATCCTACTAATAATATTATAAATCTGAAAGTTTGTGAGGATGGATGTTTGTTACTCCTTCACGCAAAAACTACTGAACGGATTTCGATTAAATTTGGTATGGTAGTAGTTAAGGCCCTGGATTAAAACACAGGTTACTTTTTATCCCGAAAACGTAGTGTTCCCGAGGGATAGTATATTTACCCGGGCGGAGCCGCGGGCAACAGCTAGTTCTTTATATGGGCGAGTTTGCGTTTTGCTGAGAGTCGGGCATACATCTGGGGGCACGGCAGTGCCCCCGCCAAGTCGAGCGCGAAGCAAACACTGCCGTACCATCCTTTACTGGAACCATTTCGCCGGATTTTCAGGCCCCTATTTGAGAACCTTTGGATAAGACCAGAACGCAGAAATTTTCGTCATCCAGTAAGCTATAATCACATACTTAAAATCCAAAATTTCAAGTCTGTAGGTCATTTAGTTTCGAAGTTAAGCGAAAGCAAAGTTTCGCATTTATGACACTCACTCACTCACTCACTCACTCACTCATGATCATCAAAATAGAACTAGTACTTCCCATAGACTCAGAGAGCTGAAATTTGGTACAGAGTTAGGGTTTAATGGTCACATAAAGGGAAAACTAGGATAATCGATCTGGGGGCACGGCAGTGCCCCCGCCAAGTCGAGCGCGAAGCAAACACAGCCGTACCATTCTTTACTGGAAACATTTCGCCGCATTTTCAGGCCCCTATTTGAGAACCTCTGGATAAGACCAGAACGTCGATCTGGGGGCACGGCAGTGCCCCCGCCAAGTCGAGCGCGAAGCAAACACTGCCATACCATTCTTTACTGGAACAATTACGCCGCATTTTCAGGCCCCTATTTGAGATCCTCTGGATAAGACCAGAACGAAAAAAATTTCGTCATCCAGTAAAGTATAATCACATACTTAAAATCCAAAATTTCAAGTCTGTAGGTCCTTTAGTTCCGAAGTAAAGCGAAAACAAAGTTTCGCATTTATGACACTCACTCACTCAGTCACTCAGTCATGATCATCAGAATAGAACTAGTACTTCCCATAAACTCAGAGAGCTGAAATTTGGTACAGAGTTAGGGTTTAATGGCCACATAAAGGGAAAACTATAAAAAACTAGGATAATCGAAGATCTGGAGTACCTGGTGACTCTGATTAGAAAACACAAGAGCCCAACCAAACTATTAGAGATCGACATACCGCCTTTACAAAAAATATTCAACTTGGTGGGCCACTTCATTTGATGTTAAAAATCGAAGGTCTGAAGTATCTGATGAACCCTCAGCTGGTCTCAGCTGCTTTAGAGATAATATAGTAATGCCCCCTTCTACTATTGGTACATAAAAAATCGTCTGTCATTGCAAAAATCCAGCGAAGTGGGACACATCTTCTAATTTAATCTAGCCCGTAGCGTCCCACTGCTGGGCGAATGCCTCCCCTTCTGCTTTTAATACGCATATAAATAAAATTAAAGGAAAACTCTAGATAAGACTAGACTGACTTTTATACTTATACTTACAAGTTTACAAGAAGAAATAGTCGAACGATTTACTTTATTCTACTCGAACATTACACAAATTACACTAAAATCTAGTAAAATAAATCAATAAGCCCACGTTTCTACAAAAAGAACTGAAATCCCACCAAAAACATTCTGTAAAAAACTAGCCAAGTCTCGATGGAGCTGCTTGTTTATCTCTAAAAAGTAATGAAATCTAGACAAAGTCGTGCCAAGTCTAAGGTTCCTTACTGCGATTTCTTTATTATTATAGTTAATGTTGTGTGACTTGGCCGTTGAAGGGTACACAAGGGTACAAAAGGGGCTCCATGACACCATTGCTACAATACGTGTGTTGTACAATCAACAACAGCCAAAAATGAAACGCTAGTGCGTCCAATTACCAATACCAGTACCGGCTATTATCTCGCATAACAAACATAGGTAGTTACAACAGATATAAAATTACGTGTAAACAAAATTGACTTGTATCCACTAACGTATAAAGAATGTTCAACGGCCAAGTCACACAATATTAACTATAATAATAAAGAAATCGCAGTAAGGAACCTTAGACTTGGCACGACTTTGTCTAGATTTCATTACTTTTTAGAGATAAACAAGCAGCTCCATCGAGACTTGGCTAGTTTTTTACAGAATGTTTTTGGTGGGATGACTTTTTCTAGTATGAGTATGACAATTATTTTTCTGCCTAAACGTCTTTACATAAGCAGTGGATCATGTGCCCGAAGTATCCGCAATAGGCAAGCGGACTGATTTTTTTTTATTGCATAAATGAATAGTACTCTTAAAATAACTTCTCAGAAGAAACCGTATATCATAAGTCAATATTTTCAAAGGTACAGCGGTTTGTATACAAAATGTCGCGAGTCTCGTAAAAACGATCCATACTAAACTTAACCTACAAGTGACGTCACTTGTAGGTTATGACGTATGGAGTATGAAGTATACGGCCGCAGGAATGTATTTGTAAATATCTCTGATATTTGTGCGTTTAAGTTCATACTTACCATAATGAATGTTTTTGTATATGATGTAAGTAAACTAATGATGTAGGTTTTGTTTACCAATTTCGCAAAAAAAAAAAAATTTTTTTACATACATACATACATATAATCACGCCTTTTTCCCATAAAGGGGTAGGCAGAGACCACTTTTGCCACTTGCTACGATCCTCACATACTCGTTTCGCTTCGTTCACTTTCATTCTTACCATCCATTCCTCCTCTTACATTCAACATAGCGAAGCGGCTCTCCATGGTCCACTTTTCACCTCCGCGAGAAACGAGACGTGATGGGTGGTGAACCACATCGCCGCCATTTTGGATAATTAAATTATTTTTATTATTATCCATTGCGTTTCCACGGATTGGTAGAGAGGGTAGGAATAGGGAAAGGGAAGGATAGGTGGTGTGGAAAGGAAGATTGGTAAGTTGGAGTGGGAAATAGGAAATGTAGGATATTACCGCCCAGGAGGGCAAGGGATAGGACAGTAATAGTTAGGGAAGCCGGGGTCGCGTACCCGTATACTATACCACAACTACCGGACAGGTAAGTTGGGATGAGTACCCCATGACATCAAAATTTTTTTTGTACTTTTTAAATGTATTTAATTGGTAAACTACACATAAAATAATATATTTTTTTACATTTACCAAGTAGTAATGCCTCAATATTTCTGAATATATTAATGAAACTAAATATTTCAAATGTAGTCCGATCCGTAATTGATTTTCGGAGACATTTTATAAGAAAACTAGATTTTGCCCGTGGCTCCGCCCGCGTAAATACAGTATCCCACGGGAACAGTACTTTCTCGGGATAAAGTGTAACCTATGTTTTAAAATCAGAGCCCAACACTGCTGCCATAAATCATAATCGTTATATTCTATCATCATATTCTCTTATCGTTTTTGTGTTACACCATCCATCCATTCATTCATCCATGCTCACAAACTTTCACATTTATAATTATGACTGAAATAGCGGTAGTTTTGTTAGGTAACTAATGGCGTTATTTTCGTTGATTTGCAACCGTGGGAACCGTGCATTTATATGGTAATAAGCTCAAATCAGTTAAACATTTCTCTGGTAAGCGCGTACAAACTCACACTATACAAATAGACAAAAATTTAATGTGACTACAATCAGACAAATCCTGGCTTCTACAATATATGATCCGGAATCCGGAAGGTTGGAAAAATTGCAGAGCATTGTAAGCTGCTCTAACACAATAGAGTTGAAAATCGAATACATAAGTGTCGAATCAAATGTCAATGTCATTTTTAGGGTTCCGTAAAACTTAAGGAACCCTTATAGTTTCGCTCTATCCGTCTGTCTGTCTGTTTTTCTGTCTGTCTGTCTGTCCGCGCCTCTAAATCCTGTAATTACGAATATAAATTGATGAAATTTTGCTACAGTTATAGATTGTGTATAGATCACGGTTTCGGGATCATAAAAAAATAATAATTTTATATTTTAGGGGTGGCTCTCCATACATGTGAAGTGGGGATTAAAAATATTTTTTCACTCTACCCCATCGTGTGGGGTATCGTAGAATAGGTATTTTAAAATAAGGGCAAGGTTTCATACGTTACTTTTTTATAAAGTTGACCATTTTCGAGTAATCGGCCTCCAAAGTAGTTTGTAAGTTGGTCCCCCCCCCCCCCCCCCCGCTAGCATTTTTAAACTATAGGAGATATAAACTTGCAAATTTCCATGCTGATAGATCATGCTAAAAACTCTTTAGGAAAATTATTGTAAACCAAATCGGACAGTAACTTTTGGAGTAATTAAAAAAAAAGCATATTACGCGTTTATAGTTACGGAACCCTCCTTAGACATGTCCTGACATGCTCTTGGTTAGGTTATTACAGTTCGACACTTAAAACTTCTATTTTCAACTGAATTGTGTTAGTGTAGAGTTCTATTTTCCGGATCACACAGTCCCAGCCTCACCTGTTCCACAGCTTCGCCTCCGGGGTAACCACGATGAACTTGTCGAACGGCTTGTTGGTGACCAGCTCGTTCTTCAGCTTGGTGATGTATTTGATCAGGCCCACTATGTCATCGTCCGTCTGAAATTAGACAAGTAATAAAATAATACAACGCCTTTATCCAGATTCCAGACACCAGCTGTTGCTCGCGGCTCCGCACATAATATTTTATAATAGTAGGTAGTAGGATTTACAGTTTTTACCTAATATACATTTTTAATTCCCTAGTTCAAGAACGAACAAAACGGAATAAAGAATGATGATAGTCCATATGTTATGAACTTTGAAGGAAAACTATAACGGCTTATATAACTTTGTTAGTTCAGGCGTAAATACTTAAAATAAAAATGCGATTACTTTTTAACCGACTTCCAAAAAAAGGAGGCGCTCTTACGCTTACGTTAACGAATGAAATTTGTATGGACACCGCGCAGTCATGATTTTAACATATTTTCATTTTACTTTCGTTAGCGTTACGTTCACGGCGTAAATGTTACGTTAACGAAAGTGAATACTTTTTACGCCGCTGTCAAATGTTCCTGTTACGCCCACACTGACCTTGTGTGCGTGTGGTTTGAGGGACCTAACTGAATATCCCCAAAATAAGTATAGCAAGTTTTAGTAGAAGTCTAAAAAAAATTGTAGAACAAATCTGGGAATTTGTAAAAAGATAGTTAAAAAGATATAGCCCTCAGAGTGTGGTCCCTCAGTTCACACACCGGTATTTTCCAGATCTCGAAAAGTATGTGGAAAATTATGGTTTTTTCACTACAGAATTTTAGTAGAACTTTTGTAAAAGTTTTTACAAATTTATCAGATACATAGCATTAGAAATAAAAAAGCTACAACCACCGAAGTGTGGTCCCTCAGTTCACACAAAAATGACATACTCATTTCGCGATATATTACTGACTTTTTTAATTATTTTTCTACGTAGAGTTTTAGTAGAAAATTTGTAGAATTTGTAGACAAAATTTCAGCAAAATCTATCGGCGCATTCGGAAGATATATACCATTATGTTGGGTCCCTCAGTTCACACACTTGTGTATAAGAAAAACTCAAATAACTAATAAACGAGAAAACTAACAGAAAGTCTACTATACTTAAATTTTAGTAGAAGTTTTTTTCTCTTGGATTAGCACATAAAATATTTAATTTCTTGCTTCCTAGCTGAGATAATGTTAATTTTTTGATTGTATGAAAATGCAGAGTAGGTTACCACACAAGAGGCAAAATGAGGACAAGTTCTAATATTATTGTGTATGTTATACCTTATTAAATTTACGTTTTGCTCGCGGTTTCGCACCTTTTCACTATTTTAGGGGTTCATAGTACTACAAACAACCCATATACTTACCAATTATTAACTATGTAGGTACCTATTTGTGGTTTTGCTCTGCCCGCCCTTTTCTCTGTCCGTTCTTTCTAACTCCTTATATATAATTACATATGAATTATATGAATACAAACTGGCCAAGTGCAAGTCAGGCTCGCGCACAAACGGTTCCGTACAAAACGGCAAAAAAAATCACGTTTGTTGTATCGGAGCCCTCGTTAAATATTTATTTTATTTTGTTTTTAGTATTTGTTGTTATAGCGGCAACAGAAATACATAATTTGTGAAAATTTCAATTATCTAGCTATCGCGGTTCCTGAGATACAGCCTGGTGACAGACAGACGGACGGACAGACAGCGAAGTCTTAATAATATTTTGGGTCCCTTTGGGTACGGAACCCTCATTGATGAAATTTCATATTTTTATTAAAGCTACCTATTTTCTATAAAAAAAAAATATAGAAATCTTAGGTCTTCAAATTAATGTCAAGCTTTTATGAAAAGGAAAAAGTTAATTTGTGGGATGTACGGTGTACATAATGTTATTCTTAAGTGTGTGTGCTTTTTTTGTGTGCATTTTTTTTGTAGGTACACCAACACACGATAGCATTCCACTTTTAAAATACAGTTCACGAGTGGTCTTAGTATCTTTTACCACTTCGTAGATGTCCAACAACGAAAGCATGACGCAACGAATGTATATTCAAGCGCGACAAATATAATATTATGTATATATCAAGCGGTCGCTCATATCGTGTCGAGGCGAAACTCGAAAGGGTCCAATTTTTAACCATTTGCATTGGGTAAACCTAAAAACATTTTCAGTATTGTATCAGAAGTATATTGCTGTAAGTAGAGACTTCGAGAGTTATTCGCCGAAGTAGTTTTTTCTCTAAGAACACTATTCCACGCGGGCGAAGCCGCGAGCAAAAGCTAATTTAACAAAAATATTAGGTGCAGTCATAATATTACATTGAGTATGTATAATCTTTGGTGCTGGGGGCGAGACGACGACGAGACGAGGACGAGGGCTCCGATACAACAAACGTGATTTTTTTGCCGTTTTGTACGGAACCGTTTGTGCGCGAACCTGACTCGCACTTGGCCAGTTTTTTATTCATATAATACATATGTAATTACATATAAGGAGTTAGAAAGAACGGACAGAGAAAAGGGCGGGTAGAGCAAAACCACAAATAGGTAGATAGTTAATAATTGGTAAGTATATGGGTTGCTTGTAGTACTATGAACCCCTAAAATAGTGTTAAGGTGCGAAACCGTGAGCAAAACGTAAATTTAATAAGGTATAACATACACAATAATATTAGGACTTGTCCTCATTTTGCCTCTTGTGTGGTAACCTATTCTGCATTTTCATACAATCAAAAAATTAACATTATCTCAGCTAGGAAGCAAGAAATTAAATATTTTATATGCTAATCCAAGAGAAAAAAACTTCTACTAAAATTTAAGTATAGTAGACTTTCTGTTAGTTTTCTCGTTTATTAGTTATTTGAGTTTTTCTTATACACAAGTGTGTGAACTGAGGGACCCAACATAATGGTATATATCTTCCAAATGCGCCGATAGATTTTGCTGAAATTTTGTCTACAAATTCTACAAATTTTGTACTAAAACTCTACGTAGAAAAATAATTAAAAAAGTGGGTAATATATCGCGAAATGAGTATGTCATTTTTGTGTGAACTGAGGGACCACACTTCGGTGGTTGTAGCTTTTTTATTTCTAATGCTATGTATTTGATAAATTTGTAAAAACTTTTACAAAAGTTCTACTAAAATTCTGTAGTGAAAAAACCATAATTTTCCACATACTTTTCGAGATCTGGAAAATAGCGGTGTGTGAACTGAGGGACCACACTCTGAGGGCTATATCTTTTAAACTATCTTTTTACAAATTCCCAGATTTGTTCTACAATTTTTTTTAGACTTCTACTAAAACTTGCTATACTTATTTTGGGGATATTCAGGTAGGTCCCTCAAACCACACGCACACCTGACCTTTACCGATTATCGTGAATTAATATTTTAATAATATAATAATAATAATATCTATGGACGCTTCACGCTTCACACCACGTCAATCTGGTCTCGTGGTAAGTTCTCAAGGAATTCGTGTTACGGGTACCAGACAACGGAATTTAGTTTTTATTATATTATACACATATTTAATTACATTCATGACCCAGGAACATAGAAAAAAAAATTGTTCCTTCGGCGGAATAACCCGCGGGCCGCGACCCCCGGCTTGTGCTCCAACACGCTCAACCTTTGAGGCAAAGAGGTCGTCAGTCATTTTTTGACGTGACGTGAGAGGTGAAATCTTTCCTCTACCGTTTTGCAATCTCCGAGAGCGATTTCGTGCAAACTCCACGTATATACTTTATGTCACCGTAAAATTGTAAAAGCCGTTAGATTGTAATAAAACTAGTGATTTCGTGCAAACTACACGATTTCCTTAGAAAAAATAAAAAACAGAATTTTTCAAAAATTGTTTATTCCACTTTATAAACAACATCGCCATTTTAAGGGGTTGCGAGTGGTTGGGGGGGAGGGGTCGGATTCCCCCTCACCATTTTCACCCGCCGGAAATACTTGATTTCCTTAGAAAAAATAAAAAACAGATTTTTTTCAAAAATTGTTTATTCCACTTTATAAACATGTTTTATAGCTTTTATTAATTCCACGAATGGATCTTTTCTATATTTCATGTTATTTCGCCGCCACAAATATTCAAAAATAACATTTGCAAAATTGTCTATGTTATTAAAATTGTCTTTTTTTAAAAATCTTTTAACGGCCCTCCACTGGGACTCAATTCGTTGAGTATGAGTCCCATCTTCAGCTATGAATGGGTTGTCACAATCCGAGTGGTTGACTTTTCTGTGTATGTAGCCATGTTCTGACAAGCAATCATATGCTTTCCAAAAATCAGTGTGGATGGTGGTGCCAATTTCCACATTCTTTAATATAAGTGGCACCAAAACCTCAGCAGAGCGAATATTGTCTGGACACACTTCCAACCTCAAATCTTCTGATCCATCCTCAATCATACCTAGAACCCAATGGCCCTCAATAACAACTGGCTTCAATTATAAGTCGACGGAGCCCCACTACGCGGGGCTCCTACTTCTGGGTGGTTTACAAAAAAATAACCACGATGGCTAAGGCGGTAGCTTCGCTGCGCTACGCTCCCGCCTTAGCCATCTAACCTAACCCAATGAAGTCGTATTGGGCCAACTCGGAGTAATACATTGCTATTAATTACCTAAGAATTATATACTGTTCTCATACATTTCCTATATCACATTATATGTATATAAAATATAATTACCTCGATTATATTTTCTTTTTCCAAATTTCAATTCCATACATTTTGATCGGCGATTCTTTAAAGAAGCGATAAAGAAAAGATCTTGGCTCACCCCCCCTGTACTAAAGCATAAAGATTACGTTCCGTTTTGCATAATTGCAATAATATTTAAGAATTTTTGAAAATTGTTTAAAAATATTTTGACGCAACTCCGGCAGCCAAAATTTCTTTGGGGGGCTTAAGACTAACACCCATATCATTAGTTGTTACCTCGAGATTTCCTCCACTCGACTCAACCTCAATCCACGAAAGTTGTATCATTAGTTCAACAAAATTCCCTCGACTTGAGGAATTTCCTTACGCGAGTCGAGGAATCAACTGTCAAACTTAAGGTACCTCAGGACGTACCTTGAGGCTCCCTCGAGCGTCTATTTCCGACATTTATATAAATTTTTCTTACAATCAGAGTGGAATTATTTGAAGCAATTACGTAATTATAGAGGGATACTTGTTTAAAGATTAGCATGGAGGATTTTTTGGATCTTTACTTTACGAAAATCCGCCACTGTCTTTACGAAATTCCGTATAATTTATACAGCGCATAGATATTCATCATTCTGTAAAATAAGGCTCGAGTTTTAATGGTTACTGTTGGTGTTAACATAAAGAAATATATTTTTCCATGATTATTTATGATGTCATACCTCCACTCAACCTTACGTTTAAGAATACCAAACTCGAGGAACTTCTCAATGATACCTCAGATGAGGTTGAGTCGAGGCGGATCTGAGGAAACAACTAATGATATGGGTGTAACTCCCTTAAGCCCCCTACACCACCAATACTCTCAAATTCAGGCGACTCGTTATAAAATCCAACCCTATATTGTTATTAATCTTTCGACATATTTTTACAAACTTGTTAGTTATTTTACAATCTAACGGTTTTTACAATTTTACGGTGACATATTATACATCTTTCAAGTGCCAACCACGAGAAACTTACAGCATTGTGTCTCCTCTTGATTTTGTCTCCCTCCCTAGAGAGCTGGTCGATCACCTTCGTCAGTATGATCGGAAGACGCTCCTTCAGGGAGTAGTAGGCGAAACTCCTGCAATGTAAAATTAGCAAATTAACCGGAGCATCGGCACGAATAGGCCGGCTGGACGAAAGAGATACAAATAGATTTAGATATAGAGAACCGGTGGTAGGCATCATGTAGGACAATTCTATAAGTGTTAAATTATAACCTATATGGAAATAAATTGAATACACTCAAAGAAAACCGGCGTGAACTATGAAGAAACGCCTGTGCTTTTCTCCGATTAAGGCTCGGACTATACTCGGCCCGGGAAAATTCAGAGCATTGAAAATAGAACTCTACACTAATACAGTAGAGTTGAAAATAGAACGCACAAGTGTCGAGTCTTATCTATACTAATATCACAGCCTATAGAACTATTACCTACAGTCGTCCAACGGACACGTCTAGACAGAGCAATCGTGCGGGGCGTGCGGGGTGAGAGAGGGGCGGTAGCGAGCCCAAGCTGCCATACATTTCCCTTTATACATATTAATTTATGGCCATACACTCGCTTGGGACACGTCAGCCGGGGTTGACGCTTTTTAATTTGATTGTTTTAAGTGGTTTGCGACAGTGTTTCGTTCGTGTTGTATGTAGGTACTTATTTACAATGGTCAATTATATGAACAGCTAAAGAAGATTAATTTTAATACAAAACCATGCGCCTGTTTCCCGTCAGAATTTTTAATAAAATTGTATCTACGTATGAGAATTTACTAACTACATCGTCAAATTCAACAATCGCAATCTAAAAACTAGTAAATCCAAATGTCGAAAATACCTTTCAGTTTCGCATTTGTAGCTTTTGCAGGGTTCGTAAATATCCGATATTTATAACAAGTATCAAAATATCAGATATCTTTGATATATATCCGATATTTTTGATTTTTTGATATTTTCAAAATTACATACAAATCTCATAGGTACTCTGATATGTTTTTTCGTAATAGTTGAATGGAAATAATTTGTATGTCTGATAATTTGAAGATAGGGAAGTAAAATTAAACTCATTTATTTATTATTGATATTAAAAGTTTTCAAATCTATTAAAAATCAACGATAGATACTTTTGAGTATCAATTTAAATAAACCATAAAACCATAAAATGACTTTTGTTTATAACCAGAAAAAAAAAGTGTATTAATTTTATCAGTCGAATTAATTTGACACATGGTATAAATGGTATAACAAAAGTATAATAACAAACAAGGAATTTTCTTCCGAAAAACAGGGGGTCACGTGGGTGTCATATGCCGTCACAAGCCGCATCGACGGCTATGATTAGTTATGTCGTGTCAAATAGCAAGTTTTTGATGACCTAGGCTTGTAAAACTCTCGGAAAATAAGACCTGTGTTGATGTAAGATTTTTTACATTTAAAACATTATTTTACATTTTTAAATATAAATATCAATTTTGATATAATATATCAAGCATAAATATCAATTGATATATATACGATATATATCAATTGATATATATCATGCTAACCCTGAGCTTTTGTATACGCATTTGTATTTTTTATAATAAAACTCTTCATTAATACTTCTATATATATTTTTTTTTTGTTTTATTCCTAGTACTCTACATACACATACTACGAATACCTACACAATATGTAGAACAGATTATAATAAAACACATTATTGTGACAACCCTGCAGCAATGACGAATACCTACACAAAAGCGGCATTTCACGCGACTTCAAACGCGTTGGACCACTGTATCTCTTTATTACACTGTGCTAATATTATAAAGCTGAAGTTTGTTTGTTTGTTTGAACGCGCTAATCTCAGGAACTACTGGTTCGAATTGAAAAATTATTTTTGTGTTGGATAGTCCATTTATCGAGGAAGGCTATATAACATCATGCTAAGCTCAATACGAGCGGAGCTCCAAACCAAGAATGTTTCAAAATCGGGGGTTATTTTTTTCTTTTGAGAGCTTTCGCTGCATACGCTGCGGAAACGGTTAAAGTTTCGCTAAAATTATGTATGACAGAATTGTTCTTCTTTAAGAGTTCTACAAAAAAGTCCGCGACAGTATATGTCCTTAGATCTTATACTACGGGATACGCCTTACATGAGCTTTCCCCTCTGCCGAGGTATAAGATTTTTGAATCTAATGCGTTCATAAAAACTATTTGTGTAATCGATTTTAATCATTATGTGCATCGGTATAGCATCGAAAGGACGTCCGAAATGCTCCGCTAAAAATGCCGATTTGTGCTCTTATGTCCTGTAAAAACAAGTCCAACACGTCGAATCTTAAAAAAGATGGAATAACCTTTCATTTATGAGTATTTTTTTATTTAATTATTGTATATTTCTATTTAAATGTAATTTCGTAAAAATCGACGATGTATCGAATAGCGGTGTACACGAGACAGATAATCGTAGAATATTCGATCGTACTCCCCACGAGACTATTGTTGTTAGATATAGAATTTTAGTCTTTATTTCCTATGCAATAGATTCGAATTTTACTATGGCACTTAATTCTCGAAACATGGCGGAACTTTTTTATTACTTTTTGAGTGACGTGACAATCACTAGAATAACGATGTCGATAAAAATTAATTTTTTTCTTGGTAAACTAATTTTATATTTTGAGATGTAAAAATATTGGATTGCTTTTACACTTTATACGACAGATCAAGCAATGCATGTATGTATGTGATGTTTATTATTTACCCTACCGCAACTTTGAAACTTGAAAGGCTGAACAGTTTATTTGGATGTTTGAAATATGGACTATGGGGTATCGTTATAAAATCAAGATGTTCCCAGCCAGAGGGACACAAGTTTTCCTTGTTTGAAGCGCAGTTCATTTTTAGGGTTCCGTAATACTTGAGGAACGCTTATAGTTTCGCTCTGTCCTTCCGTCTGTCTGTCTGTCCGCGCTTCTACCGTTAGCCTAATTATGAATATAAATGGATGAAATTTGGTACAGTCATAGATCACAGATTAATATTATGTAGCTAGATCATAGATTGTGTATAGATCTCGGATTTGGCATCATAAAATAATAATAATTTTAGTACCTGGGTGACTATTTATTGTAATATGGTGGGTGGTGTTTAGGTGATAATCTACATAAACTTAAAAAGTAAAATGTGAACAGATAATTATTATTATTTACAATCGATTTCTGTGTAGATTAGGTGTTTAATCTCAAACATTAACTACATTTTTTTAAACTTGTCTAAAAACTATAAAAAATAAAAAAAATATAATTATATACTTGAACATATAAAAAAAACAAAAGTAAGGCACCGAGCAGGTTTCGAACCCGTAACACTCGTTTCTTGCCATTCGCGTCTTAACCCGCTGGACCAAACGGACAGTGGCCGGCAGGACGAAATTAGCGACCATATTCTGCGTGGAAAGAAAAACGCATTAAAACACGAACACGCATTTTCCCAAATATAAGACTAATCTAGATCGATTGTTTACCCCCGAAAACCCCCATATACGTAATTTCAGCGAAATCGTTAAGAGCCGTTTCCAAGATCATGGTTATATTATACATATACATAAATATACAAGAATTGCTCGTTTAAACGTATAAGATATTCTAGGTGTGGGGATGAACTTTTTTTTATTTCTATCCCATCGTGTGGGGTATCGTTTAATAGGTATTTTAAAATAAAGGCAAGGTTTCATACATAACTTTTTTATAAAGTCAACCATTTTCGAGTAATCGGCCTCCAAAGTGATTTATAAGTTGGTCCCCCCTAGCATTTCTAAACTATAAGACTTAAAAACTTACAATTTTCTATGCTGATAGATTATGCTAATAACTCTTTAGGAAAAATATTTTGAACCAAATCAGACAGTAACTTTTGAAGTAATTTGACAAAATATTACTCGTTTATAGTTACGGAACCCTCCTTAGACGTGTCCTGATATATTCTTGATTAGGTTAGGTTATTTTTTCTTTGATGTTTGCAAAAAAGGAGAGTTGTATGTTTAGTGTTCATAATAATATCTACGTATGTGAGTATTAGCGTATGTATGTGCGTATATGCAGTCTATAGTATACGTAGAAGCTATGGCGGTTTTAAAAAGCTTCACATAGATAAGTGGTAAATACAGCCTATAGGTACGCGTTAAGTTTGCAGTGAGTCATCAGTGCAAATGTCTAGAAAGCAATGACGCTTAGCTCGTGTTCACTTTTGACAATAAAGGTAAGCCAGTTTAACATTTGTAATTTGTACTGACGACTCATTGCAAACTTAACGTGAATAGACTGTATTTACTACTTATGTATGTGAAGTTTTCTATTGCTGCCATAACTTTTACATGAAATATAATATAATATGTATATCGGAATTATTCGGAATGGTTTTATTTCAACAAAATACATTATTTTCAAATAACGAAGATGTGACCAATACAAATACATATCGACAATATATCGATATAATTTGTATTGGTAACATCACTTAGCATGCCAGTGTATTAGTGCGTACGCTACTCTGTTATATTAGCGCGAGTCTTATTTGTGTGAAATAAATAAGCTAGTGTTGCAGTTTTATAAATGTGTGAGTTTGTAACGATTACAATATTTTTGTGAATGTGTGATTTTGTTTTCATTGTGGGAGTTACCCTCCCCGCACCAAAATTGGCAGAAAGTTTTGTTTGAAAATTTCCTCGCGTGCCTTATCTTGTAGTATATAATCTAAGTATATGTCTATCTTTTATGGTTGGCTCACTATAACCTTTTTAAGCTAACCAAATTTGTTCTAAAAGTAAGCATTATTTGTGAAGGTGTTTTCATAAAGATGATATTAATCCTTATCCAAGTAAATACGCTATTCATTACAAGCATTTAGAAGAAATTTGCCGTTTTCATCATTTCATTTCAATTTTCAATGAGTATTTTAGAAGATGTCGCAGTAATAAAATAATGGGGCGCGCGGCGGGCAGTCGCGGGCAGGGAAGCGCTTCTCCTTCAACGTAAATATGAAGTCGCCGGTATATTTTAGCGATATCCCAAAGTAACTATTCCACGCGATCGAAGTCGCGGGCAAAAGCTATCATATATACTAATATAATAAAGAGGAAAAGTTTATTGGTTTGTTTGCGAAACTACGGGACTGATTTTGATGAAATTTGGCACACAAGTAGAGTAGACCATCGGAAAGGATATAGGCTACTTTTTATCGTGGAAAAAATGTACGTATTCTGCGAAATTATTCCCGGGACCGCGGGATTCCGGATAATATATTCCCAACTCCCAGCCTATGGTGGGATTTAACTTCGCTGGCATTGCACGTATCCATGTGGCGGCAAGCGCTTACCATCAGGCGAATAAATGCGAATTACGTCTGCTCGATTTTTTTTATTTTATGAAATATGGGGGCAAACGAGCAAACGGGTCACCTGATGGAAAGCAACTTCCGTCGCCCATGGACACTCGCAGTATCAGAAGAGCTGCAAGTGCGTTGCCGGCCTTTTGAGAGGGAAGAGGCTAATAGGGGAGGGTAGGGAAGGGAATAGGGTAGGGGATTGGGCCTCCGGTAAACTCACTCACTCGGCGAAACACAGCGTAAACGCTGTTTCACGCCGGTTTTCTGTGAGCCCGTGGTATTTCTCCGGTCGAGCCGGCCCATTCGTGCCGAAGCATGGCTCTACCACGTAGACTTTACGACTGGACTGGACTTTACGACTGGACTGGACGAGCATTTCGTATAAAAGTCGTGGGTATAAGGTACCTAAATATAAAATTTTCGCTTCCATCGTGCATTTCAATAAATATTATGTACTATAGTATAAATTTATTCGTAACCTTTAATTCTTCACATACTTAGAGCTATACAATACAAACATCAATTTGTATTTATTTAAATGTGTGTGAAAATACATATTATGCATACATATGTATAAATATTATGTACCTAATACTAGACGTCCCCGCGACTTCGTGCACGCAAAAGGAAATCCCTCGGAAACCGTACATTTCTCCTATAAAAATTATAAGAGTTATAATAATTATAAGAGTTGAATATAATACGAGTATTTATCACATATATATTAAACAATGTACTATTGCACTTATTTATAAATTATTATATACATATTATTCATGATATTATTTTTTACTTTTTAACAGCGTAGTTAGCGCTGGTGCCTTGAGTAGTCTGCCTCACGCCTGACAGTATGGATCCACTGAATATCAGGGACTGTGATTCCACAGTCATTTACCTGAGTGGACTCCATTTCAATAATTTGAGCATTACACCACCTACCGACTATTCCTTTACAACATTGTATCCTCAGCAATCTCTTTTTTTTTTTTGTGTGTAGTTATATTTTCTTATTTTTGTCTGTATAATATGTAGTAATTAGTAATTAGTAGTGTGTAAGTTAATTACCTGTAAAAACTGTGTTCCCGCTTACTAGATGCATATTCTAAATGTTATGTACTTTTCGTGGTTTAATGCCCAAATTGTATTGAATAAATGTTTTATTATTATTATTTATTATTATTATTAAAATTTTACCTATTACCTTCGTGATCTACTCTATATTGCATTTAGGGAATGTTATTATTCGACAAATTTTACTATTCGAATAATTCGAATAATGGCTAAACACTATTCAAATAAATTCGAATAATTCG
This sequence comes from Glaucopsyche alexis, assembly GCA_905404095.1. Taxonomy (NCBI): domain Eukaryota; kingdom Metazoa; phylum Arthropoda; class Insecta; order Lepidoptera; family Lycaenidae; genus Glaucopsyche; species Glaucopsyche alexis. The sequence goes on along the minus strand of FR990063.1, from coordinate 2,227,236 downwards.
AATAATACGAATATTGGTAATACACTTTAAATACAAGTAATATAATGCGTTTATATATACCTGCATATTTAATAATATTAAAATATGAAGTGTTTCACAAATTACTCTAAAAAAATCAACGTTTTTTTAATAAAAAAACTCTTCTTTTAAGTTTCAAACTTAAAATACTAAATTGCAATAACATTTTAAGACTACTAAGTAGTAACACATGAACGGTTTAGGTCTGGAGCAGACCATGGATTTGGTTGCCAACTTAGTGGTTTTTCCCGAAAATTAAGGAAAAGATCCTCTAGGGGAGAGAATTTTTGGGGTTTGTTTTAGAGGTTCGTATTTTCTGTTTTTCAATTGAGTTAAGCTATTGATCGATTCAACATAGACAATCGATTTAAAGTCAGACCTACATTCTGACTGTTTAAAATTAAGCTTTTGGTATTATAATTTAATGTACCTATAAAGAACACTTATATTACAGAACATATGTTTTTATTATTTATATATCAGTTTGTTTATGATTGGAGAGAAATATATTTGCAGTTGGAACACTGCACAGAAATCGGAATGCTCTGTAAATAGTGTTCTGTTCTAATATAATGCAGCTGAAAACTCTTATGGGAAATATGGTGGCAAGCCCCAAAGGGAGATCTCCAACCGAGCGAAGTGCTATGCTCGGTCAGGCCGAAGCCCACTGTAGTCGTTTTCAGATGTCGTATATATGTCGCCGATCTTAGAAAACTTCGATAGCGCGATTCGGGACTGTGCGCTGATTGGTCCGCCACACTCTAAACACGAGTATCGTGCTGTCATAATGGTCTGCTCTAGACCTAATCGGTACATGTGTATATAAACCGTAGTAAGAATAAGTAACAAGATAAATCGTCAAAATAAAAAGCACTCAAAAAAGATTTTAATATTATGTTATCATAACAAAAAACTTCATAGTTGGTAAAAAGTGGATGGAAGATCTTTAAAACAAAAATAACCTTTTTCCATTTTCAAGTTAACCATGTTTTTGGTCTCTTTATGTTTTTTTCTTGAACGATGAGTCTTATTACAAAAAGGAAGTTAGACAACAGTAGATTTAAAAATTGTATCATAGCCTGAAGAATTTGTTGATGATTTTTCTGAAACTAGGCATCAGTGCACAAGTAGGCATCAGGCGTTATACTGCAAGAACGGAGTGTCATGTTACGAACCGTTCAGAAGATGAAGCGTCGGTACAAAGATACTGAAAAACATTTGATAAGTCCGTGTGAGACTTTAATGACAGACTCAGCGCTCGGCAAGACTGTTAAGTTTTTTCCACTTGTTGAAAATTAACACTTAAATGCAGTTAAGTTCAGAAACAGCTTCTTCAGACCCGAACGGACTATGTTACTGACAGCACAACGAAGAAGACTTGCTTAAGTAAATCTGAAACCCTAAAGACCGAGGCGAAGGGCAAGTGGTCTCACCTCGAGACCAAGCTCGAGAGCCCTAGTATCGAGTAGCAATACTGTGATACGTCCGTGAACACATACAAAAGGATGAACGAGAATGGTCCAGAATTTTGGTCCCAGATGAGTGGATTTACTCACTTTAACTTCATAAGTTAAAGTGAACTTCTGAAGGAAGGCTAAGTAAACGTGAACTGGTGGGGGATATTTTCAAGCCTAATTTTCAGATAGAGTCCAGTATGCTCAGGCAGAGTACATATACAATGGGCTGGCATACCTTCAGGAATCCGCACTGAGTATGTGGCTATGACAATCGGAACTCTACCTGGAGAAAGATATGGTCAAGAGATTCTTAAAGATTCTCTTTAATGTCCTCACCTCACCCCGATTAAGTATACCCTGAGAAGAGCTCAGAAGGCTAGTCAGAAGCCGCAAATTGTCACCGACAGTGAGTACCCTCACAGCACTAAAACACGCCCTGATATAAGAATGGGAGAGTATATTGCATAATTCGGCTCCAAAACCTCGTTTTCAGTATGACAAACCTCCTCCAAGCTGTTGGCAGGCCTCGAGGAGTTATCCAAAATCGCAATTTAACAATATAACATGTAAATTTAGTCTTTAAGACTAACATTAAAATGGTTAATTTTTGTTTAAAGATAAAAATAATATACTGATATGTAATTTATTACTTTTAAAGAAAGCTGATAAATCTTGTTATAATATATTAAAAGTATGAAATTTTAAACGATTTGTACTTAGTTTTGCAGGCGTTCGTTTCGCTCTGTTCGTCCGCCTGTCTCTCTTTCTATCTGCTCTTCTGGCTATATTGCGTCTAGGTACACTTCATATGTATAGAAAGCCACCCCAGCTTTCCATCTATGTCTGTGTTGAATATTATGTCTTTTAAAATAAAGAAAAACTTTTATACATGACTTTTACAAAGTCAACCATTTCCAAGTAATCGGCCTTCAAATTGGTTTCACCCTCCTCTGTCATTTCTGTACTATGAAGATTAGGAACTTAAAATTTTCCATGCTGGTAGATCATGTAAATACTAAATTCTCTTTAGAAAAGTTATTTTGAACGAAATCGAACAGTAATATTAATAAACTAATAAGCTTTATAGTAACAGAACCCTCCTTAGACATGCCCTAACATGCTCTTGGTTAGGTTATTTAGACAAGCGAAAGAAATCCATACTGGATTTCTTTCGCTGAGGCCTGTAGGAAGTATTCACCTTAAGTATTTTTTTATTTAAAGACAGTTATGTATTCTTTCACAAACAGTGTAGTAAAATCTGTTTTAGGATATTATTGACGACAATATTAATAAATAATAAAAATAGTGTATTAAATAACGAAACTTTTCCGGTTTATGTACAAGTTTATTACTATTATTAACATATTTTTGAAAAATAAATAAAATATTTTCATTATTCGTTTTATTCGAAATATTCGAATATTGTACCCAGTCATATTCGAATAATAAAATCGTCGAATATTCGAATAAAACGAATATTCGAATAATATTCCCTAATTGCATTGCATTGCATCAAAATCAGTCCAGTAAAGTCCGTTCAGTTATTTTACCTCGGCGTTTCTACATGAGTGATCCTTAGTCACTTCAAAATAGAACTCTGCACTATTACAATAGAGTTGAAAATGGATGTTTCGAGTGGCGATCTCCCATTAAAACGCCATTGACATTTGACTCAACAGTCGACACTCGTGTGTTCGATTTTCAACTCTATTGTACTAACGTAGAGTTATATTTTCAATGCTTAGAATTTTCTTCGGCCTTCCGGATTATTTCTTTGGTATCAAGATTAAAGGACTAAAGGTCATGTCAGTAGTAAAAATCTCTGAACGGACGTTTCTCTAAAGTTTCGGAGCCCATTTAATGCAAACGAACAAACATTTCATCTGTATAAAATTATAGTGTAGGTTACGTAATTAAATTACGTAATTTTTAATACGTTTATGCTACACGTGTTGAGTTCCGCGTCTTCGAATGATAAGGTTATTTGTAGTAAGATGATCAAGCAATAATAGTTATTATCATTAATGCGGAGAATAAACCAAATATAATTTTTCTATGCCGCAAAGTGACAATGTACGGTTGAGGAAATTCTCCCTTTAGCAGCATTTTCGGCCTTCTACAGCTATGGAAATGTCATCGTAAAATTGTAAAAACCGTTAGATTGTAATATAACTAGTGACATTGTAAAATGTTGATAGGCTTCCGAGACGAATATTCTGCCCAAAATTTATCATTTTTGTTCATCAGTTATTTTTTGTTAGATTATAAATATATTGTTAATAATCTTTCGACATATTTTTACAAACTTGTTAGTTATTTTACAATCTAACGGTGACAGAAACACAGCAATACTCAAACGTAATTTAAAATGTACAAAAATTAAAAAAAAGTATTGCCGCCCGAACAGGGACTTGAACCCTGGACCCTTGGATTAAAAGTCCAATGCTCTACCGACTGAGCTATCCGGGCTACGTACTTACGTTCGAAATTATGAATCGGTTGCTTTTATGAACTTTAAACTTTTTAACTGGCTTTTTCCCGCGGCTTTGCCCGCGTTTGATTATTTTTTTATAATATGCCACTTTTTGAGTGAATCAATAACAAACAAAAAAAAATTTACTTTCCTCCTTACACAACATACAGCGCGCGACTTCGTACGCGCAAAAAAAAAATCCCGCCGGAACCGTAATTTTTTCTGCAATAAAAGGAGACTGTCTTAATCCAGAGCCCAAATGACTACCATGCTAAATTCTATCAAAATCCGTTCAGTGGTTAGTGTGTGAAAGAGTAACAACGATTATACATACAAACTCTTGCGTTTACAGTATTGGTAGTTAATAATTATAATCCTACTAGTCCTACTAATTTTGTTTAAAATTTTGATGGATGGATGTTTGTTACTATTTCACGCAAAAATTACGGAACGGATTTTGTTGAAATTTGGTAAGGTAGTAATTTAGTCTCTGGATTAAAACATAGGCTACTTTTTATCCAGGAAAAGTAGAGTATTCCTGCGGGATAACTGATAGTATAATTATGCGGGTGGAGCCGCGGGAAACAGTATTTTCCTAAATAATTGAAATGAAAGTTGTAGATTTTTTTTGGATCTTGCAGATTATAAAACATTAATTTTATTTGTAGCTTGACTCATAATTAAACAAATTATGAATAAAAAGTTGGTCAAATGAACCCAAAATGTGTATTTTTAGGATAGAATGCCTATTTATTTGAAAAATAATAATACCTACAATTGTCAATATGGGTGTTACACACTCGTACTGGGGAAACAGAAAAACTATGTATTTACTAAATCATACTAATATAAGAGGGTGGTTCAAATATATACCAGAATTTTTAAATAAAATCTCTTCATGCGTGAATGGTTACATGACAAGCCAAGAGATTTTGACGAAAAAAGCATCCGAAAGCTTACGAAGAGGTGGCAAGTGTAGTGTGAACTGTGTGATGGAGACTATCTAGAACAAGGGTTTTCAAACTGTGGGGCGCGCCCCCCAGGGGAGGCGCAGAGATCTTTAAAGGGGGGCGCGCGCCACTTGTATAGTTAAGTATAAAGAACCTGCAACCGCTGAGAGAATGTATTCTGGATTACTTGATACGACCAATAAATAGAATTAATTTTTAATTGAAAGGCATAGCAATTAACTAAGATTGAATTGATTCACCCAAATGAAAAAACTATAAGTGCCTGTCAAAAACTTTCTTCTCAGTAGGCGAATGTCAAGAACCTTATTAGAAATAAACAAAAAACACTTATTTTTATATTGAATACTTTTTAATTCTGATCTGATTATCTGGACAGAAGGATGGGGCGCGCGACATTTTGTACGGTCTAAAGGGGGCGTGTTCCAAATAAGTTAGGGAACCGCTTCCCTAACTTATTTGGAACACGCCCCCTTTAGACCGTACAAAATGTCGCGCGCCCCATCCTTCTGTCCAGATAATCAGATCTAGAACTTTGTAACATAGTAAAAAATTTTATAGCAAAATTCCAGTTTATATTTGAACCACCTAGTACCATTAATGTGAAAGTTTGTGAGGATAGTTGGATGAATGGATGGATGGATGGATGGATAGATGGATAGATGGACGGATGGATGTTTCTTACTCTTTCACAAAAAAACTACTGAACAGATTTTGATGAAATTTGGTATGGTAGTAGTTTAGGTTCTGGATTAAAACAGCAGATAAATAGGTTGATAGTAGGAGAATATTTTTATTAGCTACTAGCTGTCCTTACCGCCTTAGAATTAAATTTGTTGACGTACTGTCAGCACTCGCTCCTATTGGTCGCAGCGTAATGTTATATAACTTAAAGCCTTCCTCAACGAATAACACAAAAATAATTTTTCAATTTGATCTAGAAGTTCCTGAGATTAGCATGTTCAATCAAACAAACAAGCTTTATAATATTAGTATAGATAGTAGGAGATTATACAAAACCAGAGCCGTTACAAGTGCATTCCCGATCTTTAAAACCCCAAAGCCCTTGGGCCTCCTGTTACCGGTACCCACATTCACTCGGCGGAACACAACTCATGCATTCGCCGGCTCTTAGTGAGCCCATGGTATTTTTCCAGTAGAGCCAGCCCATTTATACCGAAGCTTCTCCCGCGGAAATATCTATCACGACACGACCTTTAGGCTTTATAAGTCGACTTCCAGGGTCAGACATAGTCTTATATTTCTTCATTCACCCCATAAAATAGTAGGTAGTATTTACACGTACAATAGTAGGTGATATTTACACGTACCTCTTGAATATTCCTTGCAAATGCACATTTGGTGGTGTAGCTATGTCTAAAATTAGTTCAGTTTTTTCATTGCGAATAAAGGGACCACCGTAGATAAACTCTGGCGAAGTCGATTTACATTCTTCGTGACACACACGAGGCTGTTTATTACTATAGTACCCGCTCATTTTTATATCACAGAGATTTTTAACTTTCTAATAATTTTGTAAAACTAATAATTTTGTGAGATATTATTGATTTTTTTATAAATTTTCTGTTGTGACTACCATCAGTTTACGTTTTTACTTTTTTTAGAGTTGGGTTTGACGTTTACTGTCAGGGACGATCACAATTCACAGCTGATGTTGACAGAATATCTTTTTTATTTGGTTTTTTAAACAGTTTGTACCTTTGATCTAAGTGCCTAGTCACAAATATGCAGGTAAGTCGAATCGAATAGCTACGGAAATCTTACGGAAATAGTCAAACAAAACCGATGATTCACGAATTGTCTTGAATTATTTGACAATGATTTTTAATTCATATTTTATTAATTAGCATTGATTTAGGAGTTTTTGCCGGGAAAGTCAATCAGCAATGTTGTGTTTCTGTATTATTTTTCTAAATTCGTGTTATAGGTGTACCAGAATCTCATGGCAAATAGGGAAATAAAATTTTGTAGTGTGCAATACTGGGGAAACAGGATTAAACGATCTTGATACTGGTTAATTTTTAATTATGTCTTTAGTATTAAAATAAAACAACGTATTCGCATTCACGAGTGGCACAGACTAAATTTATTTTTTTTATTAAAAACATAGAATAAACATTTCTACAATGTAAGACAGATGGCAGCACTATTGTGTAGATATTAGACCTTCAACACCCCCACTATATCTAACAATATGGATATACAAAAATATTACAATCTTTGAATACCTAATACATTCAAAAATTTATAATGTTTCACAACACATAAAGCCTTTGTGAATACATCGGCTGGCATCTCAGCTGTAGACAAATATTTCACATTTACAATTTTATTTACTACACATTCTCTACAAAAGTGAAACTTAATGTCGATGTGTTTCGTACGCTTGTGAAACATTGGATTCATAGTTAGCTTTTGTGCACTCTGATTATCGTTGAACAAATCAATGGTATACAAATTTTGTGTGATTTCAAATAGTAAGTTTCTTAAATAAACAGCTTCTTTACATGCTTCTGTAATAGCCATATATTCGGCCTCGCTACTAGACAAGGCTACAGCAGTTTGTTTTTTAGTTTCCCAAGAAATTACACAACCTGATAAAGTGAAACAATACCCTGTATATGATTTCCTATCTATAACATTTGCACCCCAATCTGCATCTACATATCCTTCTAACATTGAATTTCCATCAGCAGTGTACTTCAAACCATAATTTTTAGTAAATTTTAAATATCTCAATAAACGCTTTACATATGCACAATGTTCTCTAGAATAGCAATTGTTAAATTGACTCAAAAATCCAACTGTATAAGAAATATCAGGTCTGGTTAGAACTGCCAAGTACATTAGACACCCAATAATTTGCTGATATGGGAATTTTCCAACATAGCTTTCCCCTTTAGATACATGCAACTTAGTTTCCATAGGAGTATGAATGGGTTTGCAATGACTCATGTTAAATTTCTGTAACACCTGATCTATATAATCAGACTGGTTCAATGTGATAGTTTTCTCAGATTTATTAACACTTACATTGACACCAAGACATTTTCTGATTTCACCTAAATCTTTAAGTTTGAAATGGCTAGCTAATACATTTTTCAAATATTCTGTTTCTTTACAATCATTTGAAAAAATAAAAAAATCATCCACAAAAAGTGTAACAATAGTCCTCAAATTATTTTTAAAATTTGTGTACATACATGGTTCTATCTTAGATCTCTTATAACCAATATTTAACAAACATTCATCCACCTTCCTGTACCATGCTCTAGAAGATTGTTTAAGTCCGTAGATTGCCTTTTTTAATTTAAGTACTTGACCCTCATGGGTATACTCAGAAAATCCTTCTGGCAACTGCATAAAAATGGTTTCATCAAGAGCACCATTCAGGAAGGCTGTAGTTACATCAAGGTGAGTAATGTTAAATCCTAACTTAACTGATAATGCAAATAGTAACCTCAATGTAGTATGCCTCACAACAGGAGAAAATGTTTCTGTATAGTCTATACCCTCAATTTGTGAAAAACCTTTAGCAACTAGACGTGCACGGAACCGAACTTGGTTATCACTATCACATTTTTTACGAAGCACCCACTTACACTGTACAACCCTACCATCTTGTGGACTGTCACAAACTTCCCACGCATCATTTTCTTTGAAACACTGTAGTTCTTCTTGCATGGCCAACATCCACTGTTTCTTTTCTGGTCCGTTTAAAGCATCATGCAGTGTCAAACCCGCCCCATCATAGGTTTCAGCGCTTGTACAAAGATTCGACATACCATATCTCTCTGGTGGTTTCCGTGTACGTCTGGGTAGGTCCATGAAATCTTCATTTTCACACTGAAGTGTACACTCTGAGTCTTCATAATCACTTGGAACATATGTTTTATCATTGTCATCATCAAAGGAATAATCATTTTCACTGTTGGAGTTATCTTCAAGGCTATGTGTTGATTCAAAACTTGTTACCTTCTGGCCTTGTTGTTCTGGTTTAACCTCATCCCCCACTGAATCAACATTCTGGCCTTGCACTTGAATCATACATTCAGAATTGATTTTTGGCTCAATAATGATGACATCTCTACTTGTAAACACAGTCCTTGTTTCTGGATTATAGACTCTGTATCCCTTTATGTTATCTGGATATCCTGTAAGAATACATTTCACAGATTTCTTATCCCATTTCCTACGCTTTTGTTTAGCAACATGTACCATGACAGTGCTACCAAATATCCTAATATGACTGATATCTGGTTTTGTACCTGTCCATAGTTCATATGGTGTTCTATTATCCAACGCAGCAGCCACAGTTCGATTCTGCAGGTACACTGCCGTATTGGTGGCCTCACCCCAAAACTCTTTTCCCAGGTTTGCGTCAAACAATAGACATCTCGCTTTTTCTACTACTGTGCGATTGAATCTTTCACATAAACCATTTTGTTCTGGGGTGTATGGGTTGCTTTTCTGGTGGATAATACCAGCACTGTTTAGGTAATCTTCAAATTCCTTATTGCAATACTCTAAACCGTTATCGCTTCTTATCATTTTTATTGTTCTTTTTGTTTGATTCTCCACCTGTGCTTTGAATGTCTTGAAATACTTCAGAGCCTCATTTTTGTGCTTCAGAAAATAAACAAATGTTTTGCGACTGTAATCATCGACAAATAACAAGAAATATCTTGCTCCTCCTATCGATGTAGTCTCCATAGGGCCACAAATATCTGTGTGCACTAAATCTAGCAAGTTACTGCTTCTCTGACCACTGCCTTTAAATGGTAAGTGGCACTGTTTACCTTCACAACATGTTGTACAAGAAGCCTTGCTTATTTCTACTTTTTCATCCAATGACATTCCCAAGACAGCATTTTTCATTTTATTTAAGTATTCCTTGTTGACATGTCCTAATCTGCGATGCCATGTTACTCCGGACACTGCTGATGCAGCCAAATACTCCTGGGATACCAAGTTTACTTTGTATACCCCATTGACCAATACTGCTGTAGCGACTAATTGTTGCTTTTTATTGTAAACACAACAGCCTTTATCTGTGAAAGACACACTGTTTCCTTTTTTAATTAGTTGACTGACTGATAGTAGGTTAGTAGTCAGAGATGGTATACAGCATACGTCTTCTATCACGATGTCGTACTCGCAATCATCAGTTGAAGTCGTTATTTTAACATTGCCAGAACATAATACTGTCATCTTCTCACTATTAGCTACGACAATTCCTTTATTTTGTTCATATCTGGCATTCATAACCCAACTTTCGTTAGCTGTTAGGTGTACACTTGCCCCGGAGTCGATATACCAATCATTTTTGTCGAAATTCGCGCTTAAAAATACTGCACTAAATGCGTTTGATTGCATTCTTTCTTTATTTTTCTTATTTGCTGAATTATTTTCGTAATTCATGCACTGATTTTTATAATGGCCGACTTGTTTACACCGATAGCATTTCACCGCCTTGGTGTTTGACTTAGACGGAACAGTACTACCAACATCACAATTTTTCTTGGCCATAGACAAATTAATCTTTTGCTTTGCATGATTTGAATGACTGACGAAAGCACCGTTTATTTCACTCTCGTTGTAATCTACCGACTCCATGTCTAATAATTTTGTCTTGATATTGTCTGTTGTAATGGAAATGCCCGAATGTTCGATTGCCATGATCATTGGAGCAAAACGATCAGGCAATCCAGCCAACAACAATGACCCTGTCCATTGATCATTTATTTCAAATCCCGTTCCACTTAACTTCTGCGCTGTATCGATAATCTGCGTCACATATGACGTCATCGAACTGCAATTATCTCGCCTGATTGAAATCAAATTTCTCAACAGACTTATTCTCCGTGAAAAGCCACTGTCATCAAATAATTGCTGTAGTTTATTCCACAATTCTTTCGAGGATTTAACGGTTTTGACGTGGACATACAACGACGGGTCGATGGTCATAATCAATTTGGCTTTAGTTTTTTCGTCATCCGCGCTTGCTATTTCTTTTCCCGGTTCTGGCTTGATACAATGCTTCATGCCTTCGAGAACTAAGAAATTTTCTGCAGCGAAACACCACTCCGAATAATTATCGCGCCCCTTTAGTTTCGGCACATTGATAAGGTAGTTGGTAGCCATTTTGACGAACAGTTTCTACACTTATACAATAAGGCCGATATATCTTGGCGAGTCTGAACTTCGTGCAGAAGGTTGCGCAATAACTGTTTTTAAGTGTTTTCGTATTTATTTTATTTGTACCAATTGGTCAACTGTATTAGGGAAATTTTATTAGTACATAGGTATATAAAAATAATACAATAATAGTTTTCTTCACGAGTTGTACATGCGCTAAAGTTCGCAGAGCCTATGTTCAGACCCGTCAAGATACAGCGGCCGTAGTGTACACTGCGATAATTAATACGATCAGTCAGTTCACAGCTAAATCGCACTGAATACTATCTTTTAACACTTGCTTTACTGCAAAATCCTTGTTAAAAACGACTTAATACCGCGATTTTTAGAGCGTATGGTCCATAACCTAAACACAGACTACTAAGGGATACTACGTATCAGACTGCCAACTAGCGGACAAAAGTTTCAACCGTAGCGCGATTCCAATGATGTATGACAGTTTGTTTTTTTTTCAAGCTGTGACACGAGTTTTACGGCAAAAGAATCTTGATAAAGGCTTACGCTCATAATGCTTGTATCCATACCTCCTTTTTTCTTAGTTCAATAATGAAGATAATATTAATTTTTGTACTAAATAAATAAAACCACATACATATTACTTATTAAAAGATTTATTTTTTAATTTTTTTACATATTTTTTATATGCTTTATTTTGCATTGCAGGCAATATGCGATTCTTCAGTCGTATTGTGTCTGTGCCCTTTAAAATTTTATTAATAACACTGCACCAATTTATTATAGCAAATCTTATTGTTAATACAATAAATAGGTCAAGCAGAATTTCTCTGTGTTGGGTACAAGTAATAAAATCAAATGAATATTTAGATTTAATTTTGTCTTTAATATTCCTCGAAATATTTATTTTTTCAGGACTGTTTTCTAAATATTCATTTGTTTCCGTAACTACTGTACCAAAACACCTTACTGCACCTTCGGATGGGTAGTTCAATCTCTGTTTTGCCTTGGTGAATTCCCTATGGCTAATCCAGTTGTGTACTGTAGTGCTTTTTTTGCTAGTTAGGGAATTTTTGCAATTGACACAGTTAATTTTTGATTTTTCAAATATTTTTTGGACTACCCATCCAGCAGTGTAGGCCCGCGAATGTACATTAATACGTTCCCGTCGGGCCTGTTCCACAATTTTTTCAATACTATTTTCTGCTGACCTTAGAAGATCCGGTCCGACACTATCCTTTATTTCTTCATTAAATAATGATTGTAAATTTAGAACTTGGTCGGCCGGATCATCTTCACAATTAAATGATTCATGGTGAAATTTTATAATTCTCGTTATTAACAAAGATTTAAATGTACAATTAAAGCTGTGGCAATTAGGGTTATTATTACGGTAATTATAAGCTCTCACTTGGCCAAAAAAATTTTCGATGGGATCGGAATTAAAATATCTTGGCCTCATAATCTTTATTTTCTGATTAGTAAATATTTGCCACAGCCTTATATAACTTTTTAAAGTTGTAATAAAATTATTAATAGATGGCACAGACTTTACTTTTCCTGAAGAATCAACATATTTTAATTTTTCTAGTTTTAAAATAGCTTCTTTCCAAAACTGGAGATGGGGTGATTTCGCTGTTACTGCGGTGCGTAATATTTTTCCTTTATTTTTTTTTGAAAATATTGAGGCCCCATTAATGCTATCAAACAGTTGATCAAAGAAAAGAACAGTTTCTGCAGTGTTCTTCAGCGTGTTGCTCACAGGTCTGCCATCTGCATAGTGAGCTGTAAAAAGAACTTGCATTAATTCATAATTATAGTAATGTAATATTTATGTTTCACATAAATAATTTAAAAATTTTGCTAATGTTGTACCTAAAATACTTCCATAGCCATTATAAGACTAGATATTGAACATATTATATTCTCTGTAAATCGAGTGAATCAAGTCTTACTGAAGGATCAACTGTTCCTCTACCCCGTTCCCGTATAACACTTGTTTTAAATTTGAAAAGGTCACTTTTATGAAAAAATCTTTGAATACTTACAAAATTGTGCCGTATAAGATAAAGCTGCAGAAACTGTGGAGCTAAGTACTTTAACACAATTTTTCACCTAAAAAAAAAAAAGTATTATTAGCAATTAAGAATAATTTCTTTCTAATTATATAACAAAATTATAACATTTAAAAATGACAAACCCACCTTCATCTTCTTAATTTTTTCAGGAACGACATGTTCGTCAGTTAATTTATGTAGAAGTCTAGCTTCTGTGTGATTGCAGTCGGTCTTATAAACGTCAACAATATCATTCCATTTTGATAATTTCCCGTCAAATATTATGTCTTTATTTAAAAAATTGTTTCTTATGCCCTTTATTAAATGAGATGGATCATAAATCACACTTAGTGTGACTCCACTTAATTGGACGGTCCCATCTGGAAACATAATAAAAATAGTTTAAAAAATATAATAATTATAATGTGTAAAGTTTAAATGTGATAGTAATATTTAACATTGTTAACCCTTTGACGACCACGGGGAAACATGCTTCCCTAACAAATAATTAGAAAAATATCAAAAGTTATAAGGCCAATGCCTAAATACTTTTCTTTTATTATTGGTTGAATATTACCTTAATTATTTTTTTAATGTCATAATAATGTAGGCATTGCAGTATACTTTTTATAGACATCGGAAAAGAACAGTTTGCTTAGCAATTTTTCAGTATTTTTTACAAAAGTTTTTAGTGATGTTGCAGCATTTTATATTGTTTTTTATTGAGCTAAAATTATTCCCCGGTAAGTAATTTTATATTTGAGATATTCTTCAAAACCATTATTTATGATTTATATTGAAATAAATCGTCATAAACTAAAAGGGAAATCAACTTCCCTATGGTCGGTAAGGGATACTAATTCCTCCATATATTACTCTATTGTATGCAAAATTTATATGAAATTATTTCTATATTCTTGTATTGAATTGAAATTACGCTCGATATTTTATCGATATTGTAGCGAAATATTATATTCCGTAAAGAATTTGAGATATATAACCTCAAGAATTATGAAATTCTACTGATTTTGGTCGATGGCAGTAGTGAGTAGTGATGAATAAAACGATTTGCAACTCAAAAAAGCCGTAGTAATTTTGATGCATGGTAATGATCAAGAAGGTATTGTAATTGAAGGTGAATTTCAAGAACACATTCCTCCTTCACCAACACTATCTACAGCTGTCTGCGCGTCACCCATGAAGCAAATTATAATTGCTCCATGGTGTCACCGGATTCACTCGGTTATCAAGTAAATAAATAGTTTTTCTATGGAAGTCTCTACTTCTAATTTATAGATATTAGGTTGTTTCATTTGAGATTTGGTCTACATAACCTTATATGTGTAGAAGTACTTATGACCAACATTATGCCATATATTCGATTTGAACAGATACACTAAAATCTACATTTCTTTAGTAGGTAATGCAGAAGTTAGTGATGCAAAAAGAGTTATGACATGAATTATCGTATTCGCTCAAAGATAGCTGCAGTATCGACTGCACCTGATGGTAAAATCCCCTATGCAAAGTACAAGACTAAGAGGAATTTTGTTCTATGTAAAGTCTTCTTTGTTATGCTAATGAAATACACTGTTTGGTTAGGTACTATGTAATATCTAGTTTTTATATTGTAGTTATATATAAATGAATACTTTTCCTACAGTATTAATTAAGTTGAATAAAAAATACTTCAAATATTGGTAAAATATCGAAAACGTAAAGTAGCTGTTGCAAGGCTAATGTGTTACCGTTATGGACCATAGGGAAAATTGCTTCCCAACAATTTCCAAAAAACCTATAAATATTTTTTTGATTTTTATTAAAGATTATGTTTATTATGTGCATAATTAACTATTTTGTACAACTTTCATATTTATATACCCTTCACTTTCCTTATGGTCCTGAAAGGGTTAACAAACCTGGTTCTTGATTAGAAATTATCTGATTATGTCTTGTATCTTGCTTAAGGCTTTTTAAGGCAGACTGAAATGCTGCTCCCTGGTCACAAATTAGTGCAATCGGTTTTAAGCCACATCCAACTACAGCACAAACAACGTCCTTCAAAATATTTTTTAATTCAATGCCTGAGGTGGCTCCTTGGCAATAATAAAATGCCAGTGGTTGCTGCCACTTATACAATGCTCCCCTTAGCATAAAAACTAAGGCGTGGTCAGCAAAGTCATTTGTTTTTTTATTCAACTCAACAAATCCTGTGATCTTGTCTTTGTTCTTATTATAATTTAAAGCAGTCTCTAATGACATCTCATCAAATATCACTGAACAAAGCTTCTTTTTGTCATTCCAAGATGCAACCTGAAAAAAAAAAAAAATTGCAACAGACAAATACGGTATTTTCAATGTGCCCTTAATCAAAAGGTTATCATTATGAGAAAAAGAATGGTGATATAAATTACAAACCTTTTCTTTCATTAATTTAAAAAGTTGGGGGCAAATTCCAGTTTCAATATTAAATTTTGACACCATATTATTGAGAGTAGATCTTGATGGCAAAATAAATATGTTGTGCAGAAACTTGTAGCCTTTGGGGCTTTGCTTCATTATAGACAAAGCCAGTAATTTCTCTTCATCTGTAAATCTTCTACCTTTTTTACTTTTGTTGCAAAGTTTAATTTGCATATTCATAATTTTTTTTGCATAGGGATTCATATTTTTTGTTAATCTTTCGAACAATTGCTCTTTCGTAAAAGCTAAGGCTCTCTTGGCTCTTTTATAAAAATCTTTTTGCCGTTTTGCTCGTTGGTACTCTTGATATATGAGCTTGGCTGTTGGGGTCAAATCTCCAATTTTATGAAGTAATCGCTTCCTTGAAGCTTTTGGCACTATCACATGCTTGGCCTTGGACATTTCAACGGCATTCACATCTAAAATATAAAAATCTTATTAATTTATACAAAAATATATCTTGGGGTTTGCCACATTATAAAGATATTGAAGAAGGTACTAAACAACTTCAATATAACTTTTGAATTTATTACAAAAATAAATTATTTTTAGTTTTAAGTCTATAAATATATTTTATGAGATTGAAATTCAGAAGTATTGTTTAAGTAACACTGGTACAAGATGTTGGGGTAACACCCACATTTGGTGAAATTGAAGCCATATTGAACTCCTAATTTTCAAACAATTATTTATTTCTAGTATGCATATTATTATATTTTTCCAAAAAAATAACGCTTATACTCATGACAAATAAGCTTACCTGTTGGGGTCAAATCTTTGACTTCATGTAATAATCGCTTCCTTGAAGCTTTTGGCGCTATCACAATATGCTTAGCCATTTCAACTGCATTCACAGCTAAAATATATTTTTTTTTATTATTTACACAAAAAAATATAGGTATAGTAATTATATAACATAACATTTTAAGTGATGTTCAAAATAACATGGTTTCCCTTAATAAATTTAGGTTTTAAAACACAATAAAATAACTATTATAAGTAATAATTACATATTATCATAATATTATATTTTATTCCAATATTTGTAAAAAAAAACTAATTTAGATTTGATTTAAATTTAAAAAATCAAACTCAGAAACTGGGTGTTAATTTACACTTATTTATTTTCAATTATGTTATTGATTCATTAAATAACTGTAAGTGTTTGTTATAGCAAAAAAAAGAGATAAAATAAAACTAATTCATATTCTTATTACCTGTACAGTAAGGACTTGAAGTTGAAGAACTCTGTGAAGTTCCGGGCGTATTCATCAACACACTGGTGCCTGATGTACTTAATTCTACAACAGACAAAATGTATTTGTTTAACATGCAACTGGATTACAGTTACTGTCTGTCTTATTTGTTTGATACTAAGATAGTGATAAGATAAGTTATAAAGATTAATGTAGTTTAAAAGACAATATGACTAACAAACCTTTCAAAGGTTCCCGCTTGTGGTATGTGTGGTCAAAGTGTGCATTACGTGCATAATTGTGCTCAAATACAGGATCCACATTTTCTGAAATTGGTAAAAATCATCATTTAGCATCTTTAATTATCCTACTTCCTAGTACTATTATAAATGTGAGTTTGTAAAGATAGATGGATGTATGTTTGTGACTCATTCAGGAAAAAACTACAGAAAGGATTTTAATGAAATTTGGTACGGTAGACTCTGGATTTAATACAAGCTACATTTTATCCTGAAAAAGTATTTTCATGGGATATTGCATTTGGGCAGCTTAAGCTAGTATCAATATAATACAGTAACTAGTTACTCATGACATTATTAAAATAATATCAATGGACACTTCATACCACGTCAATCTGGTCCCGTGGTAAGTTCTCAAAGAACGTCTTGTATTACGGAAATATATTTAATACTTTTATACTAAATACATATTTAAGATTTTTATTATATTATACACATTTAATACACATCCATGACCCAGGAACACAGAAAAACCTTTTTGTTCCTTCAGCGGGATTCGAACCAACGACATTGAGCACCAACACGCTCAACCACTGAGCCACAGAGGTCATGAAACACAACCATTCTCATACTTCTCATAACATTATTTCAACAATTGCAAAATATTGTTTGAATGATTCAAATATTATATAGCAGGTAATATAATATATCTCCTAATAACACATAATATTATAATAAAGAAAATGTGATAAACCAACCAAAATCAATCAGTCTCGAGTTATGGAGTTCCTAACACTCGCGGATAGCTAGTTGTATATAAAAGACTTACCGGTATTTTGTTGAGACGGTATTCCACTGGAAATCTCGCCTTCGGTAAACAAAGAAGGATACGCTTTGCTTAGGAGACGTGACTCCGACGAACTAAGAAACCTTTTTTCGAAGTGAAGTTGACAAACGAAAAGGTTTGACAATTTCTTTGGTGGTAAATTATTGAGATCCTCACGGTTGACACACTTTAACCACTTCTGGAGTCTTAACTCACTGCAAGGAAAGCGATGTAAAATAGCGTCCTGTCGCGAACTTTTACAAACACAGCACTTGCGATTCATCTTGAAAAAGACGTAGAACGGGCACAAAGCACCCTATTACAGATAAAGCGGAGAGGATAAGCTGAAACTACTTCACTCAATCGACACAGTACACAAAGTATAAAGTGGAGAGGATAAGCAGAGTCTTCTTCACTCGATCAACACATTAACTGTAATAAGTGATTTACACTCTCGCGCGAGTGGCGAGGCGAGGCCCAAAGTGAGTCGCGAGGCGAGTGTGTAAACGTAGTTCGCCTCGATGCGAACTGCGTTTACACACTCGCCTCGCGACTCACTTCAGGCCTCGCCTCGCCACTCGCGCGAGAGTGTAAATCTAGTATAATGGTTTGAATTTTGAAACGTCTAAGTCAACTGTCATAAAAATGACAGAAGAGCTGCACAAAGAATAGCCAATCACAGCCGAGCAAAACTGTCATTCAACATTATTCAAAATGGCGCTACCCCACACTGAGTGGTCTATGGACTGAAACACCCGTGAACCTAAAATAAAACAACGTATTCGCATTCACGAGTGGCACAGACTAAATTTATTTTTTTTATTAAAAACATAGAATAAACATTTCTACAATGTAAGACAGATGGCAGCACTATTGTGTAGATATTAGACCTTCAACAAGTATTATTGAACATGAATTATAATAAGACTGTGTGAAGAATGTTCGGTGTATAATATAGAAAACTATCTTCTGCCCGCGGCTTCGCCCGCGTGGAATAGTGTTCTTGGAGAAAAAACTACTTCGGCGAATAACGCTCTACCTTCTTACAGCAATATACTTCTGATACAATATTGAAAATGCTTTTAGGTTTGCCCAATGCAAATTGTTAAAAATGGGACCCTATCACCTCGACACGACATGCGCGATCACTTGATAATATACTTACATAATATTATATTTATGGCACTTGAATATAAATTTTACCATAATCTTAAAGACTAAATACTTAAAGATTTGCGTAGATTTAAAGATCTAAGCATACAAGATTAAGCATACAATATACTATACCTACATAGGGACAGACAGATAAAGCGACTTTTTAAAACAAACTTTACTTACTACATAGTACATAGTATAAATACTATGTACTATGTAGTAAGTAAAGTTATTTGACATTCCAACAAAACTGACAAACCACCTCTGGATATTCCATAAGAATTAAGAACTGCAGTTACTATTATGTATTCTGTGCTGCAGTTCAAAATATTCGTGAACCTCTTTATACTGTATACGTCCCGCGTTTTCGATAGCGCGATGTAGATGAACACTATATCCCTGCATTTTAAATCTGTAATATTTTCGAAAATATTCATTTAAATTACATGCCGTAAAGGGCAGTATTGATCTATCTTAAATGCACAATGTATTTAAGGTACTTAATTGGATAAGGATTAATACTGTATTGCTTAAAATCGCTTTGTAAATAAGCTATTTAATTAAAATCAAAGTAAAGGATAAAAAAAATGGTTATTGTGGGTTATCCCTAAGAGATAGACATATGCCATCGCGGACTTTTTTGTAGGCTTTTTAAAGATGAATATAACTGTAGGTCATAATTTTGATCTATCTCGTAGTGTTCAGCCAGCATTTTCAATGTAAGCGCAAAATATGTGATTTTTTAGGACTTTAGAAACCTCTAAAATTATTTGTGTACCTCTACTATGTTATGCATGTTACATACCTAAAAACCTTCCCGTTAAATCACTCTATCTGTTAAAAAAATGGCATCAAAATCCGTTGCGTAGTTTTAAAGATTTAAGCATACATAGGGGACAGACAAAAAAGGGACTTTGTTTTATACTATGTAATGATAATGATATTTCATGAAAAATAAATCAATCGTGAATTACTTTATATACTTATTTATTACGAATAACATACAATTAAATTAGCAACAGTTTATTTAATGTTGTAATTTCCTTCCGAACTGTATAGAACTCGTTTACTTAATTCTTAATCAACTATAAATCGAAACTGTCTTATATTGATTTTCTTTTTTCCTCCTCTCCTCCTTTTACCAGGCATGGAAAACAAACCATCATTCGATGTGCCATCAGCTACGATTCACCTTATAGTAGTACTGGAAACACATTTAAAGAAGTCACAATAATTACCTAAGAAAATATAAAAAAACTAAAAGTATCAAAACAGCTCACTCTAACTTACCGGTCAACTCTACCACAAGCTTTAAATTATAAGATTGAGTTCGATTTACACCTTCTTCTTTCTGTATTTTACTATAGACATAGAAAACAATATTTCTCGCTTGAGATCGAATAGCCTTTTTGGATATTTTCACAAAAACAACAAATTCCAAGAACATAATCACAAAATTTTAACAGCTGTTGACAGATCACGTACTTTGATTTGACGGGTCATACTTGACATTGCCATATGAAAATCACATTTTTTATTTTTTTTAAAATGCCATCAGATTCTGGTAGACCTATAATACGGTTTTTAATGTGTTATAGTGGTGGAATATTAACCACTAATTATTCGTTGAGGTGCATTAATGTAGAAAAGTGATACATTCTACAAAATGCGTGCTAAATTGGGTTTCCCGCCAAAACTCCCTAGGAAGTTTCAGTAAAGCGTCTACCACTTTACTGAATGGACTGACTTGACTAATTGACTACCCTGACTACTTATTTCGACTTTGACTAGACTTTGGACTTGACGATTTAGAAATAAGACAAAGAAATACCTCAAACGACAGACGAGGCAGTATGGTCTAAGACCTTAGCCTGTTCCATTTCGGGACGAATTAAACAAAAAAAAAATAGCATTGATTTACTAGGTACCTACCTTAAAAAACCCGAAAATTAGAGAATGGTAATGTGTAACAAAAAATTGAGTAAATATATTTGTAATTTAAAACTGCCCCGGAAGGTATAACGGATTTTTTTAACATTTTTCAGATGTTTTTTAAGATTTTGTTTTGATGCAATGTCACTTACATAAGTAACATTGTTTCAAGTGTGACTAAAAAGTTTTATATTTCTCGTGTTGGTACTATTTTAGCTTGTTAGTAATATTTTAAAATTAAAAAAGATGCTTTGCTTTTTCTTTTTACGATGTAATTCATCTTTCTAATGTGCGGTCGTACGTAGAACATACTAGTACATCGACTCATCGCTACTTCGTCTCTCACTCGCGTTCGTATATTGCTATCGCGCGATAGGAGTGTGATAGCAATATATTCGTGCGCGAGTGAAAGAGAGAAGTCGCGATTAGTTAATGTACGAAATTCTATGTTCTCCGCGACCGCTTTTTATTCGTTAAT
This sequence comes from Glaucopsyche alexis, assembly GCA_905404095.1. Lineage (NCBI taxonomy): Eukaryota > Metazoa > Arthropoda > Insecta > Lepidoptera > Lycaenidae > Glaucopsyche > Glaucopsyche alexis. Next base: position 2,205,800 of record FR990063.1, on the reverse strand, counting down.
TGAAACATTACTGTCAAAAAGCATCACACTAAAATATGTTGGTTTCGTTTAATATTTATATTGGTTTTTAGAAATTTAAGTTACCACAATTATTATTGTATTAAGAGCGAAATTGAAGGAATATGGTTTAATTTTTAGTGTTCTGATAATTTACAAGTTCTTGTAAAGAAAACAAAATGTTTTAATTTCTTAAAAAAAATACAAAAAATAATAAAAAATACTAAACCGCCTATTGAAACATAGTTCTCAAAACTTTCATAAGGCTGGAATACAAAAAATGTTTTAATTAAAAAAAGAAAAATACTAAATATAATAAAAAATACTATACCGCCTATTGTGAAAACCTATATATTCTCAAAACCTTCATAAGGCTGGAAATGTAATATGTATTATGATCCGAAATTATCCGATAGGCCGAGGAAATTTCAGAGCATTTAAAATAGAAATCTGCGGTAATGCAATAGAGTTGTAAATCGATGCGTCGAGTGTCGAGCTGTCACGACGTCGACATTAGACTTTTGTGTTCGATTTTAAGCTCTATTTTATTAGCGCAGAGTTCTAATTTTTAGTGCTCCGAATTTTCCCCGGCCCGTAAGATTCCGGATCATATAGTAGTACATAATAATATAATCCCAGCCTAATAAAAGTACACACATTTTGTATTACAGCATTCAATTTTGTGAGAACTATAGTTGGATACTTCGATTTTAGAATGAATTATGTGTTATGAATTTGATACCTCGATTTTAAGACTGAAATTGTTGTAAAATTACGTTTTAGATTTAATTGAAAGTAATTATTTACTTAACGCGAAGAATGTTCGTCAAAACGAACAATTTTGTGCCTTTTTTGTTGTTTGATAACTTGGAAAGGCTATTTTTTTTTCGAGTCTATGGTTTTTTTAATTTTATAAAAATAATTTTATGTTATGTTCTAATTTTAAAGTTTTATGTTAGTACATTATGTACACTGATATTTTATAATATTGTTTGTCTAAATATATGATTTTTAATACCTACTCACTGTTTATTACTTACGACCGAATTCTTAAATTATATTAAAGTTCTTCTCAGGTTGTCTGCTTGGCGGAATAGTCTAGGCGACTGATTTTATATTGCATAAACAATTATGAAATAGTACTCTTAAATATGAGTAACTACTCAGAAGAAACAGTACCTATATCAAAAGTCAATATTTTTAAAGGTACAGCGGTCAGCGACATGCGACAAAATTTCGCAAGTCTCTTGAAGACGCTCCATACTAAAGTCGTTCCCACAGGTCGTACCTAACTGTGACATCACTATACGAACATATAATATTTTGTAAGCATTACGAAAATTATGCGTTTTTGATTATGAATTCTTACCTTATTGAATGTTTTTGAATATGTGTAAGTAAACTACTGAATATGTAGGTACCTAATTGAGTTTTTTTTTACTAATTTAGCAGCATATTTTTAAACATTTTTGTATTTTATAATATTTTTATTTAGATGTATTATTAAATTCATCTACATAAAAAGTAAAAACATTATATTTTTTTACATTTATCAATATCAAGTAGTAATACCACCGCTTAATTAAACCTCAATACTAGCACAGTATTAGTAAAATGTTTGAAAAATTATAGACCCAATATAGTTATGACACTATAGTTGCTATAGTGTCCCGACTCCCGCCCTCTAGAGGGTCTCGTATACGTAATTAGTGGTGGGTCGTCGACGCTTTTTCGATCAACGAAACGAGACCGTTTATCGTTCAACGTAAACTAGTTGAAAAAACAGTTTTTTTTTTCGACTAGTTTACGTGTTCGACGAATACTGAACTGAGCAATAGACTATGACAAACAAAGTAGTTTTGTTGAATGAACGACTTTCAGCATTAACTGTTTTGACAAACTTGTTGTCGTTTGCTGATCGACGCGACTAGTGATGACGACGAACGACGAGACGGTTTAATCTGTGAGCGGTGGAAATTGTTAGCTTACTTTAAATTTCATTTTATTAAAACACCGCCCACTCTACGAATGTAATTATTACATAGACTAGAGCACGTCGTCAGTTGTAAAGAACAGAGATAGACGTATTGCTCGTGCCGACTGCCGAGTCATCGTGCCCCGCGCCCGCCCGTCGATCGTATCGTTGCGTCGCGACGAACGGTCTCTGTCGCACGCACCGTTCCGCCATATGGCAACCGTTCACGCATAGACTAATTTATCAGTAGACGCTAAACTAGTTTACCCGTTCATGACAAATAAACAGTTTAATAAAACAGTTCGTTCATTCAACGCCCATCCCTATACGTAATACGTATCTCACTGGTTAAGCCAGCCCATTCGTGAAGAAGTTGGTTCTTCCACAGTCTATATTCTATACTGTCCAGACGAAATAAAGTTCCCAATAGATAGATATGGGCCAAATGTATTTATAGTTTCACGGACAAGTTTATTTTCGACACAACGCGCGCGAAATCTCTCGCACGTGTTTTGTTTGCAGTCAGTTCATGACGTGAAGTTCAGAAAATAAGAAAATGCCGGCCTACGACTGGCCTATTGATACTAATTTACCTGTGATGAGGATAGTCACGCCGAGAAATGTACATATGTGTGGTGTTTATGGCATGTAAGTTTAGTTTTCATTTGTTTAGCTCAGTTAGAAAATCATTGTAAAATTAGAGAATGGTAATGTGTAACAAAAAATTGAGTAAATATATTTGTAATTTAAAACTGCCCCGGGACTGGGTAGCCGAATGTGTACAGAAATAGACGAATATAAATGTAAAAAAACCCGACTACAAAAAAAGACATACCTAAGCAGCGCACTAAAAAGACCGAAACAAGATTGAGAAAACAGACTACACTATGAGCTGAAAGCCTAAGTGAAATATTTGACGTTATGTTTGGTAGCAGGCGGGACCCATTATAAACCGTACAAAAATATATGGGCCCCGCCTGCTAACAAACATAACGTCAAATATTTCACTTAGGCTTTCAGCTCATAGTGTAGTCTGTTTTCTCAATCTTGTTTCGGTCTTTTTAGTGCGCTGCTTAGGTATGTCTTTTTGCAGTCGGGTTTTTTTACATTTATATTCGTCTATTTCTGTACACATTCGGCTACCCAGTCCCGGGGCAGTTTTAAATTACAAATATATTTACTCAATTTTTTGTTACACATTACCATTCTCTAATTTTACAATGATTTTCTAACTGAGCTAAACAAATGAAAACTAAACTTACATGCCATAAACACCACACATATGTACATTTCTCGGCGTGACTATCCTCATCACAGGTAAATTAGTATCAATAGGCCAGTCGTAGGCCGGCATTTTCTTATTTTCTGAACTTCACGTCATGAACTGACTGCAAACAAAACACGTGCGAGAGATTTCGCGCGCGTTGTGTCGAAAATAAACTTGTCCGTGAAACTATAAATACATTTGGCCCATATCTATCTATTGGGAACTTTATTTCGTCTGGACAGTATAGAATATAGACTGTGGAAGAACCAACTTCTTCACGAATGGGCTGGCTTAACCAGTGAGATACGTATTACGTATAGGGATGGGCGTTGAATGAACGAACTGTTTTATTAAACTGTTTATTTGTCATGAACGGGTAAACTAGTTTAGCGTCTACTGATAAATTAGTCTATGCGTGAACGGTTGCCATATGGCGGAACGGTGCGTGCGACAGAGACCGTTCGTCGCGACGCAACGATACGATCGACGGGCGGGCGCGGGGCACGATGACTCGGCAGTCGGCACGAGCAATACGTCTATCTCTGTTCTTTACAACTGACGACGTGCTCTAGTCTATGTAATAATTACATTCGTAGAGTGGGCGGTGTTTTAATAAAATGAAATTTAAAGTAAGCTAACAATTTCCACCGCTCACAGATTAAACCGTCTCGTCGTTCGTCGTCATCACTAGTCGCGTCGATCAGCAAACGACAACAAGTTTGTCAAAACAGTTAATGCTGAAAGTCGTTCATTCAACAAAACTACTTTGTTTGTCATAGTCTATTGCTCAGTTCAGTATTCGTCGAACACGTACCGTAAAACCGTACAACTTTGCCCACATTTCGTGCGGTTTTTTTTTGAATGTTGAATATTTTAAATAATAAAAATACTTCTAATTCTTGATTGTGCTACACCATTGTTGAATGTGCTATTTGTTGCATAGAATACAATAATATACCAAGAAAATATATATTTATGTGATAAAAACGTGAACTTAAAGAGCGGGCCAAATATAGAGAACTTTTTGCAAGTTTGCCCATTTTGCAAAAACATGCCTAGCTTCGCCATTCTTTACCTTAAGATCATGAGATTTAGGAGTTATTCTAGAAAAATAGTTAATCTGATATAGGATCTTATTATTAAACCTTTAAACGTGAATATCATCCGTTGAAATTCAGTGGGCAAAGTCGCAATTTTTTTTTTGCAATTTTTCATATAAGTAAAACGATGAGTTAGGGTTGTCACTTTTTATTGTTAACCAAATACAGTAAGTAAGTAAGTAAAATGGTACGTTCCGGATACGTAGATTGAATGTTAGAGACTCTAACATTAGTCTAAGAATATTAAAACAATTATAAAATTACCGGAATATCAAAACAAAAGCTTACTAGCATAAAAAACAATATAATAATGAACTAGTAAAAAACACTTAACATGCCTAATAGGAACTATTCAAGATATAGTTTTAAAAACAAATAATAAAATATTAAACCTTAAAACTAGGCAACTTTAAACCTAATAGGAACATATATTTTGTAGACAAAAATTAAATAAAATTAACTTTGCACCATGCCCACAGCGTGTAGTTGCACAGCAGTTATAAAGCAACTGATAAAATCTGTATTATCAATTGCTTTATACAGCTGTGATAAAGTTTACTTGAACAATGCAAAGTAGAACTTCCTTAATAATTATCACTTATTTATATTGATATAATAATAATAAAACAATCTAGTCCAAAAATCAACACAATAATTAAATAGCGAGGTAAGTATAGAAATCTAGTAATACTTAAACATTGTAGGAACATTTAAAGCTAATTGCAGGAAATTACATGAAATGGAGTTGAAACATTTTGACATCGCCAACACTTCAGCATTTTCAACTCAAAACATGTTATTGTATGTTGTAGGAAGGATTAAAGGTTACGTTAAACATTATTTGGCCTCGTCTAGAAATATTTGGCTGCGGCAATACTATTTCCACGTCGTCGCGATTTACTTCACACACGTCCTCCACGTTCGGATATGTGAAAATCACCATACCATCTTTTGAATTTTTTATTTTTCTTGTAAATTTTACAGTAGGAATGCTGTTTTTCACGTATAAAACACGGCCAATAAAGTGCTTTAAGCTTTTTTTTGTCGCAAATTTCACAACAATCCAGTCATCTTCTTTTAAATCCACATCGCTTGTAAAATAGCTAATATCACTGAACTCAAATGGTGCAGTGATGTTACCTGGTTCCAAGTTTTCTTTATCATCTATTTCTTTTAAACATGTTGCTATATAATCATCAAACGTCTCATATTCAGAATGATCTGTGTCTGCGATACTGAGGCAATCGGAATTTTCAGAGCTTGTGTCATAATACGATCTCAATTTTTTCAGTTTTACAACTTTTTTTTTCTTAGTCTCTTCGTTTTTCACCTTTTTTTCACGATTTTTATTACTTCCAGTAGTCACATTCTTCCGTTTTCTTTTATTTTTTTCATGTGTCCCATTTATATTTTCACAATGACATGTATCTGTGTTTTGAGTACTATTCGGTTCACGGTCTTTGTCTACTTTCTTTGTAACAATTTTCATCTGTAAAGCTGATTGACCTATAAATTCACTGCCTACTTTTATTTTTTTCCTAATGTCATTTATTTCTTTAGAGGTTACTTTTACATCTGATGTTATTGTCACTTTAGATTTTGATGGACTATTTGTTCCAAAACTTCTTGGCAAATAATTTTCATTGATGACTATAAATGACCGATTCTGATTATCCTGTTTCAAAAGTTTATTTAATACGCAGATGTCTGATGGTTGATTGTTATCATGTGCTGGGGTACGTAAATGCATGTTAATAAAATTGATACAAATTACATTTAGTCTCGCTGGATTATTATAGATCATCGAAGAAAACTGTGGCAGTAGTTCTGGTTTTCCGCAACTGATGATTACAGTTGAGCTCGTCGGTGTATCGTATTCAACCTTTTCAATATTTTCTTTCCTTCTATTCAGTTCACCTGTAATTTCATCCAATAAGTATATCTCATTGTCTGTGTCTGACACCATAATCTTCTCTGTCTGTTTTTCTTGAATTGTGTCTATAGTTTCATGCCTAGTATTTTTTTTTGCAGATACCTTTTTTCGTGTTGGCCGCGGACTATTTATTTTTGTAAAGATATCGTCAACACATACTGATTTGCCAGGTTCTGTTCTTAGCTTCTTGTTTCTTTTCACCTGCATTGGCTTAGGGGCCCTTGTTTCTTTAAGATATTCTAATAAACTACTATCTATTCCATATTGGGTATCGTCAAAATACTCAGGTATTCTCTTAAAAACATTTCTTGGATTTACAGGCCATATGCCTGTGGCTCTGAAGCCGCTTATTATGTTATTGCTTTCCTTATGTTTCATGTTTGCTAATAACTGAGCCAAAAGTTTTGGAAAGTGTTTTTTATTCAAGGTGTTTTGTCCTGGATTTTTCAATTTATAATCCAACAGGATCTTTTTCCATTCTCTTTTTAATGGCCCAAAATACGCTACGTCGAGGGGTTGTGTTAGGTGAGTAGAATTAGGTGGTAAAAATACAAATCTTATGTTATGCTTTTGACTCAACTCCACAACTTCAACGTTTATATGGGAAGACAAATTATCACCGATGACTACTTTTGGTCCGGGAATTTGTTTCGCCCATTCAACCACTATGGTTTTGAAATAGTCTTCGAAAGAAGCAGTATCAAACCATCCTGATTTGGAACAACTGTACCGTGTTCCATCTGGCCCTCCTTCAAGCCATTCGGAATATAAATTTGTGGATTTATAAACCACATATGTTGGTAGGCACGTCCCAGCTGCGCTTGCAGTAAACATTATAGAAATGCAACTCTTTGTGCTATTTAAAATCCTTTCAGGATGTTTAACGCCCCTTCTAAAAACACACTTTGACGTGCCTGGATTGTCTGATAAGTTGGTCTCGTCGTAGTTTAGTATGTTGCTTGGTGGTATATCCTTAAGCGTTTCACGTAAATTGTCAAAAAAAATTTCCATTTCTTCTAATCCTTTCTCAGCCCGGGCCTTTTTTATATTTTGAGTCGTTCTGATGGTTAATTTGGAGCGATGTCTGTTCAAAAACCCATCCACCCACGTATCACTAGGTAATTTGCCATCAAACAAATCAGTTCGTGAATTTTTTTCCACATACTTATAAACTAACATTTTTACATCTATTTTCGTCATGGGGCTGCCATAATCTGCTGAAGCTAATAAAACGTTTGCCAGTTTTTCTTCCTCTTCGTTAGTGAGTTTCTTTTGCCCCCCAGTCGGTTTCATGTGTATTTTTTTAACTTTATTTAATATTGTACGCCGGGGGATCCCAAATCTTTTTTCTGCCTCCCTACTTGACATTCTGCTTTTTTCAACCATTTCGACAGCTAATCCCAACATTTCCTCTGAATAATTTCTATATTGTCTCGAGCCTATTAATCTTCTTTTTTTCCTTGTGTTATTGTTATTCATTCTGTAATAAATGAAAATAAAATCTTCAGCAAAATTGTCTACAATGCTTAACAGAAGTAATCATGAAGTTAGTTATTGAACCACAGAACACTTATTGAACGCTTAAGAGACAAGATGACAAGACACAAAAAGGTCAATTGAAAACAGACGTAAGATGTGAAATGAATAATAACATAAAATAAAAAATGAATGATATATTAAGTTTATAAATTTAATTATATACTCTCCGTAGAGTGTTCCAAAATTAATGCAAAATAGTACCTACTCATTTACTTCACTTCTAATTTAATGTTGCGGTGACAACCCTAATGGTAATATTTTGGCGGGCAAAGTCGTAAGCAATGCTTCAGAAAAAGTAATTTAACTTTGCCCATCATCATATTTTCGAATTTGAGAGAGATTTCGCGCTAGATATTTGATAGTTCTTGTTCTTTTGTTACAAACAAACAGTGGTAGAAAAACTACTTACCTGCTGCAATTCCAAATCGAGATTTAACGAAAGTTTTTCACACGACTTTTGGCCCGCAATTTACACCACCTTCTTTGACACAGTCTGACGTCTAACTGAAGTGACATTAGCAAAAGTCACTTACATAGTATTGCCAGAGACATAATCAATTTTCTACCATAGATTAAATAATAAACGCAAGTAAAAAATTTGCCCGTATTTTTCAATATTTCTAAATAATACCCTGCTGGGCAAACTCATATCATTTGGGCAAACTTGTAAAGTTTTACGGTAAACTAGTCGAAAAAAAAAACTGTTTTTTCAACTAGTTTACGTTGAACGATAAACGGTCTCGTTTCGTTGATCGAAAAAGCGTCGACGACCCACCACTAATTACGTATACGAGACCCTCTAGAGGGCGGGAGTCGGGACACTATAGCAACTATAGTGTCATAACTATATTGGGTCTATAATTTTTCAAACATTTTACTAATACTGTGCTAGTATTGAGGTTTAATTAAGCGGTGGTATTACTACTTGATATTGATAAATGTAAAAAAATATAATGTTTTTACTTTTTATGTAGATGAATTTAATAATACATCTAAATAAAAATATTATAAAATACAAAAATGTTTAAAAATATGCTGCTAAATTAGTAAAAAAAAACTCAATTAGGTACCTACATATTCAGTAGTTTACTTACACATATTCAAAAACATTCAATAAGGTAAGAATTCATAATCAAAAACGCATAATTTTCGTAATGCTTACAAAATATTATATGTTCGTATAGTGATGTCACAGTTAGGTACGACCTGTGGGAACGACTTTAGTATGGAGCGTCTTCAAGAGACTTGCGAAATTTTGTCGCATGTCGCTGACCGCTGTACCTTTAAAAATATTGACTTTTGATATAGGTACTGTTTCTTCTGAGTAGTTACTCATATTTAAGAGTACTATTTCATAATTGTTTATGCAATATAAAATCAGTCGCCTAGACTATTCCGCCAAGCAGACAACCTGAGAAGAACTTTAATATAATTTAAGAATTCGGTCGTAAGTAATAAACAGTGAGTAGGTATTAAAAATCATATATTTAGACAAACAATATTATAAAATATCAGTGTACATAATGTACTAACATAAAACTTTAAAATTAGAACATAACATAAAATTATTTTTATAAAATTAAAAAAACCATAGACTCGAAAAAAAAATAGCCTTTCCAAGTTATCAAACAACAAAAAAGGCACAAAATTGTTCGTTTTGACGAACATTCTTCGCGTTAAGTAAATAATTACTTTCAATTAAATCTAAAACGTAATTTTACAACAATTTCAGTCTTAAAATCGAGGTATCAAATTCATAACACATAATTCATTCTAAAATCGAAGTATCCAACTATAGTTCTCACAAAATTGAATGCTGTAATACAAAATGTGTGTACTTTTATTAGGCTGGGATTATATTATTATGTACTACTATATGATCCGGAATCTTACGGGCCGGGGAAAATTCGGAGCACTAAAAATTAGAACTCTGCGCTAATAAAATAGAGCTTAAAATCGAACACAAAAGTCTAATGTCGACGTCGTGACAGCTCGACACTCGACGCATCGATTTACAACTCTATTGCATTACCGCAGATTTCTATTTTAAATGCTCTGAAATTTCCTCGGCCTATCGGATAATTTCGGATCATAATACATATTACATTTCCAGCCTTATGAAGGTTTTGAGAATATATAGGTTTTCACAATAGGCGGTATAGTATTTTTTATTATATTTAGTATTTTTCTTTTTTTAATTAAAACATTTTTTGTATTCCAGCCTTATGAAAGTTTTGAGAACTATGTTTCAATAGGCGGTTTAGTATTTTTTATTATTTTTTGTATTTTTTTTAAGAAATTAAAACATTTTGTTTTCTTTACAAGAACTTGTAAATTATCAGAACACTAAAAATTAAACCATATTCCTTCAATTTCGCTCTTAATACAATAATAATTGTGGTAACTTAAATTTCTAAAAACCAATATAAATATTAAACGAAACCAACATATTTTAGTGTGATGCTTTTTGACAGTAATGTTTCAATTAACGAATAAAAAGCGGTCGCGGAGAACATAGAATTTCGTACATTAACTAATCGCGACTTCTCTCTTTCACTCGCGCACGAATATATTGCTATCACACTCCTATCGCGCGATAGCAATATACGAACGCGAGTGAGAGACGAAGTAGCGATGAGTCGATGTACTAGTATGTTCTACGTACGACCGCACATTAGAAAGATGAATTACATCGTAAAAAGAAAAAGCAAAGCATCTTTTTTAATTTTAAAATATTACTAACAAGCTAAAATAGTACCAACACGAGAAATATAAAACTTTTTAGTCACACTTGAAACAATGTTACTTATGTAAGTGACATTGCATCAAAACAAAATCTTAAAAAACATCTGAAAAATGTTAAAAAAATCCGTTCTATTAATAAATATTTTAATCATGATATTTTTTGGCCGTCTTGTTATTAGTCAATCATAAAAATTCTAAAATGTTAAAAAATTTGTACACAGCATTAATACTTACCTTTTTTTTTTCATTTTTGGCTAAACCATATTATATTCGATGCGTCAAAAAACTTAAAATTACGAGATTTACAGGATCTTTTATTATTACTTGGTCCATCAATAATTCCAGTTATTTATTATTAAACATTATTTTTAGTCAATAGTTATTAATCAACAACCTTAAAATCCTAATTTCACAGTTAAAAAAACATGATTTCTTTTTATTATTATTTCAAAAATATTTTTGCATAATCTTAGATTATTATTTTTATAGTCAATGTTTCGTCAGAAATAAAACCGTTGTTACATAGTTCAAAATTATAAAAAACAAAAACAGTAAAAAATATAGTTAAAAAAAACATCACATGCAAGTTACATTTGAAGTGAAAATGATTGGATAATATTTTTACCTTGGGACTCAACTATTATCTTGTGAATATTATGCAGTGTTAATATAAAATCATTATTTGAATACCTACTTTAAAAAGAGATATAATTAATCGAGCGAACAAAAAATAAGTGGGCGGCTGCACGTGAGCATACTGTATTACTGAATTTGGCAGCGAATTAATATGTTGGCGACTAAATTACTAAACTGGCGAAAACACTCGATTGACAAAAAATTCAAAAGTCGGCAGATAAAAAGAGGCGAAATTTAATCCAAATTAGCACCGACATTTATAAGTTGGTGACTTAATTTCCGAGTTGGTGACCATTATACCATATAAGCAGCTATAAAACCAGATTTGGTTGATAAATTAATGGCTGCTAAAAATTCAATTTGCAGGCTACGGAAAAGCCTATTTTTTGATACTGTTGGAGTATGTGAGTATGTTTTTCTTTGGCATGGGTGTCATTTTCTAGGTTTCTGGGGGTGCAGAATAATATGAAAATAAAATCTGTTTTGAAATTCCACAATGGCGTAAATTTTTGTTAATAATATTAATAAAGTTGTCCTTTTCCAGGTTTCTGGGGGTTCTGATTACAAAATTGTCTTCCAATTTCATTTTTCCAAAATGGAGAATATTCAATCTTCGTAAAATGAATATGAATACTAATTTAAAAGATCTTGGGGATGCTAATTAGGATTGATGATTATTATTACAGTATGTTATGTAGTTCAAGGTACCAGCTATGTATAGATTTTTTCAAAATTCAGGATTCATGAATTTTTCTGCCATTAATGAAGAAAATATGCGATTTCTAGGTTAATAAGGGGGAGTAAGACAAGGCGACCCGATCTCACCAAAGCTGTTTATTGCCATCTTAGAGTCGATTATAAGAAAGTTGGACTGGAAAACTACTGGACTCTACATAGACGGGAAATACCTAAGCCACCTTCGATTTGCCGACGACTTGGCACTTCTATCAGAGTCAGGAGTACAACTACAAGTTATGATACAATCGCTAAATACAGTTAGCAGGAAGGTAGGCTTAGAGATGAATTTGTCTAAAACAATGATTATAACAAACAGCTCAGAATGATAATAAGAGTAGACAATGAACCACTTAACTATACAAAGCAATACGTATATCTCGGAAAACAAATCAGTTTCGCAAAGGAGAGCAACCATTTAGAAATAGAGAGGCGGATCCAGCTGACATGGAATAAATACTGGAGTCTCAAAGAGATCTTTAAAAGCAACTTGCCAGTAGAGATAAAAACCAAAACCATGACGAGCTGCCTTCTACCGCGCCTAACTTATGGTTGCCAGACCTGGAAATACACAGCCAAAATTAAGAGGAAAATTATAACGTGCCAACGAAGCATGGAAAGAAGCATGTTAAAGATTAAGAGACTTCAAAAAATAAGACATACAAAAATAAGGGACGAAACGAAAGCCACGGACGCTCTATGTTTTGCTCAGAAATTAAAGTGGAAGTGGGCTGGCCACGTAGCCAGACTGTCTGACGACCGATGGACTATAAGAACGACACGGTGGAACGGCCCAATTGGGAAACGTCACGAGGTAGACCATCAGCGAGATGGGTGGATGACATAAGATCCTTAGCTGGTCCAGGATGGTTAAACACAGCCCGAGATAGAGAAAAATGGGCTTCTCTGGAGGAGGCCTTCACCCGCGGAGGGGTTCTAGAAGATTAAATTAATTTATTTTAATAGTATGTATATTAATAAGTTCTATATTGTATCTTCTATGAAATAAAGGCTTTTTTATTTTTATTTTATTTATTTATTTATTTATAAGGGGGAGGAAATTTTCATTATTTTTGCAGTAGGATGCACCGTTTCTGAGATAGAAGTGACTATAGAAAAAAATATGGCAATGCTGTACTGAGATACGAGGGGTGTATCAATCTATAGAAATGTTGGAATATTCAAGATTTTCGATTTTTTTCTCCCATCATGAAGAAAATATAATGTTGCGGAATTCCTAAAGGGAATGAAATTTTCATTATTTTTTCAATAGGATGCACCGTTTCCGAGATAGAATCAATTTTATAAAAAAAAGAAGTAAATGCTCTACATTGAGATACCTACTAGGAATGTATAAAGCTATAGAAATGTTGGAAAATTCAGGATTTTCAAATTTCTTTTTCTTCCATCATGACGAAAATATGAGGTTGCGGGGTTACTAAGGAAATTTAAAATGGATGACTTTTTTGTAATCAACCCCAGAAACCAATAAAAGGACACCCATATTATTTTTATAAAATTAAGTATGTCCGCCATATTGGAATTTCAAAACGAATGTCATTTTCGTATCCAGCACACCCAAAAACCTGGTAAACGACACCCATATCAATTTTACGAAAAATAAATATCCGCCATTTTTAAATTTCAAAATTAATCTACACAATAATCCACACCCCCCTAAAACCGAGAAAAATTAAAAATTGGGAATTTTGTACGCTCCTTTATGTTTTTTTTGTGTGCGCTCGTTTTGCTGCTTGTATGGTTTTTGAGTTACCTACATCAGGGAAAATATATGTGCCTATTCTTGAATTAAATGTGTACTCACAAATTGTTGCCAAGATGGTTATTTGTTCGCTAAAATATAATCTGTCTGCCAGTTTGGAAAATTCAGTGGTATTATTTAGTCACCAGATTTGTAATTTTTTTGTTCCTTACATTCTGTCGCCAACTTGGTAATTTAGTATTCAATATTGGGTATTTTCACATCCAAAATTTAATTGTTATGTCGCAAGTTTAAATACATGCCCTTTAAAAATCTCGGATGGATATTTCAATATTATCAAGTCAATAGTTACACTATATACAATACACCTTAAAATCCTAACTTCACAGTTAAAAAACGGACATGATTTCTTTTAATTATTATTTCAAAAATATTTTTGCATAATCTTAGATTATTATTTTTATAGTCAATGTTTCGTCAGAAATAAAACCGTTGTTAATTCAAAATTATAAAAAGCAAAAACAAAAAAAAACAACACCACATGCAAGCTAGATTTAAAGTGACTAAATCATATTTTTACCTTGGACCTCAACCATTATTTTGTGAATATTATGCAGTGTTAATTTAAAATCATTGAGCTACTTTTTATAACATTCTTTTCTTAAAGTCATGTATTTATTATGTCATATTCTCATTATTTAATTACTACTTTAGCAGATTTTTTCCTTTTAGCACATTTTAAGAGTTAAATTAATAAGACCCTGTCACATTGGTAAAACATGGCTAAACGTTTTTTTTTAAATGCATACATGGTAATATCGCTACTGTAATTTGAAGAGCACATATGAAATAAAGAGTATGAGGCCACATTTTTCAGCTTTTTAAAATTGTAAATCATAAAGTAAATACCAATTTTACTTAATTTTAGCCTAACTTTAGATTAAATTTACTCACAATCCTAATTAGTATTTTAATTTATATCCTAATTAGTATTTTTATTACTTCTAACAGCTAACTTATTTAAATGTTTTCGTAAAACTTATTATAAAGAGATCAAAAATATACGAATAGTAATATTGTTCTATTATATATCTAGCGTATATACTAATAGCGTTCGTATATACTTCTTCAATCGTATATACTAATAGCGCCTCTAGCGGGCGTTTATGGTACTTTTTCTCATATAAAATAAAAATAATGAACAAACAAAAGATATTCTAAAAAAAATCACACATGCAAATACAAGTTCCACCTTTTAGCCCTTCTATGGATAAAATCACATTATTTTAATATATATTTTCTATGATTTAAGCCTCTGAGGTGATCATCACATGTAATATCTAAATCCTAAATAATTTAGCCTCCATAATTTAGTGTTATAGTTATATAAAAACGTTGAAAAAACGCGTTATAAAATTATATTGTGCTAACTTAAAAGTGAAGTTATTTAACTGTTGTGTGCAAACTTCTTAATATTCTACACACTTAAGACATAGATCTAAGATGTCAGAAAAACGATCAAATTAATTGACTTTAAACGTAAAAAAATAAAGTCGAATAGGTACTTGGATCGTTTTTCGAACGCTCTAAACTCACCGTCCAGCCTGCATATCCAACACCGGTACTAATGACCGTCAGTTAGATAGTATAACGCGGTTCGAATGAGAATAGGAACGTCAATGACCTTTATCTGTCAAATATCACTTGAAAAGTGCGATTTTCAGAAAAACTTATGTGCATATAAATATTAATAGTCTTGCATCGAATTTAAATAAAAACGTTGAATGTAATCACTTATCTTAACATTAATTTAACTATCATAACAGTCTAAATTCGAAACAATATGGCGCCGTCTCGATCCTATTCTCATTTGAACCGCAATATATGAACTGACGCTTACATTCTAGGCATATGTCCAGTATACCTCCTCTTACCGTTGCTTTTGATTGGTGTGTTCTTGAGTTTCACCGTCGTGGACACGAGGGGTCTGCCGTTGTTGTGGCTCCTCAGGACTGGACAATAGGTGCTGGAAATGAACAAGAAATATTATAATACATTAAGCTGTTGCCCGCGGCTCCGCCCGCGTTAATATGGTTTTTTCGCTGTCGCGGATATGTAACTGATGCAAAAAATAGATAAAAGCAACCTTGATGCGGATTATATATCATGCTAAAATTTCAGCTCGATCGGTGCAGAACTTTTTGAGTTTTTGAAGCGTACACAAACCAACATAACATTTATATATATATATATATATATATATATATATATAGATTAATAACTCCCCACACAGATTTCGGTGACGGTGGCTGGTTTCACTGAAACCAGACCAGTTACGCAGGAGCAATTTTAGTGCCCAAGTGTGTTCACAGTACACAAGAGCACTCTCTTCCTTTACTCTCATAACATCCGAGTTCCGACACATGTATCATCTTTCTTGTCAGACAATCAGGTGATCAGATCAGCCAGCATTGTCCTAATCAAACTTGGAAACAAAATTTTGACGAGCCGCGTGTCTGTGGCACTGGATTATGAGAGTAAAGGAAGAAAGAGTGCTCTTGTGTACTGCGCACACTCTTGGGTACAAAAAAATTACTCCTCCGTATCAATGAAATTGCCTACCATCACCGAAATTGATGTGGGGAGTTTTATTTATTAGCTACTATCAGAACATTATAAAACAAGTGTTTAATGGTAAATATACTTACATAGTATGAGCATCATCACCAGATACACCGCATTGCTGACATATATGTGATCTTAATATTGGGCAGGTAACTATGTATTTCCCTCCGACTTTCTCCTTCACACAGTGGTTCTCATATATCGCTGGACGTTCTCCGTTCTTACGGCAGAACGTACAGATTTGTCCCCCAAATTGTGGGTTCGATTGTGGTACTCTATTATTAGAATACATAGAATTAAAACTATAGTTTGAATGTGGGTTGCTATAGTTTGATCTTGAAGATGGCGGTCGAGGTATGGATGATGCTGGTGAAATCATAGGCATAATGTGATCTTCTTTCGGGAATAGTTCATAGCTTTTCGGCTGACTGCTAGGCGGAGTCCAGTCTTGGAAAATACCAGTCTCTCTGTTCTGCTCTTGCGTTGCTCCTAGGATTTTGCGACCAATGATCGGTCTACGAGAGTTAGAGTTATAATAAGATCTTGGTGATTCATATATTTGTGATGATCGAATTGGTTGTGGAGACGTTGTGAACATCAAATTTCTTTCAATGGGGGATTCAAGGAAATCATTACACGAAGAGACATTGGGGATCGGTGATGGTGTTACTCTAGGTCTTCTGATGGTTGCACTGTGGTGGTATTGGAACGGTATCTCGAAGTAGTTTTCTGGTGAAAAAGAGTCAGCGGAGCTGGAAGAGTGGTTGGCTATTGGTGATTGAAATAAAGAGTAGTGAGGTGCGGTATCTGAAAAATAAAACATGATATTATAAGAATAGACTTTCTGTCCTGACAGTTCCTGCTCCACCAGTTTCTAAACATTTCCTTTGCACTAGGAGGCAGGCCCACATCGACTGCAGACGACTACATATTTAGACTAGGGTTACACGGTCAGTCTGGCATCAGTTCAGTCCATCAGCCTGATCCAGACTGACGATAGAATGATTGTGTAACCGTGTGATTGGCGGACTGATAATTTTTTATTATGTACTTTCCGGCCATCATTCTGGCGTCAGTCTGAGACTGATGGACTGAACTGATGCCAGACTGACCGCGTAACCCTAGTCTTACAAGTATGTGTGCATGTGCACGATTCAATGGCAAGTGTTTTTCACATTATGCCTGGTCTACCGGTAACTTGTTTGATAGTACATCACATGTGTGGCGCTTTCATAGGGAAGCCGTAGCCTGTATAATAGGTAGGTATTTGGATGAGGGTCGTCAAAAGGTAAGCGGTAAGGGAAGCCGATAGGAATGGAGTTATAGGAACACCTAGCCACTGGTGAAGATTTTTGCGGAATGCCTAAAAACTTAGATGTAGTTAGGTATGTTTGAGAAACTTAAGGCAAGGATCTCTGCTACATATATTTTTTTACACACTTTATCTATAATGTTTAGTCATAAAAATAAAGTCTGCTTAGTACTTCTTAATTGTTCAAACCAAGTTGATGTACTTTCTTTAACATAGTCTGTTGCTATGCAGAATATTTTTGTAGATATTGTAGATATTCAATTGTTTTAAATTAATTTTAAGATAAATTACCTATTTGAACTTTCTGTATTCTTTATATAATAGCTTTAGTTAGCCATTAGCTACAGTATGTATTAAACATGGATATATGACTTACATAAGTACTTTAATTAATATTTATTTGTGTAATAATAAAATTTACTTACCATTTTCGATGGAAGGCGAAAAAAGTCGACTTCTCATTAATTCGTTGCTCTCAAATATATTCTTGGTTGGAAACATTATTCTGAAACACAGTAACACAATTTATGTAATAAATTTTTTAAGTTTATTCATTTTACTTACATTTTAAAGTTTTTATTATTGATTTACGTTTTTTACTACGAAACGTAGTTACAACCCCCGTGGTACCTCCCGCAAAAATGAAAAATGTCAAACCCAGTTTCGAAATGAAAAGTTGAATGAATCAAATTGAGGTTTTTTTTAAAATAACTTTGATAATAAGTATAGATTTTTATTGTAAAGTTTATTTGAAAATGGATATAATAATTGAAGAGATAAATTACCTTTATAATACCCTAACTATACGGCACGAAAAGTTTATAATATAGAAAACTCATGGATGTAATGAGGAATAGGTACACGACTTCGTGAAGGAATACCCTATAGCTATCTTTGTATTTTGATTTTTGCGTTCTATGTAAAAACAATCCTTCATCCCTTCAACAGATCGTGTTTTGAAGCACTGTTATAAAAGTTACTTGTAAATAATTTCTACGATAGTCTCACTTCACAGCTGAAGTCTAAACGAATTTAGACGAAGATACAACTCCCACTGATAAAATACGGTTGTCGGTTCCCGCGGGATAGGTACAAGTACCTACTTGCTAGTTGCTACTCAAATCAAATCACATTAATTTAGACAAAAGACCCATAACTACATAATATATAGATATGTAGTTATGGGTCTTGTCTAAAATAAATGAGATCTTTTGTTATTTTATATTACAACATTCATAGGAATGTTGTAATATAAAATAACAAAAGATCATTACAAAACATTCGGATAAAGACAAATAACATTTCAAATAAAATAAATCAGCCGCTTTTGTTTTTGCCGCGAGGTAAGTACCGTCGCGATGGTTAGAATTGGGTTTTCCAGACACCCGGCACATATACTCTAGATCTCGTTCCCAGAAGAACGAACGCGATGCCAAAACGCTGCGATACGTGCCCTAATAATGGCGAAGTAATCGGGGACTGGCGAACATGCCCATTACCCGATGCTGTAGTACTTTGGCAGTAATCAGGATGCATTGTACTGCAGTTGGCTCAAAGCTGACACGTGTAGAAGCATTGACAGTATGCCCTAGCGACTAGCGTCAGCCTTACTTCAACGCTACACCGAGAAACTGCGCGCGAGCACCGAACAGCCAGTCTTTCGCGGACGGGACCGTCTACATTGTCCGAAAGATCCTCTCTATAGAGAAAGGTTACACGCTCATGCGTCAGTTCAGTCCATCATTCTGGCATCAGTCTTTGTTTTCATCATTCTAGCCGAACCAGACTGATGGACTGAACTGACGACAGATTGAGTGTGTAACTTTACTCTATGTCCCAGATATCTGAAACGCTTAACTCAACTTGACTGTCCAAATAACCCGACGGGATCCAGGCTTTTGTCAGTTTGAAACACCATCATTTAAGTTTTCGCGACATTTTATTTGAGACCATGCTTATCTACTAGCAGCCTCTGATTGAGGAGCACCTACGTGACAACCAACTGCCTCAGCTCTCCTCAATCAGATCATTGACGTCCTAAACAGGACCGGAGAACGGGAGAAGTTCTTGGCTCAAAGGCGCACTTTTCCAGACTATTGCTACTCGCTACTTAGTCTAAAGATACTAAAATTCCTTTTTTATACTTGTTAATTATTAATTTATCTCTGCAAAACTCAAACTACAATCTACAGGCTTGTATCTAATTGTGATTACAAGAAAGTTAACTTACGATGTCAACCGGCAATGGTCTTCAGTTGCAGAACACTGTTCACTCGTTGAAATCTCGTCGGCGAATGAAAAATTATAAACAAAAATCAAATAAAGAAACCGCCCTTTCGGCGATGTCAAAGGTGCCGACCATTTGCCGACAGATGCATATGGCTTAATTGTTAGAACATACACTGGGCTATAGGTTCGATATCGATCACGATGACAATTTTTTTATTTATTATTTTTTATAATTTGCTATTAATGTATCACGCAATTAAATTATGCTAGGTGCAATAATTATGTTTTGTAAGCAAAATTTATAGATTTCGTTAATTAGTAGTAGTGAAATACACAATTTTCCCTAACAAATATTTTGGTTGTGTAATTACAAAATTTTGCGTAAGATTTAATACTATATTTCATTAGAAAGAATAACTAAACCGCGTTTTTACTATAATAACATACTGATTTTATGAAGTAATGATACTTGTATTTAAAAAAGATTTATAAGCTTTTTCGGCTTGAGTTTCCTTTGAGAAATGCCGCTGTTTACAAACGCCGCACGCGCTTGAACTTTTTGCTATTCGACGCTAGATGGCGCTTTCATTGATTCTAGAGCAAATTTACACTATGTAAAAAAACGGTTACTAACTAGGTACTTTTGAAGGAATATTTTCTTATATATTTTGCTTACCGTGATTATGGTACTGAAATTACACAGAGTTTTAAGGTTTTTTCTATAAATTAAAAATATACGTTTATAATTTAAATGCCTGTCAACTATCAATAGATGGCAGTGGGCTGTAGTTACTTAAAGACCCAACAGATGACTCTTTACTAATTTAAATACGAATTGAATTTGAAAATCGTTAGATGGCGTTGTACCATACATTTTCTACTGTTTCTCTTGGTTTTGGAATTTAAATCTTGTTTTAATTAAAAAACGATTTAATGTTTTAACTATAAAATAAGAAATAATACGTTTTATACTGAAATAAAACTACTTACAAAAGCAAAATAACTGATAAAGTAGATTATATATTGATATTATATTATTATTATACTTCTTAAATAATAATTACTTATACAGTACTTATTAACTTTTATTTTAAATGTACAATCTAGGGATAAACAAAATAAGAGTTAGGTTAGGTTAGGTTAGTATCGACAAAGTTTCCATTGCCTAAGACACCTAAAAATATTTAAACACGACGGATGTTACCGCAACGACTGCAGACGTGGTAGAACCATAGATTTAAAGATACTTCAATAATTATATTGGGTTGAACCACAGGCTCACAGGCTGAACTAAGTAACACCTGTGTGTGAGTGTGTGTGTGCGGTCGATTTTCATCTTATGCCTAATGCCTCGTCCAGACTACTCGTGAAGTAGGCCGAGGTTGGCCGAAAGACATCCAGTGGGACGGATAACCGACACCACTGGCGAGAGATCAGGCGCAGGACCGACTTATTACATGCCCATCCGACGCATGGATCATCTCTCTTGTCAGACAATCAGGTGATCAGCCTGCATTGTCCTAACCAAACTTGGAAACAAATTTTTTTGTTGTTCCAATGCGGGAATCGAACCCCGGGCCACAACCTGCGAGTCGAGAGCCAAGCTCTAACCACTAGACCATGAAGGCTGATAAATATACTAGTAGTACCAACTAAGGTAAAAATATAGAAATTATGTAGAATGGAGTTACTTCACACTTCACAGTACACAGAATAAAATTACTTGCTTACTTCTTTCATAATCTACGTAAGGAACGGTTTCCCACAGAATTTGCATATTAAGTAAGATACGAGATTAGTGGTGAGATGTTCCCCGATGAGAAGATAACTGGATCTATTGCCAGCTGTTGAAATAGATTGCGGATCCGCAGTGGATAGTAGGGACTAGCTTGGTGGACATTTTTTATTTATTAACTTAGAACACATACAGTATTTATCAGTATTAGGTAACTATTACATAATAAAGAGCTCCGTGGTCTAGTGGGTAGACCAACCGTTCAATTCCCAGATTATGGTGTGTACCAATGAGACTTTTTCAGATCTCAATTACCTACATTTAATACGGACGCTCTAACGGTGAAGAAAAACATCGCGTCGTAGGAAACCCGCGCAAGTGGTTACTTCGCTCGGAGAATACTGTATCCCACCAAAAACATTTTCATGTAAAGTGATGCCAAGACGATACCATATAACTCACACTGTCAAAAAGCTATTAGATCTCATGCGAAACCAAGCTTCTGACTCTACCAGACTCCTAACTCTACACACCTTAACTCTACAAGCCTAACTCCACAAACTCTATACTTTAGTCAAATTATGTGGCCTGGCCATTTCGATACATTCGCTTAGGCGTAAGGTAAAAAAATTACGGACTGTTTTTCTGTTATACTATTCTTGTACGAACGAAATGGCCAAGCCACATAATTTGACTAAAGTATAGAGTTTGTGGAGTTAGGCTTGTAGAGTTAAGGTGTGTAGAGTTAGGAGTCTGGTAGAGTCAGAAGCTTGGTTTCGCATGAGATCTAATAGCTTTTTGACAGTGTGAGTTATATGGTATCGTCTTGGCATCACTTTACATGAAAATGTTTTTGGTGGGATTTTACTTCTTTTTGAAAGACAATTTTCAGACCTCTAGAGTAAACATTTACATAGGTAAGTCTCTTACAAATTTTCATCCCCTAGTTTAAGGGGTTGGAGGATAAAAGTTCCAAGTTTGTCAATTTTTATGTTGGTTATGTGCTAAAACTAGCTTACATACCAAATTTCAGCTTTCTATGACATCCGGAAGTATCCTATAATTTTGTTGATCATCAGTGAATCAGTGACGAAATCAGGGTTTTTAGATATCAATAAAATCTAAATTATTAGACCTATATGATTAAAACTTTACATGTTTCATTAGTCCGCTACTGGGAACATATCCTGAAAATTTTGTGTATCTGATCTAATCTAAACCCAAGTTATGAGGGTTCAAAATATCGACGAAACGCTTCGAGAAAAGGTAGTCTGGTAGTGCCCTTGCGCTTCGCTTAGCTCGTCTTGGCGGGGCACTACCGTGCTCCCAGATAAATCATCCTAATAATGGATGAAAAGGCCAATGTTTTTTTACATAATATACAAACATTTAGTTAATAGACCTAAAGGTTCATACCTAAGTTATAAAATACATATCATGTAGATTGGATGAGCGCGGATCCCAGTTTGGTGTGTGGTGTGCAGTGGCGAAATCTGGCTCTCCTTCATAGGGTCTTCAAAAGGTAAGTGCTAGGGAAGACGATAGGAATGGAGTTATTGGAACCCCACGCCACTGGTGGTGTGTAGTGTGTGTATCTGTTTAGAACCCTAGCCCTACGACAAGTCATGGGTTCAGAAACTAATTCCATTAGGGTTGTTCATGAATATGAGGAGGACAAGCATCGATGTTCGAATAATTCGATCCATGAATGATTAATGCCACTGAAATTTTAAGTTACAGGGACTATATGACTAGGCAGCTAGGGACTAACTGTGGGAGAGCCACGCTTTGGCACGAATGGGCCCACTCGACCGGATAAATACCTCGACCTATCAGAAAACCGGCGTGAAATAACGCTTGCGTTGTGTTTCGCCGAATGAGTGAGGTTACCGGAGGCCCGAGAGGGGGGGGAATTGGGGATTTGAAGGACCAGGAACGCAAGTCGCAACACCAGAGGAGTTACAAGTGTAACTCCTCTGGTTTGCGAGTGTCCATGGGCGGCGGTAATCGCTTACCATCAGGCGATCCGTCTGCTCGTTTCCAGGTTCATTACATTAAAAAAAGTATGACCCGGAAGGCCGGATAAAATTCAGAGCTCTGTAAACAGAACTGCGCTAGTACAATATAGATGAAAATCGAACACTTGAGTGTCGAGTTGTCAAATTTGATATTGACATTTATTCGCCGCTTGTGTTCCCTTTTTAACCTTCCGGATTCCGGACAATAAAGTCCTAGCCTAAAGCCTCGTATGATCCGGAATCTAGAAGACCGGATAAAATTCAGAGCACTGAAAATAGAACTCTAATATCTATCTATCTCTATCTTAATAATAACTCCCCACATCGATTTCGGTGACGGTGGCCGGTTTCATTGAAACCAGGCCAGTTACGCAGGAGTAATTTTATAGTGCCAAGTGTGTGCGCAGTACACAAGAGCACTCTCTCTAGTCTCTTCGTAGTTCCTTTAGTCTTGACGCTCATAATCCAGTGGGACGGGTAACCGACACGACTGGCCTAAGATCAGGCGCAGGACCGACTTTTTACATGCCCATCCGACGCATGGATCATCTCTCTTGTCAGACAATCAGGTGATCAGTCTGCATTGTCCTAACCAAACTTGGTAACAACATTTTTTTGTTGTTCCAATGCGGGAATCGAACCCACGACCTCCGAGTCGAGAGCCAATGACCAACCACTAGACCACGGAGGCTGTATGAACAATGACCGGTTACAAAACTAGTTCCCATGATGCTGATCAGATTTATATGTGACTTGAGTTTGACCCTATACGGAAATGGTAGGATGGTGATGAAAGTTGGTAATCCAAGAAAGACGTCGCAGATTTAATCTCTGGCTGTATGGAGGTTTGTTATACTTAGTAGTAAGTATTAAGTACTTTTTTATGGAGAATAAGGCCTAGTTAGCCTCCAAGAAGCTTGGTGTTCTGAACAGGTCAAAGCAGTATTTTAGTCCGGTCTTCGACTAAAACGCTATAAGGCGTTCGGCCTCACATGGAATACTGTTCTCATCTCTGGGCAGGGGCGCCAAAGTACCAGCTTCTCCCTCTGGATCGTATCCAACGAAGGGCCGCTCGAATTGTCAACTGCCATATTGTTTCAAACAGGTAGAGATGTAGCATCGCTCTGCATCCTCTATCGGTTATATTACGGGGAGTGCTCCGAGGAATTGTTCGGACTTATACCTGCTGCAACTTTTCACCACCGTTCCAAGCGACAAAATATTTATCATCCTCATCACATATATCTGTATAATCTATGCTCATCACCTTGATGAGTGGTAGTCCTCCACCGTGCGCTTTACCCGAAGCTTTCTGCCGCGCACTGTAAAACTGTGGAATAAACTGTCGCCAGCAGTATTTCCGGACCATTACGACCTGCAAACCTTCAAGAAGAGCGTATTCCCTCCTAAAAGGCCGGCAACGCACTTGCAACTTCTCTGATGTTGCGGGTGTCCATGGGCGACGGTAATCGCTTTCCATCAGGTGATCCGTTTGCTCGTTTGTTGCCCCTAGTTCTATAAAAAAAATACCTACTGACATAAAAGTCTCTTATCGTCTCTCGGAGTCTCTTATTGCATATTTTGCGCTATTTCAAAAACATTTTTCGCGGAACCCTAAAAATGACTAAGATACTACGGAACCCACTTATACTTATATAGTTATCGAGCAAAAACAGTTAAAACAATCAAGTTTTATGTTTGGGATTGCTATTGGCTCCATTAAGGCCCTTTATTTTTTACCGATTTTTTTTTGTTTGTTTTAAATCAGTGGTCCCCAACCTTTTTTTTACGCGGGCTACAAACCCGTTGTACTACTGGTGTCGCGGGCCGCAACCAAAATTTTTTAGGGGCAAAAAATATGTTGTTTAAAAGAGATGTTTGATTTTGGGCCAGCTCTATGTACACCACATAGGTAAATAGGAAAAATATAAGAGAATTTCATAAAAATATAAAAAAAATAATTTGAAGAAGGGTACGTGCGTACAAAAATGATTATTTGAAGAGTTTTTTAATGCGAGAACCCTATTTTAGGGCGGCCATGACAGTTGTTTTGACTTGACTTTTGACGTAGTTGATAGTTTTAGGAAGAGACATCTTCTTGAGTGTCATACGTCTTTCTTTGTGAAAAGTCAGGCCTCTTTTGACAGCTAAAGTTGAAACGTTCTCCTAATTTAATGTCAAAAAGTCCAACTGTAATGTCAACCACTCCACATCATGGCGGTCCTAGACAAAAAGTTTATTTACGTTGAGTCTTAAACTTGAATATTTGTTCGTTTTTGGCAGAAGATTTCCCGGCAACCATTTTAAAAATATGGCGGTTTAGAAATGTTGACTTCTATTGACGACCTTGTTATCATGGATTAAGAACTATTTTGCAACGAACAGTTTTGGATTGAATATTTCTTCTTTAAATGTATTTCTATGGATCGCCATGCTAAGCCTGCTGATCTAATCCGCCATGTTCTATTTTACGTTGTGTTGCTCTCCTTGACGAATTTATTTTAAATGTGCATTGAAATTTGAAACGAAGTGAAATAAAATAAAGGATAGGAAACAGTTACTATATTATGTAGCTACATTTACATATAGTGTAGGTACATAGGGCTGGCCCACGCCTCATACATTTCTAGAACATCTCTTTTAACGATTTAATAATAGAATAACACAAGGTAGTTAAAATAGTGAAACTAAACATTTAAGATGAGCTAACGACACAAACTAAAATAAAATAACAAATATGTATTATAATAATTATGTTCACTCAGTGAGATTTTTGGAATTGTGAACGCTTTTTCACAACTTTATCTAACGGTTACAGATTTCACGCGGGCCACAGATAAAGGCCCAGCGGGCCGCATGCGGCCCGCGGGCCGCGGGTTGGGGATAGCGGTTTTAAATACATCATCTGTGAAAATTTCAACTGTCTAGCTATCACTCTTCATGAGATACAAACTGGTGAGTGGTAACAGACAGACAAACGGACGGACAGCCAAGTCTCAGTAACAGCTCTCCAGGCTGTGTGAAGTCTACGTACGAGACGACATCTGAATGTATATTAAATTTCTTTGTTTCGAGCCCTTTCTTTATGTGTATTTAAGTATGGTGAATTAACTTAAGTTACTACTATTTTATATAGCAGAGTTTGTGAGGATTGCTGGCTGACTGGATGTATGGATGGATGGATGGATGGATGTTTGTTACTCTTTGACGCAAAAACTACTGAAAGGATTTCGATGAAATTTGGTATGGTAGTAGTTTGGGCTCTGGATTAAAACATAGGCTACTTTTTATCCCGAAAAAGTACAGAGTTCCCGAGGGATACTATGTTTGCGAAGGGCGAAAAAACGTGGTTAATAAAAAATCTTAATCGGATTTTAAGATTTAGCAACCTTGATATTAACATGCATTATAATTATTCATTAAGTACTAGGATGATTAGTATACTTACTTATTAGTTAATTACAAGCTTCTATGGCGGTACTACTTTTTTTGTACGGTCTACCCATGATCTACCTAAATAGAGCAAGGTCTCATTTGAGACCTTTGTTCCGCCATTTTGTTTTCAAGTGAAAGATGACAGCGGTTTGATTTCCGAATTTGTTGTATATAAGACCATTCGTGTAATTTTATTATGGAGTTTGTACGAAAGTGATCCTTATGTTGTTGGCATAAAAGTCCTCTCAGGGGCAAAAAACTGTGAACGGACTGTACAATGTACCACCGACAAAGTTCCCGCTCGACCAGTCTCTAAACATTCACCTTGCACTAGGACGCCTCAAAATATTTAAATGCAAAGGACGTAACCGCAACGACTGCAGACGAGGTTGAACTACGTATTTACACGTGAGTATGTTGCGAGCCCACTATTCAGCGGCGCTGTTAAGCGATTTTTATCTTATGCCCTGGTCGAGCGGGAACTTGTTCGGTAGTAGGGTAAATACGCTAAATGTCGGCCACTTACGGATTTTCTAACTTTAGATCGCTCCGGATCCATCGGTTTGAAATGAAAGCATAGCTTGTTATACGGTTTTAGACAGGTTGATAAATCTATTTTATATTTATAGGCATATGGTTGACTTTTCTACTAAACGAAAAAAGTATTAAGGTTTAAATGCGTCGAAAACGAAAAAACCTTAAAGTCGGCCGTTCACGGCCCAATGGTCGGTCGCGTTTTTTCCAAATGTCGGCCGGGCATAGCGTGTAACCTCTTATAATATTATTAAAATATAATAATACATAATTCAATTTTGAGACAGCAAGTTTGATAAATAAATTAAAAAATGACTACCCAGTACCTACATAAACAATGAAAAATACAAAAATGATCAGCCTGTACAGTAGCATTCGATTCTTAGGCTGGCCGACATTACGATCTTTAATATTTCCAAAGTCGGCCCCTGTTTCGTATAGCTTATTTCTCGAGATTCAGCTAATATCACCCCGGCCGGTATTTAGCGATTGAACGTAAAATATATTTATTAACATAAAAGTGTTACAATTTTTTCTATTAAGACAATGGAATTCGTAGTATTGGACTTTATAAAACATACTGCATTTACCTTAAGTCGGCCCCGGCCGAGATTCCGATTTTCAGTTGAAACTGGTATTCTAATGACGGCCCCCTATTTTTCCCTAAAACCAATATGCAAAACGTTGAAGAAACTATCTCAAAATATAGTAAAATTACCTTTTTAGTGATAGCAAAGCTGAAAACCAAAAAAATAAATGTCTTACCGTTGTAATATCAATCCCCGAATCGTGGGTGTTCACAGCAAGTAAGCTGCTTTAACTACGAACTTCAATGCTTCAACGGCGCTATCGCTACTGACGCTCAGTGTGCGAAGAGCAAGTGACGTAATCGGATAGTAACAGTTTGCACTTAAAGAGTATGAACTAAGCTTGCAATTTCAGTGGCAAAATTACCACTCAATTACCTTTTGAATGAATGCAAGCTGAAAATGTGCAGACGGCCGAGGATTGGAGGGGGGCCGACGTTTGGCGTATTTACCCTACATAGCGCATAGGGTAAAGGTGCAGTAAGATCATACTTTTTTTAGATATTATTTAGATACTCTTAATTATTAGATTTAGATGCCTTTATTCAATAAAATTAGTGCTACATACTAGGTACTACTATTATACGTACCTTAAAATAATGTTCCATGTTTCTATTCTATTCTTTTTTTTTTACAAAAGCATGCAATGTTTCGATGATAGCATTAGTCTATTCAAGTTTGCAGTGAATCATAAGTGCAGATATCAAAATTGACCCATGATGTGTCCACAATCCACATCATCCAATTAAAGTAATCCATTTTGTCATTTGTACTGATAATTCACTGCAAACTTTAAACGAATAGACTAGATTATTAATGTAGTTTTGACAATTACTGTAATCCAGTCCCCACACTTTTTTTAATTTTTTTATATAGACGCTGGCGCTTACAGTTTGTGGCTCATGTTAGAGTGTTGTATTTGTATTGTTTTTTTTCTTGATGATATTGTTACATGTATTATCTTCTACCTCCTATTATAATGGTTAATTAATACGGAATTTTATCTTAATTCTTTAATCTGTGTTTGCAATTTGTATGTACGCATTGTATTATTGCCCTTGTATTTTTAAGTGAAAATTTCTTTGATCTCTTTGGATTTAATGTATCGCTTAAGACTAAGAGACAGTATTATTAAATTTTGTTTAATATATGAAATTGAAATATAATATGCCGACTCCTGCAGCATTATTTTGCAGGTGCCTAGGTGGTCCGACATCTATTGGCACAAGTAGTAGAAAATTTGTAAAAGTTGATTAAAAATTTGAAATAAAGATTTTATGTTGCGTGTGCACACGTCGTGTTAGTTCTTCTAAAAATCTAAACCAATATTTCTGTGTGGTCGTGGTAATCGTATGTCTCCGGATAAGCTGACTCGTTCGTGCCGAAGCATAGCACTCCCGTGCTAAGAGTAAAGTATCTGTATTTGAATGGTTTGGAATGTCAGTCCTAATGAAATCTCGCAACTTGGGAGACTTGTAGGACAAGGTAGTTTTAAATGTCGTATAGGTACTACAGTCCGTTCACAGTCATTTCACCTCTGACAGGACACTTATGCTGACATAAGGATCACTTCCATAGAAACTTCGAGGTGAAATCCCACACACAGCCCTGACAAATCCAAATGGGTAAAAACTTTGCCTCATGCACTTTGAAGATAAAATCTACCGCTTTTATTCATATCAGCAGACATCATTACATCTATAACACCATTTTTGGGTCCTCTCGTAAGATATTAAATTAAATCAGTGCTGCCTAAAGTAGCAATTGCATTTTTGGAATATATATCCTACTACAGTGGTCCCCAACCTTTTTTTACGCGGGCCACAAACCCGTTGTACTCCTGGTGTAGCGGGCCGCAACCACAATTTTTTAGGGGTCAAAAAACACGTTGTTTAAATTTAACGATTTAATAATAGAAAAACACAAGGTACTTAAAAGAGTAAAACTAAACATTTAAAATGAGATAACGACACAAACTAAAATAAAATAACAAATATGCACTATAATAATTATGTTCACTCAGTGAGATTTTTGTAATTATGAACGCTTTTTCACAACTTTATCTAGATCTGGCTTGTCGCTGTATTACATCGTCCAGGTGAGAATCGGTAAGCTTGTTTCTATACACGTTCTTTATAAATTTCATTTTAGAAAAAGAAGATTCACAAAGGTATGTAGAATCAAAGAATGTTAATAAAATTTGGGCACTTCTTTGTACAGTTTCATATTTTTGAGGAACAATGCTCCAAAATTCCATGTAGGTATTCCTTATTCTCCCTTTTTTTCTTGATATATAGTTTTTACATTGGTATTGTCTTTGAAGTCGATAAATTGATCGAACAACTGGAAATAATTATAGTTTAAAACTGCAGCCAACTCAGCAATTGTTGCTATTTCCAGATGCCATGGATTTACTCCACTCCACTACGTCCACTCGTACTTAACAGATTTTTAACTTACAGATTTCACGCGGGACGCAGGTAAAGGCCCGGCGCGCGGCGGGCCGCATGCGGCCCGCGGGCCGCGGGTTGGGGATAGCGGTCCTACTAGGTCCTTGTAGGTTAATTTTTTTCAAGATCTACCTGTTATAGTCGTTAAAGCATACCCTCGAAGGAATGGTCAGTGAATGATGACTGAAAAGGAAATGATTTATGTACCTACTCAAACTAGATTTTATCAAAGGTCATAAAGACTCTAGAACCGCTATCCCCAACCCGCGGCCCGCGGGCCGCATGCGGCCCGCCGGGCCTTTATTTGCGGCCCGCGTGAAATCTGTAACCTTTAGATAAAGTTGTTAAAAAGCGTTCACAATTCCAAAAATCTCACTGAGTGAATATAATTATTATAATACATATTTGTTATTTTATTTTAGTTTGTGTTTAGCTCATCTTAAATGTTTAGTTTCACTCTTTTAACTACCTACCTTGTGTTATTCTATTATTAAATTGTTAAAAGAGATGTTCTAGAAATGTATGAGGCGTGGGCCAGCCCTATGTACACTTAGTGTGTATTATGTAGCTATATTTACTTTCTTATTTATAGTGTACTACACTATATGTAAATATGGCTACATAATATAGTAACTGGTTCCTATCCTTTATTTAATTTTATTTCACTTCGTTTCAATGCACATTTAAAATAAATTCGTCAAGGAGAGCAACACAACGTAAAATAAAACATGGCGGATTAGATCAGAATTAACCAAAGAATACAGTCGTACAAGGATCTTTTGGCACTTGGATGGGGGCGTGAGTGTCGCAAATAAGAACAATACTTATTACTAAAAGTGAAATTTTACAAGACGGCGATGTTAGTACTGATTTTATCCACGTGCCAAAAGGTAAGTGTCGCAACTACAAAACAATACATAATATTAAAATTGACATTTTACAAGACGGCGATGTTAGTTCTGATTTTGTCCACGTGCCAAAAGATCCTTGTCAGACTGTATCATTTTGACAATGACATGACTTTTCACAAAGAAAGACGTATGACACTCAAGAAGATGTCTCTTCCTAAAACTATCAACTGTCAATGCCGCCCTAAAATAGTGTTCTCGCATTAAAAAACTCTTCAAATAATCATTTTTGTACGCACGTACCCTTCTTCAAATTACTTTTTTTGTATTTTTATGAAATTCACTTATATTTTTCCTATTAACCTATGTGGTGTACATAGAGCTGGCCCAAAACCAAACATCTCTTTTAAACAACATATTTTTTTTGCCCCTAAAAATTTTGGTTGCGGCCCGCGACACCAGGAGTACAACGGGTTTGTGGCCCGCGTAAAAAAAAGGTTGGGGACCACTGCTCTAGAACCTTCTGTCCTTATAGCTTAGTGGTTAAAGCTCCGACAGCGTCTACGCCATCATACGAAAGTTAAATTCTGTGCTCTAATTCACTTCGATAAGCTCAAGGCCATTATCGTAATCATGGAGTACCTATTTAATAACTAATAAGGTATTTTCGTAGTCTATTAAGATGGTCATTTGTTATAATTTCGAAATTTCTTTGTTGTTTCGTGATGTACAAATCCTTGAAGCATTTCTTTGTTCGCTTAAAAACATACCTACAGTCAAATGATCTTGATTTGCCGGTATATTTTATTATTTGCCTAGGGCAGGTGATTTGATATAATATTGTATTTATTCAAATTATCTGTTGAATATCGTAGCGACGAGATATGTAACGATTTGACTAGAAACGAATGAAAGCGAAAACTAAAAAAAAAAAGGAAAAGTCCTGGAAAAGCTTTCTTGAACGTCACAGATTCTTATAAAATGTGACTTTACCCTACTTTCGTCCTAAATAGCTGTATTCCTATAATCCTGCATTAACAAAGAACGATTTATTTTAAAAGGAATTTTAATTATATTTTATAAAGGGGACTGCTCGGTATGCTAAGATACTTATTATAAACGGGCGAAATTTTTTGAAGGGTTTTATAATTTAATTTTAATTTAATTTATAACTTGTAGGTAAATGAGGGGTTATAACCTATGGTTATAACAGTTTTTTGAGCTAAGGTTGTCGCGGTAACATCTAGTTGTTTTTTATACAAACGACATGTGATTTTCGTAAGTAGAAGATGTATTTTGTAACTTTTATTACAATAGATAGCCACCAATTACGTATGTAACAATCGTATCATTATTTACAAATATCGTGACTTATAAATTTAAATTAACCACTAAAAGGGCTTGATTAAAAGATAATTTGGCGAAGATGAACTCTTGTTACGCTCTATAAAAACAACATTTCGCAAAACTGTAACACAGTCCGTTGTTGAAAGTGCGTGTGTACGTTCCATTGTTAAAAAAGCGCGGGAAAAATTTGACGTGTGCTGTCATTACGGTTGGTTTTTTTTTGTTTGTTGGTTTGAGTAGGAAAGCCAAAAAGTATGCAAACTTTTTCTAAAGTTATTTAATTAAAACACATTCATAATTTTTATGTTATTTAAATAAAAAAAAATACTGCAACTTTCGCAAATAAAATTTTCATGACGATTTTCACATCCGACAATTTTCAGTGTCATTTCAAATGACAATCATTTGTGAATTAATAATAAAAAAATATCGATATCGATATAGTTAAAATAGTTTTTTTAAGTAGGTATAGGTATTGATTTTTTCTGATAATTTAAAGAAATTTTCTATATACAAATAATATTAAAGATTATTGTTAGCATATGGCAATATAATTGAAATAATATTAGAATCACTACTAAGGATTTATTATTGCAATAGGGCAAAACAATGATTTTTTTTTCGTTCGTAACTCACAAACAGCTAAAGTAGCTGATCGGAAAATAACTCAAAACCCAAAGTCTCAGATTAAATAAATAATAGCCCAAACTATTATAAGTATGTATTAACAATTGAAGATGAAACACCTAATTTTTGTTCTTTGGACTTTGAAACGGAGCCACAGCTTAATTTATATAAAACCAAGAACTCATATTAACTGAAAGTTTTATGAAAATGTGTAATCCAATAATTAAAATTAAAAGTAAACAAAAAATATTAAAAGCGACTTAACAAATTAATGTGCATTCGTTTATTGCACTGGAAATAAGCGACATTTAAATTGGTAGCATTATAGTGCATTATTGGGTATCTCTTTTTTTCAGTGATTATTATACATATATCTATGCTTTTTTTACGTTCAGATTAAATTGAATCTGTACTATTCATATAATATGTCATGATTCATTCAGGATTCGAAAATGCCACAATAACAATAACGGTGATGAATGAGTAGTTCTCACGTAGAAAGTGAGATAGCCATTAGTAATTATGTAAAATTATGCTCACGTCACGTTATACATAATTGGAAATTATTAAAAACTGTCACATTTGTTTTAATTTATGTTTTAGTTATTAACTGTTTTGATGTGAAACCTCTTAAGCGGCGTTCAGAGTGTAATTTGAAGGTCGCGACACGATTTGGATATAACGCCATCGATTGGAAGCTACATAAACTTCTTCCATAACAATTTAACTTTATAAAGTACGGCTCAACACACAATACGTAGATGGCGCTACGTGCACAATTTTGTTTTCTATTTTGTTTTCTATTAGGCACGATGAGAGTAGTTTTGAATTTTATATGGTGAATAAAGTTTCACTTTTACCGTGTACTCTGTACATGCCATGTTTTTTAAATGCTGTATCTCATGAACCGTAACGACAGGGAGTAGGGACTAGACAGTTAAAATGTTCACAGATGATGTATTTCTGTTACTATAACAACAAATACTAAAAAAAGAATCAAATAAATATTTAAGTCTGGCTCCCATACCAAAGAATAATATATTACTAATGTCCCATACATCAAACTACCATTTACAGCAGGAGTAGTCAGTAGGCCGTGCGCAAGTCGGACTCGTACTTGGCCGGTTTTTATTTTTTACTAATTCCAAGATTAGGAAAGGGCTGTATCAAACAATCTTTCTCTTTCCTTCCATGCCCTTGATCTACTTATGGGCTATGGTGACACATAAATAATGCGGCGGTGTGACAACGTTAGCTCTAATTATGTGGAGTTAGCACTATGTCATAAGGGCGTGCATTACGAGATGACAAAGTACTGCTAATTACAAGTTTCTTGCGATACCACTGATTGGGAACCTCTTACCTCCCTCTTTGACAAGGACATATCTACCTCACATTACGTAGTAGACAGACAAGGCAGAAAATAGTCCACACTTAGATTTGGGGTTATTTGGGCAATAAAGGAGTTGAGTTGGTTGGAGTTGGTTTTATATTTTTACATTTTCTTTCCAGTTTCATCAATCCGTACTCCGTATATAATAGAGACGACTACATGTAAAATGTTTATTAGTTTAATTTAAATATTACTTCTTTATAAATGTAAACATTTACTTATCCTCAAAAAAGTTTCATTTTTTTTTTGCTAAATTAGTAAAAAACCTACACTATTAGTTTGCTTACATGATTTACATAAATATTTATAATAGTATGAACTTAGACGCACAAACGGGTATATTGATAGTTATGTTCCTACGGCCCCATAGGTGTGGACAGTGTGGTAAATGCTCCTTTACCTTATCGTGACGTCACAGGTACGACTTTTGATCGGAGTGTTTTACGGGATTTGCGAAATTCTGTAAACAAATCGCTACAGCGAGGCTATCGCTTTGAAAATATTGATTTTTAACCGACTTCCAAGAAAAGGAGGCGGTTGTTAATCAACTGTTTCTTCAGAGAAGTTACTCATATTTCAGAGTACTATTCATGTAATGAAAAAATTGTCACTTACTATATTGACAAAATCTTCTGAAATCAGGATGGCGTAAATTTACTTGTAATAAGATGGCGCACGAAACGAAATGGTTCCGTACAAAACGGCAAAAATCACGTTTGTGGTACTGATATATTAAAAATAAAAATTTTATTTTATTCTGTTTTTATTATTATTTGTTCTTATAGGGACAATCAATCATCTGTGAAAATTTCAACTGTCTAGCTATTATGGTTCATAAGATGCAGCCTGGTTACTGATAACGAACAGACAGACTGACAGTGAAACTTCAGTAACATGCTCACGTTTTTACTCTTTGGGTAATAAACATTTAAAAACATTAGAAATATAAATAATATTTATATCTATTTCTAATTTTGTAATAATTTGCTTTATTTCCGCCTGCGTAAATCCTGTATCTCACGGGACACTGTAGGTACTTTTTCGGGATAAAAGGTAGCCTATGCGTTAATCCAGAGCCTTATCTACTACCTAACCAAATTTAAAAAAGAAAGAGCGAGAGCGCGTTAAAGTGTCACAACTCACTAACATCCATCCTTCCTCACAAACTAATACTGTAAAGTTTAAATAATAGTTTTAAGTAGAATAATAATTATTATTTATTGTTTCAGGTCAAACCATGGATTATATTCAGGTATGGTTCACAAAATATCTAATGTTTAAAGGTATAGTTTTCACAGTATTGTTTTCATACTAATTTTCAGACCCACGCGGGACTGCATTGCGTATTGTATCCACTTGCTTATTAAAAGGCCAGCCGACACACGACACACCATTATGTCCTAACTCCTAAGCCATTTCTTTTTAGGTTTCTGTAATACTCACGGTACCCTCATATTTTCGCTCTGTTTGTGTGTCTGTCTTGGACCTTGTTATAGTTATAGGCTGTGTATAGATCCCAGTTTTGGCATAATAAAACAATAATATCTCATTTTATATTTTAGGGGTGGGTGGATACATGGGAACTTGGGAAGTGGGCATGATTTTTTTCATTCTACCCCTTCGTGTGAGGTATCATTGAATAAGTCTTTTAAAATAAAGCCAAGGTTTTATACATGACTTTTTTATAAACCCAACCATTTCCGAGTTCCAAAGAGAGAGGCTTCCAAAGTGGTTTATAAGTTGTGCCACCCTAGCATTGCTAGGAGATAGAATCTTGTGACTTGTGAGAGTCCATGCTGATAGATCGTGCTGAAAACTCTTTAAGAAAATTATTTTGAGCGAAATCCATATACTATAACTTTTGAAGTCCAAACAAAACCTATTGCGCGTTGATAGTTACGGAACCCTTAATTAAAACGTCAAAATATTGGCATAATAACTTTTTAAATAATTCATTGGTAAAAACATAAGGGGCCCCATACATGGTCCGGTCTACCTTCAGTTCGGCCTGAACGGATGCAAAATCGTATCGTGTGTGTGCAATTTCGAGATCGCATCAGGCGGCCGTACGGACTGAAGCGATTCGTTCCAGTGTTGCCAGCTCTTTTTTTGTGAAACTACTAAACTCGTATCGATTTCTACTAAAACTACTAAAAAACTACTAAAGAGGCTACTTAACTTAGGAATTCCTGAAGCTCCCCAAAAACCACTGCATTTTAGGTTTTATTATATTAAATTTTTTTCATTAATTGAATTTGATTATAAATTTTACCATTAAATTAAAATATACTAGGAAATATGACGTATTTAGTAGCTATTTTGCATATCATTACTGTCTGGCTCTTTCCTACTTAAACACTACTAATAACTAAATTTCTACCAAGGAGGGAATAAAATACTCAATTTAGTAAAATTTTGTAAAATAACTAAGTTGGCAACATTAATTCTGGCCTGACCGATCGGCCTGAACGCGCGGCCTGTCCTGACCGTGTGTGGACAAATCGCTTCAGTTCTTGCCCGACCCGCTGCCGTGCGGTCGTGTATCTTGTACAAGCGTTGTATGAGTTTTCGCGGTGTTTAAATACAAAATTGATAAACACGACCGTAGCGCGCGGCAAACCAGAATGGACTGATGCGACTGTTCCGTGTGTGGGCACGAATCAGATCAGGCCGAACTGACGTAAATTGGATTGGATGCGATTTTTTCCGTGTGTGTGCTCGAATCCGTTCAGGCCGAACTGACGTCAGTTCCAGCTGAAACGATCGGCCTCTCGTCTGTGGGGGCCTTAAGGTTCACATTACAATGTTTAAAAAAGAGTAAAAATAAATAAAAGTAAAAAATTGCATAATTTTTTTCTAATTTAGAGGTAATATACAGACAGACAAACTTCGACCTTCCCTATAGACTTGTGGGAAGTCAGTATGTATTACGGTAGCAATTTATATAACTGTGAGAATTCGAATTAGCTTCTTCATAGTATTGTCCGTGTAATTTACGTGAAAACACATACTTAATACTAAGGAACTTAATACTAGGGAACATATTATTATACTAGGGGTCTTCAAAATACTACTCTTGGTCACCGGGTGAGAAGAGATTGTTCAGATTTTATTCAGGTAGTCGGCCATTAATACTTTCTGTATTAGCCATTAGTATTCTGCAACGTGAAAAAAAAATAATAAAAAAAAAAATATCCGACTGCAAAAAAAAAGACAGATACCTAAGCAACGCACTAAAAAGACCGAAACAAGATTGAGAAAACAGACTACACTATGAGCTGAAAGCCTAAGTGAAATAATTGACGTTATGTTTGGTAGCAGGCGGGACCCATTCGCAAATTATAAATCGTACAAAAATATATGGGCCCCGCCTGCTAACAAACATAACATCAATTATTTCACTTAGGCTTTCAGCTCATAGTGTAGTCTGTTTTCTGAATCTTGTTTCGGTCTTTTTAGTGTGTTGCTTAGGTATCTGTCTTTTTTTTTGCAGTCGGGTTTTTTAATTTTTTTTATTATTTATATTATTTTAGATTTTTTAGTTTAACCAACACACGTTTGGTTGATTTGAAGCAAAAATACGATGATACGAACACTAACATATAGGCTTAATGTGAGAATTGTTGTTACGCAACTTTAAATCGATATAGATCCTAAACGGTCAGTCAAATCGAAAAATGTTGAGAGAAAACTAAAAATGATTTTTAAATACCTATTCAACGATACCCCACTTGACATAGTTTGTTGACTTTCATTTTTTTCATTTTCACAATATGGCGTCCAGTAGTCGCCATATTGAATTTTCACTAACGTCATGTCTTTAGTGACACTCGCCGGACTAAGAGGAATAGATTGACATGCGAATCATAAAAATCGGCCCAGGTGTTTGGTCTGTATAGTGCTTCAAAGGAACATACATACATACATACATACATAGGCTGATAAACACATTACCACTCCTTTGCGTCGCGCAGTCGGGTAAAAAGGGGTCTCGGCATATATTACGGATGGTCACCTTGGAAGGAGGGGGGTAAAATTGGGTAAAAAGTTGTCACTGACGTAGTATGGGTACGTTCCCCTACCATAGCGTAAATACATTGTTCACGGGAACATTACTTTTTCGGGACAAACAGTAGTTCTGCGTGAAAGAGCAGCAAATATCCATCCATCCTCACAAACTCACATTTATAATAGTTATAGTAGGATTCGTCTATGATACTACACATTCTGAATAAATAGTAAATACAGAGTAACTCGGGCTACCATACCAATACACGCATTAGTAGAATTTGGTGCAAGGCCACCAATTACGTTCCGAAATCGACACGAGCGAACCATGGGATAATTATAGTGTAGTGATGTGATTGTTATCGATGTCTATTGCGAAAGTTTTGAAGCTGCGGGGTAGCGTCAAGCGTGCGAACCGCGAAGCCAAAATATAATTATGGTAAAAAACAAATTTTATCGAAATCTGTTTAGTACTTTTTGCGTGAAAGAGTAACAAACTTCCATCCATCCAGCCTAACAAACTTTCACATTTATAATAATAGTAGTATGTTTTACACCCTAGCGCCTAAACTACTGATCCGATTTTGATGATAGCCCGGGTACTATGTAGGTACTTATAATTTACGTACTACGTAGTCTTTATAAAAACTGTAGTCATTTTATATATGTACTAGCTGTTTCCCGCGACTCCGCCTGCGTAAATATACTATCGAGTATCCCGGGGAACACTGTAATTTTTGCGGGATAAAAAGTAGCCTATGTTTTAATCCAGAGCCTAAATTACTACTATACCAAACATCATAATCCGTTCTGTAGTTTTTGTGTAAAATAGGAACTATCCATCTACCTCACAAACTTTCACATTTATAATATTACCTAGTAGGATTGCAATATTTTATCGACATCGAACTATCGACACGGTACCTCACTAGTGTAATAAGTTTTAAGTAACAAGAATTCGTGTATCTCGGCTTAATATGCGTTACTAATCTATAATCCAATTTTTCTACCGACATCATACAATATTATACACGTGTGTAATTGTGTATGTAATTTGTATGTTATGTAAGGTAATTTAAGATTGTATTTCATACATTACATACGCCATTTTAGTAATTTGTGCTGGATAGTTTTTAGGGTTCCATACCCAAAGGGTAATAATAACTTTAATATTTTATAAAAACTATATAATTTGTATGTTATGTAACATAATTAAAGATTGTATGTATTTCATACATTACGAAAACACTAGACGTATGTATATAAGGGCTCACGAACATTTCGTGACGTAGTAGTTATGATTTGTGCGTGAAGGTGGTTGCTCGGTTTTGTTGGAATGTAAAATTTAACTCTAAAGAGAAATTTAACGTTAACTTAAACTTTAATTACGTATCTTCAATTTC
This sequence comes from Glaucopsyche alexis, assembly GCA_905404095.1. Taxonomy (NCBI): domain Eukaryota; kingdom Metazoa; phylum Arthropoda; class Insecta; order Lepidoptera; family Lycaenidae; genus Glaucopsyche; species Glaucopsyche alexis. Next base: position 2,165,599 of record FR990063.1, on the reverse strand, counting down.
CCGCCATATTCATATAATCAAATATATAGTCCTCCTTTGTTGGAAGGCGGTTAAAAGTTTGAGGGGGCAGATCACTAGAGGCGCTATTTGGTCCCAATTTTTTTGTATGAAGTCGACCTTCTTCTCCGCGAGTAATAGTGTTCTGTGGGCGGGTCGCTAGTAATATTATAAAGAGGAAAACTTTGTTTGTATGTTTGTTTGTTTGGTTGTAATGAATAGGCTCAAAAATTACTGGACCGATTTCAAAAATTCTTTCACCATTCGAAAGCTACATTATCCACGAGTAACATAGGCTAAATTTTATTTTGAAAAAAAAATATGGTTCCGTAAGATATTTGGGGTTTTCGGACACAAGGTGTAAAAAATCAACCAGAAAAGTTACTTATTTTGCGTACGCTGCCTAAACTATAAAAGATAGAACCATAAAATGTTCTAATTAATTGTAGATCTTATAAATATCTACAAAATGTCCGCGACACACTATACCTATCTATGTCGAGTTAGGCACAACAATAATTTTATTATTTAGAAATCTTGAAATTTTTTTTTGGACTACATTTATCGCGTTTATTTTACTCATGCTAATAATCCTTATCAAAATAAATTATTTGATCACTAAGTACAGTTTATGTAGATAATATTTGGTCTTTGAATGATTAAAATTGGACGTTTGGTTTTGAAGTTATGGCGAAATTAAAATATTACGATTTCTGCTCCACGGCCCGTTGCGAAGTAGGCGTCACCAAGGCGGGGGTGTGCGTGCGGGAGGGGAGTTTAGATCTATGAGGTAGCCGCAGTATTAGTATCAGTATTGTACCCATAGATTACACAGATATATACATTGTACCCGTGCGAAGCCGGGGCGGGTCGCTATTTATTAATAATGTGATAAAATACTTAAGACAGGGTGTCCGGCCTTTTTACCCAAATACCCGAACAAATGTGGAACAAAAATATACACAGTAGGTACTTATTATCTATGACTTACATACATACCTACATATTGTGCGAAAATCATTACCCTTCCATTTGGCTTCGCCTTCTCTTCGAATTTCTACCCTACTACAGTAGAGCAAATATTCCGCAGTCGATTTGTCCGTATGTCTGTCTGTCATCAGGCTGTGACAGACAGACACACGAAAAATCTCATAAGCCGTGATAGTTAGACACTTGAAAATTTCACAAATAATTTAAGTTCTGTGGCCGCTATAACAACAAATTCTAAAAATATTTAGAAGTGGGACAACAAACGTGGGTTGTTTGCCGTTTTGTACGGAACCCTTCGTGTGCTAGTTCGACTCACACTTGGCCGGTTTTCTGTTAGGTTTTTTGTGCAAAACTAATTTGACTTTGGCAGGAGAGTTTTGAATTCTGTGGTAATAACATAATAATATGTGACGTCATTTGTGTGGCGATTTTAGTATGGAGCGTTTTTAGGAGACTCGCGAAATTTTGTATACAAATCGCTGTACCTTTGAAAATATTGACTTTTGATATACGGTTTCTTCTGAGAAGTTACTCATATTTAAGAGTAGGTACTATTCATTTATGCAATAAAAAAAAATCAGTCTGCTTGCCTATTATAGCTAGTCAGCTTTCAAATAAAAAAAAATCGGTACATCCGTTTGGGAACTAACAAAAAAACGTTTGGGGTTAAAAATACGACCGTCATCATAACTTACGGGCTGTCCATTAATCACGTGATGTTTTTAACAACTTTTTAGACCCCTCTCCTCCCCCTGCTGATACGTGGTGAGGTTTTATACTACCCACCCTCCCCCACCTAAGATCACGTGTTTTTTTTTTACATAGGGGGCGTCCATTAATCACGTGATGTTTTTAACAACTTTTTAGACCCCTCCCCTCCCCCTGGTGATACGTGGTGAGGTTTTATACTACCCCCCCCCTCCCCCACCTAAGATCACGTGTATTTTTTTACATAGTAAGCAGGTCATGTTTGAAGAAAAACGTTAACTTAAAAAACAATTTAATCGAATAATTTAAGCAATTAAAAACTATCCGAGTGATTTGTCTTGTAATTATATAAACAACACTACAAATCTACAACCGATAATAATTTCGGTATGCATATACTTGATTCGAAAATTAATACACGTGATGTCTCCTTATACCCCCTCCTCCCCTTGGTGATACTTGGTGATTTTTTTTCGGACCCCCCCTCCTCCTTTAGGCATCACGTGTTTAATGGACGACCCCATAGTAAGCAAGTCATGTTTGAAGAAAAACTTTAACTTGAAAAACAATTTAATCGAATAATTTAAGCAATTAAAAACTATACGAGTCATTTGTCTTGTAAGTATTTAAACAACACTACGAATCTACAACCGAAAATAATTTCGGTATGCATAGACTAGATTCGAAAATTAATACACGTGATGTCTCCTTATACCCCCTCCTCCCCTTGGTGATACTTGGTGATTTTTTTTCGGATCCACTTTAGGCATCACATATAATGGACGACCGCTACTTATAATTAAAACCGGACAGTTGATAAATTATGATCACCACATGCGCCATCGCGTATTCTGTAGATTCTCGTCGCGCGTGCGCAGTTTTTTTGGTAATCAGAGGCAGTGACGTCATATTCACGTTACTCCGGTTTACCACCATTTTGATAAAAAATTCAAAATTAGAACATACTTTATTTATGTGAACTGTTAATAATTATTAAACAAATTAAAATGAACATTTTTCTATTTATATGAACTGTTACGTATTTTCGGACTATGCTACATAGCCCGGATAGCTCAGTCGGTAGAGCATTGGACTTTTAATCCAAGGGTCCAGGGTTCAAGTCCCTGTTCGGGCGGCAACACTTTTTATAAATTGATTATTGCTAATATAACATTATGAGCAACTTACATTCTATAAAGAGCGTCACAGATGGTCAAGATATTATGTTATAATATTTTGTTAAGATATGAAAAATATCACTGTTACGTCATTGTTAGTTGTAGTGTTCTCATATTACGTCATTTATTAAAATAATATAGTATCTTCAGTCTTCACCGTCTGTTAAATAATGACTGGGAATAAACAAACGACGATTACACGCTTCAGTTAACTAGGGTGCCAACCGTCCCGTTTTTCCAGGACAAGTCCTAGTTTTTGCAGTGTCCTGTAGTTTTAAAGCAGTGTCCTGGGTTTTTAAAGCGCCCTGTTATGGTCATCCGCCCGCCACTGTGCACTGTTACAATTCTTCTTTCTAATTTAATTTTATTCAAATACTTTTATGAAAAATTTCATTATAAGCATTACTGTAATGTATTTCATATTTTAATCTATTCACCAAAAATGTTAATTTAACTGTATTAACTCTATTACTGCGTCCTGTTTTTGAATTGAATTGTCCTGGGTTTTCCAACTTCTAATCCTAGTTTTAGTATTTTATTAGGCGTTGGTAACCCTACAGTAAACTAATGCAGATTATGACAATTTGTCATAGTTCCTGTCTTTATTAAAAATTTAAATATACCTTTAAATACGCATGTGAAATAAATTTTGAATAGGTCCCTATTCTGTAACAAACTCGAAGCGAGTTTACACTATAGGATCAGGCAGTGGCGGATCTACGACTTTTCGAGTATCTTTCGCGCGTATAATGCGTAATAATATTATTAACCTACCCTTTCAGATATTCGGTATACTAAGTCTTCTCTCCATATCATCATGTGAACCACCTTCGTACCGGGGCTACCAGAACTCCGTGTCGGCACCGTCCACCAGCTACCTACCACCCAGACAGGGTGAGACTTAATTTGATTTCAACGCATTTTTACCCCTCCAGTGTTCCTTTTCATCAGACGAAACATTTTCTTATTTGTTCCTAAATCATAAATATTGGTAAATTGCAATAGCATACTTAGTAACTATGGCTATTGGCTACTAACACTTAGAACTTTGAACCTAATAAAATTGTGTTACTAAACTAGGATTAAATAATAAAAATGAAAAAAATATTTAAAATCAGCATTAATTAATATGTACCTACTTATATAATAAGTTACTTAAATTGAAATTAAAACTCACCTCGAATTCATTTTGTGAATCATACATATTAGACCTCGTTCATTATCGGGCGATCGATACTATACCAAAGAATATATATTACTAACGTAAAGAACCGTCACTCCACCGATTTACACGACTCGCCGCTCGCAGCTGTGTGTGCGTGTCTGGGCGAATGCGGGGGCGGGTGGGGTGTAACTTTTTCCCAGCCTGGACTATGGTTCACGGGGCTGGCAGTTTCGCCGATGCAGTGACGCGACAGTGTAATTTCATAAGAAAGTAAACGTCGCGTCAGACAATGTCGCGACGTTTATAAAAAATATTTGTTTTTTGTTTCACTAGTGCTGTCATGCAATAATTTGATTTTATCGATATTTTTAACGAAATATGCTCGGGTTGGGTAAAGTTTGTAGGACGTTAACCTCGAACGTATATAAAATCTTTATTAAAACCCGTTCAATAGTTATTTCGTTAAAGAGTAACAAACGTGTGGTATGCCATTTGCCCGTTTAAGATTAATCCATCCATACATCCTCACAAACTTTCATATTTATAATAGTAGTAAAATATTAGTAAGGATTTCCGCATAATATTTTAGATTGAATATTACATGTAGTACTTAATCTCATAATATTTTAGATCTGTCGATACCTATCGATATTGTGCGACGATTTTAGTTGTGTTACAACTTACAACACTTATTGAGTGGTAATAAAAATTTAAAATTGCATTGATATAATTAAAATAGTATTTGTACTACTTAAGAATTAAGTACAAATTAAACCCAATTGCTAAGGACACAAGGTATATTTTTCCAATATAAGGGCCAATGGTCTGAGTACATTTTTGATTTAAAAAATATGGCTATTAGACGTTAGACATTTGGAGACTATTTTGAATTTACATTGTAAAAATCAGTATCCTTTAAAAGTTTAAATCGCACGTACCGTGTACCTAACATATTAGGAATTTCCTGGTCGGCATTAAAATGAGTAGGCTTAATTATTGTGGTTGTATGTATATGGTCGCCGTAATAACCAAGAAAAAAACTATGACAAAAGCTCCTTTCGCTTGCCTAATAATCCAGAAAGGTAAGTACCTACCTACCTCGATAATTATTACTTATTTTTTCTAACCTAACTCTTGCCTTTGTCACACGCAGTACAATAAATAACTGAGACGTGGATTAAAGTAGGTAGGTAGGTATGATTTCTCTTTTCATATTAAGTATCTAGCCTCTTGCCCGCGGCTTCTCCCGCGTAAAAAGTATTATATTTAGGCGGGCGTAAAAAAATATTTTAAATAAATTCGATGTCAACCCTAGGCTTAAGTCAACATAGCTGACATTTGTCGGTGCTCGAACTGTCATTTGTAGAGAGTGTCGCCCCTGTGACTATACCGTACGACCTACATAATAAAGGTCAATTTTGTTTCAGACTACTCCAACAACGGGTACAATTACCAACAGCCGTACTCAGGTGACCAAAGCCAGTATGATCATCATCAGCATCATCATCATCATGAAAATGAAGTGGTAAATTGAAAATTCATTTCATGTTTATAACAATAGAAAATTTTAGCATATGAACAAATTATTATTTATATCGAAATTATTATTATAATTTATTCAAACTTTAAACCAAAGGAAGCCTACGTCATATAGGTAAGAAATACGTGTGCAAAATTTCAAATTTGTAGCTTTAGGCTGGGACTATATGTACCTATAATGTCTCCGAAAATCAATGACGGATACTTCGGGCACATGATCCACTGCTTATGTAAAGACGGCAGAAAATAATTGTCTTACTAAAAGGAAAAAATCATCTCATGTATGGGTGACTCTCCGCAAAACGAAACCTCGCCCATATAAAGAAAACACTTTTTTCAAGTGTGACAATTATTTATTTTTCTGCTTAAAAGTTTTTACATAATCAATAGATCATAATAATATTATGTCCAAAATATCCGTAATTGATTTTAACGAACCTTATATCTTACAAATAAGTTACGTTATGTTATATACGTTAAGGCCACGTGGACCCAATTTTACATGACTTTGAATCGATAATAAACAATCAAATAGTAACTTTAAAAAGCCAAAAAAAAAAAACACATTGTTGTTTACTTAATGTTCTTTAACAATTTGTGGTTCGAAACATAATATTGAAAACTTCACTCGATCAAAAATAATTCCGAAGAGGAGGCTAAATTTGAATATTTTTCTTTTTGTTCATGAAGTTCATGATAGTTTTACTTTCAAAAATCATATCTACGAAAAGCTAATAACTTAAAAAAGAATAATTTCTGGTTACATTTTGCATGTTGGTTTAATTATTTTAACAATAAATTAATATTGAAATGCAGCGTGCGTAAGCCGCTAGAGTCGCCCCACAGTCGCCCGCAGGGGGGTGAAACTCTCATACATGCACAAATTAACAGAGTACAGAGACATCTAAAAATGACTGTCCGGTACTAACAGTTTGAAAGTTTTCGGATTGTCACAACAGATGCCACTAAGCGACTTCTACATCGCGCTATCGCTAACACAAGGCGTATTTATAAGGGCTCGCGAACATTTTACTATGCAGCAATCATATCCCACTATTAAAGAGGAACTTGGTCGTTGTTGTGTCTACGACTTACGATAAAACTTAATTTCTGTCCATAATTCAGTTCAATAAAAATTATCAGGCGGTACTACTTCCATCTAGCGGGTTTGATAGTAACTAAAACGGTACAACGCCATCTAAAAACGACATTCCGAAACTTTTGCAAGACTCAGTTTCAATTTTAGAGTTGCGCATCTATACTAATATATATCTGTATTATCTATGGTCGCCCGCTAGGCGTTGACGAGGACAGACCTATGTCAGTTTTGCTAGCGCACGCCTTACCCGCGTATTTATCGAACAATTCTTTCGTTTCTAACGCAGTGTACGAAAGTCAGTTTGTTTTGTTTCTTTTTATTTTTGAACATATCATACACAATAACATGTTATATTTTATCGTCGCCGCGTCATTGCTTTTGCCAGATGAGACGACCTCTGTGGCTCAGTGATTGAGCGTGTTGGTGCTCAAGCCGGGGGTCGCGGGTTTGAATCCCGCCGAAGGAAAAAAATTTCCTGTGTTCCCGGGTCATGGATATGTATAATACAATAAAAATCTAAAGGAAAGTCAGTTTCTTTGTATTTTTTATGTTTCTTTTTATTTTTGAACTAAATCTATACATCTATACATCTATACATCTATACAGATAAATATAATTGAAGTGTCTGTTTGTAATGTCAAATTAACAGCTTATCACTTGATGCATATGAAAGTATATTCGGTACTTACAATAAAATACCAATTTTTTAAAATGTCTGTCCGTCTGTCTGTCTGTCTGTCTGTCTGTCGGTCTGTCTGTCTGTTTGTTCCGGCTAATCTCTGAAACGGCTGGACCGATTTTCGCGGGACTTTCACTGGCAGATAGCTGATGTCATAAGGTCTAACATAGGCTACTTTTATTTTAGGGTTCCGTTTAAAAAATAGGGTTCCGCTTCCGTCAGTTAGGCGCAAACGAAGTTGCGGGCATCGGCTAGTTATACATATTATAACCATACACAATAACATTATCGTCGCCACGTCGTTGCTTTTGCCAGATGAGACGACCTCTGTGGCTCAGTGGTTGAGTGTGTTGGTGCTCAAGCCGGGGGTCGCGGGTTTGAATGCTGAAGGAACAAACATTTTTTCTGTGTTCCTGGGTCATGAATGTGTATTAAATATACTAAAAATCTTAAATATGTGTATAATATAAAAATTATTAAATATATTTCTGTTGTCTGGTACCCGTAACACAAGTTCTTCGAGAACTTACCACGGGACCAGATTGACTTGGTGTGAAGCGTCCATACATATATTATTGTGTTGTGTATTATGAGAAAAAAGTAGCTGATGCGTGGAGTAGCCTTAGTACATTATTGAATAAGCCAGTAAACGGTTTTTATGAATTTGTAACATCTACCATCTTCTTTGCCGTACTTTTCGTTTCTTTTTATTTCGATTTCTGTTTTTACAATAATAATAATAATAAATAACTCCCCACGCGACATCCGAGTCGAGAGCCAAGCTCTAACCACTAGACCACGGAGGCTGTTCTATTTACAATAAAATATAAGGATACGAGCTCAACATCTGTCATGCTTGCCTTTGCAGAACACACCAAGTCACTCGCAAGTAGGGGTTGCAATCCGGATACTTCGAAATTCGAAAAATTCGAAAAATCCGGATTTTTCGATTTTTTCAATCTTGGTTACTACTATGAAAATTACATATTTTAATTGTAATTAGTATGTACTCTAGACGTACAATATTTGAATAAGGGATATAAATAATCGAGTGAACAAAAAATAAGTTGGTGACTGCACGTGAGCATACTGTATTGCTGAATTTGGCAGCGAATTAATATGCTGGCGACTAAATTACTTCAATCAATCTTGGTTACTACTATGAAAATTACATATTTTAATTGTAATTAGTATGTACTCTAGACGTACAATATTTGAATAAGGGATATAATTAATCGAGTGAACAAAAAATAAGTTGGTGACTGCACGTGAGCATACTGTATTGCTGAATTTGGCAGTGAATTAATATGTTGGCGACTAAATTACCAAACTGGTGAAATCACTCAAGTGACAAAAAATACAAAAATCGGCAGATAAAAAGTAGCGAAATTTAATCCAATTAGCACCGATAAGTTGGTGACCATTATACCATGTAAGTAGCTTATAAAGATTTGATTGATAAATTAATAGCTGCTAAAAATTCAATTTGCAAGCTACGGAAAATCCCAGTTTTGGATACTATTGGAGGTTTTTTTTTCTTTGGTATGGGTATCGTTTTCAAGGTTTTTGGGGGTGCAGAATGATATGAAAATAAAATCAGTTTTAAAATTCCAAAATGGCGTATATTTTTTTTTTATTAAAAATGGATGTCTTTTTCCATGTTTCATATGCTGATTATAAAATTGTCTTCCAATTTCATTTTCCAAAATGGAGACTATCCAATCTTCGTAAAATTAACATGTAGTTTGTAGAGGTACCAGCTATGTAAGGTATAGAAACTTTTCGAAATTCAGGATTTTCAAATTTCTTTTTTTGGCATTCATGAAAAAAATATGCGATTTCCGAGTTAAGGGGGAGGAAATTTTTATTATTTTTCCAGTAATAGTATTATTTTTCCGTTTCTAAAATAGAAGCGATTTTAGAAAAAAAAATATGGCAATGTTCTACTTTGACACGAACAGTGTATAAAGCTATAGAAATTTTGGAAAATTCAGGATTTTCAAATTTCTTTTTCTTCCATCGTGAAGAAACTATGGTGTTGCGGGGTTCTTAAGTGGAGGAAATTTTCATTATTTTTTCAATAGGATGCACCGTTTCCGAGATAGAATCAATTTTATAAAAAAAAATTAAATGCTCTACATTGAGATACGAGGGATATATAAAGCTATAGAAATGTTGGAAAATTCAGGATTTTCGAATTTCTTTTTCTCTCATCTTGAAGAAAATATATGGTTACGGAGTTATTAAGGGAGAGGTAATTTTCATTATTTTTCAAGTAGGATGCACCGTTTCTGAGATAGAAGACATTATAGAAAAAAAAATACGATAATGCTCTACTTTGAGACACGAACGGTGTAAAACGCTATAGAAAATTTAGAAATTTTAGGATTTTCAGATTTTTTTTCTTCCATCATTCATGAAGAAAATATGATGTTGCGGAGTTTCTAAGGGGGAGGAAATTTTCATTATTTTTCATTAGGATGCTTCGTTTCCGAGATAGAATCTATTTTATTAAAAAAATATAAATGCTCTACATTGAAAAACCGGGGCCGGGATGCATAAAGCTATAGAAATGTTGGAATATTCAGGATTTTCGAATTTCTTTTTCTCCCATCATGAAGAAAATTTGAGGTTGCGGGGTTACTAAGGAAATTTAAAATGGATGACTTTTTTGTAATCAGCACCCCCAGAAACCAACAAAGGGACAACCATATTATTTTTATAAAATTAAGTATGTCCGCCATATTGGAATTTCAAAATGAATGTCATTTTCGTATCCAGCACCCCCAAAAACTTGGTAACGACACCTATGTTAATTTTGCGAAAAATGAATAACCGTTATTTTTAAATTTCAAAATGAATCTACCCAATATCTACACCAAGTCGAGGAAAATTAAAAATTGGGAATTTTGTACGCTCCTTTGTTTTTTTTTATGTGCGCTGGTTTTGCTGCTTGTATGTTTTTTGAGTTACCTACATTACGGAAAATATATGTACCTATTCTTAAATTAAATGTGTACTCACAAACTGTCGCCAAGATGGTTATTTGTTCGCTAATATAATATCAGTCTGCCAGTTTGGAATATTCAGTGGTATTATTTAGTCACCAGATTTGTAATTTTTTATTCCTTACATTCTTTAGCCAACATGGTAATTTAGTATTCAATATTCGGTATTTTCACATCCAAAATTTAATTGTTTTGTCGTGATTGTTTTAAACACTTACGGATTTTGTCACGGTTTACGTTTTACGGTTACGTTTACGTAACGCGACAAAATCCGTAAGTGTTTAAAACAGTGAACAATATTCGCGTAAACATAAGAAATAAATATGTTTTGTCGTGAGTTTAAATACATGCCTTTGGATAATTTGATATTATTTGTTGTCCTGTTGAAATTGTTGACACATTTTTCCATTTATTCAAGTTATTTGGTAGAACATAGTCAATCCATTAAATGGAAATGCGAGGGATGAAGATCTGTTAAAATATTATGGCCGCTATATATGTATACTAGCGACCCGCCCCGGCTTCGCACGGGTACAATACTGATACTAATACTACAGATAACAGAATGTCTTTAAACCTCTAACAAAACGGGTGAAATTTAGTCAAAACAAACAGAAACAAATTAATATAGGTACCTACTATGCTAATACTTAATGAAATAAGTAAGTGGGTATACTTTTATCGTATGAAATATCTACACTTTTCAGAACTAACAATACAACAATCACTAAATAAATAGTTACTCAAGTATCTATCCATCATAGTTACAACGAACACAAAACAAAAAATTTACTCATAGATCTAAACTCGCACGCCTTGGCGACGACGCGATGCCCACTTCGCAACGGGCCGTGCAGCAGAAATCGTAATATTTTAATTTCGCCATAACTTCAAAACTAAACATCCAATTTTAATCATTAAAAGACCAAATATTATCTACATAAACTGTACTTAGTGATGAAATAATTTATTTTGATAAGGAAAAAAAATTCAAGATTTCTAAATAAAAAAATGGTTGTTGTGCCTCACTCGACATAGATAGGTATAGTGTGTCGCGGACTTTTTTGTAGATACTTATAAGATCTACAATTAATTAGAACATTTTATGGTTCTATCTTTTATAGTTTAGGCAGCGTACGCAAAATAAGTAACTTTTCTGGTTGATTTTTTACACCTTGTGTCCGAAATACCCAAATATCTTACGGAACCCTATTTTTTTCCAAAATAAAATTTAGCCTATGTTACTCGTGGATAATGTAGCTTTCGAATGGTGAAAGAATTTTTGAAATCGGTCTAGTACTTTTTGAGCCTATTCATTACAAACAAACAAACATACAAAGTTTTCCTCTTTATAATATTAGTATAGATGTATGGACTGTTTCTAAGATACTTACAATTTTATATTTTTTCAGTAGTAGTACAGTTCATTAATAGGTGATCCAATTTATAAAAACACTGAATATGGTTTCAGTTTCAATTGCACAAGTAGTAAGAAGTATAATAAGCAAATCCAAACCCAATTAAAGCTTTGTATTTTTATATTTATTGAATTCTTACTAACGAAAGTCGAAACATATTATTGCAATTTTAATTTCTACAATCATAGAATGCCAAATTAATATGACAGCTTAAAAAGAAATGTAGTGGTTTAACTATATTTAATTATCTTCTAAATAATGAATATCTAAGTCCAAATACCTAAATATTATCTCTATGATATCAGGAAGAAGTTTTGGAGTCGATAATACCTGACTGGTTGGTTTAAGATTAGAGAGAGTTTTGCCGAACGAGTCAGTAGCAAAACTAAATGAAAATCAACGCTCCTGTTTTTGCGTAGAAATAATTATTTTTAGATAATATTTTAAAGATAAGATATAGGTGTCAAAAATAGCACCAACGATTTGTGTAAACCACTGTTATTTTTTTAAGTAATGTAGTTTTCATCTTATAGCGGAAACTTCAAAGTGCAATGAAGAGTAAGATGTTACTGTTTATTTGTAAGTAAAATGTTAAAATAAAGATCTTACAACAGTTATAGGTTTTAAATTGTGCTTAGAATTGCTTATTGTACTTCTGTTAGTTACCGAGGGAATTAAAAGCACCATTTACGTGTTTAATTATTACCCAAACAGGTGGGTGATTTTTACTTTCAATAACTCAAAAGTGGTCCAATTTCGTCCATACAAAATTATTTGTTCAGCCCCATGCTTCAAATGATTTGTCTTCACTCCCCGGATCTCGATTTAAAGGATTTTCAGTTTCCTACGTTTTATTAAACTGTATTAATTTTCCTACGTTAGTACTTTCACATAGAAATGGAACTTTACGAAAACACCAGCGACTCCGAAAAATTATTCCAGTGTCATCGCTGGTCCAACCGTACCCCCGCGGGCTAAGACAAAGGGGGTAAAGGAGAGCCGTAAGGCTGAGCCTCCTCGAGCTGTCAAGGACGAGAGCAGGAGGTGCGATGAGGAGGGCTTCATACTGGTAGAGAGAAGAAAGAAGAGGAAGCCCGCCGTCCGCAACCACCGCGGCACCGCACCCAGCGAACCCGAGCAGCGTCTGCGGTGCGAAGTACGCGCCACACCGCTGTACGTGTCCCGCCTGCACTGGTCTACGAAGGTCGAGGACGTCGTGGACTACATCCGAAAGAAGACGTCTTTCACCTTAAGGGTCGAGCGTCTGGAGTCACGCCACAAGGTCAATTTCAGTTCCTTTGTGGTGAGAGTACCGACGCATCTTTTACCGACCTTTGAGGTGGAAGATTTCTGGCCGACGGACGTAGTCTACCGGAGGTTTCGGGGAAGGCTCCCCAACGATGCGCGCATCACGTCGCCGAAAAAAGACAATACGTGATAAACTACAGTGTGTGTGTGTAAGAGTGAATGTGAATAATATAGAAAATTAGATTTATGTATAGTATTGTATAGTATAGAATTGTGTGTGTTTATAGTATAAAAATATCCGTTGTCTGATACCCGTAACACAAGTTCAACTTAGTACGGGATCAGATTGACGTGGTATATATACTATTTAATTATGTATATTTGTTTTGTATCTATTTTTATGTGTTTTTGAATAAAAAAAAAAAATTGAAATAGGTAGTGGTGAATATGTAAAAAAAAGCGTTAAAAAGATCACAGGCTATTTTTTATAATTCTTTCTGCTGGAACATTTAGTAAATAACAATATATACATACCTTATTTAAAATAAAATACTAACTATAAAACTGAACATTGTAGGATTTGAAACGTAATCAAAAATATTTCTAAAAATAAAAAAAAATAATATAATTAAGTATATAATTTTGATATAATCTCATTATGTTTTTATTTATTCAGATTGTAATTCTAATACTTACAACTTAAAATCAGAATTTATTTAAATTAAATTATAAAAAAGTAACTCTTTTTTTTACTAATGAGTGTAAGTTTTGTTACAACATAGTAGTAAAATAAACATTAAAGTTTTATAAAATATGCAACAAATTTAAAAAAAATGAAAAAAATCTGAATTATCCGGATAATCCGGATTTTTGGGAGAAAAAATTCGGAAATCTGGATTTTCAAAAAGTCAAACGTTTGTGGAGGTTTGGATTTTGCGGCAAGTGGCAAACGTGCGGACTCGGCAGTAGGAATACATTTTTTGCAAGTGCCTGCCTAAGTAGTTACCATCAAATCGTCAGCGCCTACCTGATACAGTATTATTATCTCACGAAACGACACGTATTTTAGTGACCACACGAGCTAACGATAGGTACTCGTCTCCATGCACACATCGAACACAGCGTGTTTTTATACTTGTAGCAGAACACACTGCATAGAAACTGTCAAAATAATTGAATATAATTTAATCATTTTTTACTTAGGTAGGTACCTACCTATAATATCTATTCAAATTATGTGTGCTATGTGTTGCATTAAAACAGTTATCTATGGATTTTATTATCTTTTTCAATACAAATAATAAAATAAGATGACCTACTGCCGACACGTCTACACTGTAACACTTTGGGTTCATGTAAGTTCACGCCGGCGACGTAGGCGCGCGGCTCGCTTTGCGGCAATTGCGGGCAACTCTTGGAAGCGTTAAATGCCTATTTCGCTTGGTCTTCGTGGCCTTAAATTCAGAGCATTGAAAATTGAAAGTAGAACTCTGTAATAAGACAATAGAGTTGTCAGTTGATTAAATTAGAGTTTTGCCTTTTATAATATAATAATTATTATATAAATAGATAACATGACTAAAATATTTACAATCTTTTAGTTTGTAAATAGGTATATTTAAAGTAATGTTATTGTGTTAATTGTTATTTTATTGTTATGTTTGTGAATGTAACTTTAGAATAATATATATTCTACATTTAATTTAAAAAAAAAAGAAAAACATAGTGTGCCAAAAAAGGTAGGACAAAGAAAACCATCGAGCGTCATATGCAAATAAATAATTTAAATATATTTTTCTTTATTAAATATTATAAAGCATTTCTATGTATATTATAAACTGTATATTTGTGTACGGGTTTCAGTCGATAAATTTTGTTGTCGCTCGAATAAAATATGTTACCGTAGTCGCCAAAAACTATACTTTTCGGGAAAAACTCTAAATCGGCCACTTTTTTTGCAGTGCCATTACAATATACCTCATATAAACCATCGTCGGAAACACCAAAAGTCTTTAATTCATCACTAACAAAATGATACACTATGTTAATATCATTATTTTTTATAATTTCACCGTTTTTCAAACAAAACACACCGTCCATAGTCACGAAATGAATGTGCTTTTTAAAATCCACCTCGAATTCCATAACCGAATCTATATTCGCAATTTTCACTGTTGCATTTCCGTTGTTTAGAACTTTGTAAATCATATGGTTGTCTGCGTCGATGAAGTACATAGCGTTACCTCTAATTATTATCTTGAATATATTAATATTGAATAGGCCGATGTTACTTGCAAGATTTTCTATAGGATCGTACTTGTATAAGCCATTTTCTGAGCCAAAATATACGTCCCCAGACTCATGGTCAACTGCTGTGGCCTTATTCTTTTCTATTCCGTATATCTTCGACGACTTCTTCGTCACTATATTCACATAAGCTCTTCCAGAATTCTGTATATTATCATCCATGTACATAAAATACAAATTTCGACTTGCAGAGTCATATGCTAATTCCTTAGCATCTTTATATTCATCAGTCAATAATTCTTCTTTGTATATCTTGCTGCCAATTCGCCTTACTGGTGTATCAGCTACGATTACGCGCAGCACAGCTTCGGTGCACGGTAAAAAGAGTAGAAGAAACAACATTTTAAGCGTTCCCCTTTCAAAGAGTCGTTCGCTATACTGAGTTAAGCGATGATTCGGTTCTTTTATCTCATTGAGGTTAAGACCAACTATGAATTACTGTTAATCAGCATCGCCTACAGTGAATTTTGTTTCGTATGACTCGTCGAGTTTACGCTTGTTTATAAGTGATGGAAAATCAAGGTATAAAGGTCATTAGATAACATATGTTTTATTGCGCGTAAAAATAATTTATTATAGGACAATAGGTATATACGATATTTGTATGTAAACATCACTTCTTTCAAGTCCTACTTATTAAGAAACTAGCTGTTTCCAGCGGCTCCGCCCACATAGTATCCCACGGGAATAATGTATTTTTTCGGGTATATAAAAAGTAGCCTATGTTTTAATCCAGAGCCTAAACTACAACCATACCAAATTTTATCAAAAGCCGTTCAGTAATTTTCGCGTGAAACATCCGTCCCATCCTCATAAACTTTTACATTTAGAAGTTGAATGGTAATTGAACGTTAAGTTACCTTCAATAAATAGTGCAACAAATTTTAGAAGTATGAAGTCTGCTAACATTAATTAATGTCCTCGACTGCGCCTAAAGACAATACATATTTTGGTTTAATCTGTCGTTCCAATTAATAATAATAATAATAATATCTATGGACACACCACGTCAATCTCGCCCCGTGGTCAGTATCCGAATTCCGAAGTGAAGAACTTGTGTCACGGCCTTACACGGACTAGACAGCGGGAAGTATATTTAATACTTTTATACTATGCATATATTTAAGTTTTTGGTTATATTATAAACACATTTATCACTCATCCATGACCCAGGAACATCGAAGTTTTTGTTCCCTCGGCGGGATTCGAACCCGCGACCTCTAAGCTAGAGGTCGCGGGAGTCGACGCGCTAACCACTGATCCACAGAGGCCATAAATATACACGTAAACAAAAAGATTAAAAATATGATCAAATGAATTTGTCATTATATATTTTATAATTGCATGAGAAATAAGTTTAATACAAATTAGAAGCATTATAGCTCGCTATTGTTCTCTTTGTTTACTTTTAGATCCTATTGGATCTGAACGGAATATAGCATACTGCATGTCACTGGCTCCTTTGATGACATATTGTATTCAACAATTATGATTAATCGGCTACAATTGACTTACCATTGTGATTTGTGACGAAATGGCTGTACAATTTTCCTTAATTTTAAATTTTCATACAGACTGGTCCCTATATTTAATGATAGAAAACTACAACAAATATCTATAAAAACCGGCGTATAAAAAGTGCGACTCCGACCTGCCAAAAAAATAAACACCTTTGTTGTACGGAAGCCCTACTTAAATATTTATTCTGTTTTTAGTCTATTTTGTTGTAATAGAGGCAACAAAAGCAGCTATCAAGGTTTACGAGATATAGCCTAGTGAGTGGCGACAGACAAACAGACAGTCGGACAGTAGAGTCTTAGTAATAGGGTCCCGTTTTTACTCTTTAGGTAGGAATCGTTAATCGTGTAGATTAGATACGAGTAGATATAGTGCGATTCAAATGAGAATAGGATCGAGTCGGCGGCCGGCGCCATATTGTTTCGAATTTAGACTGTTGAATGATAGTTAAATTTATGTTTAGATAATTGATTACTATTTAACGTTTTTATTATTAAATTCGATGCAAGACTATTAATATTTATATGCACATAAGTATTTCTGAAAAATTGCACTTTTCAAGTGATATTTAACAGAAGAAGGTCATTGACGTTCCTGTTCTCATTTGAAACGCGTTATACTAACAATAACATTATAACAATTTTATTTTTACTATAGTAAGTATTACTCCTCCGGACGTTTCATCATAATATGATTAGCCGGAACAAAAACACATACAGACAGACAAAAATAGATTTTTTGGTGTAAAGTACCGTTTACACTATCTTATGCGTTTAGTGCAAAGCTGTTAATTTAATTTTACAAACAGACTCTTGAATTTTATTTATTTGTATAGATAGGACATATTTAAATCTACATATAAGGTCTAGAAAAATGAATTACGAACTTTAAGTATGACAAACATTTTTTTGCCTAAACGTATTTACATAAGCAGTGAAAATGAAAAAAAAAAAGTGCCCGATGTATCCGTAATTGATTTTTGGAGACGTTATATATAAGTAGGAAGACATTTGATTTAATTGATTCCTATATTGTTAAAATAACTAAGTAGAATAAAAAAAAAGTTTAGATATCGTTTTTCAATAATGTATTACTTTCTAATAAAATCTTAATTAATATGTACCCGAGAAGTAATGTTGTCTCGTCTCAACCACTCGTCACCAAGTAGGTACCAACCCACCTGGTTCGAATTCAATTTCTGAGTTAACTTCATTAAAAGACCAATGACCTAACGTCTAACCGGGTAAAGAAGGATATCCTATATTTCAGATTTTTTTCAAGAATTCTATTACTCACTTATTCTTAACAAGCTTTATCCTTATTAAGACGATACACATTAGAAATATCACTGTAAATTATATTATTATCGTCGTCTATAGCTAGACCATAAATATCTGTTATATTGAATACCTTATCTAAGGTTTTTTCTTCTTTATTCAATTTGTATACACCATCTTTGACACATAGATATATGTCGCCCTCATTTTCAAGTAAGCATCTTGGAAAATCTTCAAAAAAATTTGTAATTAGTTCAGGTTCTTCATTTTTATCTTTCTTTTTTAGGCCATCATGATTTAGAAAATATATAACATCACCATCTTTAACGAATTGATCGACTTTCGTATTCTGTAACTCTGGGAATTTCTTTATTTCTCCGTCATATGTGTAAAAGAATTGGTTTGGAAACGTTGAGTAATATAGTATTTCATTGTAGTAAACGTACCATATATTCGTACCTTTCTCTGCTATCAACTCTGCTTTGCCTCCAAGTTTATATTTGTACTAGCTATTGCCCGCGGCTCTGCCCGCGTTAATAGAGTAACAGCCTCTGTGTTCTAGTGGTTAGAGCATTGGCTCTCGACTCGGTTCGATTCCCGGATTGGAACAACAAAAAATGTTGTTTTCACGTTTGGTTAGGCTTTCAGTTTCAGGCTGATCACCTGATTGTCTGACAAGAAAGATGATTCATGCGTCGGATGGGCATGTAAAAAGTCGGTCCTGCGCCTGGTCTCTCGTCAGTCGTGTCGGTTATCCGTCCTACTGGATTATGAGAGTAAAGGAAGAGAGAGTGCTCTTGTGTACTGCGTACACACATGGGCACTATAAATTACTCCTGCGTAACTGTCTTGGTTTCAATGAAACCGGCCACCGTCACCGATATCGGTGTGGGGAGTTATTAATAGAGTACCTATGCCAAAAACACTGTACTTTTTCGGGATAAAAAGTAGCCTGTATTTAAATCCAGAGCATTTGGAGATTTTTTTTAAATCTGTTCAGTAGTTTTTGCGTGAGAGAGTTTCCATCCATCCTCACAAACTTTCACATTTATAATATTACTGGCAGTTGCCCGCGGCTCCGCCCGCGTATATACCCTATCCCTCGGGAACACTGTACTTTTCCGGGATAAAAACTAGCCTACGTTTTAATCCAGAGCCTAAACTACTATCATCACAAACCGTTTAGGGGTCGTCCATTAATCACGTGATGCCTAAAGGGGGAGGGGGGGTCCGAAAAAAAATCACCAAGTATCACCAAGGGGGGGAGGGGGTATAAGGAGACATCACGTGTATTAATTTTCGAATCTAGTCTATGCATACCGAAATTATTTTTGGTTGTAGATTCTTAGTGTTGCTTAAATACTTACAAAACAAAGGACTCGTTTAATTGCTTAAATTATTCGATTAAATTGTTTTTTTAAGTTAAAGTTTTTCTTCAAACATGACCTGCTCACTATGTAAAAAAAATACACATGATCTTAGGTGGGGGAGGGGGGGTAGTATAAAACCTCACCACGTATCACCAGGGGGAGGGGAGGGGTCAAAAAAGTTGTTTAAAACATCACGTGATTAATGGACGGTCCCTTAGTGGTTTTTGCGTGAAGGAGTAACAAACATCCATCCTAACAAACTCACACATTTATAATATTAGTAGTTAGGTCTATTTGTATGTAGAGTCAGGAAAAATAAATGTTTAGGAGTTTGATGTGAATCATATTATTTCAGTGAGAAATTTTCATGACTTATTTCAAGAGAGGCATCTATTGCTAATTAGGTACTTGATTTAAGGCCCTCCCCCGAGCATAAGACCTTGAGGCGGTCAGCCGCATAAAATTTTCACATAACTTAGTTCAAAATTGACCAAAAAAAAATTTTAAACGGCGAATATCTAGCTTATGAAATTGCCTATCTATTGGTGTGTGTCCCAAATAAAGTTTACTTGTAAATACTATGGAGACGCTGAAACTATAATTCAATAAACATTCAATTATAGTTTCAGCGTCTCCATAGTATTTACAAGTTAATTTTATTTGGGACACACACCAATAGATAGGCAATTTCATAAGCTAGATATTCGCCGTTTAAATTTTTTTTTGGTCAATTTTGAACTAAGTTATGTGAAAAATTTTCAACTGAGTTATGCGGCTGACCGCCTCAAGGTCTTTTGCTCGGGGGAGGGCCTTAATTGACTACTAGATGTTGCCCGCGTAATCGCGCGCGCAAAACGAAATCTCGAGGGAACCGTACATTTTGCCGCAATAGAAAGTAGCCTATGTCCTTCCCCGTGTTCTATTCTAGGTATATCTGTGCTAAATTTTATCAAAATCGGTCCAGAAGTTTCGGAGCCTATTCGATGCAAACAAACAAACAAACCTTTCCTCTTTATTATATTACTAGCGACCCGCCCCGGCTTCGCACGGGTACAATACTGATACTAATACTACAGATAACAGAATGTCTTTAAACCTCTAACAAAACGGGTGAAATTTAGTCAAAACAAACAGAAACAAATTAATATAGGTACCTACTAATACTTAATGAAATAAGTAAGTGGGTATACTTTTATCGTATGAAATACCTACACTTTTCAGAACTAACAATACAACAATCACTAAATAAATAGTTACTCAAGTATCTATCCATCATAGTTACAACGAACACAAAACAAAAAAATTACTCATAGATCTAAACTCGCACGCCTTGGCGACGACGCGACGCGGACGCCCACTTCGCAACGGGCCGTGCAGCAGAAATCGTAATATTTTAATTTCGCCATAACTTCAAAACCAAACATCCAATTTTAATCATTAAAAGACCAAATATTATCTACATAAACTGTACTTAGTGATGAAATAATTTATTTTGATAAGGATTAATAGCATGAGTAAAATAAACGCGTTTAAATGTAGTCCAAAAAAAATTCAAGATTTCTAAATAAAAAAATGGTTGTTGTGCCTCACTCGACATAGATAGGTATAGTGTGTCGCGGACTTTTTTGTAGATATTTATAAGATCTACAATTAATTAGAACATTTTATGGTTCTATCTTTTATAGTTTAGGCAGCGTACGCAAAATAAGTAACTTTTCTGGTTGATTTTTTACACCTTGTGTCCGAAAAACCCAAATATCTTACGGAACCCTATTTTTTTCCAAAATAAAATTTAGCCTATGTTACTCGTGGATAATGTAGCTTTCGAATGGTGAAATAATTTTTGAAATCGGTCCAGTACTTTTTGAGCCTATTCATTACAAACAAACAAACAAACAAACAAACAAACAAACATACAAACAAAGTTTTCCTCTTTATAATATTAGTATAGATATACCATCAAGTCCACCAATGTAGACTTCATGAGTTCCTTCGTCTACTGTTTGTGTAAACCCATTATTTACTCCAGCGATAGTAGCAAAGTCTTTTGTGACTAAATTTATATAGGCTGTATTGAATTCGTCCTTTTCTATATCTACGCCGTAACTGAAGTAAACGATGTCTTTCTCTTTATCTATCGCTAGGTTATATGGTTTGTCGACGTTGTCTTTAAGTAACTCTTGTACATAATTAACGCCGTCGATAGTTATTTGCACGCATTTGGTTTCTTCTTGTAATGCCAAATTTGTGGTCGCCAAAATCAGTAATACGATTCTTTTCTGCAAAAATTCAAAACAAATGAGTTAATTTTATATTTGCAGACAAATATAAATATTGCTAATGATTATTTGCTAATGATTATTTAATCTTAAAGAATCAAGTTAAAATTATTAAGACTTGAATTAATGTACCCAAAAAAGTAGTTTTGTAACTTTGAATATTATAATATGATTTTGATTAAACAACTTAGTTAATAGGCATGTTGCCAAAAAAATATTTTAGTACCTAAGTATATTCTATATTAGACAACATGTTAATAAATAATTTGTATGTAATGCAAATCTTAAAAAAATAACGAAGATACATCATTTTTAATGAAATTTAATATTAAAGAGAGCGATATATGAGCCTGTGACGTCACGAGTTGCTGCCGCCATACATTTCTCACTAACCAATGTATGGCGGTAGTGGCCGGTGGCGGTAGCAGCTTGTGACGTAACAAATAGTTTTGCAAGAAAGAATCGAGTAATATTTTTATTTGTTCATTATATTTTTTAATCACGTCAACTTAAATAAGGTTTTCTTTTACATTTATGTATCTCTATTCAACAGTTTTAAAGTTTAATTTGAAAAAATGTGATATTCGCAATAGGCGGACAATTGCGGTTCAGTTGGAAATAAACCTTATGCCTTTGCCGTACGTACTATTTTAATTTCGACATAAAACCAATCGCAAGTCACAGCATTGAGACTGCAAACTTGTCAACATGATAAAATAATATTCGAAAGATATAGATCATGAACGTTAAAAAAGTTAACAACAAAGAAATTGTAAAGCAAAAACAATGTTTTAAAATTGTTCATATTATGAATTCATGTAAATAAAATAATATTATAAATAATCTTCAAACTCACAAGCGTCTTCATTTCTGCGCTGCGAAGCAATATTACTAGGTTATTAATTATGTAATTTTCGGTAAACATAACAGAGACGTGTAATGAGTCGCTATCAGTTATAAACTAAATTAAATATTTTATGTAACCCCCGAATTGTCAAGTAGTGACTTAGTGAGCGAGCTGATGATGATGATTTATAGCTAAAAAGCCTCGATCATGCCAGCATTCAGACTAGACAAAAAAAATGCATCTTAATCGGACCTTTCGTGTAGGAGCTACGATGCTACGGACAGATAGGCACACAGACAGACACGTCGAAATTATAAGTTATAACACCACTGTTTTTGCGTCGGCGGCGGCGGTTAAAAATAAGTTTATTTAAAAATAAGCCATTAAATTCAAAAGCATCCGTAGAAGTGAAGATATAAATAAGCTTAAAAACGTTACTTTAACGAGCCATCAAAAGACTTTATTAATTGTTTTAAATTACTAAAAAAATTGTGTGTTTGATAGAAAAACATACACATAGTTTTGTCAATGTTTATTATTGAACGGTAATTTTTTAAACTAAATTAAACAAATATATCTACTATTAACACAAAAAAAAAATTACTCGACTCCACGCACTTCTTTGTTCTACAACGTCATAGGTTATCGGCTAGGCTACGAACTTATTACGAACGGGATATACCGTTATGATCAGACGGTTTGTATGAATGTGACATTGGATTATTTATTGTTAATATAATACTTTAACGCCCTTAATAATAAACGCTGTATAAGCTTTGAATAGTTACACAGTGTTTTGTCTCCTTCTATCGAATTAAAAATGTCACTTATGTGACGTGAACAAAACACTGTATAACTATTCAAAGCTTATACAGCGTTTATTAGTAAGGGGTTATACCTAGTCTATTCTTTGAGTATCCAACCAGTATATTCGTCATAAGGTTGTAGTGAGTCATCAGTGCAAGAGTCAATCCTTGGATACTCAAAGAGTCTATTCGTCATAAGTGTGTAGTGAGTCATCAGTGCAAGAGTCAAATTTTACCAATTACGCTTAAATCCCTCGTTCACATTTAGGAAGAAGAATAGAACATGGAAGGAGTAATAAAATTGAATCTCACATCTGTCATCTCACAGCATCAATAGGAAAAACCCATACGGCTGGGGCCTGGGACTAACGCTGGGAGTATAATATGTCCCGGAATCCGGAACGCCGAGGAAAATTAAGAGCACTGAAAATAGAACTCTGCGTTAATACATTAGAGTTGAAAATGGAAGTTTCGAGTGTTTGATATTTGAGTCGCCAGACATGTGTTCGATTTTCAACTCTATTGTATTAGCACATATTTCTATTGGGATCCTCTTCTTTCGCATAATTTTATTTGTCATAATTTCATTTGGCATACCTCACTTGGCATAATTTTATTACTTTGGCATAATGGTTTCTTGGCATACTACATCATTAGGCATAAATATCATTTAGACTAATATTGTTTGTCCTAATTGAATGAGGCATAACTCGTAAGGCATACTTTTTCTTGTCATAACAATACTTTGGCATAATTGTTTTTTGGCATAAACTCGTTAGGCATATTTTTTGTCATAATAAATTCAAGGCATTCTGTCACAAGGCACAAATATGCATAAAATGGAACGACATAATGAATACATAGTTAAGGTAATTAAAAGCATATTTATGAAACATTAAAAGCAATTATTACACTCATTATACCTAGTGTTACATGTGTAACAGTAGGTTAAGTTGCGGCGGGGTGGCCCTTGGGCCACCCGTAAGCCGCTAACATGTTTAAAATATTAAATACGAAAGGTTATTAATGCGAAAACAAAACTTACTTTATCCTTAAGTGCATTGGGCTCGAGGATTTGGCTCGGCATATTCTTAGATAGTAGTTCGTGTTTTTTGTCCGATTTTAATTTCGTAATGAGTCGAAAATTACAATTATAATTGTTATTTCATCTTAACTCGCACACCCAGTAGAATTTATTATTCATTAGTATGTGAAAAAAAAATGCTACAAAGATGTATGCGTAAATATAATAGTATGCTTAAATATCATTATGCGTAAATATATTTATGCTTTTTAATATTATGCATAAAAATATTATTCTTAATAAGTATTATGCGTAAAAAATATATGCCTTACAATTATTATGCTTTTAGTAATTATGCGAAAAAAAATTATGCTAAGAAAGTTATGACAAATGAATATTATGCGAAACTACTATTAGGTCAAACGAAATTATGCCAAGTAAAATTATGACATATGATTTTATGCGAAAAAATAGGGAACCATTTCTATTTTCAATGCTCAATATTTTCTACGGCCTTCCGGATTCCTGTGCATAAAGTCCCAGCCTTACGCTCCAATTACTCCTTTTTTTATGGCGACTAGCTTAAACCTATTTCCAGTGTCAAGTGTTAAAGGTGAGGAAACGAATCGCGGTAGACTAAAGGAGCAATGGAATTAAAGGACGGAAATTTTGGTATAGGGACATTCTGTTTGTTTTGTTTTTTATTTTTCCTTTTCATCCAGCCAAAATCCTACGCATTCGACTACTTGCAAATTACGCACCAAATTCTCCTTCTTTTTAAAATGATTCTCCTCCTTCCCAGCCCAAGTCCTACGAGTTCGGGTATTCGGTGAAGGACTACAAATCAGGCAACGACTACGACCGTCGAGAGAGTTCCGACGGTAACGTCGTGAGGGGCGAGTATAGAGTGCAATTGCCTGATGGGAGGACACAGATAGGTGAGTGGCTGCGCCGTCAACGAAGCTATTCACGGAGATAGCAGCTTGGCAAAAAAGAGTATGACGCGGTGATAGGAGGAACTAAAAATATTTTCGATTGTATCATCTGGTACCTACCTTTGATAGATTGGATATATTATTGACCTCTGTGGTTCAGTGGTTCAGCGCATCGGCGCTCAAGCCAGGGGTTGCCGGGGGTCACGGGTTCGAATCCCGCTGAAGGAACAAAAAGTTTTTCTGTTCCTGGGTCATGGATGTGTATTAAATTTGTGTATGATATAATAAAAATCTTAAATATTATATGTATAGTATAACCCCCTTACTAATAATCGCTGTATAAGCTTTGAATAGTTATACAGTGTTATGTTCACGTCACACAAGTGACATTTTGAATTCGATAGAAGGAGACAAAACACTGAATAATTATTCAAAGCTTATACAGCGTTTATTAGTAAGGGGGTTAAAGTATTAAATATACCTCCCGTTGTCTGGGGGTCTAAAAAAGCCACTTTAGGCGTTCATATAGTCTTAGTTTAACTCTTGCTTTTTACATTTTCAGTGACATACCACGCCGACTGGCTCACCGGTTACCACGCTGATGTGAGGTACGAGGGAGAGGCGAAGTATCCTGAACCTTCTAGCCAAGGTGGGATACTCTAATGCTCTGATCAAGTAATAGCAATAATATCTCCCCATACCGATACGCAGGAGTAATTTTATAGTGCCTAAGTGCGCAGTACACAAGAGCACTCTCTCTTCCTTTGCTCTTGCAATCCAGTGGGACGGATAACCGACACGACTGACGAGAGATCAGGCGCAGGACCGACTTTTTACATGCTCATCCGACGCATAGATCACCTCTGTTGTCAGACAATCAGATGATCAGCCTGCATTGTCATAACCAAACTTGGAAACTTTTTTTATTTTTCCCATGCGGGAATCGAACCCATGGCCTCTGAGTCGAGAGACGACTAGATGACGACGGAGGCTATCTGATCTAATATAATTTAATCCAAACAAACAAAATAATTAAAGACCGAATCAATATATTTACTGATGCTATTAATATTCAGCTAGTTCCTAACGCATTCGGCTGCCCTACCCCAGGGCAGCTTATGATGCCAAAAATATTCCGAAAACAACTTACAATCCAAGTTTTTAATGTATTAACTTAATTTTTTCAGGTTACAACTACAATGCTCCTGATTTTGGCGGCTCTCTTTCCGGCTTTCAATCTTTACCTTCCACATCATATGGACCTCCTGGATATCATTGATAATAACCATTGCTTTGAATTATAACGACTTTAAAAAAATATAATTTCGAATATCGAACTCATGAGAAAAAAGGGAGTAAAATTGAAAGGTGAATGGCAGGCTTCTATGGGAACTTCGTACAGCTAATAAAATTTCGTGTTTTGAGTTGATTTTAGTCTTATTTGGTAGCTAATGTGATAGATAAGAACTTTATAAATTCTTAGATTTTTAGAACTTGGGACATAAAAGTTATAGCCAGTTTTATTTTTTGAGGTTATGTCAATGTGTACCAATATACTTGTTGTAAAAAGGTACATAAAAGATGTATTAGTCATAAATTCAATATTGTAGATTGCTAATTGTTACCTTTTAGCGTTTTACGTAACTTAAACAAAATAAATTGAGATGAGGTTCGCACCCACTCAGTGGGACATAGGGTTAAAGCTGGACATAGTTAGGTTTTTAGTTTGCGTGTCCGGCCAAAATAAACAGTGTCCGGCTTTTATTAGGCTTTTTATATTTTGCAAACGATGCCAATAAACAGGCATTCGATTTATTTATATATAAATACTTAAGAATATAGGGTGTTCGCCCTTATTATCCAAATGTTTATGCATCCCACTGGGACGCATTAGGACATATTATGTATAAAGTATTTAAAGTGGACTGCAACAATTCGATAATGATGAAGTTTAGTAGTGGTAGTGCCATGCTGCTAGTCCTGCAGTCAAAATAGACAGCCACAACCGGTGAAGTACCACCATTTCATAGAAAAACGGCATGATATAACAGCTTTAGCTGTTGTGTTTCTATATGTTGAGTGAGAGAGCCGGATACTCAAATTCCTCTTCCCAATCCTACCTTACCTTTCAATCCTTACCATTCCACAATCCTCTTTTTCTTTCTATATCTCACTCAAGGTTGACCACCAGGCAGTACCTATAATATATTTATTGCTACCTTTGTAGAAAAAAAAAAGGTTTGGGTATAGGTAATAAAACAACAATTTATTTTTTAAGGACATTATAATTAATTTATTCTTAATACTACTTCATCTAAGAAAGGGGCAGGTCGGGTCATACCCTCATGGCGAGCATAGCTTAAATACCAAATAATACTCATAACATGTGAGCAGCATCCCACTGTTCTTAAGCCTACAATGCAGTTACAGCAATAGCTTTTGATTGCATCCCGACCATTCATGTTTCTTTCAGTAACTATAAATACAAAATAAGTTTTAGCAGAAGAATGGCGGGACTTTATTTTAGCTCGAAGCAACATTGGATTTACTCCTTCTAAACCATTTATTCTCTCTCTGGATACCTCTAATTTATATATTCCATAGAAGCGGAAGTGCTCACCCACATATGAACGGGCCTGGCGAATTTGGTATACACCACAAGCAAATAATATTAATTCCTCCATGGATAGCCGAGGAAAAGATATGGTTGTCGCATCTATGGGTACAAACCAGGAACCGCGCCTGTTTAAATTATGTTCCATAACCAACTCTGAAATTGTGTTGGTTAAAAACAGGCGCTCGTATATAATTGTAACAAACTGCTCTGCATTATTATTTTCTGCAAATGGCAAAGAAAACGCATTCAGAAGAGCAGCTGCTATTTTAAAATCAGTCATTAGATTGCGACAACCACGGTTAAAATATTCATGACGGAATATTTTAAAATCCCTCTTAAAACGGCCATTTACAGCTTCTACTACCCACCTGTTTATCGTCACACAGCGTGATTTATTGCCTTGAAGGGTAGTTAGCTGTGACTGGCCGTCTTCTTTAGATTCGGGCATATGAGCTATGTATCCTTGTTCATGTAGGCTATCCATGCAGTCACGAAAACCTCTATCTAATATAAATACATCATTTTCATTATAAAAATCATTGAACTCGAATTCACTTAATAAACTATTCATTATGGTCGCATCATTTGTGGTTGCACTATATGGTCCGCGTACATCTATAATATATCCATCAGAAGCACAGAGGATAAACGGTTTCAATAAATTCCTGTATTTATGTAAGGAATATGTATCCTTTTGAAATAAATAATTACTGCTTTTTTGCGTATATATATATGTTGCATCAGCTATTGTGATTGCTGGTTTTTGTTCAGCTGGTGCATCAGGCTCACCAAAAATGTGATCGGCAATATATGAATTTTTTTCTGCAACCTGCTCCCTTCTTATATGGGAAAAACCAAGAAATTGTGGCACATAGTCCGTTAACAAGATATTTCTTGCTGCAGACATTAATGTTTCAAGAGTCCGTCTAGGTACATTAAATAAGCATGAAAGTCTATCTCCAGAATCTCCAGTCCTTAATTTGCACAATAAGGCGGTTAATGCAAAACTACCCCGATGCATATTCCTAAGCCTGGGCGTTGCTTCTAATATTTGTTGATGTTGTTGTTTACTTAAGCCTACAAAATATTTCACTTGGTTATCGGGGTAGTTTTGAATATTCTCATATGATATATTACGAAGTCCTTCCATTAATATAAAAATGATCTCTTCAATGTGTTCTGCAGTAAAATTATCGAGGCTATACTCAGCAGTGTATAAATTACTGTAATCTGCCTCCTGCCTATGTAGAGAACAAACACGAGCACCTCTTGGTATAAAATACTGGTACCTAATTAATACTTCTCGCCTGGTTTCTTCAGGTACAACATTTCGCTCTGGATTCATGCATTCTTGAAAAATGCAATGTCCTGGTGTTGCAGCCGCTCTTCTTATATTGGACAACACAATATCTTGCTGGGGTCTTGCAATATTTGATTCTTCTGGAATATGTGACCTTACATCTCGAGCTTGGTTCCAGCAAACTCCACAAACTTCATTCATGGATGACATCTGTAAATATAATTCATTTCATGAGATGGCCATAGATATCAAAATAACATTGATAAAAAACAAATTAAACACTGACTTAAGTTGATTAAATACATACAAATCTAGTATAAATACCTGTTGCTGCTCCAGCAAACGAGCAATGTTTTCAGGATTCCACTCTAAATCCGAAGTTGTGGTGGCCAGACTCTGGCCACATACAGCACACATTAAAGCTGTATAATCATCATCCATATGATCAGGTGCAGAGGGTTGAATGTCCTCAACTAGTGGAACTATCCTAGTTCTCTTAGCTCTCAACCAACAAGGCACACAAGCTTCATCTTCAGACCGAAGCTAAAATGAAAAATATAATTAGAGAAAAGCTTCTATTGAATCAGGTATGACAATATGGGAAAATAAATTATTTTATTTCTTAGATCAATAATGAAGTAAAAGTGGTAATAGTGATGGTACTATGTATTTTTATACCTCTCGTGGTTGAATCCAAGAAGAAACTGTAGAAGCCACTCTTTGTTGTTCTTCATTTGCCCCTTCAATTAAAATCCTGCGTCGATTTGTTCTTAGTATGGATCGCCCACAAACAACACAAATATATTGATGGCCAACCTGTCTGCTTGGCATATTTTCGGAAGATGCATGATAAGCAAGCTGCCAGCATGCATGGCAAATATGATCAGTAGGTGTAATCTAGAAATAATGTTAGTGATTAGGAGTTTTGTTTAACATTACATATAGTATTGTGTGGTTTAAATCGCAAGAAAAACATTTCAACATTTAAAACTTAGTAAGTACCTATAGAGTTCGTTGATGCGAAATGTTATTTGTAAACTATGTACTTACATAACTAGGATATGTCCACAGTCGAATAATATTGACGAGATCTTCACTCTCATTGCTTAAAGCGTGCCTTCTTAATCTGGACAAAAGTACGTTGCAATTAACACATTGCAAACTCGCCATGTTGAATAACAAGACGCACGTTCACACTAACAACACAGTTAATTATTAATAAAGCGTCCTCTCGCGAAATCACTATCAAGAGATAAGAGTAGGTACGGAGGAACAGGAGCTCAACAGCTCAACTCGACGTAAAAACAGCCAGTTATTTCGCTAAATTGTTCAGATATACTCAAAAGCCACAATCCAAAACAACAGCAAAGAACTGAATTGACAGATATGATTTTCTCTATCAGTCAATAAATAATTGCCTGAATAAAAAAAATATCGATGACAAAAACATTCGTATCGTTAAATTATTGTTAACTAATGTGTTTTTATATTATATTTTTGTATTTTTAGTTATAAAATAAATAAGAGTTTAATTATAGTTGATGATAAATGTATATAAATGATTAATTAACACTTTGATATTTGTTATTTTACATATGGCAACTTCCAAAAAATATAACAGCGTTCCGTTTTACCATTTTTTGACGTCAATACATTAAAATGTTTTTATTGTTATTATTAATTATTGCGGAGTTCTAAAAATTATTTACCTATATCAAAATAAATGGCTCAATTGCCTTAATAAGTTGTACAAATTCTATAAAGAAACAACAACAAAATTATGCTGTACGGATCCTGCCTTTCTCCTTTAAATAACAAAATGATATAATATACAAAAAATATTTAGTCCTTCTTATTACGTATGATGCTTTTGAGCTAATGGTTTTTAAGATTTAAGACAATTAATAAAAATATATGCATTGTAATTAAAAATAAATCAACAAAAGTATCAAAAGGGTTTCAGCTTTGGGTTTCAGCGTACTATAAAGTCTGATTTCAAATTTTTATGACAATTTACCAAAATAGTATTATTTAGTTAGTAATTTTTGTACTATTTTAATAAAAAAAATACTTATTAGAATGTTGCTCTTTTTTATTTGAAAACCCATATTGCCTTTATAATTATGTAAACAACGTAAGTACCTATTCATCTGTCACAAAGTGGTTAAGAAACAATTATTTAGAGTTAATAAAAAAAATGTCGTTTAGTTTTAATAAAAAACAAGTAATGAGACAAGTATTTATTTAAATAAATAGATGGGTTCATTTGACTGTACATTATCTGCGAGACATCCTGATGGACTGTAAAAATTGTCCAATTTGTGAAATAGCCTTTACGGGGATTGCATTGCTGTCCATCTTCATCATCATCATCCATATAAAAATTATAATTCACTACAATATGGCATCTTAATCTTCAAAGCAGCCTATTTCGCTCAATGACAACTTGATTAGCAGATCATACACCGCATAAATTGGTTCATTAACTCTATTAAAAGTAATCGCTTTTAAGTTTCTCAAATTATCTGATTCCTTATCAAATACGTATTTATATTTATTATACACAAATAGACCATTTTTAGTGCAAATGTACGGTTTAGAATATATATCTGTTGCTAAACAATCAACTTTGTGTTCCTCATGTGTATTCACCGCCCTCGTCCCTAATTTAATTCTAAATAATTCCCTGTTGTTGGTATAAAATATGTTATTATCATTATCCACTACAAGTCTTTCTACTTCGATGCCTCTTAATTCATTTACCAATATGGCTTTACCGTCAATAAATTTGTATGCTTCTTTTCTTTTATTCGTAAAATATAAATCATCTTTAAAATGCATATGTTGTATATCATCAATTATTGGTAACCTCTCTGGGATTCTTCTTTCGTTGATCTTAAATAATCCATCTGCACCGCCGACAAATGTTTTTCCAGTTTTTGCATCTATGGCAATAGCTGTGGCGTTTCTAATGCCATCTATAACGGTGGCATTGTGAGAGTTCATGTCAAAATGTCCCAAAAATCTGGCTGGTAAATTGGTTATGTCTTCAAATGTGAAATATAGTGAATTGTCTCGGTTGTTGATAGCTAAATCGTGCAAATGATTGATGCCATCTTTAAGTATGTCCAAATTGAAATATCTGTCCCCCAAATATATGCCGCGGCAATGTTTGTCAGCATATGAAACAGCCAATAAGGCAAATAGGATGATCGTCTTCATTATCTGTAAATAAAATAATCAAAATTATTCAAGCATACTAACATTATAAGCCGAACGAACC
The DNA here is from genome assembly GCA_905404095.1 of Glaucopsyche alexis. Lineage (NCBI taxonomy): Eukaryota > Metazoa > Arthropoda > Insecta > Lepidoptera > Lycaenidae > Glaucopsyche > Glaucopsyche alexis. Next base: position 2,133,007 of record FR990063.1, on the reverse strand, counting down.
AAGGGATAGCTCTAGACTCTAGAGCTATCAGCAAATTCAGAGCAGAGGGGCAATTCTGCTAAATAAAAGCAGCATTAATACAATTAAAATCAAGTCCCCGATACGCTAAAAATGTCAAACGGTGTTTTTATAAACGTTAAATCTAACGTTTATAAAAAACACCGTTTGACATTTATAGCGTGGAACGCGCTCTGTTTGGTCGAAACTTCATAAAATCCGTTCATGTCGCTTCACTTTCAATACAGTCAAAGTAAAATGAAAGTAATTAATCATAGATATTTTATATTAACTGACTTTAAATACGAGAATAGCACGCTAACATTATAATCCGAACAAGCCAAGGGATAGGCCCAGAGCTACTAGCAAATTTAGAGCAGGTATTTGAGGCAAGCTGAAACCTTGTCCTATACTTTTTCTATTGTACCCCAAGTCCCCAACACGAGACTAAAGGACTGGCTGGTTGTGTGCTGCGTGCGAGTTTTTGTCACTGCTCGCCGTGAAAAAGTTAACTACAATTTGTATGGCATCGAAACAACGCCCCTAGTGGCAAACAATCGTAACTAATTCGATGACATACAAATTTTAGTTCACTTCTTCACGGTGCGGCTAAGTCAATATACAAATTTCTATTGCCACTATATCAACAAAGAAAATGAATATTTAAGGGGGGCTCTCATATGACAAACGTTATTTGCTGTTTTCTACGGTACCATTTATGCGCGAGTGCGACTCGCACTTGGGCGGCTTTTTTACTACTTAGGGCAGGGGTGGTCGACTTTGTATGAATGACCTTGGACCAAAAAGGGGGCAGTTCGGTGCGACAAGAATGGTTATATTTCAATATATCGCTCTCTGTCTTACATGGTTAATATTACAAAAAAGTTACTAAAAACCACAACAGATGGCGCACAACAGACACTATGCCGCTTCTAGATCGCGCTATCGAAAACACTAGACGTATGTATTTAAGGGCTCACGAACATTTTGTTACGTATAGTTATGATTTGTGCGTGGAGGTGGTCGCTCGGTTATGTTGGAATGCAAAATTTAGCTCTAAAGAGAAATTTAACGTTAACTTAAACTTTAATTACGTATCTTCAATTTCCCGCCATATTCATATTATCATAGACAAATCAAATTACTATAGACAGACAGATCCCATACATTAAAACGTACAACATTTTTTAATTTTCTTGTTGACCGTTAGATGACGTTGAGTGTATCAAATTACAAAATTAGCCATTTATTTAAAAATAAAAACGCCATCTCTAGGACTATGTTTGAAGTACGTCATAAGTTATCTTATATTTAAAAAAACGTCAATAGGTGGCGCTAAACAAGTTATGGTTGAGCCGCTAATAAAGACCTACCTATACCTTTGACCTATACCTACAAAATTTCTTCAATTTTCTTTAATTTGTAAATTTCTCTACGTGCGCGTGTGAGGATGAATTAATGTTGCCATGCATATAAAATAGATACCCAACATTCTGGAATTATATTCAAATATGCTTTGTTTATTAGTGTTTATATAAAGTGTACAATTATTTGACAAGATATTATTTTGGTTCTGTAATAACCAGTATATTTATTAACGGCGTTTTAATAATTTGAAACACCTCTATCTTTATACCTTAACCTAAACAACAATCTTGTAACTCGATTTTTGTACTTTGAATTAAAGTGTATAACGTCTTAATTTAATTTAAATAAAAAATTCTCAGAACAAAAGAAAATTGTAGGTTTCAAAATAAAGTTAATTGTTAAACTTTTAAAACGGAAAGTGGCAACACTATGATCTGCCGGTCCGCCGTCCGTACTCCGTACAGCTGTCAGCAGCTACTGCGTACTTCGGAGTTCGGATTGTTTTGATTGCGTTCCTCGTTGTGTTGTTGTATTTTTCTCAATTGCTTTTAGATTTCTTTCAAATACGATATTGCGCTTGCCCACCGGAACTGATAATCTGCCTACTACCTGTACCTACCTACCTACCTATTTTGCCTCCTGGACTCCGACCTGTTGACCTGCGCTTGTATTATAGACTTTGTGTGCCTACGATTCGGACTATTTGTTTAAAAATTCGGAAAGCTTTTTCCATAAACAACTTGGAGAAAATGTATACCAAGTGCTAGATATGAGCGCCGCGCCGGCGAGCCGCCGCCGCCGCCGATTTTGCCGCGCCGCCGCCGCCGCGAAAAATAATCGGCGCGCGCGCGAGTGAGCGAGAGGGATAGTCATAATGACGTGTAATTTCAGTCAGTGACTATGAAATGAAATGATGTTTATTTGGTAAAAATATGGTTACAATAGGTGTTACAATTTTTATAGTAGACCGCATATTTTGTCGCATTAACGACGTCCAAATACTTATATTAACTAGTCCACAATTAATTTATTATTACTTATAGGTATATTTTAACCATAAAAATTATTATTATCATCATTCATTAGTCAAAACTTAATTTTGCTTTAAACGAGGAGAACATCCACCTAAGTGACACCTATCTCATCGAAAGAGTTCTGCATAAAAGACAAAATGCTTACTAGAAAGGATCTTCTGAATTGATGGAGCTAGTAGATCGAGCTATTAGATCGCATTGATAAAGCCATTGAGGATAAGAAGTTTGCGTTTTGCGCCTTCCTAGATATTGAATGTAGTTCGGCAAAAACTAAACCTTATCTATTACCCTAACAGTCTGGCTTCAAGAATTACTATAGAGTGGATCAAAGCTACGCTAAACAACATAGTAGCGTGATGACGCTAATCTGTTGTTGAGTAGTTGATGAACTATCATGAGGTTGACACTCAGGAGCAGGTTGACCTAAGGATGCCCACAGGGAGGTGTGGGTACTGTCGCCGCAGGAGTGGTTGTAGTGAATAGGCTGCTAATAGAACTGAACAATAGAAGGTTATATGCTCAAGGATACGCTGACGACCTAATACTAAGAATAGCTCCCCATACCGATTTTAGTGTTAGTCAATGGCCAGCAGTTGTTATTGTAGTGCCCTAGTATGTGCGCAGTACACAAGAGCACTCTCTCTTCCTTTACTCTCGTAATCCAGTGGGACGGATAACCGACACGACTGGCGAGAGATCAGGCGCTGATCCGAGGTTTTACATGCCTATCCGACGCATGGATCACCTTTCTTGTCAGACAATCCGGTGATTAGCCTGCAGTGTCCTAACCAAACTTGAAAACAACTTTTTATGTTTGTAGTCGAGAGCCAAGCTCTAATCCGACTTATTGATACTAGTGGTAGGCCAACGTACATCAGTAGTCGCTAGACTAATGCAATTAGGTGCAAAATTGGTGAAAAATGGTCAAGCTAACAGTCACCGCTAATAGACAGTCTTGATACCTAACACCAATAAGAGGAAGTTGAAGGGACTAAAACCCCCAACACTCTTCGGGAAAACTACCACGTTTTGCAAGCGAGGTCAAATATCTTGGAGTGATCCTAGATATTATGGGACTTACTTGGAATAAACACATCGATGACATTATGAAAAAGGCGAGATGTGCTCTGTGGTCCAGCCTAAGACTTACCTCTAAATGAAGCCTTCGGTCGAAGGCAATACTACGCTAGGCTATACACAGCTATAGTGAGGCGATTGTCACAGTGTGGTATCTGCTTATTCATATTATGGAGGCTAAGAAGGTTGTTCTCAGGACCATGATGGCAGGTAGGATAAAACGGGCCTCCATCCTTTTTTTTTTGTTCTCATAGGGGAAAGGTTGTTACGCCCTTCCCGGGCTGGGAGACCCGGGGGTATGTGGAGTTCCCGACGCGACTCCTCGGTTTAGCCACTAAAACTAAACCTGCGGATTGCTCTCAGCCGCTATAAGGGGAGTGTCCCGGATCTGTCTGGCACAGGACACCTCCCGCGACCGGCCAGTCTATCTCTTTAGGGACCGGACTTCCAACACAAGTAAGGGCCACTCTGGCAAACTGGAGCGTCCCCTCGGCGCCGGAACAAGCTAAGCCGGGGAAGTTCCCATCCTCTCCCGGAGATGGGCCTCCACCCTACTTGAACAACTGCAACAATCTCTTCTTGAGAGACCTGTCATGGCTATGACATCTGACGCCTTGATCAAGGTGCATAGCTTCAAGAGGCTATGGGCATTTTCACTAAAAAGTTCCCCCCTCATTTTTACGCTGTCACACGTTTTAAAAGTTATATTGTGTGTGGACATGAATATGTAATTTTTTTTTATAATATTAAATCGATTCCATGTATAATAAACTAGTTTCTGATCAACAATCGTTGTATAAATAAGCTTAATAAATTAAAATAGAAGTAATTCAAATGCCAAAAGAAGTTGTTTTTAGCATGTCACAACGCTTATCGGCTACGAACATACTGAACTAAAGGGATAATTTTCCCTCAAAAACATTTAAAAGTTTTTTTTCATGTAGTGGACTATTTCATCCACCTCAGTGATTAAAATTGGCAATTGAATCCTGATATTATAGGCGTAAAATACATTTTTGTGAAAAACCGAAAATTGGAACCGACCGGACGTGTCAGCACTGTGACGGTAATATAAAAATAGTTTTTCTACTAAAACTGTTTTATTTTATAAAAATGGCAACACTATCCATAAAGGATCGTTGTTGTTATTTTGAAATTCGTCGGGTTGTTAAATTCGCGAAGTCAAGAGGGTATTTTGTTGGTGTTAGTGAATGGTTACAATTTTAAAGTCAGGTATGTGACGGTTTTTCTTAAATAAATACTTGTATCATAATGTGGAACTATTTTCAATCGATTTTGTTGTTATTCGCGCAATGTTTTAATCTATTAATTTAGTAATATATCATTTTATTTGGTGAGAATGAATTTTTCTCTCGCCTTAATTAGAAAATGTGACGTCAGTTCAGTGACGTTTTATACCGTCACATATAGGACGGACCACCAAAGTCACCAAACTGACTCATAGGGCTGGGTATACATCAGAGTTGGGCGTTAGTCAAATAATTTTTAATCAACTTATTAATTGATTTTAAACGTATATTTGCAATTAAATAAGTAAGAATAATAAAAAAAAATGTAATTTATGTAACTATAAACTTGCATTAATTTATTATTATTATTCGCTATTTTAATAATTGCAATGAACTTTAAAACTTTTTTATGAAACAAATAAAACGAACAATTAACTTTTTGTCTCAATATGGAGTCAATTGAAATATTGAATTTAAATGGGATTGAAGGCAGTCGTCTTAAAATTTGTTGTATGCCCCAGGCCAGGCGTAGCACACCATTTTTTATTATTGTTAGTTCTGATTAAAATGCATAAATCAATTGAAAATTAATCCATTGTTAAGTACAGCGTGTATCGGTAAACATTCACATTCCTTTAACTACCTCTTCTACCAACCATTCGTATTCTATATAGTATTCGGAATTCGTATAAAAAATATTAAAAATATATCAATATAATAATATAAGTACTAACGCTTAAGCGTAATAAAAATAACTAATAAATGTTTCTAGTATTTATAAAAAATATGACTTTTATTTCCAATTTGTATATTATCTAGCCTCGCCCTAAGGATTTTAGATGTGTCAGTTTGGTGACTGTCCCATTTTGCTTGTGGTTTGTAAAAATTTTATTAATTTTGTTTTAAACATTATTTAGTTACTTTTTTTATCAAATTGTTTCGCATAGTTTAATATTGTATATACAATTTACAAATTAAAAATCAGGCTAGTGAATTTAAAACTAGAAAGAAAATAATGATTGCACTGTCACCACTTGTCACCAAACCGAACTTAAATCTCAATTTTAAGAAATCTGAAATAATTTTGTAGATTAAAATTTATTTTCTTATGATAAATGTGAATATTTCGGACCAATCTAAGGTAAAAATAATGGCCTAGTGTCTTTATTTTAAATATTATAGCCGTTTTCAGTATCACCAAACTGACCATAATTTTGCTGCACTGTCCACTTAATAATTGGTTTTTATATACAAATTAAGCTATTTGTCGAAAATAAAGTAGATTTATCAGTACAAAAAACATATAAAAATATGATGAAACCTCTATCAAGTCAAATAAGCAACAGTAAAAAAAACCCTTAATTTTCACGCGGGGGACTTTTAAGTGAAAATGCCCCTATACCAGTTTTCATAACTTCTAGGGAGGACTCGGTTCCAATTAATGTTCACCTTAAGGACATAATTTATTTCACGGACAGATCTAGGAAAGACAACCGGGATGACGCTGGACCACGGGGGCGTGCCACCTACAGGCAGACATGCTTGTTTAAAAGATTTTGCACCGTGTTTCAGGCTGAGATTTCTGCTATTATTGGTTGTTCACTAGAGAGCGTACGCATTCAGTTATATAAATGGCTTCGACGTCAGTTCTTGAAAATGTGGACGTTTATAAAACGAAAATAGAAAAAGATTACAGTGATTACGCTCTTTGGAATCAAAGCACAGTTAACTCTAATTCCAAAGTAGTTCCTACTTTGAATATGTACTATTACGTTGTCTTTTTCATCACTAAAAAAAAGTGTCATAAATTGTATTACATTGAAATTGTATGTAACCCAATAAATAAAAGTATTTTCCAGTTATGAATGAACTACACTTTTTTTTACTACCAAGTACAAACTTCAACCCTTTCAAGGTCACGCCGCCGACGCCGCCTACGCCGACCCAAAAAAGTCGGCGCGCCGCCGCCGACCAAACACCCATCGGCGATCATATCTACCAAGTGCGTATATCACAATTGTGACAATAAAAGCAATGAAATTGCTATGTTTCGGTTTCAGAGAATTAATTAATTAAAAATAGAACTCTGTGCTAATACAATAGAGTTGAAAATCGTACACATGAGTATCGAGTCAAATGTCAGTGTCATTAGTCATATAATATGACACATGAAATCCTTTTTCAACTCTTTTGTTACACAGACTAGCAGGCTTAGCATGCACATTGGATGTGTATGCTAAGCCTGCAAGAAATACCGAAGAATCGACAAAATGAGACATCGCAGAAACGTTAATACCATTCGGAATTCAGAATAGGTCTTATTGTAAGGCAGTAAGGTTGATGCTTCGTCGTTATGAGAAAAAATATTTCTTTTCTTTCCGAGCATGAGCTCAAAAAATGGCCTCTTTTGACGGCTAAAGTAGAAACTTTTTCTTCATTTAACGTCAAATACTCTATACTAATATAATAAAGAGGAAAAGTTTGTTTGTTTGTTTGTATGTTTGTTTCTTTGCATTGAATACTCTACTATATTGTTTGCTCCGAAACTACTGGACCGATTTTGATGAAATTTGGAGCAAATATAGATTATAATGACCACGGGGAAGGACATAGGCTAATTTTTATCGCGGCAAAATGTACGGTTACCGCGAGATTTCCTTTTGCGCGTACGAAGTCGCGTGTAACATCTAGTCTTATAATAATGTCAACTACTCCACATCATGGCGCTCCTAGACAATTAGTTTCAGTCTTTATAATATATAGAATATTTCTTCTTTATATTTATTTCTTCGGCTCGCGTCGCCACGTCATGCTAAGGCTGCTAGTACGATGAAAAACTTTAGAAAAATTTGAAACGCTCTTATGCCAAAGCATAGAGCGTACGGACAGATACGGTGTATCATTTTCAACCTTATACCTTAGCAATAAGGTTCAAAATAAAGTTCACCTGATCTGTCCGCGACTGCAAAATGACTTGTCAACCGTAATTTCAAACATTTTTGATTTTTATTGCGGTTACTTATCGTTTAATTCAATATTCTAATTAAGTTACACTTTGATTTCGTGTAGTTTTCTATTAAATAGGTCGGTATTTTAAGCAAAATAAGATTTCTTGGTATTTTAAAGAGTTGTATTATTTTTTATGATAGGTAGGTACCTAGGTACATATTTAGTTTTGTTTTCATAATAATTAACGTTGTCTTTTTATCCAACCGCGATAACCCATATTCACGCGAACGAAGTCGCGGACAACACCTAGCTACAATAATTATTATGATCAATATCTACATTAAACAACATTGTATTGTACCTGTTTATATAAGTAGGTACCTACTTTTATGAGTAATTCGATGCTTTTGCGCGCCATCTAGTGATCACATTTGGTACCCTAATACTACGCCATCTACCATAATTGTCTAAAAACAAGCTACTGAGTTTAATTTTTAGGATTTAGAGACAATTATCAAATATCAGCCTTTGAACTTTAAAATCACACTGGAAAGAGACTGAAAAATATTTTTTCTTGTTTCAAAGAGAACATAATTGATTTACTTCGCTAATTTGTGCAATTTATTGACTTTCGTGCTAGGAACTAACGCCATCTAGACCTAACCAGAATCCGGACCTTTTTTTCGTGTACGTTTTATTGTATGGGATCTGTCGGTCTATAGTAATTTGATTAGTCTATGATATTATCAAATATTTAGTCCTCCTTTGTTGGAAGGCGGTTAAAAGTTTGAGGGGGCAGCTCACTAGAGGCGCTATTTGGTCCCAATTTTTTTGTATGAAGTCGACCTTCTTCTCCGCGAGTAATAGTGTTCTGTGACTTAGGGTCATTCACCGAAACAGTTCACACCGAAAAGAGTCGCGGCGCTGCATTTTTAAGATAGCAATTAAAATTGAATTTTATTTACAACGCAATAAAATAAATGTTTCATTGCAAGAATTCGAAGTCGCACCACGCTGTGCAGGCGGCACCGCTATTAATAATTCAGCGTGGCGTCGCGTCGCGTCGAGTCTCGGTATGAACGAACCCTTATTCATTATAGTACACCATGATACACATTAGAGCATTTATACAATGTTATTAAAAACTCATTACAGACTATTAAGAATTAAGATATGTTAAGTTCATGATTTTCATGGTATTCCATAATCCGAATTACCGCACACTAGGGCATAATATTATGTCACTGTCACTAGTAATCAAAAGAATAAAAACACAAAAAAAAGGTTCACGTTTGGTTCACGCATTGCAATTTGCATACCAAGCTATCACTGACCCTTTCAATTGAAGCACATAATCACTTTCACTTTTTTCTCATACCAATAGAACTAAAAGTTAAAACGCTTTGATACATAAACGAACAAATATTATATTTTCCATTAGAATTTTAGAAAAAAAATTTACAAAATTGAAGTATCAAGTATCAACAGCGTTTATTCCGTCTATACTTTCAATTGTATTCTTTTTTAAAATTATTTTATAAAATTCACTCACATAAGTACTGACGTTATTTCCGCGTATACGTTGGCCATAAACTAACTGCAGATACCTTGTAGATAAATAATGGTTGAAGTCACGGGCCACGGCCGTTTGATAATGAACAATAATATACAGTTTACCTATTATAACAAAACAGTGCTACAAGTTTATGTATAGGAAGAGCAGGAAATGTCCTGATTTGATGTGTATCTAATGAAATATTTTTGTATTATTGAATGACCCCCTTACTCATGAAAATATTTATACAGTGTACACACATAATTACCTACAGAAAAATGTATTCTGACAGTGTACATTTATGATATATATATAATTCAATGTTTTGTCCTCAGTCTAGGTACTATTATTTATTCTGTGCTCAGAGTAAGTAATTTTGGGTTTGTCCTTGTCTGATACGTTGGAAATGTCGCTTAAGTAAAATGATATTATTAAAGTTAGTAACTAATAACAAAACATTGCCGATTTTACAATTATTAATGTTAACATTTTTTGTGAAAGCCTAAACCTACATTTTATTTAGGTACTTACCTAATTAAAATAATTACTTCTTTGAAAACAGATTTTTGATATAACAACGATGGTGATGGTGATGGTATGATCTATACTTCGTGGTGATGATGATGAATTTAATTTTTAAGAAACTGGCAAAAATGTCAGCTGGATAAATGTCAGTGACAGATGACAATTGACATTTCAGCTTTCGCAGAAATTGTCAAATGTCAAATTCACATTTGCATTTTGCGTTTTTGTGGGGGCTTCGCCGGGCGGTTGTGTTTGTCATTAAGTAAATAAATCTTATTTCCTGTAAATTCTGTTTCCCAGTTCAAATAAAATTAAATATATATTGTGACCTTCCCGTGGCTTTCCAGTGCGTATCGAATTTCTGATGTAATAAAGTTACGTTTGGGTATAGGCTAAAAAACTTACGCGTAAGTGTTGTTTTATTGATTTATTATTATGTAAATAATTAATATGAGTAGTTCTTTATTGCATTCATATAGTAGTTTATTATAATTAACAGCATCCTTGGTCCAATGGTTTAGAGCTTGGCTCTCAACTCGGAGGTTGTGGGTTCGAATCCCGCGCTGGAATTCGAACCCACAACTGCAGGCTGATCACCTGATTGTATGACAAGAAAGATGATCTATGCGTCGGATGGGCATGTAAAAAGTCGGTCCTGCGCCTGATCTCTCGCCAGTCAGTAAAGGAAGAGAGAGTTCTCTTATGCTGCCGTCCTAACGAAGAGTGCAGTAAGTCGAGTTTTTGGGCAAATCGAGTTAAGACCATATTATTATACCATAATATAAGGTCTTAATCCAATTTGCCCAAAAACTCAACTTACTGCACTCTTCGTTAGGACGGCAGTATGTATTGTGCACACATCTAGACACTATAAAAACAACTCCTGCATAGCTGGGAATACCTTGACCGAAATCGGTGTGGGGAGATATTTTTTTAGTGATATAATACTTATGTTATCAGCCTTAATGTGATTTACCGTTCCTTGACTACAATAATTAAGCTGTTGACCGAATAGTAATAAAGGTTTTTCCTTCTATATGTGTGAAATCACCGATAGGGAATTTTCCTGAATTTTTTTTTATTACATAAACAATAATAGTGCTCTATAAATAGAGATTGTTATCTGGTTTTGTTTTGCAGAAATAATAAATTCAAAGTACTACGCTTGGTCACCGAGTGGGAGGACGGGGTTTAGATTGTTTTATCATAGTCAATATCTAGAAAAATCTTGCTCAAATGTCATTAGTATTTACCTAACCTAACCTAACCCCCCCCTTCCCCCCATAATGAGGTCACATACTATAAGATGTTCCCTAAGCCTATTCATACAAATCTTCATGTCTATATTGCAGATGTCATCAAAAATGAGGAAAGCATGGTACAGGTCTCGACGGAACCAAGTCATAATTATACTTGTTATAATATTCTGCATTATATACTATATATCTCTGCACGACAGTCTTTATAGAGAACCTAATATTGACCTGACGAGAAGGTATGTTGTTTTTATTTATTAAATATACCTACTTAAACCTTCACTATGCTTTGGTTTGGTTTTTTGTCTTTCATGTATTGGACAAGACAAATTAAACCTTATAGTATCTGTATATTATAAGGTTCTACTATAAGGTACCTTGTAGTACCTGTATACTATAAAGTACTATTATATGGTACCTTATGACTTATAGTATACAATAAGGTAAAGGTCACGCAACAAATTAAGATCTTTCGACAAAAGTAGAGGGGGTATGCGCAGAAGTCAGTTTTTGGGTGTGTTTGGTGGTAGCGGGCTCGGGCGGGGAGGTGTGGATGCGCCGAACGCATGCCGAACGTGGCTGCCGACACGCTATTGGTATGTTAGTAATATTTATTCTTTGCTATTGGTCACATGCGCGAACGACCCCCTCCACTTTCACTAAACGCTTATAAACCGTTGCTCGACCTGTACCTTATAGTATCTGGATACTATAAGGTTTAATTTGTTATATGCACATTGCACGCTGTTTTTTTTGTGTTTGTACGTTGTGGGTTTGAACTATATTAAAATGGTTAAATCATTAGTGATTAGTGTAAAGTGTAGTGTAATAAAACTAGCGAGATTTAAAAAATCTGTTGAAAGATTTTTTGCTATACGTATAATTATAATGTACATAATGAAAAATAATGTGTTAAATTATAAGCAGAATATTCCGGTCTGCAGTCTTTCAACATTTTGCAATTTCACTAGTTATATTACAATGTGACGGTTTTTACAAATTCACAGTGTCATATGTACATTGTACAGCTGTGGGTTTATGCTATATTAAAATTTTGTGTTTAAATCATTAGTGTATACATTTGTGTAATGTTTCCTCCATGACTAATAAAAATATTTACACAATGGATAAGCTATTCAATGTTGCTTCCATCTGTCAAATGACTGTTCCAACATATCTGACAAAGACATCAACAATGAATAGCTTATCTGTTGTGTAAATAGTTTTAATTAGTAAGGAGGTTTATGTGTAGTTATAGCTGAAGTGGTATTTTTGGAACGGAGAGTGTATATTATGCATTTAGCATGAGAGCACGGGCATAGCCAGGTTTTAGTTTAGGGGGGGGGGGGGGGTCAAGAAAATGAAATGACTAAAAGTACATTAAATAACCAGGGCCGTCTGTAACCTATTAGAAGCCCTGGGCACATTAGAATAATGGGCCATCATTTTTATAGTTTTTTCCTGATTTTTGGGAAAAAGGATAGTTTTTAATACTATTTGCTAGCCAAAATAGTAATCAAAACTATCCTTTTTCCCCCGATATTAGGTGAAATAACGAGCATTTTCCCTACGCGCTGCACTGATTTCGAGCCGTTTACTAGCGCACTCATAAAGCCTTATGTTACAATATGTTTGTGCAACTGATAAGTAATGTAATGTTATACTGACATAATACGATTATCGAAACACATGTGACCATAACGTTATGGTGTATGTTAACAAATTGTAATTTGTTGAATATAGAACTATTGCATATTATAGATGTTGTCCGTGACTTCGTTCGCGCAAAAGAAAATCTCACGGGAACCGTGCACTTTGACTCGATAAAAACTAGCCGATAAAAAGTAGTAGTAGGTGTACTCTTTATCTGTGCCAAATTTATTGAAAATCAGTCCAGTAGTAGAAGACACGATTCCTATACTAGGCAGTAGGCTAAAACGTGCATAATAAGCAAAGAAGACGTGTAAATAATTAATTTTACACGCTATTTACATACAACCTTGCGTAGTAGCTTAGACGATTCAGTTATGGCAATTTACATTTTAACCAAGCGTTGTATTTTGCACGTTTGTCTCTGTGTGGGTCGCGACCCTTGGGCCCCCCCAAGTTTGTTTTTAAACGGGGTCGCAGTCTGTTGAAAAATAAGAAATACAAACTATAATTAGGTACAAAATATTCGTTTTTCGAACAAATCTTTTGTATCAAACGTCGAAAAAAACGTGACGGGGTCGCAAGACTTTTTACTTGACTTTTTGGATTTTTCGTGGGTCGCGACATAAAAAAGGTTGAGAAACGATACTCTAAGCTGTCACCCGTTATGATGTAAGAAAGTGGCAAAACTTCCGTACAAGCTATCCAACACTAAAGTATTGTGAAACAGGCATGAGACTTTTTATTAATAAATAGGTACTTGTAATGTTTCTCTTTCCTGATATTTTATCACATTAGTAATTTGTTGGTCTCTATACGTTGTTTTATATTTACAGTCGCCGAAGAACAGTGTATCGCACCTTATTACTATAGCAATAAGGTTCAAAAGGGGCACACTGGGGATTTCCCCGACTGTACATATAACGTTTTGTGAAATCAATTAGAGTAACTTTGGGAAAGTGATTTTACTTTACTGCTAAACTACTAAGTAACTATGGTAAATAAATTGAAATTCGAAAAAAAAGAGTTCTTAATAGTTAATAAAATCAGGCGTTACTTTGTGGAAATCCATAGCATACAATTTAATTAATGTTATTCTTTGCAATTTCCCACGAAAAAATACCCACAACCTGCAAACAAATGTGTGAATGCACGCATAAGGGCCGGGCCACACGGCGCGGCGCCGCACCGCACCGCAATACTCCGCACCGCACTGGCGGCCACACGATCAATGCGGCGTCGCCCTGTGTGCACCCCTCCCCGCCTCATCTGTCTCGCCCCGCCTCGCGCCGCTGTCCGGTGCGCCTGCGGTGCGGCGCCGGAGCGGCGCCGGACGCGTCGTGTGGCATACCATACATTTTTATATGTAAAAGACCCGTTGCGATACCGCTCAGGCGCCGCGCCGCAGCCGTACCGCACCGTGTGGCCTGGCCCTAAGACCGCTGCCTTGAATTTTGCGAGCGGCGGCGCGTCGGCGTTTGCGGGGTGGGCGCGTTGATATCATATGCGTGTAATCTTATGGACCGGTTCTCGAAATTCGCGGCGCGGGCGCGGACAACGAGCGGCGAGCTCCAGTCGAGCGGCGACCGTCCGCGCGTCTGCATTGCAGTGTTGTGTAATTTTTTTCTATTTTTATACAGGCTGATTTTTCAATCACTATCCAAACTTTCAGGATTGAATATACTCTTGAATATAAGTAACTTTTCCTATGGGAGCAACTTTCCAACTTGAAAAATAAAATAAGCTGTTTCATACAATATGCTATTTATGCCGAAGCACTTTTTGTATGAAACAGCTGATTTTATTTTTCAAGTAGGAAAAGTTGCTTATATTCAAGAGTATATTCACTCCTGAAAGTTTGGATAGTGATTGAAAAAACACCCTGTATTTCTATTATTGTGTACTTAAATTCATAATATCGATAAAACTTGCATTTTATTTTCCTTGCCCTTTAGAGGGATTCACTTCTTTTTTTTGTTTGCGAATAAAACAAATCTCGACGACACAACCACGAACACAACACCACGCCGCCGCTAGTGCCGCACGATCTGCCCGCTGGTTTCGATAACGGGTCTGCGTTGGCCGCGCGTTACCCGGGCCGCCGACGCTGCCGCGCCGCTGCCCGCAAAATTTAAGACAGCTTCCTAAGCATGCGTAAAGCACCTCCCTTCTCCCACACTGCTTATGCGTACACTCAGAAACAAGATCGTGCAAACACCGCCTCCACACAAGCAACAATGTCAGCAAGATCGTGCAAAGCCCCACACCACCATGCAGGTTGCACAACTCGACGCGCGTTTCGCCCCGAACCCGGAGCATCCTCAGGAAGTGGACCTGCGAACAAAGTTCGTTAGCCAATTTTATTTGGTATAAAACTATTTTTCCGCATTTTATTAATTAGGTAATTGTTTTTCTGCCTACCCAAAGTTTCTGCAATTGATTTTGCCGAAAAGTTATATAATAATCTTGTATTTTGTAATTAAGCATGAAGAATGCGTAACTAATGAATGGCATTTTTGTTTTTCAGAAAGTCGATTGTCGAGTAAGTGTTTTTTTTATTTGCGATTTTGGCTTGCACTTTAGTTCATGGGTTCATGTGCTTTTTTCTTTACTTTTTAAAAAGTCGTTTAATTATGCTTTGTGGTTCATTAACATAGCTACTTCATACGTGTCAAATATTTATGCAAGAGATTGAGTGACTCATTACATTATAGTATTTCTAAAATCCGCAGCATATTTACATATTCGTGTACATTTCCATGAAAATTTGACAAACATCTATGCAACTGCGTGTGAGCATTGCTAGGCTACGTTCTCACGAGTTTTTTTTTTTGGTCGCGACTAAAAAAAAACATTGTAAAATACATACAATAGAGCTGAAAATCGAAGTGTCAAATGTCAGATTTGACAACTCTACACGATTTTCAACTCTATTGTATTAGCGCACAGTTCTATTTACAGTATTGTTTTTATATCGTGACCACAAAAAACGCTCGTGGGAACGTCGGCTAAGTCACAATTTCACCAAAGCCTGCAGTTGGTGTTCCACTTTTGTCTAAATAGCATGCCTTCTCTTTCATCAATACGAATAACGAGAGAGATATCATGATATTTAATCATTAACTTTAATGATGCCTTATATACCGGCCACGCGTACATCTCTCGGCAAAATGTCATTGAGAGTCGAAACAAACTTGTCTCTCAAATTGAGTATTCATTGGAGAAGGTCTCTGAATGGGGTAGACTTAACTTAGTCCAATTCAACCCCTCTAAGACACAAGTTTGCGCGTTCACCGCTAAAAAGTTACCAATGGTCGTATGTCCTCGTTTTAAAAAAGCATACCCATAACTGTCTCCTCTAACATTGGAATACTTGGTGTTAACATATCGAGCGAGGTCCAGTTCCGATATCATCTGGAGGGCCAGGCCAAGTTAGCCTCCAAGAAGCTTGGTGTTCTGAACAGGTCAAAGCAGTATTTCAGTCCGGTCCAACGCCTACAACTCTATAAGGCGCAGGTTCGGCCTCACATGGAATACTGTTCTCATCTTTGGGCAGGGGCGCCAAAATACCAGCTTCTCCCTCTGGATCGTATCCAACGTAGGGCCGCTCGAATTGTTGACTGCCATAGTATTTCAAACAGGCTTGACTCCTTAGAGCTACGTAGAGATGTAGCATCGCTCTGCATGCTCTATCGGTTATATTACGGGGAGTGCTCCGAGGAATTGTTCGGACTTATACCTGCTGCAACTTTTCGCCACCGTTCCAAGCGACAAAATATTTACCATCCTCATCACCTTGATGAGTGGCAGTCATCCACCATGCGCTTTACCCGAAGGTTTCTGCCGCGCACTGTAAAACTCTGGAATCAACTGTCGCTAGCAGTATTTCCGGACCATTACGACCAGCAAACCTTCAAGAAGGGAGCGTATTCCCTCCTAAAAGGCCGGCAACGCACTTGCAACTTCTCAGGTGTTGCGCGACGGTAATCGTCGAAATAAAATTTCCATCAGGTGATTCGTTTGCTCGTTTGCCCCCTAGTTTTATATTAAAAAAAAAGTCTAGGACTATATGATCCGGAATCCGAAACGCCGGAGAAAAATCAGAGCACTGAATATATAAACTCTGGGATAGTAGAATAGAGCTGAAAACCGAACACACTAGCATCGAGTCAAAATGTCAATGTCATATATGACAGCTCCACACTCGACACTTCGATTTTCAACTCTATTGTATTAGCGCAGAGTTCTATTTTTCAGTGTTCTGAATTTTCCCTGGCCTTAAAGATTCCTGACAATAAGTAACCCTGCAGTTAGCGTTGGTGAAATTGGCACATCTAACAATTAACATTTTTATTGCATTTTTATCTTCATTTGGTACCTAATCTATGTCATAATTACTCATAAACACAGTTTTCACCATTTTACGATCTTATGCGGTAATCAACTATCGGTATTTAAACAACTACTGTTCGGTCTTAGAGAGCTTCGTGGCCTAGTGGGTAGACCGTTTGGTTCGCACTCGAGAGAGTGTAGGATCGAATCCTAGGTTGTGGCGTGTACCAATGAGACATTTTCAGAATTCGAGTACATTATACGGATGCTCTAACGGTGAAGGAAAACATCGTGAGGAAACCTGCACACGGTTGGCCCCAGACGTATTGACCAGTCATTCCTCTGGACCAGGCTATGTTGTGAGAATGCCGTATGTGCTTGGGCAACCAGACGACATTTAAAAACCAACTGTACCAGGCACTACAGTATTTCAAGAGTGGTTACTTCGCTCGGAGAATACTGTATAAATCATCCATTATCGGATGAAAAGGCCTAAGGTGTTCTGTAAACATTTTATACTGTGGTTCGGTATCTGAGATAGATTTATCGATTTTTTTACTGCTATTCATTAGCGCTAGTGGTTCGATTGGAAGCTCGCTTGATAAGTGATAAGGGTGGCCCACAAAAAAAACATATATTTTCATATGTGTTTGACACTTTTAATGCATTCCATAAACAAAATGTACATATTTTTACTACGCATCTAACCGCATCTAACCCTAAAAGTTGAAACTTAAAAATTTAAATACGAATTATGTTTGAATTTCGATGACAGTGACCTCTAGTATAAAATAAATACATCAATTGGGCTTCTTTAAATGGCGCACTAATAAAAATGAGGATGCTCCGGGTTCGGGGCGAACCCGGAGCAGGAAGTGGACCTACGAACAAAGTTAACTAACAGAACAAAATGGACTAAAGAACTTTGTTCGCATGCTTATGCGTGCACTCACACATTTGCTTGCAGGTTGTGGGTATTAATTAGCGGAAAAACTGCTATAAACATAATATTAATTAATTTTATGCTATGGATTTCCGCAAAGTAACGCCTGATTCTATTAACTGGCGCACTAATATTAAAACTCATAATGCCATCTGTATATACATACATACTTAGCCCTTAAACCCTTAGGTATATAGAGAAGAAGCTGGAACAAGCCCTCAAGCAGGACAAGGGATCTGGCTGCGATATACCAAGATTGGATCCCTTCGCGAAGGAGGTGACACAGTTCGATAAGGACATGCCTGATGTGGTATGCCCGGGCACTGATTGGGTGAAGTGCTATGTAAGTCATGTTTGCCTAGTACTTTTTTATGATCGGCCTACCAAGGCGTTACAGTAAAGTGGTGTAAAATAACGCTTACATTAAAAAGAAACTCATTTACAACTCTAGTCGCTTGCTCTTTAAGGCCGCTGCCTTGAATTTTGTAGGCAGCGGCGCGGTGGCGTCGGCGGCGCGGGCAACTCGCGGGCAACGCAGACCCGTTCACGAAACCAGCGGACAGATCTTGCGGCATTATAGTGGCGTGGTGTTATGTTCGTGGTTGTGTCGTCGAGATATTTGTTTTATTCGCAAACAAAAAAAAAAAAGAAGAGGTGAATCCCTCAGGAAAATAAAATACAAGTCTTATCGATATTATGAATTGAAGTACACAATAATAGAAATACCGGGTGTTTTTTCAATCGCTATCTAAACTTTTAGGAGTGAATATACTCTTGAATATAAGCAACTTTTCCTACGGAGTCAACGTTCCTACTTGAAAAATAAAATCAGCTGTTTCATACAAAATGGCTTCGGCATAAATAGCATTTTATATGAAACAGCTGATTTTATTTTTCAAGTTGGAAAGTTGCTCCCATAGGAAAAGTTGCTTATATTCAAGAGTATATTCACTCCTGAAAGTTTGGATAGTGATTGAAAAAACACCCTTCTAAAAATACAAAGATAAATTACACAACACTACAATGCTGACGCGCGGACGGTCGCCGCTCGACTCATAGATTATACAGATATATACTAGGCTCGACTGGTGCTCGCCGCTCGTTGTCCGCTCGTTGCCCGCGCACGCGACGCGCCCGCGCCGCGAATTACGAGAACCGGTCCATAAGATTACACGCACATGATCCCAACGCACCCGCCCCGCAAACGCCGCCGCTCCGGGCCCGCAAAATTCGAGGCAGCGGCCTAAAGCAAGCCGGTTTTCAGTAAGGTTAAGGCACGCACAGGGGCGACACTCTCTACAAATGACAGTTCGAGCACCGACAAATGTCAGTTATGTTGACTTAAGTCTAGGGTTGACATCGAATTAATTTAAAATATTTATTTACGCCCGCATAAATATAATACTTTATACCTACGCGGTCGCGTACGAAGCGTCGAAGCCGCGGGCAACAGATAGATACTTAATATGAAAAGGGAAATCATACCTACCTACTTTAATTTTTTATTAATTTAAATTTGAACTTTTGAAGGATACTGATATTTACAATGAAAATTCAAAATAGTCTCCAAATGCTAACGTCTAATAGCCATATTTTTTTAATCAAAAATGTACTCAGCCATTGGCCCTTATATTATATACCTTGTGTCCTTAGCAATTGGGTTTAATTTGTTCTAAATTCTTAAGTAGTATAAATACTATTTGAATGATATCAATGCAATTTTAAATTTTTATTACCACTCAACAAGTGTTGTAACATAACTAAGATCGTCGCACAATATCGATAGGTATCGACAGATTTAAATGCGATTAAGTACTACATGTAATACTTATTCAATCTGAAATATTATGCGGAGATCCTTACTAATATTTTACTACTATTTGAATATGAAAGTTTGTGAGGATGTATGGATGGACGGATGAATCTTAAACGGGCAAATGGCACACGACACGTTTGTTACTCTTTAACACAATAACTATTGAACGGGTTTTAATTTGATATACGTTCGAAGTTAACCTCCTACGCACTTTACCCAACCCAAGCATATTTCGTTAAAAATATCGATAAAATCAAATTATTGCATGACTACATCACTAGTGAAACAAAAAAACAAATATTTTTTATAAACGTTGCATCAGACAAATCTTTCTTATGAAATTACATTGTCGCGTCGCTGCGTCGCGTCGGCGAAACTGCCAGCCCCGTGAACCATAGTCCAGGCTGGGAAAAAGTTACACCCCACCCGCCCCCGCATTCGCCCAGACACGCACACATAGCTGCGAGCGGTGAGTCGTGTAAATCGGTGGAGTGACGGTTCTTTACGTTAGTAATATATATTCTTTGGTTAAGGGGACCCTTCGCTAATTTGATTTGCCCGGATACTGATTTGGTGAAATGCTATGTAAGTTATGCGAGCCAAGTACTTTTTAAAGCAAAACAAAGTAAATTAGCAGATTTATTGGATATTGGTTGAAGCTATGACTGACGCTGGACGAGGTACGAATGCGTTGCCATGTAATCACAATGCAAGCGTCCATTATACGTCGGCTTTCTGCGAGGCCGTGGTACCATACCGCGAATGCAAAGATAAGCAATTAAAGGGGCAAGTGTTAAAGACATTGGGATTTTTTATTTTATTTCAGATCCATGAAGAAGTGGACATAATAAATTGTTAATAATTATGATAGTAAATAATAATAATAATAACTCCCACACCGATCTCGGTGACGGTGGCCGGTTTCATTGAAACCAGGCCAGTTACGCAGGAGTAATTTTATAGTGCCCAAGTGTGTGCGCAGTACACAAGAGCACTCTCTCTTCCTTTTACTCTCGTAACTCAGTGGGACGGATGACCGACACGACTGGCGAGAGATCAGGCGCAGGACCGACTTTTTACATACCCATCCGACGCATGGATCATCTCTCTTGTCAGACAATCAGGTGATCAGCCTGCATTGTCCTAACCAAACTTGGAAACAACATTTTTTGTTGTTCCCTTGTGGGAATCGAACCCACGACCTCCGAGTCGAGAGCCAATGCTCGAACCACTAGACCACGGATAGTAAATACGGACGTGCCGCGTGGCGTAACGCTTATATTCACAGACAGCACACAAAACAACATGTAAATATGTTGTAGGCGCCAACTCTTATGTAATTTTCCTTATTTATGTTTCAGCACTCAGAATGTCGAGTGGTGTCTCAAATACTCGAAACTACGAAGAACATAGTATGCACATATAGAGATATATTATATGAGAGCGACGCAAAATATACTATAGGTTCGCCTACTGATGTATATGGTGATGAACCGTATATACTGACGAAAAGTGACCACGTCAAAGTCAGGTGCACAGGGAAACACAAAGACAAGTAAGTGGTCGATTTTGTAAATTAGAAATAGGTTTTGTGACTTAGAAATAGATTTTGTGACTTATAATAGAGTTTAACAGATGAATACTGGAACGTTATATAAATTAAATGGTGATCAAGTCACATGCCGTCTTTGTCATTTCGCCTGGCAGAGACAGCGACAGCCTGTGAATAGGAGAGTTCTTAATTTTGATTAGCGTTTCAATATTATATCTCATAAAAATAATATAAGCTATTCAGGTTAAAAATAAGTGAACAAAGTTTTTTGTAACGATTTTATGACTTAGAATTTGGTTTTATGTCCTAGAATAGGGGATAGTTACTTATTATATTAACCAGATGGGACCATATCAAAGTGAGTGAACAATTGTTTTGTAAATTAAAAATGGTTTGATAATAATTAAACAGGGCTTAGCCAACATAAGGTTTCGTATCTTAGAAAAATATTACTTATGACTTAGAAAAGGTCGGAAGTCTACTCTATACTAATCTATATCTACACTAATATAATAAAGAGGAAACGTTTGTTTGTTTGCATTAAATAGGCTCCGAAACTCCTGGACCGATTTTGATGAAATTTTGCACAGATGTAGAGTAGACCACGGGGAAGGACATAGGCTACTTTTTATCGCCGAAAATGTACGGTTTCTGCGAAATTAACTTTTGTGCGAGCGACATCTAGTGTTTTATAATTTTAACATTAATTTATTCTGTTGTTTTTTCATTCATTAAACAAAATGATTTGTTTTTTTTCAGCATTTTACCATCGAAATGGTCAGGACACTCAATAGGATTTAGATCCACTGCGACACCCAAAACGCCTCCTAGAGGGAGAGAGAACACCCTAAATGTTCTCATATTCGGGTTCGATTCGACCTCCAAGAACACTTTCATAAGACGAATGCCCAAAAGTTACAAAGTGCTTACTGAGGTTGTAGGTGCTACAATACTCAATGGGTAAGTCCTACTAATATTATAAATGTGAAAGTTTGTGAGGATGGATGGATAGATGGATAGATGGATAAATGGATGGATGGATGTTTGTTACTCTTTCACGCAAAAACTACTGAACGGATTTTGTTGAAATTTGGTATCAAATCAAATCAAATCAATTTATTCAAACACACATAAAAATATATACAGAACAAATATACATTATAATATAATATATATCACGTCAATCCGATCCCGTGCTAAGTTGAACTTGTGTTACGGGTATCAGACAACGGATATATATTTTTAATTATTTTTATACTATACACACACAATTCTATACTATACAATACTATACATAAATCTTATTTTCTATATTAGTCACATTCACTCTTACACACACACTGTAGTTTATCACGTATTGTCTTTTTTCGGCGACGTGATGCGCGCTTCGTTGGGGAGCCTTCCCCGAAACCTCCGGTAGACTACGTCCGTCGGCCAGAACTCCTCCACCTCGAAGGTCGGTAGAAGATGCGTCGGTACTCTCACCACAAAGGAACTGAAGTTGACCTTGTGGCGAGACTCCAGACGCTCGACCCTTAAGGTGAAAGACGTCTTCTTTCGGATGTAGTCCACAACGTCCTCGACCGTCGTCGACCAGTGCAGGCGGGACACGTACAGCGGTGTGGCGCGTACTTCGCACCGCAGACGCTGCTCGGGTTCACTGGGTGCGGTGCCGCGGTGGTTGCGGACGGCGGGCTTCCTCTTCTTTCTCCTCTCCACCAGTGTGAAGCCCTCCTCATCGCACCTCCTGCTCTCGTCCTTGACGGTTCGAAGAGGCTCAGCCTTGCGGCGCTCTTCCATCCCTCTTGTCTTCTTCCGCGGGGGTGCAGTGGGGCCAGCGACGATACTTGCGTAATTTTTCGGAGTCGCTGGTGTCCTCGGTTTCGGCTCGACCGCAAGCGGTGAGCAGTCAGCGGCGGTTGTTGACCCGTCGGATTTTGCTGATGAGCAAAACGTTTCAGCTTGCGCGCCGCGTCGCCGCGTGTTTACGAAGTCAAACGAATGATCGGGTGACCTACATAAAGAATTATTACTTTTTATTTGCAATAATTCTTTATGCAAATCCCTAGCCACAAAAGCTGGTATAGCCCCTGGACCCGTCTGCTTTAACAGGGTCATGATATCCTGCAAGCTTCTTTCGCCACCATCTTTGAGTCGCGATGGCATCTGCGCCTGCTTACCAAGCGCCTCGTCCAGCATCAGCTTTCCCGTACAAATCTCCTCATTGCTGAAGGTGGACATGCAGAGCTGCACGATGCTGTCTTCGTCCATGGCGTTGATGGCGTGTTGGATAAACGCCAGCAACTCGTTGACTACGAGCGCCATGGTGACGTGTAGCGGTTGACAACCGCGGGATTCGCGAAATATTAAATTATTTTCATTAATATTTTTGTCGTGTGTCGTAATGCGGAACGCGTCCGTTCACCAGCGCTCAACGCATGACACGTATGGTAGTAGTTTGGACTCTGGATTAAAACATAGGCTTCTATTTATCCCGGAAAAGTACAATATTCCCTCGGGATACCCGATAGTATATTTACGCGGGCGGAGCAACAGGAAACAGCTAGTTATAAATTAATTATGTTACTAGGGTTAGCTGTCTGTCCGTCTGTCTGTCACCTGCGGGGTTGTATCTCATGAACTGTGATAGCTAGACGGTTGAAATTTTCACAGATG
This sequence comes from Glaucopsyche alexis, assembly GCA_905404095.1. Taxonomy (NCBI): domain Eukaryota; kingdom Metazoa; phylum Arthropoda; class Insecta; order Lepidoptera; family Lycaenidae; genus Glaucopsyche; species Glaucopsyche alexis. The sequence goes on along the minus strand of FR990063.1, from coordinate 2,109,027 downwards.
ACGTATTTGTCAGGGGTCCGGTAGTTGTGGTATAGTATACGGGTACGTGACCCCGGCTTCCCTAGCTATTACTGTCCTATCCCTTGCCCTCCTGGGCGGTAATATCCTACATTCCTATTTCCCACTCTAACTTACCAATCTTCCTTTCCACACCACCTATCGTTCCCTTTCCCTATTCCTACCCTCTCCACCAATCCGTGGGAACGCAATGGATAATCATAAAAATAATTTAATTATCCAAAATGGCGGCGATGCGGTTCGCCACCCATCACGTCTCGTTCTCGCGGAGGCGAAAAGTGGCCCATGGAGAGCCGCTTCGCTACGTTGAATGTAAGAGGAGGAATGGATGGTAAGAATGAAAGTGGACGAAGCGAAACAAGTATGTAAGGATCGTAGCAAGTGGAAAGAAGTGGTCTCTGCCTACCCCTACGGGAAAGAGGCGGTCTCTGCCTACCCCTATGGGAAAGAGGCGTGATTATATGAATGAATGAATCAATGTATTCCTGGTGCTGCTATAACAGCCTCCGTAATATAGTGTTTAGACTTTAGAGCATTGGCTCTCGACTCGGCGGTCGTGGGTTCGATTCCCGCATTCGAACAACAAAAAATGTTGTTTCCAAGTTTGGTAAGGACAATGCAGGCTGATCACCTGATTGTCTGACAAGAGAGGTGATCCATGCGCGGATGGGGATGTAAAAAGTCGGACCTGCGCCTGATGTCTCGCCAGTCGTGTTGGTTATCCGTCCCACTGGATTATGACAGAGGAAGAGAGAGTGTGCTCTTATGTATTGCACACACACTTGGGCACTACAAAATTACTACTGCGTACTGGTTTCAATGAAACCGGCCACCGTCACCGAGATCGGTGTGGGGGGTTATTATTAAATAATAAAAACAAAATGAAATATGTAATTAAAATTATGTGGGCTGTGTAGGGCTCTCATACAACACACGTGAATATTTAGCTGTTTTGTACGGAACCCATCGTGCGCGAGTCCTACTCACACATGGCCGGTTTATTGGTGTTTCAGGTACAACATTGTAGGCGACGGCACCCCTGCCGCCCTATTTCCAATGCTAACGGGCAAAACTGAATTGGAACTGCCCGATGTGAGGAAGAGGATGAACGAAGGGACCTTGGACGATATGCCGTTTGTGTTCTACAAGCTTAAGGAGGACGGGTGAGTCATTATGGTGCCATTGGTTTCGTCATGTCCGTCCGTCCGTCCGTCCGTCTTCGCCTTCCGTCCAAACAGTTAGTGCTAGAAAGATGAAACTTTGCGTGCAAATGTGTATAATAAGTTATAACCACTGTGAACAAAGTGCTAAAATTGCGAAACGCGTAACGATATTATTTCGTTATTGTAAAATTTAAACCCTAGCCCCCTTACTAATAAACACTGTATAAGCTTTGAATAGTTATACTGTGTTTTGTTCCCGTCACACATGTGACATTTTTAATTCGATAGAATGAGACAAAACACTTTATAACTATTCAAAGCTTATACAGCGTTTATTAGTAAGGGGGTACGAGCGCGAGTCCGTCTCACACTTGGCCGGTTTTTTTATATATAAGAAGAAGAAGATAACTATTTTTTTCCTCCAAAAATGTTATGATAAGTTCCATAACATTTCTATCTCTTTTTCAGCTACCGCACAGCCTACTTCGAGGACATGCCCTGGATAGGCACCTTCCAGTACCGCTTCAACGGCTTCAAACGCCAGCCATCCGACCACTACCTCCGAGCGTTCTACATGGAGGAGTCCGAAGGTGGGAGGAAATGGTGGAAGAACAAGAATAGGTACTGCGTGGGTGACACGCCCCAGTTCCATCTGATGATGAATATCACTGAGCAGGTGAGTGGTCTCGTGGAAAACCGGCGCAGAGCGAGTCGAGCGGGGTTCCGTACAAAAAAAAATCACGTTCGTTGTATGGGAGTAGCCCTTGAATTATCTTATTCTGTTTTTGGTATTTGTTGTTATAGCGGCAACAGATATTTATATAAATATTATAAAGCTGAAGAGTTTGTTTGTTTGTTTGACGCGCTAATCTCAGGAACTATTGGTAAGAATTGAAAAAATATTTTTGTGTTAGATAGTCCATTTATCGAGGAAGGCTTTAGGCTATAATATAACATCATGCTAAATGTATGACAGAATTGTTCCCCTTTAAAAGTTCTAAAAAAAGTCCGCGACTGTATATGTCTATCTTTTAAGGTTGGCTCACTATAACCTTTTTATGCTAACCAAATTTATTCTAAAAGTAAGCATTAATTGTGAAAGTGTTTTCATATAGATGATATTAATCTTTATCCAAGTAAATACATTATTCATTACAAGTATTTAATTTAGAAGAAATCTGCCGATAACATAATTTGATTTCAATGAGTATTTTAGAAGATAAAATAATAAATCTCGCAATAATAATGTACGGCGCGGGCAGTCGTGAGGTGGAAGCGCTTCTCCTTCTACGTAAATGAAGTCGCGGGTAAATTTTAGCGATATCCCAAAGTAAATGTTCCACGCGGACGAAGTCGCGGGCAAAAGCTAGTACATCATATGTGAAAATTTCAACTGTCTAGCTATCGCGGTTCATGAGATACAGCCCGGTGAGTGGTGATAGACTAACAGACTGACACACTCACTATGCTACACAGCTGATTTCAAAATGTTTTTGTACTAAAACTTGCTTTTTGAAATCAGCTGATTGACAGTTTCCAATTCCGTTTCTACTGCAAGCCACTGTGCGATTGGGACAACAATTTTAAGTAAAAGTCTTTTAGCTATCGTTATTTCAAGCGGGTTTTCTAGTAGACCTTGGTGTCATATAACAGATATACAGATATACATTAGGCAACAAGTGCCTTTTTGGCCACCTTATTTCAGCAGTCTCCGAAAATTATGATTGAGGTATCATTCGATTCGGAATGGCATCTAGATGATTTTTGAAAAAAAATAAGTTCCGCTTGCAAAATTTGCAAAAGTTATTAACAAATAACTAAAAACAAAACAGGGGGTTTAGTTTTTTTGCAAATTTTTCAAAAAATAATAAAAAAAAATCAAATTTGAAAAGAGATTAAAAAAGAGGAGGATATTTCCTAAGAAAAGTTCCAACTCCCGGAATTGTAGGACTAATATTTATATTTTTCCCAGAGGGTTGAAAATACGCCCGAAAACGGGTACTCCGGCTTTCGCAAGCCACGCCCCCTTCGGACCTTTAATGATATTTATTCATTTAAACTTATTAAATATGAAAATAAAAAATTTGAAAAAATTCAGACGCCTACAGGATAGATCAATGTACAATAATCTAAATCAAATCAAATCAAATCAAATCATTTATTATTTGCAGAAAGCACTGTTACAATAGGTGTTACAATAATGGTACATGGTTCGAGTCTTTCTACCTAATAAGTAGGCATGCAAAATTTATATTATAGTTGTAGGTAACAAAAGTAGGTAATAATAATTATAATTTTAATGTAACATAATTTAAATTGAAATAAATTCGACGAAAATATATTTTATTACAAAAAATAAGATAAATAGTAATTGAATAAATAATTTTAATAAGAAATAATAATAATAAAATAATAATAATAATAATTAAGAAATTCAATTCAAACAGTTAAGTCAATTTAAAACAATGGTCAATATTATTACAATTTAATGTCATAAGTTTTCAATTATTTATTTTACTTATCACTATATATTATTAATTAATTTATCATTTAAATAGTCCAATATATTATAATAACATTTTCTTATCAGTTATCTGTGGTAAAAAAAAAATTATCGCGATTTTTCAATAAGTTATCCATTAATTAATAAACAATTTTTTGTAGCATGAACATTAACACTGCAAGTGCGATATTTGTTAAACTATTAATCTGAGATTTTTTTTCCTTTCGTGGAGCTATTTATCAAACGTCTTAGAATATATTCCCGTTGGAAAAATTAAAAAATTGTTAATTTTCGTTTTTTTATTAACAATTTACTGAGATGAAAAATTATAAATCTTTATTAAACATTGAAAAAAAAAAATTTTTTTTTATAATATTATTATTGATTTGTTTTCTTATGATCAGAAGCTACTTAAAAATGATTTTTAATATTTTTTATCTCCTATTGTTGAAATAATTGTTATAAACAAATGCGTTGTTTATGAAAAAAATGAATTTTTTTTTGATAACATAATCTTTTACGATAATTATAATTTAAAAAAAAACCGTTTCTTCAAAAAACAATTTTTATTGCTGAAAAACGCATTTGTTGAATAACAATTATTTTCTCCCCTTCTAATTAATATTAAGGAGCCATTTTCTTTTTTAAATCATTATTTTTCTTTTTGATATAATATATAAAAAAAACAATAATAATAAGTACATAATTATTAAAAATATAAATTATATATTATACCAGAAAAATTTCAAAATTAATTTGATATTTTTAAATTCATTAAATTTGATTTGTAAAAATAATTATAATATAGAAAATGTTGCATGCAATTCAATAATAAAATTAAAATATTATATATTGTAGAAAGATGATTAAATGAACAATAACTTTAAATACCTACTTAGTATTGTTAAGAAGAATTGTGTACATAAAATTAAAATATAAGATTTGAAAATATCATTACACAGAAATTCATGCATGAAATTATATGAGAGATAAAATAACATGATACAGATAATAATATTATTAATACAATAAAAATTTAATTATTATTAATAAGTCGTTGCAATTTGTATGTATTTATTAAGGAATAAAAGAGGCTATTTATTTATTTATTTATATAAAAAAAATGTTTTATTTAATTTTTCATTGTTTATGTAATAAACAATTTGTTATAAACAAATAAATTTTTACCTTTTATTTTTTTTCTTATTCTACTTATTGTCACAAAAACAAACATGATTTTGTTTTGTTTTTAATTTATTTTTTAAAATTTTTAAATATACGTTGTCCGTAATTTCGTCATTCTAACCTGGTTTTTTCATCCTTATTATAATTCATAAACTAATAGAGATATGATGATAAAAAAATATATTTTTTCAATGTTTAATAAAGATTTATAATTTTTCATCTTAGTAAATTGTTAATAAAAAAACGAAAATTAACAATTTTTTAATTTTTCCAACGGGAATTTATTCTAAGACGTTTGAAAAATAGCTCCACGAAAGGAAAAAAATCTCAGATTAATAGTTTAACAAATATCGCACTTGCAGTGTTAATGTTCATGCTACAAAAAAATGTTAATTAATTAATGGATAACTTATTGAAAAATCGCGATAATTTTTTTTACCACGGATTATTTTTCACGGAGATTGCAATTTTTGCAAGCGGAACTTCATTTTTTTCAAAAATCATCTAAATGCTATTCCGAATCGAATGATACCTCAATTATAATTTTCGGAGACTGCTGAAAAAAGTTGACCAAAATGGCACTTGTTGCTTAGACTAATAGAAATTGCCTACTGTCTATTGTGTCGTAGCAAGATTATTATTACTTTAGACGAAGCTTCCCACTTTGCTACAAAAAATTATAATTATGCAACATATTCCTCTATGACCTCTGTGGCTCAGTGGTTAAGCGCGTTGGTGCTCAAGCCGCGGGTTCGAATCCCGCCGAAGGAAAAAAGCTGTTCCTGAGTCAGGGAATTGTGTATATTTTGTAAAATATAATAAAAAACTTAAAATATATGTATAATATAAAACGTATTATATACATCCCATAGTGTGATACATGTAACACAAGTTCTTCGGATAATTACCACGGGGCCAGATTGACGTGGTGTGAAGCGTCCATAGATATATTATATTATCCCCCTTACTAATAAACGCTGTGTAAGCTTTGAATGTATACAGTGTTTTGTCTTCTTCAATCGAATTAAAACTGTCACTCGTGTGACGAGAACAAAACACTGTATATTCAAAGCTTATACAGCGTTTATTAGTAAGGAGGTATATTTATAAGTTTTATTTCTCAATTCCAGTTCCTCAACTTACCTGGCAAGAAGTACTGCTTTACCTTCATAGCTGACATCACGCACGATGACATCAACATGATATCCGTCGCTGACGATGACACCGCAGCGTTCCTGACTCGGATAGCACGCCACGCGACGCGCGACACGCTGGTCATCGTCATGGGAGACCACGGGCCGCGGTGAGTGACATGTGACATGACGTGACATGACATGAAACTTGGGCCTTTTCATGCGTTAATGGATGATTTATACAGTATCCTCCGAGCGAAGTCACCACTCTTGAAATACTGTAAGTGCCTGGGACAGTCGGTTTTTAGATGTCGTATGCTATGGTTGCTCAAGCACATACGGCATTCTCACAACATAGTCAGCCTAGTCCAGAGAAATGAACTGGTCAATACGTCTGGGGCCAACCGTGTGCGGGTTTCCTCACGATATTTTCCTTCACCGTTAGAGCGTCCGTATAATGTACTCGAAATCTGAGAAAGTCTCATTGGTATACGCCACAACCTGGGATTCGAACCTGCACTCTTTCGAGTGCGAACCAAACGGTCTATCCACTAGGCCACGGAGCTCACTGACGTGACTCTCAATGACGTGACACCGCGGCGTTCCTGACTCTTAAAGCATGTGACGCGCGACACGCTGGTCATCGTGATGGGAGACCACGGGCCGCGGTGAGTGACATGTGACGTGACGTGACATGATATCCGTTGCTGACGATGACACGGCGGCGTTCCTGGCTCGGATAGCACACCACGCGACGCGCGACACGCTGGTCATCGTCATGGGAGACCACGGGCCGCGGTGTTCATGTTAGAGCGTCCGTATAATGTACTCGAAATCTGAAAAAGTCTCATTGGTATACGCCACAACCTGGGATTCGAACCTGCACTCTTTCGAGTGCGAACCAAACGGTCTATCCACTAGGCCACGGAGCTCACTGACGTGACTCTCAATGACGTGACACCGCGGCGTTCCTGACTCTTAAAGCATGTGACGCGCGACACGCTGGTCATCGTGATGGGAGACCACGGGCCGCGGTGAGTGACATGTGACGTGACGTGACATGATATCCGTTGCTGACGATGACACGGCGGCGTTCCTGGCTCGGATAGCACACCACGCGACGCGCGACACGCTGGTCATCGTCATGGGAGACCACGGGCCGCGGTGTTCATGTTAGAGCGTCCGTATAATGTACTCGAAATCTGAAAAAGTCTCATTGGTATACGCCACAACCTGGGATTCGAACCTGCACTCTTTCGAGTGCGAACCAAACGGTCTATCCACTAGGCCACGGAGCTCACTGACGTGACTCTCAATGACGTGACACCGCGGCGTTCCTGACTCTTAAAGCATGTGACGCGCGACACGCTGGTCATCGTGATGGGAGACCACGGGCCGCGGTGAGTGACATGTGACGTGACGTGACATGATATCCGTTGCTGACGATGACACGGCGGCGTTCCTGGCTCGGATAGCACACCACGCGACGCGCGACACGCTGGTCATCGTCATGGGAGACCACGGGCCGCGGTGTTCATGTTAGAGCGTCCGTATAATGTACTCGAAATCTGAAAAAGTCTCATTGGTATACGCCACAACCTGGGATTCGAACCTGCACTCTTTCGAGTGCGAACCAAACGGTCTATCCACTAGGCCACGGAGCTCACTGACGTGACTCTCAATGACGTGACACCGCGGCGTTCCTGACTCTTAAAGCATGTGACGCGCGACACGCTGGTCATCGTGATGGGAGACCACGGGCCGCGGTGAGTGACATGTGACGTGACGTGACATGATATCCGTTGCTGACGATGACACGGCGGCGTTCCTGGCTCGGATAGCACACCACGCGACGCGCGACACGCTGGTCATCGTCATGGGAGACCACGGGCCGCGGTGTTCATGTTAGAGCGTCCGTATAATGTACTCGAAATCTGAAAAAGTCTCATTGGTATACGCCACAACCTGGGATTCGAACCTGCACTCTTTCGAGTGCGAACCAAACGGTCTATCCACTAGGCCACGGAGCTCACTGACGTGACTCTCAATGACGTGACACCGCGGCGTTCCTGACTCTTAAAGCATGTGACGCGCGACACGCTGGTCATCGTGATGGGAGACCACGGGCCGCGGTGAGTGACATGTGACGTGACGTGACATGATATCCGTTGCTGACGATGACACGGCGGCGTTCCTGGCTCGGATAGCACACCACGCGACGCGCGACACGCTGGTCATCGTCATGGGAGACCACGGGCCGCGGTGTTCATGTTAGAGCGTCCGTATAATGTACTCGAAATCTGAAAAAGTCTCATTGGTATACGCCACAACCTGGGATTCGAACCTGCACTCTTTCGAGTGCGAACCAAACGGTCTATCCACTAGGCCACGGAGCTCACTGACGTGACTCTCAATGACGTGACACCGCGGCGTTCCTGACTCTTAAAGCATGTGACGCGCGACACGCTGGTCATCGTGATGGGAGACCACGGGCCGCGGTGAGTGACATGTGACGTGACGTGACATGATATCCGTTGCTGACGATGACACGGCGGCGTTCCTGGCTCGGATAGCACACCACGCGACGCGCGACACGCTGGTCATCGTCATGGGAGACCACGGGCCGCGGTGTTCATGTTAGAGCGTCCGTATAATGTACTCGAAATCTGAAAAAGTCTCATTGGTATACGCCACAACCTGGGATTCGAACCTGCACTCTTTCGAGTGCGAACCAAACGGTCTATCCACTAGGCCACGGAGCTCACTGACGTGACTCTCAATGACGTGACACCGCGGCGTTCCTGACTCTTAAAGCATGTGACGCGCGACACGCTGGTCATCGTGATGGGAGACCACGGGCCGCGGTGAGTGACATGTGACGTGACGTGACATGATATCCGTTGCTGACGATGACACGGCGGCGTTCCTGGCTCGGATAGCACACCACGCGACGCGCGACACGCTGGTCATCGTCATGGGAGACCACGGGCCGCGGTGTTCATGTTAGAGCGTCCGTATAATGTACTCGAAATCTGAAAAAGTCTCATTGGTATACGCCACAACCTGGGATTCGAACCTGCACTCTTTCGAGTGCGAACCAAACGGTCTATCCACTAGGCCACGGAGCTCACTGACGTGACTCTCAATGACGTGACACCGCGGCGTTCCTGACTCTTAAAGCATGTGACGCGCGACACGCTGGTCATCGTGATGGGAGACCACGGGCCGCGGTGAGTGACATGTGACGTGACGTGACATGATATCCGTTGCTGACGATGACACGGCGGCGTTCCTGGCTCGGATAGCACACCACGCGACGCGCGACACGCTGGTCATCGTCATGGGAGACCACGGGCCGCGGTGTTCATGTTAGAGCGTCCGTATAATGTACTCGAAATCTGAAAAAGTCTCATTGGTATACGCCACAACCTGGGATTCGAACCTGCACTCTTTCGAGTGCGAACCAAACGGTCTATCCACTAGGCCACGGAGCTCACTGACGTGACTCTCAATGACGTGACACCGCGGCGTTCCTGACTCTTAAAGCATGTGACGCGCGACACGCTGGTCATCGTGATGGGAGACCACGGGCCGCGGTGAGTGACATGTGACGTGACGTGACATGATATCCGTTGCTGACGATGACACGGCGGCGTTCCTGGCTCGGATAGCACACCACGCGACGCGCGACACGCTGGTCATCGTCATGGGAGACCACGGGCCGCGGTGTTCATGTTAGAGCGTCCGTATAATGTACTCGAAATCTGAAAAAGTCTCATTGGTATACGCCACAACCTGGGATTCGAACCTGCACTCTTTCGAGTGCGAACCAAACGGTCTATCCACTAGGCCACGGAGCTCACTGACGTGACTCTCAATGACGTGACACCGCGGCGTTCCTGACTCTTAAAGCATGTGACGCGCGACACGCTGGTCATCGTGATGGGAGACCACGGGCCGCGGTGAGTGACATGTGACGTGACGTGACATGATATCCGTTGCTGACGATGACACGGCGGCGTTCCTGGCTCGGATAGCACACCACGCGACGCGCGACACGCTGGTCATCGTCATGGGAGACCACGGGCCGCGGTGTTCATGTTAGAGCGTCCGTATAATGTACTCGAAATCTGAAAAAGTCTCATTGGTATACGCCACAACCTGGGATTCGAACCTGCACTCTTTCGAGTGCGAACCAAACGGTCTATCCACTAGGCCACGGAGCTCACTGACGTGACTCTCAATGACGTGACACCGCGGCGTTCCTGACTCTTAAAGCATGTGACGCGCGACACGCTGGTCATCGTGATGGGAGACCACGGGCCGCGGTGAGTGACATGTGACGTGACGTGACATGATATCCGTCGCTGACGATGACACGGCGGCGTTCCTGGCTCGGATAGCACACCACGCGACGCGCGACACGCTGGTCATCGTCATGGGAGACCACGGGCCGCGGTGTTCATGTTAGAGCGTCCGTATAATGTACTCGAAATCTGAAAAAGTCTCATTGGTATACGCCACAACCTGGGATTCGAACCTGCACTCTTTCGAGTGCGAACCAAACGGTCTATCCACTAGGCCACGGAGCTCACTGACGTGACTCTCAATGACGTGACACCGCGGCGTTCCTGACTCGTATAGCACGCGACGCGCGACACGTTGGTCATCGTCATGGGAGACCAAGGGCCGCGGTGAGTGACATGTCTCATGATGAAATGTGACGTGACGTGTCATAATATCTGTAGCTGACGATGACACCGACAAACAAAACTCGACTTTAAAATTTCGCGGATCTCATGCTCGGACTATATTCAGTCAGGAATCCGAAAGGGCGGGGAAAATTTGGAGCACTGGAAATAGAACTCTGCGCTAGTACAATAGAGCTGAAAATCGAACACGAGAGTGTTATATCTAACGTCACGTGTACGTCGTCGTCAAAAATGTACTGTAATTTTCTTTAACGCGGACGATGTCGCGTGCAACGTGTAGTCCACACTAATATTATAAATGGGAAAGTGTGTATGTTTGTCCGTCTTTCACGCCAATACTACTGAACCGATTTAAATTAAATTTGGTACACAGATAGTCTAAAGAAAGGACATAGGCTACTTTTTTTGCGCGGGGAAATGTACGGTTCCCGTGGGATACTTTATTTACAGTTTCACGTAAAAACTACTGAACTGATTATCATGTAATTTGGCACAGATATAAAGTAGACCACGGGAAAGGACATAGGCTGCTTTTTATCGCGGGACATATACGGTTCCCGTGGGTTACTGCGGAGCCGCGGGCATCAGCTAGTTGTATATAAAATTAATTTCTTTTCGTAGATTCAAGTATAGTCCTAATCAATAACCCCTAATATTTCAGATACGCCAAAGTCCGCGACACGGTACAAGGCAAGCTCGAAGAGCGACTGCCCCTGATGGCTATAAGATTACCAGACGACCTGATAAAAGCCAGGCCAGACGTCCAGAACAATCTAGAACTGAACTCCGAAGTGCTGACCACGCCCCACGACATATACGCCACGGTCATGGACGTGTTGGACATGAGACAACATTGGAATGACTATCGAGTTAAAGGTGCCGATTTGACCAGGGGACTGACGCTATTGGATCCGGTAAGTTAATTTCCCAGCACAAATGCCAGGGGACTGACGCTATTGTACCCAATAAATTAATTGCCCCAGCACATACGCCAGGGGACTGACGCTATTGGATCCGGTAAGTTAATTACCCCAGCACATACGCCAGGGGACTGACGCTATTGGACCCGGTGAGTTAATTGCCCCAGCACAATCAAAGATGCGACGTGGCGCGAAATATACGTATACCAATGCGTCAACAAAAGCTTCCTCGAGTAAAAAATATTTGTATCGCGTTATACTGACGCTATGTATCATATATCTTATACTAGATTCCGCGGCGGATAAATAAGTATCCCGCGGGGATAAAAAGTAGCTTATATTTTAATCCAGAACCTAAACTACTACCAAAACAGCCTCCGTGGTCTAGTGGTTAGAGCATTGGCTCTCGACTCGGAGGTCGTGGGTTCGATTCCCGCATTGGAACAACAAAAAATGTTGTTTCCAAGTTTGGTTAGGACAATGCAGGCTGATCACCTGATTGTCTGACAAGAAAGATGATCCATGCGTCGGATGGGCATATAAAAAGTCGGACCTGCGTCTGATCTCTCGTCAGTCGTGTCGGTTATCCGTCCCACTGGATTATGAGAGTAAAGGAAGAAAGAGTGCTCTGGTGTACTGCGCTGTGTGCGCACTTGGATACTATAAAATTACTCCTGCGTAACTGGCCTAGTTTGAATAAAACCGGCCACCGTCACGAGGTCGGTTCGGAGTTATTATTTATTATTATAACAAATTTGATGGAAATCCGTTCAGTAGTTTTTGCGTGAAAGAGTAACAAACATCCATCCATACATCCATCCACCCATCTTCACAATTTTTTACATTTATAGTGTATTAACTTCATCAACGCGCGTGTGTTTCATTGAAAGACTTGCGACACAGAAGCACACTTACAATACGTTTCAATTTCCACTAATATTATAAAGGGGAATATTTGTTTGTTTATATTGAATAGGCTCAGAAACTGCTGGACTGAATTTGATGAAATTTGGCACAGATACAGAGTAGACTTCGCGGAAGGACATTAACTACTTTTTATCACGTAAGAATGTACGGTTTCTGTGGGATTTTCGTTTGCGCGCACGAAGTCGCGTGCAACATCTAGTTTAACATGATATTGTCATTTTTCAGATTCCCCGCAACCGTTCCTGCAGTGAAGCCGGCGTGGAGCCTCACTGGTGCTCCTGCCTGGCCTGGGAGACGCTGCAGCCATCAGAGCCCACATACAATAAAGCGGCAGAAGCTGTCGTGAACTACATAAACAGTCTCACCGAATCTGTCAGGTAATTGTATTATTTTTCCTCCTTCCGAAGGCAGGTCAAGATCGAGCCTGACGTCACTGCGACCCAAGTGGATCTATTGTGACTCCTTCGCATTATAGTACCTGCCCCAGGCCTATGCTGCTCATAAACTAACGATGTGGTTGGAGTTGGTGCCACGAAATTCCTCTGTGGCGGAGTATTCGTGCTGTACACTGTTGCTCGTCGGTTGCGGTCGTCGACTATATCAATAGTCTCACTGAATCCGTCAGGTATATTAGATTTATGTCGTGGCCATATCGTACTATTTACACCGACACCTACTATCTACAACAACACTTACGTAACCCTTACTACAAAAGTTAAGTTGTTTAGTTTTCCTACATTTTGTTTCATTTTCCCGCAACTTACATATTTGTGTCAGTTTGTGACATGTCCTTGATTTCCATTAAATATTTTATGTACACCTTGTTATACGATCCGGCCAAATGTGGATGACAAAATCGTAAAACGTTAGCGATTTAATGATCTGATCACATTTAGTTGCCCACGTCATGAAATGCGACCATTTCATGAAATTCTCGAGCATTTCATGATGTGAGAAAATCTACGATATGGCTACGACATATACATAATGTTATATCGAAAAAGTTACCGTTCGACCAGGCATACGATCAAATCGCTGACCAGCGCCGATGAATCGTGCGCACGCACACACTTACGTGTAAATACGGACTTCAACTACGTCTGCAGTTGACGCGGTCACTTCCTTTGTGTTTAAATATTTCGGCGCGATCTAGTGCAAAGGAAAATATTTATAAAGCTGGTCGAGCAGGAACTTAGCATAGAGTAAGCTAAGTGACAGCGATGCTTATGTTAAATCCCATACATTTTGTTCTCCAACTTCACTGTCGTAATCATCGATGGCAACTTCGCAAGTCTCTGGAGTATTTCGAAAGTTGTTATAAAAAAAATTCAAAATATGGAAAAATAACAATTTGAATAGGAAAGTTATAAAGTATGGTGTTCCGTCATTTTGTTCAGTTTGATTGGCATAGTTATAATGTTATATTAATAATTATTTATCTCTTTTCAGGTCGTTATGCGTGCCCCGTACCCTCACATCAGTCCACTGGGTGTCTCGTCAGCGGCCCAACACTGGAGTATTGACGTTCGTCGCTGCGAGAGACGCGGACGGCTATGTGGGCAAGTTCGGCGACGGTATTAGCACGAAACGAGACAACTACCAGCTCAAGGTGTGTCCTGTCGTTATATAACAGTCCCCTGTGGCTATATACATCAGTCCCATGGTGCCTAATACAGTATCCCTTCTCATGGTCAATTCCCTGTCACTATATTACAGTCCCCCGTGTCCATATAAAGCATCCCCTGCACCCTACGAGACAACTGCCTGCTCATGTTATGACCTATCGCTATATAACAGTCCCCTATGGCTATATACATCAGTCGTATGTGCTTAATACAATCCCCCTTTTTTATGGTCAGTTCCCTGTCACTATATTATAGTCGCCTGTGGTCATATTAAGCGTCCCCTGCACCCTACGAAAAAACTACCAGCTCAAGGTGTGACATGTCGCTAGTCTAACAGTCCCCTGTGGCTATATATATCAGTCACATGTGTTTAATACAGTCTCCCTTCTTTTAGTCAGTTGCCCTGTTGCTATGTACCCCTGTGCAGATATAAACCGTCCCCCGCACCCTTATCTCAACTGGATATATCGTTAGCGGCCTAACACAGGAGTTTTTACGTAAAAGCGTAAATACAGTATCCCACGGGAACCGTACCATTTCCTGAGATAAAAAGTAGCTCATGTCCTTCCCCGTGGTCTACTTTATATCGTGATAAACATGATGAACAGTTAAGTCGTTTTAACATGAAAGCGTAACAACGAAACAAACTCACATTCTGAAATATAATTATTAGTGAGGATTTTAATAAGGAACAGCCTCCGTGGTCCTGTGGTTTAGAGCTTGGCTCTCGACACGGAGGTCGTGGGTTCGATTCCCGCATTGAAACAACAAAAAAAATGTTGTTTCCAAGTTTGGTTAGGACAATGCAGGCTGATCACCTGATTGTCTGACAAGAGAAATGATCCATGCGTCGGATGGGCATGTAAAAAGTCGGACCTGCGCCTAATCTCTCGTCAGTCGTGTCGGTTATCCGTCCCACTTGACTGCGTTACGAGAATAAAGACGAGTGCTCTTGCGTACTGCGCACACATTTGGGCACTGCACTTCTGCGTAGCTGGCCTGGTTTCAATGAAACCGGCCACCGTCACCGAAATCGGTGTGGGGAGATATTATTATTAAATTATATAGTAAGTTTAAGTATAGATAATCCCCCTTACTAATAAAAACATTTATCCAATACATGTCATGGGATACTCATCCCAACTTACCTGTCCGGTAGTTGTGGTATAGCAGTGGTTCTTAAACTATGTGCAGTCACGGACCACTTTCAGAATTTCTGGAATGCCACGGACCCCCTTGGGGGGGGGGGGGGAGAGTTTTATCTCACACTTACTAATGCTTAACTTAATAATTAAATTGCTAAATAGAAATTGCTAATGAGATTGATGCTGTTGTTTGGCCTCAATGAGTACTTTAAATTGTGGGATTGTCTTCGATAAGGCAAGGCGCATGTCACCTTTGACATTCAATCGATTGCGATTTTTTGTTTTTATCGACACTAGAGCCGAAAACCCTGCCTCACCAAGATACGTAGTAGCAAAAGGTATCAGAACGGACATAGCTCGTTTGACCAGAAGAGTGTAAGCTTGACTCAAAGAACACCAAAATTCACCAAGACCTTTTGCGTGAAATTCAGCTCTCCACACTTCTTTTGATCTCATGTCAATTAAGTCATCTTTAATCAGTTGTGTTACTTTACTGCAAATTTTTTTCATTAATCTTAGAACGCAGCGGACCCCTGGCACACATATTACGAACCCCTTGGTGGTCCGTGGACCCCACTTTAAGGCCCGTATTAATAAACCGTTCTCATAGTTGAGACGATTCTCAAGAATGTTCTCAAGATTTTGTTTTAATTAATAGATCGTACTTGAGTACAGCTGTAGGGACGGCGTCTCAACTGAGTGAGAACGTATTAATAAACGAAACTCGTTCTCAACTGTGTTCTCAGTAAGCTGTCAAACTGTTTCTTGAGACGCGGTTTCGTAAGTATGGTCAAATCCTGACTTGAGAACGGCTTGGGATACAGTAGAAAATTATTTGCTGTGTTTTTGATTGTTTTACAATTATGTAAATTATAATCTAAATACTTACGATTAGTCAAACTCGAATTTACGATACATACTCAACACAAAACAAAGTTATGAATAAAAAGACTTTTGTTGATACCTCTTCATCTTTTTTTTGGCAATCGCGGTTGCAAAGGTTTTGCACCATTCTGCCAGTGTCGAGTATTTATAGAAATATTCTCGATTTTATTTATTTATTTACCTTAAACCTATTTGATTTATAAATCATAGCACTCAATACCAAAGATAAATATCAAAACAAAAGTGACTTGATTTAACACTTGACAGCAGAACTTGTTTTTCGGTGACCAAAAAACCAATCCTCATTAAATCAATTCCCTCCCCCTCCTACAATTCCTTGCCCTATCACCCTTAAATCTGTTCTGCGTTTTGTAAATACTACTTTTATTGAAACTTTATGTACATAATAATATATTGTTACAAACTAAATAAAACTGTACTAACTAACCCTAAATGTTTGTGTTTGTTCTAGGTTTTAGATTATAATTCAACAGACTTCATTCAGTACACCATATGTACCCTTGTTTATTCATTAAACCCACTCAGCAAAGTTTTCGTCAACACATTCTGATATTGGCGAATCACTAAGGAGCCATTTTAAAGAAAAAGAAGAAGTAGAACTTTTCGAATGTATGTGATCCGCATTCCGTTTTACCTAGTTTTAAAAATATAGATATTAATATGTAATCGATTATTAAACATTAATATCTACCTGAAAATTAATGAATATCAGGTTTTTCAATATAAAAAATACAAATTAAACTGTTTTTGGTATGTATATTATTAGATATTACATTTTTAAAAATAAATATTGAAGGAATGTTTATTAAATAAATCCGATCCGATAGAAGTGTAAACGAAACGTAATTTCATTCGTTCTTTGTCGTGTAAATGACGCTTAATAGTTGAGTAAGTGATCTCAAAAATGTTATCAACTGAGACGGTCTTGAGATCATACTATGAATTAGAGACCTTCTTGAGAAGCTAATCGCTACTTGAGACCTTCTCAGGCGAGAAAGGTCTTGAGAAGGAGTTTGAGAACGGTTTATTAATACGGGCCTAAGAAACCCTGTGGTATAGTATACGGGTACGCGACCCCGGCTTCCCTAGCTATTACTGTCCTATCCCTTGCCCTCCTGGGCGGTAATATCCTACATTTCCTATTTCCTACTCTAACTTACCAATCTTCCTTTCCACACCACCTATCCTTCCCTTTCCCTATTCCTACCCTCTCCGCCGATCCGTGGGAACGCAATGGATAATCATAATAATAATTGAATTATTCAAAATGGCGGCGATGTGGTTCGCCACCCATCAACGTCTCGTTTCTCGCGGAGGCAAAAAGTGGCCCATGGAAAGCCGCTTCGCTACGTTGAATGTAAGATGGATGGTAAGAATGAAAGTGGACGAAGCGAAACAAGTATATATGTATAAGCAATACAATTAATTAATTAATATTTATGGACGCTTCACACCACGTCAATCTGATCCCGTGCTAAGTTCTCGAAGAACTTGTGTTACGGGTACCAGACAACGGAAATATATTTAATACTTTTATACTATACACATATTTAAGATTTTTATTATATTATACACATATCTAAGGTGGTTCGTACGTTTGGCGTACGTACGGCACATTTGTAACTTATGTCACTTTTTGTCGAAAATTCAATAAAAATGTGACTTCTGTGTGAAATAAAGTATTTTAAATATATTTTGCGACAATTGTATTGCAAAATAAATAAATGTGCATATAAATTTATGTAGTAATAGTAGGAAATTTCCTAAATAATGTCCATTGTTTTTTTGTGTGGGAAACGAACCACCTTAATACACATCCATGACCCAGGAACACAGAAAAACTTTTTGTTCCTTCGGCGGGATTTGAACCCGCGACCCGCGGCTTGAGCACCAACACGCTCAACCAACTGAGCCACAGAGGTCGTCGAATGCTTTGTCCTTGTCTGTCAAGCTATATTTCCAACGCATAAGACAAGGACTTATGCGTTGGAAATGTCGCTTATCTACTTGATAAATATTTTTATTAGTAAAGGGGAATATGTATAGTAAAATAACTAATATGTAATAATTTACTGTTTTCAGTTGGTAGTCGGCCCCGGGAGGGGTGTGTACGAAGCGTCGTTAGTATACCACGTGGAGGAAGACAAATTCGACATAACGTCGAGAGATATCTCGCGGACTAACGCGTGAGTATACTTATATAGAGAGAGTGCTCTTGTGTATTGCGCACACACTTCGGCACTATAAAAATTACTCCTGCGTAGCTCTGGCTTTAATGAAACCGGCCACCGTCACCGAAAGCGGTGTGGGGGGCTTTTTTGAAGTGCATAAATGAATAGTACTCATAAATATGTAGTTATTAACCTGTTGAACGACAAGGCTCAAAATCGACTGAATTTCAGAAGTGTCATGGCGCTGACAGCCCGCTTAAAGTTTTGCTGTCGGACATTATATTACAGACATAAATAAACAAAACTTTGTAATTATATCTTGTGAATCATATATCACGATAAATGTACAGTAAAATTAACAACTATAAAGCATATCTAAAAACATACCTTTAAAGTTATTAAGTAACTTCTCAGAAGAAACCGTATATCAAAAGTCAATATTTTCAAAGGTACAGCGATTTGTATATAAAATTTCGCAAGTCTCGTAAAAACGCTCCATACTAAAGTCGGGCTACAAGTGACGTCACTTGTAGGTTATAGTATATGAAGTAGTATATGAAGTATACGGCCGCAGGAATATATTTGTAAATATCTCCGATATTTGTGCATTTAAGTTCATACTTATATTAATGAATGTTTTTGTATATGATGTAAGTAAACTAATAATGTAGGTTTTGTTTACCAATTACGCAAAAAAAAACGTACTTTTTAGATGTATCTAATTAGTAAACTACACATAATATATTTTTTTTACATTTACCAAGTAGTAATGCCTCAATATTTCTGAATACATTAATGAAACTGATTATTTCAGATGTAGTCCGATCCCCTATTTTGATCCCATGTTATTTATTATTTTTATAAATTTCAGATACAACAACGAGCCGAGCTGTATCAGCGCGACGCACCCGCACCTCAACATGTACTGCTACTGTGGGAGTACTTGAGCTCGAGCACGCCCAACCACTGAGCCACAGGGGTCGTCGAAACACAATTACTAATAAAAATATTCGTGTATAAGCTATACAATGCTATGTCCTTATCGGTCAAGCTACTTTTTGGACATATCAGACAAGGACAAAACATCGTATAATTTAAACGCTGTATAAATATTTTTATTGTTAAGGGGGTTAGTCAATAGTATACGAGGACATTTCATAAGTGGTATAAGCGTATATGTATATTTATATTTGTATAGAATTTAGGGTTCCGTAATACTCCTATAGCTTCTGTAATTATGAATACAAATAGATGAAATTTGATATTTTAAAGACTGTGTATAGATCTCGGTTTTGCCACCATAAAATAATAATAATTTTATATTTGAGGGGTGACTCTCCATATATGTGAAGTGGGAATGAAAAATTTTTTTCATTCTACCCCATCATGTGGGGTGTCATTGAGTAGGTATTTTAAAATAAAGACAATGTTGTATACATGACTTTTGAAAAGTCAATTTTAAACTATAATAGTTAGAATACTGACATACATACATACTGATGATAGGCTGAATGTAGGATCTCTTTAATGTTGTAATTTTGTAAGATCTCTATGATAAACCACATTCTTGCAATAAATTATTTGAATTAGAAACTTGTAAGTTTCCATGCTGATAGATCATTCTATAAACTAGTTATTTAGGAAAATTATCTTGAATGAAATTGGACAATAACTTTGAACAAATTAAAAAAAAAACAGTTCATAGTTACGGAACCCTCCTTAGACATGTCCTGACATGCTCTTGGTTAGGTTTGATAATATGATTTCTATACTCTGTTTAAACCAATTCATATGTTTTTGTGAACAAAGAGTTATACTCTCTTAATCAAAACCCTGAATTGGGCTAAAAGTCCTATTCCAGAACCTCAATTCTCGTATTTAAAGTAGACTTCATTTTACTTTGTTTGGATTGAAAGTGAAGCGACATGTTACCGTGAACGGATTTTATGACGTTTCGACCAATCAGAGCGCGTTTCACGTTGGTTTAACGTTTATAAAAATTAAAAACACCGTTTGAGAATTTTAACGTGTCTGGACTGTAATTGTATTAATGCAA
Source organism: Glaucopsyche alexis (assembly GCA_905404095.1). Classification (NCBI taxonomy): domain Eukaryota; kingdom Metazoa; phylum Arthropoda; class Insecta; order Lepidoptera; family Lycaenidae; genus Glaucopsyche; species Glaucopsyche alexis. Next base: position 2,088,563 of record FR990063.1, on the reverse strand, counting down.
GTTTTATTTAGCAGAATTGCCCCTCTGATCTCAATTCTCAAACTCATAATATCTTATATAACTAGATTTGATAATAGACACAATTTCATAAAGATATAAAACTTTTTATCGCCATTTGTATACCGCAGAAAAAGAAAATGGTTTAGAAACGTACCCTGCGGCACTCCTATTTTGCACGATTATGTATTTGTAAATAGATTAATTAAAGCGGATTAAAATATAATATTTAAAAAAAGACTACTGGATTTAAAAGTCAGTTCGGTAACCTTTTAACTCATGTATTATTTTGTGATTTTTTAGGAATGTATGCAAAAGTTTTATTCAAAACAATGTTAAAAATATAGTTAAGGTCATATATTATTTTAATTTCTTTGGACTCAAATGAATATTTTAAGTTAGAGTATAAACATTATATTCCAAAGTGTCGCACGTTTTAAGATAGCGCTTCAAAATTGAATTTTATTCACTACACAAAAGATACATGTTTCATTGCCCACAGTTCGAGTTGCGAGTCGTTCTTGCAATGAAACGTGTATCTTATTCAGTGGCGTATCGTAGTAGGGGGGGGGGGGGGGGGGGCACTTTTAAGGGGGCGTCAAAATCTCACTCTTTTATATACACCTACTTACCTGTAGTGTAAAGTGTTGCTTTTGTTTTGCGATGAGGTAGCCTAGCCTAAACCAGTGTTAGATAATAAAATAGTACTAGTAGTAATAGTAGTATTATATTAGACAACTACGCTAGTTTTCACTTTTCGCACTTAGTGCCATCTATTGGGCGAGGTAGAAAGTTGTAGTTCGCCTAATCGAGCGCGTTTGCACATAGCGCAATGTACTTTTAGTCGTTTTATTTTCTTGGAATCCCCCCAAGGGGGCGGCAAAAGCTAAGTAAGGGGGCGGCAAAATTGTCATCCGCCCCAGGCAGCAGACACCTACGCTACGCCACGGATCTTATTTTGTAGTGAATAAAGTTCAATTTTGAATCGCTATCTTAAAAAGTGTCCGCTGCGTCCCGTCTCAGTGTGCGCTGACCTTTAGTGTCCATAATATTATTTAGTATGAGCTTTGTGTCTCTTTTTGGTTACCTACTTGATTTTTGTTGCTGGAAGTGCATATTCTTTATACTTTTACCCCCTTACAAATAAAAATATTTATCCAGTAAATAAGCAATACAATGTTTTGTCCTTGTCTGATAAGCGACTTTTCCAATGCATAAGACAAGAACAAAACATTGTATTGCACATCTACTGGATAAATTACGAGCGCTTTAGAGCGCTTTTTTCCGCCAAACACAGCCAATGTTAGAAAAGATAATAAATATTCTAAAACCAATTTTTGTAAATCTTAAGAAGTAACGATAATACATTTTTTTTTATTTGCAATAAGAAAGAGAGCGATATATCGGCGTGTGACGTCACGACGTGTTGTCGCCGTACATATTTCGTCATCATACAATATACGGCAGTAGCTGATTGTGACGTCACAAATCGTTTTGCGAGAAAGAGATAGACAATTTTCACTTGCTTATAATATAACTATTTCTTTTAGATTTATGTAGATCAACAATTTGTAAAAATGTAATATTTGACTCTAGGCAAACATCACTATACTTTATACTAGTACCATTGAAATTATTAATAATAATTGTTTATAAGTCAGTGTAGGTTATGTATTTTGTGCTGAATAATTATTTTACTCTTGTTATGTAATAGTAATTTGTATTGTTAATATTATTTGAAAAGCAATTCTTATTACTTTTTAAAACATTTCTTCTCATTAGGTTTTAATCTTATCCTACTATTATAAACATGATAGTCTGTTAGAATATATATTATTTCACGATCCAATCCTACTAGTATTATAAATGTGAAAGTTTGTGAGGATGTATGGATGTATGGATGGATGTTTGTAACTTTCACGCTAAAAGTACTGAACGGATTTTGATGGAATTTGGTATGGTAGTAGTTTAGGCTCTGAATTAACACATAGGTTTTTATGTATTTATTTGTATTTGTGACTCTTTCTCGTCAAAGTTTTGAACCGTTTTGAGAGAAAATTGGCATGGAAGTGGTTTAAGCTACGATTTACACATAGGCTACTTTATATCGCGGCAAAATGTACGGTTCCCGCGAAACAGTTTTTTTTTTATTTAGCTGATATGATAGTGCTTATTTATATTTTCTTATATAAGAGCATGTTTTGTAAATATTATAAATTATTTGAGTCTTAATGTTGTATCAATATGGAAAAGCCATATATAGAGAAGGAAAAAAAGCCTTCGGGTTAGCGGGTATAGGAGGGAAAGAGACGGATATATAGGTATTAGGTACTGCTCTAACTAATGAAAATAATCAATCATAATGGCCCATAATAACCACTAGATGGCGCTACCAGGCATGTTTATGTTAATTAAAAAAAATGTACATACAATGCGATTCAAATGAGAATAGGATCGACTCAGCGCCATTTTTTTTTTTTATGAAATATGGGGGCAAACGAGCAAACGGGTCACCTGATGGAAAGCAACTCCCGTCGCCCATGGACACTCGCAGCATCAGAAGAGCTGCAAGTGCGTTGCCGGCCTTTTAAGAGGGAATAGGGTAATAGGGGAGGGTAGGGAAGGGAATAGGGTAGGGGATTGGGCCTCCGGTAAACTCACTTACTCGGCGAAACACAGCGCAAACGCTGTTTCACGCCGGTTTTCTGTGAGCCCGTGGTATTTCTCCGGTCGAGCCGGCCTATTTGTGCCGAAGCATGGCTCTACCACGTATATTGTTTCGAATTATGACTATTATGATATTTAAATGTATGTTTAGATAATTTGCTATTATTTAATGTTTTTATTTAAATTCGATGCAAGACTTATTTATTTATTATTGATATTCTGCAAATCGCACTTTTCAAGTGATATTTGACAGAAATAGGTCATTGACATTCCTGTTTTTATTTGGAACGCATTATAGGGATGTAAGCTATAGTAAACAACCAAAGATATGTTTGATTGTCATGTAAAAAACTTAATTTTACATGTATATGTCACCGTAAAATTGTAAAAACCGTTAGATTGTAAAATAACTAACGAGATTGTAAAAATATGTCGAAAGATTCAAAACTATATTTTTATAATCTAACGAAAAATAATGTGTTTAATTATAGGATATATTCGCGTCGGAAGTCTATAAACATTTTACAATTCACTAGTTATGTTACAATCTAACGGTTTTTACAATTTTACGGTGACATATACATAGTTTATATGTAAAAATGTATTATACAAGCACTGCCAACAGCTGTTATTGCTAAAATATTATTGCTAGCGCTTAAAGAGCTTAAGTATAATAAAATTATTATTAATAATAATTAAATCACTGAATATCATAATATTATAAAATCTCATTTTTTCATAATTTTTGTCCTATAAAACATATTTATGAGTACAATATCGGTGAAATTCCGGCTTGGCCAGTTTCTAAACATTTTCCCTTGCACTAGGTGGTCTCAAAACATTTAAACACAAAGGTAGTGAACGCATCGACTGCAGACGTGGTTGAAGTCTGTGTTTACACGTATGTGTGCGTGCGCGCTATTCATCGGCGCCTGTTAAGCGATTTTGATCTTATGCGTGGTCCAGCGGCAATTTTTCCGATAGTACCTACTATGGATGTATAAATAAGTAGATATGATTTTTAAAATCTAACTACATGAAATTATTATTTTTAGTATTTTCTTTTAAAAAGGATTATTTTTAAGTTCATTCTCACAAGTTGAATGTTTATGTTACTGCATTTATTTGTAAATAGTGTGTTTTGTTATTAATAAAAGTTTTAAACTAAAATGTTTTCTTTAAATTGTCTTTTTTTACCCATTTGGAACACTGTACTTTTTGGTAAAAAACTATCCTATGTTTTGATCTAGAGCCTAAACTACAACCATACTAAATTTAATCGAAATCCGTTCAGTGGTTTATACTTTATACGTGAAAGAGTAACAAACATTCATCCATCCATCCTCAAAAACTTTTACATTTATAATATAACTAGGATTAGATCGTGAAATAATAAGAGAGAGTATTATACATTTTTTATTAAATATATTATTTACAAGTTACTGAATTACAGGAAAACATAGAAATTGAACAAGAAACATAGAAAGGGTTTTGTACTGGCCTTTTGAAACATTGGCCACCTTATGGTGCCAATATTTCTTTATATTTGGTGCAACTAGTTTAAAGATAAGGACCAAATTCCAAAACAAAATTTGACTATATGTTATGAATTAGACTTCACGCTCGATAATTTTTTGTCAAAGTCCCGTTCTTTATTTAAACGCTATACCCTTACTTATAAACGCTGTATAAGCTTTGAATAGTTACACAGTGTTTTGTCTCTTTCTATCGAATTAAACATGTCATTTGTGTGATGTGAACAAAACACTGTGTAACTATTCAAAGCTTATTACAGCGTTTATTAGTAAGGGGTATACGTTTTAATAAATTGAATGTGTCTGCAGAAGTCACCAATTTTTTAAAATAAAGAATGTCAACTGCATATTTATTAGTATTAAAATGTCTTTCTGCAGAGTGTAACGCTTAAAAAAGTTAGTATCACAGTTGAAGAGTTAGGTCTAGAAGACAGACATACCGAATACCGAAACGATAGTTAAATTAAGTGACGCTCAACTCACAAGATAATGACAGCTTGTGAGGTAGTCATTTCGGCTAGGAGAGACAGCGACAGCCTGTGAATAGGAGCGCTCTTAATCGTTACTTAAATTTAAGGCCTCATTAAGTCTCTGCTTACCAGAATGACAAGGCTTGTGAGTTGAGTGCCACTTAGTTTAAGAAGCGTTTAAGTATTCGCCCATTAGAAATTGTAACTAATAATATACAATCGAATTCCTTTTTCGTGCCATGGTCGTTTTTGAGATCATAATAATACACCTTATGCTATAATTTTATTATATTTTACAACATTCTTGGTACGTAATTTCAATTTGATAACAATTTTGTAATAAAGAATAGAGCTAGGGGGGAGTTTTAGAGAAAAGTAAATTTTGTCAATTCATGATGAAACTAATTTCTTATTTATTAAATTTCTTAACTACATAAGTCTATGCGTGTTAAGTTTGAAGTGAGTCATCAAAAATTGACAATGATGTTTAGGTCTTGTTCGTTTTTAACTTTTTACCAATCGAAGTAAGCCATACAATCAAGCGTTTACTAGGAATTTGTATGCGATTGAACCTAGTTGTAAAAGTGACAACTAGATGGCGCTGTACAAATCACATACAAATTCCTAGTAAACGGCAAACGCGCTCACGATCGAATGCGAGTAGAAACACACACTTAGCACCAAGAAGGTTAGAGAACAGGAGACCGATCGCTGTAGAAAATAGTGTCCCAGAAACATGGACAAAATAAGCGAGGCGCTGCGATCGCTAAGTTGTCTCAGAAAAAGCGGCCCAGCAATGCCGTGAAGAAAATTATACTACTTACCGACGGCAGCGCGGCTGGTGGCTGAAAAATGAATTATAAATTCTACAAATTTTCAGGGACAGGTGAGCAATTTTTTAACACGTAGCGATCGAAGGATCGGTCTCATGTTCTCTAACCTCCATGCTTAGTACTCAGTACGACACGTTGACATTTGCGCATAGGCGTAGCTAGGGGGGGGGGGGGGGCAAGGGTGGGCAATGCCCACCCTAGACCCTAGACAGTGTTAATGAATTACTAACTTAAATACCCTCCCTCCCACGCCACGGACGGCTGCCCCTAGACAAAATTCCTAGCTACGCCAATGCATTTGCGCTGATGACCATAGATTATACAGATATATACTAGTACTCATGTCTCAGGAGTTATAACCCCACGCCACTGCTACTCGGATCTTCCTCAAGCTCTATCCTCTGGAACTGAACACCTAATACCCGTTGGAGTACTGGTCGTATCCCCGTCCTCTCGTGTTTCGCTCGTCCGTCCGGATCCCGGTGTCCTCGTAGGAGATGCGGGGCTTGAAGCCGTCCTGATCAGCCTCGTATTCTACGGTCTGGAGAAGAAAGAAAATATGTGTATGCCTACGTCATAAAATTAAGCATTATTTGTGAGGGTGTATTCATAAAGATCATATTAATCCTTATCCAAGTAAATACTTTAATCATTACAAGCATTTAATTTAGAAGAAATTTGCCGCTTACATAATTTGATTTCAATGAGTATTTTAGAAGATATTGCAGTAATAAAATAATCAAGCGCGCAATAATAATGTTCGGCGCGCGGCAGGCAGTCATGAGGGGAAGCGCTTCTTCTTCTACGTAAATGAAGTCGCGGGTAAATTTTAGCGATACTTATCCCAAAGTAACTGTTCCACGCGGACGAAGTTGCGGGCAAAAGCTAGTATTATATAAGACAGATGATGGCCAAGCTACCTGTTTTCGTCCATCAGGCAGCAACACATAGTACAAGCCCTCAGCTCTGTCGCCCTGCCGCGACTCGCGATGCCCGAAATCGTTGCCCGACGGTTCGTCCTTCACCATATATTCGAAACTGTAGTTGGCTGGCTCCTGTGGAGTGAAAACAATATAATAGAGAACTTTGTCAAAAACTACACATGTGAACGTGAAACTTTTCGTGATGTTATTCAGTAGAAAATAATACTTAGTCCTGTAATAAAAATCATAAAATATTTTAAATTGTAGATAATAAAACTCTAATTTCTAAAACCGCAGTAACGCATAACGCAGTAGTAACGCATTGTATAACTATTTAAAGCTTATACGGCGTTTATTAGTAAGGGGGTAAAGCGTTTGGTACGATAACTGCCTGTTACCACTAGTGCCGCCAGATATTAATTTATTGCCATCTAGCGGTCACTAGTGGTACCGCTTAGTACAATATCGATAGTAGCTGAGCTAGATGCTATACCTACGAGTTGTACTGGGCTAACGCGAGAGGTCGCTAGCACTTGAACAATAGCCAAGAATTGGCGTCGGTGGACTTTAAGTTTTCTCACTCCTTTTTATTCTTTTGGCACAAATTACAAAATACAAGGAAGCGTGATTTCCAACTACCCACTAACAGCCTATAATTTTTTTAACACGACGCTACGAAATGTTAAGTAAAGTACCTTGTACTATATTTCCTGTTTTACCGACAGTTTCAATTACATGAGCGCGAGTTGTACCTCAAAATGCTTAGATGGCGTTACAACATGAAACCTTTAATAATTATGCCTTCTGAATATTTCAGGAATATATTTTCGGCACGCCGCACACAAGGCCTTTTGTAAGATTTAGGTGGACAAAAATAATTATTTCTTTAAAACACGCAGTAATGTATGTACTTATGTTTATTTACATATTACAACAATATTTGACGATGAGCTAGCTGTCCTACTTAAGTTCCTGTTACTTTCGCTCAACTTAACTTAGTGCAGTACTGTGCTAAAAATGACCATGATAGTTCTACATAATTTTTTAATATGTGATGTTGATAATTAAATAAATAAGTAATGTCAGTATGAAAAGAAACAACCATTCAAACGAAATTATTTACTAATTAAATAATACACAAAATATAGAGTATCGGTCGTAAGTACATAATATATTATATTATAAATATAAAAATATGAGCTTTAGCTACAAATCGCTAAACTTTCAGAGGAAGAGGAGTTATAATTATTATTTATCGTCATCATCATCTTCATCGTCATTATCATCCTCAGCATCATGTCTACCACGATATTAATATGTTAATTGCCAGAAACGACAGGGTTTTGAAATAAGTTTGTCACCTCTTTCGCAAATAGATCTACCTCATGTTTTGGTTCCTCTCTGAGACTTGTGACTTATGACAGGATCTGAAGTAATTAAGAGATGATTAAAGATATTTATTTAAAGTATTTGTATTGAGGTCTTTTGGGCATGAAAAAGACTATAGTTTTTTAAATTATTTCCGATAGTACTCCTATCGGAAGAGGCTGGGAATTTCTAATATCTGCACTATGAATTGTGTACAGTGACGCTCATGAAGTATCTACCAATTATACAAAGATGTGTACCTATATATTTGCTGTTTCTAAGCAATATGTTTTGAATTCGTGAAATCTTGATTGCATACCCACTAGCCAGTGTGCTTAAAATTATCGAAAATCGTGAAATCAGAGATGATGCAAGCCTTTGAACTAGGATTCTTGCATTCATTCCTTGTTTTCGTTGATGTACACTTCATGCCTACATGCCTAGCCCATGTTCTCAGTTACAACTTAATATAATAAGTGGGTATACTTATATAAAAATGCTTACCTGATTTTTTAATTTTTGCTGAAAATTTTCAGGTACCTTGTTCATGACATAGTCAATCAAACATGATACGCATTGTGATTGTGTTTATACTAGATATCAATTAGTTTGAAGGTGTAAAAATAACTCTTTTAGCGTGATTAACGTTTCATTACGCTGCCCTTCCCTCGAAGTTCCTGTTAAATAAAAAAAACCTGCAAGTACCTGCAGCTAAATTATCTTGTAATCGATAGCCCACATGTTTCGTCGAATATGGAATTTTAAATTATTCTAAAGCGGTCTTTACCAAAAACTATAGGTAGGATTGTGTTCCAAAAAGTAACCATTTTTATAACGATCAATTGTAACTACGGATTATGGTATATTAAATTATTATATTGTGTTGCTTACAACATAAATTAAAAGTACTTACCACAAGCTTGATTATCCATATAGATATTGTTTAATAATTCGGTTCCAACCACAAAATATTTTACTTTAAAAAGCAGAGAAAACAAAACCGCTCAGAATAGTCGTAAGAAATAACTAACTCAAACAAGTTTCTATCTGCTATTGTATTCTTTGCCGTGCGTATGGTGACTATTTTTTTTGTCTTTTGTATAGTCAAAAGTTGAATGAAGCATTTGCTAAAGAAAAATCAGCTAAATTTACATGTACCTAAAATTATTTTTGTCCAGCTAAATACCGTAAAAGGCCCTGTGTGCGCCGTGACGTCTATATTATCTTTGGTATATTGTCGTTACATTAAATAACTATATTTTTCTTACCCCATTGCTTCCATCATCATAATCAACGCCGCCCCTGCCGCGGCCGGGCGGGAGGTACTGTCTGTTCTGATTCTGACCGAATTCCGCCGTGGTTATGTCTGGGCTGCCTGTGAAATATTGTACGTTATTAACGAAGTTAAATATAGGTGACTCAAAGTATCGACCTACTTAATAAAAAAATATTACAAATCAAACCCAGACCTACGTGTTGCAGCTGAACATGGTAAAAAGTGGAACAAAAAATAATAGTAGAGGCTTGATAATATGTATGTATGTATATAGATTTTTCCAATATAGATTTTTATTTATTATTGGAGTTCTTCGAGTCAATATTTTTTACACTATTTACCTCGGCTACGGTCAAAACGAAGGCTAATGATTTTGGCAGTGTATGTATGTTTGTTCCATCGTAGCGCCTAAACTACTGATCCGATTTTAATAAACGAGGGGTTAATAGACTCGTAATAATAGCCCGGGTAACATAGGCTATATAAGTTACGTACGTTAAAGTTATTTTTTATTGTAATTATTTAATATACAAATGTTACTTCTCAATTCTCACGACAGATGGCGCTAAATATTGCCTGTTACATAAACTTATAATAGATGGCGCTAAAACACTCACCTCTACCGAATTCCGGGGTTCCGTACTCTTGCGCTGGAGATCTCTCGTACTGGCTCGGACCACTGGGCACACCATATTCAGTAGACGGGCGATTCGGAGCGCCATATTCAGTGGATGGGCGATTCGGAGCGCCATATTCAGTGGACGGGCGATTCGGTGCGCCATATTGTGTAGATGGGCGGTTTAGGAATTGGTCTCTGGAGGGAGGGAGGTAACTGTTTTGTGGTCTTTGCTGGCGACGGGATGGTGGGGATGGGGGGAGGTAGTTGTTCTGTAGTCTCGGGGCTCCGTAGGATGATGACGGACGTCTGCTGTAGAAGAGATTTTAGAGATTGAATGATTTTAGAAATAATTATTATACCTATGAGATTTTTTTAAAATGTCTTTCGTCACCAGACTGTATCTCACGAACCTTGATAGCTTAACTTAACCTAGACAGTTGAAATTTTTACAGATGATGTATTTCTGTTGCGGCTATAACAACAATAATATAACTATGAGGCTCCCCCACAACAATCGTGATTATTCCAGTTTTGTGCGGAACCCTTTGGGTACGAGCCCGACTCTCACACGACAGGTTCCGTACAAAACTAATTAGCCGGTCTTTTCTTACCCAAATCCATTATTCTGTCTGCTGCCAAACCCGGGCGCTCCGTATTCTCGCTGCGGCGCCGACAGCCGCTCTGCGTAGCCTTGCTGAGGTGGGAGATACCTGGGACAAAGGAGGATCTAGGAACTAGTCAACTTTAGTCTTTTCATCTGTTATTGGATGATTTATACAGTATTCTACGAGCGAAGTAACCGCTCATGTAATACTGTAGTGCCTGGGACAGTCGGTTGTTAAATGTCGTATGGTTGCCCAAGCACATACGGCATTCTCACAACACAGTCAGCCTAGTCCAGAGAAATGACTGGTCAACTCTGGGGCCAACTGATGCTCAAATTAGAGTTTTAAAATTCGTGACATCTTATAGCTTTTTGACAGGACAAGGACCGTCGGGCTACCGAGCGCCGCCTGGTGACAGAAAGAGAATCGAAAATTCTTATTGACCGTTTTTGATACCACTTACGCCACCAGATGACGCTTTGTGTGCGTTGGGTATGCCCTCTAACGGCAAAGATATATCAAAAACCCTCAAGTTTTGTGTTAAAAAGGTGGGAAAGAATTAAACCTTACCTATTGTCTACAGGAGGTTCGGCTAAGGCGTACGCCACCAGCAACAGACATACTGCTATCTGGAAGTAAATGTTAATATTAAATTACTTTTGTTAAAAAGTTAAATTATACAAAAAATATGTAATTTATTGTTATTTTCTTATATTTAAATGACTGAAAAACAAGATTATGAAAAAAAACTATATTGAAAAGACGATGTTTCTGGTGTTAAATCCAATAATTATTTTATAAATAAGTGCCACAAAACCAGCCAAGGTTTTGTGGCCCTAATTTTAAAAAATACGTAACAAAATCAGCGCCATCTATTATAAACAAAATGTATCTTTTCTGTGTTTTTATATAAAATATAATACAAAATAATTAAAAGTTTACCTTCATTTTGCAATCCGGGTCCTATCAGCTTTCCTAAAAAAACAAATTGTTATAAAAAGAAGCCAGATGGTATTAAATGTAAAAGACACTTGATCAATATTGACACTTGGTACAAAAGATTTATAGAGTTTTATTTTTTATTTTTGTCGTTTTTCATATATTTCTTTGTCACTTTCATAGAAAATTACGAAGATTACCAAGAGACATTAATAAGGATGGTCGTACTGTAAGAGAATAGTCAAAAGCTTAGGAATTTTCTATCCACTTTCCAGTGTTAAGAATCTTTATACTTATTATTCTTGAATGTTTGCAACTACGAGTATCCTCTCAGTCTGTTAGATTTATGTAATTTATGAATTATTTTGTTTACCAGGAATTTATATTATACGGCGTGATTTTTTATTCCGTTTCGAGAGAAACAATATAATATAATATGTACTCTATACTATCATGGCATACTACTTAATTTACCTTTTTTGCTAACTTGATGTAAATTTGTTTTACAACAATCGCACTACTAATTTAATTAATTATTTATTAATTTATACATTTAAAAAAGTAACTCAGAAAAAATATAAAAATTACTAATAAATAATTGTCACTCTATTGACCCTATGACGTTGCGTGTGATTGGAGCGCACAATGGCGCTCGGCGCGTGAATCGTCGCCCAGTCGCGTCGCGGCGCACCCGCAGTAGGGTGACCTAATTCACGGTTTTAACTTTTATCACAGATTTGAGTTTTGACACAAATATGCTTTTGTATAAAATATTCTGTTTTTGATACAAAACATTGTTTCTCTGTAAATGGAATAACAAATCACCCAGTGTAAGTGATATCAATGTCACCGTAAAATTGTAAAAACCGTTAGATTGTAATAAAACTAGTGAAATTGTTATATGTTGATAGACTTCCGACGTGAATATTCTGCCTATAATTTAAACACAATAATTTTCGTTAGATTATAAATATATAGGTATTTAGAAATCTTTCGACATATTTTTATAATCTCGTTAGTTAATTTACAATTTAACGGTTTTTACAATTTGACGGTGACATCAATACTTTAGATAGGATAAGTCTATGTCTCGCGGTTACCTGTGTCGGTGTGTGTCGTAGAGAGATCTGCACCAGTTTATATACGCAACAGTCAGTACCACCAATACCATCTCGAGATCGTCTCTAGACGGGAGCGTCTTCACGATCGGTGTGTAATGGGCAGTGTACAAGTTGCTTTACTTTATTTTATTTGTAGAGGACTTTTACAATAGGTACTGTTTTTGTTGTTTCGTATTATCCAAAACGAAAAATACAAAGCCAATAAATATTTACGAAATACGTAAAAAAAAACTCGTAATTAATTTACACTTCCATTTAACTTTTATCTATACTAATATTATAATAAAGATGAAAAGTTTGTTTGTTGGTTTGCATTGAATAATCTTCGAAACTACTGGACCGATTTTGATGAGATTTGGCACAGATGTAGAGTAGACCACGGGGAAGGACTAGTACTTAGACTAGTCGCAGAAAAATGACGTTTCAAAAAGCTGTCAGATGTCAGAACCAAAAATATTTTTTTCTTTCTTTTCGTTCTTAGAAGCAGACCATGGAGAGCCGCTTCGCTACGTTGAATGTAAGAGGAGGAATGGATGGTAAGAATGAAAGTGAATGAAGCGAAACAAGTATGTAAGGATCGTAGCAAGTGGCAAGAACTGGTCTCTGCCTACCCCTACGGGAAAGAGGCGTGATTATATGTATGTATGTATGTATGTTTCCTAGATGTCACGAATTAAAATCACTCATTTCACAACGCAGAACTCAGAGTAGAGGATACTCCAGTACTCCACACTATAACTCCACATCCAATGATACGGAGTATTATCAATTCACAATTCCCGACGCGACGTTACTAATATCAAGTTATTAGTGAATTACTGGTCATCCTACATAATATAATATCATAAATGTCAAAGTTTGTGAGGTTGGATAGATGTATGGATGGACGGATGTTACTCTTTCACGCAAAAACTACTGAACTTATTTGGATGAATTTTGGTATGGTAGTAGTTAAAGCTCTGGCGGGCAATTCTGCTAAACAAAACCTGCATTAATACAATTACAATCAAGTCCCGACACGCTTACACTCTCAAAAGGTGTTTTTATGAACGTTAAACCAACGTGAAACGCGCGATTGGTCGAAACGGCATAAAATCCGTTCACGGTAACATGTCACTACATTTACAAAACTAATGAAGTAAAATGAAAGTCTACTTAAATACGAGAATTGAGGTTCTGGATTAACACATAGGCTAATTTTTATCCCAAAAAAGTACAGCGTTCAAACTCAAACTCAAACTCAAAATTTTTATTTCCATGTAGGTTATGAAATAACACTTATAGAATTGTCCTACATGATGCCTACCACCGGTTCGGAAACTAGCCCGGCGAGAAGAACCGGCGTAAGAAACTCGCACGGGGCCACCTTTTAGCAAAAAGATGGGAAAATTGTTCTTTTCAAAAAAAATATTTTTACAATGTTGTAACTTAATCTATATAACATTAGTCATAAGTACATAGAGCATACTTAAGTAAATAAAAGCAGCCTTGCAGGGGGCCATCTTATTCCCAAGGTGTGCAATCGTTAATGAAATCACTGACTTTATAATAAGCTTTAGCACACAAACGTTCTTTAACAGCTTTTTTAAATTTATTAATGGTAAGATTTTGAACGTTTTCTGGGATTCTATTGTAAAGGCGTATACATGAACCTTTAAACGATTTACTTACTTTGCTTAGTCTGATCACCGGTATTTCTAACTTGTTCTTATTTCTAGTATTCCTACAATGGTTGTCGCTTTTCTTTTTAAAGTTATTTAAATTCTTTCTGACATACAACACATTGTCCAAAATGTATTGAGAAGCGACGGTCAGAATACCTATTTCTTTAAACTTATCTCTTAGAGATTCAAAATATGACATCTTATAAATAGAACGTATAGCTCGCTTCTGCAGCACGAATATTGTGTTAATGTCCGCAGCGTTTCCCCATAGAAGAATGCCATATGACATTATACTATGAAAATAACTAAAATAAACTAGCCGCGCTGTGTCCTCATCGGAAATTTCTCTAATTTTTTTCACTGCATATGCTGCAGAACTAAGCCTATCAGCCAGATTTGCAATATGGGGACCCCACTGTAATTTACAATCTAGTGTTATTCCTAGAAATACAGTGGTGTCCACTAGGTTCATTTTCTCATCGTTTAATAGTACATTGGTTTGTGTCTGCCTAACATTTGGCAGGCTAAACTTTAAACATTTTGTTTTATTGGAATTTAAAAGTAAATTATTAACATTAAACCAGTGTACCATTTTCGAGAGAGCACTATTTACCTCGTCGTAATTTGACTGTCGTCGCTTCACATTAAAAATTAGTGAAGTGTCATCAGCAAAAAGTACTATCTCGTGCTTGTCTTTAACTAGATAAGGAAGGTCATTTATATAGATGAGAAAAAGAAATGGGCCTAAAATGGACCCTTGTGGCACACCTAATTCTATTTTGGTCCCATTAGACCTTGTAGAATTTACTTCTACTCTCTGCGTTCTATTTTTAAGATAAGAGCTTAAGAGCTTAAGTGCCGTATCCCTTATACCATAATGGTATAATTTTTTGACCAACGTAGCATGCTCGACACAGTCGAAAGCCTTGGATAGATCACAAAAGACACCAAGTGCATCATGCGATCCCTCCCAGGCCTCAAATATGCTGCATAGAAGACTGATGCCTGCGTCTGTTGTGGACCGACCTTTAGTAAACCCGAATTGATTGCTATGTAATAAATTATTTATGTTAAAATGAGCTAGCAATTGATTTAATATTATTTTCTCGAAAATTTTACTGAAAGTCGGTAGTATAGATATTGGTCTATAATTGGCTGGGTCAGATTTATTCCCAGCCTTGAAAAGAGGCATCACCTTGCTATGCTTCATTAGGTCAGGGAACACACCTTTCTTAATACAATTATTAAAAACTAAGGCTAGGTAGGGGGCAATGATGTCAATTATTGATTTTATAATTTTTATAGACATACCCCAGAGATCAGTAGTACTTTTAATATTGAGTAATTTGAAGGTGTTAATAATATCTCTGGAGTCAATTTCTTTAAAATTAAAATTGACATCACATTCCTTGACATTTTCTCTGAGTATTTTTTCAGCAACTGCAGGTGAAGAATTTAAATTTTTTGTAGTTGAGACCGGAATGTCAGCAAAAAACTTTTCGAAGATCGTCGCAACCTCTAGGTCAGAATTGACCTTTTTATCATTGACACAAAGTTCAAATTTAGAGTTACGACTGGATCTGCCTCTTCCAGTCTCATCTGCAATTATCTTCCAAGTGGTTTTCACTTTATTTTTAGAGTTCATTATTTTTCCTTTTATGTGAAGTGCCTTCGCTGCTTGACAAACTTTTTTAAAAATTTTTGAATATTTCTTGACATCTATCTATATTATAATAAATCTGTAGAGAGGTCAATTCTGTACATGAAATATTTTTAAAAAATAACTATCAGGGGGTGATTAGGGATCGCTACTGATGTCAAAAATGCAATCAGTAAAATTTTTGTCTGTCTGTCTGTCTGTCTGTCTGTCTGTCTGTATGTTCGTTATAGAAACAAAAACTACTCGACGGATTTTGATGAAATTTGGCACAATTATTCTTCATACTCCTGGGCAGGTTATAGTATACTTTTCATTACGCTACGATCAATAGGCGCAGAGCAGTGAAGGGATATATTGGGAAAACGGGAGAAGTTACTCCATTTTTTAAGCTTCCACCGCGTGTGCAGCCTTAATGGTTAGAGCTGCATAGAAATCACGTATGACGGAAATATTTTCCTTAATATTATATAAAAATATTTCTTGACAGCATAATGTCTATCTTTTATGGTTGACTCACAATAGCACGTGAAACTTCCGGTAGCTTAGCAATTCGGAGCTTTCTGATAATATTGGTCTAATCTTACGTTTACAACACTCTCACTCATCCCTAATTAAAAAAAGTTAAAATTATTACTTATTCAATAAAAAAAGAATCATGTAAATCGGTGTAGAAACACCAAAGTTATACATGAAATACACTAATAAGTCATCGCGCGTGAATACAGAATCATGCAATAAGGATTATTTTTGTGTATCAGTTGCCGCGCTCGACGCGCTTCGCGTGCGAACTTCATGTGCTTCATACAATATTTGGCTGTTGAAGCGATAGGACGTTTAGATTGTTCGACCTTATTGACAGACAATTATAGTTATTAGTGCTTATCAGCGCGATTTTTAGTTTTTGAATAGGTTATTATTAGATTTGTTTTGTTGTCTTTATTTTATGAAATAGGTATAGAGATTTTGTTAGTATTAGTAGTAATTTGATTTGTCTATGGTATTAGTAGTTTAGTTATTTTAGTTTATTAGTTATTTTGGTAGTGTTAAATATCTCGAAAGTAGAATTATTTAGTTTTAGTAGGTACCTATATTTTTCACATTTTATAGGTTCATATAGATAATAGTCTCCTTATTTAAATTACTTTTAGATTAATTATAAGTTAACATTTATTTAGCAGTAGTTTTAAATAGGTACTTAGGTGTCAAATAGGTTATAACATACGTATATTAAACGTAGTTTAGGTAGATACTTAGGTATTTAAGTAAGCATTTAGATTTCATAAGTGTAAGGTAGCTTCTGTTACCGTCGATTAAAAATTCACAATGCCTCCTAAAAAACGACCATCTTTATCTCGAAATTAGAGAGATGCTAAGAGGATGAGAAATACGCGTTCTCAAGAATCGGCAGAGGAAAGAGCGCATCGGTTAAACTCTATGAGAGTTAGTGCCTCAACTTCTCGAGCCAATGAAAGCTCTCCTGAAAGAGAGGTGCGATTAGCAGCTGACAGAGCGAGACATGCTACATCACGGGCGTCTCAAAGCTTTTCTCAGCGAGAGCTGAGTCTTACCAATGACCGAGAACAACATGTGTTATCCCGAGAAGCTGAAACTGCTGCACAACGAGAATTGCGTCTCACAGCTGATCGCGAACGACATACATTTTCTCGCGAGTCAGAAACCTTTACTGAGAGGGAATTGCGTCTCACAGCTGACCGCGAACGTCATACATTTTCTCGCGAGTCAGAAACTTTTACTGAGAGGACATTGCGTCTCCACCACAACTTTGCAATGGAACTCGACTCAAAGTAACCCAGTTGCAACAAAATATAATCGAGGCTCAAATTTTAACAGGTTGCGGTGCAGGAGAAACCGTTTTTATTCCCAGAATACCCTTAATACCAAATAATTTTCCATTCCAATTTAAAAGGACGCAATTCCCAGCATCGGTGTGTTATGCAATGACAATTAATAAGGCTCAAGGGCAGACTTTTCGTGTTGCCGGATTAGTTCTCGGTGTCAGTTGTTTCTCGCACGGTCAGTTATACGTTGCTCTTTCCCGTGTTAGCAGTTCTAGAAATCTTTATGTTCACGTGCCGGACGGGTCAACTTTCAAGTTTCAATATAGTTTACCCGGAAGCTTTGCGCTAAAGTATTTTCGTTCTATAGGTACTTTAGCCTCATGTGAATGTGAATACATTAACTTAATCTAAACAATATTACCAATACATTAACTTATTCTCAGCTATCTATACTTTTCTGCCGGAAGTCACATTCCACGCGGACGAAGTCGCGGGCAAAAGCTAGTATAGCATAAAAGATTCACTCCTATTAAATGTCTTTTCGTTGTACAGATCATACAATCTTTGTCTACTTACTAAAATTCCTGCAGTGGCCCAGTTTTTAAAATTACTTTTTCTATTATTTAAACTGACCGTTTTAGAAGTAAATACAGAGTTAAATTGGGTTCTAATTATTTTAAATAGTTTATTAAATGCTTCATCTGAGTTATTTAACCCATCCAACTGTTGAATATTTGAAATTAATTTACCTCTAAATTTCTCAATACGTTTTGTATTCACAGGAATATAAACAAGCTTTTCTTGAGGTTTATTTTCACAATTAATATTAAATGAAGCAAATTGTCCACAGTGATCAGAGCTAAGCGCATTAATTATTTCTTTTTTATAAGGAGTAATATTAGTGAAAACATTATCAATACAAGTAGCTGTTGTATCAGATATTCTTGTCGGTTCATAAAACAAATTAATGAGGTTATACGATTTTAACAATGATGTGAATCTAACAGTGGTGGAGTTAGAGTCTAATAAATTAATGTTGAAATCACCACATACAAAAATCTTTTTGTTAGATGCACATATTTTTGTCAACATATGTTCCATGATTTGTTCAAAGGAATCGTATGAACCTGATGGAGGCCTGTATACGCTTACAATAATAAGGTGGCTCAACTCAATACAAGCTACCTCACATATTCGTTCAGTAGAGAGTCTTACAATATCTTTTCGTTCTTTAAATTTAAATTTTTTATTAGTCAATATTAAAGAGCCACCTCTAATGGCATTCTCTCGACTGAACGAACTAGCAACCTGGTGACCACAAAAGTTAAATATTAATTCATATTTTCTAAACCAATGTTCCGATATACACATAATATCAATGTTATATTCATTAAGAAACAACTCAATCTCTAATTCTTTACCTACCATTCCTTGCAAATTTTGGTGCACCAGGTTTACAGTAGAATTACAATTTTTGCTAACAATTTTGGTAGGTAAGATAGATAATTTATTTGAATAATTTATATTATTGTATAATACATCGCTAGAGTGGGCCTCTGTTGTCTTAGAAACTAATTTAAATTATTTGGAACATATTCCAAGCTGTTAACTGTATAGTTATCAGAATAAATACACTGCTCAATAGAAGCAGTGGTCGGTTTAGCCAATTCCTTGGCTTGTCTTAAAACTAAAAAATTAAATAGCCATCTAGCTATGCGTCTAGTACAAAACTGTGATAAGAAATACTTATCATATGTTATATTATTAAATCTGAAACTTATAATATTATTTATGTCAACCACATCTATATGTGATTGAGTGTTACTTAAGACTATACAATTTTGATTAGTAGCACTACACAGTAGGCTGTTTAACTTAAATCTAATATAATTTTCGGTACTCTCGTGTGGCAGTTTTTTTATGTAAGGAAAGGTAAACAGTACAAGCTTAGTAACATTTTCCTTGTTACTCAAAATATCAATGTAGTCTGTCATCTGCTTTTTGTTTATCTTTCCTCTTCTCCCGGCTAAAATAACTAAAGTTGTGTTAGGGCAATAAGTAGCATTAACTGCCCGGCTAACTATTTGTTCATAAGATGCCCCGGGCAAACATGTGCTAGTTACTTGTTGCCCCATACACAAATTATTTAGGTATACACCTACTCCATAGCCTATTTCATCACAGTAAATACTTATCATTCCGGCCTCTGAGGTAGGTGTAGGTATCTTATTATAATCTTTTTTTGAGGATTCAGTATGAGCCCTCAACTCTGAACAGATGACTGAGCTATCAGAATCATGCCCTGAATGACCTATATTTTCGAGACATTGATTGTTTATAATGGAGTTTACTCGTTCCTCATTGTAGTGGCCAATCTCTATTATGTCATTCATGGCAGATATATGAGCAGCAATTTCTTTTTGTGCTAATTCATATTTAACTTTTATTTGTGTTAATGAGCAGTGTAATTCTGAAATTTCAGACTGTAGGCTACATACATCCGCCTCATAATCAAACCTAGTGTTTTTTAACTCGTTCCCGAGGGATATTATATTTACGCGGGCGGAGCTGCGGGTCAAAGCTAGTAGTACTGTTCTAAATGTCAAAGTTTGTGAGGACAGACGGATGGATGTATGGAATATGGATGGATGTTTGTTACTCTTTCACGCAAAAACTACTTTATCTATTTCGATGAAATTTAATAAGATAGTAGTTAAAGCTCTGAATTAACACAATCTTTTTTATTCCGAAAAACACATCCCACCAAAAACATTCTGTAAAAAACTAGCCAAGTCTCGATGGAGCTGCTTGTTTATCTCTAAAAAGTAGTGAAATCTAGACAAAGTCGTGCCAAGTCTAAGGTTCCTTACTGCGATTTCTTTATTAATATAGTTAATATTGTGTGACTTGGCCGTTGAACATTCTTTATACGTTAGTGGGTACAAGTCAATTTTGTTTACACGTAATGTATATCTGTTGTAACTACCTATGTTTGTTAAGCGAGATAATCGCCCATACTGGTATTGGTAATTGGACGCTAGTGTCTCATTTTAGGCTGTTGTTGATTGTACAACACACGTATTGGAGCAATGGTGTTCCATGACACTTTTGTACCCTTGTGTACTCTTCAACGGCCAAGTCACACAACATTAACTATAATAATAAATAAATCGCAGTAAGGAACTTGGCACGACTTTGTCTAGATTTCACTACTTTTTAGAGATAAACAAGCAGCTTCATCGAGACTTGGCTAGTTTTTTACAGAATGTTTTTGGTGGGATTTCACTTTTTTTTGTAGAAACGTAGGCATATTGATTTATTTTACTAGATTTTAGTGTAATTTGTTTATTTAATTTGTGTAATGTTCGAGTAGAATAAAGTTAATCGTTCGACTATTTCTTCTTGTAAACTTGTAAGTATAAGTAAAAGTACTTAAAAGCCAGTCTAGTCTTATCCAAAGTTTTCTTTTAATTTTATTTATATGCGTATCAAAAGCAGAAGGGGAGGCATTCGCCCAGCAGTGGGACGCTACGGGCTAGATTAAATTAGAAGATGTGTCCCATTTCGCTGGGTTTTTGCAATGACAGTCGATTTTTTTATGTACCAATAGTAGAAGGGGGCATTATCATATCTATAATCAGCTGAGACCAGCTGAGGGTTCTTCATCAGATACTTCTGACCTTCGACTTTTGACATCAAATGAAGTGGCCCACCAAGTTGAATATTTTTTGTAAAGGCGGTATGTCGATCTCTAATAGTTTTGTTGGGCTCTTGTGTTATCTAATCAGGGTCACCAGGTACTCCAGATCTTCGATTATCCTAGTTTTTATAGTTTTCCCTTTATGTGGCCATTAAACCCTAACTCTGTACCAAATTTCAGCTCTCTGAGTTTATGCGAAGTACTAGTTCTATTCTGATGATCATGAGTGAGTGAGTGTCATAAATGCGAAACTTTGCTTTCGCTAAACTTCGTAACTAAATGACCTACAGACTTGAAATTTTGGATTTTAAGTATGTGATTATAGCTTACTGGATGATGAAAATTTCTGCGTTCTGGTCTTATCCAGAGGTTCTCAAATAGGGGCCTGAAAATGCGGCGAAATGGTTCCAGTAAAGGATGGTACGGCAGTGTTTGCTTCGCGCTCGACTTGGCGGAGGCACTGCCGTGCCTCCAGATTACTCTATAAATATGCGGGCGGAGCGCTAAAAGCTAGTGTTACATTATGTATTAATTACTAGCTTTTGCCCGCGACTTCGTCCGCGTGGAGTTCGGTATGCATACAAAATTTTAACCCCTTTTTCACACCCTTAGGGGGCGAATTTTCAAAAATCCTTTCTTAGCGGATGCCTACATCATTACAACTATCTGTATGACAAATTTCAGCAAAATCCGTTCAGTAGTTTCGGCTGTGCATTGATAGATGAGTCAGTCAGGTTTGCCTTTTATAAATTTAGAAGACTAGCCGTGCCTCAACTTCGTTTGCGTGGAAATAATAGAAATAATAGAAATTTTAAGGATCCGTTTAAAAAAAAATTCAGCTTCCACTATTTCCACGCAAACGAAGTTGAGGCACGGCTAGTCTTCTAAATATATAAAAGGCAAACCTGACTGACTCATCTATCAACGCACAGCCGAAACTACTGAACGGATTTTGCTGAAATTAATTACTCCTTAAAAAATCAGTGTTTGTCAGTGAAAGTCAGAGCAGATTCGGTCCGGCCATTTCGGAGATTAGCTAAAACAAACAAAAAATTTAAAATTTGAATTTTTCGAATAGGTACCGAATATACTCGTACTATCGTAATATGCAATTAATGCGAAGCTGTTAATTATAACAGACATTTCAATTTTATTTATTTGCATAGATTCGCTACCCGCGACTTCTTTCGCGCAAAAGGAAATGTCGCGGGAGCCGTACATTTTGTCACGATAAAAAGTATCTTAAGTTCTTCCCTGTGGTCTACTCTATATATATTTGTGTCAAATTTCATCAAAATCGATCTAGTAGTTTCGGAGCCTATTCAATGTAAATATACATACAAACAATCTAAGCTCTGCTCTTTATATTATTAGTATAGATGTTTATATTTCGTATTATATGTCACCCAGTGGCGAAGGCTGCTTCTCCTTCATAGGGAAGCCGGAGCCTGTATAATAGGTAGGGATTTCTATGAAGGTTTGCAAAAGGTAAGTGACAAGGGAAGCCGATAAGAATGGAGTTATAGGAACCCTTCGCCACTGATGTCGCCAGGACCACACCAGGACTAAATTGGCACATTACAAGTGCTTTCTTATAATGTCTTTTGGAAAAATTGAAAAACAATAATTGCCAACCGGCATTAAGAAATTAGTTGCATCTTGCACTGTACGTAGGTACCTAGGTACAGCTATAGTACAATTCTACTTGTCACAGCATTCAGCAATCACCGTTTTGCTATGGTAATAACAGAGGTATTAAAACACCGATCCCCGAAAGTCACATTCAAAATTCATTTTGTAGCTTGGAAGAGCTTGGAAGACATATAAATCTGAGTTAAAATCAATGCACCTTGAAAAGAGATATTAATTTTATACAATTCATACAATGGATAATCCTAAAAATAATTGAATTATCCAAAATGGCGGTGTGGTTTGCCACCATGGAGAGCCGCTTCGCTACGTTGAATGTAAGAGGAGGAATGGATGATAAGAATGAAAGTGGAATGTATGTAAGGATCGTAGCAAGTGGAAAGAAGTGGTCCCTGCCTGCCCCTACGGGAAAAAGGCGTGATTATATGTATGTAGACTTGTAGAGTCATCCTTTGTAAGAAAACTCTACACCTTCTCTACGGAAGCTAGTGTCTAGCCTAATGTCTCTTTTCAAACGTTGATGGGCATCATTTTCTGGGTGCCTATAATAACATTATAATATATCTATGGACGCTTCCACACCACGTCAATCTGGTCCTGTACTAAGTATAGACAACGGAAATATATTTAATACTTTTATACTATTCAC
Organism: Glaucopsyche alexis; assembly: GCA_905404095.1. Lineage (NCBI taxonomy): Eukaryota > Metazoa > Arthropoda > Insecta > Lepidoptera > Lycaenidae > Glaucopsyche > Glaucopsyche alexis. The sequence continues at coordinate 2,065,088 of FR990063.1, read as the reverse complement.
ATATTTAACATTTTTATTACATTACTTGTAATATTATAATACTTGTAATAATCCTTTCGACAGGATTTGAACCCGTGACCTCCGGCTTAATTGATGACGCGCTAACCACTGAGCCACAGAGGTCTATTCGCGAGTCGCGACTCGTTAAGACAGTGAAATGTCAAAAATATTGATTCATTTTCAATTGATGCCGTAATTCACACTCCATTTTGACATAATACCTATAATAATAATAATATAATACCTATGTACGCGTGTTTTATTAAAATTTACTGGCAAATTGGCTACAGTAGGTAGCTATAAGAAATTAGTATTAGTACAGATTACTTAATAGTTACTACGTATTGGCTAGCCGCACACGTGCAATATTATTGACAGAAGAAATTTAGTAAATACTAGTCAACTCATACAAAAAAATCGGCAATATGGCCCACATTATTGCCAATAACATGGTGTGTGTGCGGCTAGCCATTAGGTACGATTTTAAACATAAAAATATTAAATTACTCACTTTTCCGCGTCTTTATCGTAATTAATATCTTAATTGATAATTAATATTATCTTACGTCTTTATTACATATTTTTATGTCAGCAATGCAACGGTGGGAAAAATATTGTACATTTTCGCGTAGGTATTGCACATTTTGCGTGCCGTATATTTTATATTTTATAGGTAGGTACGAGCTGTCCCGGCGAACTTCGTACCGCCTTAGAATTAAATTTATTGACGTACTGACAGCAGCGCCACCTACCGGGTCCAATTGCTAATTTAAACAAATCCCGAATCCACTTGAACACACAAAAAAAAATATTAAAATATGTCCAATTTGAATTGTTTTAAATTTGAATAAAAATAGAAAATTATTGAATGCATCTTGACTAGAGGCCCTGTAGTTCTTGAGAGTAGCACGTTCAAACAAACAAACCAACTTTTCAGCTTTATAATATTAGTATAGATTTTCCTGTAGGTACATTTTACGGTAGGTACACTAAAATATAATAGTAGGTATTGGGTAAACACCTGTAAAGTTCATGATTCTCATCTGGAATTGCATATTTTACCATTCTTACCTCTCACATAGGTAAAACAGCTGTATAAAGATGCGCAGTAAAATGTAGCCTTCGTTCGAATAGTTAAATAACGACCGTTTTAGTAAGACTTAAATAATTGAACCAAATAAGTTGCATATACCTAACTATAAACCTTGTGATCGCCATATTGTTATTCGCTAGATTGTAGTGATGTGTTATGTCGATAACTTTTATCGATAGATGTTAAAATATTTATAAGTACATTTTTATATTAAACAAAGTCTCAATTTTTAAACGAAAATAAAAATAACCGCGATGAAATCATTAAAAGTAGTTTAGTTTTGATTTTATCAATGGTGGTAATTTTATCAATAATATTTACATATTTACTTTAGACTCCCGTTTCAATATCTTATCACTATGGGGTTAAAAAGACGCTAAATGTCAATAAGTCACGCGTACACATGTCAAAATAGGTTACTGTAATTGGTTAATGTGAACACAGCTTATGCAAAATAGTCAATTTTGTATTTTTTTTGACATTTCACTGTCTTCTAAACGCGAATAGACTATACTTAGTTTTACCGCGCATCGTTTAGTGGTTAAAGCTTTGTATCGATAGTCGATATATTTAGTTGTATCAGTAACAGTTATCATTCATTCACTGCACACCACTATAATGCATTGGAATCTGCCTGTTACATTTTTTCAACCTTACATAGCAATGCCCATCACTATTAATTATGAAGCTCTTCTTTGACCTTGTAGGTAGATATGCATTTAATTGGTCTATATCATGTAGTTACAATGTAGGTAGTTAGAACTTAGAAAGTGATAACGTTACTACTTACTGGTCAATCACGATTCACGATTGATGGAAGGTCACTAGAATGAGATCAATTACAAAATTATATGTTGCATGGGTTATGTTGGTGGTAAGTGTATAAGTATTCTGATCAGAGGGGCAATTCTGCTAAATAAAACCCGCATTAATACAATTACAATCAAGTCCCGATACGCTTATACTCCCAAACGGTGTTTTTGTGAACGTTAAACCAACGTGAAACGCGCTCTGATTGGTCGAAACGTCATAAAATCCGTTCACGGTAACATGTCGCTACTCTTTCAATCCAAACAAAGTAAAATTGACTCTTTAAATTGTCTACTTTAAATACAAGAATTGAGGTTCTGATTTAAGTTCTGAACGTAGACAAAAAGATTAAATTCGATTATTCGACCAAATTACTGTGTCAGGATCTGAACAATAGATTGCAGGTGGTGGTAAGGTGGTAGTTGGTACGTCTTATTTTCATCCGTAAAGCTGGGCAGTGTCGGATTTAGATGTTTGGAGGCCTCGGGTAACAAAGGAGTGGAGGCCCCCTGGCCCCAAATTATAGTTTTTCAGTTAAGTTTCCCAATAAATAATTTATTATGAAACCAGGTAGGATAGATTATTTTGTTATTTAACAAACATGTGATACATATTTGGTCGACTACTGGGATAACGGCGGATGCATTTGTGACAGATTTGCGACTTATGCTTTCCCGTAATCGAGCAGTTTTTTTCTGAAGTCTCTAATGTGGTGGCCCGGGGCTGTAGCCCCGTTTGCCCACCCCTGAAGCTGGGACTACAACGTCTGGAATCCGTAAGGCCGAGGAAAATTCAGACAAAATTATACTATAAATAGAACTCTGGGATGGTAAGTTATAGCTGAAAATCGAGTACAGCTGTCAAATCTGACATTTGACACATCAACCGTTGCGACCACAAAAAACGCTCGTGGGAACGTGAACTAACTACTAAGGGTTCCCGCGAGGGAGAGAAGTGCTACTACAGAATACTTAATAGTACCTACGTAGTGCTACACATAATTTAAGTACATAATATTTCATATTTTCTCTATGGTCTATGTCTACCATATGAGATTTGGTTTCGGTCTATGTCTAACTGTGTACCCCTATGGGGCTCGGTGGTCTATGTCTACCCCTATGGGGCTCGGTGGTCTATGTCTACCCCTATGGGGCTCGGTGGTCTATGTCTACCCCTATGGGGCTTGGTGGTCTATGTCTACCCCTATGGGGCTCGGTGGTCTTTGTCTACCCCTATGGGGCTCGGTGGTATCTGTCTACCCCTATGGGGCTCGGTGGTCTATGTCTACCCCTATGGGGCTCGGTGGTCTATGTCTACCCCCATGGGGCTCGGTGGTCTATGTCTACCCCTATGGGGCTCGGTGGTCTATGTCTACCCCTATGGGGCTCGGTGGTCTATGTCTAACCCTATGGGGCTCGGTGGTCTATGTCTACCCCTATGGGGCTCGGTGGTATCTGTCTACCCCTATGGGGCTCGGTGGTCTATATCTACCCCTATGGGGCTCGGTGGTATCTGTCTACCCCTATGGGGCTCGGTGGTCTATGTCTACCCCTATGGGGCTCGGTGGTCTATGTCTACCCCTATGGGGCTCGGTGGTCTATGTCTACCCCTATGGGGCTCGGTGGTCTATGTCTACCCCTATGGGGCTCGGTGGTATCTGTCTACCCCTATAGGGCTCGGTGGTCTATGTCTACCCCTATGGGGCTCGGTGGTCTATGTCTACCCCTATGGGGCTCGGTGGTCTATGTCTACCCCCATGGGGCTCGGTGGTCTATGTCTACCCCTATGGGGCTCGGTGGTCTATGTCTACCCCTATGGGGCTCGGTGGTATCTGTCTACCCCTATGGGGCTCGGTGGTCTATGTCTACCCCCATGGGGCTCGGTGGTCTATGTCTACCCCTATGGGGCTCGGTGGTCTATGTCTACCCCCATGGGGCTCGGTGGTCTATATCTACCCCTATGGGGCTCGGTGGTCTATGTCTACCCCTATGGGGCTCGGTGGTCTATGTCTAACCCTATGGGGCTCGGTGGTCTATGTCTACCCCTATGGGGCTCGGTGGTATCTGTGTACCCCTATGGGCCTCGGTGGTATCTGTGTACCCCTATGGGGCTCGGTGGTCTATGTCTACCCCTATGGGCCTCGGTAGTCGATGTCTAACCCTATGGGGCTCGGTGGTCTATGTCTACCCCTATGGGGCTCGGTGGTATCTGTCTACCCCTATGGGGATCGGTGGTCTATGCCTACCTCCATGGGGCTCGGTGGTCTATATCTACCCCTATGGGGCTCGGTGGTATCTGTCTACCCCTATGGGGCTCGGTGGTCTATATCTACCCCTATGGGGCTCGGTGGTATCTGTCTACCCCTATGGGGCTCGGTGGTCTATGTCTACCCCTATGGGGCTCGGTGGTCTATGTCTACCCCTATGGGGCTCGGTGGTCTATGTCTACCCCTATGGGGCTCGGTGGTCTATGTCTACCCTTATGGGGCTCGGTGGTCTATATCTACCCCTATGGGGCTCGGTGTTATCTGTCTACCCCTATGGGGCTCGGTGGTCTATGTCTACCCCTATGGGGCTCGGTGGTCTATGTCTACCCCCATGGGGCTCGGTGGTCTATGTCTACCCCTATGGGGCTCGGTGGTCTATGTCTACCCCCATGGGGCTCGGTGGTCTATGTCTAACCCTATGGGGCTCGGTGGTCTATGTCTACCCCTATGGGGCTCGGTGGTATCTGTCTACCCCTATGGGGCTCGGTGGTCTATGTCTACCTCTATGGGGCTCGGTGGTCTATGTCTAACCCTATGGGTCTGGTGGTCTATGTCTACCCCTATGGGGTTCGGTGGTCTATGTCTACCCCTATGGGCCTCGGTGGTCTATATCTACCCCTATGGGGCTCGGTGGTATCTGTCTACCCCTATGGGGCTCGGTGGTCTATGTCTACCCCTATGGCGCTCGGTGGTCTATGTCTACCCCTATGGGGCTCGGTGGTCTATATCTACCCCTATGGGGCTCGGTGGTCTATGTCTACCCGATACCCCAATGGGGCTCGGTGGTCTATGTCTACCCCTATGGGGCTCGGTGGTCTATATCTACCCCTATAGGGCTCGGTGGTCTATATCTACCCCTATAGGGCTCGGTGGTCTATGTCTAACCCTATGGGGCTCGGTGGTCTATGTCTACCCCTATGGGAATATTTCGTATATTGTGTAGTACATAATATGTACGTTCGTACATAATTATGTACATAATTATGTACGTTCTACTCGTATGAATCTATAATAATTTACTCGTATTACATACATTTCATATTTTAACTATTAAATACAACCGCCTGCGGTTACCATTATTAATTAAATGAACATGTTTAACTCAAGTATTTAACTGTGTACTTAACCTACAACTGTCTAGTTTTGATTTATACACAAGCTTAGATCTCGTTTAGTTCGAAGAAGACCCTAGGCGTCTAATATGAAGGTTTCGCAGATTACTAAATACTATAAATAATAAATTATTTATTCATATTAAATTAGCCTTAAATTTGAAGTGAGTCGTCAGTGCAAATGTCAAAATTGACCAATGAGCTTATACCGTTAACCGGTTAAAGCAAGCCATTTTGACATCTGCACTGATGACTCACTGCAAATAATGCACTTAGTATTTTTCTTAAAACACGAAAATGTTCTGTATAAATTCAAAATTGCAATTCAACATTCTTAACAAAACACAGATCACAGACAAACATATTTTGTTGTTAATAGTATACCTACTTATAACATTTTGAATTGGACAAGTTTCGGTAATATTGTCTCACAGAAAATCGGTATGAAATAAAGCTTGCTCTGTGTTTCACCAAGTGAAAAACTTGGGGGCTTAAAACTTAAATCATTAAAGCACTTCTAATTGCTCTGGTGGTGTCAATAGTTACTATAAAATATACTGTCTTACATAATCCATAAATACAATTATGGATTATGTAAGACTTTGCTTATTAGCATGTCGAACAAATTACAGCTCATCGTCCATTTGTACAAACTACAAATTCATTTACAAAAGACGAAACAACGCAAATTGCCAAACGAATTAATGCAGCGTATAAAGCAGTTACTACGTCTCGCCGCTAGATGGCGCTGTCACGCGGAGATGATCGCGGTGACAGATTGCCGCTTGCTCAATATCTCGTGATCTCTGCTTACAGGCGTATCGATTAATTATAGGTATTCGGTGGACTAAAGTAGCGGAGGTAGCGGGTGAATATCGAACAAGTTTTAAAAATATAATATTATGTAAGCTATAAGAGCTTCTATAAAGTTTGAATCAAAGTTTTTAGTTTGGAGCAGCGCCATCTATGTATTTTACTTTTTATTTAATAAATAAAAATAGGGGATCGGACAACATCTGAAATATTTAGTTTCATTAATATATTCAGAAATATTGAGGCATTACTAGCTGGAAAATGTAAAAAATATATTATTTAATGTGTAGTCTACTAATTAAATACATAGAAAGTACGATTTTTTTTTGCGTAATTGGTAAACAAAACCTACATCATTAGTTAACTTACATCATATACAAAAACATTCATTATTATAAGTATGAACTTAAACGCACAAATATCGGAGATATTTACAAATATGTTCCTACGGCCGTATACTTTATACCTACTTCATACACTTTAATCCAAGAGTGACGTCATTTGTATGTCGATTTTAGTATGGAGCGTTTTTACGAGACTTGCGAAATTTTATATACGAATCGCTGTACCTTTGAAAATATTGACTTTTGATATACGGTTTCTTCTGAGAAGTTACTCATATTTAAGAGTACTATTCATTCATGCAATAAAAAAAAATCAGTCCGCTTGCCTATTAAGTACATAGCTCTATTTCAGTACTCTGTCACAGATTACTAAAACTCTGTTCCGATTCAATGTAATCTAAATGTAAACAAAAATCGAGTGTGCTTTAGATGACACGACTGAAGTAAAACTCGCAAACGAACTACTGACTGATATGCTATGATAGAAAGAGAGAAAGAAAATATTCGCGCGCACTGCTCTCTCTTGCTCCTAGATATAGTAATGTTCGAAACGTAACTCTATTAATTAAATGAATGAATGAAAAACCCTTTATTGCACCAAAAACAGATAGGACACACAAAATATAGAATAACTAAAAAATAAATAAGCACAAAAGGCGGTAACAATAATAGGTAGGGTAAATACGCCAAACGTCGGCCTCCCCCCAATCCTCGGCCGTCTGCACATTTTCAGCTTGCATTCATTCAAAAGGTAATTAAGTGGTAATTTTGCCACTGAAATTGCAAGCTCAGTTCATACTCTTTATGTGCAAACCATTACTATCCGATTACGTCACTTGCTCTTCACACACTGAGCGTCAGTAGCGATAGCGCCGTTGAAGCATTGAAGTTCGTAGTTAAAACAGCTTACTTGCTGTGAATACCCACGATTCGGGGATTGATATTACAACGGTAAGACATTTATTTTTTTGGTTTTTAGCTTTGCTATCACTAAAGAGGTATTTTTACTATATTTTGAGATAGTTTTTTCAATATTTTGCGAATTGGTTTTAGGGAAAAATAGGGGGCCGCCATTAGAATACCAGTTTCGACTGAAAATCGGAATCTCGGCCGGGGCCGACTTAAGGTAAATGCAGTATGTTTTATAAAGTCCAATACTACGAATTCCATTGTCTTAATAGTAAAATTTGTAACGCTCTTATGTTAATAAATATATTTTACGTTCAATCGCTAAATACCGGCCGGGATGGTATTAGCTGAATCTCGAGAAATAAGCTATACGAAACAGGGGCCGACTTTGGAAATATTAAAGATCGTAATGTCGGCCAGCCTAAGAATCGAATGCTACTGTACAGACCGATCATTTTTGTATTTTTCATTGTTTGTGTAGATACTGGATAGTCATTTTTTAGTTTATTTATCAAACTTGCTGTCTCAAAATTGAATTACGTATTATTATAATTTAATAATATTATAAGAGGTTACACTCTATACCCGGCCGACATTTGGGAAAAACGCGACCGACCATTGGGCCGTGAACGGCCGACTTTAAGGTTTTTTCGTTTTCGACGCATTTAAACCTTAATACTTTTTCCGTTTAGTAGAAAAGTCAACCATATGCCTATAAATATAAAATAGATTTATCAACCTGTCTAAAACCGTATAACAAGCTATGCTTTCGTTTCAAACTGATGGATCCGGAGCGATCTAAAGTTAGAAAATCCGTAAGTGGCCGACATTTAGCGTATTTACCCTACAATATGATAACGGAAAAAACAATTTTCCCATCTTTTTGCTAATAGATGTCGAGTTTCTTACGCCGCCCGGTTCTTCTCGCCGGGTTAGTTCCCGAACCTGTGGTAGGCATCATGTAGACCGAGCACCGATGAAAGTGAAAAGTCAGAAAGTGTGTACAATACCAATTTTGAGTAAAATCTATATCTATGAATGAAAATCTATATCTGTTACGGGTACCAGGCAACGGAAGTATATTTAATACTTTTATACTATCATATACTATCATATACTATCATATACTATCATATAATACACATATTTAATACACATCCATAACCCAGGAACACAGATTTTTTTTGTTCCATGGCGGGAATAAATATATAAGTTGTAAACAAAAAAAATAACGCTTCCTCTTGTACCTTAGCCCACAAATAAAATGTAACTCATACAGTAATAGCGCTCACGTTGCGAGGTGTAATGATAGAATTCGGAGGACCTTCGCGCGATTGAGAGTAAATGATTGCAGATCTGTCCAGATTTGTGATGCGCTCGCGCACGCTTAATGCTTAAACGTGAAACAGGTAATCGCGAAAACGAGCAATGTTATAGCCTGGCAGGAACAATAGGGAATATGCACGTATTTTTTTATATAGATCTATCTTGTTTGGTTAACCGTATGGTAAAATCAGTTTTTTGATATCATTAAAAATAACGAAGATTTGAACGTTTAAAGTAGTCTATTAGACAGAGAGATTGGACGTGTATCGTGACGTCACATAACACGACTTTCATAGAAAGTTCAAACTAAATTTCGTTTTGCTAGAAATACATAGATTAAAAACTTTGACCGCTCATATCTTGCTCATTTATCAACAGATATTGAATTTTTTCTCGCCATTGCCTTTATTTTTCAGTCTAGTACCATATACTTATGTTTTAAGTTATTTTTATATTTTGACAAGTAAGTATGTACGTGACGTTTTTTTTAAATTAATGTTGGTTTTTATTTTCCGACAGCCTTATTTCTGTATTTCTAAAGCTGGGTCTCCTCGTACGAAACATTACACAAAACATCGAAACATTGGGGCGTGGCTATACACATTTGTCTAGGAATAGACAATGTTTTTGTTTTCGGAGACGGACGGAAAACATTCCCGCGCGGGTAGAGAGGGGAAGAAATGTTTTCATAACTAGTGTTCACATCGTTCACATGACACCTAGGTACAGGTTTTTAAGGATTATAATTTTGCTTGTTGTGATTTTTGAGTTTGTTTTTGTGATCGTTCATAATATATGTCCTGACTTAATTAAAAAACATCAATTTTGTCAGTTTTCTCCTAGATTCTACACCTGCAATCACTAAATCTGCGACCGCTAATACATCCTCATCGGAACGTAGATCTTGTCTGCACAAAATGTTTTGTTTCGACCAAAAACATTTTCTGTAGCTGGAGACAGCTTGTGTATGAAAACAAATGTTTTTGTTTCATGTTTTCTGTGTAATGTTTCTAACAGGAGTCACGCCTTAACTGTTAAATAATAAACTTTTATTTTTTTGTGTACGTGACGTTAACGAGAGATGTATGAAAGTTATGAATAGGGGAGACGACTACAAGTAAAATAGTTTAATTTTCATATATTAATAATTATGCATGTTAACTATAAATGTATGTGGTTATGTTGTCGTCGTGCCTTTTAATAATAATATCGTTTATTTCAGACACAGCTTAGCAAAGTCCATACCAATACTTTTAAATAAAGAAATAAAATAAAGGACATATGCTACTTTTTATAATAAGCAGCAAATGTACGGTTCTTACGGGATTTCCTTTTACGCGCACGAAGTCGCGTCTCGCGAGCAATAAGTACTTATTACTAAATAATATGTTATAGAATTTAGCACCAAAATTTCATTCGTGAATCGTGACTACTTTCGTTTGATCGAAATCGCAATAGTTCATTAGTAATGAGGATGTTCTTACATTGTAGGTATAAGTATTAGTTATTGATTTAACTAGTTCTATAACTAGTGATATTCGTAGCTTCTTAGGATTCCGCAGGTCGCGTCTTGAAACCCTTATAGTTTTGTCATGTCCGTTTGTCTTCGGCTTACCATCCAAACGGCTAGTGCTAATATGAAATTTTTCATGGTTAAGTGTATTTACCACGTAGACAAGATGCTAAAAAATCCCGAAAAATATATTTTTGCGGTACCTCCCCTACCTACACGTAAAGTGGTGATGGTTAGCTTTGTACTAGTTTTTTTACCTTTCAGGGGTTATAAAGGCTTAACTTGCAAAATGCGCTTACTTGGTACAGAAATCGTACAAAAAGCTCGAAATAATAAGTAAACATGTAAATTATTGGTATAATGGTACGGAACCCCTCGTTCGCGAGTTCAATTCGCACTTGTCCGGTTTTTAATTGTGTAACTCGTACATCTGTCGGACATGTACTTCGATAAACGCAAGTCATGCGATTGCAGCGCCGCGTCGCGGTAAGAATTGTAAACATTTTTTTTACTTTACAACATAGGCATATTGTATTAATAATAAGAAGGTTTATGTGTGACATGTCGTGGCTTAAAGTGTCCGCACTTTCAGTATACATTGGGGCGCTGTAACAGGCTGCATAATGTAATAAAAAGGCACATAATTCGATAGTTTGTATCGTAGTTCGATAGATGTTCACTAGATGGCGGTACATATACCTTATAGATGAAATTTTTTTGGCTATTACTCGTAATAGCTTGTGCAAATTCTCTTGTTAATAAATCTATGCTTTGCAGATAATATAGTGTCATGAATTATCTATTATTATAGTTGATCCATGCTAATAGAAATCAAAAACACTTATAGCAACTAATAAATAAAGCAATTTATATTTATTATAGAATATTGTATTTGTTTAAATTGTATTTTTATTCATTTATCTACTCATCAATAGATGGCGCTGTACATCCACCATAGTTTTTATAAAAGCTGATATAAAATGTAGAGGGCGCTGTGAAATAAAGGATAGATAAATAAAACTCAAATATTCAAAATTGTATTTATTTTCATCACAGTCTACGTATAAGAAATAAAATCACAATAATTATTAAATAATACTTAATAATTATTAAAAACATTTATAGTTTTTTAATATAGCTTCTTACGTCTTAATATAATAGGCAGACTCGAATAGCTTAGAGCGCTTTCACACGGAGGCTTTCGGCGTTTTGTAAATACTATTAATAATACATTATTATTTATTACTATTAGCTGTAATTATTAATTAACTAAAGTTTCTTTGGGCTCATTAACATAACAGCGTCATACGCCCAGACTCCAGAGCTTTGTGTGTAAACAAAAATAGTTTATTTGTTTTTTTTAGTTTTTTTTGTCAAAAATCAAAAACGTTTAAATTAATTTATAATAATTATGTACTGTACTTAAAATTATTTATAAATATAAAATTCATCATAGCTATAATAACGCCGATAAAATACCCTGTAATCATCGATTACATTTTTTTAATGTATAACAAGAAAAAAATGAAAAATATGTCAGCTCCAAGGCACGACGGGAGTTTACTCAATGAACGATTTCAAAATTCGTAGGTAAGTAATTTTAATTTTCATACACGCAGTACCTACATTACCATTTTTTTGTTTAATATTTTAAAGTTTTAACATACATTAGACACAAATAAATTAAACTTGTGGATATGATAACCAACTAGTGTTAGTTCTCATGATGACAATTTACCAACATAGCGCCTAATGCGTCACTTTTGATTTTACCCCTCTAAACTTCCACACCCCGGGCTATAATATTAAAATCGATTCTTATGGAGTAAACTCCAAAAAATAAGTACAATTTAGGAAACAAAAATTAAGTACAAAACTTCCACAGCGTGGTGGGGTGGCGCCCATTATTCTAGAAGGTAGAAGATTCAATATAAATAATACTTTGTGACACCTACGCGATTTAGAATCGCAGCGACATTATCGTGTGAAGCGCTTTTACAGGAACATTCATGTTACGTATTCACTGAAGTCTATCCGTCGCTTTCGCTCGGCTGTAACAAAAATTATTAAACTTTGAATTTTTTAGAGACAACATAAATACGATTGTATACCATATTGAAATGAACTGTGTTCATATAGGATGAAATAAAATTGTTTCAGTTTTCTTTTTGAGCTGAGCACGTCACAGTTTTGAGTCATGAATCATGATGAATCAAGCTTTTGAAATAAACTTATTTTAGGATTGAAGAATGTCAACGTCTATTTTTATTTTTGAGTCACTTTTAGGGGAGTCTGATTGAGTCACAAGATCTTTTAAAAAAATAAAGGTATTTATCTAAATCTTATAAATATACCTTTATTTTAGATAAAGGTATTTATCTAAAATAAAGGTATTTATCTAAATCTTATAAATATTATGAATGAGAAAGCTCAATAATATACTCCGATATTTTGTTTTCTTAGACGTAAAGAGAACGGCCACACGACATTTAATGATTACTTAAGCAGCTACTTAGTACAGACTTTGACATAAAGTTCATATAAATTCTGTCAAAATCTCTTATAAGTGACTCTGTTACGTAAGGCAACTTGGTTTAGTTACTTTTAGGTCTTTATGAAGGCAAATCAATAAAAATGCGATTCAGACTGACTTTACTGTAATTATTTTGATAATTTAGATGCTCAGCGATACAAGGTTTAAATTAGTGAATGAATAAAATGGTGGACAACAATTCTTACATATAACAAAACACCTACAAATTAAAAGTAGCAATACTTCTTAAAACAAGCTTCATGTTAAAATTAACATAGGCGCTGAAACAGACTCATTAAATGTCTCTGAGTGCGGCCGTGAAGGCTTATTCCCAAGAAATGGACGGTTATTTCAACCCAGATATTTGTATATTATGTATTAATTTAATACTACTCACTTTAGCAGGATACAGGAAGGTGATTACGTGGGCGCTGCCGAACATGTTGGTGGCGGTGCAGGTCAGCTCACCCATGTCGCCCCACTGCAGCTGCGAGATGACCAGCTCGCCGGAGCGGAGCACCTGGAGACGGAGGAGGTGAAACGTTTACACATTGTATATTGTGGAGGTGGCAGGCGCCGCCTGGATAAGGACAGCACGCGAACGCGATACTCATTTTTGGTGCCTTAACCAACAGATATGATTTTGTTTCAGTAATTTTTGCTAGTTATGTAATTCAGGGCTAATAAAGGCTGTCTTATTTTTATTTATTGTGGTTTTAACTGATACATAAGATTAATTCAATGTGACCCGGATAATGACGGTGAATATTATATTGAACATCGTAATTTGTTGAAATACGATTGTAATATTAAAAAATTAACTAATATTATAAAGTCAATTTGTCCTTTTCTGAGTGCTGAGTGTGAGTTTTTCTTTTCGCATTCGATCGTGAGCTCGTTTGGCGTTTACTAGAAATTTGTATGTGAATTGTACAGCGCTACCTAGTTGCCTAGGTTCAATTAGCACTCAGCCTACGAACAAAAATTCTAGTATTGTTAGTCGTAGTTTTCAGCAAATCCACGAACGGAATGAATGACTAATCGAGTTCCTTTCACATTATCTCTGTATGATGGACATCATCACATCACAAGACATCAAAATATAACGAACCTTCATCCGCGGATTATCCGTCACGGGTCGTCCCTCGCCGTCCGTCCACCGCACGGACGGGCGTGGGTGGCCGCGCGCCGCACACGGCAGCCGCGCCGTATTACCGATGGAGTCCACCAGCACCCTCGCGTACCGCAGGATACGCGGCGCCAGCGGCACGAGCCGGGAGCGCTCGGTGCGCTCTGTGATGCCCGCTGTAGAGAAATAAAGCTATTATGTACTAATATTAATAACAATAACTCCCCACATCGATTTCAGTGACGGTGCCCGGATTCATTGAAACTAGGCCAGTTACGCAGGAGTCATTTTACAGTGACCAAGTGTGTGCGCGGTATACAAGAGCACTCTGTTATTGACTCTCGTAACCCAGTGGGACGGACACAACTGGAGAGATCAGGCGCAGGACCGACATGCCCATCCGACGCATGGATCATCTCTCTTATGATTGAGAAATCAACCTCAAAATTAAAAAAAGCTAAATACTGAAATATTTTACTCCAATCTGACGTCCAATTTTACCATCGCGCATTTGTCAAATCAAATAGCTGCTGCTTGCAAAGTGTGATTCACTGCTTCTTTAGTATTACCATCACCCAACCCGTGTGCTCGTATGTCTAAAAAGTAATTTGTAAAATAAATACCATTGTAAACAGTAGTGTGCGCCCGCGCAGTCAGATGCCCCGATGTCGCGACGCACGTGTACCGCGCGCCGTCCGCAGCGGCAGTCAGCAGCAACGTCGACGACACGCGCGCGAGCGAGGCCGGATTCGCGTCTGACACCTCGTGCGAATCTTTGTCGTACTGTGAAAGTCACATTTATCGTTATTCTCAGTTATATTTCACAGTGTTTACCTTGTTAGGTATATATTAAAATAATAAATATTAATTACAATAATAAATGATAATTTTGTATTCAATAAAAAAATTAATTGTAAAAAAAACTAAAAATAGTTTTTTTTTTTTTTTATGAAATGAACCAAGAAACGAGCAGACGGATCGCTTGATGGTAAGCGATTACCGCCGCCCATGGACACTCGCAACACCAGAGGAGTTGTACTTGTAACTCCTCTGGTGTAGCGACTTGCGTTCCTGGTCCTTCAAATCCCCAATCCCCTTCTTGGGCCTCCGGTAACCTCACTCACTCGGCGAAACACAACGCAAGCGTTATTTCACGCCGGTTTTCTGTGAGGTCGTGGTATTTATCCGGTCGAGCCGGCCCATTCCTGCCGAAGCGTGGCTCTCCCACAGTTAACACATTCGTGTAGTAAGTGCGACATCTAGTGATTTTGTACTAAATTGGAACCTTTGCGCTGAAATATATTCAATAACAGATGGCACTTAACTAATAATGTACCATAATGATAACTTCTTACCGCTTCTTCAATGTTTCAATATAAAGAGCTTAAGTATAGTTTGTAAGCATTCTGAGCATTTTTACTATTTAATAAAAAAAAATTACATTCTTTATGATTTTATATCAGATTTACTGCAGTTATTCGAAAATTTTCTAAAAAGAAGCCTCATATCGCTGGAAGGCGTATTTGTTTTTTTTTCAAATTGTCTATTTTAAGCGCAATTCGTAATCATTTTAACATATTATCTCATTATATTTTATCTATTTAATTAAAAATAAAACTTCTTACCTCGTATATGGGCGCGTTATCCCTGAACCAGCGTATAGATGGCGCTGGCACGCCGACCGCCTCGCACGTGATTTCCGGCGTGCGGGGCAGAAACACGCGGCTGGCGGGCTTGCGGGTGAGTTTCAGGAACGGCTTGGATGAGGAGCTGGAGCGTTCTGAAATGGCAGGGAGATGTGAAAAACGGTTATAGTGTAATAACTTGATGTTTCCCGCGACTTCGTGCGCGTAAAATATATTTTCGCAGAAACCATACATTTATTCTCGATAAAAAGTAGGTTACTTTTATCGCGAAAATGTACGTTCGGTGTCCTTCCCCGTGGTCTACTCTATATGTGTGCCAAATTTCATCAAAATCGGTCCAGTAGTTTCGGAGCCTATTCAATGCAAACAAACTTTTCCTCTTTATTATATTAGTATAGATATCTATTGGACGCTTCACACCACGTAAATCTGGCCCCGTGCTAAGTATTCGAAGAACTTGTGTTACGGAGACTAAATACGCACATTTAATACACATCCATGACCCAGGAACACAGAAAACTTTTATGTTCCCAGGCGGGATTCGAACCCACGACCTCCGGCTTTAGCGTCAACGCTCTAACCACTGCGGACATAGCTATTTTCTATCACGGTGAAATGTACGGTTCCCCGGGATTTTCTTTTAAGCGTACAAAGCCGCGGGCAACATAGCTGGTTACTAAAAAAATGGCTACTTATCATGATATTATGTAAAACTAGCTGTTTCCCGCGGCTCCGCCCACGTTAATATAGTATCGGGTATCTCGCGGGAATACTGTACTTTTCCGGGATAAAAAAGTAGCCTATGTTTTAATCCAGAGCCTAAACTACTACCATACCAAATTTCAACGAAATCCGTTCGGTAGTTTTTGCGTGAAAGAGGAACAAACATCCATCGTTACATCCTCACAAACTTACACATTTATAATATGATATAGTAAGTTGAATAGCACTTACCATCACTATCTATGTGGTTGTTCATTTCGTGTAACAGTTTCATCTGTTTGTTGATGGTCGCGGATTTGCACGTGTTGCCCAGCAGCGCCACGGCGGCGAATAGCAGAACTAAGTGGTACATCGTTGTTAACTGTTTGAGATTCTTTATGGCTTTCTGGAAACAAAAGATAAATAAATTAGAACAGAGCATAAAGTTATATACCCGTATAATATATGGGAGAAAACATAACAATTTAACATATTTTACTAATTAAAGATGTCGCATGTAAGCTTGTAAAGTTTTAGTTCTATAAATGTGTAATAGATGGCGCTTGCCACTCGATAGGATTTATATCAGATTGCAGATATATTGATTATTGCCCGAAATAAACAAAATCTATGCTTAAGATTATAAGAATTCGCTTAGATTAAGCAGTAAATTGTCCATAACTATAAACTTTGTAGCAATCCAAGATGGTAAAAAAGTACTTGTAAAAATAGATCTTGCATTGAAAATAGACGTAGGTAACATTATTAATTTCTTGCGTATATTGCATCATACTAAAAGTAAAAAGATGTAGGTTATTAGGTTAGTATTCCTCCATAGTACAAGTAACACACATACTTAAAATTTGTTTATTTTTATTATTATTCAAATATTAATAGTATTATTATTCAAATATTAATACTTATTTAAATAAATCGTTAATAATATTAAAAGGGTAGATATTTTCAAATAATATTTTTTATAAAGGAGATAAAAATGAGATATCTAGATAATAATATTATCTTACTACCTCCATTAGTTTCAAAGAAATTAGGTAGATACGTAATTTGTATTTAAAAAGAATTAAAAATACCAAAATCCTCCTACTAATCAAAAAATTTGCACAACGGATAAGCTGTTCAATATCGCTGTCTTTGTCTTATACGTTGGATAAGACACAAAGAATTGAATAGCTTATACGCTGTGTAAATATTTTTATTAGTAGGGGAGGGATAAATATTTAAAAACGTGTATTGCACCCTTAATAACTTAATTGACCAACAGGATGATTTTATTTACGAACTTTTGCTTACCGTACTTTTATAAAAAAAAAATACACTTAATTTATTTATCTTGTAACGAAGACGCGTCTATCGTTATCGATTTAAATGGATAAGGAAAAAGTATTAGGCCAGTGACTTCGATAACTTATCGCTGTAGTAAAACGTACGTATTCGTTTTACACATCTATACCACGTGCAGTATGACGAGCCCTTGATTTTAATTTGTCATATTTCGGCTAGTGATAATAATTTTTATTACTTAAAAAAAGTAAAAAGGCAGTAGAAGGAACGCAGATGCGATAATTTTTGAATTGCAATCATTTTGTGACATCGCCAATATCGATCTTGATATTTTATTTAAAAAAAAGAAAGAAACCAGTGTACATTTTTGAAATACTCCGAACAAAATAATTTTACCACGGATTTTTTTAACGAAAGTTTCACTTCTTAATGGTAAGAAGTACGTATAGGCCAAACGAGCGTAATTTTGTGTGCTACTGCGTATTGGCGGTCGCATGAGTTATTTTCCATACTAAAGTACAATAAACAATTCCTTGAATCAAAGTACAATTCCTTGAATCAAATAGGACTTTTCTATGAAAGCGAATGCAACAGAATTTCTGGCGGTCGGAATTCCGCGAGTTACGACTTACAAAATTACGTTCCCTTGGTCTCACGGCTCACCATCACTAGGCCAAAGAATATATTATTAACTTAACTAGGCCAAAATTGCCAAACGTGGGATAAATTGATATTAGCTAAATCATAACGATAGGTACCTAATCATTTATTCATTACTTTTATGGCAAGCTTATTTCAACGTTCTTTTTAATTCCGAAAAGCAAAAATCATTAACAAATAAAACATAGATAATAACTGTCTCCTGATAGTAAATAAAAGAAAACGTCAGACCAATTAAATATATAAAAGACGACAAAAAGCGACATAATCCCTCGTTAATCCTAACGAGCACCTGTTGACTGTTGTCAAGTCATTATTACAATTACTGTTAGTCCATTCAAAAAGATCGCAGATAAGATAAGGGAATCGTCGACAAACCTTAGGAGATTTGTGATGTATTCCACATATCATGAATTTGCCGAATGCACGAATGAAATGTTCCAAATTTTTAAAACAAAAGAAAAAAAAATGATGGCTATAAAATATGATAATAAAATTTACAAGACAAAGCTCTGTTTCTCAGATATTCGAATTTATCAACGATATGCGCATGCGAAATTTGGCCTATATCATAATAGCTTTAGTCTCACAGGCTCTTTGAATTTCGTGCAACGAAAAAATAACATTTTAAAATGAAAAAAAAAAAAAAAAGTTTTAAATTTCGAAAACGCGCCAAAGTCCTACCTTATATCACACCACGCACTGGCACTTAGCACTTTTTTCACTTTTTAAAAATAGGCGCGTACACACGGGACCACTGTCCGGGACTAAACACTGTCAAACGTAAGCCGGCACTTATATAGGCGGCTGGATTTTTTTTTACATATGGTAACATTTGAAATTTTTTTAATCACGACTAGGCAAACGACTAGGTAATGACATCTCGATATGACATATACTGAGGTTTTTTTTTCAGAAATTTGATCGGATAAAGTTTTTTTGTAGAATCGAAAAGTTAACTTTTTGTGTCTAAGAAAAAAAAACTTGTATACGACTCGCTACTGTTTTTTGCTATAATTAAAATATAAGGATAACGGAAATAGATCTTGACTCTTGGCGAAATTGCTCTGTAGCCACACCTCATTTTAGAGTAGGTAAACGGGCAGCCCGATCATCTAATGGAACTAGCACTATCGCTGCCTATCTGCACCGCATATTATGTTGATTGACCACTAATGTCTACTACGCTAGTCTTCTGCGGGTTGGCACCAGTGACGTCATATTCCGAATATAACTGTTCATAGCTAAGGTTTAACGGCCGCATTCAGAGATATTTAGTGCTTACTTAAGGAGCTACTTAACTATTAAGTAGCTCCTTAATAACCTGTAACTGCTCTGAGTGTGGCCGCAAGAGTTATTGACCTGATCGAAGCTGATTGTACCAAGGACTTCCTAGGGCCTCTTCAAATGACTTCTGTCATCACATCCCATAAATTTTCCAGGAGATTTCCTCCATTCTGGCAGACAATTCAGACAAGTAGTAAATTACAGGCTGACGTACCTAATAAATCATTTCAAGGATTTCATTTACAAGATATAAGATATGTGTTTATTACAGTCCTAGTTCTTGTTTAATTATATGCTATAGAATTTTATGCAACATTTGTTACTAGGTTTTTTATGGAGGATCAGGCGGACGATTTCCGCCTCTCATTAATAACTGCAACGCCAAAGAAGTTACAAGTGCGTTCCTGGATGTTTTAACACTACCCTGCTTGGGCCTCCAGTACAGTCACTTGGCGAAACACACTGCACTGCAAGCGTTATTTCGCGTCGTTTTTCTGTAAGGCCATGGTTCTATCTGACATGGTATATCTTATTGTGTATAGAATAAAGTTTAATTTTGTATAGCTATCCTTAATATACCGCGCCGCGTCGTGCTCGTGAGTCGCGACTGGTATGAACTGAACAATATCCGTCAAACATTCATTAATGTTCGAATTCAATAGTACCAATTCACAGGCTATACTACTTTTTTCTGGTAACAACAATGATGATGATGATGGGAAAAAGTTAAGTGGTAAAGTTTAAAGGATTGATGCGCTTGTTTGAATGTGTATGAGTGTGTATGCTCGTATGCATGTGTGTGTGAATCATAAATCATTTGTATTATGCGAATTGAGTAAGAGACAGATAAAGGCGGGTTCGCACTTTTAACGTAAACTGTCTTTTACCCGACTATGGTGAAGGTTAGGGTAATCATGTTAGCAGTATATGCATGTGTGTGTGTATGTTTGTTCCACTGTTCCTAGCCTAAAATATTGATCCTATTTTCATGAAAGAGATATCAATGTACGTAAGTTTTGAGTTTTGACAGAACTAGAAAAAATAACAGATTGATTGATTGTAGTGTAGGTTTTTGGTGGAAATTCATGTTAATAGTTAATAGGCGTTACTTCGCGGAAATCCATAGCATACAATTTAATTAATATTATATCCCACAAAAAAATACCTACAATCGTTTCGCGGGAATATCCCGCTAGATATATTTAATATTAATTAGGTAAATTGTAGGAAATTAATGTTTCAGAATAGATAAATTAATGTAGCTAGATAAATTACTGTTTCAGAAAATTATAGAATATAATGTATTTAATATAGTAATAGAATGTAGAATTAAAACAAAGTGTTAGAAGCCGTAACATTTTAATGAGTAAGAAGTTATTACATAATAATATTATATTTTATCTAGCAGGAAAACCGAGAGCTGACAGTTGTCCAAATGACTGTATAATTTAGGTCAAAATCAGATTTAGGTTAGGATTTTTTATAATAAAATTACACATTACTTATAGTTACAAGTAATGTGTAATTTTATTATAAAAATCATCCTTATTTTTTAATATTTAACCGTTTTTATAAAAATAAATAAATAGAAAAACAATTGACCTAAAGGCCATCCATGCAATTTCCCGCTAAGCTTTTATCTATTGCGTCATTTTTGAGCTTATCGAGCCCAAAAATAAAAGTGCTTCTAAAAATATTTACTGTTAAAGTTTAATAAAACACTATTTTTTGAAAATTCAAACTGTCATAACTCTGGAATAAATCAACCGATTTTCACGTAATTCGATTTCAGCAATCGATGCAGTTTTTCATGTCCTTTTTAAGAATTGACAACAAAAATTTGTAGATGAAAAATTTCAAGGTAATTATTTCCTTCACGATATCTCTCGAACGAATCAACCGATTTTGACCGGATTAGCGGCGTTCGACGTGGTTTTTCAAGGTTAAGAGCTGATTAGTTTTTGGAGTTGATCGATAGAGCCGTTTAAAAGTTATTCCAAAAAAACCACTTAAAAAAAATCACAGTTTTTATACGGTCAAAATTGTATTCAAACTCTAAGTTTGGCCAAGCCCTTTCGAATGGCGCTAGCCGCAATAAAATTGGTCAAACCGTTCAAAAGTTATAAGAAGTTTACATATTTACACACACACACACATACATACAGACATAGTGACACCCACGCGGGTGTAAGTCAGGGAAGATTCATGTGTCCTCAGAACGTCGAGATCTGATAAGAATTCGATTTTTGCAAAACGGGGTAAAACCAAAATTTTCTTAGCGGGAAGTTAAAAATGTTACCGTCGTGTAGGTAATAAATGAATTTCAATTCATACCTTGTTTTTTATTTTACGCATAAAAAAATAAAAAATAAATATTTCTAGTTTAAACACGCTGTATGTAGTATTATGTTAACCGATTTTGTGAAGTTTCGACCAATCAGAGCGCGTTTGATACTGGTTTAACGTTTACGAGAATGCCGGTTTTGCAGTTTTAGCGTACCGAGACTTGTCGTAATGGTATTATAGCAGGATTTATTTAGCAGAATTGAACCTCTGGATAAAACTCCTGCCAGAAGTAAGGTAACTCCGAACGTACTCTAGTGTGGGCACGCCCTAACTCGGATTTATATTATGCATTTATTTGCAGTGGGCATTTCGGTTGAGGAAAAATGGCGATAAGCCGCCTGTCTGTCTGTCTGCGTTATAATATTAATCGTTCCCGACTGCACGATTAATTCTCACCTTATCCTTACAATGTAATATTATAAACTAGCTTTTGCCTGCGGCCCTGCTCGTGTAAATGAAGAGTCCCACGGAAACACTGCACTTTTATGGGACAAAAAGTAACCTATGTGTTAATTCAGAGCCTAAACTACTATCCCAAATTTCATCGAAATCAGTTTAGTAGTTTTAGCGTGAAACAAACATTCCATCCATTATCACATTTTATAATAGGATGTGAAAGTAACTCTGTCTGTACTCTACGCCCAAATCACTGAACGGATTTTCATGAAATTTGGTACAGGGATAGTTTAGACCTAGTGGAGTGAAGTGGAGTGGATAAGCAAAATGTTCGATTACTGTGCGATACTCGGATTCCTGTGCGAGAGGCTTGCGAGAGGAGTTGCAGGCAGATAAAGATTAAATATTATAAATGCATTATAAAAGGCGCCGTAATTTATGCTCCATCATCATCATCCATTAATGCCATGCAGGACAGAAAACCTCACAGAAAACCGTTTATCTGTGAGTTGTGACCTGTCCAAAAAACAACCTGCAGTTGATAAAGGAATTACGGAACACAAACAAAATATAGCAAATCCACAAGCGGTTTTTTCAAATATAAATCGAAGGACAGATGGTCGATGGAGCAGATAAGTATAAGAGTGGAGACCACGTTTAAGCAAACGTAGTGTAGGACGTCCTGCGGCACGATGGACCGACGATTTGAAGAAGGTGGCTGGCAGCGGATGGATGAGGGCTGCCCAAGATCGGGATGGTTGGCGCTCATTGGGGGAAGCCTACGTTCAGCACCCCTCGATGGTTGCACGCCTTGTCGTGGCGGTGGGGCTTAGTAATCGTGGACTGGATATCCACGGTGAAGCGAAGAGGCAACCGGGGCCGGCTTGTTTCGGCTTGTTTGCCAACGGCTGGCCCGAGGAGGGCGATCCCAGCGGACTGGAGGAGTCTGCTACGGACGCGCTTAGAGGTGGGACCGCAGAAGAAGAGGAGTGCCGGTATTACGGTGCGCCGTACTCCCTATCTTCTGCGGCCGTGGAGGGATCGCAGGGGGAGAGGCGTGGTGGTGTTGTGCCACTCTCCCTACCCCCCTGCGAGCTGGCGGGGCCGTTCCGTACGGTTAACGGCATTGGTGGGGCCGCAGAGGAAGAGACAAGTTCGTATTACGGTGCGTCGCTTGCCCTATCCTCTGCGGCCGAGGTGTGGTCGGTTGTGGAGGCTGGTATCCGTGGCCTCCTAGTAGCAGACTCGGGGGAGTTTGCTACAGTACTGGTGGAGGCCGAGGAGGGAGGCGCACCTTACCATCTGGTGCGCCTGGGGCCTTCGGGCCGTGGATGTAGCCGCATGTGTGCGGCTGCCGCCGGCGGGGTCGCGGATGTGTTTACCGTTCCCGTGGCCCCGTCACAGGGCGGCGAGAAGGAAGGTGGGGGGTGGTTTTTAGTGGGTATACCGTGGGTCTCATTAGCCTATACGGGAGTTCCACATTACCACTCGGGTGCCCCCTGCGCCTGGGTGGTATTCGTAATGCATTGTCCCCCCTGGAAACAAAAAAAAAAAAGGCCTACGTACAGCAGTGGACGGCGATTGACTGATGATGTAGGTATGATGTAAAGCGAAGGATATTGTGTGCCACGGCCCACGGGTTACCTGATTGTAAGTGATCGTTGCTCGTTCTCAGTACAAAATTATAGACTGAGATTAGGTACTCAGAATCGGAATTTCCTGCTCAGCGATTTGTACACAAATTCCCAAGAAATACAGATGGGTACTTACTACCTATATGTAACAATCTTATGTAGGTAATATTGCATATTTGCATGATATATTAAGCAACCATCCGAAAGAAAATATACCGTTTTGGGGAAAATATCGTTGCATCCTAATACCGGAATTTTCGGTTTTAAAATAGATCATTTTTAATATTTAAATATGTTAGTATAATGAATGATTTTCGCCAATCAATAATAGATGTCGCTACTCGTACTTAAAAAGTTAAAACCCCTTACCTTAAAATATTTACACATCTGTTAAGTATTCAATAATTGTCATTTGCCTCTGACTATCGAATATGACTTTTCGAGTTTTTTGACAGGTTTCCGAGTAGGAAGTTAGGGAGAGGAAATATATTATATCTATACTAATATAATTAAAGAAGAAAAGTTTTTGTTTGTATGCATTGAATATGCTCCAAAACTATTGACCGACCGGTCTAATCTATATGTACCAAATTTCATCAAATTTGGTACAGATATAGATTAGACCACGGGGAAGGACATAGGCTGCTTTTTATCGCGGCAAAATGTACGGTTACCGCGTGATTTCCTTGTGCGCGCACGAAGTCGCGGGCAACACCTAGTCAATTAATAAACCGATACATTAAATAGAATACTTAAACAATAAAATATTATGTTTAAAAGACATAAGACGTCAAAACATTTCGTTTTGTTTCCTTTCCTACCAATTTTTAACCCCCGACGAAAACAGAGGGGTGTAATAAGTTTGACGTGTCTGTTTGTCTGTGTGTCTCTCCGTGGCATCGTATCCGATTTTGATCTAGCTCTTTTAGTTTGAAAGCGGAGACAGCTCGACACTCAAAACTTCCATTTTCAACTCTATTGTATTAGCATAGAGTTCTATTTTCGGTGCTCTGAATTTTCCGCGGCCTTCCGGATTCCAGATAAGAATAACGACCTCTGTGGCTCCGCCGGGGAACAAAAAGTTTTCTGTGTTCCTGGGTCATGGATGTGTATTATATGTGTATTATATAATAAAAATCTTAAATATGTGTATAGTATTAAATATATTTCCATTGTATGGTACCCGTAGGCCGTAACACAAGTTCTTTGAGAACTTACCACGAGACCAGATTGACGTGGTGTGCAGGGTCCATAGATAAAATCATAAGTCTAATGGCAAACACACCATATTATTGGCAATAATGCTCATATTGACAATAATATTCGTTGTGTGCGGGCCCCATATTGCCGTTTTTTTGTATATTGTGTTGACTAGTATTGACAAATGTATTCTGTCAATAATATTGCACGTGTGCGGCTAGCCATAGGCAGCCCCGACGGAATGACGTGGGTTTTCAAATTAAATTAACCTTATTTAATTACGTTTAAATTAAACCGCGTCGTGGGTTTTGGGGAAACTTGTAAGTTTCCATACTGATCCACTAATATAGACAAACTGACAGATACCGCTCAATATAAGGAAAATTATTTTAAGCGAAATCGTACAAAAACTTGCGTAGTACATAATCTAAACAAAACGTATCGAGCGTTGATAGTCCTGAGACGTATTATGCTGGTATATAGGTTGTTTTTTTTTAAGTTTCACCTTCATCACATGAACACATGTTTGTCGGGATCGAAACCGTGATATACGTCACGTACACATGGTCCCCACTAGACATTAGACACGTAGACCGTAACCTTACTTTCTCTTAACCTTCAGGCAAGGTTCTAACACTAGACTAGCTTTTACTCTGATCTAGATTTCAGATGGCAATTACCAAATGCGAATTGTATGTTTTTAAATTCTTCCGTAGACTAATACGACACGTGTAAAAGGCAACTATAGATGGATGGATGTTTTACTCTTTTAAGCAAAAACTACTGAACGGATTGTGATGAAATTTGGCGCGGTAGTAGTTTATTCTTTAGATTAACACACAGGCTACTTTTTATCCTGCAAATGTATAGTGTTCCCGTGGGATACACGGACGGAGCCGCGGACAAAAGCCAGTTACGATCTAAAACTATTTTGATAGAATGAAGACGTTTAGTTTTTGTTTAATTTAAAATTCATGTTCTGGAATCTTCGATGTGGAGGATCCTCTATTCTACGGAATATATTAAAGTATTTGAATATAATATAATGGCTGTGTTCCGCGGAAAATAGCGCTTGCTAGCGCTAAAGAATAAAAAACAGATTATTATCAGGTTAACATCAGCGAAAAGTTTGCTAACTTCAATACTGCTAACATAATCCGTCATTTTGCTTATTTAAATGCCAGCGGTCGCCATTTTGCTTACGTTTTTTTGTTGGCGCTATTTTCCGTAGAACAAAATCTACTGTGTGTTGAGAGAGAAATAAATAAATTTTGAATTTGAATTTGAAAAATTTGAACACAGCTAGTATATCCTCTCGATGGTCATCAATAATAAGATCCCCACACCGGCCGATTTCATGGAAACCGGGCCAGTTACGCAGGAGTAGTTTTATAGTACCTACTCAAGTGTGTGTGCAGTACACAAGAGCACTCTCTTTTCCTTTACTCTCGTAACCCAGTGGGACGGATAACCGACACGACTGGCGAGAGATCAGGCGCAGGTCCGACTTTTTACATGCCCATCCGACGCATGTTACATGTCACTTGTCAGACAATCAGGTGATCAGCCTGCATTGTCCTAATCAAACTTGGAAACAACATTTTTTGTTGTTTCCAAACGTGTTTTTTTTTGCCGTTTTGTACGGAACCCTTCGTGCGTGAGCCTGACTTGCATCCAGCCTCAGTGCCCACATAGCGAAATTCAACGCATCACGCAGCTTTTCACGCCGATTTTTATCAAGGCCGCAGCATCAGTCTGGCGTGGAAAACCCCCCTAAACCCTGGAACGTGCGCCGCTCATGTCAAGGTCCTCCATCGATCAAAGTTCAGTCATATTTTATTCATAATCTCGATTGAGCTGTTAACTTTGAATTTTAACACCTTTTTTTACTTTATGAATGTTTTTATGAACGATTTAGTTTAGATAGATTAGATTAGAATACACAGCCTCCGTGGTCCAGTTGTTTAGAGCTTGGCGCTGGGGGGTAGTGGGTTTAATGCAAGTCTGGTTAGGACAAAGCATGCTGATCACCTGATTGTCTGACAAGAAAGATGATCCATGCGTCGGATGGGCATGTAAAAAGTCGGACCTGATTCCTGTCTCTGATGTCTCGTCAGTCGTGTCGGTCATCCGTCCCACTGGGTTACGAGAGTAAAGGAAAAGAGACTGTGTACTGCGCACAAACGGGCACTATAAATTAACTCCTCGTAGCTGGCCTGGTTTCAATGACACCAGCCACCGTCACCGAAATCGGTGTAGGGAGTTATAACTAAATATTTAGAATAAAGGATTATACAGTGTAACCATTGTTGCTAAGCCGTCGGCAATATTCGTTTTTTTAAGGAAATGAAAAGCTACGATTGCCAAAAGACATTGAGGTCGTAGTCTTAACATTTCTTTCAGCTTTGTCCTCAAGAAACAATGAAAAAGTTAAAAACATAACTAAACATGGTCGGGACCATGCAAATTTTGAAAACAATAGAAAATGAAAATGGGACGAACTGAACGAACGAATGAAAAATCACAAAAATTAAATTCGTCTTTTCGTCCCATTAAGACGAAACTTTGTGGGACGAACAGACGAACGACTCAATTATGTACCCTATGTTATCCGGGTCATTATTACTAATGTAATGACACCTCATTCATTAAAATCAGATCACTAGTGCCTCACTAGGGTCAAAGAATATATATTACTAACGTAGGGTGGAACAAACATACATTCATTCATATACTCCCAGAATCTTTACTTTGGTAGAAATTTCAATCAATTTCCACATAACCTCAACAAATTACACACCTACACCTTCATGAGAAACCTCTCCGTCGATAGATGAAAATTGCATGAAAATTCGTACAGTAGTTCTCGAGATTATCGCGAATATACAGACGGACAGACACCAGCAGCCTTAATCTATACTAATATAATAAAGAGGAACAGTTTGTTTGTTTGCATTAAATAGGCTCCGAAACTACTGGACTGATGATGAAATTTTGATGAAATTTGGCACAGATGTAGAGTAGACCACGGGGAAGGACATAGGCTACTTTTATCGCAGCAAAATGTACAGTTACTGCGAAATTGACTTTTGCTGAACTGACATCTAGTTTATAATATAATTTAGATATTATAGATAGAGTATACTAGATATAGAGATCCCCAACCCAAGGGCTTTTTCACGCCGGTTTTCTGTGAAGCCGTGGTATTCATCCAGCCCATTCGTGCCGAAGCATGGCTCACTGTGTCTTCGGACTGTGATTGAGTGATTACTGCCGCCCATGAATCCGCAACTCCAAGTGCGTTTCCCTCCAGGGAGACACAGTGCGTTTATTCACGTCGATTTTCTTTGAGGCCGTTGTAACCACTGATAATGACGATGCAATGACGATGACGCGCACCCGCGTGACGCGGTAATTGTCCACTTATCAATTGAGATCTTGCCATTACATTCATGATTCATCCATTCATTCAATGTAGTTAAATGTAGTTAGCAGCTGGGAATCAGCTGATCAGGAAAACCGAAGTTGGTGGGAAAAAATGCTACTTAAAATGAACCCATAAATCTCTTCCTGTCTCTATCTTTTCTGGGCAGAATAACAAGTTTACTACTAACTAATAACTCCCCACACTGATCTCGGTCGACGGCCGGTTTCGTCGAAGCCAGGCCAGTTACGCAGGAGTAATTTTATAGTGCCCAAGTATGTGCGCAGTACACAAGAGCACTCTCTCTTCCTTTACTCTCATAATCCAGTGGGACGGATAACCGACACGACTGACGAGAGATCAGACGCAGGACCTACTATTTACATGCCCATCCGACGCATGGATCATCTTTCTTTTCAGACACTCAGGTGGATCAGCCTGCATTGTTCTAAATAAACTTGGAAACAACATTTTTGTTGTTCCAATGCGGGAATTGAACCCACGACCTCTGAGTCTAGAGCCAATGCTCTAACCACTAGACCACGGAGGCCTTTTCAAATCAGTGACACTCAAACATGCTAAACCACAAGTTTAGCATGTAATTTGAGTGTCATTAATTTGACGACCTCTGTGGCTCAGTGGTTAGCGTGTCAGCGCTCAAGCCAGAGGTCGCGGGTTCGAATCTCGACGAAGGAACACAAAGTTTTCTTTCTTCCTGGATGTGTATTAGATATATTTCATCAATGTATATTCATAATTATAGAAGCTAGAAGCGTGGACTGACGGACGGACGGACGCGGACGGAGAGACACTATAAGGGTTCCTTGAGTATTACGGAACCCTAAAAACGCTGTAGTAACTACCATTGTCTGTTACGAATTACGATATGTCTAAACGCCTAAACCGATTTTAATGAAATTTGGTAAGTTTGTAGACATTGGAGAAACGTTTTTTTAAAGGGCACTGTATCCGTGCCATATCTATTCCGTGGAACAGCCTCGGTGGTCTAGTTGGTTTAGAGCCTGGCTCTCGACTTCCGGGTCGTGGGTTTGATTCCCACATGGGAACAACAAAAAATGTTTTTTCCAAGTTTGGTTAGGACAATGCAGGCTGATCACCTGATTGTCTGACAATAGAGATGATCCATGCGTCGGATGGGCATGTAAAAAGTCGGTCCTGCGTCTGATCTCTCGCCAGTCGTGTCGGTCATCCGTCCCACTGGGTTACGAGGGTAAAAGGAAAAGAGAGTGCTCTTGTCTACACACTTGGGTACTATAAAATAACTCCTGCGTAGCTGGCCTGGTTTTCAATGAAACCGGCCACCAGTCACCGAATTCGGTGTGGGGAGCTATTATTATTATTCCGTGGAACGTAGTTATACCATTAATAGAAGTAATTTCGGCTATTCCCGTGCACGAGCATTCCTGAGTGATTGCGTTCGGCTGTAATTGTGTTCTATTCCTGGTGAATAGCTGGTGATTGAATCATCAGGTTCAAGGGTAGGTCTTTTCCTGTCATCGCTGATGGAATGTTTCTAGAATAGGAACGAACGAGCAGGGCCGCCTGATGGTAATAATCGACGAGTGGTTACAAGATAGAGATGGAGAACCACAGACATCTATTATCTAGACTACGCAAGTCTTATCGTCTAGAAATCAAGCGTACCATTATTTTTGAAATTACTATTAACTCCTTTCAAACTCCCCGTTCTCGAGTAAACGATACGAATGCCGTAGCCGCGCGCAGCCCAGTCGCGTTTTTTAGCTTTTTAGTTTTCGTTTGACGTTTGGCACCGAGAATATTATTTATATAGAAGATATATGGATAGATTTTAATTGTCTGGTTTAAGATCGTTAATATTGTTATCTAACATTGAATAGACGAACATTGAGTATAAGTGTCCGTAGTACTTATAACTCAATGTAGACGAAATATTTTTTTTGTCAATTCGGAATCACGGCGAGTAGAAACAAGAACTGGCACAGACAGATACACGATTCGCTTAGATCTGTTTTACTA
Organism: Glaucopsyche alexis; assembly: GCA_905404095.1. Taxonomy (NCBI): domain Eukaryota; kingdom Metazoa; phylum Arthropoda; class Insecta; order Lepidoptera; family Lycaenidae; genus Glaucopsyche; species Glaucopsyche alexis. The sequence continues at coordinate 2,034,624 of FR990063.1, read as the reverse complement.
AAACTTTCCTAAATTTTCTGCAAATACAAAAATACAAGTTCAACTTTCTAGATATACTGCAGATCTTTCAACACGCCCGCTGTATTTACTGCAAAGTAAATAAACGGGTAGAATTGGCGAGTCGAGCTGAAAGATGAATATGTAAATAAAGGTGAGGCAATGTGAGGTGTGGGAGCTATGATAGTAGCTATAATATATAATTAATTAATTAATTCGATAGAGTGCAGGTTCGAATCCCAGGTTGTGGCGTGTACCAATGAGACTTTTTCAGATCTCAAGTACATTATACGGACGCTCTAACGGTCCTCTGGACTAGGCTATGTGTTGTGAGAATGCCGTATGTGCTTGGGCAACCATACAATATTTAAAAATCGACTGTCCCAGGCACTACAGTATTTCAAGAATGGTTACTTTGTTCGGAGAATACTGTATAAATCATCCATTAACGGATGAAAAGGCCAAAGTATAGTATAAAAACGAGTCCCTATTACTGAGACTTCGCTGTTATCGTCTACTTATCTGTCACCAGGCTGTATGTGAACAGTAGAAATTTTCACAGGTGTATTTCTATTGCCGCTATGACGACGAATATAACAAAATAAAATAAATATTTAAGGGGGGCTCCCATACCACCCTATAAAAGCTAAGCGACTGGTTCGAAAAATGAGGAAAAAACCATAATAGATGCATAACTTGTAAAATAACAAAATAATAAGTAAACATGTATAATGGTACGGAATCCTACGTGCGCAAGTCCGACTCGCACTTGGCCGGGTTTTTATTTTGTCTAAGTGCATCAAATAAAGCTTTATTCTATTTAAATATAGCGTGGTATAGCTAGCTATGTGCCCTGTCTTTTTACCTGTTGAGTGTTATTCACTTTTTAACTGAAATAGGGTATACATTCTGTTGTTCACACGGATGTAAACACTTCAGGTGTACATGGTTAATGAGTGTTAGTTATGGTTCCGTAGGTTTTTGTTTGGATATTTAAAATCTTATATATACATCTATACTATAATATAATAAAGAGGAAAAGTTTGTTTGTTTGTTTGCATTGAATAGGCTCGGAAACTACTAGGCCGATGATAATTTTTAAAATTTGATGAAATTTGGCACAGATGTAGAGTAGACCACGGGAAAGGACTTATATATACATCTATACTATAATATAATAAAGAGGAAAAGTTTGTTTGTTTGTTTGCATTGAATAGGCTCGGAAACTACTAGGCCGAGGATAATTTTTAAAATTTGATGAAATTTGGCACAGATGTAGAGTAGACCACGGGAAAGGACTTATATATACATCTATACTATAATATAATAAAGCCTTTTAACAGCCTCCGTGGTCTAGTGGTTCGAGCATTGGCTCTCGACTCGGAGGTCGTGGGTTCGATTCCCGCATTGGAACAACAAAAAATGTTGTTTCCAAGTTTGGTTAGGACAATGCAGGCTGATCACCTGATTGTCTGACAAGAAAGATGATCCATGCGTCGGATGGACATGTAAAAAGTCGGACCTGCGCCTGATCTCTCGTCAGTCGTGTCGGTCCCACTGGATTATGAGAGTAAAGGAAGAGAGAGTGCTCTTGTGTACTGCGCACACACTTGGGCACTATAAAATTACTCCTGCGTAACTGGCCTGGTTTCAATGAAACCGGCCACCGTCACCGAAATCGGTGCGGGGAGTTATTATTATTATTATTAATATAATAAAGAGGAAAAGTTTGTTTGTTTGTTTGCATTGAATAGGCTCGGAAACTACTAGGCCGATGATAATTTTTAAAATTTGATGAAATTTGGCACAGATGTAGAGTAGACCACGGGAAAGGACATAGGCTACTTTTTATCGCGGAAAAATGTACGGTTTCTGCGAAATTAACTTTTGCGCGCATGAAGTCGCCGGCAAAATCTAGTCTACACTAATATTATAAAGAGGAAAACTTTGTTTGTATGTTTGTTTGGTTGTTTGTTTGTAATGAATAGGCTCAAAAAGTACTGGACCGATTTCAAAAATTCTTTCACCATTCGAAAGCTACATTATCCACGAGTAACATAGGCTAAATTTTATTTTCCCCCCGATGGTTGCACGCCTTGTCGTGGCGGTGGGGCTTAGTAACCGTGGACTGGTCACCCACGGTGAAGCTAAGAGGCAACCGGGGCCGGCCTGTTTGCCGCCGGCTGGCCCGAGGAGGGCGCTCCCAGCGGGCTGAACATGCCCGCAGAGGACGCGCGTGGAGGTGGGACCGCAGAAGAAGAGGAGTGCCGGTATTACGGTGCGCCGTTCTCCCTATCTTCTGCGACCGTGGAGGGATCGCAGGGGGAGAGGCGTGATGGTATTACGGTACGCCACTCTCCCTACCCCCTGCGAGCTGGCGGGGCCGTTCCGTCGAAACGGCGTTGGTGGGGCCGTAGAGGAAGAGGCATGTCGGTATTGCGGTGCGCCGCTTGCCCTATCCTCTGCGACCGAGGTGTGGTCGGTGGCAGAACCACAGACCTGATCTGCCACCGGGTACCAGTTTATCTGGTACCCATGGCCTCCTAGTAGCAGACTCAGGGGGAGTCTGCTACAGTACCTACTGGTGGAGGCCGAGGAGGGAGGCGCACCTTATACCATCTGGTGCGCCCATCGTGGAGGGCCTTCGGGCTTTCATGATGGAGCCGCTTGTAGGCGGCTACCGCTGGCGGGGTCGCGGATGTGTGTATCGTTCCCGCGGCCCCGTCAGAGGGCGGCGAGGAGGAAGATGGGGGGGTTTTTAGTGGGTATACCATGAGTCCCACATCACCACTTGGGTGCCCCCAGCGCCTGTGTGGTATTCGTAAAGCATTTTCCCCCCTCGGAAAAAAGGCTAAATTTTATTTTGGAAAAAAATAGGGTTTCGTAAGATATTTGGGGTTTTCGGACACAAGGTGTAAAAAATCAACCAGAAAAGTTACTTATTTTCCGTACGCTGCCTAAACTATAAAAGATAGAACCATAAAATGTTCTAATTAATTGTAGATCTTATAAATATCTACAAAAAAGTCCCCGACACACTATACCTATCTATGTCGAGTGAGGTACAACAATCATTTTTTTATTTAGAAATCTTGAATTTTTTTTGGACTACATTTAAACGCGTTTATTTTACTCATACTATTAATCCTTATCAAAATAAATTATTTCATCACTAAGTACAGTTTATGTAGATAATATTTGGTCTTTGAATGATTGAAATTGGACGTTTGGTTTTGAAGTTATGGCGAAATTAAAATATTACGATTTCTGCTCCACGGCCCGTTGCGAAGTAGGCGTCACCAAGGCGGGGGTGTGCGTGCGGGAGGGGAGTTTAGATCTATGAGGTAGGATTAGTATCAGTATTGTACCCATAGATTATACAGATATATACATTGTACCCGTGCGAAGCCGGGGCGGGTCGCTAGTATTATATAAAATTATGGTGTCTCGGTGTTTGTTTAGAACTTCTTCTAAACGGCTTGACCGATTTTTATAAAAAAATAGACGTGTATTCTATAGGTGCGGGAATAGGTTCTGAACTTTTTTGTATTCCCCTAAATGGTAGGGAGGACCAAATTTTTAAATTTTTTAACCCTGTTTGTTGTATTCATGATTTCGCAATAAAACATACATATTAACCCTAAATTTTCGTCTAACACCTATAATTATTGTAAGTGACATTAATACTTACCTCCGTGTAATAATAATTAATTTATTACACGGATATTTAATAATTTAATATAATAATAATTAATAATAATTAAAACAGCCTACGTGGTCTAGTGGTTAGAGCATTGGCTCTCGACTCGCAGGTCGTGGGTTCGATTCCCGCATTGGAACAACGAAAAAATTTGGTAAGGACAATGCAGGCTGATCACCTGATTGTCTGACAAGAGAGATGATCCATGCGTCGGATCACGGATGGATCATCATCACCGAGATCGGTGGGGAGTTATTATTATGAATACTTACAAATATAAATATTATCAAGCCTGGCTTTTTGTCGTGACTATGTGTGCGTAGCTTTCTTTAGCCACCTAAAGAAAGCTACGCACACATAGTCACAACAAAAAGCTAGCGTTGATAATATTTATAATTATAAGTATTAATATCACTAACAAGTAACAGGTCAGTGTTTAATATGAAGCTTTATCTATTTTCAATCCTCTCAGTATCTAAAATCCTAGATTGACTTCAATCTTAGATTCTCACCAAAAAATCGACGTAATTTTACGTGGTAGAGCCATGCTTCGGCACGAATGGGCCGGCTCGACCGGAGAAATACCACGGGCTCACAGAAAACCGGCGTGAAACAGCGTTTGCGCTGTGTTTCGCCGAGTGAGTGAGTTTACCGGAGGCCCAATCCCCTACCCTATTCCCTTCCCTACCCTCCCCTATTACCCTATTCCCTCTTAAAAGGCCGGCAACGCACTTGCAGCTCTTCTGATTCTGCGAGTGTCCATGGGCGACGGAAGTTGCTTTCCATCAGGTGACCCGTTTGCTCGTTTGCCCCCTTATTTCATTAAAAAAAAAAAAATTGACGTGAAGTTAATCGTTAAACTGTATTGAAATCTTGATCTCAGATAGTTAAAATGAGATTAAGATTGATAACTAATTTCGGACGTTAAAGTGTAACCCCCTTACTAATAAACACTGTATAAGCTTTGAATAGTTATACAGTGTTTTGTTCTCGTCACACAAGTGACATTTTTAATTCGATAGAAGGAGACAAAACACTGTATAACTATTCAAAGCTTATACAGCGATTATTAGTAAGGGGGTTAAAGAATAGGAAGTGGACCCATATACCAATTTTTTTAATTTTTAACCATTTTTTTGGTTTCGTTATTCCGAATTAAAACATACAGTCTACATATAACCCAAAATTTTCGTCTAACACATAATAATATCTATGGAACCTTCACACTACGTCAATCTGGGCCGTGATAAGTAAGAAGAACATGAGTTACAGCCTTACTTACCAGACAACGGAAATATATTTAATACTTATAACTATACATATATTTAAGATTTTAATTATATTGTACACATATTTAATAAAATACGCATATTTAATACACATCCATGACCACAGAACAGAAAAACTTATGTTCCTTCGGCGGGATTCGAACCTGCGGCTTGAGCGCAAAGGTCGTCAAATATTAAGATTGATTTTATTAATTTCGGCCGTTAAAGTGTAAGTGTATTAATCTCCGAATCTATCTCAACTTTTCCGCTTCAAACCGGCGATGGACCTCGCGGAAGTTACTAATCAACCACTGAGTTTCTGAGAACCAAGCCACATAGTTATAAGAAACGCAACAAAAAAGTATGAGTAATGGTGAAAAAGACGAAACATACACCTGTCTCCATTGCACATAGCAACAGACTATAGTATAACTTTGCCCGCAGCTCCGCCCGCGTAAATACAGTGTCCGGCTGCAACACTACTTTTTCGGGATAAAAAGTAGCCTATGTGTTAATCCAGAGCCTAAACAACTACTATACCAGAACCTCAATTCTCGTATTTAAAGTAGACAATTTAAGGAGTCAATTTTACTTTGTTTGCATTGAAAGTGTAGCAACATGTTACCGTGAACGGATTTTATGACGTTTCGACCAATCAGAGCGCGTTTCATGTTGGTTTAACATTCATAAAAACACCGTTTGGGAGTATAAGCATATCAGGACTTGATTGTTATTGTATTAATGCAGGTTTTATTTAGCAGAATTGCCCCTCTGATTTCATCAAAATACGTTCAGTAGTTTTTGCGTGAAAGAGTAACAAACATCCATCCATACATCCATCCTCACAAACTTCCAAATTTATTTAAAAAAAATAGCTTTTTGTACACTTTCCTCTACATAAACTTTAATGTACTGACCAAATTCCATACTCCTCCAGTTGAAAAATTCTCGTGAACTGTGCTGAAAGTTTTTGCTTTAAGTGCCTGTATCTTAAATCAGTTTTTACTTTTAAATTACTCAACTTCTGGGAAGTGGTCTAGTTACCTGGATTTCAAGCGTGGATAACTATTGAATGGCCAAGACCTTAGAATGTTTCCATTGCCCGTAGCAACAGGATTTTGACGTTGTAGAAAACAGACAGTCGCACGGACTGATAGACGGACAACAGAGTTTCGTATTTTCCTTTTGAGGTACGGAACCCTTAAAAATAAGGAAATATGGTGAAAATCCGTTGTAAGTGTTGTTGTTGTTATAACATATTATGTTGTTCTTAAGACTGGTTAAGACAATGCAGGCTGATCACCTGGAAATTCTCGTAATTAACTTAAACTTTCATTTTACTTTTATTGAACTATAAATGAATCGTCTTGATAAACTGTTTTTTGGAGTTTGGCCCAATCAATTTAGTGTTTGATAATCTTCGCTTTTTAAAGGCTCTTCTTTATCATGATTTTTAATAGAAATTGACAGATATATTTTTAACTATAACCAATGCAAAATGATATCCTACCTGTAAGTCTATTTGGAGGCCGAGAGGTACCTACTACTCGAAAATGATCACTTTATGTTAAAGTCATGATGGGGTAAATTAAAAAAATATTTTGAATACCAGCTTGATATTGGAGTCATCAATAAAATATAAAAAATATTATTATTTGATAATGCCAAATATCGCAATGTATAAGCATACCAAATTTCATATATTTACGTTCAGAAATTACAGTAATAAGGGCGGACAGACAGTCGGACGGACAGAGCGAAACTATAAGGGTTCCTTGTACTATGGAACCGTAATGAAAATACAAAAGTTTGGGAAAATATTAATTTTTACGTCACAAAATTGCAATAGGTGTCTACGATAGTTTTTAGAATATTTTTGTATATGTCACCGTAAAATTGTAAAAACCGTTAGATTGCAAAAAAAAAACTAACGAGATTGTAAAAATATGTCGAAAGATTCAAAACTATATATTTATAATCTAACTAAAAATAATGTGTTAAATTATAGGCAGAATATTCGCGTCGGAAGTCTGTAAACATTTTGCAATGTCACTAGTTATATTACAATCTAAAGATTTTTACAATTTTACGGTGACATATATAAGGTCTCCGAAAATCAATTACGGATACTTTAGGCACAGGATCCACAGCTTATGTAAATACGTTTGGGCAGAAAAATAATTGTCATATTCAAAGTAAATTATTATTTTTAAATAAAAAATTAAACCGACTTCCAAAGTAAAAATACACAAAAAAGTATAAAATAAAACTTATTTTCTAAATAAGTCCCCTTTCAAATTCGGCTTAAATTTTAACTATTTCTCTACTTAATCTTCTTAATTTTGAAGTCGATACCAGCCCAAACAATATTTTATATATAGAACTCACGTTCAAATTTGCTGGTACCGACTTCAAAATTAAGAAGATTGAGTAGAGAAATAGTTAAAATTTAAGCCGAATTTGAAAGGGGACTTATTTAGAAAGTAAGTTTTATTTCATACTTTTTTGTGTATTTTTACTTTGAATTCGGTTTAATTTTTTATTTAAAAATAATAATTTCACACTTTTTAGTGATAAATTATTATATTATGTTAAATTATTATTAATAAATCTTATGAACGTTTAAAATAAACGATCGAATGTATAATTGTATAGGCGCTAAGATTCTATTACGTATTGTAAATAAGACGATGATGATGATTACTGTAAGTTAGTGGCATATGCTTGTAGTTCTTTGAACAATGCCGAAATTTCCAAACGCGTATCTTTAAAGACTGAGGAGTTCTGTTCAGTGCTTTTGGATCCAGTGTATACTTTGGTGCAAAATCTTATTTTTTGGTAGCATATGCTTAATTATTACTTCAGGAAAAGTCTAAATCACTATATGTGTCCATATAAATTTCGAGGAATTCCCTCGATTCCTCATGGATCCCATCATCAAGTTTCCACTTTAGTGACTAAAAGACCAATTTCGAATTACACCCTTTACAACAACAAAAAAAAATTGCAAATAAACGGCAGAGTAATGTTCAAAAATCTCCGTGTTGGTGTGAGTATTATGAGAAGTATCTTTTATATGTCATGATGTATGGTATGATGTTGGTGGTGATGATGATGAGTACTCTAATTGACATGGTGGCATATGCTTGCAGTTCTTTAAACAACGTCGAAATCCCCAAACATGTATCTATAAGGAGTCAGGAGTTCTCTTCTGTACTTTTGGATCTAGGGTATGCCTTGGAGCAAAATCTTACTTTTTGGTAGCATATGCTTGGACTACTTCAAAAAAAGTTAAAATCACCATATGTTTCCGTATAAATTTCGAGGAGTTCCCTCGATTCCTCATGGATCCCATCATCAGGTCACCACTTTTTTCAATGTGGGACCAAGTTGGGATTATACCCTTTACATCAAAAAAATAATATTGAAAATCGTTCCACAGACGGCGAAATTGTGGTCTAACATACAAAAAAATTAAAAATATATATATATACAGCCGAACGTATACTGCCGTCGTAAGAAAAAAGGGCACAACTAGCATTTTTTTAAAAATTGAGTTATATACATATTTAGAATCAGAAAAAAAAGCTACATCTGCTCAATTTTTTGTAGAATTTTATCTTCAAGGAATTCGGAGATACAGTAGGCTCAAAAGGCACAAATAAGACTAATATTCATGTTTTATAGAATGAAAAGGCACATTTATTTACCATTATATTAAAAAGGCACAAATACGTAGATGTGCCTTGTGTACTTAATTAATGATCCATGCATGTCTCAATTAATTTACGTATAACAGGCACAAATAACCAGTTGTGCCTTTTCTTTAAATTATTTACGATTAGGGGTGAGGAAAGGAGGGCAGGGTTTGATTGAAACGCGCCAGCTGTTGTGCCTGCGACGTCGCATTTTTCATAATCAGCTATACTTTCCAAGCTTGGGCCACTAATGCCTGACAACAGAAGTTTTTTGTTATAGTTACATTTAATTTTTATAATAATAATATATATATTTTTTTAATATTAAACTACGAGTACCTTTAATACTTACGGGTGTAAGCTATGTCCTGTAAATGAACAATAAATAATTAGAATAAGCTCTAATAGAGTAAGCTTAGTAAAGGTTCAAAAAATTACTACCTCTATTAAGAATTAAGAATATTTTGATTTATTTTTCATATTGTGATTCTATTTTTTTTATACATTTTTAAGTTAGGGGTCCAACCTATTAGTAAAAAGAATAAAAATATTTAATTTTTACTTTCCTTAGGTATCTAACTAACTAAAAAGTGTAAATGAGTTTAAGTATTAGCACTTTATGTTTTATATTTGTTAAAAAAAATTGTACTTAGGTGGATGCTTATCCCTAATCATTTATAAATAACTATTGAATATTAATAACGTTTTATATGTTGGTATTTTAGAAGAAGATTGGTTAAGTTTTATTTCAGTTATTTGGATAAGCTAACCAGAAATGTCATGACAATAAATATGTTTTATCTAATATATTATAAAATTTCCATGTCACAATGTTAGTTACCGCGTACTCCTCCGAAATGGCTTTACCGATTTTTACCAAATTTTATATGCGTATTCAGTAGGTCTGAGAATCGGCTACTATCTTTTTTCCATACCCCTAAGTGATAAGGGTTGTTCACCCTTATTTTTTTTTTAAGTTTTTGGACGAAATTTTTTGTTTTAATTTTTTTATATATCTTCTCTAATATATAAAATTTCCATGTCACAATGTTAGTTACCATACTTCTCCGAAACGGCTTTACCGATTTTTACCAAATTTTATATGCGTATTCAGTAGGTCTGAGAATCGGCTACTATCTATTTTCCATACCCCTAAGTGATAAGGGTTGTTCACCCTTATATTTTTTTTTTAAATTTCTGGACGATTTTTTTGTTTTTATTTTTTTATAATGTGGCATTAAAAAATACATACAACCGCAAAACAACGTTTGCCGGGTCAGCTAGTAGTTTATAAACTTTCTTCACACGATTATTAGTTTTTTTTTTATAGATTTTTATATTAAGTCAATTTATATTAAGAAGGCGCAATTATCACAATAATTTAAAAAAAATGTTTTAAAAATACCACTTATTACAAAGAAAAGGCATAGTTAACCAAATGTGCCCTTTCTTTTAGACTCAATGACCAATTTGCTTGAAATATTAAAAAGAAAGGTCACATTTGGTTAACTATGCCTTTTCTTTGTAGTAAGTGGTATTTTTAATATATATTTTTTTTAAGTTGAAAGGAATAATTTGAATTTATTTAATAATTAATTATATATAAAAACTAAAAAGTAAAAAATATAATAGTACTAACCTTCACGCATATATCATCAGTTTTTTTTTTCTTTTGAGCAATAGGTTTCCACACTATGAAGCAGAATATGGTAAAAACTTTAATCCCAATTATCTCAGTTTCACCAAAATGATAGATGTGCCCTTCTCTCGTACGACGGCAGTATAACCGCCTCCTTTTTTTGGAAGTCGGTTAAAAATCATCTCATGTATGGACTCTCCGCAAAACGCAAACTCGCCCATATAAAGAAAATATTTTTTTTTTCTAGAATGACAATTGGCAATCGGACAAATTTTTTTTATTGCATAAATGAATAGTACTCTTAAATATGAGTAACATCTCAGAAGAAACCGTATATCAAAAGTCAATATTTTCAAAGGTACAGCGATTTGTATAAAAAATTTCGCGAGCCTCCTAAAAACGCTCCATACTAAAGTCGACCTAAAAATGACGTCACTTGTATATGAAGTAGTATATGAAGTATATGGCCGCAGGAATATATTTGTAAATATCTCCGATATTTGTGCGTTTAAGTTCATACTTACCATAATGAATGTTTTTGTATATGATGTGAGTAAACTAATGATGTAGGTTTTGTTTACCAATTTCGCAAAAAAAAAAAATTTTTGGTATAAAGACTCGCGAAATTTTGTATATAAATCGCTCTACCTTTGAAAATATTCACTTTTGATATACGGTTTCTTCTGAGAAGTTACTCATATTTAAGAGTACTATTCATTTATGCAATAAAAAAAAAATCAGTCCGCTTGCCTATTATTTTTCTGCTTAAACGTCTTTACTTAAGCGGTAGATCATATGCCCGAAGTATTCGTAATTGATTTTACCAAACCTAATCAAACCTAATATATGGCAAAGCAGACTTTATGCATTGTTTACCATTTTTGGCCAGTCTTACCCAAATACAAGAGAGACAAGGACAGCCTGTTACTTGAGAGTTTCCTTAAGGCTGCGCTAGTCGCTTTTCTCTCCATACAAACGCTGTTGGTGATTTACTCCAAAGTCAAACATTGTAGACCCAAATTCTAGCGTAATATCGATTTTTATGACACTTATCTAGGTCGGTATTTGCTAATATTTCTGAAATTCAAATTAGTGTAGAAGATAATAGCCTCCAAACATCGCATTTTTATCGCATCTTTGAACGTAAATAAAAATTAAACGAAGAATGATAATAAAACAGCAAGCAAATACCGACACAGTTCGATTATTCAGCAATTGAGATAATTTTACTTCAGACAAAAATATTATATAGTTTTTTCATAAAACACCAACAGCCGAGTGTCGATTTGAGTAATTTGAAGACGCCTTTTCTAAAATACTTTACACAGCTGCATAAATGTGTGCAGTAAAGCTTCTCTTATAAGTATAGATTACTATTTTATGGGTATATCCTTTTTTCCCCATTATTAGGTGAAATAACAAGCATTTTTCCTGCGCGCAGCACTGAGTTCGAGCCGTCGACTAGCGCACTCTTAAGTATAGGAAACTTCCGATCCGTCATTTTGACGTGCGACAAGACAATGGCAACGAGCGTTTTCTTATGGTTAGTGGAACTACGTGACACATCGCACGAACAGACGCGCGGGCGACATGTAGATTATGTATTCAGCACACTATTTACGACCTTATACTTGAGTTAATAGAGTTCAAAATTCCGAAAACATTGCAACTTCCATTGACTAATATTCGTGACAGATGATTTTTTACCTTAAATGTATGAATATAGAGTTCAACATTAGAAATACGTTGACTTGCATTGGCTTGAGACGTAACTGATGCATCGAAATTTTTCCACAGTAAATATTAGTTTATTAAATACGGTAATAACTCCCCACACGGCCCACACCGATATCGGTGATGGTGGCCGGTTTCATTGAAACCAGGCCAGTTACGCAGGAGTAATTTTATAGTGCCCAAGTGTGTGCGCAGTACACAAGAGAACTCTCTCTACCTTTACCCTTTTCCATGCAGAGTAAATATTACTTTATTAAATACGGTTATAATATCTCCCCAAGTCCCCACACCGATATAGGCGACGGTGGGCGGTGGCCGGTTTTATTGAAACCAGGCCAGTTAGTAGTTACGCAGGATTCATTTTATAGTGCCCAAGTGTGTGCGCAGTATACAAGAGCACTCTCTCTCTCTTCCTTTACTCTCGTAATACAGTGGGACGGATAACCGACACGACTGGCGAGAGATCAGGCGCAGGTCCGACTTTTTACATGCCCATCCGACGCATGGATCGTCTTTCTTGTCAGACAATCAGGTGATCAACCTGCATTGTCCTAACCAAACTTGGAAACAACATTTTTTGTTGTTCCAATACGGGAATCGAACTCATGACCTCCGAGTCGAGAGCCGATGCTCTAAATACGGTAAGTATAGAGGGCAAACGAGCAGACGAATCACCTGATGGTAAGACTTGCCGCCTCAATTGAGACTGCAACATTTTCCTTTTGAGTACCCACTTGAGAATAACGTCAATGATTCGACATGAAACAACATTTTTACGCCGGTTTTCTGCGAGGCCGTGTCGTTAATGTCATCGTGCCCGACTCGGTTCTTTCCAGTTGATAGACATTAAAAAGACAAAAAAAAAAACGAAATCACTACAACTACACTACAAAACTAAAACACAGCAACCACGGTGCTTATCGCCCACGGCAATCTTTGTTTTTTAATGGAAGTGACAGGCGATGTATGAAAACGATTGCCGAAAGAGATTGAGATCGTGGTAGTAATGTACATAAATTAGTTTTCGAATGATTTTCAAAAGTAAGGGCTACCATTTCTTATGAAATTTTGAGAAAAATTCGGGACCTTTTTATTTATATTTTTTTAATAAAAATGACAACAACATGACATAAATTGACATTAAATGACATAGTTACGTATCTTTAATAATTTCAACTTACAGTAGGATAGAACATTAAAATAAAACTAAAGTCTTTACTTAAATGCAAAATAATTAAACGTTATATTTCAACTAATATACAGGTTTTTGTATTTTTTAATAACTGACGTCAACAATATAGAATTTAGTTGTATTTTTTAGCAATATATCATTAGTTAGCGGATTCGATTGTCAACAGTTATATTTTTTGACGCAAGCAAATGCGTAGTTATTTTAGGAAATCATATATTAAGGTTTGGACTGCGCAAAAGCTGACACAAAGTAATGACGCGTTTACTATTATTACTGACCATTCAAGAATTTATTCTTTGATTCGTTTGAAATTGTTTGTCGAAAATGCTTACCGACATTTTTACATTTACTATTGAATATATAGTGCTATTTGTTTATCTTACATTAATCATATTACCACGTGGATACTGTTTAAATTCACTATATTCGCTAGTTTCTTACCTTTGCTTACACGTGTATTGATTGGTTAGATGGAGTTAAGTAATTGATGAAATAATGCTTAACATATTTTGTTATTAAGTATAAATGTTGTATTCAAGTGAAATTGCTTAAATAACAACTATATACTTTAGACGAGGCATATCGAGACAAAAACACGTATATACACTTGAACTTACTTTTGAGGTTGTTTGGGACAGTTGAGATTTGAAATTTGCTTTCTGCTTTTTAATTTTGACATTTTCTTTCTGCAGTATTAACATTACATATTTATTTGGCAAAATCTTCTGAAATAAAGATGGCGCAACTTTTTCTTGTATGAAGATTTTTCTGTCAAATGTACCATTATCATACGTCATAGGCCATTCTTAGTTTTTTAAAATCATTGTAATAAAATTGTAGTCATACATTTTACAAAAAGGTAAAAAAAAAACTCTTATTATTATAGGCACAATACGTCGTCATTTACATATTTACAAATTGGCATTTTCTATAGTAGTGAATGTATCTACAATCCTAAATATCTGGTCTCCAACAATATTATTAACCGTTCAAAAACCCCAGAAGCTATTAACAAAATTTGAATGAAGCCGCAACCATTGATGGCAGTTGGCACACAAAAGGTATGTGGGATGCATACCTGACAAATTTCTCAAAACTATCTCTGTTAATCACTGTACCGGCCTTCGAAAAAATGTGGCGCCACATTCTTGAGGTACAGTCGGCAACAAATATTTAATTAATCTATTGTTACGGCCACACTCAGAGACATTTAATCAAATATTTCAAATCTAGGAATGGGCTATGACGTACATTTCTTAGAAAAAATCTACATACAAGAAAAAGTTACGCCATCTTTATTTCACCATAGCGCAAATGTCAGCTGATCTTGATTTGAGGATATCTCAAATCTCACACTTCTCAAGCCCTTTTATTACGGTTTTATTTAGGAAATCGGACAGCAACTTTTGAATTAATTTGGAAAAAACCTATTACGCGTTGATAGTTACAGAATTCTCCTTAGACATGTCCTGAAATGCTCTTGGTTAGGTTAGACTATTTGATATAATTATGTCTTGTACAAGTACTACAAGGGTGGGGACATTTTGCCCTTCTCTTTTGGCTTAAAATAGGCTCACACAAAGTTTATTCATACAAATCTAGTTTATAAGAATTTACTTCTTCTTTTATTTTTATTTTATACCCATTCTTGAAAAAAGAACAAGTTTCAACTACTAAAATACTTCATGAAAATGATGCAATTCTTTATGATTTTCCCAGTATTGAATAAAGTTTGAGCTATACTGCGATTTATCTTGATGATTCATGAGATATTCATCTTATTCACAATAATGGTATCTATTGCTACTTCCTAGAAATCAAACAAAAAAAAAATGTTACATAGAAACGAGTCTGTATTTGATAACGTATGGCGCCAAGACAGTTGTTATGTAAAATATTTGTTAGTTATTTAGTTTCATTCTAGGAACAAAATTGAATAGGAGTCAGTAACGAAAAATATCAATTAAATTTTGAGATTAGTACTTGTGATATTAATTACTCTTTGAGATTAGGCAATCTTAGCAGTTTTTAATCTTATATTTCCCAGTTATTATTTCACTGTTACAAAGGTACTTAGGTATTAAACGAATAAATTAATTTAGAAATAATTAGATTATAATTAGATTGTTATGAATCATGATAGATTGTCAGATAGTTCAGATTTTGATATTTGACACGTAAAAATTTAGTTTTTTCTTCGACGTTCAGAAATAATGAGGTATTACAACTCGATAAAAGAAAAAAAAAAGATTTTATACACATAAATGATATGATACTATATTTACGAAATATTAATTTACGAAATGCACCTACCTAATTACAAAACTACACAGTTTTGTAATTAGGTAGGAGGTTTCCCACGGAAAAACTGTACTTTTTCGGGATGAAAGTAGCCTATGTGTTAATCCGGAGTTTAAACTACTAGGTACTATACTAAATTAATTTAAATCCGTTCAGTAGTTTTTGCGTGAAAGAGTAACAAACATCCATCCATCCACCGTCACAAACTTTCACGTTTATAATAGTAGTATGATATAAAAAATCTAATCAAGTGCCCTTTTGGAAAAGAATATTACTAAGTAAAAGTGCAGTTACGTGCAATTTTTCCCCTCAGTAATACAGTAATCAGTATTACACAGAGACCAGAGTACCTGGGTAACCGAGCTTTGTTCGAAGTTCTGATAAATAAATAAAAAAAAAACCCCAACATATTCCGAATATTCGAACAAAGCAAAAATTATAAATACGCATACCAAACTTCCAATTGGACTGACTTAATATAGTTGCACGACGAAAGGAAAACTTAATACGGCTAGATAAGACCTAGCTAAATCGTTTTTCCCCCCAAAACTCTCTGCATACTAAATTTCATGGTAATACTTGCAACCGTTCTTGAGAAACCAATTAGACATATACAAGATTGTCTCGTTTGAAGTATAAGATATCGACTGTACACCTGTGCCTAGGCCGGGATATGTTGCGTCATGCGCATGCGAGGTACGAGTCGTACGACAACCGCGTGTTTCCTGTTCACACAGCTAGAGAGACCACGATTCTGGCGTGATCGAGACTGTCCTGTTACAATTACAACTTAACTATTACAATTACTTACTTACAGTTACAATTACTTAAATAAAAGGTTGGAGTTGTCAGAGATAATTAAAACACAAATAAACGAATTTTATATGAATTTTATATGAATTTTTAAAACTACTGTATTTATCGAGGCGCACGAGCGTTTACAACAGTATTTGTAAACGCTCGTGCGCCTCGATTTATTTAGTAGTTTTAAAAATTCATATAAAATTCGTCAAACTAATTTAGTTAAAAATTTAAATAGCATATTAAAGATAAAAGGTTCTTCTCATAGATTATGTAAGTAAGAAACAAAAGTAGCGAGTAAAATACATAAATATCATCATTTTAAATAACTATAATTCCTGATAATTTCGCATTCTTTAAATTTTATTTTTATGAGATAGAAACGTATATAAAAATAATCTGACAAAGAGATAATCTAGAAGAGGATCCAATAAGTTTGTAAAGATTTTTTGTTTTTAAAAAACGTAAGCGGTTTTAGCTATTATATGTTTTGAA
Source organism: Glaucopsyche alexis (assembly GCA_905404095.1). Classification (NCBI taxonomy): domain Eukaryota; kingdom Metazoa; phylum Arthropoda; class Insecta; order Lepidoptera; family Lycaenidae; genus Glaucopsyche; species Glaucopsyche alexis. The sequence goes on along the minus strand of FR990063.1, from coordinate 2,017,799 downwards.
ATTGCCCCTGAACCTAAAGTTGCAAAAACTTCTGGTTAGTTTTGTCAGTTTTATTCAAAAGTTTGAAATTATTTTAAAATAAATGATAAGTGAAAAATTAGAATACAATATTTTCTAGTGTTTTTTTACATGTAAAAATCAGAATAACCAGTTTTTGTTAGATATAGACGCATTTGAAAAGTAGCGTTTTTCGTGAAATCTGAGTCTCGCGCCGATCAATGCTCTTAAACACATACCAGTTTTATAGGTCTTCGTAGCCATGACAAAAATATGCGCATTTGGAGCAGGTTTTTATATTTGTTAATAAAATATATTAATGTAATTCGTAGATATCGTAGCTAGGTCTACACCTATCTAGGTGTAGATGTAGGTTGGAGGTGTAGTTAGCTCTTTATTAAAGTACACAGTTAAGACATAACGCGTGTCGGGGCAGCTAGTCATACTAAATGAACAAATACGTTTTAAATAAAATTTGGTCAAAGTAATGCGGACATGGCTATATACTATCAGATCCTACATGTCATCTATAGATACCATTTTAAGTAGAATATAAGTCACCTTACTGAACAAAAAAATTATAATACAAAATTGTCTACACAAATGCTAGTGTCGTGGTCACAGTGTGTCATTTATAGTCACCATTCATAATATTTCTACGTCATCACATTAACTACTATTAACAAACATTTGTCCCCAATAACGCTAATAGGTCACAGTACGTCATTCATAGATGCTATTCCTAGTAGTCCTACGTCATTCTATTATATAAAGTTACTAGCTGACCCGGCAAACTTTGTTCTGCCTTAGAGGCAATAAATAAGCAGATTTTGGATTTCATTAAGTGTAATTTCTCATTAGGATAATAGACATAATTAAAAAGAAATCAATCGAATGGTTGAATTATAATAATCTAAATGTTAACATTAAAAAAACAATGTATATGCAATTTTATAGTAAGAAGGGTAAAGGAAAGGACTTATGTGTAAAATACAACAACTCAATATTAAAAGAGGCTAAGACGGTAAACTTTCTGGGTATAACTATCGACAACAATTTATCATGGCAGGCACATATTGATAAAACTTGCAAGAAAATTAACCGTTATGTTTATGTCCTTAGTTGCCTACTTAAAACGGCCACTGTTGAATCAGCATTGATGGCCTACCATGCTTATGTAATGTCAGCACTTAGATATGGGCTGATTATATGGGGCAACTCTGTGGATATAGCGCGTTTATTTATTGGACAAAAAAAATGTATCCGAGCTATCTCTGGAGCCCATCCTATGGAATCGTGTCGTCCCCTTTTCAGGAAGTTAAATATCCTTACACTACCTTGTTTATACATTTATGAGATAAGCATTTATGAGATAATTATTTTAATGATTGTTAAAATGGGCCATGTATTTTGGTGCATGGGTTGCAATCTTCAGTAAAGCATCTTGTAATAGACGACATTTTTCGTTTTATTATCAGGTGCAAGAATAAATAACGCAGATGGTCTTCCGATCCGTGAATATGCCACATATCGTGGTCTACTTTGTATCTATAACAAATTTCATGATGATCGGGTAAAAGTTACGTAAAAGCGTAAATACAGTATTCCACGGGAACCGTACATTTTTATGCAATAAAGAGTAACCTATGTTCTTCCTCGTAGTCTACTTTATATCTATGCCAAAGTTCATGATGATCGGTTAAGTAGTTTTTTACGTAAAAGCGTAAATACAGTAATCCACGGGAACCGTACATTTTCCCACGATAAATAGTATCCTATGTCCTTTTCCTGGTTCTAAGATACCTCCCTACCAATTTTCAGCCAAATCGGTTCAGCCGTTCTTGAGTTATAAATGGTGTAACTAACACGACTTTCTTTTATATATATAGATAAAAATTGTCCCGAGTAATGCTAATCGTGTGGTCACACTAGGTCATTCATAGACGCGATTCTTAGTACAGACTACAGAGCTACGTCACTTTGATCTTTCCGGTGAGCCACTGACAATCGAACTTTTGACCAACCTATACACGCATATTATAACTCCCCCTTCACCGATATCGGTGACGGTGACCTGGTTTCGTTGAAACCAGTATTTTACAGTGCCCAAGTGTGTGCGCAGTACCCAGGAGCAATTTTTGACCAACCCATAGAAGCATATTTTAATAAATAACTCACACCAATATCGGTGACGGTGGCCGGTTTCGTTGAAACCAGGCCAGTTACGCAGGAGTATTTTATAGTGCCCAAGTGTGAGCGCAACTGTGCAGTACCCAGGAGCACTCTCTCTTCCTTTACTCTCATAATCCAGTGGGACGGATAACCGACACGACTGGCGAGAGATCAGGCGCAGGTCCGACTTTTTACATGCCCATCCGACGCATGGATCATCTTGTCAGACAATCAGGTGATCAGCCTGCATTGTCCTAACCAAACTTGGAATCATTTTTTTTTGTTTTTGCAATGTGGGAATCGAACCCACAACCTCCGATGCCAAGTCAATGCTCTAACCACTAGACCACGGAGGTCTGGGATGTGTTTAATATCGGAGACGCATATTATAATAAAGACGAGGCATGTTGAAGAAAAAGTGTCTCCAGTTAAATGGCCGCACTTTTGAGATATTTGGGGCCATTTTGACATTTGAAGTATGGTGAAAACAAGATGGTTGACATTTGAAGTATGGTGAAAACCAAGATGGCGTAACATTTTACTGTATGAAGATTTGTTCTGTCAAATGTACGTCATAGCGAATCTTGAGTTTTGAAATTTTTGGACCATCCCGAAACAAGAGCCTACCAAAAAAGATGTTTTAGAAATGTATGAGGCGTGGGCCAGCACTATGTACACTATATGCAAATGTAGCGCATTTCACGTTGGTTTAACATTCACAAAAACACCGTTTAAGAGTTTAAGCGTGTCGGGAGTCGGTACTTGATTGTAATTGTATTAATGCAGGTTTTATTTAGCAGAATTGCCTTTCAGAACAGCAGGTCTAAAAAGGCCGTTTTGGCAATTCATTTTCAATTCTTGTTATGAATTACTGTATGAAAGATGACAGCGATCGTAAAATGGCCACTTGAATTGTAATTCATAATATGATTTGGATACAATTCATATGCAGAAATTGGCTGAAATGAATTCATTTGACAGATTTACAAGCAGAATTGCTTTAGCAATATTGTGATGATATTGCGCAAGTGGCCTTTTTAGACCCGCAGAGATGTCTCATTGTTGATGATCGGTGATGATGATGATGATTATTGTAAAAATAAAAAGATTTGTTATAAAAACAAACACATAAGTAAGAAATATTAGAATAATTAAGTACTACTTATTATTTATTAATGTCAGGAACTTTTAAAATCTTGTTAAAAATAATTTCGCTTTTGCTTCAAGTTTCTTATAACTACTTAAATACTTAATTAACTTATTATATTAGCAGTAAGTTTTCATTGTACAAATTCACGCAGATTAAAAAAAGGTGGCAATAAGGGAGTTTTAGGTTTTTTCCGAGTTATTATTTTGTGTGGGTATTTACGGCGAGAATTCTACGATATAATGTGTTGATTCTGATAATATAATACTACTAATATTATAAACTAGCTGTCCCGACACACGTTTTTAGGGTTCCGTAATACTTAAGGAACCCTTATAAAAATAAAATAAAATAAAAATCTTTTTATTCAGAATAAAAAAACAAGGTTTTGTTTTCTGAACGTCAAAAAAAAAAATAAAAAAAAATAGAAGAATTACAATTACCACCGGTTCGGAACCCTAACCCGGCGAGAAGAACCGGCGTAAGAAACTCGCGCGGGTGCCACCTTTTAGTAAAAAGGATAGCCAAAATTGTTCTTTTAAAAAAAAAAAATACATGTATACAATACAATAACAAAAAACATGTAAACAAAAAGAAATTACAATATATTACAGTACAAAAGTACATTGTATAACTAGTTAAAACTGAAATTGCCTCATAGGGTCATCTTATTCCCAGGGTGTGCTGTCCTCAATGAAATCTTTAACTTTATAATAACCTTTGGCACACAAATGTCTTTTAACTAATTTTTTAAATTTATTTATTGACAAATTTTTCACATTTTCTGGGAGTTTATTATAGAAACGTATACACTGACCTTTAAAAGAATTGTTTATTTTACTGAGTCTAGTCACTGGCACAGCCAGCTTGTGCTTATTCCTAGTATTGATGTTATGTTGGTCACATTTTTTATCAAATTCATTACTATATTTTTTTACATACATAACATTATCAAAAATGTATTGTGAGTATACAGTCAGTATCCCTATTTCTTTAAATTTTTCTCTTAGGGAGGCGTATGGGGACATCTTATAAATAGCTCTAATAGCTCGCTTCTGCAGCACAAAGATAGAATTAATGTCGGCGGCATTGCCCCATAAAAGGATACCATAGGCCATTCTGCTATGGAAATAACTAAAATAAACTAACCGTGCCGATGCTTCGTCAGAAATTTGTCGAATTTTTCTGACTGCAAATGCTGCAGAACTGAGACTATTCGCCAGGTTAGCAATATGTGGACCCCACTGTAATTTAGAATCTAATGTTATACCTAGAAATACAGTTGAGTCCACTGGGTCAAGTTTAACATCATTCAATAGTACGTTGGTTTGTGCATGTCTCACATTTGGTAAACTAAACTTATAGTTTCGCTCTGTCCGTCTGTCTGTCTGTCTGTCTGTCCGCGCCTCTAGCTCCTGTTATTATGAATATAAATTGATGAAATTTGGTACAGTTATAGATTGTATATAGATCACGGTTTCGGGATCATAAAAAAATTATAATTTTATATTTTAGGGGTGGCTCTCCATACATGTGAAGTGGGGATGAAATATATTTTTTCACTCTACCCCATCGTGTGGGGTATCGTAGAATAGGTCTTTTAAAATAAAGGCAAGGTTTCATACGTTACTTTTTTATATAGTTGACCATTTTCGAGTAATCGGCCTCCAAAGTAGTTTGTAAGTTGGTCCGCCGAGCATTTTTAAACTATAGGAGATAGAAACTTGCAAATTTCCATGCTGATAGATCATGCTAAAAACTCTTTAGGAAAATTATTGTGAACCAAATCGGACAGTAACTTTTTGAGTAATTAAAAAAAAAGCATATTACGCGTTTATAGTTACGGAACCCTCCTTAGACTGTTAAAATCTTTTGAAACTTTTTGAAAACCCTGAAAGACTGTTTTACTTTAGAAAAAAAAAACAATAAAATCAATAGCCTAAAATAGGGATCGCGAACCTATGGCACGCGTGCCTCGAACCAAAACCTGGCTACGCCTGTGATTTCAAGAGTGGTTACTTCGCTCGGGGAATAGTGTATAAATCATCCATTAACACAATGTGGATTACAAACATATATTATATACATTAACCGGTGTGACTTTTATAATTGATATAAAAACAACAAGGAAAAACATGCGGACTAGGCAAAAAGAGTTGCAATAAAAAAGGTAAAAAAACTGCAGAACCCAACAGATGTGCGGCTGAAGGACGACGGATGAAAGTCAGGGTCTGGGGTAGGGTTCCGTAAGATTATGACAAAAACCATATTCACATTAAAAAAAGAGTGTGCTTTAGAAAACACGATTGAAGTAAAACTTCTTTTTTTTCTACAAATATTTAAGTGTCTTAGATATACAAAACGTAACTACGGCTATGAGAGAAAGAGAGAAAGAAAATGTGTGCTCGCACCTCTCTCGCTTGCCCCTACATTTATAAACGAAATGTAATTCTCTTTCTATCTTCACTAACATAATATCTCCCTCTCAACTTCCATCGCCTCGCCCGATCACAATTTTCGTAACGCTCTCGTTACTCCCCAAGTCAAGCGTGCGTAAAGAAGTTTTACTTCAAAAATCTCTCGTTATTCTCTTTTCAAATCCAAACGAAAACAAAAATATTAAATACGATCAAGTTAGTGTCTAAATAAGCGGCATTTTTAAATTTACGTGGTAGAGCCATGCTTCGGCACGAATGGGCCGGCTCGACCGGAGAAATACCACGGGCTCACAGAAAACCGGCGTGAAACAGCGTTTGCGCTGTGTTTCGCCGAGTGAGTGAGTTTACCGGAGGCCCAATCCCCTACCCTATTCCCTTCCCTACCCTCCCCTATTACCCTATTCCCTCTTAAAAGGCCGGCAACGCACTTGCAGCTCTTCTGATGCTGCGAGTGTCCATGGGCGACGGAAGTTGCTTTCCATCAGGTGACCCGTTTGCTCGTTTGCCCCCATATTTCATAAAAAAAAAAAAAAAAAAAAATTTGTTAATATTAGACTTACGTTATTGTTATTTTTGTGAACTAATCTGGAAAACTAGTGTTTGTTCGCTGCGTTACTCGCTCTATATTTACCTGACGAAAACAGAGTAAGTTTGACGTGTCTGTCTGTCCGTGACATTGTAGCTCCCAATAGTCCCAAACGGATGAACTCATTATTATCTACAAAAAATTTATATTACTAAATAGTTACTTTGTAACTTTGGGTATATTTTGACATTGGAAATGTCTTTTCGATCGCTTCAGTATAGGGGCTGAATTCACGAAAAAGTGCGATTCCCTTATATATCTCGGAGAATTGTAAAGATATGATACTAAAAAATATTCATAAAATATGCGTATTCACGAGATCTATAAGGTGCGAAAATAATTTTTCGAGAAAGTCAAAAACTAAAAAAGTTAAGGCCAAAATAGTGAAAAAAAAAATCATTTTTTTCCGAATTTTTGATTTTGGCGCTCGATATTTTGGTAACGAAGAATGATATCAAAATTTTGAGAAAAACTCCTCTGGACAGTTAAGTTGGCTACAATTTGAACCTAAAACAAATACGATCGGGTTAAGGGTTAACCCTGTAGCCTAACCTTTTGAAACAAAAAAAAAAAAAAATTATGCTTTAAACGAGACTATCTTGTATGTTTATATTCAGAATCTCAACAACGGCTACAAGTATTTACATGAAATTTAGTATGTATTGAGTTTTGGGTGTGAAAAATCGATCTAACTAGGTCTTATCCCTTAGAAACTGCGTATTTTTAAGCAATATATGTTTTTTTATTTTGACGTGCAACAATATAATAGGTATAGGTCGCGCAACGAATTAAGATCTTTCGACAAAAGTAGAGGGGGTATGCGCAGAAGTCAGTTTTTTGGTGTATTTGGCGGTAGCGGGCTCGGGCGGGGAGGTGTGGATGCGCCGAACGCATGCCGAACGTGGCTGCCGTCACGCTATTGGTACGTTAGAAATTGATATTCTTTGCTATTGGTCACATGCGCGAACGATCCCCTCCACTTTCACTGAGCGCTCATAAACCGTTGCGCGACCTGTACCTATCAATAATTTCGACTTTCTTACGTCAGTCTGATTGGCAGCTTGGTGTGCATGTCTACGTATAGTTTTTGCATTGTTTGGAAATTCAGAATGTGATGGGTTCGAATCCCGGTAAGATAAATATTTTTGTGACCGATTAAAAATTTATATTTTTGATGTAGAGTGTACAATCCCAAATCGGTCCTTTTAACCTCAAAGTGGTGACATGATGATAGGATCCATGAGGAATCGACGGAACTCCTCGAAATTTATATGGACACATACGGCGATTTCAATTTTTTCTGTCGTAGTCCAAGCATATGCTACCAAAAGTAAGATTTTGCACCAAGGTATACCCTGGATCCAAGAGTAATGAACATAACTCCTGACTCCTTATCGTTATTTAAAGAACTGCAAGCATATATTATACCACTTTGTCAATTACAGTAATCATCATCATCACCACCATTATCATACGAAACACCAACATTAATTAGGATGATATAGGCACTCACTACTTATCCGTTTTGTGCACCAATATTTACCAATATAACCTTTGAAATTTTGCTATTGGCAAAATTATATTCGTGATCATCACCATCACTATAATATTATATTAATTAATGCATATTGCTACCTACTTTTTTCCACCGACTACTACAATAGATAATTAAATTAAATATAATAGTATCTAATAATTATCATCACTGGTGATTGTATATTAGGTCCACAGTTATGAAATGCTTATTTGGGGAAATACCTCTCAGAAAAGTGGCATAATAGTAGATTATGCACCAAGGGGATAAAGCAGTGTCTTACGTCACGGGCAGCATATTGGACCCTGAGCGTAACGAGGGACTCTAGAGTTAACTCCCGAGCGAATCGAGGGAGTTATTCAATAGAGTCCTGAGTGAAGCGAGGGGTTCAAGCTGCCCAAGACGAAGACAGGCTTTATCCCAGAGGTGCATACTCTACTTTTCATACCTACTGCGAGGCAATAAAAACCCAGGGCTACATAAATAAATCATTTATTTTGTTAAAAGTTAATATTGATATTGGACACATTTGACCAGTTATGGAGGGACAGAATAATATTTTTAATTAGGAAAATATATGGAAGTTGTGGTGGAGTTTATTTGAGCAGTACTTAAAATACAGTCTGTTAATAAAAGAGGTCCTTCAATAGCATAATAATAATAATAAAACGATCCTAATCCATTTACCATTTAATTTAATTTATTTTTATCTTTCTAAAAATAATAGGAAATTAGTCACCTCAATATCTACGCGTACGAAGTCGCGGCCAAAAGCTAGTCTAAGTATAAAATAATATGATTTAACGTTGTCGTATAATTTTGTCACCTTTTCCTAACATTCTGAGTGTCTCGTCGCTCAATAACAATATTTTTTCGGATTCCGTAAATTCATTTCCGATGTGCTCGATAGTCGTGTGAGGCACGAAATCTGTGAATTTTTTACTATTGTATTCTTTCGTATCCGTTCGTTTGAAACTAATGACCGTAGTCCGTATTTTTGAAACTAAGAAAAGTCATGGAGAATAGAAGTAAGGAGGACCATCTAGGGCCGAAAAGCTAAAAAGTGTCCGACAAAAGTAACCAAATAATAGTTCCAAAACTGGCCATAATGGCGATAGAGTCAGAAGAGAGTATGATATGAAGTGAAGAGATGGAGTGAAGTTATTTGAAAGTTAGTTATTGGTTAGTTACTCTAATAATTTGTGGCGCTCTTTTTAAAATTCTTCCACATGCTACTATAGCGCCACTTAATTTGCTCCCTTTCAACGGACACTTTTTAATACACGAGATTGTCCTCCTTACCTCTATTCACCATGAAAAAAATACATTATTTCACATTTAAATCTATTCAATTTTCCTCCCCACAAATTTTAAGAGCATACGGAACCAAAACTGTACTTCTAACATTATTATATTGTTTTAAACTTTAAAAGAACCTTGTGCCTTCGTTATACAAATAACATCTTTAACTTAGTCCAATAGAGTACACATTACAATGCATTGAAATAGGATTACATCATCGTAAATATGATTAAAACCCATTTCTTTTATTGCTTTTCTAAAAAAAAGCTTCATGTGACGTAAGCTTTCCAAAGAAATCGCGCTACGTATATATAAAAGTTTGCATGTCTTTCTATTCCAAGTTTTTTTAATTATTTCGAGGTTTTTTCCCAAGTTTTCCGGTTGTTTAAGTGGCCGGCAACGCACTTGCAACTTCTCTGATGTTGCGGGTGTCCATGGGTGACGGTAGTCGCTTTCCATCAGGTGATCCGTTTGCTCATTTGCCCCCTAGCTTTATAAAAAAAAAAAGGTTTTTATATTATTTTATTTATATGGTATATTGGTATATAGACCTCACAAGCTTATTGTATTGGTGTTATGTAGGCAAAGTCTTTACTTCCCATTTAAATCAGCTGTTTCAGTGAAGTTAATATTCTCAACGCATAAGAGAACGCCATTTAATTTTATTCAGTACTAGATGTCACTCGCGACTTCATGTGCGCAAAAGTTAATTTCGCAGAAACCGTACATTTTTCCGCGATAAAAAGTAGCCTATGTCCTTCCCCGTGATCTACTCTACGTCTGTGCCGAATTTCATCAAAATCGGTATGGTAGTTTCGGAGCCTATTCAATGCATACAAACAACCAAACTTTTCCTCTTTATTATATTAGATAATATATTTTTAATTTATTTTCTGCCTAAACGATTTTTACATTAGCAATAAGCTCAAAACAACTTGTTCTTATTTTTGAACAACCTAACATAATTTTTAGTATTTATAATTTCCCAAAACCATTTTTCAAATTGCACAGACGAAGCCACGGCCTAAGACTAGCGTAGCAACCTTGATCCTGACCTCTTTTACTTTTTGCGATAGCTCGACACGCAATAAGCCCCAAGAAAAAAAAGCGACCGACAAAAAAAGAAGAAACGGACGGTTACGTAACCCTGTGACGTCATTTGTGCGGAGAAATGAGAAGACATGCGACTGTCAATCATCAGCTATAGAGAATCAATTAATACATACATATAATCACGCCTTTTTCCCGTAGGGGTAGACAGGGCCGCCTCTTTCCCGTAGGGGTAGGCAGAGACCACTTCTTTCCACTTGCTACGATCCTTACATACTTCTTTCGCTTCGTCCACTTTCATTCTTACCATCCATTCCTCCTCTTACATTCAACGTAGCGAAGCGTCTCTCCATGGGCCGCTTTTCGCCTCCTCGAGAAACGAGACGTGATGGGTGGCGAACCACATCGCCGCCATTTTGGATAATTAAATTATTTTGGATTATCCATTACGTTTCCACGGATTGGTAGAGAGGGTAGGAATAGGGAAAGGGAAGGATAGGTGGTGTGGAAAGGAAGATTGGTAAGTTAGAGTAGGAAAAAGGGAATGTAGGATATTACCGCCCAGGAGGGCAAGGGATAGGACAGTAATAGGGAAGCCAGGGTCGCATACCCGTATACTATACCACAACTACCGGACAGGTAAGTTGGGAAGAGTATCCAATGACATCAGAATCAATTAAAAACAAATTAAATTTATTAATCGACGTCCAAAAAAAAGGAGACGGTTATAGTACGTTCGGCTGTATCTTCTCTATACAAGAATGTTATGTTCTTCAAAAACTTATAAAGTTCTGCACCGATCGAGCTGAAATTTTAGCATGATATATAATCCGCATCAAGGATTGTTTTTATCTATTTTTGCATCAGTCACATATCCGCGACCGCGAAAATCTATATTTACGCGGGCGGAGCCGCGGGCAACAGCTAGTAATATATATATTTTTTTAGTATGTTCAATGATTATTCGCCGCCTGTGAACCGATTTTGAAACTTCTTTTTTTGCTGTAAAGGGTATAATCCCAAATTGGTCCTTTAGACACCAACGTGACCTGATGCTGCGATCTATGAGGAATCAAGGGATCTCTTCGACATGGGGGGAACTGTGCTTATTTCCCATTAGCTGTTGACCGCTGCTCCACCCGCGTAAATACAGTATCCCTCGGGAACAGTGTACTTTTTCGGGATAAAAAGTATCCTATGTCCTTTCCCAGGACTCAAAGTATGTCTGTACCAAATTTCATTTAAATTTGTTCAGCGGTTAAAGCGTGAAGAGGTAGTCTGTTACCTCTTCACGTTTTAACACAGACAGACAGACACACTTTCGCATTTATAATATTAGTATAGATAGTATAGATTGTTGGTGCTAATTGTGGTGGTCTCCATGCCCAATGGCTGCCTTAGCCTGCGCGTGCGCATCCCATACGCAACTATGCAATGTAAATATCATTGGACGTCAGTATCTAATCAAATGTATTTAGCTTTCTCTTTCTGGATTTGAATATGGCCCTGCGCTGTGACGTCAGAGTGAGCAAGTGCGTCAAACACTTCATACATAATCCACACACTGCGTTAGAACCACAGCCCTTTGGATGAAGGTTCTTATTATTATCTAGTTTCTGTAATGTGATTTTAGGTTAAAAAATTCTAGAGTTCAAGAAGCCCTTATAGTTTTTTAAATTGAAGCAACCTTGGTCCAGTGGTTTAGAAATTGGCTCTCGACTCCGGAGGTCGTGGGTTCGATCCCCGCGTTGGAACAACAAAGACATAGAGCAGTCTAAGAAGGGTTCCGTGGCTATGAATACGCAATAGGTTTTCTTTAAATTACTTCAAAAGTTATAATCTGATTCCGCTCAAAATAATTTTCCTAAAGAGTTTTTAGCGTGATCTAAATAGAATGGAAACTTACAAGTTCGAATCTCCTATAATTTAGAAATGCCCTGGAAGGGGATACACTGATAAACTAATTTGGATGCCGATTACTCGAAAATAGTTGACTTTGTAAGAAAACCTTGCCTCTATTTTAAAAGACCCATCAAAAACCATTTGCATGTATGTAGAGCCACCCACTTCATATGTATGTAGAGCCACTCACTTCATACGTATGTAGAGCCACCCCTAAAATATAAAATTATTATTATTTATGACGTTAAAACCGAGATCTATACACATTGTATGAACATACAAAATTTCGTCTATTTATATTCATAATTCCAGAAGCTAGGGTGGCAGATACACAGACAGATAGATAGTCAGATGGACGGAACGAAACTATAAAAGTTCCTTGAGTAGGTATTATACGGAACCCTCGGCTACGGACGTCGTGGGTTTGATCCCCGCGTCGTGAGTTCGATCAAAAAATTTTGTTTTATAAGGACAATGCAGGCTGATCACCTGCTTGTCTGACAAGGGAGATGATCCATGCGTCGGATGGGCATGTAAAAATTCGGTCCTCTAGGCTCCAGAACCTGGACCTATTTTAATGAAATTTGGCACAGATATAGATTAGACCACGGGAAAGGATATAGGATTACTTTTTAGCGAAAAAGTGTACGTGTCAAGTGACTTTTCCAATGTATAAGAGAAGGACAAAACATTGGTTAGCTTATCCACTGTGTAAGTATGTTTATTAGTAAGAGGGATAGATTTTAAGTCCCAAGTTACAGTGGTGTATAATATTAACACACATACAGGCCCCGTTATATGCATTATACAGGTAAAACTGAAAACTTAGATAGCGGTTTACAGTTTAAATTTAAAACTATAATCTTGTGGCATCTTGAAATGTTACAAGAATTTACACTTGAACAGTAAGTTCATAAATCATAATATTTTAATAGAACTTCGTGCGCGAGATAGGAAATCCTGCGGCAACCGTACATTGTGTTGCGATCAAAAGTGGCATATATCCTTCCCCGTGGTCTATTCTATATTTTAATTTTTAGGCAAATTTCATCCAAATCGATCCAGTAGTTTCGGAACTTATTCAGTGCAAACAAATATTTCTTCTTTAAAATATTAGTATAATCGTGCAGCAATCATTTTACGAGAATTATGCGAACGGAGGAGTATGAAATTTGGCACAGTTAAAGTTTATGTGGAGGAAGGTGGGTAGAGAGCTAATATTTTTGCAAATAATGCTAAGAAACACATAAAATTTATATGAATAAGTTACTCACACTATCTCACTTAGACTACCATGCGTTTGTATCTAATAACAGTAGGTACAATACGGCCGATGTATCTTGGCGAGTCTGAACTTCGCGCAGAAGGTTGCGCAATAACTGTTTCTAAGTGTTTTCGTATTTATTTTATTTGTACTAATTGGTCAACTGTATTAGCTAAATTTTATTAGTATATAGGTATATAAAAATAATACAATATCAGTTTTCTTCACGAGTTGTACATGCGCTAAAGTTCGCAGAGCCTATGTTCAGACCCGTCAAGATACAGCGGCCGTAGTGTATGTAGGTGTTGGTATGAGTATGACACATTGGATAACTTAACTAGTTAAGTAAAATCACTCGAAACTTTATTACAGTAAAGCTATTATGTATATGTCACCGTAAAATTGTAAAAACCGTTAGATTGTAATAAAGCTAATGAAATTGTAAAATGTTGATAGACTTCCGACGCGAATATGCTGCCTATAATTTAACATTTTGTTTTTCGTTAGATTATAAATATATAGTTTTTAATCTTTCGACACATTTTTATAATCTCGTTAGTTATTTTACAATCTAAGGGTTTTTACAATTTTACGGTGGTATATTATACAGATACTGGATACACTAGTTTTTGTTTAATTCAAAAATATTCTGTACTCTATGATTTTACACGCGTTTAAAGTTTCAAAATCGTTTCCAATCCCGCGAAGTCCTCGTGCTCACGAGAGTTTTTATATCGTCTGATACAATAGTGCTGAAAATCGTTTCCAATCCCGCGAAGTCCTCGTGCTCACGAGAGTTTTTATATCGTCTGATACAATAGTGCTGAAAATCGAAGTGCATAAGTCAGTTTTGACAGCTCTATTTTCACCTCTATTTCGTACAGTTCTATTTACAATTCAGTTTTTGATGTGTAATCTCTATGTCATGGGATACTCATCCCAACTTACCTGTCCGGTAGTTGTGGTATAGTATACGGGTATGCGACCCCGGCTTCCCTAGCTATTACTGTCCTATCCCTTGCCCTCCTGGGCGGTAATATCCTACATTCCTATATCCTACTCTAACTTACCAATCTTCCTTTCCACACCACCTATCCTTCCTTTTCCCTATTCCTACCTTCTCCGCCAAAACGTGAGAATGCAATAGATAATCATAAAAATATTTTAATTTTATCCAAAATGGCGGCGATGTTCACCACCCATCACATTTCGTTCTCGCGGAGGCAAAAAGTGGCCCATGGAGAGCCGCTTCGCTACGTTAAATATAAGAGGAGGAATGGATGGTAATAATAATAATAATATCTATGGACGCTTCACACCACGTCAGTCTGGCCCCATGGTAAGTATCCGAAGAACTTGTGTTACGGGTACCAGACAACGGAAATATATTTAATACTTTGATACTATACTTATATTTAAGATTTTTATTATATTATACATATATTTAATACACATCCATGACCCAGGAACACAGAAAACTTTTTTGTTCCCTGGCGGGATTCGAACCCGCGACCTCCGGCTTAAGCGCCACTGCGCTCACCACTGAAGCCACGGAGGTCGTCAAATGAAAGAAAAGAATGAAAGTGGACGAAGCGTAATCAGGATCGTAGCAAGTGGAAAGAAGTGTATGAGAGTCTCTACCTACCCCTGTCCCCTACGGGAAAGAGTCGTGATAATATGTATGTAATATTATCTCACCACTTGCTTTCTTCCAATTTGTGGGAGTGATTTCATGATTTCATGAGCGTGTAACATGAAGTCGCGAAAGCGCTATTTGATTTGACGAATGATCTCGCAGTGGTGGAGTTGGCCATCAGATTCGAATTAAAATTTGAATATTTAGCTTTTAAAATTTTGAGGTTGATTTCTGTCACTGCTGAATCGAAAAGTTTCCATACTTTTTATCATATTAGAAAATCGTACTAAGCATTGTTTTTTTTTTAATATTTTCATAAAATGTTCACATCATATGCGACTACTGTAAAGCTCGTTCGTTATTTTTTCTGTCGCGATCAACTTTAACGCTGGTGAGAACGTAGCCTTACAGTGGCGTGAGTCGTGACGTCACGCAGGGGGCACGCCCCCCCCCCCCTCCGAGGCAGTAAGTGATGAATGTCCAGGACTTATGTAATTGATCAGCTCTGATGCAACGTCCAAAGTCCGAGTTGTCGCCATGCAGTCTGCAGTAATTGTTGACGTGCAGGCGCACAGGGTAATGTGAGGCAGAGACTTCGTATTCCAGTTGTTTAGCCTGGAACTATATGACCTGGAATCCAGGAAGGCCGAGGAAACTTCAGAGCATTGTAAATAGAACTCTGCTCTAATACAATAGAGTTGAAAATCGAACACGCAAGTGAAAGAATCAAACGTCAATGTCATGTATGATAGCTCGACACTTCCATTTTCAAATCTATTGTATTAATGCAGAGTTCTATTTTCAGTGCTCTGAATTTTCCCGGGACCGTCAGATTCCGGATCATTTAGTCTCAACTTGGCTCTCGACTCCTGTGGTCGTGTGTTCGATCCCCGCGTTGAAACGGTAAAAAAGCCTGACGTCGTGGGTTCAATCTCCGCTTAATGTTTGAATGATGTTGACGAAAGATGTTCAGAAAAGACATAGGTATGAAAAGATGCAAAATAGAGCCATCCCTTTCGGACTTCGGAGTCATTTGCGGCTAAACGTACGGAATGGAGAAGTCACGTACAGTTGAAGGTGTAATTTTGAAAATAGAAGGAGTCGAGAACAAGACTCGAAGCGAGACCATATAAAAACCAAACCGCCTTCCTAACTTAACCTATAAATTTGCCAACGGTGACTAGAGGGTCAATTCTTGCTAAATAAAACTAGGAATAATACTATTACAATCTAATCCCAATATGTTAAAACTGCTAAACGTAATTCACATAAACGTCGCTAACGTTAAATGCGTTTTGATTGGTCCAAACTTCAAAAATCAGTTGATCATAATATGAAGACGATTCATATTATCTATTATTATTTTTAAACAAAAAAATTAAACCGACTTCCAAAGTAAAAATACACAAAAAAGTATGAAATAAAACTTAATCTCTAAATAATTTTCCTTTCAAATTCGGCTAAAATTTTTACTATTTCTCTACTCAATCTTCTTAATTTTGAAATCGGTACTAGCCCAAACAATATTCTATAATATTTTATAGAACTTACGTTCATATTTGCTGGTACCGACTTCAAAATTAGTAAGATTGAGTAGAGAAATAGTAAAAATTTTAGCCGAAATTGAAAGGAAAATTATTTAGAGATTAAGTTTTATTTCATACTTTTTTGTGTATTTTTACTTTGGAAGTCGGTTTAATTTTTTTTGTTTAAAAATAATAATTTCACCCTTTTTAGTGATATATTTTGTGAAGTTATTATTAATACGCTTAAGAACGTCTAAACTAAACGATCGAATGTATAATTGAATACGCGCCAAGCTTCCATAAGGTATTGCTATTAAGATGATGATGATGATTACTGCCGAAATTTCCAAACGCATATCTTTAAAGACTGAGGAGTTCTGTACAGTGCTTTTGGATCCAAGATATAGATCCTTGGTACAATATCTTATTATTTGGTAGCATATGCTTGTGTTACTTCAGTAAAAGTCAAAATCACTATATGTGTAAAAAAATAAATTTCGAGGAGATCCCTCGATTCCTCATGGATCGCATCATCAGGTTTCCACTTTAGTGACTAAAGGACCAATTTCGAATTAAACCCTTTACAACAACAAAAGAATTTTGCAAACAGGTCCATAAACGGCAGAGTAATGTTCAAAGATCTCCGTGTTAGTGTAAAATACTATGAGAAATACCTTTTATATCATCATAATTTGATGATGTATGGTGTGATAGTGGTGATGATGATGATGATTACTCTAACTGACAGGGTGGCATATGCTTGCAGTTCTTTAAACAACGCCGAAATCCCCAAACATGTATCTATAAAGAGTCAGGAGTTCTGTTCTGTACTTTTGGATCCAGGGTATACCTTGGAGCAAAATCTTACTTTTTGGTAGCATATGCTTGAACTACTTCAGAAAAAGTCAAAATCACCATATGTGTCCATATAAATTTCGAGGAGTTCCCTCGATTCCTCATGGATCCCATCATCAAGTCACCACTTTGATATCAAAAGGACCAATTTGGTATTACACCCTATACATCACAGTAAAATTTTTGAAAGTCGGTCCACAGGCGGCGGAGTAATCGTTGAACATACAAAAAAAAAAATAAAAAAAAAAATATATATATACAGCCGAACGTATAACCGCCTCCTTTTTTGGGAAGTCGGTTAAAAATATATAAAAGGCAAACCTGACTGACTCATCTATCAAGGCACAGCCGAAACTACTAAACGGATTTTACTGAAATTTGGCATAAAGATAGTAGTAATGACGTAGGCATCCGCTAAGGAAGAATTTTTGAAAATTCCCCCCTAAGGGCGTGAAAAACCTTAAAATTGTGTATGGAAACCGAACTCCACGCGGACGAAGTCGCGGGCAAAAGCTAGTGATTCAATAAATGCAAAATGAAAGTGTGAGATAAATACGAGAATTTGTGTTCAGAGCTCGCAAAATGTGCGTCCATTGGTGTGTTGCCGCGTCACATCGCTACGACAGTCTCTCTGTATGTCTACACTATGGAGCGACACTCGGCAACAGCACTGCGGGCGGTCGCAATTGCGTTCATTGGCGACTTATTGAATGTCAAGCTGTTAGCTGGCTGACGTCACAGTACTACCCTAGCTACACGCTACTGCCTGCAGACTGCAAACTGGTCGCAAGCTTCCTGCCTGCAGGACGGTCTACAATCTACATCATACTGATCGAATGTTATTAATTGGTCAACGTCACTGTGATACTTGAACCCCATATCCTAATTAACTTACACGTGCTTACACTATCATTTTAAATTTATTGAATTACTAGCTTTTGCCCGCGGCTTCGCCCGCGTGGAATGTGTTCTTGGAGAAGAAACTACTTCGGCGAATAACTCTACTCACAGCAATATACTTGTCATGGGATACTCATCCCAACTTACCTGTCCGGTAGTTGTGGTATAGTATACGGGTATGCCTTCCCGGCTTCCCTTGCTATTACTGTCCTATCCCTTGCCCTCCTGGGCGGTAATATCCTACATTTCCTATTTCCCACTCTAACTTACCAATCTTCCTTTGCACACCGCCTATCCTTCCCTTTCCCTATTCCTACCCTCTCCAAAAATCCGTAGAAACGCAATGGATAATCATAAAAATAATTTAATTATCCAAAATGCCGGCGATGTGGTTCACCACCCGTCACGTCTCGTTTCTCGCGGAGTTGAAAAGCGGACCATGGAGAGCCGCTTCGCTACGTTGAATGTAAGAGGAGGAATGGAGGAATGGATGGTAAGAATGAAAGTGAACGAAGCGAAACGAGTATGTTAGGATCGTAGCAAGTGGCAAAAAGTGGTCTCTGCCTACCCCTTTACGGGAAAAAGACGTGATTATATGTATGTATGTATGTATGTATACAATATTGAAAATGTTTTAGGGTTTCGTACCGAATGAGACCCTATCACCTCGACGTGACATGACTCACATGCGCGACCGCTTGATACAATATTTTAATAATGAAATGAAATGCGCTTGAATATGAATTTTACGATATCTTATAATTAATATAAAATATTAATTTAAACTTGTAGGGCGTTTTAATGTGGATAAAATGCAAGACTATTTAAAAACCCGCATCAAATTCTGTTGCGTAGTTTTAAAGATCTGAACGTTTCGTGTGTCAGAAGTGAACTTAGCTCCAAGTTGCAACCTTATTTTTTAACCTCCGACGAAAAAAGAGGGGAAACATAAGTTTGATTTAGTTTCAAGCTTAAATCTACAGAGAGCTATTTACGTAGGTCTCTGTAGTTTCGTCGGGGTTAAAAAATAAGGTCGGAACTTGGAGCTAGGTTCACTTCTGACACTCGAAAAAATCAGCGCAAAAATACGGCCGTATTTAAATTCGTCTTACCTTATCTAGGTAATTCATCTGCAAGCCACCTAGTGTAGCAGATGTCTACGGGTGCTATTCGCATCACGTAAAATCTTTTCCGTTTCCTAACCTGTTCACTAACTGTCAGTTATATTTAACTACCGAGGTGATGCAAAGGTGTCATAAGTTGCAAGCACCAGCTGTGCAAAAGGGTGAGAAGTGAAAATCCATGAAGGGTTGAATATGGGTCAGGTAAAAATTACCTGTATATTACCTTTCCCTTTCTATCGCTAAAAATAAAATGTATGATGCAATGCTTCACTATTTTTACAAAGAAGCCAAATAATAATGTATAGGACTTTTCAAGTCCTTTTAACTTAGTTTTCGTTATCGCGACTAGCTTATATAACGGCCTCTGTGGCTCAGTGGTTGTGCGTGTTGGTGCTCAAGCCGGGGGTCGCGGGTTCGAATCCCACCGATGGAACAAAATGTGGTGAAATCAAATGGCTGACATTTGAGGTAGGTATATTAGACTAGTGCTTTTACTTCTGAAAATGGTCAAAAACAAAATAAATTTATAGTAGGATGAAACCCATTGGAAAAGGAAGAGTTGTTTTTGTCCATTGAAAAATTAGATTGGCTGTCGAATAATGGATCCCGACTGTTCAGTTGTTATGTTCCAATAGTATTAATTCAATAATATATTATAGAATTCTAGGCCACCGGATATCTAAGTGCTTGTTTTTTTCTTTTCGGTTTTAATTATGTACTTAGTTTGGTTCACTTTTTACGCAGTCGGGTTTTTAAATTTTTTAAATTATTATTTTTTATTTTATACTTTTTAGTTATGAGTACCTAGCTAGCTATTTACCAGACTGGATTTCCTATAAGCATCAGTAATACATCACAATTGCACTGGAATGTGAGAATGGTTGTTACGCAACTTTAAATCGATATAGATTCTAAACGGTCAGTCGAATCGAAAAATGTTGAGAGAAAACTAACAATGGTTTTTAAATACCTATTCAACGATACCCCACTTGATATAGTTTGTTGACCTTCATTTTTTTCATTTTCACAATATTCTGTCCAGTAGTCGCCATATTGAATTTTTACTAACGTCATGTCTTTAGTGACACTCGCCGGACTAAGAGGAATCGATTGACGTGTGAATCATAAAAATCGGCCCAGGCGTTTGGTCTGTATAGTGCTTCAAAGGAACATACATACATACATACATACATACATAGGCTGATAAACACATTACCACTCCTTTGCGTTGCGCAGTCGGGTAAAAAGGTAAGTTTTCACTAAATTTAGAGAATTCTTTTTTTGTTTTTGTACAAGATAAAAATAAAAAACCAAAAACTTGGTTATTTGAATTTTTCACATAAATTTTGAGGTTATGTGAAAAGAGTGTAAATACAAAAGTTGTAGATCTTTTTTTTCTCTACAACTTTGCCATTCGACTGTTTTCCATAGGATTTGTAGTTTTGCCAGAAATCGAGATAAACCGTTTTCTACCCTTAAAAACTCACCCCCTTCACTTCCCGAACTCAAATCGCCCGTAAATTATTTTTCCTTTTATTTTTGTTATATTCTCTTCCTTTTCCAATGGGTTTCATCCTACTATAAATTTATTTTGTTTTAAAACCTATCGGCACTGGTCTATATGGTAATTTCTTGTATGAAGATTTGTTTTGTCAAATATGTACGTTATATGACTTATATGGCATATCCTTAGTTTTGAAATCTTTGATGGAAGTATCAACTCGCGGAGAACTAAGTTAGGGGTCGTCCATTAATCACGTGATGCCTAAAAGGGGGAGGGGGGGTCCAAAAAAACACCTAGCATCACTAAGGGGAAGAGGGGGTATAAGGAGACATCACGTGTATTAATTTTCGAATCTAGTCTATGCATACCGAAATTATTATCGGTTGTAGATTCGTAGTGTTGTTTAAATACTTACAAGACAATTAATGACTCGTATAGTTTTTAATTGCTTAAATTATTCGATTAAATTGTTTTTTAAGTTAAAATTTTTCTTCAAACATGTTACATGACTTGCTTACTATGTAAAAAAAAATACACGTGATCTTAGGTAGGGGAGTATAAAACCTCACCATGTATCACCAGGGGGAGGGGGGGGTCTAAAAAGTTGTTAAAAACATCACGTGATTAATGGACGGCCCAGGATATAAAACGAAGGTTTTATCGTTAATGGTGAAATCGGCCTTTAAAGTTGTAAAAACTTGTAACCAAATAAAGAAAGAAATATAACAAAATACAAGTTTAATATTTATGGACTTGTTCTTTTCTAAAAATAACTTTTACAAAGACATTGATTTGGAACAATATTACGGAGTTGTCAAAGGAAATTCCTACAAAAAAATATCAAACTCAGAGAAAGTTCTATAAACATTTTGTTATTAATTTTCTGAATATAGAATGTAACGTGTATTGGAATATAAAACTATTCTTATAGCAGCTATACTCTACACTGCTTATCGGCTAATCGGCATAACGCTGCAGGCCTGGGATCCAATCTGCGTTTCTTACATAATACAGACATCCACACTTATTATATATATAGGAAAGTGTGTGTGTGTGTGTCTGTTTGTTTGTCTGTCTTTCACGGCAAAACTACAAAACCGATTATAATGAAATTTGGCACATATATAAAGTAAAATACGGGGAAGAATGTAGGCAACTTTTTATCGCGGACAAATCGTTTTTCGTGGGAAACTTTATTTACACTTTCACGTAAAAATTACTAAACCGATCATCATTAAATTTGGTACAGATATAAAGTAGACCATGGGGAAGGCTACTTTTTTATCGCCACCCGATGGTTGCACGCCTTGTCGTGGCGGTGGGGCTTAGTAACCGTGGACTGGTCACCCACGGTGAAGCTAAGAGGCAACCGGGGCCGGCCTGTTTGCCGCCGGCTGGCCCCAAGGAGGGCGCTCCCAGTGGGCTGAACATACCCGCAGAGGACGCGCGAGGAGGTGGGACCGCAGAAGAAGAGGAGTGCCGGTATTACGGTGCGCCGTTCTCCCTATCTTCTGCGGCCGTGGAGGGATCGCAGGGGGAGAGGCGTGATGGTATTACGGTACGCCACTCTCCCTACCCCCTGCGAGCTGACGGGGCCGTTCCGTCGAAACGGCGTTGGTGGGGCCGCAGAGGAAGAGGCATGCCGGTGCGCCGCTTGCCGTATCCTCTGCGACCGAGGTGTGGTCGGTGGCAGAACCACAGACCTGATCTGCCACCGGTGTCCAGTTTATCTGGTACCCATGGCCTCCTAGTAGCAGACTCAGGGGGAGTCTGCTACAGTACTGGTGGAGGCCGAGGAGGGAGGCGCACCTAATACCATCTGGTGCGCCCATCGGGGAGGGCCTTCGGGCTTCCGTGATGGAGCCGCTTGTAGGCGGCTGCCGCCGGCGGGGTCGCGGATGTGTGTATCGTTCCCGTGGCCCCGTCAGAGGGCGGCGAGGAGGAAGATGGGGGGGTTTTTAGTGGGTATACCATGGGTCCCACATCACCACTTGGGTGCCCCCTGTGCCTGGGTGGTATGCGTTAAGCATTTTCCCCCCCGGAAACAAAAAAAAGGCTACTTTTTATCGCGGGACATAATATACGGTTCCCGTGGGTATCTGTACTTACGCGGGCGGAGCCGCGGGCATCAGCTAGTAAGCAGTATAAATTAGCATCCCAATCTACGTCCACAGTCCACACCACGTCAGCACGCGTAGCATACTGCATAACTACATATTCATTATTAAATAGATATTTCACCGTAAAATTGTAAAAACCGTTACATTGTAAAATAACTAACGCGATTGTAAAAATATGTCGAAAGATTAAAAACTATATATTTATAATCTTACGACAAATAATGTGTTAAATTTTAGGCAGCTTATTCGCGTCGGAAGTCTATCGACATTTTACAATTTCACTAGTTTTATTACTAACAGTTTTTACAATTTTACGGTGACAGATACATCAACAACTCATTGGTAACTATTGTTCATTAAATAAACTATTCGTAGATCAGCTTAGTACTAGATGTTGTCCGCGATTTAACGCGCAAATAAAAAGTTAATTTCGCAGAAACCGTACATTTTTCCACGATAAAGCCTATGTCCTTCCCCGTGGTCTACTCTAGATGTGTGCAAAATTCCAAAATAAAAAAACTAAATCAAAATCGGACCAGTAGTTTCAATGCTGTTTGCATTGAATAGGCTCAACAAACAAACTTTTTCTCTTTATTTTATTAGTGAGAGATACTCATCCCAACTTACCTGTCCGGTAGTTGTGGTATAGTATACGGGTACGCGACCCCGGCTTCCCTAGCTATTACTGTCCTATCCCTTACCCTCCTGGGCGGTAATATCCTACATTTCCTATTTCCCACAAACTTACCAATCTTCCTTTCCACACCACCTATCCTTCCCTTTC
Organism: Glaucopsyche alexis; assembly: GCA_905404095.1. Classification (NCBI taxonomy): domain Eukaryota; kingdom Metazoa; phylum Arthropoda; class Insecta; order Lepidoptera; family Lycaenidae; genus Glaucopsyche; species Glaucopsyche alexis. Next base: position 1,993,958 of record FR990063.1, on the reverse strand, counting down.
CCTATTCCTACCCTCTCCACCAATCCGTAGAAACGCAATGGATAATCATAAGAATAAATTAATTATCCAAAATGGCGGCGATGAGGTTCACCACCCATCACGTCTCGTTTCTCGCGGAGGTGAAAAGCGGACCATGGAGAGTCGCTTCGCTACGTTGAATGTAAGAGGAGGAATGGATGATAAGAATGAAAGTGAACGAAGCGAAACGAGTATGTAAGGATCGTAGCAAGTGGCATAAAGTGGTCTCTGCCTACCCCTTTACGGGAAAAAGGCGTGATTATATGTATGTATGTATGTTTTATTAGTACAGATTCAATACAAACAAACTAACTTTTAAATTATGTTACTATAGACTAGCACGAAGGTTAATTCTAGATGTACACAGTATTAAAAATTACAGTAGAAATGGTTTCTTTCGCGGCGAAATAATAGACAAAATCAAAAATGACAGATTGACAAAGGAAAGCTGTCATTTGTGTATTTAATTATCATTGTGTATATGTCACCGTAAAATTGTAATATAACTAGTGAGATTGTAAAATGTTTATAAATGTAAATTTCTGATGCGAATATTCTACCTATAATTTAACACATTATTTTTCGTTTATAAATCTTTCGACATATCTTTACAATCTCGTTTGTATTTTACAATCTAACGGTTTTTACAATTTTACAGTAACATAGACAAATTGCATGTCTATTGCGGTCATGCTAAGCGTGCAGTTGTAACTTGTAACTGATCCAATCAGCGATATTCAGTATGGTGTATGGCTCCGCCCAAGTACAAACAGTATCCCACGGGAACACTGTACAGTGTTTTTCGGGATTAAAAGTATCCTATGTTTTAATCCAGAGCATAAACTACTACCATACCAAATTTCATTGAAATCCGTTCAGCAGTTTTGCGTGAAAGAGTAACAAACATCCATCTATCCATCATATTACTAGCTGTTGCCCGCAGATCCACCCGTGTAAATATGATACCCCTCGGAAACACAGTATTTTTTCGGTATAAAAAGTAGCTTATGTTTTAATACAGAGCCTAATACTAGTACCTACCATACCTAATTTCATCAGAATCTGTTCAGTAGTTTTTGCGTGAAGCAGTACCAATCATCCATCGGTACATCCATCCATCCTCACAAACTTTCACGTTTATAATATTAGTAGGATTAGTAGGAATAGTACTATTATGCTACCTTAGCTATATTATGTACTTAACTAGCACGCTAAAGAGTAGTGTCAAAAAATCGTCCAAGTGCGAGTTGGACTCGCGCAAGAAGGATTCTGTACAAAACAGCCACGTTTGTTGTATGGTTAAATTTTTATACTTAAAAATTTATTTGATTCTGCTTTAGTAGGTATAGCGGCAACGGAAATAGGTAAATACATCATTTGCGAAACATTTTTGCGATTACTCTTTGGGTACGGAAAACTAAAAAAAAAACTAAGGTCATTCGGTCATCAACCCATTATGAGTTTTTAATCTCTAATCATGGCCGTACACGAGACAAAGGTCAAATTCTATAATGCCAAATTAGAAATGAAAGTTGTAGGAAAATTACTAAACGGTAAATTGTAATTTGTCGGTTTGTGCCTAGTCACAAATCACGTACAAGTTACCTTCTAGCTGTTGCCCGCGGCTCCGCCCGCGTAAATACAGTATCCCTCGGGAACAGTGTGTTTTTCGGGATAAAAAATAGCCTATGTTTTAATCCAGAGCCTAAACTACTACCATACTAAATTTCATCGAAATCCGTTCGGTAGTTATTGCGTGAAATAGTAACAAACATCCCCGCCAAAAACCCATTATTTAATTTCATAGCTGAGATTATTAAAAGATCATCCGTACGCCATAATTTAAATATTTAATTGATGGAAATGGGATATTAAATATGGAAATATATTATTATGCTAATTCATTGCCAATTGCCTATCTAGTAAAACGTACACGTATGACGTAGGTACGTAGGTACTGTCAACAAAGTGCTGTGTTCCATTTAAGAAAAATGTTGCTTGATTAGAAACGTAAGTTCATTCACTGTAAGTTGCTAGATAAGCAATACTACGCCTCTATTTGCTGATAGTGTGCCGCGCACGCAATATTCTCCATTCAGTTGATTCGGTGATGCTAGGCGCTAGCACGAAAAATTGAAAACTACGTATTTGTTATCGAAAGTCAATGAGGGATTTTGATATTTTTCTGCCGTTAGAGGGCAGAACCAATGCACACAAAGCGTCATCTGGTGGCGTATGTGGTATTAAATACGGTCAATAAGAATTTTCGATTCTCTTTCTGTCACCAGGCGGCGCTCGGTAGCCCGACGGTCTTTGTCGTGTCAAAAAGCTGTCAGATATCACGAATTTAAAAACCCTTATTTCTTTCGATAACGTTAGCGTTACGAATACGTAGTTGTCAATTGTTCCTGCTAACCCCACAGGTCACAATTATGACGGTAGCAACGAATTAACTGTAGTTTACTTCATTCGCGTTAAGAACGCAGTGAATCATCAGTGCGAATGTCAAAATAGCTGAACATTCAAATCGGCTTATGCGTTATTAGACAGTTTTGACATTTGTACTGACGATTCATTGATTTCTTACTGCATATAGACTAGTACATTCCTGAAATAAAAATTATTCCCAAAATTGACAAATACCATCAAAAATTGCAAAAGTAGTCTATATTCGCATGTAAACATGATTAACGTATAAACTAAAAAAAAAAAAATTTTCTCGACAAAAAGAAAAACTTACCCTTCGCGCACCTGACGTCACGTCTATTTACTTTATCGCAAAATACAGATACTTGTGTTTTCGAATAACTATTAACATTTTTTCTCGAAAAAACTACACTTCATACAAAATCCATACAATATTCAAACGTGGATTTATCGCGACAACCGAACGGTGAATGGTTGGATAATGGATTTATCTTTAGCTGATAATTGTTATGTTGATAAATTTTTAGCACATTCCAACGTTCGCACTTGACGACAAATGACGTCACGCACACGTCATTTCATTATTTAAACTAGCTGTTGCCCGCGACTTCGTCCGCGTCAACTGATGGCGCAATAAAGCAATAATTTCGACCAAATTTGATTACGATAAAATAGGTTATAGTGGACTCACTATTGACTAATACTAAAAGATAGACGTATACTGTCGTGGACATTTTTTTAGATCATTTAAAGAGGAATAATTCTTTCATACATATTTTTGGGTAACTTGAACCGTTTACGTAGCGCACGCATCGGAAACATGTTTTCACTGATGCTTCGTTCCTATTGGTCGCAGTATAATGTAATATAACTTAAATCCTTCCTCGATAAATAGGCTATCCAACACAAAAATAATTTTTCAATTCGAACCAGTAGTTCCTGAGATTAGTGCGTTCAAACAAACAAACTCTTCAGCTTTATAATTGAGGGGGACAAAGCCTAGATTACCTAGGGCAAAGGAAGGGATCGAAATCTGGTACGTGGAAATGAGGGGATAGTAGAAGGGTAAAAGGGAAAGCTGGAAAAAGACACAGGAAAATACACGGAAATAACAGGTAGGAAATACAATGAAAAAGAAAGGAAAAGTGAAAGGAAAATGCAAAGGTTTACCAATTACTTCGAGCTGTGGTGAGGCAGGGATTCCTTGTTGACTTGTCGACTTGTCGGAGCGAAGTACGATTTGTATGGCGATTGGCCCTATCTTTATACTAGTCTGACAATCAACCTTCTAGAACATTCCATTCCTCACCCCCTTAGCTCGAAATATCGTTTATTTAACATCAAGGCAACATTATTTACATAAAATACATTTTTCTTAATATTCTAAGACATATTTACAACATATTTTAACATGAATAATTCTTGGAAAACTGTCGGGAATTGAGTGAGCGAGGAAAATAGGTTTTTCCAGTATTTATATTGCCTCGTCCTCCCCTGACTTAACGGGCGTTCGCTCCGTCCCTGTCTAATAGCAAGTCTCTCTCGAGACCGAGGCGCTCCCTAGTAGCAAAAATTTGCAACTATGGACTTTCTTTCTAGATAACTCACTCAACCCCCGCACAGCTAATACCCTTACATAAAACTAGGTCATATTTTATCAATTTTAACAATATTTCGCTAATTACTATCACAATGAATTGAGAACTATGGGCAAAGTTATATAATCATAAGTATGAGTCTAATAAGAATGTTAAAACAATGGCTTTTGTGAGACAATGGTATCTAATAAGATTTTACATGTACTATTGTTATTTGTTACGTATTACGCAACGAGTTTCTACTATTTTTACTTTACATTGCAAGCTCTAAGTTATAACGAATTGTTATGTTTTCAAAATTAACTATTTACATGGTTTTATAACTAATTCGCTACCTTCTAAACGTTCGTCGTGAACAATAATATTAGTATAGATTAGTATTAGCATGTATTAGTATAGATTCATACAAAAAAGTTTCTTTTTTAACCGACTTCCCAAAAAAGGAGGCGGTTATACGTTCGGCTGTATATATTTTTATTTTTTTTTGTATGTTCAACGATTACTCCGCCGCCTGTGAACCGATTTTCAAAATTTTTTCTGTGATATATAGGGTGTAATCCCAAATTGGTCCTTTTGATATCAAAGTGGTGATCTGATGATGGGATCCATGAGGAATCGAGGGAACTCCTCGAAATTTATATGGACACATATGGTGATTTTGACTTTTTCTGAAGTAGTTCAAGCATATGCTACCAAAAAGTAAGATTTTGCTCCAAGATATACCCTGGATCCAAAAGTACAGAATAGAACTCCTGACTCTTTATAGATACATGTTTGGGGATTTCGGCGTTGTTTAAAGAACTGCAAGCATATGCCACCCTGTCAGTTAGAGTAATCATCATCATCATCACCACTATCACACTATACATCATCAGATTATGATGATATAAAACGTATTTCTCATAGTATTTTACACTAACACGGAGATCTTTGAACATTACTCTGCCGTTTATGGCCCTATTTACAAAATTCTTTTGTTGTTGTAAAGGGTTTAATTCGAAATTGGTCCTTTAGTCACTAAAGTGGAAACCTGATGATGCGATCTATGAGGAATCGAGGGAACTCCTCGAAATTTATATCCACACATATAGTGATTTTGACTTTTACTGAAGTAACACAAGCATATGCTACCAAAAAATAAGATATTGTACCAAGTTATATCCTGGATCCAAAAGCACTGTACAGAACTCATCAGTCTTTAAAGATATGCGTTTGGAAATTTCGGCATTGTTTAAAGAACTGCAAGCATATGCCACTTTATAACTTACAGTAATCATCATCATCATCTTAATAGCAATACCTAATGTAAGCTTGGCGCGTATTCAATTATACATTCGATCGTTTAGTTTAGACGTTCTTAAGACGTATTAATAATAACTTCAGAAAATATATCACTAAAAAGGGTGAAATTATTATTTTTAAACAAAAAATTAAACCGACTTCCAAAGTAAAAATACACAAAAAAGTATGAAATAAAACTTAATCTCTAAATAATTCTCTTATCAAATTCGGCTAAAATTTTTATTATTTCTCTACTCAATCTTATTAATTTTGAAGTCGGTACCAGCAAATATGAACGTAAGTTCTATAAAATATTGTAGAATATTGTTTGGGCTGGTACCGATTTCAAAATTAATAAGATTGAGTAGAGAAATAATAAAAATTTTAGCCGAATTTGATAAGAGAATTATTTAGAGATTAAGTTTTATTTCATACTTTTTTGTGTATTTTTACTTTGGAAGTCGGTTTAATTTTTTGTTTAAAAATAATAATTACTTACCATACTTTAATCGAGACAATCTTGTAGATATAATCGTAACCCCGAAATGGCTATAAGTATCTCCATGAAATTTAATATGGTGGGAGTTTTGGGGGAGAAAAGTCGATCTATCTAGGTCTTATCCCTGGAAACTGCGCATTTTTAAGCTATATGTTAAACTTCTTTCGTCGTGCATGAATATATCAATAATTTCCACATTATTATGTCAGTTCGATTGGCAGTTGGCACTTTGCTTTGGATGGTGAAAATAAGATGGATGATATTTGAAATATGGTGAAAACCAAGATGGCGTAACTTTTTCTTGTACATGGCGATTTGTTCTTTCAAATGTACGTCATATAGCTTATCTTGAGTTCTGAAATCTTTGAAGCGACCGCGACATACTTGTGTTTTTGGTTTTTTTTTATTTATCAGAACTCCGAGCAACGCTCAGTTATCCAGGTACTATGTTCTTATACGGGTTCACAGTTGGCCTCCAATGACTTATTTTAGACTTCGTGCGCGCAAAAGGAAATCCCGCGGTAACCGTACATTTTGCCGCGATAAAAAGTACCCTATGTCCTTCCCCGTGGTCTGATCTATATCTTTACCAAATTTCATCAAAATCGGTGCAGTAGTTTCGTAGCCTTTTCAATGCAAACAAACAAACAAACTTGTCCTCTTTATTAAATTAGTATAGATTATTAATAACAATGACGTATTTTTTCATTTTGACTTTTCAGTTTTCATACAAATTCATACAAAATTATATTTTTCATATCCAAGTGTGAACGCGTTTTAGAGTCAGTTCACATTTAGACGCGACGCTGCGTTTTTAAATTAGAGATTCAAAAATGGAACGATTAACTAGATTCGATATACAGCTCGAAATTCGGACTCTTATAATATCTAATATAATATTAATAGCAAAAAGTATAAAACTTTATAAAAAAGAATCACTCATACTCGTGAGAGCAATTTTATTAACCTCGTATCTAAATAATTATGGCTAAAAGTTATGAAATTAGAAACTTTATAACAAATTAGATGCTATTGCACTAAATTATCACTTCACAATTATCACTTTAAAATTAAAACAATTCACTAGACCATTTGATATTGACTGTCCTGAAAGCGGCCATCCTTTATGAATCGGGAGTGGAGGGAACCTGTCGTGCTAGAATGTCTGCCTAGAAACTTGTTCCTGTTTATGGTGTGCAAGTGCACTGATAAGCACGTCTTGTTATTCAGGCGCACTGACTGCAGTTGTTAAAAATTAAATTTATATCTACAGTCAAAAATAAGTCTAATCTGCATAATTAAAAAGTGGATATACCTAATTGAAGACCCTTAAATTATTAAGGTCAATTTTAAATTAAATCTAACAACATTTATGTGTATCTAACAACATTTATGTGTATCTAACAACATTTATGTGTATCTAACAATATTTATGGACGATTCATGCCACGTCTATCTGGCCCCGTACTTAAAGTATCCGAAGAACTTGTATATTTAATACTGTTATACTATATCCTATATATTATATAAATAAAAGGCAAAGCTGATTGACTGATGTATCAACGCCCAGGCCCATACCCTTAAGGTTAGAAATTTGGAAATTTATACACGTATTTCTCATATGACGTAGGCATCCACTAAGAAATTTTAAGCAGCCTAGTGTAAATATAGAGGTGGAATATATGAATACTAAAATTAAGCAAGTATATGTCTCTAAGTTCTTAGGAATATATGTGGATAGTGAACTGAATTGGAAAGAGCACTGTTACTATATTCGTGGAAAAATGAATAGGTTGTCGTATGCCTTATATATGTTCCAAAAAATTGTAGGATTAAATACAATTATAACTGCATATCAAGCTCAAGTAGAGGCTTTGTTGCGATATGGAATAGTATTTTGGGGCAACTCTTCTGAATAATATACAGTATTTAAAGCTCAAAAGAAATGTATAAGAGCTATAAGTAGAATAAGATTAACGGACAGCTGTAAGCCACATTTTCAAAAACTTAAACGGGATCCTCTTCTTTCGCATAATTTTATTTGTCATAATTTCATTTGGCATACATCACTTGGCATAATTTTAGTACGCATAATAATACTTTGGCATAATGGTTTTTTGGCATACTACATCATTAGGCATAAATATCATTTAGACTAATATTGTTTGTCCTAATTTAATGAGGCATAACTCGTAAGGCATAATTTTTCTTGTCATAATAATACTTTGGCATAATTGGTTTTTGGCATAAACTCGTTAGGCATATTTTTTTGTCATAATAAATTCAAAGCATTTTGTCACAAGGCACAAATATACATAAACTGGAACGACATAATGAAAATACGGTTAAGGTAATTAAACGCATATTAATAAAATATTAAAAGCAGGTATTAAACTCATATACCTAGTGTAACATGTGTAACAGTAGGTTTAGTTGCGGCGGGGTGGCCCTTGGGCCACCCGTAAGCCGCTAACATGTTTAAAATAATTATCTTGGCATGTTCTTAGATAGCAGTTCGTGATTTTGTCCGAGTTTATTTCGTAATCAGTCGTAAAATTACAATTATAATTGTTATTTCGTCTTAACTTGCACACCCAGTAGAATTTATCATTCATATCATGTGAAAAAAAATGCTACAAAGATGTATGCGTAAATATAATAGTATGCTTAAATATCATTATGCGTAAATATATTTATGCTTTTTAATATTATGCAAAAAAATATTATTCTTAATGAACATTATGCGTAAAAAAATATATGCCTTACAATAAGTATGCCTAACAATTATTATGCTTTTAGTAATTATGCGAAAAAAAATTATGCTAAGAAAGTTATGACAAATGAATATTATGCGAAACTACTATTAGGTCAAATGAAATTATGCCAAGTAAAATTATGACATATGATTTTATGCGAAAAAATAGAGAACCAACTTAAACTTTTGACATTTCCATGCCTATATATCTTAGAAAGCGTAACATTTATAAAATCCAATTTACACGAGTATAAGACTTTTAAAAGCATTAGAAATCGTCATAAGGTGTGTTATCCAAGTAGCAAAACTGCCTTACTTAATAAGAGTTACCTAGGCATGGCAGTTCGCCTGTACAATAAACTACCAAAATGTATACTAGAGATAAATTCGCTACAATTATTTAAAAATACGATTAAGACAATTCTGCTCAAAAAAGCTTACTATGACATTGATGAATATTTAAATGATAACGCTTTTATTATTGAATGATGTATTATTAACATATGTATATAGATATAATATTAGTAATTGTTATTTTTTATGTATGCTGACATTCTCTACTATTTAATTATTATCGATGACATGTAAATATGGTGATATTATTAATTAAATTAATTTGCTGGACAATTACTAACATAATATTTTGTACTATTCTATTGACTGCTGTTATGTAAATTCTATATACGAAATTGCTCTAGATTATTATTTTAATGCATACATAATATAATATCTAAAAAAAATTATAAAATGTAATTAATAGATTTATATCATAATGTGAATTTTAATGTAATCATTTAATTTTGTCAACAATCAATTGTAATTATAGTAACTAAGTAAAATAACTTTTGCATGCCCCAAGTGGCCTATGTGCTGCAACTAAACTAAATGTAAGACCTATATCCTACACACATATGCAAAATAAATGATTTGATTTGATTTGATTAAGAAAGGATTTTTCAAAATTCAACTCCTAAGGGGGTATTATAATAGATTAAAGTTTAAAACCTTATTTCACGCGGGCGAAGCCACGGCCAAGTAATGCTAGTATACACAATATATATTTAATACATATCCATGATCAAGGAACACCGAAACACTTGCAATGAAACGGGTATTATCTTCTGTGTAGTAAATTATGTTCAATTTTGCTATCTTAACGAAAAATGAATTTTTAAAATCAGTCCACAGACGGCGGAGTAATCGTTATACATATTTTTATAGCTGTCCCGGCGAACTTCGTACCGCCTTAGAATAAAATTTGTTGACGTACTGACAGCAGCGCCACCTACCGGGTCCAATTGCAAATCTAAACCATTCACGAATCCACTTGAACACAAAAAAAATCATTAAAATCTGTCCAATATGAATAATTTTCCCCGTTTTTGCAAACATTTTTCACTGATGCTTCGCTCCTATTGGTCGCTGCGTAATGTTATATAGCCTAAAGCCATCCTCGATAAATTGACTATCCAACACAAAAATAATTTTTCAATTCGAAACAGTAGTTCCTGAGAGAAGAGAGAAACAAACAAACAAACAACCTCTTCAGCTTTATAATATTATATTTTATAGTATAGATATTATGTTCAAGTGTTGTTTTTTATAAAGGTATACAGCCGAATGTATAACCGCTCCCTTTTTGGAAGTCGGTTAATAAAAACGCAGGGTCGCGTCCCGGTGTGAACTGATACTAAACGTAAAATTATGCTGAATTATAATATTATGCAGTGTCATATCTGTTGGTAAGCGTTATCAGTATTAGTCATACTAAGGTCATTTTCACCCGGTTTAATTTGGATAAGAATTGGGGCATTTGAAACGATGAGGTAGGTAAGTTATGAATAAAAACTGGCCAAGTGCGAGTCAGACTCGCTCACAAAGGGTTCTGTATAAAACGGTAAAAAAATCACGTTCGCTGTATGGGAGCCCTCGTTAAATATTTATTTTATTTTGTTTTTAGTATTTGCTGTTATAGCGGCAAAAGAAATATATAATTTGTGAAAATTTCAACTGTCTAGCTATCGCGATTCATGAGATACAGCCTGGTGACAGACAGACGGACGGATAGACAGCGAAGTCTCAGTAATAAATCCCTTTGGGTACGGAACCCTAAAAATGTAGATGCCACAGCATGCAATTACAATACACGGTACAGCCTGGCTAGGGTTGTCAACCGTCCTATTTTCCCAGTACATGTCCGAGTTTTTGCAGTGTCCTGGGTTGTCCTGGATAGTCTTAAAGCGTCCTGGGTTTTTTGAGCGACCTGATAATGTACTTAAAAATTCTTGCGCCACTTTTACAAATTTTCTTGCTAAATTAATTATATTCGAATAGTTTAAACTAAGAAAAAATATGATTATGAGTATTGCATTAAATTTGGGGTTGGTATTTTGGCAACTAGACTGTTAAAACATATTCCACTGTATGTCAATTCACTTTTTGGAATATTGCCCTAAATAGGACAGGCTACGCCTAATGTATCCGTCATAATTGCTAAGTAAATGTATTTTTTCGGAAACAAAGCATTTGTTTTTGTATAAAAATGAGGATATTTAAGATCAACAAGACCTTTAGAACTGGTCGCAAGATACAAGTATTTTTCTGTAAGTAATTTATTTTTTACTAATTATTTTTTTAGTTTTTATGTTATTTCTGAGCTAAATAACATACATACCTACAATAAAAAAATATACGGTACCAACTACCAACCCTAGCGCTCCGCTCAGCCGTAGGCATAAACTTCAAGGACACCGCAGAGTTACTCTACTGTATTATCTGTGTACTGTGTATTGTGGGTAAGCCTTCTTATAATCCAATAACATTTTAATACGTTTTCTCGAATTACAAAACAATTTATTACATTATGTTTGCAACATTCGATTCAAACGAAGTGGCACGTGCCCTACTTTGTCAGCATTTTTTCTAAACATTTGTATTCTAGGAAAGTAATCATCAGCATATATGAGGTTTGATAAAATCAATAACGGATATTTTGGGAATATGATGAGCCAACCTTAAAAGATAGACATATACTGTCGCAGACTTTTTTGTAGAACTTTTAAAGGGGAACAATTCTGTCATACATTATTTTGCGAAACTTTAACCGTTTCCGCAGCGTACGCAGCGAAGGCTCTCAAAAGAAAGAAAAAAAACCTCCAATTCTGTAACTTTCTTGATTGGGGCTCCTCTCGTATTGAACTTATCATGATGTTATATATTTTATTTAACAATTTATTTATATAGACGTTTAGGTAAAAAATAATTGACATACTCGAAAAAATCTTCCTTTATATGGGCGACTTTGTGTTAAGTGCAGATTCTCCCATACATCAGATGATTTTTTTGCGTTGAGTATGACAATATTTTTTGCCTAAATGTGTTTATAATAAGCAGTAGATCATATACTCAAAATATACGTAGTTGATTTTACCAAACCTTATCTATATAATATTTACTAGTAATAATATAAAGAGAAAAAGTTTGTTTGTTTGCATTGAATATGCTCCGAACTACTTGACCGATTTTGATGAAATTTGGCACAGATATAGAGTACACTACGGGGAAGAACATATGCTACTTTTTAGTGCGGCATAATGTACGGTTCCTGCGGGATTTTCTTTTTGTGGACAACATCTAGTACATAATATATTAGTTGACACTTGACAGATATCGAGAGAAAAATTTTACCTATCTACTTGGGCAGGGACTATAATATGATCCGGAATCCGGACGACCGGAGAAAATTCAGAGCATTAAAAATAAAACTTTGTGCTAATATAATAAAGCTGACAATCGAGACACGAACATCGAGTCAAATGTCAATCTCAAAGGTGACTCGACACTAGTATTCGATTTTCAGCTTCAAAAGCTTTTAGCTTTAACAATATCTCATTTTTCCCCGTATACCTACTAAATTCTATGATAATACTTGCAGCCGTTGCCGAGATTCCGATTATATGTCACCGTAAAATTGTAAAAACCGTTAGACTGTAAAATTACTAACGAAATTGTAAAAATATGTCGAAAGATTCAAAACTATATATTTATAATCTAACGAAATATATTATGTTAAATTATAGGCAGAATATTCGCGTTGGAAGTCTATAAACATTTTACAATTTCACTAGTTATATTACAATCTTACGGTTTTTACAATTTGACGGTGACATATACAAGATTAGCTCGTTTAATATAATAACGGTATCCAAAAATGGGATTTTCCGTAGCCTGCAAATTGAATTTAGCAGCCATTAATTTATCAACTAAATCTGGTTTTATAGCTGCTCACATCGTATATTGGTCACCAACTCGGAAATTAAGTCACCAACTTTCTCTATTTTTATGTGCCGATTTTTGTATTTTTGTCACCTGAGTGATTTCGCCAGTTTAGTAATTTAATCTCCAACATATTAATTCGCTGCCAAATCCTGTAATACAGTATGCTCACGTGCAGTCGCCAACTTATTTTTTGTTCGCTCGATTAAATTATATACCTACCTTTAAATAATATTTACTCGTATATCACCAACAAACTGTTAACAGTTTGGCAATTTTCAACCGACTTCCAAAACACAGGAGGAGGTTTACAATTCGTGTGTATGTTTTTTCTTCTTTTTTTTTGTGTGTATGTTACAAGATTACTCCGCCGTTTGTGGACCGATTTTCAAAATTTTTTTTTTTTTTGTAAAGGATTTACTCCTGGATTGGTCCCATTGTCATCAAATGGTAGATCTGGTGATGGGATCCATGAGGAATTGAGAGAAGTCCTCAAAATTTATAGGGATACCGATAGTGATTTTGACTTTTTTTGAAGTAACTCGAGCAAATGCTACCAAAAAGTGAAATGTTGTGCCAAGGTATACCCTGGACCCAAAAGCACTGAACGGCATTTCTCAGTCTTTGAAGATATACGTTTGAAAATTTCAGCATTGTTTATAAAACTACAAGCAAATGTCCGTATTACAATAAATAATAATCATCATCACCACCACCACCATCATAATCACACCATACATCATGATAAATTATGCTGATATAGGTATTTTTCATAGTATTTTACACCGATATCGATTTCTTTGAACATTCACAGCAACCAAAAAGTGAAATGTTGTGCCAAGGTATACCCTGGATCCAAAAGGGCTGAATAGCACTCCTCAGTCTTTAAATATACACGTTTGAAAATTCAAGTATTGTTTATAAAACTGCAAGCAACTATTAAGCACTATTAAGTAATCATCATCACTACCACCATCATCACACCATACACCTTGATATTTTGTTGATATCTAGGTGTTTCTCATAGTATTTTACACCGACATCGATTTCTTTGAACATTCAGAGCTACTCAAAAGTGATATGTTGTTCCAACGATGATAATGGGATCCATGAGGAATAGAGGAAACTCTTGAAAAGTCAATGATCCATTTCTTACAAATTTTTAATTTCCCCGCAACTTTTTCTGTCAACACAACACCACAAAAAATATGTATGAAAATTGGAGATTTCATTTTTGAAATCGTGAGTGTAGGACCTTTTGCTCCAACTAACTCCATGGAGGTGTTATATGCATAAGTGCTTAAAATCTACATTGAAAACACATAATTAAACTATAGTAGATGTTAATCGCAACTTCGTGCGCGCAAAAGGATATCTCGCTGAAACCGCACATTTTGCCGCGATAAAATGTAGCTTCAGCTGGATGGTAGAATGGTAATTTGTACGTTGTTAACGAATTGGTCTCGGGTTCGAAACCCGGTCAGATAAATATTTTTGTGACTCTTTTTATTTCCTTTCTCTTATATTTTTATTTATTTTTGAATATTTGATCGTCCTATAACAACTCCGAACAAAGCTCGGTCTCCCAGGTACTAGTTATTAATATTATAATACCACTGAAAAGAAAAAATAAAAAATATTTTAAAAAATATAGAAACCGACTTCCAAAGTAAAAGCAATAACATTCTTAAAACACTAAATTGTATGAAATAATTCTTATTGTCCAAATAGTTCCCTTTCAAATTCTACTAAAATGTTACTATTTTTCTACTCAATCTTCTTATTTTTGAAGTCGGTACCAGCCCAAATAATTGTATAATTATCCTATTAATAAAAAATATTAATTTTAACACAACTACGTCCTTATATATACAAATAATATTTTAAAGAACTCACGTTCAAATTGGCTAGTACCGACCTCAAAAATAAGAAGATTGAGTAGAAAAATAGTAACATTTTAGTAGAATTTGAAAGGGAACTATTTGGACAATAAGAATTATTTCATACTTTTTAGTGATTTTAAGAATGTTATTGCTTTTACTTTGGAAGTCGGTTTCTATATTTTTAAAAATATTTTTTAGTATGGTTATGTTTGATATTATTAATCCTTATGAATAAACGTAACAAATAAAATATATAAATATTAAAAATGAGTCTCGGTATAGTGCGATCGGTATAGTCAAATGAGAATAGGATCGAGTCGGCGCCATATTGTTTCGAATTTAGACTGTTATGATAGTTGAATTTATGTTTAGATAATTGATTACTATTTAACGTTTTTATTTAAATTCGATGCAAGACTATTAATACTTATTTATATGCACATAATTTTTTCTGAAAATCGCACTTTTCAAGAGAGTCAGAAAAAGGTCATTGACGTTCTTATTCTCATATGAAACGCGTTATATAAACTGACGCATAGTTCTACTCATTATCAAAGGACATATCGGTATTTCCCTGGTCTAATGCGAAGGCGTGGCAATTGTACTTGACAATTATCAGGACCTATCTAGTGTCTACTATTTAGTATCTACAGACGGTTTTAGATTAGAAGATTACAACTTTTTATATCTGGCTTGTCCCACCACACTTACCCACCACTCCAACTCCTGTGTAGCCGGGATCGACAGTGGTAACCAACCACAAAAACCCTTTGATATGATTTCAGGGCTGGGGTGCCTAGGATTGAAAACCACAAATTTAAAGAACTAGAATTTAAAGTTTGAAAAACCATAGCAATTCAGTATAAAACAGGAAGTATTAATAGAGTTGCAACAGTCAAATTAATATGTGGCGAAAATATTATAATCATATATTTTTATACTAAGAACCATATTTTTTATAAAAGCATTTTAAATTAAATTAAATTAGAAAAAAATTGTGTGACTGGTCCGCGAAGTTAACAGACACGACCCTATCAAAGCGCTTTTAAAACACAGGACGCTGCTTTAAAACTATATCCAGGACACCCCAGGACACTGCAAAAACTTGGACATGTCCTGGTAAAACAGGGCGGTTGGCAACCCTAGTCAAACAAAGAAAGATAATATTATTATGTAGATATAACCAAAACACTACTTTTCATTTTTAACCCCCGAGTCTCGACTGCCGATGCAGCAGACTAGGTCTGTGTATGTGTGTCCCAATATCGTTCCTCCCAAATGGATGAACCGATTTTGATTAAGTTATTTTTTTTATTTTAGAAAGCTGTTGAACATTATACATTACACAGTTAGATACATGTTTCATTGCAATTTTTAAAAGTAAAGGCTTGTCCAGACTACTCGCGAAGTAGGCCGACTGCCGCGGTCACAGAACACTATTACTCGCGGAGAAGAAGGTCGACTTCATACAAAAAAATTGGGACCAAATAGCGCCTCTAGTGAGCTGCCCCCTCAAACTTTTAACCGCCTTCCAACAAAGGAGGACTATATATTTGATTATATGAATATAGCGGGAAATTGAAGATACGTAATTAAAGTTTAAGTTAACGTTAAATTTCTCTTTAGAGTTAAATTTTACATTCCAACAAAACCGAGCAACCACCTCCACGCACATATCATAATTACTAGTAATGGAAATTATTGCTATTTTTCATTAATTTCATTAGCATGCTAATTTTCATGTCTTAGCATGCTACGTGCTATTGCTATGCTATTTGCTAAAATCGATTTCGTAGCATCGTGAACTCTCGGGTCGCGTCGCGCGTCGCGTCAAAATTATTTCGCATCGGATTTTAGCTTTAGCAAGTAGCGTTAGCACGTTGCCAGTTAGCACTTAGCGCCGCGGTGCGAACCAGCGCGGTCGCGTATTTTTTTCATTCATGAACGCAGATAATTATTTGCTGCGCACGATAATATTAGCATTCGTTTTTTTTTAGCAACTTCGAATAATTTAATGATTGCTAATGGGCATTTAGCAATTAATAATTATTGCTAATGCTAATTATTCCAACACTAATAATTACTACGCCACGAAATGTTCGTGAGCCCTTATATACATACGTCTAGTGTTTTCGATAGCGCGATCTAGAAGCGGGATAGTGTCATCTGTTGTGGTTTTTAAGTAACTTTTATGTAATATTAACCATGTAAGACAGAGCGATATATTGAAATATAACCATTCTTGTCGCACCGAACTGCCCCCTTTTTGGTCCAAGGTCATTCATACAAAGTCGACCACCGAGGTTGGCCTAATAAGACAGTGTGGGCACGCACTTCGTTTCGCCTTTTCGTACTTCGGGTTACTTCGCGGAGCACTTCCCGGTCTACTTCGCGAGCAATCTGGACGGGGCTAATGTCAGGTTGAACTGCGCTGCACAGTGCATGTGGAGTGTATATCTGATGTCATATGAAACGTGTATCTTTTGTATAGTGAATAAGGTTCAATTTTGAATAGCAAATAGAATATTGTACGTGGTAGAGCCATGCTTCGGCACGAATGGGCCGGCTCGACCGGAGAAATACCACGGGCTCACAGAAAACCGGCGTGAAACAGCGTTTGCGCTGTGTTTCGCCGAGTGAGTGAGTTTACCGGAGGCCCAATCCCCTACCCTATTCCCTTCCCTACCCTCCCCTATTACCCTATTCCCTCTTAAAAGGCCGGCAACGCACTTGCAGCTCTTCTGATGCTGCGAGTGTCCATGGGCGACGGAAGTTGCTTTCCATCAGGTGACCCGTTTGCTCGTTTGCCCCCATATTTCATAAAAAAAAAAAAGCTATCTTAGAAATGCAACGCCGCGTAACGTCGCGGTGTGAACTGACCCTTACTTTCGATAACAGGGGGATGGGTGGGGTAATAATTTTGTATTAAATCTGAAATGTAATGATCGCGAAGTAGGCCGAGGAAGTGCTCCGCGAAGTAACCCGAAGTACGAAAAGGCGAAGCGAAGTGCGTGCCCACACTGTCTATTCTGGCTTCGGCTAACCTCGGCCTACTTCGCGAGTAGTCTGGACTCTGGACGAGGTGTAATACTTGAACGGTTCAAGTATTACACCTCGTCCAGAGTCCAGACTACAGATATATACTATATTATACAGATATATACTAGGTTCAAGTTGAACCTAGTATATATCTGTATAATCTATGACTTGAACGGTGCGAGTCGGACAGCGGACTTGCGCACCGAACGTTCCGTACAAACTTGTAATAAAAAATAATGGCTCACGGTTTATGCATAAGGTTTATGTTTATGAAATTGTTTTTTTTTTATATTTACTCAAATATAAAAAAAGCATTTGATTGAATGAAAGGTAAATTGCGGTTTACGATTAATGAGGTACTAGCGACTCGCCCCGGCTTCGCACGAGTACAATACTGATACTAATACTACAGAATGTCACCCACATCGCAACGGGCCGTGCAGCAGAAATCGTTATATTTTAATTTCGCCATAACTTCAGAACCAAACGTCCAATTTTAATCATTCAAAGATCAAATATTATCTACATAAACTATATTTAGTGATGAAATAATTTATTTTGATAAGGATTAATAGCATGAGTAAAATAAACGCGTTTAAATGTAGTCCAAAAAAATTCAAGACTTATAAATAAAAAAAATGGTTGTTCTGCCTCACTCGACATAGATAGGTGTAGTGTGTTGCGGACTTTTTTGTAGATATTTATAAGATCTACAATTATTAGAAAATTATATGGTTCTATCTTTTATAGTTTAGGCAGCGTACGCAAAATAAGTAACCTTGTGTCTGATAAACCCAAATATCTTACGGAACCCTATTTTTTCCAAAATAAAATTTAGCCTATGTTACTCGTGGATAATGTTGCTTTCGAATGGTGAAAGAATTTTTGAAATCGGTCCAGTACTTTTGAGCCTTTTCATTACAAACAAACAAACAAACATACAAACAAAGTTTTCCTCTTTTTATTAATATTAGTGTAGATTAAAAAAACTGGTTACTAGATTTCGTTCAAACCAATTTTTGGTGGAAGTTTGCATGCTAATTGCTAATGTACGTCATATTTTTTTTAGTTTTATCATTCTCTTAATTTAGAAGTTACACATATTTTACCACTTTGCAAGTGTCTCTCGCGCAAACTAATTCAGTTTAGAAAAAAATTATATTACAAACCTCAATATCATTTTTGAAGACCTATCCATAGATATCCGCGGTATTAATGCGGTTCTCAGAATATATCTACTTACCAAGTTTCAACAGTATAGTTCTTATAGTTTCGGAATAAAGTGGCTGTGACATACGAACGGACAGACAGACAGACAGACATGACGAATCCATAAGGGTTCCGTTTTTTGACATTTGGCTACAGAATCCTAAAAATCGGCTAGTAACAGTCCTTACATACACAAAAGATAATAACCGTCACCGAAATTTACACCTTTACAAGAACCTTTATTAATTTTCTATGAAACTTTTAGTAGCAATCGTAAAGGAAACTTCGTATGTGTTTAGTTAATTATCGTACATAGCGGATGTGTATGCTCGCTAAATATATTATTTACTTTATTATATTGACAGAACTGTAAAGAAGATTATAAAGGACTAGCTGTTTCCCGCGGCTCCGCCAGCATAAACATACGATCGAGTATGTTACGGAACACTGTACTTTTCCGGGATAAAAAGTAGCATTATGTTTTAATCCAGAGCCGAAACAACTACCATACCAAAAGTGAAAGAATACCAAACATCCATTCATCCCATACATACATACATCTATCCATCCATCCATCCATACATTCATACATCCATCTATCCTCACAAACTCTCACATTTATATTATTAGTAGGATGGCGAAGGAAATTGAACAATTAGCAAGATTATGTTTCTATATACTTCGAATGTCAAAATGACCAGAAAAATCTTAAAATTGGGGCCATTTAACTGAAGATACTTTTTGCCTCAACAAGCCTCGTTTATAATATGTCTATGGTCTAAGGCGCCAAAAAATTCATTCTTCAAATTTCATATTCAATAATTCATTTTACAAACTAGAAAAAACATCTCTCAAGCGCAGTCTATGATTTATTCAGTGTTCAATCCCTAAATTTTCTATCCATGTCCAAGGAAGTTACGTAGGGGTTGAAAATCTAGCTATTGAAAATCTAGGGCTTGACACGGAATAAATTCACGACTATTTTTTTATAGAATTTCGTATCGTAACATATAACTCAATCCCAAATTCCAACATCTTAAATTAAATAACGTATCTGTAACGATTTGAAGAGGTAATTGTTAAGAGAAGAACCGATCACATACCATAATAAATTATAATCTATAATACCCGACCTACATAACTCTTCCATCATCATATTAATCTAAATTATTGATTAAAATCGAACATCAAAATATCATAAAAATGGTTTACGAGCTGCGACTAGTGAATATGCCTCTAGGCTGCATGTAGCTGTCATTATACTATTAAATCTATTATCTTGGCCTTACGGTGTTAGGACAGGGATGGCGAACCTTTCGAAGTAAAACTCCTTTACATACGCTTAACTTGGGGAGCAAGCCGGTGGATGCGTTACGAGAGCGTTACGAAAAGTGTGATCGGGCGATGTGAACGGAAGTTGCGAGGGAGATGAGGTAGTAAAGATGAAAAGAGAGAGTCACGTTTCGTACATTACTATAGCAGCAAGCAAGAGAGAGAGCTTTCTCTCTTTCTCTCATAATCAGTGATTGAAATATTAGATTTTATTGATATCTAAAAACCCCTGATTTCGTCACTGACTCACTGATGATCAACAAAATTATAGGGTACATCCGGTTAACCAAGAAAGCTGAAATTTGTTATGTAAGCGAGTATTAGCACCTAACCAATATAAAATTGTGAACTTCATCTAGGAGATGAAAATCTGCGCAATTTTTTATCCTAGAAGTCTTTATATTGTTGATCCGTGTTATAAATAGTAACTATAAAATAAAAATAAATATATTGTCATAACAACTTTCAAAAAGAAGTTAAATCCCATAAAAAACATTTTCATGTAAAGTTATGACAAGACCATATGACTCGCACTGTCGAAAAGCTATTAGATCTCATGTTAAAAAAAGCTTCTGACTCTATCAAACTTCTAACTCTACACGCTTTCACTCTACAAGCCTAACTTCGCAAACTCTACACCTTAGTCAAATTATGTGGCTTGGCCATTTCTTTCCTATTAGAATACTATAAAAGAAAAACAGTCCGTAAATTTTTCACCTTACGCCTAAGCGAATGTAGCGAAATGGCCAGGTCACATATTTGACTAAGGAATAGAGTTTGTGTAGTTAGGCTTGTAGAGTAAGTCCTGATTTACACAAGAACACCCTTATTAATAAAAATATTTACACCATGGATAAGCAAATCCAAATCGCTCTCTTTGTCTATCAAGTGACTGTTCCAAAGTATCTGACAGAGACAGCCATGTTGGATTAGCTAATCCGTGGTGTAAATAATTTTATTAATAAGACTGGAACAGTCTTATTAATCTCTGTCAGATACTTTGGAACAGTCACTTGATAGACAAAGAGAGCGATTTGGATTTGCTTATCCATGGTGTAAATATTTTTATTAATAAGGGTGTAAGAGTTTATCGTACGATTTGGGCGAGAATATCGTATCATATTCTCGTATACCTACGAGACTCACCATACGATTTTCGCCTTCAAAGGTTGTTTACACTATGCAAGAATATTCTCGCCTGACATTCTCGCCTGCACCCGTTTGAGAAACTCTCCTTGTGTAAATGAGGCTTAAGGCGTGTAGAGTTAGAAGTTTGGTAGAGTCAGAAGCTTGGTTTTACGTGAAATTTAATAGCTTTTTGACAGCGCGAGCCATAATTAAGTTATCGTCTTAGCATTTGTCATAAAAATGATTTTGATGGAATTGTATGTTTTTTATGTTATACGCGAGCGAGCTAACAACATTTTTTCCTATTTTACGGGTTAAATCTGTTTAAGCTTTAAATTCTAAAAGATCGTGCGCAATCCTTTGAAAATCGGATCATTTTTAGGGTTCCGTACCTCGAAAGGAAAAAACGGAACCCTTATATTTTTATAAGGGTATTAATATTATAAGGGTTCCGTTTTTTCCTTTATTTTGGTTTGGTTTGGTTCGGATCACTTTGTTGTCCGTCCGTGTCAAGACTCTTTTTCTCAGGAACGCGTGGAGGCGATGAGATCAAGCTGGAATTTATATCAAATACTCAGGTCTACTGTCCCTTGGAGCTGTGAAAAAATGAAACTTCTAAGCCAACGCAATCAAAAGATACAGCCGCTTATGCCGCAAATTTTCGACACTCGCAAATCAAAACCTACAAATCTTCCCGTGAACTCAGTCTTGTTTGGTACGAAGCAACGTCTTATAGCACAGATAAAGGAAAAACCGTAAATTTTTAGTTAAGTACATCATATTATAATAAAAATATTTTTAGTAATTTTAAACTTACTACCCATACTATACTTATAAGGGTATAATATATTTTACTTATAAGGGTCCATCCACATATTACGTCACACCTGATGGGGAAGAAGGGGGGGGGTCATCCGTCATACAAAGTGTGACAGTACATGTTAAATACAGGTAAAGGGATACTAAAAAGCGTGACATGGGGGGGGGGGGGGGGGGTGTAGGGGTTCAAAAAGTCGAAATTTTGCGTGACGTAATATGTGGATAGCCCCTAATATACTTACAGGTTTGTACCCTCGGTGCGCGAGTCCGACTCGCAATTGGTCGGTTTTTTAATTTTAATTATTGTAAAATTAGTGTGATTTTTGCTGTCGCAAAATATACGACAAACAACATTATGTAAGATTTTTCATACAATACCTACCTCACATTATTTCATAGTACATGATGATAGAGTTTTGTGATCAGTAATAATAATAATATCTATAGACGCTGCACACCACGTCAATCTGGTCCCGTGGTAAGTTCTCAAAGAATTGTGTTACGGGTACCAGACAACGGAATATATTTAAGACTTTTTATACTTTACTTATATTTAAGATTTTTATTACGTAACACATATTTAATGCACATCCATGAGTCATGGCCCAGGAGCGCAGAAACTTTCTGTTCCTTCGACGGGATTCGAACTCAACTACTGAGCCACAGCAACCTGCTTGAGCTACTGAGCCACAGTCGTCACGAGAGCTAGAGAAAGGTCAGTGACGTGCCCAAAATATTGCGCTCGCGAGCCATTGGTCGGTCATCGCTGCCATAGGACGTAACCCTACTATTAATTATTATGTACTAGACAATGGTGATTATATTATAAATATCTGTCAAAACACACATATAATTTGCTAATCAATGTTACTCAATGGAGTAGTTTAGAGATCCGTAGGGTGGATAGAAAAACCACTGTTAAGCGACGAATATTATACTCCCAACTCCCAATTGCACCATCGCCTATGAATGTTAATATTTGATTAAAAATCACTAGTGATCGCTCTGTAGTCGAAATTCACCAATATCTTCTAAATATATAAAAGGCAAACCTGGCTGACTCATCTATCAACGCACAGCTGAAACTACTGAACGGATATTGCTGAAATTTAGCACACAGATAGTTGTAATGACGTAGGCATCCGCTAAGAAAGGATTTTTGAAAATTCGCCACCTAACGGGGTGAAAAACGGGTTAAAATTTTGTATGGAAACCGAACCCCACGCGGACGATGTCGCGGACAAAAGATACTATTCAAAATATTTTTTAAGTCTGAACTTTATTACAAAGCTTCTTAGAAAAAAATAAAAACATTTAAGTGACACGTTTTAACAACAAAACAAAAGCTCGGTCACTACCGATTGTCGATAATAATCTGAGGTAGTGTGTATTATTATGTGTATTAATTTTATGTATTTAAAAAAATATATATAATACTCCTATTCGCACAAGTCTCTAAACTGCATTAAATTGTAAGAATATAATTATATTACTAACGAAACTGTTTTAACCGCTTAAAGCGGTTTTTCCAGATTACGAAAATATTTTATTTATACGGAACCACGTCTATCACAAAATCGCGCTTCACCGCAGTGCGTACGTAATAACCGGAAAGATTTTTAATATCGAACTTGTATCAAAGGGACTGAGGTAGCTCCACCTGACTTAAGAAAACCTCTTTTAGGATCACACCATGGGCGTAGCCGGGGGGGGGGGGGGGGGGGGGGGGGGGGCGGTGGAGGGTTATATGACAAACCTAACATAATAAGTTATTATTTGGCATCTTTTTTGGAACATCAGAAATTACACACATTTTGTACTTCATTTAAATTAAGGATTTTTTACAAAATGATCCTATTTTCACAGTCTTTTAAAGTTTCAAGGTTTAAAGTTTGAACAGATTTAAACTATTAAATAAGAAAAAAATTTCGCCTCACTCATATTTGGCTTAAATGGACATGGCCCATGGACACTCAACACCAGAGGAGTTACATTTGTAACTCCTCTGGTGTTGCGACTTGCGTTCCAGGGCCCCGATTCTCGTGCTTCGAATATCGGTTCGATTATCAGTCTGTCCTGCTCGCGCACGCATGATTTGACGCATGTGTGAATGAGTCAGCGCGATAATCGAATCGAGATTCGAGGTACGAGAATTGGGGCCCTGGTCCATAAAATCCTCAACTCCCTTGGGCCTCCGGTAACCTCACTCACTCGGCGAAACACAACGCAAGCGTTCTTTCACGCTGGTTTTCTGTGAGGCCGTGGTATTTACCCTGGCGAGCCGATCCATTCGTGCCGAAGCGTGGCTCTCCCACGGTTACCGCGGGATTCTTGGTCAATATCGAGTCCGTAATCTATACCTACTAATATAATAAAGAGGAAAAGTTTGTTTGCATTGAATAGGCTCCGAAACTACTGGACCGATTTATATGAAATCTGGCACAGATGTAGAATAGACCACGGGGAAGGACATAGGCTATTTTTTATCGCGGAGAAATATACGGCTTCTGCGAAATTTCCTTTTGCGTGCACGAAGTCGCGAGAAACGTCTAGTAAATTAATAAGATAATAACATAATAATGGAGGCCATGGCTCAGTAAACACCAATCAAACCCAATAAACACCAATTGGATCGTCTCGGGGGGTGATTTGGTGATAATTACTGTGGTAAACACATCATTATTGCCCCACAGTGTGATATAATTAATAACATAACCATCATAGACCTCTGTGGCTTAGTGGTTAACGCATAGGCGCTCGAATATTTTTGTACGTCCTGAAAAGAGCGAGAAACCTAACCAAGAACATTTGGGGTCTAAAAAGGCCACTTTAGGTGAACATTAGATGAATCATATGCAATTCATATTATGTGCGCCATTTACGCATTGAAAACTGTCAAAATTGATGTCTCAACTGTCAAAATATATGAAACATAATATGAAAGTGATGAAAACATAAAGTGGCCTTTTTAGATCCCGGATCTATCTATCTATAAATATTTGTTAAAAACGTAGCCATTCAATCATTTGCCGGTTTTTCGCGATACAAATTTGACGTTTCAAACTATTTAATAGTTATAGATAGATAGGTTATTGAAACATGCCGTATGGAGGGTTCCGTAACTATCAAAATGTAATTGGTTTTCTTTTTCAAATAACTTCAAAATTTACAGTTTGATTTCGTTCAAAATAATTTTCCTAAAGAGTTTTTAGTATGATCTATGATCATGGAAACTTACAAGTTTCTATCTTCTATTTATAGTTTAGAAATCCTAGGGGGTGGGGGCAACTTACAAACCACTTTGGAGGCCGATTACTCGAAAATGGTTGACCTTGTAAAAATGTCATGTGTAAACTTTAACGCTTATTTTAAAATACCTATTCAACGATACCCCACACAATGAGATAGAATGAAAAAATATTTTTCATCCCCACATCACATGTATGGAGAGCCACTCCTAGAATATAAAATTATTATTATTTTGTGATGCCATAACTGAGATCTGTACCAAAATCTCATGTATTTATATTCATTCATAATGACTTCGTGCACGCAATCCCGCAGTAACCGTACATTTTGCCGCAATAAAAAGTAGCCTGTGTCTTTTCCCGTAGTCTAATCTATATCTGTACCAAATTTCATCAAAATCATTCCAGTAGTTTCGGAGCCTATTCAATGCAAACAAACAAACATACAAACAAACGAACTTCCTCTTTATTATATTATGTATAGATTACAGAAGGTAGACACGTGGACAGACAGACAGACAGAAGGACGGACGGAGATAACTCATTTTAATTTAAAAAAATCTTATTTATAATTATTAAAATAAATGCAATTTGCAGTTCACACAAGCCAGTATATACTAAAGAAGCTCAAGTATATCTATATCTATACTAATATTATAAATGCGAAATTGTGTCTGTCTGTCTGTCTGTTACTGAGTCCTCTTCACGCTTAACCGCTAAACCAATTTTTATGAAATTTGGGTTAGACATACTTTCGGTCCCGGGAAAGGACATAGGATATTTTTTATCCCGAAAAAGTAGTGTTCGCGCGGGATAATGTATTTACGTGGGCGGAGCCGCGGGCAAAAGCTAGTGTACTTATAAATTTACCACGAAATTATTAACTTTGATGGTTCATAATTACATATTTTTAATTTATTCCATGGATTTGTTCCTAGAACGAAAATAATAAGGCTTCTATGAATTCGTAGACTCTGGTTATAAAAATACATTGTAATATGTTCTCGGAGATAATTTGTTATCGTGCCTTGAGAACACTGTGCTTCGGCGCGAATATGCTTAGCTCGACCGGAAATACCACCTTTCTGACTTTGCCTGACGAATGTTGGGGGTTTTATTGACAGGGTAATCGGTTACCATCAGGCGATCCGTCTGCTCGTTTCTTACTTTATTCCATACTAGATGTTGCGCGCGACTTCGTGCGCGATAAAAGGAAATCCCGTTGTAACCGTACATTTTGCCGCGATAAAAAGTAGCCCATGTCCTTCCCCGTGGTCTATTCTATATCTGTGCCAAATTTCATCAAAATCAGTTACGTAGTTTCGGAGCCTATTCGATGCAAACAAACAAACAAACTTTTCCTCTTTATTATAATAAAATAAAGAGGAAAAGTTTATACTAATATTATTAGTATAGATAGACGTTACTCCGTGCGCGCAAGTGGAAATTCCGCAGTAACCGCATATTATATCGCGATAAAAAGTAGCCTATCTCCTTCCCCGTAGTCTCTGTATATGTGCCAAATTTCTTCAGAAACGGTCTTTTATCAGTACTTTCGGAACCTGTTCAATGCAAACAAACAAACAAATAATTTCTCGGACAACAAAGTGATCCTATAAGGGTTCCGTTTTTTCCTTTTCGAAGTACGGAACCCTAAAAATAATATTTTAAAATAGAACGTTCAAGTTGCACCGATGAGGCGTGGCGTGTTTTAGGTTTTTCTGCAATTTAAGCTCCCTATTAGTATCTAGACAAAAAAAAGTAAACCCCGAATTGTCAAGCCGTGAGCGAGCTGAATTATAGCTAATGACATTCACGATCATGTCAGCTTTCAATAAAAAAAAAAACAAGACCAAAATCGGTTCTTCCGTTGGGGAGTTACGTCGCGCACGGACATACCTACACCTACGTCCTACACAGACAGACACGTACAATTTACAAACTTACAATATATTATATCACGTCATCACACCACGTCAATCTGGTCCCGTGTTAAGTTCTCGAAGAACTTGTGTTACGGGTACCAGACAATTGAATAGTTTTATACTATACATAGACATATTTAGTTTTTTTTATTTTAATATAATACACATCTATGGAGCACGTCAAACATATAAAACTTTTTGTTCCCTGGCGGATTCGAACCCGCGACCTTCTGCTAACCACTGACTACTGAGCCATAGTGGTCGTCTTATAACACGAGGGGTGTTGTGTCATCATATTTTTATATTGCACAGCAAATAAGTTATATTAAAATAGGTAGCATTATAGCAAGCCATTGTCTCTTTGTTTACGTTAAAATTAAATTACATCTGAATGTGATGAAAATGTTGAAAGAAAACATCGTAAGGGAACCTGCGTGTCTAGTCCTGTTTCTGAGGGAGTTGGTAGTTTATATAATCATTAAAGCTATTGGTACGATGAGTCGATAACGGATTTCTGAACAAAAAGAGCCACAATAGATAAACTAAGTTCAACTAAACTGACTAATCTAGTCCGTTTATCGATCCCATAACTCGTAATTGACATTACTACTGATAGATGGCGCTGGCACAAAAGGGATTAAAAGAACTAAGTATACAGTTTTTATTTTTTTTAATAGTTTATAGCCATTTCACTCCCAAAGTAACAAATTGTTTCATAAAACTACATACATTACATTGCCGAATTACAGCAAAACAAAACAACTTTATACTCGAATTCGAAAAAGATTAATCTAGTGAACACTAGATGACACTTTTGGCACATATTATTAAATAGTTACTAGAGCCTTTGGATCTCTGCGCCAAATAAACTTACTTTATCTAGAGTTTATGTAAAATCATCAGAAACCGAGCATTAATGTGCTGTGTGTTAGTTTCTGCCGCTACTTGCTGTGAAGAAGTTACCTACAATTATTGGTATTTTATCGAAACAGCGCCTCTAGCGGCAAACAATGGGAACTAATTCGATGTCATACAAATTGCAGTTAACTTCACGGCGCGGCTTCGAAGTTTAAGTCTTCGAACCCGTATTAGGCTATCGTGGTACGTGGTGGTTACTCAAACTTGGTAAGCGGAAGCGCAGTGGCCAGTTCCTACGCTTTAAATATGTCCAGAAAAGACATATGAAAAGATGCAACATAGAATCCCCTTGGGAGTCATTTGCGGCTAAACGTACAGAATGGAGAAGTCAAGTACAGTCGATGATCTGAGATTGGATTGAAAGGAGACGACAGCTAGACCTGAAGCGAGACCATCTTAAAAGCAAACCGCCTCCTGACATAACCTATAATTTTGTCAGCGGTGTCCCGACGTGCGCGTGTGGCCGCACGTTCTCCCACAAAATAGGTTATGTCAGCCACCTAAAGGCGAAACATCTAGCCAAAAGAACGAGTTAGTCGTAGCCGAAATCGGCTAGGAAAGGATGATGATGATAATCTGTATTATGGCGAGACAAGCGCCGGCAGTGGGCATGTGTAGTAGTCAGGGATGATGCAACAGCACTACACGGTGTCGCGATTTGAAAGGAAGGAAGAGGTAAGAAATGAATTCTAGGAAACAATGACTCACTGTTTAGTGTACTCAATCCTACTTCTAATATAAATGTGAAAGTTTGCGAGGATGTATGGATGGATGAATGGATGTTTGGTAGTCCTTCAAGTAAAAACCACTGAACGGATAGGTTATGGAACTTATGGAAAGGACAGATTAATATTTCAGGACACATTTTTTTATTAATTATAATATTTTAGAACCGATATTTTAGAAGTTAGTTTACCCTTTTTGGTGATATTTGTTAAATTATTACTAAAACGTTTATTTTAAACGTTCTTAATATAAGAACGTTTAAAATAAACGATCGAATGTATAATTATTATTGAATACGCGCCAAGCTTCCATTATGTATTGTAAATAAGATAATGATGATGAATACTGTAAGTTACAGAGTGGCATATGCTTGCAGTTCTTTAAACAACGCCGAAATCCCCAAACATGTATCTATGAGGAGTCAGGAGTTCTGTTCTGTACTTTTGGACCCAGGGTATAACTTGGTGCAAAATCTTAATTTTTGGTAGCATATGCTTATGTTACTTCAAGAAAAGTCTAAATCATTTTATATGGACACATATAGATGTGTCCATATAAATTTCTAGGAGTTCCCTCGATTCCTCATGGATCCCATCATCAAGTTTCCACTTTAGTGACTAAAATACCTATTTAGAATTATACCCTTTACAACAACAAAATAATTTTGCAAATAGGTCTATAAACGGCAGAGTAATGTTCAAAATCTGTGTTGGTGTAAAATACTATAAGAAGAACCTTTTATATGTTATAAATGATGATAGGTACATGGTGTGATGGTGGTGGTGATGGTGATAATTACTCTAACTGACATGGTGGCATATGCTTGCAGTTCTTTAAATAACGCCGAAATCCCCAAACATATATCTATAAGGAATCAGGAGTTCTGTTCTGTACTTTTGGATCCAGGATATACCACCTTGGAGCAAAATCTTACTTTTTGGTAGCATATGCTTAGACTACTTCAGAAAAAGTCGAAATCACCATATGTGTCCATATAAATTTCGAGGAGTTCCTTCGATTCCTCATGGATCCCATCATCAGGTCATGACTTTTTTCAAATCAGGACCAACTTGGGTTTATACCCTTTATAACAAAAAAATAATTTTGAAAATCGGTCTACAGACGGCGGAATTATTGTCTAACATACAAAAAAGAATAAAAATATTAATATGCATCCAAACGTAAAACCGCCTCCTTTTTTTGGAAGTCGGTTGAAAAGGGTCTACACTCTACATAATGTAGCAGAAAATAGCGATATATCATAAATTTGTAGTCCTCAAAATAGTATATGTATTATGTATAGACTACTCAATATTACAATTTCACATAAAAGTGTACCCCAAAAAAATAACCCTCAAAATTTTTTAGCTCCTGAAAACCCTTAAAAGTTTACAAACAAAAAAGGCCATATGCCACATGAAAAAAGTAAAAAAGCGATGCGCGCGTCGACGTTTCCCGTATAAAAGCGAAGTGTTTTCATGTACGACACTAGTTTTGAGTTCGATAAGCGAGTGATAAGGTTACGCTCTCTTTTTCTAATATAACACGTATATTTTGCAATAAAAAGTGTCTCATAAAAAAAAAACAAAGTGTACCAAAATTCTTGTCTCTCTACGTTTTGCAGAAAATTGTGTAAGTCCTTTTGTTATATTTTTGTAGATGTTATATAAAATAGGTGGATTAAAACTTTTTGATTAATTATTATTTTGACATTTTTGGGTGCACTGTAATTTACAAATTGTAATTTGTACGTTTAAATTCTTGCAGTTTTTTATATTTTCCATAAATTTATGTAAAATAAGAAATGTAGCTTGTATCTATTTATCTGAGACATTTTAGACGATTCGTAAGCTCAGTTCGTAAGTTATTATTTACTTAGTTTTCATATCGTTCGCTTTAAGAGAATGTAGTAAAGTTAGGTAATTTCCGAAGTCAAAAACTTTGAAATAAAACGAGACATAGTATTTACATTACTTACATTTCTTTAAACCTTTAAAGTTCATTTATGGGTCGTATATTTTATTTTGTTTTTAGGTAGGTAGGTACTTTGGTTCGATATTTATATAGAAATAAATCTTATAAACAATTTAGTTATAAACTGTGGAATAAATTATTTCAGGAACTTAAAGTAAATATAACAGCTGACAAAAGAGATTTCCCTCGGGAACATTGTAATATCTTCGGAGTTCGGACGCTTCCATGTCACGTCAGTCTGATCCCGTGGTAAGTTCTCGAAGAACTTGTGTTACGGGTACCAGACAACGGAAATATATTTAAATATTTCATAGCCTACTAGATTAGAATATGATGCCCGAGACTCGTGCGCGCAAAAAGAGATCCCGCAGGAATCGTACATTTTGCGGCCATTACGTAGCCTATGTCCTTCTCAGTGGTATATTTTTTGGTTGATTTTCAAAATTTATCTTCTGATGTAAAGGATATAATCCCAAGTGAAAACGGGACCACCGTTTTCAAAAAAGTGGGGATCTGATAAAG
The DNA here is from genome assembly GCA_905404095.1 of Glaucopsyche alexis. Classification (NCBI taxonomy): domain Eukaryota; kingdom Metazoa; phylum Arthropoda; class Insecta; order Lepidoptera; family Lycaenidae; genus Glaucopsyche; species Glaucopsyche alexis. The sequence continues at coordinate 1,962,382 of FR990063.1, read as the reverse complement.
AGATCCATGAGTAATCGAGGGAACTCCTCGAAATTTATATGGACACATATGGTGATTTCGACTTTTTCTGAAGTAGTCTAAGAATATACTACCAAAAAGTAAGTTTTTGCTCCAAGGTATACCCTGGATCCAAAGGTACAGAACAGAACTCCTGACTCCTTATAGATACATGTTTGAGGATTTCGGCGTTGTTTAAAGAACTGCAAGCATATGCCACCATGTCAATTAGAGTAATCATCATCATCACCACCACTATCACACCATACATCATCACATTATGATGATATAAAAGGTACTTCTCATAGTATTTTACGCTAACACGGAGATCTTTGAACATTACTCTGCTGTGTATGGGCCTATTTGCAAAATTATTTTGTTATTGTAAAGGGTTTAATTCAAAATTGGTCCTTTATTGACTAAAGTGAACCTGATGATGCGATCCATAAGGAATCGACGGAACTCCTTGAAATTTATATTGACACCTATAGTAATTTTGACGTTTACTAAAGTAACACAAGCATATGCTACCAAAAAATAAGATGTTGTACCAAGGTATACCCTGGATCCAAAAGCACTGAACAGAACTCCTCAGTCTTTAAAGATATGCGTTTGGAAATTTCGGCATTGTTTAAAGAACTGCAAGCATATGCCACTTTGTAACTTACAGTAATCATAATCATCATCATCTTAATAACAATACCTAATGGAAGCTTGGCGCGTATTCAATTATACATTCGATCGATTATTTTAGACGTATTAATACTATAAGGCGTATTAATGGTATTTGGAAGGCGGTTAAATTTTTTGTTTAATTACGTTTAAGAGAAACAACTAAATAAAATCACTTTCACATATCTTAGTAAGGATGTTGCATGCAGTTTGTGTATATTATGCCGCGACAAAAAGTAGCCTATGTCCTACCCCGAGTTCTAGCTTATACCGGTACCTTCTATTGAAATCATAACCTCAATTCTCGTATTTAAAGTAGACTTTCATTTTACTTTGATTGGATTGTAAGTAAAGCGACATCGTAAACTGATTTTGTGAAGTTTGGACCAATCAGAGCGTGTTTCGCGTTTGTTTAACGTTTACGAGAATACCGTTTGACAATTTTAGCGTATTGTAATTGTATTAATGCAGATTTTATTTCGCAGAATTTACCCTCTGTTTAGTAGTTTAGGTAGAGTAGACCACAGAATACAGAAAATGCTATTTTCCAAAATTTCCATAGCTTTATACGTCGCTCATATCTCAAAGTAAAGCATTGCCATTTTTTTCTATATTCGCTTCTATCTCAGAAACGGTGCATCCTACTTGAAAAATAATGAAAATTACCTCCCCCTTAATAACCTCGCAACCTCATATTTTCTTCAAAATGAGAGAAAAAGAAATTCGAAAAGCCGAATTTTCCAACATTTGTATAACTTTATACATCCCTTGTATCTCAATGTAGAGCATTTACATTTTTTTTAATTGATTATATATTTCGGAAACGGTGCATTCTACTGAAAAAATATTGAAAGTTTGCTCCCCATAGTAACCCCGCAACCTCATATTTTATTTATGATGGAAGAAAAAGAAATTTGAAAATATTGAATTTTCTAAAATTTATATAGCTTTATAAAGCTATATAAATTTATAAAGCTATAGCTTGCTATAGCTAGCAAAATTTAAACATCGCTCGTGTCTCAAAGTAGAGCATTACTATTTTTTTTCTATAATCGCTTCTATTTCAGAAACGGTGCATCCTACTTGAAAAATAATGAAAATTTCCGCCCCCTTAATGTTTCCGCAATCACATATTTTCTTCATGATGGGAGAAACAGAAATTTGTAAATCCTGAATTTTCAAAAATTTCTATAGCTTACATTGCTAGTACCTCGAACTACATAACATACTGTAAATTTAATCATCAATCCTAATCAGCATCCCCAAGAACTTTTAAATGATTACATAAGTCAATTAAGAAGAATGAAAATTCTCAATTTTGGAAATTATTGAAATTGGAAGACAATTTTATAATCAGCTGGAAACTGGAAAAGGACACATTAATTTTAATAAAAAAAAAATGTAGGTACGCCATTTTGGAATTTCAAAAAGGATTTTTTTTTTCATATTATTCTGCACCCCCAAAAACCTTGAAAACTACACCCTTGCCAAAGAAAAACAAACTCTAACAGTATCCTAAAAGGGGATTTTCCGTAGCCTGCAAATTGAATTTTTAGCAGCTTTTAAGGCTGGGACTATATGCAACGGAATCCGGTAGGCCGTAGAGAATTATGAGCACTGAAAATAGAACTCTGTGCTAATACAATACAGTTGAAAATGGAAGTTTCGAGTGTCGAGCTGTCATATATGACATTGACATTTGACTCGACACTCGGATGTTTGATTTTCAACTCTATTGTATTAGTGCAGAGATCTATTTTCAGTGCTCATAATTCTCTACGGCATTTTTTTTTTGTTTTTTTTTTTTTTTGTTTCGTTTCCGGGGGCGGAAATGCATTACGCATACCACGGGGCACCCGAGTGGTGATGTGGGACTCCCGTATAGGCTAATGGGACCCACGGTATACCCACTAAAAACCACCCCCCACCTTCCTCCTCGCCGCCCTGTGACGGGGCCACGGGAACGATACACACATCCGCGACCCCGCCGGCGGCAGCCGCCCACAAGCGGCTCCATCCAAGGCCCGAAGGCCCCAGGCGCACCAGATGGTAAGGTGCGCCTCCCTCCTCGGCCTCCACCAGTACTGTAGCAGACTCCCCCCGAGTCTTCTACTAGGAGGCCACGGATACCAGCCTCCACAACCGGTACCCGGTGGCAGATCTGGGCTATGGTTCTGCCACCGACCACACCTCGGCCGCAGAGGATAGGGCAAGCGGCGCACCGTAATACCAACTTGCCTCTTCCTCTACGGCCCCACCAATGCCGTTAACCGTACGGAACGGCCCCGCCAGCTCGCAGGTGGGTAGGGAGAGTGGCACAACACCACCACGCCTCTCCCCCTGCGATCCCTCCACGGCCGCAGAAGATAGGGAGTACGGCGCACCGTAATACCGGCACTCCTCTTCTTCTGCGGTCCCACCTCCTAGCGCGTCCGCAGCGGACTCCTCCAGCCCGCTGGGAGCGCCCTCCTCGGGCCAGCCGTTGGCAAACCAACCGGCCCTGGTTGCCTCTTCGCTTCACCGTGGGTGTCCAGTCCACGGTTACTAAGCCCCACCGCCACGACAAGGCGTGCAACCATCGGGGGGATAATTCTCTACGGCCTACCGGATTCCGTTGCATATAGTCCCACTAATAGAGTAGGTATGCTCTTGTGCAGTCGCCAACTTATTTTTTGTTCGTTCGATTAATTATATCCCTTTATTATATTAGTAAGTATAGATAACATATTACTATAATAGGTAGGTACTAGAAGTCGCATTGTGGTTGACATTCGACCATAATTTATTTTTAAAAGTTTGAATTTTTAGGGTAATTTTGACTTTTAAGGTACTTTTAGACACGCAATAAAAATTTCGCATGTCAATTTTGTCTATGGAATTTTGTCTACCCGACGTCGTGTCGCCCGCCGCTCCATCTGAAAATTATTGAATTAAAATTGTATAATATTATAATATTGAAACGCTTTTAGGATATAATATAGGTATATTTTACAGGGCGTTTTGTATAAAGTGTAAATTATTATACTGTGCACTGTGCAGCACTAAAATTCTTGTTAATTTTTCGAGAGTTCTTTTTTTTTTTAATTTCTGTAAAACAAAAAAGTTGGATAAATTTGCCGCCCTGGCACAGTAAACAGAGAACAGTAGGATATCCAAGGCTGCGCACTCGTCGAGTTATTTACCTACTTTTGTGTCGGGGCAAGGGCTGTCACGTTCATTTTTGGTAATAATTTTTTGTGTAATATCAGCATCACTAGGTTTTTGCTTAATTAATAAATGAAATGTTTTTAATATTTTTCATTAATCAAATACGAGGTAAAATTAAAAACATTTATTTATATTAAATGAAACAATAATATTATGTTTTATTAAATAGTTATAAATTAGACAGAAAATAATTCCTCCGGTTCCTGGATTTAGGTACGGAATGCTTTATTGTTAGCAGTTAGAGTAAAAAACAAGGATGAGAATATTTTTATCTCTTTTTTTGCTTTACTTACGGGGAAGCATGAACAGGGCATCGCCAATTTTATGTCGTTCATTTGATGGTAAATTGATGTGCCTATTTTCTTTTATATTAATATTATGATTCTTTTACAACGCTTCGCGAAACAATTGCTCCATCCTTTCTATAATATTAACAACAAAATCATCGGATGGGACCATGACAACTCCATCTTTATCATAATTGTAATAAATAATAATAGACGTAGGTACTTAATGAATCGAAATAAACAACCGACCGCGCGGTGCTACACCCACCGTATGTCGCTTGGACAAAACGTGACAAGTATTTACTTGATGCGTTTTGTACTTAAAAAAATATGACGTGGTTGTGAATGGCAAGTGGAATATTTAGAAAACTGTGAAAACAATTATTTATATGACAGTACCATTAAATAAGAAATCATGTACCATTAATAATGTCGTTAGTTTTGACAAAATATTTTTCTTATAACTACTCACATTTTTAAGTCGGTACTTACCCTTTTTCTTCAGTAGGTATTGTAAAAAATATAAATCCGGGTTTGACTGAACTGTTACATTATTATTGAGACATCCATTACAATATTTTTTCCTACAATGTTTTTTTGAAGTCATTATTATAAAAATAATCGTCGTCAGTCGCAACTTTGATACGCGTCAACTTTGATACGCGTAAACCCGGTACTTGTACTCGTTCAGTCACACTTAGGCACTATTCGCACTGAAAGCGTTTATTTTATATAGAAGAATTACAAATTATTTTCAAAATCATTTAAAATCGTACATCTAACCGTATTTTTATCTGTCATACGTTAGTTGATAGTTCTGCCACTTTCCGCTAGGGAATCTGCTCACCGCTAATACTGCCGCTAGACTTATTTTTACCCCCATTTTCTGTGACAACCCTGACAAAATTTCGTTAATGAAAGGTGTTCCTTTGTACGTAAGTACTTGTATATTATTTTACCCTGTGACATAAAAGCGGGTCTCACACATTATCGCACGCGATAAGCGTTAAAGAATCGTGGTCTTTTATTTAATAATGATATTATTTTTTAAGTTTGAACTTTATAAAGGTTATTTTGCTTCTTAGGTAAAAAAGTAAAAAAAAAAACGATTGACAAACATCATGGGTTTTTTCTATGAATGGCGTCGGCTTGTCAGTGTCAAGTTAAAAAGGCGGGAAATAGAATATTCGTTTAAATTTTCAACACCGTATTTATATAAAAATTTCTATCCGTATTTCTATCGTCAAGTCCAGTCTAGTCAAAGTCCAAATCCAAATTTTTTCGGGATAAAAATAGCCTATGACGTATATCCAGAGCTTAAACTACTAAGATAAAATGTGTGCTCCAGAGTTGGCACCGGTCTTAACGCGTCTTTTTCGGCTCTCCTACTCTAATGGCACAGTCCCAGCATCTTGGAAGGCAGCTTTGATGCACCCGATCCCTAAAAAGGCGATCGCTCCCATCCTTCCAACTACAGACCAATCGCTATAACCTCTCTGTTCTCGAAGATAATGGAGTCCATTATTAATAGACAGCTCCTTCGATACTTATACGTTCAGCATTGCTAAGCGACAAACAGTACGGGTTCCGTAAAGGTCGCTCGGCTGGTGATCTACTGACGTACCTAACTCATCGTTGGGTACAGGCGATCGAGTCTAAGGGAGAGGCATTGGCTGTAAGTTTGGACATAGCGAAAGCCTTTGATCGGGTTTGGCACAAAGCGCTTCTTTCGAAGCTTCCTTCCTATGGGCTCCCCGAGAAATTATGCAAGTGGGTCACGAGTTTCTTAGCAGACATAAGGGTCGTAGTCGAAGGTGAATGCTCGGATACTCTGTCTGTTGATGCTGGTGTCCCACAAGGCTGTGTGCTATCACCTACCCTGTTCATACTGCATATCAATGATATGTTACAAACCAATGGCATTCATTGCTATGCAGATGACAGCACGGGTGATGCCTTATATACCGGCCACGCGAACATCTCTCGGCAAAATGTCATTGAGAGTCGAAACAAACTTGTCTCTCAAATTAAAAAAAATCATTGGAGAAGGTCTCTGAATGGGATAGACTTAACTTAGTCCAATTCAACCCCTCTAAGACACAAGTTTGCGCGTTCACCGCTAAAAAGTTACCAATGGTCATATGTCCTCGTTTTGAAAGCATACCCATAACTGTCTCCTCCAACATTGGAATACTTGGTGTTAACATATCGAGCGAGGTCTAGTTCCGATATCATCTGGAGGGCAAGGCCAAGTTAGCCTCCAAGAAGCTTGGTGTTCTGAACAGGTCAAAGCAGTATTTCAGTTCGGTCCAACGTCTACAACTCTATAAGGCGCAGGTTCGGCCTCACATGGAATACTGTTTCTCCCTCTGGATCGTATCCAACGTAGGGCCGCTTGAATTGTCGACTGCCATAGTGTTTCAAACAGGCTTGACTCCTTAGAGCTACGTAGAGCTATGTAGCATCGCTCTGCATCCTCTATCGGTTATATTACGGGGAGTGCTCCGAGGAATTGTTCGGACTTATACCTGCTGCAACTTTTCGCCACCGTTCCATGCGACAAAATATTTATCATCCTCATCACCTTGATGAGTGGCAGTCCTCCACCGTGCGCTTTACCCGAAGCTTTCTGCCGCGCACTGTAAAACTCTGGAATGAACTGTCGCCAGCAGTATTTCCGGACCACTACGACCTGCAAACCTTCAAGAAGGGAGCGTATTCCCTCCTAAAAGGCCGGCAACGCACTTGCAATTTCTCTGATGTTGCGGGTGTCCATGGGCGACGGTAATCGCTTTCCATCAGGTGATCCGTTTGCTCGTTTGCCCCCTAGTTTTATAAAAAAAAAATACCAAATTTCATCAAATTCCGTTCAGCAGTTTTTGCGTGAAAGAGTAACAAACATCCATCCATCCATCCTCACAAACTTTCACATTTATGTATAAAACTTTAGTAATAATTATAGCATAAAAATCTATATCTATACCAATATATTAAAGAGGAAAGATTAATTCATTGTTTGTTTATATTAAATATGCTCCGAAACTATTGGACCGATTTTGATGAAATTTGGCAGAGATATAGAGTAGACCACGGGGAAGGACATATACTTTTTATTGCAACGAAGTTGACGGTTCCAGTAGACCACGGGAAAGAGTAGACCTCCACTCCACTCCCACTACTGGGGCGCACTTCAATGTAAAATTATCGCGTGTTGCACTTTGCACCTCGATACTGCGAGTTGTCACAATCGTGGTAGGAGGAAAAGTCTATTTGTACCAGGAAATACCCTTTTTTAGAGTTTACTCCTTAAGAAATGATTTGAGTTTTAAGGCCCGGTACGGAAATTTTATGAGGAGTAAAATCAAGTGTAACACGGAAAGTGGAGGCGTTACGTAGAAAGAGACAAACATATACACTTCTAGACAATCTGAGTTTGTTGCTAATTAGTTGCCAAAGAATCGATTTTGTTGCTCTTGCCGATTTCGAAAACTCGCCGCCGATGCTAGCTTAGCATGCAATTTTATGAAAAATCGGCCAAAATTAAAATAAATATATTCTGAATTTGTTGCTAATTAGTTGCCAAAGAATCGATTTTGTTGCTCTTGCCGATTTCGAAAAAAATACTGTCGATGGTACTCGACAATAAGGTGGCATGCCTAGTTGCGTAAAATTATAATTATATTTTATTATACTAGCTATTGCCCACGGTTCCGTCTGCGTAAATACACTATTCCTCGACTACCCGACTCGACACTGGAGCAATAGCTATCATATCATAGCTATTACTTAACACTTATAATAAAATCGTTTTTGAAATGTGACGTCACAAACCCCCCCTCCCACCCCCTTGTCACACTATGTCACACTTCGTCAACCCCCTCCCTCCCCTTTAACGTGTGACGTAATTTATGGATGGCCCCTTATGTCTTGATTTTTACCTGACTGCGGTGGAGTCAAAAGGAAGGAGTCAGTCTATGTATGTATGTTCCATCGTAGCGCCTGAACTACTGATCCGATTTTAATGAATGAGACGTCAATAGATTCGTAACATAGTCTATATAATTTGCATAGCTGGTTAGTTTATATAGTTATAACTAATTTGATAATTATATTAAGAATTTTGTTTGACAATCGCAGATTTTTGCAAATTTAGTTACAAAATCGTGCCATGTTTATGCTTATGTCGCTCAAATGTTAATAAGCATTCATTGAATGGAGGTTAATGAATTGTGAAATATAATAAGAAGCCTACGTGGTATTTTATCTAGTTCAGTAGTGTAGGTCCCAAAGTTACACCTTGGGGCACTCCAAATTGTCGCATTGGCTAATTATGCAATAAATGTGTAGAAATTAAAATGAAGTGCAAGTAAAATTGCTCGAGAGGTGGTGAAATGTGCAGAATAAGCAAGAATAATAAGCAATGAAGTTCCAATGTAGCGTTTTTGATCATACGAGTTTTAGTATCAATGAAACTTGCTACCAAGTTGACGGTGTTTCATATTGAAGGAAAAGTTATACATAGTGTATCATATACAGTAGTTCTGCCGTGCTAAGCGCAAAAGCGGTATCTCAAAAAACGTTTTTTTTTATGTTATGTTTAGCTAAAAAAAAATTCGCATTCAATGAACTAACCCCCATAGCAATATCTTATTACATTAAATTTATTTTTTTCATTATTACATTTAAAAAAATCCCTAAGAAAGTTTCTCTAAGAATAAAAAACTAAAAGAATTAAAGAATACTAGATATTTTACAAAACTTCTACAATTTTCTCAAAGCTCCCTTTATTGAGATACCGCTTTTGCGCTTAGCACGATAGAGTTTAACTGTATAATAGTAAATTATTGTGAAGTGTCAGACATAATAATTAAGAGAGAAATTATTTCGGTGAGATTTTAATTTATTTCTACGAATATTACAAAGAGGAGAGATTTGATTGCTTGTTTTCATTGAATAAGCTCCGAAACTACTGGCCCGATTTTGATGAAATTTGGCACAGATGTAGAGTAGATCACGGGGAAGGACATAGGCTACTTTTTATTGCAACAAAATTTACGATTCCAGCGGGATTTCCTCATCAATTGTATAGTCAGGATAGGTCCTGCCAGGTGATTTGAAGTAAGGGTTTATATTTTCAGTTCTGCTATTAATAGGTATTCTTAGTACCTAATGGCAAGAATTGGTATGGTTTTTAGACGTTATTTTGTAATTGTAATTTTATTAATGAGTATTATTTACGATTTGATGTTTTCAAATTGTAATTTTATACTATAATAATCCTTAATTAAAATATTACATTTTTTTCAATTAAAACATTTTAACGACGCGTTGGAAAGTGAAAAAATAAATAAATACAGATAACTAACAACAACTGTTCTGTGTACATTGAAACTAAATAATATTCTATTTTCTATCGTATAATTTTCAACTTATTTCATTTTTGTTACAGATTATACTAGTTGCGCCATCTAGTATTCAGTAGCGAAGATGCTCAGTTTAGTTTCGCTTTTCGCCGCCACGGCGCTGCTGCAGTGCATAGCGAGCGGCTACATCATAAAAGACACAAAGCGTGAAATCGACAACCATTTAAGTCCTCATGGTAAGTGTTTATTAAATAACCTCCCCTTTTTGGAAGTCGGTAAATCGGTGAATTACCGCAGAAAGCATTTTACTGCTATAGTTAGCTTAGAATTTTCTCTTCTTATTTTAGGCTACATTTGCTAGTAGATCCACAAAAATATATGTCATCGTAAAATTGTAAAAACCGTTAAATTGTAATACTAGAGATACTATAAAATGTCGACAGATTGTCATAAAAAATTGTTCTTATAATTTTACACGTTATTTTTCGTTATATTGTAATATTTGCCATGCCGATTGGTTAAACGGCAAGTGCCTCGCGCCGCCATATTTGTTTGCTTTTTCATTATAACGATAAATTATGCGTACAATAAAATTGTAAGTAGAAATTTTTATTTGGCAATCTGTTGACATGTTATAATATCTCATGTAATATTACAATCTAACGGTTTTTATAATTTTACGGTAACATATACATACATCTAACCTTCCTCATAAATCACTCGGTCAATGAGAAAAAACCGTTTTAAAATCCGTTGCGTAGTTTAAAAGATCTAAAGCGAACATTTTCAACGCAAAAACGCTTAGACACATATTTTTCATGGCCATAATTTTCCGTGGTGACTTTAAAGTAACAGGAAATCATGAATTTCAAAAACCTGTGACCGATGATATCATGGGCACGTGCGTTATATTCACGTTATTGATCTTTTAGCCGTAGGGTCGATTTAGTTTTGCATGACTAACCCCTTTTTAACACGCTTATATTAACTTCACCTGTATGTAAGCTTGTTTGTTTGCTTGTATGTAACTCTCTCTTGCACACCTGCTGCCTTCCTCGGCTCTGGTAGCTTCAAAACACGCTTTTAAAGAATATCGAACTAAAAAGTTGAAAATAAATATAGTTTAAAAAAACTAAAAAAACACGTTTTTAAAGAATATCGAACTAAAAAGTTGAAAATAATTTTAAAAATAAACTTAATACAGTAGTATATAAAAAATACTAGTATAATTGAGGGAAAAGCGTGGGGCGCTTTGTGCCATAATTTTCGTATATCGAGTATTTTATATTATTTTTTTAGTATTTTTATATAAGTACTACTGTTTTAAGTTTATTTTTAAAATTTTTAAAATTATTTTCAACTTTTTAGTTCGATATTCTTTAAAAGAGTTTTTTTTTTAGTTTTTTAAAACTATATTTATTGTAAAGTATGTAACAAATTCATAAAAAAAACATCCATACACCCAATAAAGATCCTCCATCTTGAAGTCGACTAAATCACTGTATTCCTGAAAATTTTCCATTATTTATATTTTTTTTTTGCTTTATAGTGTATTTTTCTTTGTTTTTTTTAGCGGGTTTGAGAGTGAAAATTCAAGGTCTCGTCACGTCACAACACGATTTTGGATATAAAGTCGACGATATAACGCCATCTTTCGGAGCTACTTAAACTTCTTACAACAACCTAACTTTCTAAAGTTATATTTAGATTTTAAATGATGAATGAAGTTTCCGTCCTGTCAACAACACAACACAACAAGAACAAACGATTAGACTCTAATGACAATATTATAATATACTATAATATAGGTACTTCTACTCAGGGTTTATAAGTTTAAAGCATGTGACATGATGATAAATGATAAATGATGATAAATGTAACCCTGTTACAGGTTAATATAATCCTGTAAAAGTATTAAGTAACTAGCTGTTGTCCGATGCTCCGCCGCGTAACGATATCCCACGGGAACACTGTACTTTTTCGGGATAAAAGTAGGCTATGTGTTAATCCAGAGCTTAAACTACTACCATACCAAATTTCATCGATATCCGTTCAGTAGTTTTTGCGTGAAAGAGTAACAGACATCCATCCTCACAAACTTTCACATTTATAATATTACTAGCTGTCCCGGCAATCTTCGTACCGCCTTAGAAGTTGGAATTAAATTTGTTGACTCACTGATAGCAACCCCACCTAATGGATCCAATTGTCAATCTAAACCATTCTAAATCCACATGAACACATAAAAAGTTTCATCAAAATCCCCCCAGCCATTTAGGAGGAGTTCAGTGACATACACACGCACAAAAGAAACATAATATAATATCTTAAGATAATAGGATTATGTATTCTAAGCGATAAACTTATACTTGCTAATGATCGTCTGGGACAAGTCAATAGAATTCACGCTGACCAGATGGTAAATGTTATGCTGAATTGTTATATGGTCATGATGCTATAATATCATGACCATCGTTTATTTAAGCATCATATCAATCACCTAAACTTAAAATGAGTAGCGAACATATTACGTCCATTATAAGAGACATTTAATATGTATCACTTCATAATATTATGTAGATGGTGCTAAAAATAAGAAATAAGTATAAAATAAAATGTTTACTTTTGACCGTGTAATATATCATATTAATAGATAAATATTGCATAAATTTAATAAGATTGAATGAATTAATTAATCTAAAAGGTTGTTAAAATCAATGACGGATATTTTGGGCAAACGATCTACTGCTTATGTCAAGACGTTTAGGCTGAAAAATAAAATGAAAAGGTGCTGAGGTCGTAGAATTCACAGAAATAGATGATTTAGAAGTGGAAACAAATACTTTGCATAAATAACATCAATAAAAAAACTTTCAGCAATTAAGGTCTTATTATCGAAATGTCCAATGGGTTCAAGCGCCGTATTGATCGTGATGTAATTTTATTAAATTTCTTTTTCGATTATTTTTCAGCCTAAGCGTCTTGACATAAGTATAAAATCATATGCCTAAAATATCCGTACTTTATTTTGAACAACCTTTTAGATTAATTCATTCATTCAGTCTTATATTTAGCTATGTTTATTGCACGGTCAAAAGTAAATATTTTATTTTTAATTTGTTATGATGTGTGCTTTTTTGGAATAGTATTGACAGTAAGTATCGTATTATCAGACAAACAGTAAGATTTAGAATAAAATATTTTAAATAAATACGAAAAAGAACTTGAATCGCGTTACTAGTGGCGTTTTCTCTATTTGTAATATAAATTAGTCCCGTTATTAGTGATGCAATCTCTATTTTAACAGATTTTTTCTTAATAGTGTCGCCCTCTCTATTTGAATAGGAATTAATCTTGTTACTAGTGGCGCCCTCTATAATTTCTTTTTATTGGAAATTAATTCCGTTACTAGTGGCGCCCTCTCCCCGGCGCGCCGCCAAGCTGCACAAGTTCGTGCGCGTGCCGGAACCGGTGTCGCTGAGCCGTTCGCCGTTGGGCATCGTGGCGACGTGCAGCGCCGCCGGCAATCCAGCGCCCAGCATCGTGTGGATGAAGAACGGCATGCCACTTGCTGATGTGAGTTCATTCATTATTGTTTCTTGTATGTAATATGGTTACAACTAAAGATAAATTCAATATAAGAATCAATCATTAAAGTAAGGCTAACACCGTTTTAGTAAAGGCGTTCACCGATAGATGGCGCTTAAGGCCTGATTTTTCAATCGTCAGATAACTCTTACCTGAGGAATAAATATCGCACCTTTAGAATTGAAGTGGCTTAATCCAAAATTCTTGATTTTTGGTAAACGCCTAAAATGTAATTGGAGAATAGGCCATTTTTTGGTCTTTTGACTATAATACTGAGTGTGAGCCTTATGTAGTTACAGTTTTTGTTATTTGCCGTAGGTGAATAGTTGTTTTAGTGATTTGTTATTAAAAATATGAGTTTAATTATTTAGAACGTTTGTTAATTAATAATTTAAAAAAAGGTGTCACTTTATTTCCAAAATATTTAAAATTTAATTGACTTATTTAGCTTTGTGTCTATTTTTTACTAAAGCATTCAAAAATAAAACGTAACTATTTTAAAAATAGGCTATTTATTTCTAATGTAAAATTAATTTTTGGTGACTAATTTTGGAATATGCTAGTTTATTAATGGTTGACTTTTAAAATTAAAGGTAAATTAGAATAGAAAAAACTGAAAAAATCTTTTATTTTATGCGTAATAAAGCTAAACTTATGCCTAACTTGTATGTATTAGGTCCCTTATATTTTTATGTATTTACCGTGTACATAAAAATATAAGATACTTAAGTTACCGTGGCGTCTTCCTATCAAAATAATGTTTTTTTATATACAGGAAAAGGAAATGCTATTTAAATAAGCAATAACTAAATAAGCCTTTCAATATCAGAGGTCAATATTAATTATTATCGATGGGAAATTTCATCATCATTAGCCTACGGACATATGGATAGCCCACTGCTTAACGTAGGCCTCCACTAATGAGCGCCAACCATCCCTATCTTGGACAACCCTCATCCATCTGCTGCCAGCCAACTTTAAATCGGTCCATTGTGCCGCAGGTCGTACACTACGTTCGCCTAAGCGTGGTCTCCACTCTAACACTTGTCTGCGCCATCAACCGTCTGTCCGTCTGCAAACATGGCCGGCTCACTTCCAGTTCAGTGTGCTACTTCTATGAGCAATGCCAGTGACTTTAATTCTCTGTCGAATCACATCGTTGCAAGTTTTATTATCCTCCAGATATACTCTCAACATTGCACTTTCCATCACAGGCTTAACAACCTTGAACTTGTCAATCAGCAGAGTTCGCTGCCGTGTTTCTTTACCGGTAGAACGCATTTATTTAAAAACCCTAAACCTTTAGTCAAGAACATTCGCTAATTTCGACAGCGAATTTCAAAATAAAAAATGTATCGGATTTGACATAAGTAATCCTTGTGACTTTTTGCTTGTGATGCCTTATGTCAAATCCTCAAAGTTTGCCCAAGATATACGTATTCTTGCTTCTTAACTTCAAGACTAGTTCCATTTACGACTACAGGTCCTGGGAGAACATGTTCAATACTTAACAAAACCAAAATTATTTTCATAATTTTGGTTTTGTTAAGGTTCATTCCGAAACTCACCCGTCTTGAACAATCGCTTAGGCTGTTCAGCATCTCTTCCAAGTCCTGTAGATATGTCTGACATAATGATTATTTCATCCGAAAATTGCAAGTGTGAGATGTACTGGCCGTTTATCTTCAGTCTCAGGCCCCGTCCGTTCCAATTAAGCGATTTGAAAACGTCCTCCGACGCGTTAGTAAACAGTTTTGGAGAGATAACATCTACCTGTCTCACTCCTTGAAGAAGTTGGATCAGGGATCATTTGAACAGACTTAACACCTCAAAATATTATCGGGAGTCAACGAGGCATTTCTGCGTGAATTTCAGCACAGACCAGAATCTCAATTCTCGTATTTAAAGTAGACTTTCATTTTACTTTGATTGGATTGAAAGTGAAACGACATGTTACCATGAACGGATTTTATGACATTTCGACCAATCAGAGCTCGTTTCACGTTGGTTTAACGTTTATAAAATATCCGTTTGAGAGTTTTAGCGTATCGGGACTTGATTGTAATTGTATTAATGCAGGTTTTATTTAGCAGATTGCCCCTCAGGGGGTCCAAAAAGGGCCACTTTAGGCTTTTAGGCTACTTTTCATATGCAATTCATATCATGTGCGCCATTTTATGCATTTCTATTGAAAACTGTCAAAATATATGAAACATTATATGAAACACCTAAAGTGGCCTTTTTAGACCCCCAGGTCTCGACGATATCGAAGGCTTTTTCATAGTCCACATACGCTAGGCAGAGAGGCTGATTATACGTCTGCTCCACTGGCTGAAAGTCGTTCAACTTCTGGGTTCCTCAGACCGTCAGATAACCCTCAATAATAGCTAATACACGTGGCTCAGGAGCGGAATTGGACGGTAGTTTCAAGTCGCGTGCTATCATCTATTTAAAAAAATAAAACCACCATGCTCCTGCTGCATGCTTCCGAGTTAGTGCCAGTGTGGATGACGGAATTAAAGAGCTCAGTCAAGACAGGTGTTCCTCCTGGTGCAGCTCTGTGGTTATTTCGGCATCTCTTGGTGCTTTATTGTTATGAATCTGCCTGAGAGCTATTCTAATCTCAACCATGTCAATATCAGTAATCTCATCATTAAGGTGGCGCATAAATCTGGCTTGTGAATTATCTGCAAGATGGGTTTTGGGGTGAGCTCGTGTTTTAGGTGTATGGCATCCATTTCGACTTCATCGAGAATCTACCGATTTCATGGTGACAATAGTGCTGCATGTTGCGGCTGAGTTTTGTTAAAATATGACAACGTGAGTCATAGAGTTTAGCAAATACAGTCGAGCCCTTATTTCACACTATAGATTGCTTGATGACCCAAAAATACCCAATAGTTTTAAATTTATAGAAAAAGCCAAGCCTTAAATATCTTTTATATGTTTAGGTTTTGCTGAACTCATCTTTTCTCGTATTGTATTTTCATTCCAGTTATATCTATATAATGGCAAAATTTGGTCCTGTCTTTTTATTATTAGCCTCAAACTTTCATTGAAATAAAAATAAAAAGACTTAATCACAATTGAACTCGCCAATTCACATCATTCTGTAGAAAATAATAGACATAATTCCGTATACGTCACTGTAGTCATAAAAACGGTTTATAAAGTAATGACATAACACATAATCAGGCTCATGTATTTATGAAATGTTTAGAAATGAAATGACATTAATACAAATATGCCGTCAAATATTATTATCATTTAGATTTAAAACGCCCGAAACCTAAAAGAGGCTGTACAAAAATAAATAACACACTAATTACTCACCTTACGTTTACAAATAAAACGACGAATTACAGTTTACGTCATTTACGGAGTAACCGCACAGCACCCAACTTTTAGCATTATCGACTCAACACTAAAAGGGGCCCTTCAAAAGTGAAGGAACGCATGATAAGCGGTCGATATGAAAGAGACACAACTGTACGTTTATCCCTTTCTAGCTTGAAAGTGGCTGTTTATTTCTATTAGACCGATAGATTATATGTTTCTAAGTCGTTTTATGTATAAAAGTCGATTTCTTAAATTTTTGAGTTACGCCACTTTAATTCTAAAGGTGCGATATGTGACATTGACAGATTCTTCATACAAAATCTGTCAAAGTTACATATTTATTCCTCAGATATGAGTTATCTGACGATTGAAAAATCAGCCCTTAGACACTAGATTCTAGAACTACTAATCAAGCTAACAGATGACGCCAGTAGCGCTGTAATATGTAATTGTAACAAGAAATTGCAGCTTTGCTACTTACAATATGGTCACGACATAGGTTTGACGACCACTGTGGCTCGAGGTTAGCGTGTCGGCGCTTATATCTGAGGTCGCGGATTCTAATCCCGCCGAAGGAACAAAAAGTTGTCTGTGTTCCTGGGTAGGGTTGCCAACTCTCGAAAGGACCAACCCGGGAGAATTGTATGTTTAAGAATTTTATCGAGGGATTTAAGAATTTTATGAAGGGTTATTATGGGCGTCAAAAGCAGCGAGCAGCATCTAATATTTGTCGGTTTTTCACCACGAAATCATCAAAATCATAAAAGTCTTTATATGAAAAATCGAAGATTGTTTGTACTTGTAACTCTGCTTTTACTAAATACTCATTTGGTTTTTTTCCTTTCTCCATACTTGCTCCATCAGGCTGAATACGCGCTCGCATGAACCATTAGATACGGTCTGTCTTTTTCTGTCTTTTCTTCTTTCGATTTCGTAAAGAAATCAACCCAGCGTAAATCTACTCGATTTTCTTCAACAAGATGTGGTTGCATCTCACGCTAAAGTCCAACCTCATCGTACAATTTGTCACTATCTAAGTCAATATTTAATAATTCCTGGAGTCCAGTAATACCGGGTCCATGTGATTGGTTCTTTTAAAGATAGAATGTTCAATGCTTGGTATTCCGGATCTTTGCGCATATGGTTTGCGTGACAGAGACAGACATCGCCGAATCAACACCGTCGACGGCAAGACGAACAGGTTTAGACCGGCAGCGGAGCGACGTGTGGTGTGACTGCAAAGCGAGTGAGTAGCGACGAGCGAGCGACGGATGCATTTAATATTTAGAAAAACCGGAGAAATTATTGCACTCCGGAAGGTCGGGAAGTTAACCATTATTCTTCAAGAACTTACCACGATTGGCGTGGTGTGAAAACATCCATAGATATTATATTATATATGTAACAATATTTTGTGGTTAAATGCTCCTATGGTGCGAAATACGAATACGGTACTAATATTTGCAGATAAAGCTACTGCTCAAAATGCCTGTCTCGCAGTCGCCCACGAGCATAGCTTTATAAATGTACTACAAATAAAATAATATATTATTATTTTAAATATATTATTTTTTTTTGTATATTTTTCCACTCACCGTTAGATGGCGTGTAACAAACTATAAATACGACGCTGCACATTGTTTTTACATTTACCGCTAAGCGTCAGCTCAACGATATGAACAGACCCTAGTAATCTATTTTGGCCTTCCTATTTTTTCTTAAGACACTGTGCTACGACTAGGGTTGCCAGACGTCCCGTATTTCCCGGGACGTCCCGTATTTTAGGTATTATTAAAGACGCCGGGACAAACGCCGCGCTGTACACTTAAAGTATTGTACTTAGTACTCGTTAAAACTAATGCAATATGAGCTTGGGCGCGCTAAAACTAATCAAAATGTTATGCTAAGACTCGCTCGACACTCAGAAAAATGACAAAAAATAAAATTTGCCACTAATTAATTATATTTTTTTTGTTCCGGGAAAAACTGAAATCCCGTATTTTTGGCGTATATTTACAGTTGTCCCTTAAAGGCTGAAAAAAATCTGGCAATCTTAGCTACGACCGACATAAATCATTTTTATTTTATTTATTACTAGATGTTGCACAAGACTTCGTGCGCGTAAAACAAAATCCCGCGGTAACCGCACATTTTGCCGCCATAAAAAGTAGCCTATGTCCTTCCCCGTGGTCTAATCTATATCTGTGCCAAATTTCATCAAAATCGGTCCAGTAGTTTCGGAGCATATTCAATGCAAACAAACTTCTCCTCTTTATTATATTAGTATAGATTAGGTGTAATTATATTTCAGTACGAAGAGGAAACCAACGAGATCCGATCCATATCGCCGGACAGCGTGGCAATGGTGACGGGGCGGCTCGTGGCGCCGGCGGGGACGGGCGACGTGTTCACTTGTATAGCTACAGCCGGGATGAAGGAGACGAGCCGGAGCGAGATGTACGATGAGGACGGTATGTTGTAAAACTTCTTTACGCACGAGCGAATTGGGGAGTGATCGCGTGAACGCATGACGAAAGGGAAAGCGTTACGAAAAATGTGATCGGGCGAGGCGAACGGAAGTTGAGAGGGAGATATAAGCTAGTGGATATGAAGAGAGAGTAACGTTTCGTGTATAACTGTAGGGGCAAGTGAGAGAGGTGCGAGCACACATTTTCTTTCTCTCTTCCCTCATAGCCTGCTCATTTATCTACGTCGGTTATGAAATTCCAATAGCAATCAACCGAAAGCGTAGCTATTTTATTTATGCAGGCATGTAGTATTCATGAATGTTGTATCTACATACCCCATTAACTATATTTAATAGTTTATAATATTTCGGTGTTAAAGGACAAGCTCACATTTGTAAGGTCTTATAAGTTTGACGTGTCGTGACGTGGCATCGACGCACAGACGGACATTCCAAACGGACGAACCGGTTTTGCTTTTTTTTTTGTTTGTATATTGACATGGTCACGAGTGTTCTTAGCTGTAATTCATCATCATCAGCTCACTTTTGCTTTAAAAAATGGTTTATTTTATTATATAAAGTGATGATAATGGTAAGTGGATTAGTGATTACAACCCACGGAGCCGCGCAATACCAGAGGACACAAGTGCACATTCTATCGTTAAATTAAATGAAATGTTTATCTCCAAAAAGTTACATACAGAGAAGTTTATGCTATGCCCCTGCACTAGGCAGAGCCTGTCCCGAAGGTGGCATAAGACACAATGCACACAGATTTGTCCAAGTTTACAAAAAAAAAGAAACAGGTGAAAGGCAACTTTATTTTTAAACGCTGACGATGTTTCCAGGTGACTACGAGACCCTACCCCCCGCGCCGATCATCACGGAGTTCTACAGCGATGTCTTCCAGAACATGGGCACGACGGTCACGCTGCCCTGTCGCGTGGCCAGCAGCGGGGAGTATGAGGTGGTGTGGTGGGCCAACGATGAGAAGGTGCTCGGGAACCCGAGGATACGGGTAAGTGTCGTCTTTTCAACCCATTTTTGGATAGTGGGAGAGCCACGCTTCGGTATGAATGGGTCGGATAGGCTGAGTAAAAACCACAGCCTCACAGAAAACCAGCGTGAAATGACGCTTGCGTTGTGTTTCGCCGAGTGAGTGAGGTTACCGGAAGCCCCAGGGGGTTAGTGATTGTAAGGACTGGGAACAAAGTCGCAAACGTGTTGTAAGTGCTAAAATATAGTATCCCACGGGAAAACTGTACTTATCCGGGATAAAAAGTGGCCTATATTTTAATCCAGAGCCTAAACTACTACCATACCAAATTTCAACAAAATTCGTTTAGTAGTTTTTGCGTGAAAGAGATTTACAAACATCCATCTATAAATCCATCCATCCATCCTCACAAACTTTCACATTTATAATATTGGTAGGATGGGATTTCAAATTCCAGGATAAAGTATTTTGCTTTACTATAGTTTTATGTAAAACATTTGTTCACTTAATCTAATCTTTGATTATTGTTACACAGGTGCTGCCATCTGGTGACCTGCGCATAAGCAACTTGGTGTTCGCTGACTTGGGCAACTACACCTGCGCCGTCAGAGACATCTACGGGCAGACCAGCGAGAGCACCTTCTTGTATCCAACCAAACCGAGTCATTAAAGGTAAAAACTAACTTTATTTACGTAATATTGATTTCTTATGTTTATACGAATATTAAACAGTAGCTGATGCCCGCATATTGTGCACGTGTTAATCGTAAACCGTACAATTTTCTGCGATAAAAAGTAACCTATGTCCTTCCCCGTGGTTTACTATATATCTGTGCCAAATTTCATCAAGTTAGGTATAGTAGTTTTGGAGCCTATTCAATGCAAACAAACTTTTCCTCTTTATAATATTAGTATAAACACTTACGGATTTTATCGCGGTGCACTTTCCTTCCTTTATCCCGACGTTTCGGCTATTTCCCAGCAGCCGTGGTCACGGGAGGACTCGCAGTGACAATTTACCTATTTGTTGAAGTTGTTCAAGCCACCAGACCTTCAAACTACTTGGCACTTGCTTCTTTTGTGCCAAACTTTAATATAAGTTAGGTAGTATTTCTACTCACCGTTAGGTGGCGTGTATAGAAGAATCTATAAATGCGACGTTGCACTTTTTTACAAATATGGCCGCTAATTATACATAATAAATTTCTACCTTCTTATTGTTTGCATACTAAGCTATTAGCTAGCGTTGAGTCGTGATGAAGTAGCATGTTCCATAAAAAGATACGATAGGTACAAAAGAAAGAAAAAGCGTTATAATTTAACTAAGACTACACTTAACTGACTATAACTGATATATTAAGAACGTTGTATCGCTGTGAATGAGGAAAAAACTTTGCCTTTTCATATTTTTTGGTTTTATAAATATATTGCCTCTTCTCGCCAACAGATGGCGCTTTTTATATTTCTGTTGATACAGTCTGACAAGGATCTTTTGGCACGTGGACAAAATCAGAACTAACATCGCCGTCTTGTAAAATGTCACTTTTAGTATTATGTATTGTTTTGTAGTTGCGACACTTACCATTTGGCACGTGGATAAAATCAGTACTAACATCGCCGTCTTGTAAAATTTCACTTTTAGTAATAAATAATATTGTTCTTATTTGCGACGCTCACGCCCCCATCTAAGTGCCAAAAGATCCTTGTTCGACTGTAAAGATAAAGATAATGATTTGTTTTTTATTTTTCAGAAACCAGCAAAAGACAGACGACAGAAAGCCACAACCCGCCGAGATGTTCCTCCTAGTTTAAGCGATTACTTAATTAAATTATTGTTAGATTAAGTTAGCGTAAAAATGTGATCTATTGACTTATTATTCATATTTGGAGATAAGTACCTATTAATTTTATAATAGTGTTAAAATACATTTTTTATTGTGAAGCGTATTCATGCCGGTTTAAAAACTTTCCAATGTATGGTGTTTTTACTATTATAACTTTTTTTTATGTTTAGAAGATTATGATATTCAATCTTTAAGGTACATTTTACTTTGTTTCTTACGTAAGGCTTAAATATAATTGCTTGTTTCTGTTGCAAACACATAAGTTTTTTTTACTATGTATAATTCAGTCAAAAGGTACAAAACTTCCTAAACCCCGAGTGCTTGAAAGCCATAATCATTATTGTATATTAGTGAGTTATCACTATTGCCAGATTATTATGATCAATGATAAGATGTATTAATTTAATTTACTTCAGAATTATCAAAAATTGGTATTAACAAAAATTTATTGTGATATTTTGTGGTACAATTTATTTCTCAGCAGAGCCATCTGTATTTTGCACTAATCAACTCATGCTACTTAAGTTTAGTTTAGTCGATAAGAGATGTCGTTACATACAGATTAGATTTTATTGTTATTATTAATTATTAATATTATATTAAATTATTATAAACACTTATTATATCTATTGCTGTTATATTTTATTCAATGTAATAAATGTTTTATATTATTGAATATTTTTTCATTAATGAGCTGTTAATTTATTTTATAAATTAGACAGTAAATTTTTAATTTTCAAAGCATTTTTTATAAAAGCAAGTGTTGACTTTTTATATACTAATTTAATATAGAGGAAAATTTTATTTATTTGTTTGTTTGTTAGCATCGAATAGGCTCCGAAACTACTGGACCGATTTTAATGAAATTTGGCACAGATATAGAGTAGACCACGGGGAAGGACATAGGCTACTTTTTATTACGGCAAAATGTACGGTTCCCGCGAGATTTCCTTTAGCGCGCACGAAGTCGGAGAACATTTAGTAGAGAATAAATTGAGATCGATTTCTCTTTTCGAATTCCAATAATTCTCGTTTACGTTGTTGAACACGAAGTCATTTTCACTCCCAAGTCCTAACTCTACGTAGGTACTCGACAAAACAGCCGCGTAAAGCAACATATTCATTTCACGGCTCTCTTAAAAAAACTCGAACTCATCATTAATTATTGCAATTATTAATTATTCTCACTTCCAACTCGAACTTGAGACAGAATAGCCGCGTGCGGCAAAAACTCGAACTCATTCTCACCTACAACTTGACTCAGAATAGCAGCCGTAAAGCAACAAAGAGAACAGAACACCGAGTCTCGTAATTAAACTTAAGCTTTCATTATACTTTTATATTTTTATTATTACTTATTTTTTATCGGATTAATAGAGTTTGGACCGTTTGGTTTGACATTGGTTTGACGATCATGAGAATACCATTTTGCAGTTTTAACTTAACGGGAGAAGATTTTAACTGTATTATTGCAGGATTTAATTAGCATTACCTTCTGTGGGCCTAGCATGGGAAAATTTGACAGCGGCGTAAAGGTAATGTTATCGAATGAAACTTGTATGGGCGCTGTCATGATTTTGCCAGATTTTCACACAATTCTCATTCGATCACGTTACGTATAGGTACGTCACTGTGAAATATTCCTGCTAAGCCCACAGATCTAGATACCGAACTGCAGTGCAATTCTGTAATACGCTACACTGTTTTCGAGGCTCACTCAGACGAACGAACTCACTGCTTACTAGCATACTTAGGTGGTATGTGTATGCGCTTAGTATTATTATTTTTAAATAAAACATTAAACCAACTTCCAAAGTACGTAATCAAACAAAAATTAAATCGACTACCAAAGTAAAAATACACAAAAAAAGTATGAAAAAAAAACTTATTTTCTAAATAATTCCCCTTTTAAATTCGGCTAAAATTTTAAATAATTATTTCTCTACTCTATCTTCTTAATTTTGACGTCGGTACGGTACGGTACGGTAAAAATGTATGGGATTTGACATAAGTCATCGTCGATATGTCGCTTGCGATGCCTTATGTCAAATCCCATACATTTTGTTTTCGAACTTCGCGTCGAAATTATCGAATGCATCTTGACTAGACGCCCGGGTACCATGTCTATAGTAACTCGAACTCATTCTCGCCAACAACTCGACACAGAATAGTGGCGTGATGTCTCATTCTCTCGAACTCAACTCGAACTCATTCTCGCCTACAACTCGACACAGAGTAGCGGCGTGAAGCAACACAGTGAACAGATCTAGATACGGAACGGTACCAGCCACCAGGTGAAGAAAGGCGCCGACACCAAGGTCTGCCATCTGCCGGCACAGCGGCTGTGGAGTCGCCGCTCTATATGCCTCCTAAATATTTTATTCTTTAGTTTTTTCTTCGTTCTCTTAGCGTATTGTTTGGATTTTGATAAAAGGTTAAAAACTATAAACCTACTACAAAAATTAATGATAATAATAACTTCCAACACCGATTTCAGTGAGGGGGTGGCCGGTTTCGTTGAAACCAGGCCAGTTACGCAGGAATCATTTTATAGTGCCCAAGTGTGTGCGCAGAACACAAGAGCACTCTCTCTTCCTTTACTCTCATAATCCATGGGACGGATAACCGACACGACTGGGGAGAGATCAGGCGCAGGTCCGACTTTTTACATGCCCATCCGACGCATGGATCATCTCTCGTCAGACAATCTGGTGATCAGCCTGCATTGTCCTAACCAAACTTGCAACCAGTGGCGAGGGGTTCCTATAACTCCATTCCTATCGGCTTCCCTTACCGCTTACCTTTTGAAGACCTTCATCCAAATTCCTAGCTTATTATACATGCTACGGATTCCCTATGAAGGAGAACCAGCCTTCGCAGCTGCAAACATTTTTGTTGTTCCAATGCAGGACTCGAACCCACGACCTCCGAGTCGAGAGCCAATGCTTTAACCACTAGACCACGGAGGCTGTTTATAAGAAGGCTGTTAAATTATAACCTATATGGAAATAAAAATGTTGAGTTTGAGTTTTGAGTTTAAGTTTTCACATTAAAAAATAACGAGCAAACAACTCCACCGCACATTATTCTTAAAGCACGCTGACATTTGCTGAGTTTGCCAGCACTGCGCTCTATAATCTATTACTGTCATATATTCCAGTGTAAATCACACAATTATTTCACCTTTTAATAACCATTTACCACTTTGGAACGAGATAATTGTTAAATGGTAGCACAATTAATATGTCACAGTGGTAACATTTACTAGCATTAATTGCCCGCGGCTTCGCCTGCGTGAAATTAGGTTTTAAACTTTCGTGCCCTATTTTACCCCTTTGGGGGTTGAATTTTGATTCTTCCTTAGTGGATGCCTACGTCATACGAAGAATACGTGTGCAAAATGTTATACTTTTCCTTTATTATATTAGTATAGATAGAAAAAATGGTCGAAATTCGCCCATAATTCATATTATAATTTTTAAGTTTGAGCTTTATAAGTGTTCTACATACGTATTACATACATATAATCACGCCTCTTTCCCGTAGGGGTAGGCAGAGACCACTTCTTTCCACTTGCTACGATCATTACATACTTGTTTCGCTTCGTTCTCTTTCATTCTTACCTACCATTCCTCCTCTTACATTCAACGTAGCGAAGCGGCTCTCCATGGTCCGCCGGAAAGGACGGTGTGGAAAGGAAGATTGGTAAGTTAGAGTAGGAAATAGGAAATGTAGGATATTACCGCCCAGGAGGGCAAGGGATAGGATAGCTAGGGAAGCCGGGGTCGAATACCCGTATACTATACCACAACTACCGGACAGGTAACTATAAATTCTAAGCGTTATAAAAAAAAGAAGCTTTCGCCTCACCTTCCTGAACACAAACTTTAATTTACCGCCCAAATTTCATACTCCTCTGGTTGCATAATTTTGGTAAAATGATTCACACGGGCTGTCAGATAAACCCGTACGTGTATAGATAGCCTTACACTTTTAATCTCACGAACGCAACTTTGTAAGTTCATCATTGGCCTTATAGCCCTAATATGGCCGTACATAATTAGACCATGTTTCATCACATTCATTAGATACCATTTACCAATACATAATCATTAAAGTAATGATATTTGATCATCATTTTTGCACGGCTATCATTATCTAACGCACGGATTCCGAAAGTGGGTTCATCAGTCATCCGGGTTCCGGCAAAATTGTTTGATATAGCGGCAAAAATATATGCGATGAGAAGAAGGCAATACATTTGTGTAACTACGCAGTGACTTTTGTGTAAGTAGATAGTAACCCCGAACTATTTTTTAAGTAGATAGTAACATACCTACTTTTGTGTAAGTAGATAGTAAGAATTCAGCCCGGACTAACCCCAGAATTGAGAAGCAGGGAGATAGCTGATGATGATGAATTATATTATAGCTAAGAACACTCTCGATCACGACAACTTACAAACAAAAGAAACTACATCAAAACCGGTGTATTCGTTTAGGAACTACAATCAACAATGTAATGTAACGCCTATCCGTTACTCTTACCAGGGGTTGAAATCGAAAGCGGTTAAAAATCCTGATTTCTGTTAAAAGCGCATTCACCCAGGGCGCTGGCAATGCTTGCTAAGTCCGGCACTGTTACGAACAAAGACCGGACTTTTTAACAGAATTAGACTTTTTAACCCCCCACACAATTAATGATCATTTCATACTGCAAATATTAGATTAAAGTAACGAAAGTGAATAATTTTAATAGTTAATAGTAGTCCTTGGGGGAGGCCTTTGCCCAGCAGCAGCAGTCGTTTGTAATTGGAAGTTGTTGTCAATTTAGATAATTTACGAGCATGTAGCGAGGGATAGTTATTTTTTTTTTATAGAAATTTCACTATTGACTAGTTTGTTACATGTTTAAAAATCAGCGGGTCTAAAAAGGCCACTTGCGCAATATTGCTATTTGACACTAAAGCAATTCTTGTAAATCAGTCAAATGAATGCATTTCAGCCAATTTCTGCATATGAATTGTATCCAAATCATATTATGAGTTGCAATTCAAGTGGAAATGGTGGACCTGCTGGTCTCGAATGAAATTCGGGTGAAGTCCGGTCTCTATTCTTAAAATCCGGTCTAGACTGGATTTATCCGATCAGGTACCCTAGTCACGGACAGACAGACAGACACGTCAAACTTATAAAAGCCCTCTGTTTTCGTCGGGGATTTGGAGGTTTGATTTTTTTTTATGAAATATGGGGGCAAACGAGCAAACGGGTCACCTGATGGAAAGCAACTTCCGTCGCCCATGGACACTCGCAGCATCAGAAGAGCTGCAAGTGCGTTGCCGGCCTTTTACGAGGGAATAGGGTAATAGGGGAGGGTAGGGAAGGGAATAGGGTAGGGGATTGGGCCTCCGGTAAACTCACTCACTCGGCGAAATTTCTCCGGTCGAGCCGGAGAAATACCACGAACAAATATCCAGAACAAATAGCCAAGTTGTTATCGCTCATTACGAAATTGACAACAAAAATGTATGGGATTTGACATGAGCATCGCTAAGTGACAAAGCGATGCTCATGTCAAATTCAAATACCATATTGTTTTGTTTTAGAACTTCGTCATCGTTATTAGTGATCGCAACTTGGCTAGAAGTCCAGCTTGTAATGCGACTAGCAATGAGAATAGTTACGATATAATATTATGTCTTTAAATTGCATTTATGACTCGACAGTAGGCTAAAGTGGAGTGCGTTAGTAAGAGCGAGTGATGATGATGATTAACGTATGTGGGAGAGCCATGCTTCGGCACGAATGGGCCAGCTCACCAGTTAAATACGACGGCCTTACAAGAGACCCTGCGTGAAATAACGCTTGCGTTATGTTTCGCCAAATGAGTGAGGTTACCGGAGGCCCATTGGGGATTTTAGGGACCAGAGGGATCCTGCTAAATAAACCCTGCATTAATACAATAACAAACAAGTCCCGATACGCTAAAACTGTCAAACGGTATTCTCAAAAACGTTAAACCAACGCGAAACGCGCTCTGAACCTCAATTCTCGTATTTAAAGTAGAATGTAGATAATTTAAACAGTTTTTTACTTTGTTTGGATTGAAAGTGTAGCGTCATGTTACCGTGAACGGATTTTATGACGTTTCGACCAATCAGAGCGCGTTCCACGATGGTTTAACGTTCATAAAAACACCTATTGTGAGTATAAGCGTGCCGGGACTTGATTGTAATAGGGAATATGCACGTATTTTTTTTATTTATTTATATAGATCTATCTTGTTTGGTAAACCGTATGGTAAAATCAGTTTTTTGATATCATTAAAAATAACGAAGATATGAACGTTTAAAGTGGTCTATTAGACAGAGAGATCCGACGTGTATCGTGACGTCACATAACACGACTTTCATAGAAAGTTCATACTAAATTTCGTTTTGCTAGAAAGAGATAGATTACAAACTTTGACCGCTCATATCTTGCTCATTTATCAACAGATATTGAAAATTTTCACGCCATTTTCTTTATTTTTCTGTCTAGTATCATATTATTATATTTTAAGCTATTTTTATATTTTATGCATATTCCCTATTGTATTAATGCTGGCTTTATTTAGCAGAATTGCCCCTCTGATCGCCTATCAGGCGAACTGTAATCGCCTATCAGGCGATCAGTCTGCCCGTTTCCTGGTGCTACAAAACAAAATCAACAGAGTTATTATTACGGATTAGCAGGTTAACAAGATGCGTTAACTTACGCATTAGACCTTGCGATCAGAATTTGAGTGGTGACCTATCACGACCGTTAGTATACTTGATACCAATACCTAAATCGAGGTGAACCTTATAAGGAGCATTCACTCGTGTCAAAAGTCGCAAACGAGCGGAGCACCTGATGTGGCGTCACAGACGGCGATGGTATCTTAAGGGCATCTTAAGATAATATACTATAGTATATTATCTTAAGATGCCCTGAAATATTTCATACTAGATGTTGCTCGCGACTTCGTACGCGTAAAAGTTAATTTCGAAGAATCCGTACATTTTCCGCGATAGAAAGTAGCTTATGTTCTTCCCCGTGGTCTACTCTATATCTGTGCTAAATTTCATTAAAATCGGTCCAGTAGTTTCGGAGCCTATTCAATGCAAACAAACAAACATACAAACAAACAAACTTTTACTCTTTATTATATTATATTTCATACTAGCTTTTCTCGAGGCACCTCGTAAATACATTATCCCGCGGGAACACTACTCTTTCGTGATAAAAATATCCTATGTCCTTTCCCGGGACCCAAAGTGACGACCTCTGTGGCTCAGTGGTTCAGTGTGTTGGTGCTCAAGCCGAGGGTCGCGGGTTCAAATCCCACCGAAGGAACAAATAGTTTTCTGTGTTCCTGGGTCATGGATGTGTAATAAATATGTGTATAATATAATAAAAATCTTAAATATACGTATAGTATAGAAGTATTAAATATACTTCCCGTTTTCTGGTACCTGTAACACAAGTTCTTAGGTTGCACGTGGCCAGATTGGAGTGGTGTGAAGCGCCCATAGATATTATTAATTATTATTATTATTATTATAAAGAATGTCTATACCAAATTTCATAAAATCGTAAATTTGAAAAAATAATCAACTGTCTCATACAAAATGCTATCTATGGCGATTGGCGAAGCCCTTTTATATGAAACAGCTTATTATTTTTTTCAATAGTGATCCCATAGTAAAAGTTGCTTATATTCAAGCGTATATTTACTCCTGAAAGTTTCGATACTGACTGAAAAAGCACCCTGTATAGTATTTTAGCTGTCTGTGATAGTCCATACATACTGTATAGCAAGCGATGTTTTATCTTTGGGGTCGTCCATTAATCACGTGATGTTTTTAACAACTTTTTAGACCCCTCCCCTCCCCCTGGTGATTCGTGGTGAGGTTTTATACTACCCCCCCTCCCCCACCTAAGATCACGTGTATTTTTTTTACATAGTAAGCATGACGTCATGTTTGAAGAAAAATTTTAACTTAAAAAACAATTTAATCGAATAATTTAAGCAATTAAAAACTATAGGTACGAATAATTTGTCTTGTAAGTATTTAAACATAATTTTTAATTAACATAAAAACATAAATAATTTCGGTATGCATAGACTAGATTCGAAAACTAATTGTAAAGTCCTCTCTGAAATCCTTATTCATATCCAGTGATTAAAACTTCAAATAAATAATATACAGGATTTATTCTCCATAAATTAACATAACATGTGCCTCCATGGCCGTCTCTCGGTAATAATGCCAAACCCGGCGTCCATACCAAACAAGCGACGATACTGATCTTGCATTTTTTATACAAATTGAACATGGCACTGAATATTATTTCTTATGCCTAAGAAATAAACTATAAAATCATTTCATCTCATAACCAAATAATAATAATTATATATTAATGCACATTTAAACCATTCATTGCACGTTTACATATTATTAATTAGAAGTATTTTATGAAACCTTCAACTATAAGCTTACACTACTATTTAAATTATTATTTTAATAATATTATCTCTTCCATCATCATTCTATCTCTTTTGCACTCATATGACGTCATGACTCATGAGCACGTTCGAGAATAAAATATGTATTTCATTTTCAAATTTCCTCCGATTCTCTATGCCCCTTTTTCACGATATGCATCAAAAATTTAATTTAATCCCTTTAGATAATATTACGATTTTTCACTTTACTATTATCTAAGCAAATAATTATAGTTTACCATAACATTAACCATTATTAGGTAGGTAGTTAGGTACCACAAAAACAAAGAAAAATTTTCAAAATAAATGTCGATATAAACAACGATACTTACGTAGGCTCAGAGCGAAAAAAAAATATAATTTTCGCCGATCACACTTCTGAAATGTAAAGTCCTCTCTGAAATCCTTATTCATATCCAGTTATTAAAACTTCAAATAAATAATATACAGGATTTATTCTCCATAAATTAACATAACATGTGCCTCCATGGCCGTCTCTCGGTAATAATGCCAAACCCGGCGTCCATACCAAACAAGCGACGATACTGATCTTGCATTTTTTATACAAATTGAACATGGCACTGAATATTATTTCTTATGCCTAAGAAATAAACTATAAAATCATTTCATCTCATAACCAAATAATAATAATTATATATTAATGCACATTTAAACCATTCATTGCACGTTTACATATTATTAATTAAAAGTATTTTATGAAACCTTCAACTATAAGCTTACATAATACACGTGATGTCTCCTTATACCCCCTCCTCCCCTTGGTGATACTTGGTGATTTTTTTCGGACCCCCTTTAGGCATCACGTGATTAATGGACGACCCCTTTACATAAAATATTATTGTATCTTCGCCGTGTGTGATACCCCCTAAGAGCATGTTAAGATATACATAATACATATATCGTATCTTAAGATGACCTAAGTACTACGCGTCGCTCCGCAATCGGCATTAAGATAAAATTACCTTATCTTACGATATCTTAAGATGCTGTTATATAAATCCATTCATACATCCATCCATTCTCACAAACTTTCATATTTATAATATTAGTAGGAGTATCTTAGTCGTCTGTGATAGTTCTAACAAACTGTACTTATAGTATGGGATATTTTATCTTAAGATAAAATATTAGATATACATATTAGTATTGTAGGAATGTTGGCAGCCCCAAGGGGAGATCTCCGACCGAGCGTGGTGATGCTTCGGTTAGGCCGACGCCCACTGTATTGGTTTTCAGATGTTGTTTAAATATTATATACCACTAATCGTAGAAAACTTCGGTAGCGCGATTCAGAACTGTGCGCTGATTGGTCCGCTACAGTATCTTCGCCGTCTGTGAATTGCTTAGACGCATCTACATTGACTGTTTGTTGATGGGGCTTGCCTCTAGAAATACAGCGGTTTTCTACGAGGCCAGTCGGCCTAATCGTGTTGCTAAGCTGTCCCAATCTGAATATAACCTTAATTTTTATTATACGCCCTACTCCTCTGGTGTGGCTTTACTTATCATCAGACCATCCGTCTGCTCGTTGGCGATTGCGCAACGATACATCTTTTCAAATTGGCAGTAACATCCTAGACTTACGTTGTGACCTTAAAAATTAATGAGGAGTAAAATTACATACTATTTCGATGAAACTCGCATCTAACATAAATTTGTAGTAGAGCAGCTAACTCAAAGATTTCAATGTAGATATATTTGACAGAAAATCTTCACTGTACAAGAAAAAGTTACGCCATTGGTTTTCACCATACTTCAAATGTCAAAATGGCCCCAAAAATCTCAAAAGCGATTCAGCTGTTTAGTTTGTTAGAAAACTAAGAAAATGTGACGCGTGAGGTCCTTATCTGGGTCCTCTTCTCGTATCTCGAACACAGATGACTAACGGCCCGTTTCATGATCCTATCTACCAATAAAAAATTGTTAGAAACGTCGTCATTCAATCTTTTGCCGGTTTTTCGCGATACAAATTTGACATTTCTGACAAGTAGTGCTGTACACGTCCCGGTTGCCGGGTAACCAGGTAGTCGGTCGCGAAGTGTATGGCCGTGTACCTACGATAGCTTTCACACATACCGGCTACCCGGCGACCGGGACGTATGCAACGGCACTCAAAGATAGGTTATTGAAACGGGCCGTAAATAGATACTGCAAGGTAGGCAATCTCGGTTCGTCTGTCAGACTGTACCGCTCGCGCGCGTAATTTAACACCTATGCAAATGAAATCGAACCTAGATACGAGAATTGGGGCCCAGTTGAGAGTTAAATTGGTACCATTTTAAGGGAGCGTTCAAGTATTACGTAACGCAATTTTTGAAGATTTTAGTCCCGCCTTCCCTCCTGCGTAACGCACCGTAACATTTTAATGTACTCCCAAAACGTTATGTAGCACCCAAGTGACAAAATTCACAAAAAGTATCGGAAAGTCGCAAAAATAACTGTTAGTTAGGTACTATTACTAATAATATAACTTTTAATGTTACGTAACGCATTGTTCGGTTTGATTTGTTTGGATTGCAATTAATGAGGTGTCAAAATTCGCTATAACAGCCCGGGTATGTTACCCGGCTAAATAGGCTAAATAATTTATAAATGTAGTCAGGTTTGAGTTTAAGCTTACTCTTCAATTTATCTGGTGTACCAGATGGAACTTGGAAGTATTGTGGGATGCACTAGTGTTGTAACCGCTACAGATGTCGACCCGCAGACAATGCGCTAGTGATGTCCCTGACACACTTGTATTGTTACAATTGTTTAATAACAATGCTAAATATTTTAACGCCATTTAAAAGGTGCTACTATATATAGAGAGGTGAGGGTTCACTCAAAAACGATACGCGGCTCTGCATTCTTAAGATATCTTTTTTTATGTAATGAGCCAGGAAACGAGCAGACGGATCGCCTGATGGTAAGCGATTACCGCCGCCCATGGACACTCGCAACACCACAGGATTACACTTGTAACTCCTCTGGTGTTGCGACTTGCGTTCCTGGTCCTTAAAATCCACAATTCCATGGGCCTTTTTTTTTTTTTTTTTTTTTTTTTTTTTTTTTTTTTTTTTTTTTTTTTGTTTCCGGAGGGGAAAATGCATTACGCATACCACCCAGGCGCAGGGGGCACCCGAGTGGTGATGTGGGACTCCCGTATAGGCTAATGGGACCCACGGTATACCCACTAAAAACCACCCCCCACCTTCCTCCTCGCCGCCTTGTGACGGGGCCACGGGAACGATACACACATCCGCGACCCCGCCGGCGGCAGCCGCCCACAAGCGGCTCCATCCAAGGCCCGAAGGCCCCAGGCGCACCAGATGGTAAGGTGCGCCTCCCTCCTCGGCCCCCACCAGTACTGTAGCAGACTCCCCCCGAGTCTGCTACTAGGAGGCCACGGATACCAGCCTCCACAACCGGTACCCGGTGGCAGATCTGGGCTATGGTTCTGCCACCGACCACACCTCGGACGCAGAGGATAGGGCAAGCGGCGCACCGTAATACCAACTTGCCTCTTCCTCTGCGGCCCCACCAATGCCGTTAACCTTACGGAACGGCCCCGCCAGCTCGCAGGGGGGGTAGGGAGAGTAGCACAACACCACCACGCCTCTCCCCCTGCGATCCCTCCACGGCCGCAGAAGATAGGGAGTACGGCGCACCGTAATACCGGCACTCCTCTTCTTCTGCGGTCCCACCTCCTAGCGCGTCCGCAGCGGACTCCTCCAGCCCGCTGGGAGCGCCCACCTCGGGCCAGCCGGCGGCAAACAAGCCGGCCCTGGTTGCCTCTTCGCTTCACCGTGGGTGTCCAGTCCACGGTTACTAAGCCCCACCGCCACGTCAAGGCGTGCAACCATCGGGGGGACAATTCCATGGGCCTCCGGTAACCTCACTCGGCGAAACACAACGCAAGCGTTATTTCACGTCGGTTTTCTGTGAGGTCGTGTTATTTACCCGGTTGAGCCGGCCCATTCGTGGCTCTCCCACAGTTAATATCGATTCTAAATCGAACTTAATTCACTACACATTAAGGTACATGTCTCGTTGCCAGAGCTAACACTCGATGCAACTCGAAATTGAAGTCTTGAAATGAAACGTGTATCTTATTGTGTAGTGAATAGAGTTCGATTTTGAATAGCTATCTTAAACAAACCCGTATGTTTTTAGATAGCTACGAGTATGTATGTATTGTTACGAAAGACTCAGAAGGGAGTAAAATCAAAAGATCACGTATCACTTTATGCCATTTATTTGATATTAATGATTTTAATATACATAGCTAATAAAGTACATTCTATCGACAACTTTTCACATATAAAATAATTTAACAAATACATAATTCGAATTCAATATCATCACCAAGTTACTAAACCTAAACTGCATAATTACAATAATCAACAAGTCTTACTAACCTGCCTTTCCTTGAAGGTGGCTCGTTCAGAAGTGATGGCCGTTATCATGAAATCACCTTAGTTGCTGACTTTGACATAAGATCTGTCAAATGTCTAAAACATTTGACAGACATTACAACTTGTCATGATTTATGATTTAATAATAACATAGAATAAAACGGGAAGATATTATAAATGTGTGTGTAACAGTATAGTCGATCAAATTGAATTTTATGCAGACAGATATTTGAAAATAAAGTGTAACAGTTTATGTGTTATTGACACACATGACACAGGTAACATGTTTAAGGGGTCCGTACCTAAAGGTTAAAAACGGTACCCTATTACTGAGACTACACTGTCCGTCTGTCTGTCACCAGGTTATATCTCATGAATCTTGATAACTACTAACTAGTATTTCTGTTGCCGCTATAGCAACAAATACTAAAAGCAGAATAAAATAAATATTTATGGCTATGGGACTCCTATACAACACCAGTTTTTCTTTGCCGTTTAGTACGGAACACATTTTGTGCGCGAGTCCGTCTTGGCCAATTTTTAGGGTTCCGTAATACTTAAGGAACCCTTATAGTTTCGCTCTGTCCGTCTGTCTGTCTGTCTGTCTGTCTGTCTGTCTGTCTGTCTGTCCGCGCCTCTAGCTCCTGTAATTATGAATATAAATTGATGAAATTTGGTGCAGTTATAGATTGTATATAGATCACGGTTCCGGGATCATAAAAAAATAATATTATTATATTTTAGGGGTGGCTCTCCATACATGTGAAGTGGGGATGAAAAATATTTTTTCACTCTACCCCATCGTGTGGGGTATCGTAGAATAGGTCTTTTAAAATAAAGGTAAGGTTTCATACATTACTTTTTTATAAAGTTGACGATTTTCGAGTAATTGGCCTCCAAAGTAGTTTGTAAGTTGGTCCCCCCCCCCCCTATCATTTTTAAACTATAGGAGATAGAAACTTGCAAATTTCCTTGCTGATAGATCATGCTAAAAACTCTTTAGGAAAATTATTTTGAACTAAATCGGACAGTAACTTTTGGAGTAATTAAAAAAAAAACATATTACGCGTTTATAGTTACGGAACCCTCCTTAGACATGTCCTGACATGCTCTTGGTTAGGTTATTTATTAAAAGACTTGCTGTTGCCCGCAACTCGGCCCGCGTAAGTATAGTATCCCTCGGGAACACTGTACTTTTTCTGGATAAAAAGTAGCCTATGTTTTAATACAGAGCCTAAACTACTACCATACCAAATTTCATCGAAATTCGTTCAGTAGTTTTAGCGTGAAAGAGAAACAAACATCCATCCATTCATCCTCACAAACTTTCATAATATTTATAATATTAGGAGGAAATAAGTTCAAAACGCATAACACAAAACATCCGGAAACATAAAAACAATAAGCGGTAACATCGATAAAAGCTAAAAATCGTTTTAAATATAATAAAATAATTTCAACGGTACACCGTCGGATGGTTAGATAGTGCTAATATCAGTGCTAACAAACAAAATTCTTGCACATAATTATACATAATGGTATTAATTACTAAGATAATAAGTCTTATCTCTATAGAGACTTAATTTTTTTGACCTTTTACTATAATTGTATATGTTATAGCAAAGATATGTAATGATGATGATTAATAAAATCATTTGTAATGATAAATTTTTATAATTATAATGATGATAATATGCTTCTATCTATAATTTGGATTAAGCATACAGAGGTAACCAAGGACGAGGCTTTTAGAAGGTACGTAGGTATCAATGCGAAATAGGTTTTGTTCAATTTACTTTCACAGTTATCACCTTCACTGCGTCAGCCTATTTCGTTGACTTTGAGTTGGAACTGTATCAGGCATCCTAGACCAGTTGGGAAATTCTGCTAAATAAAACTTGCATTAATACAATTACAATCAAGTCCCGACACGATAAAACTCTCAAACGGTGTTTTATGAACGTGAAACGCGCTCTGATTGGTCGAAACGTTATAAAATCCGTTCATGGTAACATTTCGCTTCACTTAAAATACAAACAAAGTAAAATGAAAGTCTACTTTAAATACGAGAATTGAGGTTCAGAGCGTGTTTGACGTTGGTTTAACGTTCATAAAAACACCGTTTGAGAGTTTTAGCGTGTCGGGGCTTGATTTTAATTGTATTAATGCAGGTTTTATTTAACAGAATTGCCCTCAGAGCATGTATGCTGATCGCGAATCGCCCTAGTCGCAACACTCTCACCCTCTGCGCCCTCTATTTCAAAGTTACAAGTTCTACCTCTGGTAATGACGAGTCCTTTGTAAGTCACTTTGGAGACCGATTACTCGAAAATGGTTCACTTTTAATAAATCCCGTATAAACCTCGTCTACATTTAAAAAGAAATATTCGAAGATACCCCACGCGATGGGGTTGAATATAAAATAAAGTTAACTTCGAACCCACATTGAAATACCACTCCAACCACTGGGAGTCTAGGTCACGTCATCTTGACCTTTTTAACAATGTAATTAGCAATGCTAATAGGTACACATCTATATAGAGATACCATCAGTATGCAGTGATTTATATAGGTACCATAATCAGCTTCCTACATCACCTATATGTCATCTTTGTTAGCCAGGAAACTGTAGTATGTGTACGTAGCCATACCAAAACTAGACACTAAACTGCCTATTGCCGCAGAATAAACAACTATCGCCCAATAAAACAGTCTCCGTAGGCTACTGGTTAGATTTGGCTCTCGATTCGCAGGCCGTGGGTACGATTCCCGCATTGGAACAACAAAAAATATTGCTTCAATGTTTGGTTAGGACAATTCAGGCTGATCACCCGATTGTCTGACGAGTCGAGAGAGATGATCCACGCGTCGGAGATGATCTCTCGCCAGTCGTATCGGTCATCCGTCCCACTGGGTTGTGAGAGTAAAGGAAGGGAGAGTGCTCTTGTGTAGGTACTGCGCACACACTTGGGCACTATAAAATTACTCAGCGCAAGTAGCCTAGTTTCAATGAATCCGGCCACCGTCACCGCAAGCCAGTAATGCATTTGTTATTGCTTTTTTGCATTACGTACGGAGTGCGGTTTTAATTTGAATAAGTTTATAAGTAATAATAATATAATATCTATGGACGCTTCACACCACGTCAATCTGATCTCGTGGTAAGTTCTCGAAGAACTTGTGTTACGGGTACCAGACAACGGGGAAATATATTTAATACTTTTTATACTATACACATATTTAAGATTTTTATTATATTATACATATAAGATCAGAGGTCTTCTTTAGGCACAACACAATGTGATTCGTCTAAAACAGAGTTTTATTTATTAAATACAGTTTTTACAAAATATATCAACTAATGTAAAACAGTTACTAACCTAAAACAGAGAATCGACAATTAAATGTTCATGCTTTACTTTCTTCTTATAAAACTTGAATCGACTTTAGCACTTTAAAATTAAAGCAATTTCACAACTAAGTTTGTAAGAGATTATTAACAACGTTTGTAATTTAATTATAATATGTTCTATTTGATTCACACGTTTTCAATTCTCCTTCTTTTGTGGCTCCCTCTTATGACTGAAACTCGTACATAATCAAAATGTCAGTGTCAGTGTCAACTGTCAACACAAAGCTTACATACACATATTTAATACACATCCATGACCCAGGAACACAGAAAAACTTTGTGTTCCTTCGGCGGGATTTGAACCCGCGACCCCCGGCTTGAGCACCAACACGCTCAACTAACTGAGCCACAGAGGTCGTCAAATATAAGTTTGTTATAGATGTACGGAAACAGAAACATTCCTGTAAGCAAAGGAGGTATACGATAGCACAAGGAACCGCAACGCACGTTTTGTCAACATTTGCTCATATGTCTGTTTAAATGCTGTTACAGTTTTGTGTACTCTTTCTACAACTCTTACATTACGTTTCCTTACGCTTAGGACCTTTGCCTCCTCGTAGAGACTATAAGTGGAGTATTTTAAAGGTTTCTCCAAAGCGACCTTCAAGACCCCTCGTTGAGCTCTCTCTAATGAAATGCGTATAGTTGAGGAACAGCCTCCCCAAGCTAAGATGCAATAATTAATAAGTGATTGACATGAGGCAAAATAGATTGATTTCAGAGTTATACCATCGACTGCGTGACGTATGTTACGCATGACACTCATAAGAGTCTTAAGCTTCCTCACTCGCTTGGACGTTTCTGCTGTATGTGGTCTAAATATCATTATGTCATCCAAAAAGACCCCAAGGTAACGGATGGATTCTGTGCGTTGGATAAAGTTACAGTTACAGGACTTACAGGAGGTGTTCTTACCTTGATTGGAGCAGTGTGGACTTTTATTTTGT
The DNA here is from genome assembly GCA_905404095.1 of Glaucopsyche alexis. Taxonomy (NCBI): domain Eukaryota; kingdom Metazoa; phylum Arthropoda; class Insecta; order Lepidoptera; family Lycaenidae; genus Glaucopsyche; species Glaucopsyche alexis. The sequence continues at coordinate 1,923,315 of FR990063.1, read as the reverse complement.
TAAAGAACGAAGAACAAGGAGCCGTAGCAGCAGTTTTATGAAAGCATAGAAATTTCCTTTTGTCGCGCACGAAGTTGCGCGCAACATCTAGTAATAAAACGAAATAATATTAATTGATGTAAAATGAAATGTAACAAATAAATATGTTAATCCAGAGTCTAAAGTACCATTATACGAAATATCAAAAAAATTCGTTCAGTAGTTTTTGCGCGAAAGAGTAACAAACATCCATCCATAATAACTTTCACATTTATAATTGTAGTCGGATACAATCGTGTTGTAACTTGTAAGCTACTGACCACGTTAACCGGGTCACTGAACTAATCGCCGTCATTAGTGAGCATCTATTCTCCATTTGCTAGTTTCATCATCATCATTCTTGTAATTAACTTATCATTCATTTGAAATGATCATAAAAAGTAACGCAGCGTGTCTAGCTTAGCATATGCTACCTGCAATACCGAGATGATTCTTTAATTATGATGATGTTCATCCATCCATCCTCACAAACTTTTACATTTCTAATATTAGTAGAATAATAATGCCCTTAAATGCTGATTATTTAAGGCATCTTCCCACATTAATAATCCCAAATCATCAGGTCATGACCTACCAATACCTAATAGTACAATAATAGTACAGTAACAATACCTAATGGTACAATAATAGTACAGTAATGGTCGTCATCCATCACACTAACTTATGACGAACAATTGATATTTATGTCTAAACTATTTGATGTCTAATATCTGCGTCGTGAAAATGTTACTTTGTGATTTTAACATGAAGCCTCCGTGGCCTAGTGTGTAGACCGTTTGGTTCACACTCGACAGAGTGCAGATTCCCAAGCTGTGACGTGTACTAATGGGACTTTTTCAGATGTCAAGTACATTATACGGATACTCGAACGGTGAAGGAAAACATCATGAGAAAATCCGCACAGGTTGGCGGTTGGCCCCAGATTTGTTAGCTAAAAGAGATGTTCTAGAAATGTATGAGGCGTGAGCCAGCACTATGTACACTATATGTAAATATAGCTACATAATATAGTAACTGTTTCTTATTCTTTATTTTATTTAATTTCACTTCGCTTCAACGTACATTTAAAATAACTTCGTCAATGAGAGCAACACAAGGTAAAATAAAATATGGCGGATCATCAGAATTATCCAAAGAATGTCATTTTGACAATGACATGACTTTTGACAAAGAAAGACGTATGACATTCAAGAAGACGTCTCTTCCTAAAACTGTCAACTACGTCAAAACTCAAGTCAAAACAACTGTCATGGCTTCCCTAAAAATAACTTTCGCAATAAAAAACTCCTTAAATAATAATTCATCTGTGTACGCATGTTCCCTTCTTTAATTATTTTTTTTTGTATTTTTATGAAATTCCCATATTTTTTTCCTATTTACCCATGTAGTGTACATAGAGCTGGCCCAAAATCAAACATCTCTTTTGTTTTGTTGTTGTTGACAACAGACGACGTTGGCAGTCGTGACTACTTCATGATGTTTACATTACACTCGTATGTCTGTCGTTAGTGGCGTCAGCGCTGGAAGATGGAGGAGCGATACTATAGAAGACAATAGACACGGCAGATCTACACTTAAAACTATTAAAGGCTGAAATATGAATTCATCGGCGATGGTTACATTTTTCTGCCTTTTGGAGTCGAAACCATGGGTCCTTGGGGCCCCAGTGCCAATCTTTGTAGGGATTTGGCCAAAAGACTGGTCGACAAAACTAATGACCCTAAGGCTGGCGCTTACCTCGGCCAACGTATCAGGGCCTCTAGTCGAAATCAAAAATGTATGGGATTTGACATAAGTCATCGTGGCTTGTGATGCAATGTGTCAAATTCAATACATTTTCGATTTCGAACTTTTAATACATCTTGAATAGAGACTCAGTTTGGCCATACAGCGAGGTAATGCTGCCAGCCTCTTAGGTACCGCAGTCTAGATTCAGTTTTTTACATATAGTCCTTTTTTATTTTTCATTTAGAATTTTAGACAATAACATATATATACTTTAGATAGTAATTTAGTTACTATTAAAGTCTGTATAAAAAAACCGACCAAGTGCGAGTCTGATTCAGGCACGTAGATTTCCGTACTCTGCCTCCTCAAACTAAAAGGTGGTTAAATGGCAAAAAGAGTTTTTGAGGTAGAGCCAAAAAACACGAGATTATTTTGAAATTGATGCTATTGATTTTCTATAAACAATTGTTAATGTTGTCATAAGACATTCATGACAATGACTACCTTAAAAATTTATTTGTCATTTAACCGCTTTTTAGTTTGCGAACGGCAGTACTATTATTATAGCAATATTTTACATGTTTTAAATATTTCGTTATATTTGTAGGTACGAAGTTTTCCAAATAAGCTCATTTTACAAGTTAAGTCTCTATGACTCCTGAACTAACAAATAATTTAACCTTAAATTTCATCACTATGGACTAGCATCGTGAATTTTTTTTTAGATTATTCTCTATATCTAGATCTATTGACTAGGTAACTCAAGTGTCATCGTCTGTATACTGTGACGTCACACGAGCGATTTATGGCCGGTTTCAATAGCCTATCTAGACCTACCATTATCTATTTGTTATAAACTTCGTCATTTTAATCTCTGGATTAAAACATAGGATATCTTTTGTCCCGAAAAGTACAGTGTTCCCGTAGGATACTGTTTTGGGCGGATCCGCGGGCAATAACTAGTTCCTTATATTTTTGCCGCCTCTACGGTTTCAACTCTACGCGCATACTTCACAGTAACCTCTGTTTATATTCTATGACCTATGCGTGCGGATCTAGAATATCTTCAACAAATATGTAGTTAGCGCTATTAATTATAGGTGAGATACCTCTGTGGCTTAGTGGTTAACGCTGAAGGTCGCGGGTTCGAATCCAGCCAAAGAGACAAAAAAAGTTTTTCTGTGTTACTGGGTCTTGGAGGTGTATTAAATATCTGTTGTCTGGAACCATTGAGTTCCGTGGCCTAGTGGGTAGACCGTTTGGTTCGCACTCGAGTGAATACAAGTTCGAATCCCAGGCTGTGGCGTGTACTCATGAGACTTTTTCAGATCTCAAGTACATTATACGGACGCTCTAACGGTGAAGGAAAACATCGTGTGGAAACCCGCACATAGTTGGCCCCAGACGTATTGACCAGTCATTCCTCTGGACTAGGCTGACTATGTTGTGAGAATGCCGTAGGGGCTTGGGCAACCATACGACATTTAAAATACAACTGTCCCAGGCACCACAGTATTTCAAGAGTGGTTACTTCGCTCGGAGAATACTGTATAAATCATCCAGTAACGGATGAAAAGGCCTAAGTTTTGTCTGGTACCTGTGATACCTCTTTGGATACACAGTTCAGGACCAGATTGACGTGGTGTTGAAGCGTCCATAGATATTACTATCTAGACTATCCCACACCATCCGACGCTAAACATCCCACGCGGGACGCGTAACATTATACCATTATTTATTATTATATTATATTCAAATTTATGATTGTTAAGGCGCTCTTACCCTAGAAATACGCTTCTTTCAAAAAATTTTTGAGACGAATGGATACATTTTAGTGCAGCAAAAAAATATATGTTAATTTTGATCATATTTGCTAGGGGACCTTCATTTTCAAAACACGTTATCTGTAAAATTTCTCGATAAAAAAAAATCATAAAGTTACCATTAAAATAGAAATTCTTGGAGTTGTAACTGTATTATTTGTGAACAGAAATGAGAAAATTATTTGCAGTTTCGTAAAATATAATAAAAGGAAGGGAATTGTTGTTTTGATTTTTCGTATAGAATGTGATATTTGTTAGTATTAATTTATTTCAATGATAAATAATTCGTACGAGTCGAATGAAACATCGCGAAATGGCGACCTGTCATTCCTTCTCTTTCATATCTATTGAATAAGACAGTACCGGCTTAGGCCTCTTGCTAATGAGACGTATGTCAAATTTTTCCCCTCTTTTCTGCTCAAAAATTATTCGAATTTATTGTTGAAAGTCCGTTCAAATTTATTTTACCCCCGAATGGACCTTTATGTCGTCTGCATAAAGGTCAAGTCGGGGGTAAATATTAGTTTTTCTTTCGTCGTGTAATACTTATAATATATACGTAATTTCGCTTTCTGACGTAAGACGTTTGGTAGCCCTTTGGCTTTTTGCGTTGTTGCGACCAATTGGTCTCGGGTTCGAATCCCGGTCAGACGATTTTTTTTTTCTTTTTTTTTGTCGCACTATAAAACTCCGAGCGATGCTTGTTTTCGCAGTAATAAAAGTATATGGTTAATTATGTACTTATTTTATTATTAGTTACTTTAAGTTGTTGTTAATATTAGTGTAGATTATATTATATAAAATATGAAAAGATTGTATTCGATGAATGTCCAAATTTTTAGTCCAAAGTTTTAAGATGGAGGTACAAAAACTCTTTATAAGTAGGTACTAGGTACAACGATAAAAAATAGGTTTTAGTACAACGATAAAAATTAATAAAAAATAAATAAAAAAATATTAAAGAAAAACAAAGACATTATAAGAATCACAAAAATAATATTTATCTTACCGGGATTTGAACTCACCACCAAAAATCAAACGTCGGTACGCAAACCGAGCTGCCAGTCAGACTGACGTAAAGTAATCGAAATTATTGATATAATTTATTACACGACGAAAGAAAAAACATATTTGATTCAAAATTGACAACATTGATTGACAACAGAATAAGTAAATATATATATACCTAAATATTATTCTGTTGGTTTGTAAAGTTTATACATATAATTTATCAATTATTATAATCAATTCTAATTCTAATCACCATGAGCAGATATTAGGAACATGTAAGTACATGGGCAAAAGCTAGTAAAAAATAAACGTAGATTACTAAATAAGTATTCAGTAATCTACGTTTATTTTTTACTAGCATTTGCCCGCGACTTCATCCGCGTAAAGTTCGGTTTCCATACAAAATTTTAACCCCTTTGTTACACCCGTAGGGGGCAAATTTTCAAAAATCCTTTCTTAGCGGATGCCTACGTCATTACAACTATCTGTGCCAAATTTTAGCAACATCTGTTCAGTAGTTTCGGTTGTGCTTTGATAGATGAGTCAGTCAGGTTTGCCTTTTATATATTTAGACTAGGTGTTGCCCGCGACTTCATGCGCGCAAAAGGAAATCTCGATGGAACCGTACATTTTTCGGCAATAAAAAGTATGCCTATGTGCTTCCCCGTTGTCTATTCTATATCTGTCCTAAATTTCATCAAAATCATTCCAGTAGTTTCGGAGCCTATTCAATGCAAACAAACAAACATACAAATAAATAAACCTTCTCTCTGTATTATATTAGTAATAGATTAAATAAAACAATATTTACAATTAATATGATGTAGCCGAAGAGACTATTTGGTTAAACCACAAATGTCAGAAACTAGGTACTTATTTGAAATTGTATTTTTTGTTGCTGTCAGATAGCCGAAGTTTCATGTATGTAGAGTGGGAATATTTGATATTGAATTTTATTGTGTATTTATGTATTGTATAAAATCAGTCGATAAAATTTAGCTTTGTGCTACGCGAACGAAGTTGCAGGCAAAAGCAAGTTTAGATTTTGTAACCGCTGAAAAATGCGAAATATATAAAATTATGAAATGTCGTCCTAGGAAGAAACGTCAATGTGTGTGATGTCATAAAGTGTACTGTGTAATGTGTTACATGTTGTAGTGTGCGTATTCCGCACTCCGCAGTACTTCGACTGCATATTATAATAATACTAGCTATCCCGGCAAACTTCGTACCGCCTTAGAATTAAATTTGTTGACGTACTGACTACTGACAGCAGCGCCACCTACCAGGTCCGATTGCAAATCTAAACCATTCTCGAATCAACCTGAAGACACACAAAATTTTTCATTACTTAATATCGGTACAGCCGTTTAGGAGTTCAGTGACTTAATTGAGCTTTTTTTTAGATTTTTTTTTACCCTTTAACTACTTACTAAAAAACTTAACTTTCTCGAATCGCAATGGCTAAATTTGGCACAAAATTAGGAATTAGACTTTTTATAATCGACTTAGACAGAAAATAGACATTTTGAAATATATTAAATTGTAATGAGATTTGAACCTAAACGCTACGCTTTGCTTTAGGCGGGCAAGATACCGCTAGGCTATGAAGCACATTACAATTTCATCGAAATTACGCTTTTATACATTATAGACACATCACTTTGACGTATTTCGCATGAAGTCCCCCGCAGTAACGGGGGCGGCACGTCCCCCACTCATCTCCTTCACCCCCTCGAATACTTCATAGTTGACTACTCACAGCGCCTTAATGTAATTTATTGTACAAATTTAATATCTATTATGATTCGCAAACTTGGCATATTGTTCATTGTAGTATAAGTTCAAGAATAGATAGATAGAAGTAAATCATACAACCCGTTCACATAAAGAGAGGGATTAAGACAAATCCTACTGCTATTATAAATATGAAAGTTGGTGAGGGTGGATGTTTGTTACTTGTATACGCAAAAATACTGAATGTATTTTAATTAAATTTGTTATGATACAAGCTTAAGCCCTGGATAACCACAGGCTACTTTTTATCCCTAAAAAGTACAATGTTCCCATGGAATACGGTATTTGTGCGGGCGGAGACGCGGGTAAATGCAAGTGAAGTCTTCGACCGGATAAATCCGGTCTAGATCGGATTTTAAGGATATAGATTTCATTCGAGATCATTTTAATCATGTCAATAAAAATTTTTGACATTATTAAAAACCATTGCTCAATCATTTACTCACAACGCTTGAAAAGTATATTTAAAAGAAAAGTGCGTCTTTCACTGGCGATAACGCTAATGTCAATTTCGGAGAAGCTGCTAGAAATGTGGGTAACAATGTGATCACACATTTGAATAACAAGTTTGATCAAGAAATTGTTGTTGTCGATTGTCCAGCTCATATTTTACCGGACCGGACTTTTTAACAGAAATCAGGATTTTTAACACTTGCAACCGGCTTTTCGATTTTAATTTCATTTTACCAGGGAACCCTACATATGACACGTCAATTCAATGTATGCGTACTTTAGATGTTTCAAGCCCTCTCTCTTTAAGTTAACTCGTTATAAAAAAACTTAGGCCTTTTCATCTGTTTATGGATACTTATTTTATACAGTACCGAGCGAAGTAACCACTCTTCAAATGCTGGTGTGCCTGGGACAGTCGGTTTTTAAGTGTCGTATGGTTGCCCAAGCAAGTCGTTATAAACGATTTAAAACTCATTTTTGAACTTTCGTTATCAGATGAACCTTCAATAAAAATCGCAAGTGTTACTACCATTATTAATAAATAGTGTACCATTATTATTAATAATGTATTATTATTAATAATATACACACATATAATAAATCTCAAGCGTTCCCACAAGTAATTGGTAATTATAGTACGAAATAATAAGTTCCTTTTTTTATTACAAAATATAATTTACTTTACGACCTCAGTGGTTATTACGAAACGAACTCTTCAGGTGATGATTTATACTATAAATTTTATAGTATACTGATGTTCGCATTAGCTATACTGCAGCCATACTCAAAGTGTGTTCCGCGGAACCCTGGGGTTCCGCGAAGCCCCTGTAGGGGTTGCGCGAGAATTTAGAAAAAAAGAATCAACAAAACATCTCTCTCTGGTCGAACGTTTTTACGCGTCCTATTATGAGGCGCAGCCGAACTTAGTCGCCAATCACAACAGTAACAGCCTATCGGGCGATGAAGCGACGATCGGGGCTCGACACTGTCAGTCAACGATTAGCGTTTGGAGCGATAAGTTCTTTAGTACAAGCTACCTAGCGAATTGAGAACTTTAAACGAAGTATTTATTGTTCTACTGCTGTATTCTGATTGTATCAGTTTTATACATTCATTCTTCTTTCTTCAACTCCTTTACGCAGTAACGATCATGCGTTATTTTGACCCAACCATCCTGACATTTACCATTAATAATAAAGAAAGAATGAAAGGTAGCTTAAAGGCGCGTTAAACGTGTTGCAACAACGTCTTCTAACGAAGCCGAATGTTGCTGCTTTTGAAGCAGTATGCGCGGAGTATTCAGAAATTACCAACGGCCATGGACGTATCCAGAGGAGGGTTTGGTGGTTCAAACCCCCCCCGAAATGACAAACCTAACATGATATTAAGTTATTAATTTAAATTACAAAATGATCCTATTTTCACAGTCTTTTAGGATTTATAGTTTGAACATATTTAACATATTAAATAGGAAAAAAATTTTGCTCGCTTGCTTCGCTCGCTCGCGTTGACCATAAAGAACATATATTATTTAATACCGATGTTCAATAGAGCCGGTTGATTTTATGGTATTTTTCCGAAGTTCACCGTTATTCAGTGTTTTAGTTTAACGTTTGAACAGATTTTGACCTGTAAAATGTGGAAAATTTTGCTCGCTCGCTCCGCTCACTTGTGTTAAGTTATGTTTGGCTTATAAAACATTATCAATTTTTGTTTTCGAATTACAGTTTAAATTTTAATACAGTTTTAAACGAAAAAAAAAATGGGGGTCCATAATGTGCCCAGGGCTTCTAATAGGTAATAGACCAGGTTCTAAGAGACCAGTATTTAATGTACTTTTAGTCATTTTATTGTCTTTTACTTGTTATGTAGTTACTTACTATTAGTATGTAATAAGTTGTAACTGTTACATTGTACTTTTATTATGCTTATTTATAAAGAATATGTTTATAAAATAATTGTTTTATTGTAAGGTTCCGTCAAGTATTTCGCCTTCCAAAAGGGTTCCGTCACCAAAAAAGTTTGAGAACCGCTGAGCTATAGAGTATATAATATATTATGTCACCGTAAAATTGTAAAAACCGTTAGATTGTAAAATAACTAACGAGATTGTAAAAATATGTCGAAAAATTAAAAACTATATATTTATAATCTTACGAAAAATTATGTAGTTAAATTATAGGCACCATATTCGCGTTGGAAGTCTATCAACATTTTACAATTTCACTTGTTTTATTACAATCTAACGGTTTTTACAACTTTACGGTAACATATATATGTCACCATAAAATTGTAAAACCCGTTAGATTGTAATATTACTAGAGATATTGTAATATGACGACAGATTGTCAAATAAAAATTTCTCCTTACAATTGTACGCATTATTTTTCGTTATAATTATTATTATAAAAAAGCAAACAAATATGGCGGCGCTTAACTTAACTTGCCGTTTAACCGATCGGCACGGTAAATATTACAATATAACGAAAAATAATGTAAGGAGACATTTTTATTTGATAATCTGTCGACATTTTATAATATCTCTAGTAATATTACAATCTGTTTTTACAATTTTACGGGGACATATATACTCGCATGTTAAGTTTGAAGTGAGTTACCAGTGCAAATGTCATAAACAAAATTAAACATTTTAAGTAATCCTCGAATAGTAGCTGTGAGCGAGCTGATAATTATGAATTGCTGAAACACTCTCGATTGTGTTAGCTTGTTATCTGTATCAGCTTTCAAACAAAATCGGCTTATCCGTTTCGGGGCTACGATGCCACGGCACACACACAGACAAACACACACGTCAAACTTATAAAATCTCCTCTATTTTCATCGGGGGTTAAAATACAGATGTTGATTCCCATGATACAAATTTGTATCTTAATAATGGAACAATAGAGATGATTTTTGCTATAGTTGAAAATCAGGACGCGTCTCGTCGCTTCCTCTCTGCGCCAGTGTGAGTTAGTCCTTAGGGATTTCATGTTAGATTATAAAAAAAAATAAGTTCCCACACCGAAATGTTGACAGTGGCCGGTTTCATTGAAACCAGGCCAGTTACGCAGGAGTAATTTTATAGTGCTTTAGTGTGTGCGCAGTAAACAAGAGCACTCTCTCTTCCTTTACTCTCGTAATCCAGTGGGACGGATAACCGACACGACTGGCGAGAGATGAGGCGCAGGTCCGACTTTTAAATGTCTTTTTAGTTAGTTTAGTTTAGGTACCTCTCTTGTCAGACCATCATCATAACCAAACTTGGAAACAACATTTTTTGTAGTTCCAATGCGGGAATCGAACCCACGACCTCCGAGTCGAGAGCCAAACTCTAATCGCTAGCGACCACTAGACTACGGAGGCTGTTAATGATAGATTATCTAATACCTAGATCTTATACCTAGATTACCTAGCTCATCGAATGTCCTAGGGCGTTTCGTGGGCCAGCTCGTGAGAACTGTGCTAGTATTGCCTAAGTGCCTAGTGTAGGAAATAGGCGAATCAATTGGGAAAAACCCAATGGCAAATTGTAATGCCTAAAGAGCCGTCGCGGTAAGTCTGGCAAATGTAGAACAATACATAATAACTATAGTTTTTATATAAAAAACATAATCCGACTAGGTAAATTATATTGCCTATTAACATAGGCAATATAATTTACCTAGTCGGATTTGGGCAACCCCAAGGCTATTAGACTGGACCTATATGCTCGGGAATCCGGAAAACCGGAGAAAATTTAGGGCACTGAAAATAGAACTCTGCTATATAATACAATAGAACTGAAAATTGAATACACACGTGTCGAGTTAAATGTCAATGTCATAAATGACAACTCGACATTCGAAATTTCCATTTTCAACTCTATTGTATTAGCGCAGGTTCTATTTTCTGTGCTCTGAATCTCCACCGGCGTTCCGGATTCCAGAGCATGTAGTCCCAGCTTTATTACGAATATGACACTTCATTTATTAAAATCGGATCAGGGGGTCTAGTCAAGATACATTCGATAATTACGACGGCGTAGTTCGAAAACAAAATGTATGGGATTTGACATGATGCACCCGAAGCTTTCTGCCACGCGCTGTAAAACTCTGGAATGAACTATCGCCAGCAGTATTTCCGGACCACTACGACCTGCAAACCTTCAAGAAGGGAGCGTATTCCCTCCTAAAAGTCCGGCAACGCACTTGCAACTTCTCTGATGTTGTGGGTGTCTATGGGCGACGGTAATCGCTTTCCATCAGGTGATCCGTTTGCTCGTTTGCCCCCTAGTTTTGTTAAAAAAATATTATATTTTTACGTTTATCAATATTTCTGAGTATGTAGAATAAACTAAATATTGTACATGTCTGTCTCTCCAATTGACGATGATGATGATGAATACAAAACAAACACTTCATCTATGGCCTGTTAATATGATACGGATATAACAATAGCGAAAATGTATTGTGTAATAGTCAAGAGTGAAAAGCACCTTATTATAAGGTTCTGTAGGTTTTTGATAGAAAAATTGGTCATGTCTATCCATACAATTAAATAGAAATTGAATATGTTTGTAATTTTAATAGAATATCTGAAGTATATGGAACTTAGAATAAAAATCGATTATAAAATTTTTGTCTGTCCGTCTGTTTATTCCGGCTGATCTCTGAAAAAACCTTTTGATATGATCTCAGGGGTGCCCGAGGGACATGCTAAATCTGTCTTGAGACCCGCAACGAAATTAATCAGAAGATGTAGGATGTAATCGGAAGAGAAGGAAGTCATCAGTTTATCCGTTGCGTAAATTTTTTTATTAGTACGAGGATTTTAATAGGACGGTATTATAGACTCATTAACTCTATCTATAGACGAAGGAGTTTTCCATCGGCTCACGGACCCCTGATATTGGAGAATGCTTCGAGAAATGCCTGAAGGTCAACTCTTGACCTTTACAGCGACCTTCACCGGATCACCGGGTAATTGTATCACTGTAGCATCCTCGTCATCATCATCATCATCATCGTAACGAATTACAGTCGTTAAATTTAGTACTAACGTACTTATAACCTACATAATATTATACTAGCGTTGTGTTTCGCGGAGTGACGGCGGATTCTAATGATGGTATAACTAGCCCTTCAGTCTTCTTACATACATACATATCATCACGCCTCTTTCCCGAAGGAGTAGGCAGAGACCACTTCTTTCCACTTGCTACGATCCTTACATACTTGTTTCGCTTCGTCTACTTTCATTCTTACCATCCATTCCTCCTCTTACATTCAACGTACCGAAGCGGCTCTCCATGGTCCGCTTTTCGCCTCCGCGAGAACGAGACGTGATGGGTGGCGAACCACATCGCCGCCATTTTGGATAATTAAATTATTTTTATGATTATCCTTTGCATTCCCACGGATTGGCGCCTGGCGGAGAGGGTAGGAATAGGGAAAGGGAAGGATAGGTGGTGTGGAAAGAAGATTGGTAAGTTAGAGTGGGAAATAGGAATGTAGGCTATTACCGCCCAAGAGGGCAAGAGATAGGACAGTAATAGCTAGGGAAGCCGGGGTCGCGTACCCGTATACTATACCACAACTACCGGACAGGTAAGTTGGGATGAGTATCCCATGACATCAGTCTTCTTAGTCCCGCTGAATTCGAACTTGCCCTAGTACCACTCCTTTAATGGAGAGTCACTGAACAATGGCATGTGTTTCAGGCTCAAATTATTGGAAGTCTAAGTGTTGGCGGTTTTATGGACCGTCTGGAATGCAAGTGCGTTTGCACACCTAGCACTTTGTATGTACACATAACGATGACGTATGTCAAATCCCATAAATTTTTGATTACGATTTTCGCCGTCGAAATTATCGAATGCATCTTGACTAGAGGCCCAGGATACTTTGCGCGCCATTGTGATGGCAGAATATTGGATCCCAGCTATTATAATATTTTTAAGACCTTATGTATACCACATTCTTGCAATAAAGGATTGATTGATTGATTGACCGTGCGTGGCCCTCCTTCGGTAAAAAATACGAATCTTCAATTGCATTCTAAAATGTAGCGGCAAGGTTACACCGCGTTCCCAAACATTAGCACTTTCCATCAGCCTTGTCTCAGGCCGTTTGGCAGTAACTACTGGGTCCCACACAGTGACTCACAGACACCCACACGAAGTAATCAGCAGATGCTAACAATTAGGACGATTATTCATATCAAGGTTCATACTTCAGAGCGGATGCGATTGACAGATGAAAACATTTGAAATATTTTTGGAGTGAAAACCTCTTTAGCGACGTTGTGCACTTTTCTTGGGATGGGTATAAAATGTTAAACTCGCGTTAGGACAAGTGACCTGATCGAAAGTTCGTAAGACGGAGGGAGAGTAGACTGCCGGCGCGGCGTAGGAGAAAAAGTAATATCACCCTCTCTTTCTACCGCGCGGCGAAAATGTATGCCTGCTATGGGTGAAAGTAAATTTTTCTGGGAGATAAACTTTTAATGTAAAATAATAGTTCTGAAGCGTTACATTTTTTATGCAATATAAATAGTGCAATAAATGAATATTGTCTTCCACATAAATGATAATACTTTTATACTGATAAACAAAGCAATTTGTGCGAAATGACTCCCTAACCATTCCAAAATATTCAAAAATGCACAACGTTAATATTCAAGTTTTCATTTCTGCCGGCATTCCTGGAGTGCAACCTGCAAACCGTTTTTTTTTTTTTATAAAAATTATAACCCGACTACGTAAGTCATAAAGCTTATGTTACCCGGGCCATTATTACAAATCTATTGATACCTCATTTATTACAATCTAATCAGTAGTTTAAGCGCTACGGTGGAACAAATATACATACGTCCTACTTCTACTATAAATGTGAAAGTTTATGTGGATGGATGGATATTTGTTACTATTTCACGCAAAAACTACTGAACGGATTTAGATGAAATTTGGTACCGTAAAAGTTCTTAACTTGTATTTTCTTGTGTAATAAATAAAGCTTTTTTTTAATAACTATCTCAAAGTCTATCAGAAGAAGGACGCCGCCGCCGTGGCCGACCGAAAAGAAGATGGTGCGATGAGCTGGATGCATACCAGCCAGGCTGTCTAACGGTGGCGCAGGTACGAGAGGAATGGAAGACCTTGGGGAGGCCTTTTCCCAACAGTGGGACAGTATAGGTATATACTAAAAAAATCTCAAAACTACAGTCTTGATGACGACGCTACCCTTTTTTTCGTTATTCGTTACAACTAAAACCACCTGCGGAATTGCAGATTGCCATCAGCCGCTATGAGTGTCCTGGATCTATCCAGCACAATACACCCCCCGTGACCGGCCGGTCTACCTCTTAAAAGCCCCGGATTTCCACCAAAATTAGGAGCCACTCCGCCAAAAACCGACCCTACCCTAACCTAATCCCTTCTTCACCATGGATGGAACAGGCAGCACTAGACCAGCACATCTTGGCCCTGAGCTTATTAGCTCAGGTTAAGGTGAGGGATCTGTTAATTATGAATTTCTTCGCGTGTACCCTTCATACTGAATGCGATCAGTCTACTACTATGAATACTCGTTACTTCTTTTGGTATTGTATTTTACGTCAAATTGTAGGCGGTTTCATCAGAAATACTGAAAATAAATGAAATATTAGGGTAAATGGACTGGATTAAATACTATTTATAAAAAAAAATCCTTTTCTTGAGAATCAAATTATTGTTTTTTCATTTTTGCAAGTATTGAAATAAATAACTATTCAGTCATGTTAAAAATAGTATAAGAAATAAAATGAGAGTTTTATGTGTAGGCTATTAATGACATTATTTATTTAGGTTTATTCAACGTTAGGCTAGACATAAAATATTCAATTGCTTGTAGCTGGGGTTGCGACTATCAAAAGGGGGGTGTTTTGTCAATAAAATTTAGCCTATTACCTGCTGTTAAAATCTTTTAACCTCGAGACGACACACACTGTAAAACGTATCTTAAAATAACAATGCTATACAACAATCGTTCCTGTAACTCCATTCCTAACCGCTTCTTACCTTTTGAAGACCCTTATCCAAATACCTACCTATTATACATGCAGCTTCCCTATGCAGCAGACGGCAAAACCAGCCGTTGCCATCCTTAACCTTAAGATTAACTTAAGGTTAACATTATAGATTCGATTTTGAGCGCCGAGCAGACGGGAGATCCATTGATGTTACAAGTTGTATCAACATATTGCGCATTGTATCATTACAAGGTGTGCATTGTAATGCTCAGTTATCCTCCTACACTGAGTAATGCTCTAATATATATTATTACATTACACGCGAATGCTGCAGGTGAAGGAACACCTTTATATTGCGAAACTGCTGCGTCGAATGCACCGGTACAAAACGCACCGCAGCACGTATGAAGGTACACGTTCAAATTATCCAATACGTGTTCGGCGATTGACAGCGGAGGTCGGGGTTCGTTCCCAGGCGTTTCGCGCCATTGTTCGCATACCTACCGTGTGAGTCAGATTAGAGAAAAGAGTGCGAAGACGAACCTAAACTTACTAATATTATAAACGGGAAAGTTTGTATGTATGGATGAGTGAATAACAATTCTCACACAAAACCATATTAAGTAGTCTATGATTATTTTTTATTTCAGCAAAATTGTACGGTTCCCGTAGGATTTATTTTGCGCGAACAAAGTCGCGACCAACGTCTATATTACTATAAACGAATGATACTTAATAGTTCGTTTATCCGCCCATTATATCAAGTATATCTTTCCAGTGACTTTACAGGTTCAAAAAGAAATTCCGCGGGAACCGTACATTTTGCTGCGACAAAAAGTAGCCTATGTGTTAATCTAGAGTTTAGAGCCTAGATTACCGCCATACCAAGTTTTCTTAGAATCCGTTTAGTAGTTTTTGCGTGAAAGATTAAAAAACATCTATCCATCCTCAGAAAACTTTCACATCCAGCTTTCGAGAACTGTATTTTGCATAGAAGCCTAGGTTTAACGTACAAACCATATTGTGTAAGGTTAGTTTTGTCATGCGGGCGAGGGGTCCACTATAATGACGATGACACGTTATGTCATACTATGTACTGACGACTGACGTAACATACAAATTGAGTTAATAGATATTTAATTATGCCGGGACGGGGTTATGAGAGATGCAATATAATTCTAAGCCAGTTCAAAATATAATGTTTTGGACACTGTCTACTGCTTAAGACGGGCTGAAAAATAATTTAAAAAGTTCAAAAAAAAATTACGTTATTAACGGTGCTACGGTCATTAGGTACTTCATACAGCTGATTGAATTGATAGTATTTAGATAGTCTTTGCTTTCACCCACTTTATTTTAGGGGAAGTATAGAAATCGTTAGGGCTTAGTTCGGGGCTGTACGGCGGATGGTCTAATAATTCTATGATTTCTTGATCTAAAAACTCTTTTGTTCTGTGCACGGTGTGAGAACTCGCATTGTCGTGATGGAGGATGATGCGGCGGTTGCAGTTCTCTTTACTCAAACTCAAACTCAAAATTTTTATTTCCATGTAGGTTATAATATAACACTTATAGAATTGTCCTACATGATGCCTACCACCGGTTCGGAAACTAGCCCGGCGAGAAGAACCGGCGTAAGAAACTCGCACGGGGCCACCTTTTAGCAAAAAGATGGGAAAATTGTTCTTTTCAAAAAATATTTTACAATGTTGTAACTTAATCTATATAACATTAGTCATAAGTACATAGAACATACTTAAGTACATAAAAGCAGCCTTGCATGGGGCCATCTTATTCCCAAGGTGTGCAATCGTTAGTGAAATCACTGACTTTATAATAAGCTTTAGCACACAAACGTTCTTTAACAGCTTTTTTAAATTTATTAATGGAAAGATTTTGAACGTTTTCTGGGATTCTATTGTAAAGGCGTATACATTGACCTTTAAAAGATTTACTTACTTTACTAAGTCTGATCACTGGTATTTCTAACTTGTTCCTATTTCTAGTATTCCTACAATGTGTGTCACTTTTCTTTTTAAAATTCGTTAAATTCTTTCTGACATACAACACATTGTCCAAAATGTATTGAGAAGCAACGGTCAGAATACCTATTTCTTTAAATTTTTCATTCAGAGATTCAAAACATGACATCTTATAAATAGAACGTATAGCTCGCTTCTGTAGCACAAATATTGTATTAATGTCCGCAGCGTTTCCCCAAAGAAGAATGCCATATGACATTATACTATGAAAATAACTAAAATAAACTAGCCGCGCTGTATCCTCATCGGTAATTTCTCTAATTTTTTTGACTGCATATGCTGCAGAACTGAGCTTATCTGCCAGATTTGCAATATGGGGACCCCACTGTAATTTACAATCTAGTGTTATTCCTAGAAATACAGTGGTGTCCACTAAGTTCATTTTCTCATCATTTAATAGTATATTGGTTTGTGCCTGCCTAACATTTGGGAGGCTAAACTTTAAACATTTCGTTTTATTTGAATTTAAAAGTAAATTATTAACATTAAACCAATGTACCATTTTTGAGAGAGCACTATTTACCTCGTCATAATTTGACTGTCGTCGATTCACATTAAAAATTAGTGAAGTGTCATCGGCAAAGAGTACTATCTCATGCTTATCTTTAACTAGATAAGGAAGGTCATTTATATAGATGAGAAAAAGAAACGGGCCTAAAATTGACCCTTGTGGCACACCTAATTCTATTTTGGTCCCAATAGACCTTGTAGAATTAACTTCTACTCTCTGCGTTCTATTTTTAAGATAAGAATCTAAAAGTTTAACTGCCGTGTCCCTTATACCATAATGGTATAATTTTTTGACCAACGTAGCATGCTCGACACAGTCGAAAGCCTTGGATAGATCACAAAAGACACCAAGTGCATCATGCGATCCCTCCCATGCCCCAAATATGCTGCATAGAAGACTGATGCCTGCGTCTGTTGTGGACCGACCTTTAGTAAACCCGAATTGGTTACTATGTAATAAATTATTTATGTTAAAGTGGGCTAGCAATTGATTTAAGATTATTTTCTCGAAAATTTTACTGAAAGTCGGTAGTATAGATATTGGTCTATAATTTGCTGGGTCAGACTTATTCCCAGCCTTATAAAGAGGCATCACCTTGCTATGCTTCATTAGGTCAGGGAACACACCATTATTTATACAATTATTGAAAACTAAGGCTAGATAGGGGGCAATGATGTCAATTATTGATTTTATAACTTTTATAGACATACCCCAGAGATCGGTAGTATTTTTAATATTGAGTAATTTGAAGGTGTTAATAATATCTCTGGAGTCAATTTCTTTAAAATTAAAATTGACATCACATTCCTTGACATTTTCTCTGAGTATTTTTTCAGCAACTGCAGGTGAAGAATTTAAATTTTTTGTAGTTGAGACCGGAATGTCAGCAAAAAACTTTTCGAAGATTGTCGCGACCTCTAGGTCAGAATTTACCTTTTTATTATTAATACAAAGATGGAGTTCAGAAACGACAAACGGCAAAAAAATGTTAGCATACCATTCTGCATTAACCGTTCTTTGTCCCTCAAGAGGAATAGTCGCAATATGGCCGATTTTGAAGACAAACGTGGCCACCATTTTTTTTGCAACACTCCGTGAACGAACAATTTTTGTTGACTGTAACTCATTTTCGAACACCCAAACTCGTGACTGGTTTTTTGTTTCGGATTCGTACGCGTATATCCAGGATTCGTCACCTGATACGATGTTGTATACAGCATTTGAGGATCCTGCGTGGAATCTTTCGAGAGTTCTGACGCACCAAGTAACGCGAGCCGCTTTTTGCTCTTCACTGAGCAAATGTGGTATCCATCGGGAAAACAACTTTTTTACACCTAATTGTTCATGCAAGATTATTTGTATTTGACTCATGCCAATATCTAAAGTTGCCTGAATTTCGCGGTATGTCACATGTCGATCTTCCTCAATCACCTTACGCACAGCATCAACGTTTTCTTGGGTGACTGCAGTTTTTGGACGACCTTGACGGGGATCATCACTGAGCTTGACACGTCCACGTTGAAATTCAGCAAACCAGCGATAAATTGTGGTTTTGGATGGGGCTTCATCACCAAATGCAGAAATCATCCGGTCAACACACTGTTTTTGTGTTAAACCACTTCGAAAGTCATAATAAATCATCGCTCTAGAATTTTCTCGAGTCAATTCCATTTTCTCAACGACTAAACAAGTTTGGCAAGACCTTGTGACAAGACCAAGAATCTTTTTTTAAATAAATAAACGGTATTCGATTTTTAAAACCAAGAAGCTTTAAATTAAAAATATTTTAATATGACAGGAACAGTGGAAATATTCCATTCCCGATACTTTTAGTGCAGCCTATGTATTATTTGAAAAAATTGACTTTTACTAGCTTTTGCCTACCGCTCTGCTCGCGAAAATAGTGTCCCACGCGAACACTTTTTGGGAATAAAAAGTAGCCTATGTTTTAATCCAGAACCGAAACTACTACTATACCAAATTTCATCAAAATATATTCAGTAGTTTTTGCGTGAAGAGCAACAGTCATCCATACATCCATCCTCACAAACTTTTGCATTTATAATAGTATTAATAGTATGGCGAAAAATCAAAAATATTGTAATGTCAATAAAAATTAAAATCATTATGAACACAATACTTCGTCCATTGAAAAGACATCAACGCGCGTCCACTGCACACATTTTTCATTCTTAGTCCTATACAGCATGCCGCCGTCTAAGTGTTATCCTAGACCTGATTCGGTAACAAAAACCATCCCAGCACCGCTAGACTTGAGGTGAAGGAGGTCCTAAGGACTCGCCATAGAGCTTAGTAAAATAGATATGGACGTTTGAATGTGAAGATGTTTCTTTTTTGCTGTTGACATTTTTTAAAAGAAAATGTGAAGCTGTTTATTTTTGCTAATGACATTTAAAAGAACCAGCCAAGCACGAGTCGGACTCGCGCATGAAGGGTTCCGTACATTATCTATACAAATACACTTAATATCGAGAAAACACAGTTAAAAAATCAAGTCTTTCAAAATAATTTAGATAATAATATTTAATGCATTATGCAATCAATTGAAATCATTATTATAATTGTTAGCTTAGGGAAAATATTATGACATGATATCTGGATAATGTATTGTAAAATCTTGCATGATTGATGATTATTATGAATATTAGTGTTTAAATTGACGTATATAATATTAAATTAATTTGCGAATGTTTAAAATTATACTGTTATAAATAATTGTCAATTAAAATGTACATATTAGAATTAATTTTATGTTGCACACCATCAAATGGTAGAATACATACATACAAACATACATATAATCACGCCGTTTTCCCGTAGGGGTAGGCAGAGACCACTTCTTTCCACTTGCTACGATCCTTACATACTTGTTTTACTGTCTTGCCTTACATAAATGGTAGAATGAATAATCAAATTATATTTATAGCATAAGACCATTTATTGTAACTTCATTCTGGCAATAAATGTATTATGAATCAACTAAATATGTGAAGTTCAATGACCTTCAGTGTCGTAGATTAAATAAAATTTTAACTTCCTACTAATATTATATATGTGAAAGTTTGTGAGGATGGATGGATATTTGTTACTCTTTCATGCAAAAACTACTAAACGGATTTCGATGAAATTTGGTGATATGGCAAACACACTGTCATATCTATAACATCTGTATCTATGGACACTTGTGAATGACATGTGTGATGTAGAATCATACCATATTATATTGTAACTAAACAAACATGGCTATAGCTGACTCATCGCTTTTATCAATCTAATATTATCATATATTTTAAACGAGCAAATCTTGTATATATAATAATCGGAATCTCGGAAACGGCTGCAAGTATGTCCATGAAATTTTGTATGCAGGCTTTTGGGGGAGAAACATCGATCTAGTTAAGTGTTACCCCTCGGAAACTGTGCATTTTAATCGCGTTTTGGTCGCATAGTATGATATGATAGATTTCGATTTCCAAATGTCAAATCCAGTTGTCAGCCAGCTTCGGAATTTTTACGTTGTTGAGAAAATTTATGTCGCGGGTTCGAATCCCGGTCAGACGAATATTTTTTTAATCTCTCTCAAATTCCACCCGATAGTACGCGGGAGGAGCCGCGGAAAACAGCTAGTTAATATATTTCCGTTATCTGGTATCCGTAACACAAGTTCTTCGAGTACTTACCACGGGACCAGATTGATGTGGTGTGAAAGCGTCCGTAGATATTATTATCATTATTTTTTGAATAATAATAATGATCACTATGGGAAGAAATAAGTAACATAATTACATCCTACTATCTTACTAATATCCTACTAATATTATAAATGTGAAAGTTTGTGAGGATGTGTGGATGGATGTTTGTTACTCCTTCACGCAAAAACTACTAACGGATTTTGATGAAATTTGGTATGGTAGTAGTTTGGGCTCTGGATTAAAACGTAGGCTACTTTTTATTTACGCGAATGGAGCCACAGGCAACAGGTAGTATTAAATATATATTCGTTGTCTGGTCTCCGCGATTAAAGTTCTTCGGGTACTTAGCACGGGACCAGATTAACGTGGTGTGAAGCGTTCATTATTTAAAAAATTATAATTATGATCGTAATGGGAAGAATTAAGTAACATTTAACATACTTGATCTTTTACTATGCGATAATTATTTAATAGTTGAGTAACTATTAAATAATTATCGCATAGTAAAAGTACTGCTAATTATTATTATTAATAATTATTAGTAAGGATCTTGGAATTCACCACCTGTGTCTGTGTTATTTATTATTATTTATGTATCATCTACCTACATATTTTGATTAATTATTACATAGATACGTTATATCCTTACAAAACCGACAATATTTCTGTGCCACGACACACATTGACATGGACGCGTATCAATGTGTCAACGTCGCATAGTAACACAAAACACGCTATTACTCGCGGAGCACACTAACCAAAATTGGCCCGACTTCAGGCCAATTTAGGTCTTCATTTTTACGCGCAATGCCATATCTACCTCTTTTTAATATAATACATCTTTGCCTACATAGGTATAAATCACAGTAGCAGTTACGAAAGGTTGATGTTGCTTTTAATTATCAACGCACTTGCGTGTCATCTGTTATCTATCTATATTCTTTAGATGTTGCCCACGACTTCGTGCGCGCAAAAGTTAATTTCGCAGAAACCGTACATTTTTCCGCGATAAAAAGTAGCCTATGTCCTTCCCCGTGGTCTACTCTACATATGTGCCAAATTTCATCAAAATCGGTCCAGTAGTTTCGGAGTCTATTCAATGCAACAAACAAACAAACTTTTCCTCTTTATTATTATTGTACAGAATCCCCAAAAATATCTACTTAATGAAACCACTGTATCACTAGTAGACGTGTATTTACTATCTTCCAAATTTCCATTCCAATTCCAATTCCAATTCCAATTCCAATTCCAATTCCAATTCCAATTCCAATTCCAATTCCAATTCCAATTCCAATTCAACCTTAGAAACTACTTCCTGCCTTATGTACATAGCTCTTGGTGTATCGATAGCGTGATGTAGAACTAATTTCCTGCCATCTATTATAAATTAAATGAACTAATAAATTAAATAAAGATCCTTCAAAACATGACAAATCAATTCAAAATATAAATACTAAAAATACTAAAAGAGGTTTAAACATACCGGCCGCCATGAACGGCTACGTTCATAATAATAAAACTTATAAATTAAAACTTATTAGATGGCAGTCAACTTAAAACGACTTTAAAGAATTTATAAACTAAACTAGTTACTAAACTGAAACTATAAAACGATAAGACGATTATAAAAATCACAAACTCCTAAACCCTTATGTTAAACAACAAAATCAAAATCAATAAGCATTCGTAATTCGTATTACTTAAGTATTTGTATATTATAATAAAACTAAAAACTGTAGAGAACTCGTAAGTAAACTTCTTGAAACCAAACTTACAGCTGAAACAATTTGTACAAAATCTTTTATACCTGACCTAAGACTCAAATCTTTATAAACATAAAATTAACCTTGAGAAATTAACTAACTATACACAAACAAAACAATCATAACCTAAACTAAAACTCTATTTTTACATTGAATACTAGTTCTTCAATTAACAATATTAGTTAACTGGAAAGAGACCACGCTTTTTGAGTTTGCACAAACCTGGTTTTACTATTAAAAACGTAAAAGAATATTGGCAGACCTACATACCTAATATTAACTTTTACTAACATCCTAAACTTTTAACTACCTATACAAAAAGAAACTTTAAATATAAACCTAAAATAATATTCCTAAACTAACATAAAAGAATAAAATGACTTACTAATCATAAATCCTGAAAATCGAAAATTATACCCTGTGTCTTTTCTTTGGATACCAAAAACGTTCCTTATCTGAAGACGGATTTAAATAGGTAAGAACTTTATTTTTCATTCTAACCTTTCCTTTTATACAGCTGTTACCTATTTCGTCATTTAAATATTGCTTAAGACACATTTTATTTATTTCCTGTGCTACTAACTGTTTACTAATTTTATCCTTTACTTTTTCAGGTGATCTACGACGATAACGACGATAGAAAACCAACATTTTATTTCCTCCTCCTGACTGAACCCTCGGCCCCAACAACTTCTCGTTGCTTAGTATATTTTTATTAAAGTTTTTATATTTTTCCTCTCTAGGAGTTAAAATTTTTGTTGCATTTATTTTACTCCTTCCTTTTAATTTCCTCAAGCGATTGAGGCGTATAATCTCATTATTATCAAACTTTATTAACTCACTACGTAGACTGTACACTATGCTTTGTGACGTATTATTTGTACGAACTCTGCCAGATAAGATCCAATCTAATCTAGTGCGTTGAGCAACAACAGACTGTGATGGACCTCTCACTATACCTTCTACTAATAATATCTGGCTGTAAACTTCAGCTCCTAAAAGTAATTCTATCCTATTAGATACGTCAAAGGTAAGGTCAGCTAACTCTTGTACTGGTAGTGATGGTAATGCTTGTACCAGCACTTTACTAGTTGATAACAGAGCTGTAATTTTATCTAGGACCTGAGCTCTTACTATTATACTAAAACTAGGTTCGAGACGGGATATCAACCTAAAAACTACAGATGACATCGAAGTCGTCTGATCGCCGCCAAGATCTGGAACTACACTAGCTCCTGGTATTTTCCTAAGTACTAAGTTTTGTACTTCAGAGTCTGTTATGAATGATGACTGAGAGCCTTGGTCTATAAGGGCTCTCAGTTCAACAAACTTTTTCATAACTGACTGTACTTTAACTCGTGCTGTAGCCAGTAATACTTGCCCTTGTATGTCAGCAGAGTGATATGAACGTATTACTGGCGGAATTGAAATTTTACCACTGGTTTTTGGAGACTCATTTTTATTACTAGAATTATAACCCTCCTCATCTGGCGAAAGAGGTTTATAATTATTTACATGAAGTAGACTGTGGTGCCTTTTTACACAATGCTGGCACTTTGTTGTGCCTGTGCACTGATAACTACAGTGTCCCGAATTTAACTTCCTTAAACGATTGAGGCATTTTCCCTCATCGCTATCAATACTTCCTACTGGTAGAAATGGCCTTACTTGCATTATCACTTTACTAGATGGTAACAGAGCTGTTATATTATTTCCTAGGATCTGAGCTTCAACTAATAAACTTAAACTGGGATCGAGGCGTGATATCATCATATTAACAACAGATGACCTTGGACTTAAAGTCACCTGATCACTGCCAAGCCCTGAAACTAAGCTAGTTCCTGGTATTTTCCTTAACCTTTTTACTGCAGACTCTGTTTTAGTTAAGACTATAGCCAGTAATAATTGTGAGTTTATTACTGGCGGAATTGGAATCATTCTATTTTTTGGAGACTCACTTGAACTGAAACCCTCCTCAGCTCGAGGAAAAGGTTTTTTACTACTCAAATGAAGCAGACTGTGGTGTGTTATTCCGCATTATTGGCACTTTGTTGGACCTATGCACTGATATTTAGAGTGTCCCGAATTTAGACAATTTAAACATAACTTATTGGTTTGTACAAACTCACGCCGCGCGCCTATGCTTTCCCTAACAAACTCTTTACAAGCTTGTATCATATGACTAGCTTTACAAAACTTACAAACTAGGGTTGCAGTTGCGCTAGCATGTGGTAAGTTTGAAATTGCAACCGATTTCTTAACACTGTCATTTACATAATTACATAAACTATTCCTCAAAAGTGTCTTGTAATCGGTATACAATTCCTCCACCTGTTGGTATACTTCGTTTGTCATGTAGTTTGATTTCTCTAGCTTCTCGGCGTCTACATCCGTTATTAATTTATTATGATTAGTTGTCAATGAGGTCCGGTATTTCTCTATTATTATTTTATTATGATTGGTTGTAAATGAGGTCCAGTAATCCTCTAAGTTCTCTAGTTGGTTCTCTATTAAAGCTTTCGTAATCTGCTCCTTCGGCGACTTCTCAAAATGTATGTAAGCTTTATTAACTTTGCATAAGATATCATTCTGTTTGACTATAATTGCCTCCATATTTGTTACTTAAGCTCTTTAAGCACGATTAGTTTCGCTAGAGAATAAGGATCAAATTTACTCACTCTGGACTTCAATGTACAAACTGTTGGGGTGCTCCGGTTCAACCGCTCGGAGCGTAGACGGACACCTGCTCGAGCACCTTGGATCTGCTGCTGAAGGTTCTGCTCCAGTTACCAGCCTCCAGTTGCTCCTCGCCCCCTCCTCTGGTTGCTGTATCTCGTCCGGTTGCAGAGTATCTCGATAAACTTCTTGAGGCTGCCAGTCTACCTCCAGTCTTCCAAGCCCCAGATTTCACCCCAGGATAGTGCACAGGCCACAACGATTCTTTATGACATCGAAGGACCATGGACAGAATCCCCAAAAATATCTACTTAATGAAACCACTTTTATCACTAGTAGACGTATATATTACTATCTTCCAAATTAATTCCAATTCCAATTCCAATTCCAATTCCAATTCCAATTCCAATTCCAATTCCAATTCCAATTCCAATTCCAATTCCAATTCAACCTTAGAAACTACTTCCTGCCTTATGTACATAGCTCTTGGTGTATCGATAGCGTGATGTAGAACTAATTTCCTGCCATCTATTATAAATTAAATGAACTAATAAATTAAATAAAGATCCTTCAAAACATGACAAATCAATTCAAAATATAAATACTAAAAATACTAAAAGAGGTTTAAACAATTATTATTATATTCTTTATTATATTGTATTATGTATACAAAAGGCAAAGCTGATTGATTGATGTATAAACGCACAGTACAGACCATCACGTCTAGAAATTTGAAATTAATTAAGGGGATTTAATTTTGAATAATTTTTCAAAATTAAATCCCCAATGGGGTAAGACAGGTGATAAAAGTTTGTATAAAACTTTTAATTCCTTGGACATAATATGTCCAAGGAATAAAGAGGAATATAATGCATTATATTTCCTATGAATGAGTACAGAAAAATATAATGAGTTACGTATTTCAGCGTTTTCTACAATTCAGCCCCTAGGTGTGTAAAATAGGGGATGAAAGTTTGAAACCTAATTTCAAGCAGAAATACATGAAATAGATTCCAAAACATTCAAAGAACAAATTTCCCTCAGTAACCGTACATTCTGCTAAAAAGAAGCCTATGTGTTAATCCGGAATCGAAACTACTACCATACCAAATTTCGTCAAATACAGCAATTATAAGTTATATGCACAGAGGTCTATTTTCAATGCTCTGAATTTTCTCCTACCTTCCGGATTCCAGAGAGTGTAGTCCCGGCCTTAAAGATAAGAAAAGATAAAGATACACCATATTGTTTCTGGTGCTACCGAAATGACCCACAAACCACCACCCACCGTGCGGTGATAAATAACATTATACAACAGAATTTGGGGTTCCGTGGGTGATTGGAAAAAATAAGAGGTGTCCTGCGGGTCTAGAAGGCCAGTTCGAGTTCGTTTTACGGTCGGCTTACACTGAGACGCGACGCGAAAATTGAACTCTATTCGCTACACAATAAAACACAAGTTTCATTGCACGAGCGACGCTGTGCAGTGTGCTAGGATTGCCAGGTCGCCAAACCTAATAGCCGGACAGACCTGCCAGTTTGGCCGGACATTTGGGTAAAAAGGCCGGACATCCCACATTCTTGACTATTTTGTCTCAGTATTAATAAATACGACATTAGAATAGTTTCTAAAATCAAGCCTTTTTGATTTTCACCAAAAAAATGATACATAAATAAATCGAATGCCTGTTCATTGGCATCGTTTGCGAAATGTAAAAAGCTTAATAAAATCCGGACAAGCCGGACACTGTTTATTTTGGCCGGACATGCAAACAAAACCCTAACTACGTCCGGCTTTTAACCCTGCAGCTGCAGCTCGTAATTAGAACTCTTGCAATTGAACGCGTATCTTTTCATGTCTTAGATACTAATATAATAAAGAGGAAAAGTTTGTTTGCATTGAAAACTAATAATACTCTCAATACTAAAAATACTCCAAAACTACTAGACCGATTTTGATGAGATTTGGCACAGATGTAGAGTAGACCACGGGAAAGGATATAGGCTACTTTTTATCGCTGAAAAATTTACGGTTTATGCGAAATTAGCTATTGCGCGTAAGAAGTCGCGAGCGACATCTAGTATTGAATAAAGTTCAATTTTGAATCGCTATATTTCAAAGAAAAACGCAAAAGCTTAAAAGAAACTTTCAAAAAAATTCATACTTACTTAAATACAATGTGAATAAGAGTATCGTTAATTGCTAGCCGCACACTTGCAATATTATTGACGGAATAAATTTATCAATATTAGTCAACACATACAAAAAAAAACGGCAATATGGCCCGCACACAGGGTATATTATTGTCAATATGAGCTTTATTGTCATATGATGTGTGTGCGGCTAGCCATAATTTTTTCACACTTATACTTCACTCGTATCCGACTTATATTATAAATGTGAAAGTTTATGAGGATGGATGGATGTTTGTTACTGTTTGACGCAAAAACTAATAAACGAATTTCAATTAAATTTGGTATGGTAGTAGTTTAAACTCTGGAATAACACATAGGCTACGTTTTATCCCGAAGTAGTACAGTGTGTAGTCATGGGATACTCATCCCCACTTACCTATCCAGTAGTTATGGTATAGTATACGGGTATGCGACCCCGGCTTCCCTAGCTATTACTGTCCTATCCCTTGCCCTCCTGGGCGATAATATCCTACATTCCCTATTTCCCACTCTTCCCTTTCCCTATTCCTACTCTCTCCGCCGATCCGCGGGAACGCAATGGATAATCATAAAAATAATTTAATTATCCAAAATGGCGGCGATGTGGTTCGCCACCCATCACGTCTCGTTTCTCGCGGAGGCGAAACGTGGCCCATGGAGAGCCGCTTCGCTACGTTGAATGTAAGAGGAGGAATGGATGGTAAGAATGAAAGTGGACAAAGCGAAACAAGTATGTAAGGATCGTAGCAAGTGGAAAGAGGCGTGATTTTATGTATGTATGTATGTGTTTACGTGGGCGGAGTTGCGGGCAAAAGTTAGTCTGTTTTAACGCTCGCTAAAGACACTGCATAATTATTTATCTCATTATTGGAACTACAGAACCATCAGCTTTCAAGCTCTACTCGCACTTGACCAGATCGTGTAGTATTCTTTCACACATTTTACCTGTTCGTAACTTTTTCTTGTATTTTTTGTGGCGCCGTTTTTAATCTTGAAGATCTTCCTTACAATTATTATACACTAGCTGTTTACCGCGATTCCGCCCGCGTAAATACAGTAACCCTCGGGAACACTACTTTTTCGGGATAAAAAGTAATTAAAATAGAAACGAGGGCGGACCCGTAAAAGCTAGTCTACTATAAAATAAAGCACAATCAGAATTTTTTTAAATTAAGTATTGTCCTACTATTATAAATGTGAAAGTTTGTGAAGATGGATGGATGGATGTTTTACTCTTTTACGCAGAAACTACTGAACGGGTTTTGATAAAATTTGGTATTGTAGTTCCCGAAAAAGTACAGTGTTCCCATGGGATACTGTATTTACGCGGGCGGAGCCGCGGGCAACAGCTAGTAATATTTTAAGATTAAAAACCACTATAGAAGAACATTGAATTATAGTTTTTAACCGACTTCCAAAAAAGGAGGAGGTTATTACAATAAAGCGTCTACCTGGCCGATGTCAAACGCGTTACTTCACCACGCAAAATTTTAACCCCTTACATTACGTTTCGCATCAACAATTATTATTATTAACAATAATTAGGTATTACCAATTGGCAAAGCTAACCTTTAGTTTGCAAAACATAATTTGAGCAAATTATTTTTATAATTCTTTTACTAAAATTTGTACATAATATGTTTATGTAAAATTGTGTGTGCTAATAATATAATAATATATAATTATAATACACATTGGCTAATCCCGCGGATCTGCCTGTTATCCCTTTTTACCCGACGGCGGATCCAAAAGGAATGGTAATTATTATGGCAGTCTATTATGTAGGTACCTATTTATGTATGATTGTTCCACATTAGTGCCTAAACTACTGATCGGATTTTAATGAATGAGATATCAATAGATTTGTAATAACAGCCCGGGTAACATAGGGTATATATCATTTACGTAAAAGAGTTATAGTTTTTTTTATAAAAAAACTAGATGTTGCACGCGATTCCGTGCGCGCAAAAGGAAATCACGCGGTCGCCGTACATTTTGCCGCGATCAAAGGTAGCCTATGTCCTTCCCTGTGGTCGAATCTATATTTATACGAAATTTCATTAAAATCGGTCTAGTAGTTCGGAGCCTATTCAATGCAAACAAACTTTTTCTCTTTAGTATAGAAGTATAGATGAAGTTGTGGATTTTGGGAATATCTCTTTTAACTGCTACTTAAATTTATATCATAGGCTGTCTCGGTCCCTGCTTGGTAGAATGATGAAGACAGCATGTGACTTGAGTGCGACTTAAATTAAGTGGCGTTTGAGTGTTCCATCGTGACATCAGCATAAGCCTGGGAGTTGAGACTGTACGCTCCGGAATCCGGAACTCCGGAATACAGAGCAATGAATGCACTAATAAAATAGCGCTAACAAAAAACATAAGCAAAATGGCGACAGCTGGCGTTAAATAAGCAAAATGGCGGATTATGTTAGCAGTATTGAAGTTAGCAAACGTGTCCTGGCGGATAATCTGTTTTCTTATATTTTTGGATTTAAGACATTTATTTCTCATAAGAACTAATAATAATTCACTTTACATGAGAAAACATATTTTACAATAAGTTACAAAGACTCAGAACGTAGGCTACAGAGACGTGTCACAATTACACAAACCAAATTCATTACACAAATAACAGTCTTAATTATCAAAAACAACGGGGGTAGTTAGTAAAACTGTGTAAAAACATAGCACGTAAACAGAATAATATCATTGATATATAATCCTATCATATTTTTTACTGGATGTGGCCAACTCATTATTGGGTTTTGTAATAATGTTTAGAGATAAGTTTTATTGAATGTGTTTTATATGAAGCCTATCTCAAAACGTTAACGTTAATTTTACGAGTTACGAAATAATACTGAATTAATCTCATTTCGATAACACAAGGTAACATAAAGTGTCTAATGTTATTATATTTATCAGAATATTACCAAAAATAGATATTATTATATAGATATTGTATAGGTCTGTAGGCGATGTGTACATTACAAATATAATAGTAAGCTTATAACATGAAATTTTATATAATATCATCATCATCATCAGCTGGATTCTTATTGATGTATCATTTTAGTTTAGTTTTAATTTTTTTATATGCTCTTTAATAAGTTTTTTAAAATTTGACATCGTTTTTACTTCTTTAATGTTTTTTGGAAGACGATTAAATATCTGTACTCCCTCAAACAGCAAATTTTTTTTACCGTAATTTGTTCTCGGTATACTAAGTACGATGTCGTTCGAATTTCTTAATTTTATTTTTTGTATTTGGTGTTTTTTAGTTAATTCAATTTCAGAATGAATTTCTTTGTTTATAATTTTTCTTACTAATATACTAGTATAGTATGTATATGTTTGTAGAATATTCATTTTTTTAGTTTCTGTATAAACTTTGTTGCTTGGCGTTAGATAATGATAATTAAACAGTATTTTAAGCAATTTATTTTGAGCTGTTTGTATGGTTTTTAAATTTGTCTTGGTTGCAGTACCCCAAACTTCTATTAAAAGATCTATATGTGGCTTTACTAATGAGTTGTATATACTATGACGTACTCTAAATGGTAAAAACTGAGCGACGCCGTATAATAGTCCTGTCAAAGATACAATTTTGGATTTAACTTTTTCTATATGAGGCCTCCAGGTTAGATGTTTATCTAAAATCAACCCCAAGTATTTTTCACTGTCTACTCTTTTAATTATTTGATTGTCTATTTTTAGTGGTTCAAAATCATGGATTTTTTTATTTTTAGCTGTAAATATAATGTAGTTAGTTTTACTTGTATTAATTGTCAATAAGTTTGAACGAAACCACATATTTAATAAATTCAAATCATGTTGTGCATCAGAAATAACACTACGTATTGTTTGACCAAAATAAAATAAACATGTATCATCTGCGTAAAGTCTAGCATCTCCCTTAAGCCCTAAATGTAGACTATTTACGTAAATAAGGAACAATAACGGGCCTAAAATGGATCCCTGAGGGACACCACATGTGATAAGCCTGAGACTACTTTCACATTCATCAATTTTAACAATTTGGTAACGATTGGCGAGGTAAGACTTAAACATATTGTATGAAACATCAGTAAATCCAATGCTTTTCAATTTATCCAAAAGTATTTCATGGCTGACTGTATCAAAAGCTTTTTTCAAGTCTATAAATATACCTAAAACTATTTGTTTTTTGTCTATATTAGTTTTAATTTTAGTAATAAGATCTATAGTAGCAGACAAACAGTTAGAGTGGGGCCTAAAACCGTATTGTTTTTTATATAAAATTTCATTTATGTTTAAGTAGTGTTCTAAGCGATTATACAATACTTTTTCTAAAATTTTAGACAAAACTGGGAGTACAGATATGGGTCGATAATTCCCTGGGTCAAGTCTATTACCACTTTTGTAGATAGGGGAAACTTTTGCTACTTTGAGGCTATCAGGAAAAATGCCATCATGTAAACATTTGTTAATACATTCAGTCAAGTTATCTAGAATGATGGGCTTTAAACATTTGATAGATTTAGTAGTTATATTATCTATTCCTTTACTAGTATTAGATTTTAAGTTATCAATAATTTTACTTATTTCTTCTGCAGTGACTTGATTAAAATAGAATTTTCGGGTTGTTTCAGTAGCGGGATTAGTGTTTTCTGTAGTATAGACTTTGTTATTATGATACTGTTTAGGAATTTTGTTTGCAAGAGTTGAGCCAATGGTTGAGAAATAGTTATTAAAGGATTGACATATTAGCGTTTTATCGGTAATGATATTATTCTGTACTTGTAACTTGGACGGACTCACAGTAATTTTATTTTTGTTGTGACAAAGACTGTTAATAAGTCTCCACATTTTCGCAGGCTTATCTTTACATTGCAAGAACAAGTTATCGTAATAAGAAGATTTCGCCTTTTTAATGGTAATGGTAACTGCATTTCTTTTTTTAATAAAGTCTTCTCTAATTTTCTTATCTTCCGGATTAGTTTTAAGATTTCGCCACAAATAGTTCCTTTCATTAATCTCTTTAATTATATACTTATTTATCCACTCTTGTTTCGGCGCATTTACTATCTTTGACTTACTCATTTTACTGAGATTTATTGCGGCTGCTATACTGTACTCTAGTTTACTGAATTCTGTGTAGGTATAATTTTTCATACTTTCTTCCATTATTTTATATAGTTTTTCATAGTCAATAGCTTGGTAATTAATTTTTTTAGTTGTTTGTGTAGAAACCTTTCTCATTTCAAAATAAATGTGCTTATGATCAGACATTGCTGTTTCAACTAAAGCGACATGACAATTATTATCTCTTATATTTGTACACACATGATCAAGTATGGTTTTTGTGGTATTAGTCTCTCGCGTGCAGAACTCTGGGTCAATTTTATTTATGATTTCATATCCATTTTCGGTTAGTGTGTCAATATAGTTGGTAGTTTGATTATTTTTAGTGAGTAGATCGATATTAAAATCGCCAACTATTAACGATCTTTTTTTATTTAAATACGTGGATAGACTATCAATAAAGTTTTTTATGTTAGACTTTGTTGTACGATATATAGCACCTATGTTAATATTATATTGATCCAAATGTATCCAGAGGAAATGGTTTTCATCTAAGCAGAGCTCTTCTTTCGGACTATGTCTTAAATTATTATGTACGTAAATAGAGACTCCACCTCCTCTTGATGTTTTTCGAAAGTTGTAATAGTGTGTATATCCAGATAATTGGAGATTTTCAGCTTCAGTCTCTGACTTGATCCAGGTTTCCGTTAAAACAATAATATGCACAAAATAAGGAAGTGAGTGCAATATACATTTTAGTTCGTCAAATTTACCAGGTCTCACAATACTACGCACATTAGAGTAGAATAATCTCAAGGAATGTTTATTACCTTCAATTTCGTAGTAATTTGTAGCAATTTGGTGGGAAATACGGCTGTTACGCGTATTCGCAGTTTTATTTATATCTATATTTTGAGTATATTCTGCGCTTGATACTGTTAGTTTTTTGTTTTTACTGATTCTTTTATTACCTTTGGGATACCTTTAATATATTGAATACGTAAATTTGTTTCGCCATTTTCTATTCGTTTATTTAGTTCTTCTTTGGCTTTTACGAAATATGACTGTTGGAGCGGAGTTTGATCGTGGTAAATTTTGTAAGTTTGATTTTTATCAAGGAAAGTTTTTTTGTTTAGTAAAATCCTTTTAACATTTATTTCTGATTCAAGATATACTTTTAATGCGCGATTTTTTTCAGGATTATATCTTCCCAAGCGAATTGCTTTTAGTGGCTGAGAACAATCGTCTACAATGTTGGTTAATATTTTATAAGCTTCATTTTTGTCATACGCATTTCTTTCATTTTTATCCTTTAAATTTAATTCCGGGATTCCGCTTATAATGATATTTTTACTTCGTAGGTTTCGGTCAGTAATTTCACCTAGAACGTCCTCACATATTTTAGGATCAGACTGAGTACGCTTACAACTTACTGACTGCAACTCAATTTCTAATGAGATGACACGATTTTCAATCTTTTTATTTGTTTCTATTATATTTTTCACTTCTGATTTCGTATTATTTTGCTCCTTAGATAAATTATTAATTGATTGTCTCATGTCATTTAATTGCTCTTTAATGGAGTTCATATCCTGGCTTATTTGGGTAATATGATCAGTTTGTGTTTTGCTAGAAACAATTAAAGATGACATCATTTCAGTTATTTGTGATACTTGTTTTTTTATCTCAGATACATCCGATATTTGTTTTCGTATTTCCGATAGTTCAGACACTTGATTACGTATGTCTGTCAGCTCCAGTCGTATACATTCACCATCGTCAGGTAGCTTTCTTTTGTTACGAAATGTATTTGCTGAGTTTTCTACTGTTTCTGAACTGCTTTTATTAATTGATGTAAGTTCAGGGTAGGAACCGCTACGCCCGCAACCGAGGCCACTTCCAGTAGGCGAACGAAGTAAGTTCATGTTGTCAGCGCGGCTGCTGATTGAAAAATATGAGCCTGTCTCTTTTACTCGAGGTGGTGAAGAGCGGTAACCGCAATGCAAGTTATCAGTGCGAGTTAGTTGTACGTTACCATATGTCACAAAACACAATTTTTGTTAAAAACACTTTAAGACTTAAGTCAACACATATACGATTTATTTTTGAAAAGTGACAATTAAACACAGTTAAATAATATTCTTAGACACGTCCACTCCGTACGCTCGAGAGCGAGTTTATCTATATATTTCAGCTCTAGCTAGCGCTAACAAGCGTTTTTTTCCGCAGAACACAGCCATTGTGTCCCTAGTTACGTTAGTAATATATATGTCACCGTAAAATTGTAAAAACCGTTAGATTGTAATATTACTAGAGATATTATAATATGCTGACAGATTGTCAAATAATGCGTACAATTGCATGGAGAAATTTGTATTCGACAATCTGTCAACATAATAGGTTGGGGAAAAAGTCTTTTCGCATTATAGTATGTATGAACTTGTCATAACATATCTTGGGCTATACCAATTGTATCTGGCTGATTTTGGTATCATTAAAAAGTTTTAATTTTACAGAAGACAATTCCAAATTCAAATTAGGTAAATTTGAGATTTTCATTTGTTTTTCTTATTGTTAAAATGAGTGATTCTTATGAAGAATTTCGATACATTTTAAAATTTTATTACAAAAAAGGTAAAAATGCAACACAAGCCGCGAAAAAAATTTGTGATGTTTATGGACCTAATGCAGTATCTGTGAGAGTAGCGCAAATTTGGTTTAAGCGTTTTCAATCCGGAAATTTTGATATCAAAGATGCACGTCGCTCTGGTCGCCCTGTTACGGACAAAACTGTTGCCATTTTTGAAAAAGTGGAGCAAGATCGGCATATTAGTAGTTACGATGTAGCTGAAGAACTGGGGATTGACCACAAAACGGTTTTGGCGCATTTGAAAAAAGCTGGGTACAAAAAAAGCTCGATATTTGGGTGCCTCATGAGCTCACTGAAAGAAATCTAATGAACTGTGTACTCATTTGTGATTCTTTATTACGACGTAATGAAACCGAACCATTTTTGAAGAAGCTGATAACTGGTGATGAAAAGTGGATCACGTACGACAAGAACGTGCGAAAAAGATCGTGGTCAAAGGCCGGTCAGGCTTCACAGACTGTGGCGAAACCCGGGTTAACTCGCAACAAGGTGATGCTGTGTGCGTGGTGGGATTGGCAGGACCATCAATTCTGAACTGTACTGCGAACAACTGATGAGATTAAAGCAAGAAGTTGAGAGAAAGCGGCCGGAATTAATCAACAGAAGGGGTGTGGTTTTTCACCATTATAACGCTAGACCTCACACATCTTTAGCCACTCAGAAAAAATTACGGGAGTTTGGCTGGGAGGTGTTAATGCATCCGCCGTATAGTCCTGACCTTGCACCTTCAGATTTCCACCTGTTTCGGTCGCTGCAGAATTCCTTAGGCAGTGTCAGGTTGACATCACAAGAGGACTGCCAAAACCACTTGTCGCAGTTTTTTCATCAGAAGCCCCAAAAATTTTATAGCAATGGGATCATGTACCTACCAACAAGATGGCAAAAAGTTATCGAACAAAATGGCACCTATATACTTTAGTCACTTGTAAATAAACTTTATAAAAAAACCTTTTGAATTTTTATATAAAATGCGAAGAAACTTTTTCCCCAACCTAATATTATAATATCTCTAGTTATATTACAAACTAACGGTTTTTACAATTTTACGTTGACATATATATTCTTTGCCCTAGTCAGCGCCCTAATCCCTATGCATTTCACGTTTGAAAATAATTACATTTTTTTTTTAGAAAACAAATTAACCCAACTACGTAAGATATAGCCTGTGTTACTCGGGATATTATTACGAATCTATTCACACCTCATTTATTCAAATCGGATCAGTAGTTTAGACGCTACGGTGGAACAAACGTACATACATAGACTTATTATATTATATAGTATATGTTACCCGGGCTATTACGAATCTATTAACATGTCATTTATTCAAATCGGACCAGTAGTTTAGGCGCTACGGGGGCCCAATTAATACATTAATGCCCTTTTTTTTGGTTTCGCCCTAGTCGGCTAATAAAAAGACGAGCAATTTCGAAATACCTGGCAGATTTTAAGCACTCATATATAAATTTGTAAAAATAATTCGCAGTGCATTTGCGTGATGATACGTTACATCGCCACGCAAGCTTTATTTGTTTTAGAGCAAAAGGTTCTATTGCAAAATGTCTAAGCCTCGGAAAGTTCTCTGTAAAAAGTCGTGCCGACTACGATGAAACATTGCCAGCGTGTTGCTCGCAATTGTGGTGAGGTGACGACATGCTTGCGTTTGCGGTAGCTAAGGAGAAGTATTTCCTTTTTTTATAAGTTTGGATGCAAATAATAAATCCTTCGGGTACAGCCTATGTGAGAAAATTCAAAATTATTTACTGCGGGTAGTTCGGTAGCTCACACGGAAACGCGACGAGATGCGGCGCTGCAGTTTTAAATGACATACATACATATAATCACGCCTTTTTCCCGTAAAGGGGTAGGCAGAGACCACTTTTGCCACTTGCTACGATCCCCACATACTCGTTTCGCTTCGTTCACTTTCATTCTTACCATCCATTCCTCCTCTTACATTCAACATAGCGAAGCGGCTCTCCATGGTCCACTTTTCACCTCCGCGAGAAACGAGACGTGATGGGTGGTGAACCACATCGCCGCCATTTTGGATAATTAAATTATTTTTATTATTATCCATTGCGTTTCCACGGATTGGTAGAGAGGGTAGGAATAGGGAAAGGGAAGGATAGGTGGTGTGGAAAGGAAGATTGGTAAGTTGGAGTGGGAAATAGGAAATGTAGGATATTACCGCCCAGGAGGGCAAGGGATAGGACAGTAATAGCTAGGGAAGCCAGGGTCGCGTACCCGTATACTATCCACAACTACCGGACAGGTAAGTTGGGATGAGTACCCCATGACATGTAAGTTTTAAATGATATATTCAAAATTGAGCTTTATTTAATACGATGTACACGTTTCATTACAAGAGTTCAATTTTGCAACGAAACGTACATATAATCTGAACCTCAATTCTCGTATTTAAAGTAGACTTCATTTTACTTTGTTTGGATTGAAAAAGTAGCGACATGTTACCGTGAATGGATTTTATGACGTTTCGACCAATGAGAGCGCGTTTCACTTGGTTTAACGTTCATAAAAACACCTTTTGAGAGTATAAGCGTATCGGGACTTGATTGTAATTGTATTAGTGCAGGTTTTATTTATCAGAATTGCCCCTCTGGTGTAGTTAATAAAGCTCAATTTTGAATCGCTATCTTACAAACAGAGCGCCGCGTCTCGTCGCGTCTCATTGTGAGCCTTAGAATACCTACTGTTAATATACAGATCCATTAATTTAATCTTTAATTGTGAACAAAAATATAAAATTCGTAATATACAGACAGATACATTAATTTAATCTTTTTGTGAACAAAAATATAAAATTCCACCAAAATGTGTCATTGTATTTTGTATTTTATTACAAGATAAATAAGTGACATTTCAATTTGTAATTGGTAGCATTGTAGTGTAATGATGTCTTCTTGTTTACGAAAATTCAATTAGAACTGAACGGTTCATAACAATTTTATTCTAGACTTTTTGAATGAGAAAAAGACCTCGGATTTATCTCTTGTTTCATTAAAATATGTATAGAGGCTATGTAGGTCACATTTAATGAGAAATTCAAAACATCTAAAAAATACATTCACCGAAAAAAAAAAAACAAGAGCACCCACAAAATCATTGCTGAAATAAGTCGATCAAAAAAGATGACTTAAATTTCGACCAGTCAAAAGTCGTGCGATCTCGTCAAAGATGGTCTGATTTGAAAAGTTGACCTTATATCAAGAAATACGAAGGGAAGAATAGCAATAATATTCACTGAAAAATCCAAAAACATATTCATGACTTTAAGTAAATCTCAATAAAAAAGATGACTTTTGAAGCATAATACCCCGATCGAAATCAATAAAAAATAAACTTTTTTTTTTCAACCTGTCAAGAGTCGTGCGAAGACATCAAAGATGATCTGATTCGAAAAGTCGACCTCACATCAATAGGAGATCGAAAAACCCCGGAAACCTCCTGTCCTTGGATT
Organism: Glaucopsyche alexis; assembly: GCA_905404095.1. NCBI lineage: Eukaryota > Metazoa > Arthropoda > Insecta > Lepidoptera > Lycaenidae > Glaucopsyche > Glaucopsyche alexis. The sequence continues at coordinate 1,884,394 of FR990063.1, read as the reverse complement.
GCCTAAGTTAGAAAAAGGACTAACTATATAAGGCTTACCTTCACTCTCTGCCCTCAGTTGTGTGTGTAGTGTGTGCACTGTTGTGTTGGATTTACGAAGAGGTTTCTATCTTTTTTTTTTACTAAGCAATTAACAAAAAAATGTTATGTGGTGGCTGAATTCAAAAATAATTAAAAAGTTGTGTTCTGGTTGGTGAAAGTATGAGGATTTTAAAAATCGAATTTTTGCGCGTTTTGATTAATTGTATATTTTCTATTATGAAAAAAGTGCCGGCTGAATTAAAAAAAAAAAAAAAAACCTTTGTGGTGGCTGGTGAAAGTTTGAGGATTTTGAAAATGGAATTTTCGGGCGTTTTTAATTAAGTTTCAAAATGGATTATAGATTTTGATGGCTGAATAAAAAAAACATGGTGACTGGTGAAAGATTTTGCCGTGATTTTGAAAATGGCATTAGTTTTCGCGCGTTCGGGACTAAGCTTTGAAAATTATTGTTGCATGTTTTTGTTTGTTTGTAGCTTCCTTTCGAATATTAATTGTTTTACATAATTTATAAATGGTATAACTATAAAAATACATCATAATATAATATTACTACTAACTACACTTTTAATTGTACATTTCATAGATTTCTAAGAACATTGTAAGATTTTCTTTCTATCGTTGCAAGCTCGGAAAAAAGTTTTTGATAAAATATATAGAGTCGTATTGGGAATTTTTTTCCCGCCCAACATAGCTATCGACATTTTGTCTGTAACTATATAAACATAATTAATGCAAGATACAAATTTTAATAAAATAAAACATAATCAGCTTACTCTTGTTCCTGAAAATTACTAGAAAATTTACACTAACTTACATTTTTTATATCTACGTAATGCTATAGAACTATTAATGGAAACGGACTCTTAGATAAAGGTAGCCTATATTACTCCTTATAACATCAGTTATCTGTCAGTCAAAGTCCAGTCAAAATTGGTCCGGCCGTTTCAGAATGTACAAGCACCACAAAAGTCTAAAAAAAATTAAGGAAATCATAAAAAGCAACTCTTGTCATAGCATCATTATGATAATAGATACTAAGGATATCTATGGACGTCTCACACGACGTCAATCTGGCCCCGTGCTAACTATCCGAAGAACTTGTTACGGGTACCAGAAAACGGGAATTATATTTAATACTTTTATACTATACACATATTTAAGATTTTTATTACATTATACACATATTTAATACACATCCATGACCCAGGAACACAGAAAAACTTTTATGTTCCTTCGGCAGGATTCAAACGTGCGACCTCCGGCTTGAGCACCGAAGCGCTGAACCACTGAGCCACGGAGGTCGTCGAAATGATGATGACCTTTTCTCAATGTTCTGTGATGTGACAGATATAGGCCTAGCTTTTGCCCGCGGCTCGCGTAAATAATGTATCCCACGGACACTGTACTTTTTCGGGATAAAAAGTAGCTTCTGTGTTAATCCAGAGCTAAAAATACTACCACACCCAACTTTATCAAAATCCGTTCAGTAGTTTTTGCGTGAAGTGCTAACAAACATCCATCCACCCATCCATACTCACATTCACATTTATAATATTAGTATGATTTGTAGGCTTCCTAATGGCTAGCTACACGCAATATTATTGACAGAATAAATTTGTCAATACTAGTACACAACACAAAAAAAAACGGCAATATTGCCCGTACACAAGGAATATTACTATCAATATGAGCATTATTGCCAATATTATGGTGTGTGTGTGGCTAGCCATTAAGCTAACCGACACCTTATGACCGAAACAGGCCATTAGTAAAGAAGATCTCTGCTCAACTTGCCTAATTTACTATCGAAACAGGGCTTTTAGTCAAGATGCATTCGATAATTACGACGGCGAACTTCTAAAATAAAATATGTATGGAATTTGACATAAGGCATCGTTAAGTGACATGTCGCGATGCAGTACGTCAAATTCCATACATTTTGTTTTCGTACTTCGCCGTCGTAATTATCGAATGCATCTTGACTAGAGGCCCAGGCCCTTAGCTTTGCCCTCAGTAAAGAAGATCTCTGATCAACTTGGCTAAATTATATTATATTATTTCAATTATATTATATTTCAACTATCTTTTGCCCGCGACTTCGTCCGCATGGAGTTAGATTTCCATACAAAATTTTAACCCCGTTTTCACCCTCTTAGGGGTCGAATTTTCAAAAATCCTTTCTTAATGGATGCCTACGTCATTACAACTATCTGTATGAAAAACTTCAGCAAAATCCGTTCAGTAGTTTCGGCTGTGCGTTGATAGATGAGTCAGTCAGGTTTGTCTTCTATATATTAAGATTTATATTCTATTTCAATTATATTTATTGGTATAATATTATTTTTCAAATTTTAAATTAAACGAAAATGTGTTCCAAAATTTACAAAAAAAAAAAAAAATAATTGAATTATGCTCCAAATTTTTTATCTCCATCTACGTTCGTGACCGAAATTCGTTGACCCGGCAATGTTTTAGAATAATTAATAGTGTTGAACACAACTTAAACACCTATTATAGTGTTTTGAACATAATGAAAACAATTGAATTTCGCGAATGTAGTTCAAAGTCAGTGTTTTATCTGCAAATTTTGTGCAATCCGCGCTTTTTATTACCCGACTACAGCGAGGGAAAGGATTTTGATGTCTTGACTAAAGGCCCAGTAGTTTTAAAGATACGATGGAACAAACATACATATAAATGTCATTTGTGTATATGTCACCGTAAAATTGTAAAAACCGTTAGATTGTGATTGTGATATACGTAAATACACAAATGACATTCATATACTATCAATGTAGGATGTTACTTATTCACATTGTAATAAAGTTGTTATTCGTACGTCGACTATAAAACCCTCCAAAATCACAACCAAGTACAAAATTCTCTTGTCTTTAGTGTTCCTTCCGTGTATTTTATTCTTATGTAGTTCCCGCTTGACCAGGCTTATCATAGGATCAAAATCGTTTGACAGTGCCGTTGAGTCGTGCGCACGCACACATACATTACGTGTACAGTCTGCAGTCATTTCGGTCACTTCCTTTGAGTTGAGCCGCTTAGTGCAAAAACTCAAACTCAAACTCAAAATTTTTATTTCCATGTAGGTTATAATATAACACTTATAGAATTGTCCTACATGATGCCTACCACCGGTTCGGAAACTAGCCCGGCGAGAAGAACCGGCGTAAGAAACTCGCACGGGGTCACCTTTTAGCAAAAAGATGGGAAAATTGTTCTTTTCAAAAAATATTTTACAATGTTGTAACTTAATCTATATAACATTAGTCATAAGTACATAGAACATACTTAAGTACATAAAAGCAGCCTTGCATGGGGCCATCTTATTCCCAAGGTGTGCAATCGTTAGTGAAATCACTGACTTTATAATAAGCTTTAGCACACAAACGTTCTTTAACAGCTTTATAATAAGCTTTAGCACACAAACGTTCTTTAAAAACTTTATCGATACTAGCTGATGCCCGCAACTTCGTTTACATAGAACTAACGGAGACGGAACCCTATTTTTTTAAACGGAACCCTATTTTTAAACAGAATGGAGATAAAGTAGCCTATGTTAGTATATTAGCTATATGCCAGTGAAAGGTCCGTGAAAATCGATCCAACCATTTCAGAGATTAGCCGGAACAAACAGACAGACAGACGGAAAGACATAAAATTTAAAAAACATATATTTTTATTGTAAGTACCAAATTTCATATGCATTAAGTGAAAAGCTGTTAATTTGAAATTACAAACAGACGCTTCAATTTTATTTATCTACTAGCTGATTCCCGCAACTTCGTTAGCCTATGTTAGACCTTATAACATCAGCTATCTGCCAGTGAAAGTCCCGTGAAAATCGGTCCAGCCGTTTCAGAGATTAGCCGGAACAAACAGACAGACGGACCGACAGAAAGACAGACAGACGGACAGACAAAAATTTAAAAAAATTGTATTTTATTGTAAGTACTGAATATACTTTTAGATGCATTATGTGAAAAGCTGTTAATTTGAAGTTACAAACAGACACTTTTATTTATCTAACATAATAATAATATAATATATAGACTATATAGATATAGATAATAGATGTATAGATAAAGATGCTCGCATAGCAAGTCAGGTTGTTTTATTTCCTTGCAACCAAACATGTAAACTATGAATAGATCATAGCGACGGCTAGATCTCTATAAATCAGCTAGATCTCCATAGTGTATTATCGCGATAAATCATTAAGATTTCCGCATACTCTTTAGAAGATGCAGTTGACTTGTTGTTAAATATAACTCCCCCTCTCCCCCCTTCCCACACGGATTTCGGTGACGGTGGTATTTTATAGTGCCCAAATGTATGCGCAGTACACAAGAGCACTCTCTCTTGCTTTTACTCTCGTAACCCAGTGGGACGGATGACCGACACGACTGACGAGAGATCAGGCGCAGGTCCAACTTTTTACATGCCCATCCGACGTATGGATCATCTCTCTTGTCAGACAATCAGGTGATCAGCCTACATTGTCCTAAGCAAACTTGGAAACAACATTTTTTTTGTTCCAATGAGGGAAATGGGAATCGAACCCACGACCTCCGAGTCGAGTGCCTATGTTCTAACCACTAGACCAGTGTTTTTCAATACTTTTCATGACACGGCTCCTTAAAGGATGAATAATTATTTCGCGACACAACACCACTAATGAAGTTTCAAAAGAAAAAAAAAATGCTTATGAAAAGAACAGCTCATGACTTAAGAGCCTCCTAATTTAAGTAGCGGTTATTCGGTCGTCTATCCTCCTTATTACAGGTATTTACCGATGTTATCTTCAAAGTCACATCTTAATATGTCCAGCCTTTGTGTCCGTGCGACTCTAGTTCTTTGTTAAGACAAATCGTTCTACCCTTGAACAAGAACACTAACATATACACGTGTTAAATTTTCATAGAAATGTACACCTACCTAATACACTGCAGATATGTTTGTAACTCAATCGCTTAACGGAGTTGAATGAAATTTGACACACGGATAGTTTAAAGCCTGCATTAACACATAGGCTTATATTTAATTTATTCTTCCACTTCCTTCAGATTTAAGTTATTCTAAACGTAAACAAACAAACAATGTTATTTTAGATGTAGTTATCATCCCTATTATTGGAATTGGAGTTGTTAATAGGGTATACTTTTTATCCAGGCAAAATGTGCGGTTCCCACGAGGATTCTAGTTATTAATAGCTGCCCTTGACCTACCGAGGGAGGGCTCCTACTCGTAATGACTAACTACTGCAAACTTCAAACAAAAGACGCATTACTCAGTGCCTCGCAAGTGCGAGGGCGATCCGATGTGGAGGTCACGAGTTCGAATCGAGATTCGAGAGGGAATTTTGTTGAAATTTTCGTAGGACGCAGACCGTAAAAATATTATTGAATTAAAATAATAATCGAATCCCCGAACGTTGATTCTGCTTATTAAATCCCGCAGTAATACAGTTATGATTCTGTCCAACTTCCAACTTGCAGGCTCGCAAGAGTTAAAAAAAGTATATTATTAAAATGGAGACTAATCCCAACTTACCTGTCCTGTAGTTGTGGTATAGTATACGGGTACGCGACCCCGGCTTCCCTAGCTATTACTGTCTTATCCCTTGCCCTCCTGGGCGGTAATATCCTACATTTCCTATTTCCCACTCTAACTTACCAATCTTCCTTTCCACACCACCTATCCTTCCCTTTCCGGCGGACCATGGAGAGCCGCTTCGCTACGTTGAATGTAAGAGGAGGAATGGATGATAAGAATGAAAGTTGACGAAGCGAAACAATTGTGTAAGGATCGTAGCAACTGAAAAGAAGTGGTCTCTGCCTACCCCTACGGGAAAGAGGCGTGATTATATGTATGTATGTAATTGAATGTTAGTTAGATCAATTAACACATTCTATTTAACGATGTGACAATTGTTCTAAACAAATCTCATGGCATTTGAAAGTCACGGGTAATTAGACAAACGTCGTGAAATAATACCAGTAGCAATAGCAAATGTTTGAGAAAAGGTTAGTTTATTTATTTGTAAATTAGGCTACACGGCAACCATTTCCGGTGTCAAGTTAAAAAGGCGGAAAAATAGAATTTTCGTTTATGTTTTCAAAACCATTTTTCTAAATCGTCAATTCCAAAGCAAATAATAATATATTATACCAACATAAAAAACCGTCATTCAAAAGACTTAAAGGAATAATAGTTCTTAGCTATGTGTGCGTGGCTAGACTTATGTAGGAGGTGCGCGCGGCGAGCTGGACGTGAGTTTTTTCAAGCCAGGATAGCAGCCAAGAGGCTGGCTGCTGATCGTATAGTGCTATTACTTAACAATATAATTTCATAATATTTATGATGGATTTGTGTGACGCGACGTATGAAATAATTTCGGTTTCAACCTTAGGCTTATTACGTCAACATTGTTAAATTGTTTTGAGACAAGCGAGTCGCTCAGCTGAGCTTATGAACCTGTTTTAGATAGTTTATTTAAATGTTTTGTCTCTATGGCTCGACATAAAGTAAGCAACGACAAAACTTCCGAATAAGCTATCCGAACATTATGAGAAGATTGTGAAAAGGCCCATATAAGCCCATATAAGGCTAACCTAACTTTGTGACCGCTAGATTAACCTCTCAATAACCTCTACGCGGTAACTTGTATGTGGTGTGGTTCAGTTGTAATTGCGGCTAATGCCAGAGTCGTGTTGAGGCCGGGCTGCTGACAGGTGGAGCATATCTCGCGCGCCTCATCATCATCACCACCACCACCACCATCTCGAACATTATAATAGGGATGTTGCCTAGTGTGGAATATCACAGTTTTACAAATTAAATTTTAAAATTGTCGATTAAAGATACATAAATCTGAAAGAAATATGTATTTAGAGTGACGGGATTAAAAATATAAGCAAATAAAAAATATTGTCCATCCCTTTCTCGCAAAACGATTCGTGACGTCACAACCTACTTCCGCCATACATTTAGTAATGACAAATATACGGCGCGGCGGTAGCAGGCTGTGACGTCACAGGTCGATATATCGCTCTCTTTCTTATTATAAATTTCAATGGTTCGTATCTACGTTATTTTTTCAGATATACTAAAATCGGTTCTGGATTGTTTATTAACATGTTGTCTAACATCGAATAGACGAAAAAAAATTTTATCGGCAACATGCCTATTGAAAATGAAAATGAAAAAAATATTTCCAAATTCAACTTTTTTCGGAAAGTCAAGAGAAAAAGCTACCACTGGTTCAACCGTAATCCGCCGAGAAGAATCGGAATAAGAAACTCGCACATTTATCAAATATATTAAGTATCGTGAGATTCCTAAGTATAAGTCAATTCATATAGTTGCGCGTATTCGAAGCGAAATTCTGAAAACGTAAGGCTAGGACTATCGACGAGGATGACCTCTATAGCTTAGTGGTTAGCGTGTTGGTGTTTAAAAATGTTTGCTAAATCTCGCGTAGACGGCTTTAATCCATACATACATACATACATATAATCACGCCTTTTTCCCGTAGGGGTAGGCAGAACCGCCTCTTTCCCGTAGGGGTAGGCAGAGACCACTTCTTTCCACTTGCTACGATCCTTACATACTTCTTTCGCTTCGTCCACTTTCTTTCTTACCATACATTCCTCCTCTTACATTCAACGTAGCCAAGCGTCTCTCCATGGTCCACTTTTCACCTCCGCGAGAAACGAGACGTGATGGGTGGCGAACCACATCGCCGCCATTTTGGATAATTAAATTATTTTTGATTATCCATTATCCATCCATTATCCGTGATCCGGAAGGGGAAGGATATGTGGTGTGGAAAGGAAGATTGGTAAGTTAGAGTGGGAAATAGGGAATGTAGGATATTACCGCCCAGGAGGGCAAGGGATAGGACAGTAATAGATAGGGAAGCCGGGGTCGCGTACCCGTATACTATACCACAACTACCGGACAGGTAAGTTGGGAAAAGTGGGATATAAGAGAAGTAGCTTTAATCCAAATAATATTTACTATTGATTTGAAAAAGGATTATGCATTAATCTTAATGCATGGCACTAAGGCTTATGTTATTTGGATTTATTACACACTAGATGTTGCGCGCGACTTCGTGCGCAACAAAAGGAAATCTCGTGGAACCGTACATTTTACCGCAACGAAAAGTAGCCTATGTCCTTCCCCGTAGTCTACTCTACATTTGTGCCAAGTTTCATCAAAATCGGTCCAGTACTTTCGGAGCCTATTCATTGCAAACAAACAAACAAACTTTTCCTCTTTATTATATTACTCGTAGTATAGATTTTTTTCCAAATATTTTTTTTACGAACGAACGAACGAACGTTTCCAAATATATGTCATTCTATACTCGGGAACCTGCCAAATAACGGCTGTGCTCCGTGGAAAAAAAACTTGTTAGCGCTTGCTAGCGCTAAAGAAAAAAACAGATTATCGGCCAGGACACGTTTGCTAACTTCAATACTCCGCCTTCATAATCCGCCATTTTGCTTATTTAATGCCAGCGCGCTGGCATAAGGCATTAAATAACCGCTACAGCGGTCGCCATTTTGATTACGTTTTTTGTTAGCGCTATTTTCGTGGAACATAGACAAAATGGGTCCTTAATTAACAATTAATTCAATAGGCAATCGGACTAATTTTTTTTATTGCTTAAATGAATAGTACTCTTAAATATGAGTAACTTCTCAGAAGAAACCGTATATCAAAAGTCAATATTTTCAAAGGTACAGCGATTTGTATAAAAAATTTCGCGAGCCTCCTAAAAACGCTCCATACTAAAGTCGACCTACAAATGACGTCAATTGTAGGTTATAGTATATGAAGTAGTATATGAAGTATATGGCCGCCGGAATATATTTGTAAATATCTCCGATATTTGTGCGTTTAAGTTCATACTTACCATAATGAATGTTTTTGTATATGATGTGAGTAAACTAACGATGTAGGTTTTGTTTACCAATTTCGCAAAAAAAAAAAATTATGGTACTTTTTAAATGTTTTTAATTAGTAAACTACATATAAAATAATATATTTTTTTACATTTACCAAGTCGTAATGCCTCAATATTTCTGAATATATTAACGAAACTACATATTTCAGATATAGTCCGATCGCCTATTCAGCCACACATAAAAGTCAACTTATCAATATATGTTTTGCGTTTCACTTAAAATATATTTGAAAAGCTTAAAATTTATTCTTTCTTATTTCAGGTCGTGAAAATGCATTTCTCAAGAAGCTCATCAAGAAAGGTACAGTCGTTATTTGATAAAAATCTTCACTTGCGTTCCTGGGCCTCTAGTTAAGATGCATTCGATTATTTCGACGGCGAAGTTTGAAAACAAAATGTATGGGATTTGACGTACGGCCTTGCTAAGTGACATGTCGTTTGCGATGACTAACGTCAAATCCCATACATTTTGCTTTCGAACTTCGCCGTCGAAATTATCGAATGCATCTTGACTAGAGGCCCTGGTCTTTAAAATCCTCAACCTCCGTCCGGTAACCTCACTCACTCGGCGAAACACAAAGCGAGCGTTATTTCACGCCGGTTTTCTATTACACCGTGGTATGAATCCGGTAGTGCCTGTCCATTCGTGTCGAAGCGTGGCTCTCCCACGTATATTTTATGGCTCTCCCATGTACTTTTACTACTTTGTTAGTAGGTACGTGTAAAATGTGGAATCCACTAGCGGATACAGTTAATTAATAAAGTTTATTATTGAGGTGCGCTGCCTAATGCCTTATACCGCCTCCTAGCTCACGATGTTGTAGTGATGCACTTATATCGATAATATATTATATCGATAGGAATGTTAAAACATCCCAAGCAAATAAAAAATATTAAATCAATAATTGCGATCGCACGTTCTTATTTTGATGTTCTTGTATCGATAAATGTTTTATCGATAAAAATACAAATTGAATCTAAGTAAAAAAAAAATCAAAAGTTAAAAACTATTATCATTATTCGTATACAAGTTACAACGTGATAAATACTTACAATCGTAATAATTTTTGTTCTTATTCAGATAAACCAAACGATACTTTATCCATTCAGCTATTAGAATGTTAGTCTAAAACTAAATGTTTCCTACAAAATCCCACGGGAACTGTACATTTTCCCGCGATAGAAAGTAGCCTATATCCCCATATATATATATATATAGCTCCCCACGCCGATTTCCGTGACGGTGGCCTGTTTCATTGAAACCAGATCTCAGGCGCAGCTTAGAGCTCTGATCAGGCGCAGTTCCGACTTGTAACATGCCCATCCGAAGCATGGATCATATCTCATGTCAGACAATCAGGTGATCAGCATTGTCCTATACCAAACTACGTATAGGAAACAACATCTTTGTTTTTCCAACGCGGAAATCGAACCCACGGCCTCCGAGTCGAGAGCCAAGCTCTAAGCCACTGGACACTTATATTGTCCTTATACAGATGGACACACAATATTTTGTTTAAAGCTTTATATCTTGAAATGTAATTTGAACATTTTCTAATATTATTTAGACGTTTCCCGTGACTTCGTACATTGTTAGATTGGCGATAAAATTAGTTTAGATGTATTAAAATAACGAAGTTTACTAAAGTTTACTAAGTAATGTTAAACTTTGCAAATGGCGAACTTAATTGTATTGTGAATTAAAGTGTACAAAAGATGTTAAACTTTACAAATGGTGAACTTAATTGTATTGTGAATCAAAGTTAATAATGAAACATGTTTGATCTCTTACGAGTGTACCGTTAAATTCTCGCTATAATCGAGCTTTTGTGATTAAGTTTAACGCCTGACGTTAAATTACCCACGTTAACCGAATGAATTGGCTTTTAGGTTTATAGTTGTTTTACGCAAGCATTTGCAATCTACATACCATAGCATTATTCATTCTTTACTGACAGATATAAATATAAGCCTGGGTAACCGAGCTATGCTCGGAGTTGTGATAAACAAAAAATATTCATAATTACCGACGCTAGAAGCGCGGACAGACAGACAGACAGACGGACGGACGGACAGAGCGAAACTATAAGGGTTCCTCAAGTATTATGGAACCCTATAATTTAATCACAAAACTATTTTGTAACAGGGATTTGAACCCACCACATTTTTAATTTTTTAACAAAGCAAACATTATACATACCAAACTGCCAATCGGACAGACTTAATAGTGTCCAAATTATTGCTATTTTCTTGAATGAAGGAAAAACATAAATAGCTATAAAATTTGCAGTTTCCCAGGGATAATATTAGTAGCTAGATCGATGTTTCTCCTCCAAAACTCCCTGAATACTAAATTTCATACTAGCAGCCATTTCCGAGAAACTAATTATATATTATACAAGAATGTCTCGTTTAAAGTATGAAATATTATAGGTAAAAACTGAGTAACCATTTTTCATACTTATAAATTAACTATCTTTTGCCCATTACTTCTTCTGCGTGTACCCGCACAATACCCCATGTGGAATTAATATCAAAAATCCTTTCTTGACCGATGTCTATGCCATAAAAACTATCTGCTTGCCAAATTTCAGCACAATTCGTCCAGTGCAACCACATCGCAAAAGGAAATACCGCAGGAACCGTAAAAGTAGCCTATATCCTTCCACGTGGTCTTCTCTATATTATATTATGTGCAAAACTATAGCGAAATCGGTCCATTTGCTTAAGTCTATTCATTTTAATCAAACAATAATTCTTACCGTTTTATATTATTGGTGTAGATATAAAAAATTGGTTGTTAAATTTTAATTATGGAAATTTAATTTTGAAACTTTCGCAAATATAATCAAACACTAACGAAAATGCTTTACACAACAGCCAAAAAATTTTTTAAATATTAACGAAAATAAAAAAGATCTTTAAACTGAAACTTTATAAATTCCATTTCAGATTAAAACATAATTTATCGATGTTTTCTAACCGAAGGCACATCTCTACGTATTGCAATATGCGATAATGATTAGCATTTTAGAAATGCCACAAATGACTTGTGGACCATCACTAGTCTCTGGGCCTCTTCGGCACGTCACTATAACCTTGTAATACGTCACGTCAATCGGGTCCCATGGTGAATGTTATAAGAATGCTTTGAGAAAATCATATCCATGCTTATATACATATTATAAATGGGAAAGTGTGTATGTTTGTCCGTATTTCACGCTAAAACTACTAAACCGATTCATATAAAATTTGCTACACAGATAGTCTACTGCCTGAGAAAGGACATAGGCTACATTTTATTGCGGATAAATGTACGGTTCCCGTGAGATACTTTATTTACGCGGGCGGAGACGCGGGCATCAGCTAGTTTTATATAAAAATCTCGTGTCACAGGTCTGTTAGAGAACTCCTCTGGAACGGCTTTACCGATTTAGATGAAAATTTGCAGGTATATTCGGTAGGTATATTAGTACTATGTTAATACTGTTATAATTTTAACCCTTAGTGGTCGATAGCTCTTTCACACATCACCTGTAGGTGTAGGTAATAGGTATTAGGTATAGTTGTTGATGTAGAAATTGTAGGTGTATGTAGGTAGTTATTTGTTAATTCCAGTTCATACTTAAGACAGAACAACGTCTGTTGAGTACTAATATAAGTGTAAAAGTTTGTGAGGATGGAAGGATGAATGGATGTATAGCTTGTTACTCTTTCATGCAAAATTTCCGTCCATCCATACATCCATCCATCTGTGCATCCTCACATTTTTAGGGTTCCGTAATACTTAAGGAACCCTTATAGTTTCGCTCTGCCCGTCTGTCTGCCTGTCTGTCCGCGCCTCTAACTCCTGTAATTATGAATATAAATTTATGAAATTTGGTGCAGTTAAAGATTGTGTATAGATCACGGTTTCGGGATCATAAAAAATAATAATTTTATTTTTTAGGGGTGACTCTCCATATATGTGAAGTGCGGATAAATAATATTTTTTCACTCTACCCCATTGTGTGGGGTATCGTAGAATAGGTCTTTTAAAATAAAGGTAAGGTTTCATACGTTACTTTTTTATAAAGTTGACCATTTTCGAGTAATCGGTCTCCAGAGTAGTTTGTAAGTTGGTCCCCCCCTAGCATTTTTAAACTATAGGAGATAGAAACTTGCGAATTTCCATGCTGATAGATCATGCTAAAAACTCTTTAGGAAAATTATTGTGAACCAAATCGGACGGTAACTTTTGGAGTAATTAAAAAAAAAGCATATTACGCGTTTATAGTTACGGAACTCCTTAGACATGTCCTGACATGCTCTTGGTTAGCTTATTTTATATTTTTAATAGTAGTAGCCGTCTGTGATAGTTTATACAAACTGTATAGCAAGCGATAGTTTATCCTATCATAAAATATTACAGTATCTTCGCCATCTATAATGCCTATAGAATGCCGATAGAACCAGTGAGAAAATATTAATTTTACTAATAACAGGCATTAGGCCGCTGCCTCGAACACAGGCGGGAGCGTGGCTACGAGCTGAGCGGCGAGCGGCGGCGATTATAGTCACCGCTTGCAGTGAGTCAAGCGCTGACTATGGTCAATTGACGATCTCCGTGGCTCAGTTCAGCGCGTTGGTGCTCGCCGGGGGTCGCGGGTTCGAATCCCGCCGAAGGAACAAGATTTTCTGTCTTCCTAGGTCATGGATGTGTATTAAATATGTGTATAATATAGTAAAAATCTTAAATATATGTATAGTATACAAATATTAAATATTATTCCGTTGTCTGGTACCTATAACTAGTGTTGCCCAAATCAGTCTTGCTCTTGGTCTTGCGCAAGAGTCTCGCAAGAGTCTCGCAAGAGTCTCGCAATTACCTTTTAGCCTATTGCTATTTATTAAACGTTATTTTAGATATTAGAACAACTTAATATAACAACGTAACGTAATACCTACTCTATAACGTTGTTCTGAGATCTAAAATAACGTTTAATGAATAGCAATAGGCTAAAAATTAATTGCGAGACTCTTGCGAGACTCTTGCGCAAGACCAAGAGCAAGACTGATTTGGGCAACACTACCTATAACACAAGTTCTTCGGATAGTTAGCACGGGGCCAGATTGACGTGGTGTGAAGCGTCCATGGATATTATTATTATTATTAATTCACACCGAAACGGAAGCGGCAGCATCTGTGTCATATAATTTTTAACTTTATCTTCATGGTGTGAAGCGTCCATAATATATTATTATTATTAATTCACACCGAAACGGCAGCGGCAGCATCTGTGTCATATAATTTTTAACTTTATCTTCATGGTGTGAAGCGTCCATAGATATTATTATTATTAATTCACACCGAAACGGCAGCGGCAGCATCTGTGTCATATAATTTTTAACTTTATCTTCATGGTGTGAAGCGTCCATAGATATTATTATTATTAATTCACACCGAAACGGCAGCGGCAGCATCTGTGTCATATAATTTTTAACTTTATCTTCATGGTGTGAAGCGTCCATAGATATTATTATTATTAATTCACACCGAAACGGCAGCGGCAGCATCTGTGTCATATAATTTTTAACTTTATCTTTATTACATATTATTATCGCTTTAGAAAATAAAAACGTCTCGCGGCCGCTAGCGACCATCGGCGCAGCGGCAGCGGCGGTTGTCTCAAGCGAAATAGGCAAGCGGACAGAATTTTTTATTGCATAAATGAATAGTACTCTTAAATATGAGTAACTTCTCAGAAGAAACCGTATATCAAAAGTCAATATTTTTAAAGGTACAGCGATTTGTATACAAAATTTCGTGAGTCTTTATACCAAAAATTTTTTTTTTGCGAAATTTTTAAACAAAACCTACATCATTAGTTTACTCACATCATATACAAAAACATTCATTATGGTAAGTATGAACTTAAACGCACAAATATCGGAGATATTTACAATTATATTCCTGCGGCCGTATACTTTATACCTACTTAATACACTATAATCCAATAGTGACGTCATTTGTGTGGCAATTTTAGTATGGAGCGTTTTAGGAGGCTCGCGAAATTTTGTATAAAAATCGCTGTACCTTTGAAAATATTGACTTTTGATATACGGTTTCTTCTGAGAAGTTACTCATATTTAAGAATACTATTCATTTATGCAATAAAAAAAAAATTGTCCGATTGCCTATTGTGCTTTATAGAAATGATGGTAAAGTTTAAATTATATGACCGCTATAACTGTTCCACCGCAGAGTGGAATGTATATGTCACCGTAAAATTGTAAAAACCGTTAGATTGTAATATAACTAGTGAAACTGTAAAATGTTGTTAGACTTTGGACACGAATATTCTTCCTATAATTTAACACATTATTTTTCATTAGATTTTGAATATATAGTTATGAATTTTTCGACATAATATTTTTACAATCTCGTTAGTTGTTTTACAATCTAATGGTTTGTACAATTTTACGGTGACATAATACTTACGTACAGAGAAACAGCTTTCATAGAACGAACCAAAACGATCTAAATTTGAAAATTGTGACGTTCCCTTCAACGGCCCACAATTTTCCACACAATCGTGGACACACCGTACGCTTGTAGTAGTGCAATCAAATCGATAGCTAACTATGTAGCTGTTTATCTGTTCTTCTTTAATCTGTGGCTCCGCTGTCGTTTCCGCTGCCGCACCGCTCCCCGCTATGTCCGAGGTAGCGGCCTTAGGCTGTCGCGGTAGAATGTCTGGTTTAATACATTAACTATTAACTACTTAGACAGCAATATGTATGCTAAATACCAAAACATTGAGCAAAATAACCGCCTCTTTGGATGTCGGTTAACTAGCAGATAAGCTAAGATGATTATCGATTTGATGGGATGATACGATGATGAATTTGTAAACATTGATGGAGCTATGCTTTGGCACGAATGCGCCTGCTCGATCGGATTAAACTGCGGCCGCAAAGAAAATCGGTGTAGAATATTGTGATTCGTCGATAGGTGAGGCTGAGGGAGAACGCACTTGTGACTTTCTGGCGATACGGGTACCTGAGATTCATCCGTTTCCATCAGGCGACCTATTTGCTTGTTTATCAGTCGTAATAATAAAAATCTGAAATCTTTGTACGCAGGTAAAACTTTTAGATGTTTTTTTATAAAATTACTAGATGTGGGCATCGGCTTCGTGCGCGCAAAATCTCGCAGAAACCGTACATTTCGCTGCAATGCAAAGTAGCCTGTTTTCTTCCCCGTGTTCTACTCTATAACATGCACCAAATTTCATCAAAATTGGTCCAGTAGTTTCGTAGCCTATTCAATGCAAACAAATAATAAAATATTTATAATACACGTGCAGAATGTAAGTGTACAATACAATAATTAATAAGTTAAGAGATAAATAATAATAATATAAGATCATATAATACGTTTTCTCATTGTCCGTGTTGTTTATAAAAGAAAGTTTTGTTTATTTGAATATTGAAACCAAAGATTAAAGAAGCTTCTAGATATGGCAAGAAATATCTGCTAGCTTATCATTATTTAATAACTTAACAATTGTCAATTAAAACATTTCACGTGGAAGAACCACAGGAGAGGTCCAGTAGTTGGACCGATTTTGATGAAATTTGACACAAATATATTATGGTAAGCCACGGGGGAGGACATAGGCTACTTTTTATCGCAACAAAATGAACGGTTCCTGATACATTTCTTTTTGCGCGTACGCAGTCGCTGGCGACATCTAAGATTGCAGTAGTAATTTTAAAAAGTTAAAAATTATAACCCGACTTCGTAAATTATATAGCCTATTTCACTCGGGCCATGATTACGAATCTGTTAACACCTCATTCTTTTAAAGTCGGGTCTGCTGTTTAGACGCTACGGTGGAACTTATAATATTATAAATGTGAAAGTTTGTGAGAATGTATGGATGTATGGATGGCTGTTGTTCACGCAAAAACCGGATTTAGATGAAATTTGGTAAGGTAGTAGTTTGGGATTGGGATTAAAATATACTACTCTTTATCCCGAAAAAATACAGTGTTCCCGAGGGATACTGTATTTACGCAGGCGGAGCCGCGGGCAACAGCTAGTACTCAATATTTCGTTGTTTACCGTTTGAACACGAAATTATTTTTAAATGTTTAAAGTAATCATGACGTATCTACAATTCATTATATCTGTGGTCAACCAAAAGCTCTATATCGCTCAGGTATTTCAGATTAAAGCGTAACTTTAGTTTTTATGTCGACGAATAAATAAAAAAAAACAAACAACATGGTGCCAACGTTTCGCAGGAACAAAATTCGGACGTATTTTCCTTAATATGGTTTAAGGCAACGGCGATGAACTATACTGCCATTTAAGTGTGCATGTATGGTTGTAACACAAAAGTTACAAAACAGATGGATAGATGAAATTAGCCATTAAATTCTGCTACCTACTATATATAAATGTGAATGTGAGGATGGATGGATGTTTGTTACTTTTTCACGCAAAAACTACAGAACGGATTTAGATGAAATGTGGTATAGTAGTCGTTTAGGCTCTGGATATGGATGGATGTTTGTTACTCTTTCACGCAAAAACCATTGAACAGATTTCGATGAAATTTGGTATGGTAGTAGTTTAGGCTTTGGATTAAAACATAGAATACTTTTTATTTCGAAAAAGTGCAATGTTCCCGTGAGGTACTTTTTTAACGCGAGCAGAGCCGCGGGCAAAAGCCAGTCAAAATTAAAGATATTTTCGGTATGCACATTTTTTCAAGTGATAACTTATTCTTAAAGAATTTGAAGACAAGAATTGCAGGTTATAATTAAAAGAGTTAACCTGAACCCAACTTTAACTTAAGCAGCTTAAGTAAGTTATTTTTAACTTTTCCAAACATCTGCACACACTATAGACATATTTAAGCATCTTTTTAACCGAAATTAACACCAAAAGTACGTCTTATTTGCGGAAAATATATAAGAGTATGTCTTATTTGTGGAAGATATATGCGAGTATGTCTTATTTGCGGAAGATATATGCGAGTATGTCTTATTTGCGGAAGATATTCGAGTATGTCTTATTTGCGGAAGACGTTACAACACGAATGGACTGGCTTGACGGTGGCCTCACGTAAAATTGGCGTAAAATAACGCTGACGTGTTCAACCCTCGATGTGTGATAGATAACTCTTGTCTCACAATCAGGTGGTCAGCCTGAGTTATCCTAACCAGACTTAAGAATATCTATGAACGCTTCACACCACGTCAATCTGGTCCCGTGAACTCCCGTGGTAAGTTCTCGAAGAACTTGTGTTACGGGTACCGGACAACGGAAATATATTTAATACTTTATAATTTTATATTATACACATATTTTATACACATGCATGACCCACGCACCCAGTAAAATATTTTATTCCTTTGGCGGGATTCGAATCCGCGACCCCCGGCTTGATCTTGGTACTCAACTAATTAGCTACAGGGGTCGTCAAACAATCACAGAGATCGACAAAAGTCAGATTGAAAACAACATCTTGTTCCAACACGGGGATCGAACTCACGACCCCCGTAATCAAAAGCCAAGCTCTAAACCACTGGACCACGGAGGCGTCAGACTTTAATTAAGATTCCTACGTAGGATAATCACAATTTTGCCGCCAAATTGTCATCCATCTTGATATCCTGTCAACTGTCAACTGTCGACTGTCATTATATAATCAGAATCTAATATAACACATTATTAGAGTTAATAACTTAATTCCCGCCTCAAGGGCAATTTTGAGTACTAAATAACTAATAAAAAGGCATCCAAATCGTATAGGTCAGATCGAGTCAGTCAGTATTGAGATATATTTACCTCGGTGTAGAAAATATAAATACTCACGTACATAAAGTTTCTTTTTATGTAAGTATTTATATTTTCTACTAGCTGTTTCCAGCGGCTCCGCCCGCGTAAATATACTATCGAGTACCCCGCGGGAATACTGTACTTTTCCGGGATAAAAAGTAGCCTATATTTTAATCCAGAGCCTAAACCACTACTAAACAAAATTTCATCAAAATCCGTTCAATAGTTTTTGCGTGAAACAGTAAAAAATATCTATGTATACATCCTCACAAACTCTCACATTTATAATATTATTAGGACTTTTTAAAGTGAAAACTTCTTTGGGAAGGGTAAAAAATATTAAACTCGCGTAAAAATGTTAGACCCAGGACACGTAACAGCTGTACCCCAAGCAGGACCATTTTGCGGTATCGTTACGTGTACGTAAGCGAGAAATATTGTATGAAAACCATGAAAGCGCCTCTAGCGGCCGTAAAAGTAACTAAGATTTGCATACAATATTTCTCATATTTCACGTTTACGTACACGTAACGATACCGCAAAATGTTTCTGCTTGGGGTACTGATCGAAAATTCATAAGACAGACGTTAATTTTCAAGTTTTCACTTCTGCCGGCACTGTCGGAGTGCAACCCGTTGTTTTTTTTTCATAAACGATCTAAATCTAAATTTGAAAGTTTCAATGTCCCCTTGCTTTGATGTGCCCATAATTTTCCACACAATCGTGGACACACCGTACGCTTGTAGCAGTGTCATCAAATCGAAAGCTAACTATGTAGCTGTTTATCTGTTCCTCTTTGTTTATCCTGTGATCGTTGGTTCTTATAAAAGTTTATGAAAAACCATAGAAAATGTCAACATAGTATCTACAGGTAAGTATAATACAGGAATACTTTTTCATCGGTACAATAAATTTTACCACGTCATTGGTATCTATAATAGAGTACATTTCACAAATAAAAAAAAAAAAATTTTCATTTCAATTAATTTATCCTATAACCAATCTAATACCGCATGGGCGCACTAACTACAAGGCGTCAACGGGTGCGGTATGAGGTAGGGGGCGGCGGGGTGGGGTAAGCGATCGGCCGGGCGGCGCACGAGTTGGCAACAAAGCATCGATAGATGCGTAACGTATCCACATTTTGTATTAGTTTAGCGGATAAGTTCGGGGATTGATGATTTTGTTTTTTGTTCCAAAGAAGTAGTAACAAAAATCGCTAGTATTTTTTATTTTTGACATCAATTACGTATGTTGATTTATTGTACTGGTGAAAAAATAATCCTGTATAAATAGTGTTCCAGCGAGTCCAGCACCGGTATTAGTGTCAATTTTTTTGTCTACAAGTCCACGGCCTTGAGCTTGCAGGCTGGATGGTCAGTGGCCTTTTAGATTATTCTTGTATTTTTTGTGTTTATGTGTTGTGTGATGAACAAAATAAAGTATTTTTGGGCCCGCCCCGGGCGGCACTTTTAAGGGGGCGGCAAAACCTAAGTAATGGGGCGGCAATACCTAAATAAGAGGGCGGCAAAACCCAAGTAAGGGGGCGGCAAAATTGACGTCCGCCCCGGGAGGCAGACACGCTACGCCACTGATTTCTTCTTCTTCTTATTTTTTGGGGAGAAAAAAGTGGCATTCCTCAAAATCCCTTCGTCATTGTACACCGTGACGTTACGCAGCGTTGCAATTTTAAGATAGCTATTCAAAATTGAACTTTATTTACTCCACAAAAAGATGCGCGGTGTAACTTGACATTCGAACGCTTATAATGAAACGTGAATCTTCTCATGTTATGAATAAAGTTCCATTTTGAATAGCCATCTTAAATAATAATAACTCCCTACACCGATATCGGTGACGGTGGCCGGTTTCATTGAAACCAGGCCAGTTACGCAGGACTTATTTTATAGTGCCCAAAGTATGCGCAGTACACAAGAGCATTATCTTTTACTCTGGTAACCCAGAAGAACGGATGACCGACATGACTGGCAAGAAATCAGGCGCAGGTCCGACTTTTTACATGCCCATCCGACGCATGGATCATCTCTCTTGTCAGACAATTAGGTGATCAGCCTGCATTGTCCTAACCAAACTTGGAAACAACATTTTATGTTGTTCCAATGCGGGAATCGAACCCACGACCTCCGAGTCGAGAGCCAATGCTCTAACCACTAGACCATGGGGGCTATCTTAAAAGTGCACCGCCGCGTCGCGTATTCTTTCTTCGGTATGAATTGGGTATATTAAGATGATAAAACGAAGGACCAAAGTTTGTATAGAGAAAAAGATTTCAACGCGTTCGAAGCTCTACCTACTGCACTAGTAAAAACTAAAAAAATATTATAGTACAGTTCACGTACAACCACGTTCTTAATGTCTTTCGGGAATTGTTGAAAAAAAAAATAATTACATCCATATTTCATTTCCATGGAAAAACGATGACTGCCAAAGAAAAATAGTTGCACCGCACCTTAGTTTATTTTTTTGTTTTTCGCAAAGATCATGTCTTTAGTGTACGATAGGCACAAAATTGTATTCGCGAGTTATTTTCAACTCTCTGTTAAGTGTACGAGAGTTTTATTACAATCGATATTATTTTCAATAAAATAACACATTTTATTTCAATCGCATTTTAAACATTTTAAATTACTTTTAGTATTATTGCATTAAATAAACATAAAATCTAAAAGCTTCCATTTAAGATGAGCTTGATAAAAGGTGAAACGCACATACGTGAGTTCCGGTAATGCAGATGACTGCATAATATCTATCTAATAGCAATTTACTACGGGGCCGTCCATTAATTACGGATGTTTTTAAAAATTTTTTAGACCCCTGGTGATACGTGGTAAGGTTTTATACTCCCTCCCCCTAAGATCACTTGTATTTTTTTGTACATAGTAAGTAGTTCAAGTTTGAAAAACAATTTAATCGAATAATGACTGTAAGACTTATATCAACGCATTTGCAATCCACCTGTTGGTGCAGATATGTATTATGTAGCCAATATTCAAGTGATTATAATTTACAGTCTGTTCAGATCAAATTTAATCATTTTGTCAACAAGACATTATAGTACCCTATAATAATAATATCTATGGACGCTTCATACCACGTCAATCTTGCCCCGTGCTAAGTATCCGAAGAACTTGTGTTACAGGTACCAGACAACGGGAAGTATATTTAATACTTTTATACTATACATATATTTAAGATTGTTATTATATTATACACATATTTAATACACATCCATGCCCCAGGAACACGGAAAAACTTTTTGTTCCTTCGGTGGGATTCGAATCCGCGACCCCCGGCTTGAGCACCAACGCGCTGAACCACTGAGCCACAGAGATCGTTAGTTAATATAATGATAGCTTTTGCCCCTGGCTCCGTCCGCATAAATTCCCACGGGAACACTGTAATTTTTCGGGATAAAAAGAATCCTATATATTAATCCAGAGTCTAAACTACTAAGATACCAAATTTCATCAAAATCCGTTCAGTAGTTTTTGCGTGAAAGAGTAACAAACATCCATCCATACATCTATCCATCCTTACAAACTTACACATTTATAACATACTAGATGTTCTCCGCGACTTCGCGAAAATCTCGGAGAAACCGTACATTTTGCCGCAATAAAAAGTAGCTTACGTCCTACCCCGTGGTCTACTCTATATGTGTGCCAAATTTCATCAAAATCAGTCCAGTAGTTTCGGAGCCTATTCGATCCAAACAAACAAACAAACCTTTCCTCTTTATTATATTAGTATAAATATAGATTTATAACATTTATAATATGTTGGAGAAAAGTATATCAACTTTATTTCGCGTTCGGGATTCGAACCTGTAACCTCAAACCAGTGAACCTAATATTTTTTTTTATCTTATGTACACTAAAATGTAATATTTGTAATCTCTTATGTTTAATAAAGATTTTCAAAAACAAACAAAACCAGTGAACCATGGCTATGGTATTACCAAGTATTACGTAAGCAATTGTTTAGAATTTAGATCCATTGTAGGATATCCGGGTATAGACAAGAAAATTGGACTAGAAAGCGGCTAAACGTTTTTCTAGACTTCACCGTTTATACTCAGGTAGTAGGTACCTAAGGCAAGGTAAGGTAATTTCAATCTGGGGCTCGGTAGAGAAATGGCCAAGGCGAAAGGAATTTATATTATACATGACATGTTTTTATTAACGAATATTGGGTTTGGTGAAATCAATTAAGGATTCTTCGGGCATATGATCTAGTGCTTATGTAAAGACGTTTAAGCAGAAAAATAATTGTCATACTCGAAAAAAAATATTTATATGGGCGAGTTTGCGTTTTGCGGAGAGTCCACCCATGTGAAGATTTTTTGCTTTGAGTATGACAATTATTTTTCTGCCAAAACGTCTATACTTAAGCAGTGGATCATATGCCTGAAGTATTCGTAATTGATTTTTGGAGATTTTATATAATTCTTATGTACTAATAATATTATTATTTCAATTGTGGGCAGAAATTGTTATCGAATTTTATTAATGTAAACCTATCTTGCCGATTTCTTGGAAATAAACTAGCTTATTTCCAATAAATTCGTCTTGGAACTTCTTGGAAATAAGCGTCATTTGGTCAATTTTGTCATTTACTTCGTCCGCGTAGAGTTCGGTATCCATACAAAATTTTAACCTCTTTTTCACCCACTTAGGGGGCGAATTTTCAAAAATCCTTTCTTAGCGGATGCCTACATCATTACAAATATCTGTATGCCAAATTTCAGCTAAATCCATTCAGTAGTTTCGGCTGTGTGTTGAGATGAGTCAGTCAGATTTGCCTTTTATATATTTAGAAGATATAAGGAGTTACGAGCTTATGTTATATCTGTCACCGTAAAATTGTAAAAACCGTTAGATTGTAATATTACTAGAGAAATTATAATATGCTGACAGATTGTCAAATACAAATTTCTCCATACAATTGTACGCATTATTTTTCGTTATATTGTAATATTTACCGTGCCGATTGGTTAAACGGCAAGTGCCCCGCGCCGCCATATTTGTTTGCTTTTTCATAATAATAATTATAACGAAAAATAATGCGTACATTGTATGGAGAAATTTGTATTTGACAATCTGTCAGTATATTATAATATCTCTAGTAATATTACAATCTAACGGTTTTTACAATTTTACAGTGACATATCTACATAATCGTTATGTCGGAAATGGTTGCCAGTATTTTCATTAAATTTAGTATGCAGGGAGTTTTGGGGGAGAAAATCGATCTAGCTAGGTCTAGCTTTGTAATTGATTTTCGCCACTTTTCTGTGATACCATGGTATTTCTCGTCGTAGATTCATGCTTATTATAGAAACAGGTGAATAATAAATCTAACGTAATTTATAGAGGAAATGCCGGTAACATGATTTACTATGTGTAATAATAAATTACTTATCGATTACTGCACCATCTACAATGTAACACGTTTCCTTATGTAATTCATAATGTCGTCTTGGCGTCCTTTGTCGTTGTGCCATCTTTTTCTTAAGTGTCGTGTGACGTAGAACGCGGGAAAAGAAGGATTAGGAATGCACTTGTGACTCCTCAAGTGTTACGAGTGTAAATGGGTATATGGTAATAGCTTACCAGCAAGCGATTCATCTGCTCGTTTTCTGTATAAAAAATAGTATTAGTATATTTTTAAGGTCCTCTTCGTTTCTAGGGTTCCGTAAATCCGTATCCAAAGGGTCAAAATGGGACTCTATTACTAACACTCCGCTGTCCGTCTATCCGTCCGTCTGTATAACAATTTTGATAGAGTTAAACTCAACCTAAGAGTT
Organism: Glaucopsyche alexis; assembly: GCA_905404095.1. Lineage (NCBI taxonomy): Eukaryota > Metazoa > Arthropoda > Insecta > Lepidoptera > Lycaenidae > Glaucopsyche > Glaucopsyche alexis. The sequence continues at coordinate 1,859,702 of FR990063.1, read as the reverse complement.
TTGCCGAGAATGTCGATTAGCGACGTTGTGTGTATTTGTGTTTCTTTCAAAACTCTTATTACTCTCAATATTTGTGTATACCTACGTATTTGTGTTGTTTTCGTTTTTAATATGCAATATTAGTAGAATTTTAACTATTAGATATTCGTTAACGCACCTTAAACCACAATTGTGGGCAAGTGATACAACTACAAAATGCGTTTGATTGTTTTTTTTTGGTTTACCGCCAAAATTCTTTACTGAAACTTCCTAGAAGCGTCTACCACTTTATTGAATCGACTAACTTGACTGATTGACTACCGTGACTATTCATTTGGACTCGACTAGACTTTGGACTTGACGATTTAGAAATACGGTGATGAAAATTCTAACAAATATTCTAATTCCCGCCTTCTTAACTGAATTTTAAGCAGACTCCATTTATAAAAAACTTAACCTAAAAACATATTTATGCCTGTTAGATTTTTTTCGCTCTGCCTTCAAATATCTAGACGAGTGAAGTAAGATCTAAGATCGGTATAAAATCCAGATCTTCATTACTTTGTTTAGATTTGCATGTTAATCTAACAATAATATGTTTTCAAGGGTATGCCTTGACATCCATACATGTACTAGGATCGCATAACTAACTAGGTTCAAAAACTAATTATCATTATAGCTGTATACCACAAAACACCTAACAGAAATGTTTTGTGGTAAGTGTTTTGTTTATAAAACCACGAATATCAGGCCACAAATCTTATTACAGTATATATGTCACCGTAAAATTGTAAAAACCGTTACATTGTAAAATAACTAACGAGATTGTAAAAATATGATGAATGATTTATAACTACCTATATATTTATAATCTAACGGAAAAATAATGTATTAAAAAATATGCAGGATATTCGCGTCGGAGATCTATAAACATTTTACAATTTCACTAGTTATATTATAATCTAACGGTTTTTACAATTTTACGGTGACATATTCAAAGTAAAAACAAACAATAACATTTTTCGAGTAGCGAAATATTTTATTTGCTTCCAAAATATGTCTTACATTCATAGTTCAAATTACGATCTTCCCAGCCATTCACTTGTTTCAGAGTAAAGGTCGTTATTGCGTATACAGATAAAAAGTTATGATCACACATTTTTTTTTATAATATTTAATAATAATAACTCCCCACACTGATTTCGGTGATAATGGCCGGTTTTGTTGAAACCAGGCCAGTTACGCAGGATAGGAGTAATTTTATAGTACCCAAGTGTGTGCGCAGTACACAAGAGCACTCTCTCTTCCTTTATTTCATAATCCAGTGGGACGGATAACCGACACGACTGACGAGAGACTTGTCAGACAATCAGGTGATCAGCCTGCGTTGTCCTAACCAACATGGAAATAACATTTTTTGTTGTTCCAATGCGAGAATCAAACACACGACCTCCAAGTCGAGAGCCAATGCTCTAACCACTAGACCACGGAGGCTGTTAATATATAAATATGGCGTCGGCTTATATTAACCATTTGCTAGTGTCAAGTAAAAATACAGATATTAGTTCAAATTTCCATCACCGTATTTCTAAATAGTCAAGTCCAAATAAATAGTCGGGTTAACCAATAAGTCCAGTCAGTCGATTCAGTAAAGTGGTCAACACAACTTTCAGCGACTTTAGAATTCTCAAACCTCAAAAAGGCTAGCGCGACAGATCTAATTGGTTTAACTGAATACCTACGTGTTTGAGTCAAACCGTTTGATCGTCTCGATCCTCTTTAGAAAATGTCGTTAACTATTTTGATACCAACGAGTGAATTTAGTTAGTAGAACATTTGCCGGGTCAACTTGTATTGTTTCTCAGGAGCAATTCTGCTAAATAAACCTGCATTAATACAATTACAATCAAATCCCGATGCGCTTATACTCTCAAACAGTGTTTTTATGAACGTCTAAACCAACGTGAAACGTGCTTTGATTCATCGAAACGTCATAAAATCCATTCACGATAACATGTCGCTACAATAATTTCAATCCAAACAAAGTAAAATTAATTCTACTTTAAATACGAGAATTGAGGTTCTGGTTTCGATCTCTTTACGCCTATAATAAAATTAGTTAAGGCAAATAATATAATTTTAATGTGTTACAAATCTCAACGACTATTATAATAATAAACATAAAATTCGTTTAGAAACGCGGTAGCGAGATTTTCGCACCTTTCAAGGAGCCTCTATGGTTCAACGGTTAATAAAAGTTAAAATTCTTATAGGTAGTGGGGTCACATCTACAATTCTCTTATAGAAAATAAGTTAACTCCACGTTAACTCTATTACCGTGGCAGAGCCATTTTTTCATGAAGTGGAAAAAAATTCAATGTGTTTATATTTCTATGAATTTTTGCGTATATACATAGTGGGTGTAATTACATTGCATAACATAATGATGATGAGCACGTGACCTTTCGTGATGGAAACGATCTTGGATCACCTGATTGTATGTCATTAAACAATCTAATCATGATTAGACGTTATACTTTCAATAAACTTTATATAACTATTGCGAAACAGTAATTAGTCATGCCGCATACGTCAGCGCGAATAGGATGGCCTCAAAGAAAGCCTGCGTGAAATAACGTTTAGGTTTCTGGTGGCCAGAGGAGATTTGGGATTTAACACTTCAGGAACGCATTTGTAAGTCCTCTGGTGTCACGGTATCCAGGATAATCGCTTATAGTCAGGCAATCCGTCCGCACGTTTGGTGGTCTGGATAAAAGAGACACATTTAAAGCACAACTTGGTTATTTGCACTATTTCAGGCATTAATTAAAACTATATTTTTTATAAAAACCATAACCCCAACTCCGTAAATTTAGTGCCTATGTTACCCGCGCTTTTGTTACGAATCTATTGACACCTCATTCATTAGAATAGGTTAAGTAGTTTAGGCGCTACGGTGGATCAAATATACAAACATATGTAGACTGTCAAAATCATTACCGACCCTTGTGTCGCCGTAGTCGGGTTAAAAAACCAAGAAAAATTTAATGTCTTGTCTATGGACTACGCCACATTTTGACATTTCGCGTCCCCGCCAAAACCGCCAAGAATTCACGGTCGTGACTGTACCCGCCCACTCTTGCCAACGTGAACTATCAGTAAGACAAATATAAATTAAATGTACTATGATTACATGTAATAAAAATTTTGTAATCAAAATATTATTAAGGTGCGAATCTTAGTATGTACTATCAAACAAATGGCCGCTCGACCACGCGTAGGATAAAAATCGCGTGTAAAACGTAGTTCGACCACGTCTGCAGTCGTTGCGGTCAGGTCCTTAGTGTTTAAATAGATGCGTACTTGTGCAAATGAATGTTTAGAAATTGGTCGAGCAGGAACGTTGTCGATATTGTATTAATTACTAGTAGTACTGGCGATGAAATAGCGTGTTTAGCAGTTTTAGCGTCCTCAAAATTGACCTTTATCAAAATGCAAATCTGTAATATCAAGCTTAAGTGCACAGTCGAATAAATTGAATGCTTAACATGTCGTCTTCTAAATTGTTTCGTATTATTATGACGCGAGAAAGTAACGCTTAATAGAAAATAATTATAAGGTTCGGTAAAATCAATTACGGATATTTTGGCATATGATCTATTGCTTATGTAAAGACGTTTAGGCAAAAAAATATTATCGGAGACATTATATACTTGCGTACAGTTAAACAGCTTTCATAGCTCTAGCTATAGTAATGTTCTTGATAATTTGCACGCCACATGAAAGGCAAAATAAGAATGAACAAATGTACCTATATGTAACACCATATTGTACCTTATTTAGGCAAATAAATGATTTCTGTTCTATTCTATTCTAGAACGATGCTTTAAAAATTTTGACGTCCCCTTCAACGGCCCACAATTTTTCCACACAATCGTGGACACACCATATGCTTGGGCCTTGTAGTAGTTCAATCAAACCCAAAGCTGTTTATCTGTTTCTCTTTCTCTAATCTATGACAACTACTTTCAGAAGTACATCTGCTAAGCGTCAAATTTCCTCGTCTGTACAATAATATTACATAATGATTAGGATTATAAAATAAACTGAATGTACCTATTGTCTACGTTTTCCATTATTTAGCAACAACACCTAAAATGTAAAACAATACGGTTTTTGCTAACATTTAAAACAATATACTTTTTAATTGTATTCCATTTAGATTTTAGACAAAAACGATTAATTTTGGATACGAAAACAAAGAAATTCGGTCAAGGTTGCGGTGGATACATTTTGGATTAATTTAAAATGAGAATTTTCTATTCAAATTCAAATACAATTATCCGTGATCTAGTTGTTACAGCTTCGCTTTCGATTCGGAGGTCGTGGGTTCGATTCCTGCATTGGAACAACAAAGAATGTTGTTTGGTTAGGACAATGCAGGCTGATCACCTGATTGTCTGACAAGAGAGATGATCCATGCGTCCTGCACCTGATCTCTCGCTTGTCGTGTCGGTCATCCGTCCCACTAGGTTTCTAGAGTAAATGAAAAGAGAGTGCTCCTGTGTACTGCGCACACATTAGGGTAGTATAAAATAACTCCTGCGTAACTGGCCAGGTTTCAATGAAACCGGTCACCGTAACCGAAATCGGTGTGGGGAGTTATTATTATTATTACAAATAATCTTTACTATATTGATTATTGTAATGTTACTAGCTACTTCGAAATCTATACTAATATAATATATTATAGAGGAGGGAAAGTTACTAGACGTCTTCGGTCTTCACATAAGCCAGGTACCACGCGATGGCTACTTATATTTTTCATTACAAGAACTAGATCTTTCGTTAGCGTGAGAACAGATGGACGTATCTAGATATTCAGTTATGAAAAGATTCACAGAATACAATTTAACTTGTTGTGTGGTACCAGAGACATTCGTATAGACATAGAGAAAGGACGGAGCGATATTGGCATCTTTGGAGAAGAATATTCATGGAAAGAACAATAAAGTTGTCAAGTATCAAATTGAAACGGCACAGGGGCGACACATAAATAATTTCAGACAAATCTATCATAAATATCATGGAGCAAGCTGTTTCCCGCGGCTCCGCCCGCGTTTTGCTATCGAGTATAAAGTCTGGCATGAAAAATCCATAAGAGTGAAAGAGAAAGCAAAACGATGTCTTAATTTTTTACGAGGTTGTCACGCTTTTGGAGTTTTTTCGGAGTCCATTGGAATAACTTTATGGCACACATTACAAGTGTTAGTTTATGGGATTTTGAAAGATATATTATGTTTCTTCTCTTAGCAAATGTCGGGCCTCTATGCTATAGCTATTATTATTATATAGGACTATAAAATCGGGAACCGCTATGCGGGAATGCGCTAATACATTAGAGTTGAAAATCGAACACACGAGTGTCGAGTCAAATGTCAATGTCATAACTCATATATGACAGCTCGACGCTCGAAACTGCATTTTCAACTCTTTTGTGTTAGAGCAGAGTTCTGTTTTCAGTGCTCTGAATTTTCACCGGCGTTCCGGATTCCGGATCAGATCATTCTAACGTGTCAGTTTAGATCAGAACCTCAATTCTCGTATTTAAAGTAGACTTTCATGTTACTTTGATTGGATTGTAAGTGAAACGACGTGATACCATGAACGGATTTTATTAATAACTCCCCACACCGATCTCGGTGACGGTGGCCGGTTTCATTGAAACCAGGCCAGTTACGCAGGAGTAATTTTATAGTGCCCAAGTGTGTGCGCAGAACACAAGAGCACTCTCTCTTCCTTTACTCTCATAATTCAGTGGGACGGATAACCGACACGACTGACGAGAGATCAGGCGCAGGTCCGACTTTTTACATGCCCATCCGACGCATGGATCATCTTTCTTGTCAGACAATCAGGTGATCAGCCTGCATTGTCCTAACCAAACTTGGAAACAACATTTTTTTTGTTGTTCCAATGCGGGAATCGAACCCACGACCTCCGAGTCGAGAGCCAATGCTCTAACCACTAGACCACGGAGGCTGTTACGGATTTTATGACGTTTCGACCAATCACAACGCGTTTCACGTTGGTTTAACGTTCATAAAAACACCGCTTGAGAGTTTTAGCGTGTCGGGATTTGATTACAATTGTATTAATGCAGGTTTTATTTAGCAGAATTGCTCCTCAGTTTTGGAAACGCTTCATCCTCTATGTCTATGTCTCCCGCCATACTGTAATGAGTTACAACATCCATTGTCTATATGATGCAGATCAGTTGGGCAATGGAACAATGGCCGAGGAGATCATCATCATCATCATCAATATCGCACGAGGGAAGTTGCATCAATCAATCATTTACTGCATCGGAGTAGTTATAAACAAGGCTGTCATCGTCATGTATTAGTACAGTTAGGAGTATAATATTTGACACAGTCAAAGTTTATGTGGAGGAAGGTGTGCAGAGAGCTAATATTTTTTATAATGCTTAGAAATACATAACATTAATAAAAATACAATAGTGTGTAGGTACACTACCTCAGGTCGTTTGATAGCTATATACAATTTTGTTACACGTTGCTGTTTGTCGTTCTGTCACAAGTGACAACTTTTCATTTTTTTATCTAAGAGGCAAAAGAATCCTTAGAAACAAACTTAAAAATGTATATGAATTACTAGCTTTTTTGTTTTCTGTTTTTTATAGTATCTTCTTCTTATCTATTTGCAATAAATGACTGATTGATTGATATTATATAAAAATAAATGTTTGTCTGTATGTCTAATAAATGATATCAAATGCATAGTTTGATCATGAAGATCATGTGATGATCTTGAGCAAAGTTGCTATGCATGAGCCAAAGATTTGGTAAGACCATTTTTCAACATTGTCATTTTTAATTTTAAGGCGGTACGAAGTTTGTCGAAACAGTATAAGAAAAATGGATTGCACTTTCTATGTCTCGCTAAAACTGGAAAACGGCTGAGCCGATTTATCTAATTTTGATCCCGAAATAATTGTAGAAGTTCAGAGAAGGCTTAAACGGTGATAAATGTCATTATCACCGTTTAAGCCTTCTCTATCTCTTTGTACTCTTTTAAGTCCCCATAGGACACGCGCCACCTAGTTTGGGGGAAAGTTACTTTTGTAATATTTTGTTAATGTTTTTATTGGAAATAAACTATTTTTGTTATTTATTTAAATGTTGGAATAATTTGGAGGAAAATCACGATTAAATATTCAAATTCCTATCTTTCAAACATTATTTTTTATTAATTATAATAGGGTTCCATTTCCATTAACAATTCCACGCAAACGTTGTTGCCACCAGCCGATACTTGCTAAATTCCTCGACAAGCAAACAATATAATTATGTATGTATGTATGTACTATGATAGTATGTGATCTATTGGTGTATGTAATGTGTATGTCTCACACTGTCAAACGTAATGGATATGTGAAAATTCTTTTGTTCATATTGAACGCTGCCAACCGTAAGCCAGTACGTTATGAGAAATTGTAGAGTCAGCAAAAAAGTGGAGATTTTTAAGTCGTTTGCTTACGCAAAATTCGTTCTCATAGTAAGTTGTAAGTAAGTGAATATTTAGAGCAAATTTTATGAAGATAATGGCTGTGTTCCGCGGAAAATAGCACTAACAAAAAAACGTAAGCAAAATGGTGACCGCTGGCATTAAGCAAAATGGTCGATTATGTTAGCAGTATTGTAGTTAGCAAACGTGTCCTGGCCGATAATCTGATTTTTTCCTTTAGCGCTAGCGAGAGCTTTTAAGCGCTTTTTTCCACGGAACACAGCCAATGTAACAAATGCTGCATTATAAATTTTAATGGAAAAAAATAGTTATTGGTTCCCAAGAAAATTTGACATATAAAATAATGCAAGTTACATTTTTTGTCTGTAACTTACAGACTTCATTTGAATTGATTGACATATGGATTTAATTGATCCAAATTCCAAAAATCAGTTTATGGTATCAAGACAAGACATATATAATTCAATAAAAGTTAAATGAAAGTTTATGTCAATTACGAGAATTGGGATTCAAAGTGGTTACACTTGTAGCTCCTCTGATGTTGTGCACTTACGTTGCAGGTCCTTAAAATAGGAGGTCCAAGGGGGGTTGGCCCCTTGGACCTCCTATTTATGATAATTAATAAAAACGATTACATTGAAGCCAAAAGGAAGGTGTTTATGTATGTATGACGTACATACACTATGTCTGTTTGTTTGTTCGACCGTAGTGTCTAAGCTACTGATCCGATTTTAATAAATGAGGTGTCAATAGATTCGCAATAATAGCCCGGGTAACATACGCTACATAATTATCGTAGTCGTGTTATAGTTATAAAAAAAAATGTACTATTTGGTTTACGGTTTTCCTCTTATCAACCGTTTTATCTTCAAATTGTATAATATCAATTCGACATTCTTGCGGACCGTCCAAATGCATTGTGCAGCAGACAATGCAGCGATCGATAGAGCAAGGACGATCCTCTCATCCAACATACACACACACACATACATACACATATACAAACAAGTATTGACCGAATTCCTAGGGAAAATGTGCTTTTATTGGTGTTAAATTAATCACTTTGTGGGAGTGGTGGTAGCACCAAGAGATCTCCGACCGAGCGAGGTGGTGTGATCGGTGTCGAATCCCACTTGTCGATTCTGTTAATTATATCCTACAATGACATATTAAAACTGCAAAATGTTATTCTCATTAACGTCAAACCAACGTCAAATGCATTTGTTTGTTCCAAACTCCGTTAATCAGTTTATGATTTCGAGACGATTAATTTATAATTCAATACAAGTAAAATGAAAGTGTAAGAGTGCGCTTGTCAACGTCTCGAACTCAGTGCGGCGCGTGGGGCTTTTTTTTTATTTCACCTAACATCGGAGAAAATAGGATATATTGTTGTATGTTTATGATTTCAAGACGATTCATTTATAATACAATAAAAGTAAAATGAAAGTTTAAATTAATTACGAGAACTGGAGTTCAGTAAGCTTATTTATTAGCGTGGATGATTAATACAGTTTTTTTCTCATATTCCAGATGTCCCTGCTACTGTCGTGCGTGGCGATGTGCGTGGCGACGGTGTCCGCGCAGAATGGGTACCTACCGCCCAGAGACAACGGCTACCATTACGACAAGCCGCAGACCCCCTTCATCACGGAGAACACGATCAGGGTATGTTGCACATTTGTACTACGCAGTGCCCAGGTGTGTGCGCAGTTACACAAGAGCACACTCTCTCTCCCTTAACCCAGTGGGACGGATGACCGACACGACTGCCGAGAGATCAGGCGCAGGTCCGACATTTTATATGACCATCCGACGCATTGATCATCTCTCTTGTCAAACAATCTTCATTGTCCTAACCAAACTTGGAAACAGTATTTTTTGTTGTCCCAGCGCGGAAATTGAACCCATGACCGAGTCGAGAGCCAAGCTCTAAGCCACTGGACCACAAAGACTGTTAATAGTATTATAGGCCAACAACTATAACGATGAACTCAATGGAATGAGGTGTCAAGACATTCTCACCACTCAGATAGTGTCTTATGGGACATATTGACGACCTCTATGGCTCAGTGGTTAGCGCTTCGGCGCTTAAGCCGGGTGACGCGGGTTCGAATCCCGCCGAAGGGACAAAAAGTTGGCCTGTGTTCCTGCGTCTTAGATGTGTATTAAATATACATATGTATAGCATTATAAAAGTCTTTTATATATGTAACATGTATAACAGGAAGCGTCCATAGATATTATTGTATCACTGATCACAGGTATAATGCGATTCAAATAAGAATAGGATCGAGTCGGCACCATATTGTTTCGAATTTAGACTGTTATGATAGTTAAATGTATGTTTAGATAATTTATTACTATTTAACGTTTTTATTTAAATTCGATGCAACACTTTTAATATTTATATGCACACAAGTTTTTCTGAAAATCGCACTTTTCAAGTGACATTTGACAGAAAAAAGTCATTGAGGTTCAGTGACGAAGGCTGGTTCTCCTTCATAGGGAAGCCGTAGCATGTATATAATAGGTAGGTATTTGGATGAAGGTCTTCAAAAGGAAAGCGGTAAGGGAAGCCGATAGGAATGGAGTTATAGGAACCCCTCGCCACTGTTGAGGTTCCTATTCTCATTTGAAACGCGTTATACCAGACAATCGAAATAATTGCACTTGCGCTGAGCAGTGCGGTGCAACCTGACATTGTCTTGCAATGAAACGTGTATCTTCTTGTTTAATGAATAGAGTTCAATTTGGAATAGCTATAATGCAGCGCCGGTCGCGTATCGTTTTGTTTCGGTACGAATTAACTCTAACCATCAAATTCCTCATTGAAATCAAGATTAGTCATCTCAGATTGTTGAGATATTTGACCTTTCCATTGTTTCAATCATTTAAGGACGCGTTTATTTATCATACAACTATTATAAATGTGAAAGCTTGTGAGGATGGATGGATGTTTGTTACTCTTTCACGCAAAAACTACTGAACGGAATTTGATGAAATTTGGTACGGTAGTAGTATAGGCTCTGAATTTAAGTATAGGTTACTTTTTATCCCGGAAAAGTACAGTGTTCCCGCGGGATACCCAATAGTATAATTACGCGGGCGAAGCCGCGGGAAACAGCTAGTTATAAATGTGAAAGCTTGTGAGGATGGATGGATGGATGTATGTTACTCTTTCACGCAAAAACTACTGAACAGATCTTGATGAAATTTGGTACGGTAGTAGTATAAGCTCTGGATTAAAACAGGCTACTTTTAATCCCCGAAATGTATAGTATTTCCGTGGGATACTTTATTTACGCCAGCCCCGATAAAATTGAAGCAAATCCTACAAAAGTAACAATTTCCACAAATAGACTACTTCTTTATCTTTATAAAAAAAAATTGTAAAGCAAAGACAACTCTCCAGAGCCTCTCCACCAAAAAATTACAAAGAGACAATTAAACCTGTTGGTTTCAGACAACCCAGCAACCGCCGATCCGTCAGACCACACCCCGGGAGTACCTACCCCCGCAACCAACGAGACAACCAACACAAGAGGTAAGTGCAAGGCCTTAATAAAACCCGGAGTAGAAAGAAGCGCTTTTCAACGCTCTTGTGTGCCTGTGAAATTAAGATTTAATTATTTCACCAACCCTACAAGATTCGAGCCCTGAAGGTCAATTCTTCATTTTGCTAATGAAGTCCCGATATGTTAAAACTGCAAAATGGTATTCTCATAAACGTCAAAGTAACATCAAACCCGCTTTGTTTGCTTCAAACTCCAAAAGTCAGTTTTTGGTATCGATACGATTCATTTATATTTCAAGACGATTCATTATTGATTCAATAAAAGTAAAATGATAGTGTAAGTTACAATTTATGAGATTTGGCGTTCAGGAGGTCAAAAGTAAAGAAGACCCAGAAGTATAGGCTCGATTGGAATGTATCCTATGGTCTCTTGTTTAAATATACCTATTCGGAATCTCGGAAATGGCTGCTAGTATTTTCATGAGTATGCAGGGAGTATTGAGGGAGAAAAAAAATGTTTAAGCTTATGTTTTTTCTTTCGTCGTACAATAATAGGTATTATATTATTCATTTCAGTTCTATTAGCAGTTTATGTATAATTTTTGCGTTGTTCGGTAATCCAAAATGTGGTGGGTTCGAATCCCGTTCAGTTCGTTTTTAATCTACTAGAACTCCTTGCAAAACTCGGTTACCCTTATACTTAAAATTATTTATGTAGAGTTATTGTAAATGAAAAAAAAAACGTAATTTATTAAAACACATTAGGGATCGTCGATATAATGACTGGGTTCTTTCCTCGACACCGGAGCTTCGTATTTTGCTGTCACTTGCGTCTCTCCAACATCTATAAATAGCAAAAATATATATTCATGTAAAGATCGCCGTGAGTCATCAGTGCTAATGTCAACCTTAGATAAATGATCTCGGCACTCGACAAAATACCGCGCCATCTATCAACAACGGCTCTGTGTCAAATCGTGTGCGATATATTTTCAGTGCTCTGAATTTTCTCCGGCCTACCGGATTCCGGACAATTAGTCCCAGGCTAAGCGCCATTCGTTAGTTTTGACATTTGAACTGTAATTATAAAAGGCAGGCCGGCAAAACCCCTGAACGGTGTGCTCGGGCAAAACACTGCGAGCAATATTTCATGCTAGGGTTTATGGAAGGTGGTATTCGACCGGCCCGTTCTTACAATTTAATTCAAAATGAAAAGTTGAATAGAACTTTAAGTTACCTTGATCTATTTTGTTATTTTCGTAGTCCACTTGATTTTTATTGTTGAAACACGAAGCACCTAAAAAGGAAGATAGAACATAAAACAGGCCAAAAAAAGACTCGCGCACGTAGGGTTTCGTACAAAACGGCAAAAACCACGTGTTTTGTATGGGAGCCCCACTACAATATTTATTGTATACTGTTGTTGTAGTTAGTTTTTGTTGTTATAGCGGCAACAGATGTAATCATCTGTGAAAATTTATATTTATATATCAAGGTTCATGAGATACAGCCTAGTGACGGATATAGCGGAGTCTTAGCAATAGGGTCCATAAATCATCTGTGAAAATTACAACTGTCCAGCTAACACGAACAATGTGATACAACCTGGTGACAGACAAACGGACAGATATAGTGGAGTAGAAGTAATGGGGTCCATACATCATCTGTGAAAATTTCAACTATCTAGCTAACACTATTCACGAGATATAGCTCGGTGATGGATAGACAGACGGATATAGCGGAGTCTTAGCAATAGGGTCCCGTTGTCACCCTTTGGCTACAGAACCATAAAAAATAAAGACTGCCGGACGGAGAGTGGAATCTCAGTAATAAAGTCCCGTTTTTACCTTTTGGGTATGGAACCCTAAAAACAATTCGTACAGTCGAAAAATCGCATGGTTAGTATATTGAGCGATCGAACTGTGCAGTTTTCGTTGTGGTGTGTAGTGGGTACATAACTACATACCGTTTCCTTTTTGCTGTTGTCCTAAGCATAGGGTACCTAAAAGAATAAAAAACAATTCAGTTTACACGTAATAGAACATATCTTTAAAATATGAATGTCCAAGGCTAATGATGGATGGATGGTTGTTTGTTACTCTTTCACGCTAAAGCTACTGAACACATTTTGAGGAAATTTAGTATGTTAACTTAATTACTATAGAGCTAGGCTTCTTTTTAACCCTTAAAATATGTCGTCTGATGGCTCATGATTTTGGATCTATACCATTGAGATATATATTGTGGGCTTTTGTGGGTAAATCGTGCAAAGAGAATTATTATAGACTTACAATATCACTTGTTTATTCGGAATTACAATTCTTTATAATGTACCTTACAAAATCAAGGCCTTTATACACACTGGTACTAAAACGAAATATGGACAGTTCCTAGGCTGGTTGCCCGAACAACGACTACCCGAGATGTGTTAGCTCATCCTCTTAACGTGGTAGGCTCCAACACATCACCACCACGTCGATTGTACGAACTTCAGACTAGACTCCGTCAAAGCGCGCCAAACACGTTTCTGATAGATAGCAACACTTGTAGTTTCGTTTCCGCTTTGTTAACGGATGCGACAAATATATACTATACTGAACTGCTTTGACGCAGGCGGTGCCGCGGGCGAGAGCTAGTAAACACTAATTTGTAGTACGCACCGTCACTTGGATTTGCGTTTTCCCCTTCCACGGATAGGTCCAAAACTACCTTTCCAGTTGGTGAAACTGAAATGAAACCACTTTCTCAGAATAATAATTAAAATAAAATAAGGACAATACGTCTAGTCGTCTAATAAAATATATTATACTTAATCGTCCGCTAATCGGACGAACTTATAAATTAGTTTAGTGGGCCATCCTTATATTCTTACTGATAAAATGTAATATTATCATATTGTAGTATTAATTGAGTACAATCAACGTATGCATAAACCGTAGACAGATAGTACAAAAAAATGCTAACTTTTCTTACAGCCTTCGAAATGGTTCTAACGTGTGTTATTGTAGAATAATGACAAATAAACATTATAAAGTGAAATTTAACAATGATAATTTAATTTATGTTGTAATTTTTATATTACATGTCCAAATAAAAATCATTAAATTATTAATATTTATATCTCTGTTCGTACTAAGTTTCGAGAAAAAATACTTTAATAAGTTTTGTTCCTTACGTCATTCTAAAACCAAATCTCATTAGAATGTACGTAAAATTACCGCACCTTCAACGTCTTGTACCTAAAAATTGGCCCACAGTACAAGCTTGCGGATATGTATAAGTTAATAATATACTAATACAGAATACTACAGTAAGATATACATTTTATCAGTTAGATTATAAGAGTGGGATCTCAATACATAAAGGCGAGCAGTCTGAAGTTAGAATATAAGAGTGTTTAGGCTGGCCTGGGATCTCAGTCTATAAAGACGACGACGAGCCGTCTGTTCGCCATCTCGTTTCCCGGTAGGTATATAACGTTTCACCACATCAATTCCAGACGTTTTTGGCATATGATTTACTGCTTCTAGTACGCACCGTGACTTTGCGTTGCGTTTTCCTTTTCCACTGATAGGTCCAAAACTACGTGTCCAGATGGTGAAGCTGAAATGAAATCACATTCGCAAAATTGTTTAAAAAACACGATATTTTTTTTCATTAAAACACTCTCTTTGGTCTTTTATCTGAAATTTAATTTCTAGTACGCACCTTTATTTGCTTTTGTTTTATCATTTTCCACTGATAGGTCCAAAACTACGTGTCCTGATAGTGAAGCTAAAACGAAATCATATTCGCAAAATTGTTTAAAAAACACGATATCTTTTTCATTAAAATACTCTCTTTGGTCATTTATTTGAAATTTAATTTCTAGTACGCACATTTATTTGCTGTTGTTTTTTCATTTTCCACTGATAAGTCCAAAGCTACGTGTCCAGATGGTGAAGCTGAAATGAAATCACATTCGCAAAATTATTTTAAAAAACACGATATCTTTTTCATTAAAACACTGTCTTTGGTCATTTATCTGAAATTTAATTTCTAGTACGAACCTTTATTTGCTGTTGTTTTTTCATTTTCTACTGATAAGTCCAAAGCTACGTGTCCAGATGGTGAAGCTGAAATGAAATCACATACGCAAAATTATTTTAAAAAACACGATATCTTTTTCATTAAAACACTGTCTTTGGTCATTTATCTGAAATTTAATTTCTAGTACGAACCTTTATTTGCTGTTGTTTTTTCATTTTCTACTGATAAGTCCAAAGCTACGTGTCCAGATGGTGAAGCTAAAATGAAATCACATTCGCAAAATTGTTTAAAAATCACGATATATTTTTCACTAAAACACTGTCTTTGGTCATTTATCTGAAATTTAATTTCTAGTACGCACCTTTATTTGCTGTTGTTTTTTCATTTTCCACTGATAAGTCCAAAGCTACGTGTCCAGATGGTGAAGCTGAAATGAAATCACATTCGCAAAATTGTTTAAAAACCACGATATCTTTTTCATTAAAACACTGTCTTTGGTCATTTATCTGAAATTTAATTTCTAGTACGCACCTTTATTTGCTGTTGTTTTTTCCTTTTCTACTGATAGGTCCAAAGCTACGTGTCCAGATGGTGAAGCTGAAATGAAATCACATTCGCAAAATTGTTAAAAAAACACGACCATTTTTCATTAAAACATTTCATTTAAATTTCTTTGGTCATTTATCTGAAATTTAACTTCTAGTACACACTTTTTTTTGCTGTTGTCTTTTCATTTTCCACTGATAGGTCGAAAACTACGTGTCCAGATGGTGAAGCTAAAATGAAATCACATCCACAAAATTATTGAAAAATAACTACAATATATTTTTCACTAAAACCTTTTGGTCATTTATCCAAAGCACAAGCACCTTTATATTTTGCTGTTGTTTTTTCCTCTTCTGCTGATAGGTCTAAAACTACGCGTCCAGATGGTGAAACTGAAATGAAATCAAATTCATAAAATTATTGAAAAAACTACAATATCTTTTTCATTGAAACACTCTCTTTGGTCATTTATTTGAAATATAATTTCTAGTACGCACCTTTTTTTGCTGTAGTTTTTTCATTTTCCACTGATAGGTCCAAAACTACGTGTCCAGATGGTGAAGCTAAAATGAAATCACATTCACAAAATCATTGAAAAAACCTACAATATATTTTTCATTAAAACCTTTTGGTCATTTATCCAAAGCACAAGCACCTTTATGTTTTGCTGTTGCTTTTTCCTCTTCGGCTGATAGGTCTAAAACTACATGTCCAGATGGTGAAACTGAAATGAAATCAAATTCACAAAATTATTGTAAAAACTACATTCTACAATATCTTTTCCATTAAAACACTCTCTTTGGTCATTTATCTAAAATTTAATTTCTAGTACGCACCTTTTTTTGCTGTTGTTTTTTCATTTTCCACTGATAGGTCCAAAACTACGTGTCCAGATGGTGAAGCTAAAATGAAATCACATCCACAAAATTATTGAAAAAAAACTACAATATATTTTACACTAAAACCTTTTGGTTATTTATCCAAAGCACAAGCACCTTTATATTTTGCTGTTGTTTTTCCTCTTCGGCTGATAGGTCTAAAACTACATGTCCAGATGGTGAAATTGAAATGAAATCAAATCCACAAAATTATTGAAAAAACCACAATTTCTTTTGCATTAAAACACTCTCTTTGATTATTTATCTGAAATTTAATTTGTAGTACGCACCTTTTTTTGCTGTTGTTTTTTCATTTTCCACTGATAGGTCCAAAAGTACCTGTCCAGATGGTGAACCTAAAATGGAATCACATTCACAAAATTATTGAAAAAACTACAATAACTTTTTCATTAAAACATTGTCCTTTTGGTCATATATCCAACGCACAAGCACCTTTATATTTTGCTGTTGTTTTTTCCTCTTCCGCTGATAGGTCTAAAACTACATGTCCAGATGGTGAAACTAGAATGAAATCAAATTCACAAAATTATTGATTTTTTCATTAAAACACTGTTTTTTTATCTAAGATCTAGTTTCTAGTACGCACCTTTATTAGGTGTTATTTTTTCCTCTTCCGCTGAAAGGTCTAAAACTAAGTGCCCAGATGGTGAAACTGAAATTAAATCACATTGACATAGTTATTAAAAAACTACAATATCCTTTCTCTATTTCTAGTACGCACCGTTATTTTTTGTTGATTTGTCCTCTTCCGCTGATAGGTCTAAAACTACGTGTCCAGATAGCGAAGCTGATATGAAATCAAATGGTCAGAATTATTTAAAAACAATATATTTTCCATTAAAACACTGTCCTTTCGGTCATTTACTTAATTTCTAGTACGCAAAACTGCAATATCTTTTTCAATTAAACACTGTCCTTTTGGACATTTTATTTTATACACTTAAAAAATTTCTAGTACGCACTCTTATGTTCTTCTTCCGCTGATAGGTCTAAGACTACATGTCCAGATGGTGGAACTGAAATGAAATCATATTCTCAGAATTATATTAAAATAAAGGCGATTCGTTACAGAGACTTTGAGCATAATATGATTTACTGTTTTGGCAATGATCAAAATAAATTACAGAAACTTTGGGCACTTTAATTACTGTTTATGTAAATATGTTTAGGGAGAAAAATAATTGTGAAATATCATTGCATTCTCTACAACGATCTTAATGTAATTGGCCTCAAACAACTTCGACGATCTTAAGGTGACTGACCTCACACAACTAATTTCAATTGATTGATTTGATAAGAAAACAAATTCATAACATTTTCTTCTTAAACATTTATCCAATATCTAAAATTTTGTACGCACCGTCACTTGGCGATGCATTTTCATCTTCCACTGATACATCTAAAACCACGTTTCTAGATGGTGGTACTAAAATGAAAACATATTGAATGAAAATTATTACAAAACTGCTATATTATTTTCATTAAAACACTGTCCTTTGGTTCATTTATCTTCGATCTAATTCCTAACGCACCTTTATTTGCTGTTGTTTTTTCCTCTTCCGCTGATAGGTCTAAAACTACGTGTCCAGCAGGTGAAACTGAAATTAAATCACATTCTCGTCATCTCGACTATGGTTTTACGAAATCAAATACAAGTGAAATTACATAGCCTTCTCTTCGACGATCGTGAGCACATTAATCTTACACAGCTGATTTTAATTGATGAAATTGATTGAATTAATATTAAAATAAGTCTAAAACACTTTCCTTCTAGTAATTTAATCAATATATAAGTTTTAGTACGCACCGTCACTGGGCTCTGTATTTTCGTCTTCTGCGGATAGGTCTAAAACTACGTTTCCAGATGCTGGAATAAAATCAAATTCCCGAAGTTATTAAAAACACTGTCCTTTTGGTAATTTATCTAAAATCTAATTTCTAGTACGCACCTTTATTTGCTGTTGTTTTTTCATCTTCCGCTGACAAGTCTAAAACTACGTGTCCAGATGGTGAAACTGAAATAAATTAAATTCCCAGAATTATTAAATTAGGGCGATCCGTTACAGAAGTTTTGGGCACTTGAATTACTGTTTTTGTAAATATGTTTAGGGAGAAAAGTAATTGTGGAATTTCATAGCAATCTCTACGGCGATCTTGAGGTCATTGGCCTCACACAACTGATTTCAATTGTTCAAATGATTAAAATTGATTAAATTGATATGAAAATAAATACATAACACTTTCCTTTTCAACATTTATTTAATATCTAATTTTTAGTACATACCGTTACTTGGCTCTGCATTTTCATCTTCTACTGATAGGTCCAAAACTACGTTTCCTGTTGGCGAAACTGAAATCAAATCAAAAAATTATTAAAGTAGAGACGATCCGTTACAGACATTTTAGCCACACGAATTAGTGTTTAATATGTAAAGATGTTTAGAGAAAAAAGTAATTGTGAAATCGCATTGCATTCTCTACGACGATCTTAATGTCACTGGCCTCAAACAACTGATTTCAATTGATTAAAATTGATTGAAATTATATGAGAATAAATCCATGACACTTTCCTTTTCGATATTTATCCTATATGTAAGTTTTAGTACGCACCGTTACTTGGCTCTGCATTTTCGTTTTCTACTGATAGGTCTAAAACTACGTTTCCAGATGCTGGAATAAAATCAAACTCCCGAAGTTAATAAAAACACTGTCCTTTTGGTAATTTATCTAAAATTTAATTTCTAGTGCGCACCTTTATTTGCTGTTGTTTTTTCATCTTCCGCTGACAAGTCTAAAACTACGCGTCCAGATGGTGAAACTGAAATAAATTAAATTCTCAGAATTATTATTAAAATAGGGCGATCCGTTACAGAAGTTTTGGGCACGTGAATTACTGTTTTTGTAAATATGTTTAGGGAGAAAAGTAATGTGGAATATCATAGCATTCTCTACGGCGATCTTGAGGTCATTGGCCTCACACAACTGATTTAAATTGTTCAATTGATTAAAATTGATTAAATTGATATGAAAATAAATACATAACACTTTCCTTTTCAACATTTATTTAATATCTAATTTTTATTACGTACCGTTACTTGGCTCTGCATTTTCTTCTTCTACTGATAGGTCCAAAACTACGTTTCCTAAAATTATTAAAGTAGAGACGATCCGTTACAGAAATTTTAGCCAAACAAATTAGTGTTTATTTAAAGATGTTTAGAGAGAAAAGTAACTGTGAAATTACATTGCATTCTCCAATGTCATTGGCCTCAAACAACTGATTTCAATTGATTCAAATTATATGAGAATAAATCCTTGATACTTTACTTTTCGACATTTATCCTATATCTAAGTTTAAGTACGCACCGTCACTTCGCTCTGTATTTTCGTCTTCTGCGGATAGATCTAAAACTACGTTTCTAGATGCTGGAATAAAATCAAATTCGCGAAGTTATTAAAAACACTGTCCTTTTGATAATTTATCTAAAATCTAATTTCAAGTACGCACCTTTATTTGCTGTTGTTTTTTCATCTTCCGTTAGCAGGTCTAAAACTACGCGTCCAGATGGTGAAACTGAAATGTAATTATATTCTCAGAATTATTAAAATAGGGCAATCCGTTACAGAAGTTTTGGGCACGTGAATAACTGTTTATGTAAAGATATTTAGGGAGAAAAGTAATTGTGAAACTATATTGCATTCTCTATGACGATTTTGAGGTCATTGGTATCACACAGCTGATTTCAATTGATTGAATTGATATGAAAATAAATCCATAACTCTTTCCTTTTCGACAATTATCCTATATATCTAAGTTTTAGTACGCACCGTCACTTGGCTCTGCATTTTCGTTTTCTACTGATAGGTCTAAAACTACGTTTCCAGATGGTGAAACTGAAATAAAATATAATTCACGAAATTATTAAAATACTGCAATATATATTTTTTCATTAAAACGAACAGTGTTTTAATGAAAAACTACGTTTCCAGATGGTGAAACTGAAATAAAATCAAATTTGCGAAATTGTTAAAAAACACTGTCCTTTTGGTAATTTATCTAATTTCTAGTACGCACCTTTATTTGCTGTTGTTTTTTCCTCTTCCGCTGATAGGTCTATAACTACGCGTCCAGATGGTGAAACTGAAATGTAATTATATTCTCAGAATTATTAAACAGAGGCGATCCGTTACAGAAGTTTTCGGCACATTAATTACTGTTTATGTAAAGATGTTTAGAGAGAAAAGTAATTATGAAATTGCATTGCATTCTCTACAACGATCTTAATGTCATTGGCCTCAAACAACTGATTTCAATTGATTAAAATTGATTGAAATTATATGATAATAAATCCATGACACTTTCCTTTTCGACATTTATCCTATATGTAAGTTTTAGTACGCACCGATACTTGGCTCTGCATTTTCGTTTTCTACTGATAGGTCTAAAACTACGTTTCCAGATGCTGGAATAAAATCAAATTCCCGAAGTTATTAAAAACACTGTCCTTTTGGTAATTTATCTAAAATCTAATTTCTAGTACGCACCTTTATTTGCTGTTGTTTTTTCCTCTTCCGCTGATAGGTCTAAAACTACGCGTCCAGATGGTGAAACTGAAATGTAATTATATTCCCAGAATTATTAAACAGAGGCGATCCGTTACAGAAGTTTTCGGCACATTAATTACTGTTTATGTAAAGATGTTTAGAGAGAAAAGTAATTATGAAATTGCATTGCATTCTCTACAACGATGTTAATGTCATTGGCCTCAAACAACTGATTTCAATTGATTAAAATTGATTGAAATTATATGATAATAAATCCATGACACTTTCCTTTTCGACATTTATCGTATATGTAAGTTTTAGTACGCACCGTTACTTGGCTCTGCATTTTCGTTTTCTACTGATACGTCTAAAACTACGTTTCCAGATGCTGGAATAAAATCAAATTCCCGAAGTTATTAAAAACACTGTCCTTTTGGTAATTTATCTAAAATCTAATTTCTAGTACGCACCTTTATTTGCTGTTGTTTTTTCCTCTTCCGCTGATAGGTCTAAAACTACGCGTCCAGATGGTGAAACTGAAATGTAATTATATTCTCAGAATTATTAAACAGAGGCGATCCGTTACAGAAGTTTTCGGCACATTAATTACTGTTTATGTAAAGATGTTTAGAGAGAAAAGTAATTATGAAATTGCATTGCATTCTCTGCAACGATCTTAATGTCATTGGCCTCAAACAACTGATTTCAATTGATTAAAATTGATTGAAATTATATGATAATAAATCCATGACACTTTCCTTTTCGACATTTATCCTATATGTAAGTTTTAGTACGCACCGTTACTTAGCTCTGCATTTTCGTTTTCTACTGATAGGTCTAAAACTACGTTTCCAGATGCTGGAATAAAATCAAATTCGGGAAGTTATTAAAAACACTGTCCTTTTGGTAATTTATCTAAAATTTAATTTCTAGTGCGCACCTTTATTTGCTGTTGTTTTTTCATCTTCCGCTGACAAGTCTAAAACTACGCGTCCAGATGGTGAAACTGAAATAAATTAAATTCTCAGAATTATTATTAAAATAGGGCGATCCGTTACAGAAGTTTTGGGCACGTGAATTACTGTTTTTGTAAATATGTTTAGGGAGAAAAGTAATTGTGGAATTTCATAGCATTCTCTACGGCGATCTTGAGGTCATTGGCCTCACACAACTGATTTCAATTGTTCAATTGATTAAAATTGATTAAATTGATATGAAAATAAATACATAACACTTTCCTTTTCAACATTTATTTAATATCTAATTTTTAGTACGTACCGTTACTTGGCTCTGCGTTTTCATCTTCTACTGATAGGTCCAAAACTACGTTTCCTGTTGGCGAAACTGAAATGAAATCAAAAAAATATTAAAGTAGAGACGATCCGTTACAGCAATTTTAGCCAAACTAATAAGTGTTTATTTAAAGATGTTTAGAGAGAAAAGTAATTGTGAAATTACATTGCATTCTCTACGACGATCTTAATGTCATTGGCCTCAAACAACTGATTTCAATTGATTCAAATTATATGAGAATAAATCCTTGATACTTTACTTTTCGCCATTTATCCTAAATCTAAGTTTAAGTACGCACCGTCACTTGGCTCTGTATTTTCGTTTTCTGCAGATAGGTCTAAAACTACGTTTCCAGATGCTGGAATAAAATCAAATTCGCGAAGTTATTAAAAACACTGTCCTTTTGGTAACTTATCTAAAATCTAATTTCAAGTACGCACCTTTATTTGCTGTTGTTTTTTCATCTTCCGTTGACAGGTCTAAAATTACGCGTCCAGATGGTGAAACTGAAATGAAATTATATTCTCAGAATTATTAAAATAGGGCAATCCGTTACAGAAGATTTGGGCACGTGAATTACTGTTTATGTAAAGATATTTAGGAAGAAAAGTAATTGTGAAACTGTATTGCATTCTCTATGACGATCTTGAGGTCATTGGCATCACACAGCTGATTTCAATTGATTGAATTGATATGAAAATAAATCCATATCTCTTTCCTTTTCGACAATTATCCTATATATCTTAGTTTTAGTACGCACCGTCACTTGGCTCTGCATTTTCGTTTTCTACTGATAGGTCTAAAACTACGTTTCCAGATGGTGAAACTGAAATAAAATAAAATTCACGAAATTATTAAAATACTGCAATATATATTTTTTCATTAAAACGAACAGTGTTTTAATGAAAAACTGCGTTTCCAGATGGTGAAACTGAAATAAAATCAAATTTGCGAAATTATTAAAAAACATTGTCCTTTTGGTAATTTATCTAAAATCTAATTTCTAGTACGCACCTTTATTTGCTGTTGTTTTTTCCTCTTCCGCTGATAGGTCTAAAACTACGCGTCCAGATGGTGAAACTGAAATGTAATTATATTCTCAGAATTATTAAACAGAGGCGATCCGTTACAGAAATTTTCCTCACATTAATTACTGTTTATGTAAAGATGTTTAGAGAGAAAAGTAATTATGAAATTGCATTGCATTCTCTCTACAACGATCTTAATGTCATTGGCCTCAAACAACTGATTTCAATTGATTTAAATTGATTGAAATTATATGATAATAAATCCATGATACTTTCCTTTTCGACATTTATCCTATATGTAAGTTTTAGTACGCACCGTTACTTGGCTCTGTATTTTCGTTTTCTACTGATAGGTCTAAAACTACGTTTCCAGATGCTGGAATAAAATCAAATTCCCGAAGTTATTAAAAACACTGTCCTTTTGGTAATTTATCTAAAATTTAATTTCTAGTACGCACCTTTATTTGCTGTTGTTTTTTCATCTTCCGCTGACAAGTCTAAAACTACGCGTCCAGATGGTGAAACTGAAATAAATTAAATTCTCAGAATTATTAAAATAGGGCGATCCGTTACAGAAGTTTTTGGCACGTGAATTACTGTTTTTGTAAATATGTTTAGGGAGAAAAGTAATTGTGGAATTTCATAGCATTCTCTACGGCGATCTTGAGGTCATTGGCCTCACACAACTGATTTCAATTGTTCAAATGATTAAAATTGATTAAATTGATATGAAAATAAATACATAACACTTTCCTTTTCAACATTTATTTAATATCTAACTTTTAGTACATACCGTTACTTGGCTCTGCATTTTCATCTTCTACTGATAGGTCCAAAACTACGTTTCCTGTTGGCGAAACTGAAATGAAATCAAAAAATTATTAAAGTAGAGACGATCCGTTACAGAAATTTTAGCCAAACGAATTAGTGTTTATTTAAAGATGTTTAGAGAGAAAAGTAATTGTGAAATTACATTACATTCTCTACGACGATCTTAATGTCATTGGCCTCAAACAACTGATTTCAATTTATTCAAATTATATGAGAATAAATCCTTGATACTTTACTTTTCGACATTTATCCTATATCTAAGTTTAAGTACGCACCGTCACTTGGCTCTGTATTTTCGTCTTCTGCGGATAGGTCTAAAACTACGTTTCCAGATGCTGGAATAAAATCAAATTCCCGAAGTTATTAAAAACACTGTCCTTTTGATAATTTGTCTAAAATCTAATTTATAGTACGCACCTTTATTTGCTGTTGTTTTTTCCTCTTCCGCTGACAGGTCTAAAACTACGTGTCCTGATGGTGACACTGGAATAAAATCAAATTCTAGGAATTATTGAAATAGTGGCGATCCGTTACAGAAATTTTGGGTACGTGAATTACTGTTTATGTAAAGCTGATGTTTAGGGAGAAAAGTAATTATTGTAAAATTGCATTGCATTCTATACGACGATCTTGAGGTCATTGGCATCACACAGCTGATTTCAATTAATTGAATTGATATGAAAATAAATTCATAACACTTTCCTTTTCGACATTTATCCTATATATCTAAGTTTTAGTACGCACCGTCACTTGGCTCTGCATTTTCGTTTTCTACTGATAGGTCTAAAACTACGTTTCCAGATGGTGAAACTGAAATAAAATCAAATTCACGAAATTATTGAAAAACACTGTCCTTTTGGTAATTTATCTAATTTCTAGTACGCACCTTTATTTGCTGTTTTTTTTTCCTCTTCCGCTGATAGGTCTAAAACTACATGTCCAGGTGGTGACACTGGAATAAAATCAAATTCTAGGAATTATTAAAATATTGGCGATGAAATATATTTTTTTTTTTTATTTCTTTTTCCTTTATATATATATTTTTTTTTTTCACTTCTATCAGCTCTCCCTATAACTACCAATAGTTTATCCCTTTATCCCGTTCCCGAGGGACTCAAAACTCGAGAACGGTTGGACCGATTTGGCTTATTTTGGTCTTGAAATAATTGTGGATGTTCAGGGAAGGTTTAAACAGTGAGAAATATTGGAAAAGGTGTAGGTTGTAGGAGTAGGTGTAGGAGGTGTAGGTGTATAGGACTAGGACATAGGTTTCATTGTAGGTGTAATTATTTATTCATTCCAGTTCACATTTAAAACAGAGCTGTGTCGGGACAGCTAAATGTTTCTATAATATTTAAAAAATATATATATTATGTAAAATATTGCTCACGTGAGTGATTAAAATGCTTTTTTAAATTGTAGTTGTTTGATATTTGGTAATCCAAATGTTTAACGCAAATTTTTCAACATTTATCAATGATGATTTTTAAATTTGTGACATCTGACAGCTTTTTGATACGACAAAGATCGTCGGGCTACCGAGCGCCGCCTGGTGACAGGAAACAAATCGAAACTTCTTATTGACTGTTATTTATACCACTAACGCCACCAGATGGCGCTTTGTGTGCGTTGGGTCTATCACCTAAAGGCAGAAGAAATATCAAACACCCTCATTCAATAAGTTGTAACACTTTTTTGCATAGGTATCAGTATGATTAAAATCATTATTATGTACTTTTTCATCTTGATCTTTTCATTAAAACGCTTTTTTGATATTTATGTAAAAACTAATCTAGTACGCACCGTCACTTGGTATCGCATTTTCCTTTTCTACTGATAGGTCCAAAACTACTTCGTCAGGCAGCGAAACTGAAATGAAACAATTTTCTCAGAATAATTAAAATAAGGATCATGCTAGACGTCCGCTAAACGGACGAATAATATATATATAAGGTTCTTCAATTACGGATATTTTGGATATTGTCACCGTAAAATTGTAAAAACCGTTATATTTATAATCAAACGAAAAATAATGTGGTAAATTATACAATTTCACTAGTTACATTACAATCTAACGGTTTTTACAATTTTACGGCGACATATAGGTATGTGATCTACTGCTTATGTTGTACAGTAAAATAATAACAAATAACAAAAAAAAAAAAAACAATATGCCTAAGCAATGGATCATCTCGTAATATTTGCATATACATAAAACTATTTCGTTCTATTGCCTTATTATGAACGAGATAGAATAGAATCCTAACTAGACTACTGTGACCTTTTTGAGTGAACTTTTATATAATTGAGATAATTTCAGTACAATCATCGTTATTGTTCAGAAAACATCGTTATTCTATGAAAATGACGATGATTACCTAGATACATTAGGAACGTGGTAGTACGGCCGAGGGAATTCAATGTTTAGTTTGACATACTTCTTAAATTGCTCTACTGTATTTATTGATTCTATACTAATCTATACTCTATAGTCTATACTTAATATTATAAATGCGAAAGTGTGTCTGTCTGTCTGTCCGTTACCTCTTCACGCTTTAACCACTGAACTGATTTTTATGAAATGTGGTATAGATATACTTTGGGTCCCGGGAAAGGACATAGGATATTTTTATCCCGAAAAGGTACAGTGTTCCCGCGGGATAATGTATTTACTCGGGCGGAGCTGCGGGCAAAAGCTAGTACAAAATAATTCCTACCTGGTTTATTATTGTCTTCGTCAGCTGTAATAAACAGATCATCAATTAAAGGGTTTTTCATTAGGGACGCTCGAACTATGGCTGCGCATAGCGGCTATCTTGATCAGCCCCGTATCTACGGGGGGGCAACTGGGGGCACTTGCCCCGGGCGGCAGTTTCATGGGGGCGCCAAATCGGCCAAATCCTTGAGAGATGAATTCGAAATATCTAACAAATATCAAATATGAAGCCTCTTTTCCTACAATCTTAAAGATTTTTATCAAATAAACGAGTCATAATATTATCATGTTTGAAAAACGAACTATTCTATTTCCATATGGACAGTTTTGAACACATACTAAGTGATTTATGAACGCATTAGAACAGATCAAGTTAATTTCTTTTTGAAGGCATGCGTAGTGTGCGTGGGGGGGGGGGGGGGGTCATATCAAGTTTTTGCCGTAGATTCGTCGTAGAAGTCGTAGATCCACCACTGATGTTGATAAAGCTATGGCTGTAAAATTTGGCATGAACACTTATTAACAGATGACAAATTTACCATGAAAAACATACGATTCAACAACACTGTTTTTTTTTTTCAATTTGTTATCGAAATCATCGATCTATACGCGTAACGTTACGCGTCGCACCTCGGTTACGCCCAAATTTGGCAATTAAAAATAAAATTATGGCCTAGGATAGATAATATGGATGTCACAAACACGTAGTTCCAAAGGACGGCGCTACTATTATTATTATTATTATTATTTTATTCAATTAATGTTTAAAGGCTTTGTCGTAGACATCAATTGAACGTCATAACCATGTAATTTAACACGGCTCGATCACGTTCTATATGCCAAATTTTATTGAAGATGTCGACAAAAAAGTATCTACAACGGCTTCTACCATATGGCAGAAATTTCCATACATAGGTAATAATTATTGTCATACTCTACAATATCTAAGAAACAGGTTTTTTTTTATTTACAGTTCGAGCACTCTCAATGAAAAGCCCTTTATAATTTTATACCTGAAAGATCTAAGCCACGGTAAACGTACATTTTGCTGAGATAAAAATAACTTCCGATAACAATTATCTTCAATATCGAAATTTACTTAAAAGAATTTAAATAAACTTACCACTGTTGGAAAATCCTAAAATGAAAGTTTTATTTTGAAAGTAGGTAACATTTAGTTTATTGGTAAAATATAAAACAGGAAAATACACAATCCGTAGAATCTACTGTTAAAACAATAATGCGACTCGCACTTGGCCGGTTATTTAATAATTATTATTTTGCGATCAACCATTAACTAAAAAGAGACAATAGTACTGCTAGATGTTATCCTTTTCTATACCTACGAGTACATACTATTATTATTAACAGCCTCCGTGGTCAAGTGGTTAGAGCATTGGCTCTCGACCCGGAGGTCGTGGGTTCGATTCCTGCATTGGAACCACAAAAAATGTTGTTTCCAAGTTTGGTTAGGACAATGCAGGCTGATCACCTGATTGTCTGACAAGAGAGATGATCCATGCGTCGGATGGGCATGTAAAAAGTCGGCCTGATCTCTCGTCAGTCGTGTCGGTTATCCGTCCCACTGGATTACGAGAGTAAAGGAAGAGTGAGTGCTCTTGTGTATTGCGCACACACTAAGGCACTATAAAATTACTCCTGCGTAACTGGCCTGGTTTTCAATGAAACCGGCCACCGTCACCGAGATCGGTGGGGGAGTTATTATATATTATTATATTATAAACGTGAAAGTTTGTGACGATGGATGTATGTTTGTTACTCTTTTACCCCAAAAGTGACTTAACTGATTTCGATGAAATTTGGTATGTTACTTGCTAGTAGTTTAGGCTTGGGTCAACGTACAGGATACTTTTTATCCCAAAAAAGTACAGTATTCCCGTGGGAAAATGCGAAGCCACGGGCAAAAGCTAGTTGTCAAGTATAGGAGATATAGTTAGCAACAATATTAAAAATACACACCTTCATTACTATCTGTCAAGAATATAAAAAAATATTAAAAAGTGAATACTAAGTTACACACATCGTTAAAGTATTGATATCAAAAATTAAAATCTTTAAGATCAAAAATTATTAATTATTAATTAATTAATATCTATGGACGCTTTCACACCACGTCAATCTGGTCCAGTGGTATGTTCTCGAAGAACTTGTATCACAGGTACCAAGTTATTACATAACCCAAATATTTAATACACGTCCATGGCGGGATTCGAACCCGCGACCTCCGGCTTGAGCGCCCTTGTGCTAACCACTGAGGTCGTTAAATTTTTCAATAATATTCCACATCGCCGTCATTTTAGGTAATAAAATTATTTTTATGACTATCCATTGCGTTCCCACGGATCGGCGGAGAGGGTATAATAGGGAAAGGAAAGGATAGGTGGTGTGGAAAGGAAGATTGGTAAGTTGGAGTGGGAAATAGGAAATGTAGGATGTTACCGCCCAGGAGGGCAAGGGACAGTAATAGCTAGGGAAGCCGGGGTCGCGTGCCCGTATACTCCACAACTACCGGACAGGTAAGTTGGGATGAGTATCCCATGACAGGACTGTGATGTACTATGATAATGGTGAAAAATCTCTTTCTGATGATTGATGAAAGAACACCTTGCTGATTTTTGACCAATCTGAATATATGTGCTCTAAACGCACTCTTTGCAACAGCCAATCAGTACTCAAATTTTTCCAATTTTCAATTTCTAGTAGGTACAATCGGGTTTTTTTTTGCGAATATCCTGAAAACTATTAGGAAGACGAAGGAAGAAGGCGAAATTTTATCTCAGAATCAAATGATCCGGCTTTTTGCAATAAACCTAGGATTTTCGCAAACTAATTTTCCAATTATTCTACGCCATAACCTACTGGCCTGACCGAGCATACCATCTCGCTCAGTCGGAGATCTCCCTATGGGATCACTAAATATCCCACAATTTTATCAGTAAACTTACCAGGTCTATATGATCCAACTGAAATAACAACAAAAATGTATAATTACAACTATTTTATCTTTCAAGGGATAGCTAATGCCTAATAAGTTATGTGATTTTTTAATGAATTGACCCAGGAAACGAGTAGACGGATCGCCAGATGGTAAGCGATTACCGTCGCACATGGACACTCGCAACACCAGAGGATTTTACACTTGTGTTGCGACTTGCGTTCCTGGTCCTTCAAAAACTCTAATCCGCGAAACGCGGCGAAACACAACGCAAGCGTTATTTCACGCCGGTTTTCTCTGAGGTCGTGGTCTCCCGTCGAGCTGGCCTATTTGTGCCGAAGCGTGGCTCTCCCACTTATCATCTCCCCAGTTATTATATTTTACTAGCTTTTGCCCGCGACTTCGTCCGCGTGGAGTTCGGTTTCCGTACAAAATTTTAACCCCTTTTTCACCCCCTTAGGAGGCGAATTATCAAAAATCCTTTCGTAGCGGATGCGTCATACAACTATCTGTATGCCAAATTTCAGCAAAATCCGTTCAGTAGTTTCGGCTGTGCGTTGATAGATGAGTCAGTCAGGTTTGCCTTTTATATAATATTTAGATTTTAGATTAGTAAAGTTAAACTTACTGTCAATACTCTTCTCGGTAGTGCACGTGGGGTGTGCCTTGCCGGACGTTGTTCTGCCGGATCCTCCAAAATCATCAGATTCTCTGGCACCTAGAACATGATTAGCTCAAACCACTGAACGTAGCGTAGTCATTGTGAAGTAGATTCATGGACTTTTGTTTATGTGAAAATTATTAATTTAAATGAAACAATATTTAGGGGTTTTATTTTAGTTTATCCCGACGTTTAGGCTACTTTTCAGTAACCAAATGCCAGTCTTATAATTTATACCGCAGATTATGAAACAATAGCCTTAAACGAGCAAATGTTGTATAAATATAATCGGAATCAAGGAAACGGCTGCAAATATTTCAATGACATTTAGTACGCAGTTCGTTTTGGGGGAGAAAACTCAATCAGGCTAGATAGTTGCTATGGGAAACTGTACATTTTTACCGGATTATTTCCCGAACAGGTGGTAGGTCATCACAGGTCGTAGGACAATTCTAAAGAGTTTCACACTCATTTCGAAATAAATAAAATACTTATCATTTTTATTCTTTGGTAACATTCTTTGTTATAAAAAGATTGCTGTGCGGGTTACGCTAAAACTCACATACCTGGTGGTAGAATCAGGCTCAGCTTTTCTAAAAATAATAATGTCTTACAAGTTTAGTATTTTTCAAAAAAAGTCCAACCTATACATACCTAGTTAAATACATACCATTCTCGTCCAAAGTCACAGCTAGCCTTTTACGTACTCATTCTTAGATCCAATTCAATCCAAACGTTAAAAAAATACGAAATTAAAAAATCTCATTGTACCATAAATAATTTTTATTTTGACCACCTTTTTCGTTTCATATTAGACCATAAAGCATTGGTCCTTCGAGCCGGATATTTCGAGATTATTCCCAAAGAAGTGTAATTTAAATTGATAGCATTATGTGTTCTTTTGTTTTTTTTTTGTTTAATTTTTTTATGACATGAACCAGGAAACGAGCAGACGGATCGCCTGATGGTAAGCGATTACTGACGCCCATAGACACTCGCAACACCAAAGGAGCTATACTTGTAGTTGTAACTTTTCTGGTGTTGCGACTTGCTTTCCTGGTCCTTAAAATCCCCAATCCCCTTTGGGCCTCCGATAACCTCACTCACACGCCGGTTGTCTGTGAGGTCGTGGTATTTATCCGGTCAAGCCGACTCATTCGTGCCGAAACGTGGCTCTCCCACCATGAGTTAAAGATCTGAACAAATAATGTATTCATTGATGACAAATATCCCCGATGTAAGTTAATTAAAGCTAAAGTTCGGTCGCGGAGCACAGAATTTTGTACATTCACTCATAGCTACTTGTCTCTTTCACTCGCGCACTAATATATTGCTATCGCGTTTACACGGGCACACGATAGGAGCGTGATAGAGCGTCGTGTGCGAGTGAAAGAGACAATTAGTAGAGACAGATAGATCGATGTACGAAATTCTACGGATCGACGCGTCGATCCGTAGAATTTGACGTGTCGATCCGTAGAATTTGACGTCGCGACGTCCGCACTTTAGTACACTGATTTTAATGATGTATAATTTGTTAGATTCGTCACAAATATGAATATGTCACCGTAAAATTGTAAAATCCATTAGATTGTAATATTACTAGAGATATTATAAAATGTCGACAGACTGTCAAATAAAAATTTCTTCTTACAATTTTACACATGATTTTTCGTGATATTGTAATATTTACCGTGCCGATTGGTTAAACAGCAAGTGCCCCGCGCCGCTATATTTGTTTGCTTTTTCATAATAATAATTATAACAAAAAATAATGCGTACCTACAATAAGGAGAAATTTTTATTTGACAATCTGTCGACATTTTTTTATATCTCTAGTAATATTACAATCTAACGGTTTTTACAATTTTACGGTGACAAATATACAAGGACAGTTGTGTAAAAAAATTTTAAAAACCTTTAAAATACTTACGCAATTCAGGGCTCTTATCCACTAAAAATATAGGTACATTAATTAACTATTTTTATATTTACTAACATGATAAATAAAGAGAAGACGAAAAAATAAAAACAGTGGCACTCTGGGAGTGGCCACAGAAGTGTAAACAATAGCGCACAGCCAAGCATACGGCGCGCGACTCGCCCCGCCAGCCGCCCTAGAGTCTGACTAACGATAGCTGTCCAAGAAAAAAGGCGTGAATTAAAAAAGAACCAAGAGCTGTTAACCCTATCTATACACTGCTGGAACGGAGTTGATACTATTTATTATTCAGCAAGTAGTATCAACTCCGTTTAAGCAGTGTATATGTCACCGTAAAATTGTTTTTTTTTTTTTTACCGTATAACCAATCGGCATGGTAAATATTACAATGTACCTAACGAAAAATAATGCGTACAATTGTATGGAGAAATTATTATTTGACAATCTGTCAGCATATTATAATATCTCTAGTAATATTACAATCTAACGGTTTTTACAATTTTACGGTGACATATAGATAGGGTAACAGCTATTGATTTTTTAAAATTCCTGCCTTTTTCTTGGATAGCTTTCGTTGGTCAGACTCTACCTCATACCGCATATATATCGCCTTTAAATAGACAGGTACAAGTCCAATACTTACTTAAAGCGTCATAATTAACATATTGCTGGTTATCAACAAAGTTATCTGAAAAGCGATCTCATATTAGGAGAAATACAACGGCCTCACACAGAAACGGCGAGAAATAACGCCTGTAGACTTTTGACCCAAATTATGAAACTCCTAACCATCTTTAAATTACTTACCTTCTAAGCCTGTAAGGTTAAATAATAATAATTTAGTATTTTTTTTTACTTTAAACAAATATTACATTGTATGTCCCATATATTTAGTATAATATGTACTACGTATGTCCCAAGTTAGCTGTACCTACTAGTGGTAAATAAATATTTATGCAAGAATATACCTATTAATAAGGAACATGCATCTAGCTAAAACTGATACACCGATTTTGATGCGTTTTGGATATATTTAATTTATCATTATAATTATTTAATCCTACTACAATTATAATTTCAAAAGTTTGTGACAATGGATGGATGGATGGATGTTTGTTATTCTTTCACGCAAAAACAACTGAACGGATTTTGATGAAATTTAGTATGGTAGTATTTATGGCTGTGGATTACGCGTAAATACAGTTCTCATGGGATACTGTATTTACGCTTGCAAAGCCGCGTTCGAAAGCTAATACAATATAAATCTATTTCATTTTAGTAAAAAAACACTTACTGGACAAAATCTGTGCTCTATCCTCGTCGACTGTAAAAATAAGTATTTTCTAGTGAAATCCATAACATCACAGTGCTCAGGTAAAACGAAAACTCGACAGATAAGAGCCTATTCAAATCCTAAAACGATAACGCGATTCAACATTTAACGCCATCTATCCGCACACCAAACTAATCTGAAGTAACGAAAATTTTATAGGTATTCCGATCAAATCCAATTTAATCTATACTTAAACTAAAAGGCTATTTTTATTAATGTATCAACTGCATGGTAAGAAACATTTTTTTAATTTATTATTGTCTACCTACTATAGTATTTTTGTTTCCGTAGACTAAATTAAATCTGAACAGATTAGGTTACGTCTAACGCGAAGTCCTTAATTCCAACTAAACTTACCTTCTGGATGGTAATATTTATGTTTTATGTCTAATTTTCCGAGAGGTAGATTGTTATCTGTTCTTCGCACTTCTGAAATGAAAATATTGTAAATACTTACCCCTTTCATTTACTGAGTTCCAAAAAGGAGGAGGCACAATATTCAATCCATGAATTTTTTGTATGTTCAATGATTACGACGTCTTTTACCTATGGACCGATTTCTTATATTCTTTTTTGTTGTAAAGAATTTACTTCTAATTTGGTCCTATTATCACCAAAGACCTGAGGAATCGAGAGAACTCCGAAATTTTTGGTACATTTTAAGAACAGCTTTCTGCATTTCTTTTGTTTTTACCCGTTATAATATACGGCGTGTAATACATATAAACCTTCCTCTTGAATCATTCTGTCTATTGTATTATACAGCATTCAAATTAGTTGCGTCGTTTAAAAGATATAAGCATACATACATAGGCGACAGGCGTTACTATATTTGACTGACTACGGCGAAGCCAAAAAGAAGGGTAATGATTTTGACAGTCTATGTACCTAAACCTATGTATATATTTATGTATGTTTGTTCCACCGTAGGGCCTAAACTACTGGTCTGATTTTAATAAATGAGGTGTCAATAGATTCGCAATAGAGGTGTCAACCTGTCAACAGAGTCGGGTTATAGTTTTTATAAAATTGTAGTTATTTACTGTAGTACATAAAGAGAGGAAATGTTGAAAAAAAAAGAAGTTTCCCACTTACCGATTGGCTACTTTTGATAATGGTACGAATGAAATTGATACCTAATACAATTTGTATAATTTAATAAAGAGGTTTGTTTGTTTGTATTGAATGGGCTCCGAAAGTACTGGCCCAATTTTGATGAAATTTGGCACAGATATAGAATAGAGCACGGGGAATGACATAATATGCTAATTTTTAGTACGTCAAAATGTACGGTTCCCCGAGATTTCCTTTTGCGCGCACGAAATCGTAGTCAACATCTAATACCTTATAACTTGGCTTACTCGAAATAATATAACCGCTTACAATCAGATTAGGTACCCGTTTATCGACCTTATACATACTATAAAACTTAAAACTATACTGTTTTACGTTACTTTAAATCGTTATTACTTATACTGATGGACCCATACGGACGGCGGTAATCGCTCTCCAACAGTCGATCCATTTGCTCGTTTAAAGGTACCTACTACACTTAATACAAAGACATTTTAAAACCTTTATTCGCGCGGCGATAGATACTATGTGCGTAGCTGGTCTGGCATATCAGTAGAACCTGTAACGAGATTAGCAATAAGAATTGACACCACCTCACAGAAAACCGGTGTGAAGTACGCTATTTTTTTTTATGAAATATGGGGGCAAACGAGCAAACGGGTCACCTGATGGAAAGCAACTTCCGTTGCCCATGGACACTCGCAGCATCAGAAGAGCTGCAAGTGCGTTGCCGGCCTTTTAAGAGGGAATAGGGTAATAGGGGAGGGTAGGGAAGGGAATAGGGTAGGGGATTGGGCCTCCGGTAAACTCACTCACTCGGCGAAACACAGCGCAAACGCTGTTTCACGCCGGTTTTCTGTGAGCCCGTGGTATTTCTCCGGTCGAGCCGGCCCATTAGTGCCGAAGCATGGCTCTACCACGTAAAAACGCTTTCGTTGTGGCTGTCACATGAGTAAGAGCGAAGCCAAACACAACGATGTCCCATTACGATACAATGAGGGTGTTCAATATTTTTTCTGCCGTTCTAGACCCAACGCACACAAAGCGTCATCTGGTGGCGTAAGTGGTATTAAAAACCGTTGATAAGAATTTTCAATCCTTTTCCTGTCACCAGGTGGCGCTCGGTAGCCCGACGGTCCTTGTCGTGTCAAAAAGCTGTCAGATGTTACGAATTTTAAAACCCTCACAAACGATAATGGTACGTCATTTGTGCGATGCGTCGCGTTGTCGCAACGCAGCGTCGTATACTCGCCCTAATCAGCATATTAATAAAAATATTTATACCACAAATATGTCACTGTAAAATTGTAAAAACCGTTAGATTGTAATATTACTAGAGATAATATAATATGCTGACAGATTGTCAAATACAAATTTCTCCATACAATTTTACGCATCATTTTTCGTTATAATTATTATTATGAAAAAGCAAACAAATATGGCGGCGCCGGGCACATACCGTTTAACCAATCGGCACGGTAACTATTACAATATAACGAAAAATAATACGTATAATTGTATGGAGAAATTTGTATTTGACAATCTGTCAGCATATTATAATATAGATAGTAATATTACAATCTAACGGTTTTTACAATTTTACGGTGATAGACGCCAATGGTGACTTTGTCCAATACGTTGGAAAAGCCACTTGACAGACAGAGATAGCAACATGGAGTAGCGTATCCGTGGTGTAAATATTTTTACTATTAACGGTGTAAGAGAGATGGGATTTGAAACTCCATCAACGCACTTGCAACTTTAGTGTTTCCCATAGGCGTCGGTAAGCGCTTACCATGAGGTGAAGCGTTTGGTATTAAAATGTAGCTTCAAACTAAATAGTAATTTTACCATTGGCAAGTTTTATAAACAATAGTTTATTTATTTACCTACCAAAAATAATCCACTTTTTAATTTGAAACATGCTTGCGCTGAATACATTTTCCGAATTGCGAAAGAAAAAATAAAATTACGTTTATTTTTTTATTACAACTGCGATAAACTTTATAGTATATTACATTTCACAGCATTTTTATGTAGATTTGAATTTGTAATACTTTGTATACATAAATTAGTATATAACAAATGTTTTATTTGTTATATCAAAACTTTAATCAAATAAATAACATACGTTTACTAACCTTACACTAAATTTTTTGATCTTTAGTAACTAAAAACTTGCAAATATTTAACTAACATAGTATACATATGTTGTAACGCCATCTAACGTTCAAAAGAAGAAACATCCACCACTGGAACTTTAATATCCGGAATAATGGCGCCGGGATAATTCAGAGCATTGAAAATAGAACTCTGCGCTAATACAATAGAGTTGAATATCGAAGTGTCGAGCTGTCAACGACATTAACATTTGGATCGACACTTGTGTTCAATTTTCAGATCTATTGTAATAGCGCAGGGTTCTATTTTCAGTGCTCTGAATTTCCAGGACCCGCTGAATTCCGGATCATATTATAGTCCCAGCCTTATTTTTTTAATTACAATACGTTACTAAAAACAGCGATATAACATTGTTTAGCGCCATCTATCGATGAAACGTGGCAGCTATTCCAGTAAAGCGCCATCTATTATTCCTTTACGTCAAGTCTCGTTTCAATTCTTTTTTTAAGTAAACTTTACGCACGCTTGACTTGGGGAGTAAGCTGGTGAATGCGTGACGAGAGCGTTACGAAAAGTGTGATCGGGCTAGGCGAACGCAAGTTGAGAGGGAGATACAAGTTAGTGAAGACAGAAAGAGTTACGTTTCATATATTACTGTAGGGCATCGTTGCTCAGCCGGTGGGTCGCGACCCTTGGGGGGTTCGAGTTTGTTTTTATAGGGAGTCGCAGTCTGTTGAAAAATAATAAATACAAACTACATATAGGTACTTACGAAAGATTCGTTTTTCGAACGAATCTTTAGTATCGACGCAAGACTTTTTACTAAACTTTTGGGCCTTTTCGTGGATCGCGACATAAAAAATAACTGTGGGAAAGCCACGCTTCGGCATGAATGGGCCGGCTCGACCAGATAAATACCACGACCTCACAGAAAACCGGCGTGAAATAACGCTTGCGTTGTGTTTCGTCGAGTGAGTGAGGTTATTACCGGAGGCCCATGGGGGGGGGGGGGGGGGGATTGGGGACTTTAAGGACCAGGAACGCAAGTTGCAACACCGTCGTATTTCAAAGACACTTAAATATTTCTAGAAAAGAAGTTTTGCTTCAGTCGTGTAACGTGTTGTCTAAAGCCCACTCTTTTTTTCCATTACAGCACGAGCACCACGAGCACCATGAGCATGAGCATCACCACGAACCCGGCATGCCCTTCGACTTCGCGTACGCCGTCAACGAGGACGGCAACGACTACAGCCACAACGCCAAGAGCGACGGTGACGTCACACGCGGCGAGTACAGAATAGCCTTGCCCGATGGCCGCACGCAGATCGTCAAGTACACCGCCGATTGGAAGAATGGATTTAACGCTGAGGTAATGAGGGTGTTTGTTATTTTTTCTGCCGTTAGGGGCCCATGTCCTAACACATAACCTAACCTTTTTTTTTTAATTTGGCTCCTCGCACGTGCGCGTGGGGCTGCGGGAATCCAAATTCTTCCGCAGCCCCACACTAGTGCTGGCCCGGTCTGTCCGGGCCTCGTCTCCTGCACGGGGTAGTGAGGTACATAACCTAACCTAACCTCCATAGGTTAGAGAGGAGGAGAACGATCGCTGTAGCAAATAGTGTCCTAGAAAATATGGACGACAAAATAAGTGGGGCGCTGCGATCACTAAGTTGTCTCAATAAAAGCGTCAAGCGGGCCACCAATGCCGCGAAGAAAATTTGTACTTTAATCAACTATATCTACTTATACTCATAAACAGCTAACTTCGCAGATAATAATATAATAAACTCCCACACCGATCTCGGTGACGGTGGCCGGTTTCATCGAAACCAGGCCAGTTACGCAGGAGTGATTTTTATATTGCCCAAGTGTGTGCGCAGTACACAAGAGCACTCTCTCTTCCTTTACTCTCGTAACCCAGTGGGACGGATGACCGACACGACTGGCGAGAGATCAGGCGCAGGACCGACTTTTTACATGCCCATCCGACGCATGGATCATCTCTCTTGTCAGACAATCAGGTGATCAGCCTGCATTGTCCTAACCAAACTGGGAAACAACTTTTTTTTTTGTTCCCATGTGGGAATCGAACCCACGACCTCCGAGTCGAGAGCCAATGCTCGAACCACTTGACCACGGAGGTTGTTAAACTTCGCAGATACTACCTTACCGACGGCAGCGCGGCTGGTGGCTGAAAAATGAACTATAAATTCTACAAAGTTTCAGGGACAGGCGGGCTAATGCACGTAGCGATCGTTCTCCTTCTCTCTAACCTCCATGGTTAGGGGACAGACCCAACGCACACAAAGCGTCATCTGGTGGCGTAAGTGGTATCAAAAACGGCCAATAAGAATTTTCGATTATTTTGGTGTCACAAGGCGGCGCTTGGTAGCATTCTTCACACAGTCCCGACAGACCTTGTCGTGTCAAAAAGCCGTCAGATGTCAGGAATTTAAAAACCCTCATTGAATAGAAACAGCATTTAAATACACATTATAACAAAACTTTTTAAGCCTTCTCCACTGTATAAGACTTAGTAATTTCAAAGCCGAACCAGATCGAGCAAGCCACCTCGCTCGGTCGGAGATCTCCTTTTGGGGCTTTCCACTTAATCCTGAATTGATTGGTGACCCTCGACAAGAACACGCCTCCTTCTGGACATGATCATCACTCCCCGCCTCTACGCACTATGTCAGCGAGCTTCAGCATCATCATTGGTACCTCGACCACTAGCCTTAACACCGAGGCCTGGTGTAACCCTTAGCCTGACCGAGCATACTATCTCGTTCGGTCGGTAATCTCCCTTTAAGGGCTTTCCACTACTACCCACATCCACATACATTAAATATAGGATTTTTCTCATTCCAGGTCATCTATGAAGGCGAAGCCAAATACCCTGACCAAGCTACCATCGGCGTCGGTCGTGGTGCTGCCAACGGTGGCGGACAAGCTTACCTGCCCCCAAACCAAGGAGGCGGCTACCAGTACTAAGCGTTCAACGCCATCTAGCGGTTAATATTTAAACGAGATAGTATTACCATTTGTTGTCAATAGATGTCTCTTTTTGTACGTTGTAAAATATTTTTAGATTTATTTATTTAAAATAATTAATTAGAAAATTTTGAGATTGGTATCGCTTATACTTTTTATACTGTGTACATTATTAATTGTAAGTTTTGAGTTTTAGTTACCAATATGTTACCGTGTTTTCATGTTTAAATAATACTTTTTTTAAGATCTGAATGCAAATACTCTTTATTAAAAATGGTTAAATTACAATATGGCTTAAGTCTCAAGAAAGAGATCGCACTCAGTCTCGCATCGTAGGCGTGCGAGTGAGACCATACTGAGACTGGAACCACACTGGAGATTGAACATTTTTAATTAAGTTAATTAGCCTTCTATTTTTTGTACCATGACTTTTTATAAGATAAAATTATTAATCTACATATATCGCTAAGTCTTAAAATATTGCTTGCCAATTGGTCTAGATTTAAAAAAAACTACACTTTAAAAATCACTTTTTCTATTACTAAAAAAATTTTAACTTAGGTACCACCTTTTTTCATATAATATGATTGAAACTTAACTATGGCCACCAATATTCTGCAATAATAATGATACTCAAATGCACTGCCTCAGTGTTAATTATGAAGTTATGTATAGAAGTTATTATATATAGTTAATATATTCTTTTGTAATAAGCTTGACTTTTTATTTCTTACTAGCTGTCCCGACATATGTTGTTCTGTCTTAAATATGATCTGGAATTAATAACTACATAACTGGTATACAATCTTATTCATTCATTGGGAATATATTGTTACTTGTGCCCTAGTGGGATTAGCACCCTCAGCATAACCAACATAGAAGCTGTCTCTTTCTATGGAAGAATAGACAAAATGACATATTAAAAAAGGAAATCTGTCAGTATATCTTTTGTTGTGAGGACAAAACGCATTTTGTGACCGGGATACAGTTATTTTAGCTGGATAAAGATACAGAAAAGCAAATAATTTAAAATATATCTAGGTTTTTAATACTGTCAAAATATAGCACTATCTAATTTTCAATATGCCTTAAACTTTAATAAGCTAAGCCTTTGTTTGCACAAGCCTTACAAAAATATTAAAAAAGACAATTGACAAATCCATTTTCTTTTAATTGTTCACACGAGCATCGCATGTTTAAAGTGCTGACGTGTATTCGATTTTCAGCTGTATTCTTTAAGGATATATAATATATAATAATAATATGTATGGACACTTCACATCATGTCAATCTGGTCCCGTGGTCCCATCCAAGATCCAGGAACACAGAATTTTTTTTTGTTCGAAACTGCAACCGGCTCAAGCCGTTAGTGGTTAACCACTAACATACTCAATCATTTTATTAGCAGAATTTCAGCATTTGATAAATTTTAAAGCTTTTTTTTAAAGCGGTCATACAAACAAGGGCTAAGAATGCACCGATTTTACGTGCCTTATCAACTCTTTCCTCATACCAAATCTCTTGTCACAGAACATACAACATTCATTTTTCTCCAGATGGCTCCTTTTCATATGATCCAATCTTCTACCTGAATTTATAAAAGACTTTTCACATAACACACATTTGTATGCTCTATCGTTTGTGTGTAATTTTAAGTGATTGATCAAAGATTGTCGTCTGGCGAATCGATCTCCGCATACCTCACAAACGCTCACTTTATTATGTGTTTGCTTGTGCTCTGTTAGGTTGCTTTTCGTGTAAAAACTTTTTTGGCACACTTCACAAACGAAGGGACGAACTTTGACGTGAAATTTGTTGATATGTCCTTCTAGAGTTCCCTTGCATATGCTTTTATAGGAACAGTGATCGCAGTTATAAAACTTTTTTCTTCCTTGGTGCTTGTTTATATGACCTGGATCTATATTTGACACATTTTGATATGTGTATGGTTCATCTTTTCTTGTATAACATATTTTATCCTTAATCACTTTCTTTTCTGATTTATCTTTACTATAAGAAAGTTTAATGTCAAGTGTCACTTGTTTATCTGTGTTTGTATTATCAATTACATCTATACAATGTTTAGTCATAGTACTTATGAGATTTCTAATAAAATTATTCTTAAACATTGTAATATACATCTTTACGAGCAAGTCTGAGCAAAGTCTGCAAGTCTGTGTACATATTATGTCCTGGAAATATACAAAAAATATTTTTAAAATAGGTAAGTAAGTACAGTAAGTACTGCAGTTATTTAAAATGACGCTTTCACACCATATCAATCTGGTTTTGTACTAAATAATAATAATATAATATAATCTAAAGATCAACCCCCTTACCAATAAAAATATTTACACAATGGATAAAGTATACAATGTTTTGTCCTTGTTTGCCAAGCTACTTTTATAAGACAAGGACAATAGTAAAGCTTATCCATTGTGAAATATTTTTATTAGTTAGGGTATTTTCACATATTATACCCTATAGTATTAATTATACTATACAGATATATAATACATAATACATATTGAAGACCCCAAAAAGAGTGAAAAATGTTTTGTTCCTTCTGTGGGTTTCAAACCTGCGACCCCCGGCTTTTATAATGTGCCCTAACCATTAAGAAACAGAGGTCATCATTGTAGAAATTATTATGTTTTTAACAGGGTTAGAAGTTGGAATATAAATCTATACTAATATTATAAATGCGAAAGTGTATATCTGTTACTTCTTCACGCTTTAACCGCTGAACAGATTGTTACGAAATTTGGTATAGACATACTTTGGGTCTTAGGATATTTTTTATTCCGAAAAAGTAGTGTTCCCGCGGGATAATGTATTTACGCAGGTGGAGGGCAAAAGCTAGTTAAAAATATAATATATGGATACAAAGAGAAACTGCAAAACTAGTATTGTACAGTATGACAAAGCTTAACTTAATAGACTGCAAAGAGCACCTAATTATTATTTTTTTAATTTATAAAAACGCTTCACAGTACTTACGAAGGCGGGAAACAAGTATTGTACTATTTCAGACAACTTTATTAATTTAATTGAAGATGGCTCTCGTATTTCTAGTACCTCTGCAACGTTCATCATTTCTGGACAGACTTTAAAGCATAAAAAACATGTTTTGTTGGAAATTATATGAAGAAATGTTTTAGATAACTCCATGGTGATTTATACATTTATTACCCATGTGAGCTACAGTCACAATACTTAGGAATCGTTTATCGTATTGTTTTCTGGGTTTCCTTTTTCCTCATTAGATAAGTATTATTTATTTATTCAAACGTAGTTTAATTACATTCTCTTTGTTCCAACCGTTTATAACAAAGGTTAAAACTTAAAAAGTCGTGATTATTTTTTTTATTTACAAAATACAATCGTTCTTCTTCTCATAGAGTATACCTGTCAAAAAACTCTGACACGCTCAAGGAATTTGTAAGTATTTGTAAGTATACTTACAAATTCCTTGGACACTTACACGAAGTATAGATAACAAGGAGTCCGAACGGTATAGGCTTTTTAATAATAATTATGTACACAATAATAGGACCAGATCTTAGTTCTCTTTTCTGCCGCTAGGCGTGCGAGACCGACGAGTACCGAGTGTTGCCAATACTATTATACCGAGTGTTGCCAATACTATTATTTATTACAATTATTTTTAAATTACCGTTAGGCAATTACCGTGTTCTACGGTATCTATTTTTCGAAA
Source organism: Glaucopsyche alexis (assembly GCA_905404095.1). Lineage (NCBI taxonomy): Eukaryota > Metazoa > Arthropoda > Insecta > Lepidoptera > Lycaenidae > Glaucopsyche > Glaucopsyche alexis. The sequence goes on along the minus strand of FR990063.1, from coordinate 1,815,975 downwards.
ACAGTTTCTAAGAATTTCCTAAAACTTTTATATAATAAGATTTCAATCTTTCCAGAGCTGTCAATAGCAACTTTAAACTTCCCGCGTAATTTCAAACGAGTGCACGTCGGACCGTCGCGCGCTCTACCGGCAAAAATCTGTCCCCGTAATTGAGACCATTATTTTAACATTACGTTCGAACTCCTTGTTATCTATACTTCGTGGACACTTAGTTGGACACGCTAGAGAGGGTATCTTCTTCTTTTGCTATGACATTTGACATTATTTTTTTTAAAGAAACGGCCAATAGTTCAATGATTAATCCCAGAATGATATAACTTTTCATTTTCCACGGAGAACACAGAAAGCTTACACTTAGTGAACATTAGGGATGGGCGTTGAATGAACGAACTGTTTTATTAAACTGTTTATTTGTCATGAACGGGTAAACTAGTTTAGCGCCTACTGATAAACTAGTCTATGCGTGAACGGTTGATGCCGGAACGGTGCGTGCGACAGAGACCGTTCGTCGCGACGCGACGACACGATCGACGGACGGGCGCGGGGTACGACGACTCGGCATGAGCAATACGTCTATCTCTGTTCTTTACAACCGACGACGTGCTCTAGTCTATGTAATAATTACATTCGTTGAGTGGGCGGTGTTTTAATAAAATTAACTTTAAAGTAAGCTAACAATTTCCACCGCTCACAGATTAAACCGTCTCGTCGTTCGTCGTCATCACTAGTCGCGTCGATCAGCAAACGACAACAAATTTATCAAAACAGTTAATGCTGAAAGTCGTTCGTTCAACAAAACTACTTTGTTTGTCATAGTTTATTCTTTGATTGTTTGTCATAGATTGAGTCTCAGTTCAGTATTCGACGAACACGTAAACTAGTCGAAAAAAAAACTGTTTTTTCAACTACCTACTTTACGATGAACGATAAACGGTCTCGTTTCGTTGATCGAAAAAGCGTCGACGACCCACCACTAGTGAACATTGCTATGTTCCGGATTAATAACCATAATATTCTTCTTCCAAGTCCGGCCTCTAGCCAAGTAACAATAATTTACCTTCGTTAAAATTCGAAAAAATTTGTCGAATTGATTTCTCTTTTGAGATCACGACAAATATCGAAGCAATATGATGCGTTGCCGGTATTAAAACTCACTATAATATTCTGTTCAGAAAATGTTCAGAACCAATTTAATGTAAACATAAACAAAAATGTTTTAACACGTTAACTGCGTAGGCCCAAATCCTCAACCTAAATTTAAGTGCTTTACGGGGATGAACACGCCCATTAATGAAATAAATTATTATGCGTTACGGGTGCAAAAGTGCCCCGTACATCCGACTTCATTTAAACCCCTCTAAAATTTTCAAAAATAGTATTACCATTGTTTTTCTTATACCATTTCAAAGAGCATTAAGTGTACTACACTGTCCTTACTCCGCACGTAGGTACAATAAAAACAAAAATATATCCGTGGCTGGCGTGAATATGTTGACATGTCGAAAATGTCAATTTTACAGGGCCGCAATTTTAAAGTTTGACACGTTATGATAACTCGAGGTATTTGTTATACTTACGTACCTTAGTTGGTTTTAGGATAATTTTATGAGATCTATTGAGTTATGATAAGTAAAAAGCTGAAATCGTTTCAGTTTTTGTAATATTTGACATATCATATCGTTCACCAGTAAGATATCAATATATTAACCAAATTAATAAGAAAAAGTTGTAGGTAGATTACACAAAAAATGTTTTTATTTTTCAATAATTAAGTATAAAAATTATATCGTTTTAATCACACATTAAAATAACTTATGTTACATTAAAATAACTGTTGTTTTTAATATATTACTTTTATTTTATAATACAAACAAACAGTATCTTTACTAAAAGTTATGCAAAACATAAACACAGACTTACTTGCGTACTTACAAATGGGTAATTAAAATTTTTACGTTAATTTGGAGTTTGTTTAGATTTTTAAAATAAAAAAATGCACCAAAAGGAAAAGTTAGTGTTAATTTTATAAACTCTCTAACTAATATCTTGCTGCTCTAAATCAGGGTCGTCTTCATTTATATCTGGATCAGTAGGGATCTTGTATCGATTGAGTTGTTTTTAAGTTTAGATAAAAATCTCGGAAAGCTGGATCAATTAGGTAATTCCAAAAGATCCATTAAATCCTTCTTCTTTTCGTCACTGATCGGTAACGGCTCCTTAGAAATTTCTTTTAATCGAAAGACTTCGTTGTTATCCGATCTGAGAGAGAGAGGACTCTTTCTAAAATTTACGGAGTTAAAATCTGATTCTCGATCCAGATTATCTTTAAAATTAATTGTGCTGAAATATGATTTGTTATTAGCGTGTTCCACACGGCACTTATTTTGCCCAAAACGCTACGATAATTTCTACCACAAAATGGTGTTTCTTTAGCGAAATAACGTTATTATTGAAAATTTCGAAAATGTCGTTTTTAGCAATTTTTGTGACTAGTGGAACAACTGACAGCTAATCACAGCTGATGTTGAAAACGTCAAAAAGTGCTAATTTTAACCCAAGTAGGGAGCTGGGTAAAAATTAGCGAAATGGTGTGATCATTCTTAGCGTTTTTAACAGTTTTTGACAGATGACAGTTGCGTGTGGAACAGGGGTGAAAACAGTTACGAACGATCATAGTGGCGCTAAAGAAACAGGGCGCCTAGACAAATTACCTTCGTTAAAATTCGAAAAAATCTGTCGTATCGACTTCTCTTTTGAGATCACGACAAAATGTTCCTAGCCATATGCATTATGTTGTTCGAATCGCAACAACGAATTGCTCAAACGTGCTCAAACGTTAGTTGCTATGATTTGAAAGAATCTAGCCGTCAGTTGTGACGTTGTCAAATGTCATAATTGCTTTTTTTTTATTAATGATGGCGTTACGGCTTAAAACTATTTATCAGTGTCAAGTTTAAAAGGCAGACAAATAGATTTATTGTAGGTATATGATTTCAACACCGTATTATTTTCAAGTCTAATGTCTAGTCAAAGTTCAAAATACAAATAGTCAGGGCAAGTCAGTCGATTCAGTAAAATGGTACCTAGTAGTTTTACTGAAAGTTCCTAGAGTGTTTTGTATAAAATGGAATCAAATTTCAAGTGTAGAAATTTACAATAAGAATTAAGTAGGTACCTACTTAATTAACACAGGCGATTATTACGGTTGTAAGGAACTTCAATATGCACCGAAATCCGAAACACCGGAGAAAATTCAGAGCATTCTAAATCAGACACACAATTTGACAACTGTTTATTATTTGACATTGACTGACCACTCGTGTGTACGATTTTCAACTCTATTGTATGACTCCAGAGTTCTATTTAGAATTATATTATATAATACATTATTTAATTAATTATCTTCTATTTTTCATTGATAATACAGATTTTATACGGATTTCTTGCCAAATAGTCAAAGGAAACACATTTTATACAGATTTTAACAGGTTACACTAAAAGGCCATACTCACGGCGCGTCCAGCAAATCCAGCACCGGTACTAATAAAGGGCTATACTCATATCACGGTGCATGATGCATCCAGCAAATCCAGCACCGGTACTAATTAAGCCGTCATTAGTATGCACCTAAGTAGGATTTAGGAATAACAACTAGATCCATTCTTAGTGTCAATCATTTAAAATTTTTGTCTACAAATCCGCGGCCTTGAGCTTGCAGGATGGATGACCTTTTACAAATAAATAGTGTAGGTAATGATCCTGGTAACACAATAAAGGGCTATACTCATATCACGGTGCATGATGCATCCAGCAAATCCAGCACCGGTACTAATTAAGCCGGCATTAGTATGCACCTAAGTAGGATTTAGGAATAACAACTAGATCCATTCTTATACCCATTTGCACTAAACGTAAGTTAGGCCTGTCCTAGTTAAGATACACTTAAACATAAGAATAGCCTAGCTAAACATTTTGTTTGCACTAACAGATATAACTTAATTATGTCGTAGCTTAGGCATTGCCTAGATAAGTGAATGATTGAATGAATGTAAAGATTGGTTGTTTATGGTTTTATAAACCGGCTAAGTAATGTAGTCCATAGAAAATATTTTGGCCTTCTCTTTACATTGATTCCGTCGTGTGTTAAAAAGTGACAAAAGATAAGACATTGGTTTATTTTATTTGGTAACGTAAATTCACCAAAAGGCTGTCAATTGTCTTGTCATTACACGTCAAACAGATATATAATATACGTGTTTACTGTTGACTAAAATTATACATTACGATTAATACATTACGATTTATTTGGAATCGTTATTGATATACCTATTATGGAAAATAAATTAAAATAAAAAGTAAAAACCGCAAACTATACGGCGGAGGAAAAAATAAATTTTGTGCGATTGTTGTGCGACGAAGGCCCGTGCATCCTATCGAAAGTCTTCTCACGAAGGCACGACGAATAAAGATAATTGATATAGTTACAAATAATATACAGACAACTTGATAAAACACCCGACTTATGTGTTGCCTAGGCTTACGCACTTCCTAATCGGGCTCATAAAGTTAAGAATATCCTAAGTGGACTTAGGAATGGCCTAAGGTTAGTGCAATAGTATTTTTTGCTAGGAGCAGCCTAAACAAGTTAGGAAAGAACTTAGGCGATCCTTAAGTTTAGTGCAAATGGGCATTAGTGTTTAATCATTTAAAATTTTTGCCTACAAATCCGCGGCCTTGAGCTTGCAGGATGGATGACCTTTTACAAATAAATAGTGTAGGTAATGATCCTGGTAACACTGGGTAGAAAAAGAAGAAGACGAAGTACAATAATTTTTGTTTGTTAACAAATTAACAATTTACTTATTCTTATGTAATAAAGAACTAGGGACCGGATTATTGCATTATATGCATTTGCTTATTTAAGCCATTTTACCTAAGATCTAGTTATGATGCATAATATTATCGGTACACGTACATTTACAATATTTTTCCGAGTGCAGTGAACCCACCCTGTGTTCCGAAATGCGATAAAAGTGATAATATCGCGAATTTGACACGGAACGCTTTTGAATTTATCCAAACAATAAATAAAATACGCTCAATGAACTCCACGTTGCCAATGGCATTGCCGCATAAACTTCAAGAAAAGTTTGAAAACATATTGAACAATAACCCAGGTTTTGAAAGCTTGTGTCAAATTGATAGTTTCATTAATGGAACGGCAGAACTTTTGCCAGAAACTATAAGTACTAACATAGCACCCAAGTTCAAATTCTGCCCAGTTACCTCAGTGGATATGGAGCGAACCCTTTCCACTAACAAAAATATTCTAAACAATCGAAGACACAATCTTACCACTGAAAATTTTGATAAATACCTACTTAATTGTTTACATTTACAAAAAATTTAAATAATTTTATAGTCATGTAATGTTACTGTACCTATTATCGCCTATCAAAAAATAATTTACTAATTGTACCTATGCTGATTTTGAAATAAAAAACTTATTTTTCTCTTTTTTTAGGGGTTCCTAAAATTTATCATTAAATTTGCATATTCTGCCAATTTTCGTGCATATTTCAAGCATTTCTCATGCATATTTAATAATGTTGTTTGCATTTAATGTATCGAACCGCTACCAACCTAATTAATTTGTATTCATTCTGTGACAGGCTCTAACTAGTGCTAAACAAAGAAATATCTGCATTATGTAATTCCTTTGCAAGAAATGAAAGTAATTTTTACATTTTATGTTTATTTTCTTACTAAAACTTAAAAAGTAAAATAAAATGTTGATACTCATGTACCTATTGTTATTATTTCAACTATCCTAATACGGACACTTGATATGGCACGACAACTTTATAAGAGGAATAATTGAGGGGAAGGAAACGTGGAAGGCCGAGAAGAACTTTTATGGACCAGGTTAAGGCGATGGTCGTGTCGTATCAGGAGGTTAAGAGAAGGATGAAGTGCAGAGAGGAATGGAGAAAGCTCCACCGACAAGAGCAAAGCTTTTAAATTAGAATGAATGAATAATTCTAGCAAGACAATGCCTATAACAAATTCAAAGTGTTATGGCCGCTTGTAATATTTTGTATACAATATGTAGTAACTGTTAGGTTTATTTATTGTAATAGTACCCTGTACAGTCATGGTACTTTTATAAATTTTATTACTTCCAGCTAATAACACTTCCTTTAAAGTTATAGTTCTGTAAAATTGCAAAGAATATTTCAATTATTTAGTCATATTTAGTCACAAACATACTATAGAGATTAAATATGATGTATTTAATGGTTAACACTACTTGACTGTTTATAATAGCAAATATTTCAAAACTATTATGAGGTGTTTGTGTGCTTACATCCCATTTATAAGGCGAAGGTGTTGAGCATCGATATATACAATACAATAAAATATAATTACATTGAAAAACTTATAAATTTTATCTACTAAATACAACTTGCTTATTTATGAACTACATTTGTTACCTACTATAATTTAGGTAGGTACCTACTATAGGTACACCTAAAGATTGCTATCAGCTGGTATAGTAGCGTGTAAAGGTTACAAACTGCAAGGGCGTTATTAATCTAAGACTGCAAGTAAGCTACAAATTAAGAAATTTATATTTTAACAAAGTGTTAAATTATACTTGAATACAATGAATTAAATATTAGGTACCTACATATTGACAATAATTGTGATTAATTGAATACTTTAGATTGAATTCTTTTGACTTTTTATGCAATATAGACCCTTTAGGCAAATCATTATTATTTACAAATAACAGCTGATCAATAAAAATCCGCCATATTGTTCGTTGAGGCGATAAAGGTAGCTATCTGGGTATCTTTATCGTTAGGTCGATAAAGATAAAGATCACGATCTGCTAAATGTCACTTACGGCCGCTTGTCTAGGCATTGTATGGAGAAACGCGTTAGAGCAATTCGTTATATGGGTGCATCGTTAGCGTATTCGTTCAAAGTGGCTGCTTGGCTACCAATTTTTTTAACGATACGACTGAATATGTCATTTAACGCACGCTTATGTCAATCCCATACATTTTTTATTCACGAAGTTCGCCGTCGATATTATTTAATGCATCTTGTCTAGCCCTCCAGAATGTGAATGAAAATAACGAAATATTCGTTATATTGCAACCATTTTATTGGTTGCCAAAGAAATCTTTCTCCAGAAACATCATTCTTCTTTAAAGAAAACGGTTTCTTTCTTTGATTTTAACTCCGATTTTAAATCGAAGAAGTCGTTTAAGGTCATAACAACAACTTTAAAGTGGTTTCGAACTTGACATGTTCTTACATCCAATTATATAAATGGTGAATTTTCATTTTTGTCCGTTTTTTGGCTTTTTCAATTATTAAAATAAAAAATCAAATTCCGGCACAATTAATTTTAAAGACAATCTGGATCGAGAATCAGATTTAAAATTCGGAAAATTTAGGAAAAGAGGAAGATCGCATGAAGTTTTTCGATTAAAAGAAATTTCTAAGGAGTCGTTACTGATCAGTGACGAAAAGAAGGATTTAATGGATCTTTTGAAATTAATTGATCTTTTGGATCTTTTGGAATTCATTGATCCAGCTTTCCGAGATGTTTATATAAACTTAAAAACAACTGTTTGTATTCCTACTGATCCAGATATAAATGAAGACGACCCTGATTTACAGCAGCAAGATATTAGTTAGAGAGTTTATAAAATTAACACTAACTTTTCCTTTTGGTGCATTTTTTAAGTATATTAAAAATCTAAAAAACTCCAAATTAATTAAACATTTTAATTACCTATTTGTAAGTACGTAAGTAAGTCTGTGTTTATGCTTTGCATAATTTTTAGTAAGGATACTGTTTGTTTGTATTATAAATTAAAAATAATATACGAAAAACAACAGTTATTTCATTATAACATAAGTTATTTTAATGTGTGATTAAAACGAGATTTTTTATACTTAATTATTAAAAAATAAAAACGTTTTTTGTGTAATCTACCTACTACTTTTTCTTATTAATTTGATTAATATATAATTGATAATCTGGTGAACGTATTGATATGGCGAATATTATAGTATTTTGTTTTATAAAGCAAGCATAAGTTGATATTATGTCGATATATCAATGTGACAGTATATTTTTTGAGAATCATAATATATTGATAAATCGTTATATTATCAAATGGACAATAGTCGTTGTGGAGCGTTAGTTGATAAAATGTTATATGAATATGTTGACAATCTTATTCTTTATGTTTCGTTGCGAGCATAAGTTAATAAATCGTTATATCAATGTTATAATGGTTAATATTATAAACCGTTAATATAATATGTCCTTTTGTCACAGTATGTACCTTCAAAATTGAGATATCCAGATATTACCAGAGGCAATTATTACAAAAATTACCAATAAAAATTTGATTGAGTTTTTTTATCATATAAAAGCACACGCAAGGGAACCGTTTAAAGGAAAAAAAGAAAAACATACATGTCGAGATATCAACATATTCACGCCAGCCACGCATATATAATGAAAAAAAAAGTGCGGGATGCTTCTATCCCCGTAACGCATTGAAAAACTTAAAATACGGGATTCCAAAAACCCCTTAACGCACAGAATATATTTTTATCGACAAAATGTTGGTGATGGGAGTAAAAAAATTAAAACTATCGATATTTTAATACCATATTTATGTATTTATAATTATTAGAATTAGTAAACATTCCAAACTTACATTTTTTTATATTAAAAATAAATGTTCTTAGAATTACATAACACTATGTTCATGCGAATAACCGATATAGAAAAAACGACGACACGACAATATCCTGCAATATTTTTATTTTGGAAGTTTGCGTACTGCTTGATGAATCGTCTAGTTTAGGGTTTTCCGAATTTAATACAAAATTTTGCAATTGCTGATATGTTTGATCAGTACTAGTATCTTGGACTTACAATTCGCTGAAGTACCTTGCGGAATAACGGTGATGATGCTAGTTGTCGTCGGGATAATCCTGAAGATGTTGATGCATCATGCTCATCGGCTTCTTCGTTATTTTTACCATAAGATAATTTCAACATACGCCGCGAACGCTGCATTTAAAAAAAGTCGATACACTTTACTTCTAAGGACACGCCTACGCAAATGAGCTCATTACCCCGTACGGGGTAAGCAATAATCTGTACGGGGTGATATGGACCCCGTAGACGCACTTAATTACAATTTTTACTCCCTGGTCGCAACGGGGTTCAAGAAACCCCGTAAATTATTTTAACGATTCTCGATTCAATTTCAAGCAAGGAACATAAATATCTATTCATCTCATTCATACAACAAAAACCCTCAAAAATACAATCTCCGCAAGAGCGAGTAGACACTACTTTTTCAGCACCGCACTGACTGATGTCAACGTACGGGGTGCGAAAGTACCCGTAACGCAGTGAACGTGTTAATCGACCAAAATAATGTGTCTGCGGAGTGAGATACCCGCAGCAAAGAATATATATTACTAACGTAAAGAACCGTCACTCCACCGATTTACACGACTCGCCGCTCGCAGCTGTGTGTGCGTGTCTGGGCGAATGCGGGGGCGGGTGGGGAGTAACTTTTTCCCAGCCTGGACTACGGTTCACGGGGCTGGCAGTTTCGCCGACGCGACAGTGTAATTTCATAAGAAAGATTTGGCTGACGCGACGTTCATAAAAATATATTTTGTTTTTTATTTCACTAGTGATGTAGTCATGCAATAGTTTGATTTTATCGATATTTTTAATGAAATATGCTTGGGTTGGGTAAAGTTTGTAGGAGGTTAACCTCGAACGTATATCAAATTTTTATTAAAACCCGTTCAATAGTTATTGCGATAAAGAGAAACAAACGTGTGGTGTACTATTTGCCCGTTTAAGATTCATTCGTCCATCCATTCACCCATCCATACATCCTCACAAACTTTCATATTTATAATAGTTGTAAAATATTAGTAAGGATTTTCGCATAAAATTTTAGATTAAATATTACATGTAGTACTTAATCGCATTTAAATCTGTCGATACCTATCGATATTGTGCGACGATCTTAGTTGTGTTACAAACTTACAACACTTATTGAGTGGTAATAAAAATTTAAAATTGCATTGATATAATTCAAATAGTCTTTATACTACTTAAGAATTAAGTGCAAATTAAACCCAATTGCTAAGGACACAAGGTATATTTTTCCAATTTATGGGCCCAATGGCTGAGTACATTTTTGATTAAAAAAAATTACGTTTGCATGGAGACTATTTTGAATTTTCGTTGTAAATATCAGTACTGTTCAAAAGTTCAAATCGCACGCACCGTGTACATTAAATATTAGAAATTTCCTGATCGGTATTAAAATGAGTGGGCTTAATAATTGTAGTTGTACTTATATGGTTGCCGGCTGTACTAACCAAGAAAAAAATTATGACAAAAGTTTCTTCCACTTAACCTACCTCGATAATACTTATATTTTCTAAACTAACCCTTGTTTTCGTCACACGCAGTAGGTACAATAAATAACTGAGACGTGGATTAAAGTAGGTAGGTATGATTTCCCTTTCCATATTAAGTATCTAGCTGTTGCCTGCGGCTTCGCCCGCGTAAAAATATTATATTTACGCAGACGTAAAAAAATATTTTAAATTAATTCGATGTCAACCCTAGGCTTAAGTCAACATAGCTGACATTTGTCGGTGCTCGAGCTGTCATTTGTAGAGAGTGTCGCCCCTGTGCCCGCAGCGCCGCTGTACGTGTCCCGCCTGCATTGGCTCAGGACGTCGTGGACTAAATCCGGATCGAGCGCTTGGAGTCTCGCCACAAGGTTAACTTTAGTTCCTTTGTGGTGAGAGTGCCAAAGCATCCTCTACCGACCTTTGAGGTGGAGGCAGTGCCGTAGCGTAGTAGGGGGGGGGCGGCGCCCCGGGCGGCACTTTTAAGAGAGCGGCGAAACCTAAGTAAGGGGGCAGCAAAACCTAAGTAAGAGGGCGGCAAAACCCAAGTAAGGGGGCGGCAAAATTGACGTCCGCCCCGGGCGGCAGACACCCACGCTACGCCACTGGGTGGAGGAATTCTGACCGACGGACGTGGTCTTAGGGGGAGGCTGCCTAATGAAGCGCGAATCACGTCGCCGGCTATAGCCTATACGTGATAAACATGAAATAACATTATATTATGCAGTACCTAATGTAATATTATTAAAATTTATACCTAGGTACCTACATATTTATTGGTCTCAGCAAAAAATGATTTAAAAAAAACAATGGGTTGGACCTCAGAGTAATTACATAAAGGGTTGCACTCCGGGAGTGCCGGTAGAAGTGGAACATCTCAAAAGTGGGGTCATATAACTAGAGACACTTTCTCCAGTGATTTCACCATACGTCAAATTTCAAAATGACCCCCAAAAATCTCAAAAGTGGGGCCATTTAAACTGGACTCTGGAGACACTTTTTTCTCCAGTGTTTTCACCATACGTCAAATTCAAAAATGGCCCCAAAAATCTCAACAGTGGGGCCATTTAACTGAAGACACTTTTTCTCCATAGTGTTTTCACTTTTCACCATACGTCAAATTTCAAAACGGGCCCAAAAATCTCAAAAGTGTGTCGGAGTGTCGCCACGGTAATTCTCGCCACGCCAACAATCAGGTTTACCCGCGCGTATAGATGTTTCAAATCAATAAGTATATTAGTATATTAAGAGAGCGGCGCAAAAATATGTTTAAAATCAAACCTTATTATAGAATTTACAGTTATATATATAAGCTTTTTCTTGAAATAACAAATGTCAATTAGCCCTTTCTTTTCCCGCGGGTCTAAAAAGGCCACTTGCGCAATATCATCGCAATATTGCTATTTGACACTAAAGAAATTTGCTGGTAAATCTGTCTGTCTTTAGTGTCAAATAGCAATATTGCGAAGATATTGCGCAAGTGGCCTTTTTAGACCCGCGGGAAAAGAAAGGGCTAATTGACATTTCCGTAATTTATTTTTTTAACAACCTTAAATAATATTATAATACATGATACAACCATGGCCTATGAACTAAGTTGAAATCATTGAATACAACAGTACCTACTAACTACTAAGTAGGTAAATAGTTTTGATAACAACAAGTTAATTTCGCAGAAACCGTACTTTTTCCGCGATATAAAGTAGCTTATATCCATCCCCGTGGTCTACTCTACATCTGTACCAAATTTCATCAAAATCGGTCCAGTAGTTTCGGAGCTTATTCAATGCAAACAAACAAACAAACTTTTCCTCTCTATTATTAGTATAGATATAGACAAGTGCTATGTTCCATTTTATATTTCACTAATAAATAAAATTAATTAGTATAAAAGTCAGCAACTGCTCAGTCAGCAGTCTTAAATTATAAATACCTCATTAGGGGCCGTCCATTAATCACGTGATGTTTTTAACAACTTTTTAGACCCCTCCCCTCCCACTCCCCTACGTGGTGAGGTTTTATACTACCCCCCCCTCCCCCACCTACGATCACGTGTATTTTTTTTACATAGTAAGCAGGTCGTGTTTGAAGAAAAACTTTAACTTAAAACACAATTTAATCGAATAATTTAAGCAATTAAAAACTATACGAGTCTTTTGTCTTGTATTAGTATTTAAACAACACTACGAATCTACAACCGACAATAATTTCGGTATGCATAGACTAGATTCGAAAATTAATACACGTGATGTCTCCTTATACCCCCTCCTCCCCTTGGTGATACTTGGTCATTTTTTTTCGGACCCCCCCCCCCCCCCCCCCCTTTAAGCATCACGTGATTAATGGTCGACCCCTGATATCTGAGCTCGATTAATATGCTTACAAAAATGTCTTCAGAAAAAAAATCAATGAAGAATGCTAAATTAATATATTATTGCTATCTACCACCTATTACATGCTACTATGAGCTATACTTGTATGCAATCTAAGACTGTAAACCGTCTTAAAAACTGCTTTACATACTTTACACAAATATTTTCCACCGTGTGACTTTTCCATATGTTTCTCCAAGCTACATTCCGAATAATATGTTTCTACGCATAACGGACATTTGTGCAAATTTATACCGATATGTTTTCTCACATGTATCACTAAACTTTTACGACACTTAAAAGTTTTATCACAGAAGGCACAGTTCTCTTTTGAATATAAACTATGCAACTTCTTATGACTTTTGAGGTTATACTCCGTATAATAACTCATTTCGCACATATCACAGCTGTATGGTTTCATTTGAATATGTATTTTATTCACATGTAGGGACAGTTCATTTTTATTCGGATACGATTTCTCGCAGAAACTGCATGTATGCTTACTCTTATTAAACAACATATATCTTGCTATATGTCGTTGAATATGGGCTACGAAATCATCCTGATCCTTAAAGTATTTGTTGCATAGATGGCATTCTTTTCTGATATGAGATCTTCGATGTTGTTTCAACTTATTCATACTAGTATAAGATCTGCTGCACACATTACATGTGAAATAATTGTTTTTCTTTAACACATGCACCATTTTTGTGTGTTCGAACAGATGAAACTTTGATTTAAATTGCTTAAAACACTTTCCACAATCAGACACCTTATTATCATGTTTCAATATGTGTTTCTTTAAGAAATAATTAGAAATAAAATACTTATTACAAATTGGGCAAGTGAAATAGCATTTTGCTGGACACTTTTCTTGTATCACTTTAGGTTTGAATGTTAAAAATTCATTAATATTATTCAATTTCTTATATCCGTTTACTAGGTTTCGCCTACTGTATGTTTTAGTAACCTTCTTCAATAGATTTTCTTCTACATTCTCATACGACATTTCTGAATGAACGTCTTCTCTAAATTCATCTTTTACTACTACCATTTTTGGTTTTGTTTCTTCTTGCGTATCCAAATCATCATCATCTACCCTAAATTCATCTTCTAGCACTTCTATTTTTGATTCTGTTTCTTCTTCTATTTCAAAATCAACCATTGGTAATATAACATCATTTGATATTTCAATCATCATAGTTCTTTTCGTATCTTTTACATTATCTAAACTATTAAGCAGCTGTGTTACGCACTTGTTAAGCCTACGTTTAACATGCTCTAGCTTGCGAGCGAAAATGTATGAATTGAGTGCATGGTTCAAACAAGTCTCACACACTTTATTCCCAACATTCATGAATGGAATCTGCAACAAAAAAATAATGATTAAAATAAAATATAAAAAGCGGCTGAATTGCCATAAATTAAGTGTGTTAAAGCAAAAAAGGTACTAAAATAATAGGTATTTAATTTTAGCTAGCGAGTGCGGGGTGCCGCAGGGCATGCGGGGTATTTATTCCAGCAGAGTGTCTAGTTAAGTAGCACTGATTATACTTCAAAAAAACAATTATTGTAGAAAATACATCGATTTTTTAAAACAAAGTTTACAGTTCACTACTTATAGCAATAGATATTATCACATAAACATAAGTAGTTCCCACATTGTACTAAGTAGTTCCCACATTGTGTTATTCTCATCGGAATTTGAGTACTTTTAAAACATTTTATTGCAATATTGACATTTCTTTGGATCATTAAATATCCAACAGTAACTGCATGGTTTTATTTTAGAATTTTCCCCCACACACACACAAGGTTTTTTAAAAATCCAACAAATCTTGCAGGGCACAACCTCTTTTTGACTCTTTCTTTCTTTTATTTGCAGCTTTACAGTTTGACAGGTAACTTTATCAGGTAATACGTTAAGTGTTGGTTTAAACTTTTTGACTTGTGTTTCCATATCTTTTGCATTTAAATAATAATTGAAGTATTGATTTTTTATTTGAGTTTGCTACAAATGTAAAAAAATATTATGATAAAACTGGAAGAATTACAATTAATTCCCTTTGAGGAAGGGAAGGGGCGCGTTTATATCACAACGTGGCCGACGCATATTGTGCTTTATTGACATACCCCCTTACAAATAAACGCTGTATAAGCTTTGAATTATACAGTGCTTTGTCTTCTTCAATCGAATTAAAAATGTCACTTGTATGACAGGAACCAAACACTGTATAACTATTCAAAGCTTATACAGCATTTATTAGTAACGGGGTAGGTCTGTAGTCTAGACAATTACCTAACCGCGCGGCGGTGTTTTGTGATTGGGGGCTATCCGTATATTACGTCACACAGGGGGGACGGGGTCGATAAAGTGACATTGTGTGACAAGGGGGGGGGGTCCTAAATTTTGTAACATCACATTTCAAAATCTATTTTAATGTAAGTGTTAAATAAAACAAGATTCGTCCTCAAAGAATTGCTACTAGACGTGACGGATAAATTATTTGTTTAGATGATGCTTTATGATTCGATAAAAAAGAAGCTGATACAATGAATGTTTCTGACATTAATAACCGAAACGAGAACAAAATTCAAAATCATGAAATTCCTGTGACGTAATTTATGGATGGCCCCTTGTTGTTATTTGTATGTCGATAAAGGCCAATTTGCTATGAATGAAAACAGGTACTCGGTTTCGTGCACCTTGTCTTTTTTTACTAAAATCGCCAAGCCCCCTTGGCTATTGGATAACTCACACATCAAAACACAATGCAATGTTTTGATGTGTGACAGAGAACCGTCGTGAAATAATTTTCACAACGGTTTTCTGAGAGGCCGTGTTATTTATCTGGTCGAAACGGCCCATTCATGCCTAAGCATGGCTTTCCTACGTAACTGGGCTCCACTAGGGCCTACTAATATGTAAATTCAAAATAAAAAATACTTACACTAAGAAACACGCTTGTTAGAATGTCCTTTATCCTGAATTCTCCATTTAATTCAGGATAACCACCATGCATATCAATTATCTCACTCAAATTGGTCATTTTAGTCCCATCTTCGAAACATATTACACACAATCTCTCCGTTTTCCTATCTATTATATTTCGTAACATCATCTTGAACTTATGTTTTTCAATATGTTGATAATGTTTTCCCAAATTTTTATTGTTCTCACCACATTCCGTACAGTTGAAAGTGTCAGGTTGTGTTTCTTCAAAGTGTATTGTATTGTGTGTCCTTTTTATGTGCTGCTTCAGGTGAAAGCGTTTCACAAAGGATTTTCCGCACATTTTACAATTATACCACATGCTTTTCGGATGGGACTCCTCATGTATAACCAGTGCTAGCGGATTAGGTTGGATCTGCCAGCATTTCAGACATTCTAACGTACCTATTTCTACGCTATGAACCAATACTGAGTTAGTGTTTATAATATTTATAATGGGTTTAGCGTAGTCAATAACTTTATCGTTTTCAACGTAAATAATGTTTGTATTGGGATTAAGTTTTCGCTTGCCACGTTTCTTCACTGGTTCCATGGGGTCTAATTTATCATACTTCTCTTGTATGTCTTCGAAACAGTTACGTATTGCTCGCTCTGCTCTTTCACATTGTTGAGTAAATAAATAAGCCTTCATAGCGCTGTTCAGACAGTCTTTACATATTTTATTAGGAAAACAAGTGTTTGCTTCTACCTGGAATTTTAAAGTTACTATTTAATACACTTTGTAACTTATATTTTGTAATACATATTGTTATTATTATTCTTATTCTAGCCTTCTTTTCTTTCAAAATCGTGATCCTTTTCAATTTCCCCCATAAAATTGAAGTGTCTGTTTGTAATATTAAATAAATAGTTTTGTCAGTAATATAGCATATAAAAATACAGATGGTACTTACAATTAAAAAAAAATGGTCTGTCCGTCTGTTTGTTCCGGCTTATCTCTGAACGGGCTTGACCGATTTTTCATGGGACTTTCCCTAGCAGATAGCTGATGTTATAAGGAGTAATTAAGTCTACTTTATCTTAGGGTTACGTTTAAAAAAATAGGGTTAGTTTTAAAAATAAATAGGGTTGCACTTTCATTCGTTCTATGCCAACAAAGTTGCAGGCACCACTATTAACATAGTCTACACACACGCTGACACACAAATACACAAGTCTATTAAATAATATTGCCTTAATTATTCTTATTAACACAGTTATTGAATACTTTATGTTTTATTGCACAATCTTACCTTGAAAGGATAAAAACTAGCCATCATATCATGTATCGTGGCCTCATGGATGCTACCTTCAATGCCAATTTCAAGTATTTCATCCAATTCAGATAAATTTGAGCAAACTTTCAAACAATACCTGCATACTTTTAACCTCAAAGTATCATCCAATAGAAACTCCACCGCCTTCTTTGTAGTAAGTGTTTCAGATTGATATTTTGCTTGTAATAAATCCATCTCTAATCAATATTTAATGCTTTTTTTATTCCCTAGCACTTTATTTATGTGCTAAAGGCTTGATTTTTTACTTATTGTTAGTAAACATAGAAATTACAGAAAAGGTTGTACTTGTTTTGAATATTTGTTGCTTCTGTATTATTAATACTTTAATAAAATAAAGTAATATACTGCTATCTGATTTTTTTGGAAAATTTATTGAAGAATGTAAAAGATAAATGCACAAAAAAATGTCAAACGCCTCCGACGTCGGCCATTGACACCAATGACATAATCTTCTTTTTATAAATAAACGGCGTTGGCTTCATTTGCCAGTGTCAAGTTAAAAAGGCGGGAAAGAATTTTCGTGGTTTTTTTGTCGGGAATGTCATTCGGCAATGTTGTGTATCTGTATTATTTTTCTAAATTCGTGTTATTTCGGTTTTTAATGTGTAATGTGTAGTGGTGGAATATTAACCATTAATTATTATTCGTTGAGGTGCACTAGTGTGGAGGAGTGATACATTCTACAAAATGCGTGCTAAATTGGGTTTCTCGCCAAAACTCCCTAGGAAGTTTCAGTAAAGCGTCTACTACTTTTCTGAATCGACTGACTTGACTGAATGATTACCCTGACTATTTATTTGGACTTTGACTAGACTTTGGACTTGACGATTTAGAAATACGTTGATGAAATTAATATAGGTACTTGACACTGGCAAATGGTGATAAGCCGACGCCTTAAATAAATAAATAAAAAAATGCTGTGTCTGTTACTTTCGTTCTCAAAATAATATCGCGCACAAAAGTTTTTAATTACGATTATTATTTAAAAAACAATACTTTTACTTTTTTCTTATATTCCTCAATTGTCTGCTTAAGCTGTTTGTAATGTACCCCATGTGGAGAGCAACTGCCCCTGACATACATCCTTTTAGCCTAGTTTTGGAGGCAGGACAAATTTTACCTGTAATCATGCTTTTGTGGATAATAAAGATTATTTATTTATTTAATAATTAATATACGAAGTCACGAGCGAAATACTAGTTCAAAAATATAACAATAGGCCTAGTACTTTCGTGCGCGAATGTACCCATGCGTAGACACACCCCCTCCACTTTTTCCAGCGTTCTTTTTACATGACGCGACCATACGTAACTTGTAAACAAATTTGAAATTTGTTTATAAATTGACAGGTTACATAAAATATTATAATAATTGGTAATTGAACAGCTCCAAACATAGATATATAATATTAATAAGAGGTAGATATGTTATAAACGCGTTAAAATGAAGACTCGAATTGGTGCGAGTCGGGTCAATTTTGGTTAGTATGCGACCAGCTGGTCGACGAGTAGCACGTACTACGCGTCCCGTGCATCTTGCACAAAATGCCATCGTGTGCCTTTATAAGCTGTGCAAACCATGACAAGAAAGTGAATAAAAGTCAAGGAATTTCATTCCACAAGTAACTTTATAAAGTTAATTAAGTAGGGTAAATACGCTAAACGTCGGCCCCCCTCCAATCCTCGGCCGTCTGCACATTTTCAGCTTGCATTCATTCAAAAGGTAATTAAGTGGTAATTTTGCCACTGAAATTGCAAGCTTAGTTCATACTCTTCAAGTGCAAACCGTTACTATACGATTACGTCACTTGCTCTTCGCACACTGAGCGTCAGAAGCGATAGCGCCGTTGAAGCATTGAAGTTCGTAGTCAAAGCAGCTTACTTGCTGTGAATACCGACGATTCGGGGATTGATATTACATCGGTAAGACATTTCTTTTTTTGATTTTTAGCTTTGCTATCACTAAAAAGATATTTTTACTATATTTTGAGATAGTTTTTTCAACGTTTTGCGTATTGGTTTTAGGGAAAATTAGGGGGCCGCCATTAGAATACTAGTTTCGACTGAAAATCGGAATCTCGGCCGGGGCCGACTTAAGATAAATGCAGTCTGTTTTATAAAGTCCAATACTACGAATTCCATTGTCTTAATAGTAAAATTTATAACGCTTTTATGTTAATAAATCTATTTTACGTTCAATCGCCAAATACCGGCCGGGGTGGTATTAGCTAAATCTCGAGAAATAAGCTATGCGAAACAGGGGCCGACTTTGGAAATATTAAAGATCGTAACGTCGGCCAGCCTAAGAATCGAGTGCTACTTACAGGCTGATTACTTTTGTATTTTTCATTGTTTGTGTAGGTACTGGGTAGTCATTTTTCAATTTATTTATGAAACTTGCTGTCTCAAAATTGAATTATGTATTAATATAATTTATTAATATTATAATAGGCCCGGCCGACATTTGGGAAAAACGCGACCGACCATTGGGCCGTGAACGGCCGACTTTAAGGTTTTTTCGTTCTCGACGCATTTAAACCTTAATACTTCTTCCGTTTAGTAGAAAAGTCAACCATATGCCTATAAATATAAAATAGATTTATCAACCTGTCTAAAACCGTATAACAAGCTATCCTTTCGTTGCAAACTGATGGATCCGGAGCGATCTAAAGTGAGAAAATCAGTAAGTGGCCGACATTTAGCGTATTTACCCTATCAGTCAAGTATTTTCTTAAAAATATATTTTTCAACAATAAATAATTTCAAGAAAATACTTGACAGGTTGTCATAAGATAAAAGGAAAGCAATGTCAATATATACTTTTTTTGTGAATCTAATAAGGATGCATGCATTTCTGCCATAGAATAATTATAGTACAGAAGCGAATGTCGTTAGTTGTACGGAGTTACAGACAGTCCAATTGTTTTATTTTTTATCTACTTTTAAATATATTTTGATAAAATTGACGAAAATAATTTAAGTATATCTTTCAGTCAGTTAAATATAAACTTCTTAAAATTGTTAAACTGCAAAAAAGTGAGTTATCCTTTAAACTGTCGACAGTCTAAATGACGTAATAGACTCATCTGTCATTCTAGATTTCGGCCTAGGTCTAGACGACATGCGAGCAGGTGTCGGATTTCTGTTGCGTAATTTAGATACATTCGATACATACAATATAATTGAAGATATATATTTTAAATACTATATTTACGTATTTATTTACATGTAAAATTGATTTATCTCTTAATTAGTATTTTTTTGATGCATTACAATTTTTTTATTCAGGGGAAAAGCGCGGGAAATGGCAGCCGATGTTTTATAAAATTATGAATATAAAGTTATTTAAACTTAGTTTTATGAAGTTATGAATTTTATATTGTTTGTTACTTTCCAGTTTATGATGAACACATAATTTTATTACAAATAATTAAAGAAAAACACCTAAAACACAAACATAAAAACAATCGAGTCGTTTTGACACACACTCACAGTCGCTTGCGCGGCAAACGCTGGGCCATAGATAAATTATAGGCGAAATATTGTGTATCGCCTGATGTTTTTTTCCATCCTTGTCGTATTTCCCGTACGTTGTGCAAGTATGAGCAGGATAGATATCTTCAATTTTAATTCATGACGATAAAATACGGCGGGAAATTTTTTATCTGTCACACACCTTTTAAAGGTGTCTGACAGATGCGCGTTTTTTTGACAACACCTTTTAAAGGTGTCTCGACAGTCAAGGGGCTATGAGATGTTAAGTAACTAAGAACGAACTAAGGGCCTAACAGTAACGTAACTGCTACTTTTATTTGATTGAAATATATATTTAATTTTTTAAAGATTTCCAAGTAATGAAGTACGAGCACAAGACTGGATCGCATTAGTCCGCGAACAAAGAGGCGATGCCGGATGGATGCCCTCAAAAAATAGTCGAATTTGTAGCGTATATTTTAAATCTTATGTGCTAATAGTTATAATAAAAACTTACTAAAATGCCGTTTATTTAATATTGTATGTTTCTGTTTTATATTTTGTTTGTTAATATTCCTACGCACCTAGATTTTAAAGCCTGTTATTAAGAATTTATTAATTTTCGTGTAAATGAAGCAAAATTTACGTGGTAGAGCCATGCTTCGGCACGAATGGGCCGGCTCGACCGGAGAAATACTACGGGCTCACAGAAAACCGGCGTGAAACAGCGTTTGCGCTGTGTTTCGCCGAGTGAGTGAGTTTACCGGAGGCCCAATCCCCTACCCTATTCCCTTCCCTACCCTCCCCTATTACCCTATTCCCTCTTAAAAGGCCGGCAACGCACTTGCAGCTCTTCTGATGCTGCGAGTGTCCAAGGGCGACGGAAGTTGCTTTCCATCAGGTGACCCGTTTGCTCGTTTGCCCCCATATTTCATTAAAAAAAAAATTGTCATACCTAATATGACTGTATTTTTAAGTTTATGAAGCAAAAAAAGTGATTATAAAAAATAGTTTTTTTCTCTATTATTCGAATTGTGTATGTGTGTGTGTGATTTTGAATATTAAAAAATTGCGAATATATATTTATTTATTTGCAAGCTCTACTTCTTACCCTTTACCTGAAAGGATTGATAGTAAGTTTTTCTAAGGCTGGGACTATATTATGATCCGGAATCCGGAAAGCCGTAGAAAATTGTAAGCATTGAAAATAGAACTCTGCGTTAATAATAGTTGAAAACCAAACACATGAGTGTCGAGTCAAATGTCAATGCCTTAAATGACAATGCTCGAAACTTCCATTTTCAACTCTATTATATTAGCGCAGAGTTCTATTTTCAATTCTCAGAATTTTCACCGGAATTCCGGATTCCGGAGCATAAATATAATAGTCCCAGTCTAATGAGAAACAAATTCTAGAAAATAAGCTAACTTTTAAAAATCTACATTTTTGACGTTATATTTACACAAAGCTTGGTTAAAAAAGAGTATTTATTTAAAAATAAGG
This sequence comes from Glaucopsyche alexis, assembly GCA_905404095.1. Taxonomy (NCBI): domain Eukaryota; kingdom Metazoa; phylum Arthropoda; class Insecta; order Lepidoptera; family Lycaenidae; genus Glaucopsyche; species Glaucopsyche alexis. The sequence continues at coordinate 1,793,848 of FR990063.1, read as the reverse complement.
TCTTTCTTCATCTGCGCTGTCCTTTGTTACTTTGCAGAATTTGTGCCCCAACATCACTACTATAAAAAATGCAAAAAAAATACAAACGTGTTTTAAATCCCAGGTTTCGATTCCTGTTTGACATTAACGAAAAAAAAACAATTATGCAGTTTTATCTAAATAATAGTAGACATGCCATTATTATATAGATTAATCTTACATAAAATGGTTATTATAATATATTTAAATTTTAATAAATTACCTCTTAAAAGTAACTATGAACTAAATAGAATTTATACGCATTTTGTACCTTCTGTGTCGTTAAATATTCTATGACATATTTTTGATTTAGGAATGCCATCCTTGTCACGAATTTTTGCTGTGAGTGAAATGTGTCAATAATAAAAAATGTCTATGTGTGTGTCGCGGCACAAAAATTTTGTCAGTTTTGTAAGGGTATAACGTATCCTTAGTTATCACTGGCTCCAAAGCTCAGCTTAGATCTGCCGATTGACGAGGAAATCGCGACGCGCTTATTTTTTTCTTGTGTTGTGTTTTTTTTTTTTTTGATAATCATGAATAGAAACCTCACAAGGGAGGAACGGGTACAAATTTTAGTACAGTCGGACAAGGATCTTTTGGCACTTGGATGGGGGCGTGAGTGTCGCAAATAAGAACAATATTTATTACTAAAAGTGAAATTTTACAAGACGGCGATGTTAGTACGGTTACTGATTTTATCCACGTGCCAAAAGGTAAGTGTCGCAACTACAAAACAATACTTATTACTAAAAGTGACATTTTACAAGACGGCGATGTTAGTTCTGATTTTGTCCACGTGCCAAAAGATCCTTGTCAGACTGTAATGAAACAACAGGGGCACAGCATTATAGCTGGAGAGCTACTAAGAAATTTAGAGTAGGTATTTGAGGCACGTTGAAACCGTGTCCTGTACTTCTCCTATTGTACCTCAACACGAGAATGCAGGCCTGGCTAGTCAGAAGCGGAACTTAACTTACAAATTTTTGAAAAGTCCATTTTTTAATGCCAAAAATCCATGTTTGAGGCGCTTTGAAATTTTGATATACAGTTAGTATAATGTATAAGAAGTTGAGGAAAAAAAAGGCCATGTAATTTAGTTGGAACTTTAACCTAGCCATGTCAGTTTAAAAGTAAATAAACTGGCTTTCGATTCATGATTTTCTGACATCTATTGGTTATTTTATGAACTGCAATAATCGTATGGGCGAAAATGCGACATCTATGAAGCCCTCAAAGAACTACGTGGTCAAAAAATAAAATTGCGTTTTGTGCAATAAACTTACTCGTCAAAATGTATTTATAAAACAAATAGGTATTATTGAAATATTATTATATACGTATTGGCATACGAACCAGCATAACCTACCATCTACATGTTTTAAATAATAGTTTAGTTAACTATAAACGTAAAGCGAGATCTAGGAAGAATTAAAGAACTACGTGGTCTTGATAATTTTCGCAAAGTCGATATGAGTCGTTTTTAATTGGTTTTCCTATAAAAATCGAAGACATCCATTCGTTGTTTATACAATATTGTGTGCAATAAAATTATATATTGTGCAATAGTCTAATTTACTCGACAAATTGTATATAAAAAACAAATCTAGACACGCGGTAGTGCGTCAAGCCAAGTTCAAGTAACAGAACTGACGAGCGGCACCGTGTGTAATATTACACGAACCATTTGGAGCCCAAACGGTTATTTAGATATTAACGTCCAAAAATCGTCATTTTGATCACTGACTAACCTATAGATCAAAACTCTAATCCAGTTCCAGGTGACCTAAAAAATCAATATTATGTTTGTTCGCAGATAACTTCGTCGTTTATGAACCGATTTTCAAATTTTTTTTGTGATGTAAAGGGTTAATTTAATACATCATTACATTATTATGATATAAAAGGCTCTTGTCATAGTATTTTACACTAACTCGGAGATCTTTGAACATAACTCTGCCGTTTATGGACCTATTTGCAAAATTATTTTGTTGTAAAGGGTTTAATTCGAAATTGGTTCTTTAATCACTAAAGTGGAAACCTGATGATGTGATCCATGAGGAATCGAGGGAACTCCTCGAAATTTATATCGATACACATAGTGATTTTGACTTTTACTCAAGTAACATAAGGCATATGCTACCAAAAAATAAGATGTTGCACCTTGGTGCTTTTGGATCCTTGGTATAACCTGGATCCAAAAGCAGTGAACAGAACTCCTCAGTCTTTAAAGATATGTGTTTGGAAATTTCGGTATTGTTTAAAGAACTGCAAGCGTATGCCAGTTTGTATCTTACAGTAATCATCATCATCTTATTAACAAATTAGTGAAAACTTAGCGCTTATTCAATTATACATTCGATCGTTTTTATATCATAAGAATGTGATGATGTATTAAATTATTCTAATAGGGATGTTGCCTAGTGTGGAATTTCACAGTTATACAAATTAAATTTTAAAATTGTTGATTAAAGATACATAAATCTAAAAGAAATAGGTATTTCGAGTGACGGGATTAAAAATATAAGCAAATAAAAAATATTGTCCATCTCTTTCTCGCAAAACGATTCGTGACGTCACAACCTGCTACCGCCATAAATTTTGTTATGAGAAATGTATGGCGGTAGCAGGCTGTGACGTCACAGGCCAATATATCGCTCTCTTTCATATTGTAAATTTCAATGGTTTGTATCTAAGTTATTTTTTCAGATATACAAAAATGGGTTCTGGATTGTTTATTAACATGTTGTCTAAAAAAATTTTTTTTCGGCAACATGCCTATTGACATGGTGGCATATGCTTGCAGTTCTTTAAACAACGCCGAAATCGAAAATAAGGAGTCAGGAGTTCTGTTCTGTACCTTTGGGTCCAGGGTATACCTTGGAGCAAAATCTTACTTTTTGGTAGCACATGCTTAGACTTGTTCAGAAAAAGTTAAAATCACCATATGTATCCATATAAATTTCGAGGAGTTCCCTCAATTCCTCATGGATTCCAACATCAGGTCACCACTTTTTTGACAACCGGACTAACTTGGTATTATACCCTTGACATCACAAAAAAAAATTGAAAATCGGTTCATAAACGACGAAGTTATCTGCGAACAAACATAATATTGAATTTTTAGGTCATCTGGAACAGGGTTAAAGTTTTGATCTATAGGTTAGTCAGTGATCAAAATGACGATTTTTGGACGTTAATATCTAAATAACCGTTTGGGCTCCAAATGGTTCGTGTAATACACACGGTGCCGCTCGCCAGTTCTGTTACTTAAACTTGGCTCGACACACTACCGCGTGTCTAGATTTGTTTTTTATATACAATTTGTCGAGTAAATTAGACTATTGCACAATATATAATTTTATTGCACACAATATTGTATAAACAACGAATGGATGTCTTCGATTTTTATAGGAAAATCAATTAAAAACGACTCATATCGACTTTCCGAAAATTATCAAGACCACGTAGTTCTTTAATTCTTCCTAGATGTCGCTTTTACGTTTATAGTTAACTAAACTATTATCTAAAACATGTAGATGGTAGGTTATGCTGGTTCGTATGCCATTTCTATTTCATTAATACCTATTTGTTTTATAAATACATTTTGACGAGTAAGTTTATTGCACAATACGCAATTATTTCATTTTTTGACCACGTAGTTCTTTGAGGGCTTCATAGATGTCGCATTTTCGCCCGTACGTATATTGCAGTTCATAAAATGACCAATAGATGTCAGAAGATCATGAATCGAAAGCCAGTTTATTTACTTTTAAGCTGACATGGCTAGGTTAAAGTTCCAACTAAATTACATGGTCTTTTTTTTCCCCAACTCCTTATTCATTATACTAACTGTATATCAAAATTTCACAGCGCCTCAAACATGGATTTTTGGCATTAAAAAATGGACTTTTCAAAAATTTGTAACTTGGCTAAGTTCCGCTTCTGACCAGCCAGGCCTGCATTCTTGTGTTGAGGTACAATAGGAGAAGTAAAGGACAAGGTTTCATCGTGCCTCAAATACCTACTCTAAAGGGGGTAGCGGGTTAAGTGGGGTCTGGCGGCCCCCGCCGAATCTGGTAAAATCATTCCAAAAATCTTGAAGAGGGTCGAAAAACATGCAGTATAAGCTTTTTACCGATATTACAACCCCAAACGAAATAACAGTAATAGCGAAAAATATGATTTTTTGTGATTTTTATTTTTTTCAACCAGTTTAATTTATTTTTAAATGGTTTAAACGCAATTAAAAATTTATTTTGTATGTGTGGAAGTCCCCTGAATTTTTTCAGATTTTTTGGTCAAGTAAAAACATGTGAATTTTAGGTTTAAATGCGAAAAAATCGTGAAAAAAGCGTCATTTTCAAGATTCAACCCTCTAATTTTTAGGGTTGTTTTCATTTTCCCGAGGGGTGCTGTATAGTATAGATAGCAGCAATCGTCCTCTTTTGAATGCAGGCAAGTGGACTCAATTCGGTCAATTCTGGTGAGCGGGGCGATTTTTTGAAAAAAACTCGAATTTTCAACTTTCGGTACTTGGTATAATACGCCTTTGCTATGAAAAATACATCTCTTTAAGGGTTTTTGAGATCGCTGATCACGAATTTGATGTCAAAAAAATGTTTTGACAACAAATTCACCCATAAATATTTATTAACACAGGTTTGATAATGTAAAAATATTAATGAAAGATTTTTTAATTTCTCTCAATTAACTATTCTTTAGTTTTTATTCCAGAAAAAGTTAATTAATAATATTAATAGTAATATTAATAGTATTAATAATATTAACATTAATTTAAAAAAAAATTATAGCAAAGACGCATTATAACCAAGTACGCGCCGTAATTTACCGAAAGTTGAAAATTCGAGTTTTTTTCAAAAAATCGCCCCGCTCACCAGAATTGACCGAATTGAGTCCACTTGCCTGCATTCAAAAGAGGACGATTGCCGCTATCTATACTATACAGCACCCCTCGGGAAAATGAAAACAACCCTAAAAATTAGAGGGTTGAATCTTGAAAATGACGCTTTTTTCACGATTTTTTCGCATTTAAACCTAAAATTCACATGTTTTTACTTGACCAAAAAATCTGAAAAAATTCAGGGGACTTCCACACATGCAAAACAAATTTTTAATTGCGTTTAAACCATTTAAAAATAAATTAAACTGGTTGAAAAAAATAAAAATCACAAAAAATCATATTTTTCACTATTACTGTTATTTCGTTTGGGGTTGTAATATCGGTAAAAAGCTTATACTGCATGTTTTTCGACCCTCTTCAAGATTTTTGGAATGATTTTACCAGATTCGGCGGGGGCCGCCAGACCCCCCTTAACCCGCTACCCCCTTTCTCAGTAGCTCTTGGGCTATTAAAACGTAGTGATTATATTCTCTGTGCACAGCATCGCGAACATATCAAGAGAATTAAATGTCACGGTAAGTCCATACTATTTTAAACATAGATGTATAATATTACATACATACATACATATAATCACGCCTGTTTCCCGTTGGGGTAGGCAGAGACCACTTCTTTCCACTTGCTACGATCCTTACATACTTGTTTTGCTTCATCCACTTTCATTATTCCCTTCATACATGCTCTTCGGTTTAGGGTACTCTTGACCTGGCCTTTTTTCAAGACGTCCCCGATTTGGTCTTGGAACGTCCGCCTAGGTCTACCCCTTCCAACACTTCCATTCACACTCGCATTATACACTTTTTTCGTCAATAATAATATTAGAAAGAGGATTTTAAAATAATAAATGATGTTTAATGACTAGGTAACATGATACTTATTTAAATATTCATTATTATAATAATATTGTTTTCAAAATATGTACCTAATCATAGATATATAATATTAATAAGAGATAGATATGTTATAAGCGCGAAAAAATGAAGACTCGAATTGGCCCGAGTCGGGCCAATTTTGGTTAGTATGCGACCAGCTGGTCGACGCGTAGCACGTACTACACGTCCCGTGCGCCTTGCACAAAATTCCATTGTGTGTCTATAAAAGCTGTAAAAACCATGACAAGAAAGCGAATAAAAGTCGAGGAATTTAATTCCCCATGTAACTTGACAACATTTATTACTATCAGTCAAGTATTTTTTTTTAAATATATTTTTCAACAATAAATAATTTATGAAAATACTTGACAGTTTATGTCATAAGAAAAATGGAAAGCAATGTCAATATATACTTTTTTTGTGAATCTAATAAGGATGCATGCATTTCTGGCATAGAGTAAGTAGTACAGAAGCGAATGTCGTTAGTTGTAGGTACAGAATTACAGACCGTTCACTTATTTTATATTTTATTTAGCTTGAAAGATATTTTGATAAGATACATACATACATATAATTATGCCTTTTTCCCGTAAAGGGGTAGGCAGAGACCACTTTTGCCACTTGCTACGATCCTCACATACTCGTTTCGCTTCGTTCACTTTCATTCTTACCATCCATTCCTCCTCTTACATTCAACATAGCGAAGCGGCTCTCCATGGTCCACTTTTCACCTCCGCGAGAAACGAGACGTAATGGGTGGTGAACCACATCGCCGCCATTTTGGATAATTAAATTATTTTTATTATTATCCATTGCGTTTCCACGGATTGGTAGAGAGGGTAGGAATAGGGAAAGGGAAGGATAGGTGGTGTGGAAAGGAAGATTGGTAAGTTGGAGTGGGAAATAGGAAATGTAGGATATTACCGCCCAGGAGGGCAAGGGATAGGACAGTAATAGCTAGGGAAGCCGGGGTCGCGTACCCGCATATTATACCACAACTACCGGACAGGTAAGTTGGGATGAGTACCCCATGACATTTGATAAGATTGACGAAAATAATGTAATTATATTGTTCAATCAGTTAAATTAATGGCATTAACTTTTTAAAATTGTTGAACTACAAAAAAAAATGTTGTGAGATGTTAACGAAGTAACTTAGAATGATCTGATGCCTAACAGTAACAGTAAAGTAACTGCTGCTTTTATTTGATTTAAGTTTATCAATCTTAAAGTTTAAGAGATACAGATTAGTTTTTTTTGCTTTTTATTGAGCGACAGGTCACAGGGACAGAACTACGCTATTGAATGCGCTATTCGTCACTTAATATGCGATTGTGAATAGTGAAACAGATCCTTAATATAAAAATTCCCATCACATTTATGGCTTAGTGAAACGGTTTACAACAAAGATATATTTATTATATTACATTAGCTGTATGTACTTAACAGACGTTGTTTGATGGAAATATGAATTTAAATAATTATTCCTCCTACATAAAACTAATTTTTTTTTACACCAACAACTACACCTATTGCCTATACCCTACAGTCTATATCTTAATAATTTTCACTTTAATAATTTCGAACTTAGTATTCTATTATTCATAATACTTACAAATTGACAACAATCTGTAAGTGTTTAAAACAATGAACAATATTCGCGTAAAAATAAGAAATCAATAGTAGTATTTTTTTTTAAATAATAATAACATGATTTAATTTTTTTCTAGAAAGACGTAATATATACAGCGGAAGACATTTACATTTACTACTCCCAAACTAAAAAAAAGGAATTATAATAAAAAAAAAAAAGTTTTTTTCTATTATTAGAAAAGTGCCCATAAAAATACCGAATACCTATTCGAATGTCAACATGTCGATTAAATATTTGCAAGCTATACTTCTTATCCTTTACCTTTTCCCAAGGCTGAATTCTCATATTCATAAGATCCGGAATCCGGAAGGCCGTAGAAAATTCCGAGCATTGAAACTAGAATTGTGCGCCAATACAATAGAGTTGAAAAATTTCAACATATGAGTGTCGAGTCAAATTTCAATGTCTTTAATGACAGCTCGACGATCAAAACTTTCATTTTCAACTCTATTGTAGTTAGGTATTAGCGCAGAGTTCTATTTTTAACTTTATAAATTTTCACCGGCGCGGCGTTCCGGATTTCGAAGCATATAGTTCCAGCTTAATTATGAACAAATTCTTGACAATAACCTAACTTTTAATAAACTACTTTTTTGACGTACCTAAAGGTCAAGTTGTATTTTTATAAAAAATAAGCTTTTTCTTCATCTGTACCGTTCTTTGCAGAATTTGTGCCCCAACATCGCACTGTAAAAGAGTGCAATAATAGAAACATGTTTTTAAATATCAAGTTTCAATTCCTTTTTGACATTCATAAAAAAAAACTAAATATGTTTTATGTAAATAATAATAGGCGTTCATGCCATTATCAAAGTTACTAATAAGAGGTAATTTTAATAAATTACCTCTTAATAGTACCTATGAACGAAATAGAATTTATAAGCATTTTGTACCTTCTGCGTCGTTAAATAATCTATGTCAGAGATTACAAACTTTAAATGTGGAATCGTATGTAATTGGTAGTGACAAACACTAGTCATCTTTTTCTGTGCTATTGAATTAGGAATGCCATCCTTGTCACGAATTTTTGCTGTGAGTGAAATGTCACAATAATTAAAAGTGTCAATGTGTGTCGTGGCACAAAAATTTTGTCAGTTTTGTAAGGGTATAACGTAGGTATCCTTAGTTATCACTGTACCTAATGCAAAACTTCATAATGGATGTTATACATCTCTATAAAGCTTTGTGTCTCGTTTGGATTATATTTTTATTTATTACTAGCTGTTGTCCGCGACTTCGTCCGCGTCAATTTCTGTTATTATGATCGCGATTAAGAAGTTTTTAAATGAATAGAGGACATTTTTTTAGATAATTTAAAGAGGAATAATTATTTCATACATATTTTTAATGTATGAAATCTTTGATTAATTATTACATAGATACGTTATATCCTTACAAAACTGACAATATTTCTGTGCCACGACACACATTGACATGGGACGCGTGTCAATGTGTCAACGTTGCATAGTAACACAAAACACGCTATAAAGGTACGGCCGCACTAGGCAGAACTGCACTTCGGCGGAACTGAGCGACACGTCGCGTCAAACTATTCTTTATATGAAATAACACGCACTAAGCGGTAACGGAACTACACTGCAGCGAACTGCGCGCCAAAGTCATATCTCATGTATTTGCATATAAATAATATTTTGACGCGACGTGTCGCTCAGTTCCGCTGAAGTGCAGTTCCGCCTAGTGCGTTCGGACCTTTACTCGCGGAGCACACTAACCAATTCGAGTCTTCATTTTTACGCGTTTATAACATATCTACCTCTTTTTAATATTATGTATCTATGTATGAAATACATTGTAAACTTGAACCGTTTACGCAGCGCACGCACGGAAGCCCTCAAATATGAATAATTTTCTCCGTTTGAGCAACATATTTCACTGATGCTTTGCTTCTATTGGTTGCAACGTAATGTTATATAGCTTTAAGCCTTCCTAGACAAATGGACTATCCAACACATAAATAATTTTTCAATTCGATTAAGCAGTTCCTGAGATCAGCGCGTTCAAACAAACAACGGAAGCTCTCAAAGATGAATAATTTTCCCCCTTTTTTTCACATTTTCCACTGATTCTTCGCTCCTAAATGTCGCAGCGTGATGTTATCCTACTAATATTATAAATGTGAAAGTTTGTGAGGATGGATGTTTGTTACTCTTTCACGCAAAAAGTATTGAATGGATTTCGATGAAATTTGGTACGGTAGTAGTTTAGGCTCTGGATTAAGACATAGGTTACTTTTATCCCGAAAAGTAGTGTTCCCGAGGGATAATATATTAACGCGGGCGGAGCCACGGGCAACAGCTAGTATAGCCTAAAGCCTTTCTCGATAAAAGGACTATCCAACACAAACATATTTTTTCAATACGAACCAGTAGTTCCTGAGATTAGCGCGTTCAAACAAACAAACAAACTTTTCAGCTTTATAATATTACTAGCTATAAATGAGACACCAGCGGGCCTATTCGCTAAAATACAAGTTGAGTTAATCACTATGAAAATGGTTATTAACCAGCTTTTGTTTGTAACCGACCAGTTCCATAATTTTGTATTCAGTACCTTTTGATGGCAAAGTGAATAACTCAATTGACGCAAAGTTCTCGACTGTAATTCGGCTAAATTGAATAGTGCCGTCTGTGGAGGAGTACATTATAAAATGTGAGAACCTTTTAATTTATTCGGATAACTATTTATTTTGTTGTCTGTGGACTAAGTTATCAACTATTGTTTGTCAAGTCAATGAGACGAGTACCTACCTACATAAATATTTCGAATTATAAGTTTTTCCTCTCAACTTTTTCAAAATAAATTAATATTTCCTAACTTTCTGCAGCATATACCATTATTAGAGTGTGAGCCATATTTACCTTTACCTACGTGAAACCAAAAATAGGTTAGAGGAAAATTATTCAGCGGTAAAGTCAACAATGTAAATGTTTTTGTTAAGTTAATTACATCGATGTTATGAGGACAATTTCTGTAGTACCTAAATCGCACTTACAGCGATTTACTACTGCCGTGAACGTTTACTACTGCCGTGAACATTTACAGAAGGTTTTAATATCCCTAGGTTTTAGATACAAAAAATACCAAAACGATAGAACGGCTTTCATAGAAAAACCAGTGAAGTCTACCTGGAAAAAGATATTAAAAACAGAAACTTGCCAGAGGAGCTGAAGAAGAATATTATTTATATTTTATTTTGATGAGAGTTGTGTTCATACATCATATAAATTAAAAAAGTGCTGGCAATCTTTGGAAGTCAGTGCCCAGTGGAATAAAAGAAAATATTTCAAAAGGTATGTAGTCCTAACTGAATTAATTTAATTATTTTTAATAAACTTCCACTTTCTTAATGTATTTATTTAATGTTCAAGCATTAAACCTAATTATTGTTTAATATAATATATTCTCTTTATTTATTCAACATACATAATAATATACAATAGAATAAAAAATATATTTAAACTAGAACAAAGAACCTAAAACTAAAAACCTTAAAAATATAATGTAATGGCTAAAATATATTATTAAAAGGAGTCCCTTTAGGCAAGGTTCCCAAGATACTGGCAGCGTTCCCCGTTTGAATAGCTAGACTAATTCTTTGTCCGAGGTGAACCGAGCCGCCAGCTCTTCGGTCTCCTGTGATGTCGACTAACCTTTTTCCTATTTCCTTAAAAAGCCTTATAGCGCTAGGACCCCATGGATTTATTTTGATTTTTCTATTTTTATTTTATATTTATTTTGATCTTTGATTACCTATTTCAATTTTTTTTCATGATTACCTATTTCTATTATTTTTTTTTTCAGATACATAATAATTATACATGCAGGCTCTGATAAAGGTTTTGTACCAAATTCATTGCTAATTTTTTTGTGGAAAAAATAAAAATGAGGATTATCATTCAGAAATGAATAAAAATATTTTTACAAAGTGGGTTAGGGAAAGATTAATTCCCAATTTGTCAGAGCCATATTGATGATTGTAATGGATAATGCTCCTTACCATTCTGTTTTACTAAATAAAGCTCCTACAGCAGTGGTTGGTGAAAATCAAAATAATGTTTAACGAAACAGCGAAAAAGCCAAATCTGGTAATGCTTGTTAACACAAGCCCGAGACTATCTACAAGATCGATAAACTGTTAGGTGGTTCCCACCTTACCACTGTGACCTTAACCCTATTGAGTTGATCTGGGGCATAGCAAAACAAAAAATCGCCTCACGCAATGTGGGATCAGTTGATATCATGGTAGGTACTACAAAGTACTAACTTTATTTGTGAATTATGTACTTTACTTATGCATTAGTATATTAAAAAAAATATTTGTTTTAAATATGTGTTTTATTTTTCAAGGTGTGTGTTTGAAGAAGATGTATCTGCTGAGGACTGGAGAAAAGCATGCCAGCATGTGATAAAAATAGAAGACGGATATGTTAATAGAGGACACACATTAATCATTATATGATGACATAGACAGAATAGTCGTAAACCTCCGAGACGACAGCTGCAGCATTAGTGACAGTGATTCTAATAACAGCCAGACTTTTGGGGAGGGCTCGATCCAGGCTATTGAGGAGGGCTCGAGCTAGACTTTTGGGGAGGGCTCGAGCCAAGCTATAACTTGGTTTTCTGATATAGAATATTTGGATGAGGGTGTTTTTGACTCTGATTAAATAAACAAAATAAATATACTGCTTTTATTTATTCCTAAAAAAACTATTTTATGAAATCCGCTTAGATGCAATTTGACCTAAGCAACGTAAACAAAGATACAAATGCGAGCTTTAATGCTACTATTTGTTATTATGTTTATGGCTAGTTAAATTTGGACATAATAAAAAATGTACCTATATGCAAACTCATTAAATTAATTAATGGATAAATTATTTTTCAAAACTGAATTTAATCAAAGTATATTTTATAGTTATATATAGGAAATGAGGTGAGGTGACCATCCGAACGATGCTGGCGCCCCTATTAATTTCACGATTTATTTGCCAAGCTGTAATTTCAATTAAAATCTTCAAATTTTATTATCAACGCACGAAAACAACTACTCTTTAGCAGTTGTTAAAATGGGTTAGTCACTTCATTGAGTTCGTAATTATGAACTGTCATTTTGCTTTAGTGAATACATATTTATTGATAGTTAAGAACTTTCGATAAAAAATTTATGGCAAAATGCATGCCTCTTCCCTAAAAGTTATCAACTAAGATTTGGTTAAAAACCGTACCAACTCAGTTGATAACTTGTGCATAGTGAATACAAAAGTGACACTTTCCGTTACTCACTCCTCCGTTTCGTTATTAACTCAGTGATTAACTCACAAAATGTACGATAGCGAATAGGCCCGCAGTTACGGATTATTATTTATTGGGACTTAATGCGCGTTACAGTTTTGGTGTCCGGGACCCGACTGACTTATGAGCTAAAGGCGAACTGAAATACAATACCATATGTATATACTTAAAGTCTACGATGCAATACTTAAGGGTCGCCACAGATACTCCCCCTTTTGTAAAAAAAATTTTAGACATACATAAATTTAACACATATAAAATAAATCACTGTTATAAACATACATTCATTCGTTTGTTATGTTTGCTTCTAAGTTCTAAAGTTACAATTCATAAACAACTTTTGCCAGAGTGGCATATTACAATTAAACAATAAATGTAACACAATACATTTTATAATAGAGTAGACTCTACCGCCGTGTTATTCTAGGAACTGTAATATTATACATTATGTTACGACAGCTTATTTTATTCACAACAGGAAACTGGTTACAAAAATAAATTTAAACAAAATACTTTTTAGCAATAATACATTATCCTTGTCTAGAAGTAAATACTACTTGCGGTTGAGGTTGAGTTTGTGGCTGATGTATAGCAACCACAGGAACTTCCGAGTGTACACTTTTAACTTGACTTTGCATCCACTTTGCGCTTAATATTTTACACTTCTTTACACAAAAGTATAGGAAACTGAGTGTAAATAATATGAGAACAGCCAACATAATGGATCCATATAGTTTTATAGAGACTTCTATATCACTGGTACTAGCACTGTTCGCACCGTTTTGTGCGATAATTATTTCTTGAGGTTTGCTCACGGATTTACCCATTATAGTAGGTAAAGGTGGTACTGTTATTATCATTTAGATACGTTATAAAGAACAAATTATAATTGATAATTCTATATATAAATGTTATTTTGATTAGTTCACAAAAATCTAACAGGTAATTTCGTAACTCGTCCGCTGCGTGTGGTGCGAGTCATAAGCTTTTCGCTTGTAGCGTTATGTTTACCAGTTTCATTATCATCGCTTACATTATATTTTAAATCATTACCATAAGAGTTATATTGCCATTCGGTTTGTTCGTCTGTATTTAATAAGTAGGCGGGTTTCAGCCTGTCGATCGACACTGACGTTTGTTTACCAAAAATGTCTAATATAAATGATTTGTCTCCCCTCCTTATGACCTTATATGGCCCTTGATAAGGATGTTGGATAGATTGTCTAATCATATCTTGTCTAACGAATACTTGTTCGCATGTTTTTAAATCTTTGTGTACAAAAATTGTTCGCGAATTCTTTTGCGAAACCGGCCTAGGTTTCAGGTCACTGATCGTGCGATGTAAATGATTTACGAATGTATCCGGATCATACATTTCTTTATTACTACTATTGTAGAAATCGCCAGGTAATCTTAATTTTGTACCATACGTTAATTCTGCCGTGCTGACATTCGTATCCGTACGGGGCATCGCGCGAAGTCCAAACATTACGGTATGCAATTCTTTGTACCAGTTTAAATTATTGTTGAGTCTAGCTTTTAATGCTGTTTTTAGGGTTCGGTGCCATCTCTCTACAATCCCGTTGCTTTGCGGGTGGTATGCATTAGTACGTAATTTTTGTATACCTAATAATTTAGTAAGATGTATAAACAAAGAACTTTCGAACTGTCGTCCTTGATCGGTTGTTACACGACAAGGACAACCAAATCGTACGATCCAATTATTATAAAAATTTTGGGCAACCGTTTCTGCAGTAATGTCTCGTAAAGGTATCGCTTCTGGCCACCCGGTGGTTCTGTCTATCATTGTTAATAAATATTTATAGCCTTCGGGCGTAGTAGGTAAGGGCCCGACAAGATCGAGATGTAAATGCTGAAATCTATCACTTGGTGAAAATTGACCTAATTCTGACATAGTGTGACGATTTATTTTTGATTTCTGACAAGGAATACAAGCTTTTGTCCACACTGAAATATCTTTATTCATTGCCGGCCAATAATATTTTTCGGTAATAATTTTTTTTGTAGTTCTGTTGCCGGGATGACTGATATTATGTAATGATTGAAAAATGATTTTACGGTAATTATTTGGTAAATAAAGTCTACTATTTTTATCGGAAACATGACAAATTAACGATTGTTCGCAGTTCGGTAAATATATTTTCCTAAATTGCGAAGCCTCTTTTGTCTGTTGTAATAGTAATTGCAATTCACTATCATTATTCTGATCCCTAGCCAGTTCCTCGTAATCGATAGTTGTAGGGCAATCTATAGTCTGTACTCGCGATAAGGCGTCTGCTACTACGTTGTTTGCGCCCGATATGTGACGTATGTCCGTGCTAAACTCGCTAATGTATGATAGATGCCTTGTGCGACGCGGAATTTCTTTATCACTATTATTTTTATTAAATGCATATGTTAAGGGTTTATGATCGGTGAAGATAATTAATGGGCGTCCCTCTATCATTTTTCGGAAATATTGAATCGATAAGTAAATAGCTAGTAATTCTCTGTCATATGTTGAATAATTTTGTTGAGCGTCTGACATTTTTTTGGAATAATAACCTAAAGGTTCCCAATTTTGACCTACTTTTTGTTGCAATACGGCTCCCACACACGAGCCTGAAGCGTCGGTCATGAGCGCTATCGGTGTATCGGGTTGCGGGTGCGATAACGTCACTGCATTCCTTAAGCTGCTTTTACACTGTTCGAAATCGCGTTCTGCTTTTTCCGTCCACTTAATTTTTGTCTTATCATTTCGTTTCGCATTATGTAAATCTCGACCTGAGAGGCATAAGGTCGAATGTCGAGATCAGTATCCCAAGCAAAAACTTTTTTCGGTATCGTTACGTGTACGTAAGTGAGAAATATTGTATGAAAACCATGAAAGCGCCACTAGCGGATGTAAAAGTAATAAAATTTTCATACAAAATTCCTCAAAATTCTCGTTTACGTTCACGTTCTTGCTTGGGGTACATCTCGACATTCGACCTTATGCCTCTCAGGTCGAGAAATATTTATTTAATTCTACGTGAATCTCAGCGGCTTTTGGAATATGTGACCTGTAAAAATTTATCATTCCTAGAAAACGACGAAGGTCTGCTATGGTTTCCGGTTTTGGGTAATTCATAATGGCCTCGACTTTTTCTTGCAATGGACATACTCCTTTAGGTGAAACTTCATGACCTAAGAATTCTATTTTTTTAAGACCAAACACTGACTTAGAAATATTAATTGTTATTCCGAACTCGTCGAATTTTTTTAGAATTGCTCGTAATTGCTTTCTGTGAATCTCTAAATTTTCACTCGCGATTATGATATCATCGAGATAAGCAAAGAAATAATTTGATCCTAATTCTTTTATAAACTTTGGAGTATTTAACTCTGATAAAACACTTTGATCTATGAAACGCTGAAACGTTTGTGCAGCGTTCCGCAGACCAAAGGGCATGCGTTGAAATTCAAAAAGGCCAAAAGGCGTAATTATAGCAGTTTTTTCAATGTCCGGTTCGTGTACCGGAATGACGTGGTAGGCTCTATTTATATCTAAACGTGAAAATACAGTTTTATTGGCTAAAATATATGTAAAATCATGCAAGCGTGGAATGGGATATCTATCGGGTAAAGTCACGGAATTTAGTTGTCTGTAATCGCCGCACGGGCGTAGTTGACCATTTTTCTTTAAAACAACATGTAACGGACTGGCCCATGGACTTTTAGAAGGGCGACAAATACCTAACTCTTGCATTAGAGAAAATTCCTCTTTAACTTTGTTATAACGATCGAGCGGCAACCTTCGGGCTTTTGTATGCACAGGCGGTCCCGACGTTTCAATAAAGTGACATACTGAATGATTTGGAACTTGTTTAAAAGATACAGGTTTCAAAACGTCAGGAAATTCTTTCAAAATGTCATAAAATGGATGGTTATCATTTATTGTGTTAATCCTATCCTGAGTCGAACAAACCGAAATGGCAAGAACATTTAACTTTGTTATTTGATCAATAATCTTTTTGGTGCTTAAATCAACAAGTAACTTATAGTAAACTAGAAAGTCTGCGCCTAGAATAGGCTGAGATACATCTGCTACTACAAAAGTCCATCGAAAAGCACGTTTTAAGCCTAAATTTAAAACTAGTGATTTTACACCGTATGTACAGATTTCACTGCCATTTGCTGCAAATAAACGATATTTAATTGACTCACCGCACTTTTTGTCCTTAAGTGAAGCGGGAATTACTGAGATGTTGGCTCCTGTGTCTACCAAAAATCGAAGATTGTTCTGAGTATCTGTGATACATAGGCGGTTGTTGGTCACGGGTACGTAGTCGTCCGCCTCCGAGCGTACCATATTTAGTTTCCCTGCTGCTGCGCATTCCAATTACAGGGGTTTTCACAGTGGCGCGCTGCGTTTCCAAATTTATAATGGTATCGACATAACCACTTGGGATCCTCGGGTGTAATCCTCGCTGATGACCTCGATCTTGACCGATTGTATCGTCGAAAATAATTTCCTCTACCGCGACCATGGAAATTTCTACGTCTTCTTTGTTCCATACCTGTTCGTAGGGAGGCGACTTCCACCGCTAACCTGTTCATCTGTGCCAATATTTCAGAGATCGGAAAACTAGAAGATGTACTCGGAGTGTTCATAGCAGCAACTTCGTTGAAACTGATGTTTTCCATAATGCTATCTGCGATTTCAGTCATTTTGTCCAAATTCTTTTCCTGAGTCACTGCTAAACTCGCTCTGACCGTAGTAGGTAGTCTACTCAACCACAAATTCCTAAGTATTTCTTCGGATATTTGCATATTTCGGCCTGCGTCTCTCATTCGCCTCAATAATTGCGAAGGTTTCTGTGCACCGAGCTCAAGTTCACTAACTAATTTCTTAAACTGTGCATTGATCGAATCTTCATACACTTTCAGCAGTCGATCTTTCACAAGCTCATATCTATTTTTCAGGGAGTCATTATACAGAATATCGCTGACTTGTTGCAAAGCGTCCGGCGTTAGTTTAGAGACCACCACATGAAACTTCATATCATTACTAGCTTTTTGTGGTATCAAAGCATGTTCGATCTGGGTAAACCATAACCTTGGCATATGCGGCCAAAATTCGGGAAGTCTTGAATTAATACTAATAGCTGCCATATCTTGAAAAACTGCTCCTGAGTCAGCCGGGTGAGTCGGGTCCGAACTGATGGATGCCGATGTTTGAGACAGCACGTACACGGGTTTTTGCACTGGGTCTGCATTAGAAAGTTCTGGAGCACTGGACGCTGTAGGCATTAAACTGGCCAGCGTCGGTATTGACATTTTGAAAGTTAGTCCGAAAAAGTAGTCCAAACTATTCACACACGAATTTACGGCTCACAAAATCGCGATCACGTCGGGGTCACCAATATAAATGAGACACCAGTTACGGATTATTATTTATTGGGACTTAATGCGCGTTACAGTTTTGGTGTCCGGGACCCGACTGACTTATGAGCTAAAGGCGAACTGAAATACAATACCATATGTATATACTTAAAGTCTACGATGCAATACTTAAGGGTCGCCACACTAGCAGTTGCCCGCGGCTCCGCCCGCGCTAATATATTATCCCTCGGGAACACTTCTTTTCGGGATAAAAAGTAGCCTTATTTTTAATCCAGAGCCTAAACTACTGAGATACCAAATTTCATCAAAATCTGTTCAGTAAGAAACATCCATCATAAATCATCCTCACAAACTTTCGCATTTATAATATTAGTAGGATAGGATAAGTATTATTTTTTATAATATTAATTTAGTAGTTATTACTAGCTATTGCCTGCAACTTCGTTTGCATGGAGCTGACGGAAACATCCGACGTTTTTAGTGTTTATCTATACTAATATTATAAAGCTGAAAAGTTCGTTTGTTTGTTTGTTTGAACGCACTAATCTCAGGAAGTACTGGTTCGAATTGAAAAATTATTTTTGTGTTGGATAGTCCATTTAGGGGCCATCCATAAATAACGTCACACGAATTTCACGATTTTTTTCCCCTACCTCCTTGTCATCCTTACTATCCTTATCACAGTTGGTCACATTTGTGAGACCCCCCCCCCCCCTCCCTAGTGTGACGTCACATATTTTGCAAATTTACATTTAGAAATTATTGGTTCCAAAACCAATATTCAAATTTCAAATTTCTTTATTTCAGACTACTCAATGGTCCATGTGTTAGTATTACATAGCACTTAAATCTAAAGGGTTAGTCATTTATCTAAACACATCAAAAATTAATTCTTATTATTACATAATTATGTCATGCACCTAAATTAGAACTACGCGCGGACGAAACCTAGAGGAGGTACTGTTCTCATATTCGTTCATTATCCTCACGTAGTTCCTCAGTATAGGTGCATGCAGATCATCTGCCACGATCCTCAGGATGCTGTTGTCGCTCTCCCGCACGCGGTTTATTAGTGACGCTCCTTTTTTGCGTATGAGTGCCCGAAATCCATCCGTTCTTGCCTGCGCAAACATTTCAGACGCACTACAGAAACGGGGAAGTTTCAACAACATCCTGAAGATATTATTATATTGGATGCGAAGGGTGTTTAACGATCCTTTAGTATAGCTGATCCACAGGCCACCGGTGTACAGATTCTGACAGAATGCTTTAAAAAGCGTAATCTGCGGGCCAGCATATTACCACGGACCGCCAAAGCCCTCCGCTCCCGTTCGATATCTAGGTCGTCCTTAAGGTCGTCGGTAAGTACCTATATGTCCAAGGTACTTAAAATTATATACTCTGTTGAGCTCCAACCCGCTGAGGCGTATTGGAGGTATGATTTCAGGACACCTACCGGCGGCTTTAAATACCATAAATTCGCTTTTTTTGACGTTGTATGCAAGACCATGTGAAATCGCGTATTTCTCACAAACATTCAACATCTCTCTAATACCCCTCACAGTGGGACTCAACAATACCATGTCGTCCGCGTAGCTAATGTTCTTTACGTTAACACCACCAACTTTGCACCCCACACGCATATTGCTGAGCTCCACTATGAGATCATTTACAGGTTGAACAGCTTAGGAGACGACAGCCCACCTTGTCTCATACCGCATTCCAACCCGTACGACTTGGAGAGTTTGTTAGCCCATTTAACATTGTTCGTCTGCTTAGCATACCAATATCGAAAGAGATTTATAACCTCCACTGGTACACCCATGTTCTCCATCTTCCTCCAAAGCACGTCATATGAAACTAGGTCAAATGCTTTGGATAGATCCAAAAAACATGCGTACACCGGCGTCTTACGGGATGTATAATATTGGACAGTATGCTTGAGACTTAATATTGCGCTTTCTGTTGATAGTTTGGGCCTAAATCCAAACTGTGCATCATGTGGTTTTAGATATTTTTGCAAATACGAATCAAGCAAACTGTCCAATATTTTGGCCACCACCGTAGCAAGAGAAATACGGCGGTAATTTCCTTTGTCCGAGATATCGCCCACTCTGTTCTTGACAATGGGTACCACCACAGTTTTCATAAGGTCCGTTGGCAAATAAGTATGTTTAATGCACATATTGAAAAACAGAGATAAGACTCTCGGTAAGTGTGCGCCCGCGTATTTAAGGTGCTTTATACTGAGCCCGTCGTGCCCCGGAGACTTGCCCCTGCTCATACGTTTAATTATATCTCTTACCTCCCTAGCAGTAAACATGATCATGGACTCATCTACCCGCACGCTAGACCCAGGGTCGGACATCCCTTCAGCAGTACCTAGCGGAGACTGAACTCTAAAATGTTCCATGAACATATTTGCAATGCCCTCCGGGTCACTTCTACCGTTCACACTAGTCGGTAGGTCAGGCTTAACATCCAGTTTACTCGTACACTTCCAAAATTTTACAAAATTTTTGTCAGCTCGTAGCTGCGCCAACTTATTCATTTTAATCTGCTCCTGGTTATTTATACACCACTTTAATCGGCTTTTAAAAATCTTACGTGACTGACGCATCTGCTCAAAAATATTACCAGCAGCAGGTCTATTATGTAAGACCCACGTTTTAAATTTAAGCCTGGCCTCTCGATGAGCATCTTTTACATGTTTATTCCACCCGTAATGTAGGTATCTTATGTCTACGAGGTTTACCACGAACACAATGTTTTGTTTCTATAGCCGCCCTTCTCAATATACTAATAATTTGTTCATATAAACTATCTGTTAACTTTTTGTGTTCCGGGTTATCGCATAACCATACCGACGACTGATCCATACAAAAACGATTTAATTCGGTATAGAATAAGATACAAAAGTCATCTGGGTGTGCATTGTAGTCTCCCAAAATAAACAAATTCTCCACGCTATTACTCGCCTCGATTGCACTTATCTCACTTAAAATTTCTGTAAAAATAGGCAAATTTTCATGCGATTTAGTGGGCATATACACAGAAAAAACTAAGATAGATCTATCTCCTATTGTACCTTTGATAGCTGCTAGACGCTTGTTATAACATTCTATAATATTGATACGCTATCGAACATACCTTTTCTCCAGATAATAGCTACTCCACCGTATGGTCTCCCTCTCAGAATACCCGCTGATGTGTCTACAGAAGACTTACCAGTGTACTCAAAATCGTCAGAGACAGACGCCAGTAGCGGAATGTCATGACTTAAAAGCCAAGTCTCCTGTAAACACACGATATTACCACTTTTACATAAATTCCGAACATCATTAATCGAAGTCTTAAAGTTCTTACAGTTATAGCTGTACAATCTGCAGAAATTATTATTTTTATCTTTACAATTCATATCACAAATATTATTTATCAACATTTATATTCGGCCCTTCGCGTGTGTTTTTATACATATAGTTTACAAACCGCCTGAAAGTTATGCCATCCGGCCAAAATTCATCATCCAGGAATAAGCTTAATTTACTTTTTGATACAAATAGTTTATATTTAAGAAAATTATTTCCGTTTAAATTATTTTTAATAAAATTAACATCAAATGAAACAATTAACAAAACAAAAACGATTAATTATATTAATTAAAGAAATTAACGAAACAAATAATGATTGACTATGATAACTAAAGAAATTAACAAAACAATAAATAATATTAATAGAATTATCTTTAAATTAAAGATACAAATACATAATACAAATTAAAGATAATAATCTTCAATCCATGGACTCTGAACCCACTTCTTTAAATATTATTTATAACTAGCATATATTATGTTTTTGAGGTTTTCGTAAAGTAAGTTTATAGTTCGTATTTTAACACTTAGATAATATAATAGATTTTGAAATGTGACGTCACAATATTTAGGACCCCTCCCACCCCCTTGTCACACAATGTCACACTTCGTCGACCCCCTCCCTCCCCCTTAACGTGTGACGTTATTTATGGATGGCCCCTTATCGAGGAAGGCTTTGTGCTATATAGCATCATGTTAAGCTCAATACGAGCGGAGCACCAATCAAGAATGTTTCAAAATCGGGGTTTTTTTTTTCTTTTTGAGAGCTTTCGCTGCGTACGCTGTGGAAACGTTTAAAGATTCGCTAAAATTATATATGACAGAATTGTTTCCCTTTAAAAGTTCTAAAAAAAAGTCCGCGACCGTATATTATGTCTATCTTTTAAGGTTGGCTCACAATAACCTTTTTATGCTAACTAAATTTTGTTCTAAAATTAAGCATTATTTGTGAGGGTGTTTTCATAAAGATGATATAATCCATAACCAAGTAAATATACGTTATTCATTACAAGCATTTAATTTAGAAGAAATTTGCCGTTTACATAATTTGATTTCAATGAGTATTTTAGAAGATATCGCAGTAATAAAATAATCAAGCGCGCAATAATAATGTACGGCGCGCGGCGGGCAGTCATGAGGGGGAAGTGCTTCTCCTTCTACGTTAATGAAGTCACGGGTAAATTTTAGCGATATATCCCAAAGTAACTGTTCCACGCGGACGAAGTCGCGGGCAAAAGCTAGCATTATAAAAGTACGTTTATAAATACACTTAATTTTATCATGGATTTTTTTTTCAGAGAGCTACTGCTCGGCGTTGGATACACGGGATGCTGAGAAGGGAACTATTGCTGATAGACCTCGCACCCAGCCCCCACGTATCTTTACCCCCGACCGTGTGGATAAAATGAAATAATGAGAACTTATTTTGAACGACCTTTTACGAAAACCTCAGTATATGCTCAAGAATATGATTGCACTTTGCAAGCTGTAAGAAATATTCTCCATCAACAAGGAATCCACCACAGGCGTCCGACCAAAAAAATAGTAAGTAGGTATTAGGACCGGCACAAAGAGAAGCCAGAGTGTGTTTTGCCCGCGAGTTCCGGGATTTCGACTTTTCACATGTCATATTTTCCGACGAGAAATCGTTTAAGTACAGTCAGTCAGTCGTCGGAACTAGGGATGTTGCGGATGCATTTTTTTTCACATCCGCGGACTCGGATGCGGATGCGGACTTTAAGAGGCTCACATCCGCGGATGCGGATACGGATCTGTACATAAAACTTAAGTGTTGGTTTGGTAGGGTAAAAAAAACACAGTAATATTAATCCTTTCTTTATCTATACTTATAATATTATAAATAGTTAATAGAATCAGGCGTTACTTTGCGGAAATCCATAACATAAAATTAATAAACATTATTATTTTTTTTAGCAATCGTCCGCCAAATATTTATGGGCTTGTGGCCATGTAAGGTCCGTAGGTTATTTCCAATTAACGAATTATCATAGATCACGTTCACTTTATCACTTCTCCACAATAAAACCAATTAAATTATCACATTCACTACGGGAATATAATAAAGTTATCCGTCTTTTATCTAGCCCTAGATCGTACTGCTTTAAAACCGCGCGAACTGCGAGTTAGACGTTTGACGTTTAACCATGTCGCCACAGATAGCGACATACCCGCAAGATACTTTTTTGTACATATCCTGTAAATGTAGGCACGCGCCTACATATTTATTAATTTTTGGCGGAAGATTACTAAAAATAATAATATTTATTAATTTTAATATTATAAAGCTGAAGAATTTGTTTGTTTGTTTTAACGCGCTAATCTCAGGAACTACTGGTTAGAATTGAAAAATTATGGGCGGTATTCTTGGTCGTTGCTTCAGAATGGACTTAAGAATTTCTCGAATAAGTCCGCCTTATTTGAACGAGTTGAACTTAAGACATCATGTTACATTCACAATCATGTCTTAAGATGAACTTTGTTAAGTAATCGGTGCTGGAGAGTTTCTTATTGAAGAAAATTCTTGAGCATTTCTCAGTCTATCTTCGGGTGATTTCGTTTCGAATTATGTACGATTGCTTCCGATACGGACCCTAATTAAGTACCGTTTTAGGTCACAGATGGTGTTATTTAAAATAACACAATTTAATTTAATAAACACAGCCACTGTCATGAATGTCATTTATGCCTAATTTCCAAAATCATTCCTGATTGGCTAAAGTAAACAAAATCACACGAAAATTATTCCTGATTGGCGTCTTAGATAAAAAAAAAACGAAAAGTTAAGCTAAGTTAAGTTGCTTAAGTTATGATTGTGAATACATACGTCGCCTCAAGCATGTCTATAAGGCGAACTTAGAAATAAGAATCGACCAAGAATACCGCTCTTATTGAAGAAAATTCTTGAGCATTTCTCAGTATATCTTCGGGTGATTTCTTTATTTTATATCTAAGAAGCCAATCAGGAATATTTTTTCGTATGATTTCGTTTACTTTAGCCAATCAGGAATGATTTTGGAAATGAGACATAAATGACATTAATGACAGTGGCTGTGTTTATTAAATTATTGTGTTTTTTTAAATAACGCCATCTGTGATCTGTAACGGTATCTAATTAGGGTTCGTATCGGAAGCAATTGGTTCTTATCGAGACAAAGTACAGTTTTTCGCAATGTGAACGCGTACACCCATTTTTTATTTTTTATCGATAAAGAAAATCATAATGATGATTTATAAATATTAATTTCATGTTCTATTTGAGGGATAAAGAAAATCATAATGATGATTTTCTTTATACCTACCTCAAATAGAACATGAAATTAATATTTTATAATAAGGAACTTCGTTCCTATCTGGTGTCCCTACCCTGGCGTTCCTATCTATAAATTTGCATTATATTGCCAATAAGTAGCTGCAACAATATTTTGCACTATGTCTAATCAAAAATGTTAGATATACAAGCAGTTATATTTCTGGTGCAACGAGCAGACCTCGATTATTTATTCGAACTAATCCTTCATGAACTTTTGGTAATATACCATGATGCAGCGCAGAATCTTAGTTAAATCGAAATCGTCTTTTAAATTCATTATCATCATAAGCTCAAAAGGATTTAGTCGGTCACGCAAAGGTCATCGAATGTGTCTTTCATTATCCTCTTCATCAAAATCAATATCACTAATATCTCCAATATCACTCGATTCAGACGACATTATATTCATTTTTATCACAATAAAAAAAATATCGCTATAAAAATGTGTGTGGAGTTTCTTAAGTCGCCTTTGGAGATGACTTGAAAATATAACCTCACTTTGAAACCAGTACGTCTTATTGGGATAAATAAGACCACCTTAAATGACTGTGAATACATAACTAATAAATATTTGCTTAACCTTTAAGTATGGACGTCATTTTTTCTTAACACTACTGTGGACGTGGAGTCTCACAGGCTCCTATATGCACAGACATTTTATTGGGGAATTTGCATATAAGATCACTTTAAAAGTTTAATAAGTATTAAAGTTACGGGACTTAGCAATAAAATAACGTCCTTATATAATCAACTTTATTTAAAAAAATATATAGAAATACAAAAATCAAAAGTTATGTCACTTTTCAGTTTAAATCTACTTAGGTTACATTTTTAGGTAATAACAACATCCAAACTTCTTCCTATAACAAAATGAGTCTTTTTTTCTTAAAATATTATAATATATAAGAAACCAAAAACACAAAACATGTACTTCGGGTAACAAATATAAAAAAAAATTGACAACAGTCTAATAACGTAAATTTATTGGCAGTCAGTGCACCAAAGTTTAATCTCCTAGGTCCTGGTCCTGGTCCTGATCTTGGTCCTGATCTTAATCACTGACACTTTCATGATTTTGTAGCAGTTCAGAGTGCAATATAAAAAAATCTTCAATATTCTCTTCATTGTCAGACTGATCCGAAGCTAACAACAACTCACTCACTTCTTGTTCGAAAGATGGATCTCCTGCACTTAAAGTTTTACTCGCAGAACCCTGAACAGAACTCTTAGATGGTATTTTTGATTAAGAACTACCGGCTTTATTGTTTTTTGAGATTTTGTACTAGAAAATGTGGAATAAACATAATCGCCCATATAAAATATATGGGCGATTATGTTATTATGTATATCATGGGATACTCATCCCAACTTACCTGTCCAGTAGTTGTGGTATAGTATACGGGTACGCGACCCCGGCTTCCCTAGCAATTACTGTCCTATCCCTTGCCCTTCTGGGCGGTAATATCCTACTTTTCCTACTTCCCACTCTAACTTATCAATCTTCCTTTCTATGCCACCTATCCTTTCCTTTTCCTATTCCTATCCTCTCCGCAAATCCGTGGAAATGCAATGGATAATTATAAAATAATTTAATTATCCAAAATGGCGGCGATGTGGTTCGCCCATCACGTCTCGTTCTCGCGGAGGCGAAAAGTGGCCCATGGAGAGCCGCTTCGCTACGTTGAATGTAAGAGGAGGAATGAATGGTATAAATGAAAGTGGATGAAGCGAAACAATTATGTAAAGATCGTAGCAAGTGGAAAGAAGTAGTCTCTGCCTACCCCAACGGGATGGAGGCGTGATTATATGTATGTAAAATATATTATAGGGCAACAATGGACGTGTAGCCTGAAAGGCTCCGGTCAATATTTTCACTGTTATTACTTACTTGATATTCATCAGAAGACGCAACCTCCAACCTCGTTGGTAGTTTTACAACTAAAACAAAAGCTACTGAGCCACTCAACCGCGGGGAGTGGGCGGAAGTAGGTGAAACTAAGAAAATGAAAACATCGAGTTAACCTGTGAGACTCCACGTCCATACTTAAAGGTTAAGAATCGATTGTGAATACCATTTGAATAAGTCTTGCCTGATTAAGTCCATGCTTGAGGTTATACTTTTTGACAATGCTTAAGTTATGATTGTGAATACATACGTCGCCTCAAGCATGTCTATAAGGCGAACTTAGAAATAAGAATCGACCAAGAATACCGCCCTAAGCAACGTGATTTATAATAATATATGGGATATAATTAATCGAGCGAACAAAAAATAAGTTGGCGGCTGCACGTGAGCATACTGTATTACTGAATTTGGCAGCGAATTAATATGTTAGCGACTAAATTACTAAACTGGCGAAAACACTCGGGTGACAAAAAATTCTAAAGTTGGCAAATAAAAAGAGGCGAAATTTAATCCAAATTAGCACCGACGTTTATAAGGTGGTGACTTAATTTCCGAGTTGGTGACCATTATACCATATAAGCAGCTATAAACCCAGATTTGGTTGATAAACTAATGGCTGCTAAAAATTCAATTTGCAGGCTACGGAAAATCCTATTTTTGGATACTGTTGGAGTACCTATGTTTTTCTTTGTCATGGGTGTCATTTTCTAGGTTTCTGGGGGTGCAGAATAATATGAAAATAAAATCTGTTTCGTAATTCCACAATGGCGTAAATTTTTGTTATTAAAATTAACAAGGTTGTTCCCGGTTTCTGGGGGTTCTGATTACAAAATTGTCTTCCAATTTCATTTTCCAAAATGGAGAATATTCAATCTTCGGAAAATGAATATGAATACTAAATTAAAAGATCTTGAGGATGCTAATTAGGATTGATGATTATTATTACAGTATGTTATGTAGTTCAAGGTACCAGCTATGTATAGAAATTTTTCTAAATTCAGGATTCATGAAGGCAGGCAGAAAAACTGCCATTCATGAAGAAAATATGCGATTTCTAGGTTAATAAGGGGGAGCAAATTTTCATTATTTTTGCAGTAGGATGCACCGTTTCTGCGATAGAAGCGACTATAGAAAAAAATATGACAATTCTGTACTGAGATACGAGGGGAGTATCAATCTATAGAAATGTTGGAAAATTCAAGATTTTCAAAATTTTTTTCTCCCATCATGAAGAAAATATGATGTTGCATTATTTTTCATTATTTTTTCAATAGGATGCACCGTTTCCGAGATAGAATCAATTTTATAAAAAAGAAGTAAATGCTGTACATTGAGATACGACGGATGTTTATAGCTGTAGAAATGTTGGAAAATTCAGGATTTTCGGATTTTTTTTTCTCCCTTCATGAAGAAAATATGATGTTCCTAAGGGGGACGAAATTTTCATTATTTTTTTCAATAGGATGCACCGTTTCCGAGATAGAATCAATTTTATAAAAAAAGAAGTAAATGGTGTACATTGAGATACGACGGATGTATAAATCTATAGAAATATTGGAAAATTCAGGATTTTCGAATTTTTTTTCTCCCATCATTAAGAAAATATGATGTTGCGGGGATACTAAGGGGGACGAAATTTTCCTTATTTTTTCAATAAGATGCACCGTTTCCGAGATAGAATCAATTTTATAAAAAAAGGAGTAATGCTGTACATTGAGATACGACGGATGTATAAATCTATAGAAATGTTGGAAAATTCAGGATTTTCGAAATTTTTTTTCTCCCATCATTAAGAAAATGTGATGTTGCGGGGTTCCTAAGGGGGACGAAATTTTCCTTATTTTTTCAATAGGATGCACTGTTTCCGAGATAGAATCAATTTTATAAAAAAAGAAGTAATGCTGTACATTGAGATACGACGGATGTATAAATCTATAGAAATATTGGAAAATTCAAGATTTTCGAAAAAAAATTTCACCCATCATGAAGAAAATATGATGTTGCGGGTTCCTAAGGGGGACGAAATTTTCATTATTTTTTCAATAGGATGCACCGTTTCCGAGATAGAATCAATTTTATAAAAAAAGAAGTAAATGCTGTACATTGAGATACGACGGATGTTTATAGCTATAGAAATGTTGGAAAATTCAGGATTTTCGTTTTTTTTTCTCCCATCATGAAGAAAATATGATGTTGCCAGGTTCCAAAGGGGGGCGAAATTTTCATTATTTTTTCAATAGGATGCACCGTTTCCGAGATAGAATCAATTTTATAAAAAAAGAAGTAAATGCTGTACATTGAGATACGACGGATGTTTATAGCTATAGAAATGTTGGAAAATTCAGGATTTTCGATTTTTTTTCTCCCATCATGAAGAAAATATGATGTTGCGGGGTTTCTAAGGGGGACGAAATTTTCATTATTTTTTCAATAGGATGCACCGTTTCCGAGATAGAATCAATTTTATAAAAAAAGAAGTAAATGCTGTACACTGAGATACGACGGATGATAAAGCTATAGAAATGTTGGAAAATTCAGGATTTTCGATTTTTTTTCTCCCATCATGAAGAAAATATGATGTTGCGTGGTTCCTAAGGGGGGCGAAATTTTCATTATTTTTTCAATAGGATGCACCGTTTCCGAGATCGAATCAATTTTATAAAAAAAGAAGTAAATGCTGTACATTGAGATACGACAGATGTTTATAGCTATAGAAATGTTGGAAAATTCAGGATTTTCGATTTTTTTTTTCTCCCATCATGAAGAAAATATGATATTGCGGGGTTTCTAAGGCGGACGAAATTTTCATAATTTTTTCAATAGGATGTACCGTTTCCGAGATAGAATCAACTTTATAAAAACATAGTAAATGCTCTACATTGAGATACTAGGAATGTATAAAGCTATAGAAATGTTGGAAAATTCAGGATTTTCAAATTTCTTTTTCTCCCATCATAAAGAAAATATGAGGTTCTTGGGTTACTAAGGAAATTTAAAATGGATGACTTTTTTGTAATCAGCACTCCAGAAACATAATATAAAAGGACACCCATATTATTTTTATGAAATTAAGTATGTCCGCCATATTGGAATTTCAAAATGAATGTCATTTTTGTATCCAGCACTCGCAAAAACCTGGTAAACGACACCCATATCAATTTTACGAAAAATAATATCCGTATAGTTTTACGAAAAATAATTTCAAAATGAATCTACACAATAATCTACACCCCCCTAATAAAAACCGAGAAAAATTAAAAATTGGGAATTTTGTACGCTCATTTATGTTTTTTTTTGTGCGCTCGTTTTGCTGCTTGTATGTTTTTTGAGTTACCTACATCAGGGAAAATATATATGCCTATTCTTAAATTAAATGCGTACTCACAAATTGTCGCCAAGATGGTTATTTAGTCGCTAAAACATAATCTGTCTGCCAGTTTGGAAAATTCAGTGGTATTATTTAGTCACCAGATTAGTAATTTTTTGTTTCTTACATTCTTTCGCCAACTTGGTAATTTAGTATTCAATATTGGGTATTTTCACATCCAAAATTTAATTGTTTTGTCGCAAGTTTAAATACATGCCTTAATATATCAGTATCAATGGTGACTGCCCACGACCGAAGAGCGCGGCCGACTGGTCGCCGGGCGCAGACGCATCCAACACTAGGTACCTATGTCTGAACATCGCCGAGCGGGACCGGTTCTACATCATGTACAGTGGGCAATAAAAGTGCTACGTATTAATATTTTATTAATTAGTACGGTACATGTACGTGCAACGTTACATTACAATGAATTAAATATTTCATTTAATCAAAAAATGGGTGCACGCGTTCACATTGCGAAAAACTGTATTTTGGCTCGAAAAGAATTATGTACGATTGCTTCCGATACGGACCCTAATAAGTACCGTTTTAGGTCACAGATGGCGTTATATAAAATAACACAATTTAATTTAATAAACACAGCCACTGTCATTAATGTCATTTATGCCTCATTTCCAAAATAATTCCTGATTGGCTAAAGTAAACGAAATCTCACGAAAAAATCATTCCTGATTGGCTTCTTAGATATAACGTTAACGAAATCACCCGAAGATATACTCAAATGCTCAAGAATTTTCTTCAATAAGAAACTCTCCAGCACCGATTACTTAAAAAAGTTCATCTTAAGACATGATTGTGAATACATAATGTCTTAAGTTCAACTCGTTCAAATAAGGCGGACTTATTCGAGAAATTGTTAAGTCCATTCTGAAGCAACGACCAAGAATACCGCCCATAGAGTCGTCTCTTCTCATGCAGATAGCCTTCTACTACAGCGCGATCTCGATGTCCTGAGTAATTGGTGTACCCTAAATGCCATGGCCTTGAACCCAAAGAAATGTGTCTACATCCAATTCACCAAAAAACACTTACCTCATGCGTCCTGTTACTACATAGAGGGAACCAAATTGGCAGAGGTAGACGAGGTCCGCGATCTTGGTGTCGTGTTAGATAGTAAGCTTAAATTCAATCGACATATCAACACAATTATTAAGAAATCCGCTAGCATGCTGGGCTTCATCAAACGTAACACCATAGGATTCAAACCAGCGACAAAAATTCTGCTCTTTAATGCATTAGTACGCAGTTATATTGAGTACGCAAGCTCCGTATGGAACCCTTCCTATCATCTCAGAGAATCGAAAAAATCCAGAGATCGTTCACGAGACACTTAGCTTTTTCAGACAGAGGCATTTCCCATTTCTATGGGAATAATGGCCCAGAGTCAGCGCCTGAGATTTTACAAAATTTTACCACTCAGCACCCGGAGAAAAATCCACGATCTTACCTTACTCCACAAAATAATTAACGGTAATGCGTCTTGCTGTGATCTTTTGGAACTCTTCTCCTTGTCCGCCCCTTATAACCGACCACGGCACCCCATAAATAAGCTCTTGTGTGGACCACCTTGGAGAACTAATTTGGGGAAACATGCCCCACCCCAGCGTATGTGCGATCTGTATAATTGTATATGCGTAAAAATCAGAACTATCGACATTTTCCACGATGAATTGAGTGTATATAAAAAGAAACTTCTAACTTACTTTGACTCCACTGCTAGTCAATAAGTTTATATTATTAATTAAAAAATTATTAAGTTCAATGTGTGAAATTTAATTAATTTAAATTAATTTATAATATGTTAATAAAATCTATAAATGTTTAGACGTAATATTCAATGCATTAATGTTATTTTGTATGTTTTGTAGTGATTCTTTTATTTAATACTCTGTTGTTTAGTAGGTATTTAAATATTGTATTGCTAATGTTGTGTTATAATGGCGTGTGCATCAGTTTTTTTATGTTTTGTAAAAATTTTGATTGTCATTGTTTTAATGTATACGCTGCTATGCTGGTAACCATAATAAATAAATAAAGAAATAAAATTTTCATCTTGACTTAAAGGGCTATGTAATGGCGAACTAGCATTCATATAAGTAACATCAACACCAGGAGGAGGTTCCTCCTTACTAATATAACTCATTATAAACGTAAGTTTCCACACACAAAAACTGAGGGTAGATAAAATAAATAACAAAAAATTGTCTTCACGCAATGACAGCGCGAGACTGATTAGTTTTTATTAATGTAAAAAGGAAAATCGCACCGAAATAAGTCATAAGGTGGTTATCTAATGTTCTATCGTGCACTTATCTTCAACAATCCGTTGACACACAACCAAATGTTTGTCATGTATGAGTACCGACGTGTTTATTCAGACTTTTCTTGTGCCGGAACTTCCGTTGACAAATGTCGCAGCTGTATGGTTTATCTTCAGTATGTGTAATTAGGTGGTACTTTAAACTGCTCTTTTGTGAGAATTTCTTTGAACATATGTCGCAGCTGTATGGCTTATCACCTGAATGTGTAGTTAGGTGGTACTTTAAATTTCTCTTTTGTGAAAATTTCTTTGAACATATGTCGCAGCTGTATGGCTTATCACCTGTATGTGTAGTTAGGTGGTACTTTAAATTGCCCTTTTGTGAGAATTTCTTTGAACATATGTCGCAGCTGTATGGCTTATCACCTGTATGTGTAGTTAGGTGGTACTTTAAATTGCCCTTTTGTGAGAATTTCTTTGAACATATGTCGCAGCTGTGTGGTTTATGACCTGTATGTGTAGTTAAGTGGATTTTGAAATAGCTCTTTTGTGAGAATTTCTTTGAACATATGTCGCAGCTGTATGGTTTATCAGCTATATGTGTATTTAGGTGGTCGTTTAAATTGACCTTTCGTGAGAATTTCTTTAAACATATGTCGCAGCTGTATGGTTTCTCACCTGTATGCGTAGTTAGGTGGTACTTTAAATTGCCCTTACGTGAGAATTTCTTACTACATATGTCGCAGCTGTATGGTTTATCACCTGTATGTGTATTTAGGTGGTCGTTTAAATGGACCTTTCGTGAGAATTTCTTTGAACATATGTCGCAGCTGTATGGTTTATCACCTCTATGTGTAGCTAGGTGGCGGTTTAAGTTGCTCTTACATGAGAATTTCTTTGAACATATGTCGCAGCTGTATGGTTTATCAGCTATATGTGTATTTAGGTGGTCGTTTAAATGGGCCTTTCGTGAGAATTTCTTTGAACATATGTCGCAGCTGTATGGTTTCTCACCTGTATGCGTAGTTAGGTGGCGGTTTAAAAGGCTCTTATATGAGAATTTCTTTGAACATATGCAACAGCTGTATGGTTTATCACCCCCGGTATGAGTCCTGATGTGACGAAGTAATTGGCTTTTGCTTGAATACGTCTTCAAACAAACATCACAGCTGAGCGGTCCCCTGTAACAGCCGGACTGAGCTTCACCGGCATGGTCTCGCCCCTCGCAGTCATTTGTGTTGTCTTGCTCGTCGTCTCGTTCGATACCTAAGTAAAGGTACTGTTATAATAATGTTTACTTCAAAATCTATACTAATATACTGAGCAATTATTACTCCGTTTAAAGAGATACGTCAATTTGAGTATATACATCAAACTTAACTTAAGGAGCAAGTCATGTATCAGGGGGTACACTAAGTCACAAGAAAGCATACTACAATTTAGTCCCGTCAAGCAATAGATTTAGTGCATCTTCCTCCAGAGTATTTTATTTATTTATTTATTCTTTATTAGACTCACCAACAGCAAAACACACAAAAACATTATATATTAAACAAACATTTTATGCAATGCATGCACTTATGCGACTTATAGTGTTCTCGAACGGGAGTTCCAAAAAAACGATTTAATTTAAAAGATTTATTGAAAGTTAGAAATTACAATTTATTTTACATTTAAAACTTAACTAAATGAATCAGATCTATGTTGGATCTAAACTCAAGAATTATAACTAAATTAAGACTACCGACTTTGACCGATGTAAGATCTGAAGTGTCCAAGTTAAGGCGCAAATAGCCCCTAAAGCTTAAAAATCGCTCAGTTTGAGTCTCAAAAACTCCGAAAAATGGGAATAAAAAAATTCTAAAAAATATACATTTCACACTTCAATCCTTCATCTTTAATATCATCGTTAATTTTTTTTAATAAGACGAAGATTAATATTAAATAAATTAAATTTTTTTTTTGTTTGTTTTTTTGTTTTGTGTTGGAAAGTAGGACACAAACCAAGTCCCAACCCTATTGTTATCTATGGGCCGCTGCTCATCACTATAGCTCTCTTGTCTGTGGCTGCTCACTTCCTTCCTAATCAATGGCGCACTGTACTAGTTTAAGTAAAGCGAATAAATCAATTAGTTAAAGTAATTATCTATCTTTTTATTTATTTCTTCAGGTTATGTGCCCAGAACAGCCTGTAGATAATTATTTCGGTAAAAGTTCGCGTATTAAACGAGTTCATAGTAGACCTAACCTAACAGCCACGCGGTCGCCGGTTCTTGTTTCCGTTTTCAGCTTTTTCAGCTAACAAATCAAGGAAAATGAGTTCAAACAATACGTTGACAATGATTGAGAAGCTCACTGGCCGCGACAATTGGGCAACATGGAGTTTTGCCGTAAAAGCATACCTTGAGCATGAAGACCTTTGGGAGATTGTTGAAAATGGACCCACTGACAAAATTAAGGACAAAAAGGCTAAGTCTAAGCTCATACTTTTGGTGGACCCAATCTTATTTGTTCACATTCAAGAAGCGCAGTCAGCTAAAGAGGTTTGGTCTAATTTATGTAAAGCTTTTCAAGACTCTGGTCTACTAAGAAAGGTTGGTTTATTGAAGGATTTAATAAACACAACGTTAGAAACTAGTAATAGCGTCGAGGAGTATGTCAATAAAATAATGATATCAGCTCACAAGTTGAGGAACATTTCTTTTGAGGTAAATGACGAGTGGCTCGGAACCTTAATGTTGGCAGGTTTGCCGGACATATATAAACCCATGATCATGGGTATAGAGAGTTCTGGTGTTAAAATTAGTGCAGATTTAATTAAAACAAAGCTTTTACAAGAAGTTAAACAACTAGACACCGCTGCATTTTACACAAACTCCTATAAAAAGCCCTCTTTTAATAATAAAAAACAAGCTCAGTCTAAATCAAAAGGCCCAAGATGTTTTCAGTGCAATAAGTATGGGCATGTTAGCAAAAAAAGTCTGAAAATAAAACAAATAAAGATAATAATGGTTTTGTAGCAGCTTTTTCAGCAATGCAGTTAAATGACAAGTATAACTGGTATGTAGACTCCGGTGCATCAGCCCACATGACCATGCATCGAGAGTGGTTGGAAAATGAAACTGCCCCGCCCGTCTCAACCATAAGAATTGCCGATAGTAAATTGCTGCATGTGGAGAGTTGTGGTAATGTGACTATACAATTAGAGAACAGAAGCACTATACAGGTGAGAAATGTTTTGTACATACCAGAACTGTCAACCAACTTACTATCTGTAAGTAAGATAATAAGGGCTGGGTATAATGTAGTATTTGATAAGAATGGATGTTTGATACAAAATCAAAATAAGCAAATCTTAGCTTCTGCAAGTATTATAAATGATACCTATAGACTAAATGTTATAAAGAAATGTCAAGCTATGGCTGCAACGGTAGAAACCGATAGTTATTTATGGCACTTACGTATGGGGCATTTAAACATGAAAGATGTAAATAAATTGCCAGAATTAGCCACTGGAGTAAATTTATCACCACAGCAGGAAAGTTATACATGTATCACATGCCTTGAAGGAAAACAATCAAGACAACCTTTTCCAAATAGCAGCTCCCGAGCACAGAACCTGCTAGAGCTTATCCACACAGACTTATGTGGACCGATGCAGACTACTTCCCTTGGAGGGGCAAGGTACTTTGCAACTTTTATCGATGATTATTCACATAAAGTGTTTGTATATTTTATTAAACATACATTTGAAATATTGGATAAATTTATTGAATTTAAGAATTTGGTTGAAAATCAGTTAAATAAAAAGATAAAAATTTTAAGGAGTGACAATGGGACAGAATACATTAATAGGAGTTTTAGTAGTTTTCTTAAAAAAAGTGGAATATTGCATCAAACTTCCAACCCGTACACTCCACAACAAAATGGTTTGAGTGAACGGATGAATCGCACATTGATTGAAAGAGCTAAATGCATGATATTTAATGCTAATTTACAGAAGGACTTCTGGGCTGAAGCGGTGGCCACTGCTGCACATATTATAAACCGCTCACCCACTCAAGCTCTCTCCAATATTACACCTGAAGAAGCCTGGTCAGGAACTAAACCTGATTTGAGTTACATGAAAATATTTGGCTGCAAAGCGATGGTACACACACCAAAGGAAAAAAGGCAAAAATTGGATTCAAAATCAAGTGAGTTAATATTTGTTGGATATTCTGAAACTACTAAGGGTTATAGATTTATTGAACCTAAAAGCAAAAAGGCAATAATGAGTAGAGATGTGGTATTTTTGGAAGGAAGTATAATTAGAAATATTATCCCCACTCCTTCATCTGAAATAAAAAAGAATAAGATTAAAGAAAATAAAGATAAAATTTTACATAAAAATAATAATAATGAAATAGAAAATAAAATTAACTTACCTTTAACTGAACTGCAGCCTGAAGTGACACCTGAAAATGATTTAATTAATACTTCAGACTCAAGTTCAGAATCATATTATGATGATCCTGATGATGGTACGTACTTACCAGATAAAAGTGTTGAGTCACCTGAAAATTCAAACTTACATCTTAGACCACGGCGGCGAATGGAATTTCATGACCATACTTCAACATCTTACCTATGTATGAATACTGAGTTATTACCAAGCTTACTTTACAGTGATCCACAGAGCCTCGACGATGCTTTAAATAGTGAAAATGCCAATCTGTGGAAACAGGCAATGAGTGAGGAGTATGATTCGCTGATTAAAAATAATACATGGTCACTGGTAAATAAACCAGTAGGTAAGACAGTTATACCATGCAAATGGGTGTTCAAATCAAAATTAGATGAGAATGGAGAAATTATACGTCATAAGGCAAGATTAGTTATTAAAGGTTATCGACAAAAAAAGGGAATTGATTACGATGAAATATACGCACCCGTTGTCCGATATTCTTCAATAAGGTATCTGGTTGGACTAGCTGCGAAATATAACCTTGAAATACACCAAATGGATGCGGTTTCAGCATTTTTACAAGGTGACATCGAAGAAGAAATCTTTATGACTCAACCTCCAACATTTGAGCAAGGAGAGGAAGTATGTCGTCTAAATCGCTCAATATATGGCCTTAAACAAGCAAGTCGACAATGGAACAAAAAGCTAAACAATGCTCTGTTGGATATTGGACTATCACGTTCAAATGTTGATCCTTGTATTTATTACCGGATATTAAGCAGAGAAGACATATTATTTATCACTGTGTATGTTGACGATTTGGCTTGTTTTTTTAACAATATGACTACAATGAACAATATAAAAAATAAACTACAAAATAAATTTCAAATGAAAGACTTGGGTAGAGTAAAGCAGTGTGTTGGTTTCAGAATTATACAAAAAGAGAATGAAATTTCATTGGACCAGTCAATTTATATTTAGAAAATTCTAAAACGCTTCAAAATGAGTGATTGTAAGCCTGTTCATACACCCTGTGAGGCAAATACTCAGTTAAAGAAGGCTGAACATGAAGGAGAAATACTTAAAAATATTCCATATCATGAGGCAGTCGGATGTTTACTATATTTATCACAAGGCACAAGACCCGACATAGCCTATATAGTGAACACTTTAAGTAAGTACAATAACAAGCCAACAGCTGAACACTGGAGTGCTCTAAAGAGAGTTTTAAGGTACCTAAAGGCTACTATTAATTACAAATTAACATTCAAAGGAGATGACAGTGAAATAGTTGGATACTGCGATGCTGATTGGGGAAGTCAACCTGATGACAGAAGATCCTGCTCAGGATATGTTTTTCTTTTCCAGGGAGCCACCATAAGTTGGGTTTCTAAGAGACAACAAACAGTGGCCTTATCTACAACCGAAGCTGAATATATGTCCTTAGCTACGTCTGTTCAAGAAGCTATGTGGCTAAAACAATTACAACAAGAGTTTTGGCCTGAACTAAAAAATAAGCCTTTAATTATATTTTGTGATAATCAAAGTTGTATCAGTCTTTCAGGTAATGAAAGTTATCAAGCCAGGAGTAAACATATTGATATTCGGTACCATTTCATCAGAGAGAAGATTGCAGCAAATCAAATTGTTGTGAAATTCATGAATTCAGAAAACATGGTGGCAGATGTTTTTACCAAAGGCCTGCAACGTCCTAAACATGAAGGCTTCGCTTATTCAATGGGTTTGCGTCCAGGAGAGGATGTTGGAAAGTAGGACACAAACCAAGTCCCAACCCTATTGTTATCTATGGGCCGCTGCTCATCACTATGGCTCTCTTGTCTGTGGCTGCTCACTTCCTTCCTAATCAATGGCGCACTGTAAGTACTAGTTTAAGTAAAGCGAATAAATCAATTAGTTAAAGTAATTATCTATCTCTTTATTTATTTCTTCATTTTGTTTGTTTTTTTCTGTTTTCAGATTTCTTTTTCTATCTACGTACTACGGCTATAAAAATGGTTCTTTTACGAAAATGTGAAGAATATATTTATCTAACATTTCATCGTTGGGTTTTTTGAAATACCGTTTTGTTTTAAAAAAATACGTAAATAACTATTATTTTGTGAAAATATTCGTAAGCGGTGCGTGCGCGGGCGCGCGGGACAGTGAGCCGCTGACTTTCGTACGAGGAGGTTGTGTCACTCTCCGCGGTGCCGCTATTTCGCAATCGTTTATTTTACTGTTGAAATAGTACGGAACAACATGCCGTAAAAAATAAATTATGAAAACCTTAGCGAGCAGAGGCCTGCGTTTGAATGAAAATGTTCGATCGTTGAATGTACTTTTTATTCCTTCTACTTCTTACTTGAAATTTTAATAATGTATGAAATAGGGATCAGGTCTTCGGCGACAGTAGCACCAGTAAAAAGGTACACTTGAAGGATAGAATCACCTTTATTGGTCAGCAACTAGTAGCAGAATGGCCGCCATTTTACAATTATCGCCCTTTTTATACATTTATGAGTATTAACAGTTAAATGTTTATATTAAAGTAAATATGTTTTAAATATTAATACTAGCATTTAAATATTATTTTAGACCATGTTCTATTGTTAATAAATGATTGAATAATTAATATAATCAAATTAAGATAGACCGGAAGCTATACATTAATAGTCACCAACATTAATAGTATTATTATTATCTATCCGGAAGTGAGTTTTGCAACATGTATTAATATAATATTATATATAGACGGGTCGCGCTAGGCGTATTCGAGGTGTAAGTGGAAAGAATTCTAAAGTCGCTGAATTTTTGTGTGTTGGTAAAGTAGTCCCTGGGGGAGCTTATCATTAAGTTTTGTGCCATTTCTGCCCACTGCGTTTTCAGCAATTCCATTATTTGTGGTTGATTTTTTTATATGGCTATAAAAGTGGCAATATTGATTTAAAGTTTAAAATATTAATGGTATCTTAACTGGGACAGCTTCCAGAGTATGGAGATTTAATTTGCGTCGTTTCGTCCAGTAAAAAATGACTTAGGGTCATTTTTTGAAAACACCGGCAAAAATTCTAAAGTGTGATAAACAACTATTTTCTGTCTAAGACCACTAAAATAGGCCTAATTCCAATTTTGTGCCATTTTGTGCCACATTAAGCGACTGCGATTCGAGAAATTAAGTTTTTTAGTTTTCCTAAGCTAAAAGCGCTCCAAAAACACATAATCGTTAAATAAAGTTCACGTATTCAATATTATTAAGTCATAAAGAATCTATATTCCAAGTTTGTGACTTTTTCATGGAGGGTTTAAATAATAAAATGCAAAAATAATATTATTATAATATGCGGTCGAAGTATTGTGGAATATTCGCACTACAACATACACATTACACATGTACGTAAATGTGTGTGATAAAATGTCATTCATTCGACTACATTTCAAAATTTTTATATTTCGCATTTTACAGCGATTACAAAATTTAAACTTGCTTTTGCCCGCAACTTTGTTTGCGTAGCACGAATGACGAAGCTGAATGTAATTGTCGCCTGATTTTATACAATACATAAATGCACAAAAAATTTGTTATCCAATAGGCTTCCACATGAAACTTCGGTTATCTAACACCAAAAAAAATTACAATTTCAAATACCTAATTTTAGTTCTTGAAATTATTAGTCGTTTAATCGAAGAGTCTCTTCAGCTACATCACATTTATTGTATATATAGTATTATTTAATAAAAAATAAATAAATTATTTCAACGCTTAAATTTTATACGTAGGTTGCTGAATACATGTTTCTAATACTCGTGGTTAAGGACTTATTTATTAGGTTATTAATTGATTGTAATAATTTATATAATTAAATACATTTTACAAACCAACAAAATAATATTTGTATATATTGTTATTCATCCCGTTGACAATTTTATATCTAGGGGCACGGCAGGGCCCCTCCAAGTCGAGCCTAGTGAAACATCAGAGCACTACGTACGAATGTGGACCGATCCAAGGTACTGCTTTTCGATATATTATGTTTACTATGTTTAGCATTAATTTATAATAATGTTAGTCTTACAAAATAATTGATTTATAATACCTAACGTTAGTCTTAATTTAATTTGTAATTTTATTATAATTTTTAATTAGTATTATAAAAAGCATTAATTTGTGAAACTGGAAATAAAAGGTTTTTTATTTTTGAATTTTTATTTATTTATTATTGCTTGTTAGTTTTATGTTAAAACTAACAAGCAATAATAAATATGATATTATATATTATAATATATTATTGCAAGAATGTGGTATACATAAGGTCTTACAAAAATACAATATTTAAAAGGATCCTACATTCTGCCATCAAAATGGCGTGTGCAAATGTTATACATGCTAGGTGAGTAGTCTTATAATTAATGTTGTTAAGCCACAAATTTAAAATTATATATCTAGAAATACAGTTAAATTCAGGAATCCCTATTAAAAATACACAATTCGATTTATATAATAAAAACTTTATGATCTAAGAATAAAAAAGAAAAATTAGAAAAAACATAAATGTCATAGGCAGTAGTAAATTCATTAATATAATTGAAATTTCATAATATAAAAAGAAAAATATGTAAAATAAAATACAATTTAGAATTATAATAGAACATTGTGTCATAATATTTAAGACTTCATAATAAGTTTGTCTAGTCATCACATTAATAAATTAAATAAATACCTAGTCAAATTGACAATTTAATGAAAATAATGATATAATGTCAGATAAAAAATAATGTCAGATAAAATAATTTGCAAATCAATAAATAACTAAATGTCACATTTCCTTTTAAATAACTATATTAATTATTAATGAAAATAATAAAATACCTACATGTCTGAAAATTGAAATTATCTAAAAATTATACAATTGAAAAAACAATATACATTCGATCGTTTATTTTAAACTATCTTATAATGTTTTAATAATTTTACAAATATCAATAGAAAGGAAAATATTATTTTAAACAAAAATTAAACCGACTGCCAAAGTAAAAATGCACAAAAAAGCATGAAATCAAACTTATTTTTTCAAATAGTTGCCCTTTTAAATTTGGCTGAAATTCTAATTTATTTCTCTACCCAATCTTCATATTTTGAAGTCGGTACCAGCCAACTTGAAAGTGAGTTCTGTTTTAATTTCAAATAGAAGTAATTTATAGTTTTTAAATATTGTTTTATTAGGGTTTTGTTCAGGCTGGTACCGTTTCTAATTCAAATCCGTCATCCGTTGTACTTACTGCACATAAATTACAATATTATATACACTCATATTACACTACTAAATACTAATAGATACTTTTAAATTTTATATTACTTATTAATGTACAGAGAAACAATATAAAACACTGCAATAATAGCTGAGCGCAAGCATTATTTGTACTAGGTAACTCGGCCGCATTGTGCCGTGACGTCACACTCTCCACGAGCGCCTGCTACGGGCCGCGAAATTTACAAGAATTTGAAATGTCTATAAATCCATTAATACTTGGTCTTTTTCAATGAAACAAAAACTAGTGTATTTGTAGATACAATCATTACTGGGAGAGCGTTTTAAGCAATTTTGTATACTTATTAACATTCTTCATTCTATAATATATTATTAAATGAATACTATTGAAGAAAAAAAATATAATCTATTAATGGAACATAACAACTGAACCGTCGAGATTCATTATTCGACAGCCAATATAATTTTTCAATGGATCCTGACTGTTTAGTTGTTATGTTCCATTATTAGATTATATTATATTTTCTTCAATAGTATTCATTCAATTATATATTATAGAATTCTAGACCACCGGATATCTAAGTGCTTGTTTTTTCTTTTCAGTTTTCATTATGTACTTAGTTTGGTACACTTTTTACGCAGTCGGGTTTTTTAATTTCAACTTTGGGTTTTTCGATTATGTGTGTGTCCGTGACATCGATGTTACGATGTTTTAAATTATGCGATATCGATTTTAAAACATCGATGTTTTATTGTCTAACATCGATAATTATCGAAAATCGATGATCATCGAGCATCCCTAGCATCCACCATTGCTGGGACAGCTTCTTGTACGCTAAGGAATTAAAGCGAACCTAAAGCCTACTGTATAATCTATGCTAAAGCCGATGAAATCTTGATGGTACAATCTATTAAAAACCGTTCTATAGCGGCGTAAGCGCGGCCCTAAGTTGTGGCTTGACTCTTGAGCTATAATATACGCCTCCATCAGGCCTGTCCCACTCTCCGTGTAGGTATCGAAAATGTAAGTAGGTACGTGCGGTGGCCCCCCAAAACGGGCCAATCAGTAGGGACTCACGCGCGAGCAGTGACTAGTGAGCGACGTATGTGCGAGATTTGTTCGTCACAAAGTTTTATGGATTGGATATGTGAATATCTTACAATCTGGGCACATAATATTATGTTACTGTGTTTAAGTTAAATAAAAATTTTTCGGCCAGCTCCTACACTGTAATACCATTATATTATATAACAATATAATTATAAATATAGTTTGAGCAGTAGCTCATTAGTATTAGTTGAGATTTTGAGAACCAATATTAAGTTTTTAGGTGTTCGCTCCTGAACTATCTGTTCGCGTCGTAAACTGTCATTTCGATGCAATGTGAATTGTGATACAATTTGACAAGTCATTTGTTAGCAAAAGTAGGTACCTAGAATTATGTAAGGCGGCGTGATTTAACATCTTAGAGTAATATCAGGCTGTGAAGGTATCTAAAATGTTACGATTACACATACCTCTTACCTACTTATAGGTATGCGCGAATTTATTAGAATTAAATTACCTATCTACTTTTAAGTAATTTGTTCACAAAGTACAGTAAGTAGGTAGGTATTAGAAAAAAAAATGTAATTAAATATTAAGATTAAATTATTTTCTAAACGGAGATAACCCCGATGTCGTCATAATTATGCGATATGAATAAGAGTTATGCGATAGAAAGAGACGCAACTTCTAGGTAAATATAACCGTAGGTGAATATTTATATATTTTTTTGTAATGTATGCGCTCTGAAATTACAGAACCACTTTCAAAATACTTACACTATCAAAATAATAAATTTGGCATGCAGATAAGTAACTAGGTGAATACAAAGGAAATCAATCAATCAGAAACTAGTAATTTTTTATAATTTTATTATAATTTTTCACTTAATTGATTCTATTAGGAAAACTTAAATTTGGTAGGTATTAGTTTTGTTATAAATAAGTACCTACTAATAATAACTTATGTATAAAAAGTAATGATATCCTATCAAAAACATAAATGTGAAAATGAGAGCCAAGTTCAATAATAATTATGATATTGCCTTGGTTGTTGACTTTAACGACAAAAGAAGTGAGATCTAAATAGGTGCCAAGTTCTATGGTCAGACCTGAAATTTATTTATAACAACATAAAATATCATTTCTTCTTACAACTTAGGATAA
This sequence comes from Glaucopsyche alexis, assembly GCA_905404095.1. NCBI lineage: Eukaryota > Metazoa > Arthropoda > Insecta > Lepidoptera > Lycaenidae > Glaucopsyche > Glaucopsyche alexis. The sequence continues at coordinate 1,749,498 of FR990063.1, read as the reverse complement.
TATTATATTGTAGCCTAAGGTCTGACTTGGCTTGTTCTCATATACGAATATGTTCGATGGCTAGTTTCTACCAGCAAGCCAAATTTTTGGAATAATAAAATGAGAATCGACAAGTTACAGGTTTAGACTTGCGAAGGCTATAATATAATTCGTATATGAAAACTAGCCAAGTCAGACCTTAGGCTACAATATAATATTATCCTAAGTTGTAAGAAGAAATGATATTTTATGTTGTTATAAATAAATTTCAGGTCTGACCATAGAACTTAGCACCTATTTAGATCTCACTTCTTTTGTCGTTAAAGTCAACAACCAAGGCAATATCATAATTATTATTGAACTTGGCTCTCATTTCACATTTATGTTTTTGATAGGATCACCTTTTTAAAAAAATAAAACCACCATGCTCCTGCTGCATGCTTCCGGGGTAGTGCCAGTGTGGATGACGGAATTAAAGAGCTCAGTCAAGATAGGTGTACAGCTCTGTATTTATTTCGTCTTCTCCTGGTTCTTTATTATTATGACAGATTCATGCTGAAGCTATTCTAATCTCACCCATGTCAATATCAGTAATCTCATCAGTAAGGTGGCGCATAAGTCTGGCTCGTGAATTATCTGCAAGATGGGTTTGGGTTGAGCTCGTGTTTTAGGTGTATGGGGAATCCATTTCGACTTCATCGAGAATCTCCGATTTCGTGGTGACAATAGTATCTTGCAAGTTGCGGCTGAGTTTTGTCAAAATATGAGTCAGAGTTTAGCAAATACCGTCGAGCCCTTACACACTTCACACTAAAGCTTGCTTGATGACCCAAAAATGCCCAATATTTATAGAAATAATAGTTTTATATTTATAGAAAAAAAAAGCCTTAAATATCTTTTATACGTTTAGGTTTTGCCGAACTCATCTTTTCTCGTATTGTGTTTTCATTCCAGTTATATTTATATAGTGGCAAAATTTGGTCCTGTCTTTTCATTACTAGCCTCAAACTTTCATTGAAATAAAAATAAAAAGACTCAATCACAATTGAACTCGCCAATTCATATCATTATGTAGAATATATTAGACATAATTCCGTATACGTCACTGTAGTCACAAAAACGGTTTATAAAGTAAAGACATAACACATAATCAGGCTCATGTATGTATGAAATGTTTAGAAATGAAATGACACTAATACAAATATGGCGTCAAATATTATTATCATTTAGATTTAAAACGCCCGAAACCTAAAAGAGGCTGTACAAAAATAAATAACACACACTTACCTTACGTTTACAATTAAAACGACGAATTACAGTTTACGTCATTTACGGAGTAACCGCGCAGCACCCAACTTTTAGCATTATCGACTCAACACTAAAAAGGGCCCTTCAAAAGTGAATGAACGCGTGATAAGCGGTCGATATGAAAGAGACACAACTGTTCGTTTATCCTTTTCTAGCTTGAAAGTGGCTGTTTATTTCTATTAGACCGATAGATTATATGTTTCTAACGGCCGTTTTCAATATCGTATCTACAGTTAAAAATAGATAGCCAATCTATCATTAAAAAAAGATAGGAAATGCGTTTCACAATCAAAGATAGGACCTATTTATTCTTGTCCAATCACCATTGAAGAATAGCATCCGTCTCTCTCGCCTATGCAAGCCTTTTGAAATGTTTCATTCCATGCTAACTACATAACGATTCATGTTTGAAAACATTATATATTTATTTTGCAATTAATATATTTATTAGTTAAGACCATAAATATTGTCTTAAAATTGAGAATCAAAACTCGGGATGATTTTTTACTATAGTTATCATGTTTTTTTTTATTAAATACAATAGTGAAATATAACAGATTGATGCTGGGAGTCGCGTGAAAAGGAATGTAAATTTTTAAATGAAATCAAATTTCGAAGCAAAGAGAGCAACTTTACACTACCTAGGTACCTACGTAATAAGAAGTGGCACTCCGAATTTAAAAAATGTGTTCGAACTTCAAAATTATAACATAGCTTTTTAACGTAGAAAATAACCATTACATAAAAGTGCAATAGATTCAAGCCTGAAATGAAAAAATACGTTGGGTAGGTACAAATTTTTGTCGATTTTATTGTATTAAAAAGTCATAAGTAAGGCTACATTCCCACGAGTGTTTCTTTTTTGTTTTTTGAAAACTGCTCGAGGGAACGTAGCCTTAATATCAGTTGTTAAATCCAGAGAGAAATGAGAATGTAACTATACTACGTAACTTAGATGGCACTCGGAATAAAAAAAGCTTTTCCTTTAGCTTTTTTACGTATTATCTTCTAAAGTGCAAAAGATTCAAGCCTAGAATAAAAAAAAACTGTACGTAGGTTATTGTTTTCAATTTTATATTTAGGTCCCAATTATTAGGTTAAAAAGGTAAATAAAACAATAAACAACAAAACAACTATAATTCGATCGTTTTTATTGCATTAAAAAAATATAAAAGTAAGGCTACATTCCCACGAGCGTTTTCATGTGATCGCGACTGAAAAAACTACACTATATTAACTGAAAATCGTGTACACTTGACACTTCGATTTTCAGCTCTATTGTAGTTTAGGTGCGGAGTTCTATTTACAGTGCAGTTTTTCCTTTCGCGAGTCGCGACCACAAAAAAACTCTCGTGGATACGAAGGTTGGTAACCAAAATATTTCAGATTACCACATTATTAAACAACATATCCTGATTAACTTCAGCGGTTATCCTTTGGTGCAAAATAGGTAGGTAGGTACACTTTTGTAGGCCTAGCAGGCCATTAATTGACAGCGGCGTAACGTAACGTTATACCTACTAATGAGAATCTTTGATGAAATGAAATGAAATATGTGTCATAATTATTATTGCGTGCCCTTGAAATTGGAATCCAATACCTGCAAATTATGAAATTATATTACATTTTGTTATTAAGATTTTTGTTATACACATATTTAATACACATCCATGACCAGGAGCACAGAAAAACTCTTTGTTCCTTCTGCAGGATTCGAACCTGCGACCCCAGGCTTGAGCACCAAAACGCTGAACCATTGAGCCACAGAGGTCGTCAAACGAATATAATCTTATGTTTTTTCAACAAAACGAGAAGTTAAAATATGGTAAAATTTTATACAAATACTCACCGATATTCTTTGAGTTAAAGCATGTATAAACAGTGGTTAATATACATGAAGTTTTTATCAAAATCACTGTTTCATCATAATAAATATGATTTCGAGTCACTCAACACCTACGATGTTGGTTCACTTCACAAAAAATTAGTTTTTTGCAAATAACAAAACATGAGTTAACAAATTCTGTAAAAGTTGAAAATAATTTTTCAAATTAAATAGAATAGTATTTCATAATTTGAAATTTAAAATTAATCTGCTATTTCTGCTTAACCAATCACAGGCGATGTGTAAAAGAGTACACACGATAAAAGAGCGAGCAAGGTATGTGGTTCGCACAGACGATATAATAATATCAGGTATAATTTTGAATTTCGAACGCCAATACTTACGAATTACGATCGCCAGTTGCGACTTGCGACACCGGTGAAATTTATACTTATAATAAAGAAGAAAAGTTTGTTTGTTTGTTTGCATCGAATAGGCTCTGAATCTACTAGACCGATTTAATGAAATTTGGCACAGATATAGAATAGACCACGGGGAAGGACTAAAGGCTACCTTTTATCGCGGCAAAGTGTACGGTTACCGCGGGATTTTTTTTGTCGCGCACGAAGTCGCGCGCAACATCTAGTTTATAAAAAAGAGGAAAAGCTTGTTTGTTGGTTTGTTGCATTGAATAGGCTCCGAAACTACTGGACCGATTTTGATGAAATTTGGCACAGACGTAGAGTAGACCACTGCCTGCCTAGCCTGCGCCAGAGCGAGACAACTCATCCAACGAGTTTATTTCGCAGCCGTTTCCGCTTATTTAATCGCTATGGCTATTCGCATTTAATTCTAAAATGTCGGTATTCAGTAAATGAGATGGGCCGACTGGCACATTTATTCCAAAATATGCACATCTTTTTTTTGTATTTACATATTTAGGAGAATCCGATAAAATCATCCGCTGTGATCTTTAAGTTTGTCATTTCGTTTCGTACCTCTTGTAGTTGATTAACACTCACATATTCACTCTTCATCTTCTCAATATCATTTCGTAGAAGCACGATGTCTTTTAATAGTTTCGTTACACGGTCAAACGATACAGGCGGTAATTTTTGTAAATCCCGAGCCACTAAAATAGGTGTACGTTCCGGGTCTATCTCCTTTATAAGAGAAATAATGTCTTCCAGATCTCGTTGTTTCTTTCCATCCTTTGAAATGAAATAATGAAATGAAATGAAATATATTTATTGCAAGAATGTAGTACATTACAGAGATCTTAAAATTAGAGATAAAGTTTCTATACATTCTGCCATTTTAGTGGCGTGCAAAAGTACAAGAATAAATTATCAATTATTTATTAAATCTATTATCAATATTTAATAGTAGTAGTTGTAAAGTCATACTTGAATAAAATAAAACAAAGTCTATACCTACTATTTATACTATGGTTGACTATGGTTTATAAATTATACATCTATCAAATCATTGAGAGTCAAAATAATTAATGATAATAATGTCAAAGTGTAAATTCTAAGTTGTCAATAAAAATAATACAAAATTTAAATAAATTTCATAATTAAGTGCATAATTACATAAATAAAATTAAATTATTTAAAATTAATGTATTCCTCTACACTATAAAAACTTTTATCTGCCAACCATTTTGTAATTTCTCTTTTGAAGGTCAGGTAATTTAGATCCTTAAAATGGTTTGGCAACTTATTGTGTATTTTAATTGCATTGATGTATACATTACGTTTATAAATATCGAGTCTACACTGGGGCATGAACAGTTTAAATTTATTTCTTGGTAGGGCAGTTCTTCTGCTTGCATTTGCACTCAAAGTAAAGTATTCTGGATTTTGTGTCACAAAAACATTAATGTCCCTTAAGTACATGCATGGCAATAGTAAAATGTGAAATTTTTTAAATAAGGGTTTGCAGCTATGTAATGACCACGCACCGCATATCGCTCTAACGCATTTTTTTTGTGCTCTAAAAGCTTTGCCAATTTCAACTGAATTGCCCCATAACAGAAGACCGTATGAGAGTACAGAGGATACGTAAGCATTGTAAGCATATAAGGCTGCTTCAACAGACACTAACAATCGTAATTTTTTTATCGCGTAGACGAATTTTTCTAGTTTATTACATACGTGTTCTATGTGTAATTTCCAATCGCAACGTTTGTCAATTATTAATACTAAAAATTTGGTGGAGTCTACCATTTCAATTTTTGTATAATCACAATTTATGGCCAGGTCTGTTGTTTGTGTCTTAGAGTGTCCAAATTGTATCATTTTTGTTTTGTTTAGGTTTACTTTTAAATTATTATTTTCTAGCCATTTTAAAATTTTGTCCAGATTTCTTTTTATTTCACTTTCAAATAATTGTTTAGTTTTACATTTAATTACTAAAGTTGTATCATCTGCAAATAATACAGTTTTATTATGAATGGCATTGGGAAGATCATTGATATAAAGTAAAAATAGAAATGGCCCTAAGATGAACTGTGGGAGAGCCACGCTTCGGCATGAATAGGCCGGCTCGACCGGGTAAATACCACGACCTCACAGAAAACCGGCGTGAAATAACGCTTGCGTTGTGTTTCGCCGAGTGAGTGAGGTTACCGGAGGCCCAGGGGGGGATTGGGGATTTTAAGGATCAGGAACGCAAGTCGCAGCACCAGAGGAGTTACATGTGTAACTTCCTCTGGTGCTGCGAGTGTCCATGGGCGGCGGTAATCGCTTATCATCAGGCGATCCGTCTGCTCGTTTCCTGGTTCATTACATAAAAAAAAAAACTTCCCTGTGGAACACCAAATGCATTGATCAGGAATTGTGATCTAGTAATTCTTTTGAAACCGTTTGTAATTCTAGATATCTCTACACATTGTAAACGATTTGATAAATAGCTTTCAAGCCAACTATTCGCCTTGCCTCGTATACCATAACTTTCGTCTCGATTTTAGGCGTTGAGAAGTCGTAACGGATTCAAAAAGCAGCTTCTTAGCTTCTTGTATATCCTGCTCCGAAAAAGCTGTTATACAGACGCGAAGTTTGGATTCCGTCTCCATCACATCATGCTTATTCTGGATAAAAGCCAGAATCTCACTAATAATTATATTGCAATTAGCACACTTTAACTTATTGAGCTCACTTTAATAACTGATTAAAATTGTTTTTTTTTCACCCATAGATACAAGTAGGTAAAGCGGGGTATTTAAGTATGATGGTTTTTGTTACCCAAGTTTCTAGTAAGGTATGTAATATTAGTATAAACTTATTGTAGTTACGACTCCATACATTCAAAAGTTACAGTCTAAGTGAATTTACGAGTATCTAAATTTTTTTAAAGAGTTAATATACATATCAGAAAAATATGTTTTTAGTCGATTGATATTTTTCAATTTTATTTTTTGCGTCTCCTGTAAAGTAGTTTTGGGTTTTACATCCTTTGTAGAAAGGATATAAAACGCAAAACTACTAAAATAGGAAAGGAAAACTACTTTATGATTCCCAAGGTATCGATGTGTAGTTAGGTGTGTGTTAAATTGCTTCTTTGTGAGAATGTCTTTGAACAAACATCACTGCTGTATGGTTTCTCACCTATATGTGTAGTTAGGTGTCTGTTTAAATTGCTCTTATGTGAGAATGTCTTTGAACATATATCGCAGCTGTATGGCTTCTCCCCCGTATGTGTCATTAGGTGGCTGTTTAAATAGTCCTTATATGAGAATTTCTTTGAACATATGTCGCAGCTGTATGGCTTCTCCCCCGTATGTGTCATTTGGTGGCGCTTTAATTTGTCCTTTTGTGAGAATGTCTTTGAACATATGTCGCAGCTGTATGGTTTCTCACTCATATGTGTCATTAGGTGGCGCTTTAATTTGTCCTTTTGTGAGAATGTCTTTGAACATATGTCGCAGCTGTATGGTTTCTCACCTCTATGTATCATTAGGTGCCTGTTTAAATCGCTCTTTTGTGAGAGTGTCTTTGAACATATGTCGCAGCTGTATGGTTTCTCACCCATATGTATCATTAGGTGGCGGTTTAAATGTCTCTCTTGTGAGAATTTCTTTGTACATATATCGCAGCTGTATGGTTTCTCACCTCTATGTATCATTAGGTGCCTGTTTAAATCGCTCTTTTGTGAGAATTTCTTTGAACATATGTCGCAGCTGTATGGTTTCTCACCAATATGTGTCGTGAGGTGGCGGTTTAAATTGCTCTTTTGTGAGAATTTCTTTGTACATATATCGCAGCTGTATGGTTTCTCACCAATATGTGTCGTGAGGTGGCGGTTTAAATTGCTCTTTTGTGAGAATTTCTTTGTACATATATCGCAGCTGTATGGTTTTTCACCTCTATGTATCATTAGGTGGCTGTTTAATTTACTCTTTTGTGAGAATTTCTTTGTACATATATCGCAGCTGTATGGTTTCTCACCTCTATGTATCATTAGGTGGCGGTTTAAAACGATCTTTTGTGAGAATGTCTTTGAACATATGTCGCAGCTGTATGGTTTCTCACCTCTATGTATCATTAGGTGGCTGTTTAATTTACTCTTTTGTGAGAATTTCTTTGTACATATATCGCAGCTGTATGGTTTCTCACCTCTATGTATCATTAGGTGGCGGTTTAAAACGATCTTTTGTGAGAATGTCTTTGAACATATGTCGCAGCTGTATGGTTTCTCACCTCTATGTATCATTAGGTGGCTGTTTAAATCGCTCTTTTGTGAGAATGTCTTTGAACATATGTCGCAGCTGTATGGTTTCTCACCTCTATGTATCATTAGGTGCCTGTTTAAATCGCTCTTTTGTGAGAATGTCTTTGAACATATGTCGCAGCTGTATGGTTTCTCACCTCTATGTATCATTAGGTGGCTGTTTAAATTGCTCTTTTGTGAGAATTTCTTTGAACATATGTCGCAGCTGTATGGTTTCTCACCTCTATGTATCATTAGGTGCCTGTTTAAATCGCTCTTTTGTGAGAATGTCTTTGAACATATGTCGCAGCTGTATGGTTTCTCCCCCGTATGTGTCATTAGGTGGCTGTTTAAATAGTCCTTATATGAGAATTTCTTTGAACATATGTCGCAGCTGTATGGCTTCTCCCCCGTATGTGTCATTTGGTGGCGCTTTAATTTGCCCTTTTGTGAGAATGTCTTTGAACATATATCGCAGCTGTATAGTTTCTTACCTCTATGTATCATTAGGTGGCGGTTTAAATCGTTCTTAAGTGAGAATTTCTTTGAACATATGTGGCAGCTGTATGGTTTTTCTTCTGTATGAATCCTGATGTGACGAAGTAATTGGCTTTTGCATGCAAAGTTCTTGAAACAAACATCACAGCTGAGCGGTCCCCTGTAACAGCCGGACTGAGCTTCACCGGCATGGTCTCGCCCCTCGCAGTCATTTGTGTTGTCTTGCTCGTCTTGTTTGATACCTAAGCAAAATAAACTTGATGGTAATCTTACATTCCAAGATAGCGATATTCCTTAACTATATATGTATCAGAGTTTCATAGTGAGTCCCTATAGATTCGCTCTGTTCGTCAGTCTCTCCTTCATGCCAACTTAGGCGATTATGAATATAAATAGATGTATCTCGGGAGTCAAATATGTTTCAACTAATCTTTAGTGCCTAGGACTCAGGTAGACAAGACAGGAAGGCCGGACACCGGATTTAATTCATAGCAAATTGAGCCTTATTGACGAGGCCGCAACATACAAACTCTTTACTATGACCGCACGTACAGTCGCGGTCAGAACCGGTTGACCACCCTAAAGGCGATTTTCCCTTACGCATACATCGGCCGATTCCATTAAGCCCCGCCCACAAAGTTACTCGTAATGTCTCGATTCTTTAAAGTATAAGTGTGCGTGCGCATAAATTCTAATAGTAATTGTATTTTTATGATCATAATAAATATTTGTAATTCATTGCACTAAATATCCGAACTCTGGTAAATAATACCTAAATAATGATTGGAATAATTAAATTTTCAAAATTTGAAAGTAGTAGATTTAATTATTTCACAATTATTAAGAAGATAATACTACCGAGAAAGAGCCATGCTTCGGCACGAATGTGCAGGCTCGTTTGTCTATGGCATCGTAGCTTTTGAACGAATGGTCCGTTTTTGATGCGGTTTTCATAATTAAAAGCGGATACAATCGAAATAAATCTTAGCTTTTAAACGAATGGTCCGTTTTTGATGCGGTTTTTATAATTATAAGCGGATACAATCGAAATAAATCTTAGCAATGTCTCATCATCATCAACTCGCTTTCTGCTTGACAAAAAATAACCGTTTGTCAATAAGCAACATTAAGTAGATAATTAAAATAATAATAATAATCTAATCATCATCAGCTCCTAAACCACAGTGATATCGTAGCTTTTAAACGAATGATCCGTTTTTGATGCGGTTTTCATAATTAAAAGCGGATACAATCGAAATAAATCTTAGCTATGTCTCATCATCATCAACTCGCTTTCTGCTCGACAAAAAATAACCGTTTGTCAATAAGTGACATTAAGTAGGTAATTAAATTAATAATAATAATCTAATCATCATCAGCTCCAAAGCCACAGTGATATCGTAGCTTTTGAACGAATGATCAGTTTTTATGCGGGTTTTTAATTGGTGATATTTGAAAAAAAAAAATGTTTATTTGGTGGCATTTAAAAACTTTATCATTATTAATATTGATATTTAATGCAAAAATATAAAAAGCATAATGTTTTTTTTTTTCAATTAATTATAAACAATTAAAAATTGATAAAATTTGAAAATAGATCGGGGGACTATGAACGCACCACGATTGAACACCTTAGTTATGACGTCTTACAGCTATCTACTCAATACTAATCTGTGTTTAATATCTCAGTAGTACTATGGTTTAATAACAGTACCTACGGCTACAGCGTTTACGGCTATTACACGTGACTTGTCAATAATATTGAAAATTTACTACTGCGGGCAAAATTACGGGCATATGCTAGTATTATAAACTAGCTGTTGTCCGCGGCTACGTCCGCGTATATAAAGTAGCCCTCGGGAACACTGTACTTTTTCGGGATAAAAAGTAGCCTATGTTTTAATCCAGAGCCTTAACTGCTACCATAACAAATTTCATCGAAATCCGATCAGTACTTTTTGCGGGAAAGAGTAACAAGCATCCATCCTCACAAACTTTCATATTTATATCTAATATTAGTAGGAAGCGAAATTTCCTCTATCTGTCTGCCTCGCTTTTACGCCAAAACTGTTGAACCGATTTAAATTAATTTTGGTACACAGATAGTCTAGAGCCTGGGAAAGGACATAGGCTACTTTTTAAAGGAAAAAGTGTTGTAAAGGGTTGAAAAGGGGATGAAAGGTTGTATGAAAGTATTGTCATTTTCGGAACTAGAAGCATAAAACTTATATTTTAGGCTGTTGATTAATATCTATACATCTATACTAATCTATACTAGTCTATACTTACTTACTAATATTATAAATGTGTGTCTATCTGTCTGTCTGTTACCTCTTCACGCTTTAACCACTGAACCGATTTTTATGAAATTTGGTATAGACATACTTTGAGTCCCGAGAAAGTACAATGTTCCCGTGGGATAGTTTATAAATATGTGTGCTTTATTATAACTGTGGTTCACGCCGAAACTCAACGCTTTCACGTAAAAACTACTTGACTGTTCATCATGAAATTTGAAAATTATGTAAAGTAGACCACAGGGAAAGACAGACTACTTTTTATCGTGGGAAATGTACGGTTCCTGTTGGATACTTTATTTACGATTTCACCTAAAAACTAATAAACCGATCATCATGAAATTTGGCACAGATATAAAGTAGACCATGGGGAAGGACATAGGCTACTTATTATCGCGGGACAAGTACGATTCCCGTTGGTTACTATTTACTGTATTTACGAGGGCGGAGCCGCGGGCAACAGCCAGTAATTTATAAAATAACATTGCGCATATTTCATACTAGATGTTGCCCGCGACTTCGTGCGTGCAAAAGGAAATCTCGAGGGTACCGTACATTTTGCCACAATAATAATTAGTAGCCTATGTCCTTTTTATTTTTCATACCACCTGCTCGACAATGTCCGATTATATATCACGCAATCTTAACGTAAAGCAAGTCATTGTCTCCCAAGGGAGATAATGTTGTATGAAACTCCCAAGTGATTTAAATTTGGAACGTTAAAATTCGTATGAAAACTCCTAATAGATACGTATCTATCATATAGTTTTTCAATAATAATATGGTATTGCTAAGATAGTTTATTCGAAAATCGAACTGGCTACCTACCTATAATTTTAACATTCTCACGTGTCAAAATCGTCAGTCACAAGTTCCTGAATCTTTAAGTACTGCTCAAATAAACTCCACCACAACTTCCATAAATGTTCCTAATAAAAATATTACTCTGTCCCTTCATAACTGGACAAATGTGTCCAATATCAATATTATTTTTTAACAAAATAAATGTTTTATTTTTGTAGCCCTGGGTTTTTATTGCCTCGCAGTAGGTATGAAAAGTAGAGTATGCACCTCTGGGATAAAGCCTGTCTTCGTCTTGGGCAGCTTGAACCCCTCGCTTCACTCAGGACTCTACATAACTCCCTCGCTTCGCTCGGGAGTTAAGTTTTAACTACCTCGCTGCGCTCGGGAGTTAACTCTATAGTCCCTCGTTACGCTCAGGGTCCAATATGCAGCCCGTGACGTAAGACACTGCTTTATCCCCTTGGTACATAATCTACTATTTTATTTTAATATAAATTTTGAATTATAGCGAAAAATGAAAAATAAAAATAGTTTTGTTATAAAACTTATATGTGATCTTTCCATTTATCACAAAAAAAAACCATTCAAATCACCAATTGAAAACTGACGTGATAGATATACTATACGGCCGCTATCCCCAACCCGCGGCCCGCGGGCCGCATGCGGCCCGCCGGGCCCTTATCTGCGGCCCGCGTGAAATAACTTGAAAACGTGAAGTAACTTAAAAATCAGCCAAGGAAAAGCCATTTTAGGAAAAAAAATAGCCAAAAATTGTATTTTTTATGAAAACCCCTTTTATATTAATTTTTATTTTGAATTATATATTGGAGTAGAATTCAATTTAGTATCTTGTGAATATTTAAAGTATTGCCATCGACTAAAGAAAAGACGAAAAATCGCGTTTTGTTGTCATAAAAAGGGCTTCTCCTTATATTATTTGTTTTATCTTGTTTTTTAGATATGATATTATGTTGTTATAGCGGCCTCAGAATTAAGACTTATGAAAATATCAGCTTTCAAGCTAAAGTGGTTCTTGAAATACAGCCTACGATGTAATAAGCAACGAGCATGCAGCGACAAGCCAGCTAAGCAGATGAAGTTGTGAAAAAGCGTTCACAATTCCAAAAATCTCACTGAGTGAAAATAATTATTATAATACATATTTGTTATTTTATTTTAGTTTGTGTCGTTATCTCATCTTAAATGTTTAGTTTCACTCTTTTAACTACCTTGTGTTTTTCTGTTATTAAATTGTTAAATTTAAACACCGTATTTTTTGCCCCTAAAAATTTTGGTTGCGGCCCGCGACACCAGGAGTACAACGGGTTTGTGGCCCGCGTAAAAAAAAGGTTGGGGACCACTGCTATACGGTATAGCTGTAATATATTATTATAAGCTATCGCCTATAACTTATCATCATCTGCACAATAGCTGCTTGCAAAAGGCATTTAATAAAAATATGCATACTATTTTGTTCACAAGTAATTTGAAGGAAATAACATAACAAAGAAAATAGTAATCATCATCGGTCCTCGTGTTTCTGTCTGTGATATCTAAACAAAATGTGTTCAGTTTGATCCGGTTTTTAGGATTACTCAAGGAAGTCTTATAGTTTCGTTCTCTCCGTCTGTTTTTCCGCGCTAGAAGCGTTCTGTAATATAAATAGATACAATTTGGTATTGTTAGACTGTGTATAGATCTTAGTTTTGGAATCATAAAATATGTATTTATATTTTAAATTATAAATATAAACACATATTTTATATATTTATATAATAATTTTATATGTTAGGGGTGGTTCTCCATACACGTGAAGTGAGGATGAAAAATATTTTTGCATTCTAATTTCTAACCCCGTCGTATGGGTTAACGTTGAATAGGTATTTTAAACCTATTTCATTTCTAAACAACAGGAGATAGAAACTTATAAGTTTTCATGGTGATAGACCATGCTAAAAACTGTTGTAGAGAATTATTTTGACCGAAATCAGTATACTACTACTACTACTACTATCACTTTTGAATTAAATAAAAAAACCTATAGCGCGTTGATAATTACGGACATGTCGTGAGTCGTGACATGGTCTTGGTTAGGCACCTCCATAGACATGTCGTGACATGATCTTGGTTAGGTTTTTAAATGTGATAAATAATGACAACAATAATTAGCATATATTCTCTTTAAAAATAAAAAATAAAATAAAAATATTAAAGGTATATAAAAAACTTTATTTTTAATTTTTTTGTTCGATATTAATAATTGTGCTCAATATTAGTACTAATAGTTGGAATATATGTATGTAATGATAAAATAGTACCGAACTCTTCGAAGAGCTAAAAAAATAGGCTAAGTGCGAGTCTAAGTGACTAAGTCTTTTGCTAAACTTATTACTAAAATAAAATTGTGATCAACGAAAAACATCATTACTTGGAAAATCCAGGATTAAAGATGATTAATACTTGTATTAATATTCGTTAATAATTATTATGTGTCTTGTTATTATTAATAACAAGACACATAATATTCGAAAAAAAATCGGCTCTAATAACTAAGTTAATTGTAATTTGTAACGCACAAAATGTAGGTAATATTATTTACGTAATTATTACTTTAAATATTTTGTTCTGTACTGATAACTGGACATCTGGACGCGTTATCGAAAAGTTGTTTGACTGGTTCCCTATAGTACGTATACGCAGCCATAAGTCACAAACAAATCTATAGAAATCTTTTGTTCAAAAAAAAAATGTCCAGACAATGACTAAATAAAATAAACCTTATTGCCACGGATTAAGAATCATGTTAACATGCATAATAGCAAAACACGTGAAAATAAAGAGAATTTATATTATGCTTTAATATTATTGAGCTCCGTAGCCTAGTAGGTAGACCGTTTGGTTCGCACTCGAGCGATTGCAGGTTCGAATCCCAGAGTGAGGCGTGTGTGCCAATGAGACTTTTTCAGATCTCAAGCACATTATACGGACGCTCTAACGATGAAGGCCTCAGACGTATTGACCAGTTAATTCCTCTGGACTAGGCTAACTATGTTGTGAGAATGCCGTATGTGCTTGGGCAACCATACGACATTTAAAAACCAACTGTCCCAGGCACTACATTATTTCAAGAGTGGTTACTTCGCTCGGAGAATACTGTATAAATCATCCATTAACGTATGCAAAGGCCTAAGTTTTTTCTTATATTGTTGGATTATTTTTAAAACAATTTGAATACTTTTCGCAATCTTTGGGTATTTTAACAAACAAAATAAGAAAACAGAAAAATGTTCCTAAGGACGACCTCTTTTTTTTTTGTGGTTTAGGGTGAATTTTGGGTGAATAGATTCTGGAAAATCGTTTTGCCATACTAAATATTATACCTATCATAATTATTATAATATTTTAACAAATTTTACTTTGTTTAATTTGTTTGTAAAATATTTGCGAAAAACATTCAATTTAGGAAACGCGCCCATATGCTAGTAGATTTTTCTATACTGCCTACTTCGTAACTTTTAACAACGAATTCTTATTATTATATAATAAGCAATTTACACTTTAAAATATAAAAGACATGCGAAATAAATTACAAAACACGGACGTTGACAACGAGCGGTTGCAGCTGCACAACTGCAACTGATTACTACTAAACAAAACATTATTATTGTTTGTTATTTTACGAGCGCATGCCCAAACTCCCCCGTAATTGGCTCATTTCTTTAGAGTGGGCGGGGACTACACTCTGCGCTAGCACATCCGAAACACTCGCCAAAGTGATAAACCGATAGTGTCCCCGACTGTACCTTGCGGGGTTAGGTATATAGGGTTGTGTTAGTGTCGAATATTACATTTAACTAAAATTTTTTGAATATAGATAGATAAATCTGAAAAAGTTATTTAGGAATTATAAGCAAATAAAATATGTTGTCCATCTCTTTCTCACAAAACGATTTGTGACGTCGCGACGTGCTCGGTGCTACCGCTATACCTCGTTTATTGACAAATGTATGGCGGTAGTACATCGTGACGTCACAGGCCGCTATATCGCTCTCTTTCTTATTGTGAATTCAAATAATTTGTATCTTCCTTATTATTAACTAGCTTTTGCCCGCGACTTCGTCCGCGTGGAACAGTTACTTTGGGATATCGCTAAAATTTACCCGCGACTTCATTTACGTAGGAGAAGCGCTACCATCTCACGACTGCCCACCGCGCGCCGTTGCCTACCTACGTGAGGTAGGTAGGCAACGGCGTTTTATTACTGCGATATCTTCTAAAATACTCATTGAAATGAAATTATGTAAACGGCAAATTTCTTCTAAATTAAATGCTGAAAAAAAAAAATGAAAACACCCTCACAAATAATGCTCAATTTTATAACAAATTTGGTTAGTATAAAAAGGTTATTGTGAGCCAACCTTAAAAGATAGACATATACTGTCGCGGACTTTTTTTTTAGAACTTTTTAAGGGGAACAATTCTTTCATACATAATTTTAGCGAAACTTTAACCGTTTCCGCAGCGTACGCAGCGAAAGCTCTCAAAAGGGAAAAAACACCCCGATTATGAAACATTATTGATTGGAGCTCCGCTCGTATTGAGCTTAGCATGACGTTATATAGCCTAAAGCCTTCCTCGATAAATGGACTATCCAACACAAAAATATTTTTTCAATTTGAACGAGTAGTTCCTGAGATTAGCTTGTTCAAACAAACAAACAAACTCTTCAGCTTTATATATTAGTATAGATGATTTACAAAAATGGGTTTAAGATTGTTTATCATGTTGTGCCTCGAACTGTTGCGAAAACGAGAAAGGTACGTTAACTTTTGAGATGTAAAATAGGTTAGGACTAGTCGTAATGGAAGGCTAAGGTACACTCTCCTTTTATCCCCTCCAATAGGAAGGGATAAAAGGAGAGTGGAAATTCAAACAGTCCCGGAAGCAGCCATTCCCACGGTCACCCCGACTACCCTGCCACGTGCTGCCACCCCACCATCTCAGACATGGGATCACAGCGAGGCCCCCCTATCCACTGCTGAACTCCTTCAGTCTCTCCTCTCTCTGGCCAAGAATTTTTTCTACAAAATTCAATTTTTACTGGAAGGCGCCCCCACCTTTGCCGCCCTAATCACATTATGGCTCCCCAGGCCCTAAGGCCGGACATGCGGCTAGATATCTCCGGCATCCAGAGGCTCCTACCAGAGGAGCTGACTGTGACTGCCGGAGATCTACGCGCACTCCGGGCAAAGGGCAAACGCACGCAATGCGCAATGTCCTCCCCGCGCTTTTTGACTGCAGTAATTTTATTCTTTAGTTTGCAGACGCTCCACCTACATCGCTCGCACGGAAGCCATGAGACGGTCGACCCGCTGCCGTGGCATACCCGCGCGACGAATAAACGCAAGAACCCAGACGCCACCTGCCGGGGACACCGCAGAACCACGCTGCCAAGGAGCGGGCGCTCACGGTGCGCCTCAACTTGCTGGATTGCTGCCGCCCCCCCCTTTCCCATCCACCCGCGTCGCAAACTAGTAAGCAGTGCAAAATCCCCCCCCCCCTCCCCCCGACACAAGGGAACATCCTTCCCTCCACCTACTCCCAGGTCAGTTGTGACCGTGGTCGAAGCGGCGCGTGTGGGAGTATACACGCTTCCTGGTCCCCGGACCAGGACTCCACGTGTCGTCGGAGTCGTCCACAGGTCCTGGCCGTCCTCGACCCTCGCCACCATAACTCTCTTCCGCCTCGGGTTTCCCCCGCGTTCTGCCGCGGGGGTCTTCCCGTAAAAAAAGGTAAATTTCGCGTCCAGTATTCGTACTGGACGCGTTTCTAAGCTTTTGGAACTTCCCATGTAGAGGAGCAAAGCCCCTGACCGCTCGTCGAGTTATTTACCTACTTTTCTATCGGCGCAAGGGCTGTCACGTTCATTTATATTATATATTTTTTTGTGTAATATCCACATCACTACGTTTATATTTATTTAATAATTAATCAAAAAAGAAATGTAAGCTTTATTTATATTAAATGAAACAATATTTAAGGAACTTTCGTTCCAAAAACGCTAATTCTAAACTACGTAATCAAGGGGATAGTGGGGGTCGAGAATTGCTAAAATTATCCTGACGTAATTTATGAACTGAACAACAGAAAAATAAATTCAATAAAATATGATATCAATTTTATGATAAATAATAATTTTCAATTATAAAAATTGTAGACTGCACTATTTGATATACGCGCCTTAAATAATAACTAGCTAATGCCCGCAACTTCTTTTGCATAGAACTAACGGAAACGGAACCCAATTTTTTAAACGCAACGCTAAAGGCTCCCACAGACGAGAGGCCGATCGTTTCAGTTAGAACTGACGTCAGATCGGCCTGAACGGATTCGAGCACACACACGGAAAAAATCGCATCCGACCAAACTTATGTTCAAAATTAAGAAGATTGAGTAGAGAAATAGTAAAAATTTTACCGAATTTGAAAGGGGAATTATTTAGAGAATAAGTTTTATTTCATACTTTTTTGTGTATTTTTACTTTGGAAGTCGGTTTAATTTTTTGTTTCAAAATAATAATTTTACCCTTTTTAGTGATATTTGTTAATTTATTATTAATAATTCTTAAGAACGTTTAAAATAAACGATCGAATGTATAATTGAAGACGCGCCAAGCTTCCATTAGGCATTGTATATAGGATGATGATGATGATTACTGTAAGTTACATAGTGGCATATGCTTGCAGTTATTTATACAATGCCGAAATTTCCAATCGCGTATCTTTAAAGGCTGAGGAGCTCTGTTCAGTGCTTTTGAATACAGGGTATACCTTGGTACAACATTTTATTTTCTGGTAGCATATGCTTGTGAAAAGCTACAAATGCGAAACTGAAAGGTATTTTCGACATTTGGATTTACTAGTTTTTAGATTGCGATTGTTGAATTTGACGATGTACTTAGTTAGTAAATTCTCATACGTAGATACAATTTTATTAAAAATTCTGACGGGAAACAGGCGCATGGTTTTGTATTAAAATTAATCTTCTTTAGCTGTTCATATAATTGACCATTGTAAATAAGTACCTACATACAACTCAAACGAAACACTGTCGCAAACCACTTAAAACAATGAAATTAAAAAGCATCAACCCCGGCTGACGTGTCCCAAGCGAGTGTATGGCAGCTTGGGCTCGCTACCGCCCCTCTCTCACCCCGTACGCCCCGCACGATTGCTCTGTCTAGACGTGTCCGTTGGACGACTGTAGGTAAGTTCCATAGGCTGTGATATTACCCCAAAAATCTGAAGTGTTAAATTTTTAATGTACCTAATATAAATTGTCATGTTTGTGTAGGATATCGCAATAAATGAATTTTGTATTTTACCAAATAAATGATAGGTCTTTTATACTGATAATTAAAGCAATTCATGCAAAATTATTCCCTAAGCATTCCAAAATATCAAAAATGCACAATGTTAATATTCAAGTTTTTACTTCTGACGGCACTCCAGGAGTGCAACCTGTAATTTTTTTAAATAATTAATTATGTTTATAATGTAACACATATGCAAATAGTATATGTACATAAATAATACAATAAAATAATAATATGGCTTTCATACAAAATGGATATATATCAACATTTTGGATATATATCGGATATATATCATAAATATCCGATATTTTGATATTTATAATAAATATCGGATATTTTCGAACCCTGTGCTTGTGTTACTTCAGAAAAAGTCAAAATCACTATATGTGTCCATATAAATTTCGAGGAGTTCCCACGATTTCTCATAGATCCCATCATCAGGTTTCCACTTTAGTTACTAAAGGACTAATTTTAAAGTATACCCCTTACAACGACAAAATAATTTTGGAAATATGTCCACAAACAGCATAGTAATGTTCAAAGATACTCGTGTCGATGTTAAATACTATAAGAAGTACCTTTTACACTATCATAATGTGATGATGTATGGTGTGATGATGGTGGTGATGATGATGATTACTCTAATTGACATAGTGGCATATGTTTGCAGTTCTTTGAACAACGCTGAAATCCCCAAACATGTATCTATAAGGAGTCAGAAGTTCTGTTCAGTACTTTTTTGTGATATTTGTTAATTTATTATTAACCTCTTGAGCGTCCCGGGCGGTGTGACCGCCCGCGAATTAGGGTAACTTTGTCTGTTGTTTATATAATCCTCTTAAGCGTCGCGTACCGACGGGCGGCAATTTATTTTTCTACTAACTTAAGCCTGACTCCTGCATTTTTACTTTTGGGCTGTACACTCAAAAAAATTAAAAAATTGCTTCTAAACTAGGACTAGTAATCAGATGTCATTTGCAATCCTCTCAAGGGTCTCGTGCCGACGGGCGGAAAGTGATAATTTATTTCTTCTAAATTAAATGCTTGTAATGAATAACGTATTTATTTGGATAAGGATTAATATGATCTTTATGAAAACACCCTCACAAATAATGCTTAATTTTCGAACAAATTTGGTTAGCATAAAATAGTTATTGTGAGCCAACCTTAAAATATACAGTATATACTGTCACGGACTTTTTTGTAGAACTTTTAAAGGGAAACAATTCTGTCATAGATAATTTTAGCGAAACTTTAACCGTATCCGCAGCGTACGCAGCGAAATCTCTCAAAAGGAAAAAAAGACCCCGATTTGAAACATTCTTGATTGGTGCCTAAAGCCTTCCTCGATAAATGGACTATCCAACACAAAAGGATTTTTTCAATTCGAACAAGTTCCTGAAATTAGCGCGTTCAAACAAACAAACAAACAAACAAATCTTCAGCTTTATAATACACACACCTGCATATTTAGCGGAACATAAAAATAAAGGTTTGATATCAGTATCATATAAGGTTACTGGCTGGTTTATACGTCATTTAATTTAATTCATTCATTCATATAATCACGCCTCTTTCCCATAGGGGTAGGCAGAGACCGCCTCTTTCCCGTAGGGGTAGGCAGAGACCACTTCTTTCCACTTGCTACGATCCTTACATACTTGTTTCGCTTCGTCCACTTTCATTCATACCATCCATTCCTCTTCTTACATTCAACGTAGCGAAGCGGCTCTCCATGGGCCACTTTTCGCCTCCGCGAGAACGAGACGTGATGGGTGGCGAACCGCATCGCCGCCATTTTGGATAATTAAATTATTTTTATGATTATCCATTGCGTTCCCACGGATTGGTGGAGAGGGTAGGAATAGGTAAAGGGAAGGATAGGTGGTGTGGAAAGGAAGATTGGTAAGTTAGAGTGGGAAATAGGAATGTAGGATATTACCGCCTAGGAGGGCACGGGATAGGACGGTAATAGCTAGGGAGCCGGGGTCGCATACCCGTATACTATACCACAACTACCGGACAGGTAAGTCGGGATGAGTATCCCTGACATCTTTTAATTTAAAAAGAAATATTTTCAAATTAAGAAAACAACTGAACATCACATTTTATGCAATTGTTTTAATTTTATTCAAACACACCACTTATCTGGAGCGAACTTCGAGTATTTCTTCCTTCTGAGTTTCATTTAAAATTTCATTGAAATACTGTTTTTGTTAGTTTTATTTTTTTAATCGCACATCTTTTTGGAGTTGAGGACTGAATTATGCCTGACTTAGCCCCAACGGAGATTGCCAGGGCACTCGAAATGCGAATAAATGGTCAAACCTACAGTAATATCCAGAGATCTACGTCGACCAGTTTCAACGATCCATCGCAGTATCCAACGGTTCAGGGAGACCGGTACTTATGTGAGAAGAGCAGGACAAGGCAGAAAAAGACGCACTTCGAGTAGGGATGATCGTTTCATTCGGCTTCGTGTACGTAGGAACCCCCGTTTGACGGCCGTCCAAGCCCGACATGAGTTAGAAGCAGTGCGGGGTGTAACCGTAAGTGAGCGTACGGTACGAAGAAGGTTCGAAGAAGCTGGTTTGGGTTCATTTGTGCTTGCCAAGTTTGATGTTTATTGTTGGGGGAGGTGACCAGGGTTCCAGGGTGCTCACGGAGTAGATTAGTGGATGATCATGAAAAGACAAATACTTCTCGTAGACATTTATTCAGGTTTTAGGTATTCAACCCACGACATAATATATTCTCAAGTAGTAATATCTAGTGTTGCCAACCTCATAACATTGCGAGACTAAACCAAATACACGACACCAAGGCTCCAAGGCTCGAGGTAAATCATCGTAGAAACAGGTTAACTTTTGCTTAGGAACATCGACTTGCTTAGGAGTAAGGTATTGTTTAGTAATGAGTGCAGAATTCTCTTAAATCAAATTGACGGCAGGCAAAGAATATACAGACGCAAAGGAGAACGATACATTCAAATTTTTAAACTACAGTTGCATACGGTGGTGAATCAATAATGGTTTGGGCGGCCATTTGTTTGGGAGCTCGCAGACATGGTAGTGATTAACAGAGGGAGTCTGACTGCAGACCGCTATATCAGAGAAGTTTTAGAAGAAAATGTCGTACCGTTTGCCCCATATCGACCTATGCGTAGAACAAAGTCCGATTTGAAAAATTGCTGCTTTTCAGTAGAGGCAAAACAAGATTTGCGAATTGAAAAACTTGAATAACTTATAAACGGTGAGACTTTTATTTCTGAAATTTTGGTATGTTATTATGACACCCTAGTCTAGTTAACCGCTTTATAAATACTGTTTATTATTAATTATTATATTTACTGAGATAACGAGTTCTATATTAACCTAGGGACGTTTTACAGCGGAGAAGCGAGAGTTCGTAGTGATCATATTACGTTGTTTTACGGAGACATTTGAATGAAACGCCGTTCTATATTCACATGATTCGTTTTTTGTTGGAGTTATCCGACATTTTTAAGTCCTATGTGAATAATTATAATCTATTATTTTGATATAGCATTAGCCACATTACGCACAAATGAACAATAATACATAATTATTTATTAAAATCGTTTATTTATATAAAAAAATCTCAAAATAGGTGATGTTTTAAACTATAATTAAATCATAGTCGGCACTAGGTACTTACTTAAAATTAAAAACTAGTTACCATATTCTTAAACCTACAAAACAATTAAAATGTCCTTAGACATATCTTAATATGCCCATAAAAAACTTAAAATGATATAAAAAAATAAAAATATGTTAATTCTACATTTTGTTAAGGTACAAAACAAAATTTAAACTTAAAAAACAATAAAAAACTTTTCTAAAACGTAGTTATAAATTAAACTTCTTTGGTACTGTATCGAAACTATCTAGCTATGTTGTATATTATAGTTAGATAGGTACAAGTTCAGTTTAACGTACATGGGGGAGGTATCTGCACGTTTATCCAAAATAATAAAAAATAACCATAATATTGTTCGCAATAATAAGCATGTCGTATGCTGGAGAAATAATACTTACAAAATCAATTTTGTCATAATAAGGTCCGGATTGATTTAAAGTATCAATCTCGTGTCTATACATAATCGATTATCCTGAATGTAATAGTACATGGGCGTAGCCAAGGGGTGGTTTAGGGGGTTCAAACCCCCCCCCCCCCCCCCCCGAAATGGGCCGGCTGGTAGGTATATATAATACAGAGATGTGACCAATATACAGAGGCATATTTAGAAATTTTGCGCCCGAGGCCAATTAACATATTTTGCCGCCCCATTAAAATAGGAAACCAAAATAGGAAAGGAAAACTACTTTATGATTCCCAAGGTATCGATGTGTAGTTAGGTATGTGTTAAATTGCTCTTTTGTGAGAATGTCTTTGAACAAACATCACGTATGGCTTCTCACGGCTCACCTATATGTGAAGTCAGAATATCTCGTTTTTCACCTTTAACTTTTATTTATCGTTGCTTTAAATATAAATTCTGTGAGAATTTAATTGAACACATGCCAGTTAGCTGTGTGATTTGTAATCTTATGTGTAGTTAATGGTTTGTTTAAACTGCTCTCTAACTGTTTGGTTTCTCACGTATATGTCTCATTATATGGCGCTTTAAATTGACCATTACTGAGAATTTGTGTAAACAAATGTCACAGCTGTGTGGTTTCTCACCTCTATGTATCATTAGGTGGCTATTTAAATTGCCCTTATGTGCGAATGTCTTTGTACATGCATCGCAGCTGTATGGTTTCTTTCCTCTATGTATCATTAGGTGGCTGTTTAAATTGCTTTTTTGTGAGAATTTCTTTGTACATATATCGCAGCTGTATGGTTTCTCACCTGTATGTACCATTAGGTGCCTGTTTAAATCGTTCTTAAGTGAGAATGTCTTTGAACATATGTCGCAGCTGTATGGTTTCTCCCCTTTATGTATCATTAGGTGGCTGTTTAAATTGCTCTTAAGTGAGAATGTCTTTGAACATATATCGCAGCTGTATGGTTTCTCCCCCGTATGTGTCATTAGGTGGCTGTTTAAATTGCCCTTACGTGAGAATTTCTTTGAACATATGTCGCAGCTGTATGGTTTCTCACCTCTATGTATCATTTGGTGGAGCTTTAATTGGCTCTTATGTAAGAATGTCTTTGAACATATGTCGCAGCTGTATGGTTTCTCACCTCTATGTGTCATTTGGTGGAGCTTTAATTGGCTCTTATGTGAGAATGTCTTTGAACATATGTCGCAGCTGTATGGTTTCTCACTCATATGTGTCATTAGGTGGCTCTTTAAATTGCCCTTATGTGAGAATTTCTTTGAACATATGTCGCAGCTGTATGGTTTCTCCCCCGTATGTGTCATTAGGTGGCTGTTTAAATTGCCCTTAAGTGAGAATGTCTTTGAACATATGTCGCAGCTGTATGGTTTCTCACCTCTATGTATCATTAGGTGCCTGTTTAAATCGCTCTTAAGTGAGAATGTCTTTGAACATATGTCGCAGCTGTATGGTTTCTCACCTCTATGTATCATTAGGTGCCTGTTTAAATCGCTCTTAAGTGAGAATGTCTTTGAACATATGTCGCAGCTGTATGGTTTCTCACCTCTATGTGTCATTTGGTGGAGCTTTAATTGGCTCTTTTGTGAGAATGTCTTTGAACATATGTCGCAGCTGTATGGTTTCTCATCTATATGTATCATTAGGTGGCTGTTTAAATTGATCTTATGTGAGAATTTCTTTGAACATATGTCGCAGCTGTATGGTTTTTTTTCTGCATGAATCCTGATGTGACGAAGTAATTGGCTTTTGCATGCAAAGTTCTTCAAACAAACATCACAGCTGAGCGGTCCCCTGTAACAGCCGGACTGAGCTTCACCGGCATGGTCTCGCCCCTCGCAGTCATTTGTGTTGTCTTGCTCGTCTTGTTTGATACCTAAGTAAAATAAACTTAATGGTAATCTTATATTCCAAGCTAGCGATATTCCTTAACTATATATGTATCAGAGTTTCATAGTGATTACAATGAGTCCCTATAGATTCGCTCTGTTCGTCAGTCTCTCCTTCATGTCAACTTAGGCGATTATGAATATAAATAAATGTATCTCGGGAGTCAAATATGTTTCAACTAATCTTTAGTGCCTAGGACTCAGGTAGACAAGACAGGAAGGCCGGACACTGGATTTAATTCATAGCAAATTGAGCCTTATTGACGAGGCCGCAACATACAAACTCTTTACTATGACCGCACGTACCTTGCGGCGTTAGGTATATAGGGTTGTGTTAGTGTCGAATATTACATCCCACCAAAAACATTTCAATGTAAAAGAATTATGCCAAGACGATACCATATGACTAGCATTGTCAAAAAGTTATGAAATCTCATGTAAAACCAAGGTTCTTACCCTACACGCCTTAACTCTACAATCGTAACTTCACAAACTCTACACCTTAGTCATTATATGTGGCCTGGCTATTAAGGTAATTTGTGTAAGTCTTATATAAACTTTCATCCTGTATTTTAAGGAGTTGAAGGATAAAAGTTTTTATGAGACTTCTTAACTTAATTATTCTTACCATAAGAAATTAGAATCTTACCTTTGATGTTAAATTTTCCGTTGAAATTAGGTACTACAGAATATTCGGGAAACATTATTTCAATATTACGTCAATTAGTTTACAATTTAAGCGATGAACGACAACATTACTTACATAGTTCATAGTAACACGAAAAATGGCGCTTTCACAAATAATTAAATTTCAATCCCTAGTTTAAGGGGTTGGAAGAAAAAGTTCCAATTTTGACAATTTTTATGTTGGTTGTGTACTAATACAATTTTACGTAACAAATTTCAGCTTTCTAGGACATCCGGAAGTACGATATAATTTTGTTGATCATCAGTGAGTCAGTGACGGAATCAGGGGTTTTTAGATATCAATAAAATCGAAAGTATAAGAACTATGCAATCAAAACTTTACATGTTTAGTAAGTTCGCTACTAGGAACATATCCTGAAAATTTCATTCATCTGGTATATTCCAAATCCAAGTTATAAGGGTTCAAAAAATCGACGAAACGCTTCGAGAAAAGGTGGTTTGGTAGTGCCCTTGCGCTTCGCTGTACGTCTTGGCACCGTGCCCCCAGATTTAACTAAAAAATGTTGAATATAGATACATAAATCTGAAAAAGTTATTTAGGAATTATAAGCATATAAAATATGTTGTCCAACTCTTTCTCACAAAACGATTTGTGACGTCGCGACGTGCTCGGTGCTACCGCTATACCTCGTTTATTGACAAATGTATGGCGGTAGCACATCGTGACGTCACAGGCCGCTATATCGCTCTCTTTCTTATTGTGAATTTAAATAATTTGTATCTTCCTTATTATTAATGATTTACAAAAATGGGTTTAAGATTGTTTATCATGTTGTGCCTCGAAATGTTGCGAATACGAGAAAGGTACGTTAACTTTTGAGATGTAAAATAGGTTAGGACTAGTCGTACTGGAAGGGTAAGGTACACTCTCCTTTTATCCCCTCCAATAGGAAGGGATAAAAGGAGAGTGGAAATTCAAACAGTCCCGGAAGCAGCCATTCCCACGGTCGCCCCGACTACCTTGACACCTGCTGCCACCCCGCCATCTCAGCCATGGGATCACAGCAAGATCCACTGCTGAGCTCCTTCAGTCTCTCCTCTCTCTGACCACGAATTTTTTCTACAAAATTCAAGCCGGGGAGTTTTTTCTGGAAGGCACCCCCACCTTTGCCGCCCTAATAACATTATGGCTCCACAGGCCCTAAGGCCGGACATGCGGCTAGATATCTCCGGCATCCAGAGGCTCCTACCAGAGGAGCTGACTGTGACTGCCGGAGATCTACGACGCGCACTCCGGGCAAAGGGCAAACGCACGCATTGCGCAATGTCCTCCCCGCGCTTTTTGACTGCAGTAATTTTATTTTTTAGTTTGCAGACGCTCCACCTACATCGTTCGCACGGAAGCCATGAGACGGTCGATGTCGACCCACTGCCGTGGCATACCCGCGCGACGAATCACCGCAAGAACCCAGACGCCACCTGCCGGGGACACCGCAGAACCACGCTGCCAAGGAGCGGGCGCATTAACTTGCAGGATTGCTGCCGCTACTTGAGGTACGTCTCAACTTGCAGGATTGCTGCCGCGCCCCCCTTTCCCATCCCCCGCGCCGCAAACTAGTAAGCAGTGCAAAAAATCCCCGACACTAAATGTCCGGGGCAAGGGAACATCCTTCCCTCCACCTACTCCCAGGTCAGTTGTGACCGTGGTCGACAAAGGCGGCGCGTGTGGGAGTGGATATACCCACGATATCAGGCCAGAGCGCATACGTCACAGCTAAGCTAACTTAAACGAATAGAAGGCCATTGAATATCGCATAGAAACTAGCGCCACTGCGTTCGCAAGCAAAAACTAATAAATAGTTGCCATTATACAGTGTATTGCTTGAAACTTGGAAAAATTGCTTTTTTCGTTGCTTCAAAATGTACTGTGACTAGAAAAATAAGAGTTCATAATCACTTTTATATGCAACTTGTTAAGATATGTTACTAAGTTTTACCAAAAACTGACATTTTAAATTAAGAAACAAAATACTTAGGTAAATAATTTATACCAATTTTAAGGCAAAGTAAAAACGCGACCTGGCAACATTGATATTAGCCTCTTTGTTTTTTTTTTTTTTTTCATCAAGAGTCGTTTTGTAAATCGTTTTGACTGCAAAATAAGCTAGTTAAAATGGTTAACAAATGTTGCATTCCCAATTGCAAAACTAATTACAAAAGCGGCAACAAACATGTTGTTTTTTCGTTTCCTAAAAACGAAGTTTTGAAGAGAAAATGGACGCGTGTATGGGCGCTGTTTTGAACTTTCAGAAATAAATAATATTGTTCCTTTTTATTTAAAAAGAAAGGCTATTATTAAGAATGTTTCTGTATCCTATTGATAAATATTTGTTTAGAGTTGTATAACCCTGCCGTATTTAAGCTTTATTATAGCTATGTATTGTTAAATTTCTAAAATACGTACATTCTATGGTTTATTTTTATGCATTGTTATATTTCTAAAATACGTTAATTCTAAAAAGTCGCAAGCAGATGTTAACTAATAAGCAAAAGAGATTGTCTTATTATCTATTGAGATAATTGTATGAATGAAAAGTAGCATTGTCAGACCCACCCCGTTGTTTTAAAAGTTTATTGTTTGTTATTGCGCGTTGTTAATTATTTGTTAAAAAAATGTATTTTTAAATCAAAGCAAATACAAAACACTAAATATATCAATACTCAAAAAAACAAATGCAAAGCAGGATGGAAAATTATAAATGATAACTTAAGCGATAAAAATAAAAATAATGACATTCCATACATTAAGAAGGATTTAAAAGTATATAGTGAGCCTAACGAAATATGCCAAATATTCAATGACTTTTTCACCAATTTAGGAAATACGAGGCCAAAAAAAGTTAAAAACATAAGCAAGATTATGTGCTCACACTACATCAATAGAAACACAATTTTCTTAAATCCAACAGATCCCCGTGAAGTTTTTAATACAATATTATCATTAAAAAACACTAACGCGGTAGGATATGATGAGATACGAACAGATGTTATTAAGAAATGTGCAGTACAAATATGTTATCCACTTGCGAAAATTATTAATCAATCGTTAGAACAGGGAGTGTTTCCTAGCCGGTTAAAAATTTCAATTATTAAGCCTTTGTTAAAGAAAGACGATAGAACAGAATTAAATAATTACCGTCCAATAACATTAATTCCCATATTCGCAAAGATCTTTGAAAAAATAATGTTAAAACGTATTAAAAGTTTCTTTATTTCTGAAAACCTGTTGGTTGATGAACAGTTTGGTTTCCGTGACAATAGTTCGACTACAGATGCCTGTTTTTATTTGAGCAAAATAGTACATGATAGTTTAAATCATAAAGTACCTATCACTGCAATTTTCCTAGATATGACAAAGGCCTTTGACCTTGTTAATCATAACATATTATTGTATAAATTGGAAAGATATGGAGTTAGAGGAAAAGCACACGACTGGATAAAATCTTATTTAAGTGACAGAAAAGTATGTACAGAAATTACAAAAAATTGTGGTAATATAAAAAAAACATACAAATCAAAATACGCATACATAGACTTAGGGGTACCACAAGGGAGTATGATTGGTCCCTTCCTATTTCTTACATATATCAATGACATCACAACAGCAACAAATCATCCTAGTGTCTTATTTGCTGATGACACAACGATATTAGTGAAATGCCAAAATATTTTATTATACGAACAAGAAATTAACAATGCACTTAATGACATAATATTCTGGCTAGACAAAAATGACTTACAGGTTAATCTGAGTAAAACACAAATAATGCAATTTAAATATTATAACGCAATAAAAATACCTAAAAGAATTACTTATAATAACACTAATATAAATGAAGTAGACACAATAAAATTTCTAGGATTAATGTTTGACCAACACTGTAACTGGAAGGCACACGTGGACTATATTTGTAGTAAGCTGGACAAATTCGTTTATGCATTGCGACGTTTAGCAAAGACTGTGTCAGTGTCAGCAGCTCTTTGTGCATATCACGGATATGTTTCTTCCGTCTTATCATATGGTCTTATAATCTGGGGCAACTCTGTTGAATTCAATACAGCTTTCAAATTACAAAAGAAATGTGTTAGAGCTATATGTAATGTAGGACCACTTGAAAGTTGCAAACTGTTATTTAAAAAACTGGGTCTTCTTACGTTGCCAAGCATGTACATTAGAGACATGTGTATGTTTGTTAAAAAGAACCCCAAATATTTTGTAAAAAACAAGGATATTAACATAACTAATAGATCACAACGCTATCCCAATAAATTAGTTATGCCTAAGTGTAACAGCACAGCATGCCTAAAGAGTCCCTATTTTATGGCTATTAAACTATATAATAAATTGCCAAAAGATTTTGATACACTTAACTTAACAACTTTTAAAAGAAAATTAAATGAATGGCTTTTAGATAAATGTTTTTATGACGTAAAGGAATATTAGGTGGATAGTTAGGTACCTACTAAAATTATTATTGTGTTCTGACATAGACGAATTGTTCTTCTCCTACTTCTTTCATTCTGTATGTTTTTATTTTTTTGACATTAAAATATGTAGTTAAGTATTTATTATTTAAAAGAAAAATATTAATTAGTATCATAAATTTTATCACTGACATTTGCATACTATTAATTTAGTTGAGTGACATGATTCTGAAATGTATATTACTTAAGACCAAATTGTACATTCGCTCTGGCAAATAAACGATTTATTTATTTATTTATTTATATTGTTTGTAACATCGTGGGAATGTAAAATAAGGGATGTGAAAGTATGAACGGGTGGGGTGAAACCCAAGTATAAAGTATGGTATTGCATTTGTATAGACAGAACATAACCAGCTTGGACGAAAGCAACAACGCTAGTTTTAGTATCTTTGAATGTCAATAGACATTCTTCTGAAAAGTCATCTGTGAACTAATACTGTGAAATATATCAGTGAACTTAGACTGTGAACTAAAACCATGAAACATAACCGTGAACTACTTTGGACTATATCAGTAAACTATAACTATAAATAAAAGTGTGCTGTATTTATCAAGTGTTACTCAGTTCGTGATTATTCACATATAATAATCATGAGTGAACCCCTACCCCGCGACGCTACGCCGACACGTGCTGTTAGAAAACTTTCAACCAAGCAAACATTCAAGAGTAGGTTATATTTTGTTTACCTATGTAATATTGTAAAAACTGTTTAAGTCTACAGTATAATTATTCTAACTCCTTTTATATTACAGGTTTGCGAACTCCATTTTACGGACAAGGACATCCGCCGCACTGCTGAGAAGTACGACGAGAAGTCTGGGAGGAAGATAGTAGTGGACTTATTAAGACCCCGTTTACATCCTAGTGCAATACCTTCAGTGTTTCCTAATTGCCCTAGTTATTTCAGTGCTCCTGTAGTGTATGGCTGTGTATGTAGCATAGATATTATACTGTCTCGAGTGCTCTTGCCAGAGATGACAGTAGACTTGTCACAGTGACATTGACACTTAAGATATCAGTCCTGATAGAGAGGCCATGCGGGCAGGGTGTGTGTCAATGGCGAGCCAGTATTGTCGCGTGCCAGAATACTACATGTGGCGACTGGCGACGAGGAAAAAAAGGTCAGTGGTTAAAATGACAGAAATATACAAAAGATTATCGCATCTTACAAATCAGCATTGAAAATAACAAAGGAGGGAAGTAATGGAGGAACCAGTCAGTTGTAGCCTGTAGGTGCAGTCAATCTTGTAGATTGTTTAAAACAAAGAATATCGTATTGCCCATGCAGGCATATAGCAGCCTCCGTGGTCTAGTGGTGGGAGCTTGGCTCTCGACCCGAAGGTCGTGGGTTCGATTCCCGCATTTGAACAGCAAGGGATGTTGTTTCCAAGTCTGGTTAGGACAATGCGGGCTAATCACCTGATTGTCTGACGGTTAACGGTCGGATGGGCATGTAAAAGGTCGGGCATGCGCCTGATCTCTCGTTAGTCGTGTCGGTTGTCCGTCCCTCTGGGTTGTGAGAGTAAAGGAAGGGAATGTGCTCTTGTGTACCGGGCACACACTTGGGCACAGTAAAGTGACTCCTGCGTAACTGGTTCGCTTCAATGAGACCAGTCGCCGTCACCGAAATCGGTGTGGGAGTTATATTTAATCACCCTAATGTACACAGCCTCTTTGCTTAATTCTTGTTACATTTTCTATGTGCGGGTCAAGATAAGGAACGACCATAGTAGTGGTGGGCTGCTAGTATACTAAAAGATTCCATGGCAATAATTCTATTACTTATACAATCCTAATTTTAATATAAATTGATTGTTATTTACAATGAAAATTAGTTGTTGATAATGTCAAGAGTTATATTTACAATAATTATTTCACGTTATTATGGTTTATTAAATGCCACCGACATTAAATAGTGGTATCAGGACTCCAATCCAAAGGCCACTATGATTATTATGTTTAAAATATAATCATTATAATATATTATAATATGTTGGTTACATAAGTAATATTAGAACTAAAATCTAAATATCACTAGGCATAACTAATCACAATTTAAGTGCTAGTGAAACTTGCATAATTACTGTAAGTTTTGATACCATGTTTTATATTGACACATGTAGGTAATTGGAAGTGAGGCATTTTGTACTTAATGCATTTATAACTAATGAGTACTGGCTACTTACAAAACTTAGTGAATTAACAGAATCTATAGTAGCAGATAATTGTTGCAGTTACCTGTAGGTTTTAAAGTGTTAAAGTATATGACCTTATTATATTAAGTTTATACTCTAAACTATACTTTTCAGTGCAAGGGATAAAGAATAGTGAAAAGGAATGTAAAATATTATTATCAGGTAATAATTTAAGGTTTCCAAATCATAAAACCAATTGCAAAACAATTGTTTGACTGAGTTAGCATTACTGCTCAGTAGGCACATCTGTAAGGATTGTGATATAGAAGCGACATGTCACTGTAGGTACCTATAGATATTATTAGATCGGGGGGCACGGCAGTGCTCCCGCCAAGACGCCAAGTCGAGTGATATATATTAACTATGTATACTGCATAGTAATGAAATGGCATTGTAAATAACCTCAGTATTTGCTTACGTATTACCGCATAATATTTATGTAATCATCATGTATTGCTAAAAAAAAAGGGAAAAGTGAAAACAAGTAAAGTAATATAATGTTACATATAATCTAGTAAGGTAAGAGTATTCTGCTACTGCAGATGTTTACTATTAAACGTAGGTACCATAATAAATGAGATCTCTGTGAAATATTTATTACACGAGCCCACATAACAATACAAGTTCATTTGTTTTATCAAATTAGAATCCAATATGTAAAATGTATTTAGTTTTAACAAACCTAATAGCTTTGATGAATAAAAATTGTTAAAAAGTTTAAATGTTGCGTTTGATAGATTATATTAATAAAAAATATTACATTGCTTTACTGTATCATAATATCAATAACATACAATTGTGCATTATATTGTCATCTCTTTTGTGACTTACAACTTAAGTAGAAGTTATGGGTATATTCTAATTATACCCACAGGGTAAGGTCCAATAGTGGGAAATTTACTAAGATTTCAATTTACTTCAATATAATAATATTATGCCACCAGTGGGAAACGTGAAAGCATAAATTCTCGCGCGAAGCTTAAAAGGCAGCGCCTCGCGAGTGCAGGCTTTGATGTGTGTATGTTTGTCCGGGCTTTATTTATAAATCTGAGTCTACTGCTTATGAGCATAGCTAAAGTTGAATTACTAAATGGGTAATGTCACGAATGTAACATATAGGTTTTAAGCAGTATAACTGATCATTAAATTGATAATGCCAAGTGGTATTTTAGCAGTATAACTGATCATTAAATTGATAACGTTATGAAGGTTACATACTAGCACAGCGCATCATTAAATTGATGACGGTTAAAAAATGTATGAAAGCAGCAAAGCTGGCTGATGATGATTGGTTAAAAAGTGTATAAAAGTAGCAAAGATGATAATTAGTACAGCGCATCATTAAATTGATGACGGTTTTTAAAATGTTAAGAGCAGCATAGGCTGATCATTAAATTGATACCATTATAAAAGTGCAAAAAAGCAGCATGAAAGCTGGTAATAAAATATAATAATATACTAAATGATAATAATCATTAAATTACGTTATAAATATGACTTGGAAGTGGTATAATCATTAAATAATTATGGCCATAAGGGTGACACGAAAGTGGCAACGCTAATAAGTAATAAATTACATGACATGTAAGCCGTGGGCTGATTATTGAAATTGACATGTAAGACATGTCAGCAATATAGTTGATCATTCAATTGATAAGTATCACTTCTAAGCAACAAAGGTAATCATATAGTAATTGGTAAGGTCATAAGAATTACAGACAAGCTGTATGAGTGATTATTAGATTGATGTTACTTTGTTTAAAAACAATAAATGGTTATTACTTCTTGGTTGCTAGAACTAGCATGAAGTTTTTGTAATATCGCCGGTTATAGTTGATTCGTATTTTGCATAAAAGTAGGGTCCAGTTTCCGGTTCGCTTAGTTAAGCAACAAATCAAAACAATATGAACACAAGAGTTGATTTGAAAATGAGGAGGAGCCAGGATGCTACGAATAGGAGATTCACTACCATTTAGTAAAGAGGAGTTCATGAGACAAGAAAAATATGTAAAGAAACATTGTGAGGTTCGTCATTTTGTCATAGACTTGAATTGTTATAAACCTGCGAAATTTACCTGGAAAAATGGGGTAATGTGGTTGTCAATTCATATTATGTCAGACGCTAGATAACAATCGCACGGACTACAGTCCGTCCAAGTGAAATTGCTAATATTGTTTTCGAATGACAATGATAAGCTACTCTGGGTTGAGTGGTATATAAAAACATTTATACGAGAATTGTGCGAATAAAGGAGTATGAAATTTGACCAGTAAATTAAAGTTTATGTGGAGTTAGGTGGAAAGAAATTTAATATTGTTTTAAATAATGCTTAGAAATAAATACATTAATGAAAATAACAACAACACGCACTACCTCAGTTACTACCGCGCGTTGGATAGATTCAATTTTGTTACACTTTGATGTTTGTGAATCTGCCTGTCTGCCACAAATCCATAGAGAAAGTAAATTATTCTATGCACAAGTTACAATATTTATAATATATTTTTAATAAATTATATTTAATAGGCAAAATGGCCATTATAAATTTCAAACAAAAAAAATATATATAGGTATATATGATTTATTATGGGTGAGTTGCGACCATAAGACGATCTGTAGTATGGTTATTATTATTCTCTTTCGGGGTTATTGCTTCAATAATATATATGCGTATCAGGCAAGTACGCTTAATGACTTTGACAAGTGGAAGTCATGAGTCATGACAATGGGAAAGGAAATTTTTAAATTCGTTTAAATTGAGGAAAGTGCAAGTTGAACATTATTTCAGGTAGTTTTGCTTACATACGCTAGCTACTTTTGAGAAAGGAAATGATACATATAGTTGTGGGATGGAGAACAGATGATTTATTATTACAAGATAGAAGTCAAGAGATTAGATTTATTTTATTAGATTACATTAGAAAGTTAAATTGCAGTTCGACTTTTAATTCGGTATTGGAAATTGATGAAGATAGTGAATTGTAATGTGATATAGGCTGGGGAACTCACAGTACAAAAGTGATTTAATTGATGGTATATCCAATATAGGTTTTCTGTAACAAGGCATTCAGGGGGGCAAACAGACAACATCATCAGTAACATTTTGTAAAATATCCAATATTATGACATACTAAGCCCGGTTTCACAACCACTACAGAATACAACCGAAGGAAGAGTCGGCAACAAGATCTGAGATTTTAGGATAAAATGTGCATTCTAATATAAGCTACAACTACACTAAAGGTGAGAATCACCGAGCGTGCCGGGGGTAGACATAAGACATCAATGTAATGGAAACTTTTCTGAGTGGAATTTTCTTGTCATTTGAGGTGGATCAAGTTAGACGTTACGATAAATGTTACTGTACGATTTCCAGTTTAAGTTTAAGTTCCACAAAATCTTAAACAGATATTATGCAGTTGTTAAGGAAATATATCGGAAATAACTGCGTAGTTATAACCAAAATAAACGAACATAACTCTTTTATACCGTGCCCTGTTAGACACAGAAATAGGGAAGTTGAGCGACAGAATTCACGTGAATTTAAATGACTTATGGTTATAAAAGCTGAAAATACTATGTAGACGGAAAAGGAAAAGAAAAAGGGTGCTACGTAGGGCCAAGGGATAATCTTAATAAAGAAACCAAGTTAAGCGTTGATTTGGTTCTCGAATCTGGAAAAAAATACAAATTGAGATATAGAAGTTTGGAATAATTTAATAGGGGAAAAAGTACCAAAACGAAGTGTAGTATACTTTATATGACAATGGAAGGTTTTAAAAGAAAGAGAGGAAGGTAGAATACACGTCGGTCAGATAAAGGGTGGAGTGTGGAAATAATTAGGAAGGTGAATGTATTTATTTGAATTGATAGCAGATTAGCTGTGTTTTCTAAATTATACTTTATTGGTCACTTAATATGATGCTGAATTGCTGATAAAATAACGACGTTACAATATAAATGAACGAGACGTTACAGCATAAATTTAGGTAATTCTTATTCATGGATAATGATTCAATTTTGACAGGATACAAGCAGAATATAAATGCACAAAATAAATTAAAACAAGAAAGGGATGTAGTGTATGGCTGTGTATGTAGCATAGATATTATACTGTCTCGAGTGCTCTTGCCAGAGATGACAGTAGACTTGTCACAGTGACATTGACACTTAAGATATCAGTCCTGATAGAGAGGCCATGCGGGCAGGGTGTGTGTCAATGGCGAGCAGGCGAGAGCATCGGCGAGCCAGTATTGTCGCGTGCCAGAATACTACAGCTCCCATACATATAAGGGAAAGTGTAAAACAAAAGCAATTATGTATTGAAAATAGGCGTTTGGAAGCTACTATTAGTGAAAGCATTTTAGTTCAAAGTGAATATGAAAAAAAATACATGTTTAAAGATTACAGTGAATTTCTTAATTGTTTATCTAATAATGAGGTAAATGGAGAATGGGTAATTGTTAAAAAGAAAGATGTAGTTGTATTTGTAGTAATTGTGTTTTCAAGCTTTCTTGAAATATCAGTTTCAGCTATTTTTAATAGTAGCTTAGAATTGAGATTATTTAATAATCACATTGAAATTAAAAAAATTCGTGGCGAAAATTATCCTAAAAAGATCAAAAATATCAAAGACTTATTTGCAATCTTACATGACTTTGAAAGCCATAGTGGTTCTGGAATGTCTTTTGATGATGTTTGTCAGAACACTATTGCGACTTTACCCTCCGATAAAAAAAAAAAAAACTATTGCGACTTTACAAAATTTAAATACAGATCATGATGAATCAGTAAATAAAAAAATAGATTTTTTGTTTGAACAATTAAATTTGCTACCTAAAAAAAAGGAATGTTTTCGATACTCCACAGATTTTTTGATTTACTGTAGTCTTTTATATTCAGTATCACCTCATGCTTATCGTTACGTACGAAGCACTGACTTCTTAAACATACAACATCCCAAAACCGTCAAAAAGATTTGTTTAAAGTATAACTGTAACCCGAAAGACGAAATCAATAATGATTTTAATTTCCTCAGATACAGTAAACAAAAATTCTATTTATTAAATATCTCAGACATTACTGTTTCAGTTGTTTGAAATTTATGTAAAACCATATTTTGATTACAAAGCTGGGAATATTGTGGGAATGTCTTGTAATAGCCAAGGGGCTGCCACAACTGCTTATGTTTTCATGATACAAAGTTTGTTAAGTTCATATAAAGATGTGGTACATGTTTTTCCTGTAAATAATATTAAAGGTGAAGAATTAAATGAATATATTAAGAAAGTTATAATAGGTTTACATTCAATCGGTTTTAATGTTACATGTGTAGTTAGTGACAATAATGCAGTCAATAAAAAAGCAATGACATATTTTAATTCTCCACCTAAATTTGATATTGTTTATAAACATCCAGCTACTTTGATCAGCTATCAAAGTAAACCATTATTTTTTATTTTTGATACAGTTCATATATTAAAATGCATTAGAAATAATTGGCTAAACCAGAATAATCAAACATTAAAATATCCAAACTTTGAACAATTGACTAACACATGTACTGAAGTAGCTAATTTCAACATTTTAAAAACTATTTATGATTTAGAAAAAAGTAATTTAGTAAAATATGCCCACACATTAAACATAAAGTCTCTGAATCCATCTAGCATTGAACGTCAAAATGTTCAATTAACATTAAATATATGTAACAGTCATGTCTATAATGCCGTGCTAACACTTGGTTTGCAGAATAATTTACCACATTATAATAGTACTGCATCTTTCATAGATATTATTTGAAAGTGGTGGAATTTGACAGAGTGGATCATAAAATTCTACTAGAAAAATTGGCTTATAATGGTATTAGAGGAAATTTGTGGCGCTGGTTCAAGTCCTACATAACGAATCGTACACAGAAAGTAATGGATATGAATCTAACTATGTACCTATCAGCTCTGGAGTCCCCCAGGGGTCTATTTTAGGCCCATTGTTGTTTATACTCTTTATAAATGACGTGCACCACTGCTTTAAATTCTGTAAATTTCTAATGTATGCTGATGACCTTAAAATATATCATACTATACAAGATACCGAAGATCATTCTAGATTCCAAGAAGACCTTGATAGATTCTCTGAGTTTTGTAATAATAATAAATTATCGCTTAGCATAAACAAATGTAAATCAATAACTTTTACAAAAAAACGCAACAGAAGTACATTTTCCTATAGGTTATGTGGTCATCATCTAGAAAAAGTCGATTCTATTAGGGACCTTGGGGTGACTCTAGATAAAAAACTACATCTAGATATACATATAGATAACATTATCAGTAAGGCTTACAAGATGTATGGATTCGTTATGAGGTCCTTGTTGGAAATAGACAATGTAAATATAATTATGCTGGTAATACTTTTATTATTGTCTATGCGTTTTTTTTTTACAAGATGTCTGTCTGTTTCCGTTCGGCCCCGTTCGCTAAGTACTACTAATGGTGTGTAAAGTATGTATAACGTTTAATAAAACAAGTACAGAGGATTATTACTTTTTATTTACACAAAACTACAGGTTACGGGCCCAGACTCGTAAATAAATCTGAAATATAATAAAAGGTAAGAAGAATACTGCACGTGAAAATTACCGGCACCCGGCTTTTTTTTTTGAGGTTAAGAAAATTGCAAACGTGCGGGAAGGAGTGATCACGACTCACGACTCACGAGTAGGCAGGAAAGCAAAAGGCGAGAGCAAATATGGATGGAAATCTTAGTATCATCAAGTTAGAGGCAAAGAGTTGTTAGATGTGGTCGAAGGAAAATTTAAAAAGACAGAGGAAAATACGCAGGCGTGGCAGACGAAAGATGCGAAAGCTCAAACTATAATAGTCACACGTATTAGTGAAGAAGTTATGATACATATAATATCATGCAGTATGCTGCTGATATGTGGAATAAGTTGATCGCTGTTTATGAACAAAAAAGTGAAACTAATATACATATTGTACAACAACGCTTTTTCCAGTTTAAATACGAAGAGGGAATTCAGATGTCTCTTTTCTTATCTAAAATTAAGGAAATGCAAAATCAATTGCGGCAATTAGGAGAAGAAATATCAGATAAATTTGTTGTGACTAAAGTGCTAATGTCATTGCCTGATTGTTATAAACATTTTGTCTCAGCCTGGGAGTCGGCACCTGATGAAAAACAAACATACAACAACTTGGTGGCGAGGTTATTGGTTGAGGAGGAACGTATGAAAGAGAAAGCTGATGAAATACCGCAAACTTCAGCCTTTGTTGCAAATAATACAGTGAACAAGAAAAGTGTAAAGTGCTTTAAATGTAATAGACTTGGACATTATCAGTCGGAGTGTAGTAAGGTGAAAAACAATAATAAGACTGATTTGGTGAACAGACCTGGTAATAAAAGGTGTTTTTACTGCAACAAGTTTGGACATTTTAAACATGAGTGTAGATATCGGCTAAACAAAGAGAGCAATGCATTTGTGGTGTCAGGGACATTTGATGCATTAAATGAACGTTATTCGCATTCAAAGTGGGTGGTAGACACAGGTGCGAGTGAACATATTATGTGCCGTGAAAGACAATTGTTTACTTCATTTTCATCTCTTGAAAAGAAGTCTGTAATAGTAGGAAACGGAACGGCAATCAGTGCATTAGGTTGTAGACAGGTGGCAGCACAGGTATTTAATGGACATGAGTGGATTGATACTACAATCACAAACGTGTTGTCAGTGGCGGACTAAGCCCGTCAGGGGCCCGGGGCGGCAAAGCCAAATGAGGCCCCCACCGCTTAAAAAACCGGTCAAGTGCGAGTCGGACTCGCGCACCGAGGGTTTCGTACAAACTTGTAATAAAAAATAATGGTTCACGGTTTATGCATAAGGTTTATATATTTTATAAAATTAAATGTTTTTTTATATTTGAGTTGATTGAATGAAAGGTAAATTGCGGTTAACGATTTAATAATATAGCCCTTTATTTCCATGCTTTACATAGTTTTTTTGTAGTTTTTAAATTTTTACAAGCTAAGAAAATTTTATTTTAAAATTAGTCGGTACATATTGAATAACTTATAAAATGTTTCTTATGTATTAGTTTTTTTTTTTGGCATGGCTCCTCTTCGGATAAAGGCCTCCTCCAATTTTTCCCATTGTTTTCGGTCTTTGTCATCCATTCCTCGCCCGTTATGTTTATGATTTCGTCGACCCATCTATCTTTAGGTCTTCCTTTGCTTCTCTTTCCACCTGCGCCTTTCCACTTGGTGACTCTCTTTGTCTGTCATACGGGCAACGTGGCCAGCCCATCTCCATTTGAGTTGTTGTGCATGTCGTTCTGCATCTATGAGTTTTGTCTTTTTACGAATAACATTGCTATTTTGTTTGTCGATAAGTTTGATACCCAGTATGCTTCTTTCTTTTGCGCGCTGACATGTCCGAATTTTCTTTTTTGCTTTTTCTTGAAATAGCCACGTTTGTGCTCCACATATAACAGGCATGGCAATAAGCAGGAGTCCATTACCTTCTTTTTGAGTTTCATAGGGAATTTGGCTTTTAAAATTTCTTTGAAACTCCAGTACTTTCTCCAAATCATATTAATACGGCGTTCTAATTCATCTTCGTGGCGCGTCTTCTCAAAGGATATTTGTTTTCCGAGGTATATATAGCTGTCCACATATTGAATTTGTGCATTATTTACGTATATGTCGTTTTTTACAACTATTTGTCGCTACTTTTGTTTTTGAAGTGTTCATTCGTAAACCAATTTTTCTGCTCTCATAATCTAACTCACTTATCATTATTTGTAGTTCTTTTGATGTTTTTGCAAAAATAATGATATCGTTAGCAAATTTTAAATTGTTAACAAACTCCGTGTCTACTTTTATTCTTTTTTTACGATTTTACAGTTTACGATTTATGACGTATTAAAAAAACTACTTACTAGATCTCGTTCAAACCAATTTTTGGTGGAAGTTTGCATGGTAATGTACATCATATATGTTTTTTAGTTTTATCATTCTCTTATTTTACAGGATACACATTTTACCACTTTGGAAGTGTCTCTCACGCAAACTATTCAGTTTAGAAAAAAATGATATTAGAAACCTCAATATAATTTTATAATTTAGCCTAGAAATTATTTCTAGGCTAAATTATACGAAGAATTAGTTACTTTTTCCAAATACTCGAAAATGCACTTACTCAACTCTGAACTCATTTACTTTTATTCCGCACCAAAAATCAAAAATACTATTACGCTTTTTAATGAAATTACTTTGAACGGATAAGATCGCGTTTATTACTTTACAATTTAAAAAAGCCTTATCTGTTCGCAAAAATATCGGAAAACACTAATAAACTATTAAATATCAACGTAAAGAAATTTAATACCTATATTTTAAATGTGGCCAATGTTTATTTTTCTACGTAAATAGAATGTAAATGTAGGCGTAAAAGAGGGAATTATTTGCACTCCATTCATTCAGGGATTCCTGAGGAACGGGGGCGTAGCTATCGCCGTATCTGCCGTATCAATTATACGGGGCTCCCGGGGCACGGGGGCCCCCAACGTGCAAATATGAATAAAAACTTCCCAAATTTCATCTTCATTTCATCATCAACTATAAATGATTTAATAAATCAGTTAGCCGAAAAAAGGCAAGGAGAGTGTATATTTAAATTGTAAAAATTTTGGAAAAGTGACAGATAGCTAATAATTATGACGAATAAATATTTCTTTTAATTTTATGCATTTTTTTTTACTTTGTGAGCAATCTTTACCCTTCCTAAGGGGCCCCAAACAAATTTTTATACGGGGCCCCGCCAAGGCACGCTTCTGCTGAGGAAGTACCCGCTACAAAGACGGGAATTCCCCCAGCGTATTGGTCGCGTTCAGTAAAGTTAAATGAGTACCGCGTAAAAAGTCTAGATAGCTGTAGTGTTTTTGATCTTGATGAAATTATGTAGGTATCAAGCATATTTTTTAAGTCTTGTTTAGGATTTCATCAGGGGAACGCGGAGGCCCCGGGCCCCCCAAGACCGGGGGCCCGGGGCGGACCGCCCCTTCCGCCCCCCGGTTAGTCCGCCACTGCGTGTTGTTTGTACCGGACCTTGAGGCTAATTTACTATCTGTGAATCGTGTGACAGATAGAGGTTATATTATGAAAACTGATGGGCACAAATGCAACTTCTACAAAAAGGAAAAACTTTGTGCAATCGCAAATCGTCACGGAAAAATGTATATAATGGATTTGCGCCTAAAATGTAGTGCTGCTAATGTAACTCAAGTGAAACCATCCCTAAGTGAGTGGCACGAAAAATTAGTGCACCAAAACATACAACATGTAAAGAAGGTGCTTGCAAACAATAATATTGATGCAACTGAGGATTTTATTGGTCATTGTAAAGGATGTTTAGAGGGCAAAGCTCATCGCTTGCCTTTCAATATAAGTCATACAACAACTTCAAGGACATGTGAATTGATTCATGCCGATGTGTGTGGCCCAATGGACAAGACTTCCATCGGAGGAGCCAAGTACTTTCTTCTTCTGAAAGATGATTTTTATGTATATATAGGACTGTCTATTTTTTTAAAGGGAAGTATGAAGTCAAAACCTTTGTTGAGAAATTTATAAAGATGAGTGAAAATATGACAGGTAATAAAATTATATACTTCCGGAGTGATAATGGCTTAGAATTCGTTAATAAGGGCATGAAAGAAATGTTTACCTACTACGGAATTATACATCAGACAACAGTCACATACACTCCACAGCAGAATGGAAAAGCCGAACGGGAAAACAGGACATTAGTTGAAGCGGCTCGATCTCTATTGTATTCCAAAGGATTACCTACGAAATTATGGGCAGAGGCTATAAATACTGCATGCTATGTGATAAACGGAACAGGATTTAGTACTGACAAAGAGGCTTGGACGGGCAAAAGTTTCAATATACAAAATTTGGAGATTTTTGGAACACCTGTATTCATACACATCCCAAATGAAAAGAGAACAAAATGGGACCCTAAAGGTGAAAATGGAATTATGGTTGGCTATGGAGAGGAAACAAAAGGATATAGAATATTTTTTGAGAAAAACAATACTGTTCAGATAAAGAGAGATGTTATATTTTTAAGGAACTCAAAGGAATTAAATCACAATATAATATTGGAAGATGAAGAAGAAAAGAGAGAAATGTCAAGCCAAAATGTGAATATAACATTGCCAGAAGAAGACTCAAGCGCTACAAGTTCTGAAGGTTCCGACATAGATAGTGTGTATGAACCATGTACAAGTGAAGAGTGCAGTGATGATGAAGCAATGGTCTCACAGCCACAGATGAGGGGGCGTAGTCAGCGTACGAGAAAGAAAACATCATTTTACAGATGCAACAATGCAGTATTGTTAGATGAGGATGAACCGAGAACATATCGGGAAGCTATGAGACATGAAAATGCATCAGAATGGGAGGAGGCAATTAGGACTGAGCTGAACATACTAGCAGAAAACAGGACATGGGAACACTGTGAGAAGCCAAATGATTGTAAGGTAATTACTAGTAAATGGGTATTCAAAATTAAGTATATTAATGGGGTAAAACAGTTTAAGGCCAGATTAGTAGCTAGAGGTTTTGAGCAAAATGACGATATTGATTATAATGATATTTATGCACCAGTAGCAAAGCTAACTACTTTTCGATTATTTGTATCTGTTGCAACTATGTTAAACTTACCAATCCATCAAATGGATGTCACAGGAGCATTTCTGTATGGGAAAATTAATGATGATGTATACTTGCAATTACCCGAAGGGGCATTTAGTGGAAATAAAAATATTGTTAAACTGCATAAGTCATTATATGGCTTAAAAATGTCTCCTAAACATTGGATGATAAGTTTAACTAAATAATGTGTAGGGAAAACTGTATAAAGTCTAAAGCTGATTCGTGTCTTTATGTAAAGAGCAATGGTATATATAAAATTTATGTGTTATTGTATGTAGACGATATATTGACTTTTGGAACAGAGGAAAACAGCGTAAATGAGTTTAAAGATATGTTGTGTAGAGAATTTAAAATGAAGACTTTAGGTTTTATATCAGACTTTATTGGTATTAATGTAAAACAAAATTTACAGACAGGTGTTACTGAATTATCACAAAAAGAATATTTAGAAAATGTTTTAAAACGATTTCATATGGAAAATTGTAAGCCTGTATCATTCCCTATTGATCAAAATTTTGTATTGAATCAGAACTGTAACGAAAAGCCAGATAAAGGTATTGAAAACTTGTGTAGACAAATAATAGGATGTCTTATGTATGCAGTACAAGGCCTGATTTGTCTATATCTGCATCTATTCTAAGTAGGTACCAGAATAAAGCTAATAATATGTTATTGTCAGCGTTGAAGAGAGTGTTAAGATATATTAAACATACATTACATTATAAACTTGTTTATAAATGTGATGATAAAA
Source organism: Glaucopsyche alexis (assembly GCA_905404095.1). Taxonomy (NCBI): domain Eukaryota; kingdom Metazoa; phylum Arthropoda; class Insecta; order Lepidoptera; family Lycaenidae; genus Glaucopsyche; species Glaucopsyche alexis. The sequence goes on along the minus strand of FR990063.1, from coordinate 1,704,842 downwards.
GAAAACTAATTGGATACTGTGATGCTAACTGGGGTGGAGATTTAGTTGATAGGAAATCTACCACAGGGTTTTGTTTTATGTTTAAAAATTGCCTGATTGCTTGGTGCTCTAAAAAACCATGTTCAGTTAGCCTCTTTTCAACGGAATCAGAATATATATCTATGAGTATGGCCGCTAGCGAGGCCTGTTGGATAATAAACATATTGAAAGATTTATTTCCAAATGAAAACATGTGTCCAGTTACTATGATGTGTGACAATCAATCCGCTATTAAAGTGGCTAGTACATATTGTATAAAAAGACTGAAACATATAGATATACGCTACCACTATGTAAGAGAATTAATTAAGAAAGGAAAAATTGTTGTGAGCTATGTTAAAACTGAGGACCAGCTAGCAGATAAATTAACAAAACCTTTGAATGCTATATTGTTGTTAAAATTTGTTAATAAGTGTATGTGTAACTTAAAGGAGTAAAATTTATAATTAATATTACATTAAAAGGGGGTGTTGGAAATAGACAATGTAAATATAATTATGCTGGTAATACTTTTATTATTGTCTATGCGTTTTTTTTTTACAAGATGTCTGTCTGTTTCCGTTCGGCCCCGTTCGCTGAGTACTACTAATGATGTGTAAAGTATGTATAACGTTTAATAAAACAAGTACAGAGGATTATTACTTTTTATTTATACAAAACTACAGTCCTGCAAGGGCCTTGTACAATCCTCAACATATTTACACATCTATAAATCTATTATAAGGTCACAACTTGAATACGCTGTAGTTATTTGGAATCCGTATTATAAAAAATATAGTGATGCTATTGAAATGGTCCAAAAGAAGTTTCTGCGCTCAGTGCACCACAGATGTTGTCATTCTCGAGAGTCCTATAATAGCCTTTTGGATACATACAATCTTACCACACTAACATCTAGACGTACTCAACACGAAATGATGCTACTTTATGATTTATGTCATAATAGATATGATTGTATATCGTTAAATAATAAAATATGTTATAAGATACCCATAACAACACATAGTCGTAGACCACATCAAATATTTGTAACTGCAGTCTACCGAACTAATGTTGGTAAGCGCTCGCCATTCTACAGGCTGTCTGACAGCGGCGTGCACAGGATTATGACACCGGGTATGCGGCGGAGTAGTCGGTCACAAAAACTTTTTCTTTTATAGATTTTTAGCATAGCCACAGCCAAGCGACGGATCTCTGTCGGAAACCATGCCAACAGAACAAGTCTTAATAATAATATCTTACAACCTAATGGCTAGCTGCACAAGTGCAATATTATTGATGCCATAGATTTGTCAATACTAGTCAACACATACAAAAAAACCGCAATATGGCCCGCTCACAAGGAATATTCTTGTCAATATGAGCATTATTGACAATAATATTGCACGTGTGCGGCCAGCCATAAACCTAAAATATTATAAGTACTCACCTTTACTTGAGATGACTATATCCCGATGTAAATAAACGCAAGATTTCGGCCACCTCAAATATCTTATCCAAGTGAGAGATAGTTACAGATCACTTTTAGACACAATTTGAATCTTTTCACTGAATGACAATATTGTCAGAACTTGTTATTTATAATTTTTAATCTAACACATATATGTAACACAAACTTCACACACTACAATTATTATACTCGTAGAAACTCAGTAATAAACTGTTAAATGTACACACTTTCAAGTGTTAACATGAAAAATCTTTTATGAAAACGCAAACAAAATAGTAAACAATGACTTAAAATGGCTTCCTTGACACAACTTCTTCTTCTGATACTTAAACAAATAAAACCTTACTAATCAAAAATGCATAATGTTCATACGTGATTTATCAGTTTTTACGTCAATTTTTTTTAGTCGGATTATAGTAGTAGGAAGTAGTCGGCCACCGAATATTTCCGAGTACCTACAACTGCCGCGGGAGTCCGGCGAGTAGCGTCTCCGGATATTCATAGGTGTGTACGTTTGCGAACTGTGTATGGACACCAAAATTACTACACACATGCGAACAAAATTCCTGCCAGAGTTCCAGGCATTAGTTCAATGTTAGTGCGCCAAACGCCTGGCAAAGTGGCAAACATAATGTGCTTGCATAGGTGCTATTATAAAATATTAGGCGTTTTTAAATTATTATATTTTGTTTATTCATTTATTTACTATTAATTAAAGTCACATAAAACGTACGAACGTTTTATTTAAATATCTGTGAGTGACAAGTAAAGCACTGCATTTCTGCCTTTATGGAGCGCACGCCCCTGCTGTCTGACATTTATAACAAAACCTTCTTCTCCGTTGATATCTTTAACAATAAAATAGCAAATTATAAAAAAGAAATCTTAAAATTATTGGTTAACGAGTCTGATGATCAAAATTAGCAACTTTATTTTATATTAAATTTAATAAAAAAGTATATTAAATTAGCATGTAATCTATATCCTAATAAAACATACTTATGTACCTTACCTCACTTACCTACCTAAATATTTTATTATCATATTATAAATTCATGTACGCGTATCCATCCCTCAACTGAATGTATTGTACTTATGTAAGTTAATTATATAATTATGTAGTTAACGATGTTGGTATCATAGTTAATAAGTTTTATTTGTGTTATGTCTATAATTATGTACTATGGTTACTGTTTGTTAACTCCAATAAATTAAAAAAAATAAAAAAAAATATAGTAAATGTAAAAACTTTGTATAAAGATAAACGTTTAATAAATATTTATATGTCGTCTCTTTCACCTAACCAGGAAAATTATATATTTTTAAATAAATGTCTTATGTGGTTAGACCATTGGAACAAGTTTCAAAATGTTGGCAATCAATTGACCAAACAAACACATTTAGCATTTAGTCATTCTACATATGCTCTAATTCAATTAACACATTACTGTATAAATTAATTGAACTTTAAATTTTTATTGCCCGGTAAAATTCAAACTGATAGTTTAGAAGACCGCTTTGGTAAATAAAGAGGTATGGCAGGTTCACAGTATTTAATTTCAATGAGACAATTGTTCGAAATTGAATCAAAACTGAGAATACAGTCTTTAATGCCCTTAACTTTAAAGTCTCAAAAGTTTGGCCAATTTAATGTTAACATTACAGACATTGCGGACAATATTCCTGAGCTTCCTGATAAAGATAATAATACATGCAACTTATCAACAGAACTTTCGGATTTTAATATAATTGTTTCTGAAAAAGATATTATTGATGCTAAAGATCAGTTACCCATTCTTACTTATATTGCTGGTTATTGTACCTACACAAAAGTTATTAAGGAAAATTTGTTGCAAACATTGTAACTGTTACTTGCTTGCATCAAATGAGGAAATTATTGCAGATAAAAATGGTAATTATGATTTAATTAAAAGTTTAGATAGGGGTGGATTAACATTGCCACATAGTGATGTTGTTAATTTAGTTTTGTTCAATTATATTGTAGTTAATAAACTAGTAAGTAGTGATTTTGAAAGAATTTTTTTGAAATGTCAAAAAGAGAAATAATAATTGTTATTATTACATCTTCAATTGTAGCTCAAGAAGATTTCTTTCTTTCAGATTTTTATTGTAATTCACCAGAACATTCCGCGAGTACAATTATGTATAATTTAATAAAAACATCTGCAAATATATTACTAAATAATTATATTAAAAAGAAAAATGATATCCTTAGTAAAAAACCTATAAAAAAGAAAAGAAAATTGTGTACTCTTTCTAAATAATAACTTTTGTAAACTTATCTAGGTATATATATTTGTATTTTTCTGTAATGGATAGACTCTGAAATTACTGAACCGCTTTAAAAAATACTTTCACTATCAAAATATTTATCACTGAGTAACATGGGATATGGAAACCTAATACATACCTACATTGTGTTCTATTTTAACTGGAAGAGAAGTCAATATTAATAGTACCTTTAACTATTTTTAGAAACTAATTAATATCTATGTTAATCAGTTAGCAGTTTATATCATTTTGCCATTTAAAATAAAATACAATATTATAGTAACTTTTATACGTCGGGTAGCATATTGGACCCTGAGCGTAACGAGGGACTCTAGAGTTAACTCCCGAGCGTAGCGAGGGAGTTAAAACTTAACTCCCGAGTGAAACGAGGGAGTTATGTAGAGTCCTGAGTAAAGCGAGGGGTCCAAGCTGCCCAAGACGAAGACAGGCTTTATCCCAGAGGTGCATACTCTACTTTTCATACCTACTGCGAGGCAATAAATACCCAGGGCTACAAAAATATAACATTTATTTTGTTAAAAATTAATATTGATATTCGACACATTTGTCCAGTTATGGAGGGACAGAGTAATATTTTTATTAGGAACATTTATGGAAGTTGTAGTGGAGCAGTACTTAAAGATTCAGGAACTTGTGACTGACGATTTTGACACATGAGAATATTAAAATTATAGGTGGCCAGTTCGATTTTCGAATAAACTCTCAGCAATACCATATTATTATTGAAAAACTCTATGATAGATACGTATCTATTAGGAATTTTCATACGAATTTTAACGTTCCAAATTCAAATCACTTTAATCCCTTGGGAGTTTCATACAACATTATCTCCCTTGGGAGTCAATGACATGCTTTACGTTGAGATTGCGTGATATATAATCGAACATTGTCGTGCAGGTGGTATGAAAAACTTTTTAATGATACCAAAATCAGCCAGATACAATTGGTATAGCCCAAGATATTTTATGACAAGTTCATACATACTATAATGCGAAAAGACTTTTTCCCCAACCTATTATTATAGGTTCCATTGTATGTAATGAATGGCCTCTTATTGATGACGTCACGCAAGTACCGCTCCGGCTTGAGAGTATATAACAGAAGGTGTTGTCCATACTCAAGTCGTACATAGCTATGATGTCACGTCCGCAGGAACATATTTGTAAATGTCTCCGATATTTGTGCGCTTAAGCTCATACATACTATAATAAAAGTTTTTGTATATGATGTAAGTAAACTAATGATGTAGGTTTTGTTTACTAATTTAGCAAAAAAACATTATTTTTTTTTGTACTTTTTAGATGTATCTAATTACTAAACTATAAATAAAATAATATATAATTTTTTACATTTACGAACTAGTAATGTCTCAAATTTTCTGAGTACATTGATGAAACTAAATATTTTAGATGTAGTCGTGTACCCAATTATATACAGCTGAACATATTATAACCGCCTCCTTTTTTTGGAAGTCGGTTAAAAAGAGCAAACCACACCCAGTCAGCGGGAAGCAGACATATTCCGGTGATGTTACCTACTTATTGTTTGTCATTGCTTGTGTTTAATATTTTATTTTATTTTATTTTATTATTTAGAAAACCAACAGCTTACAAATTTTATAAAAATAGCACAGGAGTAGAAGTAGCGAAGCCAATTACAGGTTTCCACAATTAGTGACTAAAGAATAGTACAAACAAGCAAACAATTAGGTATTAGCAACAGAACATTGAAAATCAAATTTAATATTATATAAATCTAACAAAGTTTATTTTTAAAGAAGTTAAGGTTTAGCTTATCTCTTGCATTCTTGCTATTCATTGTGTGTGGATCAAAAGATAATTTTTTACATACATCATTAAATTCAATGCTAGCTCGCACCAGGCAGGAGTTACGTCTGTAGTTGGAGTTGTAGCGTGGAATAACCAGTGGCGGATTAAATCGGCGTTGCCTAGTAGGTACATAAAAGTTTATTTTACTAAGAAGATCTGGACAGTCTATTTCATTGTTAATTATTTTTAGTATAAATATAAAATCGGCAAAATGTCGGCGAATAAACAAGGGTTGAATGTGAAATTTCTTGCAGAGAGACAGATAATTATTAGAACTGTACGTTATTTTTAGGCGGTAGCATAGAAAACGAATAAAACGCTTTTGAATGTTTTCGATTTGAGTAATATACTTATCATAACAGGGATTCCAAATCTGACAGGCGTATTCTAAGTGACTTCTAACATATGTGCAGTATAGTATTTTAAGGGTTTTCGCATGTTTGAAGGGGGAGCTTAGTCTCATAATAAATCCCAAGGCTCTTGAGGCTTTTGCAATAATATGGTCAACGTGAGTATCAAACATAAGCCTAGAATCATGATAGACACCCAAGTCGCACACAGCGTCAGTTTTTTGGATTTCAAGACCCTTTAGATAGTATGTAGTCGGGATGATATTAGTTTTTCTACTGTAGGTGATTAATTGGCATTTCTTGGGGTTGAGGTCTAAATTATTTTCCCTGCAGTATCTATCTAGACTAATTAAATCCGCCTGAAGTGCATCAGCATCCTTAATCGAGGAAATAGGGTAGAAAATCTTCATGTCATCAGCAAAGTATAGCGAGAAAGAATTTTTGAAACAAGTATCGATGTCATTGGTAAAAATTATAAACAGAAGAGGGCCTAACAAGGAGCCTTGCGGGACGCCGCTTGGAACGGGAACCCAACTGGACATATAGTTATTGACAACAACAGCTTGAGAGCGGTTATCAAGGTAAGAACAGAACCACCTAAAGAGATCACCCTTGATGCCAATGTGATATAGTTTAGTTTTAAGAATATTATGATCAATACGATCGAACGCCTTACTATAATCAGTGTAGACTACGTCTACTTGTTTATTTTCATCCATCTTCTGTGTCAAGAAATCATTCAAAAGCACAAGATTTGTAACAGTAGATCTACCTGATAAAAAACCATGTTGTGATGGACTGAAATCCTTGCTTAGTGACGTATAAACTTGTCTATAAATGATTCGTTCGAAGACCTTAGCCAAAGTGCATAATTTGGAAATTGGTCTATAATTTACGATTTCCGTTTTTGCTCCCTTTTTGTGCACGGGAGTGATATAAGCCAATTTCCAAACTTTAGGAAATGTGCAATATGAAAGGGATTTTGTGAATAACAAAGATACTGGTAATGCTAAGGTTTCGTAGCATCGAATGAGAAACGTAGCAGAAAGATTATCCGGCCCAGGAGATTTGTGTGGATCAAGATGTTTTAAAAGATATTTAACAGATTCAAGGTTGACTTCAATTGAGTTAAGGTGCGAAGTGGAATTACTAAGGTTGGAGCATGATGAGGATAGAATATTATTATTACTATGATTACATATTATGTTAAGGAAGGATGATTGAAAATGATCAGAAAATGCTTCACAAATAGACTCACCTGTTGAAAATGTGTCTCCATTATAAATGAGGTTACTAGGGAGCATATTAGACTTAGTTCTGTGCTTAATGTAATTCCAAAAATGTTTGGGATTTTTTTCAATAGCAGATTTTTCAATAGCAGATCGGTAGTTTGTAAGTAATTTTGGTAACATTCGGCTTCCAGTTTTTTGACCCTATCACATAGTAATTTGAAAGTTAATTGGTCCGATATCCTACCATATATTTTAAATTTTTTAAAGAAATTATACTTTTGTCTAATAAGGTGTTTAAGTGATGGGGTAAACCAGATTGGATACGAACTTTGCTTTACTCTCTTTAGCGGGATATATTTACTCTGAATTACACCAATACTGTCATAGAAGAAAGATACAGCATCTTCTAGGTTCCTAGTACTCAACTCACTAGACCAGTCTATTAAGGATATTTCATTAGGGATCCTCTTCTTTCGCATAATTTTATTTGTCATAATTTCATTTGGGATACCTCACTTGGCATAATTTTACTACGCATAATAATACTTTGGCATAATGGTTTCTTGGCATACTACATCATTAGGCATAAATATCATTTAGACTAATATTGTTTATCCTAATTTAATGAGGCATAACTCGTAAGGCATAATTTTTCTTGTCATAATAATACTTTGGCATAATTGTTTTTCGGCATAAACTCGTTAGGCATATTTTTTGTCATAATAAATTCAAGGCACTCTGTCACAAGGCACAAATATGCATAAAATGGAACGACATAATGAAAACTCGGTTAAGGTAATTAAACGAATATTTATAAAACATTAAAAACAGGTATTACACTCATATACCTAGTGTAACATGTGTAACAGTAGGTTAAGTTGCGGCGGGGTGGCCCTTGGGCCATCCGTAAGCCGCTAACTTGTTTAAAATAATTAGCTCGGCATGTTCTTAGATATCAGTTCGTGTTTTTTGTCCGAGTTTAATTTCGTAATCAGTCGAAAATTACAATTATAATTGTTATTTCGTCTTAACTCGCACACCCAGTAGAATTTATCATTCATTAGTATGTGAAAAAAATGCTACAAAGATGTATGCGTAAATATAATAGTATGCTTAAATATCATTATGCGTAAATATATTTATGCTTTTTAATATTATGCATAAAAATATTATTCTTAATGAATATTATGCGTAAAAAAATATATGCCTTACAATAAGTATGCCTAACAATTATTATGCTTTTAGTAATTATGCGAAAAAAAATTATGCTAAGAAAGTTATGACAAATGAATATTATGCGAAACTACTATTAGGTCAAATGAAATTATGCCAAGTAAAATTATGACATATGATTTTATGCGAAAAAATAGGGAACCATTTCATTATTTATCTTATCAAAATCACCTTGAGTAAAGTTTAAGCGGCTAGAATCAGCTGATTTAAAATATTTTTTAATAGAGAGAGACACTTCCACATTTAGCGCAGGGTGGTAGGAGTCCAGGGGGACGAGGGGGTCAAAGCATTCGCTAACGGAAACTTTCTCATTACACAGGACAAGATCTAATATTTTATTTTGTTTGTTGCGTATGCCATTATATTGGCCGAGAGATAATATTTGCAGCTCATTCAACAAGATAAATTCATCACTTTTGGGCGTATAAATATTACAAGCGAGATAACAGTCAGCAGAAGAAACATATTCCCAATTAATTCCACTTAAGTTGAAATCCCCGACAATTAAAAAATTGTCGAGGGGACACTTTAAAACAGTGTCATTTAATTTACTTAAAAAATTTGATAGTTGATCTGAAAAAGATCTAGTAATATTATTTGATATTTTATGGCGTAGCCTTTGGTATTATAATATTGTTTCCTGATAATTATTATAATAATTGTTAAAAGTTAGTATTGTTCATGGTAATTTCGTCTAGTTGATGTATGGTTTATTTCTAGCTGTTAGGACATATTATTTTTGAATCTGAATCATTATTCTGTACTTAAATAGTGATAAATTATAGTTCGGAAATATAACTTTAGAATAATAGTATTTTTCTATTAGAAAGTGAGTCTTTTATTAAATAACATAGCTACCCACATGTTTTTGTTATTTCCTTTGTTTTATTATAATTATGAAAGATCTACCTAAGTACCTATAATTTGTGGGGTAATTGAGATAATTGTATTTGCTAAACAATTACAATATATTCAAATTGAAATAACTCCTGGTAATACATTAATATCACTTATTAACTAAATATTACTTTTGATTAATAAAACATTATCTCGGTATCCTGACCTGACAATAATTTATTTGTAGTACATTGTTTTATTAAGTTGACCTTTAGAATAGGCAAGAATCAATCCTTTAAATTCCATTTTATACATTTTTATTCTTTTAATCTATACTTACCCTAATTACTAATATATCACGTTCATGAGGAAAGGGGTAGTAAGTTTAAAATTATTAAAAATATTTTAATTATATCATGTAACGAAGAAAAAAAGGTTTTCACAATTTTTCCTTTATATGTGCTATAAAACGTTGCTTCCAAGATTCTGGGTTCACGGGAAGTACCCTGTAGGTTTTTATTCCCTTGCGAGTGTCGAAAATTTGTGAAAATTTGCAGCATAAACGTTGTGCTGTATCTTTTGATTGTGTTGGCTTACAAGTTCGATTCTTTCACAGCTCCAAGGAACAGTAGACCTGAGTATTTGATATACATTTCAGCTTGATATCTTTACGCATTCCTGAGAAAAAGGGTCTTGACAGACATTCGGACGGACAACAAAGTGAAGGGTTCCAGATTTTCTTTTAGAGGTACGGAACCCTAAAAATATTGAAAGATTTTTACTACTCTCTTCTACTGTTGAATCCAGAAGATTGTGGAAAAGTCTGTCAGTAACACATTACATGGCGGCCCGTAGCCACTATTCCTAAAGGAAACCAGCACTAACACAATATAATATACATACCTTCATCTCCTATCTCCTCTTCTATCTCTTGTTTTATTTCTACAATTTCTGTGCTCTGTTCCTGCTCTTGTTCTCCACTGCCCATGAGATCTTCTGTAACTGGGTGTGTAGTGGAACTTTGGCGAACATATTTGTCAATAACACTTTGACTTAACTTCACTATATTCAAAACCAGAACCTTTGCCTTCTGCTGTGCATCAATATTGTCCACATTCAACAACTCCTGTGTAATGCCGGCAAGATGATCTTCATACACAATGGAAGGTTTTTCATCTACCTCAAAGTCGTTGTCTCGACTTTCATCTTGTTCAAGCTCTAAAAATAACCCAGACAAAATAATAATAATCTCTATGGACACTTCACACCACGTAAATCTGTCCCTGTGCTAAGTATCCAAAGAAGAAAAAGACAAGAAAAGTATATATTTTAGTACATACATTTAAGTTTTTTAGTATATTATAAACATATTTAGTACATATCCATGATCCAGAAATATTGTAAATTGTTTGTTGCTTCTTCAGGATTTGAACCCGCAATTCTGGGGTTGAGCAGTAACCACTGAGCCACTTTGCTCTGTTTTAGTTAGTTACATATTATGTCAAAAAGAAAAAGTTACTGGGCCTACCAAGCAAGAGCCAAGAAACCTCTCAAGAGAATGTCTATTCTTTAAAGGAGCCTCGGAACACAACTGTAACCTGTCTCAGGTAAGAAAAAATATAACCTACCATTGTCGCTGCAAATTTCTGTCCTCAATTCTAACTCCTGTTTGCTATATGAAGAGGGGGTTGTGGTAGAAAATACCGGCGTCGCGTTTGTATTTTCTAGAATTTCTTCCTGTAGAGCACCTAAAAATTACCCAGGAGTAAACTCAAGTGGCCAAAAATTATCCATTGCAATATCTAGATGATCTTCGAAAAGGATTCATGTAGTTACAAGAATAGTTTAAACTGTAATAGTATAGTTGTCCACATATAATATAACCTACTATTGTCATAGTAAAATTCCGTCTCTCCGTCTGACTCCTGTTTGATATGAGGGAGTGTTGTAGAAGTAATCTTTGTCCTGGAAGTTGATAGTTCTAACAAAGATCCAAAACCTCCAAATGTAATGTTGATCTAAAAAAAGTAAACATAAACTAAAACAGACACATCAGTTAGTTACTTTGGGTGCCATTTTTGTTGTAAATAAATTATTAGGCACTTAATTATAAAAATATTTTGTGTAATTCATATTATTTTTAATGTTCCTTTTATGTACCTTATTGTGGAATATTTCATCAATGAGGCCCCGTGTCTGTACGGCCAGCTGCTGCAGCTGGTGACATTGCCGCAGTCTCGTGAGGCAAATGTAACACATCCAGCACTCATCATCTCTAATCTATTGATGGTGATAAACAGACATATCAATATTTACCATTTAATCATACATTATTCTTTATGTTACATATAAGTAAGTCAGTATACTGATATTAACACAGGTAGTTTATGATTAGACATATTTAATGCTCAGATAATATTTTCGTTTTACAGTTTGCTATAGAATAAGTAGGCACAAACAACGTGCATGGTAAAATAAAAACGGACTAGAATAAAATAATCCTAATTATAGTTGAATAAAAGTTTAATTTTAATATTGAAATGATCAAGTAGATATTATATTTATTTTGATTTCAATTCTTTTAAAATCTTAGATCTATATAATAGTTAGTAATAACGGATATCAAGATGTATGTACCTTAAAATTTGCGAGGTTCTCATAAACACACTGCATAACTGTGTCGTAAATGTTAATAGTTTTTTTATTAATAGATAAGCATATGATGCAACAAGTGCGCTTTAACATTTTGAAAATGTTGTAGCTCTTTATGAGTAAAATAGTACAATAAATTCAGTAAAAATGAGAATTGTTGACGATTTGAATGCGATTTGATACAACCTATTCTTCTTCTTTTGGTTTTTGTTCTTTTTATGGCATAATATTTTTTTTGTAGGCAATGACAGACTATAAACAAAATACTGACATTGGAAAAAGCGCGGGAAACTTGGGGTTTCTCAGAAAAATATTTTTAAAAATTAATAAAATACGATCAGGAAATGTTAATGTTGTAAATAAATAAGTATTTATTTAATTTGTTACATTTATAATTATTATTAGTAAAGTTAGATGTTTGTATATAAATGTCACCGTAAAATTTAAAAAAACCGTAATAAGTGATTTACACTCTCGCGCAAGCGGCGAGGCGAGGAACGAAGTGAGTCGCGAGCATGGATATAGTACCTATGGATAGAGGACTCCGAATTTTGTAATTGCTAAAAAGAACTGTATTACCTTGGTAATAGAGTGTATTTCACAATGCACGTATCATAGAGGCAAATCCGAGCCAAGCGAGATAGAAGTGAGTCGCGAGCATGGATATAGTACCTATGGATAGAGGACTCCGAATTTTGTAATTGCTAAAAAGAACTGTATTACCTTGGTAATAGAGTGTATTTCACAATGCACGTATCATAGAGGCAAATCCGAGCCAAGCGAGATACAGGGCTTGTTAACGTTACCAAATAACACCAAAAAATTACGTTAATTAACGGTAATTTTATAAAAATACTTTGGTAACGATATTAATTTTAACGTTATTTGATACTTAACAATATTTTTAACGTTATATACTAACGTTATTTTATTTTGTAAATAACAGTATTTATGGTATGTATAACGTTATAATATAGGGAGCGTCGGTAGCGCAGCGGTTTTATCCATGTTTGAGGTAGGTAGGTAGGTTCAATAATATTTAAGAATATAACAATATAATAGCCGACGCGACGAAGCTAGTGCACGTTCGTTCTGTCACTTCGAGGCGGGGCGCAGGCAGGGAAATACGTAACGTTATATAAAATAACGTTAATTAATAACAATACTTTTTCTTAACGTTACTTTCATGTACCGATAAAAATAAATTTATTTTTCCTAACGTTAATATTTATTCCTAACGTTATTCTGTGAAACACAGGTAACGTTAGCAATTTAATAACGTTAATCAAGCCCTGGCGAGATAGAAGTGAGTCGCGAGCATGGATATAGTACCTATGGATAGAGGACTCCGAATTTTGTAATTGCTAAAAAGAACTGTATTACCTTGGTAATAGAGTGTATTTCACAATGCACGTATCATAGAGACAAATCCGAGCCAAGCGAGATAGCCAGAAGCAAAGAAATAGGAGTATCATAGAACTAAAACAAAAATCGAAGCCGTAGGCAGCTGTTTGTCTCACAAAACATCAAAGGCAAAACCAATAAGAGTGAAAGAGAAAGCCATATCCATGAATGGACCTAGTATATCAACAGGACCGAAAACTGTGAGCAAAAAAACGAGCCGAGCGAGAGGTTGGAAGAGAGGCCGTGTGTCCCTTTCTAGTAGGGTGACAATAATATTTTCTGCTGTGGCAAACTGCAAAGCTGTGTGAGACAAATTGTGAAACACTGAATGACATACAGCTGAGGCTTTAAGTCGACTAGATTATATAGTGTATAATCAAGAAGGTTTGAAGTGACGGCTACATTAATATGTAATAGATTTTTATGTAATTCTCTGCCTTACTTAAACACTATTGAGCCATTTGTGTCGCATTTCTTCAATGTTGGGAAATCTATAAAAACTGTATTATATTATCATTAAAGGCCTTACTCGACTTCACACGTTTTTTTCTCAGTACTTACTACGATTCTAGGCGAGTCGCTACCATGGATATAGTACCTATGGATAGAAGACTCCGAATTTTGTAATTGCTAAAAAGAACTGTATTACCTTGGTAATAGAGTGTATTTCACAATGCACGTATCATAGAGGCAAATCCGAGCCGAGCGAGATAGCCAGAAGCGAGGCTGTGTGTCTCGTTCTTGCATGTTGCCAACCAGAAAAATGTTGGTATTTATAAAAAGTAACTTGAAAAATCTTACATAAAACGAGTGTACTTTATTATTATTTTAACAAACGTTTATAACTTATATCATATTCTAATTAAAAAAGTAAGAAATAGTCATATAATACTAAATAAAAATGCAGTTTACATTAAATCCTTTTCCTTCTTTTTTTATTAGATGGTATCATTCGCAAGACAATAGATACGCCATTACACATATTTTATGCTGAACACCGGATAATATTAAAATTGAAAATAGTTTTTATTTCTTACTTCAGGTATCGCCGTAACTATGTTTTTATTATTTATTTGATGATTTAAACAATCAAAATTGTGAAAAAATGTTGTGTATATTCTTGTCGAAGTGAAAGTTATGCTAGTTGCAATATTTCGTTTATTATATAGTAACATTAGTAAGTTAATTGTTAATGTTAATCTTGTTATTCTAGTAAAAAAGTGTTAACATTAAAGTAACTGACGTTATTAAGAGTTATAATTGTAATAGGTTGGGGAAAAAGTCTTTTCGCATTATAGTATGTATGAACTTGTCATAAAATATCTTGGGCTATACCAATTGTATCTGGCTGATTTTGGTATCATTAAAAAGTTTTAATTTTACAGAAGACAATTCCAAATTCAAATTAGGTAAATTTGAGATTTTCATTTGTTTTTCTTATTGTTAAAATGAGTGATTCTTATGAAGAATTTCGATACATTTTAAAATTTTATTACAAAAAAGGTAAAAATGCAACACAAGCCGCGAAAAAAATTTGTGATGTTTATGGACCTAATGCAGTATCTGTGAGAGTAGCGCAAATTTGGCTTAAGCGTTTTCAATCCGGAAATTTTGATATCAAATATGCACGTCGCTCTGGTCGCCCTGTTACGGACAAAACTGTTGCCATTTTTAAAAAAAGTGGAGCAAGATCGGCATATTAGTAGTTACGATGTAGCTGAAGAACTGGGGATTGACCACAAAACGGTTTTGGCGCATTTGAAAAAAGCTGGGTACACAAAAAAGCTCGATATTTGGGTGCCTCATGAGCTCACTGAAAAAAACCTAATGAACCGTGTACTCATTTGTGATTCTTTATTACGACGTAATGAAACCGAACCATTTTTGAAGAAGCTGATAACTGGTGATGAAAAGTGGATCACGTACGACAAGAACGTGCGAAAAAGATCGTGGTCAAAGGCCGGTCAGGCTTCACAGACTGTGGCGAAACCCGGGTTAACTCGCAACAAGGTGATGCTGTGTGTGTGGTGGGATTGGAAGGGCATTATTCATTATGAGCTGTTACCGCCAGGCAGGACCATCAATTCTGAACTGTACTGCGAACAACTGATGAGATTAAAGCAAAAAGTTGAGAGAAAGCGGCCGGAATTAATCAACAGAAGGGGTGTGGTTTTTCACCATGATAACGCTAGACCTCACACATCTTTAGCCACTTAGAAAAAATTACGGGAGTTTGGCTGGGAGGTGTTAATGCATCCGCCGTATAGTCCTGACCTTGCACCTTCAGATTTCCACCTGTTTCGGTCGCTGCAGAATTCCTTAGGCAGTGTCAGGTTGACATCACAAGAGGACTGCCAAAACCACTTGTCGCAGTTTTTTCATCAGAAGCCCCAAAAATTTTATAGCAATGGGATCATGTACCTACCAACAAGATGGCAAAAAGTTATCGAACAAAATGGCACCTATATACTTTAGTCACTTGTAAATAAACTTTATAAAAAAACCTTTTGAATTTTTATATAAAATGCGAAGAAACTTTTTCCCCAACCTAATACTACGTTTTGTTATAAACTAGTCAGTAGCGACTCGCCTAGAATCGTAGTAAGTACTGAGAAAAAAACGTGTGAAGTCGAGTAAGGCCTTTAATGATAATATAATACAGTTTTTTTATAGATTTCCCAACAATGAAGAAATGCGACAAAAATGGCTCAATCGTGTTTAAGTAAGGCAGAGAATTACATAAAAATCTGTTACATATTAATGCAGCCGTCACTTCAAACCTTCTTGATTTTACACCATTCAATCTAGTCGACTTTTAAAGCCTCAGCTGTATGTCATTCAGTGTTTCACAATTTGTCTCACAAAGCTTTGCAGTTTGCCACAGCAGAAAATATTATTGTCACCCTACTATAAAGGGACACACGGCCTCTCTTCCAACCTCTCGCTCGGCTCGTTTTTTTGCTCACAGTTTTCGGTCCTGTTGTTATACTAGGTCCATTGTCGCTACTGACTAGTTTATAACAAAACGTAGTACAATAATTATTATAACTCTTAATAACGTCAGTTGCTTTAATGTTATCATTTTTATACTAGAATAACTAGATTAACGTTAACAATTAATTTACTAATGTTACTAATAAACGAATTATTGCAACCAGCATAACTTTCACTTCGACAAGAATATACACAACATTTTTTCACCATTTTGACTGTTAAAATATCATCAAATAAATATTAAAAACATAGTTACGGAAATACATGAAGTAAAAAATAAAAACTATTTTCAATTTTAATATTATCCGGTGTTCAGCATAAAATATGTGTAATGGCGTATCTATTGTCTTGCGAATGATACCATCTAATAACAAAATAAGGAAAATGATTTAATGTAAACTGCATTTTTATTTAGTATTAATATATGACTATTTCTAACTTTTTTAATAAGAATATACATACATACATACATATAATCACGCCTTTTTCCCGTAGGGGTAGGCAGGGCCGCCTCTTTCCCGTAGGGGTAGGCAGAGACCACTTCTTTTCACTTGCTACGATCCTCACATACTTCTTTCGCTTCGTCCACTTTCATTCTTACCATCCATTCCTCATCTTACATACTTCTTTCGCTTCGTCCACTTTCATTCTTACCACCCATTCCTCATCTTACATTCAACGTAGCCAAGCGTCTCTCCATGGTCCGCTTTTCGCCTCCGCGAGAAACGAGACGTGATGGGTGGCGAACCACATCGCCGCCATTTTGGATAATTAAATTATTTTTGATTATCCATTGCGTTTCCACGGATTGGTGGAGAGGGTAGGAATAGGGAAGGGGAAGGATAGGTGGTGTGGAAAGGAAGATTGGTAAGTTAGAGGTGGAAATAGGGAATGTAGGATATTACCGCCCAGGAGGGCAAGGGATAGGACAGTAATAGCTAGGGAAGCCGGGGTCGCATACCCGTATACTATACCACAACTACCGGACAGGTAAGTTGGGAAGAGTATCCCATGACATATATAGGGTATTATCCTATGATGAAAATATACATCAGAATATTGATATTTTATCGCTAAACATTAATTTAAACCAATTTAACCAACTTTTTACATAAAAATATGTATGATTTTTATAAAATATCAAAAATAAAATTATGATTTTTTCACGTTTGACCACGTGACTAAAAACGCACGAGATTGGAATGTGACGTCATATTCTTGTACTTCTTGTTCTTTTATTAATGTCTTCCCGATTTCCAATCATTAACGTTATGCGTCAGCGAGTAATAGCCACTTTTTCCGCATTTCAGTGTTCTTTGGTATGGTCACAAAGATTTTCCCCGGTGTTTCAATAGACGTATTAGTGCATTTTGGCACTACGCACCATTTATAAGGCATTTTTAATAGGCTTAAAACATTTATTAAAAAACGTAAATAGTAGGTATTCTGGGATTTGGCATTTTCACTTGACAGTTACAATGTTACAAGAATGTGACGTCATGACAACTCATTATAGCGTTTTCGCGCCAGCGCTAGAACACAAAAAATATACATCGCGACTTTAAATACCCGCACCCTTAGAACGGACGAATCCTTGTTGGAGCTGGAAGTAGCCTTAGAAAAAATAAATTGGGACATACTGGGACTCTCCGAAGTCAGAAGAATGGGTGAAGAAATCACAGACTATGGAAGTTACATAATGTTTCACAAAGGACAAACACCAGGACTTCATGGAGTTGGATTTATGGTAAAAAATCAACATCGTAACAATATCAGAGCGCATTGCGGTCTTGAATATAAAACTTAACTATTACAAAGATCCATGGTCAATTATTCAAATATATGCCCCCACTAACCAAGCCACACCAGAAAACAAAGATAAGTTCTACGAGGACTTGAATGACACGTTTAAACACATAATATATAGAAATGTAATACTTATGGGTGATTTTAACAGCCAAATAGGACCAAGAAACTCTGGAGAAGAATTAATTTTGGGCCCATTCAGTACTGGAAGACGTAATGATAACGGTGAAAGACTGATAAACTTTGCATTACAAAACAATTTAAAAATAACGAACAGTTACTATAAAAAGAAACAAAACAGGAAATGGACATGGATTTCCCCTTGTGGAAAAGTAAAAAATGAAATAGATTTTATATTAACTAATAACCAGAAAGTCTTTCACAACGTGGAAATAATTAACAACCTTAACTTCAATACCAATCATAGAATGGTACGTACAGCACTTAACATCAAATGTCCTAAGAAAGTAAGACCAATTATAACACAACGAAATTTTTTCAAAGCTGAGATACCTGAAGAATTAATGATACCATTCAAAAGAGTCTTGACAAATTGGCGAACCTCAAAGGTGTACAGAACAAATACGATGCCATAGAGAAAGAGCTTATCAACCTCGGAAATAAACTACAGGCACAAGCGCACATGAAGGATAAAATTGGTGTAGAAGCAAGAACACTAATACAAAAGAGAAAAGATTTAATGACAGACAGAAAGAAGAACAAGAAAGAAGTCGCACATATTAGTAAAATGATAAATTTAAGTATAAGAAAACACAGAAAGAAAACACGGACTTGCACGTTCAATTACCATATAGAAAGAACAGGTGGTGTGAAAAAAGCCCTGAAAGAACTGAGAGAATCGCTAGTATGGGTTCCAAAACTGAAAAATAAAAAGAATGAAACAATAACAAAAAGAAAAAGTATAATTAATATCGCAACTGAATTCTACAGCCAACTTTATAAAGACACGTCGACCAATCGAGACAATTACTCTAAAAGTATCTCCGAACAAAGTGTCCCCCCCATAATTAAAGCAGAAGTAGAAAAAGCTGTAACATCACAGAAAAATGGAAAAGCTCCCGGCGATGACAAAATTACAAACGAGATACTGAAAACATCCTTAGAAGCCATATCAGGTCCGTTAGTTAATTTATTTAATGACATATTGATATCGGAAGAAATACCTAAGCAATGGAATACAACAACAATAATTTTATTATATAAAAAAGGAGACAAGGAACTAGTTAATAATTACAGACCAATAAGTGTTATGTCGAACTTATATAATTTTTTTTCCAAAATAATATTAGGACGCATTACTAAAATTTTAGACGAGAATCAACCGATAGAGCAAGCAGGATTCCGCAGCAACTATTCGACATTGGACCACATCCACACATTGAAACAGATAATTGAAAAATATAACGAGTTTAGAAAAACATATTACATCGCATTCATTGACTACAATAAAGCTTTCGACTCCTTAAATCATCACAACATCTGGGAGGCATTAAATAATCAAGGAATTGATGAAAAATATATTAACATAATTAAACAAGTACCTATATAAGAACAACAGAGCAAAAATAAAACTGGAATCTATTGGCCACGAATTTGAAATACAAAAAGGAGTCAGGCAAGGTGACCCCCTATCTCCAAAATTATTCACAGCAGTATTGGAACAAATATTCAGAAATCTGAACTGGGAAACCAAGGGTATAAAAGTAAATGGTGAATACCTACACCACCTGAGATTTGCTGACGATATTGTAATAATGAGCGAAAAATATACAGAAATACAGGAAATGATACATCAATTAGATATAGAGAGCACAAAAGTAGGATTGAAAATGAACTTGTCTAAAACAAAGATGATGACAAATGGGCCAATAGAGAAAATTGAATTAAATAATGTAATAGTGGAATATGAATACTTAGGTCAAACTATATCACCGACAGACCAAATGGAGAAAGAAATAAATAAAAGAATTTGTAACTCTTGGAAACGCTTCTGGCAAATGAAAGAAATTATGAAAAATAAAGATATACCAATAGTAGAAAAGGGAAAAATTATGAATACATGTATTACACCATGCCTCTCTTATGGCAGTCAAACATGGGCTCTCACTAACAGACATATTAGGAAGTTAGAAGTATGTCAGAATTCTATGCAGAGGAGTGTTCTACAAGTAAAATTAAAAGATAGAATAAGATTAGAAGAAATTCGAGAAAAAATAAAAGTAGAACCAATAACAAAGATAATTAGAAAACTAAAATGGAGATGGACTGGCCATAATATGGTGAGAGGCACACAAAAGTGGTCACAAAAGGTTACTCATTGGTACCCTAGAGGAGAAAAAAGAAAAAGAGGAAGACAAATACGAAGATGGGAGGATGATATGAGGAAGACAGCGGGAACCACATGGACAAGGAAAGCGGGCAACAGACAAAAATGGAAGAACTTAGAGGAGGCCTATGTCAAGGACAAACTGGGGGGTAAGGAAAAATGATAAATTTTAAACAACTGTACATAAATATAAATTGTAATTCTCTAGTAATAAAGGCTATCTTTATCTTTAATATTTTTCTGGTTGGCAACATGCAAGAACGAGACACACAGTCTCCCTTCTGACTATCTCGCTCGGCTCGGATTTGCCTCTATGATAGGTGCATTGTGAAATACACTCTATTTCTAAGGTAATTCAGTTCTTTTTAGCAATTACAAAATTCGGAGGTACTATATCCATGCCTTTACTCTATAATATAACTATGGGCCGATGCCATTTATTAAAAAAAGAAGAAGAAGAACAATTTCCGCCTTGTTTTTGTCTGAAATCTTTTTGTTGAGTAAACAAGGAATTTTTTGTAAGTACCTACAAAGTAAACATTTTAAAAATGCGAAAGGACGCTTGTTGCACTATATGTTTGTCAGTGAATAGAAGAACTATTAATATTTATAATACAAATCTACAGCAACTATATGAGATGCTCGCAAACATAAAGGTTCGTAGAGGCAAAAGGTGAATAACTCCCACAGGTTTGTGAACCAGGAATAACATGACATTTTATTTTTATTTATTTTCTTTTAATGGAACCATTGATAACTATGGATACGTTACCTATATCCTTAATTCCTTACTAAACTAACAAAATTTCTGTGCCGCGAGTGTCTACACACTGACATTTTTATTGTTACATTTCACCAATCATCACACAGCACGAGGTTTATATTTAAATTCGATGCAAGACTATTAATATTTATATGCACATAAATTTATCTGAAAATCGCAATTCGCACTTTTCAAGTGATATTTGACAGAAAAAGGTCATTGATATTCCTATTCTCATTTGAAACGCGTTATTCCAATTAAGTAAGCATATTATTAGTTAAGCGCGCATATTCAATTGCTACACTCTGACCTTTGAATTGTTTTTTTAATTTATACTGATGGAAACTACTCGTCACTTTCGGCAAGGATGTGACGACACAAACTAAACACTTATGTAGTAGTGAACAGAACCTGTTTCTCTAAAATTGAAAAAATTCAAAATTCAGAAAGTTTTATATTTTTTGAGGAAGGTAGGTCGCCCCAAACAAAGATAGGAGGACGACATTAAAGCCATTGCAGGATCAAACTGGCAAACCTTAGCCACAGAAAGAAAATAGTGGGAGACATTGGAGGAGGCCTTTACCCTAAAAGGGACCATATCAGGGGAAGAGAAAAAATAACCTTACTAACACTATGTATAAGCACTAAACTAACAGAACTAACAATTAATTAAAAACCAAAATGTAAAGGCATGTATTTAAACTTGCGACAAAACAATTAAATTTTGGATGTGAAAATACCGAATACTGAATACTAAATAACCAAGTTGGCGAAAGAATGTAAGGAACAAATAATTACTAATCTGGTGACTAAATAATACCACTGAATATTCCAAACTGGCAGACATATTATTTTAGTGAACAAATAATCATCTTGGCGACAATTTGTGTGTACACATTTAATTTAAGGCAAATATATTTTCCCTGAAGGTAACTCAAAAAACATACAAGCAGCGAAACGAGCGCACATAAAAAAAACCATAAAGGGGCAAACAAAATTCCCAATTTTTAATATTTCTCGGTTTTAGGGGGGTGTAGATATTGTGTAGATTCAACAATGGCGGACATACTTAATTTTATAAAAATAATATGGGTGTCCTTTTGTTGGTTTCTGGGGGTGCTGATTACAAAAAAGTTATCCATTTTAAATTTCCTTAATCACCCTGCAACCTCATATTTCCTTATGATGGAAGAAAAAGAAATTTTAAAATCCTGAATTTACCAAAATTTCTATAGCTTATACATCGTTCATATCTCACAGTAGAGCATTGCCATATATTTTTTTTCTATAATCGCTTCTACCTCGCAATCACCTTTTTTATGATGGGAGAAAAAGAAATTCGAAAATCCTGAATTTTCCAACATTTCTATAGCTTTATAAATCCCTCATATCTTAATGGGTTCCCTATTTTTTCGCATAAAATCATATGTCATAATTTTACTTGGCATAATTTCATTTGACCTAATAGTAGTTTCGCATAATATTCATTTGTCATAACTTTCTTAGCATAATTTTTTTTCGCATAATTACTAAAAGCATAATAATTATTAGGCATACTTATTGTAAGGCATATATTTTTTTACGCATAATATTCATTAAGAATAATATTTTTATGCATAATATTAAAAAGAAGAAATATATTTACGCATAATGATATTTAAGCATACTATTATATTTACGCATACATCTTTGTAGCATTTTTTTTTCACATACTAATAAATGATAAATTCTACTGGGTATGCGAGTTAAGACGAAATAACAATTATAATTGTAATTTTCGACTGATTACGAAATTAAACTCTGATAAAAAACACGAACTGCTATCTAAGAACATGCCGAGCCATAACCACGAGTCCAATGCACTAAAGGATAAAGAAAGTTTTGTTGTTACATTACATAACCTTTCGTATTAGTTATTTTAAACATGTTAGCGGCTTACGGGTGGCCCAAGGGCCACCCTGCCGCAACTTAACCTACTATTACACCTGTTACACTAGGTATATGAGTGTAATACCTGCTTTTAATGTTTCATAAATATGCGTTTAATTACCTTAACCATGTTTTCATTATTTCGTTCTATTTTATGCATATTTGTGCCTTGTGACAGAGTGCCTTGAATTTATTATGACAAAAAATATGCCTAACGAGTTTATGCCGAAAAACAATTATGCCAAAGTATTATTATGACAAAAAAAATTATGCCTTACGAGTTATGCCTCATTAAATTAGGACAAACTATATTAGTCTAAATGATATTTATGCCTAATGATGTAGTATGCCAAGAAACCATTATGCTAAAGTATTATTATGCGTAGTAAAATTATGCCAAGTGATGTATGCCAAATGAAATTATGACAAATAAAATTATGCGAAAGAAGAGGATCCCATCTTAATGTTAGAGAATTCACCTTTTTTATAAAATTGATTCTATCTCGGAAACGGTGCATCCTTTTGAAAAAATAATGAAAATTTCCTCCCCCTTAGAAATTTTCTTCATGATGGAAGAAAAAGAAAATTGAAAATCCTGAATTTTCCAGAATTTATATAGCTTTATACGCCGTTTGTGTCTCAAAGTAAAACATTGCCATATTTTTTTCTCTAATCGCTTCATCCACATCCATATTAATTTTAATTGAAAAAAAAAAGTGTACGCCATTTTGGAATATTTAAAAACGGATTTTATTTTCATATTATTCTGCACCCCTAAAAACCTTGAAAACGACACCCATGTCAAAGAAAATCATACTCCAACAGTATCCAAAAATGGGATTTTCGGTAGCCTGCGAATTGAATTTTTAGTAGCCATTAATTTGTCAACCAAATCTGGTTTTATAGCTGCTTAAACAGTATAATAGTCACCAACTCGGAAATTAAGTCACCAACTTATAAATTTCGGTGCTAATTTGGATTAAATTTCGCCACTTTTTATCTGCTGATTTTTGTATTTTTTGTCACTTCAGTGATTTCGCCAGTTTAGTAAATTAGTCGCCAACATTAATTTGCTGCCAAATTCAGTAATACAGTATGCTCACGTGCAGTCGCCAATTTATTTTTTGTTCACTCGATTAATTATATCCCAAATGTAAACTTTGATATGGAATAAATGGCTTTATAATTATTATTATTATTATTGGAGAACACTCCTTAAGAAACGATTTGAGTTATAAGGGCTGATACGGAAAGGTAGGTAGTAATTTGTTGATCCGTTTTCACTTGTTGATCCGGGCAGTATTTGTTGATCCATTGCGTTTTCACCGTCCCCATGTGGCTCCGTTTGGAGCCAACAGTGTCAGGGAAAGAAATAATAATAATTACGCAACTTTTATACAAATCCACCTTTTTGAGGTTTCAGTACTAATTGTTGATCCGATACGAATGAGCCAATCAGAGACCACCATATTGTGAAATACTCAGCTATTGGATGCTGCTGGATTCTTTGTGTTTTGTATTACAATTACATTTACCTTTCATCATGTTCTAAAGGACTAGCTGTTGCCCGTAACTTCGCCGCGTTATGTTAGTCTCTCGTATGCGGTTACGTTAGGTTCCGATAATTCCGCCGTCTGTGTACCAATTTTCAAAATTCTTTTTTTGATGTAATAATCCCAAAATAGTCCCATTAAAAAAAATGGTGACCTGATGATGGGATCTATGAGGAATCGAGGGAACTACTCGAAATTTATATGGACACATATTATAGTGATTTGACTTTTTCTGAAGTAGTCTAAACATATGCTACCAAAAAGTAAGATTTTGCTTAAAGGTATACCCTGGATCCAAAAGTACAGAACATAACTCCTGACTCCTTATAGATACATGTTTGGGGATAACGGCGTTGTTTAAAAAACTGCAAGCATATGCCACCATGTCAATTAGAATAATCATCATCATCAGCACCACTATCACACCAAAAGGAACTTCTCATAGTATTTTACACCAACACGGAGATCTTTGAAGATTACTCTGCCGTTTATGGACCTATTTGCACAATTTGTATTTTCGTCACTAATGTGGAAACTTAATGATGGGATCCACGAGGAATCGAGGGAACTCCTCGAGATTTATATGGACACATATAATGATTTCGACTTTTCCTGAAATAACACAAGCATATGCTACCAAAAGATAAGATTCGCAGCAAGATAATATAATACCCTGGATCCAAAAGCACTGAACAGAACTCCTCAATCTTTAAAGATACGCGTTTGGAAATTTCGGCATTGTTCAAATAACTGCAAGCATATACCGCTATATTACTTCCTTTAATCATCATCATTATCTTATTTGGAATATCTAATAGATAATAATCGATCGTAACACAATTTAGTAATCAATATATAAAATTTTAATCATTGCAAAATGATGTGAAATTTATATATTGATTTTGTTGGATATTTTATAACCTGAAAAAACTAAAAATACATATTTTAGTGATATTGTTAATTAGAGTATCCCCATTGAGCTACTGCCTTAGGCTATTTGGTACCGTCTATTTCATCTAGTGTCTTTGTCAATAGATTGAAGATGATGATTGCTGGATGTGTTACATTTGCCACACAAGACTGCGTCAGTGTCACCGGCTGCAGCAGTTGGCTGTACAGACACGAGGCCTCATTGGTGGTCTCTGCCAGAATAAGGTATTTTATATGTATAATTATTGTTTAAAATAAGTGACTCATTTGCTAACTAATAACTTCTAAACTGGGGGTCTTCTAGAGGGGGGGAGTCCAGAGTGGTGTAGTTTTGCCTCTCTCCCCCTCCCACAGTGTTCTATTTCACTCAAAAAAATTCCCTATGCTGTTTATCGCATAAATCGATGAAGAAATGCATTTTAAATGCAAGAGTAAAACACCCACGTGTCTATTTCAAATACTTTTTTTTATAAAAAATAATTTATGTTTCGTGACCTCGACGTAAAAAAAGACTTAATAAATTCTGTAAGCGTGTCTGATCAATATATATTTTTTTGATTAATATGGTTTGATGAAGGACTTTTAGGCGCATATTTTCCATGTTTTATTTTTTGAAGATCACTTCTGGTTACCGAGTTATTAATTTTTATTCAGTTTTTTGTTTTTATTTTTTTTCTCCCAAAAAACTCAAAAGTGCGACTTGTGACTGATACTGAAAGATTCATCGTAAATGTGTCTGTTACTGATAAAAAAATCAAGTTGCACTATGGAAGCGTTTGGGAGTTAGAATAAAGGTCAAATGGTACATTTTAGGGTTATCACTATTACTAGATCCGACTGCAGGATTAGTGCGTTCATCGGTTTTTTGCTGAAAACCGAATTTTTATGTGTATTTATAATTAGGAGAATATATTATATTTATCAAGTTGCCTATCAAAATTTGGCCGCCAGTATTTTTAATTAAATTATTTTTAATTGATTTTTGGGAAAAAATATCGTTCACTTGTTTTTTAAATAAAATAACGTCTACATCACGGCATTTTATATGAAGATTCAAAAAAATCACGGTTGCCGTTGCGCACTTGACCTCTTCGCAGCCAGGTGTAAACAGGTATGATTTCGATAAATTTTTACGTTCATAACGTTTATTTATTAATTATATATCAAATTAAAGCTATTTTTTTTCTATTTATTGTCATCCCTATAAAATTTAAATTTTTTTTTTTTAACAAAAAACCTCAAAGTTTGCACTGTGTCATTTATTTTGTAACTATAAACTATATTATTGATAAGTTCAATTGAAATTTTACTTACGGTTTTGTGTTTTGCAAAACTCTTCAAATTCTTCTTTATCTTTTTGCTTTAGAACTGTAATTTTTTTGAGACACTCTGTATGATATCCAAAATCATTAGTAGATTCAATTGTTAATAAAGTGTCATGATATTTATACTTTTTTTTACGACGAAACAATAACATTAGCGACCACTTTTTGAATGATGCATTATTAAAATCAACTACGTTGATTTTTTTCGTTACACAGAAAACACGACTTCATCTTTATCAATTTTATTTTACGTTAATTAATTTAATAATTTTTAGATGGAAAAATAGAACAACAATGTAAATATAAAACGTTGTGCATGACGAACTCCAAAACAGCGTGGTTTTTATGTAAGAATATGTTGAGAACACTAACATTCGACGCATGCGCAGTGGCTTAAAAGCGTCGCACAGCCGGCAATCGCTATCCTCGTCTGATGAATGATGTTACGCGCTAACTCTCTTTCACTCTACCTTAAATATTTCTAATTTTTAAAAGCCAGCAACCCTTATTCGCGGGTAGATTTAATTAGGCAACTATATATGATAATAAATAAAAAAAATTAGCTTTAATTTTATAATTAATAAATAAACGTTATGAACGTATAAATGTATCGAAATCATACCTGTTTACACCTGGCTGCGAAGAGGTGCGGCCAAGTGCGCAACGGCAACCGTGATTTTTTTGAATCTTCATATAAATTGCTGTGATGTAGACGTTATTTTATTTAAAAAACAAGAGAACGATATTTTTTCCCAAAAATCAATTAAAAATAATTTAATTAAAAATACTGGCGGCCAAATTTTGATAGGCAACTTGATAAATATATATTCTCCTAATTATAAATACACATAAAAATTCGGTTATCAGCAAAAAACCGATGAACGCGCTAATCCTGCAGCCGGATCTTAGACTAGGCGATCGGACTTTTTTATTTTATAAACGAATAGTAACTCTTAAATATGAGTAATTTCTCAGAAGAAATAGTATATCAAAAGTCAATATTTTCAAAGGTACAGCAATTTGTATATTATGTCACCGTAAAATTGTAAAATAACTCGTGAGTTATTTGTGTATGTTGTAAAAAATATGTCGAAAGATTTATTACTATAATCATAATTGTAAATCATATACAATTTTGTAGTTAAAGAAAAAATTTCATTAATTTGAGCAAAGTTTTACTTACGTCAAAGCAATAAGCATACAAACATCAGTTTTACTTACGTCAAAGCAATAAGCATACGAGCCCGTATTTTTTAATTTATTTTATTGGTAAAATATTATCTTGATTCGATTGGAGTTCTGAATTTTGTGCCTAGTGGTCCGCTGTTGCTGTGTGAGTGTTTGTGAGGCTGAGCGCGCTCTCATCGCTTCATAAAAGCCGTTTATCTTCATTGCAAGTACGTACTTTTTTTCGTGCTGTGAGGGTAGAGTTGGTGCACTAAATCATCATAACATTGGGACACGAGCGACATCTAGCGTCGAGTTACAGTATCAACATTGAACACTTATCGATTTTTGTGGCGCCATCTGGTGGAATCCTACCAAACTACCTAAATTGATTATTTTCAATATCAGTAGCGCCATCTATTAGAAGTTTTATTATGAAATGATTTATGAAGGCGAAATGTCAAAATAACTGTTACTTCTCCTTCAACTTTCAAAACTATTTTTTTTAAAAGCAGGCTGTATCAGCTCAGATGTAATCTCTGTTTTTTATTTTATTTATACTTTACTTATTTATTTAATGTTATTTAGTTTTAAAATGCAGACCACTGTAATCGTTGGGCTATATTATTATGTAATAAAAAATTGTTGTATTGTGATGTCACATATTGGTCCTGGCAGAATATCAGTGCAGCGAACTTGCTTGCTGCGAATGCTGAGCTAGGGTCAATATTTGGCATCACACAACATATAGGTTATAGTATATAGTTCAGTTATTATGATGGTAATATAAGGGCCATACCACGGCGCATCCAGCAAATCCAGCACCGGTATTAGTGTCAATTTTTTTGTCTACAAGTCCGCGGCCTTGAGCTTGCAGGCTGGATGGTCAGTGGCCTTTTAGATTATTCTTGTATTTTTTGTGTTTATGTGTTGTGTGATGAACAAAATAAAGTATTTCTTCTTCTTCTTCAAAAATGAAAGGTCAAGTTGAATGACACCCCTAACACAATATTTTGAAATTCGATTACTACCAAACGCTTCCATAGTGCAACTTGATTTTTTTATCAGTGATAGACACATTTAAGATGAATCTTTCAGTGTCAGTCACAAGTCGCACTTTTGAGTTTTTTGGGAGAAAAAAAATGAAAACAAAAAACTGAATAAAAATTAATAACCCGGTAACCAGAAGTGATTTTCAAAAATAAAACATGGAAAATATGTGCCTAAAGGTCCTTCATAAAACCATATAAATCAAAAAAATATATATTGATCAGACACGCTTACAGAATTTATTGTCTTTTTTTTACGTCGAGGTCACGAAAGTTAAATTATTTTTTATAAAAAAAAGGTTTTGGAATAGACACTTGGGTGTATTACTCTTGCATTTAAAATGCATTTCTTCGTCGATTTATGCGATAAACAGCATAGGGAATTTTTTTGAGTGAAATAGAACACTGTGCCTCCCCTCCTCACCATCCCACCCCCTTAAATAATGGGGCATGGTCCTAAATTTTTACCTGCATCAGTTTTCATTTTTGTGGAGTGCTAACCGTTGTATTATACATTAGGGTGTTATACAATTATATCTGTATGCTATTTTTCACCATAATTCCAAAAATTTCAATAAAACTTCAAAATTACTGCATGAGTTCGTTGCCGCGCGAACGAACAATGACATCCCGGCGGACAGAGCCGGCGACGTGACGTCACGCGTTGAGCGGTCAAGCTCGCGCTGATTTTAAAAACATCCAACTTTGATTAATAAAAAATTCAGTTTTTGAGATATCGAAAAAATTCTTTCACTAATATTTTTTAGATTGTATGTTTGATTTTTATACATTATAAAATAATTACACTCATCTAGCTAATTTCAAAAGTTAATATGACTGTATATGGCAATAATGTGTTTTTTATTAACCAAAAACATTTTCATGTAAAAAAATTATGCCAAGACGATACCATATGACTAGCACTGTCAAAAAGTTATGAAATCTCATGTAAAACGAAGCTTCTTACCCTACACGCCTTAACTCTGCAAGCGTAACTTCACAAACTCTACACCTTAGTCATTTTATGTGGCTTGGCCATTTCGTTACTATAAGAGAGTATAATAAAAAAACAGTCGATTATAAATTTTTCTCCTTACGGCCAACTGAATGTAGCGAAATGGCCAGGCCACATAAAATGACTAAGGTGTAGAGTTTGTGACGTTACGCTAGTAGTGTTAAGGCGTGTAGGGTAAGAAGCTTGGTTTTACATGAGATTTCATAACTTTTTGACAGTGCTAGTAACTGGCTATGGTATCGTCTTGGCATATTTTTTTTACATGAAAATGTTTTTGGTGGGATTAATATAATATGAATCTCCTTGTTTTTAGATTAACCCTGTGTTCGAAGAGTTTGAATCCTTGTTAGAGTTGTCAGTTACCACCCAGACTGTACCCATTTCTCCACTACCTCTTGTTCCATACATCAAACAGGAGCCAGATGTGAAGCCTGAACCCCCCAGTGACGATGGTAAGTTGCGTGTTAAGTAACTTGATATTGAGACATGCTACTGGTGTGTACTCTTGAGGAAGATGCACTAAAGCTATTGCTTGACGGGACCAAATTGTAGTATGCCTTCTTGTGACTTAGTGTACCCCCTGATACATGACTTGCTCCTTAAGTAATGTTTGATGTATACAGGTGTCCAGTAGATATGGTCAATCGCCATAGGAGGGTCACACTTATCTATCAAAGTCACACTATCATCTCAAAAAACGGTGCAGTATCGACCATACAAAGAGTGGGCTCTTGTTATATTTTGTCTTCACTCTCCTTTTCCGGATTGACTATGTTCTACCAAACACTCTGTATAAAGCAATTCTGTATAAACTTGACCTCTCATTCCAATCTCACCTTATTTATTAATATAAAGAATGAATGTTTGTATTAGTGATGTGCCGGATCGTTAAAAATGTATATCCGCGGATACGGATCTGAAAACGGATATTTGGTGTCAAGATCCGCGGATACGGATACGGATACGGATCTTAACTTTCTTACGCAATCGGTGTCGGTGCGCACGACCTTCACACATGTTTCGACTTGCATTGCACGGCGGTTCTTTCTTTTGTTTTTAGTTTAGTGTGACACTGGACAACATAGATAACGTTTGTTTGGTATTGGTACATGAGTTTGAAAAAATGTCTACAAAAAAGTTTAGTGTGTAAATTGGAATTATTTTGTGTTAGTAAATGATGAATGTGTAAAGTGTAAAATTTGTGATGGAAAGTATTCCCGTAAGGGTAAAGGCACAATTTCTTTAAAAAATCATTTACAACGAAAACATCCTCAAGAATATTATCTGTATTGAATTTAATAGTTTTTTATTGCTAGTTGCTACCTTAATCAGTAATCACCTATTTAAATAATTCATCTATAATTTTAAAATTTAAGGTAAAAAGATCACGAGACACGGATACGGATCTTTCTTGTGCCTCGGATATCCGCGGATATGGATACGGATATCCGGCACATCACTAGTTTGTATGTATGTCATCATGTGATGATCTTAGTAAAGTTGTTGTGAATGAGCCAAAGAAAGTTTCTGAGTTGGTAAGACTAACTTTTGACAGATGGCGCCACTGTCATTTTTAATTCTAAGGCGGTACGAAGTTTGCCGGGACAGCTAGTTATATTATACAAATGGATGTATCTCTCTAAACGGAGTAATAATTGCCCAGTATATTAGTATAGATTTTGAAGTAAACATTATCATAACAGTACCTTTACTTAGGTATCGAACGAGACGACGAGCAAGACAACACAAATGACTGCGAGGGGCGAGACCATGCCGGTGAAGCTCAGTCCGGCTGTTACAAGGACCCGCTCAGCTGTAATGTTTGTTTGAAGACGTATTCAAGCAAAAGCCAATTACTACTGCACATCAGGACTCATACCGCGGGTGATGAACCATACAGCTGCGACATATGTACAAAGAAATTCTCATATAAGAGCAGTTTAAAGTACCACCTAACTACACATATAGGTGATAAACCATACAGCTGCGACATATGTTCAAGGAAATTTTCGTATAAGAGCGGTTTAAAGTACCACCTACCTACACATACAGGTGATAAACCATACAGCTGCAACATATGTTCAAAGAAATTCTCATGTAAGGGCCACTTAAACCGCCACCTAGCTACACATAGAGGTGATAAACAATACAGCTGCGACATATGTTCAAAGAAATTTTCATATAAGAGCAGTTTAAACCGCCACCTAATGAGACATAGACGTGATAAGCCATACAGCTGCGGCGTATGTTCAAAGAAATTCTCACATAAGAGCAATTTAAACAGCCACCTAATGACACATATAGATGAGAAACCATACAGCTGCGACATATGTTCAAAGAAATTCTCACAAAAGGCCTATTTGAACCGCCACCTACCTACACATAGAAGTGATAAACCATACAGCTGCGACATATGTTCAAAGAAATTCGTACAAAAGAGGCGATTAAAGCGCCATCTAAGTACACATACAGGTCATAAACCACACAGCTGCGACATATGTTCAAAGAAATTCTCACAAAAGAGCCATTTAAACGACCACCTAACTACACATACAGGTAATAAGCCATACAGCTGCGACATATGTTCAAAGAAATTCTCATATAAGAGCAATTTAGTGTACCACCTAACTACACATACTGGTGAAAATCCATACAGCTGCGACATATGTTCAAAGAAATTCTCACAAAAGAGATATTTAAAGTACCACCTAATTACACATACTGAAAATAAACCATACAGCTGCGACATTTGTCAACGGAAGTTCCGGCACAAGAAAAGTCTGAATAAACACGTCGGTACTCATACATGACAAACATTTGGTTGTGTGTCAACGGATTGTTGAAGATAAGTGCACGATAGAACATTAGATAACCACCTTATGACTGATTTCGGTGCGATTTTCCTTTTTACATTAATAAAAACTAATCAGTCTCGCATCAGTTGTCATTGCGTGAAGACAATTTTTTGTTATATTTTTATCTACCCTCAGTTTTTGTGTGTGGAAACTTACGTTTATAATGAGTATATATATATATATATATATATATATATATATATATATATGGCTACGTTGAATGTAATGAAAGTGGACGAAGCGAAAGAAGTATGTATAACGGGTTCAAATGAGAATAGGAACGTCAATGACCTTTATCTGTCAAATATCACTTGAAAAGTGCGATTTTCAGAAAAGCTTATGTGCATATAAATATTAATAGTCTTGCATCGAATTTAAATAAAAACGTAGAATAGTCATCAATTAACTAAACATAAATTTAACTATCATAACAGTCTAAATTCGAAACAATATGGCGCCGACTCGATCCTATTCTCATTTGAACCGCACTATAAGGATCGTAGCAAGTGGAAAGAAGTGGTCTCTGCCTACCCCTACGGGAAAGAGGCGGTCCTGCCTACCCCTACGGGAAAACGGCGTGATTATACGTATGTATGTATTTATTTATTATGGTTACCAGCATAGCAGCATATACATTAAAACAATGACAATCAAATTTTTACAAAACATATAAAAAACTGATGCACACGCCATTATAACACAACATTAGCAATACAAAATTTAAATACCTACTAAACAACAGAGTATTAAATAAAAGAATCACTACAAAACATACAAAGTAACATTAATGCATTGAATATTACGTCTAAACATTTATAGATTTTATGAACATATTTTTAAATTAATTAAATTTCACACATTGAACTTAATAATTTTTAAATAAATAATATAAACTTTTTTTGCTAAAATTTATACTTTTTGCACGCCTACCCGCAAAAAAAGCTTATAAGTCGAACTTTTAACTGCTCCTAAGTAAAATTTGTTATTTATCAGTTTTATTTGAATACTAGCTGATGCCCGCAACTTCGTTTGCATAGAACTAACGGAAACGGAACCATATTCTTTAACGGAACCCTAAAATAAAAGTAGCCTATGTTAGACCTTATAACATCAGCTATCTGCCAGTGAAAGTCCCGCAGAAATCGGTCCAGCCGTTTCCGAGATTAGCCGGAACAAACAGATAGACAGACGGACAGACAAAAATTTTAAAAATTGATATTTTATTGTTAGTACTGAATATACTTTCATATGCATTATGTGAAAAGCTGTTAATTTGAAATTAAAAACAGACACTTCAATTTTATTTATCTGTATAGATTATGTAATAATTATTACCTGCGCCTACTCGTGTCACAAATTCCTTTAAATGCTAATATAAAATAAAGCATATAAGATTAGATTAGATTAGATAAGCCTTTATTCCCAAAAATAGTATGTACATTTCTACATTAATATATTTTTGACGTGTTTTTATTAATTTTGATTTTTTCTTTTTAATTTTTCTTTTTGTTTTGTTAGGTTGTCTTAAGACATAGGCCTCCTCCAGATTTTCGCCATTCTTATGTTTCCCTATTTGACTGTTGAACTTCCCATCACAATTTTATGCTTAATAGCTTCTATCAAAGTGTCATTTAAGGTCATATAAAATCTTCCTTTTCTGTCTCGCTTGCTAGTTCTGTGGGTGTATAGACCTGTATTATCGACCAAAGTGATTTTTGGCCTGGTGTGTCAATGTTTAATATGGCAATCCGATCTGACTTGCTTTTAAATTCTATGTTTTTCTTTAGTTGTTTTCTGATAATGAAGCCAAC
Source organism: Glaucopsyche alexis (assembly GCA_905404095.1). Lineage (NCBI taxonomy): Eukaryota > Metazoa > Arthropoda > Insecta > Lepidoptera > Lycaenidae > Glaucopsyche > Glaucopsyche alexis. The sequence goes on along the minus strand of FR990063.1, from coordinate 1,669,959 downwards.
TCCAAACATTCCCTGTTTTTCCCCTTTGTAATTCTGATTATTTCTTTGGTTTATTATAAGCTTATCGTATCTGATTATGGCGACATTTCCTTTTTCTTTTTCTTCTTGTTGTTTAACTTTTAGTTCTTTTCTTGTTTTCAAAACTTCTGGCGGGTAGTCCTCAGTGGCGTAAGTATTTGTTTCGAATTTTTTGTTGTTTCTTAGTATTTCGTATTTTCTCCATTCCAAGGTAAATCTAATTAGGATGGGTCGGTTCTTATTAAGGTTCTTTTTGCCCAATCTGTAGACTTTACTGATTTCCCATTTATCGAAGCTGGTAATTTCTGCTTGCTCTGCCATAGTATTTAGGACTACAAGGACTATGTCTAATAAATCTGTTCTGTTTTGTTCTTTTTTGTCTATTCCGTGAAGTATAATGTTATTTTTTCTGTTGCTTTTCTCTAGGTTTTTGTTTTAGCATCCTCACTTCTTCTTTGAGTTTGTGATTTTCTTCTAAGAAGGGGTTTAATTTTTCATCGATCATAAGGGCCAGCTTCAGCTTTGGTAAAATTGTCTGTCAGAGTAGCTGTTTGTCTCTTAAATTCATCCTTAATTTCTTCCAGTTTCTCATTCATCTTTTCACTAATTTCTTTTAGTAATTGTTCCATATTTTGACTTTGTTGGAACTTTGTTGGAATTTCAGTTTGTTATGTCGGTAACACCAGTTTGAGGATGGCAATAATTTAAATTGGCGGAAGTCGTCACTTCACGGGACTTGACGTTTGAGTTGACAGTTTGACGTTTATCAATGTAAGCGTTGTGTAGGTAGTTAAATTTATTTGTTATGGTTCCCGTTTTTATTTTCACTGTTTTGCGCACGAATCCACTAATTAATGATTAAGAATCAATGCCAATCGTCTTCACGGATGTTTACACTACACTGTTGTTATCAGTTCTACTCGTTTAAGGTGGTATTTTCATGAATTTTTAGTTAAGGGGCAAATAGCCCCTAAAGCTTAAAAATCGCTCAGTTTGAGTCGGAACTACTCCGAAAAATGGGAATAAAAAAATTCAAAAAAATATACATTTCACACTTCAATCCTTCATCTTTAATATCATCGTTAATCTACACTAATATTATAAAGAGGAAAACTTTGTTTGTATGTTTGTTTGTTTGTTTGTTTGTTTGTAATGAATAGGCTCAAAAAGTACTGGACCGATTTCAACAATTCTTTCACCATTCGAAAGCTACATTATCCACGAGTAACATAGGCTAAATTTTATTTTGGAAAAAAATAGGGTTCCGTAAGATATTTGGGTTTTTCGGACACAAGGTGTAAAAAATCAACCAGAAAAGTTACTTATTTTGCGTACGCTGCCTAAACTATAAAAGATAGAACCATAAAATGTTCTAATTAATTGTAGATCTTATAAATATCTACAAAAAAGTCCGCGACAGACTATACCTATCTATGTCGAGTGAGGCACAACAACCATTTTTTTATTTAGAAATCTTGAATTTTTTTTGGACTACATTTAAACGCGTTTATTTTACTCATGTTATTAATCCTTATCAAAATAAATTATTTCATCACTAAGTATAGTTTATGTAGATAATATTTGGTCTTTGAATGATTAAAACTGGACGTTTGGTTTTGAAGTTATGGCGAAATTAAAATATTACGACTTCTGCTGCACGGCCCGTTGCGAAGTGGGCGTCACCAAGGCGGGGTGCGCGTGCGGGTTAATGTTTAGTTTAGTTTAGTTAAATAGTTTAGTTATTTTATAAACATCAAATTGATAATATCTTAAAATATAATACATTATAATATCTATACATCTATACAGTTAAATACAATTTAAGTGTCTATTTGTAACTTCAAATTAACAGCTTTTTACATAATGAATCTGAAAGTATATTCGGTACTTACAATAAAATACATTTTTTTTTAATTTTTGTCTGTCCGTCTGTCTGTCTGTAAGTCGGTCTGTCTGTCTGTTTGTTCCGACTAATCTCTGAAACGGCTGGACCGATTTTCACGGGACTTTCACTAGCAGATAGCTGATGTTATAGGGTACATAGGCTACTTTTATTTTAGGGTTCCGTTTAAAAAAATAGGATCCCGCTTTCGTTAGTCATAAATAAAGTCGCGGGTAAATTTCAGCGATATCCCAAAGTATTGTTCCACGCGGACGAAGTCGCGGGCAAAAGCTAGTTTTTTTAATAAGACGAAGATTAATATTAAATAAATTAAAATTAAAAAGCCCTGTTTTCAGATTTCTTTTTCTATCTACTTACTACGTACTACGGCTATAAAGATGGTTCTTTTACGAAAATGTGAAGAATATATTTATCTAACATTTCATCGTTGGATTTTTCGAAATACCGTTTTGTTTTCAAAATATACGTAAATAACTATTATTTTGTGAAAATATATTTTGTAAGCGGTGCGTGCGCGGGCGCGCGGGACAGTGAGCCGCTGACTTTCGTACGAGGAGGTTGTGTCACTCTCCGCGGTGCCGCTATTTCGCAATCGTTTATTTTACTCTTGAAATAATAGGGAACAACATGCCGTAAAAAATAAATTATGAAAACCTTAGCGAGCACTCTGCCTGCGATAGAATGAAAATGTTCGATCGTTGAATGTACTTTTTTGTTCCTTCAACTTCTTACTTGAAATTTTAATAATATATTAATATAATATTATATAGTATATATTATAGTATAATATTTTATTATATAATATGTACTTGTAAATTTCACAGAAAGTGTATAGTTCTATTTCTATGACGACCTCTGTGGCTCAGTTGGTTGAGCGTGTCGTTGCTCAAGCCGGGGGTCGCGGGTTCAAATCCCGCCGACGGAACAAAAAGTTTTCTGTGTTCCTGGGTCATGGATGTGTATTAAATATATGTATAATATAATAAAAATCTTAATTATGTGTATAGTATGAAAGTATTAAATATACTTCCGTTATCTGGTACCCGTAACACAAGTTCTTCGAGAACTTACCACGGGATCAGATTGACGTGGTGTGAAGCGTCCATAGATATATTATATTATTTCTGTTTTAATTGTCTATTTAGTATATCAACGTTTTGAAGTATATAGTATATGAGGTAAAAATGCCTAAGCGACATTTATTTATTTATTTAACACACATACAACTACCATTACAGACAAAATCCAATTCGATAGCGTAGGAGAGCAAATTCATATTTTATATAATACATATTATGATATTTCCAGTTTAAATAATAATAATTGATAAAAAATAATAATTAAAGAAAATATAATAATTTAAGAAAGACACATATGACGCATAAATTTAGTAAACTTTATAGAAGAGTGATTAAACGTTAAAATTTTTAGAAAAAAAAATCATTAAAAATCACAAAATAGTCGGATTTAGATGGTTTAACATACATCTATATATCTATATATCAATAAGATACAACGTGTATCTTATTTTTATAGAAATTTTTGATATTAAAACGAGTCATATAGCTTTCGAATTACAGGCAGTTTATGTCGCTTAGGTAAAAAAGTCCTAATTCGAAAAATAGGTAAAATTATCTAAGCTATCAACGAAAGTTATGTAATAGCAAGTAAAATTGCCTACATTTTATTTTAAAGGTTTTCAGCAACATGTAAAAATAGATAAGCTATAGATAGATTTTCTGTAATAACAGGTAAAAATAACTAATTCCAAACACTTTAAAAAAAATATAGGAGTATTCATCTAAATGGCCTAAGAGTTTATAAAATAAAACAAGATAAGTTACATAAATGTTGCTTACATTAAGAATTTTCTACGGCTAAAGTTATCTTAGTAAATTTATTATTCAATGACATTGTAAATTTTTGCTCCTAACTGACAATATTCTCCTTCTTCTTGTTTATAAAAAATAATTGCAGTTCCCTTGTCTGACTAAAACGAGCTAAAACGTTAGCTAATTTTGATCTTGAAATAATAAAAAATATAGAAGTAAAAACTCAAGGCCTAGGATTTCAGCCCATTGCTTTATACTTAAGCTGCGGCCCCATTCCTTGAGTTCTCTCTTGGTAGTGCTGGAAGATATTCCACATACCGATTCTGGGCATGACACCGTGACACAATTGGCCCAAAGCCTACCCAGCTCATCCGTGGTTTTGTTGCCGGAGATATTGCCGTTGCCTAGAACCCATACCAGACTGATGCTGTTATCTCGTCCTAGCATGTTTAGCGTTTGAACACAAGCCATAACTAATTTAGATAAAAGAAGAAGGGGCAAAAAGTCCCCATCCTTGTAGCACTATAAGACATATTTATATCAAATGAAAGGGCTTAAAAAAAGTGTCATTGTTTTGTATGACGAAAATCCTCTAAACCATGGGAGAAAAAAGTAAATGAGGGTTAAAAAAGTTTAAAAAAATCATTCTATATTATTGCACCGTTTTATAGTGTTGCTACTATGGAAAAATTTTTGGAAAGTAATGGTATACACTCAACTTTAGAAAAGTGTTATATTTTGATAAACTGCCTCATATTTTGATGAAATGTATGGAATGATTATAAAATACTAAAAATAAGCTCTTTCCTCAATTTTTTCGCACATACCTAATTACTTTCTGGAAATTGTTTCTTACTTCCAACGCTATCGAATGGTGCAATAATACAAAATGTATTTTTTTCCTAATTTGCGGATTCGAATCCTGGCCTGGAAAAGTAACATCAAAATACATATAATTAAATAGCAAAAATAATTTTAAAACGATTAGGTACAGAAAAAAAGTAAAAAAATATAGTACATGGTGAATTATTCTTCTGGGCGTTGTAAGAGAAGTCAAAAAAAATTAGCAATAGCAATTTAGCCCTACGGAATATCGAGGCCGACTTGATGAAAACTTAAACTGCATCATTTTTGATAACTCATTTTTCCTAGACAGGATTCGAACCCATAAATTATGAAAAAAAAAAATACATCCTGTGTACTGCACCTTTAAATAGTATCGCAAGTAAGAAACAATTTCCATAATGTAAGTATGTGACAAAATTGAGGAAAGAGCTTATTTTAGCATTTTATTAACATTCCATACATTTCTTCAAAATATGGGACAATTTATCAAAATATAACACTTTTCTGAAGCTTACTGTATACCATTACTTCCCGAAAATTGTTCCTTATTAGCAACACTATGAAATGGTGCAATAATACAGGATGATTTTTTAAACTTTTTTTCACTTATAACTCTCATTAACTTTTTTCTCCCATGGTTTAGAGATTTTTCGGCATACAAAAAAATTACACGCTTTTTAAGTCCTTTGATATATGTCTTGTAGTGCTACAGTAGTGGGGACGGGATCCATACAAAAATGCCCCTTCTTCTTTCTGCTGCTGTCAGTGCCTTCAGCGCAGTGTGATTGTTCTGACATACTGCGCTGAAAGCATTGACAGTAGCAGAAATATCATCTAAATTATCCTAATCTTCTCTATAAGATTATGATGTTTTATGGACAAGGACAATCTGTAGGCTCTGTAGTGAACAACTCATCACAGCCTCATACATGGTTGTAAATTGTCCTAAGCAAGTATATAGGCAAGCCTGTAGGTGGCATGCCCCCGTAGAAGGTCCGTCCACCCGGTTGTCTTTCCTGGATCCGTCCGTGTACCAGACTATGTCATTGGAGTGAACATTGATTCCTATCCTCTACTCTCCCTAGATGATAGGAAAACCTGGTGTTGCTTTGAGAAGCTTTGCACCTTGATCATATCGTCTGATGGCATGGCCATGATAGGTGTCTTAAGAAGAGACTATTGCATCTGTCCATGAAGGGTGGAAGTCCATTTGGCTTCCTGGCCTTGAAAAACGCTACTACCGCCATACATTTGTCATTCATAGCAGCTTTTGATGTAACAAAAGAGATGAACAATATTTGTTATATTCTGATAATTTTTTATGAACATCAACTTGGCAAAATCGCTTTAAAATTTTATCATAGTAACATATTTTGTCGGCAGCGTTAATTCGTTAATCGTTGAAGTTAATTCTTAACCCCAGTTAACGTAATTTTTCCAAGGAATCCACGGAAAACTTTTTATTCTCTTATGGATTCGAACCCACGCCCTCTGGCTTGAGCACTAAAGCGCTAACCACTGAGCCACAGATATCTTCATCTAAACTGATTCAATTTAAGTCTCTATAACTCCTGAATTTATGAAGTTTTTTGGACCGTTATAGTTTTCGTTCAAAGTTTATTACATGGACTACCATCATGAATTTTTCACATTTTTAGAGCCAGCCGTTTGGCTTTTAGAGGGGGGGACGCCGTATTTTAACAAGAAATGCGCTTAAAAGTGGAATATCGCGCAAACGGATACGTACGTACATCAAAATATAATCTCAGAAACCTCTCAATGTTCTTATAATGTCTATGTACCTAATTATATCTCCCCTTTTCGTGTAGGTGTAACCAAAAATTTTCTTCATTTATTTTAGCACTATGTCGACGTGATTAATAAACTTATCCATTCAAAGTTTCATATTTCAAGCACCACCGTTTGGTTGGACAGACGGACGGGCGGACGGTCGGTCGAACGGTAGGACATGACGAAACTATAAGGATTCCGAGACATGAACTACGGAACCTTAAAAAAGGAATAATAATGAAACCACACCGATTTCAGTGACTGTTGTCAATTTAATTGAAAATAGACCAGCTATAGGAGCTATTTTATTATGTCCAAGTATGTGCGCAAAGTTTACTCCCATAACCTAGTATATTGATATTTTCTACTACCGACAGGACTAACTAGCGAAACATTAGGCGCATAAATATAGAAATATATTTAGCAATGTTTGCGTTCATTAAGGTTCCCACACACTGTAAATTTAATACTTTTAGTTACATTTTATCTAACCGACGACAAAAAAAAATATCTAACCGACATACTTAAAAACAAAAGTTTTCAAGTAAAAATATCTACATAGCACGAATAGTTATTGTGTCAAATATGTAAAACTATCTTTACGCCAATATTGTTTTATTTCACTATGGGTAAAATTCTACAAGTTGCACTTTCGTAAAATAATGGTATCAAATTAAATGCACTGTAAGGACAATTCACAAATAATTTGTATGGAGAAAATGTACAAAGTGTTCACGAAAAGAATTTTTTAAACAAGTAAAAATATTTTTGTGCAAACAAAAGAAAAGTAAAAACATGAAAAATAGACTAAGTAGATTTTTAAAATTCTTCAAAATATCCAAATGAATTTTTTTATAAAAAGCTTTTTGTTGTCGCTTAGTGAACATAACATTCATGATTTTGTATAAATTTCACTATATCTAAGCGACAAAAAAATCGTCGTAGGAAGACCACGATTAGACCAATCGACGCAGAAAAAAAAAATACAAACTCATTGATATAACTTATTTTCGGTATTTTTGTCGCTTAGGAAAGCGAAAAAACGCCTAGTGGATATTTTAGTGATTCTGCCAATAGCACTAAGTATTGCATTTTGGTGGGCGTAGAGGTGGAAATGAAATCAAAAGTGATGGGTTGGAAGCCGCATTGCCTACCAAATAATTTCTAGATTTCGGGAATAACCTCGACCGGCTTCTACAGAAGAAGGAGAAGCGGCTTATACATTCTACGTTTTTTCTTTGCTCATAGACCAGAAATAAATTAATATTTTCAAGTTGCATTTAAATCAATCCTAAAGTCGTATAAAAGGGCCGTTCCTCAGTTTATAATTTGAGTCGCGGCGCGGCCGCGCGCGGAGATCGCGAGCGCTGCGGGGTGTATGCGGGTGGCGCGGCGGGAAGTGTTAGGCCACGCCCGAATCTGTGACGTCATCTACGTATATTTTCGCCTTAAAAACACACGCCGCACTTAGACACGCCTACGCTTGACAGAAGCCGAACCGGAAGCCAAAGCATATAAACACTGTTTAAAATTATTAGCACATCCGTATTTTACGACAAGCTCTTTCTACACCAAATATTTACTTCCAATCAGTAATTTATTATGGAATCCTTACAACAGTCAATAACACTAATGAGTTGTTTAACAAAAGAATGACGGAGTTCCAGCAGGAGTTGCAATCTTCCCAGGCTACAACCACTTCTACACACTGGCATCTGACTTCTGTGAGTTCAAAATTTTTGTAATTAATGCTCTTAGGACAATGCAGACTCAGCTACAAATGTTGATGGATACCAATGATCGAACTGACATGAGACACAGAAGAAAAATTCTGCTTGTTCATGGAGTTCCTGAAACCAAGAAGGACGTGCAAGATGCTATTGCAACTGTGTTATCTTCCCAGATGAGAGTCCCTGACATAAATATGTCTTCTGTTAAATATTGTCACCGCTTGGGTCGCTTAAAGGATTCAAAGCCCAGACCGATCTTGGTTAAGTAATATACCAAATTGCAATCTGCAAGGTCCCGGACCTTGCAGATTGCAATTTGGTATGGGGGGCTAAGACCAGCCTCAAAAATTCTGGTATTTAAACACTATCTGAGTTCCTAATAAAGAAGAGACATGATGTGTTCCTGACTGCCAGGCACCGTTTTGGTGTTACAAAATGTTGGACATATAACGGCTCTATTTTTGTTGTGGGACCGGATGGCTCCAAAAACCGTGTTTGCAGCATGGTGGACCTGGATATCATTCCTGGTCCTAGTGGTGATCTGCTAGCAGTCACATCTCAAACTAATATCCCATCCAAAACCAAAAACACAGCTGCAAAGACCAAAAAGTAAATACTTAATATATTTTAAATTTGTTATGTTTATGCTAATTTCGTACAATTGTTGAATAGAATCTTCACCTATAACTGCTAAACTTTAATCTTATTTTGGCTTTAACGCTTTAGTTGTTAGTAATTTGCTTAAAATATTGTATTTGTATGCTTCCTGACTCTGCTTACTTACTATCTTCTTATTGGTAAATTGTCGGTAGTTGGAAATGCATAATATAATTACTTGACTTCTTATTTCTAATCTTTTTTCTTTTATTTACTTTTCAAATACCGCTTTATAAATTACACAGTACACACTGCTTTTGACAAAGATTTTGACTTAAGGCCCTCCCCCGAGCAAAAGACCTTGAGGCGGTCAGCCGCATAACTCAGTTCAAAATTTTTCACATAACTTAGTTCAAAATTGACCAAAAAAAAAAAATGTAAACGGCGAATATCTAGCTTATGAAATTGCCTATCTATTGGTGTGTGTCCCAAATAAAATTAACTTGTAAATACAATGGAGATGCTGAAACTATAATTCAATGTTACATTCAATTATAGTTTCAGCATCTCCATAGTATTTACAAGTTAATTTTATTTGGGACACACACCAATAGATAGGCAATTTCATAAGCTAGATATTCGCCGTTTACTTTTTTTTTGGTCAATTTTGAACTAAGTTATGTGAAAAATTTTGAACTGAGTTATGCGGCTGACCGCCTCAAGGTCTTTTGCTCGGGGGAGGGCCATAAAGCAATTATTTGACATTGACATAACATTTGTCAAAGTGACAAATGACATTAACAAGTAACAGGCGCTTCCTCTTCCTCTACTTAGTGATTTGGAATGTATAAAAGACGCATTTTACACGTCTTATCCCTTGACAGATGTAATGTGCCAATGAGCATGTGTATTGAAATAGACTTAAGTTTAATATTTGTTAGCCTTTATATAACACAGTGTTAGTTGTTTATAAACTAAGTAGATGTACCCTTCTTTCTCCTTTTTATATTTTTTTTTTAATTTTTTTTTCTCATGTTCTTGGATACTACAATTACTTAGTAGGTACCTTTGCTTAGTACAAAGTTTAATTTATTTTAATGACACAGTAGGCCGTAGGCCATTTTGTTTTTGATCTTTTTTTTTTTTAACATAATTTTATAGTTTTGTATTTAATTTACTAAACATTTGTTTACATTAAATATAATATAATGAATATTAGTGTTGACTCAAAATCTGATGATTTTTTCTCTTTCTCGTCAAACAACAGCGATGGTAGTTTTCAAAGTGCCACTTACAAGCCCCTCAGGGATACTATAATGTCAAATTTTTCCTCAGTCAGCAAATGTTTTAAGGCCGTTCACATTAATGTGCAAAGCATTCTGGCTCATTACTCCGACTTGCTTTTTTCTTTCGATCGGGTTAAAGTTGACGCTATTTTTGTGTCGGAAACGTGGCTTAAGCCATGCTTACCATCAACGTGTTAATCTGGCATTAAGGTTTGTTTTTGGTTTACGAAAATTTTACCATATCTCCGAGTATCGCCTCAAGCTCAACTGGCTCCCAATTCGTTACCGTCGTGATGCTCGCGTTCTTTGCTTGCTTTACAATATTTTATATGATTCTCATTGCCCTACTTATCTAAAAAACAATTTCAACTTTCGTAGCTTTGATAGACAAGACCTGCGATCTTGTACTAATCTTCTCCTTAATATACCTGTCCACCGCACTAAATACTTTAATTCTTCTTTCACCGTTAAATCCATTCTGCTTTGGAATTCTTTACCTGTCCGAATTAGACAAGCTGAAACGTTACATCGCTTTAAAACCTTGCTTAAAAATCATTACCTAAAAATTGCGTGTCAACCCTAAGTTTTGTAAACTCTATATTATTATATTTAATTTTATATTTTACATATATTTTAAATTTTAGTCAACTATTTATCAAATTTATATATCTATTATCATTATTATGTGTACTTTCTGCACTACCCATTTTCCAGAACATTGTACTTTCCAACATTATAAGGTTGTCTGGAAGAAATTACTACTTAGTAATAAGGCCGCCTTTGTGTGCATGTCTGAATTTTGTAATGATTTTGTTTCTGTATTTTGTCACTGTTTTTTGTTATATGTGCACAATAAAGAATATTTGATTTGATTTGATAAACTTATTGACTAGCACTGGAGTCATTTAACCCAAAGTAAGTTAGAAGTTTCTTTTTAAATACACTCAATTTATCGTGGAAAATGTTGATAGTTCTGATTTTTACGCATATATAATTATACAAATCGCACATATGCTGGGGTGGGGCATGTTTCCCCAAGTTCTCCAAGGTGGTCCACACAAGAGCTTATTTATGGGGTGCCGTGGTCGGTTATAAGGAGCGGACAAGGAGAAGAGTTCCAAAAGATCGTGGATTTTTCTCCGGGTGCTGAGTGGTAAAATTTTGTAAAAACTCAGGCGCTGCTCGTATAGGCTTCTATGGGAAATTCCTCTGTCTGAAAAAGCTAAGTGTCTCGTGAACGATCTCTGGATTTTTTCGATTCTCTGAGATGATAGGAAGGGTTCCATACGGAGCTTGCGTACTCAATATAACTGCGTACTAATGCATTAAAGAGCAGAATTTTTGTCGCTGGTTTGAATCCTATGGTGTTACGTTTTCTTAATAATTGTGTTTATTTATTTATTTAAAAGGCACGTCAACAACACAAACACATAGGTACACTTATAGTTAACATGCATAACAATTTTCTAGTGTTTATGTCTATTACAGACATGCACAACATTGTTCAAATTAAAAAACACAATAATTATCATCAAAATAAAGCTTAAAAATAAAACAAAATCAAATTTATAAAATTAGTAGGTACAATAATTAAGAATTATACTATATTTTACTTAAAAACAACACATTAAATATTTATTTCACAGTAGTAAATGAAGTATCAAGATGTCAGGATAATACTTAAATATTATTTTGGTACTTATATTAGTACTAGGTACTGTCAAAAGTTATTTATATTCAATTACATAAAAATACAATATTAATCATTTTGTCAATTGTCAATAATATGTCAATAAAAATAAAAAAAATATTATTTATTTATTTTTGGATTGCGTAAATATGACCATGTCTCGGAATTTAGATCAACTTTAAAGTGGCTCCCGATTCGTCTGCGCAGGAATACTCACGTTTTGCACCTATTGTATAATGTACTCTTTGACCCTATGGCTCCCCCTTACCTCAAAGAATTGTTTACTTTCTCATCTGAAGATACAAACACGCGTCATACTTTCAAGCTAAATGTGCCCACTCAAAAAACCAAATTTTTTGGTAACTCCTTCTCGTCCTCTGCAGTGCGGCTATGGAATTCTTTACCTAATGCTATAAAACAAGCGCAAACCCTGGGCACATTTAAGAGACTACTCAAATCTGTATTATAAAATCGGCTACGCTCGGATAGCTTGTTTAAGTTAAAAGCTGAAAGTCTTTCATCGTACGATAGTCTGTTGTTGATGTGCGGGGTAACAAAAGCCAAGTGCCTAGTAAAGGATCTCTGAATACGTTGTGAATGTGTCTCATAGAAAGGGTTCCATATTATGCTTCCAAATTCAAGAATACTGCGTACTAGGTTTTTAAATAAAAGTACCTTGGTTTCAGGACGCCTAAAGTCCTTTGAGTTCTGCTTGATAAATCCTAACATTTTTGCAGCCTTCTTAATCATTTGGTCAAAATGAGTTATAAATGTCAGCCTAGAGTCAATTATAACATCTAGATCCCGGATTTCAGTGGTAAGGCTAATAGGGCTTCCATTGATGTTATATTGCGTTAGTGTTGTCCTCTTTTTTCTCGAGAACTTTATGTGCAGGCATTTGGTAGCATTAAGCCTCATATTATTATCTTTGCACCATTTAAAAACTCGGTCCAGGTCCGATTGAAGCAGTAGGGAGTCAGCACGTGACTTAACCAGCCGCGAAATTTTCATGTCATCGGCGAACATAGAACATCTGCAGTGGTGAATACAGTTAACAATGTCATTTATAAATAAAAGAAATAGAATTGGTCCTAAATGGGATCCTTGAGGTACTCCAGAGGTTGCTATATACTTAGTTGATTCCTGACCATTCACCACCACTAATAATAATAATAATAATAATGACATTTATTCAAAAAATTTTGGACATTACACTACACAACTACATTACATTAAAATAAAGTGAGCATTAATTAAAAAGTTGCTAAGGATAGGTAGGTGGTGTAATATTCCAATAAAAAGGAGCCCACTCAGGTAAATGTCTGAGGAATACCACAGTCCCTGATATTCTGTGGATCCGTACCTATTGTCAGGCGTGTGACAGACCACTCAAGGCGACAGCACAGTGATATACTTACACAAAATTATTATAATTATAGTAATTATAAATTAAAAAATATATATTACATACACAATTAAACGCAATAAATAGTAATAATATAATATATTAGGTCGGTTTGATTAAAATTAAAATAGCATATGGTGCATTACAAATATACACGGTGCCAAGGTCATCTACTGCAGTAGGCATCGAGTAAACGTAAACAACGGGAGGCTGTAGGGGGCAGGGGGCAAAGTGCAGGCGCACCGGCACAGCGTCAACGCATTCTGCGCCGCGCGTGCTGCTCGCCGCGCGCTTGTCATGTTATCACCGCGACTGGCACGGAGCACCACAAATCCACTTAGATTTTGCAAAGTTCGTTAGACGTGTGGTTGGCTGTCACTTTACAATTAATGAACTATTTATTTTTCTTGGATTTTACACACTTATTACTAGGTTTACAAACTTTGTTAACATAAAATATCATTAAAATTAATTTTTAACAATTTTTAAATCAGGAGATACTATATTTTGATCATAATTTATTAAATTCTGCTTCTACTACTGAACTACTACTTCATTTACACAGCCTACTAAGTTTTCGTTTATTTATCAAAATCGGCCAATGCGCTTGGTCTTTATAGTGCCCCAAGTATAAACACATAAACACAGACTGATAAACACATTAACACTCCTTTTTGACGCGCATTAGTGTAAAAACAACTTGATTTAATAAAAAAAAATTATTTGATACTATGTATGTTCCTTGAAAATTCACACTTCATAAATTTGACTAAATTTGATTTAATAATAAAATAAATAAAATAAAAATTGTTTATTCTCAGACCATAGATCCATAGTGTTAGTAACAATTATTTACTTAAGATTATGTTAGTATACATTTTAATTATAAAATATTTTAAAAAACACAATACGCCTCTAGTTGACAGGTTCACCGAAACTTCACCACACGTAGCTCAATGAACCTGCCCACCAGGGTATCAAGACGTTCTCCCACCATCCTCAGGACTCTGTTCGTGCTCTGTTGTCGCACCCAGTTTACAAGCGAGGCGACCTTTTTTCGTATTACTGCGTAAAAGTCGTCCACGCTAGCATCAGCAAACATGCCCGACGCGCTACAGTAACGTGGGAGCCGGAACAGAGCCCTAAAGATTTGTTGTATTGAATGCGTAGGGCATTATAGGGCTTCTGTGTAAAGTTGGTTCACATGCTACTCGTGTAAAACGCTTGGCAATATGATTTAAAGAGTGTGATCTTGACCTCAGCTGTACATCGAGCAAACCTATGCGCCAACATATTACCACGCACCGACAATACCCTACGCTCTCTTTCTATATCCAAATTGTCACACATATTTTCAGTGACATGTCCCAAATATTTAAACTCTGTGACACGGTTCAATGTCTTTGCATTAAGATTTATTGTTAGATTTAAATAACATGAACACACTCTTTTTCGCATTGTATCTTAATCCTTGCGACACAGCATAAGACTCACATGTCTTCAGCGGCTTTCTAATTCCACTGATCGAAGGACTTAGCAACACCATGTCATCAGCATAACTAAGATTATTTACACAAACATCATCAATAAAGAATCCGACATGTGTGTTGCTAAGCTCCTGAATCAGGTCATTTACATAAATATTGAAGAGACGAGGGGAAGTTAGCCCCCCTTGTCTCACTCCACATTTCATATAATACTCATAAGAATATAATATATGAATTTACCCACCTCACAACATTTGATTACTATACCAATAGGAAAATATTATGATAATATCAGGAGACACACCAGCGTCAATTGGCTTAGTCCACAACCTGTCATAGGTTACCATATCAAATGCCCTGGATAAATCTAGAAAGCATTCATAAATAGGAGTTTTCCTCATAGTTTAGTAATTAACAGTATGCTTTAAAACAATATAGCACTCTCTGTAGAAAGCCCTGACCTAAAGCCAAATTGTGTATCCTGCAACAATGACGTCGTTCTAACCAACTGCTTGTCAAGTAATCCATCTAAAACCTTAGCCATGATTGTGGCTAAAGAAATCTAGGTGTATAATTTAGCTTATCCGATGTGTCTCCAGCAGGATTTTAACAACTGGTACCACAATCGTTATTATAAGATCCTTTGGCAGATAAGAATGACGTAGGCAAAGAGTAAACAGCATACCTAATATTCTACAGAGATGAGGTCCAGCATGCTGCAAGTGCTCGATGCTGAGCCCATCATGGCCAGGTGACTTAGGGGAGACCGAGGGGTTTTGACACAAAGGTGATTTGAAACAGTACCGGTTTCATGGAACTTAAAAGTGTTAGCGAGTTCGCAACGTTGCATTTTAACCACTCCCCTCCAACCGCTGACTTGTCAATACGCGTCGTTGGCATGAATCGCGCGGTTATGGAGTTCTGCGTGCCATGTGACAAAAATCGTTAAAAGTAAGTTATTTTATTTTTTTTACCATGCCTATTTTTTGATAAGGGTATTGTATTTTAGTTTGATTTATATTGGTTTCGAAAGCTCATTATCTAGAGATTTATTGTATATATTTGGTACAATTGATTTGTGTGTATTTGATTCTTGATTGAAGTTTAAATTAATATTGAGAGGTTTTTTCTTACTGAGGAGATTTGAAACAGGTTGTTTCAAATCTCCTCGTTTTCAATATTGTATCAGAATATTTACGCATTAAAAAGTATTAACGTTGTGTCAATTAAATAAATGCTTTTTAATTTATTTATTTTGTTTCAGCATGCCTACTGATCATAAAATAAAGACTGACAGAGGTATGGAAAGTCGCAAAATATATAATTTTGCAGCAGAAGATTAGTATCAAGTTACTTTGCCACATATTTGTTAGATTGACATTTTTTGTTTTCTATTTACATTTTTGATATTTGTGAGATTATTGTTACATAAATATTTGAAGAAATAATTATCAAAACTGATTATAGTTCTAAAGAAACGACTGAAAGTCAATTATTTATTGAAAATCTATATTTTATTTTAAAGATTTGCAATGAATGTAAAACATTTTGTTTATCTTACTGTTATTTTAATTAATATTACGAATAATGATGTTATAATACTTTAAACTACTTTCAGAGTTGATGATATTGTGTATCACAACTGTAGTTATCTACTTATGCGATATATCAGTACAAAATAAATGTGAATAGATACGTAAAACAACAAAGTATGTGCTTGAAAAGATAAGTTTTAATACATACTTTTAAATTATATCACAACTTTTATTTTACAGCCCTTAATATTTCACAGAAATCATATGTTTTAACTCTCCTCGACCCCTGTTTCATTTTACCTCGGTATGAGGGGAATTGAAACAAGATGACTTGTTGCGGTTAAGTCGATTTTTACCACAATATTTAACACTTACAGTTTCTTTATGTTAGTCATTTGCAAGTGTAAAGAATGACCTAACGTTTGGTACTAATATCATACCATTTCTGGCAATAGTGTTTGGTATATGAGACAAAATGTAAAAATTGTGTCAACACCCCTCGGTCTCCCCTACCTCGTTTCATATTCTTTATAATAGTAAATACGTCTTTGGCAGACAATGTAACAAGATCCCGGCTATGCGTATACTTAACACCGTTCACCGGCGGCAAGTCAGGTTGTATTACAAAATTGTCTTTAAAAACATTAGCTATTTCACTTGGGTTACTAATCCCATTTACACTAACGGGGAGTCTTATTTTACTATTAAGCTTTTTAGTTCCTTTCCAAAGCTTGCTAAACTTTTTTTGCTGCTGGTTGTGAGGCAATAATATCCATTTTAATTTGTTCTTGATTATTAATACAATATTTTAATCGAGATTTGAATACTTTCCTACTATTACACATTTTTTCAAAGATACGCCCACTTTTGGGCTTTCCATACTGAACACAATATTGAAAATCAACTGTTTGTGTGCTCCCCTAACATGTTTATTCCAGCCATGTACGATTTAAAATTTTACTGGCTTTGCTAACTCTTGACAACTTGCTACTGATGCTTGACTTAGAACATAAACAGTATCATGATATAGTTTGTCAAGTACCTGTCTGTGTTCCAAGTTATTACACATCCTGCACAGTCACTAAGTTCACTAGGAAAATTTAAGTCCTTTAAAACCATTATTACATAATTCATAGTATTTCATCAATTTCCGTCATACCCAACACAACATTTTTACACAGTGAATGACTATTTCAAGCTTAAATTGAATTACATTTAAATTGCATGTTATTTCCAATGGCAAGTGATCAGACCAGTACACATCATAATGGACCTTGGCACTTACAACTGCCTGCCATGCTGACTAGCGGCCCGTTTCAATAACCTATCTATCTATAACTATTTGTTAAAAACGTCGTCATTCAATCATTTGCTGGTTTTTCGCGATACAAATTTGACGTTTCTAACCAATAGTTATAAATATATAGGTTATTGAAACTGGCCGTAACACATTCAATGCCTTTCTTGACGTTTTTACAGTTAAACGATATTAATCTGGTTTTATCCATTTATATTTGGCATATTCGTACACGATACACCAAAGACTTCTAAAGACGGAGTCATAGTTTTTGAAAGTTGGTACTATGTTTTTCTGTTGCTCTGTCTTTACTAACGATGTATCAATACGAGTGGATGAGAGAGCTTATATCGGTGTATAAACGCGTGTTTCGTGTCATGTAATGACCAGCTCAGTAGGCCATTGCAGAGCAGTAGCTCTGTGAATTTATTGTCTTTTATCAATGAAAATAAATGTGTAAAGGACAAATTTATTTTAAAACATCTAATATGTGTTGCTCCGCTGCATATTGTGCCTCAAGAATGACGACAGAAGGTGTCAAATACTTGGAATTATCATTTTACACGTAATGTTTTAACAATGTTTTGTGAACTAAATAATGAGTATTTTTATAATATAAACAGATAATCATTAAATTTAACGAACCCTTTTTCGTACTATATCACGCTTTAATGATGAATATCACGTAATGAGTAATAATTTGTGCAAAATAAAAGCCTTGTTTTTCTGCGTATTTTGAGTGATGTACCCTACTGACACAAGAGTTTATCGATAAAGATAATAAACTTTTACTAAACGGTTTTATTAGGTCTCGGAAATGCTCCGGAAGAAGAGGCGAATAGATTGAAGCAGTTAGATGCGAAAATTAGAAGAGTGTGTCCCACCAGTGAGACAGCTTGGTGTGACGGTATTGATACGGGGAAGATATTTCTGTTTTACCGGACAATTAAGAAGACTTACGATAATATATACTTTCTTAAGCATATTTTTTTTATTTAGTTTCCAATTAAAATGCACAAAGAGCATTTTTCCATTATCCGATCCGGATCGAATACGATATAGGTATCGAATGCCGATACAGTAATCGATATTCAATAGCCATGCAAGGGCAAGTAAAATATATGAAACACATAGGTCTTTCACATTATCGGTTTGATATCGGATAGAAAAGCACTTTTATTCCTGTAAATATGGGCCTAGCAGGAACAATTGACAGGTGCGTAAATGCAATGTTATAGAATGTCAATTGTATGTCATAATTTTTATACAAATCTCTTTCGATAACGTAACGTTTACGCAATTGACAATTGTTCCTGCTAGGCCCCCAAGCAAGTGAGTAATCTGACTGACTCAGCTAATCTCTCAATGTATTTTACTATTTAGATGCTAATCAAAAATGCAAGTACAATACAAAGAGAGGAAATCGAACGCAAAATTTTTGTGTTGTCAGATTTGACATGAGACTCGTGTGTTCGATTTTCAATGCTCTGAATTTTCCCCGGCCTTCCAGATTCCTGAGAGTATGTCCGTCGGGATATATTATCGGGTCGGTATTACTAAGGCTTACTTACTAATAAAGAGGAGGTTCTGTGTTCGGCTGTATATATGTCACCATAAAATTTTAAAAACCGTTAGATTGTAATATTACTAGAGATATTATAAAATGTCGACAGATTGTCAAATAAAAATTACTTCTTACAATTTTACACGTTATTTTTCGTTACATTGTAATATTTACCCTGCCGATTGGTTAAATGGCAAGTGCCCCGCGCCGCCATATTTGTTTTCTTTTTCATAATAATAATTAAAACGAAAAATAATGCGTACAATTATTGTAAGGAGAAATTTTTATTTGACATATTATATAATATTATATACAGCCGAACACAGAACCTCCTTTTTTTAAAGTCGGCTAAAAATATTTATGAACGGTCTATTTCTATTACAATAGTGCAGAATTGTTAGGAATTGTAAACTTTCAATTGGTATATATAGGGAGTAATTTTATTTAATGTAAATAGTTATTAATAAAACGTTTTCTCATAATACTTATTTTATAATTAAAATACGCAATTGACTGAAGAGTGTGAAAGAATTATGCTACTAATTATTTCATACATTTTACTCGCCTTTGGCTATTGTGTATCGGCTATCAGCATTCTTTACCGATATCGTGTCGGATAATGGGAAAACGCTTTTATGATAAAAACTAGATGTTACCCGCGCCTTCGTGCGCGCTAAAAAAAATGCCGTGCCGCAAAAAAGTAGCCTATGTGGTCCTTTCTATATATGTGCAAAACTTCATCAAAATCGGTCAAGTACTTTCGGAGCCCATGCAAACAAACAAACCTAATAAGAACACAGTATTTTTACACATCTAATAAAATCTTGTTAATTTCAAATACCTATATCTTAAATTAAAAAGGTACTTAATGAGTTTTACACATTATAAACTGATGACATAAAACTTAAAATGTGTTTATAAAATAAAAATTCAGAATTATAAAAATATCTACAAACGTCGATAGGTACCACAAAAAAGTCGAGTAGTTTATCGATATTATATCGATATACGTTACATCCCTGCACGTACACTAACACAATGCACACAAGCAGAAAAAGGACACGCGTTTGCTGGCTAAAACTCTCTCTAGTAGTTATATACTCAAAGCGATACACGCTTTCCTGGCACCTCCAGCGAACCCATTTGTCTAAAGTAAATTAACTTTTTAAATGTAATTCCATCGGACCACAGGTTGTCATTCAAAAATCGATAAATTTTATTTTTTGATAAATAAATTTTGAAAGAATTGTACAACCTCTCCTTTTCGTTAATATTATCTCAGGACTAACCGCCTCCTGCGTTTTTTCCATGATGTATTCACGAATATCATTTTCAGATGTGCTTTTTTTGTTCACGTGTGAAATAAATAAAGGTATTTTTATTTCCGCTGCCTTAAAGTTTGACCCCGACTGGCATGCTGCTTTTCCTTTTTCTCTCTCTACCTATACTCTCGAACCTATTTTTATATCTCTTTCTTTATACAATTTTTCAATCTTCATCCTTCCGTTTATACTGCAAAAATAAATTTCTATTATTCTTTACAATGTCCGCCATACTTTGCTGCTTAATACCTACAATGGTTCTAGTTGCATCAATGTTATCAGTACATTGCTGTGCGTACTCCATGGGTGCGAGCAGGACGGAGCCCGAGGTATCCTCTATATTATTGCCTGCGCCAGAGCGAGACAACTCATCCAACGAGTTTATTTCGCAGCCGTTTCCGCTTAGGGGTCGTCCATTAATCACGTGATGCCTAAAGGGGGGGGGGGGGGGTCCGAAAAAAAATCACCAGGTATCACCATGGGGAGGAGGGGGAGACATCACGTGTATTCATTTTCGAATCTAGTCTATGCATACCGAAATTATTATCGGTTGTAGATTCGTAGTGTTGTTTAAATACTTACGAGACAAATGACTCGTATAGTTTTTAATTGCTTAAATTATTCGATTAAATTGTTTTTTAAGTTAAATTTTTTCTTCAAAAATGACCTGCTTACTATGTAAAAAAAAATATACGTGATCTTAGGTGGGGGAGGGGGGGGGGGTAGTATAAAACCTCACCACGTATCACCAGGGGGATGGGAGGGGTCTAAAAAGTTGTTAAAAACATCACGTGATTAATGGAGGGCCCCTTATTTCATCGCTATGGCTATTCGCATTTAATTCTAAAAAGTCGGTTTTCAGTAAATGAGATGGGCAGACTGGCACATTTATTCCAAAATATGCACCTCTTTTTTTTTTGCATTTAAATATTTAGGAGAATCCGATAAAGCTGTGACCTTTAAGTTTGTCATTTCGTTTCGTACCTCTTGTAGTTGATTAACACTCACATATTCACTCTTCATCTTCTCAATATCACTTCGTAGAAGCACGATGTCTTTTAAAAGTTTCGTTACACGGTCAAACGATACAGGCGGTAATTTTTGTAAAATCCCGAGCCACGAAAATAGGAGTAGGTACGTTCCGGGTCTATCTCCTTTATAAGAGAAATAATGTCTTCCAGATATCGTTGTTTCTTTCCATCCTTTCGTCTCGATTTTAGACGTTGAGAAGTCGTAACGGATTCAAAAAGCAGCTTCTTAGCTTCTTGTATATCCTGCTCCGAAAAAGCTGTTATACAGACGCGAAGTTTGGATTCCGTCTCCATCACATCATGCTTATTCTGGATATCAGAATCTCACTAATAATTATATTGCAATTAGCACACTTTAACTTATTGAGCTCACTTTAATAACTCATTAAAATTGTTTTTTTTTTCACCCATAGCAGGCCTGTCTCACTCCCCGTGTAAAAACGTTCCCCGTTAAACGGGCCAATTACGAGGGACTCGCGCGCGAGCAGTGAGCGACGTATGCGTGAGATTTATTCGTCGCAATGTTTTATGGATAGGATTTAATACCTTACAATCTGTGCATATAATATTACCACAGCCTATAGAACTATTACCTACAGTCGTCCAACGGACACGTCTAGACAGAGCAATCGTGCGGGGCGTGCGGGGTGAGAGAGGGGCGGTAGCGAGCCCAAGCTGCCATACACTCGCTTGGGACACGTCAGCCGGGGTTGACGCTTTTTAATTTGATTGTTTTAAGTGGTTTGCGACAGTGTTTCGTTTGAGTTGTATGTAGGTACTTATTTACAATGGTCAATTATATGAACAGCTAAAGAAGATTAATTTTAATACAAAACCATGCGCCTGTTTCCCGTCAGAATTTTTAATAAAATTGTATCTACGTATGAAAATTTACTAACTACATCGTCAAATTCAACAATCACAATCTAAAAACTAGTAAATCCAAATGTCGAAAATACCTTTCAGTTTCGCATTTGTAGCTTTTGCAGGGTTCGTAAATATCCGATATTTATAATAAATATCAAAATATCAGATATCTTTGATTATATATATATCCGATATTTTAGATTTTTTGATATTTTCAAAATTACATACAAATCTCATAGGTACTCTGATATGTTTTTTCGTAATAGTTGAATCGAAATAATTTGTATGTCTGATAATTTGAAGATAGGGAAGTAAAATTAAACTCATTTATTTATTATTGATATTAAAAGTTTTCAAATCAAATAAAAATCAACGATAGATACTTTTGAGTATCAATTTAAATAAACCATAAAACCATAAAATGACTTTTGTTTATAACCAGAAGAAAAAAAAGTGTATTAATTTTATCAGTCGAATTAATTTGACACATGGTATAAATGGTATAACAATAGTATAATAACAAACAAGGAATTTTCTTCCGAAAAACAGGGGGTCACGTGGGTGACTGGGTGTCATATGCCGTTACAAGCCGCGTCGACGGCTATGATTAGTTAATGTCGTGTCAAATAGCAAGTTTTTGATGACCTAGGCTTGTGAAACTCTCGGAAAATAAGACCTGTGTAGATGTAAGATTTTTTACATTTAAAACATTCTTTTACATTTTTAAATATAAATATCAATTTTGATATAATATATCAAGCATAAATATCAATTGATATATATTATCATGATATATATACTATATATATCATGATATATATATCATATATATCAATTGATATGTCGCCTGAGGCTCATAATTTTGGATCTATTCCATTCAGACATAGGTACTGTGAGTGTATCTTGCAAAGAGAAGTAACAAACTTACAATATCACTCGTTTATTCGGATTCACAATTATTTAAACATTCACTAGGTACACTTTATTACTACACTGTACTTTTATATACACAGGCTCTAAAACGAAACTATGGACAGTTCCTAGACTGGTTGCCCGCACCACGACTGGCTGAGATGTGTATTGTGGCAGCTCCTCAAGTCATCCCTCCTAATGCCCCACCACATCCCACCATGTCGCTTGTACGAACTTCAGACTAGACTCTGTCAAAGCGCGCCAAACGAGTTTCTAATAGATGGCGCACTTGTAGTTCCGTTTCCGCTGTATGACCGGATGCGACACGGCCATCCTGCGAGACGCACGTCCCCGTGCGTTAAACTGAAACAATGATAAGACAGCACAGTATTTGCTCGACCATTCCTGACACGATCTGGTCTTAATGCTGATCTTTCATGTTCAAAAATAATAATAATAAAGCTTGACAATGCTTTATTCGCTTCAAAAATTTTTAGTTTCATTTTAAAATGATTAAGACTACTCACAATATCATTTAAACCAAAGAAAACATAAAATAGACAGCATTAATCCAAAATATCATTAGACTAGAGTAGGTTCATAGAAAAGTATCTCATCTCAAACTTTACATAAAATTAATGCTAGCTTAAATCAAACCTGGATCAAATACTATTGACGTTCAAAACAAAACATTGTTTACCTGAATCACATTTTAAACCTCAACCAGACAAATTTAATATCAAAGTACTTATAGCATCTCAGAGTAATAACTGACTATAACAAAATCAAACTACGCAATTAAGTCTTACAATTGATATCATATAGCCCCGTGATCAGCGATCACACCTCTCATTCTACCAAACCTTGGGCTTCCTGGTTTCGAATGAAACCCGACCTCCGCCAGAGTTGACTGCTTACCGCGTACTCACGGTAGTCAACTAAAAGTTGAAACCGATTTTTAACGAGCTACGGCTACACGACAACCCCTGGTACGGTCTATCAACTTGTAAACTTAATTATTACTCTCTAAAAAAAAACACTACTATTTAGCTCCTCAACTTCGTCAGTTATAAGTACTCTGACTTTCGGGCATTCTTTGTAATCTATCATGAACGTTCCTGTAAATGTGTCTGTTTGTTAAAGATTTCAAAAGATAACGATATCCATGTGAAAGTTATTCAATTTCGAATGGGTTTTGAATTATGCGTTTATTTACTTTGGTTACGTTCTTTATTTTCTATCAAAACGAAGTCACCCAAATAATTTTTCAATTTACTTTAACCAAACAAATAAAATTCTAAACAATCGCAAAACACAGCAAAGATACCCTGGGTCATGTCACTTAAATCATGTTTAAAATGTACTTTAACACAAATTCACCAGTAAGATCTCTAACACCACTACCACAATGGTCATAGAACACAGTTCACAGACCCCGACCACCGTCAGTTACACGCTCCCCGCGCACCCTCGGATTGTGCACCATCCGAGTTGCCGGATACGTCTACATAACTGTACGATTGAACATAGTACGGTAGATAGAGATTTTACTCGTCCCTTGATCACAACTTAAATTTGTTCATCATTAACCAAATCATTATCAACCTTGACCAATACATGACTCGATGGCATCTTTCTTTACTATCGTGCGCATACTTTAAGGTACGCTTAGAACTTACAGCTTTTAGTGTGTTTCTTTCAATTTTTTTTTTTTTTTTTTTAATTTCGTCTGATTACGTCCGTTAGATACGTATGATTTCAATTGGTAAAAACCACTAATCGAAAATCTGTTTATTTCCGCCTTACTGCTTTTCAAAACGTGTATTATTGTAACTATTTTACTATCTCGGTTACTGTATAAAACAATCAATGTTTCTTCTAAACTAGATCTTTTAAAATCGGTTCATTTAAAAGACTATACCGAATCATTACACTACAGTCACGAGATAAACAATTACGCTCACCAAATATCTTTAGTTCCAAATCCGATACTTCAATGAAGTACAGAGTGCAGATCCCTAGCCGCCGCGGCAACCCCGTCGCACGGCCCACACCACCTGCTGCACTCCGTCGCGTCTCGTCTCGTCACGTCGCGTCTCGTCTCGTCGCGTCGCGTCTCATCGCGTCGCGTCGCGTCTCGTCGCGTCGCTCGAATACTGGGCCTCCATCTGTACATAAAATAACAGCACAAAAATTGTCCAAACTATGTTCAATTACGTTCTTTTTAGGGTTCCGTATCTATGGGTAAAAACAGGAACATAAAATCTAAGACATTGCTGTATGTCTGCCTGTCACAGGCTGTATCTCAAGAACTGCGATAGCTAGAAAATGGATTTCCTTTTTCTTAAAGATAAAAATGTCAGATTTGATTATGCAATAAAGTTAATTTCATTTCCATTCAAAAATCTAACTGATTAAATGAAAAAAAGCTTTTAGAGTCTTACTATACCAGAAGACTTCCAAGTGCGTTTACAACCTTTTACATGATAACCAAGTTCACCGAAGTTCACTGAAGTCCACCGAAGAGCTTTCTTATCCGCCACAATCACAGCAACTGAACCGTTGAGCGTGTGCTGCCGCGATCACCATCAACACCAGCCATAGGCACCTGCTTACCGCATACCGCAACTTCTGAAACCGTCAGATTATTTCTTTTAATCTCTTTTCATTGTGTTGTCAATTCAACTATTATTTCCTATAATTTCCGAAACCTACCGTGATGCACGATCATAGACCACAACGCAAACAATATTATCATGTTATTTTCGCACTTTTAATTATTCCAATCGGCCTAGTCTAAAAAGTAATAGATTGACAAACGTAATGTTCCAAATTTACAGCATACAAAATATCATTAGCCGACAGTCTCGCGAATAGGGAATGACCTATAACTTATTATCGTATAACATCTAACAGTTTTTAACAGACACTTTCAGAATAAATAACAACATACCTGACATTATGTAAAGTCACTTTTGAAACTTACCAATAGTTAATTTCTCTTACTACGTGTGGAGTAACGCCAAATACGAAATAAGACTATGTACAAACTGTACGTAGTTATTGTGATTAAAACCAACTACAAAGTTAAGTTATTAAATAGGTAGGTAAACGTAAAATGTAATTGAAGTCGTCTCAAACTAATACCGCCTAAACAATATTTGTAAAGTACAAGTCCACTGATTTCGTTTAAAGCAGTGCACCAGCTATTGTTTTCAGGAATACCTACAATTGATAAAGACTGCCTTTGTTTTCGCAAGTATTGTTTACAACTTGCGCGAGCAGGTACGCGCGTATGACTTGTAATTTTATTACAAAGTCCAATGTGATGTCACGAAATGTAATGTCGATAATGATCTTTAATTATTACCAAAAATAATTTAACTTTTTAGTACCTACTGCTATATTCAAGCATGATCTACTTCGGGCAATCTAACAGTAATAATAACGAGTCTGTAAGACGTATGTCGTATGTACTGAGTACTCCTTTTTACTTTGTGTTACTTTCAGCTCATTTACTTTGTTTCTTTTTCATAATACTTTGGTTATAAAACCAGAATAATTTAGAACCCTATAATAAAATAAGCAACGTTCAATACAACCAGTTGGCATAATTGTGAAGCGAATAGACCAGTCCAGAAGAAGCGCAATGCACATCCATTTGGCACTGCCACCATGGAGGTAGCCTCCGCTCACCCTGCCGCTGCTCGATCACGCAGCGCCGCTTGTTGTCCCCTTGGCGTGGCTATGCATCACCCAATCGAACGTCAATCTGTACATCACAAAACAAAATAGCAAAACAACTGAACACTAAATTGTAAAGGTTATTTTGAGATATAAGCAAGCAATTTCATGAACACTTGAAACACGAGATAAATCACTAGTGTATAATAGGTCTTAAAAATTATTGCGAGAATAAAAAGTTGGCTACCGCCTTTTACCAAAACCACCAAATAGATAACCAAAGCCTGTAGTTGATGCGCCACCGCGCTCGTGTCACCACCATAGACGTCACGTCACTGTTGTCGTCATCACGTCCCTGCTGTCCTTACTACTTACTTTCCCGTCTTCGTGGGCACGCACAAAGGGTTATTGGTAC
Source organism: Glaucopsyche alexis (assembly GCA_905404095.1). Lineage (NCBI taxonomy): Eukaryota > Metazoa > Arthropoda > Insecta > Lepidoptera > Lycaenidae > Glaucopsyche > Glaucopsyche alexis. The sequence continues at coordinate 1,642,747 of FR990063.1, read as the reverse complement.
AAGGTCACCTTGCAGCATTCAGTTCACTGCTGTCCTGTAGTTTCACAATTACGCCGTATGCATGGGCGTGCTGCCTTGTTGTACATACTGCCAAACTCGATCCACATCAATCGCAATGATTATTATCACTTTTTGTAGCCTTTGTGCGGGCTAGATTACACTTTTTTTTTTTTACTACCCACACTTTTTCGGAACAAGCCCCTTTTTTTTGCACGACTTGATCGCGATTCTGATGTATTTTCAGGGTCAAGTCGCCGTTTTAAATTTGAACACGATTTTACTTCTTGTACTAACTTATTTCTCGTCTTAATTTCGGTAGTAATGTTTATTTGTGATAACCATGAACCTTGTGGCGGTTGGTCGCCTAAACAGATTGCAGCCGTATTACACCCAGCTTGTGGGTCCACATCTGGCTGGTCTGGGTTGATTTCGGATAAAACAATCACAGGCGTCGTCGTCGGCGATTTGATAGCGTTAATGAGCAGCATCATGTTCTGCTGCATTTCAAATAGGGCGCGTCATTGGGTATCAGATCCCAATTCTGATGTCGCCTGAAGCTCATAATTTTGGATCTATTCCATTCAGACATAGGTACTGTGAGTGTATCTTGCAAAGAGAAGTAACAAACTTACAATATCACTCGTTTATTCGGATTCACAATTATTTAAACATTCACTAGGTACACTTTATTACTACACTGTACTTTTATATACACAGGCTCTAAAACGAAACTATGGACAGTTCCTAGACTGGTTGCCCGCACCACGACTGGCTGAGATGTGTATTGTGGCAGCTCCTCAAGTCATCCCTCCTAATGCCCCACCACATCCCACTATGTCGCTTGTACGAACTTCAGACTAGACTCTGTCAAAGCGCGCCAAACGAGTTTCTAATAGATGGCGCACTTGTAGTTCCGTTTCCGCTGTATGACCGGATGCGACAGATATATATCATGCTAACCCTGAGCTTTTGTATACGCATTTGTATTTTTTATAATAAAACTCTTCATTAATACTTCTATATATATATATATATATATATATATATATATATATATATTGTTTTATTTTCCTAGTACTCTACATACACATACTACGAATACCTACACAAAATGTAGAACAGATTATAATAAAACACATTATTGTGACAACCCTGCAGCAATGACGAATACCTACACAAAAGCGGCATTTCGCGCGACTTCAAACGCGTTGGACCACTGTATCTCTTTATTACACTGTGATATTACGATAGGTACTGTGTACGTTAGGTAAAAATCACCCGGCCAGCTATAACTATAATACCATATTTTTTTTTTTTTTTTTTTTATGAAATAAGGGGGCAAACGAGCAAACGGGTCACCTGATGGAAAGCAACTTCCGTCGCCCATGGACACTCGCAGCATCAGAAGAGCTGCAAGTGCGTTGCCGGCCTTTTAAGAGGGAATAGGGTAATAGGGGAGGGTAGGGAATAGGGTAGGGGATTGGGCCTCCGGTAAACTCACTCACTCGGCGAAACACAGCGCAAACGCTGTTTCACGCCGGTTTTCTGTGAGCCCGTGGTATTTCTCCGGTCGAGCCGGCCCATTCGTGCCGAAGCATGGCTCTACCACGTCATATAACAATATTTAAAAATATAGTTTGAGCTACTACTGCTACTGCAATTACTTGATAACCAATATTTAGTGTTTAGGTGTTGGCTCCACAGTCCACTTGAACTATCTGTTCGCGTCTTATGTTATTCCGATGTGATACGATTTGAAGAATCATTTATTGACAAAAGTACCTAGTAGTACCTAGTAGTAAATATAAATAAAAATAAGGCGGCGTGATTCAACTTCTTCGAGTAATATCAGGCCGTGAAGGTATAAAAAATGCTTACGTTTACGCATAAGTATGTATATACTTATAGGTATGCGCGAAATTATTATAATAATAATAATAACTGTGGACGCTTCACACCACGTTAATCTGATCCCGTGGTAAGTTCTCGAAGAACTTGTGTTACGGGTACCAGACAACGGAAATATATTTAATACTTTTATACAATACACATATTATTTAAGATTTTTATTATATTATACATATCTATACTATCTATCTATCTATCTATATTATAAAGCTGAAGAGTTTGTTTGTTTGTTTGAACGCGCTAATCTCAGGAACTACTGGTACAAATTGAAAAATTCTTTTTGTGTTGGATAGTCCACTTATCGAGGAAGGCTTTAGGCTATATAACATCATGATAACTTCAATACGAGCGGAGCACCAATCAAGAATGTTACAAAATCGGGGTTTTTTTTTCCTTTTGAGAGCTTTCGCTGCGTACGCTGCGAAAACGGTTAATGTTTCGCTAAAATGATGTATGACAGAATTGTTCTCCTATAAAAGTTCTACAAAAAAGTCCGCGACAGTATATGTCTATCTTTTAGGGTTGACTCACTATAACCTTTTTATGGTAACCAAATTTGTTCTAAAAGTAAGCATTATTTGTGAAGGTGTTTTCATAAAGATGATATTAATCCTTATCCAAGTAAATACGTTATTCATTACAAGCATTTAATTTAGAAGAAATTTGCCCTTTACATCATTTGATTTCAATGAGTATTTTAGAAGATATCGCAGTAATAAAATAATCGAGCGCGCAATAATGACGACGCGCGGCGGGCAGTCGTGAGGGAGAAGCGCTTCTCCTTCTACGTAAATGAAATCGCTGGTAAATTTTAGCGATATTCCAAAGGACGAAGTCGCGGGCAAAAGCTAGTATTTAATACACACCCATGACCCAGGAACACAGAAAAACTTTTTGTTCCTTCGGCGGGATTTGAACCCGCGACCCCCGGCTTGAGCACTAACACGCTCAACCAACTGAGCCACAGAGGTCGTCAAATTATTACAGTACTATTAACACCTACCTTAGGTTTATTTGGAAAGCAATTTGTTCAGTAAAGTACAGTAGGTAGGTACTAGAGTGTAGGTAAAAAAAGTTGTAATTAAATATTAAGAAAAAATATATTTAATACGTATAACCGCCTCCTTTTTTGGAAGTCGGTTAATAATTTTCTAAAATGAGACAACCCTAATGTCATTAGAAAGGATAAGAATTACGCGATAGAAAGAGACGCAACTCCTAGGTAAATATAATCGTAGGTAATCAAGCGTTGTTAGCTGAATTGAACCTTATCGCATCGCAGAAAGAGTCGCTATTTCTTCAAACCATTTGTCGGAGTGGTTTTTCTGTACCTGTAGGTAGGCTATTATTTATTCTGTGCCCATAGATACAAGTAGGTAAAGCGGGGTATTTAAGTATGATGGTTTTTGTTACCCAAGTTTCTAGTAAGGTATGTAATATTAGTATAAACTTATTGTAGTTACGACTCCATACATTCAAAAGTTACAGTCTAAGTGATTTTACGAGTTTCTAAATTTTTTAAGTTAATATACATATCAGAAAAATATGTTTTTAGTCGATTGATATTTTTCAATTTTATTTTTTGCGTCTCCTGTAAAGTAGTTTTGGGTTTTACATCCTTTGTAGAAAGGATATAAAACCCAAAACTACTAAAATAGGAAAGGAAAACTACTTTATGATTCCCAAGGTATCGATGTGTAGTTAGGTGTGTGTTAAATTGCTTCTTTGTGAGAATGTCTTTGAACAAACATCACTGCTGTATGGTTTCTCACCTCTATGTATCATTAGGTGCCTGTTTAAATTGCTCTTAAGTGAGAATGTCTTTGAACATATGTCGCAGCTGTATGGTTTCTCACCTCTATGTGTCATTAGGTGGCTGTTTAAATCGCTCTTAAGTGAGAATGTCTTTGAACATATGTCGCAGCTGTATGGTTTCTCACCTCTATGTGTCATTAGGTGGCGCTTTAATTTGCCCTTTTGTGAGAATGTCTTTGAACATATGTCGCAGCTGTATGGTTTCTCACCTCTATGTATCATTAGGTGCCTGTTTAAATCGTTCTTAAGTGAGAATGTCTTTGAACATATGTCGCAGCTGTATGGTTTCTCACCTCTATGTATCATTAGGTGCCTGTTTAAATCGTTCTTAAGTGAGAATGTCTTTGAACATATGTCGCAGCTGTATGGTTTCTCACCTCTATGTATCATTAGGTGCCTGTTTAAATCGTTCTTAAGTGAGAATGTCTTTGAACATATGTCGCAGCTGTATGGTTTCTCACCTCTATGTATCATTAGGTGCCTGTTTAAATCGTTCTTAAGTGAGAATGTCTTTGAACATATGTCGCAGCTGTATGGTTTCTCCCCTCTATGTATCATTAGGTGCCTGTTTAAATCGCTCTTTTGTGAGAATGTCTTTGAACATATGTCGCAGCTGTATGGTTTCTCACCTCTATGTGTCATTTGGTGGAGCTTTAATTGGCTCTTTTGTGAGAATGTCTTTGAACATATGTCGCAGCTGTATGGTTTCTCACCAATATGTATCATTAGGTGGCGGTTTAAACTGCGCTTATATGAGAATTTCTTTGAACATATGTCGCAGCTGTATGGTTTCTCACCTATATGTATCATTAGGTGGCTGTTTAAATTGCTCTTATGTGAGAATTTCTTTGAACATATGTCGCAGCTGTATGGTTTCTCACCTATATGTATCATTAGGTGGCTGTTTAAATTGCTCTTTTGTGAGAATTTCTTTGAACATATGTCGCAGCTGTATGGTTTCTCACCTATATGTATCATTAGGTGGCTGTTTAATTTGCCCTTTTGTGAGAATTTCTTTGAACATATGTCGCAGCTGTATGGTTTTTCTTCTGTATGAATCCTGATGTGACAAAGTAATTGGCTTTTGCATGCAAAGTTCTTGAAACAAACATCACAGCTGAGCGGTCCCCTGTAACAGCCGGACTGAGCTTCACCGGCATGGTCTCGCCCCTCGCAGTCATTTGTGTTGTCTTGCTCGTCGTCTCGTTCAATACCTAAATAAAGGTACTGTTATAATAATGTTTACTTCAAAATCTATACTAATATACTGGGCAATTATTACTCCGTTTAAAGAGATACGTCAATTTGAGTATATACATCAAACTTAACTTAAGGAGCAAGTTACGTTAGATGTATCAGGGGGTATACTAAGTCACAAGAAGGCATACTACAATTTAGTCCCGTTAAGCAATAGATTTAGTGCATCTTCCTCCAGAGTATTTTATTTATTTATTTATTCTTTATTAGACTCACCAACAGCAAAACACACAAAAACATTATATATTAAACAAACATTTTATGCAATGCATGCACTTATGCGACTTATAGTGTTCTCAAACGGGAGTTCCAAAAAAAACGATTTAATTTAAAAGATTTATTGAAAGTTAGAAATTACAATTTATTTTACATTTAAAACTTAACTAAATGAAACAGATCTATGTTGGATCTAAACTCAAGAATTATAACTAAATTAAGACTACCGACTTTGACCGATGTAAGATCTGAAGTGTCCAAGTTAAGGCGCAAATAGCCCCTAAAGCTTAAAAATCGCTCAGTTTGAGTCTCAAAAACTCCGAAAAATGGGAATAAAAAAATTCTAAAAAATATACATTTCACACTTCAATCCTTCATCTTTAATATCATCGTTATTTTTTTTAATAAGACGAAGATTAATATTAAATAAATTAAATTTTTTTTTTGTTTTTTCTTTTGTTTTGTTTGTTTTTTTCTGTTTTCAGATTTCTTTTTCTATCTACGTACTACGGCTATAAAAATGGTTCTTTTACGAAAATGTGAAGAATATATTTTATTACAGCATCATCTATAATATCTAGTTTATTTACCAGTGATTTGTTTCAGGTCACACATACTTACTAGATATTTATTTCAGGTCACACATAATTACTAGATATTTGTTTCAGGTCACACAGATGGTTATTGTCACACGGACTTCTTTTTAGTGTCACACAGAATTCTTTTTAGTGTCACATAGACTTCTTTTTATTGTCACATAGACTTCTTTTTATTGTCACAAAGACTTCTTTTTATTGTCACAAAGACTTCTTTTTATTGTCACAAAGACTTCTTTTTATTGTCACAAAGACTTCTTTTTATTGTCACTAAGACTTCTTTTTATTGTCACAAAGACTTCTTTTTATTGTCACAAAGACTTCTTTTTATTGTCACAAAGACTTCTTTTTATTGTCACACAGACTTCTTTTTATTGTCACACAGACTTCTTTCTATTGTCACACAGACTTCTTTCTATTGTCACACAGACTTTTGTTTCAGGTCACACAGACTTACCTACTAGATATTTATTGCAGGTCACACAGACAGTTATTGTTACACATACTTACTAGATATTTATTGCAGGCCCCACATACTTAGATTAGTGTCACACAGACTACTAATTTACTAGATATTTGGTTCAGGACACACAGACTGAGATTAGTTTATTTCCACACAGATCTAATTTACTAGATATTTATTGCAGGTCACACAGACTTAGTTTAGTGTCACATAGACCTAACTAATTTACTAGATATTTATTGCAGGTCACACAGACTTAGTTAAGTGTCACACAGATCTACTAATTTACTAGATATTTGGTTCAGGTCACACAGACTTAGTTTAGTGTCACATAGACCTAACTAATTTACTAGATATTTCATGTTTATTGCAGATCACACCGACTTAGATTACTTTATTGTCACACAGATATAAAGAATTTACTAGATATTTAATTACAGGTCACTCAGACTTAGATTGGTTTATTGTCACAATAACTAATTTACTAGACATATTTTAGCATCACACAGATCTAGTTTATTTACTAGATATTAATAGTTTTTTTTAACTACGAAATAATTAAAATACCTAACTACTTGTAAATGCTACCCTACGGTCAGTTATTATTCTGAAGGGATTTCCGAATACTGATATGATTCCTTTTAAGTTTTTTTTTGTTTCATTAAAGCTAACACTAAGTACGGGACTAGCAAATACGAATTTGGTATAGAAATTGATTACATCTAATATATAAATATTTCCATTACGAGTTTTAAGAAAAGGCCCCAAATATTCGATATGTAAAGTGTGCCTGGATGTTGGGCTTATCTATGGCGTGTTATTCGCCCTAAGGCTTATCATAATTCCCTTTAGCGTATGCACACAGCGACAAGCCTTAATATATTTTTTAATAAACTGAGTCATCCCTAAAAACCAGAATTGCGTCTTGATTAGTTTTTTTTGCACTTCTCAACCGTAAGTGGCCAGCTTGGTCATGATATTTTGTAACAGGCTCCATTTCGATAGCTTAGGTATCACAAATATATTTCCGTTCAAGGTTTTACGAAATAATCGGTCGTCTAAAACTACGTAGCCTCTTATTAATATTATATATCTATGTAAGTACGTAGGTAATATTTTGAGTAGCCTGAAGCCCCATCAAGTTGTCTAATTATGTGTCGTTTGTCTAATTATGACATTGTCATCCTGTAGATGCAGAATTATAAGCCAGTCTTCTTTATCGATGTTGGGTACACAAACCGTTTCTAAAAGATTGCGACTAAGGGCGTCGACGTGTTTGAATGCGCTCACCGGAACAGTATAATACATATCTACATCTAGTGATGTGCCGGATCGTTAAAAATGTATATCCGCGGATACGGATATCTAGCACATCACCAATCTACACATAAAATAAATAAAATTGAAGTGTCTGATAGTAATTCTAATAAATCTAAATAAATTCAAATTAACAGCTTTTCACTGAATACTTATGAAAGTATATTCGGCACTTACAATAATATATCTATTTTTTAAATTTGTTTGTTTGTTTCGGCTAATCTCTGAAATGGCTGGACCGATTTTCACGGAACTTTCAGTAGAAAATAGCTGAGGATATAAGTTCTAATGTAGGCTACTTTTATTTTAGGGTGCCATTTAAAAAAATAGGGTTCCTTTTCCGTTAGTTCCATGCAAACGAAGTTGCGGGCATCAGCTAGTTCTATAGTAAGAGAAGTAAGATCTTGGATCACGGTGAACCACCAACGGCTATACGCGGCACAAGTGTGTTACGTAAAGCTGAGCAATCGGTAATAACTGACGGGAATTCCAGTTAGATTATATATATTATACGGAAACATTTTGAGTATTCTACAACTGCCAGGGTTCCTAGTTCATAGCTATGGTAACACTGTTCTTCCCTGGTATTTACGCGGCTAAAGTAAGCAATTACACAGAACACTATAGAACCTAAGCAATTGGCTTATTTTGGTACTGTAACATAATTTCTCCTAGACTTACTGGCATCCGTATGTAGCTCAGTTTTAGCATGATGATTATAAATACTTAGTACTGACCTTTTAGTTAAACTGGTTTAAGATTTTCGAACGCTCCTGCTCAGGGCCCCACTCCCAAGTGTAAGAAATGTTAGCGGACGTGCTAACTCGGCGAAACTACGAACGAATTTCCGAAAATAGGAAGCGAGACCAATAAATTGCCTTACTTCGTGTACATTACGAAGGACGCCTAAATTGTGATACTTTCGATTTTAGATAGTCCCGGACACCCTGAGCCAAGTTGGAGACTGGCTGAAAGAACGATCAAATACCTAATCTAGGATAAATGACTAACTTCTTGTTCAATGGTTGTAAAGCCTTTTTGCATGAGACCTGAAAATACAGCGGGAGCATTGGCCAGACCAAACGGCATCCGCAGAAATTCATACTGACTTGTAGGTGTAACGAACGCAGTTTTAGGTATCGAGTCTTCTGGCATATTTACTTGATAATAACTCTTTTTTGCTAAATCTAAGACCATGAAGTACCTACATTTTCCCGGAAGTCGATTAATCTGGTCATCAATATGTGGAAGTGGATATCGATCATAAACGGTAATCACCTCCCTTCTTTTTCACCAATATTCCAGGACCACGTCTCACGTACCTACTATACCAACCGAAATCAGTTCACTAATCTTTTGCTCGACAATAGGGAATATGAACGTATTTTTTTTTTCAAATAGATCTATCTTGTTTGGTAAACTGTATGATAAATTAGTTTTTAGATATCATTAAAATTAACAAAGATATAAACGTTTAAAGTAGTATATAAATGTAAGTAGTAGTAGTATTTTTGTTATTTTTTATCAACAACCGAATAATAATTAAGATAGGTACACTTTTTTGGGTTGCTGTCTAGTTTAGCCATTATGCTTAATATGTTAACTTATTCATGCAATGACTGTAACCTGTCTGTGTACTAAATATAAATAAATAAAGAAATAAATTATTATGTTTTAAGTTATTTTTATGTTTTATGCATATTTCCTATTTCCGCCTCTTTAGTCTTTGTACGACATTCTATATGGCTTGCTGTGAACCGGTACCTACATTAGTTTTGGTACGAATGCGCATCTGTAATAAATAAGACGTAGGTACTACCTAGCTGCTTACTACATTCAGCGAATGCCGATATTAATATTGGTTTAACAAATTCAAAAACCTACCACAATAATATTCACCAATATCCCCAACCCTTATATCAGAAATATCTATATTTTTTTGGTCAGTACGTTATTCACATTGTTGTTAAAATGTTGGCTACCTGATGTTAACATTACTTCAGTTACGTTAAAAATGTCAGCTTGAGTAAGTGATTTCCCTTTTTTCCAATGGATACACCTAAATTAGTTACTTGTAATGTGTAGTCACCGAATTTTAAAATAGATTGCGGTATATATGACAAATTCCCAAAATAAAAAATAATAGTCCGCGTTACAAGTGTACTGCCGTTAACTAACTTATTTGTTACATACACGCAAATTGACCCAGTATCCCCGGGTTGCACCGGGCTGCAATTCAAGATCGTTATTTAAATATAAAGGAATTATTTCTACAAAATCATTCGAGAACAAATTAATATCGGACAAGTAGTGGCTAGTATGAAAATATTCTTCATTGTTTGTAATAACACGCCTTTAAAATTGGCAATGAGTGTTATGTCTGAATGTTTTTAAATCCTTAAGATCCCGTATTGGTCACTTCAGCCCCACTGTTCACACAAATATTATATATACTTATGTACCTATATATTAAATTATATATTACCTAACGAAATGAAATGCATAATGCAAATCTCCAAAACCTTTTGATTGAAAAACTTTTTACCTTATTTGCTTAACTGTTTCTGGTGTTATAATATTAACTTTACTTCCCGTGTTTATATAACCTAGTAGTTATGTTACTCCGTTGACTATGATTTGTTTTTTGTGTATACCGGATAGAATTTTGTAAAATTAATTTTGCGTACCTGCATACTGCCGCGTTGATCATGAGACACGTACCGGTGGTGCGCGTTGTCCGTCGTACCCGCAGTGTTTCCAGCAGCTCGGGCGCCTGCAGCATGCCAGTAGCTACTGGAACTGTGGCCCAAGCGTTGACAAATCTGGCAGTGTGTGATGCGACAGTCTCTTGCTTCATGACCGGTCTTGCGACAGTAGTAGAATGTTTTCGGCAAAACGGCGCTCCGACGCCAGTTTGATGTTTGTTCCGAAGCCTTCGTACTTATTATCTTCTCGCCTTGTAATCTTCAAAAGACGACAGGAACGTAAAATATGGCTGTTCTGGTGACTTGCGATTATAGGCCTTCGCATTTGGACACCGTTCAAAGAACAACCCACGAATCTCGGGAAGGCGCACGCTAGATTTCGTTTCCACCGCGTCCATGGCCGTATAGTCTTCCAAGTTATCGTCGTTATCGTACCATTCTCTCACAGCACCGCGTAGGCGAATTTGCAAACGAAGATACGATCTTTTTTTTTGTCCCAGGAATACCTACATATCTCCGAGCTGGTCGATGTTATTAAGCCACCCCCTTACATTGGTCGATTTCTTTCCTGGATCAAGTTCTGTTATGAATTCTGCTTCCAGATGACTAATTCTCCTCTTCATAAACAAGCTCCTAATATGTGGACGTGGAGAGGGGTAAGTCTCACAGCTCTCACTTGTACCTTCACCCGATGATGAGTCGATGGCACTTGGCGTCTTCTTCCCAAATCACAGCGATATGGACCCATCATGGTGTTAAGAGACAGAGAATGAACTCCGAGGAAGAAAAAAAAAATCCCCCTAATCCCACTTCTGAGATGAAATAGGGATCAGGTCTTCGGCGACAGTAGCACCAGTAAAAAGGTACACTTGAAGGATAGAATCACCTTTATTGGTCAGCAACTAGTAGCAGAATGGCCGCCATTTTACAATTATCGCCCTTTTTATACATTTATGAGTATTAACAGTTAAATGTTTATATTAAAGTAAATATGTTTTAAATATTAATACTAGCATTTAAATATTATTTTAGACCATGTTCTATTGTTAATAAATGATTGAATAATTAATATAATCAAATTAAGATAGACCGGAAGCTATGCATTAATAGTCACCAACATTAATAGTATTATTATTAGATAATCCGGATAGATATCCGGAAGTGAGTTTTGTAACATGTATTAATATAATATTATACGGGTCGGGCTAGGCGTATTCGAGGTGTAAGTGGAAAGAATTCTAAAGTCGCTGAATTTTTGTGTGTTCGTAAAGTAGTCCCTGGGGAGCTTATCATTAAGTTTTGTGCCATTTCTGCCCACTGCGTTTTCAGCAATTCCATTATTTGTGGTTGATTTTTTTATATGGCTATAAAAGTGGCAATATTGATTTAAAGTTTAAAATATTAATGGTATCTTAACTGGGACAGCTTCCAGAGTATGGAGATTTAATTTGCGTCGTTTCGTCCAGTAAAAAATGACTTAGGGTCATTTTTTGAAAACAGTACCGGCAAAAATTCTAAAGTGTGATAAACAACTATTTTCTGTCTAAGACCACTAAAATAGGCCTAATTCCAATTTTGTGCCACATTAAGCGACTGCGATTCGAGAAATTAAGTTTTTTAGTTTCCCTAAGCTAAAAGCGCTCCAAAAACACATAATCGTTAAATAAAGTTCACGCATTCAATATTATTAAGTCATAAAGAATCTATATTCCAAGTTTGTGACTTTTTCATGGAGGGTTTAAATAATAAAATGCAAAAATAATATTATTATAATATGCGGTCGAAGTATTGTGGATTATTCGCACTACAACATACACATTACACATGTACGTAAATGACGACTACATTTCAAAATTTTTATATTTCGCATTTTACAGCGATTACAAAATTTAAACTTGCTTTTGCCCGCAACTTTGTTTGCGTAGCACGAATGACGAAGCTGAATGTAATTGTCGCCTGATTTTATACAATACATAAATGCACAATATAATTTGTTATCCAATAGGCTTCCACATGAAACTTCGGTTATCTAACACCAAAAAAAATTACAATTTCAAATACTAAAATACTAATTTTAGTTCTTGAAATTATTAGTCGTTTAATCGAATAGTCTCTTCAGCTACATCATATTTATTGTATATATAGTATTATTTAATAAAAAATAAATAAATTATTTCAACGCTTGAATTTTATACATAGGTTGCTGAATACATGTTTCTAATACTCGTGGTTAAGGACTTATTAGGTTATTAATTGATTGTAATAATTTATATAATTAAATACATTTTACAAACCAACAAAATAATATTTGTATATATTGTTATTCATCCCGTTGACAATTTTATATCTAGGGGCACGGCAGGGCCCCTCCAAATCGAGCCTAGTGAAACATCAGAGCACTACGTACGAATGTGGTCCGATCCAAGGTACTGCTTTTCGATATATTATGTTTACTATGTTTAGCATTAATTTATAATAATGTTAGTCTTATAAAATAATTGATTTATAATACCTAACGTTAGTCTTAATTTAATTTGTAATTTTATTATAATTTTTAATTAATATTATAAAAAGCATTAATTTGTGAAATTGGAAATAAAAGGTTTTTTATTTTTGAATTTTTATTTATTTATTATTGCTTGTTAGTTTTATGTTAAAACTAGCTGATGCCCGCAGCACCGCCCGCGTAGGTACAGTAAGTAGTATTAGAAGCAATGATTTTTTTATCTTTAAGTTATTTTGTTTTTTGTATAACTGACCTTTGAATTACATCAATTTTAAACTTTGTTTGCCTTTTTGGGGACACTCCTTGACTTTTTATTTTTTTAAAGTCTCACGTTACGCAGCCACGGAAAAATTAACCACAAATAATCGAATTGCTGAAAAGGCAATAGGCAGACATGGCACAAAACTTAATTATTAACTCCCTAGGGACTACTCTATCAACTACATATAGGTACAGAAAAAATTCAGCAATATTACAATTTTTCTACTTCCCGCTAAAAACAGCTAGCGCGATCCGTCTAATGAGTCAAAATGCATAGCTTGACCGTTTCATTACTTCATGAGCTTTTGTATAAGGCACACCCCACACTAGCAATATTCGAGCGTCGCACAGTGGAAAATTTGGGTCCGTATCGGATCAAAAATCTGTAACTTCAAGGTTTTTCATCGTATTGTATTGAGATTTGGCACATGTATACAGTGATATACAAAGATTTTTAAAATAATCTATTTTTGATGTTTTTTTTCAATGTATACATATTTATTTTAGGCTAAAAAAAAAAGAAAAGAGAAAAAAAGTAATACGAGTAGTTATATGTTTATTTTTTATAAATAAGTACTAATATGAGTAAAATTAAGAAAACTTAAACAATTACTTATCACACAAGCATAATAAAATACATAAAATTATAAAATCGTATAGTACCTATCTATACCTCACACCAAACTAATTGATCTCAGATTAGACAAATCTTATAATATTATTGGTTTTATATAACTAGGTTTTAGTTACTTATAATATTATATCTAATTGTTATTATCCTCGCTATTCCTAACTAAAATTACTTCCGATGTAAATGTAGGATCATCTTCAGGTACCACCTTCAAAAGACTTAGTGCCTCTTCATCAAGATCCTTCACATTTCTCACAAAAGGTTTTCTTAAACTTGAAATGTATGGATCTGAAGTATATAGAAGCGTTTTAAATACGTCTTCATTTGTAGCTATACGGGAACATTTTCTGGCATGGTGCAGGCGCATATTTCTGTAGTCTTTATTGCGCGACTCTTGTGCATCTTCCGACAGTTGTCCAATAGGAAGAACAGAAAAATGTTTGATGACGTTTTCTCCGTGTATAAGTAATTTGTGCACGGAGGATGGCATGTAGTACCAATCATAGTTATAACATAAATTCGCGCAGTTTCTAAGGCATAAACTCCAAATTTTTCGGGATCGATCATCATTCCAGAAGATAGAGCTTGTAAAATAATATACAAGCGTTTAATCAATGTTTCATCAACACCTGTTATGTTCGCTGAGCAAGTGTAATTGTAAAAGAACCTTCGTGCTGTATTTCCATCACTTGAGTTTCCACTTACTTGACGAGGTTTATCGATAATTAATCCTAGCTCTTCCCTGAAACGTTTTTGAACAAATTCCTTCTTTTCTTTCTTCAATTTCTTTTTTTCTTCTGTTGTAGCAGACCAAGTCTTAAAGTCAAGATTGTAGCAAATGTGTAATACCATTTCCATGCTGCGAATCCAGGCATGCAATGTGGATAATCCATATTGGTAAGCACTTTCATTTTCAGGTCTAGCAGTCACTTTTAATAGGTCATTCATAAGTCGAGGAGTAGCCCCACATATCGTGCACGTAGAACCCGATGGAGTTTCTGTTAGGACCTGAGCCACCTTACCATCAATCATTGTTAGAAAAAGTTCGTGCTTCACATTTACTACAACACCATCTTTGTTTATTAATGACGGGCGTAAAGATTCAATTTGTCTGGTAATTTCGTCTACAACTGCCTTCGTTTTTTCAGGAGTTTCTTTACAAAATTCAATAGAAATGGGTCTACAATAACGAACAGATGAAGGTACTGGATTTTGCCACATAATGGCCTTTGAGAGGTTATCAATTAATCTAATGGGAACTAATGAAGTGACGAACAGATTGGCATCTGAAATAGTTTCCGATTCTTCTAGCAGTTTCTGCTTGTATTGACTGTGGCCAGATGAACCATCACATCCCCATTTACAGTAAAGGATTAAATTTCTGTGTTGTTCTTGGAAAACTGAATCAATTTTTAAAATTCTGGCAACTGTGTGGTCCAGTAAGTCTTGTATATTAATCACTTTAGCATAAGTATTTGTGATTTCGATTGTAGAAGATGGTGGATAGCAAGTTTGTTTTATTTCTTGTATTTTGTAATATGGGGGAAACATTGTACACTTTCTTTCGTTGGTTAAATTTCTTAGGTACATATATTGTGCTTTAGTTAGATCCAAATCAATAAAAGCACTCAATGCTTCTGTATCAGATAAAATCTTCATTTGGTTTGACTCTTTCCACATAGTCGAGAAAACTTTTTTCTTTTCGCTCTCAGAGTTTCTTAGCTCTTCAACAATATGAGCCTCTGCATACTCACCTAAGGCCCGCAGTCCTTGCAAAAATGCGTTACAAATGTGCTCAAACCCATATTCTTCTAGTAAAAGAGTGTTTTTCCTTTTCTTTGTTGATTCTGAGGAGTCTCCATAAGCAATGCACGGTCTTCCTCGTTCACCAGAAGTTAATGGCAGTGAATGTGCTTCAGACTCCGGAAAATGTACTGAATATCCTGACTCCAGCCAGCTTGTATTATTCCGAATAAATTTGTCCTTTTTCCGTGATGCTTGAGCCCAGCGCTTATTGAAAGAAGGCAGAATATGTCTTTGAATGTCACCAATGACAAAACACAAGTTGTTTTCAGAAACATTTAATGTTTGCTGTAGAACTATGGACAACGATTCCAAGGTTCTGCCACGCTCGATATAGGGAATGATGAAATCGCCCTTAGTACAGTTGAAAGTTGACATTTTAATGGAAATAACCAATTTAAATAAGTGTCACTTAATATGAAATACACGCTGAAGTGTGCAATTTGAAGATATTTGCTTCCCCTTATATACTGGTTTTTTAGATATGAAATACGTACTAATTAATATCAATGTTATTCATATTCACGCAGGAAGAGTGCAAAATAGATGATAAGCTATTGCTATCAAAATATTGTGGTTAATATTGTTTTTGTAAACTATGTCAGCAGTAACCGCAAAAGATACCGAATTATCTACTCCGACCTCTATCACATTTTTTCCCATAACTTCCAGGGTCGCAAACTTCCGCAGCTGATTTTTGTAACTTTTCATTTATGGATAGTTAGGCTATCAAATAACACATAAAGTTGCGCGTGGGGAGACGTGGGTAAATGTGAAAACCTTCGACGAAAAAAAAAAAAGTGAAAAATAGGGTATGTCAATTTTTAAGTACTTACTCAAAAATAAAAAGCATATTAAAAAAAGTTAATAGCTCATTATTAAGAACATAAAATATCCTTTTTAAAAATGTATAAAACCGCATGCATGTGCTAAATACTTTTTTCACAATATTCATTTGAATTATGTGTATGCAAACATTTGAATGAGCCATCCGCTACTTCGACTTACTTCAACCTATGAAAAAAAAATATGTATGCAGTTTTAGTACAAAAAAATGTCTGATTAGGATTATTTGGTTATTAGAGTATCGAATGCAATAAATATTTCATTCAAATTGGGATATTTTTAAAAACCATTTATGATATGCTCTAGTTCTACCATTTTCCATAGTGCGTCGTCGTTGTGCCAGAACATTGTGTTCTCTAACAGAAAAGCTATGAACAGTGAATAAAATATTTTTTATCTTAAGCCTATTTTCTACTTTACGAGTTTGTTAATTCAAGCTTTATAGAGTTAGAGAACGTAGAGTGGAGTCAGAAGGTTCTAGACGAGATCTGAAGACATTTTTATTGGCGAGTCATAGTATTATGTTCTCGTCTTGGCATCATTAAACATGAAATAAATCTAAAATTTAAATTATAAATTTCGCATTTAGAACATTATTACTTGTCAAGTTGTCACATAAATTGTCATTTCATTTTGTCGTATTAATATGAAACTTGGGCCCCTCCCCGCGTGGCGAGAGGCCCGCACCCCGTATTCGCCATTGATACATGATAAAAGTTGGTTTTTTACATTCTAATAAAAAATCCCGCGGATAAACATGGTTAAACTTATAGAAAGTGTTTTATAACACCATAATCATCATATAGATATGAACTCTACTAACCAAAAGTTTCATTAGTAGTTTTTATAGCGAGTTTGAGGAATAAAAATGGAATATCTTTAAACGAAATTGCCGAATGTGGCACATCTTTCTTACAGACTCAGATATTAACACTCTGAACAGTTTTTTAAGATTTGTCAGACATTAGAATAGTTGTGGGCCTGGTGGGACCATGTTTTATATAGTAGCCGAATACCAGGAAACCCCTGGTTGGATACGACTCAAACTGCATATGTGCATCGGTTACTCTTTCCTTAATATCGTGAAAGTAAAATTTTTAGCTATAATTTACTTTTGGGCCAATATCCATGAAAGACACAAAAACCTAAATTGCTATAAACGCAGCCATCCAAAATGGCACAAAATCAAATTTTAGACTAAGAAGAAGGTCCGGAAACTATATGCAAAAAATAAAAGACTTTAGAATTTTTGCACCCTCAAAACTTATCCAGGCCCGTAGATATAGCATACATGTATGCATGCATGCGTGCATGCATACATGTATGTATGGAAATTTCGGCATTGTTTAAAAACCTGCAAGCATATGCCATTATGTATCTTACAGTCATCTTCATCATCATCATCTTATTTACAATACCCAATAAAAGCTAATGGCGTGTGTTGAATATTATATCAATCAATCAATCAAATCAATCAAATCATTTATTGCAAGAATGTGGTATACATAAGGTCTTACAAAAATACAATATTTAAAAGGATCCTACATTCTGCCATTAAAATGGCGTGTGCAAATATTATACATGATAGGTGAGTAGTCTTATAATTAATGTTGTTAAGCCACAAATTTAAAATTATATATCTAGAAATACAGTTAAATTCAGGAATCCCTATTAAAAATACACAATTCGATTTATATAATAAAAACTTTATGATCTAAGAATAAAAAAGAAAAATTAGAAAAAACATAAATGTCATAGGCAGTAGTAAATTCATTAATATAATTGAAATTTCATAATATAAAAAGAAAAATATGTAAAATAAAATACAATTTAGAATTATAATAGAACATTGTGTCATAATATTTAAGACTTCATAATAAGTTTGTCTAGTCATCACATTAATAAATTAAATAAATACCTAGTCAAATTGACAATTTAATGAAAATAATGATATAATGTCAGATAAAAAATAATGTCAGATAAAATAATTTGCAAATCAATAAATAACTAAATGTCACATTTCCTTTTAAATAACTATATTAATTATTAATGAAAATAATAAAATACCTACATGTCTGAAAATTGAAATTATCTAAAAATTATACAATTGAAAAAACAATATACATTCGATCGTTTATTTTAAACTATCTTATAATGTTTTAATAATTTTACAAATATCAATAGAAAGGGAAAATATTATTTTAAACAAAAATTAAACCGACTGCCAAAGTAAAAATGCACAAAAAAGCATGAAATCTATTAAATGAATACTATTGAAGAAAATAAAATATAATCTATTAATGGAACATAACAACTGAACCGTCGAGATTCATTATTCGACAGCCAATATAATTTTTCAATGGATCCTGACTGTTTAGTTGTTATGTTCCATTATTAGATTATATTATATTTTCTTCAATAGTATTCATTCAATTATATATTATAGAATTCTAGACCACCGGATATCTAAGTGCTTGTTTTTTCTTTTCAGTTTTCATTATGTACTTAGTTTGGTACACTTTTTACGCAGTCGGGTTTTTTAATTTCAACTTTGGGTTTTTCGATTATGTGTGTGTCCGTGACATCGATGTTACGATGTTTTAAATTATGCGATATCGATTTTAAAACATTGATGTTTTATCGTCTAACATCGATAATTATCGAAAATCGATGATCATCGAGCATCCCTAGCATCCACCATTGCTGGGACAGCTTCTTGTACGCTAAGGAATTAAAGCGAACCTAAAGCCTACTGTATAATCTATGCTAAAGCCGATGAAATCTTGATGGTACAATCTATTAAAAACCGTTCTATAGCGGCGTAAGCGCGGCCCTAAGTTGTGGCTTGACTCTTGAGCTATAATATACGCCTCCATCAGGCCTGTCCCACTCTCCGTGTAGGTATCGAAAATGTAAGTAGGTACGTGCGGTGGCCCCCCAAAACGGGCCAATCAGTGTGCCAACTCACGCGCGAGCAGCGACTAGTGAGCGACGTATGTGCGAGATTTGTTCGTCACAAAGTTTTATGGATTGGATATGTGAATATCTTACAATCTGGGCACATAATATTATGTTACTGTGTTTAAGTTAAATAAAAATTATTCGGTCAGCTCCTACACTGTAATACCATTATATTATATAACAATATAATTATAAATATAGTTTGAGCAGTAGCTCATTAGTATTAGTTGAGATTTTGAGAACCAATATTAAGTTTTTAGGTGTTCGCTCCTGAACTATCTGTTCGCGTCGTAAACTGTCATTTCGATGCAATGTGAATTGTGATACAATTTGACAAGTCATTTGTTAACAAAAGTAGGTACCTAGAATTATGTAAGGCGGCGTGATTTAACATCTTAGAGTAATATCAGGCCGTGAAGGTATCGAAAATGTTACGATTACACATACCTCTTACCTACTTATAGGTATGCGCGAATTTATTAGAATTAAATTACCTATCTACTTTTAAGTAATTTGTTCACAAAGTACAGTAAGTAGGTAGGTATTAGAAAAAAAAATGTAATTAAATATTAAGATTAAATTATTTTCTAAACGGAGATAACCCCGATGTCGTCATAATTATGCGATATGAATAAGAGTTATGCGATAGAAAGAGACGCAACTTCTAGGTAAATATTTATATATTTTTTTGTAATGTATGCGCTCTGAAATTACAGAACCACTTTCAAAATACTTACACTATCAAAATAATAAATTTGGCATGCAGATAAGTAATTAGGTGAATACAAAGGAATCAATCAGAAACTAGTAATTTTTTATAATTTTATTATAATTTTTCACTTAATTGATTCTATTAGGAAAACTTAAATTAGGTAGGTATTAGTTTTGTTATAAATAAGTACCTACTAATAATAATTTATGTACAAAAAGTAATGATATCCTATCAAAAACATAAATGTGAAAATGAGAGCCAAGTTCAATAATAATTATGATATTGCCTTGGTTGTTGACTTTAACGACAAAAGAAGTGAGATCTAAATAGGTGCCAAGTTCTATGGTCAGACCTGAAATTTATTTATAACAACATAAAATATCATTTCTTCTTACAACTTAGGATAATATTATATTGTAGCCTAAGGTCTGACTTGGCTTGTTCTCATATACGAATATGTTCGATGGCTAGTTTCTACCAGCAAGCCAAATTTTCGGAATAATAAAATGAGAATCGACAAGTTACAGGTTTAGACTTGCGAAGGCTATAATATAATTCGTATATGAAAACTAGCCAAGTCAGACCTTAGGCTACAATATAATATTATCCTAAGTTGTAAGAAGAAATGATATTTTATGTTGTTATAAATAAATTTCAGGTCTGACCATAGAACTTGGCACCTATTTAGATCTCACTTCTTTTGCCGTTAAAGTCAACAACCAAGGCAATATCATAATTATTATTGAACTTGGCTCTCATTTCACATTTATGTTTTTGATAGGATCACCTTTTTAAAAAAATAAAACCACCATGCTCCTGCTGCATGCTTCCGGGGTAGTGCCAGTGTGGATGACGGAATTAAAGAGCTCAGTCAAGATAGGTGTACAGCTCTGTATTTATTTCGTCTTCTCCTGGTTCTTTATTATTATGACAGATTCATGCTGTAGCTATTCTAATCTCACCCATGTCAATATCAGTAATCTCATCAGTAAGGTGGCGCATAAGTCTGGCTCGTGAATTATCTGCAAGATGGGTTTGGGTTGAGCTCGTGTTTTAGGTGTATGGGGAATCCATTTCGACTTCATCGAGAAACTCCGATTTCGTGGTGACAATAGTATCTTGCAAGTTGCGGCTGAGTTTTGTCAAAATATGAGTCAGAGTTTAGCAAATACCGTCGAGCCCTTACACACTTCACACTAAAGCTTGCTTGATGACCCAAAAATGCCCAATATTTATAGAAATAATAGTTTTATATTTATAGAAAAAAAAAGCCTTAAATATCTTTTATACGTTTAGGTTTTGCCGAACTCATCTTTTCTCGTATTGTGTTTTCATTCCAGTTATATTTATATAGTGGCAAAATTTGGTCCTGTCTTTTCATTACTAGCCTCAAACTTTCATTGAAATAAAAATAAAAAGACTCAATCACAATTGAACTCGCCAATTCATATCATTCTGTAGAATATATTAGACATAATTCCGTATACGTCACTGTAGTCACAAAAACGGTTTATAAAGTAAAGACATAACACATAATCAGGCTCATGTATGTATGAAATGTTTAGAAATGAAATGACACTAATACAAATATGGCGTCAAATATTATTATCATTTAGATTTAAAACGCCCGAAACTTAAAAGAGGCTGTACAAAAATAAATAACACACACTTACCTTACGTTTACAATTAAAACGATGAATTACAGTTTACGTCATTTACGGAGTAACCGCGCAGCACCCAACTTTTAGCATTATCGACTCAACACTAAAAAGGGCCCTTCAAAAGTGAATGAACGCGTGATAAGCGGTCGATATGAAAGAGACACAACTGTTCGTTTATCCTTTTCTAGCTTGAAAGTGGCTGTTTATTTCTATTAGACAAGATAGATTATATGTTTCTAAGTCGTTTTATGTATAAAAGTCAATTTCTTAAATTTTTGAGTTACGCCACTTTAATTCTAAAGGTGCGATATGCTTTTGTTCACATTTGAAATAAATAATGGTATTTTTATTTCCACTGCCTTAAAGTTTGACCCCGACTGGCATGCTGCTTTTCCTTTTTTAATCTCGAACCTATTTTTATATCTCTTTCTTTATACAATTTTTAAATCTTCATCTTTCCGTTTATTCTGCAAAAATAAATTTCTATTATTCTTTACAATGTCCGCTATACTTTGCTGCTTAATACCTACAATGGTTCTAGTTGCATCATTGTTATCAGTACATTGCTGTGCGTACTCCATGGGTGCGAGCAGGACGGAGCCCGAGGTATCCTCCTTATTGCCTGCGCCAGAGCGAGACAACTCATCCAACGAGTTTATTTTGGAGCCGTTTCCGCTTATTTCATCGCTATGGCTATTCGCATTTAATTCTAAAATGTCGGTATTCAGTAAATGAGATGGGCCGACTGGCACATTTATTCCAAAATATGCACATCTTTTTTTGTATTTACATATTTAGGAGAATCCGATAAAATCATCCGCTGTGATCTTTAAGTTTGTTATTTCGTTTCGTACCTCTTGTAGTTGATTAACACTCACATATTCACTCTTCATCTTCTCAATATCACTTCGTAGAAGCACGATGTCTTTTAATAGTTTCGTTACACGGTCAAACGATACAGGCGGTAATTTTTGTAAATCCCGAGCCACTAAAATTGGTGTACGTTCCGGGTCTATCTATCTCCTTTATAAGAGAAATAATGTCTTCCAGATCTCGTTGTTTCTTTCCATCCTTTGAAATGAAATAATGAAATGAAATGAAATATATTTATTGCAAGAATGTAGTACATTACAGAGATCTTAAAATTAGAGATAAAGTTTCTATACATTCTGCCATTTTAGTGGCGTGCAAAAGTACAAGAATAAATTATCAATTATTTATTAAATCTATTGACAATATTTAATAGTAGTAGTTGTAAAGTTATACTTGAATAAAATAAAACAAAGTCTATACCTACTATTTATACTATGGTTGACTATGGTTTATAAATTATACATCTATCAAATCATTGAGAGTCAAAATAATTAATGATAATAATGTCAAAGTGTAAATTCTAAGTTGTCAATAATAATTATACAAAATTTAAATAAATTTCATAATTAGGTGCATAATTACATAAATAAAATTAAATTATTTAAAATTAATGTATTCCTCTACACTATAAAAACTTTTATCTGCCAACCATTTTGTAATTTCTCTTTTGAAGGTCAGGTAATTTAGATCCTTAAAATGGTTTGGCAACTTATTGTGTATTTTAATTGCATTGATGTATACATTACGTTTATAAATATCGAGTCTACACTGGGGCATGAACAGTTTAAATTTATTTCTTGGTAGGGCAGTTCTTCTGCTTGCATTTGCACTCAAAGTAAAGTATTCTGGATTTTGTTTCACAAAAACATTAATGTCCCTTAAGTACATGCATGGCAATGGTAAAATGTGAAATTTTTTAAATAAGGGTTTGCAGCTATGTAATGACCACGCACCGCATATCGCTCTAACGCATTTTTTTTGTGCTCTAAAAGCTTTGCCAATTTCAACTGAATTGCCCCATAACAGAAGACCGTATGAGAGTACAGAGGATACGTAAGCATTGTAAGCATATAAGGCTGCTTCAACAGACACTAACAATCGTAATTTTTTTATCGCGTAGACGAATTTTTCTAGTTTATTACATACGTGTTCTATGTGTAATTTCCAATCGCAACGTTTGTCAATTATTAATACAAAAAATTTGGTGGAGTCTACCATTTCAATTTTTGTATTATCACAATTTATGTCCAGGTCTGTTGTTTGTGTCTTAGAGTGTCCAAATTGTATCATTTTTGTTTTGTTTAGGTTTACTTTTAAATTATTATTTTCTAGCCATTTTAAAATTTTGTCCAGATTTCTTTTTATTTCACTTTCAAATAATTGTTTAGTTTTACATTTAATTACTAAAGTTGTATCATCTGCAAATAATACAGTTTTATTATCAATGGCATTGGGAAGATCATTGATATAAAGTAAAAATAGAAATGGCCCTAAGATGAACTGTGGGAGAGCCACGCTTCGGCATGAATGGGCCGGCTCGACCGGGTAAATACCACGACCTCACAGAAAACCGGCGTGAAATAACGCTTGCGTTGTGTTTCGCTGAGTGAGTGAGGTTACCGGAGGCCCATGGGGGGATTGGGGATTTTAAGGATCAGGAACGCAAGTCGCAGCACCAGAGGAGTTACACATGTAACTCCTCTGGTGTGCTGCGAGTGTCCATGGGCGGCGGTAATCGCTTACCATCAGGCGATCCGTCTGCTCGTTTCCTGGTTCATTACATAAAAAAAAAAAACTTCCCTGTGGAACACCAAATGCATTGATCAGGAATTGTGATCTAGGAATTCTTTTGAAACCGTTTGTAATTCTAGATATCTCTACACATTGTAAACGATTTGATAAGTAGCTTTCAAGCCAACTATTCGCCTTGTCTCATATACCATAACTTTCGTCTCGATTTTAGGCGTTGAGAAGTCGTAACGGATTCAAAAAGCAGCTTCTTAGCTTCTTGTATATCCTGCTCTGAAAAAGCTGTTATACAGACGCGAAGTATGGATTCCGTATCCATCACATCATGCTTATTCTGGATATCAGAATCTCACTAATAATTATATTGCAATTAGCACACTTTAACTTATTGAGCTCACTTTAATAACTGATTAAAATTGTTTTTTTTTTCACCCATAGATACAAGTAGGTAAAGCGGGGTATTTAAGTATGATGGTTTTTGTTACCCAAGTTTCTAGTGAGGTATGTAATATAACTTATTGCAGTTACGACTCCATACATTCAAAAGTTACAGTCTAACGGCCGCACTCAGAGTCATTTAATTGTTACTTAAACCATTACTTAGTATAGATTTAAAAAAACTCACTCTCAGAGTCAGTTAACGGATCGTTAACGTGACTTAATGATGATTAAATTTAAGTACTGCAAAACCTCTATTTAACTTGCTAATTGTGGATTAAGTCGATCGAATTTGAGGTTATTTATTTGTTTTTGTAAAAAAAATTACATTTGAATTTTACTAATACGCTATTACTAGACTACTAGTTATTGTAGTTATTATCTCAGTTACTACTACGTTGTTTTTACCATTTTTATGAAAAATGTCTAATCAGATGGACTTTATAGATTTTGAAAATTTTTCTTTAAGATTCAGAAATGTGGGACCAAGATGACCAAGACGCTATAGAAGACATTATTCGGATCCTTTCACTAAAATATTCAATCTAAGAATTCCATGTTAGATATAGATTCACTCCGAAGTCCTATGTTGTAAAAAAACTTAATAATAATAGGTATGTAGAAATCAGACTTAAATAGATCAGATACCTATTAGAAGAGGATTACCATTTACCTACTCCCAAAATAATGCTTCTGTTTACTGTAAGATATTTAGCTACAGGCGGTTTTCAGGTTAGTTTCTAAATTATAGTACCTAAAATAATAAACAAAACTAGAATCATGAGAGTTTACTATGTGCTTGTAATAAGTAATATTATTTGTATGTTGCTATCTTATTTTTATATTAATATCTGTCAGTAATCGGTCTCACAAATTGTCAGCAAAGTTTCTGCATTAATTGCTATGAAAATGCAAGATTTTGTCAAGTTCCCCGGCTACTGTACAGGTACTGATACTACTACTGATATATTTTATTCGTTTTGAACTAAATGTATGCCAACATAATGTATTATTTTAATATTAATTAAACTACATCTAATGATCTATACTAATATTATAAAGAGGAAAACTTTGTTTGTATGTTTGTTTGTTTGTTTGTTTGTTTGTTTGTTTGTAATGAATAGGCTCAAAAAGTACTGGACCGATTTCAAAAATTCTTTCACCATTCGAAAGCTACATTATCCACGAGTAACATAGGCTAAATTTTATTTTGAAAAAAAATAGGGTTCCGTAAGATATTTGGGTTTTTCGGACACAAGGTGTAAAAAATCAACTAGAAAAGTTACTTATTTTGCGTACGCTGCCTAAACTATAAAAGATAGAACCATAAAATGTTCTAATTAATTGTAGATCTTATAAATATCTACAAAAAAGTCCGCGACACACCATGCCTATCTATGTCGAGTGAGGCACAACAACCATTTTTTTATTTAGAAATCTTGAATTTTTTTTGGACTACATTTAAACGCGTTTATTTTACTCATGCTATTTATCCTTATCAAAATAAATTATTTCATCACTAAGTACAGTTTATGTAGATAATATTTGGTCTTTGAATGATTAAAATTGGACGTTTGGTTTTGAAGTTATGGCGAAATTAAAATATTACGATTTCTGCTGCACGGCCCGTTGTGAAGTGGGCGTCACCAAGGGAGTTTAGATCTATGAGTAAGGTCCCGCGCGGCTCATTTTAAATTATAATATTCTTAAGCATTTCATGCAGATTATTTTACCCCTACACTATATACTTTAAATGAATAACTTAGAAGTTATCGCAAAATAACAGCGCGTGTTTTAGCAGCACACCGAGTGAGTTAGGCCGAATGCGATTATGCGCGATCGATCCTTAATAATTAGTGGGTAAATATCGTACTTGAATACCTATTTATTTAGTGTTTGTTGTATTGTTAGTCCTGAAGAGTATAGGTATTTCATACGATAAAAGTATACCCACCTACTTATTTCATTGAGTTTTAGTAGGTACCTATATTAATTTGTTTTGACTAAATTTCGCCCGTTTTGTTAGAGGTTCTGTAGTATTAGTATCAGCATTGTACCCGTGCGAAGCCGGGGCGGGTCGCTAGTTATATTATAATTATGTAATTTAAATATTATATTCTTGTTACAGATGACAGTTCTATGAAATTGCACACTTTCCTGGGGTGATTGGGTGTATTGAGTTAAATATCATTATTAAAATAAAAAGTCCTGGAGGAATCACTTCAGAAGTGTACAGAAATAGAATACACAATATTTGTGCTACAGAGGCAAGCTATACTTATGTTCTATTTATAAGATGTCATCATTCTTTCCATTCCGAGCTACCAAATCATGAATTTCCTTTGAATCTCTGAGAGATAAATTTAAAGAAATAGGTATTCTGACCGTCGCTTCACAATACATTTGAAAAAATACACAATTCAATGGACAATGTATATCAGAAAGAATATACTTAAATAATTACAAAATAAAGCGACTATCATATTATATCTAAGGAATACAAGAAATAGAAATAAGTTAGATATACCTGTGATGAGTGATCAGACTAATTTTTAAAGGTGTATACAATAGAATCCCTGAAAACGTTCAGATTCTTTCCATTAATAAATTAAAAAAGGTTGTAGAATGTTTGTGTGCCAAAGCTTAATATAAGGTCAATGGTTTCATCATTTTACCACCTTGGGAATAATATGCTCCTTGCAAGGCTGCTTCTATGTATGTATGTACGTACTTATTATATGTATATTGACTTTTGTCTTAGATTATGTTACTATATTGTAAAAAAATATTTTTTGAAAAGAACAATTTTTCTTCTCGCCGGTGGTAAGCATAATGTAGCAGAATTTGGATTTGATTAATAAAAGACAATACATATAAAATAATTTCTTTTATTTATTACTATTTTGTAACTTTTCTAATATTTTTCCGCTTCTTGTTTTATTTCTTCAATCTTCCTTCACAACAACAACGAATTTCAATTTTGATAATCATATATTCACCATAGACGGATATTCACCTTAATATTATAATTCGAAACACAATTCAAAATTACACTAATACTAAAATGTAGAGTGCAATAAACTTCAAAGAGAATATAATCACTACGTTTTATAATAAACTTTAAACTTTAGATTTTTTGTATTAGGTAGGTAAGTACCTATTCACGCTCGCCGCCCGCGAAGATTTGACAGTTAGCAACTGTAATGCCATATTAGAAAATTGAAATTATTTTACCAAAATATTCGATAAATTGCTATTTTGGATAATTTTTTGTCGATTTTCTTTGTTAATTAAATAAATTCTAACTATATTACTACTTTACATGATTTCTGATGTTTATTAAAGACAAACTTAACAGTTTCATATTAATTAATTTTAAGTATGGCTACATCTTCTCCAAGTTTTTAAGTAATCGACAACTTATTTCGAAGATGCACCGCCCTACGAATGATTAAATTTGTCATTAGCTAACGATCCATTAAATGTTGACTCTGGGAGACACGCTTCATTAAGATATTTAATGTTCATTAGTTAAATACTGATTAGGGCTAATTTAATGAACGTCTCTGAGTGCGGCTGTAAGTGATTTTACGAGTTTCTAAATTTTTTAAGAGTTAATATACATATCAGAAAAATATGTTTTTAGTCAATTGATATTTTTCAATTTTATTTTTTGCGTCTCCTGTAAAGTAGTTTTGGGTTTTACATCCTTTGTAGAAAGGATATTGTTTGATGTTCCAGCTAGGATCTCTACGTTGAATATCTTGGGGATTCTTCTTATAAGTTACATGGAGATACAAATGATACAAATCATAGCATCACAATATGTTGATTTATTACTACACGTACAACAGATATAATTAATATATAACTCATATAACAGAGGAGCATACTAATACATGTCTATACTATACATAGCCTTTCGGCTAACTGAATAAACTATCACAGGCATCAAAGTGACAGTACGAAGTTTGGCGTTGACATAACACACTCTTAAATAATTGTCGTGTTATGTAACAGATATAAAATACCTCACCTATATGTGAAGTTAGAATTTCTCATTTTTCACCTTTAACTTTTATTTATCGTTGCTTTAAATATAAATTTTGTGAGAATTTAATTGAACACATGCCAGTTAGCTGTGTGATTTGTAATCTTATGTGTAGTTATTGGTTTGTTTAAGGACCGTATTCGGAGACGCACCGCGCGAAGTTTAGGTTTTTATCGCTACTCTCACAACGATCGAGCCTCGCGCCACAGTATAAAGAACAGTAAACCATCTACATACAAACGTGCCGCGTTTCGGTATCCAAAATTCCGCACGCATGCACACAGCTCGTATAATAATTTTCAAGAACATCAGCCAGCGGGCTTAGCATGGCGAAGAAATAAAAAGGAAGAAATATTCTATCCAAATAGTGAGTTGCAAAATAGTTCTTAATCCATGGCGACAAGGTTGTCAATAGAAATCAACATTTCTAAACAGATACATGTATTTTTAAAATGGCTGTCGGGAAATCTTCTGTGAGAAAAGAAAGAGAAAATTCGGGAAGAAAAGAAAGATTGTTTCTCAACGACAATGCATCGACCTTACTGCCTTACAATAAGACCTATTTTGCTACAAATGGTATTAATGTTTCTTCAATCTCTCATTTTGTCGACTCTTCGGTGTTTCCACGATGCGCATGCTAAGCCTGTTGCTCCTTAGCAGAACCGGTAAACCTTCAGGTACCATCGACGAAGTGTCCCAACACCATACATTTTTTGACCCCACCAAGAGTCGTCACCAATACCCCAAAGACTTCGAGAGTCAAATTTCAAAATGGCCCCAAAAATCTCAAAAAGGGGGACCATTTAACTGGAGACACTTTTTTGTATATAGTGTTTTCACCATAAGTCATATTTCAAAATGGCCCCAAAAATCGCAAAAGTGGGGCCATTTAACTGGAGACACTTTTTTTCTCTATGGTGTTTTCACAATACGTTAAATTTCAAAATGGCCCCAAAAACCTCAAAAGTGTTTCGCGGAAATTGAACGAACGATACATGCTTAGTGCACAACGCCGCCCGCTTTTTAAAGGCCCTTACGAATTTTTCTGTCCTGTTCTGTCCTGTTTACGTGTCGCGCTTAAACTCGCGACAGGTCACTAGTCCTGATCGAAACCCATCCCAGAAGTCCAAAAACAATTTTCGAAAGGTTTCGTGAGAAGGCTATTGGAGGGGTCAAAAAAAATTTAAGGGGGAGAGGGGGTCTTGAGGTTTTTGATGTATATCCCGGGTCCCGTTGGGAATTTAGGGGATCTGGTGGAGCCAAATTATAGGGCTCGTTCTCCCGATTCCAATGATACCTCACTCGAGGGGTCTAGGGGTCCAGACGACTGAGATATGCCTCGAGGGGATTTTGGGGGAGGGGGAAGGGGGAGG
The DNA here is from genome assembly GCA_905404095.1 of Glaucopsyche alexis. NCBI lineage: Eukaryota > Metazoa > Arthropoda > Insecta > Lepidoptera > Lycaenidae > Glaucopsyche > Glaucopsyche alexis. The sequence continues at coordinate 1,612,605 of FR990063.1, read as the reverse complement.
TTTCGTGAGAAGGCTATTGGAGGGGTCAACATTTTTTGAGGGGGGAGGGGGTCTTGAGGTTTTTGAGGTATATTCCGGGTCCCGTTGGGAATTCAGGGGATCTGGTGGAGCCAAATTATAGGGCTCGTTCTCCCGATTCCAATGATACCTCACCGAGGGGTCTAGGGGTCCAGACGACTGAGATGCCTCGAGTGGATTTTGGGGGGAGGCTATTGGTGAGGTCAAAAATTTTTAGAGGGGGAAGACTTTGTATAGAGGGTGGGTGGTGGTTTTGGGGTGGAGGGTTGTTGGATTTGGTTGATTGATGAGAGAGAGAGAGAGAGAGAGAGAGAGAAACAAGCCGCACGTGTCATATGTGCACATAGCAAAAAGTGTCGTTACAACGGTCTTAACTTTTTCCGTCTAGTCCCCTTTCGCAACGCGCGATAAGGAACTTCGTTCCAAAAGAAATATACTTGCTCAACAGAACACTTCTACCTACTATTATTTATACTGTGGTTTGATCGCGATCTGTGGATGCGGCGTAAAGTGACGTGCTCTCTCTTCGGAGTTGCGTGGCGTACTGACCGCCGCGAGCGCTCGCACACGTATTTGTGGAAACTCGCCAGTTCATAGTAATTTGTATGAAGAATTTGAGCGAAAAAATTGAGCAAGTTTGTGATTTCTTAACACAAAATAAGAATATATTTACTAAAAAATGAAAATTTCATCTACTTCTTTATAGTTCTAACTTTATTATTTGATAAAATTAGTCTAATAATTCTTGATAATTACGACTCAGTTGTTATAAATACGGGCGTGCGATTTACACGTTTTCAGTGATATTCAGATTTTTTTTTACACTTATCCATAAATTTTATCTTAAATTCGAATGTTTCAGCGGCTAGTAACATTCATTGACTAGCCGTGTGATTTTTTTCAAGGTTGTGGAGTATCTTTTTCTATATAATTCTTTTATATTCCCGACCCTCGATTGCCGTAATGGGCCCTTAAACTGCTCTCTAACTGTTTGGTTTCTCACCTCTATGTATCATTATAATATGGCGCTTTAAATTGACCTTTACTGAGAATTTGTGTAAACAAATGTCACAGCTGTATGGTTTCTCACCTCTATGTATCATTAGGTGGCTGTTTAAATTGCTCTTTTGTGAGAATTTCTTTGTACATATATCGCAGCTGTATGGTTTCTCACCTCTATGTATCATTAGGTGGTTGTTTAAATTGCCCTTAAGTGAGAATGTCTTTGTACATGTATCGCAGCTGTATGGTTTCTCACCTCTATGTATCATTAGGTGCCTGTTTAAATCGTTCTTAAGTGAGAATGTCTTTGAACATATGTCGCAGCTGTATGGTTTCTCCCCCGTATGTGTCATTAGGTGGCTGTTTAAATTGCCCTTACGTGAGAATTTCTTTGAACATATGTCGCAGCTGTATGGCTTCTCCCCCGTATGTGTCATTAGGTGGCGCTTTAATTTGCCATTTTGTGAGAATGTCTTTGAACATATGTCGCAGCTGTATGGTTTCTCACCTCTATGTATCATTAGGTGCCTGTTTAAATCGTTCTTAAGTGAGAATGTCTTTGAACATATGTCGCAGCTGTATGGTTTCTCACCACTATGTGTCATTTGGTGAAGCTTTAATTGTCTCTTTTGTGAGAATGTCTTTGAACATATGTTGCAGCTGTATGGTTTCTCCCCCGTATGTGTCATTAGGTGGCTGTTTAAATTGCCCTTACGTGAGAATTTCTTTGAACATATGTCGTAGCTGTATGGTTTCTCACCTCTATGTGTCACTTGGTGGAGCTTTAATTGGCTCTTTTGTGAGAATGTCTTTGAACATATGTCGCAGCTGTATGGTTTCTCCCCCGTATGTGTCATTAGGTGGCGGTTTAAATTGCTCTTTTGTGAGAATGTCTTTGAACATATGTCGCAGCTGTATGGTTTCTCACCTCTATGTATCATTAGGTGGCTGTTTAAATTGCTCTTTTGTGAGAATTTCTTTGTACATATATCGCAGCTGTATGGTTTCTCACCTCTATGTGTCATTTGGTGGAGCTTTAATTGGCTCTTTTGTGAGAATGTCTTTGAACATATGTCGCAGCTGTATGGTTTCTCATCTATATGTATCATTAGGTGGCGCTTTAATTTGCCCTTTTGTGAGAATTTCTTAGAACATATGTCGCAGCTGTATGGTTTTTCTTCTGTATGAATCCTGATGTGACGAAGTAATTGGCTTTTGCAAGCAAAGTTTTTGAAACAAACATCACAGCTGAGCGGTCCCCTGTAACAGCCGGACTGAGCTTCACCGGCATGGTCTCGCCCCTCGCAGTCATTTGTGTTGTCCTGCTCGTCTTGTTTGATACCTAAGCAAAATAAACTTAATGGTAATCTTATATTCCAAGCTAGCGATATTCCTTAACTATATATGTATCAGAGTTTCATAGTGATTACAATGAGTCTTTATAGATTCGCTCTATTCGTCAGTCTCTCCTTCATGTCAACTTAGGCGATTATGAATATAAATAGATGTATCTCGGGAGTCAAATATGTTTCAACTAATATTTAGTGCCTAGGACTCAGGTAGACAGATAGGAAGGCCGGAAACCGGATTTGCTTCATAGCAAATTGAGCCTTATTGACGAGGCCGCAACATACAAACTCTTTACTATGACCGCACGTACCTTGCGGCGTTAGGTATATAGGGTTGTGTTAGTGTCGAATATTACATTTTACTAAAAAATGTTGAATATAGATACATAAATCTGAAAAAGTTATTTAGGAATTATAAGCATATAAAATATGTTGTCCAACTCTTTCTCACAAAACGATTTGTGACGTCGCGACGTGCTCGGTGCTACCTCTATACCTCGTTTATTGACAAATGTATGGCGGTAGCACATCGTGACGTCACAGGCCGCTATATCGTTCTCTTTCTTATTGTGAATTTAAATAATTTGTATCTTCCTTATTATTAATGATTTATAAAAATGGGTTTAAGATTGTTTATCATGTTGTACCTCGAAATGTTGCGAATACGAGAAAGGTACGTTAACTTTTGAGATGTAAAATAGGTTAGGACTAGTCGTACTGGAAGGGTAAGGTACACTCTCATTTTATTCCCTCCAATAGGAAGGGATAAAAGGAGAGTGGAAATTCAAACAGTCCCAGAAGCAGCCATTCCCACGGTCGCCCCGACTACCCTACCACCTGCTGCCACCCCGCCATCTCAGACATGGGATCACAGCAAGATCCACTGCTGAGCTCCTTCAGTCTCTCCTCTCTCTCTGGCCACGAATTTTTTCTACAAAATTCAAGCCGGGGAGAAAATGTTTCCATCCCTCATGCAGGGCCTCCTGGAAGGCGCCCCCACCTTTGCCGCCCTAATCACATTATGGGTCCCCAGGCCCTAAGGCCGGACATGCGGCTAGATATCTCCGGCATCCAGAGGCTCCTACCAGAGGAGTTGACTGTGACTGCCGGAGATCTACGACGCGCACTCCTGGCAAAGGGCAAACGCACGCAATGCGCAATGTCCTCCCCGCGCTTTTTGACTGCAGTAATTTTATTCTTTAGTTTGCAGACGCTCCACCCACATCGTTCGCACGGAAGCCATGAGACGGTCGATGTCGACCCGCTGCCGTGGTATACCCGCGCGACGAATCATCGCAACAACCCAGACGCCACCTACCGGGGACACCGCAGAACCACGCTGCCAAGGTGCGCCCGCTCACGGTGCGTCTCAACTTGCACCGCTGGATTGCTGCTGCCCCTCTTTGCTCTTGCTATTCTATGCTCTTTCGCATCCCCCCGCGCCGCAAACTAGTAAGCAGTGCAAAATTGCCCCCCCCCCCCCCCCGACACTAAATGTCCGGGGCAAATGAACATCCGTCCCTCTACCTACTCCCAGGTCAGTTGTGATCGTGGTCGAAGCGGCGCGTGTGGAAGTGGATCCCCGACCCATACACGCTTCCCGGTCCCCGGACCAGCACTCCACGATACATAACTTTTTTCTTCAGTAGGTATTGTAAAGAATGATAAATCCGAGTTTGAGGAACTGTTACTGAGACACCCAAAGACACTACAAAACTTTTTGCCTACAATGTTTCTCGAAGTCTAATTATGAAAATAATAATCGTCGTCAGTCGCAACTCGTACTTCAATACGCATGAACTATGTACGCGTCCAAACACCGACGCGACGCGACCGAAGCTTAAAAATACTTACTTATACGAGGCGTGTGCGTACGGATAGGCGCTCGGCGCGGCACGCACACATTTAAACCGATCGCAGCACGTTGAGTCGAGAAATAGTAAAAATTTTAGCGAATTTGAAAGGGGAATTATTTAGAGAATAAGTTTTATTTCATACTTTTTTGTGTATTTTCACTTTGGAAGTCGGTTTAATTTTTTGTTTCAAAATAATAATTTTACCCTATTTAGTGACATTTGTTAATTTATCATTAATACATCTTAAGAACGTTTAAAATAAACGATCGAATGTATAATAATTAAAGACGCGCCAAGCTTCCATTAGGCATTTTATATAGGATGATGATGATGATTATTACTGTAAGTTACATAGTGGCATATGCTTGCAGTTATTTATACAATGCCGAAATTTCCAATTGCGTATCTTTAAAGGCTGAGGAGTTCTGTTCAGTGCTTTTGGATACAGGGTTACCTTGGTACAAAATCTTATTTTCTGGTAGCATATGCTTGTGTTACTTCAGAAAAAGTCAAAATCACTATATGTGTCCATATAAATTTCGAGGAGTTCCCACGATTTTTCATGGATCCCATCATCAGGTTTCCACTTTAGTTACTAAAGGACTAATTTTAAAGTGTATCCCTTACAACGACAAATTAGGGTAACTTTGTCTGATGTTTATTTAAATCCTCTTAAGCGTCGCGTGCCGACGGGCGGCAATTTATTTTTCTACTAACTTAAGCCTCCTCCTTAAGACTCCTGCATTTTTACTTTTGGGCTGCACACTCAAAAAAATTAAAAAAATTGCTTCTAAACTAGGACTAATCAGTTGTCATTTGCAATCCTCACAAGCGTCTCGTGCCGACGGGCGGCAAGTGATATTTTATTTACAGATCTCGAAACTTTTTATATAAATTGTTATTTAAACATATATTTAACTTACTAGCTTTTGCCCGCGACTTCGTCCGCGTGGAACATTTACTTTGGGATATCGCTAAAATTTACCCGCGACCACAGCCGCGACTTCATTTACGTAGAAGGAGATGCGCTTCCCCCTCACGACTACCCGCAGCGCGCCGCATATCATTATTGCGCGCTAATTATTTTATTACTGCGATATCTTCTAAAATAGTCATTGAAATCAAATGATGTAAACGGCAAAAGAGATGTTTGATTTTGGGCCAGTTCTATGTACACTACATAGGTAAATAGGAAAAAATATGGGAATATCACAAAATACGAAAAAATTAATTTGAAGAAGGGTACAAAAATGATTATTTGAACAGTTTTTTATTGCGAGAACACTATTTTTAGGGCGGCCATGACAATTGTTTTGACTTGACTTTTGACGTAGTAGACAGTTTTATGAAGAGACGTCGTCTTGAATGTCATACGTCTTTCTTTGTCAAAAGTCATGTCATTGACAAAATGACATTCTAAATAGTTAATAGAATCAGGCGTTACTTTGCGGAAATCCATAGCATAAAATTAATTAATATTATGTTTATAGCAGTTTTTCCGCTAAATAATACCCACAACCTGAAAGCAAATGTGTGAGTGCACGCATAAGCATGCGTAACGCACCTCCCTCCTCCCACACTGCTTATGCGTGCACTCAGATGCAAGATCGTGCAAACACCACCACCACACAAGCAACAATGTCGGCAAGATCGTGCAAAGCCCCACACCACCATGCAGGTTGCAAAACTCGACGCGCGTTTCGCCCCGAACCCGGAGCATCCTCAGGAAGTGGACCTGCGAACAAAGTTCGTTAGTAATGCTGCCAAGCAAACCGCCACCTTATATAGACTACTGGCTACTAGTACCCCCACCAAACATATTAATGAGCGGTGACGTAGTCAAGCAAGTTTGGTCATTCAACAATGCAAGTCTATTGTTGTTCTTTTCTTTAATTATTTCTAATTGTTCCAACACGCTCAGTCGAAAGCCTTTGTCACATTTATGTAATACCTTATAGGAATGGCCATCGGGTACACTATGACCACTATCTAAAAGGTGTTTAGCAAAATGTGATTTATCACGATGACCATTTCTATAAGCCGCGATGTGTTCTTTGTACCGAGTCTCAAAGTTTCGTCCAGTTTGACCTACGTATACACTATCGCATTCAGGACAATCGATTTTATAGACACCGGATTGGTATTTGGTACTTTAAATCAATCCGGTCTTTATTATGACACAATTGATTTTTTAAAGTATTATTTGTCCTGAATGCGACGTGCGTATCGTTATTTCTCATTATTTAATAATAATAATAATAAGACATTTATTCGACAAAGACATTACATTACATACAATAGATTTACACTATGGAAATACAATGACGTAATAAAAATTAACATAAAACAGAAGAGAAAGAAATAAAATAAAACAAAACATAGATATTAAACAACTAGCTTTTGCCCGCGACTTCGTCCGCGTGGAACAATACTTTGGGATATCACTGAAATTTACCCGCGACTTTATTTATGACTAACGAAAGCGGAATCCTATTTTTTTAAACGGAACCCTAAAATAAAAGTAGCCTATGTACCCTATAACATCAGCTATCTGCTAGTGAAAGTCCCGTGAAAATCGCTCCAGCTGTTTCAGAGATTAGTCGGAACAAACAGACAGTCAGACCGACTTACAGACAGACAGACGGACAGACAAAAATTAAAAAAAAATGTATTTTATTGTAAGTACCGAATATACTTTCAGATTCATTATGTAAAAAGCTGTTAATTTGAAGTTACAAACAGACACTTAAATTGTATTTAACTGTATAGATGTCTAGATATTATAATGTATTATATTTTAAGATATTATCAATTTGATGTTTATAAAATAACTAAACTATTTAACTAAACTAAACTAAACATTACCTAACCCGCACGCGCACCCCGCCTTGGTGACGCCCACTTCGCAACGGGCCGTGCAGCAGAAGTCGTAATATTTTAATTTCGCCATAACTTCAAAACCAAACGTCCAATTTTAATAATTCAAAGACCAAATATTATCTACATAAACTGTACTTAGTGATGAAATAATTTATTTTGATAAGGATTAATAACATGAGTAAAATAAACGCGTTTAAATGTAGTCCAAAAAAAATTCAAGATTTCTAAATAAAAAAATGGTTGTTGTGCCTCACTCGACATAGATAGGTATAGTGTGTCGCGGACTTTTTTGTAGATATTTATAAGATCTACAATTAATTAGAACATTTTATGGTTCTATCTTTTATAGTTTAGGCAGCGTACGCAAAATAAGTAAAACCCAAAGTAGTCCGAAAAACCCAAATATCTTACGGAACCCTATTTTTTTCCAAAATAAAATTTAGCCTATGTTACTCGTGGATAATGTAGCTTTCGAATGGTGAAAGAATTTTTGAAATCGGTCCAGTACTTTTTGAGCCTATTCATTACAAACAAACAAACAAACAAACAAACAAACAAACAAACATACAAACAAAGTTTTCCTCTTTATAATATTAGTGTAGATAAACAAGAACAGAAAACACAATAACAGAGAAAACAAATAATAATACAAAATCTGACGGATAGAAAGGTAGGTAGCGTAATGTCCTATTGCCGAAAAGGAGACCACTAAGGCTTATCACCACGGTGAGAGCACCACAGTGCCTGGTATTATGTGGTCCCATCAGTATTGTCATTTGAAGGACAGATTAACACTCAGCAACAGCATTTGCATAAGTAAATAAATGTGAGAAAAATAAATTATATTATGGGATGCTATAGAGTATAGATATAAATAAAAAATTGATATAAATAAATATAAATAGATATAAATAAATAGTGTGACTCACTGCTATGGACAATGCAGTAATCACGCCACCTGCGCCCTCCGCACGCCCCGCACGCATTTCCATTTTCCCATAGTGACTACAGTTATGTTACTAGAAGCAGACGCACGCATGGCTATCTGCCATAGGCCTGTCCATAGCAACTATCACGAGATATATAATAATATTATGAATAACAAGATATATTAAATACTTATTTACTACATAGGTACTAGCGCAATACATGGATTGAAAGGTAAGTTAATTTTGATAGTGATCTTATATTTTTAAGCATGCATGTACTTAAATGATTCATTATTATACAATACATTTAAAATATATAAAATAATAATAAATATTTATGTTTTTAGGTGTGTACTAAGAAAAAGAATAGCAATATATAAACAGTATAATTACGAGACGTGGGCAGTAAAGCTTTATTTGATAAATTAATTTGCTGAAAAATAGGTATCTACTACTTGACCTTGAAGACGACTACGAATCACCTGTAAACCGCCATGACTCAGCTTACAACCCGAACGGTAGGTAGTTGTGGTGTATTAATTAGCATAATCAATAATAAACCAAGTTCATCAATAAATAGTAATAGTAATAATCAACAGAATAAAGATTGCAACAATTAGTAAAACTTTAGATAAAAAACGTAAGTTGAATATTTCATAAGTAGGTTTAATAATAAGTATTCCAATAAGTTAATCAAACGAAAAATACTATTGCATTATTCCATATTGTTCTTTCAGTAAAAGATGTTTAAGTTTTAGTTTAAAATTGTTTATTGTTAATTTTATTTTGGATAAAATTATTTTGGATAAACGTGCAGATACCTCACCCATGTAGGTCAAACTGGACTTGTATCTAACCACTTCCTTATCAGGAGTCCCTGCGTACAAAAACTTAACCAATTCCTTTTTAATTTTATTATTTAAAATATTATTAATAATTTTGGGATTATACCCATTCGACTTAGCAATTTGGTAAATTATGTTTAACTCTTTCTGATAATTTTCTTTACTAAGAGGAATGGACATTAATCTGTGAACGTAACTATGAAAAGCCGCGAGTTTATGTTGCCAAGGATGACATGAGGATGCATGAATAGTAGTATTAATATATGTCGGTTTGCGAAAGATTCCAAAACTGTGTTTATCGTTATCTCTAGTAATAGATAAATCAAGGAAATTAAGTGTTTTATTGTCTTCGCATTCTAATTTAAATTTAATTTTAATATGTTTTTTATTAAGATTTTTAACAAAGACGTCCAGTTGTCTCTCTGTACCGGTCCAACAAAGGATGCAATCATCTACGTATCTATAGTAATATAAAATACTTTTGTCATTAACAATATTTCTTTGTTCAAAATCATTCATAAATATTTCGGCCAGCAAGGGACTCAGTGGTGAGCCCATTGCTAGACCGTCTTGTTGAACAAAGAATTGATTGTTAAATCGAAAGTAGTTTTGTTCCATGCAGAATTTAGTAAGAGTAAGCAATTCCAGACCTTTACCAGGAGGCAAACGTTTTTCCAATTCATTCCCCAGAATACCCAACGTTTCCTCACACGGAACATTAGTAAATAAACTATCTACATCAAGCGAAACTAATTTGCAACGAGGTGGCAAAGTCACATTTTTTATTTGATTTACTAATTGCAAGCTATTTTTAATTGCATAAGGTGGCCGAAATGAAATCCTTTGTTTAATAATGTAATTTAATGACTTTGCCAACTCGTATGCCGGTGCACCTATATATGAGACAACTGGACGCATTGGGATATCAGTTTTGTGAATCTTTGGCAAACCGTACAGTGATGGTGCGTGAGGATTCAGCTAAAAGTGCGTTACGCATGCTTATGCGTGCACTCACACATTTGCTTGCAGGTTGTGGGTATTATTTAGCGGAAAAACTGCTATAAACATAATATTAATTAATTTTATGCTATGGATTTCCGCAAAGTAACGCCTGATTCTATTAACTATTTAAAATCGGTGAGCATGACCGTACAGGCAAGACTCTATATTAAACTAACAAAGTTACATCGAGTCGCCGCCCAAAATGTTTGGTTCAATCAACAATGCAAACATCTAAATGTTGTTCCTAACTATATAAATATTAAAACCAACACGCACAGTCGAGCCGCCAATAGGGCTATTAAAAAAGCCGAAGCCATTTGGCTTAATGAAGAGATACGTCACTGGTTTACCGTTAGAGATAATTTAAAACTACATCTCAAAGTTATTTATACCGAGCTCTCATATAAATTACATAACATTGAATTCGATTGGTTAGACGAAAAAGCACGTAATTTCGCATCAATCGAAGTGCATGCTAAATATATTAATCAACAAAAAAAGCTTCAGACTTTAGTAAATAAAAATAGATTTGTACAATCCTATACAGAGTCACAGTCTGAAGCTTTTTCTTTTCATCCTCGCGTCAAAAACTTAACCAATGTCCAATTTGCCAAGGATGACATGTCACTTTTGGAAAAGGGTCTTAAATATAATATTACTCCTAATATTAATCAGAATGCTTTGGAAATGCTTGCAGTTGAATCAGAGATAGCAACTGTAGTTAATAAAAAGGATAACATGGTTAAGGGTTTACTAGCCAATGAAATCAAGGGTACTCCTTCCGGTTATTCATTTAACCATGAAAGAGTAGCTTTGAGGTCATTAAAACAAACAATAGATAATAATGGCTTGGTTATATCTAAAGCAGATAAGGGTAACACAATAGTGGTGATGGAGCGTGACGATTACTTGGAAAAAGTAAATAACGTGATTCGGTGTGATCAATTTCTAAGGGTTCCTTCTGACCCAACTAACAAGTTTATGGCTAAGATTAAATTAGCCATAAACAATAATAAATATTTATTTGGTACCGAATCAGCGAAGAGAAAACTTATTCCAATGAATCCTCACGCACCATCACTGTACGGTTTGCCAAAGATTCACAAAACTGATATCCCAATGCGTCCAGTTGTCTCATATATAGGTGCACCGGCATACGAGTTGGCAAAGTCATTAAATTACATTATTAAACAAAGGATTTCATTTCGGCCACCTTATGCAATTAAAAATAGCTTGCAATTAGTAAATCAAATAAAAAATGTGACTTTGCCACCTCGTTGCAAATTAGTTTCGCTTGATGTAGATAGTTTATTTACTAATGTTCCGTGTGAGGAAACGTTGGGTATTCTGGGGAATGAATTGGAAAAACTTTTGCCTCCTGGTGAAGGTCTGGAATTGCTTACTCTTACTAAAATCTGCATGGAACAAAACTACTTTCGATTTAACAATCAATTCTTTGTTCAACAAGACGGTCTAGCAATGGGCTCACCACTGAATCCCTTGCTGGCCGAAATATTTATGAATGATTTTGAACAAAGAAATATTGTTAATGACAAAAGTATTTTATATTACTATAGATACGTAGATGATTGCATCCTTTGTTGGACCGGTACAGAGAGACAACTGGACGTCTTTGTTAAAAATCTTAATAAAAAACATATTAAAATTAAATTTAAATTAGAATGCGAAGACAATAAAACACTTAATTTCCTTGATTTATCTATTACTAGAGATAACGATAAACACAGTTTTGGAATCTTTCGCAAACCGACATATACTAATACTACTATTCATGCATCCTCATGTCATCCTTGGCAACATAAACTCGCGGCTTTTCATAGTTACGTTCACAGATTAATGTCCATTCCTCTTAGTAAAGAAAATTATCAGAAAGAGTTAAACATAATTTACCAAATTGCTAAGTCGAATGGGTATAATCCCAAAAATATTAATAATATTTTAAATAAAAAAATTTAAAAGGAATTGGTTAAGTTTTTGTACGCAGGGACTCCTGATAAGGAAGTGGTTAGGTACAAGTCCAGTTTGACCTACATGGGTGAGGTATCTGCACGTTTATCCAAAATAATGAGAAATAACGATATGCACGTCGCATTCAGGACAAATAATACTTTAAAAAATCAATTGTGTCATAATAAAGACCGGATTGATTTAAAGTACCAAATACCAATCCGGTGTCTATAAAATCGATTGTCCTGAATGCGATAGTGTATACGTAGGTCAAACTGGACGAAACTTTGAGACTCGGTACAAAGAACACATCGCGACTTATAGAAATGGTCATCGTGATAAATCACATTTTGCTAAACACCTTTTAGATAGTGGTCATAGTGTACCCGATGGCCATTCCTATAAGGTATTACATAAATGTGACAAAGGCTTTCGACTGAGCGTGTTGGAACAATTAGAAATAATTAAAGAAAAGAACAACAATAGACTTGCATTGTTGAATGACCAAACTTGCTTGACTACGTCACCGCTCATTAATATGTTTGGTGGGGGTACTAGTAGCCAGTAGTCTATATAAGGTGGCGGTTTGCTTGGCAGCATTACTAACGAACTTTGTTCGCAGGTCCACTTCCTGAGGATGCTCCGGGTTCGGGGCGAAACGCGCGTCGAGTTTTGCAACCTGCATGGTGGTGTGGGGCTTTGCACGATCTTGCCGACATTGTTGCTTGTGTGGTGGTGGTGTTTGCACGATCTTGCATCTGAGTGCACGCATAAGCAGTGTGGGAGGAGGGAGGTGCGTTACGCATGCTTATGCGTGCACTCACACATTTGCTTGCAGGTTGTGGGTATTATTTAGCGGAAAAACTGCTATAAACATAATATTAATTTATTTTTAAATGACATTCTCTACATAATTTTGATCTGATCCGCCATGTTTTATTTTACTTTGTGTTGCTCTCCTTGACAAAGTATATTTAAATGTACATGGAAACGAATTGAAATTAAACAAAATAAAGAATAAGAAACGGTGACTATATTATGTAGCTATATTTACATATACTGTACATAGGGCTGGCCCAGGCCTCATACATTTCTTGAACATCTCTTTTCTTCTAAATTAAATGCTTGTAATGAATAACGTATTTATTTGGATAAGGATTAATATGATCTTTATGAAAACACTCTCACAAATAATGCTTAATTTCAGAACAAAAGAGATGTTTGATTTTGGGCCAGTTCTATGTACACTACATAGGTAAATAGGAAAAAAATATGGGAATATCATAAAATTACGAAAAAAGTAATTTGAAGAAGGGTACATGCGTACAAAAATGATTAATTGAAGAGTTTTTTATTGCGAGAACACTATTTTTAGGGCGGCCATGGCAGTTGTTTTGACTTGACTTTTGACGTAGTAGACAGTTTCACGAAAAGACGTCGTCTTGAATGTCATACGTCTTTCTTTGTCAAAAGTCATGTCATTGACAAAATGACATTCTTTAGTTAATTCTGATCTGATCCGCCATGTTTTATTTTACTTTGTGTTGCTCTCATTGACGAAGTTAATTTAAATGTACATGGAAACGAAGTGAAATTAAACAAAATAAAGAATGGGAAACGGTTACTATATTATGTAGCTATATTTACATATACTGTACGTAGAGCTGGCCCAGGCCTCATACATTTCTTGAACATCTCTTTTGGTTAGCATAAAATAGTTATTGTGAGCCAACCTTAAAATATAGACATATACTGTCGCGGACTTTTTTGTAGAACATTTAAAGGGAAACAATTCTGTCTTAGATAATTTAAGCGAAACTTTAACCGTTTCCGCAGCAGCGAAAGCTCCCAAAAGGAAAAAAGACCCTGATTTTGAAACATTCTTTATTGGTGCCTAAAGCCTTCCTCGATAAATGGACTATCCAACACAAAAAGATTTTTTCAATTCGAACCAGTACTTAGTTCCTGAGATTAGCGCGGTCAAACAAACAGACAAACAAAGTCTTCAGCTTTATAATACACACACCGGCATATTTAGCGGAACATAAAATAAAGGTTTGATATCAGTATCATATAAGGTTGCTGGCTGGTTTATACGTCATTTAATTTAAAAAGAAATATTTTCAAATTAAGAAAACAACTGAACATCACATTTTATGCAATTGTTTTAATTTTATTCAAACACACCTTATCTGGAGCGAACTTCGAGTATTTCTTCCTTCTGAGTTTGATTTAAAATTTCATTGAAATACTGTTTTTGTTAGTTTTATTTTTTTAATCGCACATCTTTTTGGAGTTGAGGACTGAATTATGCCTGACTTAGCCCCAACGGAGATTGCCAGGGCACTCGAAATGGGAATAAATGGTCAAACCTACAGTGATATCCAGAGATCTTCGTCAACCAGTTTCAACGATCCATCGCAGTATCCAACGGTTCAGGGAGACCGGTACTTATGTGAGAAGAGCAGGACAAGGCAGAAAAAGACGCACTTCGAGTAGGGATGATCGTTTCATTCGGCTTCGTGTACGTAGGAACCCCCGTTTGACGGTCGTCCAAGCCCGACATGAGTTAGAAGCAGTACGGGGTGTAGCCGTAAGTGAGCGTACGGTACGAAGAAGGTTCGAAGAAGCTGGTTTGGGTTCATTTGTGCTTGCCAAGTTTGATGTTTATTGTTGGGGGAGGTGACCAGGGTTCCAGGGTGCTCACGGAGTAGATTAGTGGATGATCATGAAAAGACAAATACTTCTCGTAGACATTTATTCAGGTTTCAGGTATTCAACCCACGACATAATATATTCTCAAGTAGTAATATCTAGTGTTGCCAACCTCATAACATTGCCAGACTAAACTAAATACACGACACCAAGGCTCCAAGGCTCGAGGTAAATAATCGTAGAAACAGGTTAACTTTTGCTTAGAAACATCAACTTGCTTAGGAGTACGGTATTGTTTAGTGATGAGTGCAGAATTCTCTTAAATCAAATTGACGGCAGGCAAAGAATATACAGACGCAAAGGAGAACGATACATTCAGACAAATTTTGAAACTACAGTTGCATACGGTGGTGGATCAATAATGGTTTGGGCGGGCATTTGTTTGGGAGCTCGCACAGACATGGTAGTGATTAACAGAGGGAGTCTGACTGCAGACCGCTATATCAGAGAAGTTTTAGAAGAAAATGTCGTACCGTTTACCCCATATCGACCTATGCGTAGAACAAAGTCCGATTTGAAAAATTGCTGCTTTTCAGTAGAGGCAAAACAAGTTTTGCGAATTGAAAAACTTGAATAACTTATAAACGGTGAGACTTTTATTTTTGAAATTTTGGTATGTTATTATGACACCCTCGTCTAGTTAACCGCTTTATACTGTTTATTATTAGTTATTATATTTACTGAGATAACGAGTTCTATATCAACCTAGGACATTTTACAGCGGAGAAGCGAGAGTTCGTTGTGATCATATTACGTTGTTTTACGGAGACATTTGAATGAAACGCCGTTCTATATTCACATGATTTGTTTTTTGTTGGAGTTATCCGACATTTTTAAGTCCTATGTGAATAATTATAATCTATTATTTTGATATAGCATTAGCCACATTACGCACAAATGAACAATAATACATAATTATTTATTAAAATCGTTTATTTATATAAAAAATCTCAAAATAGGTGATGTTTTAAACTATAATTAAATCATAGTCGGCACTAGGTACTTACTTAAAATTAAAAACTAGTTACCATAGTCTTAAACCTACAAAACAATTAAAATGTCTAAGATATGTCCATAAAAAACTTAAAATGAGATAAAAAATAAAAATTTGTATAATTCTACATTTTGTTAATGTACAAAATAAAATTTAAACTTAAAAAACAATAAAAAACTTTTCTAAAACGTAGTTATAAATTAAACTTCTTTGGTACTGTATCTAAACTATCTAGCTATGTTCATATTATAGTTAGATAGGTACAAGTTCAGTTTAACCTACATGGGGGAGGTATCTGCACGTTTATCTAAAATAATAAAAAAATAACCCTAATATTGTTATGGCCATAATCCCGTAACAATAAGCATGTCGTATGCTGGAGAAATAATACTTAAAAAATCAATTTTGTCATAATAAGGTCCGGATTGATTTAAAGTATCAATCTCGTGTCTATATTATAATCGATTATCCTGAATGTAATATGGGCGTAGCTAAGGGGTGGTTTAGGGGGTTCAAACCCCCCCGAAATGGGCCGGCTGGTATATATAATACAGAGATGTGACCAATACACAGAGGCGTATTTAGAAATTTTGCGCCCGAGGCCAATTAACATATTTTGCCGCCCCATTGAAATAGGAAAGGAAAACTAATTTATGATTCCCAAGGTATCGATGTGTAGTTAGGAATGTGTTAAATTGCTCTTTTGTGAGAATGTCTTTGAAAAAACATCACTGCTGTATGGCTTCTCACCTATATGTGAAGTTAGAATTTCTCATTTTTCACCTGTAACTTTTATTTATCGTTGCTTTAAATATAAATTCTGTGAGAATTTAATTAAACACATGCCAGTTAGCTGTGTGATTTGTAATCTTATGTGTAGTTAATGGTTTGTTTAAACTGCTCTCTAACTGTTTGGTTTCTCACCTATATGTCTCATTATATGGCGCTTTAAATTGACCTTTACTGAGAATTTGTGTAAACAAATGTCACATCTGTATGGTTTCTCACCTCTTTTGTGAGAATGTCTTTGTACATATATCGCAGCTGTATGGTTTCTCACCTCTATGTATCATTAGGTGGCTGTTTAAATTGCCCTTATGTGAGAATGTCTTTATACATATATCGCAGCTGTATGGTTTCTCACCTCTATGTATCATTAGGTGGCTGTTTAAATTGCCCTTATGTGAGAATGTCTTTATACATGTATCTCAGCTGTGTGGTTTCTCACCACTATGAATCATTAGGTGGCTGTTTAAATTGCTCTTAAGTGAGAATGTCTTTGAACATATGTCGCAGCTGTATGGTTGTTTCTCCCCCGTATGTGTCATTAGGTGGCTGTTTAAATTGCTCTTACGTGAGAATTTCTTTGAACATATGTCGCAGCTGTATGGTTTCTCCCCCGTATGTGTCATTAGGTGGCTGTTTAAATTGCCCTTACGTGAGAATTTCTTTGAACATATGTCGCAGCTGTATGGTTTCTCACCTCTATGTATCATTAGGTGCCTGTTTAAATCGCTCTTAAGTGAGAATGTCTTTACACATATGTCGCAGCTGTATGGTTTCTCACCTCTATGTGTCATTTGGTGGAGCTTTAATTGGCTCTTTTGTGAGAATGTCTTTGAACATATGTCGCAGTTGTATGGTTTCTCACCCATATGTATCATTAGGTGGCGGTTTAAATTGCTCTTTTGTGAGAATGTCTTTGAACATATGTCGCAGTTGTATGGTTTCTCACCTCTATATATCATTGGGTGGCTGTTTAAATTGCTCTTTTGTGAGAATGTCTTTGAACATATGTCGCAGCTGTATGGTTTCTCATCTATATGTATCATTTGGTGGAGCTTTAATTGGCTCTTTTGTGAGAATGTCTTTGAACATATGTCGCAGTTGTATGGTTTCTCACCCATATGTATCATTAGGTGGCGGTTTAAATTGCTCTTTTGTGAGAATGTCTTTGAACATATGTCGCAGCTGTATGGTTTCTCACCTCTATGTATCATTGGGTGGCTGTTTAAATTGCTCTTTTGTGAGAATGTCTTTGAACATATGTCGCAGCTGTATGGTTTCTCATCAATATGTATCATTAGGTGGCGCTTTAATTTGCCCTTTTGTGAGAATTTCTTTGAACATATGTCGCAGCTGTATGGTTTTTCTTCTGTATGAATCCTGATGTGACGAAGTAATTGGCTTTTGCATGCAAAATTCTTGAAACAAACATCACAGCTGAGCGGTCCCCTGTAACAGCCGGACTGAGCTTCACCGGCATGGTCTCGCCCCTCGCAGTCATTTCTGTTGTCTTGCTCGTCTTGTTTAATACCTAAGCAAAATAAACTTAATGGTAATCTTACATTTGAAGCTAGCGATATTCCTTAACTATATATGTATCAGAGTTTCATAGTGATTACAATGAGTCCCTATAGATTCGCTCTGTTCGTCAGTCTCTCCTTCATGTTAACTTAGGCGATTATGAATATAAATAGATGTATATCGGGAGTCAAATATGTTTCAACTAATCTTTAGTGCCTAGGACTCGGGTAGACAAGACAGGAAGGCCGGACACCGGATTTAATTCATAGCAAATTGAGCCTTATTGACGAGGCCGCAACATACAAACTCTTTACTATGACCGCACGTACCTTGCGGCGTTAGGTATATAATAGGGTTGTGTTAGTGTCGAATATTACATTTTACTAAAAATTTTTGAATATAGATACATAAATCTGAAAAAGTTATTTAGGTTGACGCGTTTAGAAATTATAAACAAATAAAATATGTTGTCCATCTCTTTCTCATAAAACGATTTGTGACGTCGCACAGTGGTTCAAGTTGTATGGGGCGGTGGAATTAATTACTTTTTGGTGTTTAAATGAAAGTATATGTATGTTTATTGTATAATATACATGTATAATATACAATAAACACGTATTGTTTTAATAATAATATATAAAAAAAACTAAACAAAAAAAATAATTAAATATTGTAATAAAAATATAATAAGCAAAATTCGACAACAAAAAATAATTAGGCATAAAGAGAACATATTGTGCTGAAATCTCCTATAAGTATTTAGAAAAAAATATGTTAATTAGTGGGTATAGGTACCTATGTAAATTTACGCGAACACTTCCTGGGTTGATTCAACATGTACTCTGAATGTACTCAGTAAATCTACAGAATTTTGTCCCAAAACAAATTATAATACTGACTTCACAGTATATTGAAATAGTAAAATCCAATCTTCTACAGGATTTTGCAGACCAGTACAATTCCATATTTTAAAAGAAATCACAGAAGTAATTGAAGTACTAAGAGCGATATTAGTAACTACTTTAACCATCAGTTTACGATAATTGTTTATCTTATCACCGGAAGGTTATATGGGTAGTGTAGGTGTCGGAAGTAGGTGTGGGTGTAGGTCGTAGGTGTAGGTCTAGGTTGTAGATGTAGATCGTATGTCTATACACATACTACATACAATTTTAATGATATCTACTACTACTTAGTAGGTGTAGGTAGTAGGTATAGTTATTATTTATTATTTGTAGTAATAACAGAACAAGGGTAAGTTTCAGCTAATATTTTCAGATTAATAGCCTCAATAAACACCTCAATAACATCAAATGAGCATATTGATATTTTGTTCTGAAAAATTTGCTATTTACGTAATTGAGTATTATTTAAAAGTTTGCACATACATATTTGCAGCTAAAGTTAATTAATTAACAATTTCAGATAGTTAAGCTATTTTTATTACTATGCACAGTGTATTTTTTGTCCGAAAAATTGGCCATGCCTTTTTTTGGAAATCTCATACAGAAATGTTATATAAATAATTTATTAGTATTTACATGCGTTAATTTCTTATTATGAACAATAAAAAAACACTTTTTTTTTTTCAATAAAATTAAAAATTGCCATAACTTTTTAAATATTAACTTAATTGTCTTCTTGATTATTCTGATCGACAATAATAAAAAAACACACAATTTAACCTGATTTACATATTTCTTAAATAAGTTTTTAAAGATTTATTTACGATTTAAGTTTTTTCTTCTTTAATTTTTTATGAACGTATTTCTAATTATTTGGATTTTATTTTTATACAGAATTGTTACTTAAATGTACTAGAATTCGTGTAAAAAAAATTAGGTCCAAATAATAAAGGGCACCGAAGTTAGAGGCTTCTAAAGTTTTCTATGGTAACTATGGCTTTAGGGTTGTCAATATTTCTATACCAAATTTTTTTATTCATTTGAACTTTGTTTTTTTATTCCTGACTAATACTTAAATAGAAGATTAGAGAAACTGCATTGAGTCACTAAAGTGACTCGATAAATCGAGAAAATATTTTATTAATGCCGTGAAATATTTTTGAGCAGAAACAAATAAACGATTACTTTTTATTTTAGTTTTTAATATAAGTAAAGCAATATACTATTACAAAAGCAAATTTGCAGTTTTCATATTAATTTGACCTGTCAATCCACTTGGATTTTTTTTAACAAATTAATACTTTTCTAATGTACACATGGTGACACATTTAAAATCATTTATATATTTCCGGTATAAAATGCACTCGTATAGGTTTAACTATAACCGGAAATCTATTGTTTAATAGGTAGCCGGTGGGTGCACACCGGGTCCGGTTTCGGATTTTATTACCTGGTTTTAGCTGTAGCCTAACGAGGGCGGAACCCTTCCCTGCACCACATATTACCTTTCATTGGATTTTAAATAGAATGCCCGTCTGTCTGTTTGTTTTGCTTTTGACTAATCTCTGAAATGGCTGCATGTATTTTTAACCGTGACTTTCACTGGCAGACCGAATTATCAGCATATTTGTTGTAAAATATTAGGTATTTACACCGCCGATTAATAATTTGTTTAGAAAATATTAAAAATTATCAGACTCTCATTGAACTTAAAATAATTCTTCAGTATTAAAATAAAGGGATATAATTAATCTAGCGAACAAAAAATAAGTTGGCGACTGCACGTGAGCATACTGTATTACTGAATTTGGCAGCAAATTAATATGTTGGCGACTAAATTACTAAACTGGCGAAATCACTCAGGTGACAAAAAATTCAAAAGTCGGCAGATAAAAAGAGGCGAAATTTAATCCAAATTAGCACCGACATTTATAAGTTGGTGACTTAATTTCCGAGTTGGTGACCATTATACCATATAAGCAGCTATAAAACCAGATTTGGTTGATAAATTAATGGCTGCTAAAAATTCAATTTGCAGGCTACGGAAAATCCTATTTTTGGATACTGTTGGAGTACACTAATAAAACACAATTTTTCGTGCACTTTTTCCACTATATTACGATATAGCTTTTGCCCGCGACTTCGTCCGCGTGGAACAATACTTTGGGATATCGCTGAAATTTACCCGCGACTTTATTTATGACTAACGAAAGCGGAATCCTATTTTTTTAAACGGAACCCTAAAATAAAAGTAGCCTATGTTAGACCCTATAACATCAGCTATCTGCTAGTGAAAGTCCCGTGAAAATCGGTCCAGCCGTTTCAGAGATTAGTCGGAACAAACAGACAGACAGACCGACTGACAGACAGACAGACGGACAGACAAAAATAAAAAAAAATGTATTTTATTGTAAGTACCGAATATACTTTCAGATTCATTATGTAAAAAGCTGTTAATTTGAAGTTACAAACAGACACTTAAATTGTATTTAACTGTATAGGTGTATAGATATTATAATGTATTATATTTTAAGATAATATTATCAATTTGATGTTTATAAAATAACTAAACTATTTAACAAAACTAAACTAAACATTAACCCGCACGCGCACCCCGCCTTGGTGACGCCCACTTCGCAACGGGCCGTGCAGCAGAAATCGTAATATTTTAATTTCGCCATAACTTCAAAACCAAACGTCCAATTTTAATCATTCAAAGACCAAATATTATCTACATAAACTGCACTTAGTGATGAAATAATTTATTTTGATAAGGATTAATAACATGAGTAAAATAAACGCGTTTAAATGTAGTCCAAAAAAAAATTAAGATTTCTAAATAAAAAATGGTTGTTGTGCCTCACTCGACATAGATAGGTATAGTGTGTCGCGGACTTTTTTGTAGATATTTATAAGATCTACAATTAATTAGAACATTTTATGGTTCTATCTTTTATAGTTTAGGCAGCGTACGCAAAATAAGTAACTTTTCTGGTTGATTTTTTACACCTTGTGTCCGAAAAACCCAAATATCTTACGGAACCCTATTTTTTTCCAAAATAAAATTTAGCCTATGTTACTCGTGGATAATGTAGCTTTCGAATGGTGAAAGAATTTTTGAAATCGGTCCAGTACTTTTTAAGCCTATTCATTACAAACAAACAAACAAACATACAAACAAAGTTTTCCTCTTTATAATATTAGTGTAGATAATTATAATTTTTTATAAATAACACGACCGGTTTCGAATTAAATCATCATCAGGTGTACTAACTACACCTGATGATGATTTAATTCGAAACCGGTCGTGTTATTTATAAAAAAATGTGTTTTATTAGTGTTCAACATGAATTTCCACCAATAACCGACAGTACAATCAATTACATATACTGTTGGAGTATGTTTTTCTTGGGCATGGGTGTCATTTTCTAGGTGTCTGGGGGTGCAGAATAATATGAAAATAACATTTGTTTTGTAATTCCACAATGGCGTACATTTTTGTTATTAAAATTAATAAGGATGTCCTTTTCCAGGTTTCTGGAGGTTCTGATTACGAAATTGTCTTCCAATTTCATTTTCCAAAATGCAGAATATTCAATCTTCGTAAAATGAATATAAATACTAAATTAAAAGATCTTGGGGATTCTGATTAGGATTGATGATTATTAGTATGTTATGTAGTTCAAAGTAACAGCTATGTATAGAAATTTTTCAAAATTCAGGATTCACGATTTTTTCTGCTATTCATGAAGAAAATATGCAATTTCCAGGTTTATAAGGGGGAGGAAATCTTCATTATTTTTCCAGTAGGATGCACCGTTTCTGAGATAGAAGCGATTATAGAAAAAAAATGTTAATGCTGTACATTGAGATACGAGAGATGTATTATATCTATAGAAATATTGGAAAATTTCGGATTTTCGAATTTTTTTTTCGCCCATCATGAAGAAAATATGATGTTGCGGGGTTCCTAAGGGGGACGAAATTTTCATTATTTTTTCACTATGATGCACCATTTTCGAGATAGAATCAATTTTATAAAAAAATGTAAATGCTGTACATTGAGATACGAGAGATGTATTATATCTATAGAAATGTTGGAAAATTTCGGATTTTCTAATTTTTTTTTCGCTAATCATGAGGAAAATATGATGTTGCGGGGTTCCTAAGGGGGACGAAATTTTCATTATTTTTTCACTAGGATGCACCGTTTCCGAAATAGAATCAATTTAAAAAAAATGTAAATGCTGTACATTGAGATACGAGAGATGTATTATATCTATAGAAATGTTGGAAAATTTCGGATTTTCGAATTTTTTTTTCGCCCATCATGAGGAAAATATGATGTTGTGGGGTTCTTAAGGGGGACGAAATTTTCATTATTTTTTCGCTAGGATGCACCGTTTCCGAAATAGAATCAATTTTATAAAAAAAATGTAAATGCTGCACATTGAGATACTAGGAATGTATGAAGCTATAGAAATGTTGGAAAATTCAGGATTTTCAAATTTCTTTTTCTCCCATCATGAAGAAAATATGAGGTTGCGGGGTTACTAAGGAAATTTAAAATGGATGACTTTTTTGTTATCAGCACCCCCAGAAACCAATAAAAGGATACCCATATTATTTTTATAAAATTAAGTATGTCCGCCATATTGGAATTTCAAAACGAATGTCATTTTCGTAATCCAGCACTCCCAAAAACCTGATAAACGATACCTATATCAATTTTACGAAAAATAAATATCAGCCATTTTTAAATTTCAAAATTAATCTACACAATATCTAATATTTTATGCTGAAATAAATCTGAACACTTAAATATTTAGATCGATACTTCTAACAAATATGGAACACGGCGGAGGTACATCATATAATATGCAGTATAATAAACATAAATAACCAAAAACAGAAAGGTTCAAACCAAAAAGTGACCTTGAGCTTCTCAGTATCTCACTGACTTCAAAACTCAATATAAGAGTGGAACAGCAGTGAAGCAAAGGGGAGCAAAGGTATAACGCGAAAAAAATGTAAACTGTGGATAACATAATGAATTTCCACGCGGGCGGAGTCGCGGGCAGCAGCTAGTAAGTAAAAAAGACTATTACTATTTGTTTTGTTGAAGTTACGAACTTCATTAGAAAAATGAGCATATAAAAAACCTATTTCAAATATTATTCAACTATGCGGTGATAACCCTATCCAAAATAATATAAAATTGAATAACTCCGATGCCCCGCCTCATTTGGATCCCATTTTTTTTTTGGTTATAAGTATCAATAAAAAGAATATTTCAGTCTTAGTTTCAAATCCAAATATGAAACGGCATGGCGTTAAAAATATTAAAACATAAATTTACAAAATCAGTCATAAATACGTTATCATGAACAAATAAAGCCTGGATGTTTTTCGCTATTGTAGGGCTTTTAAGACGCTATTTAGACCAATTAATAAAACCTTAAAATAATATCAAACTTTTGAGCTATAACTGTTTCTATGTTTTTCTGGAAACCATAGAATTTTTTTTCAAGTACTAATTTACATTCTTCTATATGAAATGGGCAGTCGGGTGTTCTCGTCCTGCATTTATAATCACAAATCCTATAAAATTAAGTAATAAAAACGGCATGGCCAATTTTTTGGACAAAAAATACACTGTGCTATGTTAGAACTCGAGGATCCTCGAGGAAAAAAATCTATAGTCAATTGAATGTTATATTTAGGCGAAAAAATTATCAATTGCGTAAAGCTCAAAAGTTATTAGGCAATTTAATAGAAATCACAAATATTATTTAATTTACAATAACAATATTTATGGTTCTTTAAAACTGTAAAAATAAATTTCTGAAAAAGTGGCTACTTTTTGAGGGATACCGTCTGCAAGGCACGAGTTGTTTGAACGCTTATTTTGAACGCGTTCAGTTGTATGACTTTAGTGGTCAAATTTTTTAATAAAAAAAATAATTTACTCAAAATCTGTTAGACTAGGGTCATTCCTAGTGTTTTTTATAGATATAAAATAAAAATTTCGACTTCAGTCAACCACCTTAAAATTGAATTAATTCCGCGCTTGAACCACTGTGCGTCGCG
The DNA here is from genome assembly GCA_905404095.1 of Glaucopsyche alexis. NCBI lineage: Eukaryota > Metazoa > Arthropoda > Insecta > Lepidoptera > Lycaenidae > Glaucopsyche > Glaucopsyche alexis. Next base: position 1,587,745 of record FR990063.1, on the reverse strand, counting down.
ACGTGCTCGGTGCTATCGCTATACCTCGTTTGACAACTTGACATTATTGACAAATGTATGGCGGTAGCACATCGTGACGTCACAGGCCGCTTTATCGCTCTCTTTCTTATTGTGAATTTAAATAATTTGTATCTTCCTTATTATTAATGATTTACAAAAATGGGTTTAAGATTGTTTATCATGTTGTGCCTCGAAATGTTGCGAATACGAGAAAGGTACGTTAAGTTTTGAGATGTAAAATAGGTTAGGACTAGTCGTACTGGAAGGGTAAGGTACCCTCTCCTTTTATCCCCTTCAATAGGAAGGGATAAAAGGAGAGTGGAAATTCAAACAGTCCCGGAAGCAGCTATTCCCACGGTCGCCCCGACTACCCTGACACCTGCTGCCACTGCCACATGGGATCACAGCAAGATCCACTGCTTAGCTCCTTCAGTCTCTCCTCTCTCTGGCCACGAATTTTTTCTACAAAATTCAAGCCGGGGAGTTTTTTCTGGAAGGCCACCTTTGCCGCCCTAATCACATTATGGCTCCCCAGGCCCTAAGACCGGACATGCGGCTAGATATCTCCGGCATCCAGAGGCTCCTACCAGAGGAGCTGACTGTGACTGCCGGAGATCTACGACGCGCACTCTGGGCAAAGGGCAAACGCATGCAATGCGCAATGTCCTCCCCGCGCTTTTTGACTGCAGTCATTTTATTCTTTTGTTTGCAGACGCTCCACCCACATCGTTCGAACGGAAGCCATGAGACGGTCGATGTCGACCCGCTGCCGTGGCATACCCGCGCGACGAATCACCGCAAATACCCAGACGCCACCTACCGGGGACACCGCAGAACCACGCTGCCAAGGTGCGCCCGCTCACGGTGTGTCTCAACTTGCACCGCTGGATTGCTGCTGCTCCTCTTTGCTCTTGCTATTCTATGCTCTTTCGCATCCCCCCGCGCCGCATCCTAGTAAGCAGTGCAAAATTCACCCCAAAAATTTAGACATTAATACCCTCAGGAGTTCCTCAAGGCTCGCTATTGGGACCTTTATTATTCGCGATATTTCTGAATGATGTCAATTCTTGTTTTCACTATTCCAAATTTCTTTTATACGGGGATGATACCAAAATAATGAAAAATATTTCTTCGCTTCATGACTGTCATCTTTTACAAGAAAACTTGGACAGGTTTAGTGACTACTGTATCGTACATAAATTAGATCTTAATGTATCGAAGCGTTATGTGGTAACCATTAGCCGTAAGTCCAATTTGATTAGGTTTAATTATAAGATTTAAAATAATGAGATAGTCTTTAAGGATACAATGAAGGATCTTGGAATAATAGTGGATTATAAATTATTGTTAGATGAGCACATAAATTATATAGTAAATAAGGCCTCAAAGGCATTAGGATTTGTTATAAGGTCTTCTACTAATTTCAAATCTATTAAAGCTATTAAAATACTTTATTGTTCGTATGTGCGTAGTATCCTAGAGTACGGGTCAGAGGTTTGGAACCCCTCCTATGACATTTATAAAAATAGAATAGAATCTATACAGAAACGCTTTTTAAGGTTCCTTCAGTATAATATGTGCCGCCTGATCCTTCCTAACTACGAACTGAGATGTAATAAATTTCACTTTCTCCCCTTATACTACCGTAGAGACATTTCGGATTTAGTTTATTTGAGTAAAATAATTAATAATGTTATTGATGCTCCTGATTTATTAAGTAAATTTAATTTCAACGTGCCCAGTAGATACTTTCGTAATTACATTTCCATCCATTCCATGTCCCGCCATATAAGACATTCTATCGCCGTAATTCATTTGTCTGTAGATCTAGTGCCCATTTCAATCGATTCTATACAGATTATCGCGTCGAAGCTGTTTTTTCTATAAAAGCGTCTAAGATTTGTAGACTTTTATCCGATGCGTATTTTATGTAGTGAATGGGAAGTAATTTGTGATGGTAAAGCAGGCTGTGCGTGTATTTTCGGTACAAACGAGAGCAATATAATATTATACCCGACCTTTTCTGGTGCCGCCCCTTATTTCTTTTTAATTTTAATCGCAACTCGTAGCATGATGTGGTACTTAGGGCGGTATTCTTGGTCGATTCTTATCTCTAAGTTCGCCTTATAGACATGCTTGAGGCGACGTATGTATTCACAGTCATAACTTAAGCATTGTCAAAAAGTATAACCTCAAGTATGGACTTAATCAGGCAAGACTTATTCAAATGGTATTCACAATCGATTCTTAAGCAAATATTTATTAGTTATGTATTCACAGTCATTTAAGGAGGTCTTATTTGTCCCAATAAGACGTACTGGTTTCAAAGTGAGGTTATATTTTCAAGTCATCTCCAAAGGCGACTTATGAAATTCTAAAACACATTTTATAGCGATAATTTTTTGAAATTGTTATGTAAATGAATTTGTCTTCGTCTGAATCGAGTGATATTGGAGATATTAGTTATATTGATTATGATGAAGAGGATAATGAAAGACACATTCGTAGACCTTTGCGTGACTGACTAAATCCTTTTGAACTTTAGGATCATAATGAATTTAAAAGACCATTTCGATTTAACAATGATTCACAAGCAAGTTTTCAGCTAATGAGATTTTTCATAAGATTTGGATACCCATAAAATCTAATATTTTTGAAGCGCGCTTCAAGAAACATTTTTTCCCCGGCTTCTGCTATAACATCTGGAGTTGATGTTGGGCCATAAAATACAGTTGCTATTTCCTCTAGTAATGGCTTTTGATCATAAATCTTGATAATAGATGTTTTGCCCTTCCTGTAAATAGCTGAGGTTGTATCACACCCACTGAAACTATGCAGAAAGAGAATAGAACCACAAAATTTCTATATCAAATTTAAAATTTCAAATATCACGCTTACAGAGTATTCCATCAAGCACAGGAGTGGCTTGGGAACCAACTGCCTCCTGAAATATGGGGTTGGAAGCGAGGAGTCGATGGAAACTTAGAACCAATCACGATTATTTTTATCACCTTTAATACTCTGTATCTCCTAAAGTATTGATCGTACAGTAAACATTTTAAGATGTAATTTATAAGAAATTTAATGTAGATAATTAATGTAGAAGTCACTAAAGAGATATAAATAATTTTCGAGTCACAAGCAAAAACCTTGAAAAAGAGACCTTTCCCCCCCCCCCCCCCCCCCCACCGCCGGCTCGTGTCCCGCCCTCGGGGGCTTTTAGTCTATTCATCTGGACACCTTTAGGAATAACTGTAGCAACTTTCAAAACTACATGAATTATTCGGTCAGATCGACGATTCTGAAACTAATTTTCTTAGACTACTTAACTAGGCTATGAAGCTCGCCGCGAAAATTTCGAAATTACTCTTTTGTACATTATGGACATATCACTTTGACGTAATTCGCGTCAAGCACCCCGGAGTTGCGGGGGCGGCATGTCCCCCACTCATTTCCTGCACCCCCTCGAATACTTCATAGTTGGCGATTCACAGCGCCGTAAGTAGAGAAATAGCCAAATTTAAAAGGGGAATTATTTAGAAAATAAGTTTATTTCATACTTTTTTGTATATTTTTACTTTGGAAGTCGGTTTAATTTTTTGTTTAAAAATAATAATTTTACCCTTTTTAGTGATATATTTTGTTAAGTTATTATTAATACGTCTTAGGAGCGTCTAAAATAAACGATCGAATGTATAATCGAATACGCGCCAAGCTTCCATTCGCTATTGGGGGCCATCCATAAATTACGTCACACGAATTTCATTATTTTTGACCCCCTTGTCACAGTTGGTCACATTTGTGAGACTCCTCCCCTCTCTAGTGTGACGTCACATCTTACAATTTTACATCTTTAAATATTTATTCAATTAAAACAGCAGTTCTGAAATTTGTTTAATTTAAATTTAAATGATTTTTAATAAAATTAACATCAAATTAAATATTGCGAGAAATTAACAAAACAAAAAACGATTAATCTTACTAATATTATAGATGGATTGTTAGATTTAGGAACACAACTAATTTTAGTTTTAATATTTATATAAATAAAGAAAAGGGTTATTGTCAAATGTTAACTTTCTTTATTATCTGTATTTTGTTTGTCTGGCAACCCTTTTTACTCGAGACTTCCTTTTCCGTTTGCTCTCTCTCTGGCTCATGTGTTCGCTCGGTGTAAGTCATTTTTTAGATGAATAAAACCATAAAGTTGTACTTAAATATTGTGTTTAATTACACCAACCACATAAAACCCTTTATGGTAGCAGAGCGTGGTTGCTGGTGTAATCAGAAAGTACAACTTCAGTTGGTGAAAAGTGACGAGTTCATTGGAGGTTATGTACAATGTGCTTTTGGCTTATAGCGTGATTCCGAAAAATTTAATCACAATTCATAATGGGCAGTAATAATGTTTTTAATATTGAGAAGCTTTTAGGGAGAGAAAACTTCACCACGTGGAAATTCAGCATAAAAAATTATCTACAACACGAAAACTTGTGGTGCTGCATCGAGCCGATAAAAGACACTCCCGTTGATCCCGACCGAGACATCAAAGCAAAGGCAAAACTTATCCTTTTGTTGGATCCCAAAAAATATGTGCATGTGCAAGAGTGCACTACATCAAAAGAAGTATGGCTAAACCTGCATCAGGCATTCGATGACAATGGTCTCACCAGGAGGGTCGGTTTACTAAAAGATCTGATCAACACAACACTGGAATCATGCAATAGTGTTGAGGAGTATGTCAGTAAGATTATGAACACTGCCCATAAGCTGCGTAGCATTGGTTTTGATGTCCACGATGAATGGCTCGGGACATTAATGTTGGCTGGCCTACCCGACGAATACAAGCCCATGATTATGGGGCTTGAGAGCTCCGGCATTAAAATAAGTGCAGACTCGGTTAAGTCTAAACTTATACAAGAAATTAATACTTCAAAGTCTGCTGCTTTTTTCATAAGATCAAAGAAATTTAGTAAAAATAATACTCAGACAAACAAATTCAGGGGGCCAAGATGTTATAATTGTAATAAGTATGGGCACTTTGCCAAGAATTGTAAGCAGCAAAAGGCAACATCGAGTAGAGGAGAGAGCTCCAGTTATGTAGCGGCTTTTTCAGCTATTAATGAACAAAATGTGTGCAATAAATGGCTAATAGACTCCGGTGCATCCATGCACATGACTAGCAGATATGATTGGTTGTACAATGTCACTGAGCCATCAGTTAAGAGTGTGACTGTGGCAAATAGAGAGCCATTAGCCGTAAAGGGTGTTGGATGTGTTGACATATGGATAAACAATAAAGATAAGATTCAAATCAAAAATGTTTTGTTTGTGCCGGGGTTAGCCACAAACCTGCTTTCTGTGAGCACAATTGTGAACAATGGATATAATGTCACATTTAACAACAATGGATGTGATATTCAGAATTGTAATGGAAAAGTGATATGCACCGCAACATTGAGCAATAACTTATATATTATGAACACAGACGTCTACACCATACACTCCGGAGCACAACGGCATGGCAGAGCGGATGAACAGGACGCTGGTGGAACGGGCGAGATGCATGCTGTTTTATGCCAATCTGGAAAAAAGATTATGGGCAGAAGCTGTAGCTACTGCGGCATATATAATTAATCGTTCCCCTACAAAGTCTTTGAAAGTTAAGGAGAGTCAGCCAGTCAGTGCTGCTCCGCATGTTAGCAGTGGATCACCACTAAGTACACCTGCACTTGAGAATCAAGATATTATACACACTCAGGAGCCATGTAAAAGTGAACTGAACACAGGGACAAGTAAGAGTGAAGACTCAAGTGAGTATGACACTGATTATGGGGAATTAGATGAAACTTTCTGTCCTCCTACATATGTACCGCAGAACTATGACAGTAATGTGACAGTAAGGTCCCTCAGGCCACGTTATAATAGAGATGATAATGACAAAGAGAGTTATTTGTGCTTTCTTACTGACTTGACTGACCCACAGACTGCTGAGGAGGCATTGTCATCGCCTCGAGCTTCTCAATGGAAAACGGCCATGCATGAAGAGTATAGCTCTTTAATTAAAAATAAAACTTGGAGCTTAACTGATCTTCCCTCAGGCAAAAGGGCTTTGCCCTGTAAGTGGGTTTTTAAAACAAAAACCGATCAAAAGGGAAATGTTGTCCGTTACAAGGCAAGGCTGGTAATAAAGGGTTATGCTCAAAAGAGGGGCGCTGATTATGAAGAAACTTACTCGCCTGTTGTCAGATATACAACTATCCGTTATTTATTTGCTTTAGCAGCTAAATATGATCTTCAAATAGATCAAATGGATGCAGTGTCTGCTTTTCTTCAAGGAGAAATTGATAAGGAAATTTATATGCAGCAGCCAGAACACTATAGTCAAGGATCTAAGGTATGCAAGTTACATAAATCCATATATGGCCTTAAGCAAGCCAGTCGACTATGGAACATTAAATTAAATAGTGCATTACAGGAATTGGGAATGCAACAATCAAATACAGACTCTTGTGTGTACTATAATGCTGAGAAAAACACATTTATAGCTGTCTGGGTTGACGATTTAATTTTATTTACTTCTCAACAGTCGACAAAAAATTTGTTAATAGAAAAATTAAAACAACATTTTGAAATGAAATACATAGGTACTGCAAGTCAATGTGTAGGTCTGCATATTACTAGAGACGGAGGAAATATAATGATAGACCAAGAAAAATATATTAATGAAATATTGGCACGTTTTAGAATGTCGGATTGCAAACCAGTGAAGACACCATTTGAAGTGGGAATAAAATTTAATAAAAATGAGGAGAAGGAAAATTTTGATTGCCCCTATCAGCAAGCTATCGGTTCCTTGCTCTATGTGGCTCAAGGTAATCGACCTGACATATCTTTTGCGGTCAATGCACTTAGCAGATTTAACAAAAATCCTAGCTCTGAACACTGGTCTGCAGTAAAAAGAATATTTAGATATCTGCAAGGTACAAAAAATTTGAAGCTGGTTTACTCCAAAGATGGTAATGGAGAGATAATTGGATACTGTGATGCCGATTGGGCCAGTGATGTACGCGACAGAAAGTCGTGCACCGGTTATTTATTTTTGTTACAGGGTGCTGCTATTTCGTGGCGCTCACACAAACAACAGACTGTCGCCCTATCGACCGCCGAAGCGGAGTATATGGCGATGTCCTCCGCAGCTCAGGAGGCACTGTGGCTACAGCAGCTTCATAGCGAGCTCAGTCAGCAGACGAGGACCCCGCTTATCATCTACAGTGACAACCAGAGCGCAATCAAGTTAACTACTAACGATTTGTATTTACCTAGGTCTAGGCATATAGACATTCGCTATCATTTCTTAAAGAGTCATGTTAATAATTTAAGAATTAAGTTTTTGTATGTTAAAGGTGATGAGATGATAGCAGATAATCTAACTAAGGGCACTACTGCAGATAAACATTTGTATTGTATATCCAAAATGGGGTTGTGTTCCTGGGGAGGGTGTTAGATTTAGGAACACAACTAATTTTAGTTTTAATATTTATATAAATAAAGAAAAGGGTTATTGTCAAATGTTAACTTTATTATCTGTATTTTGTTTGTCTGGCAACCCTTTTTACTCGAGACTTCCTTTTCCGTTTGCTCTCTCTCTGGCTCATGTGTTCGCTCGGTGTAAGTCATTTTTAGATGAATAAAACCATAAAGTTGTACTTAAATATTGTGTTTAATTACACCAACCACATAAAACCCTTTATGGATGTTTGTTCCTCTTTCACGCAAAAACTACTGAACTGATTTTGATGAAATTTGGTATGGTTGTAGTTTAGGCTCTGGATTAAACATAGGCTACTTTTTATCCTGGAAAAGTACATTGTTCCTTTGGGATACTGTATTTAAGAAGGCGGAGCCGCGGGCAACAGCTAGTAATAATAATAATAATAATAGCACCCACACCGATTTCGGTGAAGGTGGCCGCTGTCATTGAAACCAGGCCAGCTACGTAGGAGCTATTTTTATAGTGCCCAAGTGTGTGCGCAGTACACAAGAACATTCTATCTTCCTTTACTCTCGTAACCCAGTGAGACGGATGATCGATACGACTGGCGAGAGATCAGGAGCAGGACCGACTTTTTACATGCCCATTCGACGCAAGGATCATATTTCTTGTCAGACAATCACATGATCAGCAACGCAGGAATCCAACCCACGACCTCCGAGTGGAAAGCCAAGCTCAATATAACTACATGACGTTGGCAGTCGAACTATACAGCATCATCGTCATGATCCAAATAAAGAATATCTCTAGCACATCTAGCACCAATTCTTTGAGGACGAATCTTAACGATGTGCAAAAGTTCTTGTTGTTGCTTCCCCCTCACGACTGCCCGCCGCGCGCCGGACATTATTATTGCGCACTTGATTATTTTATTACAGCAATATCTTCTAGAATACTCATTGAAATCAAATAATGTAAACGGCAAAAGAGATGTTCAAGAAATGTATGAGGCCTGGGTAGGGGATCGAAGACCGGTCATATTTAAAAAAACCGGGTTTTTCGGTCCCAGTCATCTTCAAAACCGGGTACCCGGGTTTTTTCGGGTATTTCGGGTTTTTTGTTGATTTTGTAGAATTTTGTTAGGAATGTCCTAAAATTTACTTCTATCAGCTGCTTTCTGTTGTAACAACGTAATACTGGTAAAATGTGATCTCACCATAAACATTTTCATGTAAAGTAATTAATAATTTCACAAACTTTACACCTTAGTCAAAATACGTTGCCTGATGAAATGGCCATGCCACATAATTTGACTAAAGTGTAGAGTTTGTAAAGTTAGGCTTGTAGAGTTAAGGCGTGTAGAAACAGAAGTGCCTTGCCGGCCTTTTAGGAAGGAATATGCTGCCTTCTTGAAGGTGTGCAGGTCGTAATGGTCCGGAAATACTGTTGGTGACAGTTGGTGATGAGGATGATAAAAACCGATATATGATGCAGAGCGATGCTCATCTCTACGTAGCTCTAAGGAGTAAAGCCTGTTTGAAATACTATGGCAGTCGACAATTCGAGCGGCCCTTCGTTGGATACGATCCAGAGGGAGAAGCTGGTACTTTGGCGCTCCTGCCCAGAGATGAGAACAATATTCTATGTGAGGCCGAACCTGCGCCTTATAGAGTTGTAGGCGTTGGACCGGACTGAAATACTGCTTTGACCTGTTCAGAACACCAAGCTTCTTGGAGGCTAACTTGGCCTTGCCCTCCAGATGATATCGGAACTAGACCTCGCTCGATATGCTAACACCAAGTATTCCAATGTTGGAGGAGACAGTTATGGGTATGCTTTCAAAACGAGGACATACGACCATCGTCCATCGGTAACTTATTAGCGATGAACGCGCAAACTTGTGTCTTAGAGGTGTTGAATTGGACTAAGTTAAGTCTACCCCATTCAGAGATCTTCTCCAACGAATTCTTAATTTGAGAGAAGTTCGTTTCGACTCTCAATGACGATTGACGTTTTGCCGAGAGATGTTCGGGCGACCTGTATATAAGGCATCACCCGTACTGTCGTCATCACATAATATTATCATTGATATGCAGTATGAACAGGGCAGGCGATAGCACACCAAAGCTGTCTACCAAGATGCCAGGACTGTGCCATAAGAGCAGGTGAGCCGAAAAAGATGCATTAAGACCGGTGCCAACTCTGGAGCACACATTTTTAACACAATGGGACGGATTCTGTTAGGCCCACTCGATTTTTGGGTATCATGGGAACGGAGAGCAATTCGCACTGAGCGCTGATGGAACCGAATAATAAATTATACCAAGTTATGAAGGTCCAAAAAATCGACGAATCGCTTCGAGAAAAGGTAGTCTGGTCCCTTGCGCTTCGCTCACTCGTCCTGGCGGGGCGGGGGTACTGTCGTGCCCCCAAATGTACTACATACAACCATGGACTAATAAAAATGATACAACATGAAAACATAACTATTGTTCTAAAATTCTACATTGACAATCACAAGCCACTATAACGTTCGGTTTGTGACTGTAACTGTTATAAACTGTTGTAGAATTTCATAATGAAAAAAAGCTCGAAAAAACCGAAAACCGGTTTTCAATATTTTGAAAACCGGGTTTTGTTGTTGGCCCGAAAACCCGGGAAAACCCGGGTTTTCGGTTTCGGGTAAAACCGGTCTCGATGCCCTAGGCCTGGGCCATCCCTATGTACAGTATATGTAAATATAGCTACATAATAATTATAGTAACCATTTCCTATTCTTTATTTTGTTTAATTTCACTTCGTTTCCATGTACATTTAAATTAACTTCGTCAAGGAGAGCAACACAAAGTAAAATAAAATATGGCGGATAAACTAAAGTATGTCATTTTGTCAATGACATGACTTTTGACAAAGAAAGACGTATGACATTCAATACGACGTCTCTTCGTAAAACTGTCTACTACGTCAAAAGTCAAGTCAAAACAACTGTCATGGCCGCCCTAAAATAGTGTTCTCGCAATTAAAAACTCTTCAAATAATCATTTTTGTACGCATGTACCCTTCTTCAAATTAATTTTTTCGTATTTTTATGATATTCACATATTTTTTTCCTATTTACAAACGTAGTGTACATAGAACTGGCCCAAAATGAAACATCTCTTTTCTTCTAAATTTAATGCTTGTAATGAATAACGTTTACTTGGATAAGGATTAAATCACCTTTACGAAAACACCCCCACAAATAATGCTTAATTTTAGAACAAATATATAGGTATATAGAATAAAATCTTTTATCGTGAGCCAACCTTAAAAGATAGACATATACAGTCGTGGACTTTTTTTTTGAACTTTTAAAGGGAAACAATTCTGTCATACATAATTTTAGCGAAACTTTAACCGTTTCCGCGGCGTACGCAGCGAAAGCTTTCAAAAGGAAATAAAGACCCCGATTTTGAAACATTATTGATTGGTGCCTAAAGCCTTTCTCGATAAATGGACTATCCAACACAAAAAGATTTTTTCAATTCGAACCAGTAGTTCCTGAGGTTAGCGCGTTCAAACAAACAAACAAACTCTTCAGCTTTATAATACACACACCGGTATATTTAGCGGAACATAAAATAAAGGCTTGATATCAGTATCATATAAGGTTGCTGACTGGTTTATACGTCATTTAATTTAAAAAGAAATATTTTCAAATTAAGAAAACAACTGAACATTACATTTTATGCAATTGTTTTAATTTTATTCAAATACACCTTATCTGGAGCGAACTTCGAGTATTTCTTCCTTCTGAGTTTGATTTAAAATTTCATTGAAATACTGTTTTTAACCGACTTCCAAAAAAGGAGGCTGTTATACGTTCGGCTGTATATTTTTTATTTATTTTTTGTATGTTAGACCACAATTCCGCCGTCTGTGGACCGATTTTCACAATTCTTTTTTTTTGATGTAAAGGGTATATTCCCAAGTTGGTCCCGTTTGAACAACGTGGTGACCTGATGATGGGATCCTTGAGGAATCGAGGGAACTCCTCGAAATTTATATGGATACATATGATGATATCAACTTTTTCTGAAGTAGTCCAAGCATATGCTACCAAAAAGTAAGATTTTGCTCCAAGGTATACCCTGGATCCAAAAGTACAGAACAGAACTCCTGACTCCTTATAGATACATGTTTGGGGATTTCGGCGTTGTTTAAAGAGCTGCAAGCATATGCCACCATGTCAATTAGAGTAATCATCATCATCACCACCAACATCACACCATACATCATCACATCATCAGTACTATTGGAAACAATGCAACACTATTTTGTCATCATAAATCCATTGTAATAATTGTCATATTATAAATCAAAACATATAATTACATTGTTTTGTAGTAATAAAAAAAAACATGTTATTCCCGTGGTGCTTCCTCTTTAATTTTGACTTTTTTGTCATCACAATTTTTGCTGTCTCCCGCTTTGCTTGGGGAGGGAAACTGGAATACTTCCTACTCCTCCTACGATCTTCTGATTAATTTCGTTGCGGGTTCCAAGACAGATTTAGCATGTCTCCCGGGCACCCCTGAGATCATATCAAAGGGTTTTTGCGGTTGGTTACCACTGTCGATCCTGGCTACACAGGAGTTGCAGTGGTGGGTAAGTGTGGTGGGCCAATTGCCCGTTTAAAAAAATATACATCATCACGTATAAAAGGTACTTATAGTATTTTACACCAACACGGAGATTTTTAAACATTACTCTGCCGTTTATAAACCTATTTGCAAAATTCTTTTGTTACTTGTAAAGGGTATAATTCGAAATTGGTCTTTTAGTCACTAAAGTGAAAACTTGATGATGGGATCCATGAGGAATCGAGAGAACTCCCCGAAATTTATATGGACACTTAAAGTGATTTAGACTTTTCCTGAAGTAACATAAGCATACTTTTTACGTGGGAGAGCCATGCTTCGGCACGAATGGGCCGGCTCGACCGGAGAAATACCACGGACTCACAGAAAACCGGCGTGAAGCAGCACTTACGCTGTGTTTCGCCGAGTGAGTGAGTTTACCGGAGGCCCAATCCCCCTACCCCCCTATGATGCCGCAGTCGAAAACTAATCTGTTACTCCAGGAGGGTACCAACTGCGTTGGAGAATCCCTCTCTGGACGTCCATGCTCAGGCGCCCCTGGACCTGAGCGTGGACGTCTAGGCTGCCCCTCGTATTCTGGGGGGGGAGGCAAAACTGCGCTCCAATCTGCACGGGGCAAGAGCAAACGTGCTAAGGCACCCCCTGCGATATTGAAAGTGGACTTCTGTAATATCAGGGGACTACACTCAAACCTCAATGCCGTCCATTACCATCTTGAGACAGCAAAGCCGGCGTTGCTCTTCTTAACCTTGCTTGCTTAAAGAATATGTAGTTTTATGGGTTTTTTGCCTGAAATAAATGTGATTTGATTTGATTTAACCGAGACGCAGATATCGTCTCCGGCTGACACATCATACCTTTCCCACCCTGGGTATAATCTTGAGCACTCTTTTCTGCCTAAAGCTGGAGTGTGTGTGTACGTCAGAGATGACATCAGCTCTCGCCGCCTCAGCAATCTTGAAGTTAGGGACCTTTCAATCTTATGGCTCCGCATAGAGTGCGACGACCATCCCCGCGTCTATGCGTGTCTCTATAGGTCCCATAGCGGTGATCCCGAAATAGACCGACTCTTTGAGCATCTGCAAATAGCTACAGACTTCGTGCAGCGGCAGATCCCATCCGCAGAGATCATACTACTTGGCGATTTTAATGCCCACCACGCCGACTGGCTCAATTCCAGTAAAACTGATCATGTGGGGAGATCTGCCTGCGACTTTGCCCTTGCATATGACCTTACACAACTGGTTACTGCGCCTACGCGAATTCCAGATGTGGACGGTCAGATTCCTTCCCTGTTGGACCTTTTGCTGACGTCCCATCCGGACGGCTACCAAGTATCCGTGGCCGCACCACTTGGCTCATCGGATCATTGCCTTGTCCGCAGCTCTGTGCAACTCACGAGCGCGTTGCGTCAGCGTGTTGCTAAATACCGTCGTGTGTGGCACTACAAGTTAGCAGATTGGGATGGGATGCGGTCATTTTTTGCGTCCCACCCCTGGGGGCAAGTGTGCTTCTCGCCGGATGATCCTGAACCCGCTGCCAACTCTGTTGCCAACGTGGTGCTACAAGGAATGGAACTTTTCATTCCGTCCTCTGTGGTTCCTACTGGCAGCAGATTCCGTCCCTGGTTTGGTTCATCTTCCAAAAAAGCTTCTCGCCGGAAGCAGGAAGCTTACCAAACCTGGGCTAATGCAGTGTCAGCACAGGATTTAAACACCAGCAAACTTAAAAAGGAGTACAACCTTGCCTCTAGGTCCTTCAAAAGAGAGATCGCTTGAGCGAAGAAACAGCACATCAGTAGAATTGGCGAGAGACTCGAGCGTCTCCCCTCGGGAACCCGTGCATTCTGGTCTCTCGCCAAAGCTATCGAAGGGAATTTCTGTAAGCTATCTCTTCCATCCCTACACGTAAGAAATGGCTCGTTGGCCCATGACGCAAAAGAGAAAGCTGAACTTCTTGGCAAGCTCTTTGCGTCCAACTCGACCCTGGATGACGGGGGACAGGAACCGCCGACTATACCGCGATGCAAAAGCATCATGTCGGATATTCGGTTCCATCAGCGCTCAGTGCGAGTTGCTCTCCGTTCCCTTGATACCCAAAAGTCGAGTGGGCCTGACGGAATCCCTCCTATAGTGTTGAAAATGTGTGCTCCAGAGTTGGCACCGGTCTTAACGCGTCTTTTTCGGCTCTCCTACTCTTATGGCACAGTCCCAGCATCTTGGAAGACAGCTTTGGTGCACCCGATCCCTAAAAAAGGCGATCGCTCCAATCCTTCCAACTACAGACCAATCGCTATAACCTCTCTCTTCTCGAAGATAATGGAGTCCATTATTAATAGACAGCTCCTTCGATACTTAGACGTTCAGCAGTTGCTAAGCGACAAACAGTACGGGTTCCGTAAAGGTCGCTCGGCTGGTGATCTGCTGACGTACCTAACTCATCGTTGGGCACAGGCGATCGAGTCTAAGGGATAGGCATTGGCTGTAAGTTTGGACACAGCGAAAGCCTTTGATCGGGTTTGGCACAAAGCGCTTCTTTCGAAGCTTCCTTCCTATGGGCTCCCCGAGAAATTATGCAAGTGGGTCACGAGTTTTTTAGCAGACAGAAGCATAAGGGTCGTAGTCGACGGTGAATGCTCAGATACTCTGTCTGTTGATGCTGGTGTCCGACAAGGCTATGTACTATCACCTACCCTGTTCATACTGCATATCAATGATATGTTACAAACCAATGGCATTCATTGCTATGCAGATGACAGCACGGGTGATGCCTTATATACCGGCCACGCGAAAATCTCTCGGCAAAATGTCATTGAGAGTCGAAACAAACTTGTCTCTCAAATTGAAAATTCATTGGAGAAGGTCTCTGAATGGAGTAGACTTAACTTAGTCCAATTCAACCCCTCTAAGGCCCGTATTAATAAACCGTTCTCAAACTCGTTCTCAAGACCTTTCTCGGATGAGAAGGTCTCAAGTAGCGATTAGCTTCTCAAGAAGGTCTTTAATTCATAGTATGATCTCAAGACCGTCTCAGTTGATAACATTCTTGAGATCACTTACTCAACTTTTAAGCGTCATTTACACGACAAAGAACGAATGAAATTACGTTTCGTTTACACTTCTACAAAGATCGGATTTATTGAATAAACATTCCTTCAATATTTATTTTTAAAAATGTAATATCTAATAATATAAATACCAAAAAAAGAATTAATGTTTAATAATCGATTACATATTAATATCTATATTTTTAAAACAACTAGGTAAAACGGAATGCGGATCACATACATTCGAAAAGTTCTACTTCTTCTTTTTCTTTAAAATGGCTCCTTAGTGATTCGCCAATATCAGAATGTGTTGACGAAAACTTTGCTGAGTGGGTTTAATGAATAAACAAGGGTATGGTGTACTGAATGAAGTCTGTTGAATTATAATCTAAAACCTAGAACAAACACAAACATTTAGGGTTAGTACTTACCACAGTTCTATTTTGTTAGTAACAATATATTATTAAGTACATAAAGTTCCAATAAAAGTAGTATTTACAAAACGCAGAACAGATTTAAGGGTGATGGGGCGAGGAATTGTAGGAGGGGGAGGGAATTGATTTAATGAGGATTGGTTTTTTGGTCACCGAAAAACAAGTTCTGCTGTCAAGTGTCAAATCAAGTCACTTTTGTTTTGATATTTATCTTTGGTATTGAGTGCTATGATTTATAAATCAAATAGGTTTAATGTAAATAAATAAATAAAATCGAGAATATTTCTATAAATACTCGACACTGGCAGAATGGTCAAAACCTTTGCAACCGCGATTGCCAAAAAAAAGATGAATTGAGAAAAATGAAAAATTATGTAGCGTAAATTCGAGTTTGACTAATCGTAAGTATTTAGATTATAATTTACATAATTAATCAAACAATCAAAAATCTAAAAGTAAAACAATCAAAAACACAGCAAATAATTTTCTACTGTATCCCAAGCCGTTCTCAAGTCAGGATTTAACCATACTTACAAAACCGGTCTCAAGAAACAGTTTGACAGCTTACTGAGAACACAGTTGAGACCAAGTTTCGTTTATTAATATGTTCTCACTCAGTTGAGACGCCGTCCCTACAGCTGTACTCAAGTACGATCTATTAATTAAAACAAAATCTTGAGAACATTCTTGAGAATCGTCTCAACTATGAGAACGGTTTATTAATACGGGCCTAAGACACAAGTTTGCGCGTTCACCGCTAAAAAGTTGCCAATGGTCGTATGTCCTCATTTTGAAAGCATACCCATAACTGTCTCCTCTAGTGGTGGGTCGTCGACGCTTTTTCGATCAACGAAACGAGACCGTTTATCGTTCATCGTAAACTAGTTGAAAAAACAGTTTTTTTTTTCGACTAGTTTACGTGTTCGACGAATACTGAACTGAGCAATAAACTATGACAAACAAAGTAGTTTTGTTGAATGAACGACTTTCAGCATTAACTGTTTTGACAAACTTGTTGTCGTTTGCTGATCGACGCGACTAGTGATGACGACGAACGACGAGACGGTTTAATCTGTGAGCGGTGGAAATTAACTTCCCTTCATACTTTTTCCAGGCTTACAAATTGCATATCCGTTAACATTTAAGTTTTAACCTTGAATCCTTGACCTACGCAAATCGCATTCCAATCAAGATTCAAGACTGTTTGATTGTCATCATGTCATAGGTAAAATTACGTAAACAAAGTTCAAAGATTTATTTATTTCAGAATTTGTCATTATAATTGCGTCTTTGTTAGCTTACTTTAAAGTTCATTTTATTAAAACACCGCCCACTCAACGAATGTAATTATTACATAGACTAGAGCACGTCGTCGGTTATGAAGAACAGAGATAGACGTATTGCACGTGCCGAGTCGTCGATCGTGTCGTTGCGTCGCGACGAACGGTCTCTGTCGCACGCACCGTTTCGGCATATGGCAACCGTTCACGCATAGACTAGTTTATCAGTAGGCACTAAACTAGTTTACCCGTTCATGACAAATAAACAGTTTAATAAAACAGTTCGTTCATTCAACGCCCATCCCTAGTCTCCTCCAACATTGGAATACTTGGTGTTAACATATCGAGCGAGGTCCAGTTCCGATATCATCTGGAGGGCAAGGCCAAGTTAGCCTCCAAGAAGCTTGGTGTTCTGAACAGGTCAAAGCAGTATTTCAGTCCGGTCTAACGCCTACAACTCTATAAGGCGCAGGTTCGGTCTCACATGGAATACTGTTCTCAACTCTGGGCAGGGGCACCAAAGTACCAGCTTCTCCCTCTGAATCGTATCCAACGTAGGGCCGCTCGAATTGTCGACTGCCATAGTGTTTCAAACATGCTTGACTCCTTAGAGCTACGTAGAGATGTAGCATCGCTCTGCATCCTCTATCGGTTATATTACGGGGAGTGCTCCGAGGAATTGTTCGGACTTATACCTGCTGCAACTTTTCGCCACCGCTCCATACGACAAAATATTTATCATCCTCATCACCTTGATGAGTGGCAGTCCTCCACCGTGCGCTTTACCCGAAGCTTTCTGCCGCGCACTGTAAAACTCTGGAATGAACTGTCGCCAGCAGTATTTCCGGACCATTATGACCTGCAAACCTTCAAGAAGGGAGCGTATTCCCTCCTAAAAGGCCGGCAACGCACTCGCAACTTCTCTTATGTTGCGGGTGTCCATGGGCGACGGTAATCGCTTTCCATCAGGTGATCCGTTTGCTCGTTTGCCCCCTAGTTTTATTAAAAAAAAAAAAACGCTACCGAAAAATAAGATTTAGCACCAAAGTACACCCTGGATCCAAAAGCACTGAACAGAACTCCTCAGTCCTTAAAGATACGCGTTTGAAAATTTTGGCATTGTTTAAAGAACTACAACTTACAGGCATATGCCACGAACTTACAGTTATCATCGTCATCATCTTCTTTTACCTAATGGAATCTTAGCATGTATTCAAGAATTATACATTTGATCGTTTATTTCAAACGTATTAATAATAATTTAATAAAATATATCACTAAAAAGGGTGAAATTATTATTTTTAAATAAAAAATTAAACCGACTTCCAAAATAAAAATACACAAAAAAGTATGAAATAAAACTTATTTTCTAAATAAGTCCCGCTTTTAAATTTGGCTAAAATTTTAACTATTACTCTACTCAATCTTCTTATTTTTGAAGTCGGTACTAGCAAATTTGAACGAGAGTTCTATAAAATGTTGTTTGGGCTGGTATCGACTTCAAAATTAAGAAGATTGAGTAGAGAAATGGTTAAAATTTTAGCCAAATTTAAAAGGGGCCTTATTTGAAAACAAGTTTTATTTCATACTTTATTGTGTATTTTTACTTTGGAAGTCGGTTTAATTTTTTATTTAAAAATAATAATTTGTTATTTTTTTATTCGCATATCTTTTTGGAGTTGAGGACTGAATTATGCCTGACTTAGCGCCAACGGAGATTGCCAGGGCACTCGAAATGCGAAGAAATGGTCGAACCTACAGAGTGATATCCAGAGATCTCCGTCGACCAGTTTCAACGATCCATCGCAGTATTCAACGGTTCAGGGAGACCGGTACTTATGTGAGAAGAGCAGGACAAAACAGAAAAAGACGCACTTCGAGTAGGGATGATCGTTTCATTCGGCTTCGTGTACGTAGGAACCCCCGTTTGACGGCCGTCCAAGCCCGACATGAGTTAGAAGCAGTGCGGGGTGTAACTGTAAGGGAGTGTACGGTACGAAGAAGGTTCGAAGAAGCTGGTTTGGGTTCATATGTGGCCGCCAAGGCTCCAAGGCTCGAGGTAAATCATCGTAGAAACAGGTTAACTTTTGCTCAGGAACATCGACTTTGGAACGCGGACCAATGGAGTAAGGTATTGTTTAGTGATGAGTGCAGAATTCTCTTAAATCAAATTGACGGCAGGCAAAGAATATATAGACGCAAAGGAGAACGATACATTCAGACAAATTTTGAAACTACAGTTGCATACGGTGGTATGTTATAGTGGTATATAATAATGGTTTGGGCGGGCATTTGTTTGGGAGCTCGCACAGACTTGGTAGTGATTGACAGAGGGAGTCTGAATGCAGACCGCTATATCAGAGAAGTTTTAGAAGAAAATGTCGTACCGTTTGCCCCATATGTCAGTGACGATTTTGTTTTTATGCAGGATAATGCTCGGCCGCATACCGCTTGGGTAACTCAAGCTTATCTTATGGAGTGGCCGGCGAGATCACCGGATATGAACCCAATAGAGCACGTTTGGGACTTGCTGAAAATAAAAGGTAAGTCCAGAATTCCAGCTCCTGCCAACGTGGGTGAATTGCGAATCGCCGTAGTTGAGGAATGGCGGAGACTATCCCAGGAGACCATCGATAACATCATTCTCAGTATGCCTAGACGGGTAGAAACTTTAATAAGAGCACGTGGAGGAAATACGCGATATTAATCACCATTTTTCTAATTTAATTAATTGTTATTTTAATATTTATTTTCACTTTTCCCGGTTACATGAAAAGTTCAAAGCCTTTACTCGCAAAATCTGTTCTTAATGTGATCTCATTTTAAGTAAAACAAATGAAACTTTAAATAACAAAAGAAGTGTAGTAAGTAGATTTTAAAATAAAACCATATTTTTTTAATTATGGACCTTTTTTTGTGTTCCGCTAAATATGCCGGTGTGTTTATTAGTATAGATAGCTATTACTAAACACAGATTAAAATAGATTTTGAAATGTGACGTCACAAGATTTAGCACCCCTCCCACCCCCTTATCACACTTCGTCGGCCCCCTCCCTCCCCCTTAACGTGTGACGTAATTTATGGATGGCACCTTGTTATAAAGCTGATGATGATGATTACTGTAAGTTACAAAGTGGCATATGCTTGCAGTTCTTTAAACAATGCCGATTTTCCAAACGCATATCTTTAAAGACTGATGAGTTCTGTTCAGTACTTTTGTATCCAGGGTATACCTTGGTACAACATCTTATTTTTTGGTAGCATATCCTTATTACTTCAGTAAAAGTCAAAATCACTATACCTATGTCCCCATAAATTTCGAGGAGTTCCCTCAATTCCTCATGGATCCCATCATCAGGTCACCACTTTTTTGAAAATGGGACCGACTTGGGATTACCCTTTACATAAAAAAAAAAAGGATTTTGTGAATCGGTCCACAGACGGCGGAATTATCATTGAACATACAAATATATACATAATTATATACAGCCGAACGTATAACCGCCTCCTTTTTTTGGAAGTCGGTTAAAAACAGCAAACCACACCCAGTCAGCGGGAAGCCGACATATTCAGGTGATGTTACCTACTTATTGTTTTGTCATTGCTCTAATCTTGATATATTGTGTTTAATATTATTTGATATTTTATGGCATAGCCTTTGGTATTATAATATTGTTTCCTAATAATTATTATAATTGTTAAAAGTAAGTATTGTTCATGGTAATTTCGTCTAGTTGATGTATGGTTTATTTCTAGCTGTTAGGACATATTATTTTTGAATCTGAATCATTATTCTCTACATAAATAGTGATAAATTATAGTTCAGAAATATAACTTTAGAATAATAGTATTTTTCTAATAGAAAGTGAGTATTTTATTAAATAACATAGCTACCCACATGTTTTTGTAATTTCCTTTGTTTTATTATATGAAAGATCTACCTAAGTACCTCTAATTTGTGGGGTAGTTGAGATAATTGTATTTGCTATAACAATTACAATATATTCAAATTGAAATAACTCCTGGTAATATATTATTATCACTTATGTACGATGCAAATCGCACATTAAGCATTTTTAGGTTTAAGGCATCAGCGGTTTGTGGCACGCGCTTAATTAATTATTTATTAAATATAATTCAGTACGTTCAGATCTATCAAGGCGATCGCGCGTGCTCGCACACCGGGTCATTTGATCATATCAAGGATCAATAAATCAGTTTATTTTTATGATTCGTAACTCTAGTTTCATTCTATCAAGTAAATCATATCTATCAAGTAAAAGTGTGTAGAGTCAATCAAGGACGCTACATCCTTTATGGTCCTTCGTTAAATAATAAGGACTTCGCGAGTGATAACCTAATAGTGTGACATTTCGTGAAGTGATCAGCGGACATTGGATTGCAGTGCATTTTTTATCAAGGAATTTATACAAGCAGTTACTAAGATGGAAGATCTTCTGTTAACTCAGCAGCAGTTGGTTGGAGCCATTGAGCAGCTCTTCTCCAATTTCAAGAAAGATGGGCCGGAACGCAAAACCGGTGACTACATCAGGAGAAGACTGGAAACACTGGACCAATATTGGCAGGAGTTTCAGAACAACCACTTCAAGCTATGTGGTTATAGTGACAGGTCGCATAATTATTTTGTGACCGACCAGTTCCAAACAACCAAGGAGCGCTATGGGCACGTCAGGTCGGTCATCATGAACTATCAAGCACAGGACGCCAAGCCGAGTACTTCGCTGCTGCGTCCAGCGACTCCGCTCGGTGGCGCAGCGACGCCGCAGCCTCCGGCACGCACCTCGTCTCCAGCAGCAAGGGCAGACGGCGCGCACGAGGGAGAATCAAATCAGGTGACTTTCAGGGCTCAAGGCGTCAACAGCAGGACAGACGAGTTGCTTAAGAAGCAGGCGAGCAACTTCAGGGCTCTTCAGAGAAAGGTAACTAGTGTTAACTTAGATACGGAGTTAGAAAAATGGGAGCTTGACGATTTACTAAACATGTTACAATCTCGTTGGTCGGTAATTGATACTTTACATCTTGAAATAGATAGTGAACTAGAGGGTAAAAATCAAGAATATTATTCGGCTTTTTATCATTATGAGAAATTGTATGAGGACATAAAAAGGGCTATTAATAGGAAAATGAGGTCTGATTGTCATAGGGTGAAGTCAATTCCGCAGATGGAGTTGCCTACTTTTAGCGGAAGTTTCCAGCAGTGGACGTCATTCAAGGACTTATTCACTGAAACTATCCACACTAACGCATCTCTGTCAGGCGCGCAGAAGATGCAGTTTTTAAAGGGAAAGCTCCGAGGTGAAGCTGAGCGCTTAGTTCAACACCTACAAATTAGCTCGGATAATTACATCACCTGCTGGGAAATACTCAATAATAGATACAACAATAGAAAACTTATTTTTACGTCACATATCAATACTTTAATGAATATTCCAGTGTCGCAGCAAGCATCGTTAGGACACACCAAGAGAATCCACGATACGTCACTGGAATCGTTAAATGCTATAAAAAAATTAGGTGTAGACATAAGTTCATGGGATCCTCTACTTATTCATATTCTAAGCCAAAAACTAGACGCCGACACATACAACGAGTACGTTTCATCATTAAAACAACCGAGGGAATTACCTACTTTAAAAGATTTCTTAAATTTCCTTGAAATGAAATTTACAGCTCTTGAGACTTCACGGAAAAAGCAAGAAAATCCGATTGCAAAGCCTAGTTTTAAAAATACATATAATTTAAGTTATAATTCAACTGCAGAAAATCGTTTCAATTATAAGAAGCCAACATATTTTTCGCAATCAAAGGTTTCAAATAACCGAATCAATAAACCTACACATCCGGTAAAAACATCGTGTTATTATTGTTCAAACCGCGGACACGGTTTATATTATTGCGCAAAATTTTTAGAACTACCTAATCATTTGAAGCGAAAATTAATTATTGACAAAAATTTATGTAAAAATTGTCTTTATGATCATGAAGGTAAAGGTTGTTATTCTGAGTCGCGTTGTAGAGAATGCAACGGCAACCATAATTTAATTTTGCACGATGCATTTTGTAATAGTTCATTGACTTCAAAAAATGCAGAGTTGAAAAATTCGAAACCGGAGGTTGGAAATACACATGTTTCCGTAGAGGGCAACGACCCCGAAATTTTGTTGGCAACAGCCATGGTGCAGGTACAGGCTCGGGACGGCACTTACCATAACATTCGGGCATTATTAGATCAGGGGTCTGAGACTACACTCATATCAGAGAGAATAGCACACATTTTAGGCTTACCGCGCAAACATTGCAAGGGGACTATAACTGGAATAGGTGAAAAGGAGAGTAATTGTAAGGGAATCATTAAAATCAAGTGTAAGTCGAATCAAGAAGACTTTTCGTTCGAAACAGATGCTTATATCATGCAAACTTTAATCAAGAATTTGCCCTCCTACAGTTTCCCTAAACCAGAATGGCCCGCGTTAGAAAATTTGCCTTTAGCAGATCCTTTCTTCAATGTGAGGAGACCGGTTGATATTTTACTTGGAGTGGATATTTTTAGCAACTTACTGTTGGATGGAATTTATAAGGCTGGACCGAATCTACCAATGGCGCAAAAAACGCGCTTAGGTTGGATTTTGAGCGGTTGTGTTAAAATGAGTTATAAATGTAACATAATTGTGCATGATATCAACGACATCTCTCAATTTTGGCAGTCAGAAGATATTTCAGAGACATCTTCTATGTCATTGGCCGACCAACAGGTCGTAGATTTTTACAACAAAACTACATTACGTCAGGCGGATGGCAAGTATCAAGTGCGAGGCGCCCCTTAAACAAGAAATAGAATATAAATTAGGCCAATCAAAATCAAAAGCTATTGCGCAGTTTAAGCAGTTGGAAAGAAAGTTTGATAGAAATATAAATATAGCACGAGAATATAAATTATTTATTAATGAATTCAAACAGTTAGGACATATGATACAATCGGATAACTTCGACTCATCAGATTATTACTTACCGCATCATTGTGTTATTCGAAATGAATCAACTACAACTAAATTGCGAGTGGTTTTTAATGCCTCTGCGCCTTCTAGTACCGGTTTGAGTCTGAATGATTTAATGGAAAGAGGTCCCAATTTGCAACAAGATCTGCAGAGTCTTCTTATCAAGTGGAGACAATTTAGATACGGTTTTACGTCGGATGTTGAGAAAATGTTCAGGGTCGTTTGGTTACATCCAGATGACCAAAAATATCAAAAAAATATTTGGAGAGAATCTCCGTTTGACAAAATAATCGTTTTTCAATTAACGACAGTGACGTACGGCACCAAGGCCGCGCCGTTCCTGGCGATGATGACTCTACGACGTTTAGCTCAAGATGAGAGGCAGAATTATCAAGACAGTTCTGCGCCAAAAGTGATTGAGTCAGCATTTTATATGGATGATTTAGTATACGGAAGTCATTCTGTCGAATCAGCAAAGCGTTTGATACAGGATATCATTTCGATTTTAAAGTCCGGCGGCTTTAATCTACGTAAATGGAAGGCAAATAATCAAGATATAATTCCAACTAACAATTGTAATACAGAACAAATGAATTATGACTTTAAAAATACGGAGTCATCAAAAACACTGGGCCTTAGTTGGAACCCGCAGCAAGATCATTTTACATTTACATCAAAATTAGACTTTACGAGTAAAAATCCAACAAAACGTATTTTGCTTTCCAACATTTCAAAATTATTTGACCCACTAGGCTGGCTTTCTCCAATTTCCACTAAAATAAAACTATTATTTCAACAAGTATGGCATTTGCAATTAAAATGGGACGTACCTTTACCGGAAAATATACAGAAAGAGTGGGAAAATATGAAGACTGATTTAAATAATATAAATAATTTTTATATGCCTAGGTGGTTAGGAATAACGGAAAATAATGTCATCGAACTTCACGGATTTTCAGACGCGTCAACAAAATGTTACGCTTGTGTTGTTTATTGCAAGGTAATAACAAATGAACAGACGTCTGTAACAATGATAGCAGGAAAATCAAGATTAGTACCTGTAAATAATAAACTTACCTTGCCTAAATAGGGAATATGCACGTATTTTTTTTATTTATTTATATAGATCTATCTTGTTCGGTAAACCGTATGGTAAAATCAGTTTTTTGATATCATTAAAAATAACGAAGATATGAACGTTTAAATTGGTCTATTAGACAGAGAGATCCGACGTGTATCGTGACGTCACATAACACGACTTTCATAGAAAGTTCATACTAAATTTCGTTTTGCTAGAAAGAGATAGATTACAAACTTTGACCGCTCATATCTTGCTCATTTATCAACAGATATTGAAAATTTTCTCGCCATTATCTTTATTTTTCTGTCTAGTATCATATTATTATATTTTAAGCTATTTTTATATTTTATGCATATTCCCTATTGGAGTTATGCGGTGCTCTTTTACTCACAAAATTATTATCTAAAATCAAAAGTTGCCTAGATAGTTATCAAATCAATTATTACTGCTGGGTCGATTCTATGGTAGTCTTAGGATGGATCAACGGTGTTCCTAAGCGCTGGAAGCCATTTGTGGCAAATAGAGTGAAGCAGATTATCGAAGTTGTGCTGCCCAGCAGCTGGAATTACGTCAAGTCGGAGGAAAACCCGGCAGACTGTGCTAGCCGTGGTTCAACAGCCTTACAGTTAAAAGATCATAAACTATGGTGGAACGGGCCGACTTGGCTAAAAACGCCTCACACTAAAAATCTATGTAATTCTCAAACAACATTTATCACGGATCAAGAAGTGAAAAGAGCCAAAAAAGTAGTAGCATATGTAACTCAAAATCAAGATGAAAATATCATACGATCATTGCTTTTTAAATACAGCTCGCTAAGCAAGATTGCGAGAATTTTAGCATGGGTATATAGATTTATAAACAACAAACGTGAAACAAATAAATACTTAACGTTGAGTGAAATAAAGCAGGCCAATATAAAAATCATTCAACAGTGTCAGCAAGAATATTTTATTGAAGAATTACAAGACATTCAGAAAGGAAAAAATATAGCATCAAAAAGCAAGATTTGCATGCTCAACCCTATTCTCGATCAGGATCAAGTTTTAAGAGTGGGGGGACGTCTTAAACACGCTAATATTAACTTAGACATGAAACATCCCATTATCATACCCAAAAATAGTCGTCTATCTGAATTAATTATCGACCAGTGTCATGAACTTACCTATCACGGTGGCGCTAAGCTTACGTCGGGGTTCATTCGACAAAAATATTGGTTGGTAGGCGGACTCAAAGCCACAAAAAAGCGTATTTACCAATGTGTTAAGTGCAGAAAGCATAGTCCCAGCCAACACTATCAAATAATGGGCGATTTGCCTTCATCAAGGGTGAATCCATCGCGGCCATTCTACCACACAGGGGTAGATTATACAGGTCACGTATTTGTCAAGGCCAACAAGGGCCGAGGTATTCTAACATCAAAAGGCTACGTGGCTGTATTTGTCTGCATGGTGACTAAAGCTATACACTTGGAGTTGGTGTCAGATTTAACGACGTCATCATTTTTGGCTGCATTGCGCCGAATGGCAGCGAGGCGAGGAGTGCCGAAAAATATGTACAGTGATCAAGGTACAACCTTCGTCGGAGCAAACAAGGTTCTACAGGAGGAATATCAACAGATATTTAGTACCTTCGAAAACACGAAATTTATCAACGAAGTAACAAGAATGGGTATCAAGTGGCATTTTAATGCCCCTTCTTGGCCGTCAGCTGGTGGTCTGTGGGAAGCTTCGGTCAAAAGTCTAAAATATCACATGAAGCGGGTGATAGGCGAACAACGACTTACTTTTGAGGAATACTCAACATTACTCTCTCAGCTCGAAGCTTGTATTAATCAGAGACCTTTATGTGCAATAACCGAGGACCCTGACGACTTAAATTGTCTTACACCATCACATTTTTTAACTAGCGGCCCTCATTTAGCATTTTACAATACTTCGACGGACTTACGTACTCGTTGGCACCAAACACAAAGATTGTTCGAGGATATCTGGAAAAAATGGCGCTTAGAATATCTTACGCAATTATCAGTTCGCAGCAAGTGGAAGCAACCACAAGAGAATATCAAGGTTAACGACATAGTTCTCATTCAAGACACGAATTTGCCAGCCGGGAGGTGGCCACTCGGCCGCGTCTTGCAGCTGCACCCGGGAAGCGACGGTTTCGTAAGGGTCGTTACGCTAAAAACGAAAAGCGGCATCATGAAACGACCGGTAGTTAAACTGTCAATACTACCAGTCAATAATAATCAAGAATCAAATGTAAAACAGGATAGTGATATAAAGCAAGTATATCACATTACTAAGCCCATCAAGAAAAGCACATATTCCTTTTCTAAATTAGTATTTACAATTTTATTTTTTATAATGACCTTTATATCAAGTTCCGAAGGCTTATTTAATATAACACCACTTCCAAATCAAAGTTTGTACTTTGACAAAGTGACAAACATGGCTCTCATCAAGGACGAGTGGCGCCTAGTCGTCTACTACGACATGAGTCCCTACTGGGAGGGCTCATTAACAGTTAACAAGTACTTAGATTATTTACAAAACATATGTGATAGTAAACAAAACCATTCACAATGCGCAGCGATCATGGCAACTACATCACGGCTACGAACAATTAAGTCATTATAACAATGTTATGATGAACAAGCAAACTTCGCGCACGCGACGAGGACTGATAAACGGAGTCGGCAATATAGCAAATTCTTTATTCGGGATTCTGGATAGTAATTTCGCTGAAAAATATAAAACATCAAGCAAAGACATACAAAACATCAAGCATAATCAAGATCATCTCGCCGCACTCTGGAAGAACCAGACCTCCATCGTCGAAGCCGAATTTAATCTTTTGAAACGTACGGAGAACGTCATGAACAAGCAGCATAAGCTTATCAACTTACGATTAAATCAGGTAGAACAACAACTAAACGCCGCAAAGAAGGAAAACTTTGAAAATAATGATTTTATTCTCTCCGCTATAGTAGCCAACAATATATTAGCTCACCTCAAGGACATGCAGAATACCCTATTAGACACTATGACTAATATCTACAATGGCCAACTCAGTTTACACCTCTTGACACCTGATCAGCTACGCCAAGAGCTAAATACTATTTTAGGGAAAATATCAAAAGACCTATCACTACCTTTTGAGAATATCAGTTTACCTAATATTTATCATTTACTAAAAGTTAAAGCTAGAATGTCAACCGACTATTTATTATTTGAAACTAAAATACCTCTAATTCACCGAGATACCTATGAAATTCATAAAATCATTGCCGTACCACGTTTAGTAAATAATATGATGATTAGTATTAAACCCGTATCTAGTTACCTAGCGATTAACCTTAAGAAAGACGCTCTGTTGCCCATGTCTGAAAGTGATTTAAAATCGTGTCTGCAGCAAGAGTCAGGCACCCTTTTGTGTAGAAGCAGGTCTCCGGTGTACGCCTTGAAGGACGACGAGAGTCTCTGTGAAAAGGATGCAGCCACCGGAAGATGTAGGATTTATCAAGAACCGTGCGGGTCACAGTGGCATGAGTTAAATCAAATTAATACATACTTTTATTTTTATTGTCAGCAACAGAACGTAAAAATACTATGCGATGATCAAGTTTCATCGTTGCAGTTATTGCACTCTGGCTTATTGACAACAAATCAAGGTTGTCTATTGAAGTTCAAAGACTTCACTGTGTATACTCATAAACAAGAAATGAGTAATTTGCACATTAAAGCAGACCTAATTGCTCCAAGGTTATCTCCGATAAACTACCTTTTTAATATATCGGTACCAAGCCTCGGCGCTACTAGCACAGGTGATGAGGATGACGTCAGCGAGCATTCAAAGCAGCTGATTCATCTGCAGAAGAAGATAGAGGAGATGAAGCAGACTATCCCGCTGTACGAAAGCGTCAGTAGCCACGACATTCTTCATTATACTGCAACGTACATCATCGTTGTTGTGGCTATTGTTGGGATAGCTGTTTGCGGAGCGCGCAGGATCCGGTCCAAGCGGTCGGCGCGGGCGGCGACGGTGCAGGCGGCGGATCGCGCAGGGCGGGCGGCGCCGGCCACCCCGGTGGTGGCGAGGCGGCAGCCGCCCTCCTCCTCCACGGCGGTTAGTGATAATCAGTGTGTATGTAGTGCAACTAGTGCAAGTGATAAGTGCGTTAGGTAATAAGGTTCCGCGGTATACAAGTTATCCAAACTTCGATACTTATAGTGTTCCGTGAAAACAAGACTTTAAACGTGTATCGTATTCTAACGTAGCTAAGCAAAACAAAGGCACGTCACCGACCTTTCGCTCTGTATACGTAATCGGTGACGATAATGTTAAGTTTAATTCTGTTTAGATCATTAATTTGTATTTACTTACTAACAAGTGTAGGTTAAGGACAAAATGGTATCACCTTATATCATCTCATCACTACTAACTTTTCTACTATTTTCGGTGTGGGAGCATGTACGATGCAAATCGCACATTAAGCATTTTTAGGTTTAAGGCATCAGCGGTTTGTGGCACGCGCTTAATTAATTATTTATTAAATATAATTCAGTACGTTCAGATCTATCAAGGCGATCGCGCGTGCTCGCACACCGGGTCATTTGATCATATCAAGGATCAATAAATCAGTTTATTTTTATGATTCGTAACTCTAGTTTCATTCTATCAAGTAAATCATATCTATCAAGTAAAAGTGTGTAGAGTCAATCAAGGACGCTACAACTTATTAACTAAATATTACTTTTAATTAAGTAATAAAATATTATGTTGGGATCCTGACCTTTCCTTTCTCTGTGCTATAAGAAGTTACTACATACCAAATTTCAAGATTCTGGGTTCATGGGACGTACCCTGTAGGTTTTGATTCCCTTGCGAGTGTCGAAAATTTGCAGCATAAACATTGAGCTGTATCTTTTGATTGGCTTACAAGTTTGATTCTTTCACAGCTCCAGGGAACAGTAGACCTGAGTATTTGATATACATTTCAGCTTGATACCTCTATGCATTCCTGGGAAAAAGGGTCTTGACAGACATTCGGACGGACAACAAAGTGAAGGGTTCCGGATTATGCTTTAGAGGTACGAAACCCTAAAAAATATTGAAAGATTTTTACTACTCTCTTCTACTGTTGAATCCAGAAGATTGTGGAAAAGTCTGTCAGTAACACATTACATGGCGGCCCGTAGCCACTATTCCTAAAGGAAACCAGCACTAACACAATATATACAATATACATACCTTCATCTCCTATCTCCTCTTCTATCTCTCGTTTTATTTCTACAATTTCCGTGCTCTGTTCCTGCTCTTGTTCTCCCCTGCCCATGAGATCTTCTGTAACCGGGTGTGTAGTGGAACTTAGGCGAACATATTTGTCAATAACACTTTGACTTAACTTCACTATATTCAAAACCAGAACCTTTGCCTTCTGCTGTGCATCAATATTTTCCACATTCAACACCTCCTGTGTAATGCCGGCAAGATGATCTTCATACACAATGGAAGGTTTTTCATCTACCTCAAAGTCGTTGTCTAGACTTTCATCTTGTTCAAGCTCTAAAAATAACCCAGACAAAATAATAGTAATATCTATAGACACTTCACACCACGTAAATCTGGCCCTGTGCTAAGTATCCGAAGAAGAAAAAGACAATAATAGTATATATTTTAGTACATACATTTAAGTTTTTTAGTATATTATAAATATTATAAACATATTTAATACATATCAAGAAATATTGTAAATTGTTTGTTCCTTCTGCAGGATTCGAACCCGCAACTCTGGGGTTGAGCAGTAACCACTGAGCCACTTTGCTCTGTTTTAGTTAGTTACATATGTCAAAAAGAAAAAGTTACTGGGCCAACCAAGCAAGAGCCAAGAAACCTCTCAAGAGAATGTCTATTCTTCAAAGGAGCCTCGGAACACAACTGTAACCTGTCTCAGGTAAGAAAAAATTATAACCTACCATTGTCGCTGCAAAATTCTGTCCTCAATTCTAACTCCTGTTTGCTATATGAAGAGGGGGTTGTGGTAGAAATTACCGGTGTCGCGTTTGTATTTTCTAGAATTTCTTCCTGTAGAGCACCTAAAAATTACCCAGGAGTAAACTCAAGTGGCCAAAAATTATCCATTGCAATATCTAGATGAGCTTCGAAAAGGATTCATGTAGTTACAAAAATAGTTTAAACTGTAATAGTATAGTTGTCCACATATAATATAACCTACTATTGTCATAGTAAAATTCCGGCTCTCCGTCTGACTCCTGTTTGATATGAGGGAGTGTTGTAGAAGTAATCTTTGTCCGGGAAGTTGATAGTTCTAACAAAGATCCAAAACCTCCAAATGTAATGTTGATCTAAAAAAAGTAAACATAAACTAAAACAGACACATCAGTTAGTTACTTTGGGTGCCATTTTTGTTGTAAATAAATTATTAGGCACTTAATTATAAAAATATTTTGTGTAATTCATATTATTTTTAATGTTCCTTTTATGTACCTTATTGTGGAATATTTCATCAATGAGGCCCCGTGTCTGTACGGCCAGCTGCTGCAGCTGGTGACATTGCCGCAGTCTCGTGAGGCAAATGTAACACATCCAGCACTCATCATCTCTAATCTATTGATGGTGATAAACAGACATATCAATATTTACCATTTAATCATACATTATTCTTTATGTTACATATAAGTAAGTCAGTATACTGATATTAACACAGGTAGTTTATGATTAGACATATTTAATGCTCAGTTATATTTTCGTTTTACAGTTTGCTATAGAATAAGTAGGCACAAACAACGTGCATGGTAAAATAAAAACGGACTAGAATAAAATAATCCTAATTATAGTTGAATAAAAGTTTAATTTTAATATTGAAATGATGAAGTAGATATTATATTTATTTTGATTTCAATTCTTTTAAAATCTTAGATCTATTTAATAGATAGTAATAACGGATATCAAGATGTATGTACCTTAAAATTTGCGAGGTTCTCATAAACACACTGCATATCTGTGTCGTAAATGTTAATAGTTTTTTTATTAATAGATAAGCATATGATGCAACAAGTGCGCTTTAACATTTTGAAAATGCTGTAGCTCTTTATGAGTAAAATAGTACAATAAATTCAGTAAAAATGAGAATTGTTGACGATTTGAATGCGATTGGATTTGATACAACCTATTCTTCTTCTTTTGGTTTTTGTTCTTTTTATGGCATGATATTTTTTTTGTAGGCAATGACAGACTATAAACAAACTACTGACATTGAAAAAAGCGCGGGAAACTTGGGGTTTCTCAGAAAAATATTTTAAAAAATTAATAAAATACGATCAGGAAATGTTAATGTTGTAAATAAATAAGTATTTATATAATTTGTTACATTTATAATTATTATTAGTAAAGTTAGATGTTTGTATATAAATGTCACCATAAAATTTAAAAAAACCGTAATAAGTGATTTACACTCTCGCGCAAGCGGCGAGGCGAGGAACGAAGTGAGTCGCGAGCATGGATATAGTACCTATGGATAGAGGACTCCGAATTTTGTAATTGCTAAAAAGAACTGTATTACCTTGGTAATAGAGTGTATTTCACAATGCACGTATCATAGAGGCAAATCCGAGCCAAGCGAGATAGAAGTGAGTCGCGAGCATGGATATAGTACCTATGGATAGAGGACTCCGAATTTTGTAATTGCTAAAAAGAACTGTATTACCTTGGTAATAGAGTGTATTTCA
Source organism: Glaucopsyche alexis (assembly GCA_905404095.1). Taxonomy (NCBI): domain Eukaryota; kingdom Metazoa; phylum Arthropoda; class Insecta; order Lepidoptera; family Lycaenidae; genus Glaucopsyche; species Glaucopsyche alexis. The sequence goes on along the minus strand of FR990063.1, from coordinate 1,555,002 downwards.
CAATGCACGTATCATAGAGGCAAATCCGAGCCAAGCGAGATAGCCAGAAGCAAAGAAATAGGAGTATCATAGAACTAAAACAAAAATCGAAGCCGTAGGCAGCTGTTTGTCTCACAAAACATCAAAGGCAAAACCAATAAGAGTGAAAGAGAAAGCCATATCCATGAATGGACCTAGTATATCAACAGGACCGAAAACTGTGAGCAAAAAAACGAGCCGAGCGAGAGGTTGGAAGAGAGGCCGTGTGTCCCTTTCTAGTAGGGTGACAATAATATTTCCTGCTGTGGCAAACTGCAAAGCTGTGTGAGACAAATTGTGAAACACTGAATGACATACAGCTGAGTCTTTAAGGCTGGGACTATATGCAACGGAGGCAAATCAGAGCCGAGCGAGATAGCCAGAAGCGAGGCTGTGTGTCTCGTTCTTGCATGTTGCCAACCAGAAAAAAGTTGGTATTTATAAAAAGTAACTTGAAAAATCTTACATAAAACGAGTGTACTTTATTATTATTTTAACAAATGTTTATATCATATTCTAATTAAAAAAGTAAGAAATAGTCATATAATACTAAATAAAAATGCAGTTTACATTAAATCCTTTTCCTTCTTTTTTTATTAGATGGTATCATTCGCAAGACAATAGATACGCCATTACACATATTTTATGCTGAACACCGGATAATATTAAAATTGAAAATAGTTTTTATTTCTTACTTCATGTATCGCCGTAACTATGTTTTTATTATTTATTTGATGATTTAAACAATCAAAATTGTGAAAAAATGTTGTGTATATTCATGTCGAAGTGAAAGTTATGCTAGTTGCAATATTTCGTTTATTATATAGTAACATTAGTAAGTTAATTGTTAATGTTAATCTTGTTATTCTAGTAAAAAAGTGTTAACATTAAAGTAACTGACGTTATTAAGAGTTATAATTGTACTACGTTTTGTTATAAACTAGTCAGTAGCGACTCGCCTAGAATCGTAGTAAGTACTGAGAAAAAAACGTGTGAAGTCGAGTAAGGCCTCTAATGATAATATAATACAGTTTTTTATAGATTTCCCAACAATGAAGAAATGCGACAAAAATGGCTCAATCGTGTTTAAGTAAGGCAGAGAATTACATAAAAATCTGTTACATATTAATGCAGCCGTCACTTCAAACCTTCTTGATTTTACACTATTCAATCTAGTCGACTTTTAAAGCCTGAGCTGTATGTCATTCAGTGTTTCACAATTTGTCTCACAAAGCTTTGCAGTTTGCCACAGCAGAAAATATTATTGTCACCCTACTATAAAGGGACACACGGCCTCTCTTCCAACCTCTCGCTCGGCTCGTTTTTTTGCTCACAGTTTTCGGTCCTGTTGTTATACTAGGTCCATTGTCGCTACTGACTAGTTTATAACAAAACGTAGTACAATTATTATAACTCTTAATAACGTCAGTTGCTTTTATGTTATCATTTTTATACTAGAATAACTAGATTAACGTTAACAATTAATTTACTAATGTTACTAATAAACGAAATATTGCAACCAGCATAACTTTCACTTCGACAAGAATATACACAACATTTTTTCACCATTTTGACTGTTAAAATATCATCAAATAAATAATAAAAACATAGTTACGGAGATACATGAAGTAAAAAATAAAAACGATTTTCAATTTTAATATTATCCGGTGTTCAGCATAAAATATGTGTAATGGCGTATCTATTGTCTTGCGAATGATACCATCTAATAACAAAATAAGGAAAATGATTTAATGTAAACTGCATTTTTATTTAGTATTAATATATGACTATTTCTAACTTTTTTAATAAGAATATACATACATACATACATATAATCACGCCTTTTTCCCGTAGGGGTAGGCAGGACCGCCTCTTTCCCGTAGGGGTAGGCAGAGACCACTTCTTTTCACTTTCTACGATCCTCACATACTTCTTTCGCTTCGTCCACTTTCATTCTTACCATCCATTCCTCATCTTACATACTTCTTTCGCTTCGTCCACTTTCATTCTTACCACCCATTCCTCATCTTACATTCAACGTAGCCAAGCGTCTCGCCATGGTCCGCTTTTCGCCTCCGCGAGAAACGAGACGTGATGGGTGGCGAACCACATCGCCGCCATTTTGGATAATTAAATTATTTTTGATTGTCCATTGCGTTTCCACGGATTGGTGGAGAGGGTAGGAATAGGGAAGGGGAAGGATAGGTGGTGTGGAAAGGAAGATTGGTAAGTTAGAGTGGGAAATAGGGAATGTAGGATATTACCGCCCAGGAGGGCAAGGGATAGGACAGTAATAGCTAGGGAAGCCGGGGTCGCATACCCGTATACTATACCACAACTACCGGACAGGTAAGTTGGGAAGAGTATCCCATGACATGTAATAGGGTATTATCCTATGATGAAAATATACGTCAGAATATTGATATTTTATCGCTAAACATTAATTTAAACCAATTTAACCAACTTTTTACATAAAAATATGTATGATTTTTATAAAATATCAAAAATAAAATTATGATTTTTTCACGTTTGACCACGTGACTAAAAACGCACGAGATTGGAATGTGACGTCATATTCTTGTACTTCTTGTTCTTTTATTAATGTCTTCCCGATTTCCATAAATAATAGCCAGCATCGAATCATTAACGTTATGCGTCAGCGAGTAATAGCCACTTTTTCCGCATTTCAGTGTTCTTTGGTATGGTCACAAAGATTTTCCCCGGTGTTTCAATAGACGTATTAGTGCATTTTGGCAATACGCACCATTTATAAGGCATTTTTAATAGGCTTAAACATTTATTAAAAAACGTAAATAGTAGGTATTCTGGGATTTGGCATTTTCACATAACAGTTACAATGTTACAACGTCGACGTCGACGACGTCATGACAACTCATTATAGCGTTTTCGCGCCTATAATATTTATTTAAACTTTAAGGCTAATTTGCAAGGAAAAGAAAGAAATTCACAAAGAATGGTTCAAACTGCTAATGTATTTTGGTATTAGGAACAATTTGACATACTTTTCAAAAACTTGGAAAATACCCTATTAGAATATGATATAGTTATAAACATTTGTTAAAATAATAATAAAGTACACTCGTTTTATCTAAGATTTTTCAAGTTACTTTTTATAAATACCAATATTTTTCAATTCCCCAATCCGGCTGGTCCCCGTGGGGAATTAGACCAAAACCCCCTAAGAACACAAAAAATATACACATACGCGACTTTAAATACCCGCACCCTTAGAACGGACGAATCCTTGTTGGAGCTGGAAGTAGCCTTAGAAAAAATAAATTGGGACATACTGGGACTCTCCGAAGTCAGAAGAATGGGTGAAGAAATCACAGACTATGGAAGTTACATAATGTTTCACAAAGGACAAACACCAGGACTTCATGGAGTTGGATTTATGGTAAAAAATCAACATCGTAACAATATAATAGAATTCATCGGCATATCAGAGCGCATTGCGGTCTTGAATATAAAACTTAACTATTACAAAGATCCATGGTCAATTATTCAAATATATGCCCCCACTAACCAAGCCACGCCAGAAAACAAAGATAAGTTCTACGAGGACTTGAATGACACGTTTAAACACATAATATATAGAAATGTAATACTTATGGGTGATTTTAACAGCCAAATAGGACCAAGAAACTCTGGAGAAGAATTAATTTTGGGTCCATTCAGTACTGGAAGACGTAATGATAACGGTGAAAGACTGACAAACTTTGCATTACAAAACAATTTAAAAATAACGAACAGTTACTATAAAAAGAAACAAAACAGGAAATGGACATGGATTTCCCCTTGTGGAAAAGTAAAAAATGAAATAGATTTTATATTAACTACTTAATAACCAGAAAGTCTTTCACAACGTGGAAATAATTAACAACCTTAACTTCAATACCAATCATAGAATGGTACGTACAGCACTTAACATCAAATGTCCTAAGAAAGTAAGACCAATTATAACACAACCAAATTTTTTCAAAGCTGAGATACCTGAAGAATTAATGATACCATTCAAAAGAAGTCTTGACAAATTGGCGAACCTCAAAGGTGTACAGAACAAATACGATGCCATAGAGAAAGAGCTTATCAACCTCGGAAATAAACTACAGGCACAAGCGCACATGAAGGATAAAATTGGTGTAGAAGCAAGAACACTAATACAAAAGAGAAAAGATTTAATGACAGACAGAAAGAAGAACAAGAAAGAAATCGCACATATTAGTAAAATGATAAATTTAAGTATAAGAAAACACAGAAAGAAAACACGGACTTGCACGTTCAATTACCATATAGAAAGAACAGGTGGTGTGAAAAAAGCCCTGAAAGAACTGAGAGAATCGCTAGTATGGGTTCCAAAACTGAAAAATAAAAAGAATGAAACAATAACAAAAAGAAAAAGTATAATTAACATCGCAACTGAATTCTACAGCCAACTTTATAAAGACACGTCGACCAATCGAGACAATTACTCTAAAAGTATCTCCGAACAAAGTGTCCCCCCCATAATTAAAGCAGAAGTAGAAAAAGCTGTAACATCACAGAAAAATGGAAAAGCTCCCGGCGGTGACAAAATTACAAACGAGATACTGAAAACATCCTTAGAAGCCATATCAGGTCCGTTAGTTAATTTATTTAATGACATATTGATATCGGAAGAAATACCTAAGCAATGGAATACAACAACAATAATTTTATTATATAAAAAAGGAGACAAGGAACTAGTTAATAATTACAGACCAATAAGTGTTATGTCGGACTTATATAATTTTTTTTTTAATAATATTAGGCATTACTAAAATTTTAGACGAGAATCAACCGATAGAGCCAGCAGGATTCCGCAGCAACTATTCGACATTGGACCACATCCACACATTGAAACAGATAATTGAAAAATATAACGAGTTTAGAAAAACATATTACATCGCATTCATTGACTACAATAAAGCTTTCGACTCCTTAAATCATCACAACATCTGGGAGGCATTAAATAATCAAGGAATTGATGAAAAATATATTAACATAATTAAACAAGTATATAAGAACAACAGAGCAAAAATAAAACTGGAATCTATTGGCCACGAATTTGAAATACAAAAAGGAGTCAGGCAAGGTGACCCCCTATCTCCAAAATTATTCACAGCAGTATTGGAACAAATATTCAGAAATCTGAACTGGGAAACCAAGGGTATAAAAGTAAATGGTGAATACCTACACCACCTGAGATTTGCTGACGATATTGTAATAATGAGCGAAAAATATACAGAAATACAGGAAATGTTACATCAATTAGATATAGAGAGCACAAAAGTAGGATTGAAAATGAACTTGTCTAAAACAAAGATGATGACAAATGGGCCAATAGAGAAAATTGAATTAAATAATGTAATAGTGGAATATGTGGATCAATATGAATACTTAGGTCAAACTATATCACCGACAGACCAAATGGAGAAAGAAATAAATAAAAGAATTTGTAACTCTTGGAAACGCTTCTGGCAAATGAAAGAAATTATGAAAAATAAAGATATACCAATAGTAGAAAAGGGAAAAATTATGAATACATGTATTACACCATGCCTCTCTTATGGCAGTCAAACATGGGCTCTCACTAACAGACATATTAGGAAGTTAGAAGTATGTCAGAATTCTATGCAGAGGAGTGTTCTACAAGTAAAATTAAAAGATAGAATAAGATTAGAAGAAATTCGAGAAAGAACAAAAGTAGAACCAATAACAAAGATAATTAGAAAACTAAATATGGCCATATGGCGAGAGGCACACAAAAGTGGTCACAAAAGGTTACTCATTGGTACCCTAGAGGAGAAAAAAGAAAAAGAGGAAGACAAATACGAAGATGGGAGGATGATATGAGGAAGACAGCGGGAACCACATGGACAAGGAAAGCGGGCAACACACAAAAATGGAAGAACTTAGAGGAGGCCTATGTCAAGGACAAACTGGGGGGTAAGGAAAAATGATAAATTTTAAACAACTGTACATAAATATAAATTGTAATTCTCTAGTAATAAAGGCTATCTTTATCTTTATCTTTAATATTTTTCTGGTTGGCAACATGCAAGAACGAGACACACAGTCTCCCTTCTGACTATCTCGCTCGGCTCGGATTTGCCTCTATGATACGTGCATTGTGAAATACACTCTATTTCTAAGGTAATACAGTTCTTTTTAGCAATTACAAAATTCGGAGGTACTATATCCATTCCTTTACTCTATAATATAACTATGGGCCGATGCCATTTATTAAAAAAAAGAAGAAGAAGAACAATTTCCGCCTTGTTTTTGTCTGAAATCTTCAAAGACTGAAATCTTTTTGTTGAGTAAACAAGGAATTTTTTGTAAGTACCTACAAAGTAAACATTTTAAAAATGCGAAAGGACGCTTGTTGCACTATATGTTTGTCAGTGAATAGAAGAACTATTAATATTTATAATACAAATCTACAGCAACTATATGAGATGCTCGCAAACATAAAGGTTCGTAGAGGCAAAAGGTGAACAACTCCCACAGGTTTGTGAACCAGGAATAACATGACATTTTATTTTTATTTATTTTCTTTTAATGGAACCATTGATAACTATGGATACGTTACCTATATCCTTAATTCCTTACTAAACTAACAAAATTTCTGTGCCGCGAGTGTCTACACACTGACATTTTTATTGTTACATTTCACCAATCATCACACAGCACGAGGTTTTTATTTAAATTCGATGCAAGACTATTAATATTTATATGCACATAAATTTATCTGAAAATCGCAATTCGCACTTTTCAAGGGATATTTGACAGAAAAAGGTCATTGACATTCCTATTCTCATTTGAAACGCGTTATTCAAATTAAGTAAGCATATTATTAGTTAAGCGCGCATATTCAATTGCTACACTCTGACCTTTTTTTTTTTTTTTTTTAATCTAGTTTTTTTACAGAGGCTTTTAACACTTGAGTGTTAATGCCAGCCTCATAGGTTCAGTCATTGTTCCCTACACAAGGGACAGATCTATAAAGTTGTAAATTTTGCTCGCCTCTGGAGACAACGGCTCAGAAAGGATACAATTAATCCGTCCGTTGTGCAAGCAACCTAAGTCTCCTAAAATCCTAGATCTCAAGTCTGCAGTTCGAGCACACTCCAGCAATACATGTAATAGGTCCTCCGGCTTCTGGCACACATCACAATTAGGTGAAGGCTTAATCCCAACTAAATGACAAAACTTGTTTGCTGGAATGTGCCCAGAGCGCAACCTAAAGGCTAACACCAATAACTTTCTAGGCAAGTTACATGAAATAAACCAAGGCTCCCATACAGGCTTATTTTGGATGGTTCCGTACCAACCTCCTACACCTCTTTTAAGTTCCTCGCCAAAATGGTACTCCCATTTCTCCAATGACTTTTTCTTTATTTGAGGACGAAGCTCACTGGCAAAAGGTTCAGAATCAAGCACGAGACCATCCATCACTGCAGCCTTGGCAAGCGCATCTGCAGTTTAGTTTCCGAATAAACCCATATGAGAGGGAACCCATTGTAGTTTAATAGAAACTTTGCTAGCAACACGGCGTAATATATCTAAAGCTTCAAAGGCAATCGGAATCCCACGTTGCTTAGTGACGCACTGGCAAAGGTGTTGGAGGGCACTTCTTGAGTCCGATAATATAACTATATTATTATTGTTATTCAAACTATTGACGTATGAGAGAGATTCTTTTATAGCTACAAATTCCGCAGTCATTATATTATTCTCCCTGTGTAATTTAAACTTTTGTGAAATATTTAATTGAGGATCAAAGAAGGCAGCTCCAACACCTTGAGTGCATTTAGAGCCATCTGTGTATATTTTATAGCAATCATCATAATAATCAGATAAAAATTTCAAAAAAATATGTTTAACCTCAAAATCAGTTAAGCTCCGTTTTGGAGCTATAACTCCAACTTTATCCACAATGAGTTACTTGACATCAATTGAAGACAACCATGTACTTAACGAATAAGCCTCTAATTTCCTACTTTGATAAACATTAACATCAGTCCATTCAGAGCAGATCTGTGTTAGCATAGGAAGATTTGTATTGCTAAAATAATCACGAACCAAATTTACCTGATTTAAAGAATCTAACACATTACTGCCCAATCTAGACTTAATTTTAAGTAAAAATCTACAAGCCAACAAGTAACGGCGTATATACAAAGGCGGAATGGAGAGTTCACTCTGCATAACAAACACTGGAGTGGTGGGGATAAAAGAGCCGCATATTCTCAATGCTCTGTTTTGTAAAATATCGAGCTTTTTTAAATGAGATTTAGCACAACTACCATAAATGAAACTGGCATAGTCAAGCCGGCTTCTTACCAGTGAAATATAAAGACGGCGAATATATTGAGGATGAACTCCCCAAGACCTGCCCGATAGAACTTTTAAAATATTTAAACATTTATAGTTTTTAGCACATAACTCATTTATGTGGAGACCGAACCTCAAAGAGGAGTCCAGCCACAAACCTAGATATTTAACTCTATCAACTACATTAAGTAATAAGCCATTGACTTGAATATTTACATTTAAGTTTCTCCTTGATCTATTAAAAACACAAATATTAGATTTAGGCACAGATATTTGTAAACCAATACTATCCAGATAATTGATCATCGCTTTGATGCCTAGTTTAAGAGAATTGGCCGCTTCTAAAGTATTTCCATTAACAATATTTGTGTATAAAACAAAGTCATCTGCGTATTGGGAACTACAAACATTATTTATAATCCTAGAAATGCCTATAGTTACAATATTGAATAAGAGTGGAGAAAGGGGAACCCCTTGAGCTAATCCACGATAAGTATTTCTAATTAAAGGATTACTTTGATTATTTAAAATAATTCTACAACATCGCTTCGAAAGAAAATTAAATAAATATTTACAAATCTTATTACCTACTCCTATCTCCTGTAAAATATTAACAAGTGCGGTAATATTGACATTGTTATAAGCATTATCAATATCGATAAAACAAGCAATTGTAGGCTCCCTTCTGGCAAAACCTGTTTGTATTTTGGACGTAAGTAGGGCTAAATTATCAATACAAGAGTGACCACGTCTAAAGCCAGTCGAAGAGTCGGGAAGGAGGCCCTGGCTTTCAACAAACCACTCCAATCTTCTCAATAAAATCAAATGAAATATCTTACATGGACAAGACATCAATGAAATAGGGCGTAATGAAGAAGCCAGTGTGGGATCCCTTCCCGGCTTAAGAATAGGCACTATCTGTATGTCTCTCCATTGCTCAGGCACGCTACTCGACATCATTATTAGATTGAAAATTTTTAAAAGCATTAATTTTGCATTAATAGGAAGATAATAAATCATAGTATATGAAATATTATCCATGCCTGGAGAGGTATCTTTCTTTTTTAAACAATTACGAAACTCTGCGAGCATAATAGGAGTTTCTAAAATGGAGAGTTGCCTGTCGGGCATTATAGGCTCCTGCTCAGCAACATAATCCGGAGTCAAAGTATGCAGTAATTTCTTTGCATTACTAGGATCAACCCCATCTCGGTGACCAATGTTGCCTTTGATCCATCGCATCTTTCTCCACATGACAGGTGCTGAAGTTTCATGGTTAATACTGGAACAAAACTCCCTCCACGCCTTAGACTTTCCTTTTCTTATAAGTATTTTGGCTTGAGATACTTTGTTTTTCCAGAATAACAAATTGGAAGGTGTAGGATTGCGTCGTAATTGAACCAATGCCAGACGCCTTTCAGCAACTGCCTTCGAAAGCTCTTTGTTCCAGAAATGCTTAGGTCTAAAATTTGATGTAGGATCCTCACTAATTTTAATCCACGGGATGTGTTTATCGGCCAAATATTTAATTTTATTAGTAAATATATCATAACCTGATTGAACATCACTCACTTCTGCAACATCGAAGATTGTCGCTGCTTCTTCAGTGTATTCTGTCCAATTAGCTTCTTTATAATTTCTCTTTTTAATGTACCTATTAGATCGCATAAATCCACAGTTTAGTTTTAATACTAAATGATCACTGCCTAGAGATTCATTAGTAGCCTGCCAGCTCATATTAATAGCGATGTCTGTGGATGCAAAAGATACATCAGGAGACGATTGTTGAAGGTTACCATTAACCCACTTGACTCTTGTAGGTGAACCATCATTGAGACATATAAAATCATTTTCAAACATGGCTTTATAAATAGCCTCACCTCTTCTATTAGACTTACACGACCACAGAGTGTGATGCGCATTAAAATCGCCGATTATAAGACATCCTGATTTAAAAGTACTAAAAATAGAATCCCAATCTTGTTGACTTGTAGTAATGGAAGGTGGGCAATATATAGCAATCACATGATTTAGTGTAGGTACATTAAAAATTTCAATATTCATTATCTGAATATCAGATATAGCAAGATTAGTAGTTCGCTCAGAATATTTTATAGACTTGTGGATAATAGCGCACAAGCCACCATACGAATCTTCTCTATCTGCTCTTAAAATGTTATAGCCCGAAAATTTCAGGGAAATGTTAGGTGAAAGCCATGTCTCACTCACAAAAGCCATATGCACTTTATCTTGTAACAGTAACAGTTCAAAATCGCTAGCTTTATGTTTTAAACTATTAGCATTCCATTGGAAAATATTGATACAGCTGTGCAAATTAATATTGTTACTGGCCATTATTGTTTCTTCCCATGAACTTAAGCAACGTCTCGAAATTCAAATATTCTTGTAAAAGATCTACTACTTCTGACCAAATAAACTTAATCAACATTTTAAACTTATCCTCTTAACTTCCTTCTGTTATAAAAGCTTCTCTTATTTTATCCAAAATTCTTTGTAATAAATGTTTCCGTTCTTTACGATTACTACTATTACAGCTTTGCTCATCATGGGTTTCAGTACTAGTTGTGTCCAAATTAAGAAGTCCATCTTCTTCATTATGTCTTATGCTTACACTTTTTTTCTTTAATTTATTATTTGATTTCTTCTTAACATTGGTGGTAGATAATGCCAATTGATTTGGGGTAGTTAAAACACAATCGTCTAATTCCATATTATCATCTTCACTATCTTGCAAACTTACATGAGTAGCAGAACCACTCACACATACATCTCTATAAGTAAGAGACGATGCATCAACGGACTTAGCATAAGAAGTGCTAGGAATAGCAATAGGTTCTTCCGTTTCTATTCTACTTGAACTCTTTTTTAATGCCTCCTCCTTCATCTTATTCAAAGCAAATTTATAAGAACAGTTATTATTTCCCATATAAATGCGAACATTTCTCTCTCTTTGAAAAACAGGACATACAGACTTCATTAAAGATAAATGGTTGCCTTTGCAATTAATGCATCTAAAATTTTTAGTTTCGCAGTTTTCATGCTTTTCTCCACATTTAGGACATATAGGTGTCTTGGACGGACAAACGTGACTAACATGACCGTATCGCCAAAATTTAGAGCATTGTGTAACTGGATACATGTATGAATCTACAGCCAATCGACAACCATAAGCCTTAATAAATCCTGGAAGACTTGAACCTTCAAACCCTATGCGAACAGTTTCAGACTTAATCCATTTACCACTCAAATCTTTTCGCAGCAACCTTCTAATAGATAATAATATTTTTGTATCACATTCAAAAATCTCTTTCAAGTCCTTATCTTCAATTTCAATGTCGATATCTCTGACAACACCGTAACAATAATGTATTTCATTAGTATTTCTACAAGTCCAATCATGATCCTTTGTAATTGTATTGTTCAAGAAATTGTTTGCATCAAAGATAGATTTAAACTTTATCAAAAGTTTAAAAGGATTCTTATATTTAACAGTTTCTATGCCCTGAATATCATATTTAGCCAAAAGTTTTGCAAACGCCAACTGCTTCGGTAGAACTATAGTCTTGGAGGTTACAGAAACTTCAAAATTGTTGCTTAAATCTACTGGCGGGTTAGGAGACGCAGATGGAGGAGTGTTTTGCAGGTTTCTTCGTTTATTTCTAGTGACAAGCGTAAAGCCATCATCAGCTAAAGGATCTGGAGAACTACCTTTTTCTAGCCGCCTTTTGTTGCGTGGTTGCAACATCACCTCACTCCCGAAGTCGTCATCGAGATTATTATGATCTACGGACATACCTGCATCATCCCATTCTAGATCTACCTCGCCTCCCAATTCTCCAGGAGATCCAAGCACGATTCTATTAATGGCTTCCAAAGACATTTCCTCACTACAAACGGGCTCCAACACAGCTTCTTCTTCAGATTGACTCATAATCACAAAACTTGTGGGTAGTTAGAAAAAAAAATGTATGTAAAAACGAAAACTATTCACTATTATTCACTTTAACGTTGATAATAAGAATGAAAATTCCTCGAAATAGTCATAGTTAACAAAATTTTAATTCGCAAACAATAAAAACACACAATTACAAGACGAAAATTGTCGTCACAGAGACTGTAACAAGAACGCGTCCTAGCGTGACGGGCGTAAACGCCAGACTGACCACTCTGACCTTTGAATTGTTTTTTAATTTATACTGATGGAAACTACTCGTCACTTTCGGCAAGGATGTGACGACACAAACTAAACACTTAAGTAGTAGTGAACAGAACCTGTTTCTCTAAAATTGAAAAAATTCAAAATTCAGAAAGTTTTATATTTTTTGAGGAAGGTAGGTCGCCCCAAACAAAGATAAGAGGACGACATTAAAGCCATTGCAGGATCAAACTGGCAAACCTTAGCCACAGAAAGAAAACAGTGGGAGACATTGGAGGAGGCCTTTACCCTAAAAGGGACCCTGCAACCTCATATTTCCTTATGATGGAAGAAAAAGAAATTTTAAAATCCTGAATTTACCAAAATTTCTATAGCTTATACATCGTTCATATCTCAAAGTAGAGCATTGCCATATATTTTTTTTTTGTAATCGCTTCTACCTCGCAATCACCTTTTTTTATGATGGGAGAAAAAGAAATTCGAAAATCCTAAATTTTCCAACATTTCTATAGCTTTGTAAATCCCTCATATCTTAATGTTAGAGAATTTACATTTTTTTATTAAATTGATTCTATCTCGGAAACGGTGCATCCTTTTGAAAAAATAATGAAAATTTCCTCCCCCTTAGAAATTTTCTTCATGATGGAAGAAAAAGAAAATTGAAAATCCTGAATTTTCCAGAATTTCTATAGCTTTATACGCCGTTTGTGTCTCAAAGTAAAACATTGCCATATTTTTTTCTCTAATCGCTTCATCCACATCCATATTAATTTTAATTGAAAAAAAAGTGTACGCCATTTTGGAATATTTAAAAACGGATTTTATTTTCATATTATTCTGCACCCCTAAAACCTTGAAACGACATCCATGTCAACGAAAATCATACTCCAACAGTATCCAAAAATGGGATTTTCGGTAGCCTGCGAATTGAATTTTTAGTAGCCATTAATTTGTCAACCAAATCTGGTTTTATAGCTGCTTAAACAGTATAATAGTCACCAACTCGGAAATTAAGTCACCTACTTATAAATTTCGGTGCTAATTTGGATTAAATTTCGCCACTTTTTATCTGCTGATTTTTGTATTTTTTGTCACTTCAGTGATTTCGCCAGTTTAGTAATTTAGTCGCCAACATTAATTTGCTGCCAAATTCAGTAATACAGTATGCTCACGTGCAGTCGCCAATTTACTTTTTGTTCACTCGATTAATTATATCCCAAATGTAAACTTTGATATGGAATAAATGGCTTTATAATTATTATTATTGGAGAACACTCCTTAAGAAACGATTTGAGTTATAAGGGCTGATACGGAAAGGTAGGTAGTAATTTGTTGATCCGTTTTCACTTGTTGATCCGGGCAGTATTTGTTGATCCATTGCGTTTTCACCGTCCCGCAACTTTTATACAAATCCACGTTTTTGAGGTTTCAGTACTAATTGTTGATCCGATACGAATGAGCCAATCAGAGACCACCATATTGTGAAATACTCAGCTATTGGATGCTGCTGGATTCTTTGTGTTTTGTATTACAAGTACATTTACCTTTCATCATGTTCTAAAGGACTAGCTGTTGCCCGTAACTTCGCCGCGTTATGTTAGTCTCTCGTATGCGGTTACGTTAGGTTCCGATAATTCCGCCGTCTGTGTACCAATTTTCAAAATTCTTTTTTTGATGTAATAATCCCAAAATAGTCCCATTAAAAAAAATGGTGACCTGATGATGGGATCTATGAGGAATCGAGGGAACTACTCGAAATTTATATGGACATATATAGTGATTTGACTTTTTCTGAAGTAGTCTAAACATATGCTACCAAAAAGTAAGATTTTGCTTAAAGGTATACCCTGGATCCAAAAGCACAGAACAGAACTCCTGACTCCTTATAGATACATGTTTGGGGATAACGGCGTTGTTTAAAAAACTGCAAGCATATGCCACCATGTCAATTAGAATAATCATCATCATCAGCACCACTATCACACCAAAAGGAACTTCTCATAGTATTTTACACCAACACGGAGATCTTTGAAGATTACTCTGCCGTTTATGGAGCTATTTGCACAATTTGTCTTTTCGTCACTAATGTGGAAACTTAATGATGTGATCCACGAGGAATCGAGGGAACTCCTCGAGATTTATATGGAAATATATAATGATTTCGACTTTTCCTGAAATAACACAAGCATATGCTACCAAAAGATAAGATTCGCACCAAGATATCTCGACCTGAGACGCATAAGGTCGAATGTCGAGATCAGTACCCCAAGCAGGAACATTTTGCGGTATCGTTACGTGTACGTAAGCGAGAAATATTGTATGAAAACCATGAAAGCGCCTCTAGCGGATGTAAAAGTAAAAAAACAAAATACGTACACGTAACGATATCGCAAAATGTTCCTGCTTGGGATACTGATCTCGACATTCGACCTTATGCGTCTCAGGTCGAGATATAATACCCTGGATCCAAAAGCACTGAACGGAACTCCTCAATCTTTAAAGATACGCGTTTGGAAATTTCGGCATTGTTCAAATAACTGCAAGCATATACCGCTATGTTACTTCCTTTAATCATTATCATTATCTTATTTGGAATATCTAATAGATAATAATCGATCGTAACACAATTTAGTAATCAATATATAAAATTTTAATCATTGCAAAATGATGTGAAATTTATATATTGATTTTGTTGGATATTTTATAACCGGAAAAAGTAAAAATACATATTTTAGTGATATTGTTAATTAGAGTATCCCCATTGAGCTACTGCCTTAGGCTATTTGGTACCGTTTATTTCATCTAGTGTCTTTGTCAATAGATTGAAGATGATGATTGCTGGATGTGTTACATTTGCCACACAAGACTGCGTCAGTGTCACCGGCTGCAGCAGTTGGCTGTACAGACACGAGGCCTCATTGGTGGTCTCTGCCAGAATAAGGTATTTTATATGTATAATTATTGTTTAAAATAAGTGACTCATTTGCTAACTAATAACTTCTAAACTGGGGGTCTTCTAGAGGGGGGAGTCCAGAGTGGTATAGTTTTGCCTCTCTCCCACAGTGTTCTATTTCACTCAAAAAAATTCCCTATGCTGTTTATCGCATAAATCGATGAAGAAATGCATTTTAAATGCAAGAGTAAAACACCCACGTGTCTATTTCAAATACTTTTTTTTATAAAAAATAATTTATGTTTCGTGACCTCGACGTAAAAAAAGACTTAATAAATTCTGTAAGCGTGTCTGATCAATATATATTTTTTTGATTAATATGGTTTGATGAAGGACCTTTAGGCGCATATTTTCCATGTTTTATTTTTTGAAGATCACTTCTGGTTACCGAGTTATTAATTTTTATTCAGTTTTTTGTTTTTATTTTTTTTCTCCCAAAAAACTCAAAAATGCGACTTGTGACTGATACTGAAAGATTCATCTTAAATGTGTCTATTACTGATAAAAAAAATCAAGTTGCACTATGGAAGCGTTTGGGAGTTAGAATAAAGGTCAAATGGTACATTTTAGGGTTATCACTAAAGGTCAAACAATATAGTACGAGATCCGACTGCAGGATTAGTGCGTTCATCGGTTTTTTGCTGAAAACCGAATTTTTATGTGTATTTATAATTAGGAGAATATATTATATTTATCAAGTTGCCTATCAAAATTTGGCCGCCAGTATTTTAAATTAAACTAGCTTTTGCCCGCAGCTTCGCCCGCGTGAAATTGGGTTTAAGTCACAGGCTAAGCTTGTTCGGAAAAATACCAATACCAAAATTAAATACATAATGGTGTAGGCACTGCACAGCCGTATCAGTTGTATTTTATTTGAAAGTTTCTTGCGACTTCTTACACTCAAGAAATCTACCGGGAACTCTACCATAAATAAAATTTAGTAAGCTGCAAAAGGTATTCTGTGTTAATTCTAAATAAAGTACTACCATACCAAATTTCATCAAAATTCGTTTAGTAGTTATTGCATGAAAAATAAAACATATTATGTACATACAAACTTTCGCTTTTAGATATAATATTAAGTAAGGATTTCTTTGTAGCAATAATTAGTATTTTAACGATTTCGAAAATCTTTTGAATGGGAAGACGTTAGTTGGCAATTGGCAGTAGGCGCGTAGACTTTGAACTTAATGAAAATAATTTGGATTGTGATCACCCATCCTAGTTAGGACCAAGGCTGAGTTTAAGACAGAGAAGAGTTAGCAGTACGATCACGAAGCCATCGAGCTTCTCACTTATTCCTCATAGAATCATACACACTAATGATTAGGTAATACCTAGGTAAAGTTTTAACCAATTCAAATATCTGGTTATGCTAAAGAATTTTATTCTATGTTATTCTTTAGAATTAGATTGATAAAACTTTTTGTAGGTATGAACCGATTGAATTGAAATACCTACACAAAATTGAAGCAGAGCTATGCTCACCGCGTGAAAGCCGTAGGTACCCAAAAATTTCCGCGATAAAAAGTGAGTCCTATGCATAGATATATAATATTAAAAAGGTCCTATGTATTTATCCAAAGCCGGTACTACGGTAACAAATTTCATAAAAAACGTTCTATAGTTTCTGAGATTAACGCGCACAAACGTACAGATAAACAAAAAAAAAAATTACAAGTAATTGATTTCGGTTAAAAACTAAAACCTATATATTAAACACTGATAAATCAAGCACAAATAAATTAAGTATTACATATAACAACAAAAGGGAAAGAAATTTAACTATACACACAAAATATTCTACTGAAATATTATATAATATATGTACTTATTATGAATTATACATAGATATACCTACGTATATAATATTAAAAAGAGGGAATTATATATTAAATGCAGCAATCGCAAAATATATATTTGCCTAGTTTTTCAGAGTAAGATTTTCATCAAATTTAACTTTCGAATTCTTGTTGACATTTATTTTTCAACATGATGACATTATATTAAATGATTTATGTCAAAATAAAAATAAAGCTCCCCACTCACGGCCTATCGATTGCCTCGATCAAATTGGAAATTAATTCGTATTTGAAAGTAAATTGCTAACGACAAACTATTACACAAAATGATAAGTGTAAGATCTACCAGCTAGTTTTTGCGGTGGGGGTCAAAAGTTGGAACAAAATTTACGCGTATATATACGAGTTTCATATGAAAAGTGTAGTAAGGCGGTCCTACGATCTCAGACTATATTTAATTTTTATCTAAACCGATTTCCTTGCAACTACGAATCCAGTAAATGTTTAAATTGTAAAGAATAAATCGATCGATCGCTTGTCAGTGGGAGCTTTAAATCAAAAGCACTAAGGAGTATTTATATCAACTTTAAAGCAAATCGCTCCCAAACAACTTTCTTTCCCTTTTTATTCCCGTTAGGGGACGAATTTCAATAAACTATGATACACGAATTCTATCAATTCTGTTACATAATATTTGTGCAAAATATGAAGTAGATTGGACCAAGGAATCACGTTGCCCCATACAAACTGTTTTCCCCCTTTTCACCCCCTTAGGAGTCGAATTTCGAAAAATCCCTTCTTATCGGATCCCTACGCATTACAAAGAGCAAGCCCTGAAAGTTTCAGGTCTCTACGATCAGCGGTTAAGGCTGTGCGTTGATCCGTCAGTCATTCAGGACAAAGGATTTTATATGTATAGATTATTTTTAATTGATTTTTGGGAAAAAATATCGTTCACTTGTTTTTTAAATAAAATAACGTCTACATCACGGCAATTTATATGAAGATTCAAAAAAATCACGGTTGCCGTTGCGCACTTGACCTCTTCGCAGCCAGGTGTAAACAGGTATGATTTCGATAATTTTTTACGTTCATAACGTTTATTTATTAATTATATATCAAATTAAAGCAATTTTTTTCTATTTATTGTCATCCCTATAAAATTTAAAAAATTTTTTTAAACAAAAAACCTCAAAGTTTGCACTGTGTCATTTATTTTGTAACTATAAACTATATTATTGATAAGTTCAATTGAAATTTTACTTACGGTTTGTGTTTTGCAAAACTCTTCAAATTCTTCTTTATCTTTTTGCTTTAGAACTGTAATTTTTTTGAGACACTCTGTATGATATCCAAAATCATTAGTAGATTCAATTGTTAATAAAGTGTCATGATATTTATACTTTTTTTTTACGACGAAACAATAACATTAGCGAGCACTTTTTGAATGATGCATTATTAAAATCAACTACGTTGATTTTTTTCGTTACACAGAAAACACGACTTCATCTTTATCAATTTTATTTTACGTTAATTAATTTAATAATTTTTAGATGGAAAAATAGAACAACAATGTAAATATAAAACGTTGTGCATGACGAACTCCAAAACAGCGTGGTTTTTATGTAAGAATATGTTGAGAACACTAACATTCGACGCATGCGCAGTGGCTTAAAAGCGTCGCACAGCCGGCAATCGCTATCCTCGTCTGATGAATGATGTTACGCGCTAACTCTCTTTCACTCTACCTTAAATATTTGTAATTTTTAAAAGCCAGCAATCCTTATTCGCGGGTAGATTTAATTAGGCAACTATATATGATAATAAATAAAAAAAATTAGAGTCCGACCGAAACTGGTTTTCCGGCCGAAACCGAAACTGAAACCGAATATTCGGCCGTGGCTTCAGTTTCGGCCGAAACCGAAACCGAAACTCACGTGGTCAAGTAGAAAATTCCTTAAAATACTAAAATTTGGTGCATTTTATCCATTATTCTGCATTAATTAGGACATGAAATGGAAACACGGTATATTAATTTTGTTGTAATCATTTATTTAATATAATATTAAAATAGTAGATTATGCACCAAGGGGATAAAGCAGTGTCTTACGTCACGGGCAGCATATTGGACCCTGAGCGTAACGAGGGACTCTAAGAGTTAACTCCCGGGCGAAGCGAGGGAGTTATGTAGAGTCCTGAGTGAAGCGAGGGGTTCAAGCTGCCCAAGACGAAGACAGCCTTTATCCCAGAGGTGCATACTCTACTTTTCATACCTACTGCGAGGCAATAAAAATCCAGGGCTACATAAATAAAACATTTATTTTGTTAAAAGTTAGTATTGATATTGGACACATTTGTCCAGTTATGGAGGGACAGAGTAATATTTTTATTAGGAACATTTATGGAAGTTGTGGTTTAGTTTATTTGAGCAGTACTTAAAGATTCAGGAAAGTAAAAAGACGGATTCGGACACAGCCTTGACTCCTTTTGTTTCTCTCCATGTGTTGAAATCTTCATACACTTTTTCATACTTATTTTTTGATTTTTCTGGTAAGAGATTGTTAATAATCCCTAAAGCGTCTAATTTAATAAGCTCCGGAGTCAAATTACTATCGCTCGACGACATTTTGACACCTAAGAATGTTAAAACACGGAACTGTTAAAATAACGTAGTAGGTACCTATTTTACTTTCTGAAAATAGCGCCAAACACTGGCTTTTGTTTTGAATTTTTTCAATCGCGTTTTTCTTTTGTTATAGGTGGCCAATTCGATTTTCGAATAAACTCTCTTTGAAATGCCATAATATTATTATTGAAAAACTCTATGATAGATGTATTATATTAGGTTGGGGAAAAAGTTTCTTCGCATTTTATATAAAAATTCAAAAGGTTTTTTTATAAAGTTTATTTACAAGTGACTAAAGTATATAGGTGCCATTTTGTTCGATAACTTTTTGCCATCTTGTTGGTAGGTACATGATCCCATTGCTATAAAATTTTTGGGGCTTCTGATGAAAAAACTGCGTCAAGTGGTTTTGGCAGTCCTCTTGTGATGTCAACCTGACACTGCCTAAGGAATTCTGCAGCGACCGAAACTGGTGGAAATCTGAAGGTGCAAGGTCAGGACTATACGGCGGATGCATTAACACCTCCCAGCCAAACTCCCGTAATTTTTTCTGAGTGGCTAAAGATGTGTGAGGTCTAGCGTTATCATGGTGAAAAACCACACCCCTTCTGTTGATTAATTCCGGCCGCTTTCTCTCAACTTCTTGCTTTAATCTCATCAGTTGTTCGCAGAACAGTTCAGAATTGATGGTCCTGCCTGGTGGTAACAGCTCATAATGAATAATGCCCTTCCAATCCCACCACACACACAGCATCACCTTGTTGCGAGTTAACCCGGGTTTCGCCACAGTCTGTGAAGCCTGACCGGCCTTTGACCACGATCTTTTTCGCACGTTCTTGTCGTACGTGATCCACTTTTCATCACCAGTTATCAGCTTCTTCAAAAATGGTTCGGTTTCATTACGTCGTAATAAAGAATCACAAATGAGTACACGGTTCATTAGGTTTCTTTCAGTGAGCTCATGAGGCACCCAAATATCGAGCTTTTTTGTGTACCCAGCTTTTTTCAAATGCGCCAAAACCGTTTTGTGGTCAATCCCCAGTTCTTCAGCTACATCGTAACTACTAATATGCCGATCTTGCTCCACTTTTTCAAAAATGGCAACAGTTTTGTCCGTAACAGGGCGACCAGAGCGACGTGCATCTTTGATATTAAAATTTCCGGATTGAAAACGCTTAAACCAAATTTGCGCCACTCTCACATATACTGCATTAGGTCCATAAACATCACAAATTTTTTTCGCGGCTTGTGTTGCATTTTTACTTTTTTTGTAATAAAATTTTAAAATGTATCGAAATTCTTCATAAGAATCACTCATTTTAACAATAAGAAAAACAAATGAAAATCTCAAATTTACCTAATTTGAATTTGGAATTGTCTTCTGTAAAATTAAAACTTTTTAATGATACCAAAATCAGACAGATACAATTGGTATAGCCCAAGATATTTTATGACAAGTTCATACATACTATAATGCGAAAAGACTTTTTCCCCAACCTATTATGATAACATAATAATATGTATTAGGAGTTTTCATATGAATTTTAACGTTCCAAATTTAAAATCACTTTAATCCCTTGGGAGTTTCATACAACATTATCTCCCTTGGGAGTCAATGACATGCTTTGAGATTTCGTGATATATAATCGAACATTGTCGAGCAGGTGGTATGAAAAAATATTAATTATATTATAATTATGTTTTCAAATTCAGATGCGTTGTCAAAGCGTTGCCGCAAGAAACGAAGTTAGGCGAACGTGCACGAAAACTTCCGAAATCAGTTTCGGTTTCGGCAAAACCGAAACTGCCGCCGAAACTTGATTTTTGGCCGAAACTCGGCCGAAACCGAAACCGAACTTTCGGTCGGACACTAAAAAAAATTAGCTTTAATTTTATAATTAATAAATAAACGTTATGAACGTATAAATGTATCGAAATCATACCTGTTTACACCTGGCTGCGAAGAGGTGCGGCCAAGTGCGCAACGGCAACCGTGATTTTTTTGAATCTTCATATAAATTGCCGTGATGTAGACGTTATTTTATTAACCGACTTCCCAAAAAAGGAGGCGGTTATACGTTCGGCTGTATATATATATATATATATTTTTTTTTTGTATGTTCAACGATTACTCCGCCGCCTGTGGACCGATTTTCAAAATTTTTTCTGTGATGTATAGGGTGTAATCCCAAATTGGTCCTTTTGATATCAAAGTGGTGACCTGATGATGGGATCCATGAGGAATCGAGGGAACTCCTCGAAATTTATATGGACACATATGGTGATTTTGACTTTTTCTGAAGTAGTTCAAGCATATGCTACCAAAAAGTAAGATTTTGCTCCAAGGTATACCCTGGATCCAAAAGTACAGAATAGAACTCCTGACTCCTTATAGATACATGTTTGAGAATTTCGGCGTTGTTTAAAGAACTGCAAGCATATGCCACCTTGTCAGTTAAAGTAATCATCATCATCATCACCACTATCACACCATACGTCATCAGATTATGATGATATAAAAGGTATTTCTCATAGTATTTTACACTAACACGGAGATCATTGAACATTACTCTGCCGTTTATGGACCTATTTGCAAAATTATTTTGTTGTTGTAAAGGGTTTAATTCGAAATTAGTCCTTTAGTCACTAAAGTGGAAACCTGATGATGCGAGCCATGAGGAATCGAGGGAACTCCTCAAAATTTATATACACACATATAGTGATTTTGACTTTTACTGAAGTAACACAAGCATATACTACCAAAAAAATAAGATATTGTACCAAGGTATACCCTAGATCTAAAAGCACTGTACAGAACTCCTCAGTCTTTAAAGATATGCGTTTGGAAATTTCGGCATTGTTTAAAGAACTGCAAGCATATGCCACTTTATAACTTACAATAATCATCATCATCATCTTAATAGCAATACCTAATGGAAGCTTGGAGAGTATTTAATTATACATTCGATCGTTTAGTTTAGACGTTCTTAAGACGTATTAATAATAACTTAACACTTTCGCTCCCACTACGATTTTCATGATGTCTTCTCGGATGCCGCCTACATTGTACGGCGGACTCAGCAGGTGAGTCGCCGGCACTGCAATATGAATTGAATCGACTCACCATATGAGTTCACTGGCACTGCGTAAGGGTAAATTCAATTTTTTGTTATTTCTGTGGTCGTTACAGTGTAACTAAGGTGTTTAACGCAATTAAAAAGTGTTAGGTGTTGTTGTAGGACTATTCAGCTTGTAAAAATGTCAAAAAACTCTTTGGATAAAATAAAAGGTAAGTTTGTTTCGTAATTTAAGCAGTGGTTGTCAATCTTTTAAACTTTGGTTATTGTTAAGGTTATATTTTGAATTTCTAATACTTGTGAATAGTCAATTTTACCCTGAAATATTTTAATACGGGCTTTAGATTAAAATGTATTATTTTTATTGTGGAAACGACGAATTTAATTGATAATAATTAAAAAATAAACCTTTTTTTAACATGTTTAAAATCTGCTGAATTAAAATTATCCTATTCCCGACGAAGACAAATCCGAAAACACAAAAATCATAAAAATCTGTTCAGCCGTTCTTCAGTTATAATTAGTGTAACTAACACGACTTATAATATATATATACCTACCGTATAGATTCTAATGAAACTAGTTTGTTGTATATTAGTTCCATATCACAAGTAAGTATGTAGGTCGTCCATGCTATTATGTTGACGTCGTTTTCTAACATGTACATACAGTCATACATATTTCCAGTTTGAGGATCTATGTCCGGGAACTCACCTGTGTAGTTCATGGCATTGTATAATCGTTTTTTTCCTTTCAAAAATAAACGGGATCTCCACGCCCGGCCCACCGCATAAATCTTTAGTTTAGCATATATTTAGTCTAAACTATAATTTTGAGCAGAAAATACGGATATATTTTGGAAATATTAGTGAAAAACACTGAACTATACAGGTGAGTCGTCGGCACTGGAATCAAATTTACGTGAACTATACAGGTGAGTCGGTGGCACTGAACGTGTTAACAAAATATATCACTCAAAAGGGTGAAATTATTATTTTTAAACAAAAAATTAAACCGACTTCCAAAGTAAAAATACACAAAAAAGTATGAAATAAAACTTAATCTCTAAATAATTCCCCTTTCAAATTCGGCTAAAATTTTTACTATTTCTCTACTCAATCTTATTAATTTTGAAGTCGGTACCAGCAAATATGAACGTAAGTTGTATAAAATATTGTAGAATATTGTTTGGGCTGGTGCCGATTTCAAAATTAAGAAGATTGAGTAGAGAAATAGTAAAAATTTTATCCGAATTTGAAAGGGGAATTATTTAGAGATTAAGTTTTATTTCATACTTTTTTGTTTCATACTTTGGAAGTCGGTTTAATTTTTTGTTTAAAAATAATAATTTAAAAAACAAGAGAACGATATTTTTTCCCAAAAATCAATTAAAAATAATTTAATTAAAAATACTGGCGGCCAAATTTTGATAGGCAACTTGATAAATATATATTCTCCTAATTATAAATACACATAAAAATTCGGTTATCAGCAAAAAACCGCTGAACGCACTAATCCTGCAGCCGGATCTTAGACTAATAGGCGATCGGACTTTTTTATTTTATAAACGAATAGTAACTCTTAAATATGAGTAATTTCTCAGAAGAAATAGTATATCAAAAGTCAATATTTTCAAAGGTACAGCGATTTGTATATTATGTCACCGTAAAATTGTAAAATAACTCGTGAGTTATTTGTGTATGTTGTAAAAATATGTCGAGAGATTTATTACTATAATCATAATTGTAAATCATATACAATTTTGTAGTTAAAGAAAAAAATTCATTAATTTGAGCAAAGTTTTACTTACGTCAAAGCAATAAGCATACAAACATCAGTTTTACTTACGTCAAAGCAATAAGCATACGAGCCCGTATTTTTTAATTTATTTTATTGGTAAAATATTATCTTGATTCGATTGGAGTTCTGAATTTTGTGCCTAGTGGTCCGCTGTTGCTGTGTGAGTGTTTGTGAGGCTGAGCGCGCTCTCATCGCTTCATAAAAGCCGTTTATCTTCATTGCAAGTACGTACTTTTTTTCGTGCTGTGAGGGTAGAGTTGGTGCACTAAATCATCATAACATTGGGACACGAGCGACATCTAGCGTCGAGTTACAGTATCAACATTGAACACTTATCGATTTTTGTGGCGCCATCTGGTGGAATCCTACCAAACTACCTAAATTGATTATTTTCAATATCAGTAGCGCCATCTATTAGAAGTTTTATTATGAAATGAACTATGAAGGCGAAATGTCAAAATAACTGTTACTTCTCCTTCAACTTTCAAAACTATTTTTTTTAAAAGCAGGCTGTATCATCTCAGATGTAATCTCTGTTTTTTATTTTATTTATACTTTACTTATTTATTTAATGTTATTTAGTTTTAAAATGCAGACCACTGTAATCGTTGGGCTATATTATTATGTAATAAAAAATTGTTGTATTGTGATGTCACATATTGGTACTGGCAGAATATCAGTGCAGCGAACTTGCTTGCTGCGAATGCTGAGCTAGGGTCAATATTTGGCATCACACAACATATAGGTTATAGTATATAGTTCAGTTATTATGATGATAATATAAGGGCCATACCACGGCGCATCCAGCAAATCCAGCACCGGTATTAGTGTCAATTTTTTTGTCTACAAGTCCACGGCCTTGAGCTTGCAGGCTGGATGGTCAGTGGCCTTTTAGATTATTCTTGTATTTTTTGTGTTTATGTGTTGTGTGATGAACAAAATAAAGTATTTCTTCTTCTTCTTCAAAAATGAAAGGTCAAGTTGAATGACACCCCTAACACAATATTTTGAAATTCGATTACTACCAAACGCTTCCATAGTGCAACTTGATTTTTTTATCAGTGATAGACACATTTAAGATGAATCTTTCAGTGTCAGTCACAAGTCGCACTTTTGAGTTTTTTGGGAGAAAAAAAATGAAAACAAAAAACTGAATAAAAATTAATAACCCGGTAACCAGAAGTGATCTTCAAAAAATAAAACATGGAAAATATGCGCCTAAAGGTCCTTCATAAAACCATATAAATCAAAAAAAATATATATTGATCAGACACGCTTACAGAATTTATTGTCTTTTTTTACGTCGAGGTCACGAAACTTAAATTATTTTTTATAAAAAAAAGGTTTTGGAATAGACACTTGGGTGTATTACTCTTGCATTTAAAATGCATTTCTTCGTCGATTTATGCGATAAACAGCATAGGGAATTTTTTTGAGTGAAATAGAACACTGTGCCTCCCCTCCTCACCATCCCACCCCCTTAAATAATGGGGCATGGTCCTAAATTTTTACCTGCATCAGTTTTCATTTTTGTGGAGTGCTAACCGTTGTATTATACATTAGGGTGTTATACAATTATATCTGTATGCTATTTTTCACCATAATTCCAAAAATTTCAATAAAACTTCAAAATTACTGCATGAGTTCGTTACCGCGCGAACGAACAATGACATCCCGGCGGACAGAGCCGGCGAAGTGACGTCACGCGTTGAGCGGTCAAGCTCGCGCTGATTTTAAAAACATCCAACTTTGATTAATAAAAAATTCAGTTTTTGAGATATCGAAAAAATTCTTTCACTAATATTTTTTAGATTTTATGTTTGATTTTTATACATTATAAAATAATTACACTCATCTAGCTAATTGCAAAAGTTAATATGACTGTATATGGCAATAATGTGTTTTTTATTAACCAAAAACATTTTCATGTAAAAAAATTATGCCAAGACGATACCATATGACTAGCACTGTCAAAAAGTTATGAAATCTCATGTAAAACGAAGCTTTTTACCCTACACGCCTTAACTCTGCAAGCGTAACTTCACAAACTCTACACCTTAGTCATTTTATGTGGCTTGGCCATTTCGTTACTATAAGAGAGTATAATAAATATAAGTATAATAACAGTCGATTATAAATTTTTCTCCTTACGGCCAACTGAATGTAGCGAAATGGCCAGGCCACATAAAATGACTAAGGTGTAGAGTTTGTGACGTTACGCTAGTAGTGTTAAGGCGTGTAGGGTAAGAAGCTTGGTTTTACATGAGATTTCATAACTTTTTGACAGTGCTAGTAACTGGCTATGGTATCGTCTTGGCATAATTTTTTTACATGAAAATGTTTTTGGTGGGATTAATATAATATGAATCTCCTTGTTTTTAGATTAACCCTGTGTTCGAAGAGTTTGAATCCTTGTTAGAGTTGTCAGTTACCACCCAGACTGTACCCATTTCTCCACTACCTCTTGTTTCATACATCAAACAGGAGCCAGATGTAAAGCCTGAACCCCCCAGTGACGATGGTAAGTTGCGTGTTAAGTAACCTGATATTGAGACATGCTACTGGTGTGTACTCTTGAGGAAGATGCACTAAAGCTATTGCTTGACGGGACCAAATTGTAGTATGCCTTCTTGTGACTTAGTGTACCCCCTGATACATAACTTGCTCCTTAAGTTATGTTTGATGTATACAGGTGTCCAGTAGATATGGCCAATCGCCATAGGAGGGTCACACTTATCTATCAAAGTCACACACACTATCATCTCAAAAAACGGTGCAGTATCGACCATACAAAGAGTGGGTTCTTGTTATTTGTCTTCACTCTCCTTTTTCGGATTGACTATGTTCTACCAAACACTCTGTATAAAGCAATTCTGTATAAACTTGACCTCTCATTCCAATCTCACCTTATTTATTAATATAAAGAATGAATGTTTGTATGTATGTCATCATGTGATGATCTTTAGTAAAGTTGTTGTGAATGAGCCAAAGAAAGTTTCTGAGTTGGTAAGACCAATTTTCGACAGATGCCACACTGTCATTTTTGAATGAATTAATGAATATTCTTTATTGTGTTTATACTTACATACAATAAATAAACTTAAAATTACAAATAACTTAGTACAAACACAAAGGGCGGCTTTATTGCTATGCAGCAATTTCTTCCAAGCAACCCACAAGCAGGAAACTATTTAAATTGTAACACACAGACAAACAAGATGGGCAATGTGCAAAATCAGTTTTGTATTAACATACACAGGAAACCACACGAGTATAACTAATATTAAACAAATCTAATAGATACCTAAATACTACAATATTCTTATACTATGACTCTAAGACATATAAATACATACAACAAATACACAGATACATACATAACTATATCAAACATATATTTTATATTCAATAATAATATTTCAAAACAAACTATAAATTATATCAATATATACAATATCACTACTTATATAAATAATACTTTTTAATCGATGCTTTAAAAGAGTCGACACTTTTAGCTTGCCTGAAATTAACAGGCAAAGAATTCCATAAAAGTATAGAATGCACAATAAATGAAGAGCCAAAAAACTTTGTATTATGAACCGGGATATTGAGAAGGAGGTTAGCAGATGATTGTAGTTCTTTCTTATTGGATCGAAAGACAAATTTATCTTTAAGGTAAGAAGGTGTTCTTGGATCGAAGAGTATAGAGTACAGAAAAGAGAGCACTTGAGAGTCTCGTCTAAGGCGTATAGGTAACCAGGAAAGCCTGGAACGATAATCTGACACGTGGTCATATTTTCTCAAACTGAAGACAAAGCGAATTGCTAAGTTTTGGAGACGTTCAAGTTTATTAAGTTTGTCTTCAGTAAGATCGACAAAGCACGTGTCAGCGTAGTCCAATATAGGTAAAAACAAGGACTCGGCAAGCAAAATTTTAGTTTTGATCGGAAGCAAGTTCTTAAGTCTTCTGAGGGAGTGCCATACCGCGTGTACTCTCTTACTGACTGATGTTATATGGTCTGACCAAGATAAATTTTCGTCCATTAGAACACCTAAGTTTTTAACCTTTCTGCTATAAGGAACATGAGTACCGCAAACCAGCACCGGGGGTAGATTAGCCCGGTCAACCTTTGAAACCAACCCTGGACTACCAATAATAATAACCTGAGATTTAGCGAGGTTAATTGAGATGCCGTTGCACTTACTCCATTCACAGATAGCATCAAGGTCATTATTAAGATCGTTAATTTTACTTGAGAAACTGTCCAAGGAAGATTGGGTGTAGATCTGAAGATCGTCTGCATACAGGTGAAAGAGAGAAGAAATACAGGCACATATGGAGTTAATGAATAATGCAAAAAGAAGGGGAGATAATACACCACCTTGCGGAACACCAGCAGTGTTATTGGACCACGACGAAAACTCGTCGTTTACACGAACACGTTGCCGGCGTCCCGAAAGGTATTCTGTAAGCCAACCAATCACCGAAGGCGACAGATTGAGTGTTCTAAGTCTGCTTAAAAGAATGTCATGGTCCACGGTATTAAAAGCATTGCTAAAATCTAACAAAACCAGAATAGTTAGCAATTTATTATCCATAGCACAACGTATATCATCTGTAACTTTAACTAGAGCCGTAGTTGTGCTATGTCCCGGTCGGAAGCCAGACTGAAAAGGTGATAAAAGGTTGTGATTATTGACGTATGGCGTTAACTGCTGATGGATCAACCTCTCCAGAACCTTTGATAAAAATGGCAAAATTGAAATTGGTCGAAAATCAGCAGGTGTACTGGGCTTATTTGTTTTTGGTAAAGGAATTATCTGTGCGCTTTTCCATACTGACGGACACTTACCATTCGTTAGCGAGAAGTTAAAGATATGAGTTACAATAGGCAAGCGGACTGATTTTTTTTTATTACATAGATGAATAGTACTCTTAAATATGAGTAACTTCTCAGAAGAAACCGTATATCAAAAGTCAATATTTTCAAAGGTACAGCGATTTGTATACAAAATTTCTTCGAGTCTTTATACCAAAAAAAAATTTTTTTTTTTTGCGAAATTGGTAAACAAAACCTACATCATTAGTTTACTCACATCATATACAAAAACATTCATTATGGTAAGTATGAACTTAAACGCACAAATATCGGAGATATTTACAAATATATTCCTGCGGCCATATACTTCATATACTACTTCATACTACTTCATATTCAAGTGACGTCATGTGTATATCGATTTTAGTATGGAGCGTTTTTAGGAGGCTCGCGAAATTTTTTATACAAATCGCTGTACCTTTGAAAATATTGACTTTTGATATACGGTTTCTTCTGAGAAGTTACTCATATTTAAGAGTACTATTCATTTATGCAATAAAAAAAAATTTGTCCGATTGCCTATTGGAGCAATAACATCAATGACTAAAGTGATCATCTTCCGGCTAATATTATCGTCACCAACAGCATTTGACGTTATGGCCATGACACTCTTTTTAATGTCACCAACAGTGAGCTGGCTGAAATAAAAGGGGGGGAAGTTAGGTGTTGGTAGGGAAGAAAGTTGGCTTAAAGTTTGAAGTTTAGAGCTAGGATCATATAAATTATTGTTAGTAGAAGAAAAATGGGAATTTAGTATATTTTTATCAAAAGGAATCTGTGATGCTGATGAACTACATTTTTTACCAACACCTATGGATTTCAGAAACTTCCATGTTTTGGATGGGTCACTATTATCGACTGAAGAGTGGATGAAGCGTCTCTGAGCATCTCTCACCATTGTATTGCAGCGATTTCTTATTTTTATGTATTTCTCTCGGTGCTCGCTTAAGTTACTTTTTTTATATTTAGTTTTCGCTCTATGTTTTTTAGCAATTAAGGCTTTAATTTCGTCGGTAAGCCATGGAGCAGGAAGATGTTTAACCTTGACTGGCCTAATAGGAGCATGTTTATCGAATAGTTGTAATATTAATTTATTGAACAATTCTACCTTTGTCGATATCACAAGTCTCGATTACTTCAGACCAGTCAATATCACGAGCATCTTCAAGTAGCAATTCATTGTTGACATTGTTAAAGTTACGCTGTAGTTTAATAGTAGGTTTCATTTTTGGTGGTCGTACATTGTATGATATAAAAATAATTTCGTGGTATGAGAAAATATCTGCTGAACATTGGCCTTCCTTAATAACAAAATTCGGTGACGATACCACTATTAAGTCCAGCAAAGATGGCGAGCAACCTGGTGCACAGTGAGTAGCTTGTAGGGGAAGCAAATACAAATTACGACTATCAAGGATAGATTTCAACTTTCTTGTTCTGTAATTACCCTTCATCATACAAGTGTTAAAGTCTCCCATAATTATTGTGTGTAGGTAAGCAGGCGAATGAGTATCAAGTATTTGCTCAAACAATGAAAAATAATCAATATGGAGTGAAGGACAATAAAAAACACCTAATAAAATTTTTGTCCTGGATACTGTCACTTCCACAAGTATATACTCAAGATCACTGGAGGAGTGGCTAGATTATGCTATCACATTATAAGGAATTTGAGTACGCAAGTAAATGGCAACACCACCACCACCCTTATTGATTCGATCATTCCGTATAAGTTGAAATCCAGGCAAACTGTAACTAGTTGATGGCAAACACGGTTTAAGCCATGTCTCCGACACCAATATAGCATCAACATTAATAGAGTCGAATGAAGGAAGCATGTCTGCATAATGAGCCGGAATACTTTGTGCGTTAAAGTGCAATACATTAAAATTATTTTTTACATCAGTAAAATGAGCTAAAAGTGTGTCATTCAAGCAGCTAAACGAATTAGCACTATGGAAGCTATCATCTCCAGAGTCACTGGACGAAGCAGAAAAAAAGTCCTCATTAAAAGCGCTTTCCATAATAGACTCATCCATTATTAATAATAATAATATAAACTAAATAAAAAAAATAATAAAAATATAATAAAATAAATGTAATATGTATAATATAAATAATAATATTTTGATTATAATATTAATACTATGCTAGTTTTAAATCTAGTTTTAAAGTCCTATACCAAACCAGTGTAAAAGTATACAAATAAAATATAATCTATCATATTCAGATTGGCAAATGGCAAGTATCCAACCATGCATGACATAAGCATCTGACAGTTGAATAGTGTCAACTGTCACAAGTGTCAAGGGCCATGAAGGAAATAAATTAAATAATCTTGAAAATAAAAATAAAAACGATTAGCTACAATTAATAGAAGGTACAATTTACAAACTTATCACATTACCTTCAATGATCTTATTTATCGAACTTGATAAAGTTTTTTTATACTATGCTTTAAACTATGGCATAACTGTATAGTTATAACAGCCAGCCATGCCCTAAATTGCAATCAGAAGCACAAACAAGCTCAAGCAATAGAAAGCTCTATTTCTTAATATAGTCAGTAACTATGCAAAGCAAGGAATAAAAAACAAAAAAACATTTTACAATACAAATTACAAACACAAGCAATTTATGGACAAAGAAACAAAAATAATAAATGAATTAAGTAATAAATGATTAAATAAAGAAAAGAGACATGTACAGTAAAAAGCAAAGAAGATGAGCATATACTATAACATTTTTAATTCTAAGGCGGTACGAAGTTTGCCGGGACAGCTAGTTATATTATACAAATGGATATATCTCTCTAAACGGAGTAATAATTGCCCAGTATATTAGTATAGATTTTGAAGTAAACATTATTATAACAGTACCTTTATTTAGGTATCGAACGAGACGACGAGCAAGACAACACAAATGACTGCGAGGGGCGAGACCATGCCGGTGAAGCTCAGTCCGGCTGTTACAGGGGACCGCTCAGCTGTGATGTTTGTTTGATGACGTATTCAAGCAAAAGCCAATTACTACTGCACATCAGGACTCATACGGGAGGTGATGAACCATACAGCTGCGACATATGTTCAAAGAAATTCTCATTTAAGAGCAGTTTAAAGTACCACCTAACTACACATATAGGTGATAAACCATACAGCTGCGACATATGTTCAAGGAAATTTTCGTATAAGAGCGGTTTAAAGTACCACCTACCTACACATACAGGTGATAAACCATACAGCTGCAACATATGTTCAAAGAAATTCTCATGTAAGGGCCACTTAAACCGCCACCTAGCTACACATAGAGGTGATAAACCATACAGCTGCGACATATGTTCAAAGAAATTTTCATATAACAGCAGTTTAAACCGCCACCTAATGAGACATAGACGTGATAAGCCATACAGCTGCGGCGTATGTTCAAAGAAATTCTCACATAAGAGCAATTTAAACAGCCACCTAATGACACATATAGATGAGAAACCATACAGCTGCGACATATGTTCAAAGAAATTCTCACAAAAGGCCTATTTGAACCGCCACCTACCTACACATAGAAGTGATAAACCATACAGCTGCGACATATGTTCAAAGAAATTCATACAAAAGAGGCAATTAAAGCGCCATCTAAGTACACATACAGGTCATAAACCACACAGCTGCGACATATGTTCAAAGAAATTCTCACAAAAGAGCCATTTAAACGACCACCTAACTACACATACAGGTGATAAGCCATACAGCTGCGACCTATGTTCAAAGAAATTCTCATATAAGAGCAATTTAATGTACCACCTAACTACACATACTGGTGAAAATCCATACGGCTGCGACATATGTTCAAAGAAATTCTCACAAAAGAGATATTTAAAGTACCACCTAACTACACATAGAGGTGATAAACCATACAGCTGCGACATTTGTCAACGGAAGTTCCGGCACAAGAAAAGTCTGAATAAACACGTCGGTACTCATACATGACAAACATTTGGTTGTGTGTCAACGGATTGTTGAAGATAAGTGCACGATAGAACATTAGATAACCACCTTATGACTTATTTCGGTGCGATTTTCCTTTTTACATTAATAAAAACTAATCAGTCTCGCGTCAGTTGTCATTGCGTGAAGACAATTTTTTGTTATTTTTTTTATCTACCCTCAGTTTTTGTGTGTGGAAACTTACGTTTATAATGAGTGATATTAGTGAGGAGGAACCTCCTCCCGGTGTTGATGTTACTTATATGAATGCTAGTTCGCCATTACATAGCCCTTTAAGTCAAGATGAAAATTTTTAGCGGACCATGGAGAGACGCTTGGCTACGTTGAATGTAATGAAAGTGGACGAAGCGAAAGAAGTATGTAAGGATCGTAGCAAGTGGAAAGAAGTGGTCTCTGCCTAACCTACGGGAAAGAGGCGGTCCTGCCTACCCCTACGGGAAAAAGGCGTGATTATACGTATGTATGTTTAGGCGTATAGCTATGATTAAGTCCGTAGGTTATTTCTAATTGATCAAATTTATCAACGAATTATCATAGATCACGTCACTATATAACTTTTCCACAATAAATCCGATAATCCTTAATTTGTACGCGACTTATTAAGTATTCCGTCGTTTAATATCTGCCGGCGGCCGTTAGTTATTTTAAACTGAGCGTACCAAAGCTAGATAAGATTGACGTTATACCAGCGTCGTCATGGCAACGCTTATCCGTACGATAAAACAGCATCAGTAATAATGGTAAAACAGACAACATCTTGTAATTGTAGAAACGCGCCTACACGGCCGGACTGACAATCGCACGTCCTCGGGCGAATAAATAGGCTGAAGAGTGTAGGTGTACTTGCGCGAAGGAACCTCTCAATGCATTTTATCAAATCATTACGCTCGTCCACCCTGACGAGTAATATTAACGTTTGTAGTTTCCGGCAGCTTCTTAATTCTCAAAAGTCCGATGGTTCAAAAGTCATCCAAAGTTATCAAAAATCACAAAGTCATCAAATGTCATCAAAGTCACCAGTGACTCCACCACACACAGCGAGTGGTGGACTCCACCACTCGCTAACAAGAGCCAAATGATTCAAAGGCATGGATTAGGTGATAAGTGTCGACCAGCATTGGCAAATTTGCTGTGATGGCAGATTCAAATTCGTTGCATCGATTTGTAGATCGCTCCGCAATGACAGACTCTGCCATCTCACAAGATTAAACCCGCTGACTCAACGGTCACCCGTCTCCCTTGAATTACCTGAGCTCAACAACACTCAACAACACTTCACATGTTGGGTTTGCTCTCCTTTGCAACACCCACACACAAAATCCTCTAGGTTTGTATCGCTCCTGCGCTGCGGCGCCGCAGTCTACAAACCCCACACACTTCACACATTGGGTGTGCTCCCCTTCCAATTGCAACGCAAAAGCGGAAGACAACACCCACACAAAACCAACCAACCAAAACCAAAATGTAACACAACCGCAGTTTCAGCATCAACTTCTGCGTCAACTTCTACGTCCTCATAAGTTAACGTCAACATCTCTATGTCAATAACATCGCCCATCATCGCCTACATGGTCATTTTCGCGCAAATACCCAAACACACGACGAGGATTGTCAGGTAAGACGTTCAATTACCATATTATAGCCATATCCAACGGCTGAGCTCAGCCCACATTTAACACCAATGAATTGTGACACGAAATAAGCGCAAAAGCGACTACCAGGCGGTCACCCCCGCCGAGCCTCGTCCCCGGGGCAGGTTACCCGCAATGTAGGTAAATTCTTTGATCTCACCCGGACTTCGTGCAAACTAATATCGGTTGATCACCAAATGCATGTTCGAAGTAACACGATTTGCGGAATGAAAGAAGCGAAAGAAGCGCTCGGACTTCTCTTCAAAGAATCGAACTAGAATAGAACTGGTAGCTACAGAAGGTAGCTTGGGCTATCTGTAGGCTATTAGAAAACTTGATGCGGGAAGTGGGGTGCTACCTTTAAAATACAGAGCATTAAATTATATGGAAACAAAATCTTTGTGCCCGATAGCCTGCACCGCTTAATCGATAGGTACCAGAATCCGGATCTTAGATTGCTTAAATAGCACCAAACTTTATTATGACTATAGCAGTAGTGTTTCGTCTATGTCTTGTCTATAGCAGTACGTATAGTGTTTCGTCAACGATATAGAGCTATATTTATTGGCGCAACAAGAACACATCACATCACAGTATTCATAGTAACGGCTTATCCTCATTAGTTGTAACCTAATGTAACTACGCCAACTGAAGCCGAAGCATCCATGTAGATTGTGGATAGCACATAATATGAGTTAGGTACATCTAGGCTGCTCGCCGGAGTCCCCGTGGACTGCAATATTCATACTAAACCCCGTTTCGTAAATCACTATTGAACTAGGTATGAAAGCATTTAGCTTTTCATTAGGCATACTAAACGTAATTCGAATATCATCTTATAATGTGTATCGGTGTCAAATTACAGGTAAGCGCAATTCATCATTATGTCAGTCACAGCGACGGTACCTAACAATAGTCCTCTTCAACGTAGCATACCCAATCTTATGAAAACGCGTTTATTATATTGTGTGTAATACACTTCTTTTTACCCAGCTACAACTACTGCATGTTATATTCCTGCTTACGCGCACTCTCTGTTTAGTGATTAGAGTCTATACCACGGAACATAATTTAATACAATTCTCTTTTTTTATATTGTACTGCAGTGTTTTTCAACCTGTGGGTCGAGAAGCTTCTGTAGGGGGGTCGCATCATGAAAAAGGTTGAAAAACACTATTGTACTGAATTAGAGCAATTTACTTCAATTATAATCTTTTTACTTTTTAGTCATTGCTACTATCTGCTTACGGTAGATATCTGGATTACTATGCATTTCTAAAAATTATCACGAGGATGTGTGTTTAGTAATAAAACAAGTCATAAAGATTTCTAATTGCTCCACCACAGAATACAGAAATCATCCAGAAGCCGTCAACACGCCCGAAAGCGAGGCCGTCACAACCACTCCAAATTGGAATGGCTACTCACACATAATATTATGTTGCCACAGATCAACGAAATACTTTACCCAACCTTTTTTCAATCAATTTTGATTGAATACCTAACCGCCGCAATATAACAACGCGATCCGTTCTGTAAGTGTAAAGAGTAAAAATTAAAAAGTGCGGGCGGGGCGGTATCTCGCCATGGTTTCGGACACAGTGCGCTGCATACAAATGCGACCGAACACTCATTCTGCATGTTTTGAATTCTGTGTGCTCCACACACGCAACTAACTTTATATCACTGCAATGTATTGCCTTTATACGGAGAATTTCTTAGATTTTTTTCCCCTTTTATTTTTTTCATACCTAAATATACGGGCAAATGGCCCACCACAAATCCCCACCACTGCAACCCGTGTGCAGGCAGGACCGACAGCGACAACCAACCACATAAACCCCCTTAACATGATCTTAGGAGCGCCCAGAGGACACGCCAAAGCCATCCTGGGACCCGCAACGAAACTAATTCAAATCAATAAAGTTTAGTTTTAAAATTGCCACGAACGACTGAGCGACGCAGTGAATAGTGATTAATTTTTATCCAGTGCCCTATCAGAATCTATCTAGGGGATGCAAAATCCGATTTTCTGAAAACCCGGGCGGCACAATAAGAGGGGCGGCAAAATCTCACACCACTATAATATACACCTACCTGTGGTGTTTCTAGAGCTTCGCCCTTATTACTAAGCTAGGCTATTTAGTTTAAGCCTAGCCTAAACCTGTGTTGGCTGATAAAATAGTATGTGATCTATTATAATACAAAACAACGCTAGTTTGCATTTTTCGCGCCTAGCGCCATCCACTAGGCGAGGTAGGAGGTTTTAGTTCACCTAATCGACATGGCCCATGGCGATATGGCCCATACTGGTCATTCACACTATGAGTAGGTAGGTACTTACACTTTGCTTCTCGAGTACTTTGCAGCAGAGTTGTAAAAAGAACAGTTAGACTCACCCTAAAGCTTCTATTAGTAATAAAAGAGGACTGGAGTCGCATACAACTCCTCCACAAGACTCACTTCGAAGTGCTTCTACACTACCATGTGTGACGGTTCACAGTAGGCACTAGGCGACTCCCGCGCTGCTCATGATGTAGCCACTATAATATCTGCACACAGAGAATAGAAAAGCACAACAGGAGAACAAGCGACCAAACTAAACTTGATTTAACAAATGAGTAGACGGATTGCCTATTGGAAAGCAATTTATCGCCCACAGACACTCGAAACAGCAGGGGAATAACTAATGTATTGCTGTCTCTAAAATTATATCAGAAATAAAAAAGTGGGTTACAGCCTTTTACGTCACGTGCAGCCGCCACTGAGTCGTCGTTCTCAACATAGTACCACCGCGTTCATGACTCCAGCGTGCCACTGCCGCGGCCGCCGTCACGTCACCGTCATGTTGCCGTCGTCACGTCGACGTCATGCTACCGCCGTCGTGTCGCCGTCTGGCGCCGACACGTCCCGGCGCACGAACGATTATTGCATTAGGTCGTACATAGTAGACCAGCACTAATATGGAGCCCGCTACAGCTATACCGCAAGTCTGCGGAGTCCTGGCTCTTAAACACTGTCCCACTGTGTTACACTGGTCCCACATTGTTCACGTTGTAGTTTCATGGAAAACAGAACTTATCACAAAAACCATATCTATCTCTTTCTATCTCATATGTTTAGTAGTACCATCTCTTTCCACAGCATGTCTTGACATGCCCATGTAAAAATTTTATTCCTGCATCCATATTTAGCACAAGTACATGATAAAAATGTCCTTAAAATGTCAATATATTTCCGAAAATTGAAAAACCGAGCAATAGCATCATTTTTATGCTTTTCATGGGTCGTAAAGTTCGAATCCCACGGACTGATTTAGGCGTATAGCTATGATTAAGTCCGTAGGTTATTTCTAATTGATCAAATTTATCAACGAATTATCATAGATCACGTCACTATATAACTTTTCCACAATAAATCCGATAATCCTTAATTTGTACGCGACTTATTAAGTATTCCGTCGTTTAATATCTGCCGGCGGCCGTTAGTTATTTTAAACTGAGCGTACCAAAGCTAGATAAGATTGACGTTATACCAGCGTCGTCATGGCAACGCTTATCCGTACGATAAAACAGCATCAGTAATAATGGTAAAACAGACAACATCTTGTAATTGTAGAAACGCGCCTACATATGTATTTATTTACTATGGTTACCAGCATAGCAGCATATACATTAAAACAATGACACCCAAAATTTTTACAAAACATATAAAAATGTGATGCACACGCCATTATAACACAACATTAGCAATACAATATTTAAATACCTACTAAACAACAGAGTATTAAATAAAAGAATCACTACAAAACATACAAAATAACATTAATGCATTGAATATTACGTCTAAACATTTATAGATTTTATGAACATATTTTTAAATAGGTTTTGAGTCATGCGTTGAGCGCTGGCGAACGGACGCGTTCCGCATTACGACACACGACAAAAAATATTAATGAATATAATTTAATATTTCGCGAATCGCGCGGTTATCAGCCGCTACACGTCACCATGGCGCTCGTAGTGAACGAGTTGCTGGCGTTTGTCCAACACGCCATCAACGCCATGGACGAAGACAGCATCGTGCGGATCTGCATGTCCACCTTCAGCAATGAGGAGATTTGTACGGGAAAGCTGATGCTGGACGAGGCGCTTGGTAAGAAGGCGCAGATACCATCGCGACGAAGAGATGGTGGCGAAAGAAGCTTGCAGGATATCATCACCCTGTTAAAGCAGACGGGTCCAGGGGCCATACCAGCTTTCGTGGCTAGGGATCTCCACAAGCTACCGGTGGTGACCATGGACCACGTCAATGTCTCCAGCTTGCTGAAGAATGTTAACACCATGAAGGCGGAGCTGGACGAGATGCGAGGTCGATTGAATAGATCGGAGTCTACTATCCGTGATTTGCATAAAGAATTATTGCAAATAAAAAGTAATAATTCTTTATGTAGGTCACCCGATCATTCCTTCGATTTCGTAAACACGCGACGACGCGGCGCGCAAGCTGACACGTTTTGCTCATCAGCAAAATCCGACGGGTCAACAACCGCCGCCGCCCGCTCGCCGCTTGCGGTCGAGCCGAAACCGAGGACACCAGCGACCCCGAAAAATTACGCAAGTATCGCCGCTGGCCCCACCGCAACCCCGCGAGAGAAGACAAGAGGGGTGGAGGAGCGCCGCAAGGCTGAACCTCCTCGAACCGTCAAGGACGAGAGCAGAAGGTGCGATGAGGAGGGCTTCATACTGGTGGAGAGGAGAAAGAAGAGGAAGCCCGCCGTCCGCAACCACCGCGGCACCGCACCCAGTGAACCCGAGCAGCGCCTACGGTGCGAAGTACGCGCCACACCGCTGTACGTGTCTCGCCTGCACTGGTCGACGAAGGTCGAGGACGTCGTGGACTACATCCGAAAGAAGACGTCTTTCACCTTAAGGGTCGAGCGTCTGGAGTCTCGCCACAAAGTCAACTTTACTTCCTTTGTGGTGAGAGTACCGACGCATCTTCTACCGACCATCGAGGTGGAGGAGTTCTGGCCGACGGACGTAGTCTACCGGAGGTTTCGGGGAAGGCTCCCCAACGAAGCGCACATCACGTCGCCGAAAAAAGACTATACGTGATAAACTATAGTGTGTGTAAGAGTGAATGTATATAATATAGAAAATAAGATTTATGTATAGTATTGTATAGTATAAAATTGTGTGTGTATAGTATAAAAATATATATCCGTTGTCTGATACTCGTAACACAAGTTCAACTTAGCACGGGATCGGATTGACGTGATATATATTA
The DNA here is from genome assembly GCA_905404095.1 of Glaucopsyche alexis. Lineage (NCBI taxonomy): Eukaryota > Metazoa > Arthropoda > Insecta > Lepidoptera > Lycaenidae > Glaucopsyche > Glaucopsyche alexis. The sequence continues at coordinate 1,514,369 of FR990063.1, read as the reverse complement.
TATAATAATGTATATTTGTTTTGTATATATTTTTTATGTGTGTTTGAATAAATTGAAATTGAAAATTGAAATTGAAATTGAAATTAATTAAATTTCACACATTGAACTTAATAATTTTTAAATTAATAATATAAACTTTATTTGCTAAAATTTATACTTTTTGCACGCCTACCCGCAAAAAAAGCTTATAAGTCGAATTTTTAACTGCTCCTAAGTAAAATTTGTTATTTATCAGTTTTATTTGAATACTAGCTGATGCTCGCAACTTCGTTTGCATAGAACTAACGGAAACGGAACCATATTCTTTAACGGAACCCTAAAATAAAAGTAGCCTATGTTAGACCTTGTAACATCAGCTATCTGCCAGTGAAAGTCCCGCGGAAATCGGTCCAGCCGTTTCCGAGATTAGCCGGAACAAACAGACAGACAGACGGACAGACAAAAATTTTAAAATTGATATTTTATTGTTAGTACTGAATATACTTTCATATGCATTAAGTGAAAAGCTGTTAATTTGAAATTAAAAACAGACACTTCCATTTTATTTATCTGTATAGATTATGTAATAATTATTACCTGCGCCTACTAGTGTCACAAATTCCTTTAAATGCTAATATAAAATAAAGCATATAAACACTGTTTAAAATTATTAGCACATCCGTATTTTACGACAAGCACTTTCTACACCAAATATTTACTTCCAATCAGTAATTTATTATGGAATCCTTACAACAGTCAATAACACTAATGAGTTGTTTAACAAAAGAATGACGGAGTTCCAGCAGGAGTTGCAATCTTCCCAGGCTACAACCACTTCTACACACTGGCATCTGACTTCTGTGAGTTCAAAAATTTTGTAATTAATGCTCTTAGGACAATGCAGACTTAGTTACAAATGTTGATGGATACCAATGATCGAACTGACATGAGACACAGAAGAAAAATTCTGCTTGTTCATGGAGTTCCTGAAACCAAGAAGGACGTGCAAGATGCTATTGCAACTGTGTTATCTTCCCAGATGAGAGTCCCTGACATAAATATGTCTTCTGTTAAATATTGTCATCGCTTGGGTCGCTTAAAGGATTCAAAGCCCAGACCGATCTTGGTTAAGTTCCGGGACCTTTTTTTTTTTTGTTTCCGGGGGGAAAATGCTTTACGCATACCACCCAGGCGCAGGGGGCACCCAAGTGGTGATGTGGGACTCATGGTATACCCACTAAAAACCCCCCCATCTTCCTCCTCACCGCCCCTTGACGGGGCCACGGGAACGATACACACATCCGCGACCCCGCCGGCGGCAGCCGCCTACAAGCGGCTCCATCTTGAAAGCCCGAAGGCCCTCCACGATGGGCGCACCAGATGGTATTAGGTGCACTTCCTCCTCGGCCTCCACCAGTACTGTAGCAGACTCCCCGTGAGTCTGCTACTAGGAGGCCATGGGTACCAGATAAACTGGTACACGGTGGCAGATCAGGTCTGTGGTTCTGCCACCGACCACACCTCGGTCGCAGAGGATAGGGCAAGCGGCGCACCGCAATACCGACATGCCTCTTCCTCTGCGGCCCCACCAACACCGTTTCGACGGAACGGCCCCGCCAGCTCGCAGGGGGTAGGGAGAGTGGCGTACCGTAATACCATCACGCCTCTCCCCCTGCGATCCCTCCACGGCCGCAGAAGATAGGGAGAACGGCGCACCGTAATACCGGCACTCCTCTTCTTCTGCGGTCCCACCTCCACGCGCGTCCTCTGCGGGCATGTTCAGCCCGCTGGGAGCGCCCTCCTCGGGCCAGCCGGCGCAAACAGGCCGGCCCCGGTTGCCTCTTAGCTTCAACGTGGGTGACCAGTCCACGGTTACTAAGCGCCACCGCCACGACAAGGCGTGCAACCATCCGGGGGAAGTTCCGGGACCTTGCAGATTGCAATTTGGTATGGGGGGCTAAGACCAGCCTCAAAAATTCTGGTATAACACTATCTGAGTTCCTAATAAAGAAGAGACATGATGTGTTCCTGGCTGCCAGGCACCGTTTTGGTGTTAAAAAATGTTGGACATATAACGGCTCTATTTTTGTTGTGGGACCAGATGGGATGGGATGGGATGGGATGGGATGGGACCTGGATGCCATTCCTGGTCCTAGTGGTGATCTGCTAGCAGTCACATCTCAAACTAATATCCCATCCAAAACCAAAAACACAGCTGCAAAGACCAAAAAGTAAATACTTAATATATTTTAAATTTGTTATGTTTATGCTAATTTCGTACAATTGTAGAATATAATCTTCACCTATAACTGCGAAACTTTAATCTTATTTTGGCTTTAACGCTTTAATTGTTAGTAATTTGCTTAAAATCTTTTTCGGCGTTTGGCTATCGAAGCCAACGGACGTGTGCATTATCTTCTCCAGTTTTAACTATCTAGTTCAAGCAAAAGTGTTACTTAAGTCTAATACAACACTAAGCAAATTCGCGTCAACAGTGTGACAGTGATATTTATTATTGCACCCGTGATTGCACCGGTCAACGCTACCGACTGTTGCCGTAACCGCTCTTCGCCCCCTGGGGTAAAAAAGAGGAGACCATTCTTGCCTTATTTTTGCACTCGCTCGCTCCCGAACAACTTGCTCTGTGCGTATAACGAGTTATCGACGTCATCGAAGCTGTATTGTAAGGATGAGTGCACAGCAGTCGCCGCTCGAAGAGAATATTGGTGTATGCAACAGAGGTAGTGGATCTTTATCGGATTTACGTACTTTACAAAAAGAAGATTTGTTTGTTACACAGAGAAAGAGAAAGCAAAATTTTGATGTAGATTTTATTATACAAGAAATGAGCGACCTCCGTACTGAAATGAAGAATTATTTCCAAATTTTTGGCGACAAACTAAATTCGATATCTACAAACTTGTGCCAAGAGATCAAGGAAGTTAAAAACGAATTAAAAAACGTTAAAAATTCAACTGATAAACTGACCTCTGAGCAAAATGCCATAAAAACTGATATCGAAAAATTAAAAAGTCAAAATTATGATTTTCAAGAGCAGATAAGTGTTCTCCAAAATGAATTTTTAACCCAAAACACGAATTTAAGTTCTAACACACCTCAACCGGAATACAATTGTGAGTCCATGGCCTTAGAGATACAAGAGCGTGTCAAACGACAACATAATATCATAATTGTGGGTATGACTGAGTTGAACGATAAAAGTGGTGTAAAAAGACAACATTATGATATAAATCAGGCGCATAACTTGATTCAAACAATCTATAAAGAGTGCCCGTACCCTGTAAAATGTATGCGATTGGGAAAATATAACCCTGACCGAACTCGATACCTAAAGGTTTGTTTTCAACACCAAGACACAGTTTTACGCATCCTACGTAGTAAATCAAAGCTCGCAAACGATAAAATATGCATTTTTGCCGATCAAACGCCTATGCAAATAAAATATATGAAGTCACAACGCGAAGAACTATTGCGGCGTACTAATAATGGTGAAATGAATCTCACAATTAAATATATAAATGGTATTCCGAAAATAATAAAAAACGGAGCAAAAAACATGACGCAAAACACACCGATCAACAATGACGACCTCTGTGGCTCAGTTTGTTGAGCGTGTTGGTGCTCAAGCCGGGGGTCGCGGGTTCAAATCCCGCCGAAGGAATAAAAATTTTTTCTGTGTTCCTGGGTCATGGATGTGTATTAAATATGTGTATAATATAATAAAAATCTTAAATATGTGTATAGTATAAAAGTACTAAATATATTTCCGTTGTCTGGTACCCGTAACACAAGTTCTTCGAGAACTTAGCACGGGATCAGATTGACGTGGTGTGAAGCGTCCATAGATATTATATTATTATTATTAACACAACTTCGATATCTCAGAATTAAATAACGTCACTTACCAACATGTACATACCTTTCAGAATATATATACGTCACCTGCCTCTCTAAGACTGTTTTATGCAAATATCCGTAGTCTGGTAAAGCCGGGTAAACACGATGAATTAAAATGCATACTAAAAAGTTTTCGCCATACTATACATATTGTGTTATTAACTGAGACCTGGAGAAAGTCAACATTTGAAGCTTATATGTTACAAATACCGAATTATACGCATATATATAACATACGGAAGGATGGAATTGGAGGTGGCATATAGACTATGTATATACATAAAAGCATTAAATTCGATGTGAAAGAGGAGCGGTACGAATGTGGAAATAATTTTCTATGGATTAATTTAATAAAACACAATTTAACTATTGGATTAATTTATAAGCCCCCTAGCACTAATCTTAGTGATTTCCTCAACATCTACACTATGCACCTTGAAAAGAAAAAAAGCAAAACAATTGTCTTTGGAGACTTTAACATTGACTTATTAAGGAGTGAACGAAAAACTACTGACTACATCGATGCCATTGAAGAATCAGGTTACTATATAATAAATAATCTACATGAGGATTACTGCACTCGACAAACTACGAGCTCAAGAAGTATTATAGACCACGTATGTACAAATATGTTTGACGTAAATATGCATATGGCAATTATTGAATCAACACTCTCCGACCATAAGCAACAGTATTTAGAAATTCAGCAATACAAACAAAATCTAATTAGAAAAACTCAATATTATACAATTAATTATAAAGTACTGTATGAGTATATTTGTAATGATGATTACAAAGAAGATAATTACACTAACTTAGAACAATATATTGTACGCAAAATAAAAGACTCGAAATAAATAAAATACAAAATTTTAAACTTACCACAAAAAGACTGGATTAATAAAACAGTAATTGAATATATTAATGAAAGAAATCAACTATGGTATATACACTTATCAAACCCAGAAACTATTGAACATAAAATAAAATACTTAGCTGCAAAGGCAAGGGTAGAAAAAAAGATTAAAGAAGACAAGAAAAAATACTATTATGACGCCTTTGACAAATATCGTATTTTTACGATAAGATACTAAAAAAACGTGTAAGCTACTAAATACTCTTGCAAGGAATAAAATAATTGATTGTTGCTCTCCTCCTAAACTTGTGATTGATAATAAGGTAATAACAAATGGTATAGATATTTGTAACACTTTTAACAACTACTTTGCTACCATTGGTTCATTATTAGCACAGAATAATATATTGAATAAGCATCCGAATCCACAATTAACTTTAACCGCTACAATAGATTCCAACAAACATCTTACAAATTTAGAACCTTGCACCGAAGACGAAATAATAAAAATAATTAACAACTTAGACAATAATACCAGTAGTGGAATTGATGAAATCACAACAAAATCTATTAAATGTATTAAAAATCTTATTATCACTAACCTTACTAACTGCATTAACAAATGTTTTGCTTGTGGTGTGTTTCCAGACAGTGCTAAAATTGAGAAAGTTACCCCTATATACAAGGCTGGGACCAGGATCGATCCTGGGAACTATCGGCCTATTTCTGTACTGCCCGTTATCTCCAAAATTTTTGAAAAGGTTTTATATACTCGTCTATTCAAGCACTTAAATAATATAAATTTTCTTTACACATATCAATACGGATTCCGACCACAATCTAATACACTTACAGCTATATTAGACCTAATAACTAAAATTAAGGATAGTATAGACAAAAAGCAAGTTGTGTTGGGTGTATTTATAGATCTCAAGAAAGCATTTGATACAGTTAGTCATTCTATATTACTACAGAAGCTCAAAATCATAGGTATTACGTCAAATGCTTATAAAATGTCTAAATCTTACCTCACCAACCAGCAGCAAATCGCAAAACTTGGTAACTTTGAAAGTAAACCGGCAAATATATCATGTGGCGTGCCGCAAGGCTCGATCCTGGGTCCATTGCTCTTTCTAATATATATATAAATGACATAGGAGCTGCTGGACTGTCTGGAAACATATCCCTTTATGCCGATGACACATGTCTTTTTTATTTTGGTAGTTCCATCACTGACATTACCGCAAAAGCGCAGAATGATCTTAACATATTAAATATGTGGATGAAACAAAATTTGTTGACTATAAATATCAGTAAAACATCTTACATGATTTTTTTAGCGAAGAATAAAAAAATATCAAATTTCCCAGATCTTACAATAAATAATGAAAAATTGCAACGATCGAATCAAGAAAAGTATTTAGGCCTCATTCTAAATTCAAAGCTGACATTCACACCACATATTGAAAATGTGAGATCTAAAATAGTACCCCTTATAGGAGCGCTACAGAGCATTGCAAAGTGTGTACCATTTAATATAAGACACACTATCTATAATACGTTGGTCAAACCGCACTTGGAATATTTAATTCAGGTGTGGGGTCAAGCTGCTAAAAGCAATAAATTACGCCTTCAACGAGCTCAAAATAAAATTATTAAAGTCCTTTTTAATTACAAGTACCTAACCCCAACTCAATTAATTTACAAAAATACTAAACTACTTAATCTTCAACAGTTGTATATATATCACACATGCATAATTATCCGCAAAATACTAACATCTTCAATACACTCACAAATATATTTTAAAAAGAAAAGTCACAAATATCACACTCGAGGTAAAGATAATTTAGAAATACCATTTGCTAGGACCTTATATGGTAAGAAAAATATACAGCACGAAGGTGTTATAATATACAACAAATTACCCAAGGAGATTAAAGATTCTTCAAGTCTCACAATATTTAAAAAACGATTGAAACAACATGTTGTGAATACTATAAACTACTATAGCCTAAACGCCTTGTAAAATAAGATATTAGTTTGTTATTTAGTTAAGTTTCTCCTTAAGTGAACAATATAATGTTCTTTGAGAAATAAATAAATCTTTGAACTGAAAATAAGTATTGTATTTGTATGCTTCCTGACTCTGCTTACTTACTATCTTCTTATTGGTAAATTGTCGGTAGTTGAAATGCATAATATAATTACTTGACTTCTTATTTCTAATCTTTTTTCTCTTATCTTAAAAATAGAACGCAGAGGGTAGAAATTAATTCTACAAGGTCTACTGGGACCAAAATTGAACTAGGTGTGCCACAAGGGTCAATTTTAGGCCCGTTTCTTTTTCTCATCTATATAAATGACCTTCCTTATCTAGTTAAAGATAAGCATGAGATAGTACTCTTTGCCGATGACACTTCACTAATTTTTAATGTGAAGCGACGACAGTCAAATTATGACGAGGTAAATAGTGCTCTCTCAAAAATGGTACATTGGTTTAATGTTAATAATTTACTTTTAAATTCAAATAAAACAAAATGTTTAAAGTTTAGCCTCCAAAATGTTAGGCAGGCACAAACCAATATACTATTAAATGATGAGAAAATGAACTTAGTGGACACCACTGTATTTCTAGGAATAACACTAGATTGTAAATTACAGTGGGGTCCCCATATTGCAAATCTGGCAGATAAGCTCAGTTCTGCAGCATAACATAGAAATTACCGATGAGGATACAGCGCGGCTAGTTTATTTTAGTTATTTTCATAGTATAATGTCATATGGCATCCTTCTATGGGGAAACGCTGCGGACATTAATACAGTATTTGTGCTACAGAAGCGAGCTATACGTTCTATTTATAAGATGTCATGTTTTGAATCTCTGAGAGAAAAATTTAAAGAAATAGGTATTCTGACCGTTGCTTCTCAATACATTTTGGACAATGTGTTGTATGTCAGAAAGAATTTAACGAATTTTAAAAAGAAAAGTGACACACATTGTAGGAATACTAGAAATAGGAACAAGTTAGAAATACCAGTGATCAGACTTAGTAAAGTAAGTAAATCTTTTAAAGGTCAATGTATACGCCTTTACAATAGAATCCCAGAAAACGTTCAAAATCTTTCCATTAATAAATAAAAAAAGCTGTTAAAGAACGTTTGTGTGCTAAAGCTTATTAAAAAGTCAGTGATTTCATTAACGATTGTACACCTTGGGAATAAGATGGCCCCATGCAAGGCTGCTTTTATGTACTTAAGTATATTTTTTGCACTTATGACTAATGTTATATAGATTAAGTTACAACATTGTAAAAATATTTTTTGAAAAGAACAATTTTCCCATCTTTTTGCTAAAAGGTGGCCCCGTGCGAGTTTCTTACGCCGGTTCTTCTCGCCGGGCTAGTTTCCGAACCGGTGGTAGGCATCATGTAGGACAATTCTATAAGCGTTATATTATAACCTACATGGAAATAAAAATTATGAGTTTGAGTTTGAGTTTTATTTACTTTTCAAATACCGCTTTATAAATCACACAGTACACTACGGCCGCTGTATCTTGACGGGTCTGAACATAGGCTCTGCGAACTTTAGCGCATGTACAACTCGTGAAGAAAACTTATTGTATTATTTTTATATACCTATGTACTAATAAAATTTCCCTAATAAAGTTGACCAATTAGTACAAATAAAATAAATACGAAAACACTGAGAAACAGTTATTGCGCAACCTTCTGCGCGAAGTTCAGACTTGCCAAGATACATCGGCCGTATTGTACACACTGCTTTTGACAAAGATTTTGACCATGAAGCATAGATACCAGGAGTCCGAACGGTATAGGCTTTTTAATAATAATTATGTACACAATAATAGGACCAGATCTTAGTTCTCTTTTCTGCCGCTAGGCGTGCGAGACCGACGAGTACCGAGTGTTGCCAATACTATTATACCGAGTGTTGCCAATACTATTATTTATTACAATTATTTTTAAATTACCGTTAGGCAATTACCGTGTTCTACGGTATCTATTTTTCGAGAACAGTTTCTAAGAATTTCCTAAAACTTTTAAATGATAAGATTTCAATCTTTCCAGAGCTGTCAATAGCAACTTTAAACTTCCCGCGTAATTTCAAACGAGTGCATGTCGGACCGTCGCGCGCTCTACCGGCAAAAATCTGTCCCCGTAATTGAGACCATTATTTTAACATTACGTTCGGACTCCTTGTTATCTATACTTCGTGATTTTGACTTATAGCAATTATTTGACATTGACAACATCTGTCAAAGTGACAAATGACATTAACAAGTAACACAAAGAAATAGGAGTTCATAGAACTAAAACAAAAATCGAAGCCGTAGGCAGCTATTTGTCTCGCAAAACATCAAAGGCAAATCCAATAAGAGTGAAAGAGAAAGCCATATCTATGTCTATACGTTTTTTTCGAAGGTTGCTCCATTTTGGAGTCCAAATTGGAGTCCAATTTTAGACGTTGGAATTACGACTTTATTGCTTTAACAATAAGTGACATTTTGAATTAGTAGCAGTAGATGTGGCCTGAAGTTAGCCACTGACAGCTAATGTCATTTGTTTACGTGTGCATTATGATACAAGAAGAAGAAGAAGCAAATCATGAATTTATAGTGTTATTTGGTAAAAATCTCAGTTTATGTTAAAAAGTCTTATTAGAAAACAAAGCTGTGTTCAAGTTAATTTGGCCCGTTTGGTGTAGGGCTGTTAATCACACTCTGCGAGGAAAGAAAATCGTGAAGAAGTGTTAACTTTTCACCAGTATGTTGAGAATTGTTTCAGGTTATATTATAAATACAAGCAATTACACTGAAGTTATTATATTCTTGTAGATAAATGTGTTTATTGTCCATTATATGCGGATTTCAACAATATATAATAGAAATTTTGTATAAATTTCAGAGGTTGTGTATTTACATAGTGATGTTTTGGATATCGATAAACCTTCGAAAGAGAAAATATGTTAATCTAAAAGAAAAATGTTTTGCTTTCTTTATATTTACCAAACACCATACAATTATACAAATTAGTAAGATCTAAAATAAAATATAAACTAAGTGATAATATATAATATAAATTAGTGTGGTGTATTTTTTATTAATTATAATTATTAATTAATAATTCCTGTATATTATAATGGAGTTACGGTTGTACATCATCACAAAAACATGTCACAAATTTTCAAATTTAACTTTGCTTTTTGGTTTTGCAGGGAATTAGGTGGCCTTTTGCAAGGATACTTCTTTGTACTTTTTTAATTGACCAGAAAACGGGCAGACTGATCGCCAGATGGAGAGCGATTATCGCCACCTATACATACTCGCAATAGGAGGAGTCACAAGTACGATCCCGGTCTTAAAATCCGCAACTACTCCTTGAGTACCCGGAGGCCGTGGTATTTATCTGGTCCAGGTGGACCGTTCGTGCCAAAGTATATAGTGGATTTTTAATCTGAAATAAATAATTTGAATTTGAATAGCTCTCCCACGTAAACGGACTGCTGTGCTCTGTTTTCTTCACACATTTAGCTCCATGTTGACAATCTGAGAGCTTTTTGGTGTTGTCGTAACGTGTAAGCTAATAAATGATGTCCAATTGTTAATAAATAATAAATATATCTATTAAAATTTCCTGTTTTCATTTATCTTTCCACGTAGGTACCCCAACTAAAGGGAGAAATGCATAAAGACATAAAAAGTATATACGTCTACTGTTTATATATTTACCAGCTGTATCCAAGGGAAAAGTATCCTATGTTTTAATCCAGAGATTAAACTACTGCCATACCAAATTTCATTGAAATCTGGTCAGTAGTTTTTGCGTGAAAGAGTAACAAACATCCATCCATACATCCAGCCATCCTCACGAATTTTCATGTTTATAATAGTAGTAGGATATAGAACTGACAAGTCGATTGGACGATAGCCTGCATAGTGTGTGGGTGTATAGTTCAAGAGACTAGCTTCCCCAACATACTTCTGTTTGTTGTAGACAATACTGCATAAATTCGTTTTTGATTGACTGATAATAATTTATAAATCACAAAAGTGCATAGATCATTACGCATAAATCTTCCACTTTAATCATTCTATCTATTGGCTGCAAACTGCATTTAAATTCATTTAATAGTTTAAAAGATCTAAGCAAACATAAAGCGGAATAAAAGACTTCATTTTATGCTATGAAAAGATTAACATTTTCATCATCATTTTGATTTTTATCGACACAAAATGCCGACTAGGGACTTCACTGGCGGACGGGAATATATTTACATATGAAGTTGCTGATAAATACGAGCAATGCAACTTGTAACCAACTTCAGACAGCTGATCTGTCTGAAGTTGGTTACATATGTTCAAAACCTGTAACCGTCTACAAAAATTGTAAATAACGAACAACTAGATATCTCTTTCTTTCTCATTGGCATGTGTCATATAGGGGGATAAGGTACGATATATAATTTTTCCTCTTGCTAATAGCCTTTACTCTTTATACTCTATGGTTTCCTCTTCCTCTACTTAGTGATTTGGAATGTTTATAAGACGCATTTTACACGTCTTATCCCTTGACAGATGTAATGTGCCAATGAGCATGTGTATTGAAATAGACTTGAGTTAAAGTTTAATATTTGTTAGCCTTTATATTATACAGTGTTAGTTGTTTATAAACTAAGTTGCATGTACCCTTCTTTCTCCTTTTTATTATTATTATTATTATTATTTTTCTCATGTTCATGGATTTAGTAGGTAGCTTTGCTTAGTACAAAGTTTAATTTATTTTAATGACACAGTAGGCCGTAGGCCATTTTGTTTTTGATCTTTTTTTTTGTAACATAATTTTATAGTTTTGTATTTATTTTACTAAACATTTGTTTACATTATATATAATATAATGAATATTAGTGTTGACTCACAATCTGATGATTTTTTCTCTTTCTCGTCAAACAACAGCGATGGTAGTTTTCAAAGTGCCACTTACAAGCCCCTCAGGGATACTATAATGTCAAATTTTTCCTCAGTCAGCAAATGTTTTAAGGCCGTTTACATTAATGCGCAAAGCATTCCGGCTCATTACTCCGACTTGCTTTCTTCTTTCGATCGGATTAAAGTTGACGATATTTTTGTGTCGGAAACGTGGCTTAAGCCATGCTTACCATCAACGTGTTAATCTGGCATTAAGGTTTGTTTTTCGTTTACAAAATTTGACCATATCTCCGAGTATCGCCTCAAGCTCAACTGGCTCCCAATTCGTTACCGTCGTGATGCTCGCGTTCTTTGCTTGCTTTAAGGTGGGTTTAGACCAAGCGAGCGAATGCTCATTCTAGTAAAGCTCTTTTGATGTAAACAAACAACGAGCATTCTTTCGTTGTTCTGGTGTATTCGCCACGTGTTCGCCGGTAATTTGGTAGAATGCTCTAAGAACACTCGCTCGTTTGGTATAACCGACGCAAGAGCGCACAAACAGTTGCTTAGAGTGTTCTTTCGTGTTCGGATGTGCTCGCTACTTGAGGCGGTCTCTTCAAAGGGATTCTAGTGTTCTTGAATTCTTGTACATTTTGGCGGCTAGTTTTAAGTTTATTCGTAAATATGGATTGAAGCAACGAAAAATGTATGATAGAAATGTACCATAATATAAGGTGTTTATGGGATCCAACTTATGTTTTATGAACATTATAAAAATAAACTGTACACGGAAGATGCCTGGAGGCAAATTGCAACAGCAATCGTCACCCACCAACGTCTCTTCCTTCTTTTCTTTTTCATTAATTACGTAGGTATTATCAATAAATGAAGCACTTGAAATCACAATATAGTCGCTATCACACTCAGACATAGTGTAGTGTGAACAGTACTACTTATCGTTGGCAAATGAGCAATGAGCATTCGCTCATTTGGTCTACATGATTCTCATATAAAGAGCAAAAATTCTTGTTCTTATTGTTCTTGTTCGGAATGTTTAGTGTAAATGATGTAAACTATGTCTTAACGAATTATCGTTTACATTAAACGAATACAAAATAATGTTCTTGTGTAGTTCTTGCTCTATGTTCTTTTGGTCTAAACCCACCTTTACAATATTTCATATGATTCTCATTGCCCTATTTATCTAAAAAACATTTTCAACTTTCGTAGCTTTGATAGACAAGACCTGCAATCTTGTACTAATCTTCTCCTTAATATACCTGTCCACCGCACTAAATACTTTAATTCTTCTTTCACCGTTAAATCCATTCTGCTTTGGAATTCTTTACCTGTCCGAATTAGACAAGCTGAAACGTTACATCGCTTTAAAACCTTGCTTAAAAATCATTACCTAAAAATTGCGTGTCGACCCTAAGTTTTGTAAACTCTATATTATTATATTTAATTTTATATTTTACATATATTTTAAATTTTAGTCAACTATTTATCAAATTTATATATCTATTATCATTATTATGTGTACTTTCTGCACTACCCATTTTCCAGAACATTGTACTTTCCAACATTATAAGGTTGTCTGGAAGAACTTACTACTTAGTAATAAGGCCGCCTTTGTGTGCATGTCTGAATATTGTAATGATTTTGTTTCTGTATTTTGTCACTGTTTTTTGTTATATGTGCACAATAAAGAATATTTGATTTGATTTGATAAACTTATTGACTAGCACTGGAGTCATTTAAGTTTAAGTTAGTTTCTTTTTAAATACACTCAATTTATCGTGGAAAATGTCGATAGTTCTGAATTTTACGCATATACAATTGTACAAATCGCATATACGCTGGGGTGGGGCATGTTTCCCCTATTAGTTCTCCAAGGTGGTCCACACAAGAGCTTATTTATGGGGTGCCGTGGTCGGTTATAAGGAGCGGACAAGGAGAAGAGTTCCAAGAGATCACAGCAAGACGCATTACCGTTAATGATTTTGTGGAGTAAGGTAAGTTCGTGGATTTTTCTCCGGGTGCTGAGTGGTAAAATTTTGTAAAAACTCAGGCGCTGCTCGTATGGGCTTCTATGGGAAATTCCTCTGTCTGAAAAAGCTAAGTGTCTCGTGAACGATCTCTGGATTTTTTGGATTCTTTGAGATGATAGGAAGGGTTCCATACGAAGCTTGCGTACTCAATATAACTGCATACTAATGCATTAAAGAGCAGAATTTTTGTCGCTGGTTTGAATCGTATGGTGTTACGTTTGATGAAGCCCAGCATGCTAGCGGATTTCTTAATAATTGTGTTTATTTATTTATTTAAAAGGCACGTCAACAACACAAACACATACATACACTTATAGCTAACATGCCTAACAATTTTCTAGTGTTTATGTCTATTACAGACATGCACAACATTGTTTAAATTAAAAAACACAATAATTATCATCAAAATAAAGCTTAAAAATAAAACAAAATCAAATTTATAAAATTAGTAGGTACAATAATTAAGAATTATACTATATTTTACTTAAAAAAACACAATAAATATTTATTTTACAGTAGTAAATGAAGTATCAAGATGTCAGGATACTACTTAAATATTATTTTGGTACTTATATTAGTACTAGGTACTGTCAAAAGTTCTTTATATTCAATTACATAAAAATACAATATTAATCATTTTGTCAATTGTCAATAATATGTCAATAAAAATAAAAAAAATATTATTTAGGAATTAATTAAAATTTAGTGTAAGTTTAGTGTAAGTCAGGTTAAAAACAACAATTATTAATAATCATAATGTCATGTTTCAATAAAATAAAATATAGTTAGATGTTAATAGGTATTAAAGTGGAATTAGAAGAAATAAATCAAAAAGGAATCAAATTTGTGGTAGTATAAAAAGTCAATAATATGATTATTTCAATTGCAATATTTTTTTCTCGAATGACATAGACTGGTCATGGAATATATCTAAGTCAAAAATTTTATGCCAATTGTTATATGTATTAGCAAGTCTTAAGATTGGATTACTTATGCCAAGATTTGTTTTGTGTCTTGGAATGTTGAAAAATGGTTTACGCCTGGATCTACTATGTATCCTCGGTACAACAAGTTCGATAGACTCTAATAGTTCCTGACAGGGAGTGGAGCCTGTAACCACTTCTCTAAGAAAGACCAGATCCAACATACGGCTACGCTCGGATAGCTTGTTTAAGTTAAAAGCTGAAAGTCTTTCATCGTACGATAGTCTGTTGTTGATGTGCGGGGTAACAAAAGCCAAGTGCCTAGTAAAGGATCTCTGAATTGACTCAATACGTTGTGAATGTGTCTCATAGAAAGGGTTCCATATTATGCTTCCAAATTCAAGAATACTGCGTACTAGGTTTTTAAATAAAAGTACCTTGGTTTCAGGACGCCTAAAGTCCTTTGAGTTCTGCTTGATAAATCCTAACATTTTTGCAGCCTTCTTAATCATTTGGTCAAAATGACTTATAAATGTCAGCCTAGAGTCAATTATAACACCTAGATCCCGGATTTCAGTGGTAAGGCTAATAGGGCTTCCGTTGATGTTATATTGCGTTAGAGTTGTCCTCTTTTTTCTCGAGAACTTTATGTGCAGGCATTTGGCAGCATTAAGCCTCATATTATTATCTTGGCACCATTTAAAAACTCGGTCCAGGTCCGATTGAAGCAGTATCGAGTCAGCACGTGACTTAACCAGCCGCGAAATTTTCATGTCATCGGCGAACATAGAACATCTGCAGTGGTGAATACAGTTAACAATGTCATTTATAAATAAAAGAAATAGAATTGGTCCTAAATGGGATCCTTGAGGTACTCCAGAGGTTGCTATATACTTAGTTGATTTGAGTTGAATGAAAAGGAAAAAGTTAAAATGAGGCTCCTTTTCATTGGTTTGAGCATTACACCACCTACCTATCCTTAGCAACTTTTTAATTAATGCTCACTTTATTTTAATGTAATGTAGTTGTGTAGTGTAATGTCCAAATTTTTTTGAATAAATGTCTTATTATTATTATTATTATTAGTGGTGGTGAACGGTCAGGAATCAACTAAGTATATAGCAACCTCTGGAGTACCTCAAGGATCCCATTTAGGACCAATTCTATTTCTTTTATTTATAAATGACATTGTTAACTGTATTCACCACTGCAGATGTTCTATGTTCGCCGATGATATTTTCGCCGAAAATTCACACTTCATAAATTTGACTAAATTTGATTTAATAATAAAATAAATAAAATAAAAATTGTTTATTCTCAGACCATAGATCCATAGTGTTAGTAACAATCATTTACTTAATATTATGTTAGTATACATTTTCATTATAAAATATTTTAAAAAACACAATACGCCTCTAGTTGACAGGTTCACCGAAACTACACCACACGTAGCTTAATGAACCTGCCCACCAGGGCTGAATCAAGACGTTCTCCCACCATCCTCAGGACTCTGTTCGTGCTCTGTCGCACCCTGTTTACAAGCGAGGCGACCTTTTTTCGTATTACTGCGTAAAAGTCGTCCACGCTAGCATCAGCAAACATGCCCGACGCGCTACAGTAACGTGGGAGCCGGAACAGAGCCCTAAAGATTTGTTGTATTGAATGCGTAGGGCATTATAGGGCTTCTGTGTAAAGTTGGTTCACATGCTACTCGTGTAAAACGCTTAGCAATATGATTTAAAGAGTGTGATCTTGACCTCAGCTGTACATCGAGCAAACCTATGCGCCAACATATTACCACGCCATACCCTACGCTGTCTTTCTATATCCAAATTGTCACACATATTTTCAGTGACATGTCCCAAATATTTAAACTCTGTGACACGGTTCAATGTCTTTGCATTAAGATTTATTGTTAGATTTAAATAACATGAACACACTCTTTTTCGCATTGTATCTTAATCCTTGCGACACAGCATAAGACTCACATGTCTTCAGCGGCTTTCTAATTCCACTGATCGAAGGACTTAGCAACACCATGTCATCAGCATAACTAAGATTATTTACACAAACATCATCAATAAAGAATCCGACATGTGTGTTGCTAAGCTCCTGAATCAGGTCATTTACATAAATATTGAAGAGACGAGAGGAAGTTAGCCCCCCTTGTCTCACTCCACATTTCATATAATACTCATCAGAGTATGAATTTACCCACCTCACAACATTTGATTACTATACCAATAGGAAAATATGATAATATCAGGAGACACACCAGCGTCAATTGGCTTAGTCCACAATCTGTCATAGGATACCATATCAAATGTCCTGGATAAATCTAGAAAGCATTCATAAATAGGAGTTTTCCTCATAGTTTAGTAATTAACAGTATGCTTTAAAGCAATATAGCACTGTCTGTAGAAAGCCCTGACCTAAAGAATTGTGTATCCTGCAACAATGACGTCGCTCTAACCAACTGCTTGTCAAGTAATCCATCTAAAACCTTTGCCATGATTGTGGCTAAAGAAATCTAGGTGTATAATTTAGCTTATCCGATGTGTCTCCAGCAGGATTTTAACAACTGGTACCACAATCGTTATTATAAGATCCTTTGGCAGATAAGAATGACGTAGGCAAAGAGTAAACAGCATACCTAATATTCTACAGAGATGAGGTCCAGCATGCTGCAGGTGCTCGATGCTGAGCCCATCATGGCCAGGTGACTTACCTCGTTTCATATTCTTTATAACAGTAAATACGTCTTTGGCAGACAATGTAACAAGATCCCGGCCATGCGCATACTTAACACCGTTCACCGGCGGCAAGTCAGGTTGTATTACAAAATTGTCTTTAAAAACATTAGCTATTTCACTTGGGTTACTAATCCCATCTACACTAACGGGGAGTCTTATTTTACTATTAAGCTTTTTAGTTCCTTTCCAAAACTTGCTAAACTTTTTTTGCTGCTGGTTGTGAGGCAAGAATATCCATTTTAATTTGTTCTTGATTATTAATACAATATTTTAATCAAGATTTAAATACTTTCGTACTATTACACATTTTTTCAAAGATACGCCCACTTTTGGGCTTTCCATACTGAACATAATATTGAAAATCAACTCTAGCCTGTTTATATGCTTCCCTAACATGTTTATTCCAGCCATGTACGATTTAAAATTTTACTGGCTTTGCTGACTTTTTACAACTCGCTACTGATGCTTGACTTAGAACATAAACAGTATCATGATATAGTTTGACAAGTACCTATCTGTGTTCCAAGTTATTACACATCCTATCTGCACAGTCACTAAGTTCACTAGGAAAATTTAAGTCCTTTAAACCATTATTACATAATTCATAGTATTTATAAATTTCATCTATTTCCCTCATACCCCACACAACATTTTTACACAGCGAATGACTAATTATTTCAAGCTTAGATTGAATTAGATTTAAATTGCATGTTATTTCCAATGGCAAGTGATCAGACCAGTACACATCATAATGGACCTCGGCACTTACAACTGCCTGCCATGCTGACTTAGTGACCAGACAATGATCTAACCAGCTTTTACAACCATTTGCCTCATTCAGAAATGTATAAGTATTCGAAGAGAAGCCTAACTTTAAAATATCAGCACAAACCCGAACAAAAATTCAATAGTTCGCTACCAAACAAGGCTGTGATGAAAAATGAAAATGAAAATTTTTATTTCCAAATAAAACTTAACAAGCTATTTTCGGAAAGTCAACAAAAAAGCTACCACCGGTTCAACCCTAACCCGCTGAGAAGAACCGGCGTAAGAAACTCGCACGGGCCCATCTTTTAGCAAAAAGATGGAAAATTGTTCTTTTAAAATAATTATTTTACATTGTAAACTTAAGTCTATGTTAAATACATATTATAACAAAAGTCAGTACACAAGTACATAGAGACAGTTTTGTGCATCTTATTCCCAAGGTGTGCAATCGTTAAGAAAATCATTTACTTTATAATAAGCTTTAGCACACAAACGTTCTATGACTACTTTTTTAAATTTATTAATATAAAGGTTTTGAACGTTTTCTGGGATCCTATTGTAAAGGCGTATACATTGGCCCTTAAAAGATTTACTTACTTTACTAAGTCTTATCACTGGTACATCTAGCTTATTCTTATTTCTAGTGTTTATACAATGATTATCACTTTTCTTCTTGAAATTAATTAAGTTTTTTCTAACGTATAACAAATTATCCAGAATATACTGAGAGGCGACAGTACTGACATGACTGTAGAGTGAGCATTCATATCACCCAAGATAAATACCTGTTCCGCATTATTGTCCTGGATAACAGCGCTTATCTCACCCAAAACATGGCCAAATTCAAGGAGATTTGTCTGACAGTCAGATGGCATATAAACAATAAAGAACAGAATCTCACGATTTTCACTTATTATTGCTTTTATCGCTACGATGCGATCACTCGCACAGTTCACGATCGAAACACACGGAAAAACACTTTTACGCCACATAAGTGCGACACCGAAGGGCCTTCCCCGATGGATGCTGTAGGGACCGCACAAAAGTGCATGCTTGCACTCTGGGTTCCAAGGCATTGCATTATTGTATTTATAAAGTTAGTTAGCCAGTCTCGTCCTAACCTCCGACCTAAATAGTATACTAAGCTAAACGTTGTATTTAGTATATAGTACTATAGTGTAGTAGTAGTATATAGTGAAAGTACAATATACATAATATCGGGACTCCACTTTTCAATTATCTCCAACTTTATGTAATACCCCACAGATGCCAACCGTTGGGTCCACGGATGATTTCACCGTGTAGCCAAAATTTTCACTTATATCTCCGAGTAAACATAACTCATGCGAATATACCTAGCCATGTTTCCTGCAGGGCCAACACGACCGTTTGTTTACATATCTTTCTAACACATTCAATGCCTTTCTTGACTCTTTTACAGTTAAACGATATTAATCTGGTTTTATCCATTTATATTTGGCATATTCGTACACGATACACGCTTTCCTGGCACCTCCAGCGAACCCATTTGCTTAAGTAAATTAACTTTTTAAATGTAATTCCATCGGGCCACAGGTTGTCATTCAAAAATCGATAAATTTTATTTTTTGATACATAAATTTTGAAAGAATTGTACAACCTCTCCTTTTTCGTTAATATTATCTCAGGACTAACCGCCTCCTGCGTTTTTTCCATGATGTATTCACGAATTTCAGATGTGCTTTTGTTCACGTGTGAAATAAATAAAGGTATTTTTATTTCCGCTGCCTTAAAGTTTGACCCCGACTGGCATGCTATTTTCCTTTTTCTCTCTCTACCTATACTCTCTATATTTATACTCTCGAACCTATTTTTATATCTCTTTCTTTATACAATTTTCCAATCTTCATCCTTCCGTTTATTCTGCAAAAATAAATTTCTATTATTCTTTACAATGTCCGCCATACTTTGCTGCTTAATACCTACAATGGTTCTAGTTGCATCAATGTTATCAGTACATTGCTGTGCGTACTCCATGGGTGCGAGCAGGACGGAGCCCGAGGTATCCTCCATATTGCCTGCGCCAGAGCGAGACAACTCATCCAACGAGTTTATTTCGCAGCCGTTTCCGCTTATTTCATTGCTATGTGGGTATTCAGTAAATGAGACGGGCAGACTGGCACATTTATTCCAAAATATGCACCTCTTTTTTTTGTATTTACATATTTAGGAGAATCCATTAAAGCTGTGACCTTTAAGTTTGTCATTTCGTTTCGTACCTCTTGTAGTTGATTAACACTCACATATTCACTCTTCATCTTCTCGATATAACTTCGTAGAGGCACGATGACTTTTAATAGTTTCGTTACACGGTCAAACGATACAGGCGGTAATTTTTGTAAATCCCGAGCCACGAAAATAGGTGTACGTTCCGGGTCTATCTCCTTTATAAGAGAAATAATGTCTTCCAGATATCGTTGTTTTTTTCCATCCTTTCGTCTCGATTTTAGGCGTTGAGAAGTCGTAACGGATTCAAAAAGCAGCTTCTTAGCTTCTTGTATATCCTGCTCCGAAAAAGCTGTTATACAGACGCGAAGTATGGATTCCGTCTCCATCACATCATGCTTATTCTGGATAAAAGCCAGAATCTCACTAATAATTATATTGCAATTAGCACACTTTAACTTATTGAGCTCCATTTAATAACTGATTAAAATTGTTTTTTTTTTTCACCCATAGATACAAGTAGGTAAAGCGGGGTATTTCAAGTTTCTAGTGAGGTATGTAATATTAGTATAAACTTATTGTAGTTACGACTCCATACATTCAAAAGTTACAGTCTAAGTGAATTTACGAGTTTCTAAATTTAAAAGAGTTAATATACATATCAGAAAAATATGTTTTTAGTCGATTGATATTTTTCAATTTTATTTTTTGCGTCTCCTGTAAAGTAGTTTTGGGTTTTACATCCTTTGTAGAAAGGATATAAAACCCAAAACTACTAAAATAGGAAAGGAAAACTACTTTATGATTCCCAAGGTATCGATGTGTAGTTAGGTGTGTGTTAAATTGCTCTTTTGTGAGAATGTCTTTGAATATATGTCGCAGTTGTATGGTTTCTCCCCCGTATGTGTCATTAGGTGGCGCTTTAATTTGCCCTTTTGTGAGAAGATCTTTGAACATATGTCGCAGCTGTATGGTTTCTCACCTCTATGTATCATTAGGTGTCTGTTTAAATTGCTCTTTTGTGAGAATGTCTTTGAACATATGTCGCAGCTGTATGGTTTCTCCCCCATATGTGTCATTAGGTGGCTATTTAAATAGTCCTTATGTGAGAATGTCTTTGAACATATGTCGCAGCTGTATGGCTTCTCCCCCGTATGTGTCATTAGGTGGCGCTTTAATTTGCCCTTTTGTGAGAAGATCTTTGAACATATGTCGCAGCTGTATGGCTTCTCCCCCGTATGTGTCATTTGGTGGAGCTTTAATTTGCCCTTTTGTGAGAAGATCTTTGAACATATGTCGCAGCTGTATGGTTTCTCCCCCGTATGTGTCATTAGGTGGCTGTTTAAACTGCTCTTATATGAGAATTTCTTTGAACATATGTCGCAGCTGTATGGTTTCTCACCACTATGTGTCATTTGGTGAAGCTTTAATAGTCTCTTTTGTGAGAATTTCTTTGAACATATGTCGCAGCTGTATGGTTTCTCACTCATATGTGTCATTAGGTGGCGGTTTAAATCGCGCTTATGTGAGAATTTCTTTGAACATATGTCGCAGCTATATGGTTTATCACCTCTATGTATCATTAGGTGGCTGTTTAAATTGCTCTTAAGTGTGAATGTCTTTGAACATATGTCGCAGCTGTATGGCTTCTCCCCCGTATGTGTCATTAGGTGGCGCTTTAATTTGCCATTTTGTGAGAATGTCTTTGAACATATGTCGCAGCTGTATGGTTTCTCACCTCTATGTATCATTAGGTGCCTGTTTAAATCGCTCTTTTGTGAGAATGTCTTTGAACATATGTCGCAGCTGTATGGTTTCTCACCACTATGTGTCATTTGGTGAAGCTTTAATTGTCTCTTTTGTGAGAATGTCTTTGAACATATGTCGCAGCTGTATGGTTTCTCACTCATATGTGTCATTAGGTGGCGGTTTAAATCGCTCTTATGTGAGAATTTCTTTGAACATATGTCGCAGCTGTATGGCTTCTCCCCCGTATGTGTCATTAGGTGGCGCTTTAATTTGCCCTTTTGTGAGAAGATCTTTGAACATATGTCGCAGCTGTATGGTTTATCACCTCTATGTATCATTAGGTGGCTGTTTAAATAGTCCTTATATGAGAATTTCTTTGAACATATGTCGCAGCTGTATGGTTTCTCCCCCGTATGTGTCATTAGGTGTCTGTTTAAATTGCTCTGAAGTGAGAATGTCTTTGAACATATATCGCAGCTGTATGGTTTCTCACCTCTATGTGTCATTAGGTGGCGCTTTAATTTGCCCTTTTGTGAGAATTTCTTTGAACATATGTCGCAGCTGTATGGTTTATCACCTCTATGTATCATTAGGTGGCTGTTTAAACTGCTCTTATATGAGAATTTCTTTGAACATATGTCGCAGCTGTATGGTTTCTCACCCGTATGTGTCATTTGGTGGCTGTTTAAATAGTCCTTATATGAGAATTTCTTTGAACATATGTCGCAGCTGTATGGTTTCTCCCCCGTATGTGTCATTAGGTGTCTGTTTAAATTGCTCTGAAGTGAGAATGTCTTTGAACATATATCGCAGCTGTATGGTTTCTCACCTCTATGTGTCATTAGGTGGCGCTTTAATTTGCCCTTTTGTGAGAATTTCTTTGAACATATGTCACAGCTGTATGGTTTTTCTTCTGTATGAATCCTGATGTGACGAAGTAATTGGCGTTTGCATGCAAAGTTCTTCAAACAAATATCACAGCTGAGCGGTCCCCTGTAACAGCCGGACTGAGCTTCACCGGCATGGTCTCGCCCCTCGCTGTCATTTGTGTTGTCTCGCTCGTCTTGTTTGATACCTAAGCAAAAAAAACTTAATGGTAATCTTACATTTCAAGCTAGCGATATTCCTTAACTATATATGTATCAGAGTTTCATAGTGATTACAGTAAGTCCCTATAGATTCGCTCTGTTCGTCAGTCTCTCCTTCATGTTAACTTACGGCCGTTTTCAATATTCTATCCATCCAAAATCCTTGCTACTAAAGGTAGGCAAAAAAAAAGTTTGGTGTCAAATTGGGGGTTTTTGCCCATGCCCGATCGATTGCGCTTATCCGCTTTTCAATATCTCTAACGGTTACAAAGATAGACTTTTGCAATTACTAGGCTCATTAAGCTCTATTCATTACTAATTACGTCATGCAGCGGTAAACAATGGACGGTGATAAGCTTAGGGCCATTAGTGGTTAAGTGAAACTACAATGGTATTTTAAGTAAGTCATTTTATTGGTAAAATAACACTCAAATAAACTACATAATTTCAAATCGTTGTGTAAAGTATTTGCACCAAAATGTACCAGGAAATCATTCAGTGACTTATTGTTATAAATATAATACAGATAGATTATACAGTATTCTCCACAAACCATGGTATAATCATTTTGTACTCTAGCTATATTATATGACCATATTCTACAATTTCTCTCTAGAAACTTTCGGTGATATCCTTGTGGAGACCGACCATATGAATCAAAGTATTGTCCAATACGTTGTTTATCAATATGTATGGCGATCCAATGGGAACCTGGTTTATTATAAGCGTCCAAATTTCTCACGATATAGCATGGAACTGGAACATGTATCGGTAATCGGTTTGCCGCGTAAACATTATTTTCAATGTTTGCATCAATTTTTTTCTAACATTTCTGTATGTCTAAAGTATCCATGAATACTGTTTAGGTATGGTGATCTTATCTGCTGTAGCGGTTGAGTATTAATGTGCACCATCTTAACCAAACTTGCTATAAATCATGATATTTAAAGCTGTAAAATATCAATATCATCATATTATTTGAGGGAGAAAAAATAAACGTTTTTATAGTAAATTTTTTATTCAATACACATATAAGATATACAAACAAAAACCTATGAATAATATACTTAACTACTATAGTCTACTGAAATATTGCGATTTTTATCTATTTCTATAACATTATCGAATTCTGCATAAACAACGCAATTGATCGTTTGAGTAAGAGCAGATTCAAAGCGAACTTCTAATCTAACACTAGTCACTACCATATCTAATTAGATTCCAATGACTAGATGAATTGGCTGACAAATCAGGTGTGAGTTCAAATGCTAGCAAACAATAACCTTTCGAATACTTATCGTGAGATATCCCATTACCTTCGTTAAGAAAATGTATTCCTGTTCCTGAGAATAATGTGTGATACGTTGTGGTAAAAATATTATTATCAAAAGATGGTTGTAAAGCTTTTGAAGGAATTTGTTGACCGTCAATATATAAACAAAAGGAATTCATTTTATAGTTCTCAAAATTATATGGATTTTTAGACAAACAACCATTAAATGCTGCATTATTTACAAATCCAACTATACATCTCTTGGGTACTTGCCCCAAAAATATATTATCTAATGTCTTGCCTTGAACCCCTGACGGTATCGTTAGAACTTTTACTTCGGCTCGAGTTATGGGATATTTTGCAGTAGTGGTGGCTAAGACTTTTTGATGGGCAAGTAAGACGGATGGGTTAATTTTTGTCCTTCGAACAAGGAGAGTCGCATCTGTTATTTTAATTTTGTATTTAACATCATCTGTTGGGGCCATCAAGTTAAATGTTTCACGTGATCTAACCAATTTAATACACATCTCAACACCATTAATTAAAAACTTTTCTTGATTGAATATGTCACCATGAAGGTGTCCTATCATTTCGAATTCCTTACTTTCTGAAACTAATTGTTGTCTTTTAGTAAAACCTGAATTTTTGTCATCGGTTGAGTCCATTTTACCAGCTGTATCTTCGTACCAAAGGCTACACGTTAAATGAGATTCTTTAGCATTGGGTGAGTAATTCAAAAGAGTTTCAATGTAAGCTCGATAAGCATATGTATTATTTGGCGGTGAAACCAATTTTTGGTTCAAATAAACATCGAGTTGAGTAAAAACTGAATGAAGCCAATTGTTTACAGGTGCTACGACAGTTGAAGCTGCCAGTTTTGAAGAATCCTCATTTAATATTTTTGCTTTTAAATGAATCAGAGTGTGAGATAAGTCTATATAATCATCACCAGTTCCAGGGACTTGAAATTCTATGGGGCCATCGTCAGCTAAAGATGATATTGGTTTGTAGTGCACCCACATTCCACTTTCTATGCTTGTTTGTGTTGATGGTAAAGCAAACAAATCTAATTCAGATTTTATACATTCACAGGAGTGACTATGTAAGAAAGACATAGTTTTTATATTTATGAAAATATATCTGCTTGATATTGACGAGTTGATTTTTTACTCTTAACACCTCTTCCTTTACCGTTCGATGAACGAATGACTGGTTCAAGACGTTTTCTTTTAGTTATATATTCTGAACCAGTCATGTTTAATTTATCAATTTTTTGATCTGCCCTTCTTTTCAAATTTGAACTAATTTCCTTAAGTCGTGATTTTATTTATTCATCCAGGGGCCGTGCACGTGCCATATCAGATAGAAGTCCAACACCAACAATCATAGCTTCCTTTCCGATCGCTTTAGCACCACTAGAAAGCAAAGGTAAGACAGATCGAAATAATCCTCCCAAAAAGCCCCCAATGGCATGTCCGCGTTGATAAGGAGCTCCTTTGTAGACGACTCCTATTCCAGAACCAGCTTGGTGGGTATAATAATGTTCGTACGGGCAATCCATGTTATTGCGAGTATACATTATAATTTTCTAAAGTGTAGTTTAATACACACTGTTCCAAACTGGAATGGTATTTTTTGACTGGTGTTTGATCTTATATCTATTTCAATTGTATCGAATTCTCTGCGCATGACTGGTAAGTAGTGAGGAGGGGAAAACACGTGCATTTTATTTGCTCCGTATATATATTTTGAAGGATCTAGTGTATAATTCTTAGTAAAGGGGTCATAACATCCCCAACAATCTGTGGGTCCACTATATCACAATAAACAAACAGTTGTGATGGTAATCCCAGATGTAAGTTTGCAGGGCGTTTGCCAAACATCTTTTCCACAAAATTTCTATTTGGTTCAAACCCTAATTGAATACCTAACTGAGGTGATAGTGTCAAGTATATAATTGAATCATCTGCAATTGTCACAGATACAAACTTGGATATTTCATCGTAACGAAAGGTAAATTTTTCTCTTATATTATTTAAAGCTGTTAAAATGTGATCAATATTATCATAGTTGGTAGCGGGAATATGTTTTTTATAGTGAACAATGGAAGGATATTTTTCATTTGGCATTAGCATTTTCTTAGTAATATAAACAATATTTTCATGTTCTTGAACAGTAAACATTGTACATGGATATTGAAATTCAACAACACCAACAGTCCATTCCCCTTCTAATTTAATTGATTTTGGTAATTTTGTTGAAAACCTTGTCGTCATATTATCTGGAAAATATTCCATTGAACTGTTGCTTAGTAATGTTAAATAAAAACTTCCTTTCATTATATCTGCTTTAAATCAGATACCAAAACCCAACTATTAAATTTATCAGGATAACCTTTCCACTTGACAAGCACCTGCTTTCTGCTACCAGAATATCGAGAAGTTATTATTTTATCTATTTTGTGGTCTGAAGTGGGGCTAAGTGGAGTAACTTTTTGTAATTCTCTTTCATAAAAAGTACCTTCTATATCTTCATTTTGTAAATCTTTTAAGGTGTACACAACCCAAGGCGATCTAGGGATTACAGTTAAAACAATAAAAATTACATCACTCCAGTTAGATTCGTACCCCTTTTGGAAGATATGTTTGTATTTTGTGATTCTAACGTGATCACCCACGTGAAACTTTGGTAATGAGATATCTCCTGATGACCTTTTATTTTCTCGAGCATACAAATTGTTCCAAACAGTCATAATGTTACTAGAACTTACATCTCATGGAGGCATTTTAATACTTGAATGAAAACTATGGTTATATGCATATAATAAATCTTGTAAAATATTTACATATCTGTATGTATTTTTATATGTAAAGTAGCGCCACAGTTTTGACTTGAGTGTTCTTTGAAATCTTTCTACAATACTAGCCTTTATATCAGGATTATTTGTCGTATAATAATTAATATTTTTACTCTTAAAATATTGACGAACATCTTTGGAAACAAACTCAGTACCCTTATCAGACTGTATGTGAGTTGGAACTGTATGAGCTTCCTCAAAAATACTCTCAAAACATGTTTTGATTGTTAAAGAATTTTTATTTTTCATAGGTCTCGCATAAGCATACTTACTAAATACATCAATAATAATAATAATAATATCTATGGACGCTTCACACCACGTCAATCTGATCCCGTGGTAAGTTCTCGAAGAACTTGTGTTACGGGTACCAGACAACGGAAATATATTTAATACTTTTATACTATACATATATTTAAGATTTTTATTATATTATACACATATTTAATACACATCCATGACCCAGGAACACAGAAAACTTTTTGTTCCTTCGGCGGGATTTGAACCCGCGACCCCCGGCTTGAGCGCCAACACGCTCAACCAACTGAGCCACAGAGGTCGTCGAATATATAGTTATAACAGTCAATAACACACAATATGTTCGCATGTCACTTAAATCAGCTTGCTACAGTTTATTAAGATCAGATACGATATATTTGTTTCGAGGAAACTTTTTGTAAACCGGTTTATGAAGTGTGTACGTTTCTTGTGATTGCAACCATTTCTTGACATCATTTTTATTCAATTTTCCTTCCATAGCTTTTACAAGTTTGTCAATACTGCTGTAACCAGCAGGGTGTGATGCATCATAATAAATATTGTGAATTTCTAGTAGGGGGTCCATTTTTCCCAATCAATTTTCTTTTTTATTTTTTTAATATACTTGTTTTCAGATGCAGATGTAGAATGTTCCACACCACCAGATATTTCACCAAAATCTATCAACTGAAGTTGGTTAATATACTCACTTCTCTTCGGATTACCAATATAAGTGAGTGGAACTTTTAAATCCTTCAAAGCTTTAGCAAATTTTTCCCATCCTATTGGATCACTTTTTTTCAATGGTCTCAATGAATCATTGACTAAATCTACAATATTGCTACCATTTATTTTGTTATTATCCACTAGTACTGTACCATCATCCCAGTGTACTTTGTTTTGATTTGTTAATAGGAAGTTTAATAATGACTCACCTTTATTAATGTAAGATTTAGGTATTAAACTTAATATTTGTTGTTTTGAGTATATAGATTTATTTTGAACCGCGTCGCTTTCTTTGTGTCTATCTTCTTCTTCATTCGATGTCTGATCAACAATTGGTTCTTTGTTGTTTGGGCCACTACTTTTATCATATTGTTCTTTTTTCAAAAGTGTTTCAGATAAATCCATATTTGAGGTTATTATTGGGAGTTGATAAGGCTGACGATCTTCTCCAGTGAAGTGCAAATACCTTTATAATGTTTGTAAGTATAAAATCCATTTTTTTCTGTCGTCATCGTTACTTTTAATAATATTTTGCATTTCAGCATCTAATCGTGATTTAGGATTTTCGTGAGCCTCGTTTCTTTCGTTTATTTTATCAATCAAACTTGGTTCCACCAGCAACATTTTCTTAGCGTGTTCCATTTTAAACAAGACCACTAACTAATCCACTTAATATGGAACCTAAAATAATAGGTAGAAATGCACCACCTTTTTGAACAATTATATTTTTTCTAACTTTGGTTGTAGTTTTACGAACAAGCTTTCGGAGTAATGTTATATATTGTTTTAAAGATTTTTTATCCTTTTCTTTTAATGGGACTTTGCCTTGTAGCACATTATGAATACACTCACATATACAATTTATTTCATCTTCATCACATGATTTTAATAAAGCTTTTTTAATACTTTGGTTTTAAAGTGTGCAGTGTGACGAGCAGCTCTTTATGCGTCTTTAAGCTTCCCAGCATTATTTGTAAATGATAGAAATTTGTTGGTTCTTGTCGTATTTAAACCCTCTTTTCGGTACATAAACTGAACAGTTTTTGTCAGTTAGGAATATATTTGTCTTAAAACGACACATGTCATTTGTATCTTGTTTGAGATCTATCATCAAATAACCATGTGCCTCTGTCGTTGCATCTTTGTAAGCTTCTTGAACAAATTTAACATTATCAGGTGAGACTTGACGAGCTAAATATCGAATTTGTGTTTTATCGCGGGGGTTCTTAAAATAAATTATATAGCTCGAATTTAAAGAAATATCTCTTTGACCTTTTCCTTGATGAAACATTTTTCAAATTATATAAAGGTTGCATCTCATCAAAACACCATGTTATTTGGGAAAAAGATGTGTTACATATTTCTTTCACATTATTAATAAATTTCGTAACAAAATTTGATTTTCCACAACCACTAGGTCCTGCAACTATTGCAGTAAATGGATGAATAAAATGTTTCATTTTTCCTTACGTGTGGATAAGATGAGGTTCAAGAAAACAATAAGTTTTTATTTCTTTTAAAACTATTTTATTGGTTCTTAAACAAAACATTACAATGATACAATATAGGTAAAAAATAAAAGTAAATACATCTAAAACCATCTCAAACATTGTACAAACTTACACAACTATTTACAATAATACAATATAGGTAAAAAATAGAAATATGTAACACATCTTTTTCCCAAATAACATGGTGTTTTGATGAGATGCAACCTTTATATAATTTGAAAAATGTCAACTACTTTCAAGGATTACCTGACTTAAACATGTTCAATGGTAAGAAAGCCAATTTGATTTTTTTTTTTTTTTTTTTTTTTTTTTTTTTTTTTTTTTTTTGTAATAACTGTTGGTATTTATTTTCCAACAGCCTTTTTTCTTTATAATTTACAGTGAATAGAGATATGGTACCTTTTTTTTTTTTTTTTTTTTTTTTTTTTTTTTTTTTTTTTTTTTTTTTTTTTTTTTTTTTAATCCGAGCCTTCCTATTTATGTTGCTTGTTGACTCTTCTAACGATGATTCTCGCCATATCCAAAAATATTCCCCGTGTTTTATCGTCTTGCATTATGTGTCTTAGGTTATCTCTTTCTATTTTTACGTTTATTATCTGCTCGGTGTCCATTCTTATGATGTCGTATTTCGGACATTCGCACAGGCAATGCAAAACTGTCTGGTCCGTTGCTCCGTCGCAATCGCAATGTTTGCATCCCTTTTTTATGTTAAATCTATGGAGGTACTCGCCGAAGCCTCCGTGTCCTGTAAAAATTTGTGCCATGGTATTATCCATTTTTATGGTTTTCATAATTTTGTGGGCTCGGCGAATGTCTCCAAAGAAATATGAGATTGTTTTATGATATTTATTGTACTCTTTTTGGAACTCGTCCAGTGTGTTTCTTCTGAGTTGGTATTTTATTGCGCTTATCGGTATAGCATCGTAAGCTGGGGCGGTCTTCATTTTAGTCGCTTCCTTGGCAAGGGTATCCGCACGCTCGTTCCCCTCCAGCCCTGTGTGGGCCTTAATCCAGAACCAGTCTATGTTGGCCTTTTCTTCACAGATTTGGTTTTTTATAGCCACAGCTATTGGATTTAGGCTGTTGGGATCTGCGAGAGTCTGAAGGGCTGATCTGGAGTCAGATACGATGCTGGCTCTTCTGTCTTCAGGCTTCCTTTTTGTTAGCATTTGTATTGCTCGCCAGACTGCCACCAGCTCCGCTTGGTAGACTGAGCAGTATCCATCTAGTTTAATTTTGCTTCTTTTGGTCTCACTGTTTCTCTCCCACCAGCTTACCGCTGCCCCCACTCTTCCCTCCAGTTTACTGCCATCGGTATATATGGTTGGTATTATTTCAGGTATTAGTTTTAGATGTGCTTCATTCGATATGAGTTCAAATTCTATTTGTTTTCTTTTTGCAGGATGGGGAAGGTCGAAGGGGTGCGCTCTTTTTTCCATTTGTCTGTCCGGGTATTCTGAGATGGGCTTTCCTCGTTTTATTCTGTACAACTCTGCGTTTTCTTTTACTCTTAAGTAAAGTGGAATCGTGCCGCTGAGGAGGGTGCTTGCCATAAGTGAGGTGGTCTTGTGTGCTTTTGACATTTTTATTGTGAATTTTCTATTTATTCTGTTTATTTTGTCCCTTATGTACTTCTTTTTTAATGCAGGCTCCCATACACTGGCCGCGTAAAGTATCGTTGGTTCCACTACCGCTGTGTACAGTGTCTGGAGGATTTCGGAGTTTAGGCCCCATGTGGCTCTTGCTGCATATGATAGTTTTTTGTATATGTTTATTGTTTTCACGTTGATGTGCTCCACGTGATCCTTAAATGTTAGTTTTCTATCAATTGTAAGGCCCAGAAGTTTCAAGTTGTTTGAGAAACTGAGTTTGGTTCCACAGAACTCTAGTTTTGGCTGAGCATATTTTATTTTCTTTGTTATAAGGATTGCTTGTGTTTTTTGAGCCGCGAATTTGAGTTTGTTCTCCTGTCCCCAGATCTCAATTACCTTCAGAGCCTTGTTTGCTGTCTTTTCCACTTGGTTGCCGTCGTTTCCTTCAGCAATCACCACTAGGTCATCGGCAAAAGCTTGGATGTGCGCTTCAAGATGTTCTGCTTTGTCCAAAAGAGGGTCCATGAGAAGGTTCCACATGAGTGGTCCTCCCACAGAGCCCTGGACACATCCCTTTTCCGCATCTCTTACTATGGTATGTCCTGCATACGTTAATTTGATCTTCCTATTTGTTAGGTAGTCATTTAAGGTTCTTGTCAGCTGTTTATCTACCCTCTTTCTTTTCAGTTGCAGTATAATTTGCGGCCACCAGGCATTATCAAAAGCCCCTTCGATGTCCAGCGATACCATCGCAACGATTTTCTTTTGTTGCATTGCTCTGTTTATCATCTCTATGGCATCATATAGGGCGTCCTCCGTGCTGCGCTGTGGCATGAACCCATATTGCCTGGGGTTTAGTTTTGTTTCGCTACCCAGACTCCAGAGCAGCCTCCTGCATACGATTTTCTCAAATATTTTTCCCAGGATCGGAAGTAGGCCTATTGGTCTGTACGCCTTTGGTGTTGTGTAAGTATCTTTGCCTGGCTTTCTAAGGACGATTATTTTAGCTATCTTCCAGATACTGGGGAAACATCCTGTCCGTAGGCAGGCGTTGAATAGGGCTGTCATTATTTTTGGATTAGTCTGGTAAGCTTGGTGGCAGATGTCGGCAGTGAGTCCATCTTCCCCTGGCGCTTTTTTGGGGTTTATGTCTTTAAGGGTCATTTCTATTTCCGTGGGTGTAATTTGGTCTAGATTTGTCAGGTCAGTTTGCTCTAGTTCTGATTTAAATTCGTCAATTTCAAGTCTAATTTGACTATGGAGGTGGGTGTCTTCAGTCTTGTCATCGTATGGGTAAATAGTTGCTGCCAGAAGTTCCGCCGATTCACGAGGGTCGCAGTCATGGTCATTGTATTTAAGTAATATGTCGTCGTGTTTTTTGGATGTTATCTTTAGAATGCGATAAATTTTGTCCCACAAGCTCTCCCTCTCTTGGGTCGTGCAGAATTTCTTCCAGCTCTCTGTCTTTGTTGTCAAAATCAGTTCTTTATACTCTTTCAGACCTTTCAGGTAGTCTTCTGTCACTTGTTGTTTTCTTCTCTGATTGGCCTTTCTTATTTTTCTTCTAAGCCTTTTTAGGTCTTTTTTCTTTTCCGTCAGTTCTTGTGTCCACCATTTAATTTGTTTGGTTGTTTTTGTCTTTATTTTGGGTATGGCTATTTCACATGCGTTTGTTATGGTCTTCGTATATTTTTCAATTATCTCGTTAATCTCGTTTTCGGTTGTTATTGTTTTTATGTCCGTCTCTGTAATGTTGTTATTATTTATTTTCCTATCTACCAGTAGTTTCCAGACTGTCGGCGATACTTCCAGGATTACATTGGACATCTCTTTCGTCCTTCCTCTGGTTCTTCTGATTACTGTAATATCCTCAGTATTTTTCTCTTTTAATATTTTGTTTTGCTTGAAGATAGCTTGTGGTATTTGACTGTTCTGGATGTCGTTAGTCAGTCCAATAATTTTTAGCAATGGGTTTTTATTTTCTAGAGTGTTTATTTTCAGGTTGTTATTGTTCTTTAGTTTTTCTTTCAGTTTGTTCCTGTCTTCCATCGTGCTGCAGCCTATTATTACTTTTTGATTTGACGTTTTTCTCACTCTGTTTATTCCAATGCCCAAGTTTACAGCGTCTACGTTTGCTTTTATCGTTTTGATTATGTCATCTGATGTTTGTAGTTTTTCTTCCGATTCCACGCAGATGTTGTAACTTGTTGTGTGGTTGGTAGCTTGTGCGTATGTCATAGGGTTTTCGTATGACACCTTTCTTTTGATATTTAGGTTTGGGAGACTTCTTTTCAGGTTTATGTCTACATCTGTTCCAGAGGAGTGGTTTAGTGTAGTTTTGTTTGTGGTTTCTATTTCTCTTTTTACTTCTTCCATAGCTATTCTTATAGGGGCCACTAGTTCTGCCGTGGTATCGATTGATTCTGTTACTTTCTTTTTCAATTCTTGTATATACACGTTCAACGTTTTGTAGGGCTCTTTGATTTCCAGGATATTGGTGTTGATCTCGGCTAAGTCTTTTTTTAGTGTTTTGTTACTGTCTGATTCCATTCTTGTGTCTTGTATATCCTTTTCAGTTTTAAGGTTTATCAGGATTTCTTTTATCTGTGCTAGCTCTTCCATGATTTTTGTTGTCTCGATGTGGTTATTCTCTCCTTGCAGTGTTTCTCTGTCCCTATTTACGTCTTGTGTCTCTCTCCCAAGGTGTAGGATTGGGAGATTGTCGTATTTGTTGTCTATTTCTGTTAGGTGGCGGCGCAATGAGTCAAGCTGATTTGATACTGTAGCTGTGTTGGTGTTTAGTTTTGTAAGTTCGGTTTTCAGCTTTTCCCATTGGTCTTTACTGCTCTCTTCGGTCTTGTGTTCTTTATGATAATTTTCTAATCTTTTTATTGCTGCTCCAGCTTCTTTTATCTCTTTGAATGGTCTCGCTGTTTCAAAGTTCAGCCATTTTGTTATGTTTGCCGTTTCTCTAGTTATTTCCTGTACCTCCCTTCTTGTCTTATTGAGTTCCTCTGTAAGGTTTTCTTTCAGCACCTTCATCTCGTTGTTATGCGCTCTCTCCACTCTCACTAGTTCCAATGCGTTTCGGCTTCGCTCCTTCTCTAGGTTAAATTTGTGTCGGGAGCGAGAGTCAGAGAGTGCTAAAACTGTCTCGTACAAGGTTTGCAGGCATTCCAGAGCTGTGTCTTTATATTCTTTTTTCATATTTCCAGCATCTTCTAATGCGGACTTACCTTTTTGCAGCATATCATTTGCCATCTTTGTGGCCTCATCCATGGCGACTCCCAAACCTTTTTTGTAATGCACCGGCAATATGCTCATTCTATCCCGGCGTGTTTGCGTTTGAGAGACAACGGAGGAACCATCATCAGAATCGACGATGCTCCTCGGGAGGTCGCCCTCGGACATTAGGGGGTCCAGGTCCAGAAACCGTGAACCTGGGCTCATAAAGTCATCGGTTGTTTCGGATTCGCATACGGACGCTTGGCGGATCTGCCCCTCTAGTATGCGATCCCTCAGGGTTCTTTTTGATTTTAATGAGCCTGAGGGGCTTTTTGTCTTTCCTGCTCTTATGTCTATCGCTGTTCTTTGTTTGGACATATTTTTTTTTTTTTTTTTATTGAGCTCTATTTTAAGATAAAACTGGTTCGTTTCTAGATGTTCCGGTGCTCTTGTTTTCAATTATGTCAGGTTGATGTTGGCTTTCTGTAATAAGTAATTAGGTTAAGCTCTTTTTCAGGGAATTGGTTTCCTCTCGTCGTGACCGTTCTAGTTCAGTTTCCGTTTCCGTGAAAGCATTTATTCGGAATTCGGAAACCGGACAACCGATAACTTGTCTCAGTTACAGAAAAAGGGAGAAGGAGGAGAAGCAAACCAATTTTGGTTCCGGTGATCCAACAACAGATGTCGCTAGTAGCTTTACGTTTTTTGATAAAAGTTTATGACTACTACCCACTTTTTCAAAATATTAGCACAATTTCGATTTTTAAATGTATCTATTTTCACATACGCGGGTCAGGGTTCACTAAAAATATATGCACAACAGGTACACTTTAGTTCACACTACAACTTAAGCCACTCAAAATATCAGGAAGTTTGTTGTAAACACTATTTTGGATTTTTTCAATAACGGAGCAACGAAAGACGACAGTACAATTTGACAGCTCTGCCGGATATAGCCAATTTGATTATAATAGATGATCTGATGAGAGAATCTGATGGTCGCATTGTGGATATGTTTACAAAAGGTAGTCACCATAGAAATTTAAGCGTATTTTATATAACTCAAAATCTGTTTCATCAAGGAAAAGGTCAAAGAGATATTTCTTTAAATTCGAGCTATATAATTTATTTTAAGAACCCCGCGATAAAACACAAATTCGATATTTAGCTCGTCAAGTCTCACCTGATAATGTTAAATTTGTTCAAGAAGCTTACAAAGATGCAACGACAGAGGCACATGGTTATTTGATGATAGATCTCAAACAAGATACAAATGACATGTGTCGTTTTAAGACAAATATATTCCTAACTGACAAAAACTGTTCAGTTTATGTACCGAAAAGAGGGTTTAAATACGACAAGAACCAACAAATTTCTATCACTTACAAATAATGCTGGGAAGCTTAAAGACGCATAAAGAGCTGCTCGTCGCACTGCACACTTTAAAACTAAAGTATTAAAAAAGCTTTATTAAAATCATGTGATGAAGATGAAATAAATTGTATATGTGAGTGTATTCATAATGTGCTACAAGGCAAAGTCCCATTAAAAGAAAAGGATAAAAAATCTTTAAAACAATATATAACATTACTCCGAAAGCTTGTTCGTAAAACTACAACCAAAGTTAGAAAAAATATAATTGTTCAAAAAGGTGGTGCATTTCTACCTATTATTTTAGGTTCCATATTAAGTGGATTAGTTAGTGGTCTTGTTTAAAATGGAACACGCTAAGAAAATGTTGCTGGTGGAACCAAGTTTGATTGATAAAATAAACGAAAGAAACGAGGCTCACGAAAATCCTAAATCACGATTAGATGCTGAAATGCAAAATATTATTAAAAGTAACGATGACGACAGAAAAAAATGGATTTTATACTTACAAACATTATAAAGGTATTTGCACTTCACTGGAGAAGATCGTCAGCTTTATCAACTCCCAATAATAACCTCAAATATGGATTTATCTGAAATACTTTTGAAAAAAGAACAATATGATAAAAGTAGTGGCCCAAACAACAAAGAACCAATTGTTGATCAGACATCGAATGAAGAAGAAGATAGACACAAAGAAAGCGACGCGGTTCAAAATAAATCTATATACTCAAAATAACAAATATTAAGTTTAATACCTAAATCTTACATTAATAAAGGTGAGTCATTATTAAACTTCCTATTAACAAATCAAAACAAAGTACACTGTGATGATGATGGTACAGTACTAGTGGATAATAACAAAATAAATGGTAGCAATATTGTAGATTTAGTCAATGATTCATTGAGACCATTGAAAAAAAGTGATCCAATAGGATGGGAAAAATTTGCTAAAGCTTTGAAGGATTTAAAAGTTCCACTCACTTATATTGGTAATCCGAAGAGAAGTGAGTATATTAACCAACTTCAGTTGATAGATTTTGGTGAAATATCTGGTGGTGTGGAACATTCTACATCTGCATCTGAAAACAAGTATATTAAAAAAATAAAAAATAAAATTGATTGGGAAAAATGGACCCCCTACTAGAAATTCACAATATTTATTATGATGCATCACACCCTGCTGGTTACAGCAGTATTGACAAACTTGTAAAAGCTATGGAAGGAAAATTGAATAAAAATGATGTCAAGAAATGGTTGCAATCACAAGAAACGTACACACTTCATAAACCGGTTTACAAAAAGTTTCCTCGAAACAAATATATCGTATCTGATCTTAATAAACTGTGGCAAGCTGATTTAAGTGACATGCGAACATATTGTAAATATAATGATGGTTATAACTATATATTGTGTGTTATTGATGTATTTAGTAAGTATGCTTATGCGAGACCTATGAAAAATAAAAATTCTTTAACAATCAAAACATGTTTTGAGAGTATTTTTGAGGAAGCTCATACAGTTCCAACTCACATACAGTCTGATAAGGGTACTGAGTTTGTTTCCAAAGATGTTCGTCAATATTTTAAGAGTAAAAATATTAATTATTATACGACAAATAATCCTGATATAAAGGCTAGTATTGTAGAAAGATTTCAAAGAACACTCAAGTCAAAACTGTGGCGCTACTTTACATATAAAAATACATACAGATATGTAAATATTTTACAAGATTTATTATATGCATGTCGCATCCGGTCATAAAGCGGAAACGAAACTACAAGTGTGCCCTCTATTAGAAACGTGTTTGGCGCGCTTTGACGGAGTCTAGTCTGAAGTTCGTGCAATCGACATGGTGGGGATGTGTTGTGGGGATGGGTTCCACCCTACCACGTTAAAGAGTGATGAGCTATCACATCTCGAGTAGTCGTTGTTCGGGCAACAAGCCTAGGAACTGTCCATAGTTTCGTTTTAGTGCCAGTGTTAAAGTATAGTGATTATGTAAGGTGTAGTACATTGATAAAGAATTGTAATTCCGAATAAACAAGTGATATTGTAAGTCTGTAATAATTCTCTTTGCACGATTTACCCATGCAAGCCCACAATTACCTATATCTCAATGGTATAGATCCAAAATCATGAGCCATCAGACGACATCAGAATCGGGATCAAGTCGTGCAAAGAAAGAAAATTATTGTCCGAAAAAGTAAGGGTATTACAAAAAAAAAGTGTAATCTAGCTCGCACAAAGGCTACAAAAAGTGATAATAATCATTGCAAATGATGTGGATCGAGTTTGGCAGTGTGTACAACAAGGCATCACGCCATGCATATGGCGTAATTGTGAAACTATGGGACAGCAGTGAATTGTATGCTGCAAGGTGACCTTGTACCAACAACCCTTTGTTCGTGCTCGCCACGAAGACTGGATTAAGACGGAGTTGAAGTAAGGACAGCCGAGCGGTGACGTGATGACGACAGTGACGTGACGTCTATGATAACACGAGCGCGGTGGTGGCTCAACGAGTTCAACGACAGGCTTTGATTATGAATTTGGTGGTTTTGATGGACTTAGACTGGGCAATGTATAGCCGCGCCAAGGGGACAACAAGCGGCGCTGCGTGACCGAGCAGCGGCAGAGTGGAGGCTACCTCCATGGCGGCGGTGCCAAATGGATGTTCATTGTGCCTCTGGTGGACTGGTCTAGTCGCTTCACAGTGATGGAAACTGGTTGTATCGTTAACGTTGCTTAATTCATTATAGGGTTCTAAATTATTCTGGTATTATAACCAAAGTATTATGAAAAATAAACAAAGTGAGTAGAAATTAACGCAAAGTAAAAACAAGTACTCAGTACATACGGCATACGTCTTACAGACTCATTATTATTACTGTTTGATTAACCGAAGTGGATGGAAAAAGCTAAATTATTTCTGGTAATTATAATCATTATCGACATTCCATAGTGACATCACATTGTACTTTGTATAAAATGACAAGTCACGGCAGTACGCGCAAGTTGTAAAAAACTCTTGCGAAAACAAAGACAATCCTTATCAATTGCAGGTATTCCTGAAAAACAATAGCTGCTGCAATAAAACTGCATAAACAAAATCAGTTGACTTGTACTTTACAAATATTGTTTAGGCGGTATTAGTTTGAGACGACTTCAATTACATTTTACGTTTACCTACCTATTTAATAACTCAACTTTGTAGTTGGTTTTAATCATAGTAACTACGTACAGTTTGTACATAATCTTGTTTCTTATTTGACGTTACTGCACACGAAGTAAGACAAATTAATCATTGTTCAGTTTCCAAAACCAACTTTAAATAATGTCAGGTATGTTGTTATTTATTCTGAAAGTGTCTAAAAGAACTGTTAGATAACATGATAATAAGTTCTAGGACATTGGCAATTCGCGAGAAAACTCTGTCAGCTTATGATATCGTTGTTGTAAGCTGTAAAGAAACATTACATGTTTTGTCAATCTATTACTTTTTAGACTAGGCCGATTGGAATAATTAAAAGTGCGAAAATAACATAATAATATTGTTTGTGAGGTGGTCTATGATCGTGCATCATTGTAGGTTTCGCAAATTATAGAAAATAATAGTTTAATTGACAACAAAAAAAAAAGAAATAATTTGACGGTTTCAGAAGTTGCGGTATGCGGTAAGCAGGTGCCTATGGCTGGTGTTGATGGTGATTGCAGCAGCACACGCTCAATGGTTCAGTTGCTGTGACTGAGGCGGATAAGAAAGCGCTGGTGATGACGGTGATCGCGGCAGCACACGCTCAACGGTTCAGTTGCTGTGACTGAGGCAGATAAGAAAGCTCTTCGGTGGACTCCAGTAAACTTTGGTGAACTTAGTTATCATATAAAACGTTGTAAACGCACTTGGAAGTCTTCTGGTATAGTCAGACTGTAAAAGCCTTTTCCTCATTCAATCAGTTT
Organism: Glaucopsyche alexis; assembly: GCA_905404095.1. Classification (NCBI taxonomy): domain Eukaryota; kingdom Metazoa; phylum Arthropoda; class Insecta; order Lepidoptera; family Lycaenidae; genus Glaucopsyche; species Glaucopsyche alexis. The sequence goes on along the minus strand of FR990063.1, from coordinate 1,474,375 downwards.
GATTGTTGAAAGGAAATGACATTAACTTTATTGCATAATTAAACCTGACATTTTTATCTTTAAGAAAAAGGAAATCCATTTTCTAGCTATCGCAGTTCTTGAGATACAGCCTGGTGACAGGCAGACATACAGCAAAGTCTTAGATTTTATGTTCCTGTTTTTACCCTTTGATACCGAACCCTAAAAAGAACGTAATTGTACATAGTTTGGACAATTTTTGTGCTGTTTTATTTTTGTGGACAGATCGATGCGACGCGACGCGACACGGCGTGACGCGACGCGACGAAGCGTAGCAGGTGGTGTGGGCCGTGCGACGGGGTGCCGCGGCGGCCAGGGGTCTGCACTCTGTACTTCATTGAAGTATCAGATTTGGAACTAAAATTATTTGGTGAGCGTAATTGTTTATCTCGTGACTAGTGTGATGACTCGGTAGTCTTTTAAATGAACACATTTTAAAAGATCTTAGTGTAGAAGAAACATTGATTTGTTTTATACAGTAACAGAGATAGTACAATAATACAGGTTTTGAAAAGCAGTAATGCGGAAGTAAATAGATTTTCGATTAGTGATTTTGTTGCGGTTTAGTCACAGGGATGACAAACTATGTATGCGTGTGTGTTTGTGTATTACACTTGTAGTCACAGAGATGACTAATCGACATATTTGAAATGGTCACAGGGCTGACTATTGTAGAACACTTGTAGTCACAGGGATGACTACTCGACATATTATTTGTAATGGTCACAGGGCTGACTATCGTAGAACACTTGTAGTCACAGGGATGACTACTCGACATATTTGTAATGGTCACAGGGCTGACTATTGTAGAACACTTTTTAATATCACAAATCACAAAATATTGAGTTAAAAGTAAAATGATTATTGATAAAAGGAGTTGAGTTTGTTATGAGACAAAATAGATAAGGTCAGGTATAGCCGAGCGTGAACGATACTGTGTGGTATTTTCTTTTGTTTCAGACTAGCACACACGGGGACGTGTGCTACACAGGATGGCCGTGTCGCATCCGGTCATAAAGCGGAAACGAAACTACAAGTGTGCCCTCTATTAGAAACGTGTTTGGCGCGCTTTGACGGAGTCTAGTCTGAAGTTCGTGCAATCGACATGGTGGGGATGTGTTGTGGGGATGGGTTCCACCCTACCACGTTAAAGAGTGATGAGCTATCACATCTCGAGTAGTCGTTGTTCGGGCAACAAGCCTAGGAACTGTCCATAGTTTCGTTTTAGTGCCAGTGTTAAAGTATAGTGATTATGTAAGGTGTAGTACATTGATAAAGAATTGTAATTCCGAATAAACAAGTGATATTGTAAGTCTGTAATAATTCTCTTTGCACGATTTACCCATGCAAGCCCACAATTACCTATATCTCAATGGTATAGATCCAAAATCATGAGCCATCAGACGACATGCATATAACCATAGTTTTCATTCAAGTATTAAAATGCCTCCATGAGATGTAAGTTCTAGTAACATTATGACTGTTTGGAACAATTTGTATGCTCGAGAAAATAAAAGGTCATCAGGAGATATCTCATTACCAAAGTTTCACGTGGGTGATCACGTTAGAATCACAAAATACAAACATATCTTCCAAAAGGGGTACGAATCTAACTGGAGTGATGTAATTTTTATTGTTTTAACTGTAATCCCTAGATCGCCTTGGGTTGTGTACACCTTAAAAGATTTACAAAATGAAGATATAGAAGGTACTTTTTATGAAAGAGAATTACAAAAAGTTACTCCACCTAGCCCCACTTCAGACCACAAAATAGATAAAATAATAACTTCTCGATATTCTGGTAGCAGAAAGCAGGTGCTTGTCAAGTGGAAAGGTTATCCTGATAAATTTAATAGTTGGGTTTTGGTATCTGATTTAAAGCAGATATAATGAAAGGAAGTTTTTATTTAACATTACTAAGCAACAGTTCAATGGAATATTTTCCAGATAATATGACGACAAGGTTTTCAACAAAATTACCAAAATCAATTAAATTAGAAGGGGAATGGACTGTTGGTGTTGTTGAATTTCAATATCCATGTACAATGTTTACTGTTCAAGAACATGAAAATATTGTTTATATTACTAAGAAAATGCTAATGCCAAATGAAAAATATCCTTCCATTGTTCACTATAAAAAACATATTCCCGCTACCAACTATGATAATATTGATCACATTTTAACAGCTTTAAATAATATAAGAGAAAAATTTACCTTTCGTTACGATGAAATATCCAAGTTTGTATCTGTGACAATTGCAGATGATTCAATTATATCCTTGACACTATCACCTCAGTTAGGTATTCAATTAGGGTTTGAACCAAATAGAAATTTTGTGGAAAAGATGTTTGGCAAACGCCCTGCAAACTTACATCTGGGATTACCATCACAACTGTTTGTTTATTGTGATATAGTGGACCCACAGATTGTTGGGGATGTTATGACCCCTTTACTAAGAATTATACACTAGATCCTTCAAAATATATATACGGAGCAAATAAAATGCACGTGTTTTCCCCTCCTCACTACTTACCAGTCATGCGCAGAGAATTCGATACAATTGAAATAGATATAAGATCAAACACCAGTCAAAAAATACCATTCCAGTTTGGAACAGTGTGTATTAAACTACACTTTAGAAAATTATAATGTATACTCGCAATAACATGGATTGCCCGTACGAACATTATTATACCCACCAAGCTGGTTCTGGAATAGGAGTCGTCTACAAAGGAGCTCCTTATCAACGCGGACATGCCATTGGGGGCTTTTTGGGAGGATTATTTCGATCTGTCTTACCTTTGCTTTCTAGTGGTGCTAAAGCGATCGGAAAGGAAGCTATGATTGTTGGTGTTGGACTTCTATCTGATATGGCACGTGCACGGCCCCTGGATGAATAAATAAAATCACGACTTAAGGAAATTAGTTCAAATTTGAAAAGAAGGGCAGATCAAAAAATTGATAAATTAAACATGACTGGTTCAGAATATATAACTAAAAGAAAACGTCTTGAACCAGTCATTCGTTCATCGAACGGTAAAGGAAGAGGTGTTAAGAGTAAAAAATCAACTCGTCAATATCAAGCAGATATATTTTCATAAATATAAAAACTATGTCTTTCTTACATAGTCACTCCTGTGAATGTATAAAATCTGAATTAGATTTGTTTGCTTTACCATCAACACAAACAAGCATAGAAAGTGGAATGTGGGTGCACTACAAACCAATATCATCTTTAGCTGACGATGGCCCCATAGAATTTCAAGTCCCTGGAACTGGTGATGATTATATAGACTTATCTCACACTCTGATTCATTTAAAAGCAAAAATATTAAATGAGGATTCTTCAAAACTGGCAGCTTCAACTGTCGTAGCACCTGTAAACAATTGGCTTCATTCAGTTTTTACTCAACTCGATGTTTATTTGAACCAAAAATTGGTTTCACCGCCAAATAATACATATGCTTATCGAGCTTACATTGAAACTCTTTTGAATTACTCACCCAATGCTAAAAAATCTCATTTAACGTGTAGCCTTTGGTACGAAGATACAGCTGGTAAAATGGACTCAACCGATGACAAAAATTCAGGTTTTACTAAAAGACAACAATTAGTTTCAGAAAGTAAGGAATTCGAAATGATAGGACACCTTCATGGTGACATATTCAATCAAGAAAAGTTTTTAATTATTGGTGTTGAGATGTGTATTAAATTGGTTAGATCACGTGAAACATTTAACTTGATGGCCCCAACAGATGATGTTAAATACAAAATTAAAATAACAGATGCGACTCTCCTTGTTCGAAGGACAAAAATTAACCCATCCGTCTTACTTGCCCATCAAAAAGTCTTAGCCACCACTACTGCAAAATATCCCATAACTCGAGCCGAAGTAAAAGTTCTAACGATACCGTCAGGGGTTCAAGGCAAGACATTAGATAATATATTTTTGGGGCAAGTACCCAAGAGATGTATAGTTGGATTTGTAAATAATGCAGCATTTAATGGTTGTTTGTCTAAAAATCCATATAATTTTGAGAACTATAAAATGAATTCCTTTTGTTTATATATTGACGGTCAACAAATTCCTTCAAAAGCTTTACGACCATCTTTTGATAATAATATTGTTACCACAACGTATCACACATTATTCTCAGGAACAGGAATACATTTTCTTAACGAAGGTAATGGGATATCTCACGATAAGTATTCGAAAGGTTATTGTTTGCTAGCATTTGATCTCACACCTGATTTGTCAGCCAATTCATCTAGTCATTGGAATCTAATTAGACATGGTAGTGTTAGATTAGAAGTTCGCTTTGAATCTGCTCTGACTCAAACGATCAATTGCGTTGTTTATGCAGAATTCGATAATGTTATAGAAATAGATAAAAATCGCAATATTTCAGTAGACTATAGTAGTTAAGTATATTATTCATAGGTTTTTGTTTGTATATCTTATATGTGTATTGAATAAAAAATTTACTACAAAAACGTTTATTTTTTCTCCCTCAAATAATATGATGATATTGATATCAGCTTTAAATATCATGATTTATAGCAAGTTTGGTTAAGATGGTGCACATTAATACTCAACCGCTACAGCAGATAAGATCACCATACCTAAACAGTATTCATGGATACTTTAGACATACAGAAATGTTTGAAAAAAATTGATGCAAACCAGTGGCGAAGGGTGGTTTTTCCGCAGAGGGAAGCCACTATGGTCTTTATGCATATTAAACAAGTACATAGTGAATACATACCTAGAGGCTGCTTCGTGGGATTCTATCTATTTCGGTACAGAGTTAGAGTTTCGTTTGATTCAATATGTATTAACGCCATTTTAAGAAATTCACGATTGTTTCAATAATGTAAATACTATGCCTACTAGAATCTACTCACCACATTAATGCAATTTACAATCCAAATAAGTACACTTCACAATATAAATATAATATTTTACACTACAGTATACACTACAAATTACAATAATACAAGAAACTAGTGAATAATTTATAACGAAATTACAACGCATAATATGGAATGTAGTCGACTGTCATGTCGTTTGCATAAAAATGGCAAAAAAAAATTTCTAATGTTTGGGATTTTCAACCAATGAGAGACCATAACCGGTCTCCGAGCGGCTTATTTAATGATAATTTCGACCAATAAAATTGTACAAATACTTTGTTATTCATTTCCAAAACGTAATAAGAGCCATTAGGCCTACAGTTTGAATTTAACCTTAAAACAAACGAAATAATGACTATTATAGAATGAAACATATATTTCATTACTGAAACCCTCAGACACTGTATTGCGATTTTCAAAATTCGAACTGGCCGTCCAATAGGACGGCATATTTAAATTTCAACTTTATTTCGAACGAAATAAGGTCTTTTATACAATGCGATAAGCCGTTATTCATCGGGTTATGTGATATTGTGATGTCCGTTGCATAGATGGCGCTCGCGCGGCCCTACATCACGCTATAGCTTGTACAATAAGTCATTGCTGTAGTGAATTAGTTTTCGAATTAATTTGTCATAGTTACTGAAATGTATCCAACACAAAAGGGAAGCCGATGGGAATCGGCTTCTATACACGCTTCGCCACTGATGCAAACATTGAAAATAATGTTTACGCGGCAAACCGATTACCGATACATGTTCCAGTTCCATGCTATATCGTGAGAAATTTGGACGCTTATAATAAACCAGGTTCCCATTGGATCGCCATACATATTGATAAACAACGTATTGGACAATACTTTGATTCATATGGTCGGTCTCCACAAGGATATCACCGAAAGTTTCTAGAGAGAAATTGTAGAATATGGTCATATAATATAGCTAGAGTACAAAATGATTATACCATGGTTTGTGGAGAATACTGTATAATCTATCTGTATTATATTTATAACAATAAGTCACTGAATGATTTCCTGGTACATTTTGGTGCAAATACTTTACACAACGATTTGAAATTATGTAGTTTATTTGAGTGTTATTTTACCAATAAAATGACTTACTTAAAATACCATTGTAGTTTCACTTAACCACTAATGGCCCTAAGCTTATCACCGTCCATTGTTTACCGCTGCATGACGTAATTAGTAATGAATAGAGCTTAATGAGCCTAGTAATTGCAAAAGTCTATCTTTGTAACCGTTAGAGATATTGAAAAGCGGATAAGCGCAATCGATCGGGCATGGGCAAAAACCCCCAATTTGACACCAAACTTTTTTTTTTGTTTTTTGTTTTTTTTTTTTTTTAGCCGGTGATGCCCATCGAACACCGAAAATCTGAGACAGACCCGGAGGAAGAACCGGGGAATACCTACTACTTCTATCTTTTTGTCCTTACTTGCGTTTCAATAATCTACTGGCAGTAGGCATTTCCTGTCGAAGCAGCACATCCTATCTACGGAAGTAGAAGAAGACGAAGACGGATAGCCTACTAGAGATGGGTAAGCTCATATAAATGAAATGCAGATAGCTATATCTGCATTTCAATATAAGTTTCAACTTATTCTCCGGTAGGCCGAGCTTACCGAGATAACGTCATTTGCTTATCTGCCAAAATCGGGCGTTTTGCCGAGGATAGCATTGTGTACCTTGTTGTTAATCTATTATTTTTATGATATTTCGGTTCTTAATGTGTATGTAAGTAATTATTATTTTAATATTTGCGCGACAAAATGTTGCCGTGTGCGTGTGGTTTGAGGGACCCACCTGAATATCCCCAAAATAAGTATAGCAAGTTTTAGTAGAAGTCTAAAAAAAATTGTAGAACAAATCTGGGAATTTGTAAAAAGATAGTTTAAAAGATATAGCCCTCAGAGTGTGGTCCCTCAGTTCACACACCGCTATTTTCCAGATCTCGAAAAGTATGTGGAAAATTATGGTCTTTTCACTACAGAATTTTAGTAGAACTTTTGTAAAAGTTTTTACAAATTTATCAAATACATAGCATTAGAAATAAAAAAGCTACAACCACCGAAGTGTGGTCCCTCAGTTCACACAAAAATGACTCATTTCGCGATATATTACTGACTTTTTTAATTATTTTTCTACGTAGAGTTTTAGTAGAAAATTTGTAGAATTTGTAGACAAAATTTCAGCAAAATCTATAGGCGCATTTGGAAGATATATACCATTATGTTGGGTCCCTCAGTTCACACACTTGTGTATAAGAAAAACTCAAATAACTAATAAACGAGAAGACTAACAGAAAGTCTACTATACTTAAATTTTAGTAGAAGTTTTTTCTCTTGGATTAGCACATAAAATATTTAATTTCTTGCTTCCTAGCTGAGATAATGTTAATTTTTGATTGTATGAAAATGCAGAGTAGGTTACCACACAAGAGGCAAAATGAGGACAAGTCCTAATATTATTGTCTATGTTATACCTTATTAAATTTACGTTTTGCTCGCGGTTTCGCACCTTTTCACTATTTTAGGGGTTCATAGTAGTTACTACAAACAACCCATATACTTACCAATTATTAACTATGTACGGTCGAGGTCAGATCCGGTGTACCACTTTTCGACCTTATTGCCAAGTAATAAGGTCGAAAAGTGGTACACCGGATCTGACCTCGACTGTACCTTTTGTGGTTTTGCTCTGCCCGCCCTTTTCTCTGTCCGTTCTTTCTAACTCCTTATATGTAATTACATATGTATTATATGAATAAAAAACTGGCCAAGTGCGAGTCAGGCTCGCGCACAAACGGTTCCGTACAAAACGGCAAAAAAAATCACGTTTGTTGTATCGGAGCCCTCGTTAAATATTTATTTTATTTTGTTTTTAGTATTTGTTGTTATAGCGGCAACAGAAATACATAATTTGTGAAAATTTCAATTGTCTAGCTATCGCGCTTCCTGAGATACAGCCTGGTGACAGACAGACGGACGGATAGAGAGCGAAGTCTTAATAATATTTTGGGTTCCTTTGGGTACGGAACCCTCATTGATGAAATTTCATATTTTTATTATACCTACCTATTTTCTGTAAAAAAAAAATTGAAATCTTAGGTCTTCAAATTAATGTCAAGCTTTTATGAAAAGGAAAAGTTAATTTGTGGGATGTACGGTGTACATAATGTTATTCTTAAGTGTGTGTGCTTTTTTTGTGTGCATTTTTTTTGTAGGTACACCAACACACGATAGCATTCCACTTTTAAAATACAGTTCACGAGTGGTCTTAGTATTTTTTACCACTTCGTAGATGTCCAACAACGAAAGCATGACGCAACGAATGTATATTCAAGCGCGACAAATATAATATTATGTATATATCAAGCGGTCGCTCATATGGTGTCGAGGCGAAACTCGAAAGGGTCCAATTTTTAACCATTTGCATTGGGTAAACCTAAAAAGATTTTCAGTATTGTATCAGAAGTATATTGCTGTAAGTAGAGACTTAGAGAGTTATTCGCCGAAGTAGTTTTTTCTCCAAGAACACTATTCCACGCGGGCGAAGCCGCGAGCAAAAGCTAATATAACAAAAATATTAGGTGCAGTCATAATATTACATTGAGTATGTATAATCTTTGGTGCTGGGGGCGAGACGAGGACGAGGGTTCCGATACAACAAACATGATTTTTTTGCCGTTTTGTACGGAACCGTTTGTGTGCGAGCCTGACTCGCACTTGGCCAGTTTTTTATTCATATAATACATATGTAATTACATATAAGGAGTTAGAAAGAACGGACAGAGAAAAGGGCGGGCAGAGCAAAACCACAAATAGGTACATAGTTAATAATTGGTAAGTATTGGGTTGTTTGTAGTAACTACTATGAACCCCTAAAATAGTGAAAAGGTGCAAAACCGCGAGCAAAACGTAAATTTAATAAGGTATAACATACACAATAATATTAGGACTTGTCCTCATTTTGCCTCTTGTGTGGTAACCTACTCTGCATTTTCATACAATCAAAAATTAACATTATCTCAGCTAGGAAGCAAGAAATTAAATATTTTATGTGCTAATCCAAGAGAAAAAAACTTCTACTAAAATTTAAGTATAGTAGACTTTCTGTTAGTTTTCTCGTTTATTAGTTATTTGAGTTTTTCTTATACACAAGTGTGTGAACTGAGGGACCCAACATAATGGTATATATCTTCTAAATGCGCCTATAGATTTTGCTGAAATTTTGTCTACAAATTCTACAAATTTTCTACTAAAACTCTACGTAGAAAAATAATTAAAAAAGTCAGTAATATATCGCGAAATGAGTATGTTATTTTTGTGTGAACTGAGGGATTACACTTCGGTGGTTGTAGCTTTTTTATTTCTAATGCTATGTATTTGATAAATTTGTAAAAACTTTTACAAAAGTTCTACTAAAATTCTGTAGTGAAAAAACCATAATTTTCCACATACTTTTCGAGATCTGGAAAATAGCGGTGAGTGAACTGAGGGACCACACTCTGAGGGCTATATCTTTTAAACTATCTTTTTACAAATTCCCAGATTTGTTCTACAATTTTTTTTAGACTTCTACTAAAACTTGCTATACTTATTTTGGGGATATTCAGGTGGGTCCCTCAAACCACACACACACAATGTTGCCAGCATTTTTATGGCAGTGTTAGAATACCTTGATGCTGCTGTTCTCCTTCACAAAACTGCTTTAACTTGAGTATCATATAATATTATGTCTCGGGCAGCACATTTTACAACCTCAAGCATTGTACAAATAACAATTTTCCAAATTTTGTTTCACTTATAACTGTGAAATTGGAGACATCTTCGACTTCTACTAGGTATCGACTATTGACCACTGTTTAAAGATTTCAACACTCAAGTTAAGCTATCACGCAGTAACATTTGAGAGAACAAATCTTGCATTAGAAAGTTACGGACATTTGAAGTACGGTTTTCACCATACTTCAAATGTCAGTCATATTGTTTTCACCATTATTCGAATATCAGCCATCTTTTTTTCACGATACTTCAAATTTCATAATGGCCCCAAAAATCTCAAAAGTGGGGCCAACTAACTGGAGACACTTTTTTACCTCAACATGCCTCATCTAACATATTTAACATGTCTTTGCCACTGTCGTATTTATCAATTTAAACTTATCGTAATATTATTAACTAGATGTCGCCCACGACATCGTTCGCGTGAAAGTTAATTTCTTAGAACCTTACATTTTTCCTCAATAAAAAATAGCCTATGTCCATCCCCATGGTTTACTCTACGTCTGTGCCAAATTTCATCAAAATCGGTCCAGTAGTTTCGAAGCCTATTCAATGCAACAAAAAAACAAACAAACAAGCTTTTCCTCTTTTTATAAACTAGATGTTGCGCGCGACTTCGTGCGCTACAAAAAGAAATTCCGCGGTAACGTACATTTTGCCGCGATAAAAGGTAGCCTATGTCCTTCCCCGTGGTCTATTCTATATATGTGCCAAATTTCATTAAAATCGGTCTAGTAGATTCAGAGCCTATTCGATACAAACAAACAAACAAACTTTTCTTCTTTATTATATTAGTATAGATTAAAGTATAGATTTCACCGGTGTCGCAAGTCGCAACTGGCGATCGTAAGTATTGGCGTTCGAAATTCAAAATTATACCTGATATTATTATATCACGGCCTATGGAACTTACCTACAGTCGTCCAACGGACACGTCTAGACAGAGCAATCGTGCGGGGCGTGCGGGGTGAGAGAGGGGCGGTAGCGAGCCCAAGCTGCCATACCAGGGGTGGTCAACTTTATATGGGCAAATAAAAATACCTACGGGGGCAGAGTTGTGCGACCGACTGAAAAATACACCCATTTTTGTGGGTAACCGAATCGTAAATTTATTTGTGTATTTGTTAATGAACAAAAAAAAATGTTGGAATTTATTATGGATGAATATAATTATTTACGATTTTAAAATAATTTCTGCGTTTAATCTGCAAGAAAAAATAGGATTTGTAAAAAACAAATATTATAGGTAACTTAATTTCTTTCGCCTGGTATCATCATGATCGCATAAATTATTAAAAAAAAAAAGGATTGTCCTCCGTCAAAACAACAAAATGGCGTTCGTTTTGTTTTGCGCGTAACGAACGAGGTGTTGTTTGGTGAATTTTGATGTATTTTGTGAATAAAACGTTGAGTTGAGCTTTCGTTCCTCCGTTCGATTATTACTAATTACATCTATTTCCAAACTGTGTAGAGAGATATTGACTCGGTGTTATTGTGTACTGAGAAATAACTCGGTGTTTCTTTGTGAAAATGGCTGACAAAGAAAATAGGAGGAAATGTTTTAAATGCTCCTCTTCACCTGTTGAAGACGGCGTTAAATTGTTTCGTTTTCCTAACCCTGGAAAAAGAAACCTGTTTCGGTACGTATTATAGACTAGTCAACAAGTTCAAAAACGTGTTAAATAGAAATAAAGCTCTTAAAAATATGTGCGATAGCTCATTCGATTCGGAATGACGTCTATAAAAATGTTTTTTAAGGGTTTATTAGCACATAAAAAATTGCGATTGTTATTAACAAAATAAGATAAAAAAAGGTATTTAGTTTTTCGTTAATTACTTCTAAAATAATGATATTTAAGGAATTTTGAAAAAAGATTCTGAAAGAGGAGGAAATTTCCAATAAAAATGTCCCAACTCCCGGAACTCTATCTCTATTATTTATAAAAAAAAAATTAACGCTGAAAATAGGGCTCCGCGCGGTCGTTATGGCATAGGCGCGCCGTCTAAAAAGCCGGTATATCACCTAAAATATTTTTTTTTTAGTATTAAATAACAATTTAAAAATTTGAATAAATTATGGTGTAATGTAGACACTTGAAGGAAAAAAACCTCGGTGAAAAAAAATTTTTTTATAGATTTTTCCAAAAGTTACACCATTGTTAATTAACAATTTTTTTTCCAATCTCTATTTTTATAAATTACGGCATAAAAGTATAAATAATTGGTCTATAAATTTTTCGCTTCGTGGAGCTCTTTTTATTTAGGTACTTAATAAAGTTATGAAAAAAAAATTTATTAAAGTTTATTATTTTGTTAATTAGATTTTTTTTAAATTAACAAAAAATGAAATTTCAAAAAAATGTAATCAAAATATTTTTTTTAGTAATATCTTATTATTGCTGTTTTTGCATCTAATATAGGTATTAATTAACATTGTAAAAAAAAAATTAACGTCATTTGTTAAGAAATTGTTTATAAACAAATAGACTATTTTGGGATTTTTTCAAAAAAAAATTTACCATCTTATTGCATAGGTGAAATGATGATTTAAAAAAAAAATTTTTCTTAAATAAATTTTTCTATTGTTTATAATCGTTTATTTTATATTTCAATTGTTTAAATAATTAGTTAAGAAATTATTTAGTTCTTAAAAATCATCATCGACCCTTTTCAATGGATTAACAGAATAATACATTTTTTTTGTTAATAATTTCATTGTTTATTAACTTAACAATTTGTTATAAACAAATAATATTTACCGTTATATTTTTTTTTTCGAAAACTTCAAAAAATTACAAAAACAACTATATATAACAAAGTATAGAATTATTTTTATTGTATTTTTTTGTATTTTTTACAAAAAAAAATTTTTTCTATACTTTGTTATATATAGTTGTTTTTGTAATTTTTTGAAGTTTTCTAAAAAAAATATAACAGTAAATATTATTTGTTTATAACAAATTGTTAAGTTAATAAACAATGAAATTATTAACAAAAAAAATGTATTATTCTGTTAATCCATTGAAAAGGGTCGATGATGATTTTTAAGAACAAAATAATTTCTTAACTATAGGTGTACCAGAATCTCATGGCAAATAGGGAAAAAAAATTTGTAGTGTGCAATACTGGGGAAATTGGATTAAACGATCTTGATACTGGTTAATATTTAATTATGTCTTTAGTATTATTGAACATGAATTATAATAAGACTGTATGAAGAATGTTCGGTGTATAATATAGAAAACTAGCTTTTGCCCGCGGCTTCGCCCGCGTGGAATAGTGTTCTTGGAGAAAAAACTACTTCGGCGAATAATTCTCTACCTACTTACAGCAATATACTACTGATACAATATTGAACATGTTTTTAGGTTTGCCCAATGCAAATTGTTAAAAATGGGACCCTATCACCTCGATACTACATGCGCGACCACTTGATAATATACTTACATAATAAGTACTTGAATATAAATTTTACCATAATCTTATAATATCTTAAAGACTATTAAATACTTAAAGACTATTATTTTAAAAACTCGCATCAAAATCCGTTGCGTAGTTTTTAAGATTTAAGCATACATAGGGACAGACAAAAAAGGGACTTTGTTTTATACTATGTAATATATAATGATATTTCATGAAAAATAAATCAATCGTGAATTACTTTATATACTTATTTATTACGAATAACATACAATTAAATTGGCAACAGTTTATTTAATGTTGGAATTTCCTTCCGAACTGTATAGAACTCGTTTACTTTATTCCTAATCAACTATAAATCGAAACTGTCTTATGTTGATTTTCTTTTTTCCTCCTCTCCTCCTTTTACCAGGCATGGAAAACAAACCATCATTCGATGTGCCATCAGCTACGATTCACCTTATAGTAGTACTGGAAACACATTTAAAGAAGTCACAATAATTACCTAAGAAAATATAAAAAAACTAAAAGTATCAAAACAACTCACTCTAACTTACCGGTCAACTCGACCACGAACTTTAAATTATAAGATTGAGTTCGATTTACACCTTCTTCTTTCTGTATTTTACTATAGACATAGAAAACAATATTTCTCGCTTGAGATCGAATTGCCTTTTTGGATATTTTCACAAAAACAACAAATTCCAAGAACATAATCACAAAATTTTAGCAGCGGTTGACAGATCACGTACTTTGATTTGACGGGTCATACTTGACATTGCCATATGAAAATCACATTTTTTATTTTTTTTAAAATGCCATCAGATTCTGGTAGAGCTATAATTATTTAAACAATTGAAATATAAAAAAACGATTATAAACAATAGAAAAATTTATTTAAGAAAAATTTTTTTAAAAAAAATCATCATTTCACCTATGCAATAAGATGGTAAAAAAAATTTTGAAAAAATCCCAAAATAGTCTATTTGTTTATAAACAATTTCTTAACAAATGACGTTAAAATTTTTTTTTACAATGTTAATTAATACCTTTATTAGATGCAAAAACAGCAATAATAAGATATTACTAAAAAAATTTTTTTTTGATTACATTTTTTTTAAATTTCATATTTTGTTAATTTAAAAAAATTATAATTAACAAAATAATAAACTTTAATAATTTTTTTTTTCATAACTTTATTAAGTACCTAAATAAAAAGAGCTCCACGAAGCGAAAAATTTATAGACCAATTATTTATACTTTTATGCCGTCATTTATAAAAATAGAGATTTGAAAAAAATTAGTTAATTAACAATGGTGTAACTTTTGGAAAAATCGATAATTTTTTTTTTTTCACCGAGATTTTTTTCGTTCAAGTGTCTACATTACACCATAATTTATTCAAATTTTTAAATTGTTATTTAATACTAAAAAAAAATATTTTAGGTGATATACCGGCTTTTTAGACGGCGCGCCTATGCCATAACGACCGCGCGGAGTCCTATTTTCAGCGTTAAAAAAAATTTATAAATAATAGAGATAGAGTTCCGGGAGTTGGAACTTTTTTATTGGATATTTCCTCCTCTTTCAGAATCTTTTTTCAAAATTCCTTAAATATTATTATTTTAGTAGTTATTAACGAAAAACTAAATACCTTTTTTTTATCTTATTTTGTTAATAACAATCGCAATTTTTTATGTGCTAATAAACCCTTAAAAAACATTTTTCTAGACGTTATTCCGAATGGAATGAGCTATCGCACATATTTTTAAGAGCTTTATTTCTATTTAACACGTTTTTGAACTTGTTGACTAGTCTATTATATCTATCTATATAATTATGTAACGCTAATGTTAAATATCCCTATCGTTATTTCGCTTAAAGAAACGCCATTTTGTGGTAAAAATTATCGTAGCGTTTTGGGCAAAAGTAGTGCCGTCTCGAACAGGCTAATAGTTGGTAATCATTTTAATCAAGAAAGATGCCTACCAATAGCCAATCGGACAAAGGATTAACTTAAGGAGTAGAAAAATAAGTACTCTGCTGGCTCAGAGACCCAAAGAGCATCTTGTCTACAATATGAGTGCCTTGGGCTATGTATTCACTTTGATGGGAATCCATTCAAATCGAAAGCCTCATCTCCATGCTAGCGAGCATGTAGTAAATAGTCTGTTTAATCTATACTTCTATATCTATACTCTATACTAATTAAACAAGAAGGAAGTTTGTTTGTTTGCATTGAATAGTCTCCAAAACTACTGGACTAATTTTGATGAAATTTGGCGCAGATGTAGAGTAGACTACGGGAAAGGACATAGGCTACTTTTTGTCTGCGAAGTTAACTTTTGCATGCATAAAGACGCGGGCAGCATCTAGTGTATATTATAAATAAATCCTATGTTTTTCAGTTGCGAGTTATGGGCGAAGTTTGTATTTCCTGACGAAAAGTGTACAACAGAAGTACAAAAAAAATTGTACAGCAAGCATAGGATGCTGTGTCAGAGGCATTTTAAAGATGAAGACTTTGCAGATGGTGACAAAAACCACTTATTGTGGACTGCTATGCCATGTGATGTAAGTTTTTATTCATAGGACCTGTTTAATACCCACATATTGTACTTACCTATACCTATCTATACTAATAATATTATAAAGCTGAAGAGTTTGTTTGTTTGTTTGAACGCCCTAATCTCAGGAACTACTGGTTTGAATTGAAAAATTATTTTTGTGTTGGATAGTCCATTTATCGAGGAAGGCTTTAGGCTATATAACATCATGCTAAGCTTATCGGAGTAAATACGTTATTCATTACAAGCTATTAATATAGAAGAAATTTGCCATTTACATCATTTGATTTAAATGAGTATTTTAGAAGATATCGCAGTAATAAAATAATCAATCACGCAATAAAAATCTACGGCGCGCGGCGTCGTGAGGGGGAAGCGCTTCTCCTTCTACCTAAATGAAGTTGCAGGTAAATTTAAGCGATATCCCAAAGTAACTGTTCCATGCAGACAAAGTCGAGGGCAAAAGCTTTCATTTATACAATTTTCAATAAGTTTTGTTACTTAATTTACTTAATATTTAATATTTCTCTTGCAGTCTAAACAGGCAACTCAGCCTGTTCCAGTATATTTTGAGGAACCTGGACCTTCTCAAGCTCGGGAACCACTGATTGAGAGAAGCAATTTGGGTTATGGTGATATTCAGGCCATCTGTAGAACCAACCCAACAGAACAGGAGAAAGACCTACTTAAAAAATGCAGCAAATATATAACAAAAATATGTATGCTACAAAACCGTCTGAAGGCTATGAAGTCTAAAATGGAAATTCTTAAAGAAATTGAAGAAGACAAATCAGTACAAAAATTGTCAAAAAAAATAAGTCCTGCATTTGCATTACTTCTACAAGGGCAAATAAAAAATAGTAAATGCCATCTAAGAGGTAGAAGGTGGTCAAAAGAAGAAAAAATAACTGCCTTAAGAATATTTAAAAGATCCCCAACATGCTACCGTTTGCTGCGGAGGCTAATCACATTACCCTCACCAAGCACCTTAAAGAATATTTTGAATAGAGTACCTTTTGGTGTTGGACTTAATGAACCAGTTTTCAAAATTTTGAAAAAGTTTTTAAAAACACAAAAACCTTATGATAATGAGTATATACTTATGTTTGATGAGATGTCATTAAAAAAAAACCTTCATTATGAGTGCAAAAGTGACTTGGTGGAGGGTTTTCAAGATCATGGTATGCAGGGAAGATCAGGATTGATTGCCAGCTATGCCCTTGTTTTCATGATTGCAGGAATAAGGAAGAAGGTTAAGCAACCTATAGCGCATTTCTTTTCTAGTGGTTTTGCTACAGCAGATAGACTAGCAGTTTTAATTAAGGAGGTAAATAAAACTTTTGATGCGCGCTTGAATATTGACTAAAAAGTGAGATCAATTATTGTTTTTACTTTATCTTTTTACCATTGTTACAATCATAATCATTCTGTCATTCAGGTTCTACATCAGTGCTATAAAGCTGGAGTGAACATTGCAGCCACAGTATGTGACATGGACGGTGTCAACAGGAGAGCCCTTACAATCTTGGGGGCATCTACAGAATACCCATATATAACCATAGAAAATAGGGAAATTGTTGTTATGTTTGACACACCTCATCTACTGAAATGTTTCAGAAACATGTTTCTAAATTACAATATTGAATGCAATACGAATATAAACTCCAACCTACAGACAGGCAGAGGTGAGTTATGATTTGACAAATTAATATTAACTTAATGCTCTCATCAAGACTGAAATTTGAAAACTAAAATCCAACAACCATCCTACCAACTAAGAAGAAGTATTTGATGATTCATGATATTGACTTATAATCTCTTATTTACAGGTGTTGCTAAATGGGAACACATCATAAAATTTTACGAAATTGATAACAAAAACCCAAATTTCGTTTTTGCCCCCTGCCTGCGAAAGGATCACTTAGACCCCAATACCAAGCAAAAAATGAAAGTTAATCTAGCTGCTCAGGTGTTAAGCCACTCTGTTGCAGCTGGAATGTTTTCTAAAATATCGGATGGTACGTTAAACACTTAAAAATATAATATTAACCATTTTTCACTATTTTTGGAGCTCTGAGTCAGGTTTTGCCATATATCATAAATAGTTCAGAATATTTCCATACTGCCTTAAATATCTCATTTCATTAAATTATAAGGCCTTTTTTATATATAATATATAAATAATATTTTAACCCTGATGTATCCATTTTCTTACAGGAAGCCTTACTGCAGCAGCTACAACTACAGCTAATGTCATTGCCAACATGGACAAATTATTTGACTGCTTAAACAGTGAATCATCAGATTTGAGAAGAGGAAAACGTCATGCTACCAATTTAACAGCAATAAGCCCCCACCTAAATTTTTTTCAAGACACGAAAAGATTTTTTGTCACATTAAAATTTATTGGTAGCCCACGCAAACCTCCATCACAAGAAGGCTGGATATGGACTATAAACGCCGTTGAAAGGCTATGGAGAAATTTAGTCCAAAAGCATAATATTAAGAGTCTGGCTACAAGGAGGCTCCAACAGGATCCACTCGAGAACCTATTTGGATGCATTCGTGGGAACTGTGGTTCAAATACAAACCCTACATGTGGGCAATTTGTTGCAGGGCTTAAAACTGCAATTTTAAGTAATTTGTCCCACATGGGGACAACTGGGAACTGCGAAACTGATCACAATGTTGTAATCAACAATTTTGATACCTTGCTCTCAGTTTCACAGCCAAAACAGCAAACAAATAATGACTCAGTTGCTACTGCTTCATTAACTTCAACGTCAGCTCTGTATTTTGAAGTTGATGAAGCAATAAATACAAACGATCCTGAAATACAGGTATGTGCATATGTTGCGGGATTTATAGTAAAAAATTACCAGTTAATAATTGTGAAATATGTAAAAAAATATTCGTGAGTGATAGCATAGAAATAACTCACCTTTTTATATCAAATCGAGAATATGAAACTGATTCTCAAGCTTTGAATTATGCACACAAAGATTTTATTTCCTGTGTAGA
The DNA here is from genome assembly GCA_905404095.1 of Glaucopsyche alexis. NCBI lineage: Eukaryota > Metazoa > Arthropoda > Insecta > Lepidoptera > Lycaenidae > Glaucopsyche > Glaucopsyche alexis. Next base: position 1,455,631 of record FR990063.1, on the reverse strand, counting down.
GCTATGTGCATCAGCTATTAATAATTTTTTTAAAGAAAATGCCTATGTAAAAATGATAAAGAAAAGAATTTTTAAAGATGTTAAATCTATTGTTTGTTTTGACTTTATTCAACCATGCATAACACACAAAGATGAAAATGTCGAAAAAATTATAAATTGTGTGATTTTTATATGCATGAAGAGATTCTGCATTTTAAAAAACAGATCTTTTGCAGAAGAAGCTTCTGCCTCTTCTTTAAAGCGAAAAATGAAGATTATTCTACATAAGTAGTTAAAATACTGTAAGGAAGTAAGAGTTTGTGACTGTATGTTTTTGGTTGCATAGTTGAGATAATATTATGTTCAATCTTCATATTTAATACTTCGCAATTTTCCAACATTTCTCACAGTTCACGACCTCTGAGGCTCAGTGGTTCAGCACGTTGGTGCTCAAGCCGGGGGTCGCAGGTTCGAATCCTGCCGAAGGAACTATTGTCTGACTTTGTGTCAGATTTAAAAAGCGATGTTACTTTACTAAGTTTAATCAGATTGGAAAAAAAAAATTGTTATAGAAAAAGATATTGTATTGTCTATAGGGTCTTTATTTTGTTTGTTACAATATAATCTTCTTATTAATTATTATAAAATGATTTTCAAAACATGTATCTTGCTAAATTTGAGAACTGCTGGACCGATTTCGCTAAAAATATTATTGGAATAATTAATGTAAGACTATTTTTTCTTCATGTGAAATGTTGGTTAATCATTTCAATCAATATATATTATTTCTCTTTATAATTGTTTTCATTTCAAATGTGGATTTTCAGTTGTAAGAAAAACGAAAAAGGTAAATAGTGCCAAAACTGCAAGTACCTACTACTTACCTTTTAAGTTTTTCTAACAACTGAAATGTGTCTTCATGGAATCTGCCGTCCTCAAACTAAAAGGCGGCTAAATGACAAATAGAGTTTTTGAGGTAGAGCTTAAAAACTTGGGATTATTTTGAAATTGATGCTAGTGATTTGTATAAACAATTGTTAATGTTTTCGTGAATATCTTATGACAACATTAAAAATTGTTTATAGATATAAACAATTTTTATAGATATAAACAATTTTTATATAACTAGCATCAAATTCAAAAAAATCCCGTTTTTTAGCTCTACAACAAAAACTCTTTTTGTCATTTAGCCGCCTTTTAGTTTGAGGACGGCAGAAATATAAATCCCATAGAAGTTTAAGATTTAAATTTACCGCACATATTCAAATGATCCCGCGCTTTTTTTATCCAGATAAAATTGCCAGGGGCTGACAATAGATGGCAGTAGTAAATTTTTATAGTATGGAGTCGACATTCTTCTCCGGTAGGAGTAATAGTGTTCTGTGTGCCATACACTCGCTTGGGACACGTCAGCCGGGGTTAACGCTTTTTAATTTGATTGTTTAAGTGGTTTGCGACAGTGTTTCGTTTGAGTTGTATGTAGGTACTTATTTACAATGGTTCATACTACATGTGCTGTGAGAGACTGCATGTCTGTCATGGCTATGATTAGTTAATGTCGTGTCAAATAGCAAATCCTTGATGACCTAGGCTTGTGAAACTCTCGGAAAATAAGACCTGTGTATTTAGACTATGACTTGATGTAAGATTTTTTAAATTTAAAACATTATTTTACATTTTTAAATATAAATATCAATTTTGATATATATCTACACTAATATTATAAAGAGGAAAACTTTGTTTGTATGTTTGTTTGTTTGGTTGTAATGAATAGGCTCAAAAAGTACTGGACTGATTTCAAAAATTCTTTCACCATTCGAAAGCTACATTATCCACGAGTAATATAGGCTAAATTTTATTTTGGAAAAAAATAGGGTTCCGTAAGATATTTGGGTTTTTCGGACACAAGGTGTAAAAAATCAACCAGAAAAGTTACTTATTTTGCGTACGCTGCCTAAACTATAACTCCCTTATTAATAAAATTATTTACACCACGGATTAGCTAATCCAACATGGCTGTCTTTGTCAGATAGTTTGGAACAGTCACTTGATAGACAAAGACAGCCATGTTGGATTAGCTAATCCGTGGTGTAAATAATTTTATTAATAAGGAGGTTTAAGATAGAACCATAAAATGTTCTAATTAATTGTAGATCTTATAAATATCTACAAAAAAGTCCGCGACACACTATACCTATCTATGTCGAGTGAGGCACAACAACAATTTTTTTATTTAGAAATCTTGATTTTTTTTTGACTACATTTAAACGCGTTTATTTACTCATGCTATTAATCCTTATCAAAATAAATTATTTTATCACTAAGTACAGTTTATGTAGATAGTATTTGGTCTTTGAATGATTAAAATTGGACGTTTGGTTTTGAAGTTATGGCGAAATTAAAATATTTCGATTTCTGCTCTAAGGCCCGTTGCGAAGTAGGCGTCACCAAGGCGGGGGTGTGCGTGCGGGAGGGGAGTTTAGATCTATGAGGTAGGATTAGTATCAGTATTGTACCCATAGATTATACAGATATATACATTGTACCCGTGCCAAGCCGGGGCGGGTCGCTAGTCAAGCATAAATATCAATTGATATATATATCATGCGAACCCTGAGCTTTTGTATACGCATTTGTATTTTTTATAATAAAACTCTTCATTAATACTTCTATATATATATATATATATATATATATATATATATATATATATATATATATATATATATATATATATATATATATATATATATATATATATATATATATATATATATATATATATATATATATATATATATATATATATATATATATATATATATATATATATATATATATATATTTATTTATTTTTTTGTTTGTTTTATTTTGTTTTATTCCTAGTACTCTACATACACATACTACGAATACACAAAATGTAGAACAGATTATAATAAAACACATTATTGTGACAACCCTGCAGCAATGACGAACACCTACACAAAAGCGGCATTTCGCGCGACTTCTAACGCGTTGGCCCACTGTATCTCTTTTATTACGCTGTGATTATATCGTCTGTGCAAACCACATACCTTGCTCGCTCTTTTATCGTCTGTACTCTTTCACACATCGCCTGTGATTGGTTAAGCAGAAATAGCAGATTAATTTTAAATTTCAAACTACGAAATACTATTCTATTTAATTTGAAAAATTATTTTCAACTTTTACAGAATTTGTTAACTCATGTTTTGTTATTTGCAAAAAACTAATTTTTAACCGACTTCCCAAAAAGGAGGCGGTTATACGTTCGGCTGTATATATATATTTCTTTTTTTTTTTTGTATGTTCAACGATTACTCCGCCGCCTGTGGACCGATTTTCAAATTTTTTTCTGTGATGTATAGGGTGTAATCCCAAATTGGTCCTTTTGATATCAAAGTGGTGACCTGATGATGGGATCCATGAGGAATCGAGGGAACTCCTCGAAATTTATATGGACACATATGTTGATTTTGACTTTTTCTGAAGTAGTTCAAGTATACGCTACCAAAAAGTAAGATTTTGCTCCAAGGTATACCCTGGATCCAAAAGTACAGAACAGAACTCCTGGCTCCTTATAGATACATGTTTGGGGATTTCGGCGTTGTTTAAAGAACTGCAAGCATATGCCACCCTGTCAGTTAGAGTAATCATCATCATCATCACCACTATCACACCATACATCATCAGATTATGATGATATAAAAGGTATTTCTCATAGTATTTTAAACTAACACGGAGATCTTTGAACATTACTCTATGGACCTATTTGCAAAATTCTTTTGTTTGTTGTAAAGGGTTTAGTTCGAAATTGGTCCTTTAGTCACTAAAGTGGGAACCTGATGATGCGATCCATGAGGAATCGAGGGAACTCCTCGAAATTTATATCCACACATATAGTGATTTTGACTTTTACTGAAGTAACACAAGCATATGCTACCAAAAAATAAGATATTGTACCAAAGGTATACCCTGGATCCAAAAGCACTGTACAGAACTCCTCAGTCTTTAAAGATGTGCGTTTAGAAATTTCGGCATTGTTTAATGAACTGCAAGCATATGCCAATTTATAACTTACAGTAATCATCATCATCATCTTAATAGCAATACCTTATGGAAGCTTGGCGCGTATTCAATTATACATTCGATCGTTTAGTTTAGACGTTCTTAAGACGTATTAATAATAACTTAAGAAAATATATCTCTAAAAAGGGTGAAATTATTATTTTTAAACAAAAAATTAAACCGACTTCCAAAGTAAAAATACACAAAAAAGTATGAAATAAAACTTAATCTCTAAATAATTCCCCTTTCAAATTCGGCTAAAATTTTTACTATTTCTCTACTCAATCTTATTAATTTTGAAGTCGGTACCAGCAAATATGAACGTAAGTTCTATAAAATATTGTAGAATATTGTTTGGGCTGGTACCGATTTCAAAATTAAGAAGATTGAGTAGAGAAATAGTAAAAATTTTAGCCGAATTTGAAAGGGGAATTATTTAGAGATTAAGTTTTATTTCATACTTTTTTGTGTATTTTTACTTTGGAAGTCGGTTTAATTTTTTGTTTAAAAATAATTAGTGAAGTGAACCAACATCGTAGGTGTTGAGTGAACTCGAAATCATATTTATTATGATGAAAGATTATATTTATTTGACGACTTCTGTGGCTTAATGGTTCAGCGTTTTGGTGCTCAAACCAGGGGTCGCAGGTTCGAATCCTGCAGAAGGAACAAAAAGTTTTTCTTTGTTCCTGGGTCATGGATGTGTATTAAATATGTGTATAATATAACAAAAATCTTAATAATAAAATGTAATATAATTCCATAATTTGCAGGTATTGGATTCCAATTTCAAGGGCACGCAATAATAATTATGACACATATTTCAAGATTCTCATTAGTAGGTATAACGTTACGTTACGCCGCTGTCAATTAATGGCCTGCTAGGCCTACAAAAGTGTACCTACCTACCTATTTTGCACCGAAGGATAACCGCTGAAGTTAATCAGGATATGTTGTTTAATAATGTGGTAATCTGAAATATTTTGGTTACCAACCTTTAGCCTTCGTATCCACGAGAGTTTTTTTGTGGTCGAGACTCGCGACAGGAAAAACTGCACTGTAAATAGAACTCCGCACCTAAACTACAATAGAGCTGAAAATCGAAGTGTCAAGTGTACACGATTTTCAGTTAATATAGTGTAGTTTTTTCAGTCGCGATCACATAAAAACGCTCGTGGGAATGTAGCCTTACTTTTGTATTTTTTAATGCAATAAAAACGATCGAATTATAGTTGTTTTGTTGTTTATTGTTTTATTTACCTTTTTAACCTAATAATACATACATACATAAATACATACATATAATCACGCCTTTTTCCCGTAAAGGGGTAGGCAGAGACCACTTTTTGTCACTTGCTACGATCCTTACATACTCGTTTCGCTTCGTTCACTTTCATTCTTACCATCCATTCCTCCTCTTACATTCAACGTAGCGAAACGGCTCTCCATGGTCCGCTTTTCACCTCCGCGAGAAACGAGACGTGATGGGTGGTGAACCACATCGCCGCCTTTTTGGATAATTAAATTATTTTTATGATTATCCATTGCGTTTCCACGGATTGGTAGAGAGGGTAGGAATAGGGAAAGGGAAGGATAGGTGGTGTGGAAAGGAAGATCGGTAAGTTAGAGTGGGAAATAGGAAATGTAGGATATTACCGCCCAGGAGGGCAAGGGATAGGACAGTAATAGCTAGGGAAGCCGGGGTCGCGTACCCGTATACTATACCACAACTACCGGACAGGTAAGTTGGGATGAGTACCCCATGACATAACCTAATAATTGGGACCTAAATATAAAATTGAAAACAATAACCTATGTACAGTTTTTTTTTTTATTCTAGGCTTGAATCTTTTGCACTTTAGAAGATAATATGTAAAAAAGCTAAAAGAAAAGCTTTTTTTATTCCGAGTGCCACCTAAGTTACGTAGTATAGTTACATTCTCTCTGTATATAACAACTGATATTAAGGCTACGTTCCCTCGAGCAGTTTTCAAAAAACAAAAAAGAAACACTCGTGGGAATGTAGCCTTACTTATGTATTTTACTTTCTTTAAAATGCAATAAAATGATTGCATTATAGTTATTTTGTTGTTTTGTTTAACTTTTTAATACAATAAAATCGACAAAAATATGTACCCAACGTATTTTTTCATTTCAGGCTTGAATCTATTGCACTTTTATATAATGATTATTTTCTACGTAAAAAAGCTATGTTATAATTTTGAAGTTCGAACACATTTTTTAAATTCGGAGTGCCACTTCTTATTACGTAGGTAGGTACCTAGTGTAAAGTTGCTCTCTTTGCTTCGAAATTTGATTTCATTTAAAAATTTACATTTCTTTTCACGCGACTCCTAGCATCAATCTGTTATATTTCACTATTGTATTTAATAAAAAAACATGATAACTATAGTAAAAAATCATCCCGAATTTTGATTCTCAATTTTAAGATAATATTTATTTATGGTCTTAACTAATAAATATATTAATTGAAAAATAAATATATAATGTTTTCAAACATGAATCGTTATGTAGTTAGCATGGAATGAAACATTTCAAAAGGCTTGCATAGGCGAGAGAGACGGATGCTATTCTTCAATGGTGATTGGACAAGAATAAATAGGTCCTATCTTTGATTGTGAAACACATTTCCTATCTATTTTTAATCTTAGATTGGCTATCTATTTTTAATTGTAGACACGATATTGAAAGGCCGTTAGTCGATTATGAATATAAATAGATGTAGGTATATCGGGAGTCAAATATGTTTCAACTAATCTTTAGTGCCTAGGACTCGGGTAGACAAGACAGGAAGGCCGGACACCGGATTTAATTCATAGCAAATTGAGCCTTATTGACGAGGCCGCAACATACAAACTCTTTACTATGACCGCACGTACCTTGCGGCGTTAGGTATATAGGGTTGTGTTAGTGTCGAATATTACATTTTACTAAAAATTTTTGAATATAGATACATAAATCTGAAAAAGTTATTTAGGTTGACGCGTTTAGAAATTATAAACAAATAAAATATGTTGTCCATCTCTTTCTCACAAAACGATTTGTGACGTCGCGACGTGCTCGGTGCTATCGCTATACAATTTGACATTATTGACAAATGTATGGCGGTAGCACATCGTGACGTCACAGGCCGCTATATCTAGGGCATCGAGACCGGTTTTACCCGAAACCGAAAACCCGGGTTTTCCCGGGTTTTCGGGCCTACAACAAAACCCGGTTTTCAAAATATTGAAAACCGGTTTTCGGTTTTTTCGAGCTTTTTTTCATTATGAAATTCTACAACAGTTTATAACAGTAACAGTCACAAACCGAACGTTATAGTGGCTTGTGATTGTCAATGTAGAATTTTAGAACAATAGTTATAATGTTTTCATGTTGTATGTAGTACATTTGGGGGCGCGGTAGTGCCCCCGCCCCGCCAGGACGAGTGAGCGAAGCGCAAGGGACCAGACTACCTTTTCTCGAAGCGATTCGTCGATTTTTTGGACATTCATAACTTGGTATAATTTATTATTCGGTTCCATCAGCGCTCAGTGCGAATTGCTCTCCGTTCCCATGATACCCAAAAATCGAGTGGGCCTAACGGAATCCGTCCCATTGTGTTAAAAATGTGTGCTCCAGAGTTGGCACCGGTCTGAACGCATCTTTTTCGGCTCACCTGCTCTTATGGCACAGTCCTGGCATCTTGGTAGACAGCTTTGGTGTGCTATCGCCTGCCCTGTTCATACTGCATATCAATGCTAATATTATGTGATGACGACAGTACGGGTGATGCCTTATATACAGGTCGCCCGAACATCTCTCGGCAAAACGTCATTGAGAGTCGAAACGAACTTGTCTCTCAAATTAAGAATTCATTGGAGAAGATCTCTGAATGGAGTAGACTTAACTTAGTCCAATTCAACACCTCTAAGACACAAGTAACCGATGCTAATAAGTTACCGATGGTCGTATGTCCTCGTTTTGAAAGCATACCCATAACTGTCTCCTCCAACATCGGAATACTTGGTGTTAGCATATCGAGCGAGGTCTAGTTCCGATATCATCTGGAGGGCAAGGTCAAGTTAGCCTCCAAGAAGCTTGGTGTTCTGAACAGGTCAAAGCAGTATTTCAGTCCGGTCCAACGCCTACAACTCTATAAGGCGCAGGTTCGGCCTCACATAGAATATTGTTCTCATCTCTGGGCGGGAGCGCCAAAGTACCAGCTTCTCCCTCTGGATCGTATCCAACGAAGGGCCGCTCGAATTGTCGACTGCCATAGTATTTCAAACAGGCTTTATTCCTTAGAGCTACGTAGAGATGAGCGTCGCTCTGCATCATATATTGGTTATATTACGGGGAGTGCTCCGAGGATTTGTTCGGACTTATACCTGCTGCAACTTTTCGCTATCGTTCGAAGGGACAAAATATTTATCATCCTCATCACCAACTGTCGCCAACAGTATTTCCGGACCATTACGACCTGCACACCTTCAAGAAGGCAGCATATTCCCTCCTAAAAGGCCGGCAAGGCACTTCTGTTTCTACACGCCTTAACTCTACAAGTCTAACTTTACAAACTCTACACTTTAGTCAAATTATGTGGCATGGCCATTTCGTCAGGCGACGTATTTTGACTAAGGTGTAAAGTTTGTGAAATTATTAATTACTTTACATGAAAATGTTTACGGTGGGATCACATTTTACCAGTATTACAACAGAAAGCAGCTAATAAAAGTTAATTTTAGGACATTCCTAACAAAATCAACAAAAAACCCGAAATACCCGAAAAAACCCGGGTACCCGGTTTTGAAGATGGCTGGGACCGAAAAACCCGGTTTTTTTAAATATGACCGGTCTTCGATCCCCTAGCTATATCGCTCTCTTTCTTATTGTGAATTTAAATAATTTGTATCTTCCTTATTATTAATGATTTACAAAAATGGGTTTAAGATTGTTTATCATGTTGTGCCTCGAAATGTTGCGAATACGAGAAAGGTACGTTAAGTTTTGAGATGTAAAATATGTTAGGAGAATAGTTAGGAGGTTCGTACTGGAAGGGTAAGGTACACTCTCCTTTTATCCCCTTCAATAGGAAGGGATAAAAGGAGAGTGGAAATTCAAACAGTCCCGGAAGCAGCCATTCCCATGGTCGCCCCGACTACCCTGACACCTGCTGCCACCCCGCCATCGCAGACATGGGATCACAGCAAGATCCACTGCTTAGCTACTTCAGTCTCTCCTCTCTCTGGCCACGAATTTTTTCTACAAAATTCAAGCCGGGGAGTTTTTTCTGGAAGGCGCCCCCACCTTTGCCGCCCAAATCACATTATGGCTCCCCAGGCCCTAAGGCCGGACATGCGGCTAGATATCTCCGGCATCCAGAGGCTCCTACCAGAGGAGCTGACTGTGACTGCCGGAGATCTACGCGCACTCCGGGCAAAGGGCAAAGGCACGCAATGCGCAATGTCCTCCCCGCGCTTTTTGACTGCAGTAATTTTATTCTTTTGTTTGCAGACGCTCCACCTACATCGTTCGAACGGAAGCCATGAGACGGTCGATGTCGACCCGCTGCCGTGGCATACCCGCGCACAGTGTTCTATTTGACTCAAAAAATTTCCCTATGCTGTTTATTGCATAAATCGACGAAGAAATGCATTTTAAATGCAAGAGTAAAACACCCGCGTGTCTATTTCAAATACTTTTTTTTATAAAAAATAATTTATGTTTCGTGACCTCAACGTAAAGAAAACACTTAATAAATTCTGTAAGCGTGTCTAATCAATATATATTTTTTTGATTAATATGGTTTGATGAAGGACCTTTAGGCGCATATTTTCCATGTTTTATTTTTTGAAGATCACTTCTGGTTACCGAGTTATTAATTTTTATTCAGATTTTTGTTTTTATTTTTTTTCTTCCAAAAATCTCAAAAGTGCGAGTTGTGACTGACACTCAAAGATTCATCGTAAATGTGTCTATCACTGATAAAAAAATCAAGTTGCACTATGGAAGCGTTTGGGAGTTAGAATAAAGGTCAAATGATACATTTTAGGGTTATCACTAAAGGTCAAACAATAGGTAATCTGACTTTTTTAAAATTGTATAAACGAATAGTACTCTTAAATATGAGTAATTTCTCAGAAGAAATAGTATCATATATCAAAAGTCAATATTTTCAAATGTACAGCGATTTGTACATGTCACCGTAAAATTGTAAAATAACTCACGAGATTGTAAAAATATGTCGAAAGATTCATTACTATAGTCATAATAATTGTAAATCATATACTATTTTGTAGTTAAAGACAAAATTGCATTAATTTGAACAAAAATGAAAGGTCAAGTTGAGTGACACCCCTAACACAATATTTTGAAATTCGATTACTCGTAAACGCTTCCATAGTGCAACTTTGTTTTTTTATCAATGATAGATGCATTAAAGGTAAATCTTTCAGTGCCAGTCACAAGTCGCACTTTTGAGTTTTTTGGGAGAAAAAAAATAAAGACCAAAATCTGAATAAAAAAGTAACTCGGTAGCCAGAAGTGATCTTCAAAAATAAAACATGGAAATTATGCGCCTAAAGGTCCTTCATCATACTATATTAATCAAAAAAATATATATTGATCAGACACGCTTACATAATTTATTAAGTGTTTTTTTTTACGTCGAGGTCACGAAACATAAATTATTTTTTATAAAAAAAAGTATTTGAAATAGACACGCGGGTGTTTTACTCTTGCATTTAAAATGAATTTCTTCATCGATGTATACAATAAACAGCATAGGGAAATTTTTTGAGTCAAATAGAACACTGTGCCGCGCGACGAATCACCGCAAGAACCCAGACGCCACCTACCGGGGACACCGCAGAACCACGCTGCCAAGGTGCGCCCGCTCACGGTGCGTCTCAACTTGCACCGCTGGATTGCTGCTGCTCCTCTTTGCTCTTGCTATTCTATGCTCTTTCGCATCCCCCCGCGCCGCAAACTAGTAAGCAGTGCAAAATTCCCCCCAAAAATTTAGACATCAATACCCTCAGGCGTTCCTCAAGGCTCGCTGATGGGACCTATATTCGCGATATTTCTGAATGATGTCAATTCTTGTTTTCACTATTCCAAATTTCTTTTATACGCGGATGATACCAAAATAATGAAAAATATTTCTTCGCTTCATGACTGTCATCTTTTACAAGAAGACTTGGACAGGTTTAGTGACTACTGTATCGTACATAAATTAGATCTTAATGTATCGAAGCGTTATGTGGTAACCATTAGCCGTAAGTCCAATTTGATTAGGTTTAATTATAAGATTTAAAATAATGAGATAGTCTTTAAGGATACAATGAAGGATCTTGGAATAATAGTGGATTATAAATTAATTATTGTTAGATGAGCACATAAATTATATAGTAAATAAGGCCTCAAAGGCATTAGGATTTGTTATAAGGTCTTCTACTAATTTCAAATCTATTAAAGCTATTAAAATACTTTATTGTTCGTATGTGCGTAGTATCCTAGAGTACGGGTCAGAGGTTTGGAACCCCTCCTATGACATTTATAAAAATAGAATAGAATCTATACAGAAACGCTTTTTAAGCTGCGCGTCCACTGCATCGGAATCGGAGCGGACGGAGCGGACGGATTTGTTGCTTTGTATGGATTTCTATGGTACTGCGTCCACTGGACCGGCATTTCTGCGCCTGCGACCGGTATTTTTGCCGATGACGTCACCTGCAGTGAACCCGTCATTCGGATACCGAACGTTTCAAGTTCTGACGTGTTTGCGACGACGCGACGGCTATACATAAATACTTATTCACGACGAATGACGATATTTTAATTACTTTAGTGAAAAAATATGATGAACTTTACAATCTAAAACATCAACATTATCTTAACCAACTGAGGAGAGACGATATATGGGATGAAATTGGGCAAATAATAAATAAAAATTGTAGAATATAGTGAAGTTCAAAAAACTTTTTTCGAGTCATATGAATGTACCCAAAAAATCTATTTTCATCTTCTAATAAATCAGAATATAATGTATGAAATTCTCCAAAAATTATTCTTTTTGAATTTATATTATGATTTATGAACCCATATCTTTCGTTTCCTCTTGTTTCTCTTTTCCTCTTCTGATAAAATAAGCTAATTACAACCTATTCGGTCTGAGATTACAACAATATATCTCGTCACTATCCTCCATAATGCAAGTGCACGTTCAGGCTGACGGATTAAAAATAACTAAATTGCCGATGCTGAATCCGGATGCAGTGGACGCACCCCATCGGCATTTTGTAAATGCCGACGCTCCATCCGCTCCGTCCGCTCCGATTCCGGTGCAGTGGACGCGCAGCTTTAAGGTTCCTTCAGTATAATATGTGCCGCCTGATCCTTCCTAACTACGAATTGAGATGTAATAAATTTCACTTTCTCCCCTCACTACCGTACAGACATATCGGATTTAGTTTATTTGAGTAAAATAATTAATAATGTTATTGGTGCTCCTGATTTATTGAGTAAATTTAATTTCAACGTGCCCAGTAGATACTTTCGTAATTACGTTCCATTCCATGTCCCGCCATATAAGACATTCTATCGCCGTAATTCATTTGTCTGTAGATCTAGTGCCCATTTCAATCGATTCTATCTATCGATATAAAAGCGTCTAAGATTTGTAGACTTTTATCCGATGCGTATTTTATGTAGTAAATGGAAAGTAATTTGTGATGGTAAAGCAGGCTGTGCGTGTGTGAGTATTTCGGTACAAACGAGAGCAATATAATATTATACCCGACCTTTTCTGGTGCCGCCCGGTATTTCTTCTTAATTTTAATCGCAACTCGTAGCATGATGTGGTACTTAGGGCGGTATTCTTGGTCGATTCTTATCTCTAAGTTCGCCTTATAGACATGCTTGAGGCGACGTATGTATTCACTGTCATAACTTAAGCATTGTCAAAAAGTATAACCTCAAGTATGGACTTAATCAGGCAAGACTTATTCAAATGGTATTCACAATCGATTCTTAAGCAAATATTTATTAGTTATGTATTCACAGTCATTTAAGGAGGTCTTATTTGTCCCAATAAGACGTACTGGTTTCAAAGTGAGGTTATATTTTCAAGTCATCTCCAAAGGCGACTTATGAAATTCTAAAACACATTTTATAGCGATAATTTTTTGAAATTGTTATGTAAATGAATTTGTCTTCGTCTGAATCGAGTGATATTGGAGATATTAGTTATATTGATTATGATGAAGAGGATAATGAAAGACACATTCGTAGACCTTTGCGTGACTGACTAAATCCTTTTGAACTTTAGGATCATAATGAATTTAAAAGACCATTTCGATTTAACAATGATTCACAAGCAAGTTTTCAGCTAATGAGATTTTTCATAAGATTTGGATACCCATAAAATCTAATATTTTTGAAGCGCGCTTCAAGAAACATTTTTTCCCCGGCTTCTGCTATAACATCTGGAGTTGATGTTGGGCCATAAAATACAGTTGCTATTTCCTCTAGTAATGGCTTTTGATCATAAATCTTGATAATTGATGTTTTGCCCTTCCTGTAAATAGCTGAGGTTGTATCACACCCACTGAAACTATGCAGAAAGAGAATAGAACCACAAAATTTCTATATCAAATTTAAAATTTCAAATATCACGCTTACAGAGTATTCCATCAAGCACAGGAGTGGCTTGGGAACCAACTGCTTCCTGAAATATGGGGTTGGAAACGAGGAGTCGATGGAAACTTAGAACCAATCACGATTATTTTTATCACCTTTAATACTCTGTATCTCTAAAGTATTGATCGTACAGTAAACATTTTAAGACGTAATTTATAAGAAATTTAATGTAGATAATTAATGTAGAAGTCACTAAAGAGATATAAATAATTTTCGAGTCACAAGCAAAAACCTTGAAAGAGACCTTTCCCCCCTCCCCCACCGCCGGCTCGTGTCCCGCCCTCGGGGGCTTTTAGTATATTCATCTGGACACCTTTAGGAATAACTGTAGCAACTTTCAAAACTACATGAATTATTCGGTCAGATCGATGATTCTGAAACTAATTTTCTTAGACTACTTAACTAGGCTATGAAGCTCGCCGCGAAAATTTCGAAATTACTCTTTTGTACATTATGGACATATCACTTTGACGTAATTCGCGTCAAGCACCCCGGAGTTGCGGGGGCGGCATGTCCCCCACTCATCTCCTGCACCCCCTCGAATACTTCATAGTTGGCGATTCACAGCGTCTTAAGTAGAGAAATAGCCAAATTTAAAAGGGGAATTATTTAGAAAATAAGTTTTATTTCATACTTTTTTGTATATTTTTACTTTGGAAGTCAGTTTAATTTTTTGTTTAAAAATAATAATTTTACCCTTTTTAGTGATATATTTTGTTAAGTTATTATTAATACGTCTTAGGAGCGTCTAAAATAAACGATCGAATGTATAATCGAATACGCGCCAAGCTTCCATTCGCTATTGGGGGCCATCCATAAATTACGTCACACGAATTTCATTATTTTTGACCCCCTTGTCACAGTTGGTCACATTTGTGAGACTCCTCCCCTCTCTAGTGTGACGTCACATCTTACAATTTTACATCTTTAAATAATTATTCAATTAAAACAGCAGTTCTGAAATTTGTTTAATTTAAATTTAAATGATTTTTAATAAAATTAACATCAAATTAAATATTGCGAGAAATTAACAAAACAAAAAACGATTAATCTTACTAATATTATAGATGGATGTTTGTTCCTCTTTCACGCAAAAACTACTGAACTGATTTTGATGAAATTTGGTATGGTTGTAATTTAGGCTCTGGATTAAACATAGGCTACTTTTTATCCTGGAAAAGTACATTGTTCCTTTGGGATACTGTATTTACAAAGGCGGAGCCGCGGGCAACAGCTAGTAATAATAATAATAATAGCACCCACACCGATTTCGGTGAAGGTGGCCGCTTTCATTGAAACCAGGCTAGCTACGTAGGAGCTATTTTTTATAGTGCCCAAGTGTGTGCGCAGTACACAAGAACATTCTATCTTCCTTTACTCTCGTAACCCAGTGAGACGGATGATCGATACGACTGGCGAGAGATCAGGAGCAGAACCGACTTTTTACATGCCCATTCGACGCAAGGATCATATTTCTTGTCAGACAATCACGTGATCAGCAACGCAGGAATCCAACCCACGACCTCCGAGTGGAAAGCCAAGCTCAATATAACCACACCACGTTGGCAGTCGAACTATACAGCATCATCGTCATGATCCAAATAAAGAATATCTCTAGCACGTCTAGCACCAATTCTTTGAGGACGAATCTTAACGACGCGATGTGCAAAAGTTCTTGTTGTTGCTTCCCCCTCACGACTGCCTGCCTCGCGCCGTACATTATTATTGCGCACTTGATTATTTTATTACAGCGATATCTTCTAAAATACTCATTGAAATCAAATAATGTAAACGGCAAAAGAGATGTTCAAGAAATGTATGAGGCCTGGGCCAGCCCTATGTACAGTACTAGCGACCCGCCCCGGCTTCGCACGGGTACAATACTGATACTAATACTACAGAATGCTTTTAAACCTCTACCAAACGGGCGAAATTTAGTCAAAAGTTCAAAACAAACAGAAACAAATTAATATAGGTATTAGGTACCTACTAAAACTCAATGAAATAAGTAGGTGGGTATACTTTTATCGTATGAAATACCTATACTCTTCAGCACTAACAATACAACAAACACTAAATAAATAGGTATTCAAGTAACTATCCATCATAGTTACAACGAACACAAAATAAAAAAATTACACAGTAATCTAAACTCCGCACGCGCACCCCCGCCTTGGTTACACCCACTTCGCAACGGGCCGTGCAGCATAAAACGTAATATTTTAATTTCGCCATAACTTCATAACCAAACATCCAATTTTAATCATTCAAAGACCAAATGTTATCTACATAAAGTGTACTTAGTGATGAAATAATTTATTTTGATAAGGATTAATAGTATGAGTAAAATAAACGCGTTTAAATATAGTCCAAAAAAAATTCAAGATTTCTAAATAAAAAAATGGTTGTTGTGCCTCACTCGACATAGATAGGTATAGTGTGTCGCGGACTTTTTTGTAGATATTTATAAGATCTACAATTAATTAGAACATTTTATGGTTCTATCTTTTATAGTTTAGGCAGCGTACGCAAAATAAGTAACTTTTCTGGTTGATTTTTTACACCTTGTCTCCGAAAAACCCAAATATCTTACGGAACCCTATTTTTTTCCAAAATAAAATTTAGCCTATGTTACTCGTGGATAATGTAGCTTTCGAATGGTGAAATAATTTTTGAAATCGGTCCAGTACTTTTTGAGCCTATTCATTACAAACAAACAAACAAACAAACAAACAAACAAACAAACATACAAACAAAGTTTTCCTCTTTATAATATTAGTGTAGATATGTAAATATAGCTACAAAATATAGTAACCATTTCCTATTCTTTATTTTGTTTAATTTCACTTCGTTTCCATGTACATTTAAATTAACTTCGTCAAGGAGAGCAACACAAAGTAAAATAAAATATGGCGGATTAACTAAAGTATGTCATTTTGTCAATGACATGACTTTTGACAAAGAAAGACGTATGACATTCAAGACGACGCACAGTGGTCCCGATTTTGACGCTCCATACTCATAGAACTCGATTCTTAAAAATCGTTGTTTTCTTTTGCTCAGGAACGTTTCGGGGCATGGTTTAAGTATAAATATTAGGATATAAAACTCTTAGGTTTATTTGTGTGCGTAAAATGAACGTTTCATTTTTTTTTTCTATGGACGAAATCATTCAAATTCATTTTATTCGAAACTGATTGAAACTGACACCTTGGGTTTCACAGGGATTGTTGTCCTACACGAGATGAATCCTATAATCTATAATACATGTACTAGTGTTTGCCCGTTTGGACGTGGAATAAACGGGAAATTTTTCTATGGACGAAATCATTCAAATTCATTTTATTCGAAACTGATTGAAACTGACATCTTGATTTTCACAAGGATTGTTGTCCTACACGAGACGAATCCTACAATCTATAATACATGTACTCGTTTTTGCTCGTTTGAACGTGGAATAAATGGGAAATTTTTCTATGGACGAAATCATTCAAATTCATTTTATTCGATACTGATTGAAACTGACATCTTGATTTTCACAGCGATTGTTGTCCTACACGAGACGAAGCCAACAAGCTACAATACATGTACCCGTTTTTGCCCGTTTGGACGTGGGAATATAAATGAGTAATTTTTCTATGGACGAAATCATTCAAATTCATTTTATTCGAAACTGATAGAAACTGACATCTTGGTTTTCACAGAGATTGTTGTC
This sequence comes from Glaucopsyche alexis, assembly GCA_905404095.1. Classification (NCBI taxonomy): domain Eukaryota; kingdom Metazoa; phylum Arthropoda; class Insecta; order Lepidoptera; family Lycaenidae; genus Glaucopsyche; species Glaucopsyche alexis. The sequence continues at coordinate 1,438,149 of FR990063.1, read as the reverse complement.
CTATATGAGACGAATCCTACAAGTTATAATACATGTACCCGTTTTTTTCCATTTGGACGTGGGAATATAAAGCGGTAATTTTTTTATGGAAGAAATCATTCAAATTCCTTTTATTCCAAACTGATTGAAACTGACATCTTAGTTTACACAGCGATTGTTGTCCTACACGAGAGGAATCCTACAAGCTATAGTACATGTACCCGTTTTTGCCCGTTTGGACGTGGGAATATAAATGGGTAATTTTTCTATGGACGAAATCATTCAAATTCATTTTATTCGATACTGATTGAAACTGACATCTTGGTTTTCACAGCGATTGTTGTCCTACATGAGACGAATCCTAAAAGCTACAATACATTTACCCGTTTTTGCCCGTTTGGACGTGGGAATATAAATGAGTAATTTTTCTATGGATGAAATCATTCAAATTCATTTTATTCGAAACTGATAGAAACTGACATCTTGGTTTTCACAGAGATTGTTGTCCTATACGAGACGAATCCTACAAGTTATAATACATGTACCCGTTTTTGCCCGTTTGGACGTGGGAACATAAAGCGGTAATTTTTTTATGGAAGAAATCATTCAAATTCCTTTTATTCCAAACTGATTGAAACTGACATCTTAGTTTGCACAGCGATTGTTGTTCTACACGAGAGGAATCCTATAAGCTATAATACATGTACCCGTTTTTGCCCGTTTGGACGTGGGAATATAAATGGGTAATTTTTCTATGGACGAAATCATTCAAATTCATTTTATTCGAAACTGATAGAAACTGACATTTTGTTTTTCACAGAGATTGTTGTCCTATACGAGACAAATCCTACAAGTTATAATACATGTACCCGTTTTTGCCCGTTTGGAAAAAAAACGACTCAAGAGTGATTTCATCTATAGAATGTTTTTCTATTTATGTTCCCACATCCAAACGGGCAAAAACGGGTACATGTATTACTACTTGTCAGATTTGTCTCGTATAGGACAACAATCCCTGTAAAAACCAAGATGTCAGTTTCTTTCAGTTTCGATTAAAATGAATTTGAATGATTTCACATACAGGATGTCCCAGAAGTTGACGTCGTCCCTTCGAAGGCTGATAGACCAGCTCATGACTCTCCAGAATATCGTAATATGACCTTAGTAAAAATTCTTTAGTTTTCGAGATATTGGCACTTTTATAAATTCTTAAAAATTACACCTCATGTCAGTTTTTACACTGCCGCAACTACAATTTCCCGTATTGTGGGATACAAATTTGTATTACGGAATCCTGACCAGTTCTGCTATTGACCACGGTTATAAACAAAGCTAATAGAGTTTGAACTTTGTAGAAAAAAAGAAAACTTTTTCCTAATCGTGATTTCAAAAACTTTTTCTCCTTACTTTCACTATCCATACTGGACAAAAAATACACCACACTAACCTGGGTTGTTACTTCAAAAAGTTGCTCATTTTATGTAGTTTTCGAAATAGTAAAATAGTTGCTATTAAGCTACGTCAAAAATTTTTTTGCTATTTTAAGTGTACAGAGAACACATTTTGAATGTTTTTCTTTAGTTAGAATTTCAAATAAAAACACTCGTTACATTGAAATTACCCAGATGTTTACTTAAAATTGTACGTTGAAGTGTAAGATGCTTACTAAACTTAGAAACAACAGAATACAAGGATTTTTTTAAACTGTAAGGAGAAATGCAAAGAAGGAGAACACATTAATAATATCATTTAATGAGTTAGACTCATTAGAGTGAGAGAATAGGTGACGCCACGCACGTCTATACATGAGTTTGTTTATTAGTTACTAGTACGTTACGCTATTGATGTGCATCGTTTTGTTGTTTTCTTACTTTTAACGGATTTTGCATTGTAATTTGGACTTCTTTTGTCTAGTAACTCGGACTTAAGTGTGCTTGGAGACAGTAAAGAACTGACCTGGCTCTCTTCTGGACTTTTATGTTTCTGTGATACGCATCTTACTACCAGTCATTATGGCGTATACTATACATCAGTATGCTAACATGCATTACATTTACGGGGAATACAGTGGCAATGGTGCTGCTGCAGCTAATCTGTATCACGAAAGGTTAAGGTACTCAAGTCCAGATTACAATGCAAAATCCGTTAAAAGTAAGAAAACAACAAAACGATGCACATCAATAGCGTAACGTACCTACTAGTAACTAATAAACAAACTCATGTATAGAACAAACAAAAGACGTGCGTGGCGTCACCTATTCTCTCACTGTAATGAGTCTAACTCATTAAATGATATTATTAATGTGTTCTCCTTCTTTGAATTTCTCCTTACAGTTTAAAAAAATCCTTGTATTCTGTTTAGTTTCTAAGTTTAGTAAGCACCTTATACTTCAACCTACAATTTTTAAGTAAACATCCGGGTGATTTCAATGTAACGAGTGTTTTTGTTCGAAATTCTAACTAAAGAAAAACATTCAAAATGTGTTCTCTGTGCACTTAAAATAGCAAAAAAAATTTTTGACGTAGAGCAACTTTTTAAAGTAACAACCCAGGTTAGTGTGGTGTATTTTTTGTCCAGTATGGATAGTGAAAGTTAGGAGAAATAGTTTTTGAAATCATGATTAGGGAAAAGTTTTCTTTTTTTCTACAAAGTTCAAACTCTATTAGCTTTGTTTATAACCGTGGTCAATAGCAGAACTGGTCAGGATTCCGCAATACAAATTTGTATCCCACAATACGGGAAATTGTAGTTGCGGCAGTCTAAAAACTGAAATGAGGTGTAGAACAACAATCGCTGTGCAAACTAAGATGTCAGTTTCAATCAGTTTGGAATAAAAGGAATTTGAATGATTTCTTCCATAAAAAAATTACCGCTTTATGTTCCCACGTCCAAACGGGCAAAAACGGGTACATGTATTATAACTTGTAGGATTCGTCTCGTATAGGACAACAATCTCTGTGAAAACCAAGATGTCAGTTTCTATCAGTTTCGAATAAAATGAATTTGAATGATTTCATCCATAGAAAAATTACTCATTTATATTCCCACGTCCAAACGGGCAAAAACGGGTAAATGTATTGTAGCTTTTAGGATTCGTCTCATGTAGGACAACAATCGCTGTGAAAACCAAGATGTCAGTTTCAATCAGTATCGAATAAAATGAATTTGAATGATTTCGTCCATAGAAAAATTACCCATTTATATTCCCACGTCCAAACGGGCAAAAACGGGTACATGTACTATAGCTTGTAGGATTCCTCTCGTGTAGGACAACAATCGCTGTGTAAACTAAGATGTCAGTTTCAATCAGTTTGGAATAAAAGGAATTTGAATGATTTCTTCCATAAAAAAATTACCGCTTTATATTCCCACGTCCAAATGGAAAAAAACGGGTACATGTATTATAACTTGTAGGATTCGTCTCATATAGGACAACAATCTCTGTGAAAACCAAGATGTCAGTTTCTATCAGTTTCGAATAAAATGAATTTGAATGATTTCGTCCATAGAAAAATTACTCATTTATATTCCCACGTCCAAACGGGCAAAAACGGGTACATGTATTGTAGCTTGTTGGCTTCGTCTCGTGTAGGACAACAATCGCTGTGAAAATCAAGATGTCAGTTTCAATCAGTTTCGAATAAAATGAATTTGAATGATTTCGTCCATAGAAAATTTTCACGTTTATTCCACGTCCAAACGGGCAAAAACTAGTACATGTATTATAGCTTGTAAGATTCGTCTCGTGTAGGACAACAATCCCTGTGAAAACCAAGGTGTCAGTTTCAATCAGTTTCAAATAAAATGAATTTGAATGATTTCGTCCATAGAAAAAAAAATGAAACGTTCATTTTACGCACACAAATGAACCTCAGAGTTTTATATCTTAATATTTATATTTAAACAATGCCCCGAAACGTTCCTGAGCGAAAAAAACAATGATTTTTTAAGAATCGAGTTCTATGAGTATGGAGCGTCAAAATCGGGACCACTGTGCGACGTCTCTTCGTAAAACTGTCTACTACGTCAAAAGTCAAGTCAAAACAACTGTCATGGCCGCCCTAAAATAGTGTTCTCGCAATAAAAAACTCTTAAAATAATCATTTTTGTACGCATGTACCCTTCTTCAAATTAATTTTTTCGTATTTTTATGATATTCCCATATTTTTTTCCTATTTACCTACGTAGTGTACATAGAACTGGCCCAAAATCAAACATCTCTTTTCTTCTAAATTTAATGCTTGTAATGAATAACGTTTACTTGGATAAGGATTAAATCATCTTTACGAAAACACCCCCACAAATAATGCTTAATTTTGAATAAATATATAGGTATATAGAATAAAATATTTTATTGTGAGCCAACCTTAAAAGATAGACATATACAGTCGTGGACTTTTTTTTAGAACTTTTACAGGGAAACAATTCTGTCATACATAATTTTAGCGAAACTTTAACCGTTTCCGCGGCGTACGCAGCGAAAGCTCTCAAAAGGAAAAAAAGACCCCGATTTGGAAACATTATTGATTGGTGCCTAAAGCCTTTCTCGATAAATGGACTATCCAACACAAAAATATTTTTTCAATTCGAACCAGTAGTTCCTGAGGTTAGCGCGTTCAAACAAACAAACAAACAAACTCTTCAGCTTTATAATACACACACCGGCATATTTAGCGGAACATAAAATAAAGGCTTGATATCAGTATCATATAAGGTTGCTGGCTGGTTTATACGTCATTTAATTTAAAAAGAAATATTTTCAAATTAAGAAACAACTGAACATCACATTTTATGCAATTGTTTTAATTTTATTCAAATACACCTTATCTGGAGCGAACTTCGAGTATTTCTTCCTTCTGAGTTTGATTTAAAATTTCATTGAAATACTGTTTTTAACCGACTTCCAAAAAAGGAGGCGGTTATACGTTCGGCTGTATATATATTTTATTTTTATTTTTTATTTTTTTTTTTGTATGTTAGACCACAATTCCGCCGTCTGTGGACCGATTTTCACAATTCTTTTTTTGATGTAAAGGGTATATTCCCAAGTTGGTCCCGTTTTGAACAACGTGGTGACCTGATGATGGGATCCTTGAGGAATCGAGGGAACTCCTCGAAATTTATATGGATACATATGATGATTTCAACTTTTTCTGAAGTAGTCCAAGCATATGCTACCAAAAAGTAAGATTTTGCTCCAAAAGTACAGAACAGAACTCCTGACTCCTTATAGATACATGTTTGGGGATTTCGGCGCTGTTTAAAGAGCTGCAAGCATATGCCACCATGTCAATTAGAGTAATCATCATCATCACCACCACCATCACACCATACATCATCAGTACTATTGGAAACAATGCAACACTATTTTGTCATCATAAATCCATTGTAATAATTGTCATATTATAAATCAAAACATATAATTACACTAGCTGTCCCGGCGAACTTCGTACCGCCTTAGAATTAAATTTGTTGACGTAGGTACTGACAGCAGCGCCACCTACCGGGTCCAATTGCAAATCTAAACTATTCTCGAATCCACTTGAACACACACAAAAAAAAATCATTAAAATCTGTCCAATACATAGATATATAATATTAAAAAGAGGGTCCAATATGAATAATTTTCCCCGTTTTTGCAACATTTTTTCCTGATGCTTCGCTCCTATTGGTCGCAGCGTAATGTTATACAGCTTAAAGCCTTCCTCGACAAATGGACTATAGAACACAAAAATAATTTTTCAATTCGATCAAGCAGTTCCTGAGATCAGCGATTCAATCAAACAACGGAAGCCCTCAATAATTTTCCCCGTTTTTTTCCACATTTTCCACTGATTCTTCGCTCCTATTGGACGCAGCGTGATGTTATACAGGGTTATTTTTTCACCAGTACAATAAATCAACATACGTAATAGTTGTCAAAAATAAAAAATAAAAAATTTAAAAAGTGGAAATAATTGAATTATACAGTATTTCGTTCACTACAAAATAAATTTAATTAATTTTATAGCGTCAACAACACGTGGTAATTATGCTGTTAAAATGTAGCTTATATGACACGTTCATAGATTTACCATAGCAGCGCCATCTATTGATTACTTACTCAACCCAGTCGAAAGGTATCGACATCTGTTAGAATCATTTGGAGTTAACAGATAATTGTGACTATCAAATAATAACAGACAAATAATTAGCAATAAATTAAAATTGCGACTATAATTTGAGATTTAAACTACCCTATCTCTCAAGTTGGATCGAACTGCACATCGCATGGTGTGCGAATTTTATTATAATCGGTTAAGTGGTTTAGGAGTCCATTGAGGACAAACATTGTGACACGAGATTTATATGTATTAAGATTGTCTTGTAGTCATAAAAAAACATGTTATTCCCGTGGTGCTTCCCCTTTCATTTTGACTTTTTTGTCATCACAATTTTTGCTGTCTCCCGCTTTGCTTGGGGAGGGAAACTGGAATACTTCCTACTCCTCCTACGATCTTTTGATTAATTTCGTTGCGGGTTCCAAGACAGATTTAGCATGTCCCCCGGGCACCCCTGAGATCATATCAAAGAGTTTTGCGGTTGGTTACCACTGTCGATCCTGGCTACACAGGAGTTGCAGTGGTGGGTAAGTGTGGTGGGCCAATTGCCCGTTTAAAAAAATATACATCATCACATATAAAAAGTACTTATAGTATTTTACACCAACACGGAGATTTTTAAACATTACTCTGCCGTTTATAGACCTATTTGCAAAATTCTTTTGTTACTTGTAAAGGGTATAATTCGAAATTGGTCTTTTAGTCACTAAAGTGAAAACTTGATGATGGGATCCATGAGGAATCGAGAGAACTCCCCGAAATTTATATGGACACTTAAAGTGATTTAGACTTTTCCTGAAGTAACATAAGCATATGCTACCGAAAAATAAGATTTTGCACCAAAGTACACCCTGGATCCAAAAGCACTGAACAGAACTCCTCAGTCCTTAAAGATACGCGTTTGAAAATTTCGGCATTGTTTAAAGAACTACAACTTACAAGCATATGCCACTAACTTACAGTTATCATCGTCATCATCTTCTTTACAATACCTAATGGAATCTTAGCGCGTATTCAAGAATTATACATTCAATCGTTTATTTCAAACGTATTAATAATAATTTAATAAAATATATCACTAAAAAGGGTGAAATTATTATTTTTAAATAAAAAATTAATCCGACTTCCAAAATAAAAATACCTACAATCTACTCAATCTTCTTATTTTTGAAGTCGGTACCAGCAAATTTTAACGTGAGTTCTATAAAATGTTGTTTGGGCTGGTATCGACTTCAAAATTAAGAAGATTGAGTAGAGAAATGGTTAAAATTTTTGACAAATTTAAAAGGGGACTTATTTAGAAAATAAGTTTTATTTCATACTTTTTTGTGTATTTTTACTTTGGAAGTCGGTTTAATTTTTTATTTAATAATAATAATTTGTTAGTTTTTTTTTAATCGCATATCTTTTTGGAGTTGAGGACTGAATTATGCCTGACTTAGCCCCAACGGAGATTGCCAGGGCACTCGAAATGCGAAGAAATGGTCGAACCTATAGAGTGATATCCAGAGATCTTCGTCGACCAGTTTCAACGATCCATCGCAGTATTCAACGGTTCAGGGAGACCGGTACTTATGTGAGAAGAGCAGGACAAGGCAGAAAAAGACGCACTTCGAGTAGGGATGATCGTTTCATTCGACTTCGTGTACGTAGGAAGTTAGGAACCCCCGTTTGACGGCAGTCCAAGCCCGACATGAGTTAGAAGCAGTACGGGGTGTAACCGTAAGTGAGCGTACGGTACGAAGAAGGTTCGAAGAAGCTGGTTTGGGTTCATTTGTGCTTGCCAAGTTTGATGTTTATTGTTGGGGGAGGTGACCAGGGTTCCAGGGTGCTCACGGAGTAGATTAGTGGATGATCATGAAAAGACAAATACTTCTCGTAGACATTTATTCAGGTTTTAGGTATTCAACCCACGACATAATATATTCTTAAGTAGTAATATCTAGTGTTGCCAACCTCATAACATTGCCAGACTAAACTAAATACACGACACCAAGGCTCCAAGGCTCGAGGTAAATAATCGTAGAAACAGGTTAACTTTTGCTTAGAAACATCAACTTGCTTAGGAGTACGGTATTGTTCAGTGATGAGTGCAGAATTCTCTTAAATCAAATTGACGGCAGGCAAAGAATATATAGACGCAAAGGAGAACGATACATTCAGACAAATTTTGAAACTACAGTTGCATACGGTGGTGGATCAATAATGGTTTGGGCGGGCATTTATTTGGGAGCTCGCACAGACATGGTAGTGATTAACAGAGGGAGTCTGACTGCAGACCGCTATATCAGAGAAGTTTTAGAAGAAAATGTCGTACCGTTTACCCCATATCGACCTATGCGTAGAACAAAGTCCGATTTGAAAAATTGCTGCTTTTCAGTAGAGGCAAAACAAGTTTTGCGAATTGAAAAACTTGAATAACTTATAAACGGTGAGACTTTTATTTTTGAAATTTTGGTATGTTATTATGACACCCTCGTCTAGTTAACCGCTTTATACTGTTTATTATTAGTTATTATATTTACTGAGATAACGAGTTCTATATCAACCTAGGACGTTTTACAGCGGAGAAGCGAGAGTTCGTAGTGATCATATTACGTTGTTTTACGGAGACATTTGAATGAAACGCCGTTCTATATTCACATGATTTGTTTTTTGTTGGAGTTATCCGACATTTTTAAGTCCTATGTGAATAATTATAATCTATTATTTTGATATAGCATTAGCCACATTACGCACAAATGAACAATAATACATAATTATTTATTAAAATCGTTTATTTATATAAAAAATCACAAAATAGGTGATGTTTTAAACTATAATTAAATCATAGTCGGCACTAGGTACTTACTTAAAATTAAAAACTAGTTACCATAGTCTTAAACCTACAAAACAATTAAAATGTCTAAGATATGTCCATAAAAAACTTAAAATGAGATAAAAAATAAAAATTTGTATAATTCTACATTTTGTTAATGTACAAAATAAAATTTAAACTTAAAAAACAATAAAAAACTTTTCTAAAACGTAGTTATAAATTAAACTTCTTTGGTACTGTATCTAAACTATCTAGCTATGTTCATATTATAGTTAGATAGGTTGTCACGGGGTAAGTCCCTGTACTTCTTTTTCAAGGAAAAAAAAATGAGAAGTCAGAGACCCGTGCAAAATTTATATTCAGAATTAGAATTAAAAAAATAATATGATTGTCGACCTTATATAAAGGGGCGTAAGGTCGGCACTTATCCACTCAGGTCTTATAAATTCGCCCAGGGTAGGTACTCTCCTGGCTGACGGCGATAAGGGGAGAGCGAGGTCAGCCCGAAGGTGGTGGCAGCGTCTGGAGTATATTCGTCCTCCCTCAGCGGCGATGTCCAAAGTGTCGACGCCTGAATTAGGTCCGAAGTCCCAACTTGGAACCCTGGAACGCACCATCAAAACCAATTACGGGCGGTCCAGTGTATTTGGTGACCATCCACCTTAACCGCAGCATAAATAAAAGTGCCTACGTGTAGCCGTGCAGCCGTGGATGGTCACAAATCAGAAACGGAGATGACAATAATTACGAAAATTTTATATTGAAAGAAAAAAATACATGAAGGTAGAATTAAAATCTGATGCAATAACGAAAATGATTGTGCTATATTTTATTAATCATTATGCATGATGATTGCAAATATATATCTAACAAAACACAAGCAACACCAATCTATAATGAATTTCTAAATTTATAAAAATATGTAATACGTAAGCCTATGCAATATAAAATGCACCACTTACCCAATCTGGGGTATAATACACTCGCGATATTTATTATAACAATGTAGAACGCTTAGAGACGTTATTTAAATTAATTTAAATATTCTAAAAAAGAATTATGATGTACGGCGGTTACGTTATAGACGTATATTGACCGGTAATTAAGGTAACGTGCGCCCACTGTTAATTGATCTTTCAGAATGCAAGCGGTGCGTCTGCCACTGCAGTCAATAACTCGTTTTACAAAGGAATGTCGAGTGAGCCCTAAAATGCTGCGGCCTGCGTCCGTGAGCGCTAAGACTGCGCTTTAATACTTATATTGGATTATTTTTTTTTTTGTTTAATATTTTATTGAATTTTTTTTTTTATTATATATACTGTATATATTTTATTTAGGTGTAGTATTTTATAACAAATGGTAAAAATGTAACCATAACGTTACATTACCCCCCGCGTCTCGGAAAGGGTTTTATCCTCCAATAAAACCCGTCTGACGACTGCTTCTAGCATTTACTCATTCATCCCACTAACATTCATTCACTCTTTCAGAAAAACCTCATCTAAATATGCAACAACAACAATAATAACACTAAGTCGTTGACGCGTCCTGACATAATTTATAAGGCATCAGCTATGCTGAAACTGATGACTTATGCTAAAAAACAAGATGTTATTTAAGGGTTTAATTATACAGTTACTTATAGCTAGCAATTTTCAAATCTTTGATATGCCAGACACCAATATTGTTTCCAGACATATCTTCTAAGACATACACTAAAGGTGAACGTTTTTCAATTACTCGACACTTAAGGTATTTTGGTGCTAACTTCTTGCTAAAGAACTTGTCTTTATCGCTTAGAATATAAGTACGTTTAAAGACTATGTCACCAACATTATATTCAGCTGATTTCCTGCGTAAATTGTAGTGCGACGTATTCTTTACATGTGCATTCCATAACGAGGACTGTACATCATTGAATACTGAAGAGAGACAACCTAGGTTCTCAGCGTAAATATCACGTGGCAAAAACAAAACTTCGTCACCCAGATCCACGTCAGTGTAGTGCGATCCACATAACACTAACTCTCTACCGTGTACGAGGAAAGAGGGTGTATAACCGGTGGCTTCGTTTACGGAGTTATTCATGGCGAACTGGATCTTTGGAATAAAAGTGTCCCAAGTTCTATGGTCGTTTTCGACAAATGTGGAGAGACTAGTGACGATGGTCTTATTATAGCGCTCGACCAAATTTATTTGCGGCGTATACTTTGGTGTGAAGTAGATATTGGGCACTTTATATTTTTTAAATAATGCATCGGTAGTAGAACTAATAAATTGACTCCCATTGTCTAAGAAAATGGTCTGTGGAATACCATAAACTAAAAATATTGAGTTTTCCAAAATATTAACCACTGCATCTGCGGTGGCTCGACGTAGTGGAAAAATGTTACAGTACTTTGAAAAACAACAAGTAACGACAAGCATGTAACTATTTTGTTTCCGCGAAACAGGAAGAGGGCCTACAAAATCAATTGAGATCATTTGGTGAGGGCGTGAACATTGCTTAGGACGTCCCATTTCTCCCAATGTAGTGTGATTTTGCGACTTATACGCTAGACAGACGGAACAAGATGTCACAAACTTAACTACGCTTTGATGCATGCCAGGCCAGTAATAACGCAATGCTAGACGATTGTATGTTTTAAATATGCCGAGATGTCCAGCTGTCGGCGCAGAATGGTTTTCAGCTATAATTTGTTCTCGAAATTCACTGGGAACCACTTCTTTCCAAGCGAATTCAGAAGTGAGCTGTGATTTAGTTTTAGAAAGTCGATACAAGGAATTATTTTTAATCAAAAAATTTGGAAATTGGTTAGGTGTATTAAGACAACCGTTGTAAATATTTTTATACCAATCATCTTTAGAATTAGCTACAGCGTTCGAAAGAGAGATAGCAGAAATTGGAACAGCACGCGAGAGAGCGTCAGGAATAACATTGTCTACTCCTCGTCGATGCTTAATTTCAAAGTTAAATGACGACAATCTTACTCCCCAACGAGCTAATCTTCCCGTAGGATTATCTAACGATAAAAACCATTTTAATGCAGAATGGTCAGTGTACACTGTAAACGTCTGGCCGTTTTCCAAGTAACACCGCCAGTACTCGAGGGCAGCCAACACAGCGAGGGTCTCTCTTTCTGTGATGCTGTAGTTCTTCTCAGCATTAGTGAGAGATCTACTCATGTAGGCAATAGGGTGTTCTTTGCCATCTATGGTCTGTGTCAACATGGCTCCGATTCCGTAATTACTCGCGTCCGTATGGACCTCAAAAGGCTTAGTGTACACCGGACAAGAGAGAACTGGTGCGGAAACTAAGCAATCTTTTAGAGCAGTAAAAGCCGCATCAGCCTCCGGCGTCCACTGAAAAGGTGGTGCCTTCTTACTATTGGAAGTAAGTTTGTTCAGCGGTCCAGCTACTGTACTGAAATTTGGAACGAAACGGCGGTACCACGTCGCAGTACCGAGAAAGCGTTTCAGTTCCTTTTTATTGGTAGGAACTGGAAAATTTAAAATTGCTTGTACTTTTTCTGGGTCCGTGCGCAAGCCATGAGCGTCTACTACGTATCCTAAATATTTTAGTTCGCTACGAAAGAACTTACATTTATCAAAATTTACAGTGAGGTTTGCCTGCTTTAGTTTATTTAAAACGCGCAATAGCCGAGATACATGTTCCTCAAAAGATGAGCTTATAATTATTATGTCATCTAAATAAGCGAAAGTTTTAAACTCCATATCGTCAAACAATAAATCTACTAAACGCTGTTGAGTAGCGGGAGCATTGGTTAAGCCAAAAGGAGTTGTCTTAAACCTAAACGTGCCTCTGCCTGGTACGTAAAAAGCTGTCTTGTCCCGGTCTGCTGTCTCGATTGGAATCTGCCAAAATGCCTTAGAAAGATCAACGCTTGACAAATATTTAGCATCGCGAAGATTGTCAAGAATCTCTGAAACGTAAGGCAAATTGTAAGCATCACGCTTAGTTACTGCGTTGAGCTTCCGACTATCAAGGCAGAACCTGGGCTGTCCGTCCTTCTTATTTACGAGAAGAACTGGAGAAGACCACGCACTCTCACAGGGCTCGATGACATCCAGTGACAGCATCTCATCGACCTGCTCTATTAGAATGCGCTGTTTTTCTGGAGACATCCTATAGTAGCGCTGTCTAATGGGTTGAGCGTCACCAGTATCTATTTTATGTGTAATTAAATTAGTTCGACCTAAACCTCTCTTTTCCGATGATATAGAATTAAATTGAGCGATAACATTATCAGCAATGGATTTCTGGTTATCCAATAAGTTGTCGTAGGAATTTATGAATGACTCAGTAATATTTAATTTTAATTCAGCTATGGAAACTGCTGACATGGTAATGCTGTTTAAATATTTGGGACATATATTAAAAGCACGCCAGAAATCCACTCCTAATATAAGAGATGTGTCCACCTCGGGGACAACATAAGCTTTAATTATATGAAATTGGCCTTCGAAAGTGACGGGCAAATTCATGTATCCGATACTTTTTAAGGATTGACCACCGGCGGCTACCATAGAAATGTGGTCATTCTGTTGCAAAGTGCAGTCGACTAAATGACAGTGTGAGTTGTTTCCTAAAATTGTGACTGCAGCACCAGAATCGAGCAAACCACAGGCGTCAATATTATTAATTTTAATATTTACATAGGGCCTTGAATCATTTATAGGTTTTGAATGCAGAATTGTAGATACTTTATACGTAGAATAAAATTTTCTAATAAAAGCAAGCCAAGTGTCCAAATCTTGTTGATTGAAATAACTACAATTCTGCTTCTTTAGTTTTTTGAGTTATTCTTATCTTTATTGCATACCGGGCAATCAGGTGTTTTTACATCTTTTAAGCCGCATTTAAAACAAATGACGTCACGTTTAGCTTGACATTGGCGGATGTGGTGTGTGTTATCGCGACACCTAGGACAATAGGGTTGTTGTTTATTTGCCTGAACAGAATGTATATAATTTTGATGTTTATTTTTATTTGAAATATATTGTTGATTTTTATATTGATATTGATTGTAATTAAGATTTTTCGAATATTGTCCTTTATTATTGTAATTATTGTCGTGTGTTAAATTCTGCTTATTATATGTGTTATTACCAAATTTATTTATATTTTTATTTAAATCTTTAGAATAAGCAAACTCGGGTGCAATAGTGTCAGAAGTCGCTCTAGGAGGCTCCTGAAATTTGGAAAGACGAGAATGAATAATCTCGTAGTTACGACATATAGAGCGTAAAGAGTCTATAGTTGTAAGCTGACCAGCTGATGCTGCTAGTGTGCTGGCATAACAAGGTCTTATGTTGTGTAAAAGAATCTCAAGCTGATCGGTTTCACTGGGTGGCGTAGAAAGACGGGAGAACATGCCACTCATAATCGAGAGATAAATGGTTATGTTCTCACGTTCCCCCTGAGTGCGAGAGCGAATCTCTGAAATAAGACGATAATCGTAGTCCGATTGATCGAAATCCTCTTTTAATTTAGCGGCGAGCTCAGGCCAGGACGAAACCTTGTCTTTTATTGAGCGATACCAATGAAGGGCGTCGTCTTGAAAAATTTCGGTTGCGAAGGCTAAAATCTTTGTGGATACAATATTACGCGCAACAATAAATTCGTCAACCCGCTGAATAAATGACCGCACGCACGTTTTACCGTTAAATTTAATTTTATTTAAGTCGGATGCGGAACGATCACAAGTTACCGAAATAACGTTTTGCACTTCCGGCATTTTTGTCGCCGACACGCTAGAAGAGCCCTCACCTGAGTAAGATGTACTAGGGATAGGTATTTTTGCTTGAAGAGCTGACAACTTTTGTGTAAGTATTTTATAAGTTTTGGAAATGTCATCATATTCTTTTTTAAATTCGTCTCCACGCGTTATTCTTGCTAAACGATTATGAAGGTGGTTTAACATATTTTGTGTTCTCAAAATAGAAGGTTCACTAGGGTCAGGTACATCTAGATTCATCTGAATTTTTGAGAGAACTTCACAACAACCTTTAAGATCCTGTCGCGTATCTATCGGAGACTCTAATATGTGTTCGGACGGGTATTCTGCTGCTAATTTAACAATTTGTTTACGCAATTCCTCCACTGAAGAAGCAGCGGTAGCTCCTCGAATCCGAACCTCATATTCTAGTTCCGACTTTTGAAGAGAGAGATATTTGACAGGTAACATTGTTGAAAATATTGTAACCGAGAAAAGGGTAAGTGGTGATAAGCAAGTAAGCGACTAATTACTTAAAAACAAAAAACAATAATAATAAAAAAAATAACAAAAATAAAAGAAAGGAAAAAAAAACCGTTCTCCGATCTGTTACAAATGTCAATTAAAATCAACGTTTGGTTTTTTTTTTATATAAAGATTAGTAAAAATAAAAAATAAAAAACAGGTTAACAGCAAATAAAAATAAAAATGCTACTAATGTGTACTTTTCGAAAACAAACAATGTTTCGCCAATTACAATGTAAATTTTACAATAAAATTGCCTAGAATAGAAACCAGAAAAAAAATTAATGAGGGTAGACTTTTCTGATTTAAATTACTAACGGATTTAACAAGATATATCGTGTTAGCGTTAAATAAGTACACCTTAGTAACGATAAAAACCAAAAAATAAAACAAAAAAACGTTTCACAAAAATAAGCCACAAACATACACTAACTACAAAACTGGGGAAAAATTAATAAGACCTGTGTGAATTAACCACGTTGAGGCGCCAGTGTCACGGGGTAAGTCCCTGTACTTCTTTTTCAAGGAAAAAAAAATGAGAAGTCAGAGACCCGTGCAAAATTTATATTCAGAATTAGAATTAAAAAAATAATATGATTGTCGACCTTATATAAAGGGGCGTAAGGTCGGCACTTATCCACTCAGGTCTTATAAATTCGCCCAGGGTAGGTACTCTCCTGGCTGACGGCGATAAGGGGAGAGCGAGGTCAGCCCGAAGGTGGTGGCAGCGTCTGGAGTATATTCGTCCTCCCTCAGCGGCGATGTCCAAAGTGTCGACGCCTGAATTAGGTCCGAAGTCCCAACTTGGAACCCTGGAACGCACCATCAAAACCAATTACGGGCGGTCCAGTGTATTTGGTGACCATCCACCTTAACCGCAGCATAAATAAAAGTGCCTACGTGTAGCCGTGCAGCCGTGGATGGTCACAAATCAGAAACGGAGATGACAATAATTACGAAAATTTTATATTGAAAGAAAAAAATACATGAAGGTAGAATTAAAATCTGATGCAATAACGAAAATGATTGTGCTATATTTTATTAATCATTATGCATGATGATTGCAAATATATATCTAACAAAACACAAGCAACACCAATCTATAATGAATTTCTAAATTTATAAAAATATGTAATACGTAAGCCTATGCAATATAAAATGCACCACTTACCCAATCTGGGGTATAATACACTCGCGATATTTATTATAACAATGTAGAACGCTTAGAGACGTTATTTAAATTAATTTAAATATTCTAAAAAAGAATTATGATGTACGGCGGTTACGTTATAGACGTATATTGACCGGTAATTAAGGTAACGTGCGCCCACTGTTAATTGATCTTTCAGAATGCAAGCGGTGCGTCTGCCACTGCAGTCAATAACTCGTTTTACAAAGGAATGTCGAGTGAGCCCTAAAATGCTGCGGCCTGCGTCCGTGAGCGCTAAGACTGCGCTTTAATACTTATATTGGATTATTTTTTTTTTTGTTTAATATTTTATTGAATTTTTTTTTTTATTATATATACTGTATATATTTTATTTAGGTGTAGTATTTTATAACAAATGGTAAAAATGTAACCATAACGTTACAAGGTACAAGTTCAGTTTAACCTACATGGGGGAGGTATCTGCACGTTTATCTAAAATAATAAAAAATAACCCTAATATTGTTATGGCCATAATCCCGTAACAATAAGCATGTCGTATGCTGGAGAAATAATACTTAAAAAATCAATTTTGTCATAATAAGGTCCGGATTGATTTAAAGTATCAATCTCGTGTCTATATTATAATCGATTATCCTGAATGTAATATGGGCGTAGCTAAGGGGTGGTTTAGGGGGTTCAAACCCCCCCGAAATGGGCCGGCTGGTATATATAATACAGAGATGTGACCAATATACAGAGGCGTATTTAGAAATTTTGCGCCCGAGGCCAATTAACATATTTTGCCGCCCCATTGAAATAGGAAAGGAAAACTAATTTATGATTCCCAAGGTATCGATGTGTAGTTAGGAATGTGTTAAATTGCTCTTTTGTGAGAATGTCTTTGAAAAAACATCACTGCTGTATGGCTTCTCACCTATATGTGAAGTTAGAATTTCTCATTTTTCACCTGTAACTTTTATTTATCGTTGCTTTAAATATAAATTCTGTGAGAATTTAATTGAACACATGCCAGTTAGCTGTGTGATTTGTAATCTTATGTGTAGTTAATGGTTTGTTTAAACTACTCTCTAACTGTTTGGTTTCTCACCTATATGTCTCATTATATGGCGCTTTAAATTGACCTTTACTGAGAATTTGTGTAAACAAATGTCACATCTGTATGGTTTCTCACCTCTTTTGTGAGAATGTCTTTGTACATATATCGCAGCTGTATGGTTTCTCACCTCTATGTATCATTAGGTGGCTGTTTAAATTGCCCTTATGTGAGAATGTCTTTATACATATATCGCAGCTGTATGGTTTCTCACCTCTATGTATCATTAGGTGGCTGTTTAAATTGCCCTTATGTGAGAATGTCTTTATACATGTATCTCAGCTGTGTGGTTTCTCACCACTATGAATCATTAGGTGGCTGTTTAAATTGCTCTTAAGTGAGAATGTCTTTGAACATATGTCGCAGCTGTATGGTTGTTTCTCCCCCGTATGTGTCATTAGGTGGCTGTTTAAATTGCTCTTACGTGAGAATTTCTTTGAACATATGTCGCAGCTGTATGGTTTCTCCCCCGTATGTGTCATTAGGTGGCTGTTTAAATTGCCCTTACGTGAGAATTTCTTTGAACATATGTCGCAGCTGTATGGTTTCTCACCTCTATGTATCATTAGGTGCCTGTTTAAATCGCTCTTAAGTGAGAATGTCTTTACACATATGTCGCAGCTGTATGGTTTCTCACCTCTATGTATCATTGGGTGGCTGTTTAAATTGCTCTTTTGTGAGAATGTCTTTGAACATATGTCGCAGCTGTATGGTTTCTCATCTATATGTATCATTAGGTGGCGCTTTAATTTGCCCTTTTGTGAGAATTTCTTTGAACATATGTCGCAGCTGTATGGTTTTTCTTCTGTATGAATCCTGATGTGACGAAGTAATTGGCTTTTGCATGCAAAATTCTTGAAACAAACATCACAGCTGAGCGGTCCCCTGTAACAGCCGGACTGAGCTTCACCGGCATGGTCTCGCCCCTCGCAGTCATTTCTGTTGTCTTGCTCGTCTTGTTTAATACCTAAGCAAAATAAACTTAATGGTAATCTTACATTTGAAGCTAGCGATATTCCTTAACTATATATGTATCAGAGTTTCATAGTGATTACAATGAGTCCCTATAGATTCGCTCTGTTCGTCAGTCTCTCCTTCATGTTAACTTAGGCGATTATGAATATAAATAGATGTATATCGGGAGTCAAATATGTTTCAACTAATCTTTAGTGCCTAGGACTCGGGTAGACAAGACAGGAAGGCCGGACACCGGATTTAATTCATAGCAAATTGAGCCTTATTGACGAGGCCGCAACATACAAACTCTTTACTATGACCGCACGTACCTTGCGGCGTTAGGTATATAATAGGGTTGTGTTAGTGTCGAATATTACATTTTACTAAAAATTTTTGAATATAGATACATAAATCTGAAAAAGTTATTTAGGTTGACGCGTTTAGAAATTATAAACAAATAAAATATGTTGTCCATCTCTTTCTCATAAAACGATTTGTGACGTCGCACAGTGGTTCAAGTTGTATGGGGCGGTGGAATTAATTACTTTTTGGTGTTTAAATGAAAGTATATGTATGTTTATTGTATAATATACATGTATAATATACAATAAACACGTATTGTTTTAATAATAATATATAAAAAAAACTAAACAAAAAAAATAATTAAATATTGTAATAAAAATATAATAAGCAAAATTCGACAACAAAAAATAATTAGGCATAAAGAGAACATATTGTGCTGAAATCTCCTATAAGTATTTAGAAAAAAATATGTTAATTAGTGGGTATAGGTACCTATGTAAATTTACGCGAACACTTCCTGGGTTGATTCAACATGTACTCTGAATGTACTCAGTAAATCTACAGAATTTTGTCCCAAAACAAATTATAATACTGACTTCACAGTATATTGAAATAGTAAAATCCAATCTTCTACAGGATTTTGCAGACCAGTACAATTATATATTTTAAAAGAAATCACAGAAGTAATTGAAGTACTAAGAGCGATATTAGTAACTACTTTAACCATCAGTTTACGATAATTGTTTATCTTATCACCGGAAGGTTATATGGGTAGTGTAGGTGTCGGAAGTAGGTGTGGGTGTAGGTCGTAGGTGTAGGTCTAGGTTGTAGATGTAGATCGTATGTCTATACACATACTACATACAATTTTAATGATATCTACTACTACTTAGTAGGTGTAGGTAGTAGGTATAGTTATTATTTATTATTTGTAGTAATAACAGAACAAGGGTAAGTTTCAGCTAATATTTTCAAATTAATAGCCTCAATAAACACCTCAATAACATCAAATGAGCATATTGATATTTTGTTCTGAAAAATTTGCTATTTACGTAATTGAGTATTATTTAAAAGTTTGCACATACATATTTGCAGCTAAAGTTAATTAATTAACAATTTCAGATAGTTAAGCTATTTTTATTACTATGCACAGTGTATTTTTTGTCCGAAAAATTGGCCATGCCTTTTTTTGGAAATCTCATACAGAAATGTTATATAAATAATTTATTAGTATTTACATGCGTTAATTTCTTATTATGAACAATAAAAAAACACTTTTTTTTTTTTTCAATAAAATTAAAAATTGCCATAACTTTTTAAATATTAACTTAATTGTCTTCTTGATTATTCTGATCGACAATAATAAAAAAACACACAATTTAACCTGATTTACATATTTCTTAAATAAGTTTTTAAAGATTTATTTACGATTTAAGTTTTTTCTTCTTTAATTTTTTATGAACGTATTTCTAATTATTTGGATTTTATTTTTATACAGAATTGTTACTTAAATGTACTAGAATTCGTGTAAAAAAAATTAGGTCCAAATAATAAAGGGCACCGAAGTTAGAGGCTTCTAAAGTTTTCTATGGTAACTATGGCTTTAGGGTTGTCAATATTTCTATACCAAATTTTTTTATTCATTTGAACTTTGTTTTTTTATTCCTGACTAATACTTAAATAGAAGATTAGAGAAACTGCATTGAGTCACTAAAGTGACTCGATAAATCGAGAAAATATTTTATTAATGCCGTGAAATATTTTTGAGCAGAAACAAATAAACGATTACTTTTTATTTTAGTTTTTAATATAAGTAATGCAATATACTATTACAAAAGCAAATTTGCAGTTTTCATATTAATTTGACCTGTCAATCCACTTGGATTTTTTTTAACAAATTAATACTTTTCTAATGTACACATGGTGACACATTTAAAATCATTTATATATTTCCGGTATAAAATGCACTCGTATAGGTTTAACTATAACCGGAAATCTATTGTTTAATAGGTAGCCGGTGGGTGCACACCGGGTCCGGTTTCGGATTTTATTACCTGGTTTTAGCTGTAGCCTAACGAGGGCGGAACCCTTCCCTGCACCACATATTACCTTTCATTGGATTTTAAATAGAATGCCCGTCTGTCTGTTTGTTTTGCTTTTGACTAATCTCTGAAATGGCTGCATGTATTTTTAACCGTGACTTTCACTGGCAGACCGAATTATCAGCATATTTGTTGTAAAATATTAGGTATTTACACCGCCGATTAATAATTTGTTTAGAAAATATTAAAAATTATCAGACTCTCATTGAACTTAAAATAATTCTTCAGTATTAAAATAAAGGGATATAATTAATCTAGCGAACAAAAAATAAGTTGGCGACTGCACGTGAGCATACTGTATTACTGAATTTGGCAGCAAATTAATATGTTGGCGACTAAATTACTAAACTGGCGAAATCACTCAGGTGACAAAAAATTCAAAAGTCGGCAGATAAAAAGAGGCGAAATTTAATCCAAATTAGCACCGACATTTATAAGTTGGTGACTTAATTTCCGAGTTGGTGACCATTATACCATATAAGCAGCTATAAAACCAGATTTGGTTGATAAATTAATGGCTGCTAAAAATTCAATTTGCAGGCTACGGAAAATCCTATTTTTGGATACTGTTGGAGTACACTAATAAAACACAATTTTTCGTGCACTTTTTCCACTATATTACGATATAGCTTTTGCCCGCGACTTCGTCCGCGTGGAACAATACTTTGGGATATCGCTGAAATTTACCCGCGACTTTATTTATGACTAACGAAAGCGGAATCCTATTTTTTTAAACGGAACCCTAAAATAAAAGTAGCCTATGTTAGACCCTATAACATCAGCTATCTGCTAGTGAAAGTCCCGTGAAAATCGGTCCAGCCGTTTCAGAGATTAGTCGGAACAAACAGACAGACAGACCGACTGACAGACAGACAGACGGACAGACAAAAATAAAAAAAAAATGTATTTTATTGTAAGTACCGAATATACTTTCAGATTCATTATGTAAAAAGCTGTTAATTTGAAGTTACAAACAGACACTTAAATTGTATTTAACTGTATAGGTGTATAGATATTATAATGTATTATATTTTAAGATAATATTATCAATTTGATGTTTATAAAATAACTAAACTATTTAACAAAACTAAACTAAACATTAACCCGCACGCGCACCCCGCCTTGGTGACGCCCACTTCGCAACGGGCCGTGCAGCAGAAATCGTAATATTTTAATTTCGCCATAACTTCAAAACCAAACGTCCAATTTTAATCATTCAAAGACCAAATATTATCTACATAAACTGCACTTAGTGATGAAATAATTTATTTTGATAAGGATTAATAACATGAGTAAAATAAACGCGTTTAAATGTAGTCCAAAAAAAAATTAAGATTTCTAAATAAAAAATGGTTGTTGTGCCTCACTCGACATAGATAGGTATAGTGTGTCGCGGACTTTTTTGTAGATATTTATAAGATCTACAATTAATTAGAACATTTTATGGTTCTATCTTTTATAGTTTAGGCAGCGTACGCAAAATAAGTAACTTTTCTGGTTGATTTTTTACACCTTGTGTCCGAAAAACCCAAATATCTTACGGAACCCTATTTTTTTCCAAAATAAAATTTAGCCTATGTTACTCGTGGATAATGTAGCTTTCGAATGGTGAAAGAATTTTTGAAATCGGTCCAGTACTTTTTAAGCCTATTCATTACAAACAAACAAACAAACATACAAACAAAGTTTTCCTCTTTATAATATTAGTGTAGATAATTATAATTTTTTATAAATAACACGACCGGTTTCGAATTAAATCATCATCAGGTGTACTAACTACACCTGATGATGATTTAATTCGAAACCGGTCGTGTTATTTATAAAAAAATGTGTTTTATTAGTGTTCAACATGAATTTCCACCAATAACCGACAGTACAATCAATTACATATACTGTTGGAGTATGTTTTTCTTGGGCATGGGTGTCATTTTCTAGGTGTCTGGGGGTGCAGAATAATATGAAAATAACATTTGTTTTGTAATTCCACAATGGCGTACATTTTTGTTATTAAAATTAATAAGGATGTCCTTTTCCAGGTTTCTGGAGGTTCTGATTACGAAATTGTCTTCCAATTTCATTTTCCAAAATGCAGAATATTCAATCTTCGTAAAATGAATATAAATACTAAATTAAAAGATCTTGGGGATTCTGATTAGGATTGATGATTATTAGTATGTTATGTAGTTCAAAGTAACAGCTATGTATAGAAATTTTTCAAAATTCAGGATTCACGATTTTTTCTGCTATTCATGAAGAAAATATGCAATTTCCAGGTTTATAAGGGGGAGGAAATCTTCATTATTTTTCCAGTAGGATGCACCGTTTCTGAGATAGAAGCGATTATAGAAAAAAAATGTTAATGCTGTACATTGAGATACGAGAGATGTATTATATCTATAGAAATATTGGAAAATTTCGGATTTTCGAATTTTTTTTTCGCCCATCATGAAGAAAATATGATGTTGCGGGGTTCCTAAGGGGGACGAAATTTTCATTATTTTTTCACTATGATGCACCATTTTCGAGATAGAATCAATTTTATAAAAAAATGTAAATGCTGTACATTGAGATACGAGAGATGTATTATATCTATAGAAATGTTGGAAAATTTCGGATTTTCTAATTTTTTTTTCGCTAATCATGAGGAAAATATGATGTTGCGGGGTTCCTAAGGGGGACGAAATTTTCATTATTTTTTCACTAGGATGCACCGTTTCCGAAATAGAATCAATTTTAAAAAAATGTAAATGCTGTACATTGAGATACGAGAGATGTATTATATCTATAGAAATGTTGGAAAATTTCGGATTTTCGAATTTTTTTTTCGCCCATCATGAGGAAAATATGATGTTGTGGGGTTCTTCAGGGGGACGAAATTTTCATTATTTTTTCGCTAGGATGCACCGTTTCCGAAATAGAATCAATTTTATAAAAAAAATGTAAATGCTGCACATTGAGATACTAGGAATGTATGAAGCTATAGAAATGTTGGAAAATTCAGGATTTTCAAATTTCTTTTTCTCCCATCATGAAGAAAATATGAGGTTGCGGGGTTACTAAGGAAATTTAAAATGGATGACTTTTTTGTTATCAGCACCCCCAGAAACCAATAAAAGGATACCCATATTATTTTTATAAAATTAAGTATGTCCGCCATATTGGAATTTCAAAACGAATGTCATTTTCGTAATCCAGCACTCCCAAAAACCTGATAAACGATACCTATATCAATTTTACGAAAAATAAATATCAGCCATTTTTAAATTTCAAAATTAATCTACACAATATCTAATATTTTATGCTGAAATAAATCTGAACACTTAAATATTTAGATCGATACTTCTAACAAATATGGAACACGGCGGAGGTACATCATATAATATGCAGTATAATAAACATAAATAACCAAAAACAGAAAGGTTCAAACCAAAAAGTGACCTTGAGCTTCTCAGTATCTCACTGACTTCAAAACTCAATATAAGAGTGGAACAGCAGTGAAGCAAAGGGGAGCAAAGGTATAACGCGAAAAAAATGTAAACTGTGGATAACATAATGAATTTCCACGCGGGCGGAGTCGCGGGCAGCAGCTAGTAAGTAAAAAAGACTATTACTATTTGTTTTGTTGAAGTTACGAACTTCATTAGAAAAATGAGCATATAAAAAACCTATTTCAAATATTATTCAACTATGCGGTGATAACCCTATCCAAAATAATATAAAATTGAATAACTCCGATGCCCCGCCTCATTTGGATCCCATTTTTTTTTTTGGTTATAAGTATCAATAAAAAGAATATTTCAGTCTTAGTTTCAAATCCAAATATGAAACGGCATGGCGTTAAAAAAATTAAAACATAAATTTACAAAATCAGTCATAAATACGTTATCATGAACAAATAAAGCCTGGATGTTTTTCGCTATTGTAGGGCTTTTAAGACGCTATTTAGACCAATTAATAAAACCTTAAAATAATATCAAACTTTTGAGCTATAACTGTTTCTATGTTTTTCTGGAAACCATAGAATTTTTTTTCAAGTACTAATTTACATTCTTCTATATGAAATGGGCAGTCGGGTGTTCTCGTCCTACATTTATAATCACAAATCCTATAAAATTAAGTAATAAAAACGGCATGGCCAATTTTTTGGACAAAAAATACACTGTGCTATGTTAGAACTCGAGGATCCTCGAGGAAAAAAATCTATAGTCAATTGAATGTTATATTTAGGCGAAAAAATTATCATTTGCGTAAAGCTCAAAAGTTATTAGGCAATTTAATAGAAATCACAAATATTATTTAATTTACAATAACAATATTTATGGTTCTTTAAAACTGTAAAAATAAATTTCTGAAAAAGTGGCTACTTTTTGAGGGATACCGTCTGCAAGGCACGAGTTGTTTGAACGCTTATTTTGAACGCGTTCAGTTGTATGACTTTAGTGGTCAAATTTTTTAATAAAAAAAATAATTTACTCAAAATCTGTTAGACTAGGGTCATTCCTAGTGTTTTTTATAGATATAAACTTGACATTATTGACAAATGTATGGCGGTAGCACATCGTGACGTCACAGGCCGCTTTATCGCTCTCTTTCTTATTGTGAATTTAAATAATTTGTATCTTCCTTATTATTAATGATTTACAAAAATGGGTTTAAGATTGTTTATCATGTTGTGCCTCGAAATGTTGCGAATACGAGAAAGGTACGTTAAGTTTTGAGATGTAAAATAGGTTAGGACTAGTCGTACTGGAAGGGTAAGGTACCCTCTCCTTTTATCCCCTTCAATAGGAAGGGATAAAAGGAGAGTGGAAATTCAAACAGTCCCGGAAGCAGCTATTCCCACGGTCGCCCCGACTACCCTGACACCTGCTGCCACCCCGCCATCGCAGACATGGGATCACAGCAAGATCCACTGCTTAGCTCCTTCAGTCTCTCCTCTCTCTGGCCATGAATTTTTTCTACAAAATTCAAGCCGGGGAGTTTTTTCTGGAAGGCCACCTTTGCCGCCCTAATCACATTATGGCTCCCCAGGCCCTAAGACCGGACATGCGGCTAGATATCTCCGGCATCCAGAGGCTCCTACCAGAGGAGCTGACTGTGACTGCCGGAGATCTACGACGCGCACTCTGGGCAAAGGGCAAACGCATGCAATGCGCAATGTCCTCCCCGCGCTTTTTGACTGCAGTCATTTTATTCTTTTGTTTGCAGACGCTCCACCCACATCGTTCGAACGGAAGCCATGAGACGGTCGATGTCGACCCGCTGCCGTGGCATACCCGCGCGACGAATCACCGCAAATACCCAGACGCCACCTACCGGGGACACCGCAGAACCACGCTGCCAAGGTGCGCCCGCTCACGGTGTGTCTCAACTTGCACCGCTGGATTGCTGCTGCTCCTCTTTGCTCTTGCTATTCTATGCTCTTTCGCATCCCCCCGCGCCGCAAACTAGTAAGCAGTGCAAAATTCACCCCAAAAATTTAGACATTAATACCCTCAGGCGTTCCTCAAGGCTCGCTATTGGGACCTTTATTATTCGCGATATTTCTGAATGATGTCAATTCTTGTTTTCACTATTCCAAATTTCTTTTATACGCGGATGATACCAAAATAATGAAAAATATTTCTTCGCTTCATGACTGTCATCTTTTACAAGAAGACTTGGACAGGTTTAGTGACTACTGTATCGTACATAAATTAGATCTTAATGTATCGAAGCGTTATGTGGTAACCATTAGCCGTAAGTCCAATTTGATTAGGTTTAATTATAAGATTTAAAATAATGAGATAGTCTTTAAGGATACAATGAAGGATCTTGGAATAATAGTGGATTATAAATGATTGTTAGATGAGCACATAAATTATATAGTAAATAAGGCCTCAAAGGCATTAGGATTTGTTATAAGGTCTTCTACTAATTTCAAATCTATTAAAGCTATTAAAATACTTTATTGTTCGTATGTGCGTAGTATCCTAGAGTACGGGTCAGAGGTTTGGAACCCCTCCTATGACATTTATAAAAATAGAATAGAATCTATACAGAAACGCTTTTTAAGGTTCCTTCAGTATAATATGTGCCGCCTGATCCTTCCTAACTACGAACTGAGATGTAATAAATTTCACTTTCTCCCCTTATACTACCGTAGAGACATTTCGGATTTAGTTTATTTGAGTAAAATAATTAATAATGTTATTGATGCTCCTGATTTATTAAGTAAATTTAATTTCAACGTGCCCAGTAGATACTTTCGTAATTACATTTCCATCCATTCCATGTCCCGCCATATAAGACATTCTATCGCCGTAATTCATTTGTCTGTAGATCTAGTGCCCATTTCAATCGATTCTATACAGATTATCGCGTCGAAGCTGTTTTTTCTATAAAAGCGTCTAAGATTTGTAGACTTTTATCCGATGCGTATTTTATGTAGTGAATGGGAAGTAATTTGTGATGGTAAAGCAGGCTGTGCGTGTATTTTCGGTACAAACGAGAGCAATATAATATTATACCCGACCTTTTCTGGTGCCGCCCCTTATTTCTTTTTAATTTTAATCGCAACTCGTAGCATGATGTGGTACTTAGGGCGGTATTCTTGGTCGATTCTTATCTCTAAGTTCGCCTTATAGACATGCTTGAGGCGACGTATGTATTCACAGTCATAACTTAAGCATTGTCAAAAAGTATAACCTCAAGTATGAACTTAATCAGGCAAGACTTATTCAAATGGTATTCTTAATCGATTCTTAAGCAAATATTTATTAGTTATGTATTCACAGTCATTTAAGGCGGTCTTATTTGTCCCAATAAGACGTACTGGTTTCAAAGTGAGGTTATATTTTCAAGTCATCTCCAAAGGCGACTTATGAAATTCTAAAACACATTTTAGAGCGATAATTTTTTGAAATTGTTATGAAAATGAATTTATCTTCGTCTGAATCGAGTGATATTGGAGATATTAGTTATATTGATTATGATGAAGAGGATAATGAAAGACACATTCGTAGACCTTTGCGTGACTGACTAAATCCTTTTGAACTTTAGGATGATAATGAATTTAAAAGACCATTTCGATTTAACAATGATTCTGAGCTGCATGGTATCAGGTATATTACCAAAAAATTCATGAAGGATTAGCTCGAATAAATAATCGAGGTCTGCCCATTGCACCAGAAATAAACTGCTTGTACCTATGTTTGAGGTGCCATGCAACAGCAAGTTTTCAGCTAATGAGATTTTTCATTAGATTTGGATACCCATAAAATATTTTTGAAGCGCGCTTCAAGAAACATTTTTCCCCGGCTTCTGCTATAACATCTGGAGTTGATGTTGGGCCATAAAATACAGTTGCTATTTCCTCTAGTAATGGCTTTTGATCAAAAATCTTGATAATAGATGTTTTGCCCCTCCTGTAAATAGCTGAGGTTGTATCACACCCACTGAAACTATGCAGAAAGAGAATAGAACCACAAAATTTCTATATCAAATTTAAAATTTCAAATATCACGCTTACAGAGTATTCCATCAAGCACAGGAGTGGCTTGGGAACCAACTGCCTCCTGAAATATGGGGTTGGAAGCGAGGAGTCGATGGAAACTTAGAACCAATCACGATTATTTTTATCACCTTTAATACTCTGTATCTCCTAAAGTATTGATCGTACAGTAAACATTTTAGGATGTAATTTATAAGAAATTTAATGTAGATAATTAATGTAGAAGTCACTAAAGAGATATAAATAATTTTCGAGTCACAAGCAAAAACCTTGAAAAAGAGACCTTCCCCCCCCCCCTCCACCACCGCCGGCTCGTGTCCCGCCCTCGGGGGCTTTTAGTCTATTCATCTGGACACCTTTAGGAATAACTGTAGCAACTTTCAAAACTACATGAATTATTCGGTCAGATCGACGATTCTGAAACTAATTTTCTTAGACTACTTAACTAGGCTATGAAACTCGCCGCGAAAATTTCGAAATTACTCTTTTGTACATTATGGACATATCACTTTGACGTAATTCGCGTCAAGCACCCCGGAGTTGCGGGGGCGGCATGTCCCCCACTCATCTCCTGCACCCCCTCGAATACTTCATAGTTGGCGATTCACAGCGCCGTAAGTAGAGAAATAGCCAAATTTAAAAGGGGAATTATTTAGAAAATAAGTTTATTTCATACTTTTTTGTATATTTTTACTTTGGAAGTCGGTTTAATTTTTTGTTTAAAAATAATAATTTTACCCTTTTTAGTGATATATTTTGTTAAGTTATTATTAATACGTCTTAGGAGCGTCTAAAATAAACGATCGAATGTATAATCGAATACGCGCCAAGCTTCCATTCGCTATTGGGGGCCATCCATAAATTACGTCACACGAATTTCATTATTTTTGACCCCCTTGTCATAGTTGGTCACATTTGTGAGACTCCTCCCCTCTCTAGTGTGACGTCACATCTTACAATTTTACATCTTTAAATATTTATTCAATTAAAACAGCAGTTCTGAAATTTGTTTAATTTAAATTTAAATGATTTTTAATAAAATTAACATCAAATTAAATATTGCGAGAAATTAACAAAACAAAAAACGATTAATCTTACTAATATTATAGATGGATGTTTGTTCCTCTTTCACGCAAAAACTACTGAACTGATTTTGATGAAATTTGGTATGGTTGTAGTTTAGGCTCTGGATTAAACATAGGCTACTTTTTATCCTGGAAAAGTACATTGTTCCTTTGGGATACTGTATTTAAGAAGGCGGAGCCGCGGGCAACAGCTAGTAATAATAATAATAATAATAGCACCCACACCGATTTCGGTGAAGGTGGCCGCTGTCATTGAAACCAGGCCAGCTACGTAGGAGCTATTTTTATAGTGCCCAAGTGTGTGCGCAGTACACAAGAACATTCTATCTTCCTTTACTCTCGTAACCCAGTGAGACGGATGATCGATACGACTGGCGAGAGATCAGGAGCAGGACCGACTTTTTACATGCCCATTCGACGCAAGGATCATATTTCTTGTCAGACAATCACATGATCAGCAATGCAGGAATCCAACCCACGACCTCCGAGTGGAAAGCCAAGCTCAATATAACTACATCACGTTGGCAGTCGAACTATACAGCATCATCGTCATGATCCAAATAAAGAATATCTCTAGCACATCTAGCACCAATTCTTTGAGGACGAATCTTAACGATGTGCAAAAGTTCTTGTTGTTGCTTCCCCCTCACGACTGCCCGCCGCGCGCCGGACATTATTATTGCGCACTTGATTATTTTATTACAGCAATATCTTCTAAAATACTCATTGAAATCAAATAATGTAAACGGCAAAAGAGATGTTCAAGAAATGTATGAGGCCTGGGCCATCACTATGTACAGTATATGTAAATATAGCTACATAATAATTATAGTAACCATTTCCTATTCTTTATTTTGTTTAATTTCACTTCGTTTCCATGTACATTTAAATTAACTTCGTCAAGGAGAGCAACACAAAGTAAAATAAAATATGGCGGATAAACTAAAGTATGTCATTTTGTCAATGACATGACTTTTGACAAAGAAAGACGTATGACATTCAAGACGACGTCTCTTCGTAAAACTGTCTACTACGTCAAAAGTCAAGTCAAAACAACTGTCATGGCCGCCCTAAAATAGTGTTCTCGCAATAAAAAACTCTTCAAATAATCATTTTTGTACGCATGTACCCTTCTTCAAATTAATTTTTTCGTATTTTTATGATATTCACATATTTTTTTCCTATTTACAAACGTAGTGTACATAGAACTGGCCCAAAATGAAACATCTCTTTTCTTCTAAATTTAATGCTTGTAATGAATAACGTTTACTTGGATAAGGATTAAATCACCTTTACGAAAACACCCCCACAAATAATGCTTAATTTTAGAACAAATATATAGGTATATAGAATAAAATCTTTTATCGTGAGCCAACCTTAAAAGATAGACATATACAGTCGTGGACTTTTTTTTAGAACTTTTAAAGGGAAACAATTCTGTCATACATCATTTTAGCGAAACTTTAACCGTTTCCGCGGCGTACGCAGCGAAAGCTTTCAAATGGAAAAAAAGACCCCGATTTTGAAACATTATTGATTGGTGCCTAAAGCCTTTCTCGATAAATGGACTATCCAACACAAAAAGATTTTTTCAATTCGAACCAGTAGTTCCTGAGGTTAGCGCGTTCAAACAAACAAACAAACTTTTCAGCTTTATAATACACACACCGGTATATTCAGCGGAACATAAAATAAAGGCTTGATATCAGTATCATATAAGGTTGCTGACTGGTTTATACGTCATTTAATTTAAAAAGAAATATTTTCAAATTAAGAAAACAACTGAACATTACATTTTATGCAATTGTTTTAATTTTATTCAAATACACCTTATCTGGAGCGAACTTCGAGTATTTGTTCCTTCTGAGTTTGATTTAAAATTTCATTGAAATACTGTTTTTAACCGACTTCCAAAAAAGGAGGCTGTTATACGTTCGGCTGTATATTTTTTATTTTTTATTTATTTTTTGTATGTTAGACCACAATTCCGCCGTCTGTGGACCGATTTTCACAATTCTTTTTTTTTTTTTATGTAAAGGGTATATTCCCAAGTTGGTCCCGTTTTGAACAACGTGGTGACCTGATGATGGGATCCTTGAGGAATCGAGGGAACTCCTCGAAATTTATATGGATACATATGATGATATCAACTTTTTCTGAAGTAGTCCAAGCATATGCTACCAAAAAGTAAGATTTTGCTCCAAGGTATACCCTGGATCCAAAAGTACAGAACAGAACTCCTGACTCCTTATAGATACATGTTTGGGGATTTCGGCGTTGTTTAAAGAGCTGCAAGCATATGCCACCATGTCAATTAGAGTAATCATCATCATCACCACCACCATCACACCATACATCATCACATCATCAGTACTATTGGAAACAATGCAACACTATTTTGTCATCATAAATCCATTGTAATAATTGTCATATTATAAATCAAAACATATAATTACATTGTTTTGTAGTAATAAAAAAAAACATGTTATTCCCGTGGTGCTTCCTCTTTAATTTTGACTTTTTTGTCATCACAATTTTTGCTGTCTCCCGCTTTGCTTGGGGAGGGAAACTGGAATACTTCCTACTCCTCCTACGATCTTCTGATTAATTTCGTTGCGGGTTCCAAGACAGATTTAGCATGTCTCCCGGGCACCCCTGAGATCATATCAAAGGGTTTTTGCGGTTGGTTACCACTGTCGATCCTGGCTACACAGGAGTTGCAGTGGTGGGTAAGTGTGGTGGGCCAATTGCCCGTTTAAAAAAATATACATCATCACGTATAAAAGGTACTTATAGTATTTTACACCAACACGGAGATTTTTAAACATTACTCTGCCGTTTATAAACCTATTTGCAAAATTCTTTTGTTACTTGTAAAGGGTATAATTCGAAATTGGTCTTTTAGTCACTAAAGTGAAAACTTGATGATGGGATCCATGAGGAATCGAGAGAACTCCCCGAAATTTATATGGACACTTAAAGTGATTTAGACTTTTCCTGAAGTAACATAAGCATACTTTTTACGTGGGAGAGCCATGCTTCGGCACGAATGGGCCGGCTCGACCGGAGAAATACCACGGACTCACAGAAAACCGGCGTGAAGCAGCACTTACGCTGTGTTTCGCCGAGTGAGTGAGTTTACCGGAGGCCCAATCCCCCTACCCCCCTATGATGCCACAGTCGAAAACTAATCTGTTACCCCAGGAGGGTACCAACTGCGTTGGAGAATCCCTCTCTGGACGTCCGTGCTCAGGCGCCCCTGGACCTGAGCGTGGACGTCTAGGCTGCCCCTCGTATTCTGGGGGGGGGGGAGGCAAAACTGCGCTCCAATCTGCACGGGGCAAGAGCAAACGTGCTAAGGCACCCCCTGCGATATTGAAAGTGGACTTCTGTAATATCAGGGGACTACACTCAAACCTCAATGCCGTCCATTACCATCTTGAGACAGCAAAGCCGGCGTTGCTCTTCTTAACCTTGCTTGCTTAAAGAATATGTAGTTTTATGGGTTTTTTGCCTGAAATAAATGTGATTTGATTTGATTTTGATTTGATTTGATTTAACCGAGACGCAGATATCGTCTCCGGCTGACACATCATACCTTTCCCACCCTGGGTATAATCTTGAGCACTCTTTTCTGCCTAAAGCTGGAGTGTGTGTGTACGTCAGAGATGACATCAGCTCTCGCCGCCTCAGCAATCTTGAAGTTAGGGACCTTTCAATCTTATGGCTCCGCATAGAGTGCGACGACCATCCCCGCGTCTATGCGTGTCTCTATAGGTCCCATAGCGGTGATCCCGAAATAGACCGACTCTTTGAGCATCTGCAAATAGCTACAGACTTCGTGCAGCGGCAGATCCCATCCGCAGAGATCATACTACTTGGCGATTTTAATGCCCACCACGCCGACTGGCTAAATTCCAGTAAAACTGATCATGTGGGGAGATCTGCCTGCGACTTTGCCCTTGCATATGACCTTACACAACTGGTTACTGCGCCTACGCGAATTCCAGATGTGGACGGTCAGATTCCTTCCCTGTTGGACCTTTTGCTGACGTCCCATCCGGACGGCTACCAAGTATCCGTGGCCGCACCACTTGGCTCATCGGATCATTGCCTTGTCCGCAGCTACAAGTTAGCAGATTGGGATGGGATGCGGTCATTTTTTGCGTCCTACCCCTGGGGGCAAGTGTGCTTCTCGCCGGATGATCCTGACGCCGCTGCCAACTCTGTTGCCAACGTGGTGCTACAAGGAATGGAACTTTTCATTCCGTCCTCTGTGGTCCCTACTGGCAGCAGATTCCGTCCCTGGTTTGGTTCATCTTCCAAAAAAGCTTCTCGCCGGAAGCAGGAAGCTTACCAAACCTGGGCTAATGCAGTGTCAGCACAGGATTTAAACGGTTCCCTATTTTTTCGCATAAAATCATATGTCATAATTTTACTTGGCATAATTTCATTTGACCTAATAGTAGTTTCGCATAACATGCATTTGTCATAACTTTCTTAGCATAATTTTTTTTCGCATAATTACTAAAAGCATAATAATTGTTAGGCATACTTATTGTAAGGCATATATTTTTTTACGCATAATATTCATTAAGAATAATATTTTTATGCATAATGTTAAAAAGCATAAATATATTTACGCATAATGATATTTAAGCAGAGTATTATATTTACGTATACATCTTTGTAGCATTTTTTTTTCACAAACTAATGAATAATAAATTCTACTGGGTGTGTGAGTTAAGACGAAATATCAATTATAATTGTAATTTTCGACTGATTACGAAGTTAAACTCGGAAAAAAAAACACGAACTGCTATCTAAGAACATGCCGAGCTAATTATTTTAAACATGTTAGCGGCTTACGGGTGGCCCAAGGGCCACCCCGCCGCAACTTAACCTACTGTTACACATGTTACACAAGGTATATGAGTGTAATACCTGCTTTTAAAGTTTCATAAATATTACCTTAACCGTGTTTTCATTATGTCGTTCCATTTTATGCATATTTGTGCCTTGTGACAGAATGCCTTGAATTTATTATGACAAAAAAATATGCCTAACGAGTTTATGCCAAAAAACAATTATGCCAAAGTATTATTATGACAAGAAAAATTATGCCTTACGAGTTATGCCTCATTAAATTAGGACAAACAATATTAGTCTAAATGATATTTATTCCTAATGATGTAGTATGCCAAGAAACCATTATGCCAAAGTATTATTATGCGTAGTAAAATTATGCCAAGTGATGTATGCCAAATGAAATTATGACAAATAAAATTATGCGAAAGAACAGGATCCCGATTTAAACACCAGCAAACTTAAAAAGGAGTACAACCTTGCCTCTAGGTCCTTCAAAAGAGAGATCGCTTGAGCGAAGAAACAGCACATCAGTAGAATTGGCGAGAGACTCGAGCGTCTCCCCTCGGGAACCCGTGCATTCTGGTCTCTCGCCAAAGCTATCGAAGGGAATTTCTGTAAGCCATCTCTTCCATCCCTACACGTAAGAAATGGCTCGTTGGCCCATGACGCAAAAGAGAAAGCTGAACTTCTTGGCAAGCTCTTTGCGTCCAACTCTACCCTGGATTACGGGGGACAGGAACCGCCGACTATACCGCGATGCAAAAGCATCATGTCGGATATTCGGTTCCATCAGCGCTCAGTGCGAGTTGCTCTCCGTTCCCTTGATACCCAAAAGTCGAGTGGGCCTGACGGAATCCCTCCTATAGTGTTGAAAATGTGTGCTCCAGAGTTGGCACCGGTCTTAACGCGTCTTTTTCGGCTCTCCTACTCTTATGGCACAGTCCCAGCATCTTGGAAGACAGCTTTGGTGCACCCGATCCCTAAAAAAGGCGATCGCTCCAATCCTTCCAACTACAGACCAATCGCTATAACCTCTCTCTTCTCGAAGATAATGGAGTCCATTATTATTAGACAGCTCCTTCGATACTTAGACGTTCAGCAGTTGCTAAGCGACAAACAGTACGGGTTCCGTAAAGGTCGCTCGGCTGGTGATCTGCTGACGTACCTAACTCATCGTTGGGCACAGGCGATCGAGTCTAAGGGATAGGCATTGGCTGTAAGTTTGGACATAGCGAAAGCCTTTGATCGGGTTTGGCACAAAGCGCTTCTTTCGAAGCTTCCTTCCTATGGGCTCCCCGAGAAATTATGCAAGTGGGTCACGAGTTTTTTAGCAGACAGAAGCATAAGGGTCGTAGTCGACGGTGAATGCTCAGATACTCTGTCTGTTGATGCTGGTGTCCGACAAGGCTATGTACTATCACCTACCCTGTTCATACTGCATATCAATGATATGTTACAAACCAATGGCATTCATTGCTATGCAGATGACAGCACGGGTGATGCCTTATATACCGGCCACGCGAAAATCTCTCGGCAAAATGTCATTGAGAGTCGAAACAAACTTGTCTCTCAAATTGAAAATTCATTCGAGAAGGTCTCTGAATGGAGTAGACTTAACTTAGTCCAATTCAACCCCTCTAAGGCCCGTATTAATAAACCGTTCTCAAACTCGTTCTCAAGACCTTTCTCGGCTGAGAAGGTCTCAAGTAGCGATTAGCTTCTCAAGAAGGTCTTTAATTCATAGTATGATCTCAAGACCGTCTCAGTTGATAACATTCTTGAGATCACTTACTCAACTTTTAAGCGTCATTTACACGACAAAGAACGAATGAAATTACGTTTCGTTTACACTTCTACAAAGATCGGATTTATTGAATAAACATTCCTTCAATATTTATTTTTTAAAATGTAATACCTAATAATATAAATACCAAAAAAAGAATTAATGTTTAATAATCGATTACATATTAATATCTATATTTTTAAAACAACTAGGTAAAACGGAATGCGGATCACATACATTCGAAAAGTTCTACTTCTTCTTTTTCTTTAAAATGGCTCCTTAGTGATTCGCCACTATCAGAATGTGTTGACGAAATCTTTGCTGAGTGGGTTTAATGAATAAACAAGGGTATGGTGTACTGAATGAAGTCTGTTGAATTATAATCTAAAACCTAGAACAAACACAAACATTTAGGGTTAGTACTTACCACAGTTTTATTTTGTTAGTAACAATATATTATTATGTACATAAAGTTTCAATAAAAGTAGTATTTACAAAACGCAGAACAGATTTAAGGGTGATAGGGCGAGGAATTGTAGGAGGGGGAGGGAATTGATTTAATGAGGATTGGTTTTTTGGTCACCGAAAAACAAGTTCTGCTGTCAAGTGTCAAATCAAGTCACTTTTGTTTTGATATTTATCTTTGGTATTGAGTGCTATGATTTATAAATCAAATAGGTTTAATGTAAATGTTTAATGTTAATTTTTTTTTTGAGGGTAGGCGTAGCAACAACACACAAATTAGACTCAGGATCGTAATTTTTAAAATAAAAATACTTACAGTTAATAGAAAAGCCTATGTATTGCATTAATTAAATAACAGATTAAACCCTTCTATGCTCGCCACAAAATAAATTTTACACCACTTCAACATTTTTGACCACTTTCACACAATACTGAAGAATGGATGTGTCATCACAACTTGCTGCTAACAT
This sequence comes from Glaucopsyche alexis, assembly GCA_905404095.1. Lineage (NCBI taxonomy): Eukaryota > Metazoa > Arthropoda > Insecta > Lepidoptera > Lycaenidae > Glaucopsyche > Glaucopsyche alexis. The sequence goes on along the minus strand of FR990063.1, from coordinate 1,401,197 downwards.
GGAAGATTTGGCCAAGCTCTTTCAATCACGCATGGACTCCTATGAGCAGCGACTCCAGGACACTGTTTCTGCGCCATCTCACCCAGACATCTCCAGCTTGAGCAGTGAGTTCCAAAGCTTCAAAAACTTTGTTTGGCAAACACTTTCAAAATTAAAAACACAGATTGATCTTCTCACTCTGGGACTCGACCGACATGAGACATTCCTCCGCAGGAAGATACTACTGTTTCATGGTGTCTCTGAAACCAACAATGAAAATTTATTCAATGTTATTACCAACATTATCAAGGATCAAATGAATGTATCTGAGTTTACCTGCAATGATATCCAGTCTTGCCACCGCCTTGGTTCACCGAAAGTGAAAGCCCGTACGGTCCTAGTTCGATTCAGAGACCTCGAGCAGCGGCGTTTAGTTTGGGACGCTAAGACTGCACTCAAGAGTAGCGGCATCGTCATCTCCGAGTTCTTAACAAAATCTAGGCATCAACTATTTATGACTGCTCGACAGCACTTTGGAGTACGTAGCTGCTGGTCCACCGAGGGAAAGATAGCAATTATATTGCCTGATAAGACTCGGCGGAAGATTGAATGCATGCAGGAGCTCAAGTCGCTAATATCCACATTCCCCACTGCTAAAGACTCCAAGGCAACCCCTAATTTGCCGGTAGTTAAAAGTGGTGAGGTGACTAAGTCTAGTACTTCGGACAATAAGCCCGCCAGCACAGCTGCATCTTCTCGCCGTGCTAGAAGGACTTAGGTGGTGCGCAACCGCAATGCATACGGTATTCCCATTTTCACCTTCATTCCTTGTTACTTTGTAGTATTTATATGTTATTTTCTTTCTACTTTGTATTGTCTCAATTTTTCTTTGTTGTTAATTTAAGGTAGTACTGATTTGTTTTTCTGAAATTAGTTAGTTTTAAAATTTTGTGTTTCGGTTTGCAACCTACTTTTTTACTTTGATTTGACTCTCATTTGTCAGGTGTCAATGTCAATGTCATACATGTATTTTTTTTTTTTCTTCTACGAAAGACATGGGAAAGACAAGACGCTGTGTTGCCAGAGCACATTTCAATTTTTATATTTATACACATAATATATTTTATTGTCAAGCTTAAAAGTAGGTAGTTGGTTGGCTAGTGGTTTTTTTTTATAATTTACTTGTTTTTTTTTTATTATTATTTTAATTATTGTGTAGCCCGAGTGCTAATGAAACATTCATAATTTTTGTCTGTTAATGTTGTTAAGTGTTTAATTTTCTTCTTTCACTACTATGGTGAGATAGGATGGGTTATATAAGATATAATATAATATTAGTATAAGATAGTAGATTTAATTTTGTTGTTTGTGCTATACTAAGTGACAATCATATATATTATTTATTTATTTATTATATTAATAGTTAATGGATTCATTTGATTATGATAATATTATTAATGAGGACTTTTTTTCGTGCTCTTCTTCGTCTGACAGTTTTATGAGCCTTGATAGTGGTGATGGGAGATCAGCTTCGTATTCTGCTCATGAACAGCTAATTAGTTCCTTTTCCTGTTTTCCAAACAACTTTAATGTTGTCCACATCAACGCTCAGAGCATACCGCGCCATTACCCAGATATTCTTGAAATGTTTAGTAATTCCCCGGTAGATGCTATTTTAGTCTCTGAATCCTGGCTTAAGCCCTCGCTGTTGTCTACTGCTTACGCTCTCCCGGGGTATAAGCTAATTAGGAATGATCGTGTGGGTAAAGGTGGCGGTGGAGTTGCTATTTATCTGCGTGGTGACATTGTTTGCAAAACTGTTACTGCTTCACCGAATCGATACTCCGGCTCAGTTGAATATATGTGTGTTGAGGTCACCTTACATCACAAAAGAGTCCTGCTCTGTGTGGTCTACAGTCCATCTATGCGCATAGATTATTTTTATACTTTAGAATCCATGTTAGCCACACACAGCCCGAATTATGACTATACATTAATTGCGGGTGATCTCAACACATGACTCATGAAACTCGATTCGCGTGCCTTTAAACTCCGCGCCTTACTATCTTCCCTTAATCTCAGTATTCTTCCGCTTTCAGCAACCCACCATTCTCCAAATTGCACTCCTTCTCTCCTAGATCTCCTTATCACTTCGTCACCCGATCTCATAGCATCTCATGGCCAATTTCCCTCTAACCTTTCGTATCACGACCTAGTTTTCCTTTCTTTTAAAATCAAACCTCCCCGTCAAAAACCCAAGTATATCTTCCTACGTAGTTATAAGGGCTTGGATTTGGAGGCTCTTAAGCATGATATTTCTAATGCTGACTGGTCTCGTGTTTACTCTGCCACGGATGTTGATCTGAAGGTGACCTTGCTTACTGATCTATTAACTCACATATTTGACACCCATGCACCTCTTAAAAGAATGAAGGTAAAGTACGCGCCGGCACCTTGGCTCTCGCAAGACATTTTAACTGTGATGGCTAAACGTAACAGAGCTCTGTGTCGATATAGGAAACGACCGACAGATGAAAATTTAGCAAAATACAAGTTTCTCCGAAATCACTGCAGTCGTCTGTGTAGAGATGCTAAAAGACGCCACATACATTCTACTATTGACCAAAGTAACCCCTCCCAACTCTGGAAATTCCTATCAACGCTTGGTATAGGAAAGTCTTCCATCTGTTCCAACAGCACGGTAGATTTAAATGCGCTTAACGCTCATTTCTCTCTGCCACCTGTAACTGTTGACCAAGTTACCAAAGCGTGCACAATTTCTCATCTCTCCTCTTTTCCCCTTCCTTCCTGTACTCCATTTTCATTTCAACCAGTCACTGAGGACGATGTCAAGAAGCACATCATAGCTATAACCTCCACTGCTGTGGGCAATGATAACCTTAGTCCCCGTATGATTTCCCTTGCCCTTCCTGAACTCTTGCCAATTCTCACTCACGTCTTCAATTATTCCTTGTCAACGAGTTCCTTTCCTTTGGCATGGAAACGTGCTAATGTCATTCCTCTACCTAAAACCTCTAATCCTTCATCCTTTTCTCAATTCAGACCAATCTCAATATTACCCTACCTATCCAAAGTCCTCGAACACATAGTCCACAAGCAGCTTTCCCACTTCCTATCCTCTAATAAATTGCTTTCTCCCTTCCAATCCGGTTTCCGTCCTGGTTACAGCACTGTTACAGCACTGCTAAAAGTCACAGACGACCTACGTCTAGCTATGGAGAAAAAGTGTGTCTCCATTCTGGTTCTACTTGACTTTAGCAGTGCTTTTAACTCAGTAGACTTTGACATCTTTCTTTCCGTCCTTCGCTCCCTTAACATATCCTCCTCAGTGATAGACTGGTTCGACTCATATCTTCGGGGACGTTCGCAGCGGGTCCGCTCTGATGAGGCTACTTCAGAGTGGTGTGATCTCGAAGCGGGCGTTCCACAGGGTGGTGTTCTTTCTCCTCTTCTTTTCTCAATTTTTATTAACACAGTCTCCTTAGTAATATTATCATGTAACTTCCATCTTTATGCAGACGACCTGCAGATTTATCGTCAATCACATATTGATGATATTATTTCCGCAGTCAGTGATATCAACGCTGATCTGCAACGCATATCAGAGTGGGCTAAATCTTTTGGTCTGTTGGTGAATCCTAAAAAATCACAAGCTATTATTATCGGTAATAAATATATGGTCCAACGACTACATAATGTGCCCAGTGTTATGTACAATGGTACTCCCATTGAGTATACTGACTCAGCAAAAAACCTTGGTATAATTGTTGACAGCAATCTGTCCTGGAATCTTCAGATCAATGATGTGAGCAGAAGGGTATACCACTCACTACACATGCTCAGGAGCCTTCAAAACTTCTTGCCCTTGTACACTAAAGTCTTCCTAGTTCAGACACTCATTTTTCCCATCCTTGATTATGCTGATTCCTGCTACTTGGATATTACCGAAGAGCTGTTAACGAAACTAGAACGTTTACAGAATCTCTGCATCCGTTTTGTTTTTGGTCTTAAAAAGTATGACCATATATCAGCTTTTCGGTCAAAATTGAAGTGGCTCCCTATTCGTCTTCGGCGAAATACCCATATTCTCTCGCTCCTGTACAATATCCTGTATAATCCCATGTCTCCCTCTTACCTTGTAGATCGTTTCAACTTTTCGCGACCCCCTGACATGCCTTGTAGGGCTAGTGTCAGGACGAATCTTTCCCTCCCCTCCCATCGCTCCAACTTCTTCTCCTACTCCTTTACTGTTCATGCAGTCAGATTGTGGAATTCCCTTCCTCACACCGTTCGTGACAGTCCCACTATCACTGTCTTTAAAAGGCGCTTGAAAGAGCATTACCTCCAAATTGAATCCTGATAGCATTATTAAATATACATATAGTATTTATATATTTTGTAAATCTTAATTTGATAATTAGACATATTATTATATATTATTTTGTGTTGTTTAAGTATGTATTGTATATATTATTATAATATTATAACCATAATATTATTGTGCACGCCCTATCTGATATTTCTCATCTAATTTCTCTCCGTAGGACTGCTGGAAGAAATTTCTTTTAGAGATAAGCAGTACCTTTTGTGTCGTCTTTCTTTCTGTATATTATTGTGAATCATTTATGTGTGCAATAAACAGTTAAATAAATAAATAAAATCGAGAATATTTCTATAAATACTCGACACTGGCAGAATGGTCAAAACCTTTGCAACCGCGATTGCCAAAAAAAAGATGAATTGAGAAAAATGAAAAATTATGTAGCGTAAATTCGAGTTTGACTAATCGTAAGTATTTAGATTATAATTTACATAATTGTAAAACAATCAAAAACACAGCAAATAATTTTCTACTGTATCCCAAGCCGTTCTCAAGTCAGGATTTGACCATACTTACAAAACCGGTCTCAAGAAACAGTTTGACAGCTTACTGAGAACACAGTTGAGACCGAGTTTCGTTTATTAATATGTTCTCACTCAGTTGAGACGCCGTCCCTATAGCTGTACTCAAGTACGATCTATTAATTAAAACAAAATCTTGAGAACATTCTTGAGAATCGTCTCAACTATGAGAACGGTTTATTAATACGGGCCTAAGATACAAGTTTGCGCGTTCACCGCTAAAAAGTTGCCAATGGTCGTATGTCCTCATTTTGAAAGCATACCCATAACTGTCTCCTCCAACATTGGAATACTTGGTGTTAACATATCGAGCGAGGTCCAGTTCCGATATCATCTGGAGGGCAAGGCCAAGTTAGCCTCCAAGAAGCTTGGTGTTCTGAACAGGTCAAAGCAGTATTTCAGTCCGGTCTAACGCCTACAACTCTATAAGGCGCAGGTTCGGTCTCACATGGAATACTGTTCTCAACTCTGGGCAGGGGCACCAAAGTACCAGCTTCTCCCTCTGAATCGTATCCAACGTAGGGCCGCTCGAATTGTCGACTGCCATAGTGTTTCAAACATGCTTGACTCCTTAGAGCTACGTAGAGATGTAGCATCGCTCTGCATCCTCTATCGGTTATATTACGGGGAGTGCTCCGAGGAATTGTTCGGACTTATACCTGCTGCAACTTTTCGCCACCGCTCCATACGACAAAATATTTATCATCCTCATCACCTTGATGAGTGGCAGTCCTCCACCGTGCGCTTTACCCGAAGCTTTCTGCCGCGCACTGTAAAACTCTGGAATGAACTGTCGCCAGCAGTATTTCCGGACCATTATGACCTGCAAACCTTCAAGAAGGGAGCGTATTCCCTCCTAAAAGGCCGGCAACGCACTCGCAACTTCTCTTATGTTGCGGGTGTCCATGGGCGACGGTAATCGCTTTCCATCAGGTGATCCGTTTGCTCGTTTGCCCCCTGGTTTTATTAAAAAAAAAACGCTACCGAAAAATAAGATTTTGCACCAAAGTACACCCTGGATCCAAAAGCACTGAACAGAACTCCTCAGTCCTTAAAGATACGCGTTTGAAAATTTCGGCATTGTTTAAAGAACTACAACTTACAAGCATATGCCACGAACTTACAGTTATCATCGTCATCATCTTCTTTTACCTAATGGAATCTTAGCATGTATTCAAGAATTATACATTTGATCGTTTATTTCAAACGTATTAATAATAATTTAATAAAATATATCACTAAAAAGGGTGAAATTATTATTTTTAAATAAAAAATTAAACCGACTTCAAAAATAAAAATACACAAAAAAGTATGAAATAAAACTTATTTTCTAAATAAGTCCCGCTTTTAAATTTCGCTAAAATTTTAACTATTACTCTACTCAATCTTCTTATTTTTGAAGTCGGTACTAGCAAATTTGAACGAGAGTTCTATAAAATGTTGTTTGGGCTGGTATCGACTTCAAAATTAAGAAGATTGATTAGAGAAATGGTTAAAATTTTAGCCAAATTTAAAAGGGGCCTTATTTAGGAAACAAGTTTTATTTCATACTTTATTGTGTATTTTTACTTTGGAAGTCGGTTTAATTTTTTATTTAAAAATAATAATTTGTTATTTTTTTTATTCGCATATCTTTTTGGAGTTGAGGACTGAATAATGCCTGACTTAGCCCCAACGGAGATTGCCAGGGCACTCGAAATGCGAAGAAATGGTCGAACCTACAGAGTGATATCCAGAGATCTCCGTCGACCAGTTTCAACGATCCATCGCAGTATTCAACGGTTCAGGGAGACAGGTACTTATGTGAGAAGAGCAGGACAAAACAGAAAAAGACGCACTTCGAGTAGGGATGATCGTTTCATTCGGCTTCGTGTACGTAGGAACCCCCGTTTGACTGCCGTCCAAGCCCGACATGAGTTAGAAGCAGTGCGGGGTGTAACCGTAAGGGAGCGTACGGTACGAAGAAGGTTCGAAGAAGCTGGTTTGGGTTCATATGTGGCCGCCAAGGCTCCAAGGCTCGAGGTAAATCATCGTAGAAACAGGTTAACTTTTGCTCAGGAACATCGACTTTGGAACGCGGACCAATGAAGTAAGGTATTGTTTAGTGATGAGTGCAGAATTCTCTTAAATCAAATTGACGGCAGGCAAAGAATATATAGACGCAAAGGAGAACGATACATTCAGACAAATTTTGAAACTACAGTTGCATACGGTGGTATGTTATAGTGGTATATAATAATTGTTTGGGCGGGCATTTGTTTGGGAGCTCGCACAGACTTGGTAGTGATTGACAGAGGGAGTCTGACTGCAGACCGCTATATCAGAGAAGTTTTAGAAGAAAATGTCGTACCGTTTGCCCCATATGTCAGTGACGATTTTGTTTTTATGCAGGATAATGCTCGGCCGCATACCGCTTGGGTAACTCAAGCTTATCTTAATGATATGAATATCACTGTTATGGAGTGGCCGGCGAGATCACCGGATATGAACCCAATAGAGCACGTTTGGGACTTGCTGAAAATAAAAGGTAAGTCCAGAATTCCAGCTCCTGCCAACGTGGGTGAATTGCGAATCGCCGTAGTTGAGGAATGGCGGAGACTATCCCAGGAGACCATCGATAACATCATTCTCAGTATGCCTAGACGGATAGAAACTTTAATAAGAGCACGTGGAGGAAATACGCGATATTAATCACCATTTTTCTAATTTAATTAATTGTTATTTTAATATTTATTTTCACTTTTCCCGGTTACATGAAAAGTTCAAAGCCTTTACCTGCAAAATCTGTTCTTAATGTGATCTCATTTTAAGTAGAACAAATGAAACTTTAAATAACAAAAGAAGTGTAGTAGGTAAGTAGATTTTAAAATAAAACCATATTTTTTTAATTATGGACCTTTTTTTGTGTTCCGCTAAATATGCCGGTGTGTTTATTAGTATAGATAGCTATTACTAAACACAGATTAAAATAGATTTTGAAATGTGACGTCACACGATTTAGCACCCCTCCCACCCCCTTATCACACTTCGTCGGCCCCCTCCCTCCCCCTTAACGTGTGACGTAATTTATGGATGGCACCTTGTTATAAAGCTGATGATGATGATTACTGTAAGTTACAAAGTGGCATATGCTTGCAGTTCTTTAAAAAATGCCGAAATTTCCAAACGCATATCTTTAAAGACTGATGAGTTCTGTTCAGTACTTTTGTATCCAGGGTATACCTTGGTACAACATCTTATTTTTTGGTAGCATATGCTTGTTACTTCAGTAAAAGTCAAAATCACTATACCTATGTCCCCATAAATTTCGAGGAGTTCCCTCAATTCCTCATGGATCCCATCATCAGGTCACCACTTTTTTGAAAATGGGACCGACTTGGGATTACCCTTTACATCAAAAAAAAAAAGGATTTTGTGAATCGGTCCACAGACGGCGGAATTATCATTGAACATACAAATATATACATAATTATATACAGCCGAACGTATAACTGCCTCCTTTTTTTGGAAGTCGGTTAAAAACAGCAAACCACGTTTACGTGGTAGAGCCATGCTTCGGCACGAATGGGCCGGCTCGACCGGAGAAATACCACGGGCTCACAGAAAACCGGCGTGAAACAGCGTTTGCGCTGTGTTTCGCCGAGTGGGTGAGTTTACCGGAGGCCCAATCCCCTACCCTATTCCCTTCCCTACCCTCCCCTATTACCCTATTCCCTCTTAAAAGGCCGGCAACGCACTTGCAGCTCTTCTGATGCTGCGAGTGTCCATGGGCGACGGAAGTTGCTTTCCATCAGGTGACCCGTTTGCTCGTTTGCCCCCTTATTTCATAAAAAAAAAAAAACCACACCCAGTCAGCGGGAAGCCGACATATTCAGGTGATGTTACCTACTTATTGTTTTGTCATTTCTCTAATCTTGATATATTGTGTTTAATATTATTTGATATTTTTAACCGACTTCCCAAAAAAGGAGGCGGTTATACGTTCGGCTGTATATATATATTTTTTTTTTTTTTTGTATGTTCAACGATTACTCCGCCGCCTGTGGACCGATTTTCAAATTTTTTTCTGTGATATACAGGGTGTAGTCCCAAATTGGTCCTTTTGATATCAAAGTGGTGGCCTGATGATGGGATCCATGAGGAATCGAGGGAACTCTTCGAAATTTATATGGACACATATGGTGATTTCCACTTTTTCTGAAGTAGTTCAAGCATATGCTACCAAAAAGTAAGATTTTGCTCCAAGGTATACCCTGAATCCAAAAGTACAGAACAGAACTCCTGACTCCTTATAGATACATGTTTGGGGATTTCGGCGTTGTTTAAAGAACTGCAAGCATATGCCACCCTGTCAGTTAGATTATTCATCATCATCATCACCACTATCACACCATACATCATCAGATTATGATGATATAAAAGGTACTTCTCATAGTATTTTACACTAACACGGAGATCTTTGAACATTACTCTGCCGTTTATGGACCTATTTGCAAAATTCTTTTGTTGTTGTAAAGGGTTTAATTCGAAATTGGTCCTTTAGTCACTAAAGTGGAAACCTAATGATGCGATCCATGAGGAATCGAGGGAACTCCTCGAAATTTATATCCACACATATAGTGATTTTGACTTTTACTGAAGTAACACAAGCATATGCTACCAAAAAATAAGATATTGTACCAAGGTATACCCTGGAAACAAAAGCACTGAACAGAACTTCTCAGTCTTTAAAGATATGCGTTTGGAAATTTCGGCATTGTTTAAAGAACTGCAAGCATATGCCACTTTATAATTTACAGTAATCATCATCATCATCTTAATAACAATACCTAATGGAAGCTTGGCGCGTATTTAATTATACATTCGATCGTTTAGTTTAGACGTTCTTATGACGTAATAATAATAACTTAACAAAATATATTACTAAAAAGGGTGAAATTATTATTTTTAAACAAAAAATTAAACCGACTTCCAAAGTAAAAATACACAAAAAAGTATGAAATAAAACTTAATCTCTAAATAATTCCCCTTTCAAATTCGGCTAAAATTTTTACTATTTCTCTACTCAATCTTATTAATTTTGAAGTCGGTACCAGCAAATATGAACGTAAGTTATATAAAATATTGTAGGATATTGTTTGGGCTGGTACCGATTTCAAAATCAATAAGATTGAGTAGAGAAATAGTAAAAATTTTAGCCGAATTTGAAAGGGGAATTATTTAGAGATTAAGTTTTATTTCATACTTTTTTGTGTATTTTTACTTTGGAAGTCGGTTTAATTTTTTGTTTAAAAATATGGCATAGCCTTTGGTATTATCATATTGTTTCCTGATAATTATTATAATAATTGTTAAAAGTTAGTATTGTTCATGGTAATTTCGTCTAGTTGATGTATGGTTTATTTCTAGCTGTTAGGACATATTATTTTTGAATCTGAATCATTATTCTGTACTTAAATAGTGATAAATTATAGTTCGGAAATATAACTTTAGAATAATAGTATTTTTCTATTAGAAAGTGAGTCTTTTATTAAATAACATAGCTACCCACATGTTTTTGTTATTTCCTTTGTTTTATTATAATTATGAAAGATCTACCTAAGTACCTATAATTTGTGGGGTAATTGAGATAATTGTATTTGCTAAACAATTACAATATATTCAAATTGAAATAACTCCTGGTAATACATTAATATCACTTATTAACTAAATATTACTTTTGATTAATAAAACATTATCTCGGTATCCTGACCTGACAATAATTTATTTGTAGTACATTGTTTTATTAAGTTGACCTTTAGAATAGGCAAGAATTAGTGTTGGGATTCTTTCCGGATAAATACTCAATATGGAAAAATACTCATAAATTTCCGTTTTTACTCAAGTATTTTTCCAAAACAGTGGAAAAATACGGAAAAATACTTTTTATAGATTTAGATACGACAGTTAACATAGATTTTGTACTTTTACTACCAAAGGGACTGAAATAAATAAAAATCCTAAAATATTGATTAATAACATGCTTTGTTAATCACATTATTTATGAATATTTAGTAATAAACCTGTAATATCTAGTAACAAACAACATTTATTAATAATAGAATATATGTACACACAATTTGTTACTTACATTATGATTGTAACAATAAGAAAATTACACTACTACTAAAAAAAATTGAAATTACAACAAACACACATATCTACAATCAATCTTTCGAACAGAAAATGATAATATTATAAAGTTTAAAACAACCAAACAAGCAATATTTACGAAATAAATCACGTGGCTCTTCCACGCTATTTATTTCATGCATCAACACGAATGTGCCAGCTTGACCAAACAAAAAGTACCACAGTCGCACGGTAAATCGGCGTCTAATTACGCTTCTGCTTGTTGAGAATTTCTCAACCTAACTCTTCTAACTCTTCTCTGTGGGTGTCCATGGATGGTGGTAATCGCTTACCAACAGGTATGCGGTCTACTCGTTCGTGGTACTTAATTTCATAAAATTAATTAAAAAAAACTGTAATCACCATCATAATTAAATATCTAATATTTGAAGTCGATCGTTGCTTTAGTCAAATTCTGAAAATAACTACTATCACTATTGCTTTTTTATATATAATAAAGATTGCTGATGAATCTTTACTATCAAAAAATAATTAACAAAAGCGATATCATTGCTCGATTCATCAGTATCTATCTGTACTAGAGATGACGATAAAATGTAAATGTCTTTATCATCTTCGTCGCTTTCTGCACTTTCCTGAATTTTACCAATTATGCACCCACAACATTAGAGGAGTTGTAAATGCGTTGCCGGCCTTTTAGGAGGGAATACGCTCCCTTCTTGAAGGTTTGCAGGTCGTAATGGTCCGCAAAATACTGCTAACGACAGTTCATTCCAGAGTTTTACAGTGCGCGGCATAAAGCTTTAAGTAAAGCGCACGGTGGAGGACTGCCACTCATCAAGGTGATGAGGATGATAAATATTTTGTCGCTTGGAACGGTGGCAAAAACTTGCAGCAGGTATAAGTCCGAAAAATTCCTCGGATCACTCCCGTAAAACCGATAGAGGATGCAGAGCGATGCTCTAGCTCGTAGCTCTAAGGATGACAGTCTGTTTGAAATACTATGGCAGTCGATAATTCGACCGGCCTTTCGTTGGATACGATCCAGAGGGAGAAGCTCAAAGCTGGTACTTTGGCGCCCCTGCCCAGAGATGTGAACAGTATTCCATGTGAGGTCGAACCTGCGCCTTATAGAGTTATAGGCGTTGGACTGGCCTGAAATACTGCTTTGACCTGTTTAGAACACCAAGCTCCTTGGAGGCTACGTTGGCCTTACCCTCCAGATGATATCGGAATTGGACCTCGCTCGATGTGTTAACACTAAGTATTTCAATGTTGAAGGAGACAGTTGTGGGTATGCTTTCACAAAGAGGACATACGATTATCGGTAACATTTTAGCGGTGAACTTTACGCAGTCCTTCATCCTTTTCGCTACCGCTGAGAGAATTTGATTATTAGCTTCATTTCCAAGAATAGTAATACTAGGCAAATTGAAACTCATTTTGGATTTCATAGCATTTAAGATCATAAATACTGTATGAACATTGCATTTGTTGGACTCTAGTTGAAATATAGGTTCTGTTATTGGCTCAAGTACAGATATGCATTGGTCTGCGTGATACCAAAAAATATCATCAAATAATATTAAGCAAAGCAAAGCTGCTTTTATGTCATTAAACATGACCGTGTCTTCTTCTATAGCTTAAGAGTGACTTTTGTATTTTTCAAACTCCTTAGTGATGTAAGATAACTGTCCCACCTTGTGCACACAGATATTAATTAAATTATTCACATTTTAGTATATCGTGAGCCATCAAATTAAAAATGTGTGATGCACAGGTATAAACATAACATGTGGTTTAACAACTTCCTTGACTAACCGAAAAGTATATTATTTAGGATATTTCTAGCGTTGTCTGTTGTCACCAATAACAACAACAAATTTATCTTTCTCGTATACTCTCATAACTCTTATTATTTCATACCGGAGGTATTCATTCTGTCTTAAACTCTACAAAGAATGATTCTGATCTTGATTTTTTTTTTTTTTTATGAAATAAGGGGGCAAACGAGCAAACGGGTCACCTGATGGAAAGCAACTTCCGTCGCCCATGGACACTCGCAGCATCAGAAGAGCTGCAAGTGCGTTGCCGGCCTTTTAAGAGGGAATAGGGTAATAGGGGAGGGTAGGGAAGGGAATAGAGTAGGGGATTGGGCCTTGATATAATAAATCCATTCGTCCATCTGAAGATACAAAGCATGGGCGTAGCTGAAGATACAAACCATGCGGGTGGGTTCAAACCTCCCCTCGAAATGTTCAGTTATATAAGAAACCTAATATAATAACATAAAATTAATTATATTTTTACTATAAGTTTTTTAACATATAAGTTTGAATATATTTAACCTATTAAATAGGAAAAAATAATTGCTCGCTCGCTTCGCTCGCTGGCGTTTAACATAAAACTTACATATATTATTTAGCACCGACATTCTGTTTTAGCCGGTTTATTTTATGGTATTTTTCCGAAGTTCACCGTTATTCAGTGTTTTAATTTAACTTTTGAACAGATTTTGACCTGTAAAGTGGGGAAAAAAATTTTCTTGCTCGCTCGCTCTGCTCACTCGTGTTTGGCTTAAAACATATTATAAAATTTAGTACCGACGTTCAGTTTTAGGATATTGATATTTGTATTTTTCCAAATTACACAGTATTTCAAGGTGTAAAGCTTAAACAGGTAAAAGAGAAAAAAGGGGCCTCTTAAATAGGTTAAAGACGGCCCTGGCCCTTATTTAACATACTTTTTCCTTTTATTTTCTTGAACCCCCCCCCCCCCCGAAACTAAAACCTGGCTATGCCCGTGATGCAAAGTAGTTCACGGTAGCTATAAGTTTTTCTTTGTTTCATGATAAAATTGATTCAAACATTTGGTTTATGCCGCAAACATGGACACTAAACTTCAAGAACACTTTTCGTTATGTGGGCTGAAGAAATATTAGCGGAAAAACGGGACAAAACATGCAATAAGAGCCGAAAATGCAAAAAGTTTTTTTTACCATATTACTCTATTATTATATTATAGCAAATGTGATACAGATATCACTAACACAGATGTTAGCGGGGTTTGAAAGGCAGGTATTACATACTATAAGAGTCATAAAACCTAGGAAGAACAGTGGCGTGCATTAAAGCTTTATAAGAGCATAATATATTTGAGCAATTTTTTACGTCAAGAAATAATTAAGAATGAAGTGGTCTATAGGTAATGTGTAGAGAAAAATCACTGACTGTAGTAACTCCGTGAACTTAATGTATCTAATCATATTATTAGCATTTTGTTGTAGAGTATAAAGTTTGGCAAAAAAGTCACGGAAATAATCCAGAATTCCAGACTAAAATTAGTTATACTTATTAATATTTATATTAATAATAATATTATATCTGAACAAGCTATTATATTATAAGAAATAACCAGCCAATTCACAAAAATATAAATTTCCTACATTTTGAGTAAATATCCGGTAAAAATGGGAAAAAAATGAGTATTTTTCCATTTCGGAAAAATACCTGAGTATTTATCCACTGAGTATTTATCCGCTGCCCATCACTAGCAAGAATCAATCCTTTAAATTCCATTTTATACATTTTTATTCTTTTAATCTATACCTACCCTAATTACTAATATATCACGTTCATGAGGAAAGGGGTAGTAAGTTTAAAATTATTAAAAATATTTTAATTATATCATGTAACGAAGAAAAAAAGGTTTTCACAATTTTTCCTTTATATGTGCTATAAAACGTTGCTTCCAAGATTCTGGGTTCACGGGAAGTACCCTGTAGGTTTTTATTCCCTTGCGAGTGTCGAAAATTTGTGAAAATTTGCAGCATAAACGTTGTGCTGTATCTTTTGATTGTGTTGGCTTACAAGTTCGATTCTTTCACAGCTCCAAGGAACAGTAGACCTGAGTATTTGATATACATTTCAGCTTGATATCTTTACGCATTCCTGAGAAAAAGGGTCTTGACAGACATTCGGACGGACAACAAAGTGAAGGGTTCCAGATTTTCTTTTAGAGGTACGGAACCCTAAAAATATTGAAAGATTTTTACTACTCTCTTCTACTGTTGAATCCAGAAGATTGTGGAAAAGTCTGTCAGTAACACATTACATGGCGGCCCGTAGCCACTATTCCTAAAGGAAACCAGCACTAACACAATATAATATACATACCTTCATCTCCTATCTCCTCTTCTATCTCTTGTTTTATTTCTACAATTTCTGTGCTCTGTTCCTGCTCTTGTTCTCCACTGCCCATGAGATCTTCTGTAACTGGGTGTGTAGTGGAACTTTGGCGAACATATTTGTCAATAACACTTTGACTTAACTTCACTATATTCAAAACCAGAACCTTTGCCTTCTGCTGTGCATCAATATTGTCCACATTCAACAACTCCTGTGTAATGCCGGCAAGATGATCTTCATACACAATGGAAGGTTTTTCATCTACCTCAAAGTCGTTGTCTCGACTTTCATCTTGTTCAAGCTCTAAAAATAACCCAGACAAAATAATAATAATCTCTATGGACACTTCACACCACGTAAATCTGTCCCTGTGCTAAGTATCCAAAGAAGAAAAAGACAAGAAAAGTATATATTTTAGTACATACATTTAAGTTTTTTAGTATATTATAAACATATTTAGTACATATCCATGATCCAGAAATATTGTAAATTGTTTGTTGCTTCTTCAGGATTTGAACCCGCAATTCTGGGGTTGAGCAGTAACCACTGAGCCACTTTGCTCTGTTTTAGTTAGTTACATATTATGTCAAAAAGAAAAAGTTACTGGGCCTACCAAGCAAGAGCCAAGAAACCTCTCAAGAGAATGTCTATTCTTTAAAGGAGCCTCGGAACACAACTGTAACCTGTCTCAGGTAAGAAAAAATATAACCTACCATTGTCGCTGCAAATTTCTGTCCTCAATTCTAACTCCTGTTTGCTATATGAAGAGGGGGTTGTGGTAGAAAATACTGGCGTCGCGTTTGTATTTTCTAGAATTTCTTCCTGTAGAGCACCTAAAAATTACCCAGGAGTAAACTCAAGTGGCCAAAAAATTATCCATTGTAATATCTAGATGATCTTCGAAAAGGATTCATGTAGTTACAAGAATAGTTTAAACTGTAATAGTATAGTTGTCCACATATAATATAACCTACTATTGTCATAGTAAAATTCCGTCTCTCCGTCTGACTCCTGTTTGATATGAGGGAGTGTTGTAGAAGTAATCTTTGTCCTGGAAGTTGATAGTTCTAACAAAGATCCAAAACCTCCAAATGTAATGTTGATCTAAAAAAAGTAAACATAAACTAAAACAGACACATCAGTTAGTTACTTTGGGTGCCATTTTTGTTGTAAATAAATTATTAGGCACTTAATTATAAAAATATTTTGTGTAATTCATATTATTTTTAATGTTCCTTTTATGTACCTTATTGTGGAATATTTCATCAATGAGGCCCCGTGTCTGTACGGCCAGCTGCTGCAGCTGGTGACATTGCCGCAGTCTCGTGAGGCAAATGTAACACATCCAGCACTCATCATCTCTAATCTATTGATGGTGATAAACAGACATATCAATATTTACCATTTAATCATACATTATTCTTTATGTTACATATAAGTAAGTCAGTATACTGATATTAACACAGGTAGTTTATGATTAGACATATTTAATGCTCAGTTATATTTTCGTTTTACAGTTTGCTATAGAATAAGTAGGCACAAACAACGTGCATGGTAAAATAAAAACGGACTAGAATAAAATAATCCTAATTATAGTTGAATAAAAGTTTAATTTTAATATTGAAATGATCAAGTAGATATTATATTTATTTTGATTTCAATTCTTTTAAAATCTTAGATCTATATAATAGTTAGTAATAACGGATATCATCATGTATGTACCTTAAACTTTGCGAGGTTCTCATAAACACACTGCAAATCTGTGTCGTAAATGTTAATAGTTCTTTTATTTATAGATAAGCATATGATGCAACAAGTGTGCTTTAACATTTTGAAAATGTTGTAGCTCTTTATGAGTAAAGTAGAACATTAAATTCAGTAAAATGAGAATTGTTGATGATTTGATACAACCCATAGAAAAAAGTATACAATATAGAGATACAACCTATTCTTCTTCTTGCTTCTTCTTTTGGTTTTTGAATTTTTTTAAGGCATGATATTTTTTTTGTAGGCAATGACAGACTATAAACAAAATACTGACATTGGAAAAAGCGCGGGAAACTTGGGGTTTCTCAGAAAAATATTTTTAAAAATTAATAAAATACGATCAGGAAATGTTAATGTTGTAAATAAATAAGTATTTATATAATTTGTTACATTTATAATTATTATTAGTAAAGTTAGATGTTTGTATATAAATGTCACCGTAAAATTTAAAAAAACCGTAATAAGTGATTTACACTCTCGCGCAAGCGGCGAGGCGAGGAACGAAGTGAGTCGCAAGCATGGATGGATGGATAGAGGACTCCGAATTTTGTAATTGCTAAAAAGAACTGTATTACCTTGGTAATAGAGTGTATTTCACAATGCACGTATCATAGAGGCAAATCCGAGCCAAGCGAGATAGCCAGAAGCAAAGAAATAGGAGTATCATAGAACTAAAACAATAATCGAAGCCGTAGGCAGCTATTTGTCTCACAAAACATCAAAGGCAAAACCAATAAGAGTGAAAGAGAAAGCCATATCCATGAATGGACCTAGTATATCAACAGGACCGAAAACTGTGAGCAAAAAAACGAGCCGAGCGAGAGGTTGGAAGAGAGGCCGTGTGTCCCTTTCTAGTAATATTTTCTGCTGTGGCAAACTGCAAAGCTGTGTGAGCCATTTGTGTCGCATTTCTTCAATGTTGGGAAATCTATAAAAACTGTATTATATTATCATTAAAGGCCTTACTCGACTTCACACGTTTTTTTCTCAGTACTTACTACGATTCTAGGCGAGTCGCTTCCATGGATATAGTACCTATGGAGAAGACTCCGAATTTTGTAATTGCTAAAAAGAACTGTATTACCTTGGTAATAGAGTGTATTTCACAATGCACGTATCATAGAGGCAAATCCGAGCCGAGCGAGATAGCCAGAAGCGAGGTTGAGTGTCTCGTTCTTGCATGTTGCCAACCAGAAAAATGTTGGTATTTATAAAAAGTAACTTGAAAAATCTTACATAAAACGAGTGTACTTTATTATTATTTTAACAAATGTTTATAACTATATCATATTCTAATTAAAAAAGTTAGAAATAGTCATATAATACTAAATAAAAATGCAGTTTACATTAAATCCTTTTCCTTCTTTTTTTATTAGATGGTATCATTCGCAAGACAATAGATACGCCATTACACATATTTTATGCTGAACACCGGATAATATTAAAATTGAAAATAGTTTTTATTTCTTACTTCATGTATCTCCGTAACTATGTTTTTATTATTTATTTGATGATTTAACAATCAAAATTGTGAAAAAATGTTGTGTATATTCTTGTCGAAGTAAAAGTTATGCTAGTTGCAATATTTCGTTTATTATAAGGTGTATCAAAATCTCATGGCAAATAGGGAAATAAAATTTTGTAGTGTGCAATACTGGGGAAATTGGATTAAATGATCTTGATACTGGTTAATTTTTAATTATGTCTTTAGTATTATTGAACATGAATTATAATAAGACTGTGTGAAGAATGCTCGGTGTATAATATAGAAAACTAGCTTTTGCCCGCGGCTTCGCCCGCGTGGAATAGTGTTCTTGGAGAAAAAAGTACTTCGGCGAATAACTCTCTACTTCTTACAGCAATATACTTCTGATACAATATTGAAAATGTTTTTAGATTTGCCCAATGCAAATTGTTAAAAATGGGAGCCTATCACCTCGACACGACATGCGCGATCACTTGATAATATACTTACATAATATTATATTTATCGCACTTGAATATAAGTTTTACCATAATCTTAAAGACTAAATACTTAAAGACTATTATTTTAAAAACTCGCATCAAAATCCGTTGCGTAGATTTAAAGATCTAAGCATACAATATACTATACCTACATAGGGACAGACATATAAAGCGATTTGTTTTATACTATGTAGTATGTACGTCTTATGCAGTAAGTAAAGTTATTTGACAATTGATATTCCAACAAAACTGACAAACCACCTCTGGATATTCCATAAGAATTAAGAACTGCAGTTACTATTATGTATTCTGTGCTGCAGTTCAAAATATTCGTGAACCTCTTTATACTGTATACGTCCCGCGTTTTCGATAGCGCGATGTAGAAACGCGAGAGCCCGCGCCGCGCAGCAACACTATATCCCTGCATTTTAAATCTGTAATATCTTCGAAAATATTCATTTAAATTACATGCCGTAAAGGGCAGTATTGATCTATCTTAAATGCACAATGTATATAAGGTACTTAATTGGATAAGGATTAATACTGTATTGCTTAAAATCGCTTTGTAAATAAGCTATTTAATTAAAATCAAAGTAAAGGATAAAAAAATGGTTATTGTGGGTTATCCCTAAGAGATAGACATATGCCATCGCGGACTTTTTTGTAGGCTTTTTAAAGATGAATACAACTGTAGTACATAATTTTGATCTATCTCGTAGTGTTCAGACAGCATTTTCAATGTAAGCGCAAAATATGTGATTTTTTTAGGACTTTAGAAACCTCTAAAATTATTTGTGTACCTCTACTATGTTATGCATGTTATTATAGGTCTACCAGAATCTGATGGCATTTAAAAAAAATAAAAAATGTGATTTTCATATGGCAATGTCAAGTATGACCCGTCAAATCAAAGTACGTGATCTGTCAACCGCTGTTAAAATTTTGTGAATATGTTCTTGGAATTTGTTGTTTTTGTGAAAATATCCAAAAAGGCAATTCGATCTCAAGCGAGAAATATTGTTTTCTATGTCTATAGTAAAATACAGAAAGAAGAAGGTGTAAATCGAACTCAATCTTAAAATTTAAAGCTCGTGGTAGAGTTGACCGGTAAGTTAGAGTGAGTTGTTTTGATACTTTTAGTTTTTTTTATATTTTCTTAGGTAATTATTGTGACTTCTTTAAATGTGTTTCCAGTACTACTATAAGGTGAATCGTAGCTGATGGCACATCGAATGATGGTTTGTTTTCCATGCCTGGTAAAAGGAGGAGAGGAGGAAAAAAGAAAATCAACATAAGACAGTTTCGATTTATAGTTGATTAGGAATAAAGTAACTAAACGAGTTCTATACAGTTCGGAAGGAAATTTCAACATTAAATAAACTGTTGCCAATTTAATTGTATGTTATTCGTAATAAATAAGTATATAAAGTAATTCACGATTGATTTATTTTTCATGAAATATCATTATCATTACAATATAGTATAAAACAAAGTCCCTTTTTTGTCTGTCCCCTATGTATGCTTAAATCTTTAAAACTACGCAACGGATTTTGATGCCGGTTTTTTAACAGATAGAGTGATTTAACGGGAAGGTTTTTAGGTATATAACATGCATAACATAGTAGAGGTACACAAATAATTTTAGAGGTTTCTAAAATCCTAAAAAATCACATATTTTTCGCTTACATTGAAAATGCTGGCTGAACACTACGAGATAGATCAAAATTATGTACTACAGTTGTATTCATCTTTAAAAAGCCTACAAAAAAGTCCGCGATGGCATATGTCTATCTCTTAGGGATAACCCACAATAACCATTTTTTTATCCTTTACTTTGATTTTAATTAAATAGGTTATTTACAAAGCGATTTTAAGCAATACAGTATTAATCCTTATCCAATTAAGGCTGGGACTATATGCAACGGAATCCGGTAGGCCGTAGAGAATTATGAGCACTGAAAATAGAACTCTGTGCTAATAACATACAGTTGAAAATTGAAGTGTCAGGTGTCGAGCTGTCATATATGACATTGACGTTTAACTCGACACTCATGTGTTCGATTTTCAACTCTATTGCATTAGCATAGATTTCTATTTCCAATGATCAGAATTCTCTACGGCCTTCCGGATTCCGTTGCGTATATCTCTACCCTAAGTACCTTAAATACATTGTGCATTTAAGATAGATCAATACTGCGGCTAATTTACGGCATGTAATTTAAATGAATATTTTCGAAGATATTACAGATTTAAAATGCAGGGATATAGTGTTGCTGCGCGGCGCGGGCTCTCGCGTTTCTACATCGCGCTATCGAAAACGCGGGACGTATCCATACTATTCCATACTAATATTATAAATGCGAAAGTGTGTCTGTCTGTCTGTCTGTCTGTCTGTTACCTCTTCACGCCCAAACCGCTGAACCGATTTTGATGAAATTTGGTATAGGGATACTTTGAGACCCAAGAAAGGACATAGGATACTTTTTATCCCGGAAAAATGTACGTTCCGCCGCGATAAACGAATTTTGGCGCAACGGAGTTGCGGGCGTTATCTAGTACAGTATAAAGAGGTTCACGAATATTTTGATACATAGTACGTAGTATAAAACAAATCGCTTTATCTGTCTGTCCCTATGTAGGTATAGTATATTGTATGCTTAATCTTGTATGCTTAGATCTTTAAATCTACGCAACGGATTTTGATGCGAGTTTTTAAAATAATATTTGCCATGAGATTCTGGTACACCTATATACCTAAAAACCATCCCGTTAAATTACTCTATCTGTTAAAAAAACGGCATCAAAATCCGTTGCGTAGTTTTAAAGATTTAAGCATACATAGGGGACAGACAAAAAAGGGACTTTGTTTTATACTATGTGTAATGATAATGATATTTCATGAAAAATAAATCAATCGTGAATTACTTTATATACTTATTTATTACGAATAACATACAATTAAATTGGCAACAGTTTATTTAATGTTGGAATTTCCTTCCGAAATGTATAGAACTCGTTTACTTTATTCCTAATCAACTATAAATCGAAACTGTCTTATGTTGATTTTCTTTTTTCCTCCTCTCCTCCTTTTACCAGGCATGGAATACAAACCATCATTCGATGTACCATCAGCTACGATTCACCTTATAGTAGTACTGGAAACACATTTAAAGAGGTCACAATAAATACCTAAGAAAATATAAAAAAACTAAAAGTATCAAAACAACTCACTCTAAGTTACCGGTCAACTCTACCACAAGCTTTAAATTATAAGATTGAGTTCGATTTACACCTTCTTCTTTCTGTATTTTACTATAGACATAGAAAACAATATTTCTCGCTTGAGATCGAATTGCTTTTTTGGATATTTTCACAACAACAACAACAAATTCCAAGAACATAATCACAAAATTTTAACAGCGGTTGACAGATCACGTACTTTGATTTGACGGATCATACTTGACATTGCCATATGAAAATTACATTTTTTATTTTTTTTAAAGTGCCATCAGATTCTGGTAGACTTATAATTATTAATGTTAATCTTGTTATTCTAATAAAAAAGTGTTAACATTAAAGCAACTGACGTTATTAAGAGTTATAATTGTACTACGTTTTGTTATAAACTAGTCAGTAGCGACTCGCCTAGAATCGTAGTAAGTACTGAGAAAAAAACGTGTGAAGTCGAGTAAGGCCTTTAATGATAATATAATACAGTTTTTTATAGATTTCCCAACAATGAAGAAATGCGACAAAAATGGCTCAATCGTGTTTAAGTAAGGCAGAGAATTACATAAAAATCTGTTACATATTAATGCAGCCGTCACTTCAAACCTTCTTGATTTTACACTATTCAATCTAGTCGACTTTTAAAGCATCAGCTGTATGTCATTCAGTGTTTCACAATTTGTCTCAAAAACCTTGCAGTTTACCACAGCAGAAAATATTATTGTCACCCTACTAGAAAGGGACACACGGCCTCTCTTCCAACCTCTCGCTCGGCTCGTTTTTTTGCTCACAGTTTTCGGTCCTGTTGTTATACTAGGTCCATTGTCGCTACTGACTAGTTTATAACAAAACGTAGTACAATTATTATAACTCTTAATAACGTCAGTTGCTTTAATGTTATCATTTTCATACTAGAATAACTAGATTAACGTTAACAATTAATTTACTAATGTTACTAATAAACGAATTATTGCAACCAGCATAACTTTCACTTCGACAAGAATATACACAACATTTTTTCACCATTTTGACTGTTAAAATATCATCAAATAAATAATAAAAACATAGTTACGGAGATACATGAAGTAAAAAATAAAAACTATTTTATATTTTAATATTATCCGGTGTTCAGCATAAAATATGTGTAATGGCGTATCTATTGTCTTGCGAATGATACCATCTAATAAAAAAATAAGGAAAATGATTTAATGTAAACTGCATTTTTATTTACCTAGTATTAATATATGACTATTTCTAACTTTTTTAATTAGAATATACATACATACATACATATAATCACGCCTTTTTCCCGTAGGGGTAGGCAGGACCGCCTCTTTCCCGTAGGGGTAGGCAGAGACCACTTCTTTTCACTTGCTACGATCCTCACATACTTCTTTCGCTTCGTCCACTTTCATTCTTACCGTCCATTCCTCATCTTACATACTTCTTTCGCTTCGTCCACTTTCATTCTTACCACCCATTCCTCATCTTACATTCAACGTAGCCAAGCGTCTCTCCATGGTCCGCTTTTCGCCTCCGCGAGAAACGAGACGTGATGGGTGGCGAACCACATCGCCGCCATTTTGGATCATTAAATTATTTTTGATTATCCATTGCGTTGGATTGGTGGAGAGGGTAGGAATAGGGAAGGGGAAGGATAGGTGGTGTGGAAAGGAAGATTGGTAAGTTAGAGTGGGAAATAGGGAATGTAGGATATTACCGCCCAGGAGGGCAAGGGATAGGACAGTAATAGCTAGGGAAGCCGGGGTCGCATACCCGTATACTATACCACAACTACCGGACAGGTAAGTTGGGAAGAGTATCCCATGACATGTAATAGGGTATTATCCTATGATGAAAATATACATCAGAATATTGATATTTTATCGCTAAACATTAATTTAAACCAATTTAACCAACTTTTTACTTAAAAATATGTATGATTTTTATAAAATATCAAAAATAAAATTATGATTTTTTCACGTTTGACCACGTGACTAAAAACGCACGAGATTGGAATGTGACGTCATATTCTTGTACTTCTTGTTCTTTTATTAATGTCTTCCCGATTTCCATAAATAATAGCCAGCATCGAATCATTAACCTTATGCGTCAGCGAGTAATAGCCACTTTTTCCGCATTTCAGTGTTCTTTGGTATGGTCACAAAGATTTTCCCCGGTGTTTTAATAGACGTATTAGTGCATTTTGGCACTACGCACCATTTATAAGGCATTTTTAATAGGCTTAAAACATTTATTAAAAAACGTAAATAGTAGGTATTCTGGGATTTGGCATTTTCACTTGACAGTTACAATGTTACAAGAATGTGACGTCATGACAACTCATTATAGCGTTTTCGCGCCTATAATATTTATTTAAACTTTTAGGCTTATTTGCAAGGAAAAGAAAGAAATTCACAAAGTATGGTTCAAACTGCTAATGTATTTTGTTATTAGGAACAATTTGGCATACTTTTCAAAAACTTGGAAAATACCCTATTAGAATATGATATAGTTATAAACATTTGTTAAAATAATAATAAAGTACACTCGTTTTATCTAAGATTTTTCAAGTTACTTTTTATAAATACCAATATTTTTCTGGTTGGCAACATGCAAGAACGAGACACACAGTCTCTTCTGACTATCTCGCTCGGCTCGGATTTGCCTCTATGATACGTGCATTGTGAAATACACTCTATTTCCAAGGTAATACAGTTCTTTTTAGCAATTACAAAATTCGGAGGTACTATATCCAATATCCATGCCTATACTCTATATTACTCTATAATATAACTATGGGCCGATGCCATTTATTAAAAAAAAAAGAAGAAGAAGAACAATTTCCGTCTTCCTTTTGTCCAACTTTTGTCTGAAATCTTTTTGTTGAATAAACAAGGAATTTTTTGTAAGTACCTACAAAGTAAACATTTTAAAAATGCGAAAGGACGCTTGTTGCACTATATGTTTGTCAGTGAATAGAAGAACTATTAATATTTATAATACAAATCTACAGCAGCTTTATGAGATACTCGCAAACATAAAGGTTCGTAGAGGCAAAGGTGAACAACTCTCTGAACCAGGAATAACATGACATTTTATTTTTATTTATTTTCTTTTAATGGAACCAATGATAATTAAGGATACGTTACCTATATCCTTAATTCCTTACTAAACTAACAAAATTTCTGTGCCGCGAGTGCCGCTACACACTGACATTTTTATTGTTACATTTCACCAATCACCACACAGCACAAGGTTTTTATTTAAATTCGATGCAAGACTATTAATATTTATATGCACATAAGTTTATCTGAAAATCGCAATTCGCACTTTTCAAGTGATATTTGACAGAAAAAGGTCATTGAAATTCCTATTCTCATTTGAAACGCGTTATTCCAATTAAGTAAGCGTAATATTAGTTAAGCGCGTATATTCAATTGCTACACTGTGACCTTTGAATTGTTTTTTAATTTATACTGATGGAAACTACTCATCACTTTCGGCAAGGATGTGACAACACAAACTAAACACTTAAGTAGTAGTGAAACGGAACCTGTTCCTCTAAAATTGAAAAAATTCAAAATTCAGAAAGTTTTATATTTTTTGAGGAAGGTAGGTCGCCCCAAACAAAGATAGGAGGACGACATTAAAGCCATAGCAGGATCAAACTGGCAAACCTTAGCCTCAGAAAGGAAGCAGTGGGAGACATTGGAGGAGGCCTTTACCCTAAAAGGGACCATATCAGGGGAAGAGATAAAATAACCTTACTAACACTGTATAAGCACTAAACTAACACAACTAACAATAAAAAATGTAAAGGCATGTATTTAAACTTGCGACAAAATAATTAAATTTTGGATGTGAAAATACCGAATATTGAATACTAAAAAACCAAGTTGGCGAAAGAATGTAAGGAACAAATAATTTCTAATCTGGTGACTAAATAATACCACTGAATATTCCAAATTGGCTGACAGATATTATTTTAGCGAACAAATAATCATCTTGGTGACAATTTGTATGTACACATTTAATTTAAGGCAAATTTATTTTCCCTGAAGGTAACTCAAAAAACATACAAGTAGCGAAACGAGCGCACATAAAAAAACCATAAAGGGGCGAACAAAATTCCCAATTTTTTATATTTCTCAGTTTTAGCGGGGTGTAGATATTGTGTAGATTCAACAATGGCGGACATACTTAATTTTATAAAAATAATATGGGTGTCCTTTTGTTTGTTTCAGGGGGTGCTGATTACAAAAAAGTTATCCATTTTAAATTTCCTTAGTCACCCTGCAACCTCATATTTTCTTATGATGGAAGAAAAAGACATTGTAAATTCAGTTTAAAATCCTGAATTTACAAAAATTTCTATAGCTTTATACATCGTTCATATCTCAAAGTAGAGAATTGCCATATATTTTTTTTTCTATAATTGCTTCTACCTCGCAATCACCTTTTTTTTATGATGGGAGAAAAAGAAATTCGAAAATCCTGAATTTTCCAACATTTCTATAGCTTTATAAATCCCTTATATCTTAATGTTAGAGAATTTACATTTTTTTTTATAAAATTGATTCTATCTCGGAAACGGTGCATCCTATTGAAAAAATAATGAAAATTTCCCCCCCCTTAGAAATTTTCTTCATGATGGAAGAAAAAGAAAATTGAAAATCCTGAATTTTCCAGAATTTCTATAGCTTTATACGCCGTTCGTGTCTCAAAGTAAAACATTGCCATATTTTTTTCTCTAATCGCTTCATCCACATCCATATTAATTTTAATTGAAAAAAAACAAAAAAGTGTACGCCATTTTGGAATATTTCAAAACGGATTATATTTTCATATTATTCTGCACCCCTAAAAACCTTGAAAACGACACCCATGTCAAAGAAAATCATACTCCAACAGTATCCAAAAATGGGATTTTCCGTAGCCTGCAAATTGAATTTTTAGTAGCCATTAATTTGTCAACCAAATCTGGTTTTATAGGTGCTTAAACAGTATAATAGTCACCAACACGGAAATTAAGTCACCAACTTATAAATTTCGGTGCTAATTAGGATTAAATTTCGCCACTTTTTATCTGCTGATTTTTGTATTTTTTGTCACTTCAGTGATTTCGCCAGTTTAGTAATTTAGTCGCCAACATATTAATTTGCTGCCAAATTCAGTAATACAGTATGCTCACGTGCAGTCGCCAACTTATTTTTTGTTCACTCGATTAATTATATCCCAAATGTAAACTTTGATATGGAATAAATGGCTTTATAATTATTATTATTATTGGAGAACACTCCTTAAGAAACGATTTGAGTTATAAGGGCTGATACGGAAATTTTATGAAGAGTAAAATCAAGCGTAACACGGAAAGTTGAGGCGTTATGTAGAAAGAGACAAACATTACATATATAATTTATATAGATATCCCTTTCCGCACTTTGTTGATCATTCGTGCCATATAGGTAGTAATGTCGATCCGGGCAGTATTTGTTGATCCATTGCGTTTTCACCGTCCCCATGTGGCTCCGTTTGGAGCCAACAGTTTTAGCGAAAGAAATAATAATAATTACGCAACTTTTATACAAATCCACCTTTTGACGTTTCAGTACTTGTTGATCCGATACGAATGAGCCAATCAGAGACCACCATATTGTGAGATACTCAGCTATTGGATGCTGCTGGATTCTTTGTGTTTTGTATTACAATTACATTTACCTTTCATCATGTTCTAAAGGACTAGCTGTTGCCCGTAACTTCGCCGCGTTATGTTAGTCTCTCGTATGCGATTACGTTAAGTTCCGATAATTCCGCCGTCTGTGTACCAATTTTCAAAATTCTTTTTTTGATGTAATAATCCCAAAATAGTCCCATTAAAAAAAATGGTGACCTGATGATGGGATCTATGAGGAATCGAGGGAACTCCTCGAAATTTATATGGACACATATAATGATTTCGACTTTTCCTGAAATAACACAAGCATATGCTACCAAAAGATAAGATTCGCACCAAGATATCTCGACCTGAGACGCATAAGGTCGGATTTGACTTTTTCTGAAGTAGTCTAAACATATGCTACCAAAAAGTAAGATTTTGCTTAAAGGTATACCCTGGATCCAAAAGTACAGAACAGAACTCCTGACTCCGTATAGATACATGTTTGGGGATAACGGCGTTGTTTAAAGAACTGCAAGCATATGCCACCATGTCAATTAGAATAATCATCATCATCAGCACCACTATCACACCAAAAGGAACTTCTCATAGTATTTTACACCAACACGGAGATCTTTGAACATTACTCTGCCGTTTATGGACCTATTTGCAAAATTTGTCTTTTCGTCACTAATGTGGAAACTTAATGATGGGATCCACGAGGAATCGAGGGAACTCCTCGAGATTTATATGGACACATATAATGATTTCGACTTTTCCTGAAATAACACAAGCATATGCTACCAAAAGATAAGATTCGCACCAAGATATCTCGACCTGAGACGCATAAGGTCGAATGTCGAGATCAGTACCCCAAGCAGGAACATTTTGCGGTATCGTTACGTGTACGTAAGCGAGAAATATTGTATGAAAACCATGAAAGCGCCTCTAGCGGATGTAAAAGTAAAAAAACAAAATACGTACACGTAACGATATCGCAAAATGTTCCTGCTTGGGATACTGATCTCGACATTCGACCTTATGCGTCTCAGGTCGAGATATAATACCCTGGATCCAAAAGCACTGAACGGAACTCCTCAATCTTTAATGATACGCGTTTGGAAATTTCGGCATTGTTCAAATAACTGCAAGCATATACCGCTATATTACTTCCTTTAATCATCATCATTATCTTATTTGGAATATCTAATAGATAATAATCGATCGTAACACAATTTAGTAATCAATATATAAAATTTTAATCATTGCAAAATGATGTGAAATTTATATATTGATTTTGTTGGATATTTTATAACCTGAAAAAACTAAAAATACATATTTTAGTGATATTGTTAATTAGAGTATCCCCATTGAGCTACTGCCTTAGGCTATTTGGTACCGTCTATTTCATCTAGTGTCTTTGTCAATAGATTGAAGATGATGATTGCTGGATGTGTTACATTTGCCACACAAGACTGCGTCAGTGTCACCGGCTGCAGCAGTTGGCTGTACAGACACGAGGCCTCATTGGTGGTCTCTGCCAGAATAAGGTATTTTATATGTATAATTATTGTTTAAAATAAGTGACTCATTTGCTAACTAATAACTTCTAAACTGGGGGTCTTCTAGAGGGGGGGAGTCCAGAGTGGTGTAGTTTTGCCTCTCTCCCCCTCCCACAGTATTCTATTTCACTCAAAAAAATTCCCTATGCTGTTTATCGCATAAATCGATGAAGAAATGCATTTTAAATGCAAGAGTAAAACACCCACGTGTCTATTTCAAATACTTTTTTTTATAAAAAATAATTTATGTTTCGTGACCTCGTCGTAAAAAAAAGACTTAATAAATTCTGTAAGCGTGTCTGATCAATATATATTTTTTTGATTAATATGGTTTGATGAAGGACTTTTAGGCGCATATTTTCCATGTTTTATTTTTTGAAGATCACTTCTGGTTACCGAGTTATTAATTTTTATTCAGTTTTTTGTTTTTATTTTTTTTCTCCCAAAAAACTCAAAAGTGCGACTTGTGACTGATACTGAAAGATTCATCTTTAATGTGTCTATTACTGATAAAAAAATCAAGTTGCACTATGGAAGCGTTTGGGAGTTAGAATAAAGGTCAAATGGTACATTTTAGGGTTATCACTAAAGGTCAAACAATATAGTACGAGATCCGACTGCAGGATTAGTGCGTTCATCGGTTTTTTGCTGAAAACCGAATTTTTATGTGTATTTATAATTAGGAGAATATATTATATTTATCAAGTTGCCTATCAAAATTTGGCCGCCAGTATTTTTAATTAAATTATTTTTAATTGATTTTTGGGAAAAAATATCGTTCACTTGTTTTTTAAATAAAATAACGTCTACATCACGGCATTTTATATGAAGATTAAAAAAAATCACGGTTGCCGTTGCGCACTTGACCTCTTCGCAGCCAGGTGTAAACAGGTAGGCTGTGATTTTTTTGAATCTTCATATAAATTGCCGTGATGTAGACGTTATTTTATTTAAAAAACAAGAGAACGATATTTTTTCCCAAAAATCAATTAAAAATAATTTAATTAAAAATACTGGCGGCCAAATTTTGATAGGCAACTTGATAAATATATATTCTCCTAATTATAAATACACATAAAAATTCGGTTATCAGCAAAAAACCGATGAACGCACTAATCCTGCAGCCGGATCTTAGACTAATAGGCGATCGGACTTTTTTATTTTATAAACGAATAGTAACTCTTAAATATGAGTAATTTCTCAGAAGAAATAGTATATCAAAAGTCAATATTTTCAAAGGTACAGCAATTTGTATATTATGTCACCGTAAAATTGTAAAATAACTCGTGAGTTATTTGTGTATGTTGTAAAAATATGTCGAGAGATTTATTACTATAATCATAATTGTAAATCATATACAATTTTGTAGTTAAAGAAAAAAATTCATTAATTTGAGCAAAGTTTTACTTACGTCAAAGCAATAAGCATACAAACATCAGTTTTACTTACGTCAAAGCAATAAGCATACGAGCCCGTATTTTTTAATTTATTTTATTGGTAAAATATTATCTTGATTCGATTGGAGTTCTGAATTTTGTGCCTAGTGGTCCGCTGTTGCTGTGTGAGTGTTTGTGAGGCTGAGCGCGCTCTCATCGCTTCATAAAAGCCGTTTATCTTCATTGCAAGTACGTACTTTTTTTCGTGCTGTGAGGGTAGAGTTGGTGCACTAAATCATCATAACATTGGGACACGAGCGACATCTAGCGTCGAGTTACAGTATCAACATTGAACACTTATCGATTTTTGTGGCGCCATCTGGTGGAATCCTACCAAACTACCTAAATTGATTATTTTCAATATCAGTAGCGCCATCTATTAGAAGTTTTATTATGAAATGAACTATGAAGGCGAAATGTCAAAATAACTGTTACTTCTCCTTCAACTTTCAAAACTATTTTTTTTAAAAGCAGGCTGTATCATCTCAGATGTAATCTCTGTTTTTTATTTTATTTATACTTTACTTATTTATTTAATGTTATTTAGTTTTAAAATGCAGACCACTGTAATCGTTGGGCTATATTATTATGTAATAAAAAATTGTTGTATTGTGATGTCACATATTGGTACTGGCAGAATATCAGTGCAGCGAACTTGCTTGCTGCGAATGCTGAGCTAGGGTCAATATTTGGCATCACACAACATATAGGTTATAGTATATAGTTCAGTTATTATGATGATAATATAAGGGCCATACCACGGCGCATCCAGCAAATCCAGCACCGGTATTAGTGTCAATTTTTTTGTCTACAAGTCCACGGCCTTGAGCTTGCAGGCTGGATGGTCAGTGGCCTTTTAGATTATTCTTGTATTTTTTGTGTTTATGTGTTGTGTGATGAACAAAATAAAGTATTTCTTCTTCTTCTTCAAAAATGAAAGGTCAAGTTGAATGACACCCCTAACACAATATTTTGAAATTCGATTACTACCAAACGCTTCCATAGTGCAACTTGATTTTTTTATCAGTGATAGACACATTTAAGATGAATCTTTCAGTGTCAGTCACAAGTCGCACTTTTGAGTTTTTTGGGAGAAAAAAAATGAAAACAAAAAACTGAATAAAAATTAATAACCCGGTAACCAGAAGTGATCTTCAAAAAATAAAACATGGAAAATATGCGCCTAAAGGTCCTTCATAAAACCATATAAATCAAAAAAAATATATATTGATCAGACACGCTTACAGAATTTATTGTCTTTTTTTACGTCGAGGTCACGAAACTTAAATTATTTTTTATAAAAAAAAGGTTTTGGAATAGACACTTGGGTGTATTACTCTTGCATTTAAAATGCATTTCTTCGTCGATTTATGCGATAAACAGCATAGGGAATTTTTTTGAGTGAAATAGAACACTGTGCCTCCCCTCCTCACCATCCCACCCCTTTAAATAATGGGGCATGGTCCTAAATTTTTACCTGCATCAGTTTTCATTTTTGTGGAGTGCTAACCGTTGTATTATACATTAGGGTGTTATACAATTATATCTGTATGCTATTTTTCACCATAATTCCAAAAATTTCAATAAAACTTCAAAATTACTGCATGAGTTCGTTACCGCGCGAACGAACAATGACATCCCGGCGGACAGAGCCGGCGAAGTGACGTCACGCGTTGAGCGGTCAAGCTCGCGCTGATTTTAAAAACATCCAACTTTGATTAATAAAAAATTCAGTTTTTGAGATATCGAAAAAATTCTTTCACTAATATTTTTTAGATTTTATGTTTGATTTTTATACATTATAAAATAATTACACTCATCTAGCTAATTGCAAAAGTTAATATGACTGTATATGGCAATAATGTGTTTTTTATTAACCAAAAACATTTTCATGTAAAAAAATTATGCCAAGACGATACCATATGACTAGCACTGTCAAAAAGTTATGAAATCTCATGTAAAACGAAGCTTTTTACCCTACACGCCTTAACTCTGCAAGCGTAACTTCACAAACTCTACACCTTAGTCATTTTATGTGGCTTGGCCATTTCGTTACTATAAGAGAGTATAATAAATATAAGTATAATAACAGTCGATTATAAATTTTTCTCCTTACGGCCAACTGAATGTAGCGAAATGGCCAGGCCACATAAAATGACTAAGGTGTAGAGTTTGTGACGTTACGCTAGTAGTGTTAAGGCGTGTAGGGTAAGAAGCTTGGTTTTACATGAGATTTCATAACTTTTTGACAGTGCTAGTAACTGGCTATGGTATCGTCTTGGCATAATTTTTTTACATGAAAATGTTTTTGGTGGGATTAATATAATATGAATCTCCTTGTTTTTAGATTAACCCTGTGTTCGAAGAGTTTGAATCCTTGTTAGAGTTGTCAGTTACCACCCAGACTGTACCCATTTCTCCACTACCTCTTGTTTCATACATCAAACAGGAGCCAGATGTAAAGCCTGAACCCCCCAGTGACGATGGTAAGTTGCGTGTTAAGTAACCTGATATTGAGACATGCTACTGGTGTGTACTCTTGAGGAAGATGCACTAAAGCTATTGCTTGACGGGACCAAATTGTAGTATGCCTTCTTGTGACTTAGTGTACCCCCTGATACATAACTTGCTCCTTAAGTTATGTTTGATGTATACAGGTGTCCAGTAGATATGGCCAATCGCCATAGGAGGGTCACACTTATCTATCAAAGTCACACACACTATCATCTCAAAAAACGGTGCAGTATCGACCATACAAAGAGTGGGTTCTTGTTATTTGTCTTCACTCTCCTTTTTCGGATTGACTATGTTCTACCAAACACTCTGTATAAAGCAATTCTGTATAAACTTGACCTCTCATTCCAATCTCACCTTATTTATTAATATAAAGAATGAATGTTTGTATGTATGTCATCATGTGATGATCTTTAGTAAAGTTGTTGTGAATGAGCCAAAGAAAGTTTCTGAGTTGGTAAGACCAATTTTCGACAGATGCCACACTGTCATTTTTGAATGAATTAATGAATATTCTTTATTGTGTTTATACTTACATACAATAAATAAACTTAAAATTACAAATAACTTAGTACAAACACAAAGGGCGGCTTTATTGCTATGCAGCAATTTCTTCCAAGCAACCCACAAGCAGGAAACTATTTAAATTGTAACACACAGACAAACAAGATGGGCAATGTGCAAAATCAGTTTTGTATTAACATACACAGGAAACCACACGAGTATAACTAATATTAAACAAATCTAATAGATACCTAAATACTACAATATTCTTATACTATGACTCTAAGACATATAAATACATACAACAAATACACAGATACATACATAACTATATCAAACATATATTTTATATTCAATAATAATATTTCAAAACAAACTATAAATTATATCAATATATACAATATCACTACTTATATAAATAATACTTTTTAATCGATGCTTTAAAAGAGTCGACACTTTTAGCTTGCCTGAAATTAACAGGCAAAGAATTCCATAAAAGTATAGAATGTGTATATATACACAATAAATGAAGAGCCAAAAAACTTTGTATTATGAACCGGGATATTGAGAAGGAGGTTAGCAGATGATTGTAGTTCTTTCTTATTGGATCGAAAGACAAATTTATCTTTAAGGTAAGAAGGTGTTCTTGGATCGAAGAGTATAGAGTACAGAAAAGAGAGCACTTGAGAGTCTCGTCTAAGGCGTATAGGTAACCAGGAAAGCCTGGAACGATAATCTGACACGTGGTCATATTTTCTCAAACTGAAGACAAAGCGAATTGCTAAGTTTTGGAGACGTTCAAGTTTATTAAGTTTGTCTTCAGTAAGATCGACAAAGCACGTGTCAGCGTAGTCCAATATAGGTAAAAACAAGGACTCGGCAAGCAAAATTTTAGTTTTGATCGGAAGCAAGTTCTTAAGTCTTCTGAGGGAGTGCCATACCGCGTGTACTCTCTTACTGACTGATGTTATATGGTCTGACCAAGATAAATTTTCGTCCATTAGAACACCTAAGTTTTTAACCTTTCTGCTATAAGGAACATGAGTACCGCAAACCAGCACCGGGGGTAGATTAGCCCGGTCAACCTTTGAAACCAACCCTGGACTACCAATAATAATAACCTGAGATTTAGCGAGGTTAATTGAGATGCCGTTGCACTTACTCCATTCACAGATAGCATCAAGGTCATTATTAAGATCGTTAATTTTACTTGAGAAACTGTCCAAGGAAGATTGGGTGTAGATCTGAAGATCGTCTGCATACAGGTGAAAGAGAGAAGAAATACAGGCACATATGGAGTTAATGAATAATGCAAAAAGAAGGGGAGATAATACACCACCTTGCGGAACACCAGCAGTGTTATTGGACCACGACGAAAACTCGTCGTTTACACGAACACGTTGCCGGCGTCCCGAAAGGTATTCTGTAAGCCAACCAATCACCGAAGGCGACAGATTGAGTGTTCTAAGTCTGCTTAAAAGAATGTCATGGTCCACGGTATTAAAAGCATTGCTAAAATCTAACAAAACCAGAATAGTTAGCAATTTATTATCCATAGCACAACGTATATCATCTGTAACTTTAACTAGAGCCGTAGTTGTGCTATGTCCCGGTCGGAAGCCAGACTGAAAAGGTGATAAAAGGTTGTGATTATTGACGTATGGCGTTAACTGCTGATGGATCAACCTCTCCAGAACCTTTGATAAAAATGGCAAAATTGAAATTGGTCGAAAATCAGCAGGTGTACTGGGCTTATTTGTTTTTGGTAAAGGAATTATCTGTGCGCTTTTCCATACTGACGGACACTTACCATTCGTTAGCGAGAAGTTAAAGATATGAGTTACAATTGGAGCAATAACATCAATGACTAAAGTGATCATCTTCCGGCTAATATTATCGTCACCAACAGCATTTGACGTTATGGCCATGACACTCTTTTTAATGTCACCAACAGTGAGCTGGCTGAAATAAAAGGGGGGGAAGTTAGGTGTTGGTAGGGAAGAAAGTTGGCTTAAAGTTTGAAGTTTAGAGCTAGGATCATATAAATTATTGTTAGTAGAAGAAAAATGGGAATTTAGTATATTTTTATCAAAAGGAATCTGTGATGCTGATGAACTACATTTTTTACCAACACCTATGGATTTCAGAAACTTCCATGTTTTGGATGGGTCACTATTATCGACTGAAGAGTGGATGAAGCGTCTCTGAGCATCTCTCACCATTGTATTGCAGCGATTTCTTATTTTTATGTATTTCTCTCGGTGCTCGCTTAAGTTACTTTTTTTATATTTAGTTTTCGCTCTATGTTTTTTAGCAATTAAGGCTTTAATTTCGTCGGTAAGCCATGGAGCAGGAAGATGTTTAACCTTGACTGGCCTAATAGGAGCATGTTTATCGAATAGTTGTAATATTAATTTATTGAACAATTCTACCTTTGTCGATATCACAAGTCTCGATTACTTCAGACCAGTCAATATCACGAGCATCTTCAAGTAGCAATTCATTGTTGACATTGTTAAAGTTACGCTGTAGTTTAATAGTAGGTTTCATTTTTGGTGGTCGTACATTGTATGATATAAAAATAATTTCGTGGTATGAGAAAATATCTGCTGAACATTGGCCTTCCTTAATAACAAAATTCGGTGACGATACCACTATTAAGTCCAGCAAAGATGGCGAGCAACCTGGTGCACAGTGAGTAGCTTGTAGGGGAAGCAAATACAAATTACGACTATCAAGGATAGATTTCAACTTTCTTGTTCTGTAATTACCCTTCATCATACAAGTGTTAAAGTCTCCCATAATTATTGTGTGTAGGTAAGCAGGCGAATGAGTATCAAGTATTTGCTCAAACAATGAAAAATAATCAATATGGAGTGAAGGACAATAAAAAACACCTAATAAAATTTTTGTCCTGGATACTGTCACTTCCACAAGTATATACTCAAGATCACTGGAGGAGTGGCTAGATTATGCTATCACATTATAAGGAATTTGAGTACGCAAGTAAATGGCAACACCACCACCACCCTTATTGATTCGATCATTCCGTATAAGTTGAAATCCAGGCAAACTGTAACTAGTTGATGGCAAACACGGTTTAAGCCATGTCTCCGACACCAATATAGCATCAACATTAATAGAGTCGAATGAAGGAAGCATGTCTGCATAATGAGCCGGATTACTTTGTGCGTTAAAGTGCAATACATTAAAATTATTTTTTACATCAGTAAAATGAGCTAAAAGTGTGTCATTCAAGCAGCTAAACGAATTAGCACTATGGAAGCTATCATCTCCAGAGTCACTGGACGAAGCAGAAAAAAAGTCCTCATTAAAAG
Organism: Glaucopsyche alexis; assembly: GCA_905404095.1. Lineage (NCBI taxonomy): Eukaryota > Metazoa > Arthropoda > Insecta > Lepidoptera > Lycaenidae > Glaucopsyche > Glaucopsyche alexis. The sequence goes on along the minus strand of FR990063.1, from coordinate 1,364,003 downwards.
CGCTTTCCATAATAGACTCATCCATTATTAATAATAATAATATAAACTAAATAAAAAAAAAAATAAAAATATAATAAAATAAATGTAATATGTATAATATAAATAATAATATTTTGATTATAATATTAATACTATGCTAGTTTTAAATCTAGTTTTAAAGTCCTATACCAAACCAGTGTAAAAGTATACAAATAAAATATAATCTATCATATTCAGATTGGCAAATGGCAAGTATCCAACCATGCATGACATAAGCATCTGACAGTTGAATAGTGTCAACTGTCACAAGTGTCAAGGGCCATGAAGGAAATAAATTAAATAATCTTGAAAATAAAAATAAAAACGATTAGCTACAATTAATAGAAGGTACAATTTACAAACTTATCACATTACCTTCAATGATCTTATTTATCGAACTTGATAAAGTTTTTTTATACTATGCTTTAAACTATGGCATAACTGTATAGTTATAACAGCCAGCCATGCCCTAAATTGCAATCAGAAGCACAAACAAGCTCAAGCAATAGAAAGCTCTATTTCTTAATATAGTCAGTAACTATGCAAAGCAAGGAATAAAAAACAAAAAAACATTTTACAATACAAATTACAAACACAAGCAATTTATGGACAAAGAAACAAAAATAATAAATGAATTAAGTAATAAATGATTAAATAAAGAAAAGAGACATGTACAGTAAAAAGCAAAGAAGATGAGCATATACTATAACATTTTTAATTCTAAGGCGGTACGAAGTTTGCCGGGACAGCTAGTTATATTATACAAATGGATATATCTCTCTAAACGGAGTAATAATTGCCCAGTATATTAGTATAGATTTTGAAGTAAACATTATTATAACAGTACCTTTATTTAGGTATCGAACGAGACGACGAGCAAGACAACACAAATGACTGCGAGGGGCGAGACCATGCCGGTGAAGCTCAGTCCGGCTGTTACAGGGGACCGCTCAGCTGTGATGTTTGTTTGATGACGTATTCAAGCAAAAGCCAATTACTACTGCACATCAGGACTCATACGGGAGGTGATGAACCATACAGCTGCGACATATGTTCAAAGAAATTCTCATTTAAGAGCAGTTTAAAGTACCACCTAACTACACATATAGGTGATAAACCATACAGCTGCGACATATGTTCAAGGAAATTTTCGTATAAGAGCGGTTTAAAGTACCACCTACCTACACATACAGGTGATAAACCATACAGCTGCAACATATGTTCAAAGAAATTCTCATGTAAGGGCCACTTAAACCGCCACCTAGCTACACATAGAGGTGATAAACCATACAGCTGCGACATATGTTCAAAGAAATTTTCATATAACAGCAGTTTAAACCGCCACCTAATGAGACATAGACGTGATAAGCCATACAGCTGCGGCGTATGTTCAAAGAAATTCTCACATAAGAGCAATTTAAACAGCCACCTAATGACACATATAGATGAGAAACCATACAGCTGCGACATATGTTCAAAGAAATTCTCACAAAAGGCCTATTTGAACCGCCACCTACCTACACATAGAAGTGATAAACCATACAGCTGCGACATATGTTCAAAGAAATTCATACAAAAGAGGCAATTAAAGCGCCATCTAAGTACACATACAGGTCATAAACCACACAGCTGCGACATATGTTCAAAGAAATTCTCACAAAAGAGCCATTTAAACGACCACCTAACTACACATACAGGTGATAAGCCATACAGCTGCGACCTATGTTCAAAGAAATTCTCATATAAGAGCAATTTAATGTACCACCTAACTACACATACTGGTGAAAATCCATACGGCTGCGACATATGTTCAAAGAAATTCTCACAAAAGAGATATTTAAAGTACCACCTAACTACACATAGAGGTGATAAACCATACAGCTGCGACATTTGTCAACGGAAGTTCCGGCACAAGAAAAGTCTGAATAAACACGTCGGTACTCATACATGACAAACATTTGGTTGTGTGTCAACGGATTGTTGAAGATAAGTGCACGATAGAACATTAGATAACCACCTTATGACTTATTTCGGTGCGATTTTCCTTTTTACATTAATAAAAACTAATCAGTCTCGCGTCAGTTGTCATTGCGTGAAGACAATTTTTTGTTATTTTTTTTATCTACCCTCAGTTTTTGTGTGTGGAAACTTACGTTTATAATGAGTGATATTAGTGAGGAGGAACCTCCTCCCGGTGTTGATGTTACTTATATGAATGCTAGTTCGCCATTACATAGCCCTTTAAGTCAAGATGAAAATTTTTAGCGGACCATGGAGAGACGCTTGGCTACGTTGAATGTAATGAAAGTGGACGAAGCGAAAGAAGTATGTAAGGATCGTAGCAAGTGGAAAGAAGTGGTCTCTGCCTAACCTACGGGAAAGAGGCGGTCCTGCCTACCCCTACGGGAAAAAGGCGTGATTATACGTATGTATGTTTAGGCGTATAGCTATGATTAAGTCCGTAGGTTATTTCTAATTGATCAAATTTATCAACGAATTATCATAGATCACGTCACTATATAACTTTTCCACAATAAATCCGATAATCCTTAATTTGTACGCGACTTATTAAGTATTCCGTCGTTTAATATCTGCCGGCGGCCGTTAGTTATTTTAAACTGAGCGTACCAAAGCTAGATAAGATTGACGTTATACCAGCGTCGTCATGGCAACGCTTATCCGTACGATAAAACAGCATCAGTAATAATGGTAAAACAGACAACATCTTGTAATTGTAGAAACGCGCCTACACGGCCGGACTGACAATCGCACGTCCTCGGGCGAATAAATAGGCTGAAGAGTGTAGGTGTACTTGCGCGAAGGAACCTCTCAATGCATTTTATCAAATCATTACGCTCGTCCACCCTGACGAGTAATATTAACGTTTGTAGTTTCCGGCAGCTTCTTAATTCTCAAAAGTCCGATGGTTCAAAAGTCATCCAAAGTTATCAAAAATCACAAAGTCATCAAATGTCATCAAAGTCACCAGTGACTCCACCACACACAGCGAGTGGTGGACTCCACCACTCGCTAACAAGAGCCAAATGATTCAAAGGCATGGATTAGGTGATAAGTGTCGACCAGCATTGGCAAATTTGCTGTGATGGCAGATTCAAATTCGTTGCATCGATTTGTAGATCGCTCCGCAATGACAGACTCTGCCATCTCACAAGATTAAACCCGCTGACTCAACGGTCACCCGTCTCCCTTGAATTACCTGAGCTCAACAACACTCAACAACACTTCACATGTTGGGTTTGCTCTCCTTTGCAACACCCACACACAAAATCCTCTAGGTTTGTATCGCTCCTGCGCTGCGGCGCCGCAGTCTACAAACCCCACACACTTCACACATTGGGTGTGCTCCCCTTCCAATTGCAACGCAAAAGCGGAAGACAACACCCACACAAAACCAACCAACCAAAACCAAAATGTAACACAACCGCAGTTTCAGCATCAACTTCTGCGTCAACTTCTACGTCCTCATAAGTTAACGTCAACATCTCTATGTCAATAACATCGCCCATCATCGCCTACATGGTCATTTTCGCGCAAATACCCAAACACACGACGAGGATTGTCAGGTAAGACGTTCAATTACCATATTATAGCCATATCCAACGGCTGAGCTCAGCCCACATTTAACACCAATGAATTGTGACACGAAATAAGCGCAAAAGCGACTACCAGGCGGTCACCCCCGCCGAGCCTCGTCCCCGGGGCAGGTTACCCGCAATGTAGGTAAATTCTTTGATCTCACCCGGACTTCGTGCAAACTAATATCGGTTGATCACCAAATGCATGTTCGAAGTAACACGATTTGCGGAATGAAAGAAGCGAAAGAAGCGCTCGGACTTCTCTTCAAAGAATCGAACTAGAATAGAACTGGTAGCTACAGAAGGTAGCTTGGGCTATCTGTAGGCTATTAGAAAACTTGATGCGGGAAGTGGGGTGCTACCTTTAAAATACAGAGCATTAAATTATATGGAAACAAAATCTTTGTGCCCGATAGCCTGCACCGCTTAATCGATAGGTACCAGAATCCGGATCTTAGATTGCTTAAATAGCACCAAACTTTATTATGACTATAGCAGTAGTGTTTCGTCTATGTCTTGTCTATAGCAGTACGTATAGTGTTTCGTCAACGATATAGAGCTATATTTATTGGCGCAACAAGAACACATCACATCACAGTATTCATAGTAACGGCTTATCCTCATTAGTTGTAACCTAATGTAACTACGCCAACTGAAGCCGAAGCATCCATGTAGATTGTGGATAGCACATAATATGAGTTAGGTACATCTAGGCTGCTCGCCGGAGTCCCCGTGGACTGCAATATTCATACTAAACCCCGTTTCGTAAATCACTATTGAACTAGGTATGAAAGCATTTAGCTTTTCATTAGGCATACTAAACGTAATTCGAATATCATCTTATAATGTGTATCGGTGTCAAATTACAGGTAAGCGCAATTCATTATTATGTCAGTCACAGCGACGGTACCTAACAATAGTCCTCTTCAACGTAGCATACCCAATCTTATGAAAACGCGTTTATTATATTGTGTGTAATACACTTCTTTTTACCCAGCTACAACTACTGCATGTTATATTCCTGCTTACGCGCACTCTCTGTTTAGTGATTAGAGTCTATACCACGGAACATAATTTAATACAATTCTCTTTTTTTTATATTGTACTGCAGTGTTTTTCAACCTGTGGGTCGAGAAGCTTCTGTAGGGGGGTCGCATCATGAAAAAGGTTGAAAAACACTATTGTACTGAATTAGAGCAATTTACTTCAATTATAATCTTTTTACTTTTTAGTCATTGCTACTATCTGCTTACGGTAGATATCTGGATTACTATGCATTTCTAAAAATTATCACGAGGATGTGTGTTTAGTAATAAAACAAGTCATAAAGATTTCTAATTGCTCCACCACAGAATACAGAAATCATCCAGAAGCCGTCAACACGCCCGAAAGCGAGGCCGTCACAACCACTCCAAATTGGAATGGCTACTCACACATAATATTATGTTGCCACAGATCAACGAAATACTTTACCCAACCTTTTTTCAATCAATTTTGATTGAATACCTAACCGCCGCAATATAACAACGCGATCCGTTCTGTAAGTGTAAAGAGTAAAAATTAAAAAGTGCGGGCGGGGCGGTATCTCGCCATGGTTTCGGACACAGTGCGCTGCATACAAATGCGACCGAACACTCATTCTGCATGTTTTGAATTCTGTGTGCTCCACACACGCAACTAACTTTATATCACTGCAATGTATTGCCTTTATACGGAGAATTTCTTAGATTTTTTTCCCCTTTTATTTTTTTCATACCTAAATATACGGGCAAATGGCCCACCACAAATCCCCACCACTGCAACCCGTGTGCAGGCAGGACCGACAGCGACAACCAACCACATAAACCCCCTTAACATGATCTTAGGAGCGCCCAGAGGACACGCCAAAGCCATCCTGGGACCCGCAACGAAACTAATTCAAATCAATAAAGTTTAGTTTTAAAATTGCCACGAACGACTGAGCGACGCAGTGAATAGTGATTAATTTTTATCCAGTGCCCTATCAGAATCTATCTAGGGGATGCAAAATCCGATTTTCTGAAAACCCGGGCGGCACAATAAGAGGGGCGGCAAAATCTCACACCACTATAATATACACCTACCTGTGGTGTTTCTAGAGCTTCGCCCTTATTACTAAGCTAGGCTATTTAGTTTAAGCCTAGCCTAAACCTGTGTTGGCTGATAAAATAGTATGTGATCTATTATAATACAAAACAACGCTAGTTTGCATTTTTCGCGCCTAGCGCCATCCACTAGGCGAGGTAGGAGGTTTTAGTTCACCTAATCGACATGGCCCATGGCGATATGGCCCATACTGGTCATTCACACTATGAGTAGGTAGGTACTTACAGTTATCAAACTTTGCTTCTCGAGTACTTTGCAGCAGAGTTGTAAAAAGAACAGTTAGACTCACCCTAAAGCTTCTATTAGTAATAAAAGAGGACTGGAGTCGCATACAACTCCTCCACAAGACTCACTTCGAAGTGCTTCTACACTACCATGTGTGACGGTTCACAGTAGGCACTAGGCGACTCCCGCGCTGCTCATGATGTAGCCACTATAATATCTGCACACAGAGAATAGAAAAGCACAACAGGAGAACAAGCGACCAAACTAAACTTGATTTAACAAATGAGTAGACGGATTGCCTATTGGAAAGCAATTTATCGCCCACAGACACTCGAAACAGCAGGGGAATAACTAATGTATTGCTGTCTCTAAAATTATATCAGAAATAAAAAAGTGGGTTACAGCCTTTTACGTCACGTGCAGCCGCCACTGAGTCGTCGTTCTCAACATAGTACCACCGCGTTCATGACTCCAGCGTGCCACTGCCGCGGCCGCCGTCACGTCACCGTCATGTTGCCGTCGTCACGTCGACGTCATGCTACCGCCGTCGTGTCGCCGTCTGGCGCCGACACGTCCCGGCGCACGAACGATTATTGCATTAGGTCGTACATAGTAGACCAGCACTAATATGGAGCCCGCTACAGCTATACCGCAAGTCTGCGGAGTCCTGGCTCTTAAACACTGTCCCACTGTGTTACACTGGTCCCACATTGTTCACGTTGTAGTTTCATGGAAAACAGAACTTATCACAAAAACCATATCTATCTCTTTCTATCTCATATGTTTAGTAGTACCATCTCTTTCCACAGCATGTCTTGACATGCCCATGTAAAAATTTTATTCCTGCATCCATATTTAGCACAAGTACATGATAAAAATGTCCTTAAAATGTCAATATATTTCCGAAAATTGAAAAACCGAGCAATAGCATCATTTTTATGCTTTTCATGGGTCGTAAAGTTCGAATCCCACGGACTGATTTAGGCGTATAGCTATGATTAAGTCCGTAGGTTATTTCTAATTGATCAAATTTATCAACGAATTATCATAGATCACGTCACTATATAACTTTTCCACAATAAATCCGATAATCCTTAATTTGTACGCGACTTATTAAGTATTCCGTCGTTTAATATCTGCCGGCGGCCGTTAGTTATTTTAAACTGAGCGTACCAAAGCTAGATAAGATTGACGTTATACCAGCGTCGTCATGGCAACGCTTATCCGTACGATAAAACAGCATCAGTAATAATGGTAAAACAGACAACATCTTGTAATTGTAGAAACGCGCCTACATATGTATTTATTTACTATGGTTACCAGCATAGCAGCATATACATTAAAACAATGACACCCAAAATTTTTACAAAACATATAAAAATGTGATGCACACGCCATTATAACACAACATTAGCAATACAATATTTAAATACCTACTAAACAACAGAGTATTAAATAAAAGAATCACTACAAAACATACAAAATAACATTAATGCATTGAATATTACGTCTAAACATTTATAGATTTTATGAACATATTTTTAAATAGGTTTTGAGTCATGCGTTGAGCGCTGGCGAACGGACGCGTTCCGCATTACGACACACGACAAAAAATATTAATGAATATAATTTAATATTTCGCGAATCGCGCGGTTATCAGCCGCTACACGTCACCATGGCGCTCGTAGTGAACGAGTTGCTGGCGTTTGTCCAACACGCCATCAACGCCATGGACGAAGACAGCATCGTGCGGATCTGCATGTCCACCTTCAGCAATGAGGAGATTTGTACGGGAAAGCTGATGCTGGACGAGGCGCTTGGTAAGAAGGCGCAGATACCATCGCGACGAAGAGATGGTGGCGAAAGAAGCTTGCAGGATATCATCACCCTGTTAAAGCAGACGGGTCCAGGGGCCATACCAGCTTTCGTGGCTAGGGATCTCCACAAGCTACCGGTGGTGACCATGGACCACGTCAATGTCTCCAGCTTGCTGAAGAATGTTAACACCATGAAGGCGGAGCTGGACGAGATGCGAGGTCGATTGAATAGATCGGAGTCTACTATCCGTGATTTGCATAAAGAATTATTGCAAATAAAAAGTAATAATTCTTTATGTAGGTCACCCGATCATTCCTTCGATTTCGTAAACACGCGACGACGCGGCGCGCAAGCTGACACGTTTTGCTCATCAGCAAAATCCGACGGGTCAACAACCGCCGCCGCCCGCTCGCCGCTTGCGGTCGAGCCGAAACCGAGGACACCAGCGACCCCGAAAAATTACGCAAGTATCGCCGCTGGCCCCACCGCAACCCCGCGAGAGAAGACAAGAGGGGTGGAGGAGCGCCGCAAGGCTGAACCTCCTCGAACCGTCAAGGACGAGAGCAGAAGGTGCGATGAGGAGGGCTTCATACTGGTGGAGAGGAGAAAGAAGAGGAAGCCCGCCGTCCGCAACCACCGCGGCACCGCACCCAGTGAACCCGAGCAGCGCCTACGGTGCGAAGTACGCGCCACACCGCTGTACGTGTCTCGCCTGCACTGGTCGACGAAGGTCGAGGACGTCGTGGACTACATCCGAAAGAAGACGTCTTTCACCTTAAGGGTCGAGCGTCTGGAGTCTCGCCACAAAGTCAACTTTACTTCCTTTGTGGTGAGAGTACCGACGCATCTTCTACCGACCATCGAGGTGGAGGAGTTCTGGCCGACGGACGTAGTCTGCCGGAGGTTTCGGGGAAGGCTCCCCAACGAAGCGCACATCACGTCGCCGAAAAAAGACTATACGTGATAAACTATAGTGTGTGTAAGAGTGAATGTATATAATATAGAAAATAAGATTTATGTATAGTATTGTATAGTATAAAATTGTGTGTGTATAGTATAAAAATATATATCCGTTGTCTGATACTCGTAACACAAGTTCAACTTAGCACGGGATCGGATTGACGTGATATATATTATATAATAATGTATATTTGTTTTGTATATATTTTTTATGTGTGTTTGAATAAATTGAAATTGAAAATTGAAATTGAAATTGAAATTAATTAAATTTCACACATTGAACTTAATAATTTTTAAATTAATAATATAAACTTTATTTGCTAAAATTTATACTTTTTGCACGCCTACCCGCAAAAAAAGCTTATAAGTCGAATTTTTAACTGCTCCTAAGTAAAATTTGTTATTTATCAGTTTTATTTGAATACTAGCTGATGCTCGCAACTTCGTTTGCATAGAACTAACGGAAACGGAACCATATTCTTTAACGGAACCCTAAAATAAAAGTAGCCTATGTTAGACCTTGTAACATCAGCTATCTGCCAGTGAAAGTCCCGCGGAAATCGGTCCAGCCGTTTCCGAGATTAGCCGGAACAAACAGACAGACAGACGGACAGACAAAAATTTTAAAATTGATATTTTATTGTTAGTACTGAATATACTTTCATATGCATTAAGTGAAAAGCTGTTAATTTGAAATTAAAAACAGACACTTCCATTTTATTTATCTGTATAGATTATGTAATAATTATTACCTGCGCCTACTAGTGTCACAAATTCCTTTAAATGCTAATATAAAATAAAGCATATAAACACTGTTTAAAATTATTAGCACATCCGTATTTTACGACAAGCACTTTCTACACCAAATATTTACTTCCAATCAGTAATTTATTATGGAATCCTTACAACAGTCAATAACACTAATGAGTTGTTTAACAAAAGAATGACGGAGTTCCAGCAGGAGTTGCAATCTTCCCAGGCTACAACCACTTCTACACACTGGCATCTGACTTCTGTGAGTTCAAAAATTTTGTAATTAATGCTCTTAGGACAATGCAGACTTAGTTACAAATGTTGATGGATACCAATGATCGAACTGACATGAGACACAGAAGAAAAATTCTGCTTGTTCATGGAGTTCCTGAAACCAAGAAGGACGTGCAAGATGCTATTGCAACTGTGTTATCTTCCCAGATGAGAGTCCCTGACATAAATATGTCTTCTGTTAAATATTGTCATCGCTTGGGTCGCTTAAAGGATTCAAAGCCCAGACCGATCTTGGTTAAGTTCCGGGACCTTTTTTTTTTTTGTTTCCGGGGGGAAAATGCTTTACGCATACCACCCAGGCGCAGGGGGCACCCAAGTGGTGATGTGGGACTCATGGTATACCCACTAAAAACCCCCCCATCTTCCTCCTCACCGCCCCTTGACGGGGCCACGGGAACGATACACACATCCGCGACCCCGCCGGCGGCAGCCGCCTACAAGCGGCTCCATCTTGAAAGCCCGAAGGCCCTCCACGATGGGCGCACCAGATGGTATTAGGTGCACTTCCTCCTCGGCCTCCACCAGTACTGTAGCAGACTCCCCGTGAGTCTGCTACTAGGAGGCCATGGGTACCAGATAAACTGGTACACGGTGGCAGATCAGGTCTGTGGTTCTGCCACCGACCACACCTCGGTCGCAGAGGATAGGGCAAGCGGCGCACCGCAATACCGACATGCCTCTTCCTCTGCGGCCCCACCAACACCGTTTCGACGGAACGGCCCCGCCAGCTCGCAGGGGGTAGGGAGAGTGGCGTACCGTAATACCATCACGCCTCTCCCCCTGCGATCCCTCCACGGCCGCAGAAGATAGGGAGAACGGCGCACCGTAATACCGGCACTCCTCTTCTTCTGCGGTCCCACCTCCACGCGCGTCCTCTGCGGGCATGTTCAGCCCGCTGGGAGCGCCCTCCTCGGGCCAGCCGGCGCAAACAGGCCGGCCCCGGTTGCCTCTTAGCTTCAACGTGGGTGACCAGTCCACGGTTACTAAGCGCCACCGCCACGACAAGGCGTGCAACCATCCGGGGGAAGTTCCGGGACCTTGCAGATTGCAATTTGGTATGGGGGGCTAAGACCAGCCTCAAAAATTCTGGTATAACACTATCTGAGTTCCTAATAAAGAAGAGACATGATGTGTTCCTGGCTGCCAGGCACCGTTTTGGTGTTAAAAAATGTTGGACATATAACGGCTCTATTTTTGTTGTGGGACCAGATGGGATGGGATGGGATGGGATGGGATGGGACCTGGATGCCATTCCTGGTCCTAGTGGTGATCTGCTAGCAGTCACATCTCAAACTAATATCCCATCCAAAACCAAAAACACAGCTGCAAAGACCAAAAAGTAAATACTTAATATATTTTAAATTTGTTATGTTTATGCTAATTTCGTACAATTGTAGAATATAATCTTCACCTATAACTGCGAAACTTTAATCTTATTTTGGCTTTAACGCTTTAATTGTTAGTAATTTGCTTAAAATCTTTTTCGGCGTTTGGCTATCGAAGCCAACGGACGTGTGCATTATCTTCTCCAGTTTTAACTATCTAGTTCAAGCAAAAGTGCTACTTAAGTCTAATACAACACTAAGCAAATTCGCGTCAACAGTGTGACAGTGATATTTATTATTGCACCCGTGATTGCACCGGTCAACGCTACCGACTGTTGCCGTAACCGCTCTTCGCCCCCTGGGGTAAAAAAGAGGAGACCATTCTTGCCTTATTTTTGCACTCGCTCGCTCCCGAACAACTTGCTCTGTGCGTATAACGAGTTATCGACGTCATCGAAGCTGTATTGTAAGGATGAGTGCACAGCAGTCGCCGCTCGAAGAGAATATTGGTGTATGCAACAGAGGTAGTGGATCTTTATCGGATTTACGTACTTTACAAAAAGAAGATTTGTTTGTTACACAGAGAAAGAGAAAGCAAAATTTTGATGTAGATTTTATTATACAAGAAATGAGCGACCTCCGTACTGAAATGAAGAATTATTTCCAAATTTTTGGCGACAAACTAAATTCGATATCTACAAACTTGTGCCAAGAGATCAAGGAAGTTAAAAACGAATTAAAAAACGTTAAAAATTCAACTGATAAACTGACCTCTGAGCAAAATGCCATAAAAACTGATATCGAAAAATTAAAAAGTCAAAATTATGATTTTCAAGAGCAGATAAGTGTTCTCCAAAATGAATTTTTAACCCAAAACACGAATTTAAGTTCTAACACACCTCAACCGGAATACAATTGTGAGTCCATGGCCTTAGAGATACAAGAGCGTGTCAAACGACAACATAATATCATAATTGTGGGTATGACTGAGTTGAACGATAAAAGTGGTGTAAAAAGACAACATTATGATATAAATCAGGCGCATAACTTGATTCAAACAATCTATAAAGAGTGCCCGTACCCTGTAAAATGTATGCGATTGGGAAAATATAACCCTGACCGAACTCGATACCTAAAGGTTTGTTTTCAACACCAAGACACAGTTTTACGCATCCTACGTAGTAAATCAAAGCTCGCAAACGATAAAATACGCATTTTTGCCGATCAAACGCCTATGCAAATAAAATATATGAAGTCACAACGCGAAGAACTATTGCGGCGTACTAATAATGGTGAAATGAATCTCACAATTAAATATATAAATGGTATTCCGAAAATAATAAAAAACGGAGCAAAAAACATGACGCAAAACACACCGATCAACACAACTTCGATATCTCAGAATTAAATAACGTCACTTACCAACATGTACATACCTATCAGAATATATATAGGTACGTCACCTGCCTCTCTAAGACTGTTTTATGCAAATATCCGTAGTCTGGTAAAGCCGGGTAAACACGATGAATTAAAATGCATACTAAAAAGTTTTCGCCATACTATACATATTGTGTTACTAACTGAGACCTGGAGAAAGTCAACATTTGAAGCTTATATGTTACAAATACCGAATTATACGCATATATATAACATACGGAAGGATGGAATTGGAGGTGGCATATCTATGTATATACATAAAAGCATTAAATTCGATGTGAAAGAGGAGCGGTACGAATGTGGAAATAATTTTCTATGGATTAATTTAATAAAACACAATTTAACTATTGGATTAATTTATAAGCCCCCTAGCACTAATCTTAGTGATTTCCTCAACATCTACACTATGCACCTTGAAAAGAAAAAAAGCAAAACAATTGTCTTTGGAGACTTTAACATTGACTTATTAAGGAGTGAACGAAAAACTACTGACTACATCGATGCCATTGAAGAATCAGGTTACTATATAATAAATAATCTACATGAGGATTACTGCACTCGACAAACTACGAGCTCAAGAAGTATTATAGACTACGTATGTACAAATATGTTTGACGTAAATATGCATATGGCAATTATTGAATCAACACTCTCCGACCATAAGCAACTGTATTTAGAAATTCAGCAATACAAAGAAAATCTAATTAGAAAAACTCAATATTATACAATTAATTATAAAGTACTGTATGAGTATATTTGTAATGATGATTACAAAGAAGATAATTACACTAACTTAGAACAATATATTGTACGCAAAATAAAAGACTCGAAACAAATGAAATACAAAATTTTAAACTTACCACAAAAAGACTGGATTAATAAAACAGTAATTGAATATATTAATGAAAGAAATCAACTATGGTATATACACTTATCAAACCCAGAAACTATTGAACATAAAATAAAATACTTAGCTGCAAAAGCAAGGGTAGAAAAAAAGATTAATGAAGACAAGAAAAAATACTATTATGACGCCTTTGACAAATATCGTAAAAATCCTAAAAAAACGTGGAAGCTACTAACTATTCTTGCAAGGAATAAAATAATTGATTGTTGCTCACCTCCTAAACTTGTGATAGATAATAAGGTAATAAGTAATAACAAATGGTATAGATATTTGTAACACTTTTAACAACTACTTTGCTACCATTGGTTCATTATTAGCACAGAATATATTGAATAAGCATCCGAATCCCAAATTAACTTTAACCACTACAATAGATTCCAACAAACATCTTACAAATTTAGAACCTTGCACCGAAGACGAAATAATAAAAATAATTAACAACTTAGATAATAATACCAGTAGTGGAATTGATGAAATCACAACAAAATCTATTAAATGTATTAAAAATCTTATTATCCCTAACCTGACTAACTGCATTAACAAATGTCTTGCTTGTGGTGTGTTTCCAGACAGTGCTAAAATTGCGAAAGTTACCCCTATATACAAAGCTGGGACCAGGACCGATCCTGGGAACTATCGGCCTATTTCTGTACTGCCCGTTATCTCCAAAATTTTTGAAAAGGTTTTATATACTCGTCTATTCAAGCACTTAAATAATATAAATTTTCTTTACACATATCAATACGGATTCCGACCACAATCTAATACACTTACAGCTATATTAGACCTAATAACTAAAATTAAAGATAGTATAGACAAAAAGCAAGTTGTGTTGGGTGTATTTATAGATCTCAAGAAAGCATTTGATACAGTTAGTCATTCTATATTACTACAGAAGCTCAAAATCATAGGTATTACGACAAATGCTTATAAAATGTTTAAATCTTACCTCACCAACCAGCAGCAAATCGCAAAACTTGGTAACTTTGAAAGTAAACCGGCAAATATATCATGTGGCGTGCCGCAAGGCTCGATCCTGGGTCCATTGCTCTTTCTAATATACATAAATGACATAGGAGCTGCTGGACTGTCTGGAAACATATCCCTTTATGCCGATGACACATGTCTTTTTTATTTTGGTAGTTCCATCACTGACATTACCGCAAAAGCGCAGAATGATCTCAACATATTAAATATGTGGATGAAACAAAATTTGTTGACTATAAACATCAGTAAAACATCTTACATGATTTTTTTAGCGAAGAATAAAAAAATATCAAATTTCCCAGATCTTACAATAAATAATGAAAAATTGCAACGGTCGAATCAAGAAAAGTATTTAGGCCTCATTCTAGATTCAAAGCTGACATTCACACCACATATTGAAAATGTGAGATCTAAAATAGTACCCCTTATAGGAGCGCTACAGAGCATTGCAAAGTGTGTACCATTTAATATAAGACACACTATCTATAATACGTTGGTCAAACCGCACTTGGAATATTTAATTCAGGTGTGGGGTCAAGCTGCTAAAAGCAATCAATTACGCCTTCAACGAGCTCAAAATAAAATTATTAAAGTCCTTTTTAATTACAAGTACCTAATCCCAACTCAATTAATTTACAAAAATACTAAACTACTTAATCTTCAACAGTTGTATATATATCACACATGCATAATTATCCGCAAAATACTAACATCTTCAATACACTCACAAATATATTTTAAAAAGAAAAGTCACAAATATCACACTCGAGGTAAAGATAATTTAGAAATACCATTTGCTAGGACCTTATATGGTAAGAAAAATATACAGCACGAAGGTGTTATAATATACAACAAATTACCCAAGGAGATTAAAGATTCTTCAAGTCTCACAATATTTAAAAAACGATTGAAACAACATGTTGTGAATAATTATAACTACTATAGCCTAAACGCCTTGTAAAATAAGATATTAGTTTGTTATTTAGTTAAGTTTCTCCTTAAGTGAACAATATAATGTTCTTTGAGAAATAAATAAATCTTTGAACTGAAAATAAGTATTGTATTTGTATGCTTCCTGACTCTGCTTACTTACTATCTTCTTATTGGTAAATTGTCGGTAGTTGAAATGCATAATATAATTACTTGACTTCTTATTTCTAATATTTTTTCTCTTATCTTAAAAATAGAACGCAGAGAGTAGAAATTAATTCTACAAGGTCTACTGGGACGAAAAATTGAACTAGGTGTGCCACAAGGGTCAATTTTAGGCCCGTTTCTTTTTCTCATCTATATAAATGACCTTCCTTATCTAGTTAAAGATAAGCATGAGATAGTACTCTTTGCCGATGACACTTCACTAATTTTTAATGTGAAGCGACGACAGTCAAATTATGACGAGGTAAATAGTGTTCTCTCAAAAATGGTACATTGGTTTAATGTTAATAATTTACTTTTAAATTCAAATAAAACAAAATGTTTAAAGTTTAGCCTCCCAAATGTTAGGCAGGCACAAACCAATATACTATTAAATGATGAGAAAATGAACTTAGTGGACACCACTGTATTTCTAGGAATAACACTAGATTGTAAATTACAGTGGGGTCCCCATATTGCAAATCTGGCAGATAAGCTCAGTTCTGCAGCATATGCAGTCAAAAAAATTAGAGAAATTACCGATGAGGATACAGCGCGGCTAGTTTATTTTAGTTATTTTCATAGTATAATGTCATATGGCATCCTTCTATGGGGAAACGCTGCGGACATTAATACAGTATTTGTGCTACAGAGGCGAGCTATACGTTCTATTTATAAGATGTCATGTTTTGAATCTCTGAGAGAAAAATTTAAAGAAATAGGTATTCTGACCGTTGCTTCTCAATACATTTTGGACAATGTGTTGTATGTCAGAAAGAATTTAACGAATTTTAAAAAGAAAAATGACACACATTGTAGGAATACTAGAAATAGGAACAAGTTAGAAATACCAGTGATCAGACTTAGTAAAGTAAGTAAATCTTTTAAAGGTCAATGTATACGCCTTTACAATAGAATCCCAGAAAACGTTCAAAATCTTTCCATTAATAAATAAAAAAAGCTGTTAAAGAACGTTTGTGTGCTAAAGCTTATTATAAAGTCAGTGATTTCATTAACGATTGCACACCTTGGGAATAAGGTGGTCCCATGCAAGGCTGCTTTTATGTACTTAAGTATATTCTTTGCACTTATGACTAATGTTATATAGATTAAGTTACAACATTGTAAAAATATTTTTTGAAAAGAACAATTTTCCCATCTTTTTGCTAAAAGGTGGCCCCGTGCGAGTTTCTTACGCCGGTTCTTCTCGCCGGGCTAGTTTCCGAACCGGTGGTAGGCATCATGTAGGACAATTCTATAAGCGTTATATTATTATAACCTACATGGAAATAAAAATTTTGAGTTTGAGTTTGAGTTTTATTTACTTTTCAAATACCGCTTTATAAATCACACAGTACACTACGGCCGCTGTATCTTGACGGGTCTGAACATAGGCTCTGCGAACTTTAGCGCATGTACAACTCGTGAAGAAAACTGTTATTGTATTATTTTTATATACCTATGTACTAATAAAATTTCCCTAATACCAATTAGTACAAATAAAATAAATACGAAAACACTGAGAAATAGTTATTGCGCAACCTTCTGCGCGAAGTTCAGACTCGCCAAGATACATCGGCCGTATTGTACACACTGCTTTTGACAAAGATTTTGACTTAAAGCAATTATTTGACATTGACAACATCTGTCAAAGTGACAAATGACATTAACAAGTAACACAAAGAAATAGGAGTTTCATAGAACTAAAACAAAAATCGAAGCCGTAGGCAGCTATTTGTCTCACAAAACATCAAAGGCAAATCCAATAAGAGTGAAAGAGAAAGCCATCTCTATGTCTATACGTTTTTTTCGAAGGTTGCTCCATTTTGGAGTCCAAATTGGAGTCCAATTTTAGACGTTGGAATTACGACTTTATTGCTGTAACTATAAGTGACTGAAAAGAAACGGCTGCGTAGAGTGGCAGTATACCAGATGTCCCACGCTGAAAAACCAGCTTAACCGCCTCAACGCAGAGGTAAAGCAGCAGCTGCAGGACCTAAACACTGCGGAATGGACGCAGCGCATCCAGGAGGCAGGGGAGGACTGGGCGTCCTTACACCGCTTCTGCCGCAGCCTTACCAGAACCACAGCCCCCACCAGACCACTTCTGCACCCCGACGGAAACCCCAGGTACCGCGCAGAAGACAGAGCCGAGATCCACGCCGCACATCTGAAACGTCAATTCTCGCCGCTGCCGACCACCGCAACGGATCACGCCCGAATGGTCTCCGAGGAGGTAAAGGTATTCCTTCTCTCTCCTCCCACTCTCCCTGACTTCTCCTTCTTGCCCAGAGAAGTCAAAAAAACCCTCTCCCGCTTAAAACCCCGGAAAGCTCCCGGAGCCGACGGCATCCCAAACTCAGCCCTGCGTCACCTCCCCTTCAGAACCGTGGCCGCCCTCACCCGGCTCTATAATGGAATCGTCAGGACCAGCCACTTCCCCACCTCCTGGAGGGGGCTCCTCATAGGGCTCATCATAAACATCCTGAAGCCCCACAAAGACCTCAAGCGAGCCGAGGGCTACCGGCCTATAACCCTTCTTTCCACCCTTTCCAAATCATTTGAGATCTTACTTCTCAAACATCTCTTCGCGTACCTCCCTCCTCGAGAGGAACAGTTCGGTTTTAGATCTCAGCTGAGCACCACCCTCCAGCTGGTCCGCGTGATTAATCACCTTTCCGTTGCGGCCAACAAGAAGAACTCCTCGGCGGCGAGGCACGTGGGTCTCCTCTATAAGCTCATTCGAGCCAATGTCCCCCCCTTTCTGGTAAGGCTAGTATCGTCTTTCCTTCTTGGCAGAACCTTCAGGGTTCGAGTGGACGGGATACTCTCCACAGAGCGTCCCATCACCGCAGGCGTCCCTCAGGGAAGCGTACTTTCCCCAGGTCTGTACAATTTCTACGCCAGCGACGTACCTACAGACCTGGGCACCACCACAGCGCTATACGCTGATGACACGGCATTCCTTGCCACTTCCCTTAACCCGGACCATGCCGCCATCAAACTGCAGAGGACGCTGGACCTCCTCCCTGACTGGCTGAGCAAGTGGCGCCTGTCTGTTAACCCAGGCAAGTCCCAGGCGCTCGCCGTCACCAGGAGGAGAGGCTTCCCAGCGCCCCTTAAGATCGGCGATGCCGAAATACCGTGGGGTAAGTCGGCAAAATACCTGGGCGTCATCATAGACAGGGGACTGACTATGAACGCCCAATGCAAGTCAGCGGTGGCCAAGGCCAGAGCAGCGGTAGCCCAGCTGCGCCCAGCCTACTCGTCCCCGCAGATCCCCCTTAGCATGCGCATCGCCCTTTATAAAACCTATGTCCGATCGCGCCTCACGTACGCGGCACCTGCGTGGCACCACCTGCTCTCTGCGTCCCTTAAAAGGTCGATGCAGAGAACACAAAACCGCGTGTTGCGCCGAATCGCGGGTGCCCCCTGGTACGTGAGGAATGACACCATAGCTAGGGATCTGCGAGTGGAGAGCGTGGATGCCTTTATAGCCCGGCTCGCCACCAACTTGTTCGCGCGAGCGGATGCCTCGCGCCTGGTCGAGCTGACCGACCTGGCACCCTGGCATGCGCGCCCGCCCGACCGCCACCGCCTGCCAAGGGACGCCGTCCCGCCCGAGGACCCGGCGGAGCCACAAGGCCCGCCCCACCCCCCCCCCGAAGAGGAGGAGCCCAGGCGCTATGATGCGCCCCCCAGGCGCAATGATGCGCCCTCTGGTGCAATGATGCGCCCCCCAGGCGCAATGATGCGCCCCCCAGGCGCCAAGATGAGGATGCACCACCGCTGGATCGCAGCCCCCACCTTTCCCTGCACCGGCAAAAAAAATAAAAAATTAAAAAAAATTAAAAAAAAATATATATATATATATATACACAAAAACAAAAAGAAAAAAAATAATTATATATAAAAAAATGCTGCCGGTGCAAATTTTTCTTGTACTGCCCGGGGCCTGTCGGAGTGGCAGCCCTCTTGCCACCCCGTCGCCACGTGATGTACCTTCCCCCCCGCTATCAAAAAGCTGGGGCCCGGAAGCACTCATCCCACCCTTTTCCCCAGGTCGTCGAGTCCACGATCCGGTAAACGCGGCGCGTGAGGGAGTGGACCCAAACACGTTTCTCGGCCCCCTGGGTCGGGACCCCCATGCGCCGTTTGGAGCCGATCGCCGGTCCTGGTCGCGCCTGGTAGGCAAAATTAACTCTCCTTTTCGCTCGCCATGGGTTTCCCCCCGCGTTCTGCCGCGGGGGGTCTTCCCCAAAAAAATTTGACATTTTGCGCCCAGTACTAATACTGGACGCGTCACCCATCATGTTTTCCCCACGTAGAGGGGCAAAGCCCCTGATCGTGGTTCCCCGCCCAAGGCCCCTTTCAAGGGCCCGGCGTGTGAATACGTAAGAAGTCAATCGGTTCACTCTGACTTGAGCTGTTGAGCAGTACGGATCTCAAAATACTGCTGTTACACTGAATAAAAGAGTATTTGGAATTTCTATTGAGTTTTGCCTGGTGAGTCCCTTTTTCTTTATATCAAGATGAGTGCTCGTCATATAAATAGTGAAAGTGACGTCAGCAATGCTGACGTCACACTTTTTTAAAAACAATACGGGTGTTCCTCCGTCGTCAAATACAATTCTTATATTATTAGTTTTAAAGTTTATTATTACAATTTAAATTTTCTTGTGACCATTACGTCATTAAAAAAATCTTGGGTGGTATAATAACATTTATCCAACAACCAGGCAAATAATTCTTTTTTAAATTTGTTATACATATTATTATTATTATTTTTAATTCTATCAGGAATATTATTGTAAATTCTAATTGTCATGCAGTATGCGTTTTTACTATTTATCATCAGTCTTTGTGCCGGTATTACAATTTTATTAATGTTTCTATTATTTCTTGTGCTACCATGGGTTTTTTTCTCAAATAAAAATTTATGTCTCTCCACAAATAGACACGCTTCTAATATGTACAAACTAGCGAGGGGGAGTATATTAAATTTTTTAAAAAGAGGTTTACAATGTGTTGTACGGTCTACAAACTTAAAGGTTTACAAACTTTGTTAACATAAAATATCATTAAAATTAATTTTTAACAATTTTTAAATCAGGGGATACTATATTTTTATCATAATTTATTAAATTCTGCTTTTACTACTGAACTACTACTTCATTTACACAGCCTACTAAGTTTTCGTTTATTTATCAAAATCGGCCAATGCGCTTGGTCTTAACTAGTGTCTAGTGTCTAGTGCGCCAAGTATAAACACATAAACACAGACTGATAAACACATTAACACTCCTTTATGTCGCGCATTAGTGTAAAAACAACTTGATTTAATAAAAAAAAATATTTGATACTATGTATGTTCCTTGAAAATTCACACCTCATAAATTTGACCAAATTTGATTTAATAATAAAATAAATAAAATAAAAATCGTTTATTCTCAGACCATAGATCCATAGTGTTAGTAACAATTATTTATTTTAGATTATGTTAGTATACATTGTTAATTATAAAATATTTTAAAAAACACAATACGCCTCTAGTTGACAGGTTCACCGAAACTTCACCACACGTAGCTCAATGAACCTGCCCACCAGGGCTGAATCAAGACGTTCTCCCACCATCCTCAGGACTCTGTTCGTGCTCTGTCGCACCCTGTTTACAAGCGAGGCGACCTTTTTTCGTATTACTGCGTAAAAGTCGTCCACGCTAGCATCAGCAAACATGCCCGACGCGCTACAGTAACGTGGGAGCCGGAACAGAGCCCTAAAGATTTGTTGTATTGAATGCGTAGGGCATTATAGGGCTTCTGTGTAAAGTTGGTTCACATGCTACTCGTGTAAAACGCTTGGCAATATGATTTAGGTAAAGAGTGTGATCTTGACCTCAGCTGTACATCGAGCAAACCTATGCGCCAACGTATTACCACGCACCGACAATACCCTACGCTCTCTTTCTATATCCAAATTGTCACACATATTTATAAGTGACATGTCCCAAATATTTAAACTCTGTGACACGGTTCAATGTCTCTGCATTAAGATTTATTGTTAGATTTAAATAACATGAACACACTCTTTTTCGCATTGTACCTTAATCCTTGCGACAAAGCATAAGACTCACATGTCTTCAGCGGCTTTCTAATTCCACTGATCGAAGGACTTAGCAACACCATGTCATCAGCATAACTACGATTATTTACACAAACATCATCAATAAAGCATCTGACATGTGTGTTGCTAAGCTCCTCGATCAGGTCATTTACATAAATATTGAAGAGACGAGGGGAAGTTAGCCCCCCTTGTCTCACTCCACATTTCATACAATACTCATCAGAATATGAATTTACCCACCTCACAACATTTGATTACTATACCAATATGAAAATATTATGATAATATCAGGAGACACACCAGCGTCACTTGGCTTAGTCCACAACCTGTCATAGGATACCATATCAAATGCCCTGGATAAATATAGAAAGCATGCATAAATAGGAGTTTTCCTCATAGTATAGTAATTAACAGTATGCTTTAAAGCTTATATAGCACTCTCTGTAGAAAGTCCTGACCTAAAGCCAAATTGTGTATCCTGCAACAATGACGTCGCTCTAACTAGGTAAGGTCTAGGTCTATAATTTAGCTTATCCGATGTGTCTCCAGCAGGATTTTTAACAACTGGTACCACAATCGTTTTTATAAGATCCTTTGTCAGATAAGAATGACGTAGGCAAAGAGTAAACAGCATACTTAATATTCTACAGAGATGAGGTCCAGCATGCTGCAGGTGCTCGATGCTGAGCCCATCATGGCAGGTGACTTACCTCGTTTCATATTCTTTATAACAGTAAATACGTCTTTGGCAGACAATGTAACAAGATCCCGGCCATGCGCATACTTAACACCGTTCACCGGCGGCAAGTCAGGTTGTATTACAAAATTGTCTTTAAAAACATTAGCTATTTCACTTGGGTTACTAATCCCATTTACACAAACGGGGAGTCTTATTTTACTATTAAGCTTTTAGTTCCTTTCCAAAGCTTGCTAAACTTTTTTTGCTGCTGGTTGTGAGGCAAGAATATCCATTTTAATTTGTTCTTGATTATTAATACAATATTTTAATCGAGATTTAAATACTTTCGTACTATTACACATTTTTTCAAAGATACGCCCACTTTTGGGCTTTCCATACTGAACATAATATTGAAAATCAACTCTAGCCTGTTTATATGCTTCCCTAACATGTTTATTCCAGCCATGTACGATTTAAAATTTTACTGGCTTTGCTGACTTTTTACAACTCGCTACTGATGCTTGACTTAGAACATAAACAGTATCATGATATAGTTTGACAAGTACCTATCTGTGTTCCAAGTTATTACACATCCTATCTGCACAGTCACTAAGCTCACTAGGAAAATTTAAGTCCTTTAAACCATTATTACATAATTCATAGTATTTATTAATTTCATCTATTTCCCTCATACCCCACACAACATTTTTACACAGTGAATGACTAATTATTTCAAGCTTAGATTGAATTACATTTAAATTGCATGTTATTTCCAATGGCAAGTGATCAGACCAGTACACATCATAATGGACCTCGGCACTTACAACTGCCTGCCATGCTGACTTAGTGACCAGACAATGATCTAACCAGCTTTTACAACCATTTGCCTCATTCAGAAATGTATAAGTATTCGAAGAGAAGCCTAACTTTAAAATATCAGCACAAACCCGAACAAAAATTCAATAGTTCGCTACCAAACAAGGCTGTGATGAAAAATGAAAATGAAAATTTTTATTTCCAAATAAAACTTAACAAGCTATTTTCGGAAAGTCAACAAAAAAGCTACCACCGGTTCAACCCTAACCCGCCGAGAAGAACCGGCGTAAGAAACTCGCACGGGCCCATCTTTTAGCAAAAAGATGGAAAATTGTTCTTTTAAAATAATTATTTTACATTGTAAACTTAAGTCTATGTTAAATACATATTATAACAAAAGTCAGTACACAAGTACATAGAGACAGCTTTGTGCATCTTATTCCCAAGGTGTGCAATCGTTAAGAAAATCATTTACTTTATAATAAGCTTTAGCACACAAACGTTCTATGACTACTTTTTTAAATTTATTAATAGAAAGGTTTTGAACGTTTTCTGGGATCCTATTGTAAAGGCGTATACATTGGCTCTTAAAAGATTTACTTACTTTATAAGTCTTATCACTGGTACATCTAGCTTATTCTTATTTCTAGTGTTTATACAATGATTATCACTTTTCTTCTTGATATTAATTAAGTTTTTTCTAACGTATAACAAATTATCCAGAATATACTGAGAGGCGACAGTACTGACATGACTGTAGAGTGAGCATTCATATCACCCAAGATAAATACCTGTTCCGCATTATTGTCCTGGATAACAGCGCTTATCTCACCCAAAACATGGCCAAATTCAAGGAGATTTGTCTGACAGTCAGATGGCATATAAACAATAAAGAACAGAATCTCACGATTTTCACTTATTATTGCTTTTATCGCTACGATGCGATCACTCGCACAGTTCACGATCGAAACACACGGAAAAACACTTTTACGCCACATAAGTGCGACACCGAAGGGCCTTCCCCGATGGATGCTGTAGGGACCGCACAAAAGTGCATGCTTGCACTCTGGGTTCCAAGGCATTGCATTATTGTATTTATAAAGTTAGTTAGCCAGTCTCGTCCTAACCTCCGACCTAAATAGTATACTAAGCTAAACGTTGTATTTAGTATATAGTACTATAGTGTAGTAGTAGTATATAGTGAAAGTACAATATACATAATATCGGGACTCCACTTTTCAATTATCTCCAACTTTATGTAATACCCCACAGATGCCAACCGTTGGGTCCACGATGATTTCACCGTGTAGCCAAAATTTTCACTTATATCTCCGAGTAAACATAACTCATGCGAATATACCTAGCCATGTTTCCTGCAGGGCCAACACGACCGTTTGTTTACATATCTTTCTAACACATTCAATGCCTTTCTTGACTCTTTTACAGTTAAACGATATTAATCTGGTTTTATCCATTTATATTTGGCATATTCGTACACGATACACGCTTTCCTGGCACCTCCAGCGAACCCATTTGCTTAAGTAAATTAACTTTTTAAATGTAATTCCATCGGGCCACAGGTTGTCATTCAAAAATCGATAAATTTTATTTTTTGATACATAAATTTTGAAAGAATTGTACAACCTCTCCTTTTTCGTTAATATTATCTCAGGACTAACCGCCTCCTGCGTTTTTTCCATGATGTATTCACGAATTTCAGATGTGCTTTTGTTCACGTGTGAAATAAATAAAGGTATTTTTATTTCCGCTGCCTTAAAGTTTGACCCCGACTGGCATGCTGCTTTTCCTTTTTCTCTCTCTACCTATACTCTCGAACCTATTTTTATATCTCTTTCTTTATACAATTTTCCAATCTTCATCCTTCCGTTTATTCTGCAAAAATAAATTTCTATTATTCTTTACAATGTCCGCCATACTTTGCTGCTTAATACCTACAATGGTTCTAGTTGCATCAATGTTATCAGTACATTGCTGTGCGTACTCCATGGGTGCGAGCAGGACGGAGCCCGAGGTATCCTCCATATTGCCTGCGCCAGAGCGAGACAACTCATCCAACGAGTTTATTTCGCAGCCGTTTCCGCTTATTTCATTGCTATGTGGGTATTCAGTAAATGAGACGGGCAGACTGGCACATTTATTCCAAAATATGCACCTCTTTTTTTTGTATTTACATATTTAGGAGAATCCGATAAAGCTGTGACCTTTAAGTTTGTCATTTCGTTTCGTACCTCTTGTAGTTGATTAACACTCACATATTCACTCTTCATCTTCTCGATATCACTTCGTAGAGGCACGATGACTTTTAATAGTTTCGTTACACGGTCAAACGATACAGGCGGTAATTTTTGTAAATCCCGAGCCACGAAAATAGGTGTACGTTCCGGGTCTATCTCCTTTATAAGAGAAATAATGTCTTCCAGATATCGTTGTTTTTTTCCATCCTTTCGTCTCGATTTTAGGCGTTGAGAAGTCGTAACGGATTCAAAAAGCAGCTTCTTAGCTTCTTGTATATCCTGCTCCGAAAATGCTGTTATACAGACGCGAAGTATGGATTCCGTCTCCATCACATCATGCTTATTCTGGATAAAAGCCAGAATCTCACTAATAATTATATTGCAATTAGCACACTTTAACTTATTGAGCTCCATTTAATAACTGATTAAAATTGTTTTTTTTTTTCACCCATAGATACAAGTAGGTAAAGCGGGGTATTTCAAGTTTCTAGTGAGGTATGTAATATTAGTATAAACTTATTGTAGTTACGACTCCATACATTCAAAAGTTACAGTCTAAGTGATTTTACGAGTTTCTAAATTTTTTAAGAGTTAATATACATATCAGAAAAATATGTTTTTAGTCGATTGATATTTTTCAATTTTATTTTTTGCGTCTCCTGTAAAGTAGTTTTGGGTTTTACATCCTTTGTAGAAAGGATATAAAACCCAAAACTACTAAAATAGGAAAGGAAAACTACTTTATGATTCCCAAGGTATCGATGTGTAGTTAGGTATGTGTTAATTTGCTTCTTTGTGAGAATGTCTTTGAACAAACATCACTGCTGTATGGCTTCTCACCTATATGTGAAGTTAGGTGTCTGTTTAAATTGCTCTTTTGTGAGAATTTCTTTGTACATATATCGCAGCTGTATGGTTTCTCACCTCTATGTATCATTAGGTGGCTGCTTAAATTGCTCTTTTGTGAGAATTTCTTTGTACATATATCGCAGCTGTATGGTTTCTCACCTATATGTGTAGTTAGGTGTCTGTTTAAATTACTCTTTTGTGAGAATTTCTTTGTACATATATCGCAGCTGTATGGTTTCTCACCTCTATGTATCATGAGGTGGCGGTTTAAATCGCTCTTAAGTGAGAATGTCTTTGAACATACGTCGCAGCTGTATGGTTTCTCCCCCGTATGTGTCATTAGGTGGCTGTTTAAATAGTCCTTATATGAGAATTTCTTTGAACATATGTCGCAGCTGTATGGTTTCTCCCCCGTATGTGTCATTAGGTGGCGCTTTAATTTGCCCTTTTGTAAGAATGTCTTTGAACATATGTCGCAGCTGTATGGTTTCTCACCTCTATGTATCATTAGGTGCCTGTTTAAATCGCTCTTTTGTGAGAATGTCTTTGAACATATGTCGCAGCTGTATGGTTTCTCACCACTATGTGTCATTTGGTGAAGCTTTAATTGTCTCTTTTGTGAGAATGTCTTTGAACATATGTCGCAGCTGTATGGTTTCTCACTCATATGTGTCATTAGGTGGCGGTTTAAATCGCTCTTATGTGAGAATTTCTTTGAACATATGTCGCAGCTATATGGTTTCTCCCCTCTATGTATCATTAGGTGGCTGTTTAAATTGCTCTTAAGTGTGAATGTCTTTGAACATATGTCGCAGCTGTATGGTTTCTCCCCCATATGTGTCATTATGTGTCTGTTTAAATTGCTCTTAAGTGAGAATTTCTTTGAACATATGTCGCAGCTGTATGGTTTCTCCCCCATATGTGTCATTAGGTGGCGCTTTAATTTGCCCTTTTGTGAGAATTTCTTTAAACATATGTCGCAGCTGTATGGTTTCTCCCCCGTATGTGTCATTATGTGTCTGTTTAAATTGCTCTTAAGTGAGAATTTCTTTGAACATATGTCGCAGCTGTATGGTTTCTCCCCCATATGTGTCATTAGGTGGCGCTTTAATTTGCCCTTTTGTGAGAATTTCTTTAAACATATGTCGCAGCTGTATGGTTTTTCTTCTGTATAAATCCTGATGTGACGATCTAATTGGCGTTTGCATGCAAAGTTCTTGAAACAAACATCACAGCTGAGCGGTCCCCTGTAACAGCCGGACTGAGCTTCACCGGCATGGTCTCGCCCCTCGCAGTCATTTGTGTTGTCTTGCTCGTCTTGTTTAATACCTAAGCAAAATAAACTTAATGGTAATCTTACATTTCAAGCTAGCGATATTCCTTAACTATATATGTATCAGAGTTTCATAGTGATTACAATGAGTCCCTATAGATTCGCTCTGTTCGTCAATCTCTCCTTCATGTTAACTTAGGCGATTATGAATATAAATAGATGTAGGTATATCGGGAGTCAAATATGTTTCAACTAATCTTTAGTGCCTAGGACTCGGGTAGACAAGACAGGAAGGCCGGACACCGGATTTAATTCATAGCAAATTGAGCCTTATTGACGAGGCCGCAACATACAAACTCTTTAATAGACCGCACGTACCTTGCGGCGTTAGGTATATAATAGGGTTGTGTTAGTGTCGAATATTACATTTAACATTTTACTAAAAATTTTTGAATATAGATACATAAATCTGAAAAAGTTATTTAGGTTGACGCGTTTAGAAATTATAAACAAATAAAATATGTTGTCCATCTCTTTCTCACAAAACGATTTGTGACGTCGCGACGTCCTCGGTGCTACCGCTATACCTCGTTTATTGACAAATGTATGGCGGTAGCACATCGTGACGTCACAGGCCGCTATATCGCTCTCTTTCTTATTAAAATAAATAATTTGTATCTTCCTTATTATTAACTAGCTTTTGCCCGCGACTTCGTCCGCGTGGAACAGTTACTTTGGGATATCGCTAAAATTTACCCGCGACTTAATTTACGTAGGAGAAGCGCTACCACCTCACGACTGCCCGCCGCGCGCCGTTGCGTACCTACTTCATTATTTTATTACTGCGATATCTTCTAAAATACTCATTGAAATCAAATGTTGTAAACGGCAAATTTCTTCTAAATTAAATGCTTGTAATGAATAACGTATTTACTTGGATAAGGATTTATGAAAACACCCTCACAAATAATGCTCAATTTTATAACAAATTTGGTTAGTATAAAAAGGTTATTGTGAGCCAACCTTAAAAGATAGACATATACTGTCGCGGACTTTTTTTTAGAACTTTTTAAGGGGAACAATTCTTTCATATATAATTTTAGCGAAACTTTAACCGTTTCCGCAGCGTACGCAGCGAAAGCTCTCAAAAGGGAAAAACACCCCGATTATGAAACATTGTTGATTGGAGCTCCTCTCGTTTTGAGCTTAGCATGACGTTATATAGCCTAAAGCCTTCCTCGATATAGGGACTATCCAACAAAAAAGAATTTTTCAATTTGAACGAGTAGTTCCTGAGATTAGCTTGTTCAAACAAACAAACAAACAAACTCTTCAGCTTTATATATTAGTATAGATGATTTACAAAAATGGGTTTAAGATTGTTTATCATGTTGTGCCTCGAAAACGAGAAAGGTACGTTAACTTTTGAGATGCAAAATAGGTTAGGACTAGTCGTACTGGAAGGCTAAGGTACACTCTCCTTTTATCCCCTCCAATAGGAAGGAGAGTGGAAATTCAAACAGTCCCGGAAGCAGCCATTCCCACGGTCGCCCCGACTACCCTGCCACCTGCTGCCACCCCGCCATCTCAGACATGGGATCACAGCAAGATCCACTGCTGAGCTCCTTCAGTCTCTCCTCTCTCTGGCCACGAATTTTTTCTACAAAATTCAAGCCGGGGAGTTTTTTCTGGAAGGCACCCCCACCTTTGCCGCCCTAATCACATTATGGCTCCCCAGGCCCTAAGGCCGGTCATGCGGCTAGATATCTCCGGCATCCAGAGGCTCCTACCAGAGGAGCTGACTGTGACTGCCGGAGATCTACGACGCGCACTCCGGGCAAAGAACAAACGCACGCAATGCGCAATGTCCTCCCCGCGCTTTTTGACTGCAGTACAGACAGTCGATGTCGACCCGCTACCGTGGCATACCCGCGCGACGAATCACCGCAAGAACCCAGACGCCACCTGCCGGGGTCACCGCAGAACCACGCTGCCAACGAGCGGGCGCTAGTAAGCAGTGCAAAAATTAAACTACGTAATCAAGGGATAGTGGGGGTCGAGAATTGCTAAAATTATCCTGATGTAATTTATGAACTGAACAACAGAAAAATAAATTCAATAAAATATGATATCAATTTTATGATAAATAATAATTTTCAATTATAAAAATTGTAGACTGCACTATTTGATGTACGCGCCTTTAATAATAACTAGCTAATGCCCGCAACTTCTTTTGCATAGAAGTAACGGAAACGGAACCCAATTTTTTTAACGCAACACTAAAGGCCCCCACAGATGAGAGGCCGATCGTTTTAGTTAGAACTGACGTCAGTTCGGCCTGAACGGATTCGAGCACACACACGGAAAAAATCGCATCCGACCAAACTTATGTTCAAAAATAAGAAGATTGAGTAGAGAAATAGTAAAAATTTTAGCGAATTTGAAAGGGGAATTATTTAGAGAATAAGTTTTATTTCATACTTTTTTGTGTATTTTTACTTTGGAAGTCGGTTTAATTTTTTGTTTCAAAATAATAATTTTACCCTTTTTAGTGATACCTGTTAATTTATTATTAATACATCTTAAGAACGTTTAAAATAAACGATCGAATGTATAATTGAAGACGCGCCAAGCTTCCATTAGGCATTGTATATAGGATGATGATGATTACTGTAAGTTACATAGTGGCATATGCTTGCAGTTATTTATACAATGCCGAAATTTCCAATCGCGTATTTATTTGTTGAAGAAGCACTATCAACGCTGCAGAAAAGGGTATTGCGAGAATCTATAAGTGGCTCGACCAAAACCTCCTCACCCTTAACACCGCTAAATCAAACATTATATGTTTTCACATAACTGGAGCTACGAAGCCTAAAGACAGTTTTATAAGTTTACACAGAGGAAACTGCTCAACTTTGTCTTTCCCCCTCCTGAAAAGATGTGCCTGCGAACGCATAAGCCGCGTAACGTCAGTTAAATATCTAGGCATCGAGGTGGACGAGAAACTCACATTTATGCCCCACATAGCAACTGTGGCCAAGAAAGTTCGTAAAATATTATATCTCATGAAATCCCTAAGACCAGTTGCTAGCCTACACGTGAAAAAACTTGTTTACAGCGCGCTGTGCCAATCTCTGTTGCAGTACTGCATCGGAGTTTGGGGCGGTGCAGCCAAGTCGCACATGATCTTACTAGAACGAGCCCAACGCGCTGTAATCAAAGTCGCACTTGGAAAGCCGCGTCGTTACCCAACTGCAGAATTACTAAGGGAGTTTAACGTGCTTAGCGTAATACAACTGTTTATTCTAAGAACGATCACAAAATACCGAAGACCTGAACGTAGATGGCACTCGGACGTAGTTTTACCGGAAACACGAACGATTTTCGCGTCGCGGTTACAACCTTATGTGCTTGCTTTTGTTAGCTGGTCTGTAGCAAGAGATCGAAAGACTACAAAGGAGCAGCCTCAAAAAAATACCTCACCTACTGAGACAAAAAGCTGGCTTAAATCAAAAAATTACGCAGAGACTGAACTTCTTGTAGATGTTAGTAACATTAAGAGGAGAAAACCAAATCATTTAATATAATAAATCAACACACACATACATACACATACACACACAATTCAATACACACATACATACACACACGACAAAAATGAAAATTTAATTATCCCCCTAAACATCTATCCCCCTCAACGAATTTGAATTGGCGTACTCTCTAACTGCAATGAACTGCTCCAATATTATAACCTAAATCCCGATCCTATAATTTTTTTTATTTAATTTTACTATCTTAATCTTAAATTTTGTTTTATTTTTGCTCTGACTTGCTTTTGAACGCAACGCAAATGAGAATTGACCAAATACTCATCTTGTAATGTACATATTTTATTTTTAAAATCTTGTTTGGTTTGACATAATCCTAAATCTAATTTATAATTGACGTAATCTGTTATTTACTTTTTTTTTTTTATGAAATATGGGGGCAAACGAGCAAACGGGTCACCTGATGGAAAGCAACTTCCGTCGCCCATGGACACTCGCAGCATCAGAAGAGCTGCAAGTGCGTTGCCGGCCTTTTAAGAGGGAATAGGGTAATAGGGGAGGGTAGGGAAGGGAATAGGGTAGGGGATTGGGCCTCCGGTAAACTCACTCACTCGGCGAAACACAGCGCAAACGCTGTTTTACGCCGGTTTTCTGTGAGCCCGTGGTATTTCTCCGGTTGAGCCGGCCCATTCGTGCCGAAGCATGGCTCTACCACGTGAAATTACTACTTTAAGAATTTTGTTAAAGTTTCATAATTATTTGTGTTATTTGTTCTGACCTGACTTGACCTCCAATGGAGATTCATTAATTCATTCATTCAATCGAAACTGATTTATTATTCTAAGTATTTCATGTAATACGCAAGCGCGCTAATTCCAAACCAGAGTAAAACTTAAAGAAATGTAAAACCCGGACCTCCAAGATACAGGCTATGCCTAGTTTGGGGTCCACTGCTAATTTGTAATTAAATAACAGTACTCAATGAGGATTATCATGTACGCTTTAATGGTTTATGTAACATTGCATGCGACACTAAATTAAATTATTATTGTAAACTATGTATTAATGTAATGGCTTGGTAAATAAATAAATTGAAATTGAATCGCGTATCTTTAAAGGCTGAGGAGCTCTGTTCAGTGTTTTTGGATACAGGGTATACCTTGGTACAAAATGTTATTTTCTGGTAGCATATGCTTGTGTTACTTCAGAAAAAGTCAAAATCACTATATGTGTCCATAGAAATTTCGAGGAGTTTCCACGATTTCTCATGGATCCCATCATCAGGTTTCCACTTTAGTTACTAAAGGACTAATTTTAAAGTATACCCCTTACAACGACAAAATAATTTTGGAAATATGTCCACAAACAGCATAGTAATGTTCAAAGATACTCGTGTCGATGTTAAATACTATAAGAAGTACCTTTTACACCATCATAATGTGATGATGTATGGTGTGATGATGGTGGTGATGATGATGATTACTCTAATTGACATAGTGGCATACGTTTGCAGTTCTTTGAACAACGCCGAAATCCCCAAACATGTATCTATAAGGAGTCAGGAGTTCTGTTCAGTACTTTTTTGTGATATTTGTTAATTTATTATTAACCTCTTGAGCGTCTCGGGCGGTGTGACCGACTTGACAGTTATCGTGCAAGTGTCCAAGGCGGTGTGGCCGCCCGCGAACTAGGGTAACTTTGTCTGTTGTTTATTTAAAGCGTCGCGTGC
Organism: Glaucopsyche alexis; assembly: GCA_905404095.1. Lineage (NCBI taxonomy): Eukaryota > Metazoa > Arthropoda > Insecta > Lepidoptera > Lycaenidae > Glaucopsyche > Glaucopsyche alexis. Next base: position 1,331,150 of record FR990063.1, on the reverse strand, counting down.
CGACGGGCGGCAATTTATTTTTCTACTAACTTAAGCCCGACTCCTGCATTTTTACTTTTGGGCTGTACACTCAAAACAATTTAAAAAATTGCTTCTAAACTAGGACTAATCAGTTGTCATTTGCAATCCTCTCAAGTTAAATAAATTGTTATTTAAACATATATTTAACTTACTAGCTTTTGCCCGCGACTTCGTCCGCGTCGAACATTTACTTTGGGATATCGCTAAAATTTACCCGCGACCACAGCCGCGAGTTCATTTACGTAGAAGGAGATGCGCTTCCGCCTCACGACTACCCGCAGCGTGCCGCACATCATTATTGCGCGCTAATTATTTTATTAATGCGATATCTTCTAAAATACTCATTGAAATCAAATGATGTAAACGGCAAATTTCTTCTAAATTAAATGCTTGTAATAAATAACGTATTTATTTGGATAAGGATTAATATTATCTTTATGAAAATACCCTCACAAATAATGCTTAATTTTAGAACAAAAGAGATGTTTGATTTTGGGCCAGTTCTATGTACACTACATAGGTAAATAGGAAAAAAATATGGGAATATCATAAAATTACGAAAAAAATAATTTGAAGAAGGGTACATGCGTACAAAAATGATTAATTGAAGAGTTTTTTATTGCAAGAACACTATTTTTAGGGCGGCCATGACAGTTGTTTTGACTTGACTTTTGACGTAGTAGACAGTTTTACGAATAGACGTCGTCTTGAATGTCATACGTCTTTCTTTGTCAAAAGTCATGTCATTGACAAAATGACATTCTTTAGTTAATTCTGATCTGATTCGCCATGTTTTATTTTACTTTGTGTTGCTCTCTTTGACGAAGTTAATTTAAATGTACATGGAAACGAAGTGAAATTAAACAAAATAAAGAATGGGAAACGGTTACTATATTATGTAGCTATATTTACATATACTGTACGTAGAGCTGGCCCAGGCCTCATACATTTCTTGAACATCTCTTTTGGTTAGCATAAAATAGTTATTGTGAGCCAACCTTAAAATATAGACATATACTGTCGCGGACTTATTTGTGGAACTTTTAAAGGGAAACAATTCTGTCATAGATAATTTTAGCGAAACTTTAACCGTTTCCGCAGCGTATGCAGCGAAAGCTCTCAAAAGGAAAAAAACAGACCCTGATTTTGAAACATTCTTTATTGGTGCCTAAAGCCTTCCTCGATAAATGGACTATCCAACACAAAAATATTTTTTCAATTCGAACCAGTTGTTCCTGAGATTAGCACGGTCAAACAAACAAACAAAGTCTTCAGCTTTATAATACACACACCGGCATATTTAGCGGAACATAAAATAAAGGTTTGATATCAGTATCATATAAGGATGCTGGCTGGTTTATACGTCATTTAATTTAAAAAGAAATATTTTCAAATTAAGAAAACAACTGAACATCACATTTTGTGCAATTGTTTTAATTTTATTCAAACACACCTTATCTGGAGCGAACTTCGAGTATTTCTTCCTTCTGAGTTTGATTTAAAATTTCATTGAAATACTGTTTTTGTTAGTTTAATTTTTTTAATCGCACATCTTTTTGGAGTTGAGGACTGAATTATGCCTGACTTAGCCCTAACGGAGATTGCCAGGGCACTCGAAATGCGAATAAATGGTCAAACCTACAGTGATATCCAGAGATCTTCGTCGACCAGTTTCAACGATCCATCGCAGTATCCAACGGTTCAGGGAGACCGGTACTTATGTGAGAAGAGCAGGACAAGGCAGAAAAAGACGCACTTCGAGTAGGGATGATCGTTTCATTCGGCTTCGTGTACGTAGGAACACCCGTTTGACGGCAGTTCAAGCCCGACATGAGTTAGAAGCAGTGCGGGGTGTAACCGTAAGTGAGCGTACGGTACGAAGAAGCTGGTTTAGGTTCATTTGTGCTTGCCAAGTTTGATGCAAGTTTGATCCAGGGTGCTCACGGAGTAGATTAGTGGATGATCATGAAAAGACAATACTTCTCGTAGACAGACTTTTATTCAGGTTTTGTGTTGCTAACCTCATAACATTGCCAGACTTAACTTAACACGACACCAAGGCTCCAAGGCTCGAGGTAAATCATCGTAGAAACAGGTTAACTTTTGCTTAGAAACATCAACTTGCTTAGGAGTAAGGTATTGTTTAGTGATGAGTGCAGAATTCTCTTAAATCAAATTGACGGCAGGCAAAGAATATACAGACGCAAAGGAGAACGATACATTCAAATTTTGAAACTACAGTTGCATACGGTGGTGAATCAATAATGGTTTGGGCGGGCATTTGTTTGGGAGCTCGCGCAGACATGGTAGTGATTAACAGAGGGAGTCTGACTGCAGACCGCTATATCAGAGAAGTTTTAGAAGAAAATGTCGTACCGTTTGCCCCATATCGACCTATGCGTAGAACAAAGTCCGATTTGAAAAATTGCTGCTTTTCAGTAGAGGCAAAACATGTTTTGCGAATTGAAAAACTTGAATAACTTATAAACGGTGAGACTGTTATTTTTGAAATTTTGGTATGTTTTTATGACACCCTAGTCTAGTTAACCGCTTTATACTGTTTATTATTAATTATTATATTTACTGAGATTACGAGTTCTATATCAACCTAGGACGTTTTACAGCGGAGAAGCGAGAGTTCGTAGTGATCATATTACGTTGTTTTACGGAGATATTTGAATAAAACGCCGTTCTATATTCACATGATTCGTTTTTTGTTGGAGTTATCCGACATTTTTAGGTCCTATGTGAATAATTATAACCTATTATTTTGATATAGCATTAGCCACATTACGCACAAATGAACAATAATACATAATTATTTATTAAAATCGTTTATTTATATAAAAAAATCTCAAAATAGGTGATGTTTATAATTATATCATAATTAAATCATTTATAATTAAATCATAGTCGGCACTAGGTACTTACTTAAAATTAAAAACTAGTTACCATAGTCTTAAACCTACAAAACAATTAAAATGTCCTTAGACATTTTAATTGGACATATCTTAATATGCCCATAAAAACTTAAAAAATAAAAATTTGTATAATTCTACATTTTGTTAATTAATGTACAAAACAAAATTTAAACTTAAAAAACAATAATAAACTTTTCTAAAACGTAGTTATAAATTAAACTTCTTTAGTACTGTATCTAAACTATCTAACTATGTTGTATATTATAGTTAGATAGGTACAAGTTCAGTTTAACCTACATGGGGGAGGTATCTGCACGTTTATCCAAAATAATAAAAAATAACCATAATATTGTTATGTCCATAATCCCGTAACAATAAGCATGTCGTATGCTGGAGAAATAATACTTAAAAAATCAATGTTGTCATAATAAGGTCCGGATTGATTTAAAGTATCAATCTCGTGTAAAATCGATTATCCTGAATGTAATAGTTCATGGGCGTAGCCAAGGGGTGGTTTAGGGGGTTCAAACCCCCCCCCCCACCCCGAAATGGGCCGGCTGGTATATATAATACAGAGATGTGACCAATATACAGAGGCGTATTTAGAAATTTTGCGCCCGAGGCCAATTAACATATTTTGCCGCGCCATTAAAATAGGAAACTAAAATAGGATAGGAAAACTACTTTATGATTCCCAAGGTATCGATGTAAACATCACGTATGGCTTCTCACCTATATGTGAAGTTAGAATTTCTCATTTTTCACCTTTAACTTTTATTTATCGTTGCTTTAAATATAAATTCTGTGAGAATTTAATTGAACACATGCCAGTTAGCTGTGTGATTTGTAATCTTATGTGTAGTTAATGGTTTGTTTAAACTGCTCTCTAACTGTTTGGTTTCTCACCTATATGTCTCATTATATGGCGCTTTAAATTGAACTTTACTGAGAATTTGTGTAAACAAATGTCACAGCTGTATGGTTTCTCACCTCTATGTATCATTAGGTGGCTGTTTAAATTGCTCTTTTGTGAGAATTTCTTTGTACATATATCGCAGCTGTATGGTTTCTCACCTCTATGTGTCATTTGGTGGAGCTTTAATTGGCTCTTTTGTGAGAATGTCTCTGAACATATGTCGCAGCTGTATAATTTCTCCCCCGTATGTGTCATTAGGTGTCTGTTTAAATTGCCCTTAAGTGAGAATGTCTTTGAACATATGTCGCAGCTGTATGGTTTCTCCCCCGTATGTGTCATTAGGTGCCTGTTTAAATCGTTCTTAAGTGAGAATGTCTTTGAACATATGTCGCAGCTGTATGGTTTCTCCCCCGTATGTGACATTAGGTGGCGCTTTAATTTGCCCTTTTGTGAGAATGTCTTTGAACATATGTCGCAGCTGTATGGTTTCTCACCTCTATGTATCATTAGGTGCCTGTTTAAATCGCTCTTTTGTGAGAATGTCTTTGAACATATGTCGCAACTGTATGGTTTTTCACCACTATGTGTCATTTGGTGAAGCTTTAATTGTCTCTTTTGTGAGAATGTCTTTGAACATATGTCGCAGCTGTATGGTTTCTCACTCATATGTGTCATTAGGTGGCGGTTTAAATCGCTCTTATGTGAGAATTTCTTTGAACATATGTCGCAGCTATATGGTTTATCACCTCTATGTATCATTAGGTGGCTGTTTAAATTGCTCTTAAGTGTGAATGTCTTTGAACATATGTCGCAGCTGTATGGTTTCTCCCCCGTATGTGTCATTTGGTGGCGCTTTAATTGGCTCTTTTGTGAGAATGTCTTTGAACATATGTCGCAGATGTATGGTTTCTCACCTCTATGTATCATTAGGTGGCTGTTTAAATTGCTCTTTTGTGAGAATGTCTTTGAACATATGTCGCAGCTGTATGGTTTCTCACCCATATGTATCATTAGGTGGCGGTTTAAATTGCTCTTATGTGAGAATTTCTTTGAACACATGTCGCAGCTGTATGGTTTTTCTTCTGTATGAATCCTGATGTGACGAAGTAATTGGCTTTTGCATGCAAAGTTCTTCAAACAAACATCACAGCTGAGCGGTCCCCTGTAACAGCCGGACTGAGCTTCACCGGCATGGTCTCGCCCCTCGCAGTCATTTGTGTCGTCTTGCTCATCTTGTTTGATACCTAAGTAAAATAAACTTAATGGTAATCTTACATTTCAAGCTAGAGATATTCCTTAACTATATAATTATGTATCAGAGTTTCATAGTGATTACAATGAGTCCCTATAGATTCGCTCTGTTCGTCAGTCTCTCCTTCATGTTAACTTAGGCGATTATGAATATAAATAGATGTATCTCAGGAGTCAAATATGTTTTAACTAATCTTTTTTTTATATCTATGGACGCTTCACAACACGTCAATCTGATCGCGTGGTAAGTTCTCGAAGAACTTGTGTTACGGGTACCAGACAACGGAAATATATTTAATACTTTTTATACTATACACATATTTAAGATTTTTATTATATTATACACATATTAATTAATAAACATCCATGACCCAGGAACACAGAAAAACTTTTTGTTTCTTCGGCGGGATTTGAACCCGCGACCCCCGGCTTAAGCACCAACCCGGTCAACCAACTGAGCCACAGAGGTCGTCAATCTTTAGTGCCTAGGACTTAGGTAGACAAGACAGGAAGGCCGGACACCGGTTTTAATTCATAGCAAATTGAGCCTTATTGACGAGGCCGCAACATACAAACTCTTAATATGACCGCATGTACCTTGCGGCGTTAGGTATATAGGGTTGTGTTAGTGTCGAATATTACATTTTACTAAAAAATGTTGAATATAGATACATAAATCTGAAAAAGTTATTTAGGTTGACGTGTTTAGAAATTATAAACAAATAAAATATGTTGTCCATCTCTTTCTCACAAAACGATTTGTGACGTCGCGACGTGCTCGGTGCTACCGCTATACCTCGTTTATTGACAAATGTATGGCGGTAGTACATCGTGACTTCACAGGCCGCTATATCGCTCTCTTTCTTATTGTGAATTTAAATAATTTTTATCTTCCTTATTATTAATGATTTACAAAAATGGGTTTAAGATTGTTTATCATGTTGTGCCTCGAAATGTTGCGAATACGAGAAAGGTACGTTAAGTTTTGAGATGTAAAATAGGTTAGGACTAGTCGTACTGGAAGGGTAAGGTACACTCTCCTTTTATCCCCTTCAATAGGAAGGGATAAAAGGAGAGTGGAAATTCAAACAGTCCCGGAAGCAGCCATTCCCACGGTCGCCCCGACTACCCTGCCACCTGCTGCCACCCCGCCATCTCAGACATGGGATCACAGCGAGGCCCTACTATCCACTGCTGAGCTCCTTCAGTCTCTCCCCTCTCTGGCCACGAATTTTTTTTACAAAATTCAAGCCGGGGAGAATTTTTTTCTGGAAGGCGCCCCCACCTTTGCCGCCCTAATCACATTATGGCTCCCCAAGCCCTAAGGCCGGACATGCGGCTAGATATCTCCGGCATCCAGAGGCTCCTACCAGAGGAGCTGACTGTGACTGCCGGAGATCTACGACGCGCACTCCGGGCAAAGGGCAAACGCACGCAATGCGCAATGTCCTCCCCGCGCTTTTTGACTGCAGTAATTTTATTCTTTAGTTTGCAGACGCTCCACCTACATCGCTCGCACGGAAGCCATGAGACGGTCGATGTCGACCCGCTGCCGTGGCATACCCACACGACGAATCACCGCAAGAACCCAGACGCCACCTGCCGGGGACACCGCAGAACCACGCTGCCAAGGTGCGCCCGCTCACGGTGCGTCTCAACTTGCACCGCTGGATTGCTGCTGCCTCTCTTTGCTCTTGCTATTCTATGCTCCTTCGCATCCCCCCGCGCCGCAAACTAGTAAGCAGTGCAAAATTCCCCCTAAAAATTTAGACATCAATACCCTCAGGCGTTCCTCAAGGCTCGCTGTTGGGACCTTTATTATTCGCGATATTTCTGAATGATGTCGATTCTTGTTTTCATTATTCCAAATTTCTTTTATACGCGGATGATACCAAAATAATGAAAAATATTTCTTCGCTTCATGACTGTCATCTTTTACAAGAAGACTTGGACAGGTTTAGTGACTACTGTATCGTACATAAATTAGATCTTAATGTATCGAAGTGTTATGGGGTAACCATTAGCCGTAGGTCCAATTTGATTAGGTTTAAAAATAATGAGATAGTCTTTAAGGATACAATGAAGGATCTTGGAATAATAGTGGATTATAAATTAATTATTGTTAGATGAGCACATAAATTATATAGTAAATAAGGCCTCAAAGGCATTAGGATTTGTTATAAGGTCTTCTACTAATTTCAAATCTATTAAAGCTATTAAAATACTTTGTTGTTCGTATGTGCGTAGTATCCTAGTATTACGGGAGGTCACGACATTTTTGGTAACGATATCCAAAATGACTTACATTGCATTGACAAGATAAAGAGCAACTCTCTGATGCCAAATATGTCGGTCTGCCTGCGTAAAGTAGTTGCGTTCTCTGTATAGGGCGCCTGAAAACCCAGCTATCATGACCAAAAAAAAATGATAAGGTAAATGGCTGAGTAAGTTATATTAGGTAAGTACTAGTTGTTCTCATATCAGTAGCGTAAAAACTGACCAAATAATATTCGGTTGCGTTATGAAGCAACGAGCGAAAAAAAATGATCAGGTAAATGGCTGAAAATTACAAATCGTAAACTGTCAGTACGTACTAACTTATTGGCACCAAAACTGACCAAATATTTGGTTGCAATTCATAGTTATCGGCGACCTATGTCTGAACGTATATTCTTTAAGTATTTTACTAGTAAAGTGCTTGGTTTAAAAACGATAAAAACCCCCCGACACAAAAAATAAACTCTAAAAATAATAAATAATATTTTAAACCTATTATAATCATATTATCACATATTATATTATGTAAGTTGAAATAATTTTATTTTCCAATCGTCGCCTCGTCGGGGGACCGCTAAAGTTTATAAAGTATTTTTACAACAACAGCTAATTAATTATTACGAATTACATATAGGTATGAGCGAATTTTTTTCGGAGTAAATTCTTTTGTTCCTTCTGCGTCTACACCTGTTTTTCAAACATAGCGGTCCCCCGACGAGACGACGATTGGAAAATAAAATTATTTCAACTTACATAATATATGATAATATGATTATAATAGGTTTTAAATATTATTTATTATTTTTTAGTTTATTTTTTGTGTCGGGGGTTTTTTAAATTTTAAATTTTACTTTTATTTTATCCTTTTTAAAGTATGTATAAATAATGGTTACCTTACCATATACATACTTTTAACATCTTTGAAGTAACATGGTACCAAATCCCCTTCCCTCCGGACAGCGAAAGCGCGTAGACGTGTGATCCGCACAACGTTTTTATTTCATTTTTAAATAAAATCAATAAATTAGTTTAATAAATTAAAAAATTAAAGTACTAAATTCGACGTAGTACCAGGAGTGCATAATATTGCGGGAGTGTTCTTCAATGCGCCGCGTCGGGAGTATTACGCCAGCACACAATTGCACAGCAGCTACGCACACAAAACAGGTGAAACAACTATAAACGCACGACATCACACAGAGTAAAGTCGGACCCAATCGACGTACATGCTTGTGCTCTGACGCATATCCTGACTCCGCCCACCTCTGTGACGTATCCTTGTTCCGCACGTACACATGCAGTGACGTGTGCCGGATTTCTACGACGACGCACGAAAGCGCACGAAGTAGAGTCGGCCATCGTTGCCTTTCATCGCACACGCTTTCAGACTCTGTCGCTCACGCACGACAAGTCGTCTACGTCACCGACACTTGCTTGCTGTCATAGTAGCCTGGTACAATGCTTCGATCCCCAACTAAGACGGGCGCTGAAACTTCTTCTGGCACTCCGTCGAATAACGAAACAACGCCGCCACCAACCTCCTTTGTAAGCCAGCGAATAAAAAGGCGAATGGAAGAAATAACTCGAGCTGACTTCGACGAATTCAAAGACGAAATACGTCAAATGCTGAATATCTTTAAAACAAATTACGACAAAATTGCCGATACCTTATTAAACATAGAAAAAAATATTGAGTTTAGAAGCCAGCAGCAAGAGGAGTTGGAAACCAAGTTAAAGGCCTTAGAACAAGAATATAAAAACAGTCAGTCTAACATTCTTATTTTACAAGAAAAAGTGGAAGATCTTCAGCGTAGTGCAAATCTGTCGACTGTAGAAATTAGGAACATACCCCGTAAAGACAAGGAGAGTAAACAAGACCTAATATCTTATGTCTCTAATATTTGCACTACACTAGATATTAGCCATCAAATATCAAATATTCGAGACATCTACCGAATTCCTGGGAAGCCTAATTCAAAAAAGCCCATTATAGTGCGGTTTTCGGATCTATTCTTACGAAATTCATTCCTCAGTGCTGCCAAAACCTTTAATAAGACACATCCTACTAATAAACTTAAATCGAGCCACGCGGGACTAGCCTGTAATGAACCAATTTACATAGCTGAAAACCTCACACCTAATGCAAGAAAACTTTTCTATCATGCTCGAGAACTAAGAAAATGTAATAAGATTAAATATTGCTGGACTTCGGATGGAAAGATCTTAATTAAAAAAGGAGACGGTGAACCAACAACAGTCCTGAAATCCATCTCTCAATTAGATCAACTTAACGCTAAGTACTGACTAGATCCCATTATGTCTGAATTTTATACTTATTTTTATTGCATGCAAATATTCTTTTATAATTTTTATTTCGATGATTTATTGTCACTAATAACTTATTTCAATGAAATTTATTTTAAAATTTTACATAATAATACTATAATTAATAGACATTTTTATACATTATACGGAATCCGTATTTGGAAGCTACTCACTCACTACAATCACACATCTCAGTACATAACTAACTTCTATATTCACTCAACAATAAAATTATCTTTGCTCTACACTTTATATCCCTTTTGCCTGCCAACATCTACCTGTGATGCTCGTCTTATGTATTTTTGTTTAAATGTCGTTTTATCTCTAAATGATAATCATGTGTTAACCAATTGTGTGCCTACGATCAAAGCGTTTAAAATTCGATGATTTTTTTGATATATCCAGTTCACTTGATGAGTACTCTGTATCGCTAAGCCAATCGTGTAGCCCGGATGACTGTAGATTAATTTTAAAAAAAACCCGCACAATACCTAAAAATGTTGACTCAAAATATAAGGTCTATCAATTGCAATATTCATAGCTTCACCACTCTTTTACATCGAATTGATCTAGATTGTGATATTATAATTTTAACTGAATGCTGGCTTAAAGATAATCTATCGGTTCCAGCTATAGATACATACATTTCGCACTATACCTCCAATAATAAAAACCAGAATGATGGTATAGTTGTGTACTTAAAAGACCAGCCTAACCTCAGGTTCACTGTATCTGAGATCAAACTTAATGATAGTACATGCCTGCTTTTGAAAAAGGCTAACGAATTAGCCATATTATGTATCTACCGATCACCGTCTTTTACAAATACAACAAATTTCATTGCCTCACTAGATGTTGTTTTGCACTCTTTGTCGTCTTATCCTAATGTTGTAATTATTGGTGACATTAATATTGATATCGGCCGCACTCCTCATAGCTCCCACGTCTCAGATTATCTCAACCTTTCAGCTAGTCATGGTCTCCTGCCTGCACATTCTCTACCCACACGTGGCCAAAATTGCTTGGACCACGTCTTACTCAAATCTAAACATAGGGCTCTAACTTTAGTTCTTGACTCTTCAGTTACAGATCACAATAGTGTTCTACTATGTCTCAATCTGCCTGCACTGGTCGACGATGGTCGAGGACGTTGTGGACTACATCCGAAAGAAGACGTCTTTCACCTTAAGGGTCGAGCGTCTGGAGTCTCGCCACAAGGTCAACTTCAGTTCCTTTATGGTGAGAGTACCGACGCATCTTCTACCGACCTTCGAAGTGGAGGAGTTCTGGCCGACGGACGTAGTCTACCGGAGGTTTCGGGGAAGGCTCTTCAACGAAGCGCGCATCACGTCGCCGAAAAAAGACAATACGTGATAAACTACAGTGTGTGTGTAAGAGTGAACGTGAATAATATAGAAAATAAGATTTATGTATAGTATGTGTGTGTATAGTATAAAAATAGGTATATATCCGTTGTCTGATACCCGTAACACAAGTTCAACTTAGCACGGGATCGGATTTACGTGATATATATTATATGATAATGTATATTTGTTCTGTATATATTTTTATGTGTGTGTTTGAATAAATTGATTTGATTTGAATCATAAATATAAAACTACTACAAGCACCATCCAATCGTTCTCCAATAAAATTAACTATGAAACTCTGGACCGGGACATGGATAGATTAAAATTTGATAATATTTATGGTTTAGAGGACGCTAATGAGGCTACATGTCAGCTCGTTGACTCTCTAATGCACGTTATTAAAACCAATACCATCTCAGCTAAGATACCAAAGCGGAAAAGGATCCTTAAGCCCTGGATCACTCCGGGTCTACTGCGTTGCATGAGAAATCGTGACTCTATGCACAGGTCACTCAAGTGTAATCCCGATAACGAAATCCTAAAGATAACCTACAATAGGTACAGAAACTTCTGTAATAAAATATTAAAAAAAGTGAAACGACAATTTGACAAAAGAGAACTTATAGAGGCTGGCTCAGACAGTAAACGTCTCTGGCAGGTTATTAAAAGAGTAACAAACTCCGTAAAATCCACATCATCCCCAAGTGAATTGCTACATACCTGTTCATCTCCCGTAGAATCTATAAATAGTGCTAATGACTATTTTGCCTCTATAGGTAAAAAGCTTGCAGCCAATATTAGACCCAACCATCACTCTGCACACCTAGCATCATTTGAGGCAGGGCCCAATCCATGTAACTCTTTTGTCTTACTTCCTACTGACTGTTGCGAAGTAGAATCGATACTCTTATCTCTACGTAGAGATTGTGCCGTCGGGTGGGACGATATCTCCACAGCATTTTTAAAGCGATATAAAAAACACCTAGTTCCCCTTTTAACACATATATTTAACATTTGCCTCCAGACTGGTATATTTCCTTCCTACTTTAAAAAGTCTATTATCCATCCTATTCTTAAAGGTGGAAATAGAGACCGTGTCACTAACTATCGCCCCATAGCGGTTTTAAGTGCTATGTCCAAAATTCTTGAGCGTATAATTAATAAGCGTTTAATTAATTACCTAGAAGGCAAAAACATCTTATCTCCTAATCAATATGGTTTCCGCCGCAATAAATCCACCTCCAAGGCTGTATTAGACCTCACCAACCATATCACTAAACGCTTAGATGATAAAAAGAAAGTTCTCACTATTTTTTTGGATCTCGCAAAGGCTTTTGACACGGTCTCCTTACCGCTTCTTACCGAAAAATTAGAAAAGGTCGGTGTTAGGAGTATATCGCTTGATATTTTGAGGGACTATCTGAGCGCAAGAACTCAATGTGTTAAAATCAACAATTACCTAAGTAATGAACTCCCGATTATTTATTTAATCACAGGGAAGTGTGATTGGTCCAACGCTGTTCCTTGTGTATATCAACGAGTTATGCCAATTAGTCTATAAAAATACAAAGGTTACAGCGTTTGCTGACGATACGGCACTCACGTTCGTTGGTGATTCCTGGGCAGAGGTGTATTCTATAGCCCAAAATGCTTTTGATGTTGTTTCAGCTTGGTTGGCTACAAATTCCTTGACCATCAACGCTGACAAAACAATATATATGACTTTTTCCTTCCGCACATCTACACAACCACCTCCGACACTCGTTTTAACTGCTCATGCATGTTCCAGTTCTTCCGAGTCCTGTAATTGTCCACGGCTTTCACGAGTGCCCACTACAAAATACCTTGGCATCTTACTGGATTGCAATCTCTCTTTCGCTTCGCACATTGAACTTTTGCAATCTAGAGTTCGAAAACTAATTTATATATTTAAAACGCTTCGCCACGTTGCTAACCCACAGATTGTTAAGCAGGTTTATTACGCCCTATGTCAGTCTATTCTGACCTATTGCATTTCTTCTTGGGGTGGAGCTCCAAAATCTCGTCTACTGAAGCTTGAACGAGCGCAAAGATGGCTTGAAGGTAAGCACGTTTAGAAAATATACCTTCTCTACAACCGAACTCTATCAAAAATGCAGAGTGCTGACAATAAGGCAACACTTTATCTTGCAAACAATCATCTTGCAACATGCTGCAACTACTTTCAAAAATATTAATAAACGGCGTAGAGACAAAATTTGCCAAATCAAAAAATATAATTTCGCACAATCGATGAGGTTTAATTACTTCATTGCACCATACCTGTATAATATAATTAACAAACATATTCCAATATACGAACTTAATTCCAGAGATTGTAAAAAAACTGTCAATGAATGGCTCCTTGGCTTGACATATGAAGACACTGAAAATCTGATCAGTCCTGAACTTATAACCACACGCACACTCTCTCTCACACACACACACACGCACACGCACACGCACACGCACACTCACGCTCGCACGCTCGCACGCACGCACGCACGCACGCACACGCACACACGCACGCACGCACGCACGCACGCACGCACGCACGCACGCACGCACGCACGCACGCACGCACGCACGCACGCACGCACGCACGCACGCACGCACGCACGCACGCACGCACGCACGCACGCACGCACGCACGCACACACACACACACACACACACACACACACACACACACACACACACACACACACACACACACACACACACACACACACACACGCGTACTCACCTTTCACACACTATACGACACACGCTTCCAACCTGATGCCAATAACACGGATATATAAATAGATAAATATCAAAATACGGATTCACTAACGCTTTCGTCTATACTATACTTTTTACTTCACATACTTAATCTTAATTTACCATAACATCTAATTTTATTGCAATACTTTATCTTTTATAATTTTAATATTTTTTATATATATCTTAAAATCATAAGTAATAACAGGTATAATACTTAAACTTTTATTAGCAAAGTTGTTTCTTATGCAGCCTGAAATAAAAGTTATTTATTTATTTAATTTTCTATACTCGATGAAATTGTATAAAATGTTATGATTTAACTACTTTTTAACTACACATTATCAATTAAATGCAATTTTCTATTATTTTAATGTTTTAAATTATGTTATATTCGATTTGTAATTATCTGGCGTAGGGAAAGTGACCGGTGGCTTTACCACAGGTTGCGCTGTAACCTAGCTAAGCCGCCGGTTGCGATCCAACTACTTGTGCACTATAAAACTATTCTTACATCACATTTTATAACTGTATGTCTTAGATTAAGGTTTTATGCTTTGAGTTAATAAAGATTATTATTATTAATTAAAGATATTACAATTAAATTTCGAATCGATAGGACATGTGGACGATAGTCAGATCCCCTCATCAACTAATAGAGAAAAGATGATATTCAAACGGCTGATCAGGTCATGGTTACCTTACCATGTTCTTTCAATATCGTTGAAGTAACACGATACCAAATTTCGAATCGATCGGCCATAAGAAAGTTAGTCAGATCCCCTTATCAACTAGAAAAGACTTGATGATCTTCAAACAGCTGATCAAGTCATGGTTACCTTGCCATGTTCTTTGAATATCGTTGAAGTAACACGGTACCAAATTTCGAATCGATCGGATATTGGAAAGTTAATCAGATCCCCTCATCAACTAGAAAAGATTTGATGATCTTCAAACGGCTGATCTTCCCACCACCAATTTTCTCATCAAACGAAGCTACGAACACTCTCGATTAAGTCATCAATATTCTCTTTCAGTGTGCTTTCATTTGAGACCCCACTCGAATATATTTGCAGACATTCGGTTATTCTTCCCCGCTTTCACCCCCCACAACTTTTAAACGGCTCAACCGATTTTCATCAAACATGTCTAAGAACACTCGCATGTAAGTCACCTTTAATACAAAAGAAACTAAATTGAAATCGCTTCATCCGTTCGGGAGCTATGATGCCACAGACAGACAGATATTTTTAGTAATATGATAACGACATCATGTTTCAAAATGTTTTCATCAGTAACTTTAATAAAATTTTTTCATTTCATGTTTCAAAATATTTTCATCAGTAACTTTAATAAAATTTTCAAATTAGGTAGGTATGCACTGCATACTATTCAGTGATAGTGATAAAAACTAAATTGAAATCGCTTCATTCGTTCGAGAGCTATGATGCCACAGACAGACAGACAGACACACACACACACAGACAGACAGACAGACAGACAGACCGACAGACAGACAGACAGACACGTCAAACTTATAACACCCCTCTTTTTGCGTCGGAGGTTAAAAAATAACTGTAACCTACACAACCTTATACCCATGAATTGCAACAAAATATTTGGTCAGTTTTGGTGTCACTAAGCTAGCACATACTGATACTTTACACTATGTTGTTTTCAGCCATTTAACTTATCGTTTTTTTTTTTTGGTCACGATAAATCAAGTTTGAACGCTCGTTGCTTCATAACGCAACCGAATATTTGGTCAGTTTTTACGCTACTGATATGAGAACAACTAGTAGTTACCTAATATAACTTACTCAGCCATTTACCTTATCATTTTTTTTTTTTGGTCATGATAGCTGGGTTTTCAGGCGCCCTTTACAGAGAACGCAACTACTTTACGCAGGCAGACCGACATATTTGGCATCAGAGAGTTGCTCATTATCTTGTCAATCTAAAATAAGTCATTTTGGATATCGTTACCAAAAATGTCGTGACCTCCTAATCTATGGAGTACGGGTCAGAGGTTTGGAACCCCTCCTATGACATTTATAAAAATAGAATAGAATCTATACAGAAACGCTTTTTAAGCTGCGCGTCCACTGCGACCGGTATTTATGCCGATGACGTCTTCGGCAGTGAACCCGTCATTCGGATTCCGAACGTTTCAAGTTCTGACGTGTTTGCGACGACGCGACGGCTATACATAAATACTTATTCACGATGAATGACGATATTTTAATTACTTTAGTGGAAAAATATGATGAACTTTACAATCTAAAACATCAACATTATCATAACCAACTGAGGAGAGACGATATTTGGGATGAAATTGGGCAAATAATAAATAAAAATTGTAGAATATAGTGAAGTTCAAAAAACTTTTTTCGAGTCATTTGAATGTACCCAAAAAATATATTTTCATCTTCTAATAAATCAGAATATAATGTATGAAATTCTCCAAAAATTAATCTTTTTGAATTATATTTTTTATAGTGCCTTTTTCTGCCTTTTTCTGAAGTAGTCCAAGCATATGCTACCAAAAAGTAAGATTTTGCTCCAAGGTATACCCTGGATCCAAAAGTACAGAACAGAACTCCTGACTCCTTATAGATACATGTTTGGGGATTTCGGCGTTGTTTAAAGAGCTGCAAGCATATGCCACCAGGTCAATTAGAGTAATCATCATCATCACCACCACCATCACACCATACATCATCACATCATCAGTACTATTGGAAACAATGCAACACTATTTTGTCATCATAAATCCATTGTAATAATTGTCATATTATAAATCAAAACATAATATAATTACATTGTCTTGTAGTCATAAAAAAAAACATGTTATTCCCGTGGTGCTTCCCCTTTAATTTTGACTTTTTTGTCATCACAATTTTTGCTGTCTCCCGCTTTGCTTGGGGAGGGAAACTGGAATACTTCCTACTCCTTCTACGATCTTCTGATTAATTTCGTTGCGGGTTCCAAGATAGATTTAGCATGTCCCCCGGGCACCCCTGAGATCATATCAAAGAGTTTTTGCGGTTGGTTACCACTGTCGATCCTGGCTACATAGGAGTTGCAGTGGGTAAGTGTGGTGGGCCAATTGCCCGTTTAAAAAAATATACATCATCACATATAAAAGGTACTTATAGTATTTTACACCAACACGGAGATTTTTAAACATTACTCTGCCGTTTATAGACCTATTTGCAAAATTCTTTTGTTACTTGTAAAGGGTATAATTCGAAATTGGTCTTTTAGTCACTAAAGTGAAAACTTGATGATCGGATCCATGAGGAATCGAGAGAACTCCCCGAAATTTATATGGACACTTAAAGTGATTTAGACTTTTCCTGAAGTAACATAAGCATATGCTACCGAAAAATAAGATTTTGCACCAAAGTACACCCTGGATCCAAAAGCACTGAACAGAACTCCTCAGTCCTTAAAGATACGCGTTTGAAAATTTCGGCATTGTTCAAAGAACTACAAGCATATGCCACTAACTTGCAGTAATCATCATCATCATCTTATTAACAATACCTAATGGAATCTTAGCGCGTATTCAAGAATTATACAATCAATCGTTTATTTCAAACGTATTAATAATAATTTAATAAAATATATCACTAAAACATACATACATACATACATACATATAATCACGCCTTTTTCCCGTAGGGGTAGGCAGGACCGCCTCTTTCCCGTAGGGGTAGGCAGAGACCACTTCTTTTCACTTGCTACGATCCTTACATACTTCTTTCGCTTCATCCACTTTCATTCTTGCCATCCATTCCTCCTCTTACATTCAACGTAGCCAAGCGTCTCTCCATGGTCCGCTTTTCGCCTCCGTGAGAAACGAGACGTGATGGGTGGCGAACCACATCGCCGCCATTTTGGATAATTAAATTATTTTTGGCTATCCATTGCGTTTCCACGGATTGGTGGAGAGGGTAGGAATAGGGAAAGGGAAGGATAGGTGGTGTGGAAAGGAAGATTGGTAAGTTAGAGTGGGAAATAGGGAATATAGGATATTACCGCCTAGGAGGGCAAGGGATAGGACAGTAATAGCTAGGGAAGCCGGGGTCGCATACCCGTATACTATACCACAACTACCGGGCAGGTAAGTTGGGAAGAGTATCCCTTGACATTAAAAAGGGTGAAATTATTATTTTTAAATAAAAAATTAAACCGACTTCCAAAATAAAAATACAATCTACTCAATCTTCTTATTTTTGAAGTCGGTACCAGCAAATTTAAACGTGAGTTCTATAAAATGTTGTTTGGGCTGGTATCGACTTCAAAATTAAGAAGATTGAGTAGAGAAATGGTTAAAATTTTAGCCAAATTTAAAAGGGGACTTATTTAGAAAATAAGTTTTATTTCATACTTTTTTGTGTATTTTTACTTTGGAAGTCGGTTTAATTTTTTATTTAATAATAATAATTTGTTACTTTTTTTAATCGCATATCTTTTTGGAGTTGAGGACTGAATTATGCCTGACTTAGCCCCAATGGAGATTGCCAGGACACTTGCAATGCGAAGAAATGGTCGAACCTATAGAGTGATATCCAGAGATCTTCGTCGACCAGTTTCAACGATCCATCGCAGTATTCAACGGTTCAGGGAGACCGGTACTTATGTGAGAAGAGCAGGACAAGGCAGAAAAAGACGCACTTCGAGTAGGGATGATCGTTTCATTCGACTTCGTGTACGTAGGAAGTTAGGAACCCCCGTTTGACGGCAGTCCAAGCCCGACATGAGTTAGAAGCAGTGCGGGGTGTAACCGTAAGTGAGCGTACGGTACGAAGAAGGTTCGAAGAAGCTGGTTTGAGTTCATTTGTGCTTGCCAAGTTTGATGTTTATTGTTGGGCGAGGTGACCAGGGTTCCAGGGTGCTCACGGAGTAGATTAGTAGATGATCATGAAAAGACAATACTTCTCGTAGACACACTTTTATTCAGGTTTCAGGTATTCAACCCAATAAGGCATTGTTTAGTAATGAGTGCAGAATTCTCTTAAATCAAATTGACGGCAGGCAAATAATATACAGACGCAAAGGAGAACGATACATTCAGACAAATTTTGAAACTACAGTTGCATACGGTGGTGGATCAATAATGGTTTGGGCGGGCATTTGTTTGGGAGCTCGCACAGACATGGTAGTGATTAACAGAGGGAGTCTGACTGCAGACCGCTATATCAGAGAAGTTTTAGAAGAAAATGTCGTACCGTTTGCCCCATATCGACCTATGCGTAGAACAAAGTCCGATTTGAAAAATTGCTGCTTTTCAGTAGAGGCAAAACAAGATTTGCGAATTGAAAAACTTGAATAACTTATAAACGGTGAGAATTTTATTTTTGAAAACTTCTTTGGTACTGTATCTAAACTATCTAGCTATGTTGTATATTATAGTTAGATAGGTACAAGTTCAGTTTAACGTACATGGGGGAGGTATCTGCACGTTTATCCAAAATAATAAAAAATAACCATAATATTGTTATGGCCATAATCCCGTAACAATAAGCATGTCGTATGCTGGAGAAATAATACTTAAAAAATCAATTTTGTCATAATAAGGTCCGGATTGATTTAAAGTATCAATCTCGTGTCTACACATAATCGATTATCCTGAATGTAATAGTACATGGGCGTAGCCAAGGGGTGATTGAGGGGGTTCAAACCCCACCCCCCCACGAAATGGGCCGGCTGGTATATATAATATAGAGATGTGACCAATATACAGAGGCATATTTAGAAATTTTGCGACCGAGGCCAATTAACATATTTTGCCGCCCCATTAAAATAGAAAACCAAAATAGGAAAGGAAAACTACTTTATGATTCCCAAGGTATCGATGTGTAGTTAGGTATGTGTTAAATTGCTCTTTGGTGAGAATGTCTTTGAACAAACATCACTGCTGTATGGCTTCTCACCTATATGTGAAGTTAGAATTTCTCATTTTAAACCTTTAACTTTTATTTATCGTTGCTTTAAATATAAATTCTGTGAGAATTTAATTGAACACATGCCAGTTAGCTGTGTGATTTGTAATCTTATGTGTAGTTAATGGTTTGTTTAAACTGCTCTCTAACTGTTTGGTTTCTCACCTATATGTCTCATTATATGGCGCTTTTAAATTGTCCTTTACTGAGAATTTGTGTAAACAAATGTCACATCTGTATGGTTTCTCACCTCTATGTATCATTAGGAGCCTGTTTAAATTGCTCTGATGTGAGAATGTCTTTGAACATATTATGTCACAGCTGTATGGTTTCTCACCTCTACGTATCATTAGGTGGCTGTTTAAATTGCTCTGATGTGAGAATGTCTTTGAACATATGTCACAGCTGTATGGTTTCTCACCTCTATGTATCATTAGGTGCCTGTTTAAATCGCTCTTATGTGAGAATTTCTTTGAACATATGTCACAGCAGTATGGTTTCTCCCCCGTATGTGTCATTAGGTGGCTGTTTAAATTGCCCTTTTGTGAGAATGTCTTTGAACATATGTCGCAGCTGTATGGTTTCTCACCTCTATGTGTCATTTGGTGGAGCTTTAATTGGCTCTTTTGTGAGAATGTCTTTGAACATATGTCACAGCTGTATGGTTTCTCCCCCGTATGTATCATTAGGTGGCTGTTTAAATTGCTCTGATGTGAGAATGTCTTTGAACATATGTCACAGCTGTATGGTTTCTCACCTCTATGTATCATTAGGTGCCTGTTTAAATCGCTCTTATGTGAGAATTTCTTTGAACATATGTCACAGCAGTATGGTTTCTCCCCCGTATGTGTCATTAGGTGGCGGTTTAAATGGCCCTTTTGTGAGAATGTCTTTACACATATGTCGCAGCTGTATGGTTTCTCACCTCTATGTGTCATTTGGTGGAGCTTTAATTGGCTCTTTTGTGAGAATGTCTTTGAACATATGTCGCAGTTGTATGGTTTCTCACCTCTATGTGTCATTTGGTGGACATTTAATTGGCTCTTTTGTGAGAATGTCTTTGAACATATGTCGCAGCTGAATGGTTTCTCACCTCCATGTGTCATTTGGTGGAGCTTTAATTGGCTCTTTTGTGAGAATGTCTTTGAACATATGTCGCAGCTGTATGGTTTCTCACCACTATGTGTCATTTGGTGGCGCTTTAATTGCCTCTTTTGTGAGAATGTCTTTGAACATATGTCGCAGTTGTATGGTTTCTCACCTTTATGTATCATTAGGTGGCTGTTTAAATTGCCCTTTTGTGAGAATGTCTTTGAACATATGTCGCAGCTGTATGGTTTCTCCCCCGTATGTATCATTAGGTGGCGGTTTAAATGGCCCTTAAGTGAGAATGTCTTTAAACATACGTCGCAGCTGTATGGTTTCTCACCTCTATGTATCATTAGGTGCCTGTTTAAATCGCTCTTAAGTGAGAATGTCTTTGAAGATATGTCGCAGCTGTATGGTTTCTCACCTCTATGTGTCTTTAGATCTTTTTTTTTTATATCTATGGACGCTTCACACCACGTCAATCTGATCCCGTGGTAAGTTCTCGAAGAACTTGTGTTACGGGTACCAGACAACGGAAATATATTTAATACTTTTTATACTATACACATATTTAAGATTTTTATTATATTATACACATATTAATGATTAAACATCCATGACCCAGGAACACAGAAAAACTTTTTGTTTCTTCGGCGGGATTTAAACCCGCGACCCCCGGCTTAAGCACCAACCCGGTCAACCAACTGAGCCACAGAGGTCGTCAAACTTTAGTGCCTAGGACTTAGGTAGACAAGACAGGAAGGCCGGACACCGGTTTTAATTCATAGCAAATTGAGCCTTATTGACGAGGCCGCAACATACAAACTCTTAATATGACCGCATGTACCTTGCGGCGTTAGGTATATAGGGTTGTGTTAGTGTCGAATATTACATTTTACTAAAAATTTTTGAATATAGATACATAAATCTGAAAAAGTTATTTAGGTTGACGCGTTTAGAAATTATAAACAAATAAAATATGTTGTCCATCTCTTTCTCACAAAACGATTTG
Source organism: Glaucopsyche alexis (assembly GCA_905404095.1). Classification (NCBI taxonomy): domain Eukaryota; kingdom Metazoa; phylum Arthropoda; class Insecta; order Lepidoptera; family Lycaenidae; genus Glaucopsyche; species Glaucopsyche alexis. Next base: position 1,309,236 of record FR990063.1, on the reverse strand, counting down.
TGACGTCGCGACGTGCTCGGTGCTATCGCTATACCTCGTTTGACAACTTGACATTATTGACAAATGTATGGCGGTAGCACATCGTGACGTCACAGGCCGCTATATCGCTCTCTTTCTTATTGTGAATTTAAATAATTTGTATCTTCCTTATTATTCATGATTTACAAAAATGGGTTTAAGATTGTTTATCATGTTGTGCCTCGAAATGTTGCGAATACGAGAAAGGTACGTTAAGTTTTGAGATGTAAAATAGGTTAGGACTAGTCGTACTGGAAGGGTAAGGTACCCTCTCCTTTTATCCCCTTCAATAGGAAGGGATAAAAGGAGAGTGGAAATTCAAACAGTCCCGGAAGCAGCTATTCCCACGGTCGCCCCGACTACCCTGACACCTGCTGCCACCCCGCCATCGCAGACATGGGATCACAGCAAGATCCACTGCTTAGCTCCTTCAGTCTCTCCTCTCTCTGGCCACGAATTTTTTCTACAAAATTCAAGCCGGGGAGTTTTTTCTGGAAGGCCACCTTTGCCGCCCTAATCACATTATAGCTCCCCAGGCCCTAAGACCGGACATGCGGCTAGATATCTCCGGCATCCAGAGGCTCCTACCAGAGGAGCTGACTGTGACTGCCGGAGATCTACGACGCGCACTCTGGGCAAAGGGCAAACGCATGCAATGCGCAATGTCCTCCCCGCGCTTTTTGACTGCAGTCATTTTATTCTTTTGTTTGCAGACGCTCCACCCACATCGTTCGAACGGAAGCCATGAGACGGTCGATGTCGACCCGCTGCCGTGGCATACCCGTGCGACGAATCACCGCAAATACCCAGACGCCACCTACCGGGGACACCGCAGAACCACGCTGCCAAGGTGCGCCCGCTCACGATGTGTCTCAACTTGCACCGCTGGATTGCTGCTGCTCCTCTTTGCTCTTGCTATTCTATGCTCTTTCGCATCCCCCCGCGCCGCAAACTAGTAAGCAGTGCAAAATTCACCCCAAAAATTTAGACATTAATACCCTCAGGCGTTCCTCAAAGCTCGCTATTGGGACCTTTATTATTCGCGATATTTCTGAATGATGTCAATTCTTGTTTTCACTATTCCAAATTTCTTTTATACGCGGATGATACCAAAATAATGAAAAATATTTCTTCGCTTCATGACTGTCATCTTTTACAAGAAGACTTGGACAGGTTTAGTGACTACTGTATCGTACATAAATTAGATCTTAATGTATCGAAGCGTTATGTGGTAACCTTTAGCCGTAAGTCCAATTTGATTAGGTTTAATTATAAGATTTAAAATAATGAGATAGTCTTTAAGGATACAATGAAGGATCTTGGAATAATAGTGGATTATAAATTATTGTTAGATGAGCACATAAATTATATAGTAAATAAGGCCTCAAAGGCATTAGGATTTGTTATAAGGTCTTCTACTAATTTCAAATCTATTAAAGCTATTAAAATACTTTATTGTTCGTATGTGCGTAGTATCCTAGAGTACGGGTCAGAGGTTTGGAACCCCTCCTATGACATATATAAAAATAGAATAGAATCTATACAGAAACGCTTTTTAAGGTTCCTTCAGTATAATATGTGCCGCCTGATCCTTCCTAACTACGAACTGAGATGTAATAAATTTCACTTTCTCCCCTTATACTACCGTAGAGACATTTCGGATTTAGTTTATTTGAGTAAAATAATTAATAATGTTATTGATGCTCCTGATTTATTAAGTAAATTTAATTTCAACGTGCCCAGTAGATACTTTCGTAATTACATTTCCATCCATTCCATGTCCCGCCATATAAGACATTCTATCGCCGTAATTCATTTGTCTGTCGATCTAGTGCCCATTTCAATCGATTCTATACAGATTATCGCGTCGAAGCTGTTTTTTCTATAAAAGCGTCTAAGATTTGTAGACTTTTATCCGATGCGTATTTTATGTAGTGAATGGGAAGTAATTTGTGATGGTAAAGCAGGCTGTGCGTATATTTTCGGTACAAACGAGAGCAATATAATATTATACCCGACCTTTTCTGGTGCCGCCCGGTATTTCTTTTTAATTTTAATCGCAACTCGTAGCATGATGTGGTACTTAGGGCGGTATTCTTGGTCGATTCTTATCTCTAAGTTCGCCTTATAGACATGCTGGAGGCGACGTATGTATTCACAGTCATAACTTAAGCATTGTCAAAAAGTATAACCTCAAGTATGAACTTAATCAGGCAAGACTTATTCAAATGGTATTCTTAATCGATTCTTAACCCATTCGCTGCGGCGGACGCCCATCGGCGTCTTTGGGCGTCACATTCAGATGCGGCATACGCCCATCGGCGTCTTTTTTTAGTAGCTTATATTTTGGCTAAAATAAATTATAAAAGTTTATACCTGCAATATATGCTCAAGTTTTGAAAATACAATAAGATAATGCACGCCGTTTCAACAAATTCAACTTTCTGCAAAATTGCCAATTCCTTTTTAGATGCGGAAGACGCCTAAAGGCGTTTTCCAGCTATTGACAACCTTTGGTTTTAATAAAATTTTCTTAAAATTTTCAGCCAACTGTAATACCATAAACATCTATAATAGTATGTAATATTGTTATAGCTATATTCTATACTATATACAACGCGAGGATGAACAAGTCAGTACTTCAAAAGTAAGTCCACCTCGCACTAGAGCGCACTAGATATCTCAGTAACGGTGATAATTAGGGAAAAAAACATAAGAACCATTTTTGTAGATAATTTTGATATCTACAACTTCGTTCTGAAGTATTATTTGATAAAACTTACCGTTTTCGAGAAAAACCCAAAAAACCTGAAATGTTGACCTTTGACCCCGCATAACTTTGTAAGCTCATATGGGATTGATGGGGACTTTTAAATTTCAATTTATTAGGGCAAACCCAAGGTCTCCACCAATATTTGATTCTGTCGAAATTTGTGTTATTTCAATTGTCTAAATTAATCGGAGTATTAGCTATGTGTGATCTGCGTAATATGCTTACGGAAATTAAGAAAAGGTTTGCCACCCCTGTTATTAATTTGTTATGTTAATAATAATGATTATTTTTTTAATAGTGTGCTGAAAACGCCGATCGGCGTCTTATTATTACCCTTTGAGGTGCGGAAGACGCCCATCGGCGTCGCGACGAAAACCGTCCCCGCACCTGGGTAATAAGTGTAGTTTTTATTGCCGCAAATATTTATTAGTTATGTATTCACAGTCATTTAAGGCGGTCTTATTTGTCCCAATAAGACGTACTGGTTTCAAAGTGAGGTTATATTTTCAAGTCATCTCCAAAGGCGACTTATGAAATTCTAAAACACATTTTATAGCGATAATTTTTTGAAATTGTTATGAAAATGAATTTATCTTCGTCTGAATCGAGTGATATTGGAGATATTAGTTATATTGATTATGATGAAGAGGATAATGAAAGACACATTCGTAGACCTTTGCGTCATAATAATAATAATAATAATAATAGCACCCACACCGATTTCGGTGAAGGTGGCCGCTGTCATTGAAACCAGGCCATTTTTATAGTGCCCAAGTGTGTGCGCAGTACACAAGAACATTCTATCTTCCTTTACTCTCGTAACCCAGTGAGACGGATAATCGATACGACTGGCGAGAGATCAGGAGCAGGACCGACTTTTTACATGCCCATTCGACGCAAGGATCATATTTCTTGTCAGACAATCACATGATCAGCAACGCAGGAATCCAACCCACGACCTCCGAGTGGAAAGCCAAGCTCAATATAACTACATCACGTTGGCAGTCGAACTATACAGCATCATCGTCATGATCCAAATAAAGAATATCTCTAGCAAATCTAGCACCAATTCTTTGAGGACGAATCTTAACGATGTGCAAAAGTTCTTGTTGTTGCTTCCCCCTCACGACTGCCCGCCGCGCGCCGGACATTATTATTGCGCACTTGATTATTTTATTTCAGCAATATCTTCTAAAATACTCATTGAAATCAAATAATGTAAACGGCAAAAGAGATGTTCAAGAAATGTATGAGGCCTGGGCCAGCCCTATGTACAGTATATGTAAATATAGCTACATAATAATTATAGTAACCATTTCCTATTCTTTATTTTGTTTAATTTCACTTCGTTTCCATGTACATTTAAATTAACTTCGTCAAGGAGAGCAACACAAAGTAAAATAAAATATGGCGGATTAACTAAAGTATGTCATTTTGTCAATGACATGACTTTTGACAAAGAAAGACGTATGACATTCAAGACGACGTCTCTTCGTAAAACTGTCTACTACGTCAAAAGTCAAGTCAAAACAACTGTCATGGCCGCCCTAAAATAGTGTTCTCGCAATAAAAAACTCTTCAAATAATCATTTTTGTACGCATGTACCCTTCTTCAAATTAATTTTTTCGTATTTTTATGATATTCCCATATTTTTTTCCTATTTACAAACGTAGTGTACATAGAACTGCCCCAAAATGAAACACATCTTTTCTTCTAAATTTAATGCTTGTAATGAATAACGTTTACTTGGATAAGGATTAAATCACCTTTACGAAAACACCCCCACAAATAATGCTTAATTTTAGAACAAATATATAGGTATATAGAATAAAATCTTTTATCGTGAGCCAACCTTAAAAGATAGACATATACAGTCGTGGACTTTTTTTTAGAACTTTTAAAGGGAAACAATTCTGTCATACATAATTTTAGCGAAACTTTAACCGTTTCCGCGGCGTACGCAGCGAAAGCTTTCAAAAGGAAAAAAAGACCCCGATTTTGAAACATTATTGATTGGTGCCTAAAGCCTTTCTCGATAAATGGACTATCCAACACAAAAAGATTTTTTCAATTCGAACCAGTAGTTCCTGAGGTTAGCGCGTTCAAACAAACAAACAAACTCTTCAGCTTTATAATACACACACCGGTATATTTAGCGGAACATAAAATAAAGGCTTGATATCAGTATCATCATAGACAAATCATATTACTATAGACTGACAGATCCCATACTTTAAAACGTACGACATTTTTTAATTTTCTTGTTGACCGTTAGATGACGTTGAGTGTATCAAATTACAAAATTAGCCATATTTATTTAAAAATAAAAACGCCATCTCTAGGACTATGTTTGATGTACGCCATAAGTTATCTCATATTTAAAAAAACGTCAATAGGTGGCGCTAAACAAGTTATGGTTGAGCCGCTAATAAAGACCTAGGTACCTATACCTACAAAATTTCTTCAATTTTCTTTAATTTGTAAATTTCTCTACGTGCGCGTGTGAGGATGAATTAATGTTGCCATGCATATAAAATAGATACCCAACATTCTGGAATTATATTCAAATATGCTTTGTTTATTAGTGTTTATATAAAGTGTACAATTATTTGACAAGATATTATTTTGGTTCTGTAATAACCAGTTTATTTACGGCGTTTTAATAATTTCAAACACCTCTATCTTTATACCTTAACCTAAACAACAATCTTGTAACTCGATTTTTGTACTTTGAATTAAAGTTTATAACGTCTTAATTTAATTTAAATAAAAAATTCTCAGAACAAAAGAAAATTGTAGGTTTCAAAATAAAGTTAATTGTTAAACTTTTAAAACGGAAAGTGGCAACACTATGATCTGCCGGTCCGCCGCGCCGTCCGTACTCCGTACAGCTGTCAGCAGCTGCTGCGTACTTCGGAGTTCGGATTGTTTTGATTGCGTTCCTCGTTGTGTTGTTGTATTTTTCTCCATTGCTTTTAGATTTCTTTCAAATACGATATTGCGCTTGCCCACCGGAACTGATAATCTGCCTACTACCTGTGACCTACCTACCTATTTTGCCTCCTGGACTCCGATTAATCGCCTTATTGTTGACCTGTGCTTGTATTATGGACTTTGTGTGCCTACGATTCGGACTATTTGTTTAAAAATTCGGAAAGCTTTTTCCATAATCAACTTGGAGAAAATGTATACCAAGTGCGTATATCAAAATTGTGGCAATAAAAGCAATGAAATTGCTATGTTTCGGTTTCCTGTAAATGATCCAGACCGCTTGATACTCTGGATACGAAACTCAGGTGAGTACTAACAGGATTATGGAGGGAGGATTATGAAATATGAATGTGTTATAGTCGAATCTGGAAGCTCCAGCGCTACTTGTTTTGACTAGTCAATTCTCAGGTCTGGCTTGACATCACAGGCTTATATTGATATCACAGACTTACATTATAATAGAAGTCTGTGCTTGACATTTCTGCCACTATTCTGTTAGGGACCATCTACTGGTTAATAAAAATAAGGACAGTCTGGATAAAGTAATACTTTTTTAATATTCAATGCTATATTTCATTTTTTAATAATGCATGGAATGACTATGTTATGTTTATATTATACAAAAAAATAACTTAAATTCTGATTTTAGGAAACATTCATCTGGATTCACTAACTACTAAAGAACTGCGCAATCGATATATATGTGCTGCTCATTTTCCGGTATCAAGCATTCATAAAGGGACGATGAGAACCAAGCTAATAGGACCTGCCGTACCAGTCAACTTTGGAAGCAAGGAGAAGAATGCTAAGAGTGCTGCTGATACAAATAATAGTGGTAAATAAATCATAATATTTTAGGATAAGAGAAGAGCTCACCTCATAATAAATTTGTGCGTAATCCGTACTAGTATTAGGCAATGAAAATTTATGTAATTTATATTCATTCGCACCAAAATAAATCATGCTCTTAAGAAATCGTACCTACTGGACATTTTTTGAAACCATACAAAGCTAATTTTATTTCCCTTAATGTTAGCTTATGGGTCATACTGACCATCCAGCCTGCAAGCAAAAGGCTGCGGAATTGTAGGCAAAAATTTTAAATGATTGACACTAATGACGGCTATTAGTACTGGTACTGGATGCGCTGTCAGTATGGTTACCTTAAGGGCCATACTCACAGGGCTTCTAGCAAATCCAGCACCGGTACTAATAGCCATCAATAGTGTCAATCATTTAAAGTTTTTGCCTACAAATCTGCGGCCTTGAGCTTGCAGGCTGGATGGTTAGTTTGGCCCTTTAGTTTAAATTGAAAATAGGTCCAGTCTCTTCAGAGTTTATTTATGAAGTGTTTGTCCATAATTGCACTTAGTGTCAACAAGACAATCTATTTATATCTTAGGAAACTTAAATTTTTCTCTTATTATTTTATCTGTACATCGTGTTTAATATTTAAATAAGAAACAATACATAAAAATACCCTCCATTTTCTTTTAAATTTGCAAATGAATTATGGGAGATATTTAAATAAAAGCATCAAACAAATAATTTGACAACCTCTGTGGCTTAGTGGTAAGAGCATTGATGCTCAAACTGGAGGTTGCAGGTTCGAACAAAAAAGTTCTGTGTTCCTAGGTTATGGATATTGTGTATTAATATTATGTGTAAATTATTTATTAAGGACAAATAAAGGCTTATATGTGTATAATATAGTAATAAATTTATATAAATAAATTTATTATAAAAGTATTAAATATATTTCCGTTATCTGGTACCCGTATTATACAAGTGTCCATACATATTATTATTAGTAATAAGTCAATATGTAATCACTTTATTAATTTCTCACACTTTTGATATTTGAAGATTAAAAGTGACCAATCTATACATACTAATCAATTATATTTTCTTAATCAAAATATAAAGACGGAGATGATTTATTTTGAAGCTCAGAAAATGGTGATCATTGATCACCATGGCTATCTACTTTAATGATTGATCACTGATCAATCATTAAAGTAGATAGCCAGTTAGATTTTTATAATAAACATTTTTGCAATTAACCGTTTCAATGCGGCACCCATTGTTGATGACTATATGCCGATGTTGCGAACAAATTTTCCTTGACACGAATGGCGTGTCAAGCACCATAGAATTATAAGTAAAACCACATACTTTTTTACTGGTTTAGGCTTGATTTAAGTTTAGGCATAGTAAACTTGCGACAAAACAATCAAATTTTGGATGTGAAAACACCAAATAAAGAATAATGAACTACCTACTAAGTTGACGATATTTAGTCCTTGTGGTGTTGTCGTAATTTTTTGTTCCCAACATAATATTATTGTTAGGAATAAAAAACTCCAAATCTGGGAACTAAATAATACCAGTTTTTTTTACTGAATATTCCAAACACATTTAAACCATCTTGGCGACAACATGAGAGTATCACCAGAGGGTGCATCAAAAATTGTATAAAATTCCATTTTTTGATAACTTTTTGGTACCAAGATTTTTTTTTGTAATAAAACTAATATTCCTTCGTCCTTTTCTAGGTTTTTTGGGTTTTGGACTGGATACGAATTTTCATACTATTCAGCGCCCGACACCCCTTATACTTACCTTGAAAACGATACCCATAACAAAGGAAAAAATAAATTGAATAAAATTAATTTTTCAACCAAATCTAGTTTTATAGCTTACATCGTAAAATGGTCGCAAACTTTAAATTTCGGTGCCGGTTTGGATTCATTTCGCCATCTTTTATCTGTCGATTTTCGTATATTTTTTCGCGTGAATGTTTTCGCCAGTTTAGTAATTTAGTCGACAACATATTAATTCACTGCTAAATTCAGTAAGCTCATGTGCAGGCACTAACTTATTTTTTGTCCGGTAGTGTACATCACGATACGTTAATTTAATTGGTATTTAAGTACGCCTGTCGTGTCACAAGTCACAAGTTAAAACAATCGATGAGATGCCTGTCGTGTCATCAGCATTGAAACGGTTAAATAGTCTTCAATAGTCATCAATTAAATACTGTAAGGCGCGCATCCGTAGGTTTAGGCGCGAACCCTAAATCATAATATACTGCATTCGTCCGCGTCCCGATAAACTAGTGACCAGCGCCTCTAGCGGCAGCGAAGATAATTAGACAGCTCGCATTCGCCCGCGTCATGCGTCGTTTCGTGTCCTCGAAATTTTACCTAAATTCATCGTTTCTTCCATGACCACATGCCTTCTGCTCTAGTTTATAAACATACTGTACTACTGTGTCCTATATGTGTAAAATTTAATGTAATTAACTGTTTATCAAGCATTATACATGCTATTATAATATCATTATACAAGAAATTTTATTTCGGTATATTTATTATATTATTAGGTTTAATTTAAAATTGATCTCAATATTTACGAGTTTTTAAACAAGTGTGGTTATTATCATTGCACGTGTTCCTGAATAACAACACCTGCATTGCAGCTGTCGATAAGCACAGCATAAACAACAACAGGTATCTGAACAGGGAACGAAAGTTCCCCCACTCTCGGTTCATAGAGGAGGGAGGTCTCTTCGATTTCAACACAGCCGATTTCTACACAGTCAATATCGAACGGTCTAAGCGAGAGGACCTAACCAGTGAATCGTATTAATTTTAAAGTGATAATTGTGAAGTGTTTTGTGAAGTGATAATTTGATGCAATAGCGTCTAATTTGTTATAAATCGTAAAGTTTCTAATTTCATAACTTTTAGCCATATTTAGTTTCGAGTTTAATAAAATTGTTGTCACGAGTTGTGACTATTATTAATTATTTTTATAAAGTTTTACATTTTTGCTAATATCAGAAGTGCGATCGGCTCCAGCCTATCACGTTCTGAAAAATAAATATGGCCAAAAGGAATAAAAGAAGTCTAAAAAAAAAGGGAGTTTATGAGTTCCTAAAGACCACCAGGTCAGTGGTACAAGTAGCTACTCTGAGTGTGCGTGCTACCGAGTGTGTGAGCTACCCTGTGCCTCATCGGCGAGTTCTTACGACTTTACGGGTCACCTCATCGGTGCTTTGAACAGTAAGGTGTAAAGTAAGGTAAGATCGAACCATGATTATTATATTTCACGTTTTGTTCCTAGTTTACACTCATGTCTATTTTTGAGTGAACTGGGTGCGGGAAGAAGGAATATTTATAAATGGGATACATGTCTATCTAAAAACGAAAATTTTAAGTTTTGTTTACGGAGATTCCATTTTGCGGGAATTTAGTGTAACGTTATGACTACTTACTTAAAATTTACATACGCAAATGATGTTGCGTGTTTCTTTGAATTTAAAAATCGTATTTGCAATATTTGATTATTGCAATTATAAAATTGAGCATAATTGTTGAGGACGCAAAGTTTTGCTCCTATGGGATTCATCAATGAAAAGCGGACTGTAATTAGACGTTTATGATTGCGTTACAAATATTAGTGTACTCGTTCAGCTGCCGAGGAGTCTGTATGTGTAGTGGCTAGTGGCTGCCGTCGACCGCATGCCGGTCGGCTCCGTTGCAGTTGGGCCCCCGCACGCCCCTCGAGTACCGCGGAGGTACACGGAATGGCGAAACGCGCGCTAAAGGCGCGAACAATAACCGATACTAGTAATTACGAGATGCAACTGTTAGTTACCCGTCTCTCATAAAATAACTTTGCTGTTTCCTATTTTATTTAAAACTAAAGGGGTATATAATCCATTGCAGTTTAGATACAGAAGGGTAACGCACAGTACGCCGTTTGATCGTAGCATACGCGAGAGACTATCAAGTGGTAGTATCAACACCTACTTTGGGTGTGGCATTAGTTATGATTTAAAATATTAAATGTTGTTTCCAAGTTTGGTTAGGACAAAGCAGGCTCATAACCAGATTTTCTGACAAGAAAGACGATCCATGCGTCGGATGGGCATGTAAAAGGTTGGTCCTACGCCTGATCTCTTGCCAGTCGTGTCGGTCGTCCGTCGTAATGGGTTACGACAGTAAATAAAGAGTGCTCTCATGTACTGCGCACTCACTTGAGTGCTATAAAAATACTCCTGCGTAACTGGCCTGGTTTCAATGATACCGACCACCATCACCAAAATCGGTGTGGGGAGTTATTATTAGTCATGATCATATTGTGCAGTGTTCTCGCCCAAAGCTGGTCGGACGGGACAGATCATGTTTCTTTCGCGAGATGTGCGAGACAAAGATGTTAACGTTTTGAGTTTCAAGACACGAGTAATGTTATAGGAGGAATATATTATGTAGATGTATCAATCCATGCACTGTTGTGCGTCTCTTTAGTAACTGAATCTGTGTTATTTGGTCTATGACGACATAATATTAAATTTTGTGTTTGGTCTAGGGCAACTGGATATTAAGTTCATTTCAAGTCGAATCAGACGTGTTGAATCGCGTATAGTGTGGCGTGGTGCATTCCTACGCCTAAATTATTAACCTAAAGTTAATTGCAGCAGATTTGTTACAATTTTACACATATCATACATGTACCTATTCTCGTATACAAAATAAAACTCAAACTAATACACACACAACTCACGTTCCCAACAAAGAAACAAACAAACACATACACAACTCGACGAGACAATCATATCGTATTGCCTTATGTAAGAACCAATAAGGGTAAAAATAACATTACGCAGCGAAGATACTCACTTAGTATAAGTTTTTAAATGTACCCGCAATCGACGACTCATAATGCACTGTAAACTTTCTTTTAAGTTTATTTTTCTCATGTAAGTGGCTATTGTCTCTTAATGGGAAATAAAGATCTTTACACCGAAAATAATATTGTGTCATAAACTGGTAAGCGGTTTTCTGTAAAGACAGAACTTGTAGGTTCTGATCGCGATTAATTAATGTTTGTTGTAAATAAGTTTAAAGATTTCTTAACTAACGGTACGAACATCAACTATAGTTTAGTGTCGAGTTTGTGAGACTCTTTATTCGAAAGGCAGCAATAAAGAGGGTCGCAATATTTTTATATACAAAGAAAACAAACGAGTTTCGTAATTTTGATAACTACCTACTGTTGACAATTCATGTATCCAATTGTAATTGCATAAAACTTTCGAATGACACATATTATGCTATTTTGGGATAAAAGTTTTTAGAATTACTTTCCTTTTGACAACACTTTGACAGCATATGAGAATGGTTTACCAAAATTGTTCTCTTGTAGTTTTGGGTTTGGTAAAAACCTACTGACAACATACCGAGTACTAATATTAGCGTCCACTGTCATTTGTGTTTCATAGCTGTTATCAATTTACATGAAGTTTTGGTAATTCCAGCAACTGATGGTTTTTCAATCAAATGATGAAAAAAGTATGTTTGTAGCCACAGGCTGAATATTGAGGGAGAACTATTTTAAAGGGTCAGGTTAGGCCGAGAAGCATAAATAAATAAGAAATTTTAATATGACTTTCAGGTAACCTACCTATTATGTATCAAAGGAGTCTGACATTTGTGAGTTTCGGTCGGATATTTCCGTCGTTATACATTTATGACTATGCATCAAAAATAGCATCTGTTGCTATCCCATTACGAAATACGGTTAAATTACAAGGGGAAGTAACAGGAAAAGTTATGACATTGTTTAATTGAGTGGCTTAAAGCGAAATAGTGTATTTGGCAATAATTGGCCCACAATGATATAAACTGAATTGCATATGACACAAGCTTTATTGATTTGGCGGTATACTTTTCCGTGTATAAGAATGAACTGCGTGTTGTCATATTTAAGCAAGACTACACTACGAGATTAACCTGAAGAATGGTAACGTACCATTCTTATGAATTAGAGACATTGACAATAGTTAAATTTCATGCATTGAGTGTCGGCTCTACTTTTCAGTATCGAGCGTTGGCTCTGCTGTTTAGTATCAAGTATTTGCACTGCTCTTTAACATTGTTGTCTCGTGTTCTTTAGTATTGTACGTTGGCTCTGCTGTTTAGCATCGAGCGTTGGATTTGTTATTTAGCATTGTTGGCTCTGCTCTAAAGCATTGTTGGCTCTGCTCTAAAGCATTGTTGGCTCTGCTCCTTAGCATTGTGCGTTAACTCTACTGTTAAGTATCGAGCTTTGGCTCTGCTGTTTAGCATTGAGCTTTGGCTCTGCTGTTTATCGTCAAACGTTGGCTCTGCTTTTAGCATTGAGCGTTGGCTATGCTCTTAAGCATTGAGCGTTGGCTCTGCTCATTTCCATTTAGCATGGCTCTGCTTTTTAGCATTGAGTACCTACTGGCTCTGCTATTTAGTATTGAGCGTTGATTTTCTGCGACATATTTACGACTGTTATTCGAGCATTAAATGTTAGCTCTGGTGTGATTATTTGCTTACAGGTAATCTCATCAGATCATGAAGTATAGATCAAATGAAAGAACATCACTTTTATATTGCGCTTATATTTAGTTAAGCGCAGTCAAAAGCTTTACTTTAAAGAGGAAAGTAGGCAAGCAACAACTAAATAATCTGTAAACTATAAAGTCTAGTAAAAATAAAAACCGTTTAAAATTCTAGTATGTAACTTGAAGACTTCCAATTTACTTTCAGTGAATTATGAACGAATCGTCTTGATATGATAAACTGATTTTTGGAGTTTGGACCAATCAAGGCGCGTTTGACGTCGGGTTGACGTTTACAAGAATACCATTTTGATGTTTTAGCATATCAAGACTGCATTGAAACTGTTTTACTGTCAGATTTAATTGGCAGAATCGACCTACTGATCATTCAAATTGAAAGGGAGTCGTAGTAGCTTATAGTTTTGTTACGAGTTTTCTTGTTCTAACATTACAAAAGATAATTTTTGGTATCAAATTTTTGTGAACATTCTTTTTGTTTTCAGCAGATTAAAATGTATTAAAAATACACAACCGAATAAGAGTCTAGAAGTCAATTACATCGATAAGTAAATGCAATCTTGTAGTCCATTTACCAAGATAGAGGCAACATGACAACCGTTTAAACAAGAGAGTGGCTGAGGACAGCCACGCGTCAGGAGAGGCCGTATTAGGTTTAATTTAAAATTGATCTCAATATTTACGAGTTTTTAAACAAGTGTGGTTATTATCATTGCACGTGTTCCTGAATAACAACACCTGCATTGCAGCTGTCGATAAGCACAGCATAAACAACAACAGGTATCTGAACAGGGAACGAAAGTTCCCCCACTCTCGGTTCATAGAGGAGGGAGGTCTCTTCGATTTCAACACAGCCGATTTCTACACAGTCAATATCGAACGGTCTAAGCGAGAGGACCTAACCAGTGAATCGTATTAATTTTAAAGTGATAATTGTGAAGTGTTTTGTGAAGTGATAATTTGATGCAATAGCGTCTAATTTGTTATAAATCGTAAAGTTTCTAATTTCATAACTTTTAGCCATATTTAGTTTCGAGTTTAATAAAATTGTTGTCACGAGTTGTGACTATTATTAATTATTTTTATAAAGTTTTACATTTTTGCTAATAATATTATTATTGTTTTTTGTTTCTAGATGTTTCTGATGTGTCATCACCAGAAGTTTTAAAAGTGAGGACTCCTTCAAAGGTTTATAGCAAGCGATCAAAAACTTCTGGCCCAGAAGAAGTAAATACATCCAGCTCAACATCACAGAAATCCGTACCTATAGAGCCTATCTATGATGATGATACTACTGTCGGGGTTAACATATCAACACCCCATTTGATAAGATCCAGGTCAAAGAGAAAAGTTACAAGAAGGTGCATATTACAAGAAAGTATTTTAGATACGCCTAAAACAAAAAAAATAAAAAGAAAGAACATATTATTAATAAAAGAAAAGAATGCCCAACGTTCTAAAATACATAGATTATCAAAAAAAATTAAAGAACCGAAATTTAATATTTATCCATCAGAGTTTTCCAAAATATTAGCACTGATGCAAATTAAAAAAATAGGAAAGAAAGTAAATTGGACAAAACAAGAAAAAGACTTTTGCTTATCTTTATTTTATAAATCGCCAGCTACTTATAAATTTTTGAGGAGACAGGGTGTTGTGCTGGCAGCACCTTCAACTATTAGGAGTTGGTTAGCAAAGTCAAGTTGTTTGCCTGGGCTTAACCCAGACACTTTTTGCAAAATAAAAAAGAAATTTGAAAATTCATCTTTAAAAGAAAGAGCCTGTGTTGTTTGCTTTGACGAAATGTCTATTATGGCTAATTTACAGTATTCGGAAAAATACGATTTAATTGAAGGGTTTGAGGATTTAGGCGGAGATCGCCGAAAAAATCAAAAAGCTAAATATGCACTTGTATTTATGGTGAGAGCCATGTATGGTCAGTGGAAACTGCCCGTCGCATACTTTTTAGCGCATACCAATGTAAATTCTGAAAATCTTAACTTACTGCTTAAAGCTTTAATAACTAAACTTTTTGATAGTGGCCTTTTGCCAAAAGTAGTTGTGTGTGACCAGGCTACAACTAACCAAAATATGTTTAAAAAGTTGGGTGTCACCAAAGAAGCTCCTTTTTTTTTTATTAACGGGCGAAAATTATATGCTATTTGCGATATGCCCCATTTGATTAAAAGCTTAAGAAATAATTTTCTCTATAATGATTTTTTTAATGGTGAGGTGCAAATCTCTTTTCAAGATATAAGAAAAACATATGAGATAGATAAAATGTCGAAAATAAGTAGGTCTCTTGTAAAGATAACGGACAGACACATTAACCCCAACGCATTTCAAAAAATGACTGTAAGTCTTGCAACGCAAATATTTAGCAATTCTGTTGCAGCTGCCATTAAAACAGTAAAAAGTACTGGACAATTAAGTAGTGAAACAGCTGATGCCACTGCTGATTTTATAAAACTTGTAAACAATATGTTTGATGCTCTAAATAGTAGAAACAGATACAACCGAAACCCATATAAAAACGCATTGGCGAAAAAAACACAAATTGCTCATGATGCAATTGATAAAGCAAAATTAGTGTTTAAAAACTTGCATAAATTAAGTATAAAAATAGATAAATCTGGTCAACGAAAAAAATCTTTTACTCGGCCACCATGCTTTGATGGTCTTGTGCAAACCTGTGAAGCAGTAACACAATTAGTTACTGAAGAGTTATCTGACCCAAAAATTAAATACATTATAACTGGAAAACTTAATCAGGACCCCATTGAAAATTTATTTTCCCGATTCAGGCAAAAGGGTGGTTCGAATAGGAACCCAACAGCTAAATTATTAAGAACAATATTTAGGAGTTCCTTAGTTAATTCTTTAATAAAACTTGCGGATACCAAAAATTGTGAGGACGAAGAGGATAAATTTATTGAATTACCAGAAACATCTTCTTATAGCTTGAAGTCAGCAGACTCCTTAACACAGACTTCCAAACAAAATGTAGATTGTATTTTAGAACCAACGGCTGGCCCCTCTTCGTCTAATACCTTACAAATTATTACAACTGTAGCATCTCATTTTCTTGGAAATACAAACTCTACTGTCAATTTAGAAGAATGCTCCTTAGTATATTTTGCGGGCTATTTAGCTAAGAAATGTATAGAAAAATATAATTGCGATTTGTGTAGCAAAAATTTAATAAAAGAAATAGATTTAGAAGACCCAGCGCAGTTGCTAATTTTAAATAAATCATACGAATGTAGCAGGAATATAAAATTAAAAATGCCCAGTGATTTTTTTTTACAC
Organism: Glaucopsyche alexis; assembly: GCA_905404095.1. Taxonomy (NCBI): domain Eukaryota; kingdom Metazoa; phylum Arthropoda; class Insecta; order Lepidoptera; family Lycaenidae; genus Glaucopsyche; species Glaucopsyche alexis. The sequence continues at coordinate 1,292,748 of FR990063.1, read as the reverse complement.
TTAATAAGAAAATCACTTGAATGTTACAATTCACATTTCGATGCAATTGTTCACAGTACAAAGTTAAAACATCGTCTGTTTCACGCAGTTGTGAATTTTTTGACGTGCGAGTCACCAGAATTGCTGAATGTTAGTTGCAAAGACCACATTTATTATATAATTAACCATATGATTTTAGTAAAAATACATTTCTATTGTAAAAATGAAAAAAATAACATGAAAAAAAATGATCAGAAATTAAGAATGCTTTCTAATAAATAATGAAAAGAAAAACGTGTTTTTTACTGTAGAGCCCTCTTTACTTATAAATTTAACAATTGTTATAATTTTATTAGGTTTAATAATAATTCAGTACGTACATGGTCATAGGTATGTACTGTTCAACTGTATTTCCCTGTTAATTTAGAAATCTGGCCAATGAAAGTTGAACTTTGGATTAATTGTAAACTTTTAACCTTTTAAGAATGTTGCCACACTTTTTCCAGGTTCAACTTTCGTTTGCCAGACTTAACAGTATTTATTAAAGTCAGTAGGTAGGTAGCTTGGAAATATTCAAGGAATGAAATTTTATACGCTCTCGCGTTTTTTTAATGTGTACTCGGTAAATTGCTTATTGTTTTTTGGATCACCTACAGTAAGGTAAAAATATTTTGTGCAATTCGTAAATAGGCTTGGATACTTCGGGCATCTTCTTTATAGTTTTGAGTTTAGCTTTAGAGTTTGCGTTTTGCGGAGATTTTAGATACATGAGATGATTTTTTAGTTTGAGTATGACAATTATTTTTCAGCCTTAACGTCTATAAATAAGCAGAAGAGCATATGCCCAAAATATCTGTAATTAATTTTACCGAACCTTATAATATTATATCGTCGATATTTTAAATTTCCAAATATAGGTATTCAATATTTATTTCCGAATATCAAATTCGATATTTGTTCGTATTTGTTCGCCAAAATAATAATATTATGTCGATTCTCGCTGTCGGTTTGGAATAAGTATTCAGTTAAGAAAACTAGCATTATATAGTCGCCAGATTTTGAATTATAAGTGCCTTGCATTTTTTCGCCAACTTAGTAATCCAGTATGCCATATTCGGTTTTTGCACGCTCCAAAATTTGAATATATTTTTTGCAACTTTAAATATTATATGCTGTTTTTGTTCTTAAAACCGGCTGGGACTATATGCATCGGAATCCGGAAGGCCGTAGAAATTTCTGAGCATAGAAAATACAACTCGGCACTTTTACAATAGAGTTGAAAATCGAAAAGTATGACGTGGGCGGGTACCCTTAGGCTGGGAGTTGGACTATATTTTATGCTCCAGAATCCGGAACACCGGATTAAAATTCAGAGAATTAATTAATTAAAAATAGAACTCTGTGCTAATACAATAGAGTTGAAAATCGTACACATGAGTATCGAGTCAAATGTCAGTGTCATTAGTCATATAATATGACACACGAAATCCTTTTTCAACTCTTTTGTTACACAGACTAGCAGGCTTAGCATGCACATTGGATGTGCATGCTAAGCCTGCAAGAAATACTGAAGAATCGACAAAATAAGAGATCGAAGAAACGTTAATACCATTCGGAATTCAGAATAGGTCTTATTGTAAGGCAGCAAGGTTGATGCTTCGTCGTTATGAGAAAAAATATTTCTTTTCTTCCCGAGCATGAGCTCAAAAAATGGCCTCTTTTGACAGCTAAAGTAGAAACTTTTTCTTAATTTAACGTCAAATACTCTATACTAATATAATAATGAGGAAAAATTTGTTTGTATGTTTGTATGTTTGTTTCTTTCCATTGAATAGGCTCCGAAACTACTGGACCGATTTTGATGAAATTTGGTGCAAATATAGATTATAATGACCACGGGGAAGGACATAGGCTAATTTTTATCGCGGCAAAATGTACGGTTACCGCGGGATTTCCTTTTGCGCGTACGAAGTCGCGTGCAACATCTAGTCTTACAATAATGTCAACTACTCCACATCATGGCGCTCACAGACAATTAGTTTCAGTCTTTATATATAGAATATTTCTTCTTTAAATTTATTTCTTCGGCTCGCCACGTCATGCTAAGACTGCTAGTACGATGAAAAACTTTAGAAAAATTTGAAATGCCAAAGCATAGAGCGTGCGGACAGATACGGTGTATCATTTTTAATCTTATACCTTAGCAATAAGGTTCAAAATAAAGTTCACCTGATCTGTCCGCGACTGCAAAATGACTTGTCAACCGTAATTTCAAACATTTTTGATTTTCATTGCGGTTACTTATCGTTTAATTCAATATTCTAATTAAGTAAAACTTTGATTTCGTGTAGTTTTCTATTAAATAGGTAGGTATTTTAAGCAAAATAAGATTTCTTGGTATTTTAAAGAGTTGTATTATTTTTTATGATAGGTTACATATGTACCTAGATACATATTTAGTTTTGTTTTCATAATAATTAACGTTGTCTTTTTATCCAACCGCGATAACCCATATTCACGCGAACGAAGTCGCGGACAACACCTAGCTTCAATAATTATTATGATCAATATCTAAATTAAACAACATTGTATTGTACCTGTTTATATAAGTAGGTACCTACTTTTATGAGTTATTCGATGCTTTTGCGCGCCATCTAGTGATCACATTTGGTACCCTAATACTACGCCATCTACCATAATTGTCTAAAAACAAGCTACTGAGTTTAATTTTTAGGATTTAGAGACAATTATCAAATATCAGCCTGTGAACTTTAAAATCACACTGGAAAGAGACTGAAAAATATTTTTTCTTGTTTAAAAGAGAACATAATTGATTTACTTCGCTAATTTGTGCAATTTATTGATTTTCGTGCTAGTAACTAACGCCATCTAGACCTAACCAGAATCCGGACCATTTTTTCGTGTACGTTTTATTGTATGGGATCTGTCAGTCTATGTAATTTGATTTGTCTATGGTATCATATAAGGTTGCTGACTGGTTTATACGTCATTTAATTTAAAAAGAAATATTTTCAAATTAAGAAAACAACTGAACATTACATTTTATGCAATTGTTTTAATTTTATTCAAATACACCTTATCTGGAGCGAACTTCGAGTATTTCTTCCTTCTGAGTTTGATTTAAAATTTCATTGAAAAACTGTTTTTAACCGACTTCCAAAAAAGGAGGCTGTCATACGTTCGGCTGTATATTTTTTATTTTTTATTTATTTTTTGTATGTTAGACCACAATTCCGCCGTCTGTGGACCGATTTTCACAATTCTTTTTTTTGATGTAAAGGGTATATTCCCAAGTTGGTCCCGTTTTGAACAACGTGGTGACCTGATGATGGGATCCTTGAGGAATCGAGGGAACTCCTCGAAATTTATATGGATACATATGATGATATCAACTTTTTCTGAAGTAGTCCAAGCATATGCTACCAAAAAGTAAGATTTTGCTCCAAGGTATACCCTGGATCCAAAAGTACAGAACAGAACTCCTGACTCCTTATAGATACATGTTTGGGGATTTCGGCGTTGTTTAAAGAGCTGCAAGCATATGCCACCATGTCAATTAGAGTAATCATCATCATCACCACCACCATCACACCATACATCATCACATCATCAGTACTATTGGAAACAATGCAACACTATTTTGTCATCATAAATCCATTGTAATAATTGTCATATTATAAATCAAAACATATAATTACATTGTTTTGTAGTAATAAAAAAAAACATGTTATTCCCGTGGTGCTTCCTCTTTAATTTTGGCTTTTTTGTCATCACAATTTTTGCTGTCTCCCGCTTTGCTTGGGGAGGGAAACTGGAATACTTCCTACTCCTCCTACGATCTTCTGATTAATTTCGTTGCGGGTTCCAAGACAGATTTAGCATGTCTCCCGGGCACCCCTGAGATCATATCAAAGGGTTTTTGCGGTTGGTTACCACTGTCGATCCTGGCTACACAGGAGTTGCAGTGGTGGGTAAGTGTGGTGGGCCAATTGCCCGTTTAAAAAAATATACATCATCACGTATAAAAGGTACTTATAGTATTTTACACCAACACGGAGATTTTTAAACATTACTCTGCCGTTTATAGACCTATTTGCAAAATTCTTTTGTTACTTGTAAAGGGTATAATTCGAAATTGGTCTTTTAGTCACTAAAGTGAAAACTTGATGATGGGATCCATGAGGAATCGAGAGAACTCCCCGAAATTTATATGGACACTTAAAGTGATTTAGACTTTTCCTGAAGTAACATAAGCATACTTTTTACGTGGGAGAGCCATGCTTCGGCACGAATGGGCCGGCTCGACCGGAGAAATACCACGGACTCACAGAAAACCGGCGTGAAGCAGCACTTACGCTGTGTTTCGCCGAGTGAGTGAGTTTACCGGAGGCCCAATCCCCAAGGAGGGTACCAACTGCGTTGGAGAATCCCTCTCTGGACGTCCATGCTCAGGCGCCCCTGGACCTGAGCGTGGACGTCTAGGCTGCCCCTCGTATTCTGGGGGGGGGAGGCAAAACTGCGCTCCAATCTGCACGGGGCAAGAGCAAACGTGCTAAGGCACCCCCTGCGATATTGAAAGTGGACTTCTGTAATATCAGGGGACTACACTCAAACCTCAATGCCGTCCATTACCATCTTGAGACAGCAAAGCCGGCGTTGCTCTTCTTAACCTTGCTTGCTTAAAGAATATGTAGTTTTATGGGTTTTTTGCCTGAAATAAATGTGATTAGATTTGATTTTGATTTGATTTGATTTAACCGAGACGCAGATATCGTCTCCGGCTGACACATCATACCTTTCCCACCCTGGGTATAATCTTGAGCACTCTTTTCTGCCTAAAGCTGGAGTGTGTGTGTACGTCAGAGATGACATCAGCTCTCGCCGCCTCAGCAATCTTGAAGTTAGGGACCTTTCAATCTTATGGCTCCGCATAGAGTGCGACGACCATCCCCGCGTCTATGCGTGTCTCTATAGGTCCCATAGCGGTGATCCTGAAATAGACCGACTCTTTGAGCATCTGCAAATAGCTACAGACTTCGTGCAGCGGCAGATCCCATCCGCAGAGATCATACTACTTGGCGATTTTAATGCCCACCACGCCGACTGGCTCAATTCCAGTAAAACTGATCATGTGGGGAGATCTGCCTGCGACTTTGCCCTTGCATATGACCTTACACAACTGGTTACTGCGCCTACGCGAATTCCAGATGTGGACGGTCAGATTCCTTCCCTGTTGGACCTTTTGCTGACGTCCCATCCGGACGGCTACCAAGTATCCGTGGCCGCACCACTTGGCTCATCGGATCATTGCCTTGTCCGCAGCTCTGTGCAACTCACGAGCGCGTTGCGTCAGCGTGTTGCTAAATACCGTCGTGTGTGGCACTACAAGTTAGCAGATTGGGATGGGATGCGGTCATTTTTTGCGTCCTACCCCTGGGGGCAAGTGTGCTTCTCGCCGGATGATCTTGACGCCGCTGCCAACTCTGTTGCCAACGTGGTGCTACAAGGAATGGAACTTTTCATTCCGTCCTCTGTGGTTCCTACTGGCAGCAGATTCCGTCCCTGGTTTGGTTCATCTTCCAAAAAAGCTTCTCGCCGGAAGCAGGAAGCTTACCAAACCTGGGCTAATGCAGTGTCAGCACAGGATTTAAACACCAGCAAACTTAAAAAGGAGTACAACCTTGCCTCTAGGTCCTTCAAAAGAGAGATCGCTTGAGCGAAGAAACAGCACATCAGTAGAATTGGCGAGAGACTCGAGCGTCTCCCCTCGGGAACCCGTGCATTCTGGTCTCTCGCCAAAGCTATCGAAGGGAATTTCTGTAAGCCATCTCTTCCATCCCTACACGTAAGAAATGGCTCGTTGGCCCATGACGCAAAAGAGAAAGCTGAACTTCTTGGCAAGCTCTTTGCGTCCAACTCGACCCTGGATGACGGGGGACAGGAACCGCCGACTATACCGCGATGCAAAAGCATCATGTCGGATATTCGGTTCCATCAGCGCTCAGTGCGAGTTGCTCTCCGTTCCCTTGATACCCAAAAGTCGAGTGGGCCTGACGGAATCCCTCCTATAGTGTTGAAAATGTGTGCTCCAGAGTTGGCACCGGTCTTAACGCGTCTTTTTCGGCTCTCCTACTCTTATGGCACAGTCCCAGCATCTTGGAAGACAGCTTTGGTGCACCCGATCCCTAAAAAAGGCGATCGCTCCAATCCTTCCAACTACAGACCAATCGCTATAACCTCTCTCTTCTCGAAGATAATGGAGTCCATTATTAATAGACAGCTCCTTCGATACTTAGACGTTCAGCAGTTGCTAAGCGACAAACAGTACGGGTTCCGTAAAGGTCGCTCGGCTGGTGATCTGTTGACGTACCTAACTCATCGTTGGGCACAGGCGATCGAGTCTAAGGGATAGGCATTGGCTGTAAGTTTGGACATAGCGAAAGCCTTTGATCGGGTTTGGCACAAAGCGCTTCTTTCGAAGCTTCCTTCCTATGGGCTCCCCGAGAAATTATGCAAGTGGGTCACGAGTTTTTTAGCAGACAGAAGCATAAGGGTCGTAGTCGACGGTGAATGCTTAGATACTCTGTCTGTTAATGCTGGTGTCCGACAAGGCTATGTACTATCACCTACCCTGTTCATACTGCATATCAATGATATGTTACAAACCAATGGCATTCATTGCTATGCAGATGACAGCACGGGTGATGCCTTATATACCGGCCACGCGAAAATCTCTCGGCAAAATGTCATTGAGAGTCGAAACAAACTTGTCTCTCAAATTGAAAATTCATTGGAGAAGGTCTCTGAATGGAGTAGACTTAACTTAGTCCAATTCAACCCCTCTAAGACCCGTATTAATAAACCGTTCTCAAACTCGTTCTCAAGACCTTTCTCGGCTGAGAAGGTCTCAAGTAGCGATTAGCTTCTCAAAAAGGTCTTTAATTCATAGTATGATCTCAAGACCGTCTCAGTTGATAACATTCTTGAGATCACTTACTCAACTTTTAAGCGTCATTTACACGACAAAGAACGAATGAAATTACGTTTCGTTTACACTTCTACAAAGATCGGATTTATTGAATAAACATTCCTTCAATATTTATTTTTAAAAATGTAATATCTAATAATATAAATACCAAAAAAAGAATTAATGTTTAATAATCGATTACATATTAATATCTATATTTTTAAAACAACTAGGTAAAACGGAATGCGGATCACATACATTCGAAAAGTTCTACTTCTTCTTTTTCTTTAAAATGGCTCCTTAGTGATTCGCCAATATCAGAATGTGTTGACGAAAACTTTGCTGAGTGGGTTTAATGAATAAACAAGGGTATGGTGTACTGAATGAAGTCTGTTGAATTATAATCTAAAACCTAGAACAAACACAAACATTTAGGGTTAGTACTTACCACAGTTTTATTTTGTTAGTAACAATATATTATTATGTACATAAAGTTTCAATAAAAGTAGTATTTACAAAACGCAGAACAGATTTAAGGGTGATAGGGCGAGGAATTGTAGGAGGGGGAGGGAATTGATTTAATGAGGATTGGTTTTTTGGTCACCGAAAAACAAGTTCTGCTGTCAAGTGTCAAATCAAGTCACTTTTGTTTTGATATTTATCTTTGGTATTGAGTGCTATGATTTATAAATCAAATAGGTTTAATGTAAATAAATAAATAAAATCGAGAATATTTCTATAAATACTCGACACTGGCAGAATGGTCAAAACCTTTGCAACCACGATTGCCAAAAAAAAGATGAATTGAGAAAAATGAAAAATTATGTAGCGTAAATTCGAGTTTGACTAATCGTAAGTAGATTATAATTTACATAATTGTAAAACAATCAAAAACACAGCAAATAATTTTCTACTGTATCCCAAGCCGTTCTCAAGTCAGGATTTGACCATACTTACGAAACCGCGTCTCAAGAAACAGTTTGACAGCTTACTGAGCACACAGTTGAGAACGAGTTTCGTTTATTAATATGTTCTCACTCAGTTGAGACGCCGTCCCTACAGCTGTACTCAAGTACGATCTATTAATTAAAACAAAATCTTGAGAACATTCTTGAGAATCGTCTCAACTATGAGAACGGTTTATTAATACGGGCCTAAGACACAAGTTTGCGCGTTCACCGCTAAAAAGTTGCCAATGGTCGTATGTCCTCGTTTTGAAAGCATACCCATAACTGTCTCCTCCAACATTGGAATACTTGGTGTTAACATATCGAGCGAGGTCCAGTTCCGATATCATCTGGAGGGCAAGGCCAAGTTAGCCTCCAAGAAGCTTGGTGTTCTGAACAGGTCAAAGCAGTATTTCAGACCGGTCTAACGCCTACAACTCTATAAGGCGCAGGTTCGGTCTCACATGGAATACTGTTCTCAACTCTGGGCAGGGGCACCAAAGTACCAGCTTCTCCCTCTGAATCGTATCCAACGTAGGGCCACTCGAATTGTCAACTGCCATAGTGTTTCAAACAGGCTTGACTCCTTAGAGCTACGTAGAGATGTAGCATCGCTCTGCATCCTCTATCGGTTATATTACGGGGAGTGCTCCGAGGAATTGTTCGGACTTATACCTGCTGCAACTTTTCGCCACCGCTCCATGCGACAAAATATTTATCATCCTCATCACCTTGATGAGTGGCAGTCCTCCACCGTGCGCTTTACCCGAAGCTTTCTGCCGCGCACTGTAAAACTCTGGAATGAACTGTCGCGAGCAGTATTTCCGGACCATTATGACCTGCAAACCTTCAAGAAGGGAGCGTATTCCCTCCTAAAAGGCCGGCAACGCACTCGCTACTTCTCTGATGTTGCGGGTGTCCATGGGCGACGGTAATCGCTTTCCATCAGGTGATCCGTTTGCTCGTTTGCCCCCTAGTTTTATTAAAAAAAAAATGCTACCGAAAAATAAGATTTTGCACCAAAGTACAACCTGGATCCAAAAGCACTGAACAGAACTCCTCAGTCCTTAAAGATACGCGTTTGAAAATTTCGGCATTGTTTAAAGAACTACAACTTACAAGCATATGCCACGAACTTACAGTTATCATCGTCATCATCTTCTTTTACCTAATGGAATCTTAGCATGTATTCAAGAATTATACATTTGATCGTTTATTTCAAACGTATTAATAATAATTTAATAAAATATATCACTAAAAAGGGTGAAATTATTATTTTTAAATAAAAAATTAAACCGACTTCCAAAATAAAAATACACAAAAAAGTATGAAATAAAACTTATTTTCTAAATAAGTCCCGCTTTTAAATTTGGCTAAAATTTTAACTATTACTCTACTCAATCTTCTTATTTTTGAAGTCGGTACTAGCAAATTTGAACGAGAGTTCTATAAAATGTTGTTTGGGCTGGTATCGACTTCAAAATTAAGAAGATTGAGTAGAGAAATGGTTAAAATTTTAGCCAAATTTAAAAGGGGCCTTATTTAGAAAACAAGTTTTATTTCATACTTTATTGTGTATTTTTACTTTGGAAGTCGGTTTAATTTTTTATTTAAAAATAATAATTTGTTATTTTTTTTATTCGCATATCTTTTTGGAGTTGAGGACTGAATTATGCCTGACTTAGCCCCAACGGAGATTGCCAGGGCACTCGAAATGCGAAGAAATGGTCGAACCTACAGAGTGATATCCAGAGATCTCCGTCGACCAGTTTCAACGATCCATCGCAGTATTCAACGGTTCAGGGAGACCGGTACTTATGTGAGAAGAGTAGGACAAAACAGAAAAAGACGCACTTCGAGTAGGGATGATCGTTTCATTCGGCTTCGTGTACGTAGGAACCCTCGTTTGACGGCCGTCCAAGCCCGACATGAGTTAGAAGCAGTGCGGGGTGTAACCGTAAGGGAGCGTACGGTACGAAGAAGGTTCGAAGAAGCTGGTTTGGGTTCATATGTGGCCGCCAAGGCTCCAAGGCTCGAGGTAAATCATCGTAGAAACAGGTTAACTTTTGCTCAGGAACATCGACTTTGGAACGCGGACCAATGGAGTAAGGTATTGTTTAGTGATGAGTGCAGAATTCTCTTAAATCAAATTGACGGCAGGCAAAGAATATATAGACGCAAAGGAGAACGATACATTCAGACAAATTTTGAAACTACAGTTGCATACGGTGGTATGTTATAGTGGTATATAATAATGGTTTGGGCGGGCATTTGTTTGGGAGCTCGCACAGACTTGGTAGTGATTGACAGAGGGAGTCTGACTGCAGACCGCTATATCAGAGAAGTTTTAGAAGAAAATGTCGTGCCGTTTGCCCCATACGTCAGTGACGATTTTGTTTTTATGCAGGATAATGCTCGGCCGCATACCGCTTGGGTAACTCAAGCTTATCTTAATGATATGAATATCACTGTTATGGAGTGGCCGGCGAGATCACCGGATATGAACCCAATAGAGCACGTTTGGGACTTGCTGAAAATAAAAGGTAAGTCCAGAATTCCAGCTCCTGCCAACGTGGGTGAATTGCGAATCGCCGTAGTTGAGGAATGGCGGAGACTATCCCAGGAGACCATCGATAACATCATTCTCAGTATGCCTAGACGGGTAGAAACTTTAATAATACGCGATATTAATCACCATTTTTCTAATTTAATTAATTGTTATTTTAATATTTATTTTCACTTTTCCCGGTTACATGAAAAGTTCAAAAATGTACCATTTTTCACAAATAGCCTTTACTCGCAAAATCTGTTCTTAATGTGATCTCATTTTAAGTAAAACAAATGAAACTTTAAATAACAAAAGAAGTGTAGTAAGTAGATTTTAAAATAAAACCATATTTTTTTAATTATGGACCTTTTTTTGTGTTCCGCTAAATATGCCGGTGTGTTTATTAGTATAGATAGCTATTACTAAACACAGATTAAAATAGATTTTGAAATGTGACGTCACAAGATTTAGCACCCCTCCCACCCCCTTATCACACTTCGTCGGCCCCCTCCCTCCCCCTTAACGTGTGACGTAATTTATGGATGGCACCTTGTTATAAAGCTGATGATGATCATTACTGTAAGTTACAAAGTGGCATATGCTTGCAGTGCTTTAAACAATGCCGAAATTTCCAAACGCATATCATTAAAGACTGATGAGTTCTGTTCAGTACTTTTGTATCCAGGGTATACCTTGGTACAACATCTTATTTTTTGGTAGCATATGCTTGTTACTTCAGTAAAAGTCAAAATCACTATACCTATGTCCCCATAAATTTCGAGGAGTTCCCTCAATTCCTCATGGATCCCATCATCAGGTCACCACTTTTTTGAAAATGGGACCGACTTGGGATTACCCTTTACATCAAAAAAAAAAGGATTTTGTGAATCGGTCCACAGACGGCGGAATTATCATTGAACATACAAATATATACATAATTATATACAGCCGAACGTATAACCGCCTCCTTTTTTTGGAAGTCGGTTAAAAACAGCAAACCACACCCAGTCAGCGGGAAGCCGACATATTCAGGTGATGTTACCTACTTATTGTTTTGTCATTGCTCTAATCTTGATATATTGTGTTTAATATTATTTGATATTTTATGGCGTAGCCTTTGGTATTATAATATTGTTTCCTGATAATTATTATAATTGTTAAAAGTAAGTATTGTTCATGGTCATTTCGTCTAGTTGATGTATGGTTTATTTCTAGCTGTTAGGACATATTATTTTTGAATCTGAATCATTATTCTGTACATAAATAGTGATAAATTATAGTTCAGAAATATAACTTTAGAATAATAGTGTTTTTCTAATAGAAAGTGAGTATTTTATTAAATAACATAGCTACCCACATGTTTTTGTAATTTCCTTTGTTTTATTATATGAAAGATCTACCTAAGTACCTCTAATTTGTGGGGTAGTTGAGATAATTGTATTTGCTATAACAATTACAATATATTCAAATTGAAATAACTCCTGGTAATATATTATTATCACTTATTAACTAAATATTACTTTTAATTAAGTAATAAAATATTATGTTGGGATCCTGACCTTTCCTTTCTCTGTGCTATAAGAAGTTACTACATACCAAATTTCAAGATTCTGGGTTCATGGGACGTACCCTGTTGGTTTTGATTCCCTTGCGAGTGTCGAAAATTTGCAGCATAAACATTGCGCTGTATCTTTTGATTGTGTTGGCTTACAAGTTTGATTCTTTCACAGCTCCAGGGAACAGTAGACCTGAGTATTTGATATACATTTCAGCTTGATACCTCTATGCATTCCTGGGAAAAATGGTCTTGACAGACATTCGGACGGACAACAAAGTGAAGGGTTCCGGATTATCCTTTAGAGGTACGAAACCCTAAAAAATATTGAAAGATTTTTACTACTCTCTTCTACTGTTGAATCCAGAAGATTGTGGAAAAGTCTGTCAGTAACACATTACATGGCGGCCCGTAGCCACTATTCCTAAAGGAAACCAGCACTAACACAATATATACAATATACATACCTTCATCTCCTATCTCCTCTTCTATCTCTCGTTTTATTTCTACAATTTCCGTGCTCTGTTCCTGCTCTTGTTCTCCCCTGCCCATGAGATCTTCTGTAACCGGGTGTGTAGTGGAACTTAGGCGAACATATTTGTCAATAACACTTTGACTTAACTTCACTATATTCAAAACCAGAACCTTTGCCTTCTGCTGTGCATCAATATTGTCCACATTCAACACCTCCTGTGTAATGCCGGCAAGATGATCTTCATACACAATGGAAGGTTTTTCATCTACCTCAAAGTCGTTGTCTAGACTTTCATCTTGTTCAAGCTCTAAAAATAACCCAGACAAAATAATAGTAATATCTATAGACACTTCACACCACGTAAATCTGGCCCTGTGCTAAGTATCCGAAGAAGAAAAAGACAATAATAGTATATATTTTAGTACATACATTTAAGTTTTTTAGTATATTATAAATATTATAAACATATTTAATACATATCCAGAAATATTGTAAATTGTTTGTTCCTTCTGCAGGATTCGAACCCGCAACTCTGGGGTTGAGCAGTAACCACTGAGCCACTTTGCTCTCTGTTTTAGTTAGTTACATATGTCAAAAAGAAAAAGTTACTGGGCCAACCAAGCAAGAGCCAAGAAACCTCTCAAGAGAATGTCTATTCTTCAAGGAGCCTCAGAATACAACTGTAACCTGTCTCAGGTAAGAAAACATTATAACCTACCATTGTCGCTGCAAAATTCTGTCCTCAATTCTACTGCCTGTTTGCTATATGAAGAGGGGGTTGTGGTAGAAAATACCGGCGTCGCGTTTGTATTTTCTAGAATTTCTTCCTGTAGAGCACCTAAAAATTACCCAGGAGTAAACTCAAGTGGCCAAAAAATTATCCATTGCAATATCTAGATGAGCTTCGAAAAGGATTCATGTAGTTACAAGAATAGTTTAAACTGTAATAGTATAGTTGTCCACATATAATATAACCTACTATTGTCATAGTGAAATTCCGGCTCTCCGTCTGACTCCTGTTTGATATGAGGGAGTGTTGTAGAAGTAATCTTTGTCCGGGAAGTTGATAGTTCTAACAAAGATCCAAAAGCTCCAAATGTAATGTTGATCTAAAAAAAGTAAACATAAACTGAAGCAGACATATTCAGTTAGTTACTTTGGGTCCCATTTTTGTTGTAAATAAATTATTAGGCACTTAATTATAAAAATATTTTGTGTAATTCATATTATTTTTTAATGTTCCTTTTATGTACCTTATTTTGGAATATTTCATCAATGAGGCCCCGTGTCTGTACGGCCAGCTGCTGCAGCTGGTGACATTGCCGCAGTCTTGTGAGGCAAATGTAACACATCCAGCACTCATCATCTCTAATCTATTGATGGTCAAAGTTTGATCAAAATTAAAAAAGTTTTATTTCCATATTGGTTACAAAGTAACGCTTAAAGAATTGTCCCTACTTGATGCCTACCACCGGTTCGGGAACTAGCCCGGCGAGAAGAACCGGCGTAAGAAACTCGCACGGGGCCATCTTTTAGCAAAAAGATGGAAAATTGTTCTTTTTAAATATGATATGATAAACAGACATCAATATTTACCATTTAATCATACATTATTATTTATGTTACATATAAGTAAGTCAGTATACTGATATTAACACAGGTAGTTTATGATTAGACATAATGCTCAGTTATATTTTCGTTTTATAGTTTGCTATAGAATAAGTAGGCACAGACAATGTGCATGGTAAAATAAAAACGGACTACAATAAAATAATCCTAATTATAGTTGAATAAAAGTTTAATTTTAATATTGAAATGATCAAGTAGATATTATATTTATTTTGATTTCAATTCTTTTAAAATCTTAGATCTATATAATAGTTAGTAATAACGGATATCAAGATGTATGTACCTTAAAATTTGCGAGGTTCTCATAAACACACTGCATATCTGTGTCGTAAATGTTAATAGTTCTTTTATTTATAGATAAACATATGATGCAACAAGTGTGCTTTAACATTTTGAAAATGTTGTAGCTCTTTATGAGTAAAATAGTACAATAAATTCAGTAAAAATGAGAATTGTTGACGAATTTGACGATTTGATACAACCTATTCTTCTTCTTTTGGTTTTTGTATTTTTTTAAGGCATGATATTTTTTTGTAGGCAATGACAGACTATAAACAAAATACTGACATTGGAAAAAGCGCGGGAAACTTGGGAATAGACCAATGACCAAAGAATTCAATGGACAGGCCCTAGCTATGACAAAAACGTGTCCAATTTATCAGCTGATTATGAGCAAAAAATAACTGCCGAACTAGAGTTGCAATTATGGGTATCGACAGTATCGATATTTTAAATTTTAGTAAGTTTTACAATAACTTACATGTTTACGTAAATAAAAAACTTATTTTACTAATGACATTGTACATTTAACTACTTTTATTAATCAATAATATCTTATAACGGACATCCAAAAAAGTATTCGATGCTGACGATAGATTTAGGTATACATTCTATTTGTTCTAACTGGACGACTTTCAAAAAAGTTTTTGTAATAATATCTTAATAATCATGTAAGAGTTACCTTTATTTCCCATGGGACAGAAGTGCCATTTCTTTATTGAAGTCAACACGCAAAAGTATAATTAGTTATGGATCTTTTAACTCCTAGGTCCTTATCTACACTAATATTATAAAGAGAAAAACTTTGTTTGTATGTTTGTTTGTTTGTAATGAATAGGCTCAAAAAGTACTGGATCGATTTCAGAAATTCTTTCACCATTTGAAAGCTACATTATCCACGAGTAACATAGGCTAAATTTAATTTTGGAAAAAAATAGGGTTCCGTAAGATATATGGGTTTTTCGGACACAAGGTGTAAAAAATCAACCAGAAAAGTTACTTATTTTGCGTACGCTGCCTAAACTATAAAATATAGAACCATAAAATGTTCTAATTAATTGTAGATCTTATAAATATCTACAAAAAAGTCCGCGACACACTATACCTATCTATGTCGAGTGAGGCACAACAACCATTTTTTTTATTTAGAAATCTTGATTTTTTTGGACTATATTTAAACGCGTTTATTTTACTCATGCTATTAATTCTTGTCAAAATAAATTATTTCATCACTAAGAACAGTTTATGTAGATAATATTTGGTCTTTGATTGATTAAAATTGGATGTTTGGTTTTGAAGTTATGGCGAAATTAAAATATTACGATTTTTGCTGCACGGCCCGTTGCGAAGTGGGTGTCACCAAGGCGGGGGTGCGCGTGCGGGGAGTTTAGATTATTGGGTATTTTTTTTTTTGTTTTGTGTTCGTTGTAACTATGATGGATAGATACTTGAATACCTATTTATTTAGTGTTTGTTGTATTGTTAGTCCTGACCTACTTATTTCATTGAGTTTTAGTAGGTTAGGTACCTATTAAATTGTTTCTGTTTGTTTTGACTAAATTTCGCCCGTTTTGTTAGAGGTTTAAAGATATTCTGTAGTATTAGTATCAGTATTGTACCCGTGCGAAGCCGGGGCGGGTCGCTAGTAGGTTATAATATTATAACCTCTAAGGACCTAGGAGTTAAAAGATCCTTAAATATTTATTTGTATACGAGCTGAGCCAACTGTATAAATTGGTTTATGACATGAAATTATGCTTTTTTACTCTTAATTTATGCATACGTAAGTGAAAAAACCTATTTTACTAATGACATTGTACATTTAACTACTTTTATTAATCGATAATATCTTTTAACCGACATCCTGAGTATTCGATGCTTATTGCTGAGGATAGTTTTATTCTATTTGTTCTAACTAGACCATTTTCAAAAAGAAAATAAAATTGTAATACCTTTATTAATCAAGTAAGACTTAACTTTATTTACCATGGGAAAGAAGTGCCATTTCTTTATTGAAGTCAACACGCATAACTTTTATTAGTTAAGGATACTTTAACTCCTAGGTCCTTAAAAGTTATAATATGGTTAAATATTTATTTTTATACGAGCTGAGTTAACTGTATAAATTGGTATATGAAATGAAATGGTGCTTTGTTTTATTCTTTATTTAGGGACTTTTGATGTACAGCGTAAGTCAGTCCCATCGTAACCTAATCTTATACATAATGACAAGATGCTTTATTTGGTGAAAATATGGTTACAATTAATAGGTGTTACAATTTTACAGCTTGGCAAATAATTAGTCCTTGTGGCATCGACAGATGGAACTAAAAACTTTTTGAACTATCTAAGGTGGAATAGAAATAAAAGACAAAGGAATATATCCACTTATATTAAAATGAATAAGTCTATCCATTTCTAAATAAAATTAAGTTTATTCAAAAACTGGCTATGCTATTCTCTTGACTGGGTCCGGGGATTAATATTTTCTTCTCCAGCTTTCAACCATAATTTGCTTATTGTATCACATTTCGGAAACCTATAAAAAACAAGTATTATTAGTTTTATCATTTGTCAAATAATTTTGGTCACAACAATATTATTAAAAGCTATTAAAATTATATTTTTAAAACCACATCGAATACATTCAGATTGCTTTTTGAGACATAACGCAAATGTAATTATTATGTTTTTATCGATGTAATTATTATTTGTACCTTTATCGATAACTATTACAAACGGTAGGTACAACGCTTTTCAATTACGTAAATAAATCTAAAGACTTAAAATGCAATTTAAAGGACTGTTCTAATGAAATAGGTATATGTTATAATATATGAATATATATTTAATAAATGAATATAATAAATGAAAAAATCAAATTGCAACGCAATTATTTCATGAAATGTTTATAGTATTGCATAAAACCGGCTACTAACCTGCGTAAATACAATTGAGGTTGATTTATACACTTTATTGCATTGCACCTTGCAATATAACGTTTAGGCATGTTAATTATCACTTTTACAACATTCAAGTAAAATTTTAAAGAATAAGTCCTTCTATAAGCCTTTTATTCTCTTGGAAATTCAATAATAAACAAAACATAAACAACCTTTTGACAGGAGACCTACCACAGTTAATGAGCAAATAATGGCGGATCGTTCCACATTTCGTTAATTGTCAAAGTTTTGAAGTCTAATGTTTCTAAAATGAGCAAAAACAAAAATATAGCTGTTTCTTTGATCATGAAAATTATTGCATTAGATAGAAAGAGACCAAATGATATTTCACGGTCTGTCTCATATTTCCATCATATTTGTATAAGCGCTAGTATGTATAGAACTGTAAGGGCATCTCCATGTATATACCTCAATGGAATAGACGGAGTTTTCTCGGAAAAATATTTTTAAAAATTAATTAAATACGATCAGGAGTGTTAATGTTTTAAATAAATAAGTATTTATATAATTTGTTACATTTATAATTGATATTAGTAAAGTTAGATGTATGTATAAAATATGTCACCGTAAAATTGAAAAAACCGTTAGATATAATAAAACTAGTGAAATTGTAAGATGTTTGTTTCCGAACGTAGTTCTTCTATAGTTTATGAACGCAATTGTAATGTCAATGTCAATTGTCAAGAGTTGTAGCACGAAGTATAGATAACAAGGAGTCCGAACGTAATGTTAAAATCACGAAGTATAGATAACAAGGAGTCCGAACGTAATGTTAAAATAATGGTCTCAATTACGGGGACAGATTTTTGCCGGTAGAGCGCGCGACGGTCCGACATGCACTCGTTTGAAATTACGCGGGAAGTTTAAAGTTGCTATTGACAGCTCTGGAAAGATTGAAATCTTATTATATAAAAGTTTTAGGAAATTCTTAGAAACTGTTCTCGAAAAATAGATACCGTAGAACACGGTAATTGCCTAACGGTAATTTAAAAATAATTGTAATAAATAATAGTGTTGGCAACACTCGGTATAATAGTATCGGCAACACTCGGTACTCGTCGGTCTCGCACGCCTAGCGGCAGAAAAGAGAACTAAGATCTGGTCCTATTATTGTGTACATAATTATTATTAAAAAGCCTATACCGTTCGGACTCCTTGTTATCTATACTTCGTGGTTAAAATAATGGTCTCAATTACGGGGACAGATTTTTGCCGGTAGAGCGCGCGACGGTCCGACATGCACTCGTTTGAAATTACGCGGGAAGTTTAAAGTTGCTATTGACAGCTCTGGAAAGATTGAAATCTTATTATATAAAAGTTTTAGGAAATTCTTACAGCCGCACTCAGAGACGTTCATTAAATTAGCCCTAATCAGTATTTAACTAATGAACATTAAATATCTTAATGAAGCGTGTCTCCCAGAGTCAACATTTAATGGATCGTTAGCTAATGACAAATTTAATCATTCGTAGGGCGGTGCATCTTCGAAATAAGTTGTCGATTACTTAAAAACTTGGAGAAGATGTAGCCATACTTAAAATTAATTAATATGAAACTGTTAAGTTTGTCTTTAATAAACATCAGAAATCATGTAAAGTAGTAATATAGTTAGAATTTATTTAATTAACAAAGAAAATCGACAAAAAAATATCCAAAATAGCAATTTATCGAATATTTTGGTAAAATAATTTCAATTTTCTAATATGGCATTACAGTTGCTAACTGTCAAATCTTCGCGGGCGGCGAGCGTGAATAGGTACTTACCTACCTAATACAAAAAATCTAAAGTTTAAGGTGGTTCGTTTCCCATACAAAAAAACAATGGACATTATTTAGGTAATTTCATACTATTACTACATAAATTTATATGCACATCTATTTATTTTGGAATACAATTGTCGCAAAATATATTTAAAATACTTTATTTCACACAGAAGTCACATTTTTATTGAATTTTCGACAAAAAGTGACATAAGTTACAAATGTCACTTTTTGTCGAAAATTCAATAAAAATGTGACTTCTGTGTGAAATAAAGTATTTTAAATATATTTTGCGACAATTGTATTGAAAAATAAATAGATGTGCATATAAATTTATGTAGTACTAGTATGAAATTACCTAAATAATGTCCATTGTTTTTTTGTATAGGAAACGAACCACCTTAAAGTTTATAAAACGTAGTGATTATAATATTCTCTTTGAAGTTTATTGCACTCTACATTTTAGTATTAGTGTAATTTTGAATTGTGTTTCAAATTATAATATTAAGGTGAATATCCGTCTATGGTGAATATATGATTACCAAAATTGAAATTCGTTGTTGTTGTGAAGAAATAAAACAAGAAGCGGAAAAATATTAGAAAAGTTACAAAATAGTAATAAATAAAAGAAATTATTTTATATGTATTGTCTTTTATTAATCAAATCCAAATTCTGCTACATTATGCTTACCCACAGATCTAGCAAGGTTCGCGCTCTGCGCTTTACCACCGGCGAGAAGAAAAATTGTTCTTTTCAAAAAATATTTTTTTACAATATAGTAACATAATCTAAGACAAAAGTCAATATACATATAATAAGTACATACATACATAGAAGCAGCCTTGCAAGGAGCATATTATTCCCAAGGTGGTAAAATGATGAAACCATTGACCTTATATTAAGCTTTGGCACACAAACATTCTTTAACAACCTTTTTTAATTTATTAATGGAAAGAATCTGAACGTTTTCAGGGATTCTATTGTATACACCTTTAAAAATTAGTCTGATCACTCATCACAGGTATATCTAACTTATTTCTATTTCTTGTATTCTTTAGATATAATATGATAGTCGCTTTATTTTGTAATTATTTAAGTATATTCTTTCTGATATACATTGTCCATTGAATTGTGTATTTTTTCAAATGTATTGTGAAGCGACGGTCAGAATACCTATTTCTTTAAACTTATCTCTCAGAGATTCAAAGGAAATTCATGATTTGGTAGCTCGGAATGGAAAGAATGATGACATCTTATAAATAGAACATAAGTACCTATAGCTTGCCTCTGTAGCACAAATATTGTGTATTCTATTTCTGTACACTTCTGAAGTGATTCCTCCAGGACTTTTTATTTTAATAATGATATTTAACTCAATACACCCAATCACCCCAGGAAAGTGTGCAATTTCATAGAACTGTCATCTGTAACAAGAATATAATATTTAAATTACATAATTATAATATAATCATTAGATGTAGTTTAATTAATATTAAAATAATACATTATCTTGGCATACATTTAGTTCAAAACGAATAAAATATATCAGTAGTAGTATCAGTACCTGTACAGTAGCCGGGAACTTGACAAAATCTTGCATTTTCATAACAATTAATGCAGAAACTTTGCTGACAATTCGTGAGACTGATTACTGACAGATATTAATATAAAAATAAGATAGCAACATACAAATAATATTATTACAAGCACATAGTAAACTCTCATGATTCTAGTTTTGTTTATTATTTTAGGTACTATAATTTAGAAACTAACCTGAAAACTGCCTGTAGCTAAATATCTTACAGTAAACAGAAGCATTATTTTGGGAGTAGGTAAATGGTAATCCTCTTCTAATAGGTATCTGATCTATTTAAGTCTGATTTCTTCATACCTATTATTATTAAGTTTTTTTACAACATAGGACTTCGGAGTGAATCTATATCTAACATGGAATTCTTGGATTGAATATTTTAGTGAAAGGATCCGAATAATGTCTTCTATAGCGTCTTGGTCATCTTGGTCCCACATTTCTGAATCTTAAAGAAAAATTTTCAAAATCTATAAAGTCCATCTGATTAGACATTTTGCATAAAAATGGTAAAAACAACGTAGTAGTAACTGAGATAATAACTACAATAACTAGTAGTCTAGTAATAGCGTATTAGTAAAATTCAAATGTAATTTTTTTTACAAAAACAAATAAATAACCTCAAATTCGATCGACTTAATCCACAATTAGCAAGTTAAATAGAGGTTTTGCAGTACTTAAATTTAATCATCATTAAGTCACGTTAACGATCCGTTAACTGACTCTGAGAGTGAGTTTTTTTAAATCTATACTAAGTAATGGTTTAAGTAACAATTAAATGACTCTGAGTGCGGCCGTTAGAAACTGTTCTCGAAAAATAGATACCGTAGAACACGGTAATTGCCTAACGGTAATTTAAAAATAATTGTAATAAATAATAGTATTGGCAACATTCGGTATAATAGTATTGGCAACACTCAGTACTCGTCGGTCTCGCACGCCTAGCGGCAGAAAAGAGAACTAAGATCTGGTCCTATTATTGTGTACATAATTATTATTAAAAAGCCTATACCGTTCGGACTCCTGGTATCTATGCTTCATGAGTTGTAGATATCTTAACAAGGAGTCCGAACGTAATGTTAAAATAATGGTCTCAATTACGGGGACAGATTTTTGCCGGTAGAGCGCGCGACGGTCCGACATGCACTCGTTTGAAATTACGCGGGAAGTTTAAAGTTGCTATTGACAGCTCTGGAAAGATTGAAATCTTATTATTTAAAAGTTTTAGGAAATTCTTAGAAACTGTTCTCGAAAAATAGATACCGTAGAACACGGTAATTGCCTAACGGTAATTTAAAAATAATTGTAATAAATAATAGTATTGGCAACACTTGGTATAATAGTATTGGCAACACTCGGTACGTAACAAGTTCTCGCACAGCTAGCGGCAGAAAAGAGAACTAAGATCTGGTCCTATTATTGTGTACATAATTATTATTAAAAAGCCTATACCGTTCGGACTCCTGGTATCTATACTTCGTGATATCATACTTGTCATGTCTCCCCAAGGAATTTGTAAGTATTATATACAACTGGAAAGAGCTCTCGGCATCAAATCTGTGCCGAGAGGGAGATACAATACAAACCGCTCCGTCTCTTTTTAACAAGGGTGACAACAATATTTTTAATTTGGGGACAAATTAGTTGAAGTTTGGAAACATATGGTGATTTCAACTTTTTCTAAAGAAGTCCAAGCACATGCTATCAAAAAGTAATATTTTGCTCCAAGATATACCCTGGATCCAAAAGTATAGAACAGAACTCCTGACTCATTATAGATACATGTTTGGGGATTTCGGCGTTGTTTAAAGAACTGCAAGCTGCAAGCATATGCCACCCTGTCAATTAGAGTAAACATCATTATCACCACCACTATCACACCATACATCATCACATTATGATGATATAAAAGGTACTTCTTATAGTATTTTACACTAACACGGAGATCTTTGAACATTACTCTGCTGTTTATGGACCTATTTGAAAAATTCTTTTGTTGTTGTAAAGGGTTTAATTTGAAATTGGTCCTTTAGTCACTAAGGTGGAAACCGGATGATGCGATCCATGAGGAATCGAGGGAACTCCTCGAAATTTATATCGACACATATAGTGATTTTGACTTTTCCTGAAGTAACACAATGCAGCATATGCTCCTAAAAATAAGATGTTGAAACCAAGGTATACCTTGGTTTCAACATCTTATTTTTGGATCTAGGGTATACCCTAGATCCAAAAGCACTGAACAGAACTCCTCAGTCTTTAAAGATACACGTTTGGAAATTTCAGCATTGTTTAAAGAACTGCAAGCATATGCCACTTTGTAACTTACAGTAATCATCATCATCACCTTAACAACAATACCTAATGGAAGCTTGGTGCGTATTCAATTATACATTCGATTGTTTATTTTAGACGTTCTTAAGACGTATTTATAACAACTTAACAAAATATATAACTAAAACGGGTGAAATTATTATTTTTAAACAAAAAATTAAACCGACTTCCAAAGTAAAAATACACAAAAAAGTATGAAATAAAACTTATTTTCTAAATAATTTCCCTTTTAAATTTGCTATTTCTCTACTTAATCTTCTTAATATGAACTTTAAGCCACCACCACGGTACCGGCAAATATGAACGTGAGTTCTATAAAATATTGTCGAATATCGTTTGGGCTGGTATCGACTTCAAAATTAAGAAGATTAAGTAGAGAAATAGCCAATTTAAAAGGGGAATTATTTAGAAAATAAGTTTTATTTCATACTTATTTGTGTATTTTTACTTTGGAAGTCGGTTTAATTTTTTGTTTAAAAATAATAATATGTCATAAATGATAATACAAGTTGCTGAAACTAGAGTCCGACCGAAACTGGTTTTCCGGCCGAAACCGAAACCGAACATTCGGCCGTGGCTTCAGTTTCGGCCGAAACCGAAACCGAAACTCACGTGGTCAAGTAGAAAATTCCTTAAAATACTGAAATTTGGTGCATTTTATCCATTACTCTGCATTAATTAGGATGAAATGGAAACACGGTATATTAATTTTGTTGTAATCTGGGAGCACGGTAGTGCCCCGCCAAGACGAGCTAAGCGAAGCGCAAGGGCACTACCAGACTACTTTTTCTCGAAGCGTTTCGTCGATATTTTGAACCCTCATAACTTGGGATTAGATTATACCAGATACACAAAATTTTCAGGATATGTTCCCAGTAGCGGACTAATGAAACATGTAAAGTTTTGATTATAAAGGTCTAATAATTTAGGTTTTAGTAATGTCCAAAAACCCCTGATTTCGTCACTGACGAAACAACACTGATGATCAACAAAATGATAGGGTACTTTCGGATGTCATAGAAAGCTGAATTTTAGTATGTAAGCTAGTTTTAGCACATAACCAACATAAAGATTGACAAACTTGGAACTTTTATCCTCCAACCCCTTAAACTAGGGGATGAAAATTTGTAAGAGACTACCTAAATGTTTACTCTAGAGGTCTGAAAATTGTCTTTCAAAAACAAGTGAAATCTCACCAAAAACATTTTTATGTAAAGTGATGCCAAGACGATACAATATAACTCGCACTGTCAAAAAGATATTAGATCTTATGTGAAACCAAGCTTCTGACTCTACCTAACTTCTAACTCTACACGCCTTAACTCTACAAGCCTAACTCTACAAACTCTATACTTTAGTCAAATTATGTGGCTTGGCCATTTCTAGAGATCTAATATATTTTTGACAGTGCGAGTTATATTGTATCGTCTTGGCATCACTTTACATGAAAATGTTTTTGGTGAGATCATTTATTTAATGTAATATTAAAACATATTAATTATATTTTAATTATGTTTTCAAATTCAGTTGCGTTGTCAAAGCGTTGCCGCAAGAAACGAAGTTAGGCGAGCGTGCACGAAAACTTCCAAAATCAGAGGGCCAATTCTCTTAATTAACTTAGACTTTCAACTTACCATCAATTCATTATAAATTTATCATCCTGTTATCATAAATTGACCGAAAGTCGGTATTCTACTACACTATTTTCGTAAATTTAAAATCCCAACACAGTCATTTTGCAATGATATTGACTACAATTTATAAATAAAGCAAGCACAAAACATCTATAAAGACAGCTGTTGCTTGACGTTTGTACGATCCAGTGTTGCCAATTATTGTCAGTTAAGGCGCGTCTCCTGCTCGTGTTTTTTGAAACATTACACAAAATCATAGAATTTGGGGCATGGCTGTGCACATTTGTGTACGCATACACGATTTTATCCTCTTCTGAGACGGACGGAAAATTATTTCCCGCGTGGTTAGAGAGGGGAAGGCAAAAAAAGATATTTTTGCGTAAAATAAATATTTTTATGTCATGGCATCCCCAGATGTCAAAGTGAAAAAAATATCCGGCTGACGGATCGGTTCGAGTCAAATTGGAGTTAAGTTTATAAACATACGAGAATACCGTTTTCTATGGATAAGTGGTTCGCTCAATCTATAATCAAGCTGTGATACAATGATAATCGCATCGCGGTGTAATTAGTCGTTTGACGTTTGTTTGAAGTTTAGTTGAATACCATTTTGCTGTTTGATAGGCTCCGGACTGTATCGAAAAAGTAACGAAGTTGCATTATTGTTGGATTAAAATAGCAGAATCGACCTTCAGTTTCGGTTTCGGCAAAAGTTTCGGCCACTTTTGGCCGAAACCGAAACTGCCGCCGAAACTTGATTTTTGGCCGAAACTCGGCCGAAACCGAAACCGAAACCGAACTTTCGGTCGGACACTAATTCTTATGTAGACAAAACATTTCTTTGGTGGTCATGCCACGCGTGCAGAATATAATTAACTAAAACTTTCATTTTACTTTTATTTAATTATAAATCGGATTGATATCATAAACTGACTGTGGAGTTTGGACCGATCAAAACAAGTTTGACGTTGGTGTGACGTTTATGAGAATATGATTTTGTGGTTTAAACGTATCGGGACTGGATCGTAACTGTATTATTGCAGGATTTAATTAACAGAATCAACCTTCTGCAGTCAGGGCAAGCTACTAGAGGATAAAATATTCCATCAAAAATAATTTCATGTAAAGTGATGCAAAGACGATACCATATAACTCGCACTTTTCTGTGCTCGCACTGTAAGGCATTCACGAGCCAAATTCATGGCATTCACGAACACGAGGTAGGCGTCGACATCACCCGACGTGTTCTTAATGCTTCTTGTCTAACGGCTAAACGCAAACTAAAATCAAAATGGCGTCTTTGGCTCGCACACCATTCACGAACGAGCGAGCCGTAT
Source organism: Glaucopsyche alexis (assembly GCA_905404095.1). NCBI lineage: Eukaryota > Metazoa > Arthropoda > Insecta > Lepidoptera > Lycaenidae > Glaucopsyche > Glaucopsyche alexis. Next base: position 1,266,730 of record FR990063.1, on the reverse strand, counting down.
GGCACGACGGCTCAGACCGACCGGACCATTGGTTTTCTGCATTCACGAGCGCGCTGCCTGCGTATGCGCGCCGCGCCAATTGGCTCGGCGCGATGGATTTCGGCGCAGTTGGAATTCCATCGTATCGAGCCGATCCATTTGGACCGACAGTTGAATGTTCACATTCATGGACGAATTTTGAATCGACAGCGTGCCAAATAGCAAAGAGAATATAATCACTACGTTTTACCAAATAGATCGATGGATCGCTCGTGAATGCCGGCCTTAAAAAGCTATTAGATCTCATGTCATTTCGCTACATTCGCTTAGGCATTAGGTGAAAAATTTTCAGACTTTTTTTTCTGTTATAATATTCTTGTAGGAAAAAAATGGCCAAGCCACATAATTTGACTAAAGTGTAGAGTTTGTGGAGTTAGGCCTGTTAATACGTGTAGAGTTAGAAGCTATGACATTAAGTACCTTATAGTTTTGTTGATCATCAGTGAGTCAGTGACGAAATTAGGGGTTTTAAGATATCAATAAAATCGAAATTACAAGACCTATATAATCAAAACTTTACATATTTCATTAGTCCGCTACTGGTAACAATTGAAGAAACGCTTCGAGAAAAGGTAGTCTGGTAGTGCCCTTGCGCTTCGCTCACTCGTACTGGCGGGGCACTACCGTGCCCCCAGATCAATAGTAATATATTCTAAACCTACTAATATATCTGTCTGCCTGTCTGTCTGTAACCTCTTCACACTTTAACCGCTGAACCGATTATGGATTTCCGCAAAGTAACGCCTGATTCCAGTAACTAAAATTTGGTATAGACATACTTTGGGTATCGGGAAAGGACATAGGATATTTTTTATCCCGAAAAAGTATAGTGTTCCCGCGGGTTAATGTATTTACGTGGGTGGAGCCGCGGGCAAAATCTAGTTATAAAATATAATGTATCTACCTAAACTACGTTTGTAGCAAAGTTTTGGCACATAAGTGCGAACTTATCGCTACTAATTTTGGTAGAGGGCAGCATATAGCCAAAGGTCAATAAACGTTTTTCCATTATTATTATTATTATGTTTTGTAAACTTTTAAATAGTACTACGTGGGCGTGGTGAGGTTTTTGACAAACTATGCCATAGCCGAAATAGCTCAGTTGGGAGAGCGTTAGACTGAAGATCTAAAGGTCCCCGGTTCAATCCCGGGTTTCGGCAATCGATTTTTTTTTAATAACTTATTGTTTGGTACATTTTGTCTACTAATAAGCATTGGTGGGTATTTTATAAATAGCTTTAAAAATTATTATGTATTTAGATCAGTAGCGTAGCTATCGTAGCTCAAGGAGCCCTCTAGCCTCAGCTTTGCAAAGGAGGAGCATATAAGAAAAAAGGAAAAAAAATCTTGTGAGCAAGCTCGAGACTCGAGGCTCAATTTTTTTTTAATGTTAACACCAACAATTACAAGATTTAAGATTTTCAACACATGCTCTAAGCGTCCTCGATGAACATGTGCTGTTTGCTATCGTTATTTCAGTTATTTGGTATTCGATAGTTGGGATGAGTACGCCCGTAGCACATTGGATCAGCGATAAGCTCACGTGCTTGACGGTCGTGAGATCAATTCGACAATTCCATACTCCACCCATAGTAACTTTTTTGTCAAGTTTTCATTCCCTCTTGCCTTGAATCAGTTCTCATTTATGATATTCATTGCGATGTTTTCAACTTTCTGGGATCTGGATGCACTATAATAGTTGACGCTAGGTCGACTAGGTGTGACTGTTGCAATTCGTTTTCCCTACTACCAGCACCAGCCTTATTTCATCTTTCATTAATTATCGCCATTAACGCAAATGCTACTATTTCTATTCCGCACATTCATCCATCTGGTACCATATTCTGCTAGAACTCATTTTCGCTAAAAAAATTCCGATGACAAAACATGTATGATACAGGATACAGGTTGCAGCACAACGGTATTCGTATAATCTATAATAACTCTCAAACTTTTAACTTGATCGATAACGAAAAATAAAAACGTTTTTCTAAACTCAAGCTCAAATTGAAGAATGAGCTACTATCTCAGACCAAATAAAAAGTATAGACGGACTTCTACGAACAATCATCTGTATAATAAATATTCTATATCGTCATGTATGTGCGTCGTTGTTTATTTATTCCCATTTTCCTCCATTTAACACATAGAGATTCTACCCCTCATAGAGACGACGTATGGATTTAACCTACTAGGGATAAGTTTAACTCACTGTTTCCTATTCTTATTCCTACGACTAATTTTAAAGGTCAATATAAGTTCAAGCTACGCAGAAAGAGGGGATGAGGGGCATGAGGGGCCCTCATGCCCCTCATCCCCTCTTTCTTCATTCTTCCCTTATGCACCGGGCCCTTGTCCACCTAGCTACGCCACTGATTTAGATAAATTTTAGGTTACCATTGAAATATTGACTATTATTTTATTTTAAGCACAATATTTTAAGTTGTAAATTTGTAGGTGAATATTATACCTAGTACGGTGGTACTAGGTATAATATTCACCTACAAATTTACAACTTAAGAGTGCGCTAGTCAACGGCTCGAACTCAGTGCTGCGCGCGGGAAAAATGATTGTTATTTCACCTAATATTGGGGAAAAAAGGATATACCCATAAAATAGTAATCTATACTTATAAGAGAAGCTATACTACACACATTTATGCAGCTGTGTAAAGTATTTTAGAAAAGGCGTCTTCAAATTACGCAAATCGACACTCAGCTGTTGGTGTTTTATGAAAAAACTATATAATATTTTTGTCTGAAGTAAAATTATCTCAATTGCTGAATAATTAAACTGTGTCGGTACGTGCTTGATTTTTTATTATCATTCTTCGTTTAATTTTTATTTACGTTCAAAGTTGCGCTAAAAATGCGATGTTTGGAGGCTATTATTTTCTACACTAATTTGAATTTCAGAAATATAAGCAAATACCGACCTAGATAAGTGTCATAAAAATCGATATTACGCTAGAATTTGGGTCTACAATGTTTGACTTTGGAGTAAATCACCAACAGCGTTTGTATGGAGAAAAATCCGACTAGCGCAGCCTTAAAATATTGTGCTAACGATTCATGGAGCTAGAATTATTATGAGGCACCCCTCATAATAATTAGAGTCCGACCGAAACTGGTTTTCCGGCCGAAACCGAAACCGAAACTGAACATTCGGCCGTGGCTTCAGTTTCGGCCGAAACCGAAACCGAAACCGAAACTCACGTGGTCAAGTAGAAAATTTCTTAAAATACTGAAATTTGGTGCATTTTATCCATTACTCTGCATTAATTAGGACATGAAATGGAAACACGGTATATTAATTTTGTTGTAATCTGGGAGCACGGTAGTGCCCCGTCAAGACGAGCTAAGCGAAGCGCAAGGGCACTACCAGACTACTTTTTCTCGAAGCGTTTCGTCGATATTTTGAACCCTCATAACTTGGGATTAGATTATACCAGATACACAAAATTTTCAGGATATGTTCCCAGTAGCGGACTAATGAAACATGTAAAGTTTTGATTATAAAGGTCTAATAATTTAGGTTTTAGTGATATCCCTGATTTCGTCACTGACTCACTGATGATCAACAAAATTATAGGGTACTTTCGGATGTCATAGAAAGCTGAAATTTGGTATGTAAGCTAGTTTTAGCACATAACCAATATAAAGATTGATAATCTTGGAACTTTTATCCTCCAACCCCTTAAACTAGGGGATGAAAATTTGTATGAGACTTACCTAAACGTTTACTCTAGAGGTCTGAAAATTGTCTTTCAAAAAGAAGTGAAATCTTACCAAAAACATTTTCATGTAAAGTGATGCCAAGACGATACAATATAACTCGCACTGTCAAAAAGATATTAGATCTCATGTGAAACCAAGCTTCTGACTCTACCTAACTTCTAACTCTACACGCCTTAACTCTACAAGCCTAACTCTACAAACTCTATACTTTAGTCAAATTATGTGGCTTGGCCATTTCGTTCGTACAAGAATAGTATAACAGAAAAACAGTCCGTAAATTTTTCACCTTACGCCTAAGCGAATGTATCGAAATGGCCAGGCCACATATTTTGACAAAGGTGTAGAGTTTGTGGAGTTAGGTTTGTAGAATTATGGCGTGTAGAGTTAGAAGTTTGGTAGAGTCAGAAGCTTGGTTTCACATGAGATCTAATATCTTTTTGACAGTGCGAGTTATATTGTATCGTATTGGCATCACTATACATGAAAATATTTTTGGTGAGATCATTTATTTAATGTAATATTAAATGAACTTGAAAACATAATTAAAATATAATTAATATTTAATTATATTTTAATTATGTTTTCAAATTCAGTTGCGTTGTCAAAGCGTTGCCGCAAGAAACGAAGTTAGGCGAGTGTGCACGAAGACTTCCGAAATCAGTTTCGGTTTCGGCAAAAGTTTCGGCCACTTTTGGCCGAAACCGAAACTGCCGCCGAAACTTGATTTTTGGCCGAAACTCGGCCGAAACCGAAACCGAAACCGAACTTTCGGTCGGACACTAGCTGAAACGTATATTATAGAGTGACTTTTAATTAGTGTAAAACACTTTACCACGTGATAATGCTCATGATAACAAACATCTTACCCAAATAAACTTTTTAGAGCATTTGTTATAAGTGAAAATTCCTTTAGCGGCACTGTGCACTTTTCTTGGGATGGGTAAAAACTGTTAAACTCGAGCAGGCCACGTGAATCTGATCGAAAAGTCATAAGATGCAACTTGCAATTGTTTGCTGTCTTGGTTTACGCGAGCATGAAACTTTTTTAGTTCGTATTTACTTTTGACCCCAACTATTGACCTATGGCATTGACCTTAACCGCAAATCATCCCCATCACATTTACCCTTACATTGGCCTTTACCTCCAATTGTCCCCCCACGAAAATTGTCTCGAGTTAAATGGCTCGACTTTTGAGATTTTTGGGGCCATTTTTTGAAAGTTGACGTACGGTGAAATCAGTATAGAGAAAAGAAGTGTCTCCAGTTAAATGGCCCCACTTTTGAGAATTTTGGGGCCATTCTGAAATTTGACGTATGGTGAAAACACCATGGAGAACAGAAGTGTCTCCAGTTAAATGGCCCCACTTTTGAGATTTTTGGGGCCGTTTTGAAATTTGACGTATGGTGTAAACACAATAGAGAAAAGAACTGTCTCCAGTTAAATGACCCCACTTTTGAGATTTTTGGGGCCGTTTTGAAATTTGACGTATGGTGAAAACACGATAGAGAAAAGAACTGTCTCCAGTTAAATGACCCCACTTTAGAGATTTTTGGGGCCATTTTGAAATTTGACATACGATGAAAACACTATGAAGAAAAAAGTGTCTAGTTAAATGGCCCCACTTTTGAAATTTTTCACTTCTACCGGCACTCCCGGAGTGCAACCCGTTGTTTTTTATTATTATTTAATTCGCTACCTAATGTTAAGTTGAGGTGGATTAAATAAAAAAGTTCCTTTGGGAAATTTTGTAATCATGAGCACTACCACGTGGTAAAGTATATTTTTCACTAATTAAAAGTTTGACGACCTCTTTGGCTTAGTGGCTGAGCATGTTGGTGATCAAGCCGGTCGCTGGTTCGAATCCCGCAATTTTTTCTTTTAAAACTTTTACTATCAACTTATAACGTAATTACACAATTTATATGTTATAAAAGATTGTCGAGAATCAAATAAATTGTCTCATAAATCTATCAGAACAAGTTACTTGATTTACTTCTTTGATTTGTTTGATTCTCGACAAGCTTTTATATCATATAAATTGTGTAATTATTACGTTATAAGTTGATAGTAAAAGTTTTAAAGGAAAAATATTTTATTCTTTTTAGCGCATTCAAATAAAAGCTTGTTTTTTAAAAAAGTTTTTTTTTTACTTTTAATTTATTTTTTACTTTTTAGTTATCGCTAGATAGATTTCTCAGTCTGTTCATCTCATTTAACGCATCATTGTTGCAAGGTCATTTGCCGGTTAATTTAGTACAGTCAAGCTCTTCAATAACGAGACCTCCTAGAGATTTTACTCTACTCAGTAAGGACCTCAAAAACCCCAACACACCATACTTTCATTTGATACCCATATTGTAAGAGTGCATTAAAATAACTTGTCGGCCATCTTGGGTGTTCTGCCATGTTGGATTTTCGAGTTATTCTCAGCAAGCCCTTTCATTTGATACCCATATTGTAGGATTGCATTCAAATTGACTGTCGGCCATCTTGGATGTTCCGTCATGTTGGATTTTCGGGTTTTTCTCAGCAATCCCTTTCATTTGTGTTGTATATGTTTAACTAAAAGAACAGGGATCGTCTTATGTCATGTTGCTAGGTAACGGGAATAAACATTCTATTTTATTGCATGCTGTGGTATCATTTCCTTTTGCACAAATTAGCGCATATATAACAGTGGCGACGAGGATTTAAACTAAATATTGTGAATAAAGCGGTGTAGTAACGCATAATGTCATTTTCGTATGGAGTCCTGCCGGTATTTGACCATTTCGCACAAGATTGGAAAAGCGTCAAAGGGCGCTTGTTGCAATGGTTTATAGCGAACGACGTTACTAAAAGTGATACAACCGGAATTAAACAGCGTGCTATTTTGCTAAGTGCTTTGAGTGATGCCACATTTAAGCTCGCGTCGGATCTCGCATTGCCGAAAAAGATCGAGGATGTTGCCTTCGAGGAAATTATAGCTCTGCTAGATAAGCATTTTGTCTCAAAATGTCACGGTTTTAGTGAGCGACACAAATTCTATTCGGCACAAGAACCAGGCGAGACGCATATACAATGGGCGGCCCGTCTCAGAGGGCTTACGGCGGACTGCGGCTTCAGCGACGTAGAGGAGGCGCTGAGGGATCGCTTCGTCATGGGAATGACAGCATGTCCGGAAAGAGCGAAATTGTTCGAGCAGGATATTGCGACATTGACCATGTCGAAGGCAGTAGAGTTGGCCGAGAGCGGGCGATGCGCGCGGACTGCGGGCGGAGTCGTCGGGGCTCCCGTGTGCGGCGTCGCGCAGGTGTAGGTACAGCGTACGGCAGGGCGAGCACAACGGCGGCGTCGCGGGCTCCGTCAGCGGCGCCGGGCAGGTCAACAGCGTGCAGCAGGGCGGGCAGAGCAGCGGCACGAGCAGAGAGAGGTGCTCCGTGTGCGGCCGTAGGAACCATGCTTCATCTCAATGTCGGTTCAGAAAATATAAGTGCAAGAAGTGTAATTCCCAGGGGCATTTACAGAAAATGTGCAAGGGGTTAAATTTCATGGGAGCCGATAAGATGAATGGGGATGATGACGATGACGGTGAGTTGTTTGTCATACGTTCTGAGCGTGGCGAACCTATGGCAGAATTTATAACAATTGATAATGTTCAGATGAAATTTGAAATAGATAGTGGGTCTGCTGTCACCGTAATTTCTGAGGCTACTTATCAACAATATTTTAGCGATAAACCGTTAGTAGGAACAAATAAACGTTTGTTTACATATACCGGTGCTAAGATTGGTTGTGTAGGTAAGGTACGGTTGGCGGTGACGTACGAGCAGCGCACCCGCGAGCTCGACGTGTACGTGGTGCGGGGCGGAGGGCCGCCGCTCCTAGGTCGAGATTTCATATCTTTGTTTAGCTTACATTTGACAACTTGTAATTTTGTGTCTAGTGTAAATAATTGTGTACAGAACTTAGAACGCGAGTACCCGGAAGTTTTTTCTAATAAATTAGGGACATTTAATAAATATAAAATTAAACTGAGGCTCCGAGATGACGCTAAGCCAATTTTTTTCAAAGCGCGTCCATTGGCATTTGCGTTGCGCGATAAGATAGCTGAGGAGTTGCAGCGGTTAGTCGGGCTCGGTATATTGACACCTGTCGAGCACTCGAGGTACGCGTCGCCCGTGGTGCCCGTGCTCAAGCGCGACGGCTCGGTGAGATTGTGCGTCGACTACTCCGTGTCGATTAATAAGCAATTAGTCGTCGAACATTATCCTTTGCCCACGGTGCATGAATTGTTTTCACGCTTGTACGGGGGGGAACAGTTCTCTAAACTCGACTTGTCTATGGCGTACAATCAGTTCGTACTCGATGAGGATAGTCAGGAGATAACGTGCATCAATACACACCGCGGGTTGTTCAAATATACTCGTATGTCGTTCGGCTTGACCAGCGCGCCGTCTATTTTCCAGCGCGCAATGGAGGGTGTACTCGCGGGTATGGATGGTGTTTTGTGTCTGCTCGATGATATTTTAATAACAGCTTCGAACAGAGTAGAGCACATGAGAAGGATTCACGCTGTACTAAAGAGACTGCAGGACGCGGGGCTTACGCTACAAATTTGAACGTGAATTTTTTAAGGATGAAATCAGTTATTTAGGATACGTCATCAATAAAAACGGTTTAAGGAAGTCGCCGGACAAGGTTAAGGCTATTGTGAATGCGCCTAGGCCGGACAATGTCAGTAGGTTACAGTCATTTTTAGGTTTAGTCAATTATTATAGAAATTTTGTTCCCGGGGCTTCATCATTGCTGACTCCTCTGTATGAACTATTAAAAAAAGGTACTAAATGGACATGGACGGCGGCGCATGAACACGCATTTAGTGAAATAAAAAACCGGCTCGCATCCGATCACGTGTTGACACATTTCAATCCAAACGCGAAGTTAATATTGACAGTGGACGCCTCTCCGAGCGGGCTCGGTGCGGTGTTGTCGCAGGTGGACGAGACGGGGGCGGAGCGGCCTATTTCCTTTGCATCTCGTACACTTAACTCTGCGGAGAAACGGTATTCGCAGATTCAAAAAGAGGCAACAGCAATAATATTTGGGGTTAGACGTTTTCACCAATATTTGTATGGTAGATCGACACCTTTCACTTTGCGCACGGACCACAAACCTTTGATTTCAATTTTTGGACCATATAAAGGTATACCAGAGGTATCTGCTAATCGGTTGCAACGATACGCTATGTTTTTAAGTGCTTACAATTACAACATTGAGTACGTTCGCAGTGCCGACAACTGCGCCGACTACCTCTCTCGGGCTATCTTGCCGGATGTGCAGTCGGCTGAGGCAACCGGTGGACCGGACGATGTCGACAGGGCATCTTATATTAATTTTATAATTAATGGTGATATACCTGTAACCATTAGTAGAGTTCGCGTGGAGACTTTAAAAGATCCTTTGTTACAAAAAGTAAAAAATTACATAATGATCGGTTGGCCTAAAAAGGTTGTTGATGATAGTCTGAAATCTTTTCATTTTTGTAGAGCACAATTATCCTATGAAAATGGATGTATAATGCGCGGTCATAAGGTAGTCATACCTGAAACACTCAAATCTGAAGTTTTAACGGAGTTACATAGATCTCATTTAGGTATGGTTAAAACTAAAGCCGAGGCCCGGTCGAGGCTTTGGTTTCCGGGTATAGACGGCACGATAGAGTCCATGATAAGGTCGTGTGCGGTGTGTTCACAGTTGCGGCCATCTCCGCCGCGCGTCCCGCCCGCACCCTGGCCCTATCCAAAAAATTCTTTTAAAAGAATACATATAGACTTCCTAGGACCAATTCATGCACGTACGTATTTAGTAGTAGTTGATGCACATACAAAATGGGTAGAAGTGTATCAATGCAACAATACGGGTTCTAGCGAGGTGATATCAAAAATGTACGAGTACATGTCTCGTTTTGGGTTGCCGATCACTATAGTGAGCGATAACGGGACGGGGTTCACGTCGTACGAGTTTCAGAACTTTTGTGTAAGCAATGGCATTACACATGTAACATCGCCGGCCTATCACCCCGCGAGTAATGGGCAAGCAGAAAGTTTTGTAAAAATTATTAAAAAAGGGATTAAATCAACTTTATTGTTAACAAATAACACGGAACAACAAAAAAAGTTGTTGTTGAAATATTTATTTGATTATAGAAATTCTGTACATTCTGCCACAGGTTTGTCACCGGCTCGAATGGTGTACGGTCGGAACTTGAGGAGTCGCCTTGACTTAATAAATCCCAACTCGCCCTCGTTATCATCGTCATTCACATCTGGTGTAAACAAAAATCAGTGTTTGCAGAGTAACGGAGGAGACAATAGAAAAATAAAATGTTTTGGACCGGGAGATGAAATATTTTATAAAAAACATTTAAACAATAATAAGTTTGTGTGGGAACGAGGCACTATTTTAGGAAAAGTTGGCAAAGTTGTTTATTTGATTTTTGATCATCAAACGTCATCGCATGTTAAGAAACATAAGAACCAGATAGTTCTGCATACAAAGGCAGGATTTTTGGACAATATTGTGTTCAATTCAGAACTCGAAAACACGACAGGGGAAAGAGATAGAAAACCGAATGATGAGGTTCCTTTGCCTAATATTATTAACAGCACCTTGTCTTCAAGAAATCCCACCCGATTGTTGAGAGACATTCCTCGTGTAGATTATAGAAGTTATTTATAAGTTAAGTTTGTAATATACTAAGATGTTATTTTGTTTTGTTTAATATGTTAGGTTAGACAGTTAATATTTTACTTTAAATTTAATACATTATTTAGATTCCTTTGTATGATATTCCTTTTTACTATGGGGGAGAAATGTTGTATATGTTTAACTAAAAGAACAGGGATCGTCTTATGTCATGTTGCTAGGCAACGGGAATAAACATTCTATTTTATTGCATGCTGTGGTATCATTTCCTTTTGCACAAATTAGCGCATATATAACAATTTGATACCCATATTATAGTAGTGCATTACAAATAACTTGTCGGCCATCTTGGACGTTCCGTCATGTTGGATTTTCGAGTTTTTCTCAGCAAGCCCTTTCATTTGATACCCGTATTGTAGGAGTGCATTAAAAATGACTTGACGGCCATCTTGGATGTTCCGCCATGTTGGATTTTCGAGTTATTCACAGCAATCCCTTTCATTTGATACCCATATTGTAGGATTACATTAAAATTGACTGTCGGCCATCTTGGACGTTCCGTCATGTTGAATTTTCGAGTTTTTCTCAGCAATCCCTTTCATTTGATACCCATATTGTAGGAGTGCATAAAAAATAAGTCGCCGGCCATCTTGGATGTTCCATCATGTTGGATTTTCAAGTTATTCTCAGCAAGCCCTTTCATTTGATACCCATATTGTAGGAGTGTATTAAAAATGACTTGGCGGCCATCTTGGATGTTCCGCCATGTTGGATTTTCGAGTTATTCACAGCAAGCCCAAGCCCCAATTCATTTGATTGCATATTCACGCCAACCAAGATACTCGTCAAGACGAATTATATACCAGCCCAAACTCGATGGAACCTCATCGTCGTTTAATTACAGAGTTCCTATGGCCATATTCTAGCTCCCTGGTTACCATATAGTATCAAAGTACTCGTCAAGACGAATTAAACGAGCCGAAACTCGATGGGGTTGCATTGTTTAATTACGGAGTTCCTATGGCCACCTTCCAGCTCCATCATCAGATCCTGGTTACCATATAGTATCAAAGTACTCGTCAACATGAATTAAACGAGCCCATAGTCGATGGGGTTGCGTCGTTTAATTACAGAGTTCCTATGGCCACCTTCCAGATCCATCACCAGACCGGTTACCATATAGTATCATAGTACTTGTCAAGACGAACTAAACGAACCCAAATTCGATGGGACTATGTGGTTTTATTTCGGAATTCCTGTGGCCACCTTCCAGCTCCATCATCAGTTCAGCTCCACGTCATCATAATATTGCATTGTCATGCGATTTACATATTCGTGCAAAATTTCAACTCAATCGGAAACCGGAAAGTGGATCTTTAACTTGCAAGAATCCATTACAGACCGACAACGGGACAGGTGAAACTAAATAAAAGCTTATAAAATTAAACACAAGTTCTTCGAGAACTTACCACGGGACAAGATTGATGTGGTGTGAAGTGTCCATAATTATTATTATATTATAAGTCATCTTATACAGATAAACCTACCTACTAATATTATAACTCTGTCTGTCTGATGTCGCCTGCCCGCCCGCGAGGTTCTCACGTAACTATGCGCACATAATAAGCACTCAGGGATTAAGAATTTTTCTACCAGTGAAAGAATTTTTCAAATCTGTTAGGTTTCAGAAATTATCAATAACATACAAACATACAACGGTTTCCTCTTCACAATATCATGAAGGTAGGTAAAATAATACAAATGTCCTATATTCCCTATTAAATCATATTGTCACCCGAACATCTAGAATGTTCCAAGGGAAATACACGGCGTTTTGTGTTGCAACTATTCTATTTTCATTTCTTCCATTTTACTCTACCAAAATGCAAAAATTCAAAAAATAAATAACAAATATTTTATAATTATCGGTTAGTAGGTAGGTTCTAAATAACTAGTAATTTTTATTTTACATTTCTCTCTCAGATTATGAATAATATAATATTTAACCGAGTTTATTAGTATTTCTTTCTTATACACTATATCGCACATAAAATCTACCAAACCTGAAATTTAAGGAAAGATATAAACTGGCTACACTAGGTTACTTGTTAGAACGAGACACAGGGATAACTTATAGCTATCTCACCGGGACCGGTTTTTTTATTGCGCACGTGATAAGCTTTAAGTCTGAGAAGTAAAGATCATTTTTGATTGAATTAAAAGAAAAAAAAGTTTGAAGTACTCTTTCCTGTTGTATATAATACTTACAAATTCCTTGTGTCTCCCTCGTTTTTGTACACAACTGACCACTCTGTGCTAAAGAATTAAAACCTAGATTTCTTCTGAATAGTGTTTAAATATATACCTATTTAAATTAGAAACAATGTTTATAGACTTCCGATGCGAATATGCTGCCTATAATTTAACACATTATTTTTGGTTAGATTATAAATATATCGTTTTGAATCTTTCGACATATTTTTACAATCTCGTTAGTTAATTTACAATCTAACGGTTTTTACAATTTTACGGTGACATATATTTGGTAGTTTTCTTTTTATGTTATTAATAGGATGTAGGTAGGTTCTTTGTATAATAGTATAATTATATTACCTACCTAACTTAAAGGGCGGTTCGATGAACGAGCCGCCCGACCTCATGTCGGGGCCGGGTTCAGGGTCCGGTCCTGATGTAGGTTTGAACAGTGGTGGATTTACACTAGGGGCAGTCGGGGCTAGTGCCCAGGGCGGCAAATTTTGTAGGGCGGCAAAATTTGGAAAGTGAAAGAAATAATTTCTAGAACAATAAATTATTATTTTTTTACAATTATCAACATTGCACACTATATTAATAATTAATTCTTATAACGGTAACGTTAAACCCCACTCTTGATGATAGTCGACATACTAAATAATTATTATTATCAGTGTGGTAAGAGCTATTAACTGAGATATGTTTGAAATCTGTTGATGGATGAGGGACACTGCGCAATGCGCATACAATTTTTTGCATGGTCCTTTTTTTAATTCTTAGAACGAAAACAAATATTTTTTATATATTTATATTATTTATAATAAAATCAATCATAGGGGTCCATCCACATATTACGTCACAGCGGATGGGGGAGGGGGGGTCATACTAAATGACAGTACATCATGTTAAATACAGGTACAGGGACACTAAAAAGCGTGACATGGGGGGTGGGGTCAAAAAGTCGAAATTTTGCGTGACGTAATATGTGGATGGCCCCTAGTTAGAATAACTATAGTTGATTGCAGATGTATTGATGAATTCGTAAGAAATAAGACAAAAACTACAATTTTAAGCAAAATTACACTGATAGGGCGGCATTTCCTTCAGTGCCCAGGGCGGCACTAATATTAAATCCGGCCCTGGGTTTGAATATAACTATTGACCATAATAATATGGAATATGAAAATGTGATGATTGGGAGCCGCAAACGGCCTAAGATTCACAAGAGATAATTACAGAAAATTTAGGTACCTAAGTGTCCTGAGGCTGCTGTCAGGGAGTGATAAAGGGACCTGACTTGCTATTCAAATCTCACCCGCGCCGGACGTGTCTGCGCATCTGCATGTGCATCCGATATATTAAACTCAAGTCGCTAGCGATCGCGATAAACTCCGCTCACCTTTATATTTGCAAGTATCTCATAAAGCTGCTGTAGATTTGTATTATAAATATTAATAGTAATTCTTTTATTCACTGACAAACATATAGGTAGTGCAACAAGCGTTAAGGGCGATCACCGAATGGTGCGAGGCACATTAAACCTAAATATCCAACTCGAAAGAGCTCGCTTGGTAAAGTCTACGCTCCGACCGTCTCAAACCGGAATTAGAAACCCCGAAAGCTTTCAACTCGAGCTACAAAACCGCTTTGCTAGCCTGGAAAACTACGCGTCAGTGGACGAAATCAATGACAGGTTCACAGAGACTATCCATGCGGTTGGGTCAAAGTACTGTGAAACCCGCCGTAGAGGTAAGCCACAGAAAATCTCCGACCACACGTTTACACTAATGGCTAGGCGACGCACCCTTACTCTTCAAACCTCTGACGATGCTAAGTCTTATAGGCAGCTTAACAGAGAGATATCAAAGTCTTTGCGGAACGATATTCGTCTCTTTAATACTAGAAGTATTGAGGACATGATACAGCGAAACAAGGGCTCAAAAGTGTTTGCAAGAGACACGTCTGTTGGGCAGAGCCGGTTGACGAAGCTGAAGACAGAGGATGGGAAAGTTGTGTCGGCCGGGCCCGAGGTGCTCGCAGAGGTCGAGAGTTTCTATGAGCAACTTTACACCTCAGTTGCCAAGCCTGTCGTTAATCTGGCTGAAGATCCTAGAGCTAGACTAACCCGACATCACACGGAAGATATCCCGGACATCAGCCTGTACGAGATTAGTATGGCTCTTAAACAGCTTAAAAACAACAGGGCGCCGGGCGAGGATGGGATCACCTCGGAGCTGCTGAGGTCTGGTGGAACACCAACACTCAAAATGCTCCAGAGACTTTTTAATTCCGCCTTGTTCGAGGGCAAAACGCCAGAGGCATGGAGCAGGGGCGTGGCAGTCTTGTTCTTCAAAAAAGGAGATAAGACTTTGCTGAAGAATTACAGACCCATTACGCTGCTGAGCCATGTCTATAAGCTGTTTTCAAGAGTCATAACGAATCGTCTCGAACGGAAGCTTGATGACTTCCAGCCTCCCGAACAAGCCGGTTTCCGAAGAGGCTTTAGACCACATACATACGCTACGGCAGGTTATACAGAAAACCGAGGAGTATAATCTGCCACTATGCTTGGCGTTTGTGGACTATGAGAAAGCCTTTGATTCGATTGAGACCTGGGCGGTGTTACAGTCTCTTCAGAGATGCCGGATCGACTACCGGTACATCGAAGTGTTGAAGTGTTTATATAGTAAAGCCACCATGTCCGTGCGAGTACAGGAGCATAGCACAAAGGCGATTCCATTGCAGCGCGGCGTCAGACAGGGAGACGTCATCTCTCCGAAACTGTTTTCCGCTGCATTGGAGGATGCGTTCAAACTCCTGGACTGGCAAGGACTTGGGATCAATATAAATGGTGACTACATCACTCACCTTCGATTTGCCGATGACATCGTGGTTATGGCAGAAACTCTGGAAGACCTTAACACTATGCTAGAAGACCTCCGTAGAGTTTCACAACAGGTGGGACTTAGTATGAACATGGATAAGACGAAAATTATGTTTAATGCCCATGTTGTACCCACCCAAGTGACCGTTGGAAATTCTACGCTCGAAGTTGTTGACGACTATATATACCTAGGGCACAAAGTCCAGTTAGGTAGGTCCAACTTCGAAAAAGAGGTCAACCGTTGAATCCAGCTCGGCTGGGCAGCGTTCGGGAAACTCAGAAACATCTTCTCGTCAAAAAATCCTCAGTGCCTGAAGACAAAAGTTTTCGAGCAGTGTGTGTTACCGGTGATGACATATGGAGCCGAAACGTGGTCATTCACAACGGGGCTTATTCAAAAGCTTCGTGTCGCTCAAAGAGCTATGGAGCGGGCTATGCTTGGAGTCTCTCTACGTGATAGAATCAGAAATGAGGAAATCCGTAGCAGAACTAAAGTTACCGACATAGCCCAGCGCATTAGCAAATTAAAGTGGCAATGGGCTGGACATATAGCCCGTAGAACCGATGCCCGCTGGGGCCGAAAGGTTCTTGAGTGGAGACCACGAACTGGACGCCGAAGCGTAGGACGGCCTTCCACCAGGTGGACTGATGACCTGAGAAAAGTCGCAGGAAGTCGGTGGATACAGGCCGCGAGCGACCGGTCGCACTGGAAATCTATGGGGGAGGCCTATGTCCTGCAGTGGACGTCACCAGGCTGAAACGGATATGAATAAAAAACTGGCCAAGTGCGAGTCAGGCTCGCGCACAAACGGTTCCGTACAAAACGGCAAAAAAATCATGTTTGTTGTATCGGAACCCTCGTCCTCGTCTCGTCGTCGTCTCGCCCCCAGCACCAAAGATTATACATACTCAATGTAATATTATGACTGCACCTAATATTTTTGTTATATTAGCTTTTGCTCGCGGCTTCGCCCGCGTGGAATAGTGTTCTTGGAGAAAAAATTACTTCGGCGAATAACTCTGTAAGTCTCTACTTACAGCAATATACTTCTGATACAATACTGAAAATCTTTTTAGGTTTATCCAATGCAAATGGTTAAAAATTGGACCCTTTCGAGTTTCGCATCGACACGATATGAGCGACCGCTTGATATATACATAATATTATATTTGTCGCGCTTGAATATACATTCGTTGCGTCATGCTTTCGTTGTTGGACATCTACGAAGTGGTAAAAAATACTAAGACCACTCGTGAACTGTATTTTAAAAGTGGAATGCTATCGTGTGTTGGTGTACCTACAAAAAAAATGCACACAAAAAAAGCACACACACTTAAGAATAACATTATGTACACCGTACATCCCACAAATTAACTTTTTCCTTTTCATAAAAGCTTGACACTAATTTGAAGACCTAAGATTTCTATTTTTTTTTACAGAAAATAGGTAAGTATAATAAAAATATGAAATTTCATCAATGAGGGTTCCGTACCCAAAGGGACCCAAAATATTATTAAGACTTCGCTCTCTGTCCGTCCGTCTGTCTATCACCAGGCTGTATCTCAGGAACCGCGATAGCTAGACAATTGAAATTTTCACAAATTATGTATTTCTGTTGCCGCTATAACAACAAATACTAAAAACAAAATAAATATTTAACAAGGGCTTCGATACAACAAACGTGTTTTTTTTTGCCGTTTTGTACGGAACCGTTTGTGCGCGAGCCTGACTCGCACTTGGCTAGTTTTTTATTCATATTATAATACATATGTAATTACATATAAGGAGTTAGCAAGAACGGACAGAGAAAAGGGCGGGCAGAGCGAAACCACAAATAGGTACATAGTTAATAATTATGTAAGTATATGGGTTGTTTGTAGTACTATGAACCCCTAAAATAGTGAAAAGGTGCAAAACCGCGAGCAAAACGTAAATTTAATAAGATATAACATACACAATAATATTAGGACTTGTCCTCATTTTGCCCTTGTGTGGTAACCTACTCTGCATTTTCATACAATCAAAAAATTCACATTATCTCAGCTAGGAAGCAAGAAATTAAATATTTTATGTGCTAATCCAAGAGAAAAAAACTTCTACTAAAATTTAAGTATAGTAGACTTTCTGTTAGTTTTCTCGTTTATTAGTTATTTGAGTTTTTCTTATACACAAGTGTGTGAACTGAGGGACCCAACATAATGATATATATCTTCCAAACGCGCCTATAGATTTTGCTGAAATTTTGTCTACAAATTCTACAAATTTTCTACTAAAACTCTACGTAGAAAAATAATTAAAAAAGTCAGTAATATATCGCGAAATGAGTCATTTTTGTGTGAACTGAGGGACCACACTTCGGTGGTTGTAGCTTTTTTATTTCTAATGCTATGTATTTGATAAATTTGTAAAAACTTTTACAAAAGTTCTACTAAAATTCTGTAGTGAAAAAATCATAATTTTCCACATACTTTTCGAGATCTGTAAAATAGCGGTGTGTGAACTGAGGGACCACACTCTGAGGGCTATATCTTTTAAACTATCTTTTTACAAATTCCCAGATTTGTTCTACAATTTTTTTTAGACTTCTACTAAAACTTGCTATACTTATTTTGGGGATATTCAGGTGGGTCCCTCAAACCACACGCACACAAAAATTGTACGTAACGAACAACTAGATATCTCTTTCTTTCTCATTGGCATGTGTCGTATAGGGGGATAAGGTACGATATATGATTTTATTCTTGCTCATTTCTTGCTAATTTAAAGCCTTTACTCTATATACTCTATGGGCCGATGCCATTTATTAAAAAAAAAAAGAAGAAGAAGAATAATTTCCGCTTTTCTTTTGTCTAGAATTCTAGATCTTTTTGTTGAGTAAACAAGGAGTTTTTTGTAAGTACAGTAAACATTTTAAAAATGCGAAAGGACGCTTGTTGCACTATATGTTTGTCAGTGAATAGAAGAACTATTAATATTTATAATACAAATCTACAGCAACTATATGAGAAGCTCGCAAACATAAAGGTTCGTAGAGGCAAAAGGTGAACACTGAACAGTGAACTGTGAACCAGGAATGTGACATTTTATTTTCATTTATTTTCTTTTATTGGAACCATTAAAAATTAAGGATACGTTACATATATCCATAATTCCTTACAAAACTAACAAAATTTCTGTGCCGCGAGTGCCGCTACACACTGACATTTTTATTGTTACATTTCACCACACAGCACAAGGTTTTTATTTAAATTCGACGCAAGGTTTTTATTTAAATTCATTTATATGCACATAAGTTTATCTGAAAATCGCACTTTTCAAGTGTTATTTGACAGAAAAAAGTCATTGACATTTTCTTCATGATGGAAGAAAATTAAAAATCCTGAATTTTCCAGAATTTCTATAGTTTTTTTTATACGCCGTTCGTGTCTCAAAGTAAAACATTGCCATATTTTTTTTCTATAATCGCTTCTATCTCAGAAACGGTGCATCCTGCTGGAAAAATAATGAAAATTTCCTCCTCCTTAATAACCCGGAAATCATATATTTTCTTCATGAATGGCAGAAAAAGATATTAGAAAATCCTGAATTTCGAAAAATTTCTATACCTTACATAGCTGGTACCTCGAACTACATAACATACTGTAATAATAATCATCAATCCTAATCAGCATCCCCAAGATCATTCAAATTGGTACTAATTTTAATTTTACGAAGATTGAAAATTCTCCATTTTGGAAAATTAAATTGGAAGACAATTTTGTAATCAGCACCTCCAGAAACCTGGAAAAGGACATCCATATTAATTTTAATTGAAAAAAAAGGTGTACGCCATTTTGGAATATTTCAAAACGGATTTTCTTTTCATATTATTCTGCTCCCCTAAAAACCTTGAAAACGACACCAATGTTAAAGAAAAACATACTCCAATAGTATCCAAAAATTGAATTAGTCAGCTTTATTACTACCTATTATTATTTTGTAACATACTTTGTGTAATACACTTTTATTCAAGTAATATAAATAATCCAAATAATTACAGATATATGTTTGTTTCTCTTATCATTTTAGAAGATGCATTCATTTACCCTTTTTTTTCTATATTATATAATTATATCATAATCATTCGTAAGGAGGAAACTCCAGTTGTGCGTTGGAGTTTTGACACACATACTTTTTTTCCATATAGGTTAACAACAGGGTTCGAGGATATATATCAATGGATATATATCATGATATATGTCCGATATATATCAAAGGACTTTTTATGATATATATACAAAATTAGTTTTTAAAATTTTATACTATTAAGTAATTTTTGGCGTTTGTTACTGTATTTCTACTGCCTAAATGTACCTTTATGGCGTTGTATGGTGAGTAAAAACATATTCCCTACTAATAAGTTGTAATCCATAAATAGCAATAGCAACACTTCTGCCGGCATTAATGTTGTCAGTCAAGTCAGAAAAAATTAAGTTTTTGTTTGTGTTTACTCTATTATATTTTACAAAGAAAGTAATTGGCAAAGTGCAGAAACGATTTTACTTCATTTAATATGAAGCATTAAATAACTTTCGTATTTATAGAATACTAGCTATTGCGCGTGGCTCCACCCCTGTAAATACATTATCCCGCGAGAACACTACTTTTTTGGGATAAAACATATCCTATGTCCTTTCCCGGGACCCAAAGTATGTCTATACCAAATTTCATAAAAATCGGTTCAACGGTTAATGCGTGAAGAGGTAACAGACAGACAGACACACATTCGCATTTATAATATTAGAATAAAGTATAGATAACTGTTTATTAAATCATGAAATTTTAGGCTATGTCTTTATTTTAAATAGAAGCGTTATTTATCAGAGCCAGGCTATGATGTGTTGAAAAAGCCGGCTCTTTTATATGAAGATTCGAGACTGATAGATTTTATGTAAAAATTTCGGATTTTTTTTGGATGATTTTAAGTAGGTACCTAAATAAATAAAACATTAAAAACATTTCAGTTTTTGAAGTAAATACCTCTTTAGCGGCGCTGTGCACTTTTCTTGGGATTGGTAAAAAACTGTTAAGGGGCCGTCCATTAATCATGTGATGTTTTTAACAACTTTTTAGACCCTTCCCCTCTCCCTGGTGATACGTGGTGAGGTTTTATGCTTTTTTTCGGACCCCCCTTTTAGGCATCACGTGATTAATGGACGACCCCTAAACTCGCGCGACAGGTCACGTGTCCTGATCGAAAATGCGTAAGATTCAACTTGCAATTGTTTGCTGTCTTGGTTTACGCGAGCATGAAACTATTTTAGTTCGTATTGACTTTTGACTCCAACCTTCCCAAGACGACCTTTGACCTTAACATTTGACCTTGCCCTTTGACCTTTGACCCCAACCATCCCTATCACATTAAACTTTACACTGAGCTTTACCTCCAATCCCCCCCCCCCCCCCCCCCCCACGAAACCCCCCTCCGCGCAATAAATGAATTTTGTATTTTTCCAAATAAATGATAGTTAGTCTTTTATACTGATAATTAAAGCAATTCGTGCAAAATTATTCCCTAACCATTCCAAAATATCAAAAATGCACAACGTTAATATTCAAGTTTTTACTTCTGACAGCACTCCCGGAGTGCAATCTGTCTTTTCTTTTTTAATAATTCATTCATGTTTATAATGTAACACATATGCAAATAGTATACATAAATAATACAATAAAATAATAATATGGCTTTCATATGAAATGGATATATATCAACATTTTGGATATATATCGGATATATATCATAAATATCCGATATTTTGATATTTATAATAAATCTACACTAATATTATAAAGAGGAAAACTTTGTTTGTATGTTTGTTTGTTTGTTTGTATTGGATATTTTCGAACCCTGGTTAACAATAACACTTATGGAATTGTTCCTACGTGAATGTATATACAGGGTAAACTCTTTATAACGAATTTCAAGGGAACAAGCATTTTTTCATTATAAAGAGTTTTCGTTATATGGATAGAAGAGAAAAAAAAACAAAGAAGAAGGGGCATTTTTGTATGGAGCCCGTCCCCACTACTGTAGCGTGACAAGACATATATCAAATGAAAGGGCTTAAAAAGTGTGTAATTTTATTGTATGACGAAAAATCTCTAAACCATGGGAGAAAAAAGTTAATGAGGGTTAAAGGTTAAAAAAAAGTTAAAAAAATCATTCTGTATTATTGCACCATTTTATAGTGTAATAAGGAACAATTTTTGGGAAGTAATGATTGATATACAGAAAACTTCATAAAAGTGGTATATTTTGATAAACTGCCTCATATTTTGAAGAAATGTATGGAATAATAATAAAATGCTAAAGAAAAGCTATTTCCTTAATTTTTTCGCACATAATTACTTTCTGGAAACTGTTTCTTACTTGCGACACTATCGAATGGTGCAATATACAGAATGTATTTTTTTACAATCTATGGGTTTGAATACTGGCTAGGAAAATTGAGTTATAAAAAATCTAATGATGCAGTTTAAGTTTGCAGTTCAAGATGGACTCGACACTCCATAGGGCTAAATTGTTATTCTTAATTTGTTTTAGACGTCTCTTACAACGCCCAGAAGAATAGTTCACCATGTAATATGTTTGTTTTTTTTTTTACTTTTTTTCAGTGCATAATCGTTTTAAAATAATTTTTGCTTTAATTATATGTATTTCAATGTAATTGTTTTATCTGCATCATTAGATTTTACATAAACCAATTTTCCAGACCAGGATTCGAACCCGCATATTAGGAAAAAAATACATTCTGTATTATTGCACCATTTGACAGCGTCGCAAGTAAGAAACAATTTTTAGAAAGTATTTATGTGCCTAAAAATGAAAGAAATAGCTTTTTTTAGCAATTTATTATTATTCCATACATTTCTTCAAAATATGAGGCAGTTTATCAAAATATACCACTTTTATGAAGTTTGCTGTATACCATTACTTTCCAAAAATTGATCCTTATTAGCAACACTATAAAATAGTGCAATAATACAGAAGATTTTTTAAACTTTTTTTAACCTTTAACCAGTGGCGTAGCTAGGTGGACAAGGGCCCCGGTGCATAAGGGAAGAATCGGGCCCTCATGCCCCTCATCCCCTCTTTCCGCGTAGCTTGAACTTATATTGACCTTTAAAATTAGTCATAGGAATAAGAATAGAAAACAGTGAGTTAAACTTATTCCTAGTAGATTAAATCCATACGTCGTCTCTATAAGGGGTAGAATCTCTATGTGTTAAATGGAGGAAAATGAGAATAAATAAACAACGACGCACATGCATGACGCTATAATATATCAATAAAGGGAAAAAACTATTTTTAATAGAATTCCCCGTCCAATTCACAATCTCTTGCTGATATTACATTTATATGTTGATGCCAAAAATAAAGTTTGTTACTAAATATTAAAGTTTTTACTTTTTTCTTTAAACTTTTCATCTTTACCTATCCTTTATCTAAATTTATCTATAAATAAATAATAAACAGAATTATCACTTTCTGATTTTTCATATTTAAAGACGTTTTGAACGCAATAAAAATGTTCTAATGTAACCCATTTTTAGAATTCCATAGTTGGGGAGAGTTGTGACAACGTTATTTCGCGCCAGGTTTTTGTGAGGCCGTGTTACAACTTTTACGTAAAATAGAGCACTGCAAAGTTTTTTGACATAAAGCTATGGAAAACGAAACGTAAATGTCACAGAAACGTTAACATGGCATTCCTATACAATTTTCGAAATTTTATTATATTTTTCTCTCGAAAACTACAGATCTTATAATTTTGAAAACTTCCGAAATTACTGCGACAATAAAAGAACTTTAAGCGGTAAAATTACCATATTCCAATTAATAGTACAAATTCTAAAGTTTAGCCCTTTGTTGTTCGTAGAAGTCCGTCTATACTTTTTATTTGGTCTGAGATAGTAGCTCATTCTTCAATTTGAATTTGAGTTTAGAAAAACGTTTTTTATTTTTCGTTGTCGATCAAGTTAAAAGTTTGAGAGTTATTATAGATTATACGAATACCGTTGTGCTGCAACCTGTATCCTGTATCAGACATGTTTTGTCATCGGAATTTTTTTAGCAAAAATGAGTTCTAGCAGAATATGGTGCCAGATGGATGAATGTGCGGAATAGAAATAGTAGCATTTGCATTAGTGGCGATACTTGATGAAAGATGAAATAAGGATAGTACTGGTAGTAGGGAAAACGAATTGCAACGATCAGTGACACACCTAGTCGACCTAGCGTCAACTATTATAGTGCATCCAGACCCCAGAAAGTTGAAAGCATTGCAATGAATATCATAAATGAGAACTGATGCAAGGCAAGAGGGAATGAAAACTTGACGAAAAAGTTAATATGGGTGGAGTATGGAATTGTCGAATTGATCTCACGACCGTCAAGCACGTGAGCTTATCGCTGATCCAATACTCATACGTACGTACGTACGTACGGGCGTACTCATCCCAACTATCAAATACCAAATAACTGAAATAACGATAGCAAACAGCACATGCTCATCGAGGACGCTTAGCGCATGTGTTGAAAATCTTAAATCAGAAGTCGTGTAATTGTTGGTGTTCATTTAACAACATAAAAAAAAGAAAAAAAAATTGAGCCTCGAGTCTCGAGCCTGCTCACAAGATTTTTTTCCCTTTTTTCTTATATGCTCTCTTTTCAAAGTTGAGGCTAGGGGGCCCCTTGAGCTCCGGGGCCCTGGTGCACTGCACCACCTAGCCCTACGATAGCTACGCCACTGCCTTTAACCCTCATTAACTTTTTTCTCCCATGGCTTAGAGATTTTTCGTCATACAATAAAATTACACACTTTTTAAGCCCTTTCATTTTATATATGTCTTGTAGTTGCTACAAGGGTGGGGACGGTTTGCCCCTTCTTTGTCGAAATACAATAATTTCTAATTTTATTATTATCAATAAGTAATTAATAACGAAAAAATTACCTATTGAACACCAAATAGTCTCTTCGGCTACATCATATTAATTGTAAATATTGTTTTATTTAATCTATTACTAATATAATACAGAGAGAAGGTTTATTTGTTTGTATGTTTGTTTGTTTGCATTGAATAAGCTCCGAAACTACTGGAACGATTTTGATGAAATTTAGGATAGATATAGAATAGACAACGGGGAAGCACACAAACATAGCATACTTTTTATTGCGGAAAAATGTACGGTTCCATCTATATTTCCTTTTGCGCGCATGAAGAAGCGGGCAACACCTAGTTTAAATATATAAAAGGCAAACCTGACTTGACTCATCTATCAAAGCACAGCCAAACGGATGTTGCTGAATTTTGGCATACAGATAGTAGTAATGACGTAGGCATCCACTAAGAAAGGATTTTTGAAAATTCGCCCCCTATGGGGGTGACAAAAGGGTTAAAATTTTGTATGGAAACCGAACTCCACGCGGACGAAGTCGTGGGCAAAAGCTAGTAAAAATAAACGTAGATTACTGAATAGATACATGTTCCTGATATCTGCTCGTGGTGATTAGAATTAGAAGTTATTATAATAATTTATATAATTAATAATTATATAAACTTTACAAACCAACAGAATTATATTTATGTACAGGAATACTTTTTCATCGGTACAATAAATTTTACCACGTCATTGGTATCGATAATAGAGTACATTTCTCAATTTTTTTTTTTTTTTTCATTTCAATTATTTTATCCTATAACCAATCTTATTACCGCATGGGCGAACTAACTACAAGGCGTCAACGGGTGCGGTATGAGGTAGGGGGCGGCGGGGTGGGGTAAGCGATCGGCCGGGCGGCGCACGAGTTGGCAACAAAGCATCGATAGATGCGTAACGTATCCACATTTTGTATTAGTTTAGCGGATAAGTTCGGGGATTGATAATTTTGTTTTTTTTTGTTCCAAAGGGGTAGTAACAAAAATCGCTAGTATTTTTTGTTTTTGACAACTATTACGTATGTTGATTTATTGTACTGGTGAAAAAATAACCCTGTATATAATTACTCATTCTGTTGTCAGTCAACTTTGTCAATTTTGAATCAAATAATATGTTTTTTCTTTCGTCGTGTAACAAAATTATATCAATAATTTCGATAGTACTACGTCAGTCTGAATGGCAGCTCGGTTTGCGTACCTACGTTTGAGTTCAAATCCCGGTAAGATAAATATTTATTTTGTGATTCTTATTATGTATTTGTTTTTCTTTAATATTTTTTTTTATTTTTAAAATTATTTTATCGTTGTACTTATAAAGAGTTTTTGTACTTCTATCTTAAAAAGACGGTTTTTGCACTTTTATCGAATACAATCTTTTCATTTTTTTATATTTAAATCTACACTAATATTTACAACAACTTAGAGTAACCTATAATAAAATAGGTTCATTACTAGCAATATTACTGGGAGAACAAGCATTGCTCGGAGTTTTATAGTGCGAGAAAAAGAAAAAGGAAAAATCGTCTGACCGGGATTCGAACTCGAGACCAATTGGTCGCAACAACACAAAAAGCCAATGGGCTACCGAGCGTCTTACATCAGTTGGCGAAATTACTCATATCTTATTAGTATTACACGACGAAAAAAAAACTAAGATCCTTATGTCGTCTGCATAAGGGTTAAGTTGGAGGTAAATTTAATTTGATTGGACTTTCAACAATAAATTCGAATGATTTTTGAGCAGAAAAAAGGGAAAAAATTTGACATACGTCTCATTAGCAAGAGGCCTAAGCCGGTACTGTCTTATTCTATAGATATGAAAGAGAAGGAATGACAGGTCGCCATTTCGCGATGTATCATTCGACGCGTCCGAATTATTTATCATTGAAATATATTGATTCCTAACAAATATATTATTCCAATCAAAAAATCAAAACAACAATTTACTATGTTTTACGAAACTGCAAATAATTTTCTCATTTTTGTTCACAAATAATACAGTTACAACTCCAAGAATTTCTAATTTAATGGTTACTTTATGATTTTTTTGTATCGAGAAAATGTTTAGATAACGTGTTTTGAAAACGAAGGTCCCCTAGCAAATATGATCAAAATTAACATATATTTTTTTGCTGCACTAAAATGTATCCATTCGTCTCAAAATTTTTTTAAAGAAGCGTATTTTTAGGGTTAGAGCGCCTTAATCCAAGATTTTCGAAAATCGGGAAGTTACCCTGACTTTTTTTTACGTTACCGCGAGGTTTTTTTAAAGTGGTTTTTTGGAATAACTTTTAAACAGCTTTATCGATTAACTCCAAAAACTGATCAGCTCGTTCGCTCGTCGATCGCCGCTAATCCGGTCAAAATCGGTTGAGTCGTTCAAGAGATATCGCGAAGGAAAAAAAAAACGAAAAAAGTGTTTTTTCGGAATTACTCCAACATTTTTCATCTAAAAATTTTTAGTTGTCGATTCTTTCAAACGACTTGAAAAACAGCATCGATTGCCGCCAATCACGTGAAAATCTGTTGATTTATTCCAAAGTTAGGACACACACTATTTTTTGAAATTTCAAACTGAAATTTTATTAAACTTCGAGAGCTCTCCGAGCTCAAAAGTCTAATGAAAGAAAATTATCAGTGAAAATTTTTTGTATCATTTTTTTTTTTGAGTTCGTTAAGCTCAGAAATGACATATTAGATAAAATTTAAGCGCTTAGAGGAAAGTTGCACGGATGGCCTTTAGGTTAACTGTTTTCCTAATTTTTTTGTAGGTATTTAGGCTTTTTTTTAGGTTTCAAGATAATGTTTTTTTCTTGTTTGTGTAATGGAATAATTATGAATAAAAAATAAAAACAAGGTCAAACAAGCGCTTTTTGATAGTATCAATGTTGTGGTAGAAATTCCGCAAAGTAATAAAGGACGGCACACACGAATAAAATTATTTTTAACAAAATACATTATTTAAAAAATATATAACATAGTAATAATTTTATACTTTAGGGGTGGCTCTCGATATATTTAAAAAATATATAACATAGTAATAATTTTATACTTTAGGGGTGGCTCTCGATACATGTGAAGTGGGGATGAAAAATATTTTTCATTCTACCCTATCGTGAGCGGTATCGTTGAATAGGTCTTTTAGCAAGGTTTTATACATGACTTTCTTACAAAGTCAACCATTTGTGAGTAATCGGCATCCAAAGTGGGTTGTAAGTTGGTCCCCCTCCAGAATTTTTAAACTATAAGAGATAGAAACTTGTGAGTTTGCATGCTGATAGATCATGCTAAAAACTCTTTAGAAATTTTATTTTGAACGAAATCGGACAGTAACTTTTGAAGTAATTTGAAAAAAAAAAACATCATCAACAACATCTAATGTTGATAGGTACAGAACCGGCCTTAGACATGTCCTGACATGCTCTTGGTTAGGTTATACAGCTTTTGTAGACACACGATGGAGCAATGTGCTAGGTGCACGGGATGCGTAGTACGTGCTTACTCATCGGCCCGTCGCATACTAACGAAAAACTGTCCTACTTAGCTCAGTTTCGAGTCTTCACTTTTTGCGCGCTGATACCATATCTTCCTCTTTTTAATATAATACATCAGCTATGATTGGAAGACTATTTAGTAATCAATATATAAATTTCACATTATTTTGCAATGATTAATTTTGTTGCATATTTTATAACCTGCAAAAACAAAAAATACATATTTTAGTGCTATATTCTTAATTACAGTATTCCCATTGGGCTACTGCCTTAGGCTCTTTGGTACCGTCTATTTCATCTAGTGTCTTTTTCAATAGATTGAAGATGATGATTGCTGGATGTGTTACATTTGCCACACAAGACTGCGTCAGTGTCACCGGCTGCAGCAGTTGGCTGTACAGACACGAGGCCTCATTGGTGATCTCTGCCAGAATAAGGTATTTTATGTTTATAGTTGTTTAAATTAAGTGACTCATTTGCTAACTAATAACTTCTAAACCGGGGGTCTCCTAGAGGGGGGAGTCCGGAGTGGTACGGTTTAGCCTCTCTATCTCTCCCCCTCCTCTCCTCACCATCCCTCCCCCCAAATAATGGGGCATTTTTACCTGCATCAGTTAATTGCAAAAGTGAATATGACTATATGGCAATAATGTGTTTTTGATTAATATAATAGTACGGGAGGTGACGCTATATAATAATAATAATAATATCTATGGACGCTTCACACCACGTCAATCTGATCCCGTGGTAAGTTCTCGAAGAACTTGTGTTACGGGTACCAGACAACGGAAATATATTTAATACTTTTATACTATACACATATTTAAGATTTTTATTATATTATAAATATATTTAATACACATCCATGACCCAGGAACACAGAAAATCTTTTTGTTCCTTCGGCGGGATTTGAACCCGCGACCCCCGGCTTGAGCACCAACACGCTCAACCAATTGAGCCACAGAGGTCGTCAAACCATATAGTTGACCAAGTCATTTTATACCGCCTGAAAATCATAACAATAATTAAACCCCTAACGCATAACAGCTCTGAACGTCAGCTGCTCCGATAGCGATGGATCTAAAGGAGACAGCATGAAAAAGTCATTGGAAAAAAAATCTGCTCCGATGATTTTTATACCAAGCGAAACTGTATTAAATTATTGTTTCAATCATATTTAAAAAAAAATATCGTCAGCTGTATTGACGAGGGGGGATTCAATGTCAGTCACGTGCATAAACCTTATTTAAAATTTGAAAAATTAATTTATACCCCATGAAATTTATATATATCTCAATTTTTATGTGTTAATATTTAAATGTCATGGGATACTCATCCCAACTTACCTGTCCGGTAGTTGTGGTATAGTATACGGGTATGCGACCCCGGCTTCCCTAGCTATTACTGTCCTATCCCTTGCCCTCCTGGGCGGTAATATCCTACATTTCCTATTTCCCACTCTAACTTTCCAATCTTCCTTTCCACACCACCTATCCTTCCCTTTCCCTATCCTACTCTCTCCACCAATCCGTGGAAACGCAATGGATAATCATAAAAATAATTTAATTATCCAAAATGGCGGCGATGTGGTTCACCACCCATCACGTCTCGTTTCTCGCGGAGGTGAAAAGCGGACCATGGAGAGCCGTTTCGTTACGTTGAATGTAAGAGGAGGAATGGATGGTAAGAATGAAAGTGAACGAAGCGAAACGAGTATGTAAGGATCGTAGCAAGTGGCAAAAAGTGGTATCTGCCTACCCCTTTACGGGAAAAAGGCGTGATAATATGTATGTAATGTATGTCAATTTTTATACTTTTAAAATAATAAAGCAGATTGTCAGCTGTACTTTTGACGGGGGTAACACCGTCAGTCAGCGTGATAAACATGTCGCACGTTCAACGCATTCGAGCGTTGCATAGTCTCTTTGGAACATAAACTGACGATCTTTACACCCAGAAACAATCAGCTTACGACGATTTTTTGTTTCTTTAACATTTGAATTGTCTTATACTTAAAATTCAGTAAATATAACATCAATTTCATTTAAATAACACCACAGTATGTTTATTAATTTTGTGTCGGTTCCAAATTATACTAATATGTACTGTAGCATCAAGGAATTTCAAGCTGTAAAAGTATCACTATTTCAACGTACCTTTCCTAAAAATTATTATTCTGGCCTCCACGTAGAATAACCTTTAAGTATACCCTAACCTCCTGGGTATCGTGCTATTAAACTATCTAAACAGGTCTCGTGTCGAGCCATCGCGAGCTAACACTGGCGCGTTTTCCGCCCTTTTATTTTTCAAGATTATATTGATAAATTGTTGACATAATTTATGCATGTGACATATATTTAAAAACTAGAATAAATTCCCTATGACTACGTAACTAGAATTTTAAAAATACTAAATGAATTCGAGCAATCTTGATGTGTACACAAAAAACTGTCGCGCGCCCGTATACGGCAGATTAAGGCATCCGCGTAAGTAAAACCTTAGCATGTTATATATTTTTGGAAACTAGAATAAACATTCTACACATTTTATTTTAAAATATCACGAAATATAACGTTTAGCATGCAAAATATCAATAATTATTCCACCGGGACTTAAATTATTATTATCGGTTTTTGAAGTTAAATTATAGCGAAATACTACGACACAAAACACAAAGTTTTTATTTAATTAGTTAAATATATGTTTAAAAAACGATATATAGATAAACATTTGACGTAATATCTTATTTTAATTATTATTAATCAAATATCTTATTATTTGATGTTTACGATAACTTTTAAAAAAGCTACAATGTTTCTTTTTAATGTCTGTAGCAAAATAAAAAATAAAAACCAGACTTTATACCATATACATTTTAAATCACGACGCGAAAAAGTATACCTTAGACTAGGGTTACACGGTCAGTCTGGCAGCAGTTCAGTCCATCAACCTGATCCAGAGTGACGAAAGAATGATCGTGTACCGTGTGATTGATGGACTGATAATTTTTTTATTATGTACTTTCCAGCCATCATTCTGGCGTCAGTCTGAGACTGATGGACTGAACTGATGCCAGACTGACCGTGTAACCCTAGTCTTACGCGTGCCGTGTGACAGCGCGCGACACTTGCAGGGGTAGCTGTCAATGCTGTGGTACAGCACGCGATATTCAAGAGGCTAATAGAGTGAGACAAACTTATATGAATAAAAGAGAAATACTAACTACCCTCTGCTGCAGAGATTTCGAGTAGTTCATTCAGTTTTTTCTGTGCTGTCCTGTCGAAAGGTATATAGAAGAGTGGAATCTTCTCCGATAATAGTTGCGAGGGAAGTGATGGAAACGACACAGACACAGCAGAAGATGCATATGAAGAAGAAGAATAATATTTTACGTATTAATAGAAATCTAAGTTTTTTTGTTCATTAAGAAAAAGTTGTTTCAAGTAATTAGTATTTTGCTTCTAATAAATAAATATTTCTGTATGTAATTTGGAACCTACACGAAATAAATAAATATACTGTGGTGTTATTTATATGAAATTGATGTTATACTTATTGAATTTTAAGTATTAGATAATTTAAATGTTAAAAAAACTAAAAATCGTCGTCAGTTGATTGTTTGTGGGTGTAAAGATCGTCAGTTTATGTTCCAAAGAAATTATGCAACGCTCGAATGCTGGATTCGCGGATAATATGGGCCGAAAAATAATATGGCCGTCTGAAGCGATCATATATATGGTCGTGGCGATTTGTGAAAAATTGCTTATTATTTTTAATGTTTTCTTTGGACTGTATTTTTGAAGGATAGCTGGCAATCGCCAGTGATTAAATGAGCGATATTTAATGGAAGAGGAAGGAAGCACCTGAGGATCTTGCTGGATCTTCAGTCTGCACGAATCTGCTTCTCTTCTTGATAACAACTTATCACTTATCACTCAGTCTTATGAACGAGCACTCGCGAGCGGATAAAAGTACACAGGATTAAGATCAATAGCTATAATAATTATAGCTATTGATTTTAATCCTGTGTATTTTTATCCGCTCGCTTTTATACAATAATTATTATTGTTTCGAGTTACGGGCGTGAAATGCGCGCATTCGAACCAAAATATTCTTAGCGTCTGTCCATCATTTCTCCTCCGTGATTGGCCGGCGCCGGCGCTTGATCAGATCACGCCACCTCTTGTCCTCCAATCAGGGGCGTGCGTACGGTATCAGTGCGAAAGAGAGGGAGATATCGCTCATCCTAGAAAA
This sequence comes from Glaucopsyche alexis, assembly GCA_905404095.1. NCBI lineage: Eukaryota > Metazoa > Arthropoda > Insecta > Lepidoptera > Lycaenidae > Glaucopsyche > Glaucopsyche alexis. The sequence goes on along the minus strand of FR990063.1, from coordinate 1,234,401 downwards.
TACCTTGAACTCGCCAATAGGATACAACTTTAAATCAATAAAGGCCAATAAGATATTAGGACAAATATAGGTGACGCCAATTAGATTGAGGTTCATAATAAATAATGAAAACTTGATTGCACCATCGGCCTCGGGTCCGGGCATGGTCACTATATATAGCGATGAGCTTGGTCGGGGAGTTGGTGTGCAGTTGAGTAAGCTGTATGGGGAACGAAATTATGTTAAATCTTGGCATGCACCAGCTGGCTAGTTTCTTCTGCAGAGAAAAAGCCATAAGAGGCGGCTCACTTATATTAATTAAGAAGAATTTAAAATATAAAGAACGAAAGATATAGTGAGACTCTCTACAGAACGAATAACTGAAGTAGCCTGTATAGAGGTGGGACACTTTATTATTGTAAGCGTATACAGGCCACCTTTAGGGTTATATGATTTATTTGAAAAAACAATGGAAATGTTATTAACTAAGATAAGTACATCTAATAAACATATATTATTGTGTGGTGATTTTAATATTAATATTTTAGAAAGTAACTCTACCACTGTTAGATTTACTTCATTGTTAAAGTCATTTAACTAACCTAACTAATCTATTCTTTGAACCGACAAGGATCAGTGACAGCTCTGCTACATGCATTGATAACATTTTTACCAACATAGATCCATTAAATAAAAAAGTCATTAACGGGCATTTTTACAAAAAAGTGTACCCTGTTCAAAAACCGAGATTTTTTTTGAAGTGTAGTTTTAAATTAATTTTATGGTTTCTATAAATTCTTTATAGTCTTAAGAATAAGAAAATATATAAAGTACAGTAAAAGATTATTGCTTTTTATCAAAAAATGTTAAAATAGTGACTGAGGTAGTGATTTAATGGTCAGTTTGGAGACTTTTTTAAAATGCTTTAATGGTTTCAAATTTTGTTTGTTTACCAATTGTTATCTTTTAATCGTTGACAGACAAAACAAGCTATTAGAAAATACTAAGAGTAATGTTTATAATTGGAACACATTATTACACGAGACATTTCAAGTTCGATTTGGTGACAAGTCGTGCCAAAACAAACTTTATTTTTCTATTATCTCTAAAAGCAGACCGTATATTTGAAGTTTATTTAATAAATATGGTCAAAGTTTAACTAATTTGAATATTTTCATGTATTTTTTATCAAAATACTTTAAGAAATATGTCTATAATTACGTTTTTATGCTCTTCGCTAAGTGCGACAATCAAGGTTCACAAAGTAAAGCTGAGGTTACACATAGTAATAAAAGTCGAAGTAATTTAACATATTTATTTATTTAGTTCTTGATGAACGTTTATAGACATTTAAAAAAAAAAAACACGCAAAACTAAAAATACTTTAAGTACCTATATGAACTAGTAGGCGTTTATAATATATTTTCGGTTATTTTTACCCTTTTTCTCAATTTTTATGCTTTTTATCTAATCAGTCTCAGATTCCTGTATATTTATAATATCTTTTATAAAATTAATTTTACAATTTTTATTGCGACAAACGACGATAATTTTTTAATTATTGTAACCAGAGGCAAACCGTTTAACTCGTACTATCTCCTGAGCAGCATCTGTCTGTAGCTTCGCGCACGTCTCTCACTCCTGCTCATCTCATTTCTCAACATCCTACGATTTCTTCTTACCGCGCAAATGTTATGCAAGTTAAACGATTTGCCTATGAGAAACATATATTCTTATATAATCAGTCTCACATACATAAAAATCTTACATACCTACTATTTAGTTTTCAGTATCTACAAATACTATAATGGTAACAAAAAAAAATACTTCTTAGGAACAAGATTAAGTAATTCACTGATTATCTATTTAAAGATATTTATGTATATCTTTTGATACTCTCTGGTTAGAAGGTTAAGTAACGGTTAATGTAACACAATGATCATCTTGCAAGTCCCTTTTAAACTAACTCGGCCCATTTAATAACACAATCTTAACAAAATAGCCTCCTTATAAAAATAATCATTGTTTTTTAAACACGCTATACTTAAGTATTAAATAAGATGCCTAAGGCTTAGTCTCAAACAGTTTGCACTAGAATCTCAAACAGATGGCAAAAAAGGTAAAAAATAAACATCTCACTTCTTAAAAAAATAAATTCTGCTATCAAAACATTATCATCAACATTCATTTAAAAAATCTTAATCAGTCTCAAAACATCTCACTTCTTAAAAAAATAAATTCTACCATCGAACATAATGATCAACATTCATTTATAAAAATCTAAATCAGTCTCAAAAAATAATACTAATAGATTACGTCAAAGAGCGGACCTTCACCGGGATGATAACTGGATGTAACATAATACATTATTATATCACGTATGATTTGTCAACAACTATGAATATAATGGCTTACCTATCAAAAAGAGTTCATAGCTATTTTTAATTAAACTCATTTTATTTTATTTTTTTCATCATCAACATCACCATATGAGCTTAAATAGAAAGATACATTAATAGAAAGAGACAGGCTTAAATACAAAGAAACAGAAAGAGACAAATAGAAAAACCCTATTAAACCAATGAAGGTGATGAAAAAAAAGAAGTAAAATGAGTTAAATTAAAAATTTATGTAACACCTTCCGCAGGCAAACCATTAAATTCATATTTGTTGACATATTATACGTGTTTGTGAATTAAAATTTTTATGTATAAATAAGATTATTAACCACAGGTACATAATTCACACTCGTCTGCGGGATAATGGTCATAGACACACGTATAGCAGCGAGGGCACCAAAAGTATGAACTTTGAAACAAAATCCAGATATCAGATTTATTCATGATTTTGATTAAATGTTGTGGTCTTATTAATTGATTAACCTCTTGTCGACATTTGAAACACATATCCATGAGAATGAAATGAGTTGTGGGCCAAGGCCATTCAGCTTCGTCAATATAAAAGTGCTCGAAGTAATTTTTTGTAAGTACTTTATCTACGTCGTGAACGATTACCATTTTTTGGTTTAAAGATTCGTATGATTCGTTCGCTTTTAGCTAAAGTAGAAGGGACGATTTCATTCAAGTCGGCGTTAGCTGAAGTAGAAGGGACGATTTCGTTCAATTCGACATTGCCAGGACTAGAGACCAAATAATGTTTTTTTGGAGAAAAACAAGAACACCCCCCCTCAGATCACCGCAGAAGCAGCTGAGGTCTCTATATTTTATAGAACACGATTCATTTATTTGGCTTGTAATCACCTGATGTAGCTGCATTCCTTTCAGTCCAAGTATTGAAGACACCATTCTCTTGTTTTTTGAATTAGCAACCAATTGCTTCAAGGTTTTCTTTTCTTTGACACTCAAACATTAAAAACCTCAAAATATCTAGCACGATATCTTTTATATGATTTTACCTTGCAAACACGATTGGCAAATATATTCAGAATTTGCACCCGATACGCATTCAAAACAAAACCAGTACTTGCAAATTATACATTTTCCTTTTAGGCCTTTGATAACAGAAAAACATCTGTGACATTGTAAAACATTAGCTTTTGATACTAATTTAGTATTATTGTTAATAGTTTTCCATTGGATTTGGGAAACACCTCGTTTTACAGAAGATAGATTTCTTGCTGATTCCAAGTCTGTAAGTCTCACATTCTCGACTATAACAAATTTTTGTTTCTCAGTCTTTTCAGGTTCGATAATTGTTTTTATAATAGGCTTAGATTTATTTCTGTGTATAAGTTTAGTTCTCTTCGGATCGACGACATAACTGAAAAATCCTTTACTGGTATCATTTTTGCTCGAATTTGATGGGACGATTTCATTCAAGTCGACGTTGGCTGAAGTAGAAGGAAAGATTTCGTTCAAGTCGGCTTTAGGTGAAGTAAATGGGACGATTTCATTCAAGTCGGCGTTGGCTGAAGTAGAAGGAAAGATTTCGTTCAAGTCGGCTTTAGGTGAAGTAAAAGGAACGATTTCATTCAAGTCGGCGTTGGCTGAAGTAGAAGGAAAGATTTCGTTCAAGTCGGCTTTAGGTGAAGTAAAAGGGACGATTTCATTCAAGTCGGCGTTGGCTGAAGTGGAAGGAAAGATTTCGTTCAAGTCAGCTTTAGGTGAAGTAAAAGGGACGATTTCATTCAAGTCGGCGTTGGCTGAAGTAGAAGGAAAGATTTCGTTCAAGTCGGCTTTAGGTGAAGTAAAAGGGACGATTTCATTCAAGTCGGCGTTGGCTGAAGTAGAAGGGACAATTTCATTCAAGTCGCTTTTAGCTAAAGTAGAAGGGACGATTTCATTCAAGTCGGCGTTAGCTGAAGTAGAAGGGACGATTTCGTTCAATTGGACATTGCCAGGACTAGAGACCAAAGAATGTTTTTTTGGAGAAAAACAAGAACACCCCCCCCCCCCCTCAGATCACCGCAGAAGCAGCTGAGGTCTCTATATTTTATAGAACACGATTCATTTATTTGGCTTGTAATCACCTGATGTAGCTGCATTCCTTTCAGTCCAAGTATTGAAGACACCATTCTCTTGTTTTTTGAATTAGCTACCAATTGCTTCAAGGTTTTCTTTTCATTGACACTCAAACATTTTTGATATGTAGTTTTCAGGGTATTTTCAAGTACTTCACCTCTTGCTTGTAATTTTAATATCTGCAGCTTTAGTTCAGCAATCTCTTTTTCAGTTCTAATTTTATACCTTTCGTACCGCTTACGATAAACTTGAACATTCAGTTTCATTATTTCGATATTCTTGTCCCTAGTTTTGCATTTCATTTTCCATATTTTACAACGCTTTTGCAGCTTTTTGTAACTGTCAGAAAAAACCTGTAAGTTATTTTCTTGTAGTGTTGTACTAGGCCCAATTATAGAATTGTCATTTTTCATACGCTCTTTGTTTCTTTTTTGTTTAATTCTACTTTTTTTTTTGATCATTTCTCCATTTTTCTCTTCTTTTTTCTGCCTCTTCAGGCGTTAATTCAAAAATTTTGTTCTTCTTTGACTTAACTTTTTCTAAATTTTTCCGTCTTTGTCTTTCAAATTCTTCTGGTCGTTCTTTTTTCAACTTCTCCTTATATCGTCGATTTCTTTCGGCGCCACTTAGTGGCATAGTGTAATCTATATTTTGTTTTAAAAATAAATCTGAAAATATAAAACGTACTTACTAATGAACAATGAACTATAGGTATACATATATATAGGTATAGGCTACATAGGTATAGGTATTATATAGGTATTTAATATTTATTATAATAATATTATGTTTTAATTAATAATATATGTACATATAAATAAATTTTATATTTACATTTCCATACTATTAATTTAATGTGCATATGTAGCCCTAGCTTTATGCGTCAGTTTGGTGACTTTCATAGTCACGCCTATATGTGACGAGACAAAATGTCATCAAACTGACGTCACTTTTTCGGCCAATGTTTTGTTAAAACAGTATCTTGGATACATTTAGTTAACTAGTCAAAATTAATTAAGTGTAAACACTGTGCTGAATAACATTTAATTAATTAGAAAACGGTTTCAAGACAAAAGATATGTTATTTATTACGTAAAAGCATCTCTTACCTGACAAAAAAAAACGAACCGTTCGTCGTCACCACAAAAACACCCTCTCCTCAGAGCGTTTCAGGCCAACTGGCAAATTTTAAATGGCGGCTTGTATTTTTCGGTTTTATATTTTGCCAATAAGCAAACTATTAAGTATTTTGGTATAATTTTAGATAGAAAAAAACCGTCACCAAACTTACGTGTCAGGCGGGTCTCGAATTTCGAATATTTTTAAAGATTGTATTTTTGGGCAGTAAATTAAGTTATTTTTAAGATATATTATATTTACTAAGAAGAAAATAAACTATTTTTTACGCACATTTAAACTTTAACGCGTGCTTCTACAGAATATTTTTAGTGATTTCCATTTTTATTGAAGCAACATGCTGTGGGACAGGCCAAAAACAGCTCTCCCGTGAAATTAAAATATTAATAATTAATTATTGAGAGAACTTAGCACTAATATCGCGTATTTGTGTAAATGTTTATTATATCTTATTCATCTTTTGAAAAAATTAACCTATATAGTTTATCCATATTGTTGTAATTAAAGTTCAAAGACGTGCGACAGCCTAAAAACCAGGGGTACACTTTTTTTGGAAAATGCCCTAACATACTAAGCTCTGATCACTGTGGACAGCAAGCTGTTTTTCCTATATATAATAATAATTGCAAACAATTTTAAATAAGGTTTATGCACGTGACTGACATGGAATCTCACCTCGTCAATACAGCTGGCGATATTTTTTTTTAAATATGATTGAAACAATAATTTAATACAGTTTCGCTTGGTATAAAAATCATCGGAGCAGATTTTTTCCAATGACTTTTTCATGCCGTCCGTCTCCTTTAGCTCCACCACTAGTGCGACAACTGACGCTCACTTTACTAATTTCCGAACATTAAACAACTGTTTGAAGTAAAATTCATTCGGTATAAAATTCCTAAAAAAATTGCAACGCTACCTCCCGTACTATAATATGCGTCTCCTTGTTTTTAGATTAACCACAGGTTCGAAGAGTTTGAATCCTTGTTAGAGTTGTCAGTTACCACCCAGACTGTACCCATTTCTCCACTACCTCTTGTTTCATACATCAAACAGGAGCCAGATGTGAAGCCTGAACCCCCCAGTGACGATGGTAAGTTGCGTGTTAAATAACCTGATACTAAGACATGCTACTGGTGTGTACTCTTGAGGAAGATGCACTAAAGCTATTGCTTGACGGGACCAAATTGTAGTATGCCTTCTTGTGACTTAGTGTACCCCCTGATACATAACTTGCTCCTTAAGTTATGTTTGATGTATACAGGTGTCCAGTAGATTTGGTCAATCGCCATAGGAGGGTCACACTTCTGAAAAAAAGCAATTTAGCTATCATCTCAAAAAACGGTACAGTATCGACCATACAAAGAGTGGGTGCTTATTATTTGTCTTCACTCTCCTTTTCCGGATTGACTATGTTCTACCAAACACCCTGTATAAATCAATTCTGTATAAACTTGACCTCTCATTCCAATCTCACCTTATTTATTAATAAGTAAAGTTGTTGTGAATGAGCCAAAGAAAGTTTCTGAGTTGGTAACACCAATTTTCGACAGATGGCGCCACTGTCATTTTTGATTCTAAGGTGGTACGAAGTTTGCCGGGACAGCTAGTTATATTATACAAATGCATATATCTCTCTAAACGGAGTAATAATTGCCCAGTATATTAGTATAGATTTTGAAGTAAACATTATTATAACAGTACCTTTATTTAGGTATCGAACGAGACGACGAGCAAGACAACACAAATGACTGCGAGGGGCGAGACCATGCCGGTGAAGCTCAGTCCGGCTGTTACAGGGGACCGCTCAGCTGTGATGTTTGTTTGAAGACGTATTCAAGCAAGAGCCAATTACTACTGCACATCAGGACTCATACCGGGGGTGATAAACCATACAGCTGCGACATATGTTCAAAGAAATTCTCATATAAGAGCAGTTTAAAGTACCACCTAACTACACATACAGGTGATAAACCATACAGCTGCAACATATGTTCAAATAAATTCTTATATAAGAGCCATTTAAACCGCCACCTAATTAAACATATAGGTGATAAACCATATAACTGCAACATATGTACAAAGAAATTCTCATATAAGAGCCACTTAAACCGCCACCTAACTACACATGTGGGTGATAAACCACACAGCTGCGACATATGTTCAAAGAAATTCTCACAAAAGACCAATTTAAAGTACCACCTAACTACACATACAGGTGAAAAGCCATACAGCTGCGACATATGTTCAAAGAAATTCTCAGTTAAGAGCAGTTTAAAGCGCCACCTAATGAGACATAAAGGTGATAAACCATACAGCTGCGACATATGTTCAAAGAAATTCTCACAAAAGAGCAATTTAAAGTACCACCTAACTACACATATAGGTGAAAAGCCATACAGCTGCGATATATGTTCAAAGAAATTCTCACAAAAGGCCTATTTGAACCGCCACCTACCTACACATAGAGGTGATAAACCACACAGCTGCGACATATGTTCAAAGAAATTCTCACAAAAGACCTATTTAAAGTACCACCTAACTACACATACAGGTGAAAAGCCATACAGCTGCGACATATGTTTAAAGAAATTCTCACTTAAGATCATTTTAAACCGCCACCTAATGAGACATGAGGAGGTGAGAGGTGATAAACCATACTATAGCTGCGACATATGTTCAAAGAAATTCTCACAAAAGACCAATTTAAAGTATCACCTAACTACACATACAGGTGAAAAGCCATACAGCTGCGACATATGTTCAAAGAAATTCTCACTTAAGAACAGTTTAAACCGCCACCTAATGAGACATAGAGGTGATAAAACATAATATAGCTGCGACATATGTTCAAAGAAATTCTCACAAAAGAGCAGTTTAAAGTACCACCTAACTACACATATAGGTGAAAAGCCATACAGCTGCAACATAATATGTTTAAGGAAATTCTAACATAAGAGCGATTTAAACCGCCACCTAACTACACATGCAGGTGATAAACCATACAGCTGCGACATTTGTCAACGGAAGTTCCGGAACAAGAACAGTCTGAATAAACACGTCGGTACTCATACATGACAAACATTTGGTTCACATATTGATTTCTTATGTTTACGCGAATATTGTTCATTGTTTTAAACACTTACGGATTTTGTCGCGGTGCACTTTTCTTTTACCCGACGTTTCGGCTACTTTCCAGCAGCCGTGGTCACGGGAGCACGGGTCACGGAGGAGTCGGGTAAAAGAAAAGTGCACCGCGACAAAATCCGTAAGTGTTTAAAACAATAAACATTTGGTTGTTGTGTGTCAACGGATTGTTGAAGATAAGTGCACGATAGAACATTAGATAACCACCTTATGACTGATTTCGGTGCGATTTGCCTTTTTACATTAATAAAAACTATTTCATGCAAATCATGCAGTTCAGAAGTGAGTGATGTTCAATCAGGTTATGATATATTTACAAATAAAATCACATATTTGGCGAACAAACACATCCCGTGGATTAAAATAAGTGAGGATCCTACATCAAATTTTAAACCTAAGCATTTCGTATGCGTGTGGTTTGAGGGACCCACCTGAATTTCCCCAAAATAAGTATAGCAAGTTTTAGTAGAAGTCTAAAAGAAATTGTAGAACAAATCTGGGAATTTGTAAAAAGATAGTTTAAAAGATATAGCCCTCAGAGTGTGGTTCCTCAGTTCACACACCACTATTTTCCAGATCTCGAAAAGTATGTGGAAAATTATGGTTTTTTCACTACAGAATTTTAGTAGAACTTTTGTAAAAGTTTTTACAATCAAATAAATAGCATTAGAAATAAAAAAGCTACAACCACCGAAGTGTGGTCCCTCAGTTCACACAAAATGACATACTCATTTCGCGATATATTACTGACTTTTTTAATTATTTTTCTACGTAGAGTTTTAGTACAAAATTTGTAGAATTCATAGACAAAATGTCAGAAAAATCTATCGGCGCATTTGGAAGATATGGACCATTATGTTGGGTCCCTCAGTTCACACACTTGTGTATAAGAAAAACTCAAATAACTAATAAACGAGAAAAATAACAGAAAGTCTACTATAGTTAAATTTTAGTAGAAGTTTTTTTCTTTTGGATTAGCACATAAAATATTTAATTTCTTGCTCCCTTTCCAGGCTCGCGAACAATGCGACCTATGCGTAGAACAAAGTCCGATTTGAAAAATTGCTACTTTTCAGTGGACGCAAAACAAGTTTTGCGAATTGAAAAACTTGAATAACTTACAAACGGTGAGACTTTTATTTTTGAAATTTTGGTATGTTATTATGACATCCTAGTCTAGTTAACCGCTTTATACTGTTTATTATTAATTATTATATTTACTGAGATAACGAGTTCTATATCAACCTAGGACGTTTTTCAGCGGAGAAGCGAAAGTTCGTAGTGATCATATTACGTTGTTTTACGGAGACATTTAAATGAAACGCCGTTCTATATTCATATGGTTCGTTTTTTGTTGGAGTTATCCGACATTTTTAAGTCCTATGTGAATAATTATAGTCTATTATTTTGATATAGCATTAGCCACATTACGCATAAATGAACAATAATACATAATTATTTATTAAAATCGTTTATTTACATTAAAAAATCTCAAAATAGGTGGTGTTTTAAACTATAATTAAATCATAGTCGGTACTAGGTACTAACTTAAAATTAAAGACTAGTTACCATAGTCTAAAACCTATAAAACAATTAAAATCTCTAAGATATGCCCATAAAAATAAATATTGTTTGAAACTTAAAATGAGATAAAAAAATAAAAATTTGTATAATTCTACATTAACAAGCCCAAAACAAAATTTAAACTTAAAAAACAATAAAAAACTTTTTTAAAACGTAGTTATAAATTGAACTTCTTTGGTACTGTATCTAAACTATCTAGCTATGTTGTATAATATAGTTGGATAGGTACAAGTTCAGTTTAACCTACATGGGGAGGTATCTGCACGTTTATCCAAAATAATGAAAAATAACTATAATATTGTTATAGGGGACTGAATAAAACCACGATTTTGGATAGTTATGTGCCGGTGGAGCGTTCAAACGTGTGTCACTTGTGCGTGCGGTTGTGCGACTATTGTTCCCGAGGTGGCGGGCAAAGCATTAGAAATTTGAACGTCCCAGCGGTACGACTTTATTCTTTCTGTTACATAAACAAGAAATCATATTATTCTAAACAAAGGGCATATAAACAACTTAATTCTAATAAGTAATAACAGTAACTTATGCCTAGGTGAAACCTAATCGTAGTGCGTCGCATACAATCTGCCTCCTTAGTGCTAACTAGTTAGCACTACTATCATCCTGTGGTGCCAGTAGGGCGACGCGTGTCACAGGTCTGCGCAGCACACCGGTGCGTGTGCGCACGTCAACGATGCGGACTCGCCCGTCGCGGCCCGCGTGGGTCGCGCTCACAACCCCATGCCGCCAGCAGTTTCGTTCTAAGTTCGGTTCGATTATGATGACGTAATCGTTAACCTGTAACTGCCTAGACTCAGTAGTCCACTTCTGGCGTGGTAGTAAGGTGGGCAAAAATAAACAATGGGACGCGACGGCACGAACTGTCGTACTAAGCTTTAAAATCTAATTGTTAACGACAAGATCGTTTGCACCGTGAAGTGCTTGTCTATGAAAGTATTCTACAACTAGTTTTCGCGAGTTAAGCTCGACACCAGCGACAGCCTCTACACGACCGCCTACACGCATGAGACCGGTCTCGTCTACGCAAGGGGTTAGTTGTAGTAAGCGACTATCACGTGACAGGGGCTTATTCTGTTTCAATAAAGTTACATCAGTAGCAAAACTATCGTTTTGACATTTCTTTATCAGCAGGTCTTCTGCCTCCTTCATTAGAAGAGTGTCAAGATTGCATCGCTTACGCTGACATCTTCTAATGAATAATAAAACCCTAGCAGTTGCGCGTACGAGAGTAAGCCAATTCGAAATATTATTCTCATTAGGCAGAGACATCGTCGATTTATCTACGACTACTAAATGTACGGTTCGTTCTTCGCACTTTGCATCCTCAAGCGTTTTTGTAAACTTCCGGTCCCTAGGCCATTGACCTTCAGGGAGTCTTAAAAATGAAGGACCTTGAAACCAGGTACTTGAGTACGTTAATGGAGGCGCGTCTTCACGAGTGGCCGCGTCTGCGACATTGCTCGCGGTGGGCACGTGACGCCATTCGCATGACTTTGTAAGTTCATCAATCTCGCCCAGTCGATGGGCTACGTAAGGTTTGTAACTACGAGGATCGCTACGAATCCACTGCAGGACTGTGCTACTGTCCGACCAAAAATAACGTTGACCGGGCTGAATGTTTTTGTGTTCGCGTTGTATAGCTCTTGCGAGTCGCGCGCCCAAAAGAGCACCCTGTAGTTCCAACCGCGGGATTGACGTCGGCTTCAATGGACTTACTCTAGATTTACTAGCGACAAAACTAACTAGTACGCACCCATCGGCACGTGTAAAACGCCAATAAATAACAGTAGCGTAAGCTTTAGACGAAGCGTCACAAAAAATATGCATTTGTTTTTCAACTATGTCGCCTTCATTTGTATTATTAGTGAAGTGCGTTAACATCTGTTCCGCCGAGTAACAATGTGTCCACTCCTGTGCGTTGCCATAGAATCGAGGAATTCTAAGTAAGTGTAGACACTTCAAATCTGTGAGCCAACTAAGCCATAAGGTATGCTCCTCGGGTTGGATGCGGCAGTTCCATTCGACCCCGCTGCGATGGACGTTTTGAAAAATAATTTTACCTTTAATTAAGAACGGGGAAAGAAAACCGTGGATATCGTAAACGGACATTATAATGCTTAACATTTGAGCTTTAGTAGGTACCTTGGTGCCATTCAAGATGTCAGGCGAGATTCGACTTAAAGCTATTTTAAAACTAAACATTTCTTCACTCGGATGCCACATCAAACCTAGAGTGCGCTCAGCTGTGTTCGTAGCTCCGTGTTGTAACTCGATAGCGGCGGGCGCGAGCGCCGCATGCGGGACGGTCTGAAGTACTTGTGTACTGTTGCTGGACCAGCGGGTTATCTCGAAACCACCTGATTTATGTATTTCGGATATTTCGCGTATTAATTGAATAGCTTTGCTTTCACTGTCACATGAATGTAAACAATCGTCCATGTAATAATGGTCGTTTAATATGACATAAACAGCCTCGGGGCATTCGTCTATGTATTTAATCGCATTTTTATTTTTTATGTATTGTGCGACAAACGGTGAGCAAGTAGCTCCAAAAAGCAAAGTTTGCATTACACATATTTTTACACTATCATCGGCGCTTTCTTGCCAAAGAAAACGGAAAACATTTTGATCTTCGGCCCGTATTTTAATTTGAACAAAGAAGTCTTTAATATCCGCAGTCAGTGCTATTCTGTGTTCGCGGAAACGCAACATAATTCCTAGGAGCGAATTATACAAGTCGGGTCCTGTCAGAAGAAAATCATTTAGGCATGCACCATTTACTTTACCTGCGCAATCAAACACTAGCCTTAGCTTGTCGGGTTTGTTCGGGTTTTGAACTCCAAAATGCGACAAGTACCATGTGTGGCTGGGTGCGGGTTCGTTATCGGCTATTTCACGCGCGTAGCCGTTATCAAAGAGCCTCCGCATCTCCCGGCGATATTTGTCTGCGTACGTGGCGTCAGACCTAAACCTCTTAACTAAACTATTTAGTCTTTTACGCGCATAATCAAACGTATTGGGAAATTCCAATTTGTCTTTCGTGAAAGGTAGACCTACTTCCCATTGGTTACCTATATTCCGTGCAGTCTCATCTAAAATACGTACTGCTCTCACGTGTGCCGTATTTTCGCGGCGTAAGGTCGATATTCCTATCGAGTCTAGTTCAAACGATTGTTTAATTAAATTATTTAATTCTGTTATTTTACTATCGTGTTCCTCTGAGTGAGCGAGATGAAAAGTGTGGCCGTTCATGGGAGTGTGAGCGAGACCGATGCAACCATGAATAGACCAGCCTAGTAGGCATCTCGTAGCATAAGGTTCCTGCTTGTTACCGTGCAGAATCTCCTGAGGAGCAATAAGGAAGTAATTGTCCTCACCTATAAGTAGACGAGGCACTACACATTGGTTACATACTTTGTCATTAATTTGTAGCAAATGATTACATTTTAAATTCTTAACTATTGACAAATCTTGTTTTGGTAATTTTAGGTTGTTTACTACACGTAATGTTACATCAAAACTTTTATTTTCAAATACACCACATATATTAGTTACAACTTTAGGTACATCAGACTGAAATATTTCAATACCGAAAGCATCAATAAATTTTATGGGGCTAGACTGAGAAGTAACAAGTCCTAATTCACTTACCAAGTCTTTATCGATCATAGATATGGATGCACCATCGTCTAACAATGCATACGCACTCACCGTGCCCTTTGGGCCACTGAGATTGACTTTTATCACTTTGAGCAACACTTCACAACCCATTCGCGGTCCTGGAGTTCCGGCGGCGGCGGCACCTGGGTTAGCGGCATCGCGCGGCTCGCGCTGAGCGGCGACCAAGTTGGCCACGGTCTCGTCGCGCGCTGAAGATGATGACTCGCTGTCAGCTGTCTGCGGCTCGTGGGCGGGCGCGCTCTCTGTAGCCACCGTGTCGAATGCAGGCTTCTTGAAGTGAAGAAGACGATTGTGCGACAGTCCGCTGTCATCGATATTGCACAAAGGCGCTGGACATGCGGTATTATTGTGTCGCTCCAACAGGCAGCAAAAACATAGATTTTTTGCTTTTACGAATCTCCATCTGTCTTTTCGCATTGCACGTTTTAAAAATCGGCATTCGATAAGTGGATGAGCAGATTTTGAGCAAAACGAGCATAATTTTGATGACGTCGGTCGAGCGGTTTTCGTTGCCGTCGCAAGCACAGGACGATTATAGTAGGTAGATTGTCGTTGCCTGTCATCCGGCTTCGCTCGTCCGGCGGGCACCGTGTCGGGTTTACGATTGTCTCGCAGGTGTGTAACGCCGACTGTTGAGGCCACAGTAGCTTCTCGTTTTAAAAATGTAGCTAGTAGCTGTAATTTCGGTACATTGCTACCTAGCTTGTCGTAAGCGTAGTCTGACAACTTGCTTATCAAAATACTAGGCAACTTGGTGACGACTGCCGTCAGTAATTCAGGGCTGCGTAGGTAATCATGTTGATTGAGTGAGTTCAGCGTCGCAACACAATTATTAACTTTCATAGAAATGTTAATTATATCATTTTGATAATTAGTTGAGAGTGGCGAGAGTTTTTTCATTTGCGCAGTCAGCTGTTGAACAATTAAATCTGGGTGTCCAAATCTGAGTTCCAGCGCTTCCATTACAATAGCTGGCGAGGTGCCTCCGATCAGTTAATCGGTGACGGCTTCCTTGGCCTCGCCGCGGAGCGCCCTGCGTAGTCGCCATAAATTTTCAGAATCAGTAAATTGGCATACCTGTGTGGATTCATCATACGTGCTTCGAAAATGCAACCAATCGAAGCATTCACCACTAAATGTTGGTAGCTCTCGCGGTGTCGATAATCGAGTAAGTAGCCGTTCGTCTTGCTGGTGGGGTGACGTTGTAGTCATGATGTCCTTGAGTGTGTGAGCTAGCTGAAGTATACCGTCGGCGTCTGGAGCGCGGATGCGGCTAGGTGCGCGGTCTGCGCTAGGTGCCGGCGCTGCCTCCGTTACCGTTGCTGCCGCCACGGGTGGCGGCTGTACGTTACTATGTTCCAGCCACTGCTCCACGTTACACTGACTCCCGTCGATGCTAGCAGGCTTGCTACAGGTTGTACTTTCGACCATGGCTAAGTCACATTCGAGCCGCTTGTCGATAAGTTCCATAGCAATTTTAGCTTTTTCCTCGGCTGCTGCTAATTCCAGCTGTTTGCGCCTAATTTGAGACGATGACGATTTATGAGACACTGCATTTGATTCACTTTTCACTACTGTACAGTCCGATTTCGACATTTTACGCGTTTTTGGTTGTTCGCGACAATCACGCGATAACACGTGCTCCGATGCACTTTCTAGTCTATCCGTTAACTTTACGCGGGATTTCGTAGGTAACAATTTATTTGGCGTACGATACATGATAGTTCTAGTTCAGATCCGACTCGATTGACCAGCGATTATAGGGGACTGAATAAAACCACGGTTTTGGATAGTTATGTGCCGGTGGAGCGTTCAAACGTGTGTCACTTGTGCGTGCGGTTGTGCGACTATTGTTCCCGAGGTGGCGGGCAAAGCATTAGAAATTTGAACGTCCCAGCGGTACGACTTTATTCTTTCTGTTACATAAACAAGAAATCATATTATTCTAAACAAAGGGCATATAAACAACTTAATTCTAATAAGTAATAACAGTAACTTATGCCTAGGTGAAACCTAATCGTAGTGCGTCGCCTACAATTGTTATGGCCATAATCCCGTAACAATAAGCATGTCGTATGAAGGAGAAATAATACTTAAATAATCTATTTTGTCATAATAAGGTCCGGATTGATTTAAAGTATCAATATGGTGTCTATATAATCGACTAGCTGATGCCCGCAACTTCGTTTGCTTAGAACTAACGAAAACGGAACCCTATTTTTTTAAAACGGAACCCTAAAATAAAAGTAGCCTATGTTAGACCTTATAACGTCAGCTATCTTCCAGTGAAAGTCCCGTGAAAATCGGTCCAACCGTTTCGGAGATTAGCCGGAACAAACAGACAGACAGACCGACAGACAGACAGACGGACAGACAAAAATTTTAAAAAATTGTATTTTATAGTAAGTACCGAAAATACCTTCATATGCATTAAGTAAAAAGCTGTTAATTTGAAATTACAAACAGACACTTCAATTTTATTTATCTGTATAGATGTATAGATTATCCTGAATGTGATAGTGTATACGTGGGTCAAACAGTTTGACCCACGTATACAATATATGTAACACCATATAGGAATTTTCATCAGGTACACTATAACTTCTGGGCCGCTTTAAGCGTTTTATGTCACATCTCGCCAAGCGCCCGCCTTCAAATCTGACGTCGAACGTAAGTTGCCAGTCAGTGCTAAAATGCCGATTTCGACGAAAAGTTGTATGAATGCACTAGCTTATATTAATATATTCGGAATCAACATAAAAATTTATTTAACAAGTATATAATATAAACTGAAAAATTAAGAAGTGTAATTATTTCGAACGGCCTAATCGTACAAGTATGTAAAATCCCACCTCTTGTTGTCGAAAAAAGCATTTAAAAAATAATATAAGACGCTAGAAACATTATAAAGAGACTAATGATATTAATAACGATGATATATCATATCTAAAAGGTGTCTAGCAAAATGTGATTTATCACAATAACCATTTCTATAAGACGCGATGTATTCTTTGTACCGAGTCTCAAAGTTACGTCCAGTTTGAGTCAAACTTTGTATCGTGTTTTAGAGTTACATATAATCACATTTCGCTAAACACCTTTTAGATAGTGGTTATTATAGTGTACTCGATGGCCTTTCCTATAAGGTATATATGAGACAAAATCTTTTTACCAAGCGTGCTGGAATAATTAAAAATAATTAAGAATAGAGCAATAACAGACTTGCATTACGCATGGTTAAACGTATACTCACACGTTTGCTTGCAGGTTGTGGGTATTGTTTCCGAAATATACTTTCGGGATATTGCTAGATATAATATTAATTAAATTGTATACTACTATCTACATGATTGAACCTGAAAACGTTGTCATAGGTGGAATGACTATCAGTAGGAGACTACATAGGAGTTAGCGCCGACAGTTCTTGACCAACTGGAGTACACCTATGGTCAGAAGTCACAAGTTGTATTATAGGTGATTTTTCGAAACTAGAAGGCGCTTTTAAAGAAAGTTTTGATGGTCGGCCATAAATTGTCTCTCATTAGTAGGTGGATTATGTGCGGCATTAATTTCATTCCAAACATCACCCAGTTGCTGACTTATTTCTTCTGCACCTTGTTGTCAACAACTGAAATGTTAAAAATTGTATTATTTCACTGCACCATAATATATTAAAAATAATATAGAATATTATGATATATGTGTAACTTGAAAACGTAACACTATAATACAAATTAATATAATATATAACTTGAAAACATAACATTTTAATACAAATTAATAACATTTGTACAAAGCTATTTAAAAAGTTTGAATACACAAGTTTTAATGAACATCGCAGTACACAACTAAAACTGTCGGTTATAATGTTATATGATTTGCCGAAGACCCTACAAATGTGTATATATTGTAAGGTAACGCAGTTTAAAACTATTTTTATTAATTTAATATAAAATATATTTCTATTTAACGATATTTTTAAAGGAACAACGTCCTAACTGATGCCATTATTCAGGTGATAACGTCCCATCTGCATATCGAACTGACAAAACGTATTGTAACTATTCTGTGATTCCGTAAAAAAACGTCCCATAGTTAAATGAAACCCTCAGAAGTTTTAAAGAATTAGTCTTAAATCGTTCTAATATTACTTATAATGTCAACGTTTATGGTACTTCAACTTTAATGATAACACGACAAATATTTACCTAATAAATAAACATGAAACTAATCATACTTTTCGTACTAAAACGTATTTTTCTAACTCTCCGTCAAAAAATGTCTTATATGAAGATAGATTTCCCGTTTCTATTTACTAGCTTAAAAAGCGGAATATTAAAAAAAATCATTTCAAAGCATAATAATATTTAATTTGAAGAATAATATAAGTAAAAATATCAACTTACCTGGATCTACACCGTTCTTCATAAAAATATCTTGCTTATTTGAAAAAGAAGGACTACGTTCAAGCTCTTTTGTCTCTTCATAAAGTATATCCAGCAATATCCGTAAGCGTGACATCTCAAAAATACTTTTAGTACGCAATAATTAATAAAATTATAATTTTCGTCAAACCGAAAAAAAATCACACACATGACGCAAAAAACCCTTCTTTCCGCTCGACAACGCCTGAAGTGAAGATCGCGCGAGGCGCCCGCGCCGCGCGCGCTCCAATTTCTCCGTCCTATGAACACAAGGTGCATTTTAACATGGAGCTAATATCAAATAAGACGTTGTACGGTTCTGTATTTACTAAATTAAGCCAGATACAAAAATTCTGAAAATGTCAGACTGTAGAGCTTTGATTCCTTATTTCATTTATCCAAAAAACGCACTTTTGCTCTATGATCACATCGGACTTTGTTCTACGCATAGGTCGAATGGGCTCCGTACAAAACGGTAAAAAAAAACACGTTTGTTGTATCGGAGCCCTCATCCTCGTCTCGTCGTCGTCTCGCCCCTAACACCAAAGATTATACATACTTAATGTAATACTATGACTGCACCTAATATTTATTATTATACTAGCTTTTGCCCGAGGCTTCGCTCGCGTGGAATGTGTTCTTGGAGAAAATACTAGGGCTCCGTGATTTTTTTTGCCGTTTTGTACGGAGCCCATTGTGCGTGAGCCTGACTCGAACTTGGCCAGTTTTTTATTTATATATATAGGAGTTAGCAAGAACGGACAGAGAAAGGGCGGGCAGATCGAAACCACAAATATGTATATAGTTAATAATTGGTAAGTATATAGGTTGCGTGTAGTTCTATGTACCCCTAAAATAGTGAAAAGGTGCGAAACCGCACAGTAAAATGTAAATTTAATAAGGTATAACATACACAATAATATTAGGACTTGTCCTCATTTTGCCACTTGTATGGTAACCTACTCTGCATTTTTATACAATAAAAAAATTAACATTATCTCAGCTAGGAAGCAAGAAATTAAATATTTTATGTGCTAATCCAAGAGAAAAAAAACTTCTACTAAAATTTAAGTATAGTAGACTTTCTGTTATTTTTCTCGTTGATTAGTTATTTGAGTTTTTCTTATATACAAGTGTGTGAACTGAGGGACCCAACATAATGGTCCATATCTTCCAAATGCGCCGATAGGTTTTTCTGAATTCTACAAATTTTCTACTAAAACTCTACGTAGAAAAATAATTTTAAAAAGTCAGTAATATATCGCGAAATGAGTATGTCATTTTTGTGTGAACTGAGGGACCACACTTCGGTGGTTGTAGCTTTTTTATTTGTAATGCTATGTATTTGATAAATTTGTAAAAACTTTTACAAAAGTTCTTCTAAAATTCTGTAGTGAAAAAACCATAATTTTCCACATACTTTTTGAGATCTGGAAAATAGCGGTGTGTGAACTGAGGGACCACGCTCTGAGGGCTATATCTTTTAAACTATCTTTTTACAAATTCCCAGATTTGTTCTACAATTTTTTTAAAACTTTCTACTAAAACTTGCTATACTTATTTTGGGGAAATTCAGGTGGGTCCCTCAAATCACACGCATACAAGATTTGTTGATTGGTTTTATGTAGCTGCGTTTGTTAAGAATTTCTGTAGTGCATGCTAGAATTATACATTTTATGTTATTTTGAAAACCTTTAGCCATATTATTCGCTATGTCTTTATCATTTTCATATTTAAAAGCTTGCTGAATTACTGTGTCTATAAATTTATTATTTAAACCCGGTGCCCTTTATCAAGTAAATAAAGAGTTAAATAGATATGGTGTAGGTATAGCAGCCCTCCAAGAGGTGAGATGGCCCGGCAAGGGAGAATGTAATGTGGATAATGTTGCAACTTTATTTTACGGCGGTAGTGAGTCTGGACGTCATACACGCGGCACGGGCTTCATAGTAACCAATAGATTAATAGGAAACGTGATCCGATTTGAAGTTATATCAGACAGAATCTCAGTTCTTCGCATTAGACGTAAATTCTTCAACATCTCTCTAATTAATGCATATGCCCCAACCGAAGCCGCTGATGGTAACGACAAAGATGAATTCTACGATCACCTCGATTCGGTATACGATCAACTGCCAAGGTATGATACCAAAATTATGATAGGCGATTTTAACGCTAAAGTTGGACGCGAGGATATTTTTGCACCAGCGATTGGAAAACATAGTAAACACGACCAGTCAAACGACAATGGTCTAAGACTAATAAGTTTTGCTACATCTAAAAACATAGTCATAAAGAGCACTATGTTCCCACATAAGGATATTTATAAGGGCGCTTGGAGATGCGCAGATGGAAAAACAGTGAATCAAATCGACCACGTTCTTATAGAGGGAAGACGCAAAAATGTAATTCAAGATGTAAGATCCTACCATGGCGCCGACTGTGATAGCGACCACTACATGCTTGGTGATAAGATTAGGGCTAAAATTAGTACACATAAAAAACAAAAATCACATAATAGGTTAGCAATAAATACAGATAGTCTTAAAAACAATGTTATTAGAAAAAACTTTCAAATAGAATTAAACAACAAAATTCAAAGATTTAAATGTAGATCCTGACAAGAATGTAGACATTATTTGGACAACAACAAGAGATACTTTGAAAGAAGTTGCACTAAAGACTCTTGGACGCAAGGAAAAGAAAGAAAGGAAAGCATGGTGGAACAAAGATTGTGAGAGAATTATAGAGGAAAAAAGGAAAACAACAAAATTCAAAGATTTAAATGTAGATCCTGACAAGAATGTAGACATTATTTGGACAACAACAAGAGATACTTTGAAAGAAGTTGCACTAAAGACTCTTGGACGCAAGGAAAAGAAAGAAAGGAAAGCATGGTGGAACAAAGATTGTGAGAGAATTATAGAGGAAAAAAGGAAATACAAAATTTTTGCAGAACAGAATAGTAATTTTTTAACCAATCATAAACAGTTAAAAATAGAATCGAGGAAAGTAATAAGAAGAGCAAAGAGACATCACCTAGATAGTAAAGTTAGAAATATAAACACCCTTTGGCGAGCAAATGAATCCAGGAAATTTTATCAAGAGCCGAGGTCTTTTAAGAGGGGATATCAGCCCATCTCTCAAATGCTCGAAGATGACAGTGGCAATCTCATAACAGATCACACACAAACATCAAAAACGCATGGTGTAGCTACTTTAAAAATCTGCTAAACTGCCCCTCACCCATCACAGTAGTACCGCGCATTATCAACGACAACAATGTCGAGTTGGAACCGCTATCTTTAAGAGAAGTTCGCAAAGCGATCATAAGGCTTAAAAACAACAAAGCACCAGGGATTGACGGTCTACCATCTGAAATTTGGAAGTATGGGGGAGAGACTATACAACTAAGATTGTTTCAAATCATAAGTAAGGTCTGGCAAGACGAAAAACAACCAGACGAGTGGAACACAGGGGTTTATGCCCGGTCCATAAAAAATGATGCAAGAAGAGATGCGCAAACTATCGCGGAATAGCTCTTTTACCAACGGCGTATAAGGTCTTCTCCTATGTACTGCTTAAAATACTGGAACCATACGCGGAACAAATCCTTAGTAATTATCAGTGTGGGTTTCGGCCAAACCGCAGTACAATAGACCAGATCTTTCTACTGAAGCAAGTAATGGAGAAAAAGTGGGAATACGCCCAAAGCATTCACGCGTTATTTGTAGACTTCAAAAAAGCATATGACAGCATTGACCGTAACTCGTTGTACACAATCTTAAGGAACTTCAACATCCCTAAAAAACTAGTCGATATGATAGTGGTCGCCACTAAGGAAAGCAAAATGAGAGTGAAGGTTAGTAATGGGCTCACGGATGAGTTTGAAGTGGTCACGGGACTGAAACAAGGAGATGCCTTATCACCTGTGCTTTTCAATTTGGTTCTGGAATATGTCCTTAAAGAAGTGATTGCACTAGACGTTGGGCTGCAACTAAATGGGAAGCACAAGTAGATAGGGTACGCCGACGATCTGGCCTTACTAGGTGAAACTTCAAAAGAAGTGGCCAGCACCGCTGCAGTCTTGGAAACCGAAGCGTTGAAGGTAGGCCTAAGTATTAACCGCGAGAAAACCGAATACCTCCACATAAAACGTTATAAAAACGCCCGTGCAAAAAGAGAAAACCTGAACGTGGGAGGTACTGTTTATAAAGGGACGGACAAATTCAAATACTTAGGTGCACCATTACCGACACCAATACGAGACAGGAGGAGATAAACATCCGCATCCAAATCACCTTACGATGCAGCGCGGCACTTCACGAAGTGTTAGTATCCAATCTTTTAAGTAGAAAAAGTAAGATCGCCATTTACAAGACAGTAATTAGGCCGATACTATTGTACGGATGTGAGACTTGGACACTAACACTCGAAGAAGAGAATAAACTCCTGGTAGCCGAAAGGAAAATCCTCCGCAAGATCTTGGGCCCGGTGAAGACAGCAGAGGGAGGAACTAAAGTCCGAATAAACGCCGAAGTCGAAAACCTCATGGCTGAGCCTAACGTTATCGGTGTAACGAAAGCCCAGCGACTCCGATGGTTTGGCCATGTAACAAGAATGGGAGAAGATCGTGCCACTAAAAAGGCGTTCGAGGGGCGTCCGGTCGGGCGACGACCTATCGGCCGTCCACGGTAACGCTGGAGTGATGTCGTAGAGTCTGACCTGCGCGATCTTCAAGCCACAGAATGGCTAGAAACGGCGCAAGACCGGGACAAATGGCGCAAACTTGTGTCGGAGGCTAAGATACACTTTGGGTCGCTGAGCCATCGTAGTAAGTAAGTATAAATTTATTTATCCTACCCGCTATTGTATTTATTATTTTCCATATTTTTTTAAGTATCTCCTGTATATTTGATTATTTCTTGCTTGTAGTATGTATTCCGAATTTTGTAAACTTGCTTATTAGTTATATTTCTTATCCCATTGTAATCTAATCTTTTTATTTTATTACTAGTATCTTTAATCCATTCGTTGTATAATTTGTCTCTTTTCCTACACAATTGTACTATTGTAATATTAACCTACCAATGCTTATATTGTGACTGAATGTAGCATTTGTTGAAATAATCATTAATATAATCGTATATGTCATTAGGTTTGTCCATGTGTTCAGTGATTTGCCAATCGACGTCGTCAAGAAGACGATTTAACTTGCTTGTTACTATATCTCATTAAATACACCGGAGCATCCTGTATAGACGAGTCATTTACTAATGTAACCGCTGTGAGTCGGTGATCAGTCGAAAGTAGTAAATGTGTGACAGTTTTTCATATACATAATAAGTCCACCACCTTTACGATTATTTCTAAGTTTTGTATACATAGTGTAACCTTGTAAGTTGTATAGTAACTGGACAACACTGATATGTTAACCTCAGACAATACTATAGCATCTGGATGCGAGTTACATAGGATTTGTTCTACCTTCCAAAAATTTTTGATTATTGTACGAACTTATACATGGAATATTGTAAAGTTAGTAGTATGTTTAGGCAATTTTGATTCTAAATTAAGGTAGTCTATACAATTAAAATTTTCTTTAACCTTATGAGCCATATATAGTTTAATGATAATAAATGTTGTATGATAAAAATATATTACTTATAAGCTTTACTTACTTTAAATGAATTTAAACTATTACAGATTAGATTTCGTTTTTTACAACTTTTTCAATATCGTTTTTAGATCTAATTTTTTGTACCTTAGTATTTTCGTTTTTACGAGCTAGTACACAAACGTCCTTAAACCATACAAACTTGAACTTGTCTTTGAGGTCCTGTTTCGCTTGCCAAAGTAGATGCTTGTAGTAAGGAGTTAAGGCTTCGCGGATGATAATTTTGTCATTCGCCGTAGGTCCGGTAAGATTTGGCATCATATTTTTGCGCCTTGGCAAGCGCATCTGCAGTTTCGTTTCCGAATAAACCCATATGAGAGGGAACCCATTGTAGTTTAATAGAAACTTTGGTAGCAACACGGCGTAACAAATACAAAGCTTCAAAGGCAATCGGAATCCCACGTTGCTTAGTGACGCACTGGCAAAGGTGTTGGAGGGCACTTCTCGAGTCCGATTATATCGCTATATTATTATTGTTATTCAAGCTATTGACGTATGAGAGAGATTATTTTATAGCTACAAGTCCCGCAGTCATTATATTATTCTCCCTGTGTAATTTAAACTTCTGTGAAATATTTAATTGCGGATCAAAGAAGGCAGCTCCAACACCTTGAGTGCATTTAGAGCCATCTGTGTATATTTTATAGCAATCATCATAACAATCAGATACAAATTGCAAAAAAATATTATTAACCTCAAAATCAGTTAAGCTCCGTTTTGGAGCCATAACTCCAACTTTATCCACAATGAGTTCCTTGACATTAATTGAAGACACCCATGTATTTAACGAATAAGCCTCCAACTTCCTACTTTGATAAACATTAACATCAGTCCATTCAGAGCAGATCTGTGCTAGCATAGGAAGATTTGTATTGCTAAAATAATTACGAACCAAATTTACCTGATTTAAAGAATCTAACACGTTACTGCCCAATCTAGACTTAATTTTAAGTAGAAATCTACAAGGCAACAAGTTACGGCGTATATACAAAGGCGGAATGAAGAGTTCACTCTGCATAACAAACACGAGTGATGCGGATAAAAGAGCCGCATATTCTCAATGCTCTGTTTTGTAAAATATCGAGCATTTTTAAATGTGATTTAGCACAACTACCATAAATGAAACTGGCATAGTCTAGGCGGCTTCTTACCAGTGAAATATTATATATTGAGACGGCGAATATATTGAGGATGAACTCCCCAAGACCTGCCTGATAAAACTTTTAAAATATTTAAACATTTATAGTTTTTAGCACATAACTCAATTATGTGGAGGAGGAGTCCAGCCACAAACCTAGATATTTAACTATATCAACTACGTTAAGTAATAAGCCATTGACTTCAATATTTACATTTAAGTTTCTCCTTGATCTATTAAAAACACAAATATTAGATATAGGCACAGATATTTGTAAACCAATACTATCCAGATAATTGATCATCAGCTCATTGATACATAATTTATGAGAATTGGCCGCTTGTACAGTATTTCCATTAACGACATTTGTGTATAAAATAAAGTCATCTGCGTATTGGGAACTACAAACATTATTTATAATCCTAGAAATGCCTATAGTTATAATATTGAATAAGAGTGGAGAAAGGGGATCCCCTTGCGCTAATCCACGATAAGTATTTCTAACTAAAGGATTACTTTGATAATTTAAAATAATTCTACAACATCGTTTAGAAAGAAAATTAAATAAATATTTACAAATCTTATTACCCACTCCTATCTCCTGTAAAACATTAACAAGTGCGGTAATATTGACATTGTTGTAAGCATTATCAATATCGATAAAACAAGCAAAACCTATTTATATATTAGACGTAAGTAGGGCTACATTATCAATACAAGAGTGACCACGTCTAAAGCCAGTCGATGAGCCGGAAAGGAGACCCTGGCTTTCAACAAACCACTCCAATCTTTTCAATAAAATCAAATGAAATATCTTACACGGACAAGACATCAATGAAATAGGACGTAATGAAGAAGCCAGTGTGGGATCCCTTTCCGGCTTGCGAATAGGCACTATCTGTATGTCTCTCCATTGCTCAGGCACGCTACTCGACATCATTATTAGATTGAAAAATTTTAAAAGCATTAATAGAAAGCATTCTGCGAGCGTAATAGGAGTTTCTAAAATGGAGACTTGCCTGTCGGGCATTATTGGCTCCTGCTCAGCAACATAATCCGTAGTTAAAGTATGCAGTAATTTCTTTGCATTACTAGGATCAACCCAATCTCGGTGACCAGTGTTGCCTTTGATCCATCGCATCTTTCTCCACATGACAGGTGCTGAAGTTTCATGGTTAATACTGGAACAAAACTCCCTCCACGTCTTAGTCTTTCCTTTTCTTATAAGTATTTTGGCTTGAGATACTTTGTTTTTTCAGAATAAAAAATTGGAAGGTGTAGGATTGCGTCGTAATTGTACCAATGCCAGATGCCTTTCAGAAACTGCCTTCGAAAGCTCTTTGTTCCAGAAATCAAAGTGAATTTAAAATTTGTTGCTGATATACTTTGATAAACCCAGGAAGTAATAGTGTTTATTTACATATAATATCACCTACTGCTCTATATAAGATCTAAATAACATTACACAGGCCTACAACGATTTTGGTGCCGGGGATTTTAGACCTGGTTTTAAGTATGTCTTACGTGGTGATGTCAAAAATGTTACCGGATTTTTTCTATCAGCTCTAGTTTCCGAGTTAGAAAAAAATACAGTTTTTAAAAATATACATTTTTTATCGGCATCAAACATCAAGAAATTGTCTTATAAGTGATTTTCTAGGATGAAACTGACATGGGCAATCACGCATGATTCCCCAGCAATAGTCGGCCATCATATGAGTGTTCCACTTTCCTTGGTATTTATTCTCCATCGTTTTTATGCCTCGGTGGAAACGTTCTCCTTGTTTTTCGCTTAAATCTCCTAAATTGAAAATGATCTATATGACTATTGAGATGGTGTAATTTTATACTCACGTTACAACCTAAATTTTTGAAACAAACCAGCATTTCTTCTACTAATTCTACATAGTTGTCGGCTTTATGATTTCCAAGGAAATTTTGTGCAACTGCCACAAAATATTTCCACGCAAACCTTTCCAGATCATTCATAGAAGTCTCAAAATTAGTGGTAGTGGATAGAAAATCAGTACTCAAACCAGAAAATTTCTATGAAATAAACTGAAAACATTGACCATTTCTGTCGAGTGCCTTAATAAATTTCTTCAACTCAAACCAGAAAATTTATATAGAATAAACTGAAAACATTGACAATTTCTGTCGAGTGCCTTAATAAACTTCTTCATCAGCCCTAATTTTATATGCAATGGTGGAAGAATGATTTTTACTCTTGGAACTAAGGCTGAACGAGGATAGGTCTTTGTGCTGAAGAAACATTAGGGTAGGTATTTCCATTTGTGGCGACTTTATTTGTTGATGCCCACTATAATATTAGTCATACAAAAGTAACAGTCGTCATAATGATTTTTTTGTTCTCGCCATATCATAGGCACTCCAAACTTTAAACACTTACGTGACCCTTTCTCCCGCTGTCACAACGCATAGTTTCATACATTATGAGGCACCCGGGTTAGGCCCCGTAACACACTGGAAAAGTAACTCAAACTCAAACACAAAATTTTTATTTCCATGTAGGTTATGAAATAACGCTTATAGAATTGTCCTACATGATGCCTACCACCGGTTCGGAAACTAGCCCGGCGAGAAGAACCGGCGTAAGAAACTCGCACGGGGCCACCTTTTAGCAAAACGATGGGAAAATTGTTCTTTTCAAAAAAAAAATTTATACAATGTAACTTAATCTATATAACATTAGTCATAAGTACATAGAGCATACTTAAGTACATAAAAGCAGCCTTGCAGGGGCCATCTTATTCCCAAGGTGTGTAATCGTTAATGAAATCACTGACTTTATAATAAGCTTAAGCACACAAACGTTCTTTAACAGCTTTTTTAAATTTATTAATGGTAAGATTTTGAACGTTTTCTGAGATTCTATTGTAAAGGCGTATACATGAACCTTTAAACGATTTACTTACTTTGCTAAGTCTGATCACCGGTATTTCTAACTTGTTCTTATTTCTAGTATTCCTACAATGGTTTTCGCTTTTCTTTTTAAAGTTATTTAAATTCTTTCTGACATACAACACATTGTCCAAAATGTATTGAGAAGCGACGGTCAGAATACTTATTTCTTTAAACTTATCAGATTACACTAAGTTCATTTTCTCATCGTTTAATAGTACATTGGTTTGTGTCTGCCTAACATTTGGCAGGCTAAACTTTAAACATTTTGTTTTATTGGAATTTAAAAGTAAATTATTAACATTAAACCAGTGTACCATTTTCGAGAGAGCACTATTTACCTCGTCGTAATTTGACTGTCGTCGCTTCACATTAAAAATTAGTGAAGTGTCATCAGCAAAAAGTACTATCTCATGCTTATCTTTAACTAGATAAGGAAGGTCATTTATATAGATGAGAAAAAGAAATGGGCCTAAAATGGACCCTTGTGGCACACCTAGTTCTATTTTGGTCCCATTAGACCTTGTAGAATTTACTTCTACTCTCTGCGTTCTATTTGTAAGATAAGAGCTTAAGAGCTTAAGTGCCGTGTCCCTTATACCATAATGGTATAATTTTTTTACCAACGTAGCATGCTCGACACAGTCGAAAGCCTTGGATAGATCACAAAAGACACCCAGTGCATCATGCGATCCCTCCCAGGCCTCAAATATGCTGCATAGAAGACTGATGCCTGCGTCTGTTGTGGACCGACCTTTAGTAAACCCGAATTGATTACTATGTAATAAATTATTTATGTTAAAGTGAGCTAGCAATTGATTTAATATTATTTTCTCGAAAATTTTACTGAAAGTCGGTAGTATAGATATTGGTCTATAATTGGCTGGGTCAGATTTATTCCCAGCCTTGAAGAGAGGCATCACCTTGCTATGAGGGTATGGAACCGGGAAATCCCGATCCCGAAATTCCCGGGAATTCCCGAAATTATGAATCGCTCTGAGAACCGGGAATCAAAAATTGAGAACCGGGAATTTCGGTACTTTCGGTACCGAACAGATTGTATTAAAATTTTCAAGTATTTAAAGTAAACTATCATCGGTAATTGTAAATAGTAGATAAAAATAGTTTTTAATCATTTCCAAACGTGAATTAAAGACAAAAATTAAAAATATTACACGGTAAAAGGATAGAATTAGTAGTTCATATTAGATTCTGTGCATAATAGCTAACTGTGAGGGGTGCGAGAAAATATGTTTTTAAAATTATAAGTATTATGTACACATCTTTAGATCATGGTAAACTATATCACTCTTTTAGCTCAGAAGTTCAATTATTAGTGTATTGGCGTGGTTATATACTCAAAGGTATTGGCGCTGTCCAATAGACAATAGCCGATGTCATACCTCACTTTTCGTTCGTTCTTTCGTTCACGTTCCAAGAATAGTTGATTTTTTGCTTTTTCTCGTTCACTAACCAACTTGTTTAATGTTCCTTGCTGTGAATGATTTTTTATTCCCACATTTATTGACATCAAAATATTCTTATCCATATAGGTGTAATGTTATAAACGCGAAATCTTGTAAACCAAAACTAGGCACTGCCAGCTACTAAATATATACCTCGTCAAAATAAATATTGATGAAACAACGACTTACAGGTAATATGTAAGGAAAACGATGAGATGCCCTAATGGCTAACATCTTCTTAAGTTCAACACCACAGCAGACACCTGGAGTAGCACGAATACTCTTATGGCAGATAAAATGTATGGACACAATGATCAAACCCCAACAAACGCCTTTTAGTTAAAGAGTGGAGTTCGGGATATGCTCGAGCCCGTCAGATTAATATAAGTGAAGATACCTTACTTAAATATTGATAAGTACCCCCGCGAGTATGAGATCTTAATGTTAAACCTAGTTAATCTGATGCACTCGAGTATGTCAAAATATTTTTTTACATTTTTACGAATATATATTAATTTTATATTTTAATTATGACGAATAATAATAGATTAAGAAATTGGAGCATCTGTAGGATTCAGTGAAAACCCCTGATTTTTTATTTTCACCCCTTCCTACTTCACGCAAATCAGAGACTTGTTGGCGCATGAACTACACTTATTATAATCTGACGCGTTCAGTAAGTCCACGTCATGGTCTTTTTTACAACTTTGAAGGACGACTGCTAAAAGCTGACACACTATTCCTATAGTGTGTCAGCTTTTGTAAGTTGTGTTTGGTTATTTAGTCTTTTTATTATCTAATCTACCACTTCTAATAGGTTACCGCAACGTTTGAGCATGTACACTAATAGCATTCTGGACACCCCAACCATTTGATGTTTTGCAAAAATCAAATAACTCGAAGTAAAATTAGAATGAAACACCATAAATAAATGATAATAAACTAAAATGACCTACGGCTCTTTACTATCTCCAATAAAGTTGTCGTTAATATGGCGGTGGCATCTTGGCTGATGTGTCGAGTTGCCATTAAAACCTTATTTAATTTGTAGTTGTACTATAAAGTGTTATTCTTATATTTTGAATTACTTTTGAGACAGTAATGACACTTGGATTTCATGCCGCAACACCAGTCCCGAAATTCCCGAATTTCCCGGGAAATCCCGGTTCCAAAATATCCCAGTCCCGAAATTCCCGGTTCTCAAAATCAGACCGGTTCTTCCATTCCCTACTTGCTATGCTTCATTAGGTCAGGGAACACACCTTTCTTAATACAATTATTAAAAACTAAGGCTAGGTAGGGGGCAATGATGTCAATTATTGATTTTATAATTTTTATAGACATACCCCAGAGATCAGTAGTACTTTTAATATTGAGTAATTTGAAGGTTACTTGTTAATAATATCTCTGGAGTCAATTTCTCTAAAATTAAAATTGACATCACATTCCTTGACATTTTCTCTGAGTATTTTTTCAGCAACTGCAGGTGAAGAATTTAAATTTTTTGTAGTTGAGACCGGAATGTCAGCAAAAAACTTTTCGAAGATCGTCGCAACCTCTAGGTCAGAATTGACCTTTTTATCATTGATACAAAGTTCAAATTTAGAGTTACGACTGGATCTGCCTCTTCCAGTCTCATCTGCAATTATCTTCCAAGTGGTTTTCACTTTATTTTTAGAGTTCATTATTTTTCCTTTTATGTGAAGTGCCTTCGCTGCTTGACAAACTTCTTTAAACATTTTTGAATATTTCTTGACATATAGCATAAAGGATTCACTCCTATTAAATGTCTTTTCATTGTACAGATCATACAATCTTTGTCTACTTACTAAAATTCCTGCAGTGGCCCAGTTTTTAAAATTACTTTTTCTATTATTTAAACTGACCGTTTTAGAAGTAAATACAGAGTTAAAGTGGGTTTTAATCATTTTAAATAGTTTATTAAATGCTTCATCTGAGTTATTAAACCCATCCAACAGTTGAATATTTGAAACTAATTTACCTCTAAATTTCTCAATACGCTTTTCTTGAGGTTTATTTTCACAATTAATATTAAATGAAGCAAATTGTCCACAGTGATCAGAGCTAAGCGCATTAATTATTTCTTTTTTATAAGGAGTAATATTAGTGAAAATATTATCAATACTAGCTTTTGCCAGCGGCTCCGCCCGCGTAAATATATTATTCCGCGGGAACACTACTTTTTCGGGGTAAAAAAAATCCTATGTCCTTTCCCGGGACCCAAAGTATGTCTATACCAAATTTCATAAAAATCGGTTCAGCGGTTAAAGCGTGAAGAGGTAACAGACAGACAGACACACTTTCGCATTTATAATATTGGTATAGGTATTGTAAAAACTTTTGCGGTTTGCTGCAGAGTAGGCATCTACAGACACACGAATTTGGTACGGAGCGTACAGCGGACCATATCCGCAGACCGAATCCGGTGTCGCTACACACGCACGGATTTGGTACGATGCAGTAGACCGAAAAGCTCGACACTCGTGTGTTCGATTTTCAGAGTTCTACTTACAGTGCTGTTTTTCGACGACGCGATGATTACCGAAATTCATTGATAACAGGCAGTGATATCAACTCTCAAAAATATTTCTCCCCAAACTTTACCCCTGATAATTATACCATTGACAGGTCTAAGAGATAATAAGCTAGAAAGAAAGGTTATGTGTTTAACATAAAGACTTACACGTGAATAACATAAAACTAACTTGTCTTAATCTGATTTCACTCCCAATATTATATTTTCATATCCCTGACTCACACACTGAATTACACACATTTAAATAATTTTTATTATTAATTACATACAAATTGATTCATAAGGAGTAAACTCTAAACATCCTGGCCCCTAGTAAACCCCCGTAGATATTTTCCCTAATTTTGGGTGGTAAATCCCTAAGTTGGCAACACTGACACCGTTGTACGGCTTAACCGCCGGACTGCTCTACACACGCACGGATTTGGTACGGAGCGGACCAAATCCGATGCGGATAGCTGCGAACTCTTCACCTTCTTCTTATGTTCGCCGGACTGCCCTACACACGCTCGGATTTGGTACGGAGTGTACCAGATCCGCTGTACGCTCCGTACCAAATTCGTGTGTCTGTAGACACCATTATTCGTAATAAGATACCTACCAAGCTTCAAGTTCAACCTAATATACAATTACTTAGTACCTATAATATGGTAGGATACTCAAAGATATAACATCAATTTAAAGTTTATTTCACTAAAATTAAAGAAGACGAATGTTATAAAAGTTGAAAATATTTTTTCACAGAATAAAATACCTAGTAAGTATTTGAAATTATTATACAGTTATTCTTCTATTCTGCTCAGTCAATATCAATACGGTAAAAAGACTATGGCTGTGTTTCGACGAAAATAAAGCTTGTTAGCGCTTGCTAGCGCTAAAAAAACAGATTATCCGCCAGGGCACATATTTTGCTAACTTCAATAATGCTAACATAATCCGCCATTTTGCTTATTTTATACCAGCGGTTGCCATTTTGCCTACGTTTTATTTTCCGCGGAACACAGCCTATGTATGCGGTTTAATTTTGAATTTCGAACGCAAATATTTCAAGAGCCTGAACGAAATAATATCAAGGTACATTTTTACCGGCTAAAAAAATAGTAGGTAACTTATTAAAACCACCAAATAGGTTGACCTCTCGCTCAAAGCAAATTCTTAGTTTAAGTAGATCTTGTACTATTGGTTTACTCCTTCGCTATTTATTATTTGTGTTGAGTAGGATAAAAAATAGATTTATTATTATAATTATAATTTAATAGTTTTATTTCAAGAGAAAACATGCGAAAAATGATGATTTATTTCGGTTTGTGAAGCAAGTTCAAAAATACAGTTTTTTCATGATCCCGTGGGAACCGTTTTGGTTTCCAAGAAAAAAAAAATACTGTTAGTTATTTCATGTTCTAATCTACCTTTGTGCCAAGTTTTATTTAAATACGTCGAGTAGATTGCCTGAAATAACGTCAAACAGGTAGGTACAGTTTTTTGAAGATCCCATGGGAACCCTTTAATTTTGCGGGATAAAGAGTATCCTATTTTACCCTTCAGGTCCTAAGCTACCTACCTGCCAAATTTCATTTTATTCCATCCAGTGGTTTCGGCGTGATGTGATAACAAACACACAGACAGACAGACAGACAGACAGACATTTTTTTCAAAAACGTTATTTTTAGGTTCTGTGGCCTTTATAGACCCCCCATTTTGATTTTCACTTAGATAACTTTAATGTACAGACATGACCCCTCTACAGATTTATTATATGTATAGACAAGTAGCTGTTGTATCAGATATTCTTGTCGGTTCATAAAATAAATTAATGAGGTTATACGATTTAAACAATGATGTAAATCTAACAGTGGTGGAGTTGAGAGTCTCATAAATTAATGTTGAAATCACCACATGCAAAAATCTTTTTGTTAGATGCACATATTTTTGTCAAGATATGTTCCATGATTTGTTCAAAGGAATCGTATGGACCTGATGGAGGCCTATATACGCTTACAATAATAAGGTGGCTCAACTCAATACAAGCTACCTCACATATTCGTTCAGTAGAGAGTCTTACAATATCTTTTCGTTCTTTAAATTTAAATTTTTTATTAGTCAATATCAAAGAGCCACCTCTAATGGCATTCTCTCGACTGAACGAACTAGCAACCTGGTGACCACAAAAGTTAAATATTATTTCATATTTTCTAAACCAATGTTCCGATATACACATAATATCAATGTTATATTCATTAAGAAACAACTCAATCTCTAATTCTTTACCTACCATTCCTTGCAAATTTTGGTGCACCAGGTTTACAGTAAAAATACAAGTTTTGGTAACAATTTTGGTAGGTAGGATAGGTAATTTATTTGAATAATTTATATTATTGTATAATACATTGCTAGAGTGGGCCTCTGTTGTCTAAGAAACGAATTTAAATTATTTGGAACATATTCCAAGCTGTTAACTGTATAGTAATCAGAATAAATACACTGCTCAATAGAAGCAGTGGTCGGTTTAGCCAATTCCTTGGCTTGTCTTAAAACTAAAAAATTAAATAGCCATCTAGCTATGCGTCTAGTACAAAACTGTGATAAGAAATACCTACTTATCATATGTTAGATTATTAAATCTAAAACTTATAATATTATTTATGTCAACCACATCTATATGTGATTGAGTGTTACTTAAGACTATACAATTTTGATTAGTAGCACTACACAGTAGGCTGTTTAACTTAAATCTAATATAATTTTCGGTACTCTCGTGTGGCAGTTTTTTTTATGTAAGGAAGGTAAACAATATAAGCTTAGTAACATTTTCTTTGTTACTCAAAATATCAATATAGTCTGTCATCTGCTTTTTGTTTATCTTTCCTCTTCTCCCGGCTAATATAACTAAAGTTGTGTTAGGGCAATAAGTAGCATTAACTGCCCGGCTAACTATTTGTTCATAAGATGCCCCGGGCAAACATGTGCTAGTTACTTGTTGCCCCATACACAAATTATTTAGGTATACACCTACTCCATAGCCTATTTCATCACAGTAAATACTTATCAATCCGGCCTCTGAGGTAGGTGTAGGTATCTTATTATAATATTTTTTTGAGGATTCAGTATCATTCAGAGTAAAATCCAGGATCGGATTCTACTTAAAACTATGGGGGAGAGCTGTATCCTAACACTAAGAGT
This sequence comes from Glaucopsyche alexis, assembly GCA_905404095.1. Taxonomy (NCBI): domain Eukaryota; kingdom Metazoa; phylum Arthropoda; class Insecta; order Lepidoptera; family Lycaenidae; genus Glaucopsyche; species Glaucopsyche alexis. Next base: position 1,199,013 of record FR990063.1, on the reverse strand, counting down.
CCTAACCGCTAATGCCCTAGCGCCCTACAGCCCTAGCCCTAACCATAGATTTAATGTATAAATAAATATATATAATAAGTGCGGGATGTCTGCACCGTGAGCCCTAAGGTAACAGACGGAAAGTTGGAAGGATATGGGTATAAGTATGGAAATGATTTTCTCACTGTCAATCACCCACACTCAGGTGACTGTGGTTAGGCTAAGGGTGTCTTGGCCACAGTGAGAGGTCGTCGGTATGGATTTGGGAGTCGGTCGGAACACTTCCAGAGAGTAGCCCTGGACGAGTGTTTAAGGGAATGGGAGATGAGTGAGACACAACAAGAAGTTGGTATCTGATTTATTATTTACAATTCTTCTAATATATACTCAAGCATCTTTACACACACAAATATGTACAGGCTATGTGTCAGCATATTATTTAGAGTAGGTTAAATTATGTAGAGTAGGAACGTGATGATTGTGCTTCTACGCGATCTAGTTCACATGTTCAATGCTGAACATTCTGGCGGCTCTCAAAGATGAGACTCAGGAAGTCCGTAGCTCGTACAGTTGTGCTGGAGTGGTCGAGCTCCGCCTGACTGGTACCGCGTAAGTCTGAGGTACCGTCGAAGGCCGAGGTGCAGGCTGGATGCTGGATGTCTGGTCGTCGCTTCCCCTCGGCTGGCTTCGTCTGGTCACCAGTAGCGCTCGCAGCAGTCGCATCAGTGATGGCCCATAGAAATAAATTAATATTAATAACATGAAAATGATGATTATAGTCGCAAAACTAGCTACATAAGTTTCTGTAGGTATACTATTCCAAACTGTATTGTCTAGGGTTGTTTGTAAAGCGTTTACGTCGTTGATAATGGAACTAAAAATGTCTTTAGAACTGTCTAACACTAATTGCTCTTTAGAAAGGTCTTTTGGGTAACTACCTAATGATCTATTACTGTATAATTTTAATTCAGAATATTTATTAAATGAAGCTAAAACGCTGGTTGATACTACTCTTCTTCCTACTAATGTAATCGAGTTTGTTGTAATAAAACGATTTTCAGAAATTTTTATAATTCCTAGGTCGTGGATTTCTACCTCTTCTCTTTGTCCATCGCATACAATTGACACAGTTTCAGGTTGTTTTGTAACATATATCCATGTGTTTATCATTTGCACTTGCTTCCATAAAATTTTGTTTGTTATACCTATTATAAAGTCGAGAGGGGCATTCTGTTCTGTTTTCGCTCTTTGTTATTGATCAAATTGCATGTTTTTCACCGCCACAGGAAAACAAATGAAATTATTTCGCCTATGTAAACAATCTCTAAATTCTTTGTGTGTTAGCTCAAAATACCGTTCATTATTATAGTCCATGCCGATAAACTTTTGCTGTACGTCAATGCTTTGGAAAGACCCGTCTTGATTTTTGCTAGGAATATGTACCATTGTAAATGTTGTCTTCTCTACTATGGGAAAATAGGCTAACACTCTAATGTGAGTGTCATTCTCGTATAATCTCGTGTCAATTAACTGATTTATTAAGGTTTGATGGTAATTTGTTATTCGCCTTTTTTATGATGTCTGTAACGTATTTTGGGTTTAGTACACTATACACTGTGGATCTCGATATATATATTTGACCAATGCCTGAGTAATAATTTTGTATTTCATCGATGTAATTATATACCAGTTGATAGGATTGAAGCATTTTTAATTGAATATGTGTAATGTTTTTTCATGTGCGTCATGAATTATAATTGCCGTGACGTGATGATCGTATGGTAATAATACAGGGTGCTTCTGGTCGTATGGCAATTCCGAATTTTGTACTCTTCCTCTTACTCTGGTAAGCCCATCCTCATCAATGAATGGATCTAAGCACGATAATTTGTGTCCTTTCGAAAAAGTATGTCCCTTTTTAAGTAAGCTGTAGCTTGCTGGAAAGCCTCTTTTTGTACTTTTATTAAAATCTGCCTTCTTGTTATGTTAATTTCCTCGCAGGATAGTATTTTTGATATATTTTGTCGACTTTTAATCCGAAAACAATATGATAAAATTCTGGTCATCCTTTGAAAGCTTGAAAATCTTTCGAAAACTTCGTTTTTGCACTTTATATTTTCAATTACTGTCTTATAGCAATGTTTCACTTCGTATATCGGTACCGGTACAGGAGTTATGGTGTTTGGTGGAATGTTTGACTGTAACCATTTTGGCCCAGTCCACCATAGTTCATAGTTAGGTAATTTCCTAGGTTCCAAGCCTCTGCTTATAATGTCAGCTGGATTTTCTGAAGAAACCACATGATTCCAAATCGCTTGAGGTAAAGTTTTTTGTATTTCCGATACCCTGTTCGCGACAAAAGTTTTTATCCATCCTAATGTAATCATTGAGTCTGTCCAACAATAAATTTTTGTATCCATGCAGTTGAGCGCTTTATTTATTTTATCTATTAACTTCGTTAGTAAAACAGCCAGTGGCGCAGCTAGGTGGACAAGGGCCCCGGTGCATAAGGGAAGAATCGGGCCCTCATGCCCCTCTTCCCCTCTTTCCGCGTAGCTTGAACTTATATTGACCTTTAAAATTAGTCATAGGAATAAGAATAGGAAACAGTGAGTTAAACTTATCCCTAGTAGGTTAAATCCATACGTCGTCTCTATGAGGGGTAGAATCTCTTTTATTTATTTATTTATTTTATTTAACAATTTATTGTACACAAGAAACATTTAAAACATTACACATTACATGGAAAGATGACACAAAGGTTCTGCTTATTTCTAAAAAGAAATTTCTTCCAGCAGCCCTACGGAGAGAAAAGGGATAAAAGAAAGCAGATAGAACGTGCACAATTACATTTACATATTATGTCTATACTTAAACATAAATAAATAATAATATAAATTATACCTACACTATCAAAATAATTAATATAAAATACAATACCTAAATACTATAAGTAATATAATAATATGCCTATAATATATAAATACTATATGTATATGTAATAACAGTATTTATATGGATAGAGATTCGAGGTAGTGCTCTTTCAAACGTCTTTTAAAAATAGTGATGGTGGGACTGTCTCGTACGGTGTGGGGGAGCGAGTTCCACAATCTGACTGCGTGAACGGTGAAGGAGTAGGAGTAGAAGTTGGAGCGATGGGATGGAAGTGAGAGGTTAGTTCTAACATTTGACCTACAGGGGGTATCGAGGGGTCGAGAAAAGTTAAATCGTTCGAGAAGATAGGAAGGAGACAGGGGATTATACAAGATATTATATAATAAACAAAGGATATGGGAGTTGCGACGGAAACGAATAGGGAGCCACTTGAGTTTCAATCGAAAAGCTGATATGTGGTCGAACTTTCTTAAACCAAAAACAAAACGGATGCAGAGATTCTGCAAGCGTTCTAGTTTTGTTAACAGCTCCTCGGTAACATCTAAGTAGCAGGAGTCAGCATAGTCGAGGATAGGGAAAATGAGTGTTTGGACAAGGAAAATTTTGGTGTGCAAAGGCAAAAAGTTTTGGAGCCTCTTCAACATGTGCAACGAATGGTGTATCTTTTTGCTCACTTCATTAACCTGAGGATTCCAACAAAGATTACTATTTAAAATTAATCCTAAATTTTTAGCCGTATCTGAGTAATCAATAATGGTACCATCGTATATAATCTTAGGCACATTATATAGACGTTGGGTCATGTATTTGCTGCCTATGATCATGGCCTGCGATTTTTTCGGGTTTACCAGCAGACCAAAAGATCTAGCCCAGACCGCTATGCGCTGCAGATCCGAGTTTATACCAGAAACTGCAGAATTAATGTCATCGATGGGTAAATGGCGATAAAGTTGCAAGTCGTCTGCGTAAAGATGGAAATTGGAAGTGATTAGAGTGGAAATTATATTAATAAAGATAGAAAATAGAAGGGGAGAGAGTACGCCACCCTGTGGAACACCCGCTACAATATCACACCAATCCGAGGTAGCCTCATCATAGCGGACTCGCTGCGAGCGTCCCCGAAAATATGTGTCAAACCAGGCAATCACTGAGGGAGGTATGTTGAGGGAACGAAGGACAGAAAGGATGATGTCAAAGTCTACAGAATTGAAAGCGCTGCTAAAGTCAAGTAAGACCAGAATAGAAATGCATTTATTTTCCATGGCTAGACGGAGATCGTCAGTGACTTTTAGCAGCGCTGTGACAGTACTGTGACCGGGACGAAAGCCGGATTGGAAAGGAGAAAGCAGTTTGTTGGAGTATAAGAAGTGGGAAAGCTGTTTATGGACAATGTGTTCAAGGACTTTGGAGAGGAAGGGTAATATGGAAATGGGCCTAAATTGAGACAAGGAAGAGGGATTAGGGTTTTTAGGAAGTGGAATGATATTGGCACGTTTCCATGCCAAAGGGAAAGAACTCGTTGTCAAGGAATAATTGAAAATGTGAGTGAGAATTGGCAAGAGCTCAGGAAGGGTAAGTGATATCATGCGGGGGCTCAGGTTATCATTGCCTGCTGCAGTAGAAGTGATAGTCATGATGTGTTTATAAACTTCATCTTCAGAGACAGGCCTGAATGAAAACGGAGTACAGGACGGAAGAGAAAGAGAGTGGAGATGGGATAAAGTTTGCGCTTTTGTGTCCTGGTCGACAATTACTGGTGGGACAGAGAAATGAGCATTGAGCTCGTTCAAATTTATTGTGTAGTTGGTGCTGGTAGATGACTTGCCAATACCAAGTGTTGAAAGAAATTTCCAGAGTTGTGAGGGGTTGCTTTGTTCGATAGAGGAATGTATGTGGCGTCTCTTAGCATCCCTACACAGACGACTACAACGATTTCGCAGATACTTAAATTTCGCAAAATTTTCCTCAGTTGGTCGTTTCCTGTATCGACACATGGCACGATCTCGTTTTGTCATCAATGCAGTAATTTCTTGCGTGAGCCAAGGTGCTGGTACATGCTTAACCTTAATTTTTCTCAGTGGAGCATGTATATCGAAGATGCTAGTTATGAGGTCGGTTAAAAGTGTCACTTTTTGGTCAATACCGGAGGCCAAGTATACAGGAGACCAGTCAGCATTAGATACATCATGTTTAAAAGCCTCCAAATCTATTGCCTTAAAACTACGTAGATAAAGGAACTTGGGTTTACAACGGGGGGGTTTGATTTTAAGGGAAAGAAAAATTAGGTCATGATATGAGAGGTTGCAAGGAAGTTGGCCATGGGACTTTATGAGATCTGGAGACGAGGTAATAAGAAGATCTTATAAGGAGGGGGAGCTATTTGGAGCATGATGGGTTGCTGAAAGTGGGAGTATGCTGAGGTTGAAGGAAGAAAGTAAAGCACGAAGTTTAAGAGCACGCGAGTCAGATTTTAAAAGACATGTGTTGAAGTCACCTGCGAGTACAGTAAAGTCGTAATTTGGGCTATGTGTGGCTAAAAGAGAATCTAAGGTGCTAAAATAATCTACCCGCAGAGACGGGCTATAGAGCACACATAGCAGAACTTTTTTGTGGTGCAGGGTGACTTCAATGCACAAATATTCAGCTGCTCCGGAGTAACGATTTGGTGATGCTGTAATAGTTTTGCAGTCTAGTTCACCTCGCAGATAAATAGCCACTCCACCGCCGCCTTTTCCCACGCGATCATTGCGGATTAGCTTAAATCCTGGGAGAGCGTAAGATGTAGACGAAAGTGACGGCTTAAGCCAGGATTCTGAGACTAGAATAGCATCTACGGGGGAACTATTTCCAAACATCGCAAGAAGATCCGAGTGATGGCGCGGTATGCTCTGGGCATTAACATGAACGATATTAAAGTTGTTTGGAAAAGAGAGAAAGACCTTATTTAATTTTTCATGAACAGAAGGAGCAGCCGAACTCTCGTCGCCACTATCCACACTGAGAAAACTATCAGACGATGAAGAGCATGAAAAAAAGTCATCATTAATGGCATCATAATCAATTAAATCCATATAACTACCAATACAATATTATAAAATATGCTAATATAATATTATACTACGATAAAATAATAATAATAATAATTACTAATTCTAATTTAATACTACGCAATAAATAAATATAATAATTATAACTCTGTTTGCTAATACAACCCATCTTAACTCACCGTAGTAATGTCAGAAGAATATTACACACAATAGATTAACAATAAACATTTCACAAAGTGTTTTAACGGTACACAATTCACAAAGTCAGGCAACCTTAAAAGAATACATGGAATATCGCCTGGCAAATTATTAATGTACATAAGACAAAAAAAAAAAAAGAATTGACAGCTGACATTGACACAGTGTCAAAGTGCCACTGGTTGCTAAAGTGTTACAAAATATTTTATTTTGTCAAACAAAAAGAGAGTAAATAAAAAGTAATACTACAAAGGGGTGGAAAGTGAAAATGAACTAAACTACCTTAAAATTTGCAAGAGAGAATATAGAAAACATTCAATGAAATGAAACAACCACAATACTAAGACATGAATGACAAGACACACAGCTAAATTACCGCCCAAACTAAGTTCTTCTAGCACGGCGAGAGGAGGATATAGCTCTGCTAGGGGGCTTATTCTCTACGGTCGTTGCCTCTACTCCATGGCCACTCTTAATATCCGACGGTTGGGTGGCTGACTTGGGTTCTTTGGTAGCGGGGAATGAGGCCATAAGTAATTTAAGCTCCTGCATACTTTCGATCTTCCTCCGTGATTTGTCTGGCAATATGACCGCAATCTTTCCCTCAGTGGACCAACAGCTACGTACTCCGAAATGCTGGCGAGCAGTCATAAACACTTGATGCCTAGGCTTAGTGAGAAACTCAGAGATGACAATTCCAGTGCTCTTGAGTGTAGACTTTGCATCCCAAACCAAACGCCGCTGCTCCAGATCCCGAAATCGAACAAGGACAGCACGGGCTTTACTGTTGGGGGATCCAAGACGATGACAGGACTCAATATCACTGCAGGTAAAATCCAACTTCATTTTATCTGATATTGTTTTGGAAATGACATCAAATAAATTTTCATTTTTTGTTTCAGATATGCCGTGGAATAACAGTATCTTCTTGCGAAGAAATGTCTCATGCCTGTCGAGACCTAAAGTTAGGAGATCTAACTGTGTTTTTAATTTTGTTAATGTTTGCCAAACAAAAGTCTTGAATTCAAGAAACTCACTGTTCAAGCTGGAGAGGTCTGGTTGCAGAGTTGCAGAACTAGCATTCAGGAGTCGCTGCTCATAGGAATCCATTCGAGATTGGAAGAGCTTAGCCAGATCCTCCATGTTGGCAGCAAGTTGAGACGACATATCCATAGTTCTTGAGGAGTCACAGTGAAGATTTTGATATAAGTGATAAAAGTGTTGAGGTGAAGGAAATTTTATATTGTGGCGAGCAAAGAAGGGTTTTAACTGTTATTTACTGCAATACATATATTGTTTTGATAACTGTAAGTATTTTTAATTTAAAATTTATAGTCCCGAATTTACTTTAAGTGTAGTTGCTACGCCTACCCGCAAAAAAAAAAAAAATCTCTATATGTTAAATGGAGGAAAATGGGAATAAATAAACAACGATGCACATACATGACGATATAGAATATTTATTATACAGATGACTGATGAGATCAATAAAGGGAAAAAACGATTTTTAATAGAATTCCCCGTCCAATTCACAATCTCTTGCGCGCTTTAATTCATGAGTTCTTGGACGCTATTTCTCGATAGTGTTGTAATAAAAAAACGTTAAAATCCAAAGAGCCTTACGATTCCGAACTAATATATAAACTTACTAATATCGCTACTGAACAAAGGGAGTTACACGATAAAAGGATATAATGAGTAGTTCATATTAGATAATAGATTCTGTACATAAAAGTTAGCTGTGAGCGGTGCGAGGAAATAATAACCATAATAATATGCCGTATTTAATATGAATATGTAGTATGAAACTACGGATCTTATAATTTTGAAAACTTGCGAAATTACTGCGACAATAAAAAAACTTTAAGCGGTAAAATTACCATAAACCAATTAATAGTACAAATGTGGGATATTATTCTAAAGTTTAGCCAACATATCTAGGGAAATGAAAATTTAGTATGGCAACACTGGCTCACGCACACAATGCATAAAAACCGGCGTCTCGTATAATTTTTTCTATGGACGTAACTCAGTGTTGCCAACTTAGGGGTTTTCCCCCTAAATTTAGGGGGAAAAAGTCTCTACAGGGGGTTTTCTGGGGGGGAGAATCTTTTAGGGTTATTTTTAGGGATTTTTATTTTCTTGTTTTTGATTAAATAGGCAATGGGACTAATTTTTTCTTATTGCATAAATAAATAGTACCTACTCTTAAATATGAGTAAATTCTCAGAAGAAACCATATATCAAAAGTCAATATTTTCAAAGGTACAGCGATTTGTATAAAAAATTTCGCGAGTCTCCACTCTCCTAAAAACGCTCCATACTAAAGTCGACCTACAAATGACGTCACTTGTAGGTTATAGTATATGAAGTATGTGGCCGCAGGAATATATTTGTAAATATCTCTGATATTTGTGCGTTTAAGTTCATACTTACCATAATGAATGTTTTTGTATATGATGTGATTACACTAATAATGTAGGATTTGTTTACCAATTTCGCAAAAACTATTTTTTTTGGTACTTTTTAAATGTATTTTATTAGTAAACTACACATAAAATAATGTATTTTTTTACATTTACCAAGTAGTAATGCCTCAATATTTCTGAATATAATAATAATTAAACTAAATATTTCAGATGTAGTCCGATCCCCTATTAAGCGATTTAAAACGTCGAAAAGTGATTTGAAAAGTCAACCTGTAGAAAATAAACTTTTGGAAGTGTATTATAATATATAAAGTTGGACAGATATATTAATTATCTTACAAAACATTAATTTTTATTATTTGTTTGTCATTGCATGATTTTTATAGTATTAATAGTAGACATTCTTAATGATACAAAAAATTAGGAGGATTTTCAAGTAATTATTGCGATTTTGGGGGTTTTCGACAAAATCTTGGGGTGAAATAATTTTGAGAGTTGGCAACACTGACGTAACTGCACCGCAGCTGAAGCGCAAACGCTGTCAAAACAAAAAGTTGATACGGAGCTTCTTTTCCTCGCACGTTACTGAAACGTTCGTTGTTTTTTGAGGTCTGAGGCTGGGACTATATGCAACGGAATCCGTTAGACCGTAGAGAATTATGAGCACTGAAAATAGAACTCTATGCTAATACAATACAGTTGAAAATGGAAGTTTCGAGTGTCGAGTCAAATGTCAATGTCATATAAGACAGCTCGACACTCGAAACTTCCATTTTCAACTGTATTGTATTAGCACAGAGTTCTATTTTCAGTGCTCATAATTCTCTACGGCCTACCGGATTCCGTTGCATATAGTCCCATCCTAAGAGTGAGAAAACAATTCAACAAAGTGAGATATAAAAATATAAATTGTACCTAGATTTGTTGAATACAATACGGCAGTGGCTCAAGCTAGTGGTGGGTCGTCGACGCTTTTTCGATCAACGAAACGAGACCGTCTATCGTTCATCGTAAACTAGTTGAAAAAACAGTTTTTTTTTCGACTAGTTTACGTGTTCGACGAATACTGAACTGAGCAATAAACTATGACAAACAAAGTAGTTTTGTTGAATGAACGACTTTTTGCATTAACTGTTTTGACAAACTTGTTGATCGACGCGACTAGTGATGACGACGAACGACGAGACGGTTTAATCTGTGAGCGGTGGAAATTGTTAGCTTACTTTAAAGTTCATTTTTAACCCCCGACGAAAAAAGAGGGGTGTTATAAGTTTGACGTGTCTGTCTGTCTGTCTCTGTGTGTGTCTGTCTGTCTGTCTGTGGCATCATAGCTCCCGAACGGATGACGCGATTTCGATTTAGTTTTTTTTTGTATTAAAGGTGACTTACATGCGAGTATTCTTAGACATGATTGATGAAAATCGGTTGAGCCGTTTAAAAGTTGTTGGGGGTGAAAGCGGGGAAGAATAACCGAATGTGCAAATATACTCGAGTGGGGTCTCAAATGAAAGCGCACTGAAAGAGAATATTAATGACTTAATCGAGAGTGTTCGTAGCTTCATTCGATGAGAAAACTGGTGGTGGGAAGATAGCCGTTTGAAGATGATCAGCTCTTTTCTAGTTGATGAGGGGATCTGACTAACTTTCCAATGTCCGATCTATTCAAAATTTGGTACCGTGTTACATCAACGATATTCAAAGAACATGGTAAGGTAACCATGACCTGATCAGCCGTTTGAAGATGATCAGCTCTTTTCTACTTGATGAGGGGATCTTACTAACTTTCTTATGTCCAATCGATTCGAAATTTGGTACCGTGTTACTTCAACGTTATTTAAAGAACATGGTAAGGTAACCTTGACCTGATTAGCCGTTTGAAAATCATCTTTTCTTTATTATTTGATGAGGGGATCTGACTACCGTCCACATGTCCTATCGATTCGAAATTTGGTATCATGTTACTTCAATGATGTTGGAAGTATGTATATAAGCTAAAATTATTTCAACTTACATAATATTATGTGATAATATAATTATAATAGTTTTAAAATATTATTTATAATTTTTTAGAGTTTATTTTTTGTGTCGGGGGGTTTTTATATTAAAACACCGCCCACTCAATGAATGTAATTATTACATAGATTAGAGCACGTCGTCGGTTGTAAAGAACAGAGATAGACGTATTGCTCGTACCGAGTCGTCGTGCCCCGCGCCCGTCCGTCGATCGTGTCGTCGCGTCGCGAAGAAACGGTCTCTGTCGCACGCACCGTTCGGCATATGGCAACCGTTCACGCATAGACTAGTTTATCAGTAGACGCTAAACTAGTTTACCCGTTCATGACAAATAAACAGTTTAATAAAACAGTTCGTTCATTCAACGCCCATCCCTAGCTCAAGCTGTTTGTGACAGTCTTGCCAGAAGGTTACTTTTGTAACCTTTTAGGTGATTTTTAAACTACATTGGTTACTTTTAGGTTACACTAATGAAAAGGTTACTTTTAGGTGATTTTTCGTAATTTGTAGAATTAACTTTTAATTTCTTACATAAAAGCAACGTGAAACGGAACGCTCGTTTTAGATTTTTTTTTTTTGTTGGTAACTCGTTGGTAAGCTTCAAGCAGTAGAACCTTGAGTAGAACCAACCTCGCTCGATCAGTCGGAACTCGGAAGTCGGATCGGAATCGGATTTATTCGTTGTTGTTCGTTTGCCGTCGTGTCGTGCCTGCCCGTTACCGCATATTGGTTCCCGCCCGTTCCCGCGCGCCGCCAGCGCCACGCCAGTCGCCACTTGAAATTTGAATTTGTTGTCACCAAAGTCCAAAAGTTTAGTGTTTGTATTTTGTGTTTTGTGATTATTAATTACAAAACAACATAATTTCCTCCCGGATATTTACTGGAAACTTGGTAAGTGTATCTACAAATTACAGTGCATGTTTGTGTATATTTGATTTCGTACTTCTGTGGTAAGGTTATGGACTAATAAATAAATAATTAATAACGATGAATAATTTGAATGTTGGTTGTCAAATGACGTGCCGATTCAGTGTTGCCAACTATGGGGATTTCCGACTAAATTTAGTGGGAAAATATAAATAGTGGGTTTTCAAGTTGCTTTAGGAGGAAGTGTTTTGAAGAATTACTCAATAAAATGTATCACTTTCTATCAGTCAGATTTAAGTCTATTATTTAGGTGTTTCGAGTTTAGCAGCCGTATTTGCGTTTCCGAGAAACGTCTCTCGAATGAGAAACGTTCTTCTTGTCTCTCAAATTAACCACTTTATATGCCAGAGTAAGATGGAGAACGCTTCTGAGTTGAATTTGAGGTTCATCGCAAACGTGAATACGGGGCAATACGGGGATTAGAATTATTCACACGTATTGCATTAGGTATCTTACTTTCATACTAATAACGTGGTGACTGGTGAATTTATTAATTTTATTTGTTTGATTTCTTTTCATGACTTTGGTGTTGGTGCTGGTGCTTATTTATACTTGGCATGGTTTTAACTTAATGTACTAAAAATATGAATTCAGTCTAAGCTAAGCCAATGGACAAATTCTTGATTTCTTCCAAATCGTTGACTTCAAGGCAAGAGGAGAGGGCAGATATTAACAATGATTGCGATAGTAGTAGTACGATGCGTGGGGAACCTTTGCCAAAAAAACAAAAACAACACCGCGACTTCAATGAAAAGTGGCTAACAAACATTGATTTTAAAAATTGGATTTCTAAAAAAGAGCAAGAATGTGGAATGATTGTCGCTTATTGCAAAGTGTGCCATTGTACTATTTTAAATCATAAACCAGCACTTGTCAAGCACATGAATACGGCGAAACATGTTCAAAATATTAGCTCAAAAAGCCAAACAACGCCTATTCAACAAATGCTGAAACTCCAACCAGAAGATGAACAAAAAAAAAGAGCAGAGCTTAAAATATGCGCTTTTCTTGCACAGCAAAATTTGTCGTTTTCTTTGATAGATGATTTAATCCCATTTTTAAAAAATACTTTTACCGATTCAAATTTAATAAAATCCATTAATTTAGGCAGGACAAAAGCAACAAATACTATAAAAACTGTCCTTGGCCCTATTTTAACTCAAGAACTCGTAGATAAGTTAAAGAAAACTCCATTCAGTATTATAATGGACGAGACAACAGACATCAGTGTCAAAAAACAATGTGCACTCACAGTTATATATTATGACGAAGTAAATTGCGTTTGCACACAGTTTCTCGACATGTATGAAGTCAAATCTGGAAAAGCTGAAGATCTTTGCAATAGTTTATTAACTTGGCTTCAAGACCGGCAAATTCCTTTAAAAAATTTTGTAGGTTTTGCATCGGACACAACTAATAGCATGGTAGGTGAACACCACTCTGTGTTTAGTCACTTGAAACTAAAAGTACCGCATATTGCATGTATCAAATGTAGCTGCCATATGATTCATCTTGTGGCCTCCAAAGCGTGCCTTAAGCTGCCAAGATCTGTAGAAGATTTTTTAAGAAATATTGGAGCTCATTTTAACCGAAGCACTAAGAGGCAAAACAAATTAAAAGAGTTCCAGGATTTTTTTAAAGTCGATATTCACAAGATATTAAGCCCGGCAACAACAAGGTGGCTATCATTAGAGACATGTGTCAATAGATCCTTGGAACAATATCAGGTACTCGGTGAGTACTTCAAATTGGAAGTATTTGAGGATCCAAGCAAAATAACTGAAGACATACTTACAAGTCTAAATAATACATTTACAAAAATCTATCTCGAATTTATGTCTTACGTATTAAATTTGTTCAACGACTTTAATAGACTATTTCAATCTGAGAAACCATTGCTACATCAATTAAAACCAGAAGTACACAAATTAATTAAAACAATAGCCAGTAATTATATGGATTTCAATTATTGTAAGACTACTGATGCCTACAAAATAGAGTATGCCAATCCAAGATTCTATTTGCCACTTGAGAAGATATATTTGGGTGTGGCAGCACAGGCATCAATTGATGAATTTTCGAGAGAAATACCTCCAACACAAATTGCCGATTTCCGAAAAACATGTTTATCTTTTTATATCGAAGCTTTAGCACAAATAAGAAAACGCTTTAGTTTTGAAGATCCTCTTTTTGATTTATTAGAAAATGTTCTAAACCCAATCAAAGCGCAAAAATTTGAAGTAAAAGACTTATCATGCGTAATGAAAAGATTCCCAAATATTGTTATTGATACAGAAAATTTACATAAAGAATGGAAGAAACACGATTTTCTCGACTTCAACGAATTAAACATGTCGCCTGATTTGCCGGTCGAAGAATACTGGAATAAAATCCTCAAAATGACAGATGGGACAGGAGAACTCATGTTTCCAAATTTGAAGGAAATAATAATGGTTTTGCTTGTTTTGCCATTTTCCAATGCATGTGTGGAACGAGTTTTCAGCCAATTAAAACTAATAAAATCGGACCACAGAAACAGACTAAATACGGACACAATTGCAGCTTTGATGGCTACCAAAGCGGTTGTAAAAAATGCTACAACATTTGAGCCATCGAAAGCATTAATGCATGCTAAAATAAAATACAGCAAGGATAGTGATGATGATGGTGAAGGCCGGTAGGTACTTACTGCTTTTTCTTATTTTTTCACAAACTGACGATTTTTTCAAGACAATATTTTCGAAAGTTTTATTTGAAAACGCAGAAAAAAATATATGATTTTAAAATTTCAGATGCTGATGTGCTGTCTTCGCTCATGTACTCTTTTCTCTCGTTGTACCTAATTAATATAATAACTTTGTAAGTATAACCCGTTATTGTACCCACTTAAGCTGGGACTATATGCAACGGAATCCGGTAGGCCGTAGAGAATTATGAGCACTGAAAATAGATCTCTGCACTAATACAATACAGTTGAAAATGGAAGTTTCGAGTGTCGAGCTGTCATATATGACATTGACATTTGACTCGACACTCGGATGTCCGATTTTAAACTCTATTGTATTAGTGCAGACATCTATTTTCAGTGCTCATAATTCTCTACGGCCTACCGGATTCCGTTGCATATAGTCCCAGCCTTAATATACATATATCTATGGTGCAGTTAGACATACAGAAAAATATTTATTGTATCAATTTACAAACTTTATTATAGAAATGTTAAATTGTACACTTACAATATAACTAATATTTTATTCTATCAACATTACCTTTCCAGTTTCCAGTAAAAAAATATGAAAGGTTATTTTTTATACAAAAAGGTTACATTTTTTTATATTTCAGGTAATTTCTGACAAGACACGACTGGCAACACTGGTTTGTGAGGCTGTATGATGTATCCAGACGTGAGAATTTATGCGATCGCATCGAGTATTATAGAAGTGGCCCCCCACATACCACCAACCTTGTGTTTGGATGCTTTGGACGTAGAGACGAAGATAAATTCCTATTAAGTAGTTTTTAGGGCCACACGCATTTAATGAATCTATTATATTATATAAATAAAATGCCGGGGTGCTTGGTTTGCAATGATGGGCATCTCTGTTAGGTTACTCCTCATCTATGTTGATGGGCCATTGTGCATCCACATGAGCATGAACTATGAAGTGGGATACTATAGTCTATGATAGAAAAGATTACCATTCTCTGAATGTTCAAATAGTAAGCATAAGCAAGCATCTAATGTAAAATGTAAACTGGTACTTGAGAGATAATATTATACCTAATTTGAAATTATTTTTCTGTTACAGATGTGCGATGCAAAATTAAATATTACAGTGTCATGGGCAAGTCACCCATTAAATTCATACTTAAACCGGCTGCATGTTGTAGATGGAGATTGGAGAGGACATGATATATTATCTTTAGGTAAATACTAATTCCACATATTACACAATAAGACTTGAACAAAAAGTTTGTGCAACTTAAACTAACAAGAAAATAAGTTATGTCTGCTTTGTTTACTTATGTAGAATAATAAATAATTATAAAACTATTGTTATAAGCACATAAGGATTGTGTTGCACTGTACTTTGCATTGGTGCAGTTATAAAACTATTTTATTAAGACTTTCTTATTGATGTTTGTTCTATTTTAGGGGAATCAGATTATCCACTAAGGCCCATTATGATGACACCATCTGACCCACAGCCTAACAGTCCCGAAGAACTTGTGTTGTGTGAACAAGCTTACATTTGAATGCTATACTGTGAGTTTGTGTTGAGCCGATGTAATGTGCGAATATCTTAAAGGAGTTTAAAAATATAATGCCTATGGAATCTTGGTAGTTTATCAACTCCCATCTAATGATGAAATTTAAATTAATATGAGTGCGTGTGAGGAATTAATAAAAAATGTTTTGTATTTATAAAACTTGTTTAATTTAACAATAATCAGTCAACAAATTAACATGTAAGTACTGTGTGAAAGAAACTAAAATAATAGCACCATTAACAAAAGTATTAAGACATACCCATTATAATATACTAAAAGTAATTTTAACACTGTTACATACAGTTTTAATTTTAACTCTTTACTTCAAGTAGATGTCACTGTAGGTAAAATTGTAAAAATGGTTAGAGTGTAATAAAACTAGTGAAATTGTAAAATATTGATAGACTTTCGATGCGAATATGCTGCCTATAATTTCACACATTATTTTTTGTTAGATTATAAATATATATTTTTTAATATTTCAACATATTTTTACACTCTCGTTAGTTATTTTACAAACTAACAATTTTACAGTGACATAATATATAAATCAGTCTATAAATAAATAATTATGCAAGTAGGTACTATAAGAAATTCGAATAACATTGTTTAAGAGCACCAGTAACACAAAATACTTACAAGTTACAACCATTAAAATTATTGAAAGTAGTTTTCACTAATTATATTCTTTTAAACCTTAATTCTTAACAGTATATAAACTTGGGCTGGGACTATGCAACAGTTTTCATCTCTTGGTGAGGCTTCGGCTTGTCTGGTATACTGAAACACAATGATAAACAGATAAACAATAAATTAATTATTTATGATTTGTTTAGAAAATATAAATAAACAGTCATTGCAACGGATTTGTTTTATCAGCTTAGTTTAAATTTTATATATAAAATTAAACAATTACTATCGCTACTTACTAACGCAGTCCTATAAGCTGAAATTCAAAAAATAATAAATTAATCTTTTCTGATTAGGTTTTAATGCTAGTTAAAAGAACACTAACATATTCTTAATAATAATAATATCTATGGACGCTTTCCACCACGTCAATCTGGCCCCGTGCTAAGTATCCGAAAAACTTGTGTTACAGGTACCAGAAAACGAAAAGTATATTTAATACTTTTATACTATACATTATACTATACATATATTTAAGATTTTTGTAATATGATACATATATTTAATACACATCCATGACCCAGGAACACAGAAAAACTTTTTGTTCCTTCGGCAGAATTCGAACCTGCGACCCTCGGCTTGAGCACCAAAGCACTGAGCCACAGAGGTCATCTTACATTTTAATAGTAAAATGTCTCACATTAATTAATGAATTTTATGGAGGCAAATGGACCTTGCCAGACATAAGGCTAGGGCCCAAAAAATAAAAGAAAAAGTTCTTTCAGTAAATGTTATAACATGGTTATATTATAAATTTATTAGGTACACATACCTTTGCCCGTTCTTGCGGGTCCATCGGCTTAAATATGAGCGAGCATTCTCGCCAATCTTGATGAAAGAGCTCGTACCTCGCCTCGTTTGACCTAACTCTTCCGAGAGTTAGTACCTAGGTCTTTGTATTTTTTTTAATACTCCAAGATTAGCGTCCGCGACCGTTGTTCGACGAGTGACGACGGCATTCACAGTATAAGAAGACGACGGTTTCATAATTATTCACAGTATAAGAAGGAAGTAATTTATTGGAATAAAAACGAAAAACCAAGGATGACAATAAGGCTGGGACTATATGCAACGGAATCCGGTAGGCCGTAGAGAATTATGAGCACTGAAAATAGATCTCTGCACTAATACAATAGAGTTGAAAATCGAACATCCGAGTCACGAAGTATAGATAACAAGGAGTCCGAACGTAATGTTAAAAAATAATGGTCTCAATTACGAGGACAGATTTTTGCCGGTAGAGCGCGCGACGGTCCGACATGCACTCGTTTGAAATTACGCGGGAAGTTTAAAGTTGCTATTGACAGCTCTGGAAAGATTGAAATCTTATTATTTAAAAGTTTTAGGAAATTCTTAGAAACTGTTCTCGAAAAATAGATACCGTAGAACACGGTAATTGCCTAACGGTAATTTAAAAATAATTGTAATAAATAATAGTATTGGCAACACTCGGTATAATAGTATTGGCAACACTCGGTACTCGTCGGTCTCGCACGCCTAGCGGCAGAAAAGAGAACTAAGATCTGGTCCTATTATTGTGTACATAATTATTATTAAAAAGCCTATACCGTTCGGACACCTGCACCCCAATCGCGCTATTTTTCAACGTTTCAATTCAGGTTCATCTCTGCTTCGGTTGCGTTTCAATTACGGTTCGTTTGAGGTGCGTCTGAACAAATTTCAGTATCGCGCTATCCTTCTTGAAGTAACTCAACCTCAGACGAAACTCGAACGAAACGGAACGTAACCTTTTGGTAGACATTAGGGATGCGAACCTAGTATTTTTGTAAATATCTGTGATTTTAGCATAATCGACATCTATTTTACTTGCGCCCCGCACTAATTGCTTTGAAATTTGTGGTTTATGGATTTAAAAGAAGAGGAAGTTACTAATAATTTTATTGACATCCATTCCTTGGTTTTTCGTTTATTTTATTCCAATTACTTCTTATCTGTGAATAATTATGGAACCGTCGTCTTCTTATACTGTGAATGCCGTCGTTGAACAACGGTCGCGGGCGCTGCTCTTGGAGTATTAAGAAAAATACAAAGACCTAGGTACTAGCTCTCGGAAGAGTTAGGTCAAACGAGCTCTTTCATCAAGATAATGGCGAAAATGCTCGCTCATACTTAACGCCGAAGGACCCGCAAGAACGGGCAAAGGTATGTGTACCTACCTTAATAAATTTATAATACAACATTTACCTACTGAAAGAACTTTTTCTTTTACTTTTTGGGCCCTTGCCCAATATCTGGCAAGGTCCATTTGCCTCCATAAAATTCATTAATTAATGTGAGACATTTTACTATTAAAATGTAAGAATATGTTAGTGTTCTTTTATCTAGCATTAAAACCTAATCAGAAAAGATTAATTTATTGTTTTTTAAATTTCAGCTAATAGGACTGCGTTACAAGAATCCCGGCTAATGATTTTAAATATCGAAAAAATTAAGGCAGATTAGAAGCAGTCCTCATTACGGCACATGGTTTCAAATAGTTGTCCAAAAGTGCAGACAGATTTACAAGACAGGTAATGTAAAATTCTTACAAACTACTCGAAGACTATAGTAATTGTTTAATTTTATATAAAAAAATTAAACTAAGCTGATAAAACATATCCTTTGCAATGTTTTATTAATAATTAATAATGTTTTATTAATAATTGTTTATTTATATTTTCTAAACAAATCATAAATAATTAATTTTTTTTAATTTTATATAAAAAAAATTAAACTAAGCTGATAAAACAAATCCTTTGCAATGATTGTTTATTTATATTTTCTAAACAAATCATAAATAATTAATTTATTGTTTATCTGTTTATCATTGTGTTTCAGTATACCAGACAAGCCGAAGCCTCACCAAGAGATGAAAACTGTTGCATAGTCCCAGCCCAAGGCTCTTTTTACTTTTGAAATTCGCATTAGTTCCACTCTTGACTAATATTTATTAAGAGTGAATCTGGTGCGAATTTGATGTCTTATACAATACATAAATACATTGTCTTTTATTCTAGTTTGTCATAGTATTTACATATTTATTCCTTAACTGTTTATTTTTAACCAAGTTTATATACTGTTAAGAATTAAGGTATAAAAGAATATACAGTGCAAACTACTTTCAATAATTTTAATGGTTGTAAGTATTTTGTGTTACTGGTGCTCTTAAACAGTGTTATTTGAATTTCTTAAAGTACTTGCATAATTATTTATTCATAGACTGATTTATATATGCCACTGTAAAATTGTAAAAACCGTTAGATTGTAAAATAACTTACGAGATTTTAAAAATATGTCGAAATATTAAAAACTGTATATTTATATAATCTAATGAAAAATAATGTGTGAAATTATAGGCAGCATAGTTGGAAGTCTGATAGACTTTTACAATTTCAATAGTTTTATTACAATCTAACAGTTTTTACAATTTTACGGTGACATCTACAAAATATAAAAGTTAAAATTAAAACTATAGGTATGTAACATAGTGTTAAAATTACTTTTAGTATATTATAATGGGTACCTATGTATTAATACTTTTGTTAATGGTAATGGTTGTTTTAGTTTCTTTCACATACTACTTACATGTTAATTTGTTGACTAATTATTGTTAAATTAAACAAGTTTTATAAATACAAAACATTTTTTATTAATTCCTCACACACACTCATATTAATTTAAATTTCATCATTAGATGGCAGTTGATAAACTACCAAGATTCCATAGGCATCCTATTTTTCCATAAACTCCTTAAAGATATTTGCACATTACATCAACTCAACGCAAACTCACAGTATGGCATTCAAATGTAAGCTTGTTCACACAACACAAGTTCTTCGGGACTGTTAGGCCGTGGGTCAGATAGTGTCATCATAATGGGCCTTAGTGGATAATCTGATTCTCCTAAAATAGAACAAACATCAATAAGAAAATCTTAATAAAATAGTTTTATAACTGCACCAATGCAAAGTACACCGCAACACAATCCTTATGTGCTTATTACAATAGTTTTATTATTATTTATTAATCTACTTAAGTAAACTAAGCAGACATAACTTATTTTCTTGTTAGGTCAAGTCTTATTTTGCAATATGCGCAATTAGTATTTACCTAGAGATATATCATGTCCTCTCCAATCTCCATCTACAACATGCAGCCGGTTTAAGTATGAATTTAATGGGTGACTTGCCCATGACACTGTAATATTTAATTTTGCATCGCACATCTGTAACAGACAAATAATTTGAAATTAGGTATAATATTATCTCTCAAGTACCAGTTTACGTTTTACATTAGATGCTTGCTTATGCTTACTATTTGAACATTCAGAGAATGGTAATCTTTTCTGTCATAGACTATAGTATCCCACTAATTCATAGTTCATGTTCATGTGGATGCACAATGGCCCGTCAACATAGATGAGGAGTAACCTAACAGAGATAAACCAAAGAGAATAGTATAATCACTTGAGATTAATCTACATATAATATCATTATATGCGTGTGGCATTATATGAATTTACCTTCGTCTCTAAGTCCAAAGCATCCGAACACAAGGTTGGTGGCATGTGGGGTGCCACTTCTATAATTAGGGCTTTTGTTATTGCCTTTGAAATTCGGTTCCTTTTAGTATAAACATGCGATCGGAGCCATTTCTTTTACCCGATGCGATCGCATAAATTCTCACGTCTGGATACATCATACAGCCTCACAAACAGCTTGAGCCACAGTGGCCAATATCCAACAAATCTAGGTACAATTCTTATTATTATATCTCACTTTGTATAATATTGTTTTCTCATAAAAAACGAGTCAACACACACAACAGAACGAACGTTTCAGTAACGTGCGAGAAAAAGAAGCTCCGTATCAACTTTTTGTTTTGACAGCGTTTGCGCTTCAGCTGCGATGCAGTTACGTCCCAACTATCTGTCAAAACGATAGCGCGATACCGAACCATTCAAAAAGTCGAGTAACGTCAACGTTTCGTTTGCGGTTCAACTGAAAAAACTTAGCACGATTGGGGTGCTGGTATCTATGCTTCATGATCCGAGTGTCGAGTCAAATGTCAATGTCATATATGACAGCTCGACACTCGAAACTTCCATTTTCAACTGTATTGTATTAGCACAGAGTTCTATTTTCAGTGCTCATAATTCTCTACGGCCTACCGGATTCCGTTGCATATAGTCCCAGCCTAAAATTATAAGTAACTTCCTCTTCTTTTAAATCCATAAACCACAAATTTCAAAGCAATTAGTGCGGCGCGCAAGTAAAATAGATGTCGATTATGCTAAAATCACAGATATTTACAAAAATACTAGGTTCGCATCCCTAATGTCAAATGAAAGGTTACGTTCCGTTTCGTTCGAGTTTCGTCTGAGGTTGAGTTACTTCAAGAAGGATAGCGCGATACTGAAATTTGTTCAGACGCACCTCAAACGAACCGTAACTGAAACGCAACCGAAGCAGAGATGAACCTGAATTGAAACGTTGAAAAATAGCGCGATTGGGGTGACTGTCACACAAAATACTTACAACCATTAAAATTATTGAAAGTAGTTTGCACTAATTATATTCTTTTATACCTTAATTCTTAACAGTATATAAACTTGGTTAAAAATAAACAATTAAGGAATAAATATGTAAATACTATGACAAACTAGAATAAAAAACAATGTATTTATGTATTGTATAAGACATCTAAACACAATGATATGATAAACAGATAAACAATAAATTAATTATTTTAGATTTGTTTAGAAAATATAAATAAACAGTCATTGCAAAGGATTTGTTTTATCAGCTTAGTTTAAATTTTATATATAAAATTAAACAATTACTATGGTCTTCGAGAAGTTTGTAAGAATTTTACATTACCTGTCTTCTGTAAATCTGTCTGTACTCTGAGCCAACAATTTGAAACCATGTGCCGTAATGAGGACTGCTTCTAGTGTGCCTTAATTTTTTCGATATTTAAAATCATTAGCCAGGATTCTTGTAATGCAGTCCTATAAGCTGAAATTTAAAAAAATAATAAATTAATCTTTTCTGATTAGGTTTTAATGCTAGTTAAAAGAACACTAACATATTCTTAATAATAATAATATCTATGGACGCTTTCCACCACGTCAATCTGGCCTCGTGCTAAGTATCCGAAGAACTTGTGTTACAGGTACCAGAAAACGGAAAGTATATTTAATACTTTTATACTATACATATATTTAAGATTTTTGTAATACGATACATATATTTAATACACATCCATGACCCAGGAACACAGAAAAACTTTTTGTTCCTTCGGCAGGATTCGAACCTGCGACCCCCGGCTTGAGCACCAAAGCGCTGAACCACTGAGCCACAGAGGCCATCTTACATTTTAATAGTAAAATGTCTCACATTAATTAATGAATTTTATGGAGGCAAATGGACCTTGCCAGACATAAGGCTAGGGCCCAAAAAATAAAAGAAAAAGTTCTTTCAGTAAATGTTATAACATGGTTATATTATAAATTTATTAGGTACACATACCTTGCCTGTTCTTGCGGGTCCATCGGCTTAAGTATGAGCGAGCATTCTCGCCATAATCTTGATGAAAGAGCTCGTACCTCGCCTCGTTTGACCTAACTCTTCCGAGAGTTAGTACCTAGGTCTTTGTATTTTTCTTAATACTCCAAGATTAGCGTCCGCGACCGTTGTTCGACGACGGCATTCACAGTATTAGAAGGAAGTAATTTATTGGAATAAAAACGAAAAACCAAGGATGACAATAAAATTATAAGTAACTTCCACGTAGTGATTATATTCTCTTTGGTAACTTCCTCTTCTTTTAAATCCATAAACCACAAATTTCAAAGCAATTAGTGCGGCGCGCAAGTAAAGGCGTGACTCCTGTTCGAAACATTACACAGAAAACATGAAACAAAAACATTTGTTTTCATACACAAGCTGTCTCCAGCTACAGAAAATTTTTTTGGTCGAAACAAAACATTTTGTCCAGACACGATCTAAGTTCCGACGAGGAAGCGCTTACAGTTTTAGTGATTGTAGGTGTAGAATCTAGGAGAAAAGAGGGGTTCTGAAAAGGCCACTTTAGGTGTTTCATAAAAGTATTTTTTTCAACTCATAAATATGTGCGCCATTTTACGCATTTCTATTGAAAACTGACAAAATTTGTGTTTTTTAATTAAGTCAGGCCGTATATTATGAGTGATCACAAAAACAAACACAAAAAACACAACAAGCAAAACTATAACCCTAAAAAACCTGTACCTGGGCGTCATGTGAACGATGTGAACACTAGTTAAGAAATGAAACATTTCTTCCCCTCTCTACCCGCGCGGGGATGTTTTTCGTCCGTCTCCGAAAACAAAAACATTGTCTATTCCTAGACAAATGTGTATAGCCACGCCCCAATGTTTCATGTTTTCTGTGTAATGTTTCGAACAGGAGTCACGCCTTAAAATAGATGTCGATTATGCTAAAATCACAGATATTTACAAAAATACTAGGTTCGCATCCCTAATGTCAAATGAAAGGTTACGTTCCGTTTCGTTCGAGTTTCGTCTGAGGTTGAGTTACTTCAAGAAGGATAGCGCGATACTGAAATCTGTTCAGACGCACCTCAAACGAACCGTAACTGAAACGCAACCGAAGCAGAGATGAACCTGAATTGAAACGTTGAAAAATAGCGCGATTGGGGTGCTGAGGGCCTAAAACCCATGTTTCATATTATGTTTCATATATTTTGATAGAAAACAATTTTGCCAGTTTTCAATAGAAATGCGTTAAATGCATAATATGAATTGCATATGATTCATCTTATGTTCACCTAAAGTGGCCTTTTAGACCCCCTGATAATTGATAAATAAAAAAATAAAAAAATATCGTAAAAATATTTATCTGAGCCCCTGTGTAATAAAAGTTACAAGTTGACAATTTTGTAAATAAGTGACAAATTTGTTAAGTAGTATTACCTTCTGTATATTGATACGTGTGTAAGTAGAAGTATACTTCCTGAAGGCTATTCGATTTATGTAGCTGTGTTAGAAATTTTATATTTTCGGGTGTTTCCCCTATATATTAAGGAGTTAAGCTATAGTCAGCTCACACTATCTACTTATAAACCTTTACCAGCACATTAAAAAGCAATAAAGATTACTTCGATAGGTTGGCACCGAAGAAGAAACGGGCCTTGGGCCTCATTTTGGTTATGCCGGCCCCGAGCGCTCTAAGTTCTGTTTACAAATACAGCGTGATACATAATTTTTAAAATTTGTTTATCAATGACGGTCACTTGTCAAATTGATACTTTCTAAGTGAAGTTTTGCATATAAAATGTCTTCTGAAAAATTGGTTCCGGCAAAATATTGACAGGACAAAACAATTAACATACTGTACAACAATTAATAGATTTTTTTAAAATAGTTGTGACAGAAAAGGCTGCATTCTAAATAGAACTCTGCGTTAATGTAATAGAGCTGAAAATCGTGTAGAGTTGTCAAATCTGGGCGAAGACGACAACCATGAAGCATAGATACCAGGAGTCCGAACGGTATAGGCTTTTTAATAATAATTATGTACACAATAATAGGACCAGATCTTAGTTCTCTTTTCTGCCGCTAGGCGTGCGAGACCGACGAGTACCGAGTGTTGCCAATACTATTATACCGAGTGTTGCCAATACTATTATTTATTACAATTATTTTTAAATTACCGTTAGGCAATTACCGTGTTCTACGGTATCTATTTTTCGAGAACAGTTTCTAAGAATTTCCTAAAACTTTTATTTAATAAGATTTCAATCTTTCCAGAGCTGTCAATAGCAACTTTAAACTTCCCGCGTAATTTCAAACGAGTGCATGTCGGACCGTCGCGCGCTCTACCGGCAAAAATCTGTCCCCGTAATTGAGACCATTATTTTAACATTACGTTCGGACTCCTTGTTATCTATACTTCGTGACGACAACATAAAATTATTTCAATTTATAGTAGACCGTACCATGGACTAATAAAATTACTATAGACTGACAGATCCCATACATTAAAACGTACATCATTTTTTAATTCTCTTGTTGACCGTTAGATGACGTTAAGTGTATCAAATATACAAAATTAACCATTTATTTAAAAATAAAAACGCCATCTCTAGGACTATGTTTGAAGCACGTCATAGGTTATCTAATATTTAAAAAAAACGTCAATAGGTGGCGCTTAACAACTTATTTGTTGTTAAGCGCCACCTATTGACGTTCGTTGTCCTGTAGGCTGTATACCTATTACCTATTACCTAGCCGTACAGTGTGCTTAGTGCGAGTTTTTATCACTACTCGACATGAAAAAGTAAACTACAATTTGTACGGTATCGAAACAACGCCCCTAGTGGCAAAAATAGGAAACATAATTAGCGAGTGTGAGTTTTGTGGATTTTAAATAATCGAGCGTCGTCTCACACTCACGTTCGAATGTGGGTGTTTCAGCGCTTTGATTGGTTGTTTAAAAGTCTTGCGAGTGCCAGTTGCCATTTTGACATTCGAATAGTAAATTTGTGTTAACGACGTCGAAAAGTTGTCACCCCACGCTCACTTCCAATTTCTCAGTGACTAGGTAGTGAATTGCGGTAAAAGCATTTATAAAAGAACATTTTCGCAATTAATTTGCTATGGCAGGACGTTGGTTTTCGCGTGGAGGATGTTTGCGGCTGCTCAATCTCAAGACGACCGCAATTTTAATGCAAAACGCGAAGCAAGAGCTCGTGCATCTTTCGATCCTTTATTGGACATTATTGTTTACCGATTGTCACACTTACTGTCCCATGAATGTTATTATAGTTTGGAGGTAGGTACTCCACTTTGGAGGTACTTGTCGAGGTAGAGAGTAAAACTCGATCTACAGTTGTGAAGAGAACTGAAGTGAATAATTTATTTACAAAATGTACACGTATTTATACAAAAAAATAACATAATTATTATTATTACACTAGGAATTTACAGACTTAAAAATTGAACCTGATTGGCTGTTTGTTTGCAACCTTAAAAGGTTGTTTGTTATTGGCTGTTCGTCTTGCATGATTCTACGCCATCTCTCCACACCGCCGCTGTGTCGCGACACGCGATGCTAGGGTATAAATATTCCTCGCGACGCCGAGCGTCGGTCATTTCGAGCGAGCTTCCGCGGGAACACGATGTCTCGCAGTACCTCGGCGCACCGACTGTTGCCGTGTGAAGAATGAAGACTGAGTTTGTGATGTGTAGTGCTAAGTGTTATTCTTATTAGAAAAAGTCCTTTTCGGGGCTGCAACGCTGTCACGATGAATGAAAATGTTTCCAGTCGTGGATTACTACTCGGATATTCGTTTTATTCGTACGAATGTCGTGTTCTTTGTTTCGATCGACAAACGACGTAAAAACGCTCTTATCAGAGCGATGTTCTTGTTTCACGTATTATGAGCGTATGCTACAATAGTATCAAACTGAGAAAAACTAGTTTTCATCATTTTTAATTAAGTTTAAATACAATTTATTATAAACGAAATGTAAAATTGTGTAAAATGCTTTGCAAATAAAATTCAAAATTTCGGCGACTTATGTGTCACAAACAATAACACTCGATATAACCCGTCACAATCTTGATGACAGCAGCTTCTTAACAAAATAATACAGTGATAATGACATTCAATTTGGACGGTTAATCTCACAGTGAAGTCGTGCTACCAATATAACAAAAATAATAAAGCGTACTCTCGGTGAGGAAACGCGTTCGATTAGTTAGATTGGATAATGACTCGCACTCGTTAGCTTTTAATTTTCGATTCGATTTGCGCTAACCCGATTTACAAGGTAGTCAAGTAATCGAAAAAAATTGTGGGACTCACACTCAGCACACAGGTACGGCTAGGTAATAATAGTAGGTCTACTATTTCTTTATTTTTGTAAATTTGTAATTTCTCTGCGTGCGCCGCGTGCGCGTGTGGAGGGTGAATTAATATTGCCATGTATAAAAAATTGATACCCACCATTCTGGAATTTTATTCAAATAAGCTTTGTTTAAAAGCTTTGTATAATATAGTGTTTATATAAAGTGTACAATTATTTGACAAGATATTATTTTGGTTCTGTAATGACCAGTGTTTATTTACGGCGTTTTAATAATTTGAAACTCCTCTATCTTTATACCTTAACGTAAACAACAAACTAACTCAATTTTTGAACTTGGAATTAAAGTTTATAACGTCTTAATTTCATTTAAATGAAAAAGTCTCAGAACAAAAGAAAATTGTAGGTTTCAAAATAAAGTTAATTGTTAAACTTTTGGTTAAACTATTAAAACTAAGAAACACTACGATCTGCCGGTCCGTACTCCGTACAGCTGTCAGCTGCTACTGCGCACTTCGGAGAGATGACGAATACTGGTTTGATGAAACCTTAATTAAATAACTATTGTTATAATTTTTAAAATGTAGAATTTTGATTAATTAATATTTGAATAACACTTAATCTAATAAAAAATAAAACTAATGAAACTGCTAGCTATGGTTTAATTTTTTTATTCCTAAATATTTTAACAGTAATTTTCGGTAACCACGCTTTAGGGTAAAAATATGGATATATCGATATTTTTATTCTAGATAATATATCGATAATCGATACGGTATAAAAATATCGATACGATATATCGACATATTTTTTTTATTTGCCCATCCCTATTCGTAAATAAAATGTGTGCTTTCAAGTTGGTGCTAAGTTTACAAGTTATTAATTCATATTTGTTCGCCAAAATAATAATAATAATAATATCTATGGACGCTTCACACCACGTCAATCTGATCCCGTGGTAAGTTCTCGAGGAACTTGTGTTACGGGTACCAGACAACGGAAATATATTTAATACTTTTATACTATACACATATTTAAGATTTTTATTATATTATACACATATTTAATACACATTCATGACCCAGGAACACAGAAAAACTTTTTGTTCCTTCGGCGGGACTTGAACCCGCGACCCCCGGCTTGAGCACCAACACGCTCAACCAACTGAGCCACAGAGGTCGTCAAAATAATATGTCGATTAGTTCTCGCTGTCGGTTTGGAATAAGTATTCAGAAAAGAAAACTAGCATTATGTAGTCGCCAGATTTTGAATTTTATGTGCCTTGCATTTTTTCGACAACTTAGTAATTCAGTATGCTACAAGAAATACCGAAGAATCGACAAAATGAGAGATTGAGGAGACGTTAATACCATTCGGAGCAGAATAGGTCTTATTGTAAGGCAGTTGATGCTTCGTCGTTATGAGAAAAAATATTTATTTTCTTCCCGAGCATGAGCTTAAAAAATAGCCTCTTTTGACAGCTAAAGTAGAAACTTTTTCTTAATTTAACGTCAAATAGTCTATACTAATATAATAAAGAGGAAAACTACTGGACCGATTTTGATGAAATTTGGTAGATTCGACCACGGGGAAGGACATAGGCTACTTTTTATCGCGGCAAAATGTACGGTTACCGCGGGATTTCCTTTTGCGCGTACGAAGTCACGTGCAACATCTAGTCATGGCTAGACAATTAGTTTCAGTCTTTATAGGTATATAGAATATTTCTTCTTTAAATTTATTTCTTCGGCTCGCGTCGCCGCGCCATGCTAAGCCTGCTAGTACGATGAGAAACTTTGGAAAAACTTGAAACGCTCTTATGCCAAAGCATAGAGCGTGCGGACAGATAAGGTGAATCATTTTCAACCTTATACCTTAGCAATAAGGTTCAAAATAAAGTTCACCTGATCTGTCCGCGACTGCAAAATGACTGGCAAACCGTCATTTCAAACATTTTTATTTTTATTGCGGTAACTTATCGTTTAATTTAATATTCTAATTAAGTTACACT
The DNA here is from genome assembly GCA_905404095.1 of Glaucopsyche alexis. Taxonomy (NCBI): domain Eukaryota; kingdom Metazoa; phylum Arthropoda; class Insecta; order Lepidoptera; family Lycaenidae; genus Glaucopsyche; species Glaucopsyche alexis. The sequence continues at coordinate 1,169,679 of FR990063.1, read as the reverse complement.
TTGATTTCGTGTAGTTTTCTTTTAAATAGGTAGGTATTTTAAACAAAATAAGATTTCTTGGTACATATTTTAAAGAGTAGTAGTGTAGGTATTATTTTTTATGATAGGTAGGTAGGTACATATTTAGTTTTGTTTTCATAATAATTAACGTTGTCTTTTTATCCAACCGCGATAACCCATATTCACGCGAACGAAGTCGCGGACAACACCTAGCTACAATAATTATTATCAATATCTACAATTACAACATTGTATTGTACGTGTATATATAAGTAGGTACATTTCTCATAAATGTATGTATTTATATATTCGATGCTTTTGCGCGCCATCTAGTGATCACATTTGGTACCCTAATACTAGGCCATCTACCATAATTGTCTAAAAACAAGCTACTGAGTTTAATTTTTAGGATTTAGAGACAACAAATATCAGCCAAAGGCTTTAAAATCACACTGGAAAGAGACTGAAAAATATTTTCTCTTGTTTAAAAGAGAACGTAATTGATTTACTTCGCTAATTTGTGCAATTTATTGATTTTCGTGCTAATAACTAACGCCATCTAGACCTAACCAGAATCCGGACCTTTTTTTCGTGTACGTTTTATTGTATGGGATCTGTCAGTCTATAGTACTTTTATTAGATAGTACATAATATTATGAACGAAATAAAATTTATACGCATTTTGTACCTTCTGCGTCGTTAAATAATCTATGTCAGAAATTCCAAACTTTAAATGTGGAATGGTATGTAATTGGTAGTGACAAACACTAGTCATCTTTTTCTTTGCTATTGAATTAGAATGCCATCCTTGTCACGAATTTTTGCTGTGAGTGAAATGTCACAGTAATTAAAAGTGTCAATGTGTGACGCGGCACAAAAATTTTGTCAGTTTTGTAAGGGTTCCTATCACCGATCATTTCCTTTTCAGAGTTCTAAAACATATCATTTAGAGAATTAAATCTTTGAGATGTACTTACATGTGAAATGAATAATTCTGTGGATTTTCTTTCCTATAAGAATTACAACCAGTTACTGCACACGTAACCATAACTGTTTACGTCTATTAAACACATTTAATAAAAATATGCGGAATTTATTTCGTGAAAAACTGGCGTTGGGTCGCTACAGGCCGCTAGGGTGTACGCGAGAGGTCTCGGCATTCTGTCTCGCTCTAACACATGAGTGTCTATATTTATATCTCTTTCGTATTAGCGATCCAATAGTATATACTAAATCTATTGTGACGGGGATCCGCCCCCTGGAGATACTTCCAAGAAAAGAAAATTAGATAAAAGTACGGTGGACCTCAGAATGTTCACAAAAATGAACTACAAAAGGCAATTCCCAGAAAATTATAGTGGTGATTGTGTCGTTTATGTGGAATCGATAAATAATGAAAAATTGGGAAACAAAAATCCCATTATTCTAATGAAAGTATTCACAGAACATGTAAAGGGTATAGTAGGCGTATAGTCATTTATATAGAACAGGAAAAGAAAGGGTCCTAAAATGGATCCTTGTGGGACCCCCATCTCAATTTTAGAACCTGTGGATCTTTTTTCATTTTTCTCAATCCTCTGCGTCCTATTTGATAATTATAACTTTAAGAGGACGAGTGCTGATCCCCTTACTCCATAGTGGCATAGTTTCCTGATCAACGTTATGTGTTGCACGCCTTAGAGAGATTGCAAAAGACTCCTAGAGCATCATGCGACCCCTCCCAAGCATCAAAAATATAACTAATCAGCCTTCATCTGTTGTAGAGCGACCCTTCACAATCTTTGTGGATATCTATTTAAAAAAATCACATCAAAATCCGTTGCGTAGTTTTAAAGATCTAAGCATATTTTGTGGACAGACAGCGCAAAGCGACTTTGTTTTATTCTATGTAGTGACTAGCTATTGCCCGCGACTTCATCCGCGTCAACTGATGGCGCGATAGTATAATATATCTATGGATAAAAATAATTAAAAATTAACAATTTTGAGTATGACAGGGTTTACTATATTATATTGTTATACTATGTGAGTGTTATGCAGCAGGCTAGTGTATCTTTATCATCTAAATAGCTCAACAGACAACAACAGTCAAGCCAAGAGAGTAATGTATACTATAATTTTATAAAGCTGAAGAGTTTGTTTGTTTGTTTGAACGCGCTAATCTCAGGAACTACTGGTTCGAATAGAAAAAATATTTTTGTGTTGGATAGTCCATTTATTGAGGAAAGCTTTAGGCTATATAACATCACGCTGCGACCAATAGGAGCGAAGAATCAGTGGAAAATGTGAATAAAACGGGGAAAATTATTCATCTTTGAGGGCTTTCGTTGTTTGTTTAAACGCGCTGATCTCAGGAACTGCTAAATCGAATTGAAAAATCCTTTTTGTGTTGGATAGTCCATTCGTCGAGGAAGGCTTAAGAGCATTGATCGGCGCGAGACTCAGATTTCTCGAAAAACGCTACTTTTCAAATGCGTCTATATCTAACAAAAACTGGTTATTCTGATTTTGACATGTAAAAAAACACTAGAAAATATTGTATTCTAATTTTTCACTTATCACTTATTTTAAAATAATTTCAAACTTTTGAATAAAACTGACAAACCTAACCAGAAGTTTTTACAACTTTAGGTTCAGGGGCAATTTCAAAACATATAATAGCTAAAACCGCTTACATTTTTTAAAAACAAAAAATCTTTACAAACTTGTTGGATCCTCTTCTAGAATATCTCTTTGTCAGATTATTTTTATATACGTTTCTATCTCATAAAAATAAAATTTATAGAATGCGAAATTATCAGGAATTATAGTTATTTTAAATGATGATATTTATGTATTTTACTCGCTCCTTTTGTTTCTTACTTACGTAATCTATGAGAAGAACCTTTTATCTTTAATATGCTATTTAAATTTTTAACTAAATTAGTTTGACGATTCGACGATAAAAATAATCTGACAAAGAGATAATCTAGAAGAGGATCCAACAAGTTTGTAAAGATTTTTGTTTTTAAAAAATGTAAGCGGTTTTAGCTATATGTTTTGAAATTGCCCCTAAACCTAAAGTTGTAAAAACTTCTGGTTAGTTTTGTCAGTTTTATTCAAAAGTTTGAAATTATTTTAAAATAAATGATAAGTGAAAAATTAGAATACAATATTTTCTAGTGTTTTTCTACATGTAAAAATCAGAACAACCAGTTTTTGTTAGATATAGACGCATTTGAAAAGTAGCGTTTTTCGTGAAATCTGAGTTGCGCGCCGATCAATGCTCTTAAAGATATATAACATTATACTGCAACCAATAGGAGCGAAGCATCATTGTGAGTTGACCGTTTGGTGCACTCGAGAGAGTGCAGGTTCAAATCCCAGGTTGTGGCGTGTACCAATGAGACTTTTTCAGATCTCAAGTACATTATACGGACGCTCTAACGGTGAAGGAGAACATCGTGAGGCAACCCGCACATAGTTGGCCCCAGACGTATTGACCAGTTCATTCCTCTGGACTAGGCTGACTATGCTGTGAGAATGCCGCATGTGCTTGGGCAACCGTACGATATTTAAAAACCAACTGTCCCAGGCACTACAGTATTTCAAGAGTGGTTACTTCGCTCGGAGAATACTGTATAAATCATCCATTAACGGATGTAAAGGCCTAAGGCTAAGTCTTTTTATTCAATTGCTGATATCAGTACGTCAACAAATTTAATTCTAAGGTGGTACGAAGTTCACCGGGACTAGTATTATATAAGATTGAAAAGTTGTAATGAGAACTTATTTATTGTTGTTTATTAAGTTATATGTTTGTACTTAGGGTTAGTATAATATTGTTTGTACTTAGGGTAAGTATAATATGGGCATGGTTCTTCTGGCCATTACCTGCACCACACGGCTCGGAGGGAACCAACGTCCCAGTGCCACCACTCACCACTGTAACCACGGACATAACACAGCGCAGCACGCACTCGAAGCTTGCCCTGCCTGGGTGGGGCAACGAGCGGTGCTTTGCGTAACTATCGGATTCGACTTAAGCCTCCCGACCATAATAACAAGTATGGTCCGATCGAGCGAAGGGTGGGACGCAATGGCTACCTTAAGTGAGGCCGTAATCTCGCAGGAGGCCGCAGAACGGAGGCGGACGAAGCCGCAGACCCCGTTCGCAGAGTGCGAGGGCGCAAGCCAGCTCCAGCCTTGTTATAATTTGTTAAAATAGTTTAATTTGCCATGTCCTTAACCCCTATTTGAAACGTCAAAATAATTCCTTCTCCCTCACCTTCAACTTTCAAAACACATATATTATAGACCAAAGACTGGTGGTGGTTATATACTCAAAGTTATAGACATTTTCTTTTTTGTAACTATATTTTTTAAAGGCAATGGCTGTAGTAGCGCATGATTTAATTACTGTTTTTATTTCATTTATTTGTTTTAAACTGCAGACTTAATACTTATCAATTGTTGAGCTTTAATATTGTTTATAAAATAGTTGTGTTTGTGATGTCACATATTGTTCCTGGCAGAATATCAGTGCAGCGGGCTCGCTCGCTGCTAAATGCTGAGCTGGGGTAAATTTTTGGCATCACACAACATATAGACACGCCTTTATAGTTATGATATAATTTAGATTATTATTGCATTCGTTTTGTATATGTGTTGTGTGATGTACAAAATAAAGTTATTCTTATTCTTATTCAGACCTAATACGGACTCCGGGCAACGGATTGGGGAATCCGCCGCCCATTGCACGACTCCCACCGGTAGAAGAGCGCCCGGTGCCTCGGGCTGCTCTCTCGGAGTAGGTGGCAGCTAGTGCAGCTGGCTTGCCGCGCGGAGGTTCTGCAACGGAAGCAGATGCCACTAACTGGGCCGCTGTTATCGTCTCAGGCGGGTCCGGCAGCCCAGCAGCATAGCGGAAGAGGAGGCACCGATGGGTTTTAGGGGGTAACCCCGGCTGCGCTCCTCAACTCGCGCCTGGGCGAATCCCACATACCCTGGCGGCCGCCCCCAGTCCGCCGGGGATCTATTAAAGATTTCCCATCGTTAAAAAAAAAGAAAAAAAAGGGTAAGTATAATATAAATAGATTAGTATTTATGAGAAGGCTTGTGCATCATCATCTTCTTAGCTTCTACTAATACACTTTGGCTTTGTTTAAGTTCTTTCTGTTAGTGTCTCACTGGGATCAGCTTATTATGTTACTTAGATCTTATATTGAGCAGTACACTACGACCGCTGTATCTTGACGGGTCTGAACATAGGCTTTGCGAACTTTAGCGCATCTACAACTCGTGAAGAAAACTGTTATTGTATTATTTTTATATACCTATGTACTAATAAAATTTCCCTAATATAGTTGACCAATTAGTATAAATAAAATAAATACGAAAACACTTAGAAACAGTTATTGCGAAACCTTCTGCGCGAAGTTCAGACTCGCCAAGATACATCGGCCGTATTGTAGTGATGTTATATATAAATAAACATTATACTTTCTGGGTTTATCAAAGTATATCAGGAACAAATTATAAATTCACATTGATTTTGCAAAGACGTGTCGTGATCGGAGCGTACCAGTGTCCGTAACGAGAACTCTCCCACTCTACCGTACCAGACATGCATCCATATTAGCGTTCTTGGGTCGCAACGGTTGATACAAGTCGGAGTTACATTATACACGAAAAACATATCTGGACCCAGCTTTACGATTCCGAAGACAAATACCTAATATAAAAATTGCGGTTTTACTTATTATAGGTATCCGTAGCGAATCCATGGCGGGCATGGCCGTATCAGCGGTGGGATATAAGTACATTTCAAGCTTTCAAACCAATTTAGACCTTGATTACCTCCTCTCCAGCATTAACAAATTATAAGAGGTAGAAACTTGCAACTTTCCATGGTTCATTTTAAACACTCTTGAAGAAAATTATATTCAGCGAAATCGGACACTAACTTTTCAAGCAAATAAAAAAACGGTATTTTGTAACTGCATCATTTGCATGAAATAGTTTTTATTAATGTTAAAAGGAAAATCGCACCGAAATCAGTCATAAGGTGGTTATCTAATGTTCTATCGTGCACTTATCTTCAACAATCCGTTGACACACAACCAAATGTTTATCATGTATGAGTACCGACGTGTTTATTCAGACTTTTCTTGTGCCGGAACTTCCGTTGACAAATGTCGCAGCTGTATGGTTTATCACCTCTATGTGTAGTTAGGTGGTACTTTAAACTGCTCTTTTGTGAGAATTTCTTTGTACATATGTCGCAGCTGTATGGTTTCTCACCTCTATGTGTAGATAGGTGGCGGTTTAAAGCGCTCTTATATAAGAATTTCTTACTACATATGTCGCAGCTGTATGGTTTATCACCTGTATGTGTAGTTAGGTGGTACTTTAAACGGCTCATTTGTGAGAATTTCTTTGAACATATGTCGCAGCTGTATGGTTTATCACCTCTATGTGTAGTTAGGTGGCGGTTTAAAGCGCTCGTATGTGAGAAATTCTTTGAACATTCGCCGCAGCTGTATGGCTTATCACCTGTATGTCTCATTAGGTGGCGGTTTAAAAGGCTCTTATATGAGAACTTCTTTGTACATATGTCACAGCTGTACGGTTTATCACCTTTATGTGTAGGTAGGTGGCGGTTCAAATAGGCCTTTTGTGAGAATTTCTTTGAACATACGCGGCAGCTGTATGGCTTATCACCTGAATGTCTCATTAGATGGCGTTTTAAATTGCTCTTATATGAGAATTTCTTTGTACATATGTCGCAGCTGTATGGTTTATCACCTGTATGTGTAGGTAGGTGGTACTTTAAACTGCTCTTATATAAGAATTTCTTTGTACATATGTCGCAACTGTATGGTTTATCACCCCCGGTATGAGTCCTGATGTGCAGTAGTAATTGGCTCTTGCTTGAATACGTCTTCAAACAAACATCACAGCTGAGCGGTCCCCTGTAACAGCCGGACTGAGCTTCACCGGCATGGTCTCGCCCCTCGCAGTCATTTGTGTTGTCTTGCTCGTCGTCTCGTTCGATACCTAAATAAAGGTACTGTTATGATGTTTACTTCAAAATCTATACTATTTATACTGGACAATTATTACTCCGTTTAGAGAGATACGTCCATTTGAGTACATATATATAGTTCCATCATATTATAATATCTAACTAGCAATCTCCCGGCAAACTTCGTACCGCCTTAGAATTAAAAAATATGATAGTGGCGCCATCTGTCAAAAATTGGTCTTACCATGGACCAATAAAACTAATAGACTGACAGATCCCATACATTAAAACGTACATCATTTTTTAATGACCGACGAACGATGAATGACCGTTAGATGACGTTGAGTGTATCTGGGGGCACGGGAGTGCCCCCACCAAGTCGAACGCGAAGCAAACACTGCCGTACCATTATTTACTGGAACCATTTCGCCGCATTTTCAGGCCCCTATTTGAGAACCTCTGGATAAGACCAGAACGCAGAAATTTTCGTCATCCAGTAAAGTATAATCACATACTTAAAATCCAAAATTTTAAGTCTGTAGGTCATTTAGTTCCGAAGTTAAACGAAAGCAAAGTTTCGCATTTATGACACTCACCCAGTTACTCACTCATGATAATCAGAATAGAACTAGTACTTCCCATAAACTCAGAGAGCTGAAATTTGGTACAGAGGTAGGGTTTAATGGCCACATAAAGGAAATACTATAAAAACTAGGATAATCGAAGATCTGGAGTACCTGATGACCCTTATTAGAAAACACAAGAGCCCAACCAAACTATTAGAGATCGACATACTGCCTTTACAAAAAATATTCAACTTGGTGGGCCACTTCATTTGATGTCAAAAATCGAAGGTCTGAAGTATCTGATGAAGAACCCTCAGCTGGTCTCAGCTGATTAGAGATATGGTAATGCCCCCTTCTACTATTGGTACATAAAAAAATCGACTGTCATTGCAAAAATCCAGTGAAGTGGGAACATCTTCTAATTTAATCTAGCCCGTAGCGTCCCACTGCTGGGCGAATGCCTCCCCTTCTGCTTTTAATACGCATATAAATAAAATTAAAGGAAAACTCTGGATAAGACTAGACTGGCTTTTATACTTATACTTACAAGTTTACAAGAAGAAATAGTCGAACAATTAACTTTATTCTACTCGAACATTATACAAATTAAATAAACAAATTACACTAAAATCTAGTAAAATAAATCAATATTCCTACGTTTCTACAAAAAGAAGTGAAATCCCACCAAAAACATTCTGTAAAAAACTAGACAAGTCTCGATGGAGCTGCTTGTTTATCTCTAAAAAGTAATGAAATCTAGACAAAGTCGTGCCAAGTCTAAGGATCCTTACTGCGATTTATTTATTATTATAGTTAATGTTGTGTGACTTGGCCGTTGAAGAGTACACAAGGGTACAAAAGGGGCTCCATGACACCATTGCTCCAATACATGTGTTATACAATCAACAACAGCCTAAAATAAGACACTAGCGTCCAGTTACCAATATCAGTATGGGCTATTATCTCGTTTAACAAACATAGGTAGTTACAACAGAATCTGATATAACATTACGTGTAAACAAAATTGACTTGTAACGTATAAAGAATTTTCAACGGCTTTCAACGGTTGAGTGTATCAAATATACAAAATTAGCCACTTATTTAAAAATAAAAACGCCATCTCTAGGACTATGTTTAAAGCACGTCATAGGTTATCTAATATTTAAAAAAATGTCAATAGGTGGTACTAAACAGCTTATGGTTTACACAGCCGCTATAAATATAATTTAGACCTATATTATACCTAGCCGTACCTACTATTTCTATAATTTTGCAAATTTGCAATTTCTCTGCGTGCGCCGCGTGCGCGTGTGGAGGGTGAATTAATGTTGCCATGTATAAAAAATAGATATCCAACATTCTGGAGTTTTATTCAAAAAACCTTCGTATATTAGTGTTTATATAAAGTAAAACAATTATTTGACAGCATATTATTTTGGTTCTGTAATGACCAGTGTTTATTTACGGCGTTTTAATAATTTGAAAAACCTCTATCTTTATACCTTAGCCTAAACAACAATCTTGTTACTCGATTTTTGAAATTAAAATTAAAGTTTATAAAGTCTTAATTTTATTTCTGAACAAAATAAAATTGTAGGCTTCAAAATCAAGTTAATAATTATTATTGTTAAACTATTAAAACGGAAAGTGGCAACACTACGATCTCCGGTCCGTACTCCGTACAGTGGGCTACAGCTGCTACTGCGCACTTCGGAGTTCGGATTGTTGTGATTGCGTTCCTCGTGGTGTTGTTGTATTTTTGTCGATTGCCTTTAGATTTCTTTTAAATACGATATTGCGCTTGCCTCCCGGAACTGATTATCTGCCTACTACTGTGACCTACCTACCTACTTTGCCACCTGGACTCCAATTGCCTTATTGTTGACCTGTGCTTGTATTAAGGACGCTTTTAGCACGCTCCAAAATTTGAAACTTTTTTTTTTCAACTTTAAATATTACAATTATGCTGTTCTTGTTACTAAAACCCAGGCTGTGACTATATGCACCGGAATCTGGAAGGCTGTAAAAAATTCTGAACATAGAGAATACAACTTGGCACTTTTACAATAGAGTTGAAAATCGAAAAGTATGACGTGGGCGGGTACCCTTAGGCTAGGAGTTGGGATTATATGTTATGCTCCGGACCGAAACACCGGTGAAAATTCAGAGCTAATAAAAATAGAACTCTGTGCTAATACAATAGAGTTAAAAATCGAACACACGAGTGTCGAGTCAAATGTCAGTGTCATAATATAATAGGACAGTTCGACACACGAAATCCATTTTCAACTCTATTGTTACACAGACTACCAGCAGGCTTAGCATGCGTATCCTAGAAATACCGAAGAATCGACAAAATTAGAGATTGAAAAAACATTTATACTAGTGTCCGACCGAAAGTTCGGTTTCGGTTTCGGCCGAGTTTCGGCCAAAAATCAAGTTTCGGCGGCAGTTTCGGTTTCGGCCAAAAATTGGTTGAAACTTTTACCGAGACCGAAACTGATTTTGGAAGTTGTCGTGCACGCTAGCCTAACTTCGTTTCTTGCGGCAATGCTGGCGGCCCTGTTCGGGAATTGTCGTGCGCCGTTCGGATAGCTCTGTAGCAACACAACTTAGTCAGTGCGTTATCGCCCGACGCAAACATTCTTTAGAGGTTGTTTTGATGGAAATTCTTTAGAGGTGTAATAACATATAAGTTTTTGTTTCGTTTCTGTACTTGAATGATTTATATAGTTAAATATAAAGGTAAATATTTACAAGTGGGGCTCGGGATCCTCTTCTTTCGCATAATTTTATTTGTCATAATTTCATTTGGCATACCTCACTTGGCATAATTTTACTACGCATAATAATACTTTGGCATAATGGTTTCTTGGCATACTACATCATTAGGCATAAATATCATTTAGACTAATATTGTTTGTCCTAATTTAATAAGGCATAACTCGTAAGGCATAATTTTTCTTGTCATAATAATACTTTGGCATAATTGTTTTTCGGCATAAACTCGTTAGGCATATTTTTTGTCATAATAAATTCAAGGCATTCTGTCACAAGGCACAAATATGCATAAAATGGAACGACATAATGAAAACACGGTTAAGGTAATTAAACGCATATTTATGAAACATTAAAAGCAGGTATTACACTCATATACCTAGTATAACATGTGTAACAGTAGGTTAAGTTGCGGCGGGGTGGCCCTTGGGCCACCCGTAAGCCGCTAACATGTTTAAAATAATTAGCTTGGCATGTTCTTAGATAGCAGTTCGTGTTTTTTGTCCGAGTTTAATTTCGTAATCAGTTGAAAATTACAATTATAATTCTTATTTCGTCTTAACTCGCATACCCAGTACAATTTATCATTCATTAGTATGTGAAAAAAAAAATGCTATAAAGATGTATGCGTAAATATTATAATAGTATGCTTAAATATCATTATGCGTAAATATATTTATGCTTTTTAATATTATGCATAAAAATATTATTCTAAATGAATATTATGCGTAAAAAAATATATGCCTTACAATAAGTATGCCTAACAATTATTATGCTTTTAGTAATTATGCGAAAAAAAATTATGCTAAGAAAGTTATGACAAATGAATATTATGCGAAACTACTATTAGGTCAAACGAAATTATGCCAAGTAAAATTATGACATATGATTTTATGCGAAAAAATAGGGAACCGTGGGGCTCCACCTTGAAACGACTGCAATTTTTTTTATTGCATATTTTCATTATAAAACAGTCTGTTATGCAATATTAAGGTGGCGGAAGATCAAAAAAAAATGTAAAAAAAAAATTACCGCCCCGAAGACGTTTTTAACATGATAAAAAAGTTCTAACCTAACCTAACCCAAAACTATACACAGGTTATTTCACGCCAGGTTTTTGTGAGGCCGTGTTACCGCCCCGAAGACGTTTTTAACGTGATAAAAAAGTTCTAACCTAACTAACCTAACCCAAAACTACATAAACGTTTATTTCACGCCTGGTTTTTGTGAGGCCGTGTTACCACTCCGAAGACGTTTTGAACAAGATAAAAAAGTTCTAACCTAACTAACCTAACCCAAACTACATAAACGTTATTTCACACCAGGTTTTTGTGAGGCCGTGTTACCACTCCGAAGACGTTTTGAACAAGATAAAAAAGTTCTAACCTAACTAACCTAACCCAAAACTACACAAACATTATTTTACGCTGGGTATTTTTGAAGTTGTTTTTTATAATTTTTTTTTACATTTTTTTTTGTCTTCCGCTACCTTAATATTGCATAACAGACTGTTTTATAATGAAAATATGCAATAAAAAAAATTTTGCAGTCGTTTCAAGGTGGAGCCCCACTTGTGAACAATTACCAATATAAATGCACCAAATTTCAGTATTTTAAGGAATTTTCTACTTGACCACGTGAGTTTCGGTTTCGGCCAAAACTGAAGCCACGGCCGAATATTCGGTTCAGTTTCGGTTTCGGCCGGAAAACCAGTTTCGGTCGGACTCTAATTTATACCATTCGGAGCAAAATAGATCTTATTGTAAGGCAGCAAGGTCGATGCATCTTCGTTATGAGAAAGAATATTTATTTTCTTCCCGAGCATGAGCTCACAAAATGGCCTTTTTTGACAGCTAAAGTAGAAATATTTTCATAATTATTGCAACGTCAAATAGTCTTACAATAATGTCAACTACTCCACATCATGGCGCTCCTAGACAAATAGTAACGTTACGTTCAGTCATTTACTCTTCATTTACTTGAATATTTTGTTAATTTTTGACAGATTTCCCGGCAGCCGTTTTAAAAATATTGGTGTTTAGAAATGTTGACTTCTATTGACGACCTTGTTGCCATGGATTAAGAACTATTTCGCAACGAACTATTTAGATAGCATAGCATACTTCTTCTTTAAATGTATATCTTCGGCTCGCATCGCCATGCTAAGCCTGCTAGTACAATGAAAAACTTTAAACGCTCTTATGCCAAAGATATAAGAGCGTGCGGACAGATACGGTATATCATTTTCAACCTTATGCCTTGGTAATAAGGTTCAAAATAAAGTTCACCTGATCTGTCCGCGATTTCAATTGACTTACAGCCAGTTTCAATAACCTATACATATAACTATTTGTTAAAAACGTCGTCATTCAATTATTTGCCGGTTTTTCGCGATACAAATTTGACGTTTCTAACAAATATTTATAGATAAATAGGTTATTGAAACGGGCCGTTAGTGAACCGTAATTTCAAACATTTTTGATTTTCATTACGATTACATATCTGTTAATAAAATATTTTACTTAAGTTACACTTTGATTTCATACTAGTTTTCTATTAAATATGTATTTTAAGCAAAATAAGATTTCTTGATATTTTAATTAAAAAAAAAACCGGCCAAGTGCGAGTCGGACTTGCGCACCGAGGGTTCCGTACAAACTTGTAAAAAAAATAATGGTTCACGGTTTATGCATAAGGTTTATGTTTATGAAATTAAATGTTTTTTATTTTTATATTTGAGTTGATTGAAGGAAAGGTAAATTGCGGTTTACAATTTATGACGTACTAGCTTTTGCGCGTGGCTCACTACTTTTACGGAATAAAAAATATCCTATGTCCTTTCCCGGGACCCAAAGTACGTCTATACCAAATTTCATAAAAATCGGTTCAGCGGTTAGCATCGCGCATTCGATGCGTACGTACGTGTGCGAAGCGATTCGATTGCGAGGTCAATGAACTGTGAAACATGGAGAATAACATTGTAAAGTGCAGTAATTGCAATATTGTCATAAGTGAGTTGTTATCCTTTGTGCAGAATAAAATAGATGTAATGAACAATGAAAGTCTGATACAGATTTGTAAAAGTGCTTTTTCTGAAGAAGATGTGGTACATGCGAAAAATTTATTATTTCAAGCCATCTCGAAAAAGAAGCGTATGATCACGAGGAAAAGTAAAGGAAAGATCACCAGAGACCTAGAAGACATTATCGTACTTTTTAAGGAGACGGATCCAGAGCTTATACCAGTATTTGTTGCGCGCGAATTACATAAACTACCGCCGGTTAGTTTTGATCACGTAGATGTTACAAATTTGTTAAAGAACATTGTTATAATACAAGCGGAGATAAAACATATTAAGGAGAATTATGCGACTCTAAAACAAGTAGAAAATATATGTAACAAGAATATTGATATGCATAATTTTGACCAGTCTCCGATATTATATAACTCGGAATATAATGTTAACACACAAAGAGGTGCATATTTGCTTGAAGAAAGTTTATACTTGGATCTGTGTGAAGCTAAAATAGACAATGACAAGCTAAAAATGCAAAAAATCATTACAGCTCCAAAGGATCTAAGCATGGGGTCAATGACCGACCGCCAGGTTGTTCTCGAGCAGAGAGCGACTCAAGGACGTTCAGTAACGTCGTCACCGCGAGTACAGGTGCGCACAGGGAAGAGTGATATTTCTATCCCTCTTGCGCACGCGCCGACCGGTTTGCAGCAATTGCAGCGCGTGGAAGCCCCTCCGGCTTGTCCGGTTTCGGAGCGAGCGAAACCTGCGTGTGAGGCCCATTTACACGTGCAACGGGAAGGAGACAGCGCTAGCGTGCCGATGGCGGTGCATGCGGGTGCGAATGAGAAATCTTGGGCGAAGATTGCCGAAGAAGGCGAGCCGTGGCAGCAGGTCCGGTATAGAAAGAATAAAAACAACCGTTTTACTGGTAGGAAAGGGAAGGCAATAGCGAGAGAGGATTGTAAATTTAAAGCTGCTGATATTAAAATCCCTTTTTATATCTACAATGTGAGTAAGGAAGCATCGGAGAAGGATGTAGCGGAATATGTTTTGAGTAAGACACAAGTACAGATATTACCCGAGAAAATAAATATGAAATTAAAGAAAGATTACATAGCATATAAATTTATGATCCCAAAGGCAAAACTTCATGTTTTCATGGATGAAAATTTATGGCCGGATGGTGTATCATTTAGACAATTTATTTTGTTCAAAAATAAACCAAAGACACAGAAAAGTGAAGTAGTAAAATTAAATCAACCCATTAATGATTAAAACTAATGAAAGTAGTGAACAACATAGTACGTTTGTAAGCTTTAACTGCAAAAATGTTAAAAGAAGTATGGAAAATGTTAAAAGTTTATGTAAAACTGCGGATGTAATCGCTCTTCAGGAAACATGGTTACTACAACATGATTTACAGCTTTTGGGGGATGTAGATCCAAATTTTGGATACACGGCTAAGTCAGCGGTAGATCTTAGTGCCGGAGTTTTGCGTGGAAGACCGCACGGAGGCGTTGCGTTGCTGTGGCGGAAAAGTTTGTTTCCTAGAGCCTCGATAGTGAAGTGCCAAAGTGATCGTATTGTAGCCATCAAAACAGAGGTTGAAGGCGGTCGTTCAATGTTAATTATAAGTGTATATATGCCAACGGATCATGTAGACAATTTACCTTTGTTCTGTCAATGTTTAGGAGAGATGAATGCGTTAATACAGGACAACAATATAGAAGTGGTGTTTATGTTAGGAGACTATAACGCGCATCCCAGTGCCCCTTTTGGTGTAGAGCTGCTAGAGTTCTGTGATGAAAACGACTGGATCTGTGCTGACTTGGAACTAGCTGGTAAGTCATCAGACACACACACTTTCCAGAGTGAGGCGCACGGTTCTAAGAGGTGGCTAGATCATTGTGTTGTTTCCAAGTCAGCATGGGAAACAGTTAGTAACTTTAGAGTACTACAAGATTTGTATTGGTCTGACCACTTGCCCATTGAACTAGTATGTAATTTAGGATTAATTAAACCAAAAATAGAGATTAAGAATAGTTATTGTAATAAAATTATATGGGGTGTAAGGGGGACAGATGAAATAAGTAAATATCAGGAGATATGTAATGATGAATTAAAAAATATTCATTTTCCAGAACAGTTTCAGAACTGTGCGGACAGAATATGTCATGATAACCATATAGGGCTATAATTGACAGTTTATATAGTAAGATTGTTAGCACACTATGTAAGGCGTCTATATCGAGTTATAAACTGGTTAAAAAGCGTTTTAATGGTAAATGTGTGTATGGGTGGAATAAACATGTAAAGGAGGTACATAAGCAGGCTAGGGCAGATTATAAAATGTACTTGTTAGGAGGAAAGCCCGAGAGCGGCCCTTTATTTGATAAAATGTGTGAAAGTCGCAAAATTTTCAAATCACGACTTAAATTTTGTCAAAGTAATCAGGAGCAAGTCAGAATGGACATACTTGCCGCTCATCACTCTACCAAGAGTTTTAATAAGTTTTGGAGGGGTACTAAACAACTAAATGGTAAAGTTAGGTTACCTGTCAGTGTAAAGGGCAGCCAGGATCCAAAGGAAATTGCTAACACATTTAAAGAACACTTTCAGGTGAAATCCTTGCTAACGCGGGCCCTCGACACTGAGTGCGGAATAAATACAGACCTGGTAATTGGCTTCACAAGTAAAGATGTGTCCAGTGTAATAAATAGCATGAAGCGGGGCAAGTCGCCTGGACATGACGGACTCAGTGTCGAGCACCTGCAACATGCGGGTGCTCACCTTTACAGGGTGTTAGGAATGTTTTTTACCTTCTGTATCCGACACTCCTATCTACCACCAGACCTTATGAGGACTGTTGTTGTCCCGATAGTAAAAAATACCACAGCTGATACCTCCAGTAAAAGTAACTATAGACCTATATCTCTTGCTACCATATTAGCTAAAGTACTGGATGTGTTACTGGATAAACAGCTTAAGAAGTATGATACGATCGGGGATAATCAATTTGGTTTTAGAGAGGGAGTGTCCACAGAAAGCGCTATACTATGTTTAAAGCAGACTGTTGATTATTATGTTAAGCGAAAAACGCCAGTATTTGCCTGTTTCTTGGATTTGTCCAAGGCTTTTGATAGAGTCTCGTATAATAAGCTTTGGACAAAGCTAAGAAATCTAGGTGTCCCAGATGAACTGGTAAAGATGCTAACATACTGGTATAGTAATCAACAGAACTGTGTAAGGTGGGGTAATGTCTATTCTGACGATTACTCCTTGGAATGCGGCGTTAGGCAGGGGGGGAGGACTTCTCCTCGTCTATTTAATATTTATGTTAACCAATTAATTGAGGAACTCAGCAATACTCATATTGGGTGCCATATTGATAATGTATGTGTTAATAATTTAAGCTATGCTGACGATATGGTACTGCTGAGTCCCTCAATTAGCGGCCTTAGAAAACTATTAAAAATTTGTGAAGACTATGCTATTGAACACGGCTTGGAATACAATGTTAGTAAAAGTGAGTACATGATATTTAAATGTAAAAGTAATATTTTCAATTTTCAGGATTTTTCTTTTTCACCACTTTTACTTAACGGAGTACCCCTAAGTCGTGTTTCAAAGTTTAAATATCTGGGCCATATGGTGACGGACTGTCTAAGTGACGAAGAGGATATAGAGAGGGAACGCAGGGCGCTATCGGTTCGTGGTAATATGTTGGCGCACAGGTTTGCAAGGTGTACGGCGCCTGTCAAAATTACGCTTTTCAAAGCATTTTGTCAGACGTTTTATACTGGTGGCTTGTGGGCCAACTTTACACAGCGCACCTATAGCGCCTCGCGTGTTCTCTATAATAACATTTTCAGGTCTCTCTTCCGTCTCCCTCGGTACTGTAGTGCATCCGGGATGTTTGCCGATGCAAAAGTAGACGACTTTTACGCGGTAATGCGTAAAAAAGTAGCGTCGATAGTACACCGAGTGCGGGGGAGCCGGAATAGTATCCTGAGAATGATAGGAGACAGAACTGACACTGCTCTCCTTCGCAGACTCACTGAGTTACATGTTAGGGTAGCGAGATAGGGAGCGTGCTAACTATTTTAATAAGTTTTGGTTTAAGTACTAAATTTTAATTCTTATATTATTTACTAGCGACCCGCCCCGGCTTCGCACGGGTACAGTAGGTACTGATACTAATACTACAGAATGTCTTTAAACCTCTACCAAACGGGCGAAATTTAGTCAAAAGTTCAAAACAAACAGAAACAAATTAATATAGGTACCTACTAAAACTCAATGAAATAAGTAGGTGGTATACTTTTATCGTATGAAATACCTATACTCTTCAAGACTAACAATACAACAAACACTAAATAAATAGGTATTCAAGTATCTATCCACCATAGTTACGTTAGTAATATATATTCTTTGCCATAGTTACAACGAACACAAAACAAAAAAAAAATTACACCGCCCCGCCTTGGTGACACCCACTTCGCAACGGGCCGTGCAGCAGAAATCGTAATATTTTAATTTCGCCATAACTTCAAAACCAAACGTCCAATTTTAATTATTCAAAGACCAAATATTATCTACATAAACTGTTCTTAGTGATGAAATAATTTATTTTGATAAGGATTAATAGCATGAGTAAAATAAACGCGTTTAAATATAGTCCAAAAAAAATTCAAGATTTCTAAATAAAAAAATGGTTGTTGTGCCTCACTCGACATAGATAGGTATAGTGTGTCGCGGACTTTTTTGTAGATATTTATAAGATCTACAATTAATTAGAACATTTTATGGTTCTATCTTTTATAGTTTAGGCAGCGTACGCAAAATAAGTAACTTTTCTGGTTGATTTTTTACACCTTGTGTCCGAAACCCCCAAATATCTTACGGAACCCTATTTTTTTCCAAAATAAAATTTAGCCTATGTTACTCGTGGATAATGTAGCTTTCGAATGGTGAAAGAATTTTTGAAATCGGTCCAGTACTTTTTGAGCCTATTCATTACAAACAAACAAACAAACAAACAAACAAACATACAAACAAAGTTTTCCTCTTTATAATATTAGTGTAGATTATTATTTATGGACTATGTTGTCTGAAAATAAATGGATTTTATTTTATTTATTTTATTTTTATTTTTAAAGCGTGAAGAGGTAATAGACAGACTGACAGACAGACACACTTTCGCATTTATAATATTAGTATAGTTTTAAAAAAAAACTACTTACTAGATCTCGTTCAAACCAATTTTCGGTAAAAGTTTGCATTTTTTTAATCATTCTCTTATTTTAAAAATTACAAGGGGAGGGCACACGCTTTTTACCACTTTGGAAGTGTCTCTCGCGCAAACTATTCAGTTTAGGAAAAAATGATATTAGAAACCTCAATAATCATTTTGAAGACATAATTATATCCATAGATACCCAACAAGTATGGGTTTGATGAAAAAAATAAATTCGTTTTCGAGTTTCAGTTCTGCTATTTGGCTACGGAACCCTAATAAAATAAAAATCATTTATTTTAGACCGTCCATAATTGTTTAGCCACTACAAAATATTAAACAGTATATAATTATAAGATATATTTAATGAGAGAGATATATTTTTAAAGAGTTGCATTATTTTTTTAAGATAGGTAGGTAGGTAGCTATTTGACGACCTTCGTGGCTCAGTGGTTGAGCATGTTGAGATTAAATATGAACCTAATACAATTATTTAACAGACGATCAAGTTTATTAAGGAGGTCTGCACTAAGGTCGAAACAACATACGTCACCGTAGTCTAATATTGGGAATATTAGGGTTTATTAGGAATATTAGGGTCTAATATTGGGAATATTAGGGTTATTTAGTTTTGTTTTCATAATTAACGTCGTGTTTTTATCCAACCGCGACAACCCATATTCACGCGGACGAATTCGCGGGCAAAACCTAGCTACAATAATTATTATTATCAATATCAATACAATATAATACAACATTGTAGGTACCTGTTTAATTGTGTATTTTTATGAGGAATTCGATAATTTTGGGCGCCACCTAGTGATCACACGTGGTACCCTAATACTACGCCATCTACCATAATTGTCTAAAAACAAGCTGCTGAGGTTAATTTTTTAGGATTTAGAGACAATTATCAAAAAAAAAAAATTTTTTCTTGTTTAAAACAGAACATAATTGATTTACTTCCTTAATTTGTGCAATTTATTGATTTTCGTGCTACAAACTAACGCCATCTAGACCCAACCAGAATCCGGACCTTTTTATTGTGTACGTTTTAATGTATGGGATCTGTCAGTCTACTAGTTTTATTGGTCCATGGTCTTACCAACTCAGAAATTTTCTTTGGCTCATTCACAACAACTTTACTAAAGATAATCACATGATGACATACAGAAAAAACATTCGTTCTTTATACATACATACATATAATCACGCCTCTTTCCCGTAGGGGTAGGCAGAGACCACTTCTTGCCCATTGGGGTAGGCAGAGACCACGTCTTTCCACTTGCTACGATCCTTACACACTTGTTTCGCTTCGTCCACTTTCATTCTTACCATCCGTTCCTCCTTTTACATTCAACGTAGCGAAGCGGCTCTCCATGGGCCACTTTTCGCCTCCGCGAGAACGAGACGTGATGGGTGGCGAACCACATCGCCGCCATTTTGGATAATTAAATTATTTTTATGATTATCCATTGCGTTCCCACGGATTTGCGGAGAGGGTAGGAATAGGGAAAGGGAAAGGGAAGGATAGGTGGTGTGGAAAGGAACATTGGTAAGTTAGAGTGGGAAAAAGGAAATGTAGGATATTACCGCCCAGGAGGGGAAAAGGATAGGACAGTAATAGCTAGGGAAGCCGGGGTCGCGTACCCGTATACTATACCACAACTACCGGACAGGTAAATTGGGGTAAATATCCCATGACAACTTATATAAATAAATAAGATGAGATTGGAATGAGAGGTCAAGTTTATACAGAATTGCTTTATACAGGGTGTTTGGTAGAACATAGTCAATCCCGAAAAGGAGGGTGAAGACAAATAACAAGATCCCACTCTTTGTATGGTAGATACTGCACCGTTTTTTGAGATGATAGTGTGACTTTGATAGATAAGTGTGACCCTCCTATGGCGATTGACCATATCTACTGGACACCTGTATACATCAAACATTACTTAAAGAGCAAGTTATGTTTGATGTATGTATGATGATGATGATGATATGATGTAGGGGGTATACTTAGTCACAAGAAGGCATAATTCAATTTGGTCCCGTCAAGCAATAGCTTTAGTGCATCTTCCTCAAGAGTACACACCAGTAGCATGTCTCAATATCAGGTTACTTAACACGCAACTTACCATCGTCACTGGGGGGTTCAGGCTTCACATCTGGCTCCTGTTTGATGTATGGAACAAGAGGTAGTGGAAAAATGGGTACAGTATTAGTGGTAATTGACAACTCTAACAAGGATTCAAACTCTTCGAACACAGGGTTAATCTAAAAACAAGGAGATTCATATTATATTATTAAAAAACACATTATTGCCATATACAGTCATATTAACTTTTGCAATTAACTGATGCAGGTAAAAATTTAGGACCATGCCACATTATTTAGGGGGGTGGGATGGTGAGGAGAGGAGGGGGAGATAGAGAGGCAAAACCATACCACTCTGGACTCCCCCCTCTAGGAGACCCCCGGCTTAGAAGTTATTAGTTAGCGAATGAGTCACTTATTTTAAACAATAATTATACATATAAAATACCTTATTCTGGCAGAGACCACCAATGAGGCCTCGTGTCTGTACAGCCAACTGCTGCAGCCGGTGACACTGACGCAGTCTTGTGTGGCAAATGTAACACATCCAGCAATCATCATCTTCAATCTATTGGACAAAGACACTAGATGAAATAGACGGTACCAAATAGCCTAAGGCAGTAGCTCAATGGGGATACTCTAATTAACAATATAGCACTAAAATATGTATTTTTGTTTTTGCAGGTTATAAAATATGCAACAAAATTAATTATTGCAAATCATTGCTGTGAAATTTATATATCGATTACTAAATTGTGTTTGAATTATAGCTGATGTATTATGTTAAAAAGAGGAAGATATGGTAGGAGCGCGCAAAAAGTGAATACTCGAAACTGAGCTACGTAGGACAGGTTTTGGTTAGTAGGGTAAATACGCCAAACGTCGGCCCCCCTCCAATCCTCGGCCGTCTGCACATTTTCAGCTTGCATTCATTCAAAAGGTAATTGAGTGGTAATTTTGCCACTGAAATTGCAAGCTTAGTTCATACTCTTTAAGTGCAAACCGTTACTATCCGATTACGTCACTTGCTCTTCGCACACTGAGCGTCAGTAGCGATAGCGCCGTTGAAGCATTGAATTTCGTAGTTAAAGCAGCTTACTTGCTGTGAATACTCACGATTTGGGGATTGATATTACAACGGTAAGACATTTCTTTTTTTGGTTTTCAGCTTTGCTATCACTAAAAAGGTATTTTTACTATATTTTGAGATAGTTTTTTCAACGTTTTGCGTATTGGTTTTAGGGAAAAATAGGGGGCCGTCATTAGAATACCAGTTTCGACTAAAAATCGGAATCTCGGCCGGGGCCGACTTGAGGGTAAATGCAGTATGTTTTATAAAGTCCAATACTACGAATTCCATTGTGTTAATAGTAAAATTTGTAACGCTTTTATGTTAATAAATATATTTTACGTTCAATCGCTAAATACCGGCCGGGGTGGTATAAGCTGAATCTCGAGGAATAAGCTATACAAAACAGGGGCCGACTTTGGAAATATTAAAGATCGTAATGTCGGCCAGCCTGAGAATCGAATGCTTCTGTATATGCTGATCGTTTTTGTATTTTTCATTGTTTGTGTAGGTACTGGGTAGTCATTTTTTAATTTATTTATCAAACTTGCTGTCTCAAAATTGAATTATGTATTATTATAATTTAATAATATTATAAGAGGTTACACGCTATGCCCGGCCGACATTTGGGAAAAACGCGACCGACCATTGGGCCGTGAACGGCCGACTTTAAGGTTTTTTCGTTTTCGACGCATTTAAACCTTAATACTTTTTCCGTGTAGTAGAAAAGTCAACCATATACCTATAAATATAAAATAGATTTATCAACCTGTCTAAAACCGTATAACAAGCTATGCTTTCGTTTCAAACTGATGGATCCGGAGCGATCTAAAGTTAGAAAATCCGTAAGTGGCCGACATTTAGCGTATTTACCCTATGCGACGGGCCGATAGTAGCGCGTACTACGCGTCCCGTGCACCTAGCACATTACTCCATCGTGTGTCTACAAAAGCTGTATAACCTAACCAAGAGCATGTCAGGACATGTCTAAGGCGGATTCTGTAACTATCAACGCGAGATGTTGTTGATGATGTTTTTTTTTTAAATTACTTCAAAAGTTACTGTCCGTTTTCGTTCAAAATAATTTTCCTAAAGAGTTATTAGCATGACCTATGAGCATGCAAACTTACAAGTTTCTATCTTTTATAGTTTAGAAATGCTGGGGAAATTGGGGTGGGGGGCAACTTACAAATCACTTTGGATGCCGATTACTTAAAAATGATTGACTTTGTAAAAAAGTCATGTATGAAACCTTGCTAAAAGACCTATTCAACGATACCGCTCACGATAGGGTAGAATGAAAAAATATTTTTCATCCAAGTGAAGTGTCACATGTATCGAGAGCCACCCCTAAAAAAAAATATTGTGTTATTTTTTTTTTTTTAATAATATAAGTATTTTGTTAAAAATAATTTTCTTCATGTGTGCCGTCCCTTATTACTTTGCGGAATTTGTACCACAACATTGATACTATCAACAAGCGCTTGTTTGACCTTGTTTTTATTTTTTATTGTATTTTATTAGACTTTTGAGCTCGGAGAGCTCTCGAAGTTTAATAAAACACTATTTTTTTAAATTTCAAACTGTCATAACTTTGGAATGAATCAACAGATTTTCACGCGATTGGCGACAATCGATGCAGTTTTTCATGTCGTTTGAAAGAATCGACAACAAAATTTTTTTAGATGAAAAATTTCGGAGTAATTTCAAAAACACTTTCTTCGGTTTTCTTTCCTTCGCGATATCTCTTGAATGACTCAACCGATTTTGACCGGATTAGCGGCGATCGACGTGGTTTTTTAAAGTTAAGAGCCGATTAGTTTTTGGAGTTGATCGATAAAACTGTTTAAAAGTTATTCCAAAAAACCACTTAAAAAAACGTCGCGGGGGTAGTCAGGGTAGCTTCCTGTGGCCTCAGAACGTCAGAAAACCAATAACTTTCCGATTTTTAAAAATCTTAGATTAAATTAAAAATATTTTTAAAATACACTTTTAAAAACCGAAGAAAACACTATACGTTATGTTGGTTGATAGATGACTGATGTGACAGTACTACCTAGTACTATTTCTGCCGTCTGCACCAATCTTAAAACCCTTTATAACGTCGTTGGTTATAACAAAAAGCTTTCTATAATATAGAAATTAGTTCAACTAGGTTGGTTTAACACAAAACCTATACATTAATTCACTCTATATAACACATAGCCATTCTCTATTACGAAAAAATGATTTTATATTGAGACATCAACAAGATATATTTTAACAGTGTAATGGTTTTGTAATATAATGTAATAGCTTACAAAACTAATCTTTTGAGGTGCCGAAATTTCTAAGATCTTGACCTGAGTTCATAAACAGACGTCTCGCTTTTATAATAATAATAATATCTATGGACGCTGCACACCACGTCAGTCTGGCCCCGTGGTAAGTATCCGAAGAACTTGTGTTACGGGTACCAGACAACGGAAATATATTTAATCCTTTTTATACTATACTTATATTTAAGATTTTCATTATATTATACACATATTTAATACACATCCATGACCCAGGAACACAGAAAACTTTTTGTTCCCTGGCGGGATTCGAACCCGCGACCTCCGGCTAAAGCGCCACTGCGCTCACCACTGAGCCACGGAGGTCATCGGTCAAATTCAAATTCTTTATTAAACACACATAATAACATACAATAGAATAAATATGTAATATATACATCACATCAATCTAATTCCATGCTAAGTTAAGACTTGTATTATGGCAATTAGACAATGGATACACATTTAACAATTCTATACTATGGTATATTATAACAGATACTCTCACAGACACACACTATACAAACACACTAAAATAGTTTATCACGTAGTTATTGTCTTTTTCGGCGACGTGATGCGCGCTTCGTTGGGTAGTCTCCCCGGAACCTTCGGTAAACTACACCCGACGGCCAGAACGCCTCCACCTCGAGGGTAGACAAAAGTGTAGTCGGCACTCTTACCACAAAGGAACTGAAGTTCACTTTGTGGCGAGACTGCAGACGCTCAACCCTTAAGGTGTAGGTGGTCTTCTCCTCACGGATGTAGCTCACGACGTCTCCATGGACCAGTGCAGGCGGGACACGTACAGCTGCGTTGCGGGTACCTCACACCGTAAACGCAGCTTGGGTACGTAGGGTGCGGTGCAGCGATGGTTGCGGACGGCAGTCTCCTCTTCTTTCTTCTCTCCACCAGAGTGAAGCCCTCCTCATCGCACCTCCTGCTCTTGTCCTCGGCCGGTTGAAGAGATTCAGCCTTGCGACTCTCCTTGGCCTTAGGGCTCTTCTCAGCCTTGGGGCTCTCCATCTCCCCCTTTGATTTCCGCGGGGGTGCGAGGTAAGCAGCTACACTGGCATACTTTTTCTGCTGAGTCGATGGATTCTTCAGCTTCGGCTCGATCGCTAGCGACGAGGCTTCGGCGGTTGTTGACCCGTCCAATTCCGCTGACATGGCCAACGACGGGTCAATCTGCGCCCCGCGACGCGTGTTTACGTAGGCAAACGGATGATCGGGTGACCTACTTAGAGAATTATTACTTTTTATTTGCAATAATTCAATTTGCAAATCACAGATGGTATTTTCGGATGCATCCAGTCTACCTCGCATCTCGTCCAGCTCTGCCTTCATGGTGTTAAATTTTCTCAGCAGGCTGGAGACGTCGACGTGATCCAAGGTAACCACCGGCAGCTTGTGGAGATTCTTAGCCACAAAGGCCGGTACGGCCACCCCCCGATGGTTGCACGCCTTGTCGTGGCGGTGGGGCTTAGTAACCGTGGACTGGTCACCCACGGTGAAGCTAAGAGGCAACCGGGGCCGGCCTGTTTGCCGCCGGCTGGCCCGAGGAGGGCGCTCCCAGCGGGCTGAACATGCCCGCAGAGGACGCGTATGGAGGTGGGACCGCAGAAGAAGAGGAGTGCCGGTATTACGGTGCGCCGTTCTCCCTATCTTCTGCGGCCGTGGAGGGATCGCAGGGGGAGAGGCGTGATGGTATTACGGTACGCCACTCTCCCTACCCCCTGCGAGCTGGCGGGGCCGTTCCGTCGAAACGGCGTTGGTGGGGCCGCAGAGGAAGAGGCATGTCGGTATTGCGGTGCGCCGCTTGCCCTATCCTCTGCGGCCGAGGTGTGGTCGGTGGCAGAACCACAGACCTGATCTGCCACCGGGTACCAGTTTATCTTGTACCCATGGCCTCCTAGTAGCAGACTCAGGGGGAGTCTGCTACAGTACTGGTGGAGGCCGAGGAGGAAGCGCACCTCATACCATCTGGTGCGCCCATCGTGGAGAGCCTTCGGGCTTTCAAGATGGAGCCGCTTGTAGGCGGCTGCCGCCGGCGGGGTCGCGGATGTGTGTATCGTTCCCGTGGCCCCGTCAGAGGGCGGTGAGGAGGAAGATGGGGGGGTTTTTAGTGGGTATACCATGAGTCCCACATCACCACTTGGGTGCCCCCTGCGCCTGGGTGGTATGCGTAAAGCATTTTCCCCCCCGGAAAAAAAAAAAAAAAAAAAAAAAAAAAAAAAAAAAAAAAAAGGCCGGTACGGCCACGGGATCCGTCTGCTTCAACAGGGTGATGATGTCCTGTAAGCTACGTTCGCCCCCATCTCTTCTTCTTGATGGTAACATCTGCGCGGTCTTGCCGAGCGCTTCATACAGTATCAGCTTGGCCTTGCAAATCTCCTCGTTGGTGTAGGTGGACTTGCAGAGCTGCACGATGCCGTCCTCGTCCATGGTATTGATGACGTGTTGGATAAACGCCAGCAACTCGTTCGCAATGAGCGCCATGGTGACGTAGCGGCAGTGAGCCGCGACTCACGAAATATTAAATATTATTTAATATGTGCCGATTTGCGGAGCGCGACCGCTTGCTAGCGCTCTACGCTCGACACTCAATTTTGTTATTGTTAATTATTATATTATATTGTCTGTGCGAAATTTTGGTATTGGTTACTAAACGCACTATCATCACCTATCATTTATTATCACCAACTTCAAAACTGTCAAGATGTCCAGTTAAATGTTGTGTTAACGAAAAAATTAGAAATTATTGTAATTGGACAAATTTGTTTTTTTTCTCTTCTATCCGTATAACAAAATCTCTTAATAATGAAAAAATGCTTGGTCCCTTGAAATTCATATATAATGGTATATATAATAATGTAGGGACAATTCCATGTTATGGTTAACCTATATGGAAAATATATTAAATATAAAAAAAAGTGTGTGTGTCAAAGCTCCAACTCATGACTGGAGTTTCCTTCTTACGAATGATAATTATGATATATATCAAATAGAAAAAGAGGGTAAATGAATGCATCTTCTAAAATGATAAGAGAAACAAACATACCTATATCTATAATTATTTAGGTTATTAATATTACTTCAATAAAAGCGTATTACATAAAGTATGTTACAAAATAATAATAGTAATAAAGCTGACAGTAATAACAAGCTAGTTTCAGGGGTTCCCTATTTTTTCGCATAAAATCATGTCATAATTTTACTTGGCATAATTTCATTTGACCTAATAGTAGTTTCGCATAATATTCATTTGGCATAACTTTCTTAGCATACTTTTTTTTCGCATAATTACTAAAAGGCATACATTTTTTTACGCATAATATTAGTTAAGAATATTATTTTTAAGCATAATATTAAAAAGCATAAATATATTTACGCATAATTATATTTAAGCATACTATTATATTTACGCATACTTCATTGTAGCATTTTTTTTTTCACATACTAATGAATTATTAATTCTACTGGATGTGCGAGTTACGACGAAATAACAATTATAATTGTAATTTTCGACTGTTTACGAAATTAAACTCGGGACAAACAACACGAACTGCTATCTAAGAATATGCCAAGCCATAACCACGAGCCCAATGCACTTAAGGACAGAGTAACTTCTTAAGCATAAATTTTAAACATGGTAGCGGCTTACGGGTGGCCCAAGGGCTACCCCGCCGCAACTTAACCTACTGTTACACATGTTACACTAGGTATAATAAGTGTAATACCTGCTTTTAATGTTTCATAAATATGAGTTTAATTAGTTAATTACCTTATCCGTGTTTCATTATGCCCTTCCATTTTATTCATATTTGTGCCTTGTGACAGAATTACTTGAATTTAATATGACAAAAAATATGACTAACGAGTTTATGCCAAAAAACAATTATGCCAAAGTATTATTATGACAAGAAAAATTGTGCCTTACGAGTTATGCCTCATTAAATTAGGACAAAAAATATTAGTCTAAATGAAAATGATGATGATGTAGTATGCCAAGCAATCATTATGCCAAAGTAATAGTATGCGCAATAAAATTATGCCAAGTGTGGTATGCCAAATGAAATTAAGACAAATAAAATTATGCGAAAAAAAGGGATCCCAGTTTCAGGAGGATATAATATGAATGAACAAATTCGAATATATTTAAATTTAAAAATAGAAATGGGTTGTAATATGCTGTGTAATGTATTCAATCTCATTTTTTTGCACGTTCAATACTACTATATATATATAAATAATTATTTATAATTATTATTTTATATTTGTCTCTTTCTACGTAACGCTTCAAGTTTCAGTGTTACACTTGATTTTACTCATTATAAAATTTCCGTATCGGACCTTATAACTCAAATCGTTTCTTAGGAGTAAACTCCAATAATATAAAACTATAAAAATAAAACTTTCAGAATTTTGAATTTTTTTCAATTTTAGAGAAACACGTTCCGTTTCACTACTACTTAAGTGTTTAGTTTGTGTCGTTACATCCTTGTCGAAAATGACGAGGTATTTTCATCAGTAGAAACTAAAAAACAATTCCAAGGTCAGAGTGTAGCAATTGAATATACGCGCTTAACTATATGCTTACATAATTGGTATAACGCGTTTCAAATGAGAATAGGAACGTCAATGACCTTTTTCTGTCAAATATCTTGAAAAGTGCGATTTTCAGATAAACTTATGTGCATATAAATATTAATAGTCTTGCATCGAATTTAAATAAAAATGTTTTGCTGTGTGGTGATTGGTGAAATGTATCAATAAAAATGTCAGTGTGTAGACTGGCGGCACAGAAATTTTGTTAGTTTTGTAAGGAATTAAGGATATAGTTTGTAACGAAAAACTAAGAGAAATTGACTTTCCTCATAAATTAGGCCCATGTTGTGATGCGGCATGTGACAACAAAAGCGAAGAACATTTAGTTCACATTGATAATTTATATTTTAAACTTATAAACACTCTGCAAGATGCCGCTATACACAGCTATAGGGGTCACATTGTGGGATGGAACAAATACGTCAGGAGCGCTCACCGTGATGCTAGACAAAAAATTTTGAACTGGGTTCGGTGTGGTCGGCCGCAAATTGGTAATATTTATGCGGATATGCGCGAGTCTAGATTAATGTTTAAGAAAAAATTAAAACACTGTGAAAATAATCGAGAATTGATTAAAATGAATAATATAGTCTCAAAACACAAAAATAAGGACTTTCGAGGATTTTGGCAGCAAACGAAAAAGATGACACCTAAGTCTAGTGTCCCGGTGAGTGTCGACGGTATTAGTGAACCTAAGGATATAGCCAATATGTTTAGGGCTCACTTTTTTGTCAGAGATGTAACGCTACAGTCAAATGAAATTGTTCATGCTGAGGCAGTCGTGGCTGGCAGTTATGAGCGAGTTACTGGTAAAGACGTTTTATCAATCATTAAACAAATGACCAGGGGAAAATCACCAGGACACGACAGTCTCAGCATTGAACATTTCTTGCACGCGGGCCCTCATCTACCTAGGCTTCTAGGAATGTTATTTACAATCTGTAAAAGACATTCCTATCTGCCTAAAGATCTTATGAGAACTATTGTGGTACCTGTGGTAAAAAACAAGACTGGAGATATATCAGAGAAAGCTAACTATCGGCCGATCTCACTTGCCACGATCACGGCCAAGGTGCTGGACGGTTTGCTTGAGAGACAACGAGTAAATTTTATTACTCGTATTGCACGATGCGCAGTTTGGCTTTAGGCCGAAGTTATCCACAGAGTGCGCGATTTTGTCTCTCAAGCATATCATCAAGTACTACACTGACCGAAAAACATGTGTATATTTTTTTTTTTTTTTCTTTATGCATCCTGCTTCTTAGATATCTGTTGTTGAACAATAGTCTAATTTGTTGATCGATTTTCATCTGCAGTAATGTCCTTAGCAGAGATATGCATCCAGTGATGCAATTCTCTTCATTTGTCTACAAATCTTGTTATGAGGTTTGGTACACTATTTCTCTTAAGTCGAGAGAAAATGAGACTGCCTGATCCCTGCAGGTTAGCAGCTAATCTGTTTATATGGCTATATAGTCTATCTTGGTATTTTTTACTGTATAGCTCAATTTCTTCTTTGACTGTTCTCAACTTAAAATCTCGGGTGATGTATTTATTGCTTATGTGTGGTGGGATATTAAACATTGCCCTCATTGTTTTATTTTGAAACCTTTCGAGTATTTCAATATTACTGTGACTGGCCGTGCCCCAAAGCTGAATGCCGTAAGTCCAGACAGGTTTTAGTATAGCTTTGTAGATTACCATTTTACTGGCATCTGTCAGCTGTGACTTTCGTCCGATTAACCAGTACATGCTGCGAAGCTTACAGTCAAGCTGTTTTCTTTTAGTCCATATGTGTTTGCGCCAAGTAAGACGACGATCGAGATGCATACCTAGGTATTTGGCATCATCTGATTGTGGAATATCTAAATTATATAGTTTTGCAGGTGGGCAGGTTTTCCTTCTCAGTGTAAAAGTCACTTGGACAGATTTATTAGTATTGGCTCTCATGCGCCATTGCTCTAACCACGCTTCGATGAGGTTCAAATGTGATTGAAGCCTTTCGGATGCAGAGTCAGGATTTTCATGGATTGAGAGAAGTGCAGTATCGTCTGCGTAGGTCGCTGTGACGGTATCGACGTGAGTTGGTAAGTCTGCTGTGTATATAAGGTACAAAACTGGGCCCAATATACTGCCTTGCGGAACTCCGGATCTTATTTCATGCATGGGTGATATTTCGCTGTTATAACGCACTTCATAGCATCTGTTGTCGAGATAAGATTTTAGAATCAGATAGAAGGAGTGCGGTAGAATTTTCTTTATTTTAAATAATAGTCCATTATGCCATACCTTGTCAAAGGCCTGGCTAATGTCCAAAAAGACTCCGCAGCAGTACTGTTTGTTTTCCATCGCTCTCCCTATGATGTCAACCAGTCTATGCACTTGCTCAATGGTCCCATGACCTTCTCTGAAGCCGAACTGATGATTTGGTATTATATCTGTAAGATATTCTCGCATTCTATTGAGAATAATTTTTTCAAATAATTTTCCCATTACGGGTATGAGACTGATAGGTCTATATGATGACGTTTCATGTGCAGGTTTGCCTGGTTTAAGTATCATCACAACCTGGGCTATTTTCCATTGACTTGGGTAGAAGGATAATCTTAAACATGCGTTAAGAATGGCAAGTATGAGCAGCAAACCTTTCTTGGGTAGGTGTTTTAAGAGTGTTGCATCAACAAGATCATAACCCGGACATTTGCCCTCTCGGAGGCCAGCAATTTCTCGCCTTAATTCATTTAGCGTCACATGTTTCAATGGGAGGCACATTTGAGTAGGTGAGCTAAGGTATTTCTCTATGTCGTTGTCTTGATTCTGATTGTTGGTAGGAAATGGTTCGAAGATTTTTTGGAGGTGTTGAGCAAATATGTTTGCCTTTTCGCAGTCAGAGCGTGCCCAGGATCCTGTTTCTGTTTTTAGAGGTGTAGCTTGAGGCTTGGGTCGCTTCAGATTTTTTGTAGCTTTCCATAGAGAGTAGTTTGTGTCTGCAGTAGGTGTTAATTTCGAAAGATGCGATTGTAAGTTCTCATTTTCCAGTTCTTTGATTAGCTTTTTTAATTTTTGTGAGACTTTGTTAAAGGCAGTTTCATCGCTAGGATAGTGGGTGTTGTGCCAGACTCTGCGTAGTCTTCGTCTTTCGCTGATGCACTGTTTAATGTATGTAGGGTACACATGCTCTTTTGCGATTCCTGATTTATTATGTGTTGTAGACCTGCTTGCTGCGTCATGGATAGTTTGATTGAGCTTCTCTATAGCGAGTTCTACTTCGTCAATTGTCTTTAGTGAGATCCTGAGCTGAGTCTCTTCCGTGATGACGTTTTGATATGTCTCCCAGTTAGTGCTTCTGTTGTATATTTTCGGTGGTGCTTCTGTTAGGAACACCTTATTGTATACTTGAAGCACAACTGCTGAGTGGTCTGAAACAAGATCCAAGTCGGCTTGGATGCTTGTATTGTTAATTGCAATGTTTCTTGTTATGAAGAAGTCTAGTAGGTCAGGAATCTTATGCGGGTCAGTCGGCCAGTAGGTGGGCTCACCGGTGGAGAGACAATCAAGGTTAAGTTCTTTCACTGCTTGATAAAGCTGTCTCCCTCTGGTTGTAATTAGCCTAGAGCCCCAAAACAGATGTTTTGCGTTCCAGTCGCCTCCAATTATAAACCGGTTTCCAAGTGCAGTAAATAGGTTTTTATATTCTTCCTTACTTATCTGGTGTTTAGGGGGACTATAAACTGCAGCTAGTGTTATGTCTGAGCCTTTATCGTGTACTTGAATAAGTGTAGCTTGTATCTTATCGGTTGAAAACGGTTCAAGTGGGTGATGTTTTATATTAGTCTTTATTAGAACTGCTGTTCCACCATGTGCATTTCCCGATGGATGATTTGTAGCGTATGTAGTATAGCCCTTGATGGAGAGGTAGCTTTTGCTTGTAAATCTGGTTTCACATATAAACGCCACGTCTATCTTCTTCATGTGGAGAAACATTTCTAGCTCTAGTCGCCGTCCGACTAGTCCGTTGGCGTTCCATGTTATTATGCTAAAGTGTGATTTATTTATTTTGTCATTTGGCTGCTTATGAGTTGGATAAAGCGATCCATCATGTTGTCTACCATGTTTATCATCATGGTTTGTATTCTGTCAAACATCTGTTCTAGGATGTCACCAAGCTGTTGCATTTGGATTGGTTGATTTAGGTTCATTGAGTGTTCCTCTTTTTTCTTTGCCATTTCCGCGTACGTTTCGGTCTTTCTGTAGTATGTTTTGGATTTAGTTGGTTGCGTTTTCTCGAAGTCTGATCCTTTATTGTTCTGATTTATTTGTTTTTGGCTTTGTGTTTTTATAGGCTGTATTTTTAGTATATGCTCTTTATATTGTTTGTATTTCGAACAACCTCTGTAACTAGCTGGATGATTTTTTTGGCAGTTTGCGCAGGTAGCTAGCGTGTCTTTGGTTTTGGTACAACTACTGGTTGGGTGGTCATTTCCACATTTGACACACCTGTATGGTCGCAAGCATTGGTTTTTAGAGTGCCCAAATCTTTGGCATCTTTTACATTGCAGGATTTCTTTTTTCTTATAAGGTGGTTCAAATGTTACTTTCATATGATTTAGGAATTTAACATTGAATATGTCTTTGTTGTTCGGTTTCGGTTCCAAATCTACAAAGAATAAAGGAAGAGGATCTTTTGAGACTCGATGGCGCACATTTATAAGTTGTCTTACTTCATGTCCTTGGGATTTTAGTCCCTCCTTTATTTCAGTAATGTCCTCCGAGCTGTGGAGGCCTCGCAGTACAACTCTATAGGGTCTTTCACTCTTAAGCATGTAAGTATAATAACTAATGTTGTCTGTAATGAACCTTTCTCTTATTGATTTGTAGACCTCTATATTTTCTGGCATAATTTTAACAATGTGTCCTGATCTTAATGTAGTCATAGTGAATTTTTCTGCTGTTGTGATTTTTAGTAAAATATTTTTAAGGTAGATGATGTCCATGACCCCAGTAACGAAAATTGGTTCTGGTTTTGGTGGCTTTTCTATTTCTTTGCTCTTAATGTTGTCTTCTTCGTCGCTTAAGATTTCAAATTGGTTTTGTGTTGGTATTGCATAAGTAGCTGTCATTGCGCCTGACATATGAGTCTTTTTCTTTGCGTTTTCTGCTGGTGGAGACTTTGTTTCCACTCTTTTTCTTTTAGTCTGTGGTATTCGGTCTTGCTGCCAGGTATTAGAAGTTTTCATATCTTTTGGGTGACCAATTAAGTCATAAACATTTGTTTCCTGTGTGGTTTCTGTGTCTTCAATTCATTCTCCCATTTTATGATGCTGTAGAGGGGCGGTGTTCATGTCTTTGTTTCCAAGAGAATGGCTTCTTTGTCTTATTTTAAAAAGGCTGGGATGGAAGACTTGCTGCGTCATCTTCTTGTTTACATGATGTGTTTTGTTCCCTTCTTGTGCTGTTGTTTCTCCTATGTTTTCTTCTTCCTGCTGAATTCTCCTATCCTCGCGCGTAAGCAAAATTTCGTCCCCCCCAGATACGATGGGACTGCCTGAGTTTCCCAGTGGGTTCAATGTGTATATGGCGCTTTTCTAGACTTGTCGAAGGCATTTGATCTGGTAAGATACAATGTTCTATGGTCAAAGATGGGCGAGTGTGGTGTGCCGTCTGATACAATAAATATATTCAAATATTGGTATGGACACCAGATAAACCAGGTCAGATGGCTTGGACATTTGTCGAACGAGTATAGGTTAGAGTGTGGTGTGAGACAAGGTGGACTGTCCTCGCCTACTCTATTCAATCTCTATGTGAATGAATTGATTGATGAACTTAGCAAAACACAAGTTGGATGCTCACTAGACGGCCACTTTGTCAATAGCATAAGCTACGCGGACGATATGGTGTTGCTAAGTCCATCAATCTCTGCTCTCCGGAGACTGATTAGTGTATGTGAGGCTTATGTAGAGTTGCACGGCCTTGTGTACAATGTCCAGAAAAGTCGTTTGGTAATTTTTAAATCAAAGGTACGTAACTTAGACTCAGTTCCAACTGTAACGCTGAATAGAGTGGCTCTTACAAGGGTATCGTCTTCAAGTACCTCGGTCATGTGGTAACTGAGGACCTGAAAGACGATAGTGACATCGAAAGGGAGCGGAGGGCGATGGCAGTCTGATGCAACATGTTGGCTCACAGATTTGCGCGGTGTAGTACGGAAGTAAAAATAACTCTTTTCAAAGTATTCTGCCAAACTATGTACACATGATCTGTGGGTCAACTATACGCAGTGGGCTTACAACGCTCTCCGAGTCCAAAATAATAATGCACTAAGGGTGATGTTGGGGCTCCCGCGATTCTGCAGCGCATCACATATGTTTGCGCAAACTCATACTGATGGCTTTCAAGCCGTCATAAGAAAGCGAGTTGCTTCATTGATGAGCCGAGTCCGCACGAGCACCAACACCATTCTTACAGCTATAAGTGATAAATTTGAGTGTCCCATTTAGGGCCATTGGATACATATACATGCACATGTGTCTAGTGCCGCAAACAGGCCCAATAGATATTTAAATTAAGCTGTATTTATCGTTTTCACCTACTAACATAGATTTTTAAGCTTAATAAACTGTAATTACTAACAAAATATGGACTCAGTCTGAAATAAATGCTTTATTATTATTATTATTATTATAGGTAACGTATCCTTAATTATCAATGGTTCCAATAAAAGAAAATAAATAAAAATAAAATGTCATGTTATTCCTGGTTCACAAACCTGTGGGAGTTGTTCACCTTTTGCCTCTACGAACCTTTATGTTTGCGAGTATCTCATAAAGCTGCTGTAGATTTGTATTATAAATATTAATAGTTCTTCTATTCACTGACAAACATATAGTGCAACAAGCGTCCTTTCGCATTTTAAAATGTTTACTTCATAGAAAAAAGTATACATATAGAGATTTACTTTGTACTTTACTTACAAAAAATTCCTTGTTTACTCAACAAAAAGATCTAGACAAAACCATTGTGGTATATACATGGAGGCGCCCTTACAGATCTATACATACTAGCGCTTAAACAAATATTATGGAAATATGAGACAGACGGTGAAATATCATTTGGTCTCTTTCTATCTAATGCAATAATTTTCATGATAAAAGAAACAGCAATATTTTTGTTTTTGCTCATTTTAGAAACATTAGACTTCAAAACTTTGACAATTAACGAAATGTGGAACGATCCGCCATTATTTGCTCCAAAATTTGCTCATTATCTGTGGTAGGCTAAGATTAAGAACCTCTAGATACGCAACACTTGTAACCACTAGAGTGCATCTCGCTCACCCACTATGTGTTGCCATGTACAAACATAGCCTTCGATTGTGGTATAGGTCTACCAGAATCTGATGGCATTTTAAAAAAAATAAAAAATGTGATTTTCATATGGCAATGTCAAGTATGACCCGTCAAATCAAAGTACGTGATCTGTCAACCGCTGTTAAAATTTTGTGATTATGTTCTTGGAATTTGTTGTTTTTGTGAAAATATCCAAAAAGGCAATTCGATCTCAAGCGACAAATATTGTTTTCTATGTCTATAGTAAAATACAGGAAGATGTAGGTGTAAATCGAACTCAATCTTATAATTTAAAGCTCGTGGTAGAGTTGACCGGTAAGTTAGAGTGAGTTGTTATGATACTTTTAGTTTTTTTATATTTTCTTAGGTAATTATTGTGACTTCTTTAAATGTGTTTCCAGTACTACTATAAGGTGAATCGTAGCTGATGGCACATCGAATGATGGTTTGTTTTCCATGCCTGGTAAAAGGAGGAGAGGAGGAAAAAAGAAAATCAACATAAGACAGTTTCGATTTATAGTTGATTAGGAATAAAGTAAACGAGTTATATACAGTTCGGAAGGAAATTCCAACATTAAATAAACTGTGGCCAATTTAATTGTATGTTATTCGTAATAAATAAGTATATATAAAGTAATTCACGATTGATTTATTTTTCATGAAATATCATTATCATTACATAGTATAAAACAAAGTTCCTTTTTTGTCTGTCCCCTATGTATGCTTAAATCTTTAAAACTACGCAACGGATTTTGATGCCGGTTTTTTAGCAGATTTAACGGGAAGGTTTTTAGGTATATAACATGCATAACATAGTAGAGGTACACAAATAATTTTAGAGGTTTCTAAAGTCCTAAAAATCACATATTTTGCGCTTACATTGAAAATGCTGGCTGAACACTACGAGATAGATCAAAATTATGTACTACAGTTGTATTCATCTTTAAAAAGCCTACAAAAAAGTCCGCGATGGCATATGTCTATCTCTTAGGGATAACCCACAATAACCATTTTTTTATCCTTTACTTTGATTTTAATTAAATAGGTCATTTACAAAGCGATTTTAAGCAATACAGTATTAATCCTTATCCAATTAAGTACCTTAAATACATTGTGCATTTAAGATAGATCAATACTGCCCTTTACGGCATGTAATTTAAATGAATATTTTCGAAGATATTACAGATTTAAAATGCAGGGATATAGTGTTGCTGCGCGGCGCGGGCTCTCGCGTTTCTACATCGCGCTATCGAAAACGCGGGACGTATACAGTATAAAGAGGTTCACGAATATTTTGAACTGCAGCACAGAATACAAAATAGTAACTGCAGTTCTTAATTCTTATGGAATATCCAGAGGTGGTTTGTCAGTTTTGTTGGAATGTCAAATAACTTTACTTACTACATAGTACATAGTATAAAACAAATCGCTTTATCTGTCTGTCCCCATGTAGGTATAGTATATTGTATGTTTAATCTTGTATGCTTAGATCTTTAAATCTACGCAACGGATTTTGATGCGAGTTTTTAAAATAATAGTCTTTAAAGTATTTAGTCTTTAAGATTATGGTAAAACTTATATTCAAGTGCAATAAATATAATATTATGTAAGTATATTATCAAGTGGTCGCGCATGTCGTGTCGAGGTGATAGGGTCCCATTTTTAACAATTTGCATTGGGCAAACCTAAAAACATTTTCAATATTGTATCAGAAGTATATTGCTGTAAGTAGGTAGAGAGTTATTCGCCGAAGTAGTTTTTTCTCCAAGAACACTATTCCACGCGGGCGAAGCCGCGGGCAAAAGCTAGTTTTCTATATTATACACCGAACATTCTTCACACAGTCTTATTATAATTCATGTTCAATAATACTAAAGACATAATTAAAAATTAACCAGTATCAAGATCGTTTAATCCAATTTCCCCAGTATTGCACACTACAAAATTTTATTTCCCTATTTGCCATGAGATTCTGGTACACCTATATTTTTGTCTTGATCTTAGGATGCACATGTAAGTTTTCTCGTCGTAGTCAGTAATAAACAAGAACCGTAAAACGAGTTTTCCCTTACACCACTCATTATTAAAATAAGTAAATTTCAATATATTAATACTGGCGATTAAATTGTTCTAGTTATTTTTTATGAGTCAAAGGTTTTAAGAAAACATGCGATTAAAGTACGATCGTACCTGGATTTTCAGTCTCGATTAGAAGTCTTTGGTCTCGATCGACACCTATTATTAAGTAAACTCTAGGCCATGACCGAAAGTAATAGATATATTAAAAATTATTATGAACGTGGTAAAAATATTTTTAACTCATGAACGGCTGAACCAATTTGGCTGAAAATTGGTGAGGTACCTTGAAACCAGGAGAAGGACATAGGATACTTTTTATCTCGGTCACAAGGGACTCAAAACTCGAGAACGGCTGGATCGATTTGGCACATTTTATATTGTTTTGAAATAATTGCGGAAGTTCAGGGAAGGATTGAACAGTTAGAAATAATGAAAAAGGTTGTAGGTGTAGGACTAGGACGTAGGATGCATTATAAGTGTAGTCATTTATTCATTTCAGTTCATGTTTAAGACAGAACAACGTGTGTCGAGACAGCTAGTTATATATTATTATTAGGGGTTATAATAAAAAGAAAAAGATAAAAAGGCCTTTACCATAGTTACTGAGCCTCTCATATAATTTGTGTGGTTTATTGGCTTCAAATACCTAGTAATTTTGTTAAAATTAACGATAATTCCGCTATCTGTGGACCAATTTTCGAATTGTTTTTTTTATATAAAGGGTTCCTATGGGTGTAAAAAGTGGTGACCTGATGATGGGATCTATGAGGAATCGAGGGAACTCATCGAAACTTATATGGTGATTTTGACTTTTTCTGAAGTAGTTCAAGGATAAACCACCAAAAAGTCTTACTATTAATACTGTTAGGTAGGGTAGGTATTTCTCTTAAGGGGCCGTCCATTAATCACGTGATGATTTTAACAAATTTTTAGACCCCTCCCCTCCCCCTAGTGATACGTGGTGAGGTTTTATACTACCCCCCTCCCCCATCTAAGATCACGTGTATTTTTTTTATATAGTAAGCAGGTCATGTTTGAAGAAAAACTTTAACTTAAAAAAAATTTAATCGAATAATTTAAGCAATTAAAAACTATACGAGTCATTTGTATTGTAAGTATTTAAACAACACTACGAATCTGCGACCGATAATAATTTCGGTATGCATAGACTACATTTGTAAATTAATACACGTGATGTCTCCTTATATCCCCTCCTCCCCTTGGTGATAATTGATTTTTTTTCGGACCCCCCCTCCCCCTTTAGGCATCACGTGATTAATGGACGACCCCTAATATAAAAATTAAACAATAAAATGAAATAATATTAAAAATTAAACAATATGAAAAAAGTAAATAGTTTTTTTTATTTAAGTAGATGTTTCAAACATTCTTCATTCACTTCAACACATTTAAAAAATTAAACAGTTAAAATAATAATTTAAAAAATTTAAAAACCCGACTGCGTAAAAAGTGAACCAAACTAAGTAGGTACATAATTATAACTAAAAAAGAAAGAAACAAGCACTTAGATATCCGGTGGTCTAGAATTCTATAATATATTATTGAATTAATACTATTGGAACATAACAACTAAACAGTCAGGATCCATTGAAAAATTAGATTGGCTGTCGAATAATGGATCCCGACTGTTCAGTTGTTATGTTCCAATAGTATTAATTCAATAATATATTATAGAATTCTAGACCACCGGATATCTAAGTGCTTGTTTCTTTCTTTTTTAGTTATAATTATGTACCTACTTAGTTTGGTTCACTTTTTACGCAGTCGGGTTTTTAAATTTTTTAAATTATTATTTTTTATTTTATACTTTTCAGTTATGAGTACCTAGCTAGCTATTTACCAGACTGGATTTCCTATCAGCATCAGTCCTACATCACAATTGCGCTGGAATGTGAGAATGGTTGTTACGCAACTTTAAATCGATATAGATCCTAAACGGTCAGTCGAATCGAAAAATGTTGAGAGAAAACTTACAATGATTTTTAAATACCTATTCAACGATACCCAACTTGATATAGTTTGTTGACTTTCATTTTTTTCATTTTCACAATATGGCGTCCAGTAGTCGCCATATTAAATTTTCACTAACGTCATGTCTTTAGTGATACTCGCCGGACTAAGAGGAATCGATTGACGTGTGAATCATAAAAATCGGCCCAGGCGTTTGGTCTGTATAGTGCTTCAAAGGAACATACATACATACATACATACATACATAGGCTGATAAACACATTACCACTCCTTTGCGTCGCGCAGTCGGGTAAAAATACATATAAAAGAAACTAGCCCGTCGAGACGAACCAGCGTAAGAAACTCGCACGGGGCCACTTTTTAGCAAAAATATGGAAAAGTTGTTATTTTCAAAAAATATTTTTACAATGTAGTAACTTAATCTATATGTCACCGTAAAATTGTAAAAACCTTTAGATTGTAATAAAACTAGTGAAATTGTAAAATGCTGATTGACTACCGACGCGAATACGCTGTCTATGATTTAACACATTGTTTTTCGTTAGATTATAAATAGGTATATAGTTTTTAATCTTTCGACATATTTTTACCATCTAGTTAGTTATTTTATAATCTAACGGTTTTTACAATTTTACGGTGACATATTATAATATAGCAAAAGTCAAGATAACTTAATTACATGGAAGCAGCTTTGCAAGGGTAGACCCTTTATTTTTTTAAGTTATTTCATTTATTTATTTAAGTTATTTCATATAATGATTTTATTAACGATTGCACACCTTAGGAATAAGATAGATCTTATTCCTAAGGTGTGCAATCGTTAATAAAATCATTAATGAAATAACTTTTTTAAATTTGTGGCACACCTAGTCCTATTTTGGTCCCAGTAGACCTTGTAGAATTTACTTCTACTCTCTGCGTTCTAATTTTAAGATAAGAACTTAAAAGTTTAAGTGCCGCGTCCCTTTATAATTTTCTGACCAACGTAGCGTGCTCGACACAGTCGAAAGCCTTGGGTAGATCACAAAAGACACCAAGTGCATCATGTGATCCCTCTCAGGCCCCAAATATACAGCATAGAAGACTAATACCTGCGTCTGTTGTGGACCGACCTAAAAATAAAACCGAATTGATTACTATAATATTATAATAGATTATTTACGTGAAAGTGAACGAGCAATTAATTTAAGATTATTTTCTATTTGAATTGATTATGTATCCAAAATTTATGTTTAGTGAGGTTTGTGGAGGTAAGGGTTAGCTGTCGCCTTATTACTCCCAACTAAAAACTTCAACCACTAATATCTCAGTAACTGTGGGTTTCCTGATGGGGAGAGTGGGGGTTCAACCTTCCCCCTCCCCTCTTAACCCCCTCCTCCACAAATCGTGGGATCGTGGGATATTATACTAAATTTTTACCGAAAGAACTTTAATCAGTATATTTTGGTACTAAATTAAATAGCAACACTAACAGCCGCACTCAGAGACGTTCATTAAATTAGCCCTAATCAGTATTTAACTAATGAACATTAAATATCTTAGTGAAGCGTGTCTCCCAGAGTCAACATTTAATGGATCGTTAGCTAATGACAAATTTAATCATTCGTAGGGCGGTGCATCTTCGAAAAAAGTTGTCGATTACTTAAAAACTTGGAGAAGATGTAGCCATACTTAAAATTAATTAATATGAAACTGTTAAGTTTGTCTTTAATAAACATCAGAAATCATGTAAAGTAGTAATATAGTTAGAATTTATCTAATAAACAAAGAAAATCGACAAAAAATCATCCAAAATAGCTATTTATCTAATATTTTGGTAAAATAATTTCAATTTTCTAATATGGCATTAACTGTAATCTGTCAAATCTTCTGCTAACTGTCAAATCTTCAGTTCAAACAAAACAAACAAAAAATCTAAAGTTTAAAGTTTATTGCACTCTACATGTTTAGTATTCTGTATTAGTGTAATTTTGAATTGTGTTTCAAATTATAATATTAATATTAAGGTGAATATCCGTCTGTGGTGAATATATGATTACCAAAATTGAAATTCGTGAAGGAAGATTGAAGAAATAAAACAAGAAGCGGAAAAATATTAGAAAAGTTACAAAATAGTAATAAATAAAAGAAATTATTTTATATGTATTGTCTTTTATTAATCAAATCCAAATTGTGCTAAATGATGCTCGGCGAGAAGAAAAATTGTTCTTTTCAAAAAATATTTTTTTACAATATTATTATAGTAACTTAATCTAAGACAAAAGTCAATATAGGTACATAATAAGTACATACATAGAAACAGCCTTGCAAGGAGCATCTTATTCTCAAGGTGGTAAAATGATGAAACCATTGACCTTATATTAAGCTTTGGCACACAAACATTCTTTAACAACCTTTTTTAATTTATTAATGGAAAGAATCTGAACGTTTTCTGGGATTCTATTGTATACACCTTTAAAAATTAGTCTGATCACTCATCACAGGTATATCTAACTAATTTTTATTTCTTGTATTCCTATATAATGTAATTGTCGCTTTTTTTTTAAATTATTTAAGTAGATTTTTTCTGATATACAACACATTGTCCATTGAATTGTGTATTTGTCCAAATGTATTGTGAAGCGAAGGTCAGAATACCTATTTCTTTAAACTTATCTCTCAGAGATTCAAAGGAAATTCATGATTTGGTAGCTCGGAATGGAAAGAATGATGACATCTTATAAATAGAACATAGGTATAGCTTGCATCTGTAGCACAAATATTGTACTCTATTTCTGTACACTTTTGAAGTGATTCCTCCAGGACTTTTTATTTTAATAATGATATTTAATTCAATACACCCAATCACCCCAGGAAAGTGTGCAATTTCATAGAACTGTCGTCTGTAACAAG
This sequence comes from Glaucopsyche alexis, assembly GCA_905404095.1. Taxonomy (NCBI): domain Eukaryota; kingdom Metazoa; phylum Arthropoda; class Insecta; order Lepidoptera; family Lycaenidae; genus Glaucopsyche; species Glaucopsyche alexis. The sequence continues at coordinate 1,126,676 of FR990063.1, read as the reverse complement.
AATATAATATTTAAATTACATAATTATAATATAATCATTAGATGTAGTTTAATTAACATTATAATAATACATTATCTTGGCATACATTTAGTTCAAAACGAATAAAATATATCAGTAGTAGTATCAGTACCTGTACAGTAGCCGGGAACTTGACAAAATCTTGCATTTTCATAGCAATTAATGCAGAAACTTTGCTGACAATTCGTGAGACCGATTACTGACAGATATTAATATAAAAATAAGATAGCAACATACAAATAATATTATTACAAGCACATAGTAAACTCTCATGATTCTAGTTTTGTTTATTATTTTAGGTAAGTACTATAATTTAGAAACTAACCTGAAAACTGCCTGTAGCTAGCTTTTGGGAGTAGGTAAATGGTAATCCTCTTCTAATAGGTATCTGATCTATTTAAATCTGATTTCGACTACATATTATTATTAAGTTTTTTACAACATAGGACTTCGGAGTGAATCTATATCTAATATGGAATTCTTGGATTGAATATTTTAGTGAAAGGATCCGAATAATGTCTTCTATAGCGTCTTGGTCATCTTGGTCCCACATTTCTGAATCTTAAAGAAAAATTTTCTAAATCTATAAAGTCCATCTGATTAGACATTTTGCATAAAAATGCTAAAAACAATGTAGTAGTAACTGAGGTACCTAATAACTACAATAACTAGTAATAGCGTATTAGTAAAATTCAAATGTAAATTATTAACAAAAACAAATAAATAACCTCAAATTCGATCGACTTAATCCACAATTAGCAAGTTAAATAGTGGTTTTGCGGTATTTAAATTTAATGATCATTAAGTCACGTTAACGATCCGTTAACTGACTCTGAGAGTGAGCTTTTTTAAATCTATACTAAGTAATGGTTTAAGTAACAATTAAATGACTCTGAGTGCGGCCGTAAGACAAATATATTTTTAGAAAAAGTTACGAATTATGTAAAAAATACAGATTTCATCTCACTTTCTATGGAAAATATGATTGTATTTATGTCCATATATCACTAAAAAAACACGAGCTATAGCTACTTACGAGTGAAAAGTTACGGCAGCACATTATCCTTCGCTGCGACTTTTGCACCTCAAAATACTGCATCCACCCATCGTTAAAATACTTAAAAATACACGGAGTCTCTATCTCAAAAGAGTATATAACACATGGATATATAATACTGATATAAAACACACCAAAAAACAAAAGATTTCAAATAAAACGAAACCTCACTCTTCACAGCTGTTATTTGTTTGGCACAATTTGACAGCTCTGAGCCAAAAACCCGGTTACAGAGAAAGGGACAAAACATAACATTTTTGTCTCGTTTCTTCGCAAGTATTGACCAATTAACGTTCTCTCTCTAACAAGCTGTGACGTCAGGAGCTATCCTGCCCTGGTGGTAGGTCTCCTGTCAAAAGGTTGTTTTTGTTTTGTTTAATTATGAATTTCTAAGAGACTATAAGGACTTATTCTTTAAAATTTTATTTGAATATTGTAAAAGTGATAATTAACATGCCTAAACGTTATATTGCAAGGTGCAATGCAATAAAGAGTATAAATCAACCTCAATTGTATTTACGCAGGTTAGTAGCCGGTTTTATGCAATACTATAAACATTTTATGAAATAATTGCGTTGCAATTTGATTTTTTCATTTATTAAATTCATATCCACATATATTTCATTAGAACAGTCCTTTAAATTGCATTTTAAGTCATTAGATTTATTTACGTAATTGAAAAGTGTTGTACCTACCGTTTGTAATAGTTAATAGTTATCGATAAAGGTACAAATAATAATTACATCGATAAAAACATAATAAATACATTTACGTTACGTCTCAAAAAGCAAGCTGAATGTATTCGATGTGGTTTTAAAAATATAAGTTTATTAGCTTTTAATAATATTGTTGTGAACAAAATTATATGACAAATGATAAAACTAATAATACTTGTTTTTTATAGGTTTCCGAAAAGTGATACAATAAGCAAATTATGGTTGAAAGCTGGAGAAGAAAATATTAATCCCCGGACCCAGTCAAGAGAATAGCATAGCCAGTTTTTGAACAAACTTAATTTTATTTAGAAATGGATAGACTTATTCATTTTAATATAAGTGGATATATTCCTTTGTCTTTTATTTATATTCCACCTTAGACAGATCAAAAAGTTTTTAGTTCCATCTGTCGATGCCACAAGGACTAATTATTTGCCAAGCTGTAAAAATGTAACACCTATTAATTGTAACCATATTTTCACTAAATAAAGCATCTTGTCATTATGTATAAGATAAGGTTACGATGGGACTGACTTACGCTGTACAAAAGTCCCTAAATAAATAATAAAAAAGCACCATTTCATTTCATATACCAATTTATACAGTTGGCTCAGCTCGTATAAAAATAAATATTTAACCATATTATATAACCTCTCTCATATAACCTCTAAGGACCTAGGAGTTAAAGTATCCTTAACTAATAAAAGTTATGCGTGTTGACTTCAATAAAGAAATGACACTTCTTTCCCATGGTAAATAAAGTTAAGTCTTACTTGATTAATAAAGGTATTGCAATTTTTTTTTAAATGGTCCAGTTAGAACAAAAATAATAAAACTATCCTCAGCAATCAGCATCGAATACTGAGGATGTCGGTTCAAAGATATTATCGATTAATAAAAGTAGTTAAATGTACAATGTCATTAGTAAAATAAGTTTTTTTACATACGTATGCATAAATTAAGAATAAAAAAACATAATTTCATGCCATAAACCAATTTATACAGTTGGCTCAGCTCGTATACAAATAAATATTTAAGGATCTTTTAACTCCTAGGTCCTTAGAGGTTATAATATTATAACCTATAAGGACCTAGGAGTTAAAAGATCCTTAACTAAATATACGTCTTATGCGTGTTGACTTCAATAAAGAAATGGCACTTCTGTCCCATGGTAAATAAAGGTAAGTCTTACATGATTAATAAAGATATTACTAAAACTTTTTTGAAAATAGTCCAGTTAGAACAAATAGAATGTTTACCTAAATCTATCGTCAGCATCGAATACTATTTTGGATGTCCGTTAAAAGATATTATCGATTATATAAAAGTAGTTAAATGTACAATGTCATTAGTAAAATAAGTTTTTTATTTACGTATACATGTAAGTTATTTTAAAACTTACTAAAATATAAAATATCGATATTGTCGATACCCATAATTGCAACTCTAGTTCTGCAGCCATTTTTTGCTCATAATCAGCTGACAAATTGGACACGTTTTTGTCATAGCTAGGGCATGTCCTTTGCTTTGGCCTGTCCATTGAATTCTTTGGTCATTGAGAAGCCGTCATACTTACTGACATATGTCATTGTGACTTTGATAATTGACTGACAGCTAACTTGTTTGCCAACGGGACAGTGCCTTGTCAATGGCAAAAATAATGTAAATTATTTATTGTTTACATTGCAAATTAACAAATATTTTGGCGATATGTGATGTGAGATTACGTTTCCCATTAGCAACATGTCTTGGTTAAATCTAAATCAGAGTTTGAACAGTCTCAAAGGACAGATAACGACTTTTGCTACGGAGGTTTTGAATGATGGTGTGTCTGGAAGCGCTGTTGAGGTAGAAGCCTCCCAGTCTTCGTCTGATGTGAAGATTCTAGAAGAAAAATGTCATAATCAAGAGCTCGAGGTATGTATAACGTCCATAAATATATCAAGTTACATTTTGACAGGTCATTTGCAGGTTATGTTTTTCTTATTATTGTTTTTCTTTCGTTGAAAATTTCTTAATTTTAGATTTATCATTATGTATAAACATTTCATGAGTTGAGATATACACGTATAACAATAGTAAAAGCTAGAATTTCAATAAACTTTACTAAAAAAATGTACATTTTGTTGTTTATAATTATCGTTTTATAAACAACAACTGCTTGTCTGTCAACAGTTCTTTGAGGAAAAGAGTAAAGTATGCAACTAATTAGATTGCACTTTTTAACTGTGGAAATAGTGCGGCCACTCGTGTCCAGTAAAGTAGAAAAATATTCATAAAGGTTTGTTCACTACTGACAGAACTGCAGGCAAAAGCTAAAAGTACTGGGTATAATATTATTAATTTTTTTTTTATTATTAAAGTGAATGTTGTTTACATATCTGTAGAGCTTCCTAGATTTATTTTTTAGGTATGCCTCAAAGAAAAACTATAATAAACGAAGGAATAAGGTTTTTTTATTTTTCAATCTTTTACTATGACAGTTCTCAAAGACAGCAGCATAAATTGTATGGTAAAATTGTAAAAACTGTTAGATTGTAATATTACTAGAGATATTATAATATGTTGACAGATTGTCAAATAAACATTTATCTTTACAATTGTATGCATTATTTTTCGTTTTAATTATTATTATGAAAGACAACAAATATGGCGGCGCGGGGCACTTGCCTTTTAACCCCGGTTGGCCATGGTAAATATTACAATATAACAAAAAATAATGCATACAATTTGTAAGGAGAAATGTTTATTTGACAATCTGTCAAGATATTATAATATTAGTAATATTACAATCTAACGGTTTTTACAATTTTACGGTGACATATTCAACACAATTAAACAGCTCATTAGCTGCACAAAAACTATAAACACAAATAAATTGAAAATTGTAATCGCAATCTCAGAAACGGCTCCAACGATGTTCATATAATGTAGAATACAGGGGTTTCGGGGGCAATAAATCGGTTTAGGTAGGTTTTATCCCTGGAAACTGCACATTTTTAAGTTTTGTATGTAATCTGAATCTCGGAAACGGCTCCAATGTTTTTTTATGAAATTTACTGTAGGGGGTTTCGGGGGCGATAAATCGGTCTAAGTAGGTTTTATCCCTGTGAAACTGCGCATTTTTAAGTTTGATATTTCGAACCCTGGTGAAATAATTTTGTTATACTTTTTTTTTAATTACTACTTACAGCTTCGAGCAAAGCTCGGTTGCCCAGGTACTATAAAAAAAAGAAAACATTTTTTTTTTTTTTTCAGATAAAAACACCCTATAGATAAATCATAATATATTGACAATAACACATGTTTCAGCACTCTACAGCAATCTGATGATAGATTCGAGGTCATCGTCTAACTTCGCTTACATTTTTATTATTAGAAACTAGATATTTTTTTATTACTATATTATAAAGTTTATTAATAAACTGTTGTAGGGTATGCTTATCTCGATGGCTCCAACTCATTTTGATATTCTAGATAATGGTTGTGTTCCATGGAAAATAGCGCTAACAAATAAATGCAGATTATGTTAGCAGTATTGAAGTTAACAAATGTGTCCTGGCCGATAATCTGTTTTTTCTTTCTTTAGTGCTAGTAAGCACTAACAAGTGCTATTTTCTGCAGAACACAGCCAATATCTGAGGTCATTTTAATATCTGATATATACAAATGATGTGGGCGGTACACTGGACACTAACAATCCTAATGTACCATTTCAACCATATTACTATAGCTCTAAGGTCCAAAAATTATACACTGCCGGTGTCAAGTATGTAATAGCAGTGGCAAAGGCTGGTTCTCCATCACAGGGAAGACCTAGCCTGTACAATAGGTAGGGATTTGAATGAGGCTCTACAAAAGGTAAGCAGTAAGGGAAGCCGATAAGAATAGAGTTATAGGAGCCCCTCGCCACTGATGTATAGGTCCAGTTTAATCTTAACATAATCAAACATAATTAAGAAATTTAAGTTAGCGTGCTGATAATAATGAATTAATAATAATAATAATAAAAAGTAGTGTTCTTATCGTTTATAATAATTATATAAATCGAAAGTGTTCTCAGCTTTAAAATTAAGCTAAGAACACTTTCGATCATGTCAGCTTACAAACAAAATAAAAAGATCAAAATCGATTCATCCGTTTCGAAGCTACGATGCCAAACACACACACGCACGCACGCTCGTCGTACGTTGGGGGTAAAAATACATCAGTAAGTAGTTACTAGGTACACTTTAATTAAATTATAATATTATATCAGTTATTTAAAATTTAAAGAAAAATTTTCCCATCTTTTTGCTAAAAGGTGGCCCCGTGCGAGTTTATTACGCCGGATCTTCTCGCCGGGCTAGTTTCCGAACCGGAGGTAGGCATCATGTAGGACAATCCTTTTATAAGTGTTCTATTATAACCTACTAGATTTTGCCTGTGGCTCCGCCCGCGTAAATACAATACAAAATTATCCCGCGGGAACACTACTTTTTCGAGATAAAAAATATCCTATGTCCTTTCCCAGGACTCAAAGTATGCATAAGTACGAAATTTTTATAAAAATCGGTTCAGCGGGTAAAGCGTGAAGAGGTAACAGACAGACAGACATACTTTCGGATTTATAATATTAGTAAAGAATTATAGAATATAGATATAGGTAGTATATGTCACCGTAAAATTGTAAAAACCGTTAGATTGTAATATTACTAGAGATATTATAATATGTCGACAGATTGTCATATAAAAATTTATCCTTACAATTGTACGCATTATTTTTCGTTATAATTATTATTATGAAAAAGCAAACAAATATGGTGGCGCGGGTAGGGTTACCAGATGAAAAAATCAAAAGTCCGGAGAAAAGGCCTGATTTCCATGGAAAAGTCCTGAGATTTTCTACAGCTTGAGATTTTTTTCTCAAAAACGTATTATTATCTTGCGCACGCGTTTTACGCGACTTTTTTGATTTTAACTGCAATTGTTACTAAAAGAAAATTATTTTTAGTAATTTAATAAGAGAGATCTTTAAAATGTAACCTGTGTTTTATTGAAAATCCTGAGCTATCACTAGATTTGCTAAATCCGGCCGGAATCCTGAGAAGAGTCGAAAAATCCTGAAATCTCAGGACAAATCCCTAGGCGCGGGGCACATACCGTTTAACCAACGGCATAACGTGCAAATTATAAGAAGAAATGTTTATTTGACAATCTGTCGTCATATTATAATATCTCTAGTAATATTACAATCCAACGGTTCTTACAATTTTACGGTGACATAATATTTAATGGAAATAAAAACAATTGAGTTTGAGTTTTATGCTACCATTTTTAATGTCACAAATCCATGCAATACAACGGCTCGTTAATTCGAATTTATCATTTTTGTATACAAAAATATTAATTTGGATCAGAACAGAGAATATCCGTCGTTGGTCCTGGGTCCATCTGTAAAATAGATTTTTTGTCCCATTTTGGAAGTTTATTGAACTCCGATTGATAAGACCCAAGCTTATGGTATTAACAGGGGGTGTTACGAAATTACTATATTTTGTTTGTTGGTTTTATATGAAAAAGGTGAAAAGGACATGAGTGTAGGGTGACACTGATAGTTACAGAAAATGGGATTCCTCTTTTTGTAAATACTTTTTGTAAATAATAAATATCTACTAAATTTCATCAAAATCCGTTCAGTAGTTTCTGCGCGAAAGAGTAACGTCCATCCATCCATCTATCCTCACAAACTTTCACATTTATTACTAGCTTATTTCCGCGGCTTCGCCCGTCTAAATATAATATCAAACATGAAAATTTTTTTGGGATAAAGACCACCCAATGTTGACAATCCAGAGCCTAAACTACCTAGTACCTTATCAAATTTCATCGAAATCCGTTCGGTAGTTTTGTTTTTTTGTGAAACAGTAATAATAACTCCCCACCGATCTCGGTGACGGTGGCCGGTTTCATTGAAACCAGGCCAGTTACGCAGGAGTCATTTTACAGTGTCCAAGTGTGCGCAGTATACAAGAGCACTATCTCTTCCTTTACTCTCGTAATCCAGTGGGACGAATAACCGACGCGACTAACGAGAGATGAGGCGCAGGTCCGACTTTTTACATGCCCATCCGACGCATGGATCATCTCTCTTGTCAGACAATCAGGTGATCAGCCTGCATTGTCCTAACCAAACTTGGAAACAAATTTTTTTGTTGTTCCAATGCGGGAATCGAACCCACGACCTCCGAGTCCACTAACCACTAGACCACGGAGGCTGTTAAACACTAACAAACATCCATCCACCCTCACAAACTTTCACATTTATTATATAGTAGGAGGCAGTGGCGTGGGGTTCCTATAACTCCATTCAGGGCCGAGCCGCCCTTATGTGCGATGTGTGCGGCGCACACAGGCGCCAAGACGATTGGGGCGCCGCGGGCGGCTAAAACATGAAGATTCGTAAAAATAAGAGGCGCTTCATAGGTTTCGCACACAGGCGCTGCCGGGGGTCGGCACGGCCCTGACTCCATTCCTATCGGCTTCCCTTACCACTTACCTTTTGACGACCCTCATCCAAATTCCTACCTATTATACAGGCTAGGGCTTCCCTATGAAGGAGAACCAGCCTTCGCCACTGGTAGGAGGATATTTCTATTTTCTTCCAAAGTCACGGAGTTTGCCGACAGTACACGAATATGAAGTAAACGGACGTTGCCTCCTCAAATTGTGTCAACATTACAGACCGTTCACCGTTATTTTACCTCTGACTTGACCTTTATCCCGACGACATAAGGACCACTCCCACTAACTCCGAGGTAACGTAACTCCGAACGGACTGTATTTACTCCATTTTTTGAACCGCACTCGGGGGCGACAGCCTCATGTGAATATATAAATAAATAAATTATGTATGGGCCTATATACTACGTAAATATATGAATTTCTAGACGTTTTCCATAGTGTGGATAGACAAAGGTATATTAACATGTTTTGAGGTATTCGAATATGTGACGCAATTTTGGATTTTGATGTGTAACGGCCGTGTGTGTGTCCACGGCACGTCTACGTAAAACGGTTGACCGGAAATCCGGATTTAACACAAGCATGCGACTATATGATCCGGATTCCGGCGGGTCCGGGAAAATTCAAGCATTTAAAATAAATCTGCGCTAATACAATAGAGTTGATTTCTCAAGTTTACGCGAATATTATTCACTGGGATTGTGTTGCTACTCTCGCTGCACTTATCTTTTTCCCGAACGTTACGCGAGGCGATAGGAATTAAAAAGTACCCTAATTTTAACCGAGAATATGGCTGGGTGCTGCCAGATAGCTGGGATCCAGTAACAAATAAAATAAAAAATAAGTAGTTAAACGAAGTATTACAATACAATAAAGTGAAAACCGAAGTTTCGAGTGTTGAGCTGCCATATATGACATTGACATTAGACTCGACATACGTGTGTTCGATTTTCAGATCTATTGTATTAGCGCAGAGTTCTATTTTAAATGTACTATATTTTCCATATAGTCCAAGGCTCACGTGCAAATTCACGTCGCCGCCGTAAAAATTCACGTCAAGAGCAAGACGCCGGCCGGATCGCCATGCCGTGTAAAAAAATGTTTATTTTTTATTTTTTGCCCATTGGCGGCGGTATCGCTTACCATCAGGCGATCCGTTTGCTCGTTTCCCGGATCATTTCATTAAAAAAATTATGAACAGACTAGCTGTTGCCCGCGGCTCCGCCTGCGTAAATATAGTTTCCCTCGGAAACACTTTACTTTTTCGGGATAAAAAGTAGCCTATGTTTTAATCCAGGGCCCAAACTACTATCATAACGAATTTCATCAAAATCCGTTCAGTAGTTTTTGCGTGAAAGAGGAACTTTCACATTTATAATATTAGTAGGAGTAGTATTGACAACCTGCCTGTCAATAGGGAATATGCACATATTTTTTTTAGTTTTTTATATACTAGATCTATCTTGTTTGGTAAATCGTATATCAGTAAAATCAGTTTTTTGATACCATTAAAAATAACTAAGATATGAACGTTTAAAGTAGTCTATTAGACAGAGAGATCGGACGTGTATCGTGACGAACACTTAACACGACTTTCATAGAAAGTTCATACAAAATTTCGTTTTGCTAGAAAGAGATAGAGTACTAACTTTGACCGCTCATATCTTGCTCATTTATCATCAGATATTGAAATTTTTTTCGCCATTTCCTATATTTTTCAGTCTAGTATCATATTATTATGTTTTAAGCTATTTTTATATTTTATGCATATTCCCTATTGGATGCCTGTTAGAACATGTGAGAAAATCCGCGTTATTCCTACAACCTAGTCACCCCACGCGGGGTAAGTAGGTGCTATTTAGGGTAGATAGTAGATAACGGTATCTTGTGTACACAGTGCTATCTACCGATAGCGCAGGATCGAATGTGCCCGTACAGCACTTACCAATAGGTGAAATAGGATATCAACGTCATTCACTTCTAAGGTTTGGGACAGTTAATATTTAATTATAGACGTATTTACAGCCTCCGTGGTCTAGTGGTTCGAGTATTGGCTCTCGACTCGGAGGTCGTGGGTTCGATTCCCGTATGGGAACAACAAAATATGTTGTTTCCAAGTTTGGTTAGGACAATGCAGGCTGATCACCTGATTGTCTGACAAGAGAGATGATCCGTGCGTCGGATGGGCATGTAAAAAGTCGGACCTGTGGATGATCTCTCGTCAGTCGTGTCGGTTATCCGTCTCACTGGATTATGAGAGTAAAGGAAGAGACAATGCTCTTGTGTACTGCGCAAACTTGGGCACTATAAAACTACTCCTGCGTAACTGGCCTGGTTTCAATTCCTGGTTCCATCCTGGGGGGAAAGAAGCGAGATCTTTTCCTGTCCTTTTGCAGGAAAATCGTGGGTGTAGTGTGTAAGAGAAACAATATTTTATGTGATACTAGTTAGGTTCTATATGTTAGGGTTAGCTGTGATATTAGAATAGTCTCTGTTGTTTGTGCCGTTGTTTTATCATTTTTGAGATTTTGAATTGTATTTTTATTGGAGTTATTTTATTTGAATTATTATTTTTGAAATAATTTATAGAAATTATAAATGTATGACATGATTATGTAAATTGAACCTATTGTTATTGACAGTACTACTTTATTTGATGGTACAAGAAATAGAAAAATGTGAAATTGTATTAAATGTAAGTCTGAAAATTGTAAAAATGGAAACGTCAAATAATATATGTATAAACATAAAAAGAAAAATGAATGTATAGAAATTGTAAGAAAATTGTTATAAAACTAATATTGTAAGAAACTATTAAAAAGAAAAAAGAAAGAAAGTAAAAAATGAAAGGAAAAAAGATATAAAAGAAAACAAACAGCCCTGATAACGTTAGGGGGACGAAAAAAAAAAAAAAAACTGGCCTGGTTTCAATGTAACCGGCCTCCGTCACCGAAATCGGTGTGGGGAGTTATCTACACTAATATTATAAAGAGGAAAACTTTGTTTGTATGTTTGTTTGTTTGTTTGTTTGTTTGTTTGTTTGTTTGTTTGTTTGTAATGAATAGGCTCAAAAAGTACTGGACCGATTTCAAAAATTCTTTCACCATTCGAAAGCTACATTATCCACGAGTAACATAGGCTAAATTTTATTTTGGAAAAAAATAGGGTTCCGTAAGATATTTGGGTTTTTCGGACACAAGGTGTAAAAATCAATCAGAAAAGTTACTTATTTTGCGTACGTTGCCTAAACTATAAAAGATACAACCATATAATGTTCTAATTTATTGTAGATCTTATAAATATCTACAAAAAAGTCCGCGACACACTATACCTATCTATGTCGAGTGAGGTACAACAACCATTTTTTTATTTAGAAATCTTGATTTTTTTTTGGATTACATTCAAACGCGTTTATTTTACTCATGCTACTAATCCTTATCAAAATAAATTATTTCATCACTAAGTACAGTTTATGTAGATAATATTTGGTCTTTGAATGATTAAAATTGGACGTTTGGTTTTGAAGTTATGGCGAAATTAAAATATTACGATTTCTGCTGCACGGCCCGTTGCGAAGTGGGTGACATTCTGTAGTATTAGTATCAGTATTGTATCCGTGCGAAGCCGGGGCGGGTCGCTAGTTACTATTATAGACGTATGTCGTATAATTATTGTATAAATTGTTACCTACTTTTGACCTACCTGTAATTTACAATATTGTATTTTTACTGAATAAATTAAATTAAATCAAAATTAAATTTATAGACGAAGCATGTTGGGGCAAAAACTGTCCCCCACTCAAATTGCCCCACTTTTGGGGTTGTTTGGGGCCATTTTAACATTTGAGATACTTACGCTGAAATCAATATTGAGGTATCTTGTTGCATCCCTAACTCCCTAGTGCAGGGGTCGGCAACCTTTTTAGTCTGAAGAGTCAAAAATTATTACAGTTCACAAAATTTCTAAGTTTTTGAAGAGCCACATTTTTTTTGCCAACAATAAATAAATTAATTGTAGCATAAATAATGTTTTTTTTATAAAAAAAAAACTAATCTATTTGTTCATAAGAACTGGTGAAGTAGCTAAACTGTCTTGCATTGGAAGCGTATTAAAATTTAAAACTTACATGCTGCGGGCAAAAGCGATAGCCGAAGTGGCTGTGAGATAGAAATGGTGCCTTATCTTCATCGATTCGGAAAGATTTTCAAACCTTTTTTATAAAATAAACAATATTTGCGTAAAGAGCCGCAGCTCCACATTCAAAGAGCCGCATGTGGTTTGCGAGCCGTAGGTTGCCGACCCCTGCCCTAGTGCCAAACTACCTTATTTCTGCGTATTTGGGAATCAGTCAATTGACCCATTGTTTACAATCGGAGAGTAGATCTGGAAAAAAAAATGGCGGCTACCGTGGGCGCCATTTTAGAAATATGGATCGAGTATTTTGAATTGCAGATTTTGATGGTGATGAATAGTGGTATTTTAACCGACTTCCAAAATGGAGGCAAAATATGGAAATTTGGTATGTTAGTAGTTATAGTTTAGACCCTGGATTAACACGAGGGCTACTTTTTATCGCATCAATATGTACGGCTCCTGCGGGACTTCTTTTCGCGCGTAGGAAGTCGCGGGCAAAATCAAGTCGCAAATCATATACATAGGAGTTAGTTCAGACTCTGCAATTCTGCATGCATTAACAAACAGGCATCGAAGCAAAATGTACGGTTCCCATGTGATTTCCTTTGTCTGTAACATCTAGTGGCCAATAATAGGTGTTGATGTGGTATCGGTAATGTGGCGTATACCTAAGCGAGCGACAATAGGTCAGAGTTGAACGTATTCGCATAGTAATGTGTGTTGTGCTGTGACGTCAGTGGACGCAGGGTTGTCAAAAATGTTTTTGGACTTTAAAAAAATGTTTAATTTTAATTTTTTTAAAAATTAATACTGCGCGGAAATACTGTACTTTTCCGGGATAAAAGCGGTAGCATATATTTTAATCCAAAGCCTAAACGACTACCGTACCAAATTTCATCAAAATCCGTTTAGTAGTTTTTGCGTGAAAGTAACAATCATCCATCCACCCATACATCCCATATAATATTAGTAGGATTAAAAAAATTACAATTGGTATTTGATGCTTCGTTTTATTTTTGTAAAACTCTACATCTGGCAGCGGCGCTGCTTTTTAAGATAGCTATTCAAATTTGAACTCTATTAATTACATAAGAAGATATACGTTTCATTGTAAGAGTTCGATTCACGTTGCATCGACTTGTCATTTATGATAGCTCTACACTCGACACTTCCATTTTCAACTCTATTGTATTACCGCAGAGTTCTATTTTCAGTGCTCAGATTTTATCCCGGCCTTCCGGATTCCGGATCACATTAGCCTGGGACTATATGCTCCGGAATCCGGAACGCCGGTAAAACTTCAGAGCACTGAAAATAGAACTCTACGATAATAAAATAGAGTTGAAAATCGAACCCACGAGTGTCCGAGTTAAATGTCAAATGTCAATATGTGACAGCTCCACACTCGAAACTTCGACTCAACTCTATTGTGTTAGCGCAGAGTTCTATTTTCTGAATTTTCTCTGGCCTCCCGGACTCCGGAGCATATAGTCCTAGCCTTAGCAGGTTGGTTCTCCTTCATAGGGAAGCCTTAGCCTGTACAATAGGTAGAGATTTGGATGAATGTCTTCAAAAGGTAAGTGGTAAGTGAAGCCGATAGGAATGGAGTTATGGGAACCCCACGCCACTGAGCCTTAGATAAAAATAATAACTCCCCACACCGATTTTGGTGACGGTGGCCGGTTTCATTGAAACCAGGTCAGTTACGCAGGAGTAATTTTATAGTGCCCAAGTGTGTGCGCAGTACACAAGATAACTATCTCTTCCTTTACTCGTAACCAATTGGGACGGATGACCGACACGATTGGCGAGAGATCAGGCGCAGGTCCGACTTTTTACATGCCCATCCGACGCATGGATCATCTCTCTTGTCAGACAATCAGGTGATCAGCCTGCATTGTCCTAACCAAACTTGGAAACAACATTTTTTTTGTTATTCCAATGCGGGAATCGAACCCACGACCTTGGAGTCGAGAGCCAATGCTCTAGACCACGAAGGCTGTTTTTTTTTTTTTTGAGCTTTAGATAACATTGGTACGAACTACGAAGTATACTTACCTGTAGGTAAAGGAAGAGTAAGTGATTCTGCGGGGAAGCGGTGCGGTGTAGCCGTGTAGGTGTTGACCCGCGCCGCGCGCCGGAAACTACGTCACGCGCATCACATTAGGGCTGGCACACGCAGCGGTTTATCATTAGGGTAAATGCATAATTGTTTTAAATCAGCAAAATTCTTATATCTCCCGAAAGGACTACATAAATATGAATCCAAAAAGGCAAAAAGTATATTTATCAGTTGATAAATTAAAAAATTACACGACTTAAAAAAATCGATTGTTTGGCATGATTAAAAAACGAAAAATTACTGTTCAAATTCTTGTACGTTATTTGTCAATTTTTTTTTTTGTTAGAACAAGAATATATACATAAAAGCAGTAAGTATTTAAGATAGTAAAATTAATTTTGTTTTTATCGTCAGACGTTTTCAACTGCTGTAACCTGGGCCTCTAGTCAAGATACATTCGATAGTTTCGATGGCGAACTTCGAAATCAAAAATGTATGGGGATTTGACATAAGTCATCGCAAGCGACATGTCACATAACGATGCGTTATGTCAAATCCCATACATTTTTGATTTCGAAGTTCGCCGTCGAAATTATCGAATGCATCTTGACTAGAGGCCCTGTAACGTCACTCGTGCATCTTTTTTTTTTAATGCGCGTTAAGCGGTGTTTTTTTTTTTGTTGTTGTTATTTAATCGCTTGTAATTTGTATCTTTTCAGATCGCAGCACTGAAAAGACTGACCCAAGAATTGGAAGCATCTTTGCAATCTGAGGTAAGTGGATAGCTTTTTAGCTTTTAAATAACTTAAATCAGGAGTTTACTTTAACCGTGTGAGAGTCATGCTTCGGCATGAATAGGCGGCTTGACCAAATAAATAAGACGGTCTCACAGAAAACCGGCGTGAAATAACGCTCGCGGTGTTTCGCCGAGTGAGTGAGGTTACCGAAGGCCCAAGGGGATTGGGGATTTTAAGGACCGGAAACGCAAGTGCTTCAACACTGGAGTTGTTACAAGTGTAACCACAGAATAAATTAATGGTGTTGCAAGTATTCATGAGCGGCGGAATTGCTTACCATCAGGCGATCCATCTGCTCGTTTACTGGTACATTTCATAAAAAAAATTGCCCGATGGTGAGAAATTTACGTGGCTTGGATGCCCGGTATCCTCGTTCGGCCAAACTCAACGTAGGCACTGTTTACCGCCGGTTTTCTGTGTGGCAGTGGTATCATAATATTATCTGTCAAGTAGCAAGCTTCATGTGTGCAGGCACTGTGCAATATAGGAGAAGACATTGGGCGTTTATCGGCTGTTAAAAATAATAATTAAAAAATAAATAAAAAACCCGACTGCGTAAAAAGTGAACCAAACTAAGTACATAATGAAAAACTGAAAAGAAAAAAACAAGCACTTAGATGTCCGGTGGTCTAGAATTCTATAATATATAATTAAATGAATACTATCGAAGAAAATAAAATATAATCTATTAATGGAACATAACAACTGAACAGTCGGGATCCATTGAAAAATTAGATTGGCTGTCGAATAATGGATCCCGACTGTTCAGTTGGTTCACTAATAGATTATATTTTATTTTCTTCAATAGTATTCATTTAATTATATATTATAGAATTCTAGACCACTAAGAGGAATCGATTGACGTGTGAATCATAAAAATCGGCCCAGGCGTTTGGTCTGTATATAGTGCTTCAAAGGAACATACATACATACATACATACATACATACATAGGCTGATAAACACATTACCATTCCTTTGCGTTGCGCAGTCGGGTAAAAATGTGGCGGCCACAAACTAAAATAATATAAGATTGTACAATTCTTATTCGCATTTCAGTTTTTGTATTTTTTATTCAAATACATGGAGAAATGGAGATAAGCAATATAATATTTTTTTTAATATTTTAAATGGATATTCGTTGAATAGTGCTAAAATGTGACAATATTTACCCCACCTCCTGCACATAAAGCCTGAGAAAGGACATAGGCTACTTTTTATCGCGGGGAAATGTACGGTTCCCGTAGGATACTTTATTTACAGTTTCACTTAAAAACTACTAAACCGATTATCATGAAATTTGGCACAGATATAAAGTAGACCGTGGGAAAGGACATAGGCTACTTTATATCGCGGGGAAATGTTGGGTTCCCATGGGTTACTGTACTTACGCGGGCGGAGCCGCGGGCATCAGCTGGTATATTTATGTCACCGTAAAATTGTAAAAACCGTTAGATTGTAATGTTACTAGAGATATTATAAAATGTCGACAGATTGTCAAATAAACATTTCTCCTTACAATTGTACGCATAATTTTTTGTTATAATTATTATTATCAAAAAGCAAACAAATATGGCGGCGCGGGGCACTTGCCGTTTAACCAATCGGCACGGTAAATATTACAATATAACGAATTATCTAAACATAAATTTTATTATCATAACAGTCTAGATTCGAAAGAATATGGCGCCGACTCGATCCTATTCTCATTTGAATCGCACTATATTTTTAACCGACTTCCCAAAAAAGGAGGCGGTTATACGTTCGGCTGTATATATATATTTTTTTTTTTTTTTTTTTTGTATGTTCAACGATTACTCCGCCGCCTGTGGACCGATTTTCAAAATTTTTTCTGTGATGTAATCCCAAATTGGTCCTTTTGATATCAAAGTCGTGACCTGATGATGGGATCCATGAGGAATCGAGGGAACTCCTCGAAATTTATATGGACACATATGGTGATTTCGACTTTTTCTGAGGTAGTTCAAGCATATGCTACCAAAAAGTAAGATTTTGCTCCAAGGTATACCCTGGATCCAACAGTACAGAACAGAACTCCTGACTCCTTATAGATACATGTTTGGGGATTTCGGCGTTGTTTAAAGAACTGCAAGCATATGCCACCATGTCAGTTAGAGTAATCATCATCATCATCACCACTATCACACCATACATCATCACATTATGATGATATAAAAGGTATTTCTCTTAGTATTTGATATTAACACGGAGATCTTTGAACATTACTCTGCCGTTTATGGACCTATTTGCAAAATTATTTTGTTGTTGTAAAGGGTTTAATTCGAAATTGGTCCTTTAGTCACTAAAGTGGAAACCTGATGATGCGATCCATGAGGAATCGAGGGAACTCCTCGAAATTTATATCCACACATATAGTGATTTTTACTTTTACTGAAGTAACACAAGCATATGCTACCAAAAAATAAGATATTGTACCAAGGTATACCCTGGATTTAAAAGCAATGTACAGAACTCTTCAGTCTTTAAATATATGCGTTTGGAAATTTCGGCATTGTTTAAAGAACTGCAAGCATATGCCACTTTATAACTTACAGTAATCATCATCATCATCTTAATAACAATACCTAATGGAAGCTTGGCGCGTATTCAATTATACATTCGATCGTTTAGTTTAGACGTTCTTAAGACGTATTTATAATAACTTAACAAAATATATAACTAAAAAGCATGAAATTATTATTTTTAAACAAAAAATTAAACCGACTTCCAAAGTAAAAATACACAAAAAAGTATGAAATAAAACTTAATCTCTATATAATTCCCCTTTCAAATTCGGCTAAAATTTTTACTATTTCTCTACTCAATCTTATTAATTTTGAAGTCGGTACCAGCAAATATAAACGTAAGTTCTATAAAATATTGTAGAATATTGTTTGGGCTGGTACCGATTTCATAATTAATAAGATTGAGTAGAGAAATAATAAAAATTTTAGCCGAATTTGAAAGGGGAATTATATAGAGATTAAGTTTTATTTCATACTTTTTTGTGTATTTTTACTTTGGAAGTCGGTTTAATTTTTTGTTTAAAAATAATAATTATATTTTTTATGGCATAGTTGACAGAACTGAACTTTCAATAGCCTGTAAACAGTAGCTGCCGACTGGCTGTCCGATGTACGTGGACGGTCACAGCCTGCCATCAGGCGATCCCCTCGCTCGTTTACCGGTCCATTTCAATAATACAGTGGGCTCGCTCCAGATTAAGTTATTGATCGGTCCATGTTACTGATAAGTAGAGTATAAAAGCCCCCGATAAGATTGCCGCCACTTTGTTCTGTGGTGTGCCGTGCCGTTGGCTGGTTGAGGAGCTTGAAGGTATGTGTTACTACTTACTGTACGAAGTATAGATACCAGGAGTCCGAACGTAATGTTTAAATAATGGTCTCAATTTAGGGGACAGATTTTTTGCCGGTAGAGCGCGCCACATTTCAAGAAGCACTCGATTGAAATTACGCGGGAAGTTTATGTTGCTATTGACAGCTCTGGAAAAAATATTATGAGAAACGTGGATTTAAATGTAATTAAATAAAAGTTTTAGGAAATTCTTAGAAACTTTTCACGAAGTATAGATACCGTAGAACACGGTATTTGCCTAACGGTAATTTAAAAATAATTGTAATAAATAATAGTATTGGCAACACTCTGTACGTCCTATAAATTCTAGCGCAGCCAGTGGCAGAAAAGAGAACTAAGATCTGGGTCTATTATTGTGTACATAAACACTATGGAAAAGCCTATACTGTTCGGACTCCTGGTATCTATACTTCGTGTGTTTCTGTTTCGTAAAAAAACCGGCCAAGTATGAGTCGGCCTCGCGCACGAAGGGTTCCGTACCAAATGGTTGCAAGCGGCAAAAACACGTTTGTCGTATGCGGCCCCACTTTGTAAATTTATTTTATTCTGTGTTTAGTATTTGTTGTTATAGCGGCAACAGATTGTACATCATCTGTGAAAATTTCAACTGTCTAGCTATCTGTTCGTGACAAAGACTGTTCGTGAGATACAGCCCGGTGAGTGGTGACAGACTGACGGACAGATTACGTCAGACAGTGAAGTCTCAGTAATAGGGTCACTATAAAAATAAAGGGTAAATAAAGGTAAGGACGTTTTTTTAATTTTTGTTGCATAAGGTTATTACATAGAAAACTGTGTTTTTTTTTCTTGTTTTTAACTCGCCGACGAATAAACCTGGTTACTTAGACCTTTACAATCCAGAATGCTCGTGAATTTCAGTGTCCGACTTGTATTCCTTATTAATAATAAGAACTCCCACAGCGATTTCATTGAAACCAGGCCAGTTACGCAGGAGTAATTTTATAGTGCCCAAATGTGTGCGCAGTACACAAGAGTACTCTCTCTTAGTAGTTAGTACGATTCACTTAGTGTGGCCATTTTAGATTTTTATTTATTTTGTGGCCTCACATTGAGGAGATAGGTACTTGAAGGTCGAATCTCAAAAAAAATTTTTTTTAAATGCAGTAGGTAGTTATGTACATCCCTTATCTGAAAGTTCAACTGAATATCAACTATTCTGTAGTCAAACCGTCAACGTTTGACTTCGTCGAGTCGTGGTTGATGATGATAATTGATAATGGCATAATTACTTTGTTATATAAAATCCAATGATTTCAAAATTAAGGATATCTTATGACGTACCTACATTTAAAAAAAAAACTGCGCCATTTTGGTTTCAGAAGTCTTTGTCAATTTCGAGCGAACTTATTAAATTGCGGAAAGGAAATGGAAAGTTTGACTACTCAAAAGTAGGGCAGTTTTAGTGTGGGTACTTTTTGCCTAGACATGCCTCGTCTATACAAAAAAAAGATCTACGTTAAATCGATATTTGTATAAAAAGCGGATTAAAAAAAAGGTATACTTCTGTAGCGTGTGTGATTTTTACCCTACGGCAACGTTCGAAGGGGTTTTAATAGTTTAGAAATAATTAATATTTAATCAATGTCAAAAGCTAAAGGAAACTACTTGAATGCATCCTGGACGCATACATTAGCCGGGTTATAGGTCGATACATAACTAACATTGTTATTTGTGATCGCGATAAACGCTTACAAAAATTATTCTTGGAATTGTAGAAAAAAGTTCGTTGAAACGGCAATTATTTAAAAAAAATACGAAAAAAGTACAAAAATCTATGTCTATGTGTGTAGATTGTAGAAGTATTTTTTGTGTATATTTTAGTTAGCTTTACCATTGTTCTTTATGTTATTTTTGCCCTTCGATATTTTTTTGTTAAAATACAGATTAATAGATTATTGTTGCATTTTTATTGGTTTTGTATTTTGGCTCTTTAACTATAGTTAAAAGGAAATAATTAAAATATAAAATATCAACGATAAACGCTTACAAAAATTATTCTTGGAATTGTAGAAAAAAGTTCGTTGAAACGGCAATTATTTAAAAAAAATACGAAAAAAGTACAAAAATCTATGTCTATGTGTGTAGATTGTAGAAGTATTTTTTGTGTATATTTTAGTTAGCTTTACCATTGTTCTTTATGTTATTTTTGCCCTTCGATATTTTTTTGTTAAAATACAGATTAATAGATTATTGTTGCATTTTTATTGGTTTTGTATTTTGGCTCTTTAACTATAGTTAAAAGGAAATAATTAAAATATAAAATATCAATGACGAAAAAAGATTTCATCCGTGAAATAATAATATATTACCTACTTAAATAAACAAAAAAAAACCTTGATTGAATCCAACATCTTATAACTCCCACGAAAATCCGTAATATATTTACAAAATTAATGCGAACACAATAAGAATTAATTATACATTCAAATTCCCAAAAAATGTTGCCAGCGTACAAAAAACGCTTTTTTTTCGGGAATAATGCACGTTTATTGATCGCCGGCGACTGAACTTTGACAGGGCGATATAATCTGCATTTTCATGAAGGTTGTACGTGTGTGCGCGGAGGCGTGATGCGCAAGCGCCTCCTAGCCTGTCAAACCGTCAGTCGGCGCGCGGCCGCGCTCGCGAACGGACGTGCGTATCGCTTCGGTAAAAGGGATACCCGATTGAGGTGAGTATTTGTTTGCCCTTTTTTTTGTATTTTATGTTTGCTTTACGATTAGCGGGACGTTGCGTGTAGTGTGACATCACAGCGCCGAAGGCTGCGCTGTGCGGGTAATTATATATTATGTGCCCGATAATTATAATACAATATATAATTGTAAATATATTACAAGGTCTTTGAAATCGCAACTCGCGTGTAACTTTATTCTCATTTGAATTTTACATATTTTTTACCGCCAAAATTTATTTTCCGTTTCTAAATTATTACTAGATACGATAAGATTTTGTTTAATTTTTGGTATTTTAAACAAAATAAAACATTTTTAGCTCACAAATAAATCAAAATATCATGAAAAGTAAGAAACTCACAAAATAAAACCATATTTCTGTTGTTTTATCGAACTTTTGTGTTAAAATAGTTTACAAAAATTAAATACATATTTTGTATTTAGCAAATGTCGAAAAGGTCGTTTTTTTGGTTAGTGGCTATAAAATTATGATATGAAATATCGCATTGCTTCGCTAACAAAGTGTGTTGAGTTGAGGATAATTTACCTGGAATCCGTGTTAAATGTTAGGTTTAAAGAAAAAAAAATAGTTCTGTAAAAAGTTTAGAATTCCTCGCAAGTAGTAGCGTTACTAATTTTAAATTAAATTTTCTATTTTGAGTTTTGTTAACGCTATAATATATGAAATAATAAAATATTTACGATATTGTATTTATATTTTATATGGGCCAGTGTTGCCCGTGTCAACTGTCAAAAATATTTTTTCACAAACTTAAGTCAGGGACTCCAAAATCGTAACAGTTGCTAGAAAATATCTTTCCTTTTTTTGTATGATTAAGAATAATATAAATACTACATAAATCAATTAATAATCATAAAATTAAAAAAAATATTTTCCGTAATTATATAATCTGTACTTTATAGTTTATTCATTAAAATATACTTCCAAAAGATTATTTTCTATAGGTTGACTTCAAAACGCTCATAGATACAACAGTTCAATTGCTTAATTTAACTAAAAACAAGAAAGTAAAAACCCCCTGTAAAATAAACCAAAAATCCCTCCTCTAGAAAAAACCCTGTTGACATTTTTTCCTCACAAATTTAGGGGGAAACCCTTAAGTTGGCAGCAGGGTTATGGATTATTTTTTAATAGAGCTCTTTGCAATCGCACAAACTTTGCCTGAAAAAATGCACTGTCATTCTTTTAACTTACGATGTGCTGCACAACCTTATAATTAACAATATTTTAATCTTGTTAAAATATATGATCATGTGCACAAGAATATTATGATTGACCTAGCAGTGTAAATTTTTTTCATTTTTAGAAGCCTTTAGAGCAGTTTTTCCCAAAGTGGGCGATAATGCCCCCTTGTGCTGGAGGCCTAGAGGGGTGCGGTAAAGGGCCCAGAAAATATTGGGGGGGCGCTGATGTACGTAGTATTATTATTGTTTAATGTTGTATATTAGTTAATTTTGAATAGACAAAAGATTACTCTCCAGGCGAGACTAATATGTTATTGAGGTTTTAAAGGTGAAAAAAAAAAAATGGGGGGCGCTACAAAATAACTGATTTTCAAAGTGGGCGTTAGACCAAATAAGTTTGGAAACCTCTGCTTTAGAGTTTAGAAGATGTGTAAATATTATATTAGGTCTTAGGATCTCAACAAACTCAAAAACTCGCTCTACTGTTCTTTCACATGATTACACCACTAGACTGTGTCATTGCGATTTTAATGATTTTTACAATAAGAAACGGAACTGTAACCCTCAAACTCAAAAAATTATATATTTTACCAAAAATTATATTACAATCTAAAATATGGTACTTACCTACATAAGAATCATAAAAAATGTTACGTCAAAATCATCCTTTTATTGCCGTCTCAAGGATTCACCAATGTCAGAGTGAATAAGACTTTGAAATTCGAACTACAATTTTCGTGCCCGCCATTTTGTTTTTTCACGGTCCGTAGATTCATAATATTCACGTATGTAATAAAGATTTTTTTAATACTTTTTAATTATTTAATTTCATTAAAATTCACCTTGTGACCTGGGGAAATTTTATTTATTGGTCATTGTACTTTTGGGGGGTTTACAGTTACGGGTATCCAACCTTTACATAGCTGTATTTAAATAAAGTGACGTCATAAACTCATAACCATTATGGACTTAATATAGAATATAATGGTTCCCTATTTTTTCGCATAAAATCATATGTCATAATTTTACTTGGCATAATTTCATTTGACCTAATAGTAGTTTCGCATAATATTCATTTGTCATAACTTTCTTAGCATAATTTTTTTTCGCATAATTACTAAAAGCATAATAATTGTTAGGCATAATTATTGTAAGGCATATATTTTTTACGCATAATATTCATTAAGAATAATATTTTTATGCATAATATTAAAAAGCATAAATATATTTACGCATAATGATATTTAAGCATATTATTATATTTACGCATACATCTTTGTAGCATTTTTTTTCACATACTAATGAATGATAGATTCTACAGGGTATGCGAGTTAAGACGAAATAATAATTATAATTGTAAATTTCGACTGATTACGAAATTAAACTCGGACAAAAAACACGAACTGCTATCTAAGAACATGCCGAGCTAATTATTTTAAACATGTTAGCGGCTTACGGGTGGCCCAAGGGCCACCCCGCCGCAACTTAACCTACTGTTACATATGTTACACTAAGTATATGAGTGTAATACCTGCTTTTAATGTTTCATAAATATGCGTTTAATTACCTTAACCGTGTTTTCATTATGTCGTTCCATTTTATGCATATTTGTCAGCGGCGTGCGCAAGTTTATGACACTGGGTATGCAGCGGAGTAGTCGGTCACAAAAACTTTTTTTTTATAGATATTTAGCATAGCCACAGCCAAGCGACGGATCTCTAAGTCGGAAACCATGCCAACAGAACTAACAGAACTTCATAACTTTTAACATGAAACTTTCGACTTACATTCCCTTTTTGCTGATTTAATTGTTGTAACTCGGGTACACACCTACCTTTAGACACCATTTGAATCTTTCCACTGAATGACAATTGTGAGAACTTATTATTTTTATTTTTTAATAAACACACATTTTCAACACAACATTTTCAAATAACATTTTTAAAAAATCAAATCAATTAAAAAGCAAATCACTACAATTTTTATAGAACTTCAGTAATAAACTGTTAAATGTACACATTTTCAAATGTTAAAATCAAAAATCTTTTAAGAAAACTGTAAATATTAAATATAATAGCAAACGAAAAATAACAATGCGTTTTCACATGAAAAAATGGCTTCTTTGAATCTGATATTTAAACAAATAAAACCTTACTAAAACAAAAACGCATCATGTGCGTAGTGAGTAATTAGATTTTACGTCAATTATAATTACTCGCATTATAGGCCACCGTGCCACGAATATACCCGATTACTTCCGTGTCCCGACAACTGCCGAACTTCGCCGAAGTCTATAAGCATGCCGTAGGAGTTGGACGACTCGCGCCTTGGGATATTCATAGGTGTGTGCGTTTGCGAACTGTGTACGGACACTAAAATTACTACACACATGCGAACAAATCTCCTGCGAGACCACAAGGTATGACTCATGAGTCGCATCACCAATATACGCCTGGGAAACATAATGTTCATGCAAATAGGTGCTATTATAAAATATTAGGCGTTTTTAAGTTATTATATTTTATGTATTCATTTATTTACTATTAATTAAAGTCATCTAAAACGTACGAACGTTTTATTAAAATATCTGTGAATGCTTAGTAATGCACTGCATTTCTGCCTTTAAGGAGCGCACGCCCCTGATATTTGTACCTTGTGACAGAATGCCTTGAATTTATTATGACAAAAAAATATGCCTAACGAGTTTATGCCGAAAAACAATTATGCCATAGTATTATTATGACAAGAAAAATTATGCCTTATGAGTTATGCCTCATTAAATTAGGACAAACAATATTAGTCTAAATGATATTTATGCCTAATGATGTAGTATGCCAAGAAACCATTATGCCAAAGTATTATTATGCGTAGTAAAATTATGCCAAGTGAGGTATGCCAAATGAAATTATGACAAATAAAATTATGCGAAAGAAGAGGATCCCGAATATAATATTATATGAAGGAAAATATCTGATTACTTATTTGACATTATTTAAGTGTAAAAAGTAGCTACATATTCACGATGGCGCCACGCAAATCAAACATTTTAAATGGATGCCTACTAGGATCATTCATGCCCAATATTAGAAATCTAATTAACTGTAACAAAAATCTGCGTGTCCATTGGTGAAAATAATATATACGTTGACTTAGGAACCTCCTCTGATTTTTTCGTCGGTTAAAAAGAGGAAATTTTTTTAGCACATTTTAATTAGCTTTTTTAAGTCACTCACTAATCAAACATCTAAAGCCTAAACTAAAAACGCACAAATCGAATTTGTATTTAATGCTGATTAAAATTGGCCAAAATTCAGTTATTATGTAATTTTTTAATATGAAATTTTTAATGTAATTATGATGATTTATTGTTATTTTTCTAAAGATAATGCTGTGGTTAATAAAAATTATTCACATTTTATTTGCATACATAAGTAATTTATGTATAGTGTTTCGCAAAACTCAAATTCCGGAAATACGAGAAAAAGTAGGCATATTCCAAAAATTCCAAAAAGAAAAAAACACGTTCTTATTTTGAATAAATTTAACTTATTTTTATTTTTTGTTTTTAGGATTTCTATTTGTTTTAAGAAAAATATTTCATGTAGGTAATCATAAAGTAAATAAAAAAGTAATAATATATTGTAACATGCCAGTACTAAAAATGAGTAAAATGATAATTATCAGTATTTTTGCTTGGAAACGTCACGATAAAGGTTAAGTATAATGCTTAATATTTAACAATGCGACGCCTTGACACAGTTAACCACTAACCGTGGTTCAAACGAGGGGTTAGCGTCTTAACTACGATAATTACTAGTTAAGAGATATTGGGCGATATTTTCCCGTTTTTAAAAAAGTCGCGACAAACCAAAATACTATTAGATTGTACAGTTTTCATTCACATTTCTTTTCCCGGATGTCGCTCGCGACTTCGTGCGCGCAAAAGTTAATTTCGCAGAAACCGTACATTTTTCCGCGATAAAAAGTAGCCAATATCCTTCCTCGTGGTCTACTCTACATCTGTGCCAAATTTCATCAAAATCGGCCCAGTAGTTTCGGAGCCTATTCAATGCAAACAAACAAAAAAAAATCCTCTTTATTATATTAGTATAGATGAAGATTCGTTGAAATGTGTAAAAATATCCAAGTATTTACCCCGCCTCCTGCAGATATGAGACTTGTGCAGTTGTAATCCAGATTCAATTACGCTAACATCTAACCTATTGTTATGTTTGTTCGCTGTGGGTAAATGTTCCATAGTAAAATTCCCATTGTCCTTTCTAAAGATGTGACGGTGCCCAACCAATATGGGCTCAAGCTAATAAACTTTCATCGTGTGGATTAATCGATTCAAAAGTATACATTATACAAAAAATTGGATAGGTAAATCTAATTTATTTGTCTAAGGCCCACTTGCCCAGATCTGGCCTAAAGTTAACTTATATCATGTTATCTCTCTCCTTCTTCGTATTTATGAAAGAGAAGACATGGTATTTTAACCAACGCGACGCGGCGCGCATTTTCAAGATAGCGGTTCAAATTTGAACTTTACTTCAAGTTACACGTTTAATTGCAAAAGGTTCGAATTACGAGCTGAACCGAGCTGCGCTATTTGATATAATACGTATTATATATGTCGTTAGATTGTAATAATAGGTATAACTTACGTATAACTAGCGATATTGTAAAATGTTGATAGATTTCAGACGCGAATATTCGGCCTATAATACATACATAAATACATATAATCACGCCTGTTTCCTGTAGGGGTAGGCCACACTTTCCATTTGCTACGATCTGCCTATAATTTAACACATTATTTTTCGTTACATTATAAATGTATAGTACTTAATGAATCTTTCGACATATTTCTACAGTCTCGTTAGTTATTTTACAATATAACGGTTTTACAATTTTACGGTGACGTATACACTTCTTTTAAAATACAGTGTTGCGTCACGTGTCGTCTCGTTTCCGTATGAACTGAGCCTTAGATTTCAAAGTGACTATTGCATTGTAAGTTCTGCTCCCGGATGTAAAATCATGTCAAGGGATACTCATCCCAACTTACCTGTCCGGTAGTTGTGGTATAGTATACGGGTACGCGACCCCGGCTTCCCTAGCTATTACTGTCCTAACCCTTACCCTCCTGGGCGGTAATATCCTACATTTCCTATTTCCCTCTCTAACTTACCAATCCTCCTTTCCACACCACCTATCCTTCCCTTTCCCTATTCCTACCCTCTCCGCCAATCCGCGGAAACGCAATGGATAATCATAAAAATAATTTAATTATCCAAAATGGCGGCGATTTGGTTCACCACCCATCACGTCTCGTTTCTCGCGGAGGTGAAAAGCGGACCATGGAGAGCCGCTTCGCTACGTTGAATGTAAGAGGAGGAATGGATGGTAAGAATGAAAGTGAACGAAGCGAAACGAGTATGTTAGGATCGTAGCAAGTGGCAAAAAGTGGTCTCTGCCTACCCTTTTACGGGAAAAAGGCGTGATTATATGTATGTATGTATGTATGTATGTATGTATGTATGTAAAATCAAATAGTTTCTAGATGTTTCTGATCACAAGATCCTGGCAATGCTATAATGACCGCCCATTGTTTGTGAAAAAGAAAATGGCGGACATCTTTAATTGTCTATGGTAATAATGATATTATGACTAACTTCTGATTGGTTAAAACTTAAAAGGTTCTCCTTGCCAAGCTATATAATCTAAAATACCGGCCAAGTGCGAGTCGAACACGCGCACGTAGGGTTCCGTACCATTGTCTATAAAAAACGGCAAAAAATAAAACACTGTAGTTGCAGGAGCCCCCTTAGTTTTTTTTTTTTTTTTTTGTATTTGTTGTTATAGCGGCAACAGAGATATCTTCTGTGAAAATATCAACTGTCTAAATACGCAGTTCATGAGATGATGGTGGATAGGTTTTCTTTAGGTATCCATTTAATTACTCACCAGGTTTTAAAATATAATTGTAGGTAACTTCAAGCACAACTAGCTAGCCTTCATGCATATTCCGTAATTAATTAATGTTTATCACTTAACCTCCATTGTCGGCGCCGTTTTGTTTTTTTTAATTTAGAATTAATTTTGGCATCGTAATTCGTAACTGATAAGTCCTTAGTTACTTAAAAATCGAGTAGGTACGTGTAGAGTGAATATTATTGGCAATATGACTCATTTACTCATTACTTTAATACTTAATAATAATGTTTTTTTTTTAATATTGTTAAAATAAAGACATATAATGCGCAGTGTTTCTCAAACATTGTCCTGCCATGGCCCCGTAATTTTGAAACTGCCCCTTTGTGACCCACTGAACACTTAAACCCTGTACAGCCTCCGTTGTCCAGTGGTTTAGAGCTTGACTCTCGACTAGGAGGCCGTGGGTTAGATTCCCGCGTTGGATTTGGAACAACAAAAAAATGTTCTTTCCAAGTTTGATTAGGACAATGCAGGCTGATCACCTGATTGTCTGACAATAAAGATGGACATGTAAAAAGTCGGACATGCGCCTGATCTTTCGTCAGTCGTGTCGGTAATCCGTTCCACTGGATTATGAGAGTAAAGGAAGAGAGAGTGCTCTTGTGTACTGCGCACACACTGCGGACACTAAAAATAACTCCTGCGTAGCGGGCCTGGTTTCAATAAAATCGGCCACCGTCACCGAGATCGGTTTGAGGAGCTGTTACTTTTAAACTCAATCTGATTCCATTCTGTAAAGTGTGTTACTTTTAAACCCAATCTGATTCCATTCTGTAAAGTGTAAAGTAATACACATTTGTAAAAATAGTTTATTACCACAAGATATGTTTTGAAATCGCCTATTTAGTCACTAAATATATATGATGCGTCGATCGATAGTTATATCCTAGTTACCGGTGATGGCATACGGAGCCGAAACCTGGTCATTCACCATGGGACTTATCCATAAAGGTAGTCTTCCCATCTATGCGACCACCGCAACCCGCGACCAGCAAACCAGCCAATCAGGTTCACTGGCCACGCTCACCGTCTAACGTCCCGGGTTGCGGGGATTGCTTAGTAAAACTTAGGCCTTTTCATCCGTCAATGGATGATTTATACAGTATTCTCCGAGCAAAGTAAGCTCTCTTGAAATACTGTAGTGCCTGGGACAGTCGGTTTTTAAATGTCGTATGGCTTCCCAAGCACATACGACATTCTCACAACACAGTCAGTCTAGTCCAGAGAAATGACTGGTCAATATGTCTGGGGCCAACCATGTGCGGGTTTCCTCACGATGTTTTCTTTCACCGTTAGAGCGTCCGTATAATGTACTTGAGATCTGAAATCACTAAGCCACGGAGCTACGGGGATTATTTAGTGCTCCATATAAATTCATACTAAGCAGTGGCTCCCCGATCCTACTTCAGTCTCGGGTCGCGGTCTCGTGTCGCGTGCATCCGAAGAGTAACTTCATAAGCTTCGTGTAGCTCAAATAGATATTATGGCTGTGCTGGGAGTCTCTCTACGTGATAGAATAGGAAGTGAGGAAATCCGTTGCAGGACCAAAGCTATCGACATAGCCCAGTGCATTAGCAAACTAAAGTGGCGATGGGCAAGTAGAACCTGCCTGTCCAGCCTGGACATACATACAGCTCGTAGAACCGATGCTCGTGACCGAAAGGTTCTCGAGTGGAGACCACGATCTGCACGTCGAAGCGTAGGACGGCCTCCCACCAGGTGGACAGACGACCTGAGTAAAGTCGCAGGGCGTCGGTGGCCGCGAGCGACTGATGGCACTAGAAATCTATGGGGAGGCCTATGCAGTTGACGTCACCGGGCTGAAACGACGATCGATAGATCTTATTGTTTTTAAAACAAGGCGTGAGTGTTGCGATCCGGTATTTTATTTTGATGCCCCGGTACCAGATCGCTTAACCGGTAAATAGGAAACGCTGTATTATGTAAACTGTAAACCATTACTTTCCCTTATAATATACCTTTATAGGAAAAATTATTATCGAAGAATATTAAAAAAAGGAACATGTTTTAGAAATGCGCGCGAAGATAAGCGATCGCCATAATAAAAAAAAAGATAAGCGATAACGGTCACCCATGTTTGTTTCCCGACATCACGTTCTGTTATCTATGGTAGGTGTAAAGCATTACGCTCTATTTGCCCTCTCTAATTGCCGTAGATAAGTTCGGGGCGGCCATGTTGGATTTTACTGTCTTTTGTTTAAGTGTTCCATTTTCGAAAATTTAAGCGCGCTCGCTTTTCCGTTGTTCTTTTATTTTGACGCGTTCGATGTTAGTTAGCTAATGACATTGTGTTATTTTATTTTTTAGGTTTTAATATTAGCAGTATCCGGGATTTGTGGTACTTTATATTATGTATTTATAATATTTTGTTGTTGGACAATTTAAAAGATTAAAAAAAATCCCGACTGCACCAGAACGAGGATTATGAATATATGTATTTCTTTGGTATGCTCTAGAGCCTAAACGGCTTGAGCTTGAAAGCTATCATTAGACTCGCCTTAGTCGTGAGAATGACACTGGTTACATCAAAATGACATGTTTTTTTTTAATCGACAATAAGGTTATTAACGGTTGAAATCATAATTTATGCGTTCTTTGACAGTATAATTTTTTTTGTTTGTTTTGTTTTAAATCAGTACCTGTTTGTCACAATGGCCGTGGCCCAACAGTGGCGTAGACAGGTCACAGGTCGTGTTGCGTGAGAAGTTGATAGCATAACGTTAATGTTCACACAGGGTTCCTCAAGGTGGGGTACCCGAACTCCTAGGCGTAGGGTATGTTATCGAATATTCGATTTATTTGAATATGACTGGTATTAATAATACATAATTAGTATTTGAATAAAATGAATATTTTAATTTTAACTTAAAAACTTCATTTTAGTCTCCCCCATAAATTTAGGATTCAACTAATACCTGACAGTTAGGGGTTCGTCATTCAATGGTAGAGGGTTTACGTAATGGTGCCTCAATGAATTTTAAGACAGTGAATATTCACACCTGGTCATGATAAAAACAAAATATATAAATCGAATTCATGCTGAGTCAGAATTAAGGTAAAGAAAATCCAAAATTATACCTCGACTTAATTCGCGACAAGAAACAAGCTTGCTTCTTTTAATATTACTGTGATAATTATAATTATAATAATTAATATAAACATTAAACATTTCTCTTGATATTTTCTTCGTTAGTCAATTCTTTCATTGTCTGTGTTAGTAAGGGATTCGTTGTCATTTAGAATCTTCGTTAGGGGGTTCGTGACGCCAAAAGTTTGAGAAACTTAGCGTCTAAAAGTTCCTCTTTTGTAGCAGTTTCTGTTCTGTTTGTAACGGCCTGTCTCTATATTATCGGCATGTGACTTGAGTGCGTCTTAATTTATGTGACGTTAGATTATTCGGCCCTTAAAAAATCAAAGTGAGCTACATTTTGAGTCCAACTATGATTGAATAATAAAATTTATAAACGCGGTAGTTTGTGAGAATTGATGTATGGGCTGTATGGCTGTGTGGATGCTTGTTACTCTTTCACGCCACAACTACTGAACGGAGTTTACGGTAGTAGCTTAGACTGGATTAACACAGGCTACTTTTTGTCGCAACAAAATGTAAGGTTCCTGCGGGATTTCTTTATCGCGTAATAATTCGCAGGTAACATCTACATGTGCCTAATAAAATTTTCCTGCTGACACGTGTCCGTATAGTAAACTCCTAAAATATATTTATTGATTCAATTGTTACCTTTATCTAATATCTGTGTTGTATCGGCACATTACCTGTATTCGATTTCTCGTAATCGATAACCATACTTTTCAGAAGTACTATCTACTATTGTAGTAGATGTATTAAAGTAGATAACACCATTACTTGAGTGATTAAAATTGGTTATAGTTACCGTTTGAGTTTAGGTAACTACAGAGAGTATGCCTTCCGCAGAAGTACGTTAGTCCTACTAATATTATAAATGTGAAAGTTTGTGAGGATGTAATGGATGTGTGGATGGATGTTTGTTACTCCTTCACGCAAAAAGTACTGAACGGCTTTTGAAGAAATTTGGTATGGTAGTAGTTGAAGCTCCGGATTAAAACATAGGATACTTTTTATCCCGATAAAGTACAGTGTTCCCGTGGGATACTGTATTTACGCGGGCGGAGCCGCGGGCAACAGCTAGTAATATATATATTCTTAGGCAGAAGGTCGATTCTGCTAAGTAAATCCTGCACTAATACAGTGACGATCTGTCCCGATATGTTCAAAGTGAAAAATGGTATTATCATAAACGTCAAACCAACGTCAAACCCGTTTCGATGGGTCCAAACTCCAAAAATCAGTAGGATACCGAGACGATTCATTTATAATTCGACAGAAGTAAAATTAAAAACAGATGATTATATAACATTTTAAATGATTTCGATGTGTCACATCTACCAGCGTCTCGCGGCGACTAACCTACTGGTTTATTTTTCCTTTTTTTTTTTGTTCGCCAAAACCTTACTTTATACCCTCCTAGCTTTTGCCCGCGGCTCCGCCCACGTAAATACAGTATCCTATAAAAAGCAGCCTATGTGTTAATTCAGAGCTTAAACTACTGCCTTATCAAATTATCAATTCGTCTCCGTTCAGTCGTTTAGTAAGTTTTCAGTGAAAGTGTATTTAATACACCCATGACCAAGGAACACAGAAAAACTTTTTGTTCCTACGTCGATATACAAACCCGCGACCCCTGATTGAGCACTAACACGAACAACCACTGAGCCACAGAGATCATACCGACCTATGCAGGTTAATATTACATACATGACAATTGACACATGTCCGAAAGTTGTCTCTATGTGGGTAAAAGTTCCGCTGACGCGTTTAAAGTGTAGTGTGTCTGTTCTCACTGACAATGTTGTTTCTGGAGTATCATCAGCATTGTCATGACCTACCACTAAGGCTGGAATGTAATCCGGAATCCGTAAGGCCGGGAAATATTTATAGCATCGAAAATAGAACTCCGCGCTTATGTAGAGCTGAAAATCGAACACACACGTGTCGAACCAAATGTCAATGTCAAATCTGATAACTCGACACTGACGTCTCCGATTTTCAACTCTATTGTATCAGTCCAGAGTTCTGTCTGTGATTTAGGAAGCTGTTAATTATAAGTAGCATTTCAGCATTCAAAGAGCATTGATGCTTTAACCATGGACAAAAGTTTTTTTTTTAATTTGTATCGACGATGACTACGTCTGTCGTCTACATTACTATTTAATTAAAATCATTGGTCAAACGTATTTAACCTAACCTGTATTTATATGTTAATATGAAATACCGAATGTATTATACTTGTAAAGTGCTGTTGAAATAACAATAGTGACTTATTTGACTCTGTTCGGACTCTGGACTTTAGAGTTTAAGTATTTAATGACGATAGAGCAATATGTTAAAAACTGACAAATTTACTTTTATAGTAGCCCTTAAAGTACATTTTATATATATATTTTTTGTTCATGGCCGGCTCTTCGAGTTTTGGGCCCAAACTTGTATGGAGTGTGAATGATCTCCTTTCTTATTTTCAACAAAACTGTTCAAACGGAACGCCAATTCTAGTAATTTACTTACAATTTTTTTTTTTACTTTTATTGAATTATAAATGAATCGTCTTGACATCATAAACTGATTTTTGGAGTTGGGACTTGGGACCAGTCAAAACGCGTTTGACATTGACGGTGGTTTGACGTTTATGAGAATACCATTTTGCAGTTTTAACATATCGGGACTGTAACTGTATTATTGCAGGATTTTAATTATTAGAATCTACATTCTGTTCTTTAGTTAACACCGAACATAACGTTCCGTTCCGTTCCGAACCGTTCGACATAATAAAACATACAGACGTATCATAACTCGCAATAAAACTTAGTTATTGTTAAATATAAAAATATTTTTACGATCGTACCACGATTTCCATGCGAGCAGTGACTTGTCACGGATGGATGCTATTATTTTACTTTAACCTCAATACGGAAAGAAAAAAAGTCAAGTTCCTTTTTTTTTTTTCAAATTGGCTCTTTTGAATTCGAATTAATTTGCATTTTAAGATGGCATATTTTAATATTTTTGTAACGTAATGCGTTTTCTTATGAAAATACGCTTGCGAATTTATATTTGATAAAAAAACATATTATTTTAATGTCTTAAGAGTGATTTATTAAAAAAATTATAAGGTTGTATTAAAAATTGTGGCGTAATTCTTCTTCTTCTTTTTTACGCAGTTAATCGATATATTTTGCCAATCGTCCAAACCAAAAATTTCGCGTCGCCATTTTCTATTTAACTGATTTGTCAGTAAAATAGAAAAACCTTACAAATGTCTGAATACTATATATTTGTGTATATTTTTTATATTTATTCAGTATCACCTTCATTATTCTTCAAGGTTACTAGTTGTAACCTTATTCATTATATTAATGTAAAGTATTGTATGACACGAGTCTGTTGCATTTGAAGTTTTTCAAGATGGCGGAATTTATTTTTTATTTATTGCTATTTTGTGCCAGTACTGCCAGTGTTTTAAAGTATTGGTGGTCCTATGAGTGTCCTATGGCCCTACGGTGGTCCTATGGTCCTATGAGTGTCAGTTTACACCGAGATGCAAAGCGTTAAGCGACGCGACGAGGCCATCTAAGTCGGCAAAATGTACGGTCCTAACCGCAGCTATATACATTAAACGACTAGCTTTTGCCCGCGGATTCGTCCGGGTTAATATAGTAGGTATCTCACCGGAATACTGTATTTTTCGGAATGAAAAGTAGCCTATGTGTTAATCCAGAGCATAAATTTCATCAAAATCCGATCAGAAGTTTTGGCGTGAAAGAGTATCTAACAAACATACATCCATCCAACAGGTTAATTCTCACAAACTTTCGAATTTAAAATATTCGTATTATATCTTAATCCACAAGTTTTAACCTGCTATACCGGCAATAAGTACGGTTCCTAGCAACAACAGCTATGTGAGTGTCGCGCGTCGGCGCGGTTTGTGTGTTCAGTTGTATTTGCCGTGACTTGGGCAGGTTAAAGAGGGTACACGTAGGGCTGTCGCAATTCACGAACGAGTTTTCTTTTTATGTTTTTTTAAACCGCATTTCTTTTGCGTAGAACGAAAGTGTATACTTTGCTACATAAAACAAAAGGTTGCCTATTCTAGGTTTTGCCGGTAGCCTGAAGGTCGATTCTGCTAATCTAATAAATATTAAATATATAAAAGGCAAACCTGACTGACTCATCTATCAACGCACAACCGAAACTACTGAACGGGTTTTGCTGAAATTTGGCATACAGATAGTTGTAATGACGCAGGCATCCGCTAAGAAAGGATTTTTGAAAATTCGCCCCCTAAGGAGGTAAAAAGGGGTTAAAATTTTGTATGGAAACCGAACTCCATGCGGACGAAGTTGCGAGCAAAAGCTAGTTAAAATATAAATACGGTAACGAATAAACGATCCAGTCCCTATAAGTTAAAACTGCAAAATGGTATTCTCATATACGTCAAACTACAAAAATCCAAATTAGTCCAAACTCCAAAAATCAGATTATTATGTCAAGACGATTCATTTATTATTCAATAAAAGTAAAGTGGAGTGGTATCACTTGAAAAATGCGATTTTCAGAAAGACTTATGTGCATATAAATATTAATTAGTCTTGCATCGAATTTAAATAGCGTAATAATAAAAAACGTTACATAGTAATCAATTATCTAAACATAAATTTAACTATCATAACAGCCTAAATTCGAAACAATATGGCGCCGACTCCATCCTATTCTCATTTGAATTGTACTTTAAATAAAAAACCGGCCAAGTGCGAGTCGGACTCGCGCCACGTATGGTTCCGTACAAAACGACAAAAACACGTTTGTTGTATGCGAGCCCTTTAAATATTTATTTTATTCTGTTTTTAGTAATTTTTGTTATAGCGGCAACCGAAATACATCTTCTGTGAAAATTTCAACTGTCTAGCTATCTTCGGTTTTAATATGATAGCGTTTTCACTTTTTGGGTTCGGAGCCTTCAAAATAATTTTCCCAGCTGTAACCTAAATCTATGCAGCAATAATTCTAAGCTAGATTGTAAAATGGGCCGGCTTGACCGGATACGGGATAAATACAACGAAATCACAGAAAACCGGCATGAAATAACGCGTTGTGTTTTGCCGAGTGTGTGAGGTTACCGGAGGCCCAAGAGGGAATTGGTAATTTTAAGGACCAGGAACGCAAGTAGCAACACCAGAGGACTTACAAGTACAACTCCTCTGGTGTTGCGAGTGTCCATGGGCGACGGTAATCGCTTACCATCAGGCGATCTGTCTCGTTACCTGGTTTATTTCATAAAAAAAAACTATGTGTTATATATTTCTTTTTTCACGATAAATAATATTTATCGTAAAAAAAGAAATAAGATGACACACATAATTTTTTATGTGACATTGGTAGCTGAGTATTACTTACAAGAAAATTAATTTGGCTCTAAACAGAGGCTTTCATAGTTTTTTTCGTAGTTTCCGGAGTTAGTTTTGTTCAATAGTCTCGGAGTTTTAGCACAGAATAGATATTAGTTACAAGTTTTAGCATCACCCTGCACAGCAATCCGCTAATAAGAACAGTCGTTTCAGCGGAAATGACGATGATGAGTGACTCATTGACTGTTTCCTTATACAATGTCTAAATCAAATATCTGATAAGGTATATTAGTCACTGTGTTAAAATAACGTAAGATAAAACGTTAAATATGGGCCATACTTAGGTTTAACGTCATTGCCAATTCTCGCCAATAGATATCCCATTTTTAAGCGGTCTGGCCGCAGCTTTAATATACACTTTTTGGGTTCCGTACGCAAAGTTTAAAAACGGGATCCAATTACTAAGACTCCGCTGTCCGTCCATCCGTCTGTCTGTCTGTCACCAGGCTGTATCTCGTGAACCGCGATATTTAGACACTTTCAATAGCTAGACAGGTCATGTATTTCTGTATGTATTTCCGCTATGACAACAAATACTAAAAACATGTTATGAGCGGGGCTCCCTAACAATAAAAATACCTTTCTATCCGTTGTGTACGGAATTCTTCTTGAGCGAGTGCGGCTCGCACTTGGCCAATTTTAATAGGATTATAGATCCACGAAAAGATAAAATAACAATTTATCTTTTTCGTTTGTCTACGTACAATAATTATTGTTTATTTTTATGGCGACGCGTTATATCGCCACGTCACCATATTAATTACAGCCGGTCTGACTACTCGAATCACGTTAAAATTGTAAATTTTTTATGCTAAACATCCTTACAAATCAAAAAACTTGTTTGTGCCATCCCTACCACGGAATTTGTTTGAGGACTCCATATCTAGCGTCGGATACAACGCACCTGGGGGTCGCCTGGTATCTTATACCGTCTGACACCAATATGACGCCATTGTGTTTCATCATCGCTAACGTCCCCCCTGCTTATGGGTTTCTCCCCCACACCAGAATACTGGGGCTTGTGGTAGTTCTGGGGCCATTCATAAATTACGTCACACGAATTATAGGATTTTTTAACCCCTCTCCCCGTCCTTGTGCCAATTTTTAGAACCCCCTTGATGAGTCGTCACACATTTTTTAATTTTATCCGGGATTTTAAAAACGATCAACAGAAGACATTTAATTTTACATTTTCGTTAGATTCCGCTTAAACCACTGAACCCCAAATCTTGTAATTAATTTACACTTTAATTTTACTTTTATTGAATCATAAATGAATCATATTATATCATATACTGATTTTTGGAGTTTGGACCAATCGAAACGGGCTTGACGTTGGTTTGACGTTTATGTTAATACCATTTTGCAGTTTTAACATATAGAAATTGGATCGTAACTGTACTATTGCAGGATTTAATAAGTAGAATCGACCTGGTCATCAATGTCTTTGCAAAGCATAATGTAAAAAACAACATGTGACTTAGGAACTTCTTAGTTTGAGAAGGTTTTGAGTGATTACATAATATTATGATGGATGATTTAATTGAAAACCGGATAAAACCGAAACTTGTGGCTTAACCGGCCGCCATAACCGAAAATCGGTGTAACCACTTTCGGTTGCCGGTTGCCATGGTTACGCAACGATCTAAACCGCGATAGGGCACGTCTTGCCCGCATCTAAACATTGCCTTTATCTGCATGTGCACTTTCATACTTGGTGCGGTGGGTTGCTGCGGTAAACTGTCAACTGAATTATTCTAATTTTGTGTTTACTGTGAGACGCGTAAGATGGTCTATTGAGGTCCGACACTTTCTACAAATGACAGCTCGAGGCTCGAGCATCGGCAAATGTCAGCCATGTTGACGTTAGCCTAAGGTCGACACCGAAATAATTTAAAACGTCGCGTCAGACAAATCTTTCTTAATACTATAAAATTATAATATAGTCAATTATATCAAAGCACAAAACGACCAGTGGCCAGCCCCGTGAACAAAAGTCCTGGCTTGTGTAAGTAAGTAAGGCTTGTGGCCGCGCGGCCAAATGTCTAGCCGCGAGCTATCATTCGTGTACGTCTATTGAGTGACAATTCATTCATAAGATCTTATGACAGATCGTACAAATCTTATGAGTCTTTCTTAAGATTTAATAAACTTTTACCCAAGCAGACGTGAAATATTAAAAAAAATCTACTTATCATCTATTACCAATGAGAATCATAACTTTACCATAATCGCGCGGATACAATTAGTGTGAAGACGCCATACACAGAGTATCGCAACATACAGGTCAGCCCGAACGGGTGTCGCATACGTGACAGGCGTTCGTAATTTGAAAAAAAGAATGCGGGTTCCGAACATCTGTCAAATGTCAAAGCTTTCTTTTTTTTTCGGTAACACAATGGCCACGAACTGGTTAATTTAGTGATTAACTAAGATGATGACTTATAGCTAAGAATACTAAAAGCGCATCTAAATCGAACCTTTCGTTAAGGAGTTACGATGCCACGGACAATCACACAGACAGACATATCAAACACATAAAACCCCTCTTTGTGCATCGGGGGTTAAAATTTACCAATTTCTCAGAAGCCTTGACTACAGATTACAATAACCAATTATAGTAAGCCATTTTGACGTATGTAAGCATGATAAACTGACGTTTACCGAGTTCTTTACGCGAATAGACTATAGTCTTAGGAATACTCAAAATCTACTCAAATTAAAGCTCTCAATTCACTGGCTGTCCGGTGTTCTTTTTATGCCAAAAGACAGTGAATCGTTGATTTAAGGGGTCCCTAAATTTAAGCCGCGCTTAGGAATTCGGCCGTTTTACCCCTTCATAAGAGTGCTAAAAGTAATGAGGCATAATTAAACTTAAACTGAGGCCTTTTCATCCGTTAATGGATGATTTATAGAGTATTCTCCGAGCGAAGTATCCACTCTTGAAATACTGTAGTGCCTGGGACAGTCGGTTTTTAAACGTCGTACGGTTGCCCAAGCACATACGGCATTCTCACAACATAGTCAGCATAGTCCAGAGGAATGACTGGTCAATACGTACTGGCATAATTACACTGACTCAATAATAAAATATATTATCTGTAATCCATTTATGTCAAGTTTTATTGTCTATGGAATACATGTCATTTGCCAATAATGACAGATTTCATATTCATACAATAGCACGAAAATGTGAGTCATTTTTTGAGGCCTACTACTACTCAATGTTGGCTACTTAACTAAATAAGTGAACGATAGTTTTCTTAAAAACTATAACCCAACATGGTATTTATTGTGTATAGCTGTTGCCTTTAGTATCCCATGGAAATACTGTATTTTTTCGGGATAAAAAGTATCCTATGTTTTGATCCAGAGCTTAAACTACTACCATACCAAATTACATCGAAATCCGTTCGGTAGTTTCTGCGTGAGGGATTAACAAACATCCATCCATCCATCCATATAGCTTATGTCACTCACAAATAACGTAGCCTTCTATTGGTAAAAGAATTTTCATAATCGGTTCAGTAAATCCAGAGATTACCAACTACAACCGGACTTTACCTCTTTATAATATTAGTATAGACAGATAAAGTTCAATTTTGAATCACTATTTAGAAATGCAGCGCCGCGTCGTCCCGTTTTTCCCGTTGTTTCCCCGTCATTGTCCCGTTTCAGTGTGAGCTGACCCCTACTCGTTTGAATACTTCTAAAAAAACTCCATAAAATCTATCACTAACGTGTGACGTGTGGCAGTATTTCATTCTGTGTTCTAATTTATAATCTCAGTCTACTAGACAAAGCAGGAAAGAGATGTGAAGTGTCTAGATGTCACTTTACAGACTGATATCATAATTCTGGTTGAAGTACTTATACTTAAACTACTTTAACTCTAATTTCGGATCCGGCTCGAAGGACCATAACGGCCATTGTTACAAGACACATCCGAGTTATCGCTATATACAGTATCCCACGGGGACACTGCACTTTCTCGGTATAAAATATAGCCTGTATTTTAATCCAAAACCTAAACTAATATCATACCAAATTGCATCAAAATCTTTCAGTAGTTTTTGCGTAAAAGAGTAAACATTCATCCGTCCTCACAAACTTTCACATGTATAATAATAGTAGGATAACGTATACTGTCCGTAGAGAGTGTGTGAAATGAAGCAGTGATTTTACCGAACACTAAACATTCAGT
Organism: Glaucopsyche alexis; assembly: GCA_905404095.1. NCBI lineage: Eukaryota > Metazoa > Arthropoda > Insecta > Lepidoptera > Lycaenidae > Glaucopsyche > Glaucopsyche alexis. The sequence continues at coordinate 1,085,367 of FR990063.1, read as the reverse complement.
AGCTTCTTATCTTAGTTAGCCTGACAATACATATCTCCATGGCTTTCGCTGTTTTGTCTTCGTAGCGTATTGTAATTTAAATTTCGAACTCGTTGCATGTCACGGCGCGGTTGTGACGCAACGTGCGCTATCTGTGGTTAGAAAATGGAAAGCTTTTGACGTTTATATTTTTTTATTTTTGTGTTTAAAAGACACTGAGATTACAAGACTATTGATTTCAAAACTAAGGACGGGCTATGACTATATACCTATAAAAAAAAACTTCATGCAAGAAAAAAAGATTTTGTCAATTAAATGCGGACTGATTATTCTGCGGAGATCCAATTTTTTTACTGTATGAAGATTTGTTCTGTCAAATGTACGTCATAGCCTATCTTGAGTTTTGAAATCTTTAATTATTTTGGAATATTAGATACTATTTATTATGTGTGGAAATTGAAACATGCTTTTAATTGATTATTATTTTGTTACAGGTAAATATTTGCAGCATTTTTAATGAAAGGTATATCAATTTAAGTTTTCTTTATCTTTACTTATTTTTAGGGTTTCGTACGCAAAGGGTAAAAACAGGACCCTATTAGTGCTGTTACTGAGACTGCTCTCTGTCCCCAGAACCCCAATTCTCGTAATTAATTAACAGTTTCATTTTACTTTTATTGAATTATAAATGAATCGTCATCACATCATAAACTGATTTTTGGAGTTTGATCCAATCAAATCGGGTTTGACGTTGGTTTGACGTTTGTGAGAATACCATTTTGCAGTTTGAACGTATCGCGACTGGATCGTAACTGTATTATTGCGCGATTTAATTATGAGTATCGACCTTCAGGCTGTATCTCATAAAACGGGATAGCTAGACAGTTGAAATTTTCACTGGTGTATTTCTGTTGTCGCCTTACTTGCAAACTGCAGTCGGGGGGTTTTTTAAGTGTTTATTTTATTTAAACAAACCAATAGAAGTTTTGAATATATTTTTTAATAAATCCACATGCGACAACCCTACTACTGACTCACAAAGTGTATTCAAAAACTTTGAACTTTGAGTCAGACGATTTGTGATCTGTCTTGGGTACAGTGAAGATATGTCTGTGAGTGAAGATCACTGACATGACAGTATATATGTTAATAAAATCAATTTTGTATTCATCTTCATACATTTTCAACTGCTGTGACGTCACTCGTGCATAATTTTGTGTATAGAGCGTGTTCAATGCTCTCCAACGATCTCACTTTTGTGATGAGTGATGACTGTATTTCGTCAACGGTCGATCGTAGATATGCCATTGCTAAGACAATATTTCCTGGCTTGCTATGTACCTACTTTTCGAAAATACATACATGCACACATAATATAATCACACCACTTTCCCATAGGGGTAGGCAGAGACCACCTCTTTCTCGTAGGGGTAGGCAAAGATCACTTGCTACGGTCCTTATATACTTGTTTCGCTTCGTCCACTTTCATTCTTACCATCCAATCCTCCTCTTATATTCGTAGATCGTAGCGAAGCGGCTCTCCATGGGCCACTTTTCGAAAATCCATTAAAAAAAATTATGCATGCATGTCCTCAATTCTTTAATGAAAAATTCGCTCAAAAATTTCATAATTTTTAATCCCCGGCGTAAACAGAGGGGTGTTATTAGTTTGACGTGTGACGTGTCTGTGTGTGTGTAGCATCGTAACTCCCAAACATATGAACCGATGTTGATCTAGTTTTTTTTGCTGATATAGTAGAGAGCAGTGGCGAAGGCTGCTTCTCCTTCATAGGGAAGCTGGAGCCTGTATAATAGGTAGGGGTTGCTATGAAATTTGGTTTGCAAAAGGTAAGTGACAAGGGAAGCCGATAGGAATGGAGTTATAGGAACCCTACGCCACTGGTAGAGCACTCTCTACCAGTGGCGTAGGGTTTCTATAATGATGATGGATTGTAGCTAACAACACTTTGTTAGCTACAATCCATCATCATCAGCACGCTCACTACTTGACATTTCGGGTGTTGCTACTTATTTTTTTTAAATTTTGTGACATTATACATTGACCGGGACCTTTTTTCGGTTTCTAATGTACACGGTAACGGATACATTAGGATGACTATAGCCGCTTCGCAGTAGAATCACCAGCTTCTCATTAACACGTTGATCCAAAATAGACCGAAACTTTCTGGAGTGATTTCACAGCGACATGCGAAATGTACCCCGTCCTCGCTAATAATTACGGCAAGTCCCTTTGTTGCTCTTTTATGGGGCCAATGAGCGGTCGGTGCGCCTGATGGTATGGCCAGTGTAGTGAAGCTTCTTTTGCCATCAGAATATTATGATGTGAAGATGTACGGCGTTGACGTCTACGAGCAAACAGGTAGACTAATGGAAAGCGCTTAACGTTGCCCGTGAACACGCGCTACACCAAAGAAGCTAAAATTATCGGCCTTTAACCTACGACCACGAGTTTCGACTGCCTGCTTTCTAACCACTGAGCCATAAGGTGTCTAACAATGCCGACCTGTTAGTAATAAAGCAAATGTAACTCTAATCTATGAGGTTATTTCCTCTATAAAACATGCGCAAGCGCATATCGTACAACAAACCTAGGCTTTCTCGCTCGCACCTATACGAACCCCTGTGGCTGTCCCTCTCGCACGTGTATACCAATATGCACCTGATTCACTCGCACCTGTGTAAGGTAGTATTGGTGTCTCGCTCGCGGCCATATTGGCTCAGTTGCTAGGCAACGAATTGTTTACAAAGGCCCTGTAAGTGGTAACATTCACAGTACCTACGGCGTAGCACAAAAGTCATGATTAATAACTGTGCATGCATAAAAACAGGGATTGAAACAAAACAAATTAGTTTGAAATCCGTTCAGTAGTTTTCGCGTGAAAGAGTAACAAACATCCATCCATTCATCTATCCTCAAAAACTTTTACACGATATATTCTTTGCTATAGATGGTTTCGTTCTCTCCACACACCACAACGCACATGAATGCCTCTACCTAACAAATGACCCCCGACAGACTCGAACCCAGGGCTTGTGTTACAGGCAAACCGCAGGCAACCGAATTATTAGGGAAACCGCGAAAGTGAGTTATGTGAAGGGTAACGCACTTGCGATACCTCTGGCGTGACAGATACGAACGTGTACCTAGCTAGTAGCTACGCAGAATATGTTTGGCAATCGCCATCGTTAATTTGCATTTGCCTCTTAATTTTTTTTAGATTAGTCTGTAAACCCCTTTGCTAATTTGCGATCGAATTGAATCTGTGGATTAAATTCGAACAATTTAATTGTATTTTTTATTGTACGGTAAATTAGTGACATTCAAATTGGTAGCATTATAGTATACTATTGTCCTTTTTAACCCCTACTCAAAAAGAGGGGTATTATTAGATCTATACTTATATTATAAATGCGAAAGTGTGTCTGTCTGTTACCTCTTCACGTTTTAACCGCTGAATCGATTTTTATGAAATTTGGTAGAGACATAGTTTGTGTCCCGAGAAACGACATAGGATATTTTTTATCTTGAAAAAGTAGTGTTCCTTCGGGATAATGTAATACGCGGGCGGAGCCGCGGGCAACAGCTAGTAACTTACAAGTTTAATGTGTCTGTCTGTGTCTGTCCGTAGCATCGTAGTTCCTAAACGGAAGGTCCTATTTAGATGCTTTTTTTTGTTTGAAAGCTGACGTGATCGATGTAAGTGTTTAGCTATCATTCATCAACATCAGCTCCGTCACTGCTTGACAATTCAGCAGTTACAATTTTTTTAACTACATTGTGTTTTCATTAAACCTGAACTTAGTATAAGCCGTTTACTGTCCATTAAAGAGCTTCTTATTTCGTGTAAACATGTAGAATTTTCAAAAATCCTTTCTTAGCGGATGCTTACGTCATGACAACCACCTGTAGGTATGCTAAATTTCAGCAAAATCCGTTCAGTACTTTCGGCTGTGCGTTGATAGATGAGTGAGTCAGGGTTTGCCTTTTATATATTTAGATATAAAATAACGTGTGTATATAAAAAAGTATTTATACTAATAATAATGCCAGCCAGTAAAGTAATGAAGGTCAAAGGTTAACCTACAAACTTTGAATTAACTGTGCACAGTATAATATTATAATTAATTATTTATTATAATTAGTATAAAAGTTACGGCTCGCCGCCCCAAGAGGTTATAGCATAATATATGCCACTGTTTTTATAAAATCAGTTGTTTTTCTTTTGTACTTAAATATAATACCTTAATATGTTTTACGGTACGGTACGGTTAGGTATGGATTAATAGAAATGATCATAGTTAGCAATGGCGAGGGGTTCCTATAACTCCATTCCTATCGGCTTCCCTTACCGCTTACCTTTTGACGACCCACATTCAAATCCCTACCTATTATACAGGCTACGGCTTCCCTATGAAAGAGAACCAGCCTTCGCCACTGATAGTTGGTGATTGCAATCTGAACCCCCAATTCTCGTAATTAACTTAGATTGTCATTTTACTTTTATTGAATTATTAATGAATCGTCTTGAAATCATGAACTGATTTTTGTTTACATTAGATTTTTAGTGAATTAAGTATAAATGAATTGTTTTGACATCGTATACTGATTTTGGAGTTTGGACCAATCAAAACGCGTTTGACGTTGGTTTGACGCGTTTTGATTGATCCAAACTCCAAAATCAGTTTATGATATCGATGCAATTCATTTATAATTCATTGAAAGCAAATTGAAAGTCTAAGTAAAATACGAGAGTTAATGTTCAGATGATGTGCAACGTCAGAAATTGTAGGTATATATAAATATATCAGTCACCGTAAAATTGTAAAAACCGTTAAATTGTAAAATAACTAACAAGATTGTAAAAATATGTCGAAAGATTAAAAACTATATGTTTATTTAATCTAACGAAAAATAATGTTTTAAATTATAGGCAGCAGATTCGCGTCGGAAGTCTATCAATATTTTACAATTTCACTAGTTTTATTACAATCTGACGGTTTTTACAATTTTACGGTGACATATTATTATCTATAATTTATTCTGCAATTCACAGCGGATCACGTGACGCGTCGCGTGACCAATTGTCTCCGCGGCATAACAGACCCCATGTCGGTCATGGGGCCTGTGATTACGTTCTAGAGGACAAACGAGCTGAGAAATCGCCTGATGGTAAGCGATTATCGCCCGTTTAGTCCGAAACAATAATAACTCCCCACACCGATCTCGGTGACGGTGGCCGGTTTCATTGAATCCAAGCCAGTTACGCAGGAGTAATTTTTTATAGTGCCCAAGTGTGTGCGCAGTACACAAGAGCACTCTCTCTCTTCCTTTACTCTCATAATCCAGTGGGACAGATAACCGACACGACTGGCGAGAGATCAGGCGCAGGTCCGACTTTTTACATGCCCATCCGACGCATGGATCATCTCTCTTGTCAGACAATCGGGTGATCAGCCTGCATTGTCCTAACCAAACTTGGAAACAACATTTTTTGTTGTTCCAATGCGGGAATCGAACCCACGACCTCCGAGTCAAGAGCCAATGCTCTAACCACTAGACCACGGCGGCTGTTAAAAGTCCGAAACAGAGTGGTTACGAGTGTGGGGATTGCGATTACAATATGGTATGTGCAGAGGGCTTAAACGAGCGGTCAGATCTCCTGACGGTAACAACTACTTCAAATTAGTTTCGCTGAACCCCTAGACTCTTAAGGTGGGTTTAGACCAAAAGAACATAGAGCAAGAACTTCACAAGAACATTCTTTTGTATTCGTTTAATGTAAACGATAATTCGTTGACATAGTTTACATCATTTACACTTAACATTCCGAACAAGAACAATAAGAACAAGAATTTATGCTCTTTATATGAGAATCATTTAGACCAAATGAGCGAATGCTCATTGCTCATTTGCCAACGATAAGTAGTACTGTTCACACTACACTACGCCTGACTATGATAGCGACGATATTGTGATTTCAAGTGCTGCATTTATTGTTATTACGCAATTAATGAAAAAGAAAAGGAAGAGACGTCGGTGGGTGACGATTGCTGTTGCAATTTGCCTCCATGCATCTTTCTTGTGCAGTTTATTAAATAATGTTCATAAGTTGGATCCCTTAAACATCTTATAATATGGTACATTTCTATCATTTGTAAACATTTTTCGTTGCTCCAATCCATATTTACGAATAAACTGACCTAAAACTAGCCGCACAAATGTACAAAAATTCAAGAACAATAGAATCCCTTTGAAGAGACCGCCTCAAGTAGCGAGCACATCCGAATACGAAAGTACGCTCTAAGCAACTGTTTGTGCGCTCTTGCGTCGGTTATACCAAACGAGCGAGCGTTCTTAGAGCATTCTACCAAATTACCGGCGAACACGTGGCGAATACACTAGAACAACGAAAGAATGCCCGTTGTTTGTTTACATCAAAAGAGCTTTACTAGAATGAGCATTCGCTCGCTTGGTCTAAACCCACCTTTATACGAGTCACTGAATGAATTCAAAGCTTTTTGAATTGTAGTGAATAAAATTCAATTTCGAATAGCTCTCTTTAAAAAAGTCACTGAAACAAAACTCAAGCGTTGATTCACACCGGTTTTCTGCTAGGCCGTGGTGCAACTCCAGTCTAAGATCCGAAGTTTATTTGGTGTTGGCACGTGCTTAGAAAATAACTTTAAACTTTTTCTACCTGTATTCTGTTAACTATTTTTACCTGTAATCACTAATCAGTCATTCAAAATATTATGTAACATGACATTGGGTAGTTTTAATAAAAATAATAATTATCAACCTTAATCCAAGGCAATAAGATCTATATTGCAAGTTATTTAAGACGCTTTGTATGAAAAACATTTATATTGTCATTAGAAGTTTGTCTTACAAATTACAATGAGAAAATGTATGAGAATGACCTTACGTGATAAAGTACAAGGGAATATGTACCTCATGTTATAAGAATTAAAGTACAAATCAACAAAACAACAATGGAGGAAATCATGCGAATTTGATTCCATATTTAAATTTATTGTTTTTTTTTATTTACTTACATGGCAATGAGGTTTTAATTTGCGGTAGATAGTGTTATTTTCAGCGAAGGTGAAAAATATATTAAAGAAAGTCTTCGGGTAATTTTTTTGCTATGGTAAACTTGTAACATATGTGTAAATACTAATTATAGGTTTTTTGAAACCCAAGTACATAATAATGACAGGTAAACCTTGCTAAATTGATTTTAATTTCAACTTTCACAGGCACATACATAACTTACAGGGATGTTATTATATATTTTACTTTAGATCTATTATTTTGTTTTCAGATTTCTTGAAAGAAATAGATAATTTCTAAATTCTATTTTCATGTATGGAGATGGCACTCCTTTACTCTAGTCTTCGTGATAGCAAGGTTTTCTATATTCGTATTCAGGCTTCAACTGGGTATGTTACACATGGTGCGTGTATATTTAACAATAGTGTTTATACCTAGTGACTAGTCTCAACATAACACACTGCATTGTTTTCAAAACTGCCAACACTCGAAGCCGAAGCCGGTCAGTTAGGAAATGTGAGCAATTCAAACGTCGCGTTCTCTGTTCAAAATTTGAAAAGTGTTCGTTATTTGAAAACTCCAACGGCTTGTAAAAAAAATAACGCGGCTATCCTCTTTTTAAACTCCTTTATTCTGTTTAGATACAATATAATCTTTTTGTACACAAAACTTGTAAACTTTAAATTCAACCAAATTAAAGTGTCATAGTATTTCTTAATCGCATGGTAAATATTTCTCATTTAAATTAGTAGCGTTATAGTGTATTTTTGTTTCCAATAAGATTAAATATGATTTTAAATTTAAAAGTTCAAGTGAGTTCGTAATTAATTCATAAAGCTATGTAATTTAATAATGTTCTCAATTCAAAATTATGACCGTTAATTATTCAAATTAGTTAAAACCGTTAGAGAACATAATAAAAAGTAGCAATGCGTTAAACAATAAACATTTAAAATATTGCCAGATTTTTTAATTTTTTTTAATATTACTAACCTAAGGTGGCTTCGCTAAAATACCTACAATGGACATAATTATTTTTTACATATTAATCTAATAATCTACACTAATATTATAAAGAGGAAAACTTTGTTTGTATGTTTGTTTGTTTGTTTGTTTGTAATGAATAGGCTCAAAAAGTACTGGACCGATTTCAAAAATTCTTTCACCATTCGAAAGCTACATTATCCACGAGTAACATAGGCTAAATTTTATTTTGAAAAAAAAAAGGGTTCCGTAAGATATTTGCGTTTTTCGGACACAAGGTGTAAAAAATCAACCAGAAAAGTTACTTATTTTGCGTACGCTGCCTAAACTATAAAAGATAGAACCATAAAATGTTCTAATTAATTGTAGATCTTATAAATATCTACAAAAAAGTCCGCGACACACTATACCTATCTATGTCGAGTGAGGCACAACAACCATTTTTTTATTTAGAAATCTTGAATTTTTTTTGGACTACATTTAAATGCGTTTATTTTACTCATGCTATTAATCCTAATCAAAATAAATTATTTCATCACTAAGTACAGTCTTTTAATGATTAAAATTGGATGTTTGGTTTTGAAGTTATGGCGAAATTAAAATATTACGATTTCTGCTGCACGGCCCGTTGCGAAGTGGGCGTCACCAAGGCGTGCGAGTTTAGATCTATGAGTTTTTTTGTTTTGTGTTCGTTGTAACTATGATGGATAGATACTTGAATACCTATTTATTTAGTGTTTGTTGTATTGTTAGTCCTGAAGAGTACTTATAGGTATTTCATACGATAATAGTTAACCCACCTACTTATTTCATTGAGTTTTATTAGGTACCTATATTAATTTGTTTCTGTTTGTTTTGACAAAATTTCGCCCGTTTTGTTAGAGGTTTAAAGACATTCTGTAGTATTAGTATCAGTATTGTACCCGTGCGAAGCCGGGGCGGGTCGCTAGTAAATTATATAAAAATACATTTGGAGGTAGATTTAGATTTTCATATTAACTATATTATCTATATATACAAAATAAAGTCGTGTTAGTTACACTATTTATTAATCAGAACGGCTGAACCGATTTGACTGAAATTTGGTGGGTAGTTATCTTAAAACCAGGAGAAGGACAGGATACTTTTTATCCCGTTCCTCGGAGACTCAAAACTCGGAGAACGGCAAGACCGATTTGGCTAATTTTGGTCTTGAAATGATTTTGGAAGTTCAGGGAAGGTTTAAATGTTGGAAAAGGAGTAGGAGGGGGAGGTGTAGGACGTTTTTTACCTATCACATTTTTTACCCATCCCAAAAAAAGTTAACGTTAACGTCTACGCCGCGCTAAAGCAGTTTTCACTTCAATAAATATTTAAGTGGGACTCTTATAGGACGAACGTGATTTTTTTGCCGTTTCGTACGGAACCCTTCGTGCGCGAGTCCGACTCGCACTTGACCGGTTTTATTATATTATCATAGAGCAGTTATTCTCAAGCCATGCAATTTTAATATGGATTAAGACTCTATTTCTATTCTTCTTATTACAAGCCAATAAGTGTTTCTGTCTTTCATACTTACAATACACCCAGTGTTTCCTATAAACTGTGCTTTTATACATGGTGTTCTGACAGTTTATTCCTATGTCATGATGTATACATGGTGTTTACTTCTGTGTCACGTGCATAGTATTTTCACTTGGAATTCTGCCGAAGTGATGGAGGTAATGTGATTTATATTAGGGTAACACACCCAATTGCTAGCACTGTACCTAATTATCAGCACCCCGAACAAATAGTAGAATTATAAGCTTCTCTGTAATTAATTTTTGTTTCCACTTAATAAAAACAATACTTTAATGTTTCTGGAATCTATTGCCAGCGACATCATACTTTAAACTATAAAGTATTTTCCTCTGTAATAATCGAGGTTATAATTGGACCTTTTTTTAAAGTGCTGATAATTGGTACTCTCACCGTATATAGTTTTTAACCACCAACGAAAACAGAACCTCAATTCTCGTATTGCGGGAATGCGGGAATCGAACCCACGACCTCCGAGTCGAGAGCCAATGCTCGAACCACTAGAACACGGAGGCTATGTTCTTAGCTATAATTCAGCATCATCAGCTCGCTCTCTGCTTGAAAATTGGGGGGTTACTTAAATTTTAGTTTTTTTAGGTGTTAATAACCCCCCGACGCAAATACGACGGGGTGTTATAAGTTTGACGTGTCTGTGTGTGTGTGTGTGTGTGTTAGCCATGTTTCATGAAAATCTGTTCAACCGTTTGAAGATCATCAGCTCTTTTCTAGTTGATGAGGGGATCTAACTTCCTTATGTTCGATCGTTTCGAAATTTGGTACAGTGTTACTTCAAGGATATTTATAGAATATCGATAGTAATTAAATTAGGTTCAAAATATTATTTATTAGTTTTTAGAGTTTGTTTTTTGTGATGCCCCCCATTTTTAAAAAAAATATTTAACACTTTAAGTTTAATTTAACACATATTGATAACGGTGCCGCGCCGGTCTTCTACGCGACCGTGATAAGCAACTCCGTGCTCTCGCAGTAAATAGAGTCCCGTGTTTATGTAACCTGCAGAATGACCTGCGTTTTACGACCACGGTATAATGCCATATGCCGTAACCTATAGCTTATGTTATAGCCTATGGGCACATGGAAGCTGAAGGGATCGGACTTTATACGCCATTGTGGTGGCACGAAGTACAAACTCATTATTTTTAATGTTTTATCGGGTAATGATGTTGTGTATTTCCTGAAATAATCTATGTATGGTTTGACGACCTCTGTGGGTCAGTGGTTAGCGTGTGCTCAAGCCGGAGGTCGCGGGTTCGATTCCTGCCGAAGGAATAAAAATGGTCAGTGGTTAGCGCGCGCTCAAGCTGGAGGTCGCGGGTTTGAATCACGCCGAAGGAACAAAAATGTTTTCTATGTTTCTGGGTCATCCATAACCCACATGAAAATATGTGTATAATATAATATTAAATGTTGTACTTCATATTGGCTGTGTTCCGCGGAAAATAGCGCTAGCAAAAAAACGTAAGCAAAATGGCGACCGCTGGTGTTAAATAAGCAAAATGGCGGATTATGTTAGCAGTATTGAAGTTTGCAAACGTGTCCTGGGCGATAATCTGTTTATTTTTCTTGAGTACTAGCAAGCGTCCTGCGTTAACAAGCGCTTTATTACGCGGAAGTCGGAACATAGTCATTGTCTGGTCCCTATAACATGGAAGTTCTTCGTTTTGTCGACAAAATTAAACCTATTTATTATCTGCTGTTAAAATCTTTTAATTTCAAGATGACACACACACTATATAATTTTTCTGTGCATCGGTCGAGCCGCCCGTTTCGTCAGCTTGGTATTTTATATTAAAATCTAATGAACGACATCGGGTGAGGTGAGCCGTTTCGCAACGGGGTTAACCGTTTTGGTTCTAATCTGTGGTCATGTTTGAGCGCGATAAGATAAGTAGTAATACCCTGGCAGAGCAAATATACTGTTTGGTGACCGCCGCGTGACCACACGTGAGGCATTCGGCGGGATAAGTCTTGGGAAATGCCTAAAGTTCTGGGAAATTTGACTCTAATGTATGTCACATTGTGGCATCTGATCGAGTGATGAAAATACTTATGCTGTTTGGTGACCGCACCCTTAACTGTTCAGTGGGATAAGTCCTGCAGAACCAACGGATTTATGGGCACATTAGCGTTATACGTTAGTAATATATTATATTCTTTAACATTAGTGTGTTCGAACATCCTACTAATATTATAAATATGTGAAAGTTTGTCAGGATTGATGGATGGATGCTTGAATCGATGGATTTCGATTAAATTTGGTATGGTAGTAGTTTAGGCTCTAGAGTCTAGATTTAAACATAGGCTTCTTTTTATCCCGAAAAAGTACAGTGTTATACCCGAGGGAAACTATTATTTACAAAATGGTTTTCTCATAAACGTCAAACCAACGTCAAACACATTCCGATTGGTCCAAACACCAAAAATCCAGTTTATGATGTCACGACGATTCATTTATAATTCAGTAAAAGTAAAATGTAAGTGTAAGTTAATTTCGAGAATTAGGGTTCTGATTAAATGTAATCTGTACGTAATTATTAATTTCGAATTAATTTATATAGATGGTAAAATAATCAAATCCGACATTGAAGTTGCAACTGCTTTTGAGAAATTCTTTGCTGACATTCCAGTTTCAACCACAAAAAATTTAAACGCCTCTCCTGCTGCTGCTGAATTGCTACTTAAAGAAAACGTAAAAGAGTGTGAAATCGAATTTAGATTTAAAGAAATAGGACCTCAAGACATTATTAAACATTTTAATTTGTTAAATATCAAGAATACTTCAGATTTATGGGGCCTATCTATGAAAGTTATTAAATCTATAATCGATATTATTGCACCTTACTTAGCAACTATCTTTAATGATTGTATAAAACGTGGCGTCTTTCCTGATCTAATGAAACACAGTAAAGTTTTACCTCTCTTTAAGTCTGGTAGTAAGTCGGATCCATCTAACTTCCGACCTATATCTATTTTACCAACACTAAGTAAAATTTATGAAAAAATAATACTTAATCAGTTGCTAGCACACTTCAATATAAATAAAATTTTACATAACAAACAATTTGGATTTACAAAGGGACGCTCTACAACAGATGCAGGCGTCGATCTAATTAGTTATATTTTTGATGCTTGGGAGAGATCGCATGATGCTCTGGGAGTCTTTTGCGATCTCTCTAAGGCATTTGATTGTGTGCAACACTCAACATTGATCAGGAAATTGTGCCACTATGGAGTAAGGGGTCCAGCACTCGTTCTCCTAAAATCTTATTTATCAAATAGGATTCAGAGAGTTGAGATAAATGGAAAAAGATCCACAGGTACTAAAATTGAGATGGGGGTCCCACAAGGGTCAATTTTAGGACCCTTTCTTTTTCTGATTTATATAAATGACCTACCATACCTTATTAATGAAAAAAACGGAATAGTATTATTTGCCGATGATACGTCACTTACTTTTAATATTAATCGCCAAAACTCGTGTTATGACGAAGTAAATAATGCTCTTCTAAAAATAGTACACTGGTTTAGTGTCAATAATCTTTTGTTAAATAGCAAAAAAACTAAATGTATAAAGTTCACGTTGCCGAATGTAAGGCAAACTAAAACCAATGTGCTATTAAATGGGGAAGGTATGGAACTAGTAGATACAGCCGTCTTTTTAGGTATTACATTAGACGCGAAACTTCAGTGGGGCCCTCATATTGCTGGATTGGCCGACAGACTTAGTTCAGCAGTATTTGCAGTAAGTAAAATAAGACATTTTGCAGACGAAAACACAGCAAGGCTTGTGTATTTTAGTTACTTCCACAGTATAATGTCCTATGGCATTCTGCTATGGGGCAATGCTGCAGATATAAATACTATCTTTGTGCTGCAGAAGCGAGCTGTTCGGGCAATCTACAAGCTGGCCCCCAACACTTCATTACGAGATAAGTTTAAGGAAACTGGGATCTTAACTGTAGCTTCTCAGTATATTCTATCAAATGTACTATATGTTAAAAAAAATGTAAGCCTATTCAAAAAAAAAAGTGACAACCACAATAGAAATACTCGAAATAAGAATAAGCTTGATGTACCAGTGACTAGACTTAGTAAAGTAAAGAATTCGTTTAAAGGCCAATGTATACGTATATACAATAGGATCCCAGAAAACGTTCAAAATTTTTCAACCAATAAATTTAAAAAAGTAATCAAAGAACGTTTGTGTAGTAAAGCTTATTATAAACTTAATGATTTCATGAATGATAGCACACCTTGGGAATGAGGTGGCCCCCTGCAAGGCTACTTCCATATACTATTGTATTCTAGTTATATAGTTTTAGTCATAACATTGTTATACATTTTTTTTATTTTAAAAGAACAATTTTCCATCTTTTTGGTAAAAGATGGCCCCGCGCGAGTTTCTTACGCCGGTTCTTCTCGCCGGGCTAGTTCCCGAACCGGTGGTAGGCATCATGTATACCGACGTTCAATAAGTGTATAAAAATACCAACATTGAATAAAAATTTTTGACTTTTGACTTTGACTTTTGACTTTTTGGCATTGTATTGCATCCATACTAAAATTATAAATAGGAAAGTGCGTGTGTCTGTCTGTTTGTCCGTCTTTCACGCCAAAACTACTGAACCGATTTAGATGAAATTTGGTACAGAGATAATCTTGAGCCTGAGAAAGGCCGTAGGCTACTTTTTATTGCGGGGAAATGTACGGTTCCCGTGGAATACTTTATTTACAGTTTCACGTAAAAAGTACTAAGCCGATTATCATGAAATTTGGCACAGATATAAAGTAGACCATGGGGAAGGACATAGGCTACTTTTTATCGTGTGACATAAGGTTCCCGTGGGTTACTGTACTTACGCGGGCGGAGCCGCGGATATCAGCTAGTCGTAAACAAGTGTTATTATGTAAAGTAATTGTTCTCATTACTTACGTTTAGACTGGGTTGGTTCTGAACGAAGTGACATACCTATTCAAATATGTATCTTAAAGTCTAAAAATTTTTTTTTTTTTTTTTTACTTTGTAACTTACGTCGAATCCAGAGGGGTGTTATAACTTTGTCTTGACTCTTGTTTGTCTGTGTGTAGTTGTGTACGTCCGTGGCATCGTAATTTGTAGCTCCCAAACGGATGAACCGATTTTGATGTAGTTTTTAGGGTTCCGTAATACTTAAGGAACCCTTATAGTTTCGCTCTGTCCGTCTGTCTGTCTGTCTGTCTGTCTGTCCGCGCCTCTAGCTCCTGTAATTATGAATATAAATTGATGAAATTTGGTGCAGTTATAGATTGTGTATATATCACGGTTTCGGGATCATAAAAAAATAATAATTTTATATTTTAGGGGTGGCTCTCCATACATGTGAAGTGGGGATGAAAAATATTTTTTCACTCTACCCCATCATGTGGGGTATCGTAGAATAGGTCTTTTAAAATAAAGGCAAGGTTTCATACGTTACTTTTTTATAAAGTTGACCATTTTCGAGTAATCGGCCTCCAAAGTAGTTTGTAAGTTGCCCCCCCCCCCCTAGCATTTTTAAACTATAGGAGATAGAAACTTGCAAATTTTCATGCTGATAGATTATGCTAAAAACTCTTTAGGAAAACTATTGTGAACCAAATCGGACAGTAACTTTTGGAGTAATAAAAAAAAAAAAAGAATATTACGCGTTTATAGTTACGGAACCCTCATTAGACATGTCCTGACATGCTCTTGGTTAGGTTTTTTTGTTTGAAAGCTGACATGATCGAGAGTGTTCTTAGTTTTAATTCATCATCATCAGCTCGTTAGTGCTTGACAATTCGAGGGTAACTTTCAATTATGTTTATGTTTTAATTCAGCAAATCGCATACGCGAATTAAAGCCTGTCGCTATGGCAGTTATCGGGAATATGTTTGTAGGGTTAGTCGGTATTGAAATAATCAGTAACGCTTCACCGATTCGGAGGAAGTTGAACCTGTTTTATAAGTAAGGAGTTAAATATGTGACTTTCGATTAATTAGTAAATACTTAAATAAAATAGTAGGTATTGTGAGTATGGATTATATAGGGTTTTGTTTTATTCGAATGGTATGTTCTATCCTACACTAGGCCACAACAATCAAAAAGGTAATGTATCTTCTTAATATATAAAAGGCAAACCTGACTGACTCATCTATCAACGCACAGCCGAAACTACAGAACGGATTTTACTGAAATTTAATAAGTCTCCACCAGTGACGAAGGGTTCCTATAACTCCATTCCTATCGGTTTCCCTTGTCACTTTACACTTACCTTTTGCAAACCTTCATAGAAATCCCTACCTATGATACAGGCTCCGGCTTCCCTATGAAGGAGAAGCAGCCTTCGCCACTGCTCCCCACACCGATCTCGGTGACGGAGGCCGGTCTTTTATTCAAACCAGGCCAGTTACGCAGGAGTAATTTTAAAGTGCCCAAGAGTGTGCGCAGTACACAAGAACACTCTCTCTTCCTTTACTCTCGTAACCCAGTGGGACGGATAACCGACACGACTGACGAGAGATCAGGCGCAGGTCCGACTTTTTACATGCCCATCCGACGCATGGATCATCTCTCTTGTCAGACAATCAGGTGATCAGCCTGCATTGTCCTAACCAAACTTGGAAGTTAGAAACATCATTTTTTGTTGTACCAATGCGGGAATTGAACCCACGACCTCCGAGTCGAGCGCCGAGCTCTAACCACTAGACCACGGAGGCTGTTGCAGCCTATATAAGTATTTCGGCTTGAGCTTTATCGTTGATTATGTAACCTATGTGCATGATGATAGGCTGTTGAGCTTTACGGTTGATTATGTAGCCTATGTGCATCGGGTTGGGTTAGGTTGCGTGCGGCTAAACACTAAACAGTCGAATGGTCGTTAGGCGACCTTGTGACGCGCTCTCGCGGAACATCGCCTATGTACGAGTAGCAAAATAATGATAGATAATAATATTATTGTGAGCTGTGGGCTTAGCGCGGATAATTAACAACAACGTATTCGTAACTGTGGCAGAGCCACGCTTCGGCATGAATGGGCCGGCTCGACCGGGTAAATACCACGACCTCACAGAACAACCGGCGTGAAATAACGCTTGCGTTGTGTTGCGCCGAGTGAGTGAGGTTACCGGAGTCCCAAAGGGGGATTGGGGGTTTCAAGGACCAGGAACGCAAGTCGCAACACCAAGAGAGTTACAAGTGTAATCCTCTGGTGTTGCGAGTGTCCATGTGCGGCGGTAATCGCTTACCATCAGGCGATCCGTCTGCTCGTTTCCTGCAAAAACAAAAAAAAAAAACTTTATCGAATGAGAATTGTATGAAATCATGTAGCTCCTATACAAATTCCATAAGCTAGTAGGCGAATATTCGAATAAAGTAAGTTGTAAAATCAATATCATAATATCTATATAAATTCACCCGCGTGAAATTAAGGCCCTCCCCCGAGCAAAAGACCTTGAGGCGGTCAGCCGCATAACTCAGTTGAAAATTTTTCTCATAACTTAGTTCAAAATTGACCAAAAAAAAATTTAAACGGCGAATATCTAGCTTATGAAATTGCCTATCTATTGGTGTGTGTCCCAAATAAAATTAACTTGTAAATACTATGGAGACGCTGAAACTATAATTGAATGTTCATTGAATTATAGTTTCAGCGTCTCCATAGTATTTACAAGTAAACTTTATTTGGGACACACACCAAAAGATAGGCAATTTCATAAGCTAGATATTCGCCGTTTAAATTTTTTTTTGGTCAATTTTGAACTAAGTTATGTGAAAAATTTTCAACTGAGTTATGCGGCTGACCGCCTCAAGGTCTTTTGCTCGGGGGAGGGCCTTAAAGGCTGAATTTTAGAAAACGCTGAAACACTTAACTCATTGTTTTTTTTCCGTACTCAATTCATACATAATATACTCGGTACATAACATTACTTGGGTAGAATTAGATATCTATGATGTTTTTGCTAACCACACTTGCTCGGTACATAACAATTGCAATGTGAAAATATTGTCAGCCTTGACTCGGTTGCATCTTTCATACACACATCATACAACATAAAACGTATAACCTCATACACACAACATACATACAAGTTACAACCGTCTTAGGTCATATAACCTCATACAAAATTACAGGCAAATGTGTGAATGTATGGAGTTTCATTTACTTTTGCGGTTTTTGCTTGATTGTGCTTATGTAATCCTCCGGTGGTAGTGGGCGTACCGTTTGGTTCGCACTCGAGATAGTGCAGGTTCGAATCCCAGGTTGTGGCGTGTACCAATGAGACTTTTTCAGATCTCGAGTACATTATACGGACGCTCCAACGGTGAAGGAAAACATCGTGAGGAAACCCGCACATGGTTGGCCCCAGACGTATTGACCAGTCATTCCTCTGAACTAGGCTGACTGTGTTGGGAGAATGCCGTATGTGCTTGGGCAACCATACGACATTCAAAAACCAACTGTCCCAGGCATTACAGTATTTCAAGAGTGGTTACTTCGCTCGGAGAATACTGTATAAATCATCCATTAATTAACGGATGAATAGGCCTAAGTTAATCCTCCGGAATGCGCCTGTAGCTTCTCTGATATTGCAGGTTCTTTAGGGTTCCGTAGTTCATGAACTCGGGACCCTTATTATTTTATCATAATCGTCCGTCCGTCCGTCTTCGGCTTAACGTCCAAACGGTTAGTGCTAGAAAGATGTAACTTTCCATGGATATGTGTATTTACGAATAACATGTTTTTTGGGCGTACCTCCCCTACACGTAAAGTGGGGATGGTTCTTTTCTCGCGTCCACCCCATAGTGTTGTCATTAGATAGGTCTGTTAAAAACATTGAGAGGTAGCTCAGACGTCTTTTGATTCAGGTATTCGTTTGCGAGATATCCAAACTAATATTATTAATGGGAAAGTGTGTGTGTCCGTTTGTCCGTCTTTCACGCCAAAACTAGGTACTGCATCGATTTAAATGAAATTAGGTACACAGATAGTCTAGAGCCTGACAAAGGACATAATATGCTACTTTTTATCGCGGGACATATACGGTTCCCGTGGGTTACTGTACTTACGCGGGCGGAGCTAGTTAAACTTTAAAGCGCTTTTTCTTGTTAAAGTAGAACGTCCCCCCTCTAAAAGCTACACGACTGGATCGAAAAATTTGAAGAAATTCAAGATGGCAGTCCATGTGATGAACTTTAAAGGAGAACTACATATAATAAATACATACATATAATCACGTCTCTTTCCCGTAGGGGTAGGCAGAGACCACTTCTTTCCACTTGCTACGATCCTTACACACTTGTTTTGATTCTTCCACTTTAATTCTTACCATCCATTCCTCCTCTTACATTCAACGTAGCGAAGCGGCTCTCCATGGGCCACTTTTCGCCTCCGCGAGAAACGAGACGTGATGGGTTGCGAACCACATCGCCGCCATTTTGAATAATTAAATTATTTCTATGATTATCCATTGCGTTTCCACGGATTGGTGGAGAGGGTAGGAATAGGGAAAGGGAAGGATAGGTGGTGGAAAGGAAGATTGGTAAGTTAGAGTGGGAAATAGGAAATGTAGGATATTACCGCCCAGGATGGCGCGGGATAGGACAGTAATAGCTAGGGAAGTCGGGGTCGCGTACCCGTATACTATACCACAACTACCGGACAGGTAAGTTGGGATGAGTATCCCACGACATATATACATTATACATACACAGGAAAACTATAACGGCTTATATAACTTTATTAGTTCAGGAGTTACAGAGAAAACTGCGCTTCCTTGGAAAACTTCGTATAAAAATAGCGAAATAATAAGTTAACATGTAAAATATTGGTATAACGGTACGGAACCTACGTGCGCGAGTCTGACTCGGCATTGGCCGGTTTTATATTATATAAGATAATACCATCGCTGCATTATTTTCTATATATTATACTTTAAACGAGATAATATTGTATATAACTATAAAATCGTAATCTCGGAAACGGCTGCAAGTATCACCATGAAATTTAGTATGCACGGAGTTTTGGAGGATAAAAATCGATCTAGCTAGGTTTTATCCCTGATAAACTGCGCATTTTTTAAGTCAATAATTTCGACTCTATAATGTCAGGCGGTCAGGTCGATTGGCAGTTTGGTTAATTTTTTGCGTTGTTCGAAAATTCGTAATGTGGTGGGTTCGAACCACGGTAAAATATTTTTGTGTTTCTATTTTACGGTTTTTCGGTTACCCAGGTAGGTACTTACTTTGTATTAAAACACGGCCATATGACTATAAGTAGGTATAGAATGACATAATATAGGTAATTCCTCGGAAGTCTTCCAATGTCACACACACATGCACACAAACACACACACATACAAACGTGCGACAGCGCAGCGAAACGTGTAGTTTTGCGTTACACGTTCGAAAGGTAACACCTTTATTGTGAGATAACGGGTACAGTTGGCTGCGAAAATATCTTATAAATAAATAAATAAGCATTTATACCACTTTTTTAGAATTTTACTACTACATACAATATAACATAAAATGCCTACTTTCATAAAAAACAAGAAACAAAACAAAAAAAAACTGATACTAAAAACACGTAGAAATAGGATGTAATCAGACAAAAAGGAAAAAACATTTTTTTAATTAATATACGTATATATGTCAGCGCAATGTTTTAAAAAATATATGACAGCTCCACACTCGACACTTCCATTTTCAGCTCTATTGTATTAGCGCAGATTTCTATATTCAGCGCTCTGAAATTTCCCCGGCCTTCCAGATTCCGGATCATATAGTCCAAGCCTGAGGCTCTCGTCAATATGGCTAAAATTCTCCGATGCTCGAGCTGTCATTTGTGTCGTGTCGCTCCGTCTTTACAGAGTTATAGTATATGTCCGCATTGGAATAACAAAAAATGTTGTTTCCATGTTTGGTTAGAACAATGCAGGCTGATCACCCGATTGTCTGACAAGAGAGATGATACATGCGTCGGATGGGCATGTAAAAGTCGGACCTGCGCCTGATCTCTCGCCAGTCGTGTCGCTAGTGTATGAGAATAAAGGAGAAGAGAATGCTCTTGTGTACTGCGCACACACTTTAAAATTAATCCTGCATAACTGCCTGAGGGGCAATTCTGCTAAATAAAACCTGCATTAATACAATCAAGTCCCGACACGCTTAAACTCTCAAAAGGTGTTTATATGATCGTTAAACAAACGTAAAACGCGATCTGATTGGCAGAAACGTCATAAAATCCGTTCACGATAACATGTCGCTACACTTTCAATCCAATCAAAGTAAAATGAAGTCTACTTTAAATACGAGAATTGAGGTTCTGGTTTCAATGAAACCGACCACCGCCGTCACCAAAATCGCTGTGGGGAGTTTATTATATTAGTATAGGTTTAACCACTATTTTATATGGCCGACTGTACCGCCAACCATGCGGGAGTGAGTCAGCGATACGATAGCACATAGTGGAGACCGGAGTTGATACTGTCGCGCGTGGAAGTGCTTGTTAAATTAGTAATGGACTAGCTTTTTGCCGTAGCTCCGCACAGTACAACCCACGAGAACACTACTTTTTCGGGATAAAAAGTAGCCTATGTTTTAATCCAGAGCCTACAATACCATATTTCATCGAAATCCGTTCGGTAGTTTTTGCGTGAAAGAGTTGCAAACATCCATCTATCCTCACAAACTTTGACATTTATAACAGTGCACAGTGGTAGGATGTGTTGAAATGTGAATTGAGGGCCTTCGGGTAGTGACTAGTGTAGTGGACAGTGGTAGTGATAGTTCAACACGATTAAAGGTTTGAGTAATTGTTAATTGCTATTATTTTCCAAAAATCTGTGTATTACCTTGTTTACTTGTGTACCCAAACGCGAGCGCGATTCAGACACAAACGTTTCATGCGAGCCCACGGCCTCGCAGGAAATTGGCGTAAAATAAAGCACAGGCTTTATTTAACGCCAATTTGTGTTTCGTTAAGTAAGTGAGGTTACCGGAGGCCCGAGGGGGTTAGGGAGCTTATGGACCAGTAATTTGACTGTGGGAGAGCCACGCTTCGGCATGAATGGGCCGGTTCGATCGGGTAATTACCACGACCTCATAGAAAACGGGCGTGAAATAACGCTTGCGTTGTGTTTCGCCGAGTGAGTGAGGTTACCGGAGGCCCATGGGGGGATTGGGGACTTTAAGGACCAGGAACGCAAGTCGCAACACCAGAGGATTTACAAGTGTAACTCCTCTGGTGTCGCGAGTGTCCATGGGCGGCGGGCGGCGGTAATCGCTTACCATCAGGCGATCCGTCTGCTCGTTTCCTGGTTCATTACATTAAAAAAAGTAACGAAAATGCGCAACACCACAGGCAACTTCTGCTGTCATTGTCCATGAGCGACAGTAACCGCCTACCATCAAGCGAACCGTGTGCGCGTTTCCTGGCCCATTGAAGTTTTTTTAAACAAACTAACCTGAGCCAGGGTAAAAGGGAATGAAATAATTAGATTAAAATATCAATGTGAATACATATATAAAATTTCATACAAGCCTTATCCTTAAACGTGTCTTATGTAAATGAAACATGTTATTAAACAACATTGGGAGTACTACAGTACCCGAAAAAGATGTCGATTAAAAGTAACTACTCGCTCAAAGTGAACTCATGTAGTAATGTTTATTTTTTTCTATTCCAGAGACTCGCACGAAAGAATGGAGTCAAAGAAGATGAGACCAGTTGGTACTGGGACCCGCCACCGCAAGCCTCCAAACCTTCCAACGAGATTGAAGCTTACAAAGCACAGATACAAGATTTACAAACAAAACTATCCGCCTTAGAAGATTCAATACATACAGGTGATGACGATGAAGTAATCAGGCTAAGAGAAGAAAACCAGAATCTAGCGAGTAGCCTAGAAGATTTAGATAGTCAACACCAAATGGCAATGGAGAGGTTGCTTGCACTGAAAAAAGAACTACAAAAGAACTTTGAAGTCCTAAAAAAAGAGCACGAAGAGTTGACAAGTGCTAATAATGAATATGCCAATGAAATTAAACAGTTGGAAAGTAAATTGTTGGAGAAGGATGAAGAAATAGACAGTATGAAAGCGTCGCAACACGACTATGCCGCCTTGCAACATAAATACCAGAATTTGGAAAGAGTACACAGTTTGTTAAAAGAAAACGCTGAAAAGTTTCAAGAAGAAAACCAAGAGTTGAACGAGGAAGTTTTTAAATTGCAGGAGCAGGTGACGAACTTGGAGCATGACATAGAAATCTCTGGAAAACCACCCGATTTAACAAATATGGTACCTAAAGAAAAATATGAAAATGTCTTAAAGCAACTCAACGATTACAAGCAGCGAAGAGATTCCAATCAGATGCATTTAGACGAAGTAAATATAGACGATAACGCTAAGGGTGTAATCGAAACACTGAAACGTGATATTAGTACGTTAAAACATCGTCTAGCCCACCAAGAAGGCGGAGACCATGATAATGATACTAAATCCATTCGTGCAGATAAGATAGTACAATTGTATGATAAATATGTTGATTTCGAACTGCCTGTCGACACACCCCAGTCAGATAACGATGTGATAATGAAATTGGAATCAATATTTAAATCCGTTAGTTTTTATAAACAAGAAATTGATGATTTACAGGCAAAGTTATCTGAAAAGAAATCTAGTATAAATAACTTGCAAGCTCAAATTGATGAATTGACTTCTGAAAATGAGTACCTCACTTCAGACGTACAGCATTTGGAAGGTGACTTAGAGGAAATGAAGAAAAACAATGACTTTCTCATATCTGAGATAGCTGCTTTAAAAAGCGCATCCAAGTTAGAGCCCATTATAGAGACCCATGAAGATAACCTTGCAAAGTTAGAAACAGAACTTGCAGATTGCAATAAGATAAACAAAACATTTGAATCGGAAATAAGGAGAATAGAAAAAGAACTTTCAGTTGTCAAAAACGAAAAAAATATTTTACAAGATAGTCTTAATGATATGAGAAACAAATATAAAAGTATGCTTGATCAACTTGAAATGTGCAAAACTGAATCGAAAGCTTTACAAGATTTAGAGAATGATGAAAAATTATTAAAAAATACAAAAATTCAAAACTCCACAGACAAATTCGATGAACTTAGAAGACGCTTATCAATAGCCAATTCCGAAAAGGAGAGGCTGGCTATTGATAATAACATCATAGAAAATGATAAAGTCATTTTAATAGGGGAAATAAATGAACTCAAACACGCTTTAGTAGCGTCTTCTAACTCTCATAAGGAACTTGAGTCTATGAAAATAATACTAGATCATAAGCTGCAGGAGTTAGAGATAAAATTAGATGAAGTCCTAAAAGATAAAGATGATGTAGAAAAAGAAAATTTCAAATTAAAAGAAGAGTTGCATATACTCCAAAGTAAATTGTCAAGTACAAATATTGAGAAAAATGAAAATAAAAAACTTGCGGAACAGTTGGAAGTAGCTCATAGACACAATGCTACTCTACAAGAAAAATGTGACTTGTTATCTGAAGCATTACAAAACTTAAAACAAGAAAAAGATGTTCTACTCCATGAATATAATGCAATAAAACAGCAATCCCTCTCAGTCTCAGAGAGTTCGTCGAAAGTGGAAAAACTTACCAAAGAACTAATGCTTAAATCTGAACGGCTGGAGAAGCTTGAAAAAGATATTATTTTGCTACAAGAGAAAAATCATTGCTTCGCACAAGAAAAACTTCAGCAAGAAAAAGAAATTACAGCGAAAAACAACACAATTTTCAATTTGGAGAAGGAATCGCAAAATGTTACTGATTTGTCAAAAATGGTAATGGATTTAGAACATACAATAAAAAATAAAGAAAATCACATAAAATCACTGCTTGAAGAAATATCGAGTAAAACAAATGAAGTTGAAGCAGCGAACTCAACATGCGACCTTTTACGCGAAAAAATTACTGCACTCGAATTTCATAAAGAGGAAACCAGCCAACAATTACAGCAGCGTGAAAATGAATTAAATGAGAAGAATAAGGAAATAGCAGTATTGAAGAATAATGATTTTGAAAAGCGATGTACTGAATATAAAATCAACATTGAGAGCCGAGAAAAAGAAATAGAAGATCTTAACCGCCATATTTTAGAATTAAATAATAAAATACAAGCCTCTGAAAACAGATCACAAACAAATAATGAATACACAAAATTGAGTGAAGAGAAACTAATCCTTGAAACTTCTTTGAGTCATTTGCGTCATGAATTGCAAACAAAAGAACAAAATTTATCAGATATTACCAGCAAGTTAGAAGTATTAGAAAACACTTGTAAAGAGTACAAACTAGCAATAGATACCGCAACCGCAGAAAAGACGGAACTTATAAATCTAATAAATTTAAAACACAATGAAAGTATTCAATATCATAACGAAATACAAAGATTAAATCAAGTACTACTTGAACAGGCAAACGAATATAAAAAGTTGGTAGAAGAAAAAGAACATCTTAGTACAAGCAATGTAGATAAATGTCCAAATTGTGAATCTTTGCAAAGAAGTCTACTAGAGAAAGATGAGATTATTACTGCTATAAATCAAAATGCGGCTCAACATGAACAATTGAAATCTGAACTTTATAACAACAGAGAAACAGTAAAGAATCTGACTCGAAGATGTGAAGATTTAGACAAGAATTTAACAATACAGTTGGACGTTGTAAAAAAACTATCGGCAGAAAATGTACAGGTGAATATTGTTTAAAATTATTTTTATTCATTAAATCTTAACAAGTAAATAGTAATTAATTCAAAAATAGAAGCAGATCTAAATTATACAGATCAATTGCGTAAAAAGTATGTCATATTTATTATTATAATTTAAAGCTTCTTCCTAAATAAAATAAATATAGATTCGTCCATAATCATAATCGTCATTTATTCGCATTTTTAACCTTTTAAATTTTATTTTCGTTATCTTCGTTTGTTGATGTTTTAAATTTTATTTACATTTTACAGTTATCAGAGAAAGAGCAGAACTCGTCTCGGGAACTAGAACGACTTAGGCATCATCTAGTAGAATTGGAGGACAACTATACCCAGGAACTAATGACGTCAGAACAGAAGCTTAATGAGTGTCAGTCGAGGTTGCAACAGGTGGAAGAGAGAGCTAAGCAGACCAGCACAGTGTATACCAGTAACAGGTAAATGGATTTGTATGTAACAGGCAAATTAATATGTAAAAACTCTGACAACCGAAACATAAAAATGACGATGAAGTAAAAAATAGATATATCATTTCACTGTTGATATTATAAATGAGACTGCAAATAACCTTATTTAAGGACCATGTCAGTGCCATACTACGCCGCGAATGGGCAGGCTTAACCGAAGAAACAAACTAAGAACAATATTGGATATTTCAATTATTAATTTTGAAACTATTGTAATAAACTTTTATAAATAAGTAATTTTACTAACAAAAATTCTCATAATCTTGTAATGTCACAGTATTCGAGCGAATCAAGAAGTCGAGACTCTTCGCAATCAAATAAAATTATTAGAGAAACAACGTGACGAGGTACAGACCAGACTAATTGATGCCGAAGACTCGAGGAGTCGAAGTGAAGTAGCGCTGACGAATCTGCAAATTGTGTTGGAACAATTTCAGCTAGGTAAATATAGTTTTCTTTGTTTTACAATTTACAGTTTACACTGATGACTAATGTTTACTCTTGTTATAAAAATAATAACGGTTACCCTGGAAGAAATACATAAATGTTATTTTTCTGTACGTACTAATATAAAGTAAACAGAGAACAGCTTTTTATAATCTTTTGATACGTGCTTATTCACAAGTTTTGTCTCCGTCAATTGACACAAAGAGGGTAATAAAAGTAGTACTAGTATTTCACATTTACAAGACAGCTCTATAATAATAAATAAAAATAATTATATTTTTTTATTTAGTAAAAAATAATGGAAAAGAATAATGTTACAGATAAAGAACGCGACATTCATGCGGCCACAGAGAAAATAAGAAGACAACTAGAAGAAGAGAAACAACACAGTCTTGATTTACAACAAGAAATAGCAAGACTGAACAACAAACTAGAAGAATCTATAGCGGGACTCCAAGCGGCGACTAGACTTGGTGATCAAGTTGAAACGAAGAGTGCTCAAATAAACGATTTAAAAGAACAAGGTAATACTTCGAATATTATAGACCTAGAATTATTTACATTATATGTTAATGCATAGTAAATAGTAATTAGCGAAACATTCGATTGCGTAACTTGCTTGGTGGAATTGTAAAGTATATTTTTGTGAGTAAAAATAGAAAAATACTTCACCTCCAAACAGAAATCAACATTTGATGTAGTAATCATATTTTTATTTAATTCGAGCTAGCACCTATTTTAGGTTAGGCTGAAAAGCTTAAAACTTGTTCCAAACCTAATTATAGATTCCCTCAAAAACCACTCTAAAATTGGTGCCAGCTCTCCTACTAATATTTTACCTGATGCTACGTTCCTATTTTTACTGCAAATCGGGATAAATTATTGTCCATTGTTATGATAATTTGACTGTGTTATTTTCTTCATACCTAACAATAGATTCTAAAATAATTATATAACAGAATAATGTAACTTTTCTGTCAAGTCTAAAGCAAAAATACATAATAATTATGCTTTTTACCACGCTTCATTGGATTCATAAATAATTACTAGCGAAAGGTCGTTCTTTGAAACAATGTTAGAATTTAAACTCCATATTACAATTAAAATATCAGTTTTATTCTAATGTGATGCTTAGAATGATCGATCCCTCGCCACTTATGAAATGTTAAATGAAACTTGAATATGTATTTGATCTCAATCAGTAAATTGACAGCTTTTATATTATATGTACTAGCGATCAGCCCTAGCTTGGCACGATTGCAATATATTTTTTACACATACAGGAATACTTTTTCATCGGTACAATAAATTTTACCACGTCATTGGTATCGATAATAGAGCACATTTCTCAAGTAAAAAAAAAAATCATTTCAATTATTTTATCCTATAACCAATCTAATACCGCATGGGCGCACTAACTACAAGGCGTCAACGGGTGCGGTATGAGGTAGGGGGCGGCGGGGTGGGGTAAGCGATCGACCAGGTGGCGCACGAGTTGGCAACAAAGCATCGATAGATGCGTAATGTATCCACATTTTGTATTAGTTTAGCGGATTAGTTTTGAGGATTGATAATTTTGTTTTTTTGTTCCAAAGTAAAAAAAATCGTTCGTATTTTTTATTTTTGACAACTATTACGTATGTTGATTTATTGTGCTGGTGAAAAAATAATCCTGTATAAACTTTCCTCTTGGACTACTCTATTGAGTAGTTTATAGAATCAAAGGGTACAGGAAAAGAAGCGACTTCATTTCATACTATGTAAAGACTAGATGTTACCCGCTACTTCGTACGTGTAAAAAGAAATCCCGCGGGGAATGTACATTTTGCTGAGATAAAAAGTAGCATACATGTTAGTCCTGAAGTCTAAACACCATACCAAATTTCATCACAACTCGTTCAGTAGTTTTTGCGTGAAAGAGTAATATACAAACTTTCGCGTTTATAATAATTATTAGTAAGAGAGTAAGGATTTGTCTGACAAATAAAGAAACAGATGAATCGAATGAAAATATGCCATTTTGCTGACTGAGATAAAGTGTATCATAGCTATGTATTTCATCAGATAGATGTAGTTGTATGTAGTTCTAGAGACTCGGCACTCGGCTAAATATCAGCTGGTAATTCTGGGGTTTTGTCACCCAGACTACCATCTGGTATACAGTTGGGTTCCGTACCGCCACGAATGATAGTAAGACACACGTAAGTGACTGTATATGTAGATGATTTTGTTGTTACGTAAGTGATTTTTATGTAGATGATATGTTGTCATGTGCTTTTGACGTGTGTCTCGATTTGTCCGTTTAGTTTCAGTGTTGTATGCTTACGTCCCTCTTAAGTTAAGATGCCACTATAATATCGATCAAGTTATACATAAATCAAAAGTATTTTTTATTATTACTAATAGTAGAGCCAAAATTGGTCACTTTTCGCATTATCATAGCCTAAAGTTTTGTCATAAAGTATTATAAGATGAAAACGGTTAATGGCTTTATTTAAGTGTTTTTAAAGCCGTTTATTAAAGTGACCCATGCATTATAATCTCAAATATCTTGAGTCACTTTAAAAATCAGTGGCATACTTATGTAAGAGGTCTTCAATATCAAGAATCGTTATTTTATCCACAAACTAGCGAATTTTGATACATTTATATTTTAATTTTGATATTCCAAACAATTTTTTGGAGAATTTTGCTTAACAGCATCTACAGCTTGCACCTACTTCGGTTTAATCTCATTTGGTAACTGTGAGGCTTTGCCGTGGCTTTTTAACTGCGAGGCCGTTTTTGCCTCACAAATTAAGCCACGTTACTCAGATTACCATTTGGGGTTTGACTGAGATTGGTAACACATCGTGGCGTCCGTTCTAATCACATTTTTTTTGCTTTATTAAGCCGATATTATACGGGTCAATTTCAAATATTGCTTTCAATTTCATTGTTTCAATGGCGTTGACACACAAATGCGATTGCGCAGTCATGTTGAAGGTTTACCAACAGCACTTAATGCTACAATTTAATTAATTACTGATCCTTGTAATATGTGCTTTATGCGGGCTTTAAACGTTCAATTTGATAAAATAGGCTGACTACACTTCAATTTAGCAACAATGTAAGATTTGATCATTGTATTGTAACATTTTTCAATTTTATTAAAATTTGATCTGTCTTTTTGATCTACTTGAACGTTTACAAATCCGACTGTATTGTTTATACGTTCAAAATGTTTGCAATGTTTTTATATAACAGTTTGTCATAGCAATTCTTTTGATTTTGCATCAATTTTGTTTTCGCACATTGCAAGTTTTGCACATTTTTGTCTGTCAAGATTTGTGTTTGAAGCATGATTTAGAAACGAAGAATTGCCTCATTGTCCCTGAGTATTACTTCAGGTACTGGTGTAATGGAAAGGGAGCCATGTGCACTTTTACTTGAGATCGATATTTCTACATGGATGATATTGTCGGTGTTCACCATATTATTTGAAAGTTTTTTATCTTCATCCTGTAAAGACTCGATATATACAGGGTGTAACTTTAAAGCCGTCGATAAATTAATGCTACTTTAATTTTAAAGTACATTTGAGATTATTTTTCAATTGTACCCCGTTTTATGAACATTTTAATCATCATTATCGCCTCAAGTACTAGTGCCTTGTAGTCCCTCCCCAGTGGCTGAATAATACTTTGAGATTGTGTGGTCCTTACATCGAGCTGCAACGGTAGAGCATGGTGAGATTATCTTTTTTAATTTTTCACTTTTAAAGTCGATTTTTAGGAGTTTAAGTTCACTGGTTTTTTATTTTTTTGTCAAATATAGCTTTTTAATGTATTTAATGTTCCAAGTAGACTTCTGATTTGTGTAGTTGTTATAATAATTTTGGTATATTTGTACAATCATTTCAATAGTAACTATTATTAATATTAATAGTTGCCTTTTTTCAAGATATTTTTATAGTACCTGTGTACCTGACGTTTAGCATGACCAATATTGAATTTATACAAGAACGACAGTTAATATGGTCAAAATGAAAGCTTTCCTTTGTTAGTCTGTCATTTTGTCTACGGTGGTTATGCTAAGCGGGCTGTTAAATTAGTAATTTAAATGTCAAATATAGAAGGATACTGTACTGTTTTTATGACTTATGTAGTAGACTCTAAAGTTAAAAAATCATCTCATAAAGGGTGAATCTCCACTCAAAGCAGACTCGCCCATATAAAGGAAGGTTTTTATTCGAGTATGATAATAATTTTTTTGCCTAAACGTCTATACATAAGCGTAGATCATATTATGCCCAAAATATCCGTAGTTGATTTTATCGAACCTTTCAAATTATCTTTCTTGCTAATCTATTGTATTATTAACTTGTATTACCATATATCTATTAACCCCCTTACTGATAAACGCTTTATAAGCTTTGAATAGTTATACAGTGTTTTGTCTTCTTCAATCGAATTAAAAATGTCACATGTGTGACGGGAACAAAACACTGTATAACTATTCAAAGCTTATATAGCGTTTATTAGTAAGGGGGTATGTGTTTCAACAATTCCTTCTCGAACTATTCCTACTGATCGTCCAATTTCTGACATTCCAGTGCGAACCCTCCAAATATCAGTAGCGGCGGCCGAGGAGAGGTACCACAACGCGATCTCTAACCAGCAGGACAGGGTGGACAAGAATCTGGTGAAGAACCTCGTGGTGAATTATGTGGTGGGACAGAATAGTGGAAATAGGTGAGTTTAATACAGAATGGTTTTTCAGTCAGTGACCAAACTTTCAATAGTAAATACATATACTCTTGAATATAAGCAACTTTTACTATGTTATCAACTTTACTAATTGAAAAAAAAAATCTGCTGTTCTCTACAAATTACTATGCCATTAATTGCCCTTTTGTAGGAAACATCTGGTTATTTTTAAGTTGCTTATATAGTGAAGAGTATATTTACTCTGGAAAGTTTGTTGGTCACTAAATGAAAAAAACTATCAAAAGGTGGCCTTCCGAGATATGCGACCGCAAAGGTAATCAGTACACCAGCCAATCAGGTTCTCTGACGTCGCCCATCGGTCTAACGTCTCGGGTCACGGATTGTTTAATGCTCCTTACAAATGCATACTAAGCAGTGGCTCCGCCACCCTATTTTTGATCTCGGTCTCTCTTTCTTTCGTCGTATTTATAAAAGAGAAGACATGGTAATTAAACTAACCCAGATTTTTGATCTCGGTCGCAGATCGGCGTTTACGTTGACTCTGGGTTGAATATCGTGTTAAATATAGTATGTATATACTTATAGGTATGCGCGAATTTATTACAATTATTAAAGTACTACTTATTAACACCTACCTTAGGTTTATTTGGAAAGCAATTTGTTCAGTAAAGTACAGTAGGTAGGCACTAAAAATATTGTAATTAAATATTAAGAAAAAAAATATATATATACATACGTATAACCGCCTTCTTTTTTGGAAGTCGGTTAATTATTTTCTAAAATGAGTCAACCCTAATGTCATTAGAATGGATAAGAATTACGCGATAGAAAGAGACGCAACTTCTAGGTAAATATAATCGCAGGTAATCAAGCGCTGCGTTAGCTAAATTGAACCTTATCGTATCGCAGTAAGAGTTCCTATTTCTTCAAACCATTTGTCGGAGTGGTTCTTCTGTACCTCTAGGTACTATTATTTATTCTGTGCCAGAGGGGCAATTCTAATGAATAAAAAATGAATTAATACAATTACAATAAGTCCCGACATGCTAAAACTCTCAAACGGTGTTTTATGAACGTTAAACCAACGCGAAACGCGCTCTGATTGGTCGAAACGTCATAAAATCCATTCATGGTAACATGTTCTTTGTTCACTTCGCTTCACTTTCAATCCAAACAAAGTAAAATGAAGTCTACTTTAAATACGAGAATTGAGGTTCAGATCGGCGCAAGTGGGCTTTAAGGTATTAAAAATCGAGTTCACCTCAAGGAATAAACAGTAAAAAATTTAGGGGTCAGAATTTTAGGATCAAATTGAAAAAGCAGTTTTGATGACTCCATTATTTTAACCCACCCTTTATCATTCCAGAACCCAAGTCCTCCGCGTCCTCTCCACGGTCCTGGACTTCAACCAACAGGAATGCGAGCGTCTGGGTCTCGTCACCCCCCCGCAGGGAGAGAGCCTGGCTGCGGAGTTCGTGAGGTTCCTGCAGGACGAGTCCAAGCCCAGGCCGGTGATGGTGAGTTGGAACTAAACTTAGGCTGGGAACATATTGTCCAGAATCCGTATTAGGCCGGGGAAAATTCAGAGCACTGAAAATCTTCGCTAATGCAATACAACTGAATATCGTCAAATGTCAATGTCCTACTAATATTATAAATGTGAAAGTTTGTGAGGATGGATGGATGGATGGACGCATCACGCAAAAACTACTGAACGGATTTCGATGAAATTTGGTATGGTAGTAGTTTAGGCTCTCGATTAAAACATAAGCTACGTCTTGTTATCGCGAAAAAGTACAGTGTTCCCGAGGGATACTGTATTTAAGCGGGCGGAGCCGCGGGAAATAGCTAGTCTTAATATATGACAGCTCGACACACACTTAAATTTTCAACTCTACTGTGTTAGCTCAGAGTTCTGTCACAGTATAACAACAGTAGAACATCTTCATACAAACGGGCCGAGGTCGGTTTGAATGTGTGCGTGCGCGCCGGCCGCCTATCCGCACGCACACACACACCTCGTATAAGGAATGATAAGGCGCTCTCAGTATGGGCTGTACCGTGAGTGACGTGAACGATCGCGTACGTACCGTGAATCTCAGAAGGAATATTTTTCGTTGTGGACATAAGGGTTAATTTGCTTTATTAAATTTCAGAATTTCCTAATAAAAACCTCGCTTGTGTTTGTTTGATTTTCAATTCAATTGTATTAATTCAGAGTTCTATTTTCAATAACGAGTAAAATAGTAAAAAAGTATTATAATTATATAATTATGATTATAGAACGAGTATTATAATATTATCTAACGAGTATTCTACGGGAACAACTCACGTCCCGCTCGCCGCGCGCACCCCCGCGCGCCTCTAGCCGCGAGCTGTCATTAGTGTAAATCACGGAATGGTGGTTAATTAAAAGCAAGTGAATATAATATATATATTGTTTGTTACAGGTGAGACCGTCGGATGTGACTCGGAAGCAGTCGATGACGTCAGCTGTTCCACATGACGTGTCCAGGAAGACCAGCACTAGCAGCAGTAAGTAGAGTTTCTATTTCCCCCAGGTTATGTGGGGTTAGAAGATTTCTATGGGGCAAAAGAAACGTACTTCATTTTTAGAGTTCAGTAATACTTATGGAACTCTTATAGTGTCGCTCTGTCTGTCCGTCTGTCTGCCTGTCCGCGCCTCGTAGCTTCTGTAATTATGAATGTAAATAGATGAATTTTGGCACTGTTAAAGACTGTGTATGGCCCTCGATTTTGCCACCATAAAATAATAATAATTTCACATTTTAGAGGTGGCTCACATGTTACATGGAACATGTGAAGTGGGGATGAAAAATATTTTTTATTCTGATCCATCGTGTGGGGTATCGCTGAATAGATCTTTTAAAATAAAGGCAAGGTTTCATACATGACTTTTTTACAAAGTCAACCATTTTCGAGTAATCGGCCTCCAAAGTGGTTTGTAAGTTGGTCCGTCTTGACTTAAGACGAAGATCATATGCCCAAAATTCCGTGTGGTTTTAATTTTTAAACAACTTTTTTGGAACGAGAATCAAATACTGCGATTACGCTCTTTGAATATAATGTTTTTGTTTTAGGAACATTCTTTTGTTGATATATGTACAATATAATTTGCCAAATTTTTCCTCAGATGGAATAAAAATCACCTGTATACATTATTATTGAAATTAATTCAATCGTCATTCTTAATATTATTTGACGACCTATGTGGCTCATTGGTTCAGCCAGTGGTAGATTTACACTAGGGGCAGTCGGGGCTAGTGCCCAGGGCGGCAAATTTAGTAGGGCGGCAAAATTTGGAAAGTGAAAGAAATAATTTCTAGAGCACGACATTATTTTTTTACAATTATCAACATTACACAATATATTAATAATTAATTCTTATAACTGTAACGTTAAACCCCACTCCTGATGATAGTCGACATACTAAATAATTATTATTATCAGCGTCGTAAGAGCTATTAACTGAGATCGGTTTGAAATCTGTTGATGGATGGGGGCCACTGCGCATACATTTTTTTGCATGGTCCTTTTTAATTCTTAGAACGAAAACAAATATTTTATATATTTATATTATTTATAATAAAATCAATCATAGGGGTCCATCCACATATTACGTCACAGCGGATGAGGGGGGGGGGGGGGCATACTAAATGTGACAGTACATACATGTTAAATACAGGTACAGGGATACTAAAAAGCGTGACATTGGGTTTAAAAAGTCGAAATTTTGCGTGACGTAATATGTGGATGGCCCCTAGTTAGAATAACTATAGTTGATTGCAGATGTATTGATAAATTCGTAAGAAATAAGACAAAAACTACAATTTTAAGTAAAATTACACTGGTAGGGCGGCATTTCCTTCAGTGCCCAGGGCGGCACTAATATTAAATCCGGCCCTGGGTTCAGCGCTTTGGTGCTCAAGCCAGGAGTCGCAGGTTTGAATCCTGCCGAAGGAACAAACAGTTTTTGTGTTCCTGGGTCATGGATGTATATTAAATATGTGTATAACATAATAAAAATCTTAAATATTTGTATATTGTTAGAGTATTAAATATACTTTCCGTTTTCTGGTACCTGTAACACAAGTTCTTCGGACACTTAGTACGAGGCCTGATTGACGTGGTGTGAAGCGTCCATATATATTATTATTTCAGGCCAACACCCAATCTTCGAGGTCGGTCACAGCCGCAACCCGTCCACCGGCTCCCACAACCTGCTGCTCCAGAACGTGGAGACGGCCTCCCAGAGGTCCACGGAGTCGGAGACCAGGGTCGTAGGTCACCAAAGGTCAGAGGTCACGCTGGAGACAGGTATAACGCAGACGCGGAACAACGAGGGGGCGATACTGAAGAACGTGCTGAAAGACTTGTGATAGATGGTCCTTCGAGTTCACAGTCATCTATTGATAAGACCACGTAAGTCTCATCTGTATAGAAACCAAGCGTGCCATTATTTTTCTACCCGCTGTGACGTCACAGGAGCGATTCAGCGATGATAACTTCCCGTCCCCGAGTAAACGATTCAAAGGCCGTCGCCGCGCGCCGCTCCGACGCGTTTTTTGTTTTCGTTTCACGTTTGGCACCGAGAATATTCGAGAGGAAATGGCGCTGAAGGAAGTAATTTTTACTCCTCTTTTACACGCGAAGTGCATACACTTGCGTGGTGTAATCAATAGATGTATGTGTTCGAGCCGGGAGGAAAAGTCGAACACTTATAGTATATAAGGTCGGGAATTTATGATCCGGAATCCGGAATTCCGGGGAAAATACGGAACATTTAAAATAGAACTTTGCGCTAATACAATAGAGCTAAAAATTGAACACACAAGTGTCGAGTTAAATGTCAATGTCATATTTGACAGCTCGACACTCCACACTTCCATTTTAAACTCTATTGTATTAGCAGAAAGTTCTTTTTTTTCTGAATACTGTTGTATTTTTAATGTAGTGCTCTGAATTTTCCCGGGACCACCGGATTCCAAAACATGTTTTCGACCAAACACGTGTAATTCAGGAAATCAGGACCATATAATTGTACATGTATCAGTTTTCATACAATTTCAGTCCAATATGTGTAATAAAAATAGTATTATGTATTCCTATATCATATTATATTGTGTACCTAATCTAAATAAATAAACAATCGCGAGTCTTTATATCAACAAATCTTTACTTAGATAATCCTAATACTATTATAAATGTGAAAGTTTGAGAAGATGGATCTTTCCTATCCATACTAATACGAGTATTATAAACGGGAAAGTGTATGTCTGTCTGTTTGTCCGTCTTTCACGCCTACTTAACAGATTTAAATGATTTGATAGTCTAGAGCCTAGCAAAGGACATAGGCTACTTTATATCGCGGGACATATACGGTTCCCGTGGGTTTCTGTACTTACGCGGGCGGAGCCGCGGGCATCAGCTGGTTTATTATATTACTAGCTATAGCTCGCGGCCTTGTCCGTGTCACTGGAGCACTGTAATTTTTGGGATAAAAAGTAGCCTATGTGTTGATCCGGAGCTTAAATTACTACCATATCAAATTTCATGAAAATCCGCTTAGTAGTTTTTGCGTAAAAAGTAACATGCATCCATACATACAAATATCAAAACTTTCGCGTCTATAATAGTAAAGATAATCCTTAACTAAATTGTATCAATAGATGGCGCTATTTCATAGTATTATATCTACCCGCAAGGAATATTTTTCTACTTCTGTGCTTTCAGTTAAGCGATAGTGCTTTTCATTTAAGTATTTAATATATGGTTAAAAAATACTTAGTTATTTTACGGCCTTTCTCAAGCGCTACTTAAATTTAAGCGTTCCTTAAATCACAGGCAGTATCTGTCTCTGTTCCACAGAATGACAAGGATAGCATGTGACTTGAGAGCCTCTTGAATTGAGTATAAGGTTGTTAGAGATTTGTACTAAAGTATAATCAGATATTCAGTTGTATTACAATAACGTTACTGTCTATAGCTGTTGCAATCGTTAGCATTTATTGTACGTTTAGTTTACTTTTAGTTGTATAAAGCTGCGTAATTTAGTTTAAATATAAACATTTTAAGTAAGCCCCGAAATGTCAAGCAGTGAGCGAGTTGTTGATGATGAATTATAGCTAAGAACACTCTCGATCATGTCAGCTTTCAAACAAAAAAAAAAACTGGATCAAAATTGGTTCATGAGTTTAGGAGCTATGATGCCACGGACATACACACAGACAGATACGTCAAACTGATAACACCCCTCTTTATGCTTCGGGGGTTAATTACTAACAATACAATTTTTATGAAATGAAAATAAAATAGATACACAATTTTAAAAATAATGAAATGTATTTTAGCCTATAACTAATAAAATATGTATTTACACAGCAATAGCAATGTTGTTGTCTCTGTCTCGCAAGTCACTTTTCCTACCTACCGGACGAAGACAGCAATATAGTTAATTAAAAAAAATCCCATAAATTTTATTCAAGTGTCAATGCATACACATAGTTATTAAACCGACTTAGCTTAAACAATATTCTTACCCCCTTACAAATAAACATATTTACACA
This sequence comes from Glaucopsyche alexis, assembly GCA_905404095.1. Taxonomy (NCBI): domain Eukaryota; kingdom Metazoa; phylum Arthropoda; class Insecta; order Lepidoptera; family Lycaenidae; genus Glaucopsyche; species Glaucopsyche alexis. The sequence continues at coordinate 1,047,777 of FR990063.1, read as the reverse complement.
GTGTATATGCTATACATTGTTTTGTCCTTGACTGTAAGGCGACTTTTTCGACGTTTCAGACAAATACAAAACATTGTATAGCTTATATACTGTATAAATATTTTTATTAGTAGGGGGTAAAACTTTAACTAATATAATTATAATGTCGTAATAAAATCACTTGCTTAGAAAGAAACGAAGCGACTGAAAGGCTATTTGCTATCTTTTTCTAAAGCATTATAACCAAAAATAATCTGGCCTTACAATCGTTTCGTCTCATTCTAGAGAATTCTTGTTTATAGGTTAGCCTATTCAATATGATCTATGATTTTTATTACGTCATACTATAGTATACAACAGAGGTTCCCAAACTTATTTCGTCTAACGCCCACTTTGAAAATCAGTTATTTTGTAGCGCCCCCCATATTTTTCACCATAAAACCTCAATAACATATAGTCCCGCCTGGAGAGTATTTTTTATCTCTTCAAAAATAAGCAATAATCAATATTAAGCAATAATAATACTGCTTAGTGCTTAGATCAGCGCCCCCTCAATTTTTTCTGGGCTTTAATTTTTACCGCCCCCTCTAGGCTTCTGTCAAATGTACGTCATAGCTAGTCTCGAGTTTTGGAATATTTGCTAGAGACTCGATCACGAAGTAAGATACCAGGAGTCCGAACATAATGTTATGTTATGTATAATGGTCTTCCGTCTCAATTTAGGGGACACATTTTTTGCCGGTAGAGCGCGCCATTGTTCAAGCATTTAGGACTGTGCGCTGATTGGTCCGCCACAATAGCATCGGGACGTCCAAAATTCTAGCGCAGCCAGTGACAGAAAAGAGAACTAAGATCTGGGTCTATTATTGTGTACATGAATACTATGGAAAAGCCTATACCGTTCGGACTCTATACTTCGTGGACTCGACGATGCTGTAATAATATGCAGAGCTGCGAGCGCAATGCCGCGCATAATTTCAATTTTGTATCGCTATTAAAACGTACGCGTCGCGTCGCCTCTTTGCGTAAACTGACACTAATCCTTGTAATTTTACTCAGGAAGAAAGCTGCATACGGTCTTAGCTTAACCTATATGTTGATTTTTATCATTTACAATCAAACTTGTTGTTTAAATTTCACATTGTGATGTGACGTAGATTGTGTCATATTTTTTCCAAACGCGGCAAATGAAGTATTACTTTAAAAGTCGAGAAAACTTCGATTTCTCCTGCACGCTTGGCATAATCACCGTAGAAATGGTTTCTGTCTACGGAAGAATAGACAAAATGACAGATTGACAAAATGATAGATTGACAAAGTAAAGCTGTCATTTTGCCCGTATTTTCTGCCAGTCAGTTCGCCGTACCCTTGTTTTTTCATAAAACCTAAGGCAGAGTCTCCATCAACACACTCGGACATTGGCGATTCACTAAGGCGCCATTTTTATGTATATTCTTGTGTAGACATAACGCATTTCTTTGGTGGTTATGCTAAGCGTGCTGGACTCCTGCACCAAAACCTGTTCTGATAATGAAAAAATGAAAGTATACCCTTTCAAACATAAAAAGAATTTCCCAAATCGGTCCTGGCGTCTTCGAGTAATCGGGGATCGTACAAAGAATATTTCGACAAATTAAAAAATTCCATTTCACTAAAGTCGGTTGACAATGTTTTACAATAGATTAAGTTTGCTTATATTTTTAGCCTTGCATGTATTCTGATGTCATCAATTAGATTTTGTAAAAATACCATAAGTAATTATCATCATATTCTAGATGCATATTGGATTCGCTTGTAATAATGTAAATTTACGCTGTGAATATTGTTAATATTGTAATTATTCATTTTTAATAAATAAAATTATTGAATTTATTCATTCTTATTATTTAAATACCTTAGTTCTAAGTATTGGGTTAAAATAAAATTATTTAATTTATACATTCTAATTATTTAAATAAGTAAAGCTGTCATTTTGCCCGTATTTTACGTGGTAGAGCCATGCTTCGGCACGAATGGGCCGGCTCGACCGGAGAAATACCACGGGCTCACAGAAAACCGGCGTGAAACAGCGTTTGCGCTGTGTTTCGCCGAGTGAGTGAGTTTACCGGAGGCCCAATCCCCTACCCTATTCCCTTCCCTACCCTCCCCTATTACCCTATTCCCTCTTAAAAGGCCGGCAACGCACTTGCAGCACTTCTGATGCTGCGAGTGTCCATGGGCGACGGAAGTTGCTTTCCATCAGGTGACCCGTTTGCTCGTTTGCCCCCAATTTCATAAAAAAAAAGTATTCAGTATTGGTTATGGTCATATACGTCGGTACAGATCGCGGCGCGTAAGTTGAACCAAAATGGTGGTCGTCCGCGCAGGTACAACTCATACCGCACTTCAATTGAGATCCGATAACTTGTCACTGCGCATTCAAGGACATAGTTCAACTTACGCGCCGCGATTTGTAATACGTTTATCCCCTTACTAACAATCGCTGTATAAGCTTTGAATAGTTATACAGTGTTTTGTTCCCGTCACACAAGTGACATTTTTAATTCGATAGAAGGAGACAAAACACTGTCATAACTATTCAAAGCTTATACAGCGATTATTAGTAAGGGGGTTAATGTTTATCGCCGAGTTTTATTCGTCTAACACTTTTGTCCATAATTGTACCGCGCACCGACGACGATTTTGGTTCAACTTACGCGCCGCGGTCTGTATACAGAATGAATTTTTAAACTGAGCGTACTGTCTATTCGGTGTAACAATATTGTCCGGAATCCGGAAGGCCGGGGAAAATTCAGAGCATTGAAAATAGAACTCTGTGCTAAAACAATAGAGCTGAAAATCGAACACACGAGTGTCGAGTTAAACATCAATATGACAGCTCGACACTCGACACTTCGATTTTCATCTCTAACTCCCCCCACACCGATTTCGGTGACGGTGTCCGGTTTCATTGAAACCAGGCCAGTTACGCAGGAGTAATTTTATAGTGCCCAAGTGTGTGCGCAGTACACAAGAGCACTTTCTCTCCTTTACTCTCGTAACCCAGCGGGTCGGATAACCGACACGACTGGCGAGAGATCAGGCGCAGGTCCGACTTTTTACATGCCCATCCGACGCATGGATCATCTCTCTTGTCAGACAATCAGGTGATCAGCCTGCATTGTCCTAACCAAACTTGGAAACAACATTTTTTGTTGTTCCAATGCGGGAATCGAGCCCACGACCTCCGAGTCAAGAGCCAATGCTCTAAATTTTTCAACTCTATTGTATTAACGAAGAGTTCTATTTTCAGTAATATGAATTTTCCCGGGACTGCCGGATTCCGGATCTTCTATAGTTCCAGCCTAAGTCATAAGCGTAAACAACTTAACCTTAAGATCAGGAACGCAAACCATATCCGTAGCAGATGTGAAGCTTATAGCGATTCCTAGTTAGCCCCCTTTATAATATGAAAATTCACGCACATTAAAAAAGTGCGCAGAAACTGAAATTCGCTGAAAGAAATAATATCATGATAACATTATAACCTAATTTCTTTAAAAGTAGCCTACCAAGTACCACTATTATAATAATTCTACTTACTATTTATAAATGCATTCCATATGGAGTCATGTATTACTTTATTTCTCAATCCTACAAAATATCGCGTATTGCCTTAATTAAAAAGTAAAATTACTCCACCCCTTAACACCACCCCACAGAGGGGGTGTGAAACACCCCTTCTTACGTTGGTCAGTATAACTGAAGCCTTCTTAGCAGTCATGTCGCCTTAGAAACAAAGTCCAAAACAAAAATAAACATTGGCAAAAATTGATCTAAAAACACAATAAATAAAAAAGTCAATTTCAAAAATGGAACACAGGTGATCCGCGAGTGTCTTTCGAAATTTGAGATGATCGATTGGTGATTAAAAATGACAGCTGTGACGTATTTTCGCGCCAAAAAAACCACAATGCAAGCGTTATTCCCGCTTGTTTATTTCATGTTCAAAATAAAATTGAAATGACGCGAGAATTTTGGATATTTTCGCAAAAATGTGATAAGTGCTAACTGTGTTGTGACTTGTGATTGTCTGTGGTTTGTGTTTGAAATTGGAACGCAAATATTCCTGGTACGAGAATTTTTGGATTTAAAACATAATCTTTTATCTGGGTACCCACAATTTTACTTTTTCTGTCCGCATAAAGCTGGAATAATATTTTTAGGTTAGGTATTTAAATTTTGTATTTTGTGCTACATTTTACAATATTATTATTTATTATTAAAACACCTACTTATATTGCATGGAAATATAAGTACGTAAAAAACAGAAAAAGAATTTAGCGACATTTAGGTCTAGATAAGTCTTAGGTTCCTAGCTTTGCTCTAAATCTTCCTGTATTCCTAGGTCCTAGACAGCACATTTACATAATGTCAGGAATTAGCATAACGCGAACGGTATACTTAGTGCTAAATCTATACATCTATACAGATAAATAAAATTGAAGTGTCTGTTTGTAACTTTAAATTGACAGCTTTCCACATAATGCATCTGTAAGTATATTCGGTACTTATAATAAAATAGCAATTTTTTCAATTGTTGTCTGTCCGTCTGTCTGTTGGTTTGTCTATTTGTTCCGGCTAATCTCCGGAATGGCTGGACCGATTTTCACGGGACATTCACTGGAAGATAGCTGATGTTATAAGGTCTAATATAGGCTACTTTTATTTTAGGGTTCCGTTTAAAAAATAGGGTTCCGTATCCGTTAGTTCTATGCAAACGAAGTTGCGGGCATCAGCTAGTTGCTAATAATACTGTAGCAGTGTTTTTAAATATTCAACTTGCAGTCTACTATTTGATAATAATAACTCCCCACACCGATATCGGTGACGGTGCCCGGTTTCGTTGAAACCAGGTCAGTTACGCAAAGTAATTTTATAGTGCCCAAGTGTGTGCGCAGTACACAAGAGCACTCTCTCCTCCTTTACTCTCGTAATCCAGTGGGACGGATAACCGACACGACTGGCGAGAGATCAGCCGCAGAGCCGACTTTTTACATGCCCATCCGACGCATGGATCGTCTTTCTTGTCAGACAATCAGGTGATCAGCCTGCATTGTCCTAACCAAACTTGTAACATTTTTTGTTGTTCCAATGCGGGAATCGAACCCACGATCTCCGAGTCGAGAGCCAATGCTCCACTAGACCACGGAGGCTATTGTCCCGTAGTAGTATTAGGGTACCGTATCCAAAAGGTAAACAAAACCGGCCATGGTAAGCCGAATGGACGGACGGACATGACGAAACCATGAGAGTGCCGAGACGCGAACCAGGGATCTCTAAAAACGGGACATTATTACTTCTCTGTCTGTTTGTCCGTCCGCTCGTCCGTCCGTCCGTCCGTCCCTGTGTCACCAGGCTGTATCTCGTGATTATTCTCGTGTAACGTGATAGCTAGATAGTTGAAAATTTCACATATCATGTATTTTTGTGTCGCCGCTATAACAACAAATAGGTACTAAAAACAGAATAATATTTAAAATATTTGAGGCTGACCCACAAACAAACAACAATTTTTTGTCGTTTTGTATGGAACCCTACATGCGCGAGTCCAACTCGCACTTGGCCGGATTTATTATACATATAAGAATCTCAAACTTAGGTTTCGTTTTGGTGTCTTGACTTGGTTTCATTGAAGGCAGTCCACTAAGAAAAATATACATACCGCGGTAGATCCATAAGCTAGGGTACACGGTCGTCACCAACTCACCACCCGGGATACTACTATGGCCACACGGAAGAACGGCGTGTAGCAACGCTGTTTTGCTAAGTTATTCAAGGTGATATGCCTCTACTGCTTCTTGCTGAAGGGTAGAAAAATCGAAATTCGAACTCTTACAATGTAGTGTGTGTGGGATGGGTGGAAGTCCCAAAGGGAGAAGGGCGAAGGCTGGTTCTCCTTCATAGGGAAGCCCTAGCCTGTATAAATAGGTAGGGATTTGAATGAGGGTCTTCAAAAGGTAAGTGTTAAGCCGATAGGAATGGAGTTATAGGAACCCCACGCCACTGGTAGGGGATTGGATGACCAGCTATGCGTTAGCTCGTTTGCCGACTATATATGTCACCGTAAAATTGTAAAAACCGTTAGATTGTAAAATAACTACTTAACGAGATTGTAAAAATATGTCGAAAGATTCATTAAGTATATAGGTACTTATTTATAATCTAACGAAAAATAATGTGTTAAATTATAGGCAGCATATTCGCGTCCGAAGTCTATCAACATTTTACAATTTCACGAGTTATATTACAATCTAACGGTTTTAACAATTTTACGGTGACATATACATTCTATTGCTAGATTTTGCCCGGAACAACCCCGCGGGAACCGTAAAATTTGTCGCCATAGAAAGTAGCATGTGTCCATTCACGGGGTCTACGCTATACCTGTGCCAAATTTAATCAAAATCGGTCCAGTAGTTTCGGAGCCTATTCAAAGCAAACAAACAATAAAATCTTTCCTATTTACAATATTACCTAAATGAAAAAAGCCGAGTATATCCTTCGCTATGAGCTGTAAAGACCAAGTGAAATTCAAGATAGTGTATTTAATTAGTTACTCACATGGACGTAAAAAAAAGGCGGACGGAAGGTGAGCTAAGCATTGAGTGAAGCCCAACAATGGCGGCGACTTACGTTTGTGTGAGTTTTGCGGATAATTGCCATTGGCGTACTGGCAGCCGATCGTCTTAGTTTGCTGTAAATGTGTGCGTGCGGCACGTGTCGCTACGATACGGCCGTCTTACTTTGATGGCTACACTATTTATATTACTGAAGCGGTGTCCGCCTTTTTTATACGTTCATGGTTACTCATAAAAAATTGACCGCTAGCTTTGTAACAAACGAAAATATGGAGGCGCGAAAAAGCCGCAAAATGCTTCGACGAAAGATAGTTACGGCCGCTAAATACTTGGCGATAGCAAAGAATATATATTACTAACGTATATGGCGATAGTGCGACCGCGCTATCAGATAAAGATAAAAGACAAACACCAAAAGTTTTGTAATAATTTAGACCTAGCTCATCTATAGAGGTGGTTAATATACTCACGCTAGCATTACTCACCAGTATGAGGTCATATCACCCTACACTTTACATTACTTTGACCTATTACTCATAAGGGCTAGGACTTCAAAAGTCCTTAAGTATAGGAAACGGTCGACATATAGCTAGGTTTTAATATCTATGGACGCCTTCACACCACGTCGATCTGGTCCCGTGGTAACTCGAAGAACTTGTGTTATGGGAACCAGACAACGGAAATATATATTTAATATTTTTATACTATACATATATTTAAGATTTTTATCATATTTAATACACAGCACACCCATGACCCAGGAACACAGAAAACTTTTTTTTTTGTTCCCTGGCGAGATTCGAATCCGCGACCTCTGGCTTAAGCGCCAATGCGCTAACCACTGAGCCACTTAGGTTATCAGATACATAATTTTAGGTCTACTGTCATAGATTAAAGAGGAACTCTACACAGCTACGTAATAACTCCCTACACCGATGTCGGTGACGGTGGCCGGTTTCATTGAAACTAGACCAGTTACGTAGGAGTAATATTATAGTGCCCAAGTGTGTGCAGTACACAAAAGCCCTCTCTCTTCGTTTACTCTCATAACCCAGTGGGACGGATAACCGACACGACTGACGAGAGATTAGGCGCAGGTCCGACTTTTTACATGCCCATCCGACGCATGGATCATCTTTCTTGTCAGACAATCAGGTGATCAGCCTGCATTGTCCTAACCAAACTTGGAAACAGCATTTTTTGTTGTTCCCTTGTGGGAATCGAACCCACGACCTCCGAGTCGAGAGCCAATGCTCGAACTACTAGACCACGGAGGCTGTTACTATATCTATACTAATATAATAAAAAAGAAAAGTTTGCTTGTTTGTTTGCATTGATTAGGCTCCGAAACTACTGGATCGATTTGATGAAATTTGGCACAGATGTAGAGTAGACTACGAGTCCTTCCCCGTGAGGAAGGACTTTTTATCTAAGAAGAGGCTACTTTTTATCACGGAAAATATCGCGGTTTCTGTGAAATTAACTTTTGCGCGCACGAAGTCGCGGGCAACATTTCCTTTTTTTTATAAAAACTACAACCTAACTACGTAAATTATAATTATAGCCTATGTGACCTGGGCCTTCATTACGAAACTATTGACAATTGACACCTCATTCATTAGAATAGAACCTGCAGTACCTACTTTACGGTGAAACAGACAGACTGCAAAATTCACTGTAGTCGGGTAGAAAATGACACGAGAGCTACGTAGCCCCACAAGCCGACTTCAACAATCAACATACAATAGACTTTTATAATTAAATACCAATTTAATCCAATTGTAAAAGCATTAACCCAATTTATTCGTGAATTTGCTGTAATTTGTTGTGTATGACGTGTGTCTAAAAACGTACGAAGGGTTCCGTACAAAACGGCAAAAAAAACACAACAAACAAAGGGACCCAGAAAAAATTGAGGGGGCGCTGATGTAAGCAGTATTATTATGGCTCAATGTTGAGTATTGGGTAATTTTGAAGAGATAAAAAATACTCTCCAGGCGAGACTAATATGTTATTGAGGTTTTATGGTGAAAAAAGATGGGGGGCGCTACAAAAGAACTGATTTTCAAAGTGGGCGTTAGACGGAATAAGTCTGGGAACCTCTGTATTAGATGAATGATGATGATGATGATGGCTAACGAGGTGTGGTCAGTAATAAACTATCGGTGTAATTAATCACTCGATAGTTATTAAACTTAAAGCGATTGGATCGTGATTGGGGAGTTTTACATGGAAACTGTTATGGGATTTAAAGGGTTGGGTTCCTTTTTAGCTGACTTCATAAAGGGGGAGGTTATTAATTAAGAGGTGAAATAAGGAAGTTAGTTAGATCCCCTCATCAACTAGAAAAGAGCTGATGATCTTCAAACGGCTGAACAGATTTTCATGAAACAGGGCTAAGAACACTCTCGATTAAGTCATGAATATTTTCTTTCAGTGCGCTTTCATTCTAGATCCCACTCGAGTATATTTGCAGACATTCGGTTATTCTTCCCGAATTTTCCCCAAAAAACCCCCCACAAATTTTAAACGGCTCAACCGATTTTCATCAAACATAGCTAAGAACACTCCCGACTAATTCAACTTTCAAACAAAAACAACAAATTCAAAATCGGTTCATCCGTTCGGCAGATGCCACAGACAGACAGACAGACAGACACACAGACACACACACACACACACACACACGCGTCCTGACACACGCGCGCTCTAACCGATAGTACCTACGAACCCGCGCGCCCTCTTTTGGCGCTATTTTTACCTCTAGATTAGAATTATAAATATTGGTGATAGAATTCCGGGAGGTGGGAATTTTTTTAGGAAGTTTCCTCCTCTTTAAGGATTTTGTTTTTTAAAATTCGGATATCTTTAACAGTTTCCGAGATAAAACCACACCCCCTTTTTTTACTAAATTGTTTATAACTTTTGCAATTTTTTCGAGCCCCTCTTGATTTTTTTTTAAAGTTTAGAAAGTCTAGAGGTCATTCGAATGAGCCTTGGATCATAATTTTCGGTGCCCTTGGACAGAAATTCACTGAAATGGATCTTGTGAATTTGACTACAGCAGGCTTAGCATACGCACCCTAAAAACACCGAAGAATAGACAAAATGACAGATTTCTTATTCTAAGGTAACAAGGTCGATGCATCGACGTTATGAGAAAAATTTCTTTTCTTCCCGAGCATGGGCTCACAAAATGGCCTCTTTTGGGAGCTTAAGTAGAAACGATTTCTTATTTCAATGTCAAATTGTCTTATAATAATGTCAACTACTCCACATCATGGCGGTCCAAGACAAATAGTTTTTTTACGTTTAGTCATCTACTTGAAAAGATGAATGAGGTGTCAATGGGTTCGTAATAAACAGCCCGTGTAACATAGACACAATTCACGTAGTCAGGTTAATGGTTATAGTTTTTTATAAAAAAATATAGTTATTAAAATATGTATGGTAACCTACCGTGTACGTCCGCAAACCAGAGGAGTAGTGCTTTGTCATATGGGTTGGAACGTAGGAAGGGCCGAAGGGTGGTTCAAAATGCCTGATATCATGAATAGCGAAATCTAGACTACCCCAAATCAGGAATATGTTCATTAATACTACTATTGACCTCAAGGTCAGCGTCTGACCTCGCCCAGTGAGCCAGGGTCAGTTTTTTGGGTCACTTCTCCAAACACCGCCGCCTCACGCTAAATATTACATTAATTGCTTCCTGTAAATAAAACTTATCGCGTACATTTACGTTTAGATGGCGGTAAATCCTCACCTTTTCCAGGTTAGTCGAACTTCTAGATCAGAAGACCAATTCTCGTGTCGTCACTGATCAATTGATGACTTATGTATGTCAAATCCCATCCATTTTTGATTTCGAACTTCGGCGTCGAAATTATCGATTGCATCTTGACTAGAGTCCCGGGACTATGATCCACGAGAATTTTAATTCAGTTGCCCAATTAAACGTGTATCAGAAGATAAACTGTAGGGGCTTGCACTCTTGATTCCAAGCCATTGCATTATTGTATTTCTAATGTTCGTTAGTTTCGTTCTAACCTCCGACTTAAATGGTATATTAAGCTAAACGTTGTATGTATATACTTTAACCCCCTTACTAATAAACGCTGTATAAGCTTTGAATAGTTATACAGTGTTTGGTTGACATCACACAAGTGACATTTTTAATTCTATAGAAGGAGACAAAACACTGTATAACTATTCAAAGCTTGTACAGCGATTATTATTTATTAGTAAGGGGTTAATAGAATAAAGAGGAAAAGTTTGTTTGTTTGTTTGCATTGAATAGGCTCCGAAACTACTGGACCGATTTTGATGAAATTTAGCACAGATGTAGAGTAGAAAACGGGGAAGAACATAGGCTACTTTTTATGGCGAAAAAATGTACGGTTTCTGCGAAATTAACTTTTCGCGCACGAAGACGCGGGCAACATCTAGTAATTAATATAAGTGAAGAAATAAATTGTATTGTTGGGCTTACTTTACATTTATCTCCAACATAACATATAGATATAATATAATACATATAATTATGGGATACACATCCCAACTTGCCTGTCCGGTAGTTGTGGTACAGTATACGGGTATGCGACCCCGGCTTCCCTAGCTATTACTGTCCTATCCCTTGCCCTCCTGGGCGGTAATAACCTACATTTTCTATTTCAATTATAAGCGAAACATCTATGTAAGGATCGTAGCAAGTGGAAAGAAGTGGTCTCTGCCTACCTCTACGGGAAAAAGGCGTGATTATATGTATAACATATACCCCACATACACGTTTAATTGCAAGGGTATTTATATTATTTACAATTCAAAATTCAAATTCTTAATTCAAACACACACAAAAAATATATACAAACATTATTAATACATAATCCATACTAATATTATAAATGCGAAAGTGTGTCTGTCTGTCTGTCTGTCTGTCTGTCTGTCTGTCTGTTACCTCTTCACGCTTTAACCGCTGAACCGATTTTGATGAAATTTGGTACAGAGATACTTTGAGTCCTGGGAAAGGACATAGGATACTTTTTGTCCCAAAAATTTGCGGTGTTCCCGTGGGATAATGTATTATTATTATGTGTACTTTGATTGTCTTTTACTGCTAAACGGTTGAATTGATTTGAATGAAATTTGGTATGGCAGTGGTTTATGCTTTGGACAAACGCGCAGTGTACTTTTTAACCGACTTCCCAAAAAAGGAGGCGGTTATTTTTTTTTGTATGTTCAACGATTACTCCGCCGCCTGTGGACCGATTTTCATAGTTTTTTCTGTGATGTATAGGGTGTAATCCCAAATTGGTCCTTTTGATATCAAAGTGGTGACCTGATGATGGGATCCATGAGGAATCGAGGGAACTCCTCGAAATTTATATGGACACATATGGTGATTTTGACTTTTTCTGAAGTAGTTCAAGTATATGCTACCAAAAAGTAAGATTTTGCTCCAAGGTATACCCTGGATCCAAAAGTACAGAACAAAACTCCTGGCTCCTTATAGATACATGTTTGGGAATTTCGGCGTTGTTTAAAGAACTGCAAGCATATGCCACCCTGTCAGTTAGAGTAATCATCATCATCATCACCACTATCACACCATACATCATCAGATTATGATGATATAAAAGGTATTTCTCATAGTATTTTACACTAACACGGATATCTTTGAACATTACTCTGCCGTTTATGGACCTATTTGCAAAATTCTTTTGTTGTTGAAAAGGGTTTAGTTCGAAATTGGTCCTTTAGTCACTAAAGTGGGAACCTGATGATGCGATCCATGAGGAATCGAGGGAACTCCTCGAAATTTATATCCACACATATAGTGATTTTGACTTTTACTGAAGTAACACAAGCATATGCTACCAAAAAATAAGATATTGTACCAAGGTATACCCTGGATCCAAAAGCACTGTACAGAACTCCTCAGTCTTTAAAGATATGCGTTTGGAAATTTCGGTATTGTTTAATGAACTGCAAGCATATGCCACTTTATAACTTACAGTAATCATCATCATCATCTTAATAGCAATATTTTATGGAAGCTTGGCGCGTATTCAATTATACATTCGATAGTTTAGTTTAGACGTTCTTAAGACGTATTAATAGTAACTTAAGAAAATATATCTCTAAAAAGGGTGAAATTATTATTTAAAAAAAAAATTAAACCGACTTCCAAAGTAAAAATACACAGAAAAGTATGAAATAAAACTTAATCTCTAAATAATTCCCCTTTCAAATTCGGCTAAAATTTTTACTATTTCTCTACTCAATCTTATTAATTTTGAAGTCGGTACCAGCAAATATGAACGTAAGTTCTATAAAATATTGTAGAATATTGTTTGGGCTGGTATCGATTAACTGGTATAATTTCATACTTTTTTGTGTATTTTTACTTTTTATCCCAAAAAGATATATAATATTGTTCCCGAGGGATAATGTACTATTGTGTATATTTTTTTAATGTCTTTCATGGCTTAAGTGTTTGAACCATTGAAATGAAATATGGTATGATGGTGCTTCGGACAAACAATTAGTAATTAAAGAGAGAACGTAAGATAAGGAAGATACAGATTTAACTTAGAGTACAGTCGTAAGTGGCCAAAAAACCCCATTTCTCGCGGGCGGAGCCGCGGGCAAAAGCTAGTTAAATAATATATATCACGTCGATCTAATCCCGTGCTAAGTAGAACTTGTGTTACGGGTATCAGACAACGGATATAATTATATTTTATACAATACACACATAATTAATTTATACTAATAATAATATAGATACAAAATAGTAATATTATACATAACTATATTAATATATACACCACGACTATCTAGTCCCGTGCTAAGATTAACTTGTGTTACGAGTACCAGATATATCGGGTATATATTTTATATTATAACTACTACTATACATATACTATTCTAAAACTACAATCTACACTCACACTCACTAACACACATGTTTATCACGTAAAGTCGGCGACGTGATGCGCGCTTCATTAGGGAGCCTCCCCCTAAACCTTCGGTAGACCACGTCCGTCGGCCAGAATTCCTCCACCTCAAAGGTCGGTAGAAGATGCGTTGGTACTCTCACCACAAAGGAACTAAAGTTAACCTTGTGGCGAGACTCCAAGCGTTCGACCCTTAAGGTGAAAAACGTCTTCTTCCGGATGTAGTCCACTACGTCCTCTACTGTCGTGGACCAGTGCAGGCGGGACACGTATAGCGGCGTTGCGGGTACCTCACACCGCAGACGCTCCTCGGGTCCGCTGGGTGCGGTGCCGCGGTGGTTGCGGACGGCGGGCTTCCTCTTCTTTCTTCTCTCCACCAGTGTGAAGCCCTCCTCATCGCACTTCCTACACTCGTCCTTGTCGAGTCGAAGAGGTTCAGCCTTGTGGCTAGGGAATGTTATTATTCGACAAATTTTACTATTCGAATAATTCGAATAATGGCAAAACACTATTCGAATAAATTCGAATAATTCGAATAATACGAATATTAGTAACAAACTTTAAATACAAGTAATATAATGCATTTATATATACCTGCATATTTAATAATATCAAAATGTGACATGTTTCACAAATTACTCTAAAAAAATCAACGTCTTTTTGATAAAAAAAATCTTCTTTTAAGTTTCAAACTTAAAATACTAAATCGTAATTACTTTTTTAAAACTATAAACAGTTTAGGTCTGGAGCAGACCATGGATTTGGTTGTCAACTAAGTGGTTTCTTCAAAAAATCAAGGAAAAGATCCTCTAGCGGAGAGAATTTTTGGAGTTTGTTTTAGAGGTTCGTATTTTCTGGTTTTTAATTGAGTTAAGCTATTGATCGATTCAACATAGTCAATCGATTTAAAGAGTCAGACCTACAGTCTGACTTTTTGAATTAAACTTTTGGTAGTATAATTTTATATATACCTATAAAGAACACGAATAATAAAGAAATATATTATTTATATATCAGTTTGTTTAGGATTGGAGAGAAATATATTTGCAGAGTTGGAACACTGCACAGAAATCGGAATGCACTGTAAATAGTGCTCTGTTCTAATATAGTGCAGCTGAAAACTCTAAACTTACGAGTATCGTGCTGTCATAATGGTCTGCTCCAGACCTAATCGGTACATGTGTATTATAAACCGTAATAAGTAAACAAGATAAACCGTCAAAATAAAAAGCACTCAAAAAAGATTTTAATGTTATGTTATCATAACAAAAAACTTCATAGTTGGTAAAAAGTGGGAGGAAAAATCTTTAAAACAAAAATAACCTTTTTCCATTTTCAAGTAATCCGTGTTTTTGGTATCTTTATGTTTTCAATTTTTCAACGATGAGCCTTATTACAAAAAGGAAGTTAAAAAACAATAGATTTAAAAATTGTATCATAGCCTCGCTGAGTATGAGTTGATGGTTTTTCTGAAAGTAGGCATCAGTGCAGAAGTAGGCATCAGGCGTTGTACTGCAAGAACAGAGTGTGTCATGTTACCAACCGTTCAGAAGATGAAGCAACGGTACAAAGAGACTGAAAAATATTTGACAAGGCCGTGCAAGACTTTGGATTGAATGGCAGACTCAGCGTTCGGCAAGACCGTTCATTTGTTTCCACTTGTTGAAAATCAACACTTAAATGCAGTTAAGTTCAGAAACAACTTCTTCAGACCCGAGGGAACTATGTTACTGACGGGACAGTGAAGAAGTTTTGCTTAAGTAAATCTGAATCCCTTAAGACCGAGGCAAAGGGCGAGTGGTCTCACCTCGAGACCAAACTCGAGAGCCCTAGTATCGAGTAGCAACACTGTGATACGTCCGTGAACACATACAAAAGGATGAACGAGAATGGTCCAGAATTTTGGTCCCAGATGAGTGGATTTACTCACTAACTTCACAAGTTAAAGTGAACTTCTGAAGGGAGGCTAAGTAAACGTGACCTGGTAGGGGATATCTTCAAGCTTACTTTTCAGATAGAGTTCAGTATGCTCAGGTATAGTACATATACAATAGGCTGGCATACTTTCAGGAATCCGCGCTGAGTATGTGGCCACATAATGACAATTGGACCTCTACCCAGAGAAAGATATGGTCAAGAGATTCTTAAAGATTCTCTTTAATGTCCTCACCTCAACCCGATTAAGTATAGCCTGAGAAGAGCTTAGAAGTCTAGTCAGAAGCCGCAAATTATTACAGCCTACAGTTAGTACCCTCACAGCACTAAAACACGCCCTGATATAAGAATGGGAGAGAATATTGCATAATTCAGCTCTAAAACCTCGTTTTCAGTATGACAAACCTCCTCCAAGCTGTTGTCAGGCTTCGAGGAGTTATTCAAAACTGCAATTTTATATAACGTGTAAATGTAGTCTGTAAGACTAAGATTAAAATGGTTAATTTTTGTTTAAAGATAAAAATAATATACTGATATATATATTTTATTACTTTTAAAGAACACTAACAAATCTTGTTATAATATTTTGAAAAGTATGAAATTTGAAACGATTTGTTAGTACAAGTGTTTTGCAGGCCAGTGTAATACTGTAATAATCAACTTAACAGGTATCCTTTATCGTATCACTCTGTCTCTCTTTCTATCTGCTCTTCTAGCTATATTGCGTCTAGATATCGGTTTTGGTTTGATAAAAAAATATAATTTTATTATATAGTTATAAACACTTCACGTGTATGGAAAACCATCCCGGTTGCCAAGTGTGTTGAATATTATGTCTTTTAAAATAAAGGAAAAGTTTTATACATGACATTTACGAAGTCAACCATTTCCAAGTAATCGGCCTCTAAATTGGTTTCACCTCTCTCTGTCATTTCTGAACTATGAAGATTAGGAACTTACAATTTTCCATGCTGGTAGATCATGGTAAATTCTCTTTAGGAAAGTTATTTTAAACGAAATCGAACAGTAAGGTTAAGAAACTAAAAATCGTATTACGCTTTATAGTAACAGAACCCTCCTTAGACACGTCATAACACGCTCTTAGTTAGGTTATTTTGACAAGCGTGTGAGTATGGATTTCTTTCGCTGACGCCTGTAGGAAATATTCACCTTAAATATTATTTTATTTGTATATTCTTTCACAAATAGTGTAGTAAAATCTGTTTTAGGATATTATTGACGACAATATTAATAAATAATAAAAATAATGTATTAAATAACGAAACATTCCGGTTTATGTACAAGTTTATTGCTATTATTAACATATTTTTGATAAATAAATAAAATATTTTTATTATTCGTTTTATTCGAAATATTCGAATATTGAACCCAGTCATATTCGAATAATGAAATCGTCGAATATTCGAATAAAACGAATATTCGAATATTCGAATAATATTCCCTACTTGTGGCCCTCTTTCACCCTCCTCGTCTTCACCCGCGGAGGCGGCGCGGGGCAAGCAGCGACGCTTGCATATTTTTTCGGCTGAGTCAGTGGACTCAGTTTCGACTCGACCGCAAGCGGCGAGCTGACGGCGGCGGTTGCTGACCCGTACGATTTCGCTGACATGCAAAACGACGAGTCAAACTGCGCTCCGCGACGCATGTTTACCGAGTCTATCGGATGCTCGGGTGACCTACATAATGAATTATTACTTTTAAGTTGTAATAATTCACTACGCAACTCACTGATGGTAGATTCCGAGGCATCCAATCTTCCTCGCATCTCGTCCAGCTCTGCCTTCATAATGTTGAACTTGTTCAGCAGGCTGGAGACGTTGACGTTGTCCGCAGATACTGCCGGCAGCCTGTGTAGCTCCTTAGCTACAAATACCGGCACGTCCGCTGGATTCGTCCGCTTGAGCAGGGAGATGATGTCCTGCAAGCTTCCGTCGCTCCCATCTCTCCTTCGAGACGTCATCTGCGCGGTCTTACCGAGCGCTTCGTACAGTATCAGCTTGCCCTTGCAGATCTCCTCTTATTTACATTATACAATTAATAATTGTAGGCATGTATTTAAACTTGCGACAAAACAATTAAATTTTGGATGTGAAAATACCCAATATTGAATACTAAATTACCAAGTTGGCGAAAGAATGTAAGGAACAAAAAAATTACTAATCTGGTGACTAAATAATACCACTGAATTTTCCAAACTGGCAGACAGATTATGTTTTAGCGACTAAATAACTATCTTGGCGACAATTTGTGAGTACACATTTAATTTTAGAATAGGCACATATATTTTCCCTGATGTAGGTAACTCAAAAACCATACAAGCAGCGAAACGAGCGCACACAAAAAAACCATAAAGGAGCGTACAAAATTCCCATTTTTTTTTTATTTTTCTCGGTTTTAGGGAGGTGTAGATTATTGTGTAGATTAATTTTGAAATTTAAAAATGGATATTTATTTTTCGTAAAATTGATATGGGTGTCGTTTACCAGGTTTTTGGGAGTGCTGGATACGAAAATGACATTCGTTTTGAAATTCCAATATGGCGGACATACTTAATTTCATAAAAATAATATGGGTGTCCTTTTAATGGTTTCTGGGGGTGCTGATTACAAAAAAGTCATCCATTTTAAATTTCCTTAGTAACCCAACAACCTCATATTTTCTTCATGACGGGAGAAAAAGAAATTTAAAAATCCTGAATTTTCCAACATTTCTATAGCTTTATACATCCGTCGTATCTCAATTTCATTTTTTTTTATAAAATTGATTCTATCTGGGAAACGGTGCATCCTATTGAAAAAATAATGAAAATTTCCCCCCCTTTGAAACCACGCAACATCATATTTTCTTCATGATGGGAGAAAATTTTTTTCGAAAATCCTGAATTTTCCAACATTTCTATAGCTATAAACATCCGTCGTATCTCAATGTACAGCATTTACTTCTTTTTTTTATAAAATTGATTCTATCTCGGAAACGGTGCATCCTATTGAAAAAATAATGAAAATTTCGCCCCCCTTTGAAACCCTGACAACATCATATTTTCTTCAAGATGGGAGAAAAAAATTTTGAAAATCTTGAATTTTCCAACATTTCTATAGATTGATACACTCCTCGTATCTCAGTACAGCATTGTCATATTTTTTTCTATAGTCGCTTCTATCTCAGAAATGGTGCATCCTACTGCAAAAGTAATGAAAATTTACTCCCCCTTATTAATCTAGAAATCGCATATTTTCTTCATGAATGGCAGAAAAATTCATGAATCCTGAATTTTTAAAAATTTCTATACCTACATAGCTGCAATATGCTGGCCCGCCGCTTTGCGCGGTGTACAGTGGAGGTAAAAATTGCACTCTTTAAAGCTTTTTGTCAACCACTGTATACTTGTGCTCTGTGGGTGGCATATTCGCGGCGGGCGTTTGATGCTCTTCGAGTACAATACAATAACACATTCAGGATGCTGCTGGCACTCCCGCGGTACTGTAGTGCATCTGGCATGTTCGCTGACGCTAGAATTGACGATTTCTCGTCAGTTGTACGTAAGCGTATAGCGTCATTGATGTGCAGGGTTCGCGGGAGCGACAACAGCATACTGAAAGCGATATGTGGGCAAGCTGACGGTGTGATAGCGGGGCACTGGGAACACGTCCACGTGCATGTACCCAGTGCGCCGGTACCGTGGCGCAGATACGCCAAATAATAATAATATACTTAAAGCTAGAATATAGTGTTACTAACATAGGTGTAAGGTTTAAATGTAAGTACTAACTCTATGGACTATTGGTCTGCAATAAACGTATTTAATTTTTATTTTATAGCTGGTACTTTGAACTACATAACATACTGTAATAATAATCATCAATCCTAATTAGCATCCCAAAGATCTTTTAATTTAGTATTCATATTCATTTTCCGAAGATTGAATATTCTCCATTTTGGAAAATGAAATTGGAAGACAATTTTGTAATCAGAACCCCCAGAAACCGGGAAAAGGACAACCTTGTTAATTTTAATAACAAATAAAAACTTGAGAGGTGTCAAGGGACACCCGGATGGAACGAAGTTCCGGATGAAAATATCTGGCTTGCTTTCTATAAGAGAGAGAGAGACAGACAGAGAAACATGCGACGCCGCACAGCTTACAATAGCTTACTATAGCAAAAAAAAAGACATACAGACAGACAATTGTACATGTATATATAAAATAAATAATAATACAATATCCGAACCGATATTATCCATACATACATTACATACATACATACATACATACATACATACATACATACATACATACATACATACATACATACATACATACATACACACATACATACATACATACATACATACATCAATATAATAAATGTATACGCGTAAATATTTAATTTTTATAAAAAATAAAATTATCTTTTGTAATTAAAAAGTGTCGTGACAACTTTTCGTAAGAATTTTTTCCGTCTAGCCCCCTTTCACAACGCGCGATAAGGAACTTCGTTCCAAAATTTACGCCATTGTGGAATTACGAAACAGATTTTATTTTCATATTGTTCATATTGCACCCCCAGAAACCTAGAAAATGACACCCATGACAAAGAAAAACATACTCCAACAGTATCCAAAAATAGGATTTTCCGTAGCCTGCAAATTGAATTTTTAGCAGCCAATAATTTATCAACCAAGTCTGGTTTTATAGCTGCTTATATGGTATAATGGTCACCAACTCGGAAATTAAGTCACCAACTTATAAATGTCGGTGCTAATTTGGATTAAATTTCGCCTCTTTTTATCTGCCGACTTTAGATTTTTTTGTCACCCAAATGTTTTCGCCAGTTTAGTACTTTAGTCGCCAACATATTAATTCGCTGCCAAATTCAGTAATACAGTATGCTCACGTGCAGCCGCCAACTTATTTTTTGTTCGCTCGATTAATTATATCCCATAATTGTATAATGTAAATAAGTTTCAATTTTCGCTATCTTAAAAATAAGTCCATGTGAACTGGAGCTTACTTATCCCGTTGATTTTCTATATGAACTATCTGCACAATTGTTACTTAATATTAGGTATAAAGGAAAACGTATTTCCTATTCGTAAATTGGCAAAAGTACTTCGCCTTTTTTAGGGTTCCGTAATACTTAAGGAACCCTTATAGTTTCGCTCTGTCCGTCTGTCTGTCTGTCTGTCTGTCTGTCCGCGCCTCTAGCTCCTGTAATTATGAATATAAATTGATGAAATTTGGTGCAGTTATAGATTGTGTATAGATCACGGTTTCGGGATCATAAAAAAATAATAATTTTATATTTTAGGGGTGGCTCTCCATACATATGAAGTGGGGATGAAAAATATTTTTTCACTCTACCCCATCGTGTGGGGTATCGTAGAATAGGTCTTTTAAAATAAAGGCAAGGTTTCATACGTTACTTTTTTATAAAGTTGACCATTTTCGAGTAATCGGCCTCCAAAGTAGTTTGTAAGTTTCTATCTCCTATAGTTTAAAAATGCTAGGGGGGCTAGCATTTTTAAACTATAGGAGATAGAAACTTACAAATTTTCATGCTGATAGATCATGCTAAAAACTCTTTAGGAAAACTATTGTGAACCAAATCGGACAGTAACTTTTGGAGTAATTCAAAAAAAGAATATTACGCGTTTATAGTTACGGAACCCTCCTTAGACATGTCCTGACATGCTCTTGGTTAGGTTAGGTTATTTATTTTATTATTTTTATTAGTCAGCGAAACACAAGGAAACCAGTATTTCACACCGGTTTTCTGTGAAGCCACGGCAGCTCTCCGGTTGAGCTGTAAAAACATTAGCGATATTTTCACATACATACATATATTCACGCCTACGCCACACCCGTAGGGGTAGGCAGAGACCACTTCTTTCCTCTTGCTTCGATCCTTACATACTTGTTTCGCTTCGTCCACTTTCATTGTTCCCTTCATACACACTCTTCGGTTTAGACCTACCATTAAGAATTCTGTAGTTTAGGGCTCTTTATTGCTCTTGACCTGGCCTTTTTTCAAGACGTCCCTGATTTGGTCTCGAAACGTCCGCCTAGGTCTACCCCTTCCAACACTTCCATTCACACTCTCCTTATACACTTTTTTCGTCAATTGTTCTTCATTCATTCTCTCGATATGGCCAAACGATCTCAGCATACCTTTCTCAATTTTTTCACTACATCTTCTTTCAGACCACAACGTATCCTTATCTCACTATTTCTTATCCTGTCACTCAGTTTAACTCCTATCATACTTCTTAACGCTCTCATCTCAACTGTATTTATTCTGCTTTCATGTTTCTTCTGCCATACCCAACTTTCACTTCCGCATATGAGTGTCGGAACCAACACCCCCTCATGCACAGCCAAACAAGCCTTGTTAGACACCTTCCGACCTTCCGACTGTTCATAAAGGAGTGCAAAGCTCCATTCACCATGTTTCCTGCATTCACTCTTCTGTCAATATCACTCTCACACTTTCCATCTCTTGTAAACTTTGAACCCAGATACACAAAATCATTCACCTGTTCAATTTGTTCATCTCCAATCACGATATTGCAGTCTGTCACTGCCTCATCTCTTTCAAACATCATCACTTTCGTCTTCTTTACATTCATCTTCATTCCCTTTCTAACAAAAGCTCCGAAAGCTCCGATCCGATAGCAAAAACGATATTTTCAGTAAAATTAAAATATTTCTTTCTATAGCGTGCGATGTTGTTACGCAGGCTATTTATCAAATCTTCGTCCGTGAATAAATTGCGTGTAATTTCGTATTTGTGTTACTAGTAGTAACTTACTACGTTTACTACTGGTTTAGTATAAGTCGGCCAAACCGTCCCATCGTGTCTCAACCGGTAGGTCGCAAACCTTGGGGTGGTCGAGTTTGTTTTAAAGGGGCTCGCAGTCTGTTTGAAAATAATAAATACAAACTACATATAGGTACAAAGATTCATTTTTCGAACGAGCCAGTGAAGGCTAATACAAGCTGATAAAAATAGCGCGATATATAGGTACCTACATAATATTATAATTATATAATGACGGGGTCGCAAGACTTTTTACTTAACTTTTGGGCTTTTTCGTGGGTCGCGACATAAAAATGATTGAGAAACTATGGTATAGACGTTCAGAGTTATTTTACCTCTGAGGTTCTATGGGAGTGATCCATATGTCGTCGGCATAAAGATTCTGTCGGAGGTAAAACACTACGAAAGCAAATCTATACTAATATAATAAAGAGGAAAAGTTTGTTTGTTTGCATTGAATAGGCTTAAAAAATACTGGACCGATTTTGATGAAATTTTGCACAGATGTATTAGACCACGGGGAAGGACATAGGCTACTTTTTATCGCGGAAAAATATACAGTTTCTACGAAATTAACTTTTGCGCGGGCGACATCTAGTGATTTATATAAACATCTGTTTTAATCAAAATAATTCTAAATTCAGCCGTGGCGTGGGGTTCCTATAACTCCATTCCTATCGGCTTAATGTCAAATCCCTTACTTACATCTTTGTTTTCGAACTTCGTCGTCGTATTTAGCGATGGCAAGTTGGCTAAAGGCTCTGTTTTGTATCCAAGTACCTAACCAACATTCATACGTACTTATATAAGTCCAATTTGAGTTTGTCAAATTGATATAAATATTCAGTTTTCTTGACTGTACCTAATTGTCAACTGCCATAGTGTTTCAAACAGGCTTGACTCCTTAGAGCTACGTAGAGATGTAGCATCGCTCTGCATCCTCTATCGGTTATATTACGGGGAGTGCTCCGAGGAATTGTTCGGACTTATACCAATTCCAAGCGACAAAATATGTATCATCCTCATCACCTTGATGAGTGGCAGTCCTCCACCGTGCGTTTTACCCGAAGCTTTCTGCCGCGCATTGTAAAACTCTGGAATGAACTGTCACCAGCAGTATTTCCGGACAATTACAACCTGCTAACCTTCAAGAAGGGAGCGTATTCCCTAAAAGGCCAGCAACGCACTTGCAACTCCTCTGATGTTGAGGGTGACCATGGGCGATGATAATCGCTTTCTATCAGGTGATCCGTTGTCACGTTTGCCCCCTAGTTTTATAAAAAAAATATGCAAAGCGACGCGTTACGTAACCACGCCAGGCAGTCTACAGATTTTCATATTCTAACAGCTAAATACTTAAACACATCTTAAAGTTAAGGGCTCTCGACAAAATGACAAGAACAGCAATGAACTGAGAACCTCTTACTTTAAGAACCATTTGAGTATACGGCCATTAGACATGCATGAATTCTATTAACGAAAGTAATTCTACTTAATCAAAAACATGACTATTATTTTCATGCCACGAGTAAGTAGGGGAGTCTTTTGTACCACGGTCCACATTTTCACTTATCAGTTATTTATTCCAATTAATCTTAATGTATATAAACCATATATGTATATTTTGGTAGATCGGCTATTTGGGTATGCTTCCCCAAAGTATAAGAATTGTATATAACATGCTTACAGATCGTGACGCTAAAGTTGAACGAAAATGGCGGTCGTCTGCGCAGGTACAATTATGCACAAAAGTGTTAGACGAATAAAACTCGGCGATAAACCTTGTTGCGTTGTTGTCTTTGAATGCGCAGTGAAACATTATCGGGTCTCAGTCGAAGTACGGTATGAGTTGTACCTGTGCGGACGACCACCATTTTGGTTCAACTTACGCGCCGCGATCTGTACATGTCTTTAAGACGTTAAGTTCTTAAAGTGGCCAAGGTACAATATACCCGATGTACCTTGGCAGGTGGCCAGTAATATTGCACCGTTAAATTCCTGTTAAAACGTAAATACTTGAGAATAATATAAATTTTTAATCTTTTGTCGATGTCTAGTGACATCTTGAATTAATAAATAAATAGAATTAGTATAAATACTTAACAAATCGACATATAAATTATAGTATTTTTTTGCATGTTTAAACACAAACAAAAAACTTTTAATACCTGCTAATAAGATAGAAAGCATTAAAAATACGTTACGTATAAAATATATAAAATCCAAAACAGATACCTACCGAATATACTAGGCATTAGAATCCAAAAGCTCAGGAATACCTAGAAAAAGCCAACTGGCCAAGGTACAACATGCTCCCCTAAACCCATACTCGCTGTAAGTTGTCAACTGGGGTTTTTCATCAAAATAAATATAATTTCATATTTGCATACGCGCTACATAATTAGAGTAACCTACTTAACTGAGGCTTCTAAAATCCACCTCGTCCTTGCTGATATTATAAACGCCAAAGTTTGTATGGATGTAGGTATGGAATATGGATGATAATATGGTTGTGGGTATTATTTGGCGGAAAATTGCTTTAAATCATAATATTAATTAGGTTATTGTATGCTATGGATTTTCGCAAAGTAACGCCTGATTTTATTATCTACCTATATGGATGTTGACTACTTGGATCAAATAAAAAAAAAACGGGTTGCACTCCGGGAGTGCCGGCAGAAGTAAAAACTTGAACTTAAACGAAACAGCAGCAGCATTTTCACCGCGCGGTAGAAAGAGAGGGGTATCCCCCTCTCTTTCCTTACTTCTTCTTCTACGCCACGTCGGCGGATTTAACATTAGCCATCGCAAGCGACACGTCATAATATTAATTGAGGTATAGTGAAATCAAAATGGCGTAACTTTTCCTTACATGAAGATTTGTTCTGTTAAATGTACGTTATAGCCTATATTAAGTTTTAAAGTCTTTGTTAAAAACTAATAATCCGATTGACACATATGTAAATTTTACTTTGGATTGACTGAATTTTAGTGGCGATGGTTGGTTCTTCTTCAAAGAGTAGCCCTAGCCTGTATAATAGGTATAATTTGGATGAGGATCTTCAAAAGGTAAGTGGTAAGTGAAGCCGATAGGAATAGAGTAAGGACGATCGAACTGCTAAATATACCATGCGATCGAACATCTCGTTTACCGCCGCCGTATTACGTAAAAATAGCGATTAGCAAAAATCTTGCAGTCATCGCGCGATAGACGCGCAGTCGATTGCTGAACGTCAAATAAAATCGTATTACCTATGCGATCGATTGCTAATCACTCGCTGTTGTGTTTGAATGCACTTTGCTTCATTTTCGCTTATTATTGTTATCTGACAGTTCAAATCGCTCGCTGATTGCTTTCGCTTTGCTGTAAAAGTCTAACGTAAGTAATACAAAAAATTAGACAGCAGTGAAGAGATCGAACGATTGATTGCAATTTAAAGTTCCTCGATTGTTCGGTAGAGGCAGTACTATCGCTAGGTTGCTTCTGATAGGGTTTTTGCATCTACGTATCAATCAATCAATCAATCGTTTATTTGCCAGAACATGGTATAAATGATGTTACAGTTATTATAATAGGTACAAACACATTCTGCCACATACGGCGTGCAAATATTTAAAAAAAGCCTTAAACCTAACTTATTTAAATTATTTTCTACATTTTATTGTAATTTTAGTAATATAGTTAAACAATTTATTCTTTGTATTATAATTATTTACATTTTATTTAATTCTTTATCATTCATATAATCTCTGTAAATCAGAGTAGTAGCATTTATTTATTATAGTTGTCTTTTAAACATTCTAGGATTATTGTTTTTTATATTATCTGGTAAATGGTTATAAATTTTAATTCCCATACAGTAAGCATTTTTTTTGTAAACATCTAATTTTTGTACAGGTACACATAATTTATTTGTGTGTCTTAAGGATCGACTTGTGTTATTAGACTTTTGTTCGAATAGGCCGATGTTATTCTTAATAAATACATCCATTTCAAATATATATACAAGATACGTAATAAGCCCGGTCTTACTCCTTACAAAGTATAACATTATTAAAAGTTGACCTGCATACCATAACAAGGTATTGTAGCCTATAGGGCAGATCTGATAGCGCGTCCTCAATAAGGGCTCGCTGGGGCTCATGTCAATCAATGTCACGACTCAAAACACCCTTGTACGAAGGTGTGTGTTACGCACACGCTGAAAAAAGGACATGATTAAAAATCCATACAAAAAATTAGAAAAACTGTTGACCTAAAGGCCACTTTTTATCTAAATTCTAATGCGTCATTTTAGAGCTTATCGAGCTCAAAAATAAAAGTGCTTCTAAAAATTTTCACTGATACTTAATTTCACTTATTATTTCACGCGATTGGAGGCAATCGATGCAGTTTTTCATGTCCTTTGAAAGAATCGAAGACAAAAAATGTTTAGATTAAAAATTTAAAACCAATAACTTCCCGATTTTTGAAAATCTTAGATTTTCTTAGCGGGAAGTTAAAAACGAGTCTACAGCAAGGAAGTGGATTCCAATGTGTTCAGTTTAAATAATAGTACCTGGGTAACGAAGCTTTGCTCGGAGTTCTGATATATTTAAAAATTTAAAAAGAATCACAAAAATATTTATCCGACCGGGATTCAAACTTACCACATTCGGAATTTTAGAAAAAAACAAAAAATATACACACGCATACCAAACTGCCAATCGGACTGACGTTATAGAGTCGAAATTATTGATATATTGTTATTTGTTACACGACGAAAGAAAAAACATATACAACCATAGATATATAATATTAAAAAGAGGTATACAACTAAATGCGCAGTGTACCAGGGTTAAGAGCTAGTTGATCTAGCTAGGGCTAGA
The DNA here is from genome assembly GCA_905404095.1 of Glaucopsyche alexis. NCBI lineage: Eukaryota > Metazoa > Arthropoda > Insecta > Lepidoptera > Lycaenidae > Glaucopsyche > Glaucopsyche alexis. The sequence goes on along the minus strand of FR990063.1, from coordinate 1,020,576 downwards.
TCAATTTTTCTCCCCCAAAACTCTCTGCATACTAAATTTCATGGTAATACTTGCAGCCGTTTTCGAGAAACCGATTATATATTATTACATCGTAAAATTGTAAAAACTGTTAAATTGTTAAATGTTTATAGACTTCCGACGCGAATAAGCTGCCTATAATTTAACACATTATTTTTCGTTAGATTATAAATATATAGTAATGAATCTTTGGACATATTTCTACAATCTTGTTAGTTATATTACAATCTAACGGTTTTTACTATTTTACGATGACATATATACAAGAATTGCTCATTTAAAGATATAAGATACTAACTTTTGTACATACATTTTTTGTGATAAAAAATATCCTATGTCCTTTCCCGGGACCCAAAGTATGTATATACTATATACCAAATTTCATAAAAATCGGTTTAGCTGTTAAAACGTGAAGAGGTAACAGATAGACAGACAGAGGCACTTTCGCATTTATAATATTAATAGTATACCTAGATATATTTGATGTCAAAAAAGTTATGAGCAAAAATGATATATTTTGTGACATCAAATGTGATTTAAAGTCAACACATTGGCAATCATTTCTTATCACTCTGGATCCATTTTTAACCGTCACCTTTAATGAACGTACAGTCTAGACTCTAGCCCCCTTACTAATAAACGCTGTATAAGCTTTGAATAGTTATACAGTGTTTTGTTCCCGTCACACAAGAGACATGTTAAATTCGATAGAAGGAGACAAAACACTGTATAACTATTCAAAGCTTATACAGCGATTATTAGTCAGGGGGTATGAAAATAGAGATGTTTAGCATCAATTTGTAAAGTAAACAGACGGTTTATTGGTGCATTTGATTACAATCAGTACCTGACTTGGCTCGGAGTTCTAGTAGTACGGAAAAAACAGCCTCCGTGGTCCAGTGGTTTAGCTTGGCTCTCGACTCGGAGGTCGCGGGTTCGATTCCCGCATTGGAACAACACAAAAGGTTGTTTCCAAGTTTAGTTAGGACAATGCAGGCTAATCACTGATTATCTGACAAGATGATCCATGCGTTGGATGGGCATGTAAAAAGACGGAACGCGCTTGATTTCTCGCCAGTCGTATCGGTCATCCGTTCCACTGGGTTACGAGAGTAAAGGAAGAGAGAGTGCGCTTGTGTACTGCGCACACACTTCGGCACTATAAAATAACTCCTGCGTAACTGGCCTGGTTTCAATGAAACCGGCCACCGTATTATTAGTACGGAAATTTTTTTACAGACGGTGATAAGTATTCAGAAAATCACAAAAATATTGGTTTGACCGAGAGTCGAACTCGAAACCCAGTATCGCCAGCAACACAAAATGCACATACGTAGCTGAAGCAATTAAAAAAGCGGAATTACTCTTAAACTAGGTAATAACACGGTTTTAAGAAATTGCGGTTTCCCTGGGATAGGACTAACTAGATCGATTTTCACACCCAAAGCCTATATATTAAATTTCATTCCTACGATTCCTACGTCAAATGAGAAATACATGTGCAAAATTTAAATTTCTAGCCTTAATGGTTTGGCTTGTGCGTTGACCTTGATACAACAATCAGCTTTGCCTTTTATATATACACTAGCTGTCCCGACAGACGTTGTTCTGTCCTAAATATGAACTGGAATGAATGAATGACCTACTCCTACACCTACTCCTACACCTACTCCTTTAACCTACACCTTTCCCAATAATTCTCAGTGTTTAACTTCCCTGAATTTCCACAATTATTTTAAGATCAAAATTATGCAAATCGATTCAGCCGTTCTCGAGTTTTGAGTCCGTCGGGAACGGGATAAAAAGTGTCCTACGTCCTTCTCCTGATTTTAAGATACCTCCCCAATTTTTAGCCAAATCGGTCCAGCCGTGCTCAAGTTTTGAGTCCCTTGGGAACGGGATAAAAAGTATCCTATATCCTTCTCCTATTTTTAAGATACCTCCCCACCAAGTTTTAGTCAAATCGGTTCAGCCGTTCTTGAGTTATATAATTATTGTAATTAACATGATTTTTATATATAAGGTTTGGTAAAATCAATTACGGATATTTTGGTCATATTATAATCTACTGCTTAGGTATGTATAGACGTTTAGGCAGAAAAGTAATTGTCACACTCAAAAAAAATATTCTTCCTTTATATGGGCGAGTTTGCGTTTTGCGGAGAGTCACCCATACATGAAATTATTTTATTACTTTGAGTATGACAATATTTTTTGCCTAAACGTCTTTACAATAAGCAATATATCATATACCCAAAATATCCGTAATTGATTTTACTAAACCTTATATTATATAAATATAGAATACCTAGTACTGGGTGGCCATTTGCAAAAACTACAAAAAACTAACCCCATCGTTTGTTCGCAGATGAAACATGGCGTTGAAGCTGAAGTACAGCGACGAGCACGGCATCCTCCAAATCGACATGACCCCATCCCCCACCCAAATTGACCCCATCGACCAAAACCCCACTGACCCACAGTTCGACACCATCAACCACCGCTTCGGACAGTACGACCTATTCGGGGCGAAATACGACAGTGGGACCATACCTGGGTCAAAATATGACAAAACACTGGGTGGGACCATACCTTTACCTGGGTCAAAATATGGGGCCACACAATACAGTGTAGGATCACCCTTACACGCCAAACACGGCACGCTAGACGCCAAATATGACAGTGGGGATGCTTCGAAATACGTCAGTGTGGGCGCTCACGATGGTGGGGGGTCTCTATTCCGAAGTCGCTACAACAGTCTTGAGGAGGAGTTAGCGAACACGCCGTACGCGTTCGCTCCGGAACACACGTTCGATCCGATACTAGATATAACGATAGACAGCGATTTGTTCGGACCGAAAGCGGACAGTTTTTCCATAACGCAGTTGATCCATGCGCAGGATCGATACTACGATCTATCCAAGGACCGATCTAGGGATCTATCTAAGGATCTAAGGGAGGGGAAGGTGAGAAGTGCGCCGTGTTCGGCGAAGGGATCTAAAAGTGAGGATGCCTTCAAAGTGCTGTCTTCGGAGAACCTAGGAACTGAGACGTCGAAGAAGAGTTTACCGTGAGTATTTACTTTATCTTATCTTATAGACGACCTCTGTGACTCAATGGTTGAGCGTGTCCGGGGGTCACGGGTTCGAATCCCGCCGAAGGAACATAAAGTTTTCTGTGTTCCTAGGTCATGGATGTGTATTAAATATGTGTATAACATAATAAAAATCTTAAATATATGTATAGTATAAAACTATTAAATATATTTCCGTTGTCTGGTACCCGTAACACAAGTTCTTCGAGAACTTACCACAGGACCAGATTGACGTGGTGTGAAGCGTCCATAGATTATATATGTATATACTTTAAACGAGACAATCTTGTATATATAATCGGTTTCTCTAAAACAGCTGCAAGTATTACCATGAAATTTAGTATGCAGCTGGTTTCGGGGACGAAAAATCGATCTAGCTAAGTCTTATCCCTTGGGAAACTAGCGGACCCAACAGACGTTCTGTAGAAAGGTTTCAAACTACTAAGTAAGCCGTTATAAAACATCACCCAGTGGACAAAATTCTTAATCTTTACTATTTTCGAATCCACTTGAACACACACAAAATATTTTATCAAAATCGGTCCAGCCGTTTAGAAAGAATTCAATTCATAATCGAGGATGAAACGTCTTCCAGAAGACAGTATTAATCACTATGATTGTAAATATTATTCTAATTTAAAATCATATTTAAATTATAGTAACTTTAATTATTATAATTTATATTATAATATTATATTAATAAATTATACACTACTAGCTGTTTCCCGCGGCTCCGCCCGTGTAAATATACTATCGAGTATCCCGCGGGAATTCTGTACTTTTCCGGGATAAAAAGTAGCCTATGTTTTAATCCAGAGCCTAAACTACTACCATACCAAATTTCATCGAAATCCGTTCAGTACTTTTTGCGTGAAAGAGTAACAAACATCCATTCAACCATACATCCATCCTCACAAACTTTCACATTTATAATATTAGTAGGATTATATACACGAATGTGAAATGTTTATTAGAAACTAGCTGATGCCCGCAGCTTCGCCCGCGTAAGTACAGTAACCTACGGGAACCGTATATGTCCCGCGTTAACAAGTAGCCTATGTCCTTCCCCATGGTCTACTTTATATCTGTGCCAAATTTCATGATAATCGGTTTAGTAGTTTTTACGTGAATTTGTTAATAAGGTATCCTACGGGAACCGTATATTTTCCCGCGATAAAAAGTAGCCCATGTCCTTTGTCAGGCTCTAGACTAACTGTATAGGTACCAAATTTCATTTAAATCGGTTCAGTAGTTTTGGCGTGAAAGACGGACAAACAGACACACACTCTTTCCCATTTATAATATTATTAGTGTGGATGTAGAGTTCGGTAGGTAATTTTGTTTTATTTCATAGATATATAAAACATCATCCTTTTAAAATTTACTTATATTAGTAACAATTTTTTAAACCACGATTCAAATTTTAATGATTCAATATTAGATGCATATTTTCTTATAAATTATCAGTGAGTACAATATAATATTATGTTGTATTACAATAGGATATTATTTTGAATTATTCTAGGTACATGTAAAAATTAAGTTTTTCTTAAAAATTTTGTAGATGACTACGCATTATAACTTGATAAAAGGAATTAAGATTTTATGTGTAGACTAGCTGTTTCCCGCGGCTCCACCCGCGTAAATATAGTGTCCCTCGGGAACACTGTACTTTTTTCGGGATAAAAAGCAGCCTATGTTTTAAATTTCAGTCTCACAAGAAATTGTATGTAATTCATTGTAACTCCTGTCGGTTCTTGGTGGAAATTCATGTTGAACACTAATAAAACACAATTTTTCGTGCACTTTTTCCACTATATTAAGATATAATTATAAACTTTAATAAATAACACGACCGGTTTCGAAATAAACACCTGATGATGATTTATTTCGAAACCGGTCGTGTTATTTATTAAAGTTTATAGTTATATCTTAATATAGTGGAAAAAGTGCACGAAAAATTGTGTTTTATTAGTGTTCACAAGAAGTTGGAATATTTTTTACAACATTTGTGACAAAAACTTACACAGTTAGTTTACTTACATCTACTCGTAATACAAAAATTGTAATTTGTCTTATTTTTCAGAAGACTATTTATTAATGTAATATAATAATACAGGAAAATACCGAATTTACATAATATTGTCATAACTCATAAACATACTCATATTTTATTATACTACATTATAATTGTATACCTAGACAAATTAAATATGGAATGTATCAAGTATCGTATATAATAACTATCATTATTACGAATACATATTATATTAGGTTGGGGAAAAAGTTTCTTCGCATTTTATATAAAAATTCAAAAGGTTTTTTTATAAAGTTTATTTACAAGTGACTAAAGTATATAGGTGCCATTTTGTTCGGTAACTTTTTACCATCTTGTTGGTAGGTACATGATCCCATTGCTATAAAATTTTTGGGGCTTCTGATGAAAAAACTGCGACAAGTGGTTTTGGCAGTCCTCTTGTGATGTCAACCTGACACTGCCTAAGGAATTCTGCAGCGACCGAAACAGGTGGAAATCTGAAGGTGCAAGGTCAGGACTATACGGCGGATGCATTAACACCTCCCAGCCAAACTCCCGTAATTTTTTCTGAGTGGCTAAAGATGTGTGAGGTCTAGCGTTATCATGGTGAAAAACCACACCCCTTCTGTTGATTAATTCCGGCCGCTTTCTCTCAACTTCTTGCTTTAATCTCATCAGTTGTTCGCAGTACAGTTCAGAATTGATGGTCCTGCCTGGCGGTAACAGCTCATAATGAATAATGCCCTTCCAATCCCACCACACACACAGCATCACCTTGTTGCGAGTTAACCCGGGTTTCGCCACAGTCTGTGAAGCCTGACCGGCCTTTGACCACGATCTTTTTCGCACGTTCTTGTCGTACGTGATCCAATTTTCATCACCAGTTATCAGCTTCTTCAAAAATGGTTCGGTTTCATTAGGTCGTAATAAAGAATCACAAATGAGTACACGGTTCATTAGGTTTCTTTCAGTGAGCTCATGAGGCACCCAAATATAGAGCTTTTTTGTGTACCCAGCTTTTTTCAAATGCGCCAAAACCGTTTTGTGGTCAATCCCCAGTTCTTCAGCTACATCGTAACTACTAATATGCCGATCTTGCTCCACTTTTTCAAAAATGGCAACAGTTTTGTCCGTAACAGGGCGACCAGAGCGACGTGCATCTTTGATATCAAAATTTCCGGATTGAAAACGCTTAAACCAAATTTGCGCTACTCTCACAGATACTGCATTAGGTCCATAAACATCACAAATTTTTTTCGCGGCTTATGTTGCATTTTACCTTTTTTTGTAATAAAATTTTAAAATGTATCGAAATTCTTCATAAGCATCACTCATTTTAACAATAAGAAAAACAAATGAAAATCTCAAATTTACCTAATTTGAATTTGGAATTGTCTTCTGTAAAATTAAAACTTTTTAATGATACCAAAATCAGCCAGATACAATTGGTATAGCCCAAGATATTTTATGACAAGTTCATACATACTATAATGCGAAAAGACTTTTTCCCCAACCTATTAATATTATAAAGAGAATTTTTTGTTTGTTTACATTGAATAGGCTTCGAAACTACTGAATCGATTTTGATGAAATTTGGCACAGAGATAGAGTAGACCACGAGGAAGGACACAGGCTACTTTTTGTTGCGGCAATGTGTACGGTTCCCGCGAGATGTACGGTTCTTTTGCGCGCACGAAGTCTCGGGCTACATTGAGTGTTACATAATGTAATTTAAGAATACTTTGTTTATTACTAACAAAAGATTTAATGGCCTTTAATATGCTTAAGTATAAACATACCTTTCTAAGGTGATTGTATCTATTTGTTTTAATTCGTATATGGTAGTCATTTCTAAATTAAGATATGTTTAAAATGTAGAGAAAGCTAGTAAGATGCGGCTTATGTCGGCGCTAGACGAAAAAATATTTGATATTTTTGTCTAGTATATTATATCTATACAAACAGATAAAATTGAAGTGTCTGTTTGTAATTTCAAATAAACAGCTTTGCACTAAATGTGTATTAGACTAAATTTCATCAAAATCCGTTCAGTAGTTTTTGCGTGAAGGAGTTACAAACATCCATCCATCCATACATCCTCACAAACTTTCACATTTATATAGTAAGATACTAGATAGTAGGATTTCGCCAAATCAACCGCTTCTTAAATTAAGAGGCTCTCGCATGCTAGTATAGTTATTTTGCTAAGCAGACACAGAGACGTGATTTGGGGACTCCTAACTGATAAGGGGTCGCCCATTAATCACGTGATGCCTAAAGGGGGAGGGGGGATCCGAGAAAAAATCACCAAGTATCACCAAGGGGAGGAGGGGGTATAAGGAGACATCACGTGTATTAATTTTCGAATCTAGTCTATGCATACCGAAATTATTATCGTTGTAGATTCGTAGTGTTATTTAAATACTTACAAGACAAATGACTCGTATAGTTTTTAATTGCTTAAATTATTAGATTAAATTGTTTTTTTAACTTAAAGTTTTTCTTCAAACATGACCTGCTTACTATGTAAAAAAAATTCACGTGATTTAGGTGGGGGAGGGGGGGGTAGTATAAAACCTCACCACGTATCACCAGGGGGAGGGGAGAGGTCTAAAAAGTTGTTAAAACATCACGTGATTAATGGACGGCCCCTAACTTTAAGTAACGTTTGAGTGGTCGGCCATTAAAAGTGAGCGGTTGAAGTCAGCAGTTTCGGATATTTGTGTAACGGTTACCAACGTTTAGTTACGCTTATTATTGCGTTTGGTGAGGCAACGCGACCAATAGGTGCTTGCAGCTCGTTTAATATGTAAATATTAGCCTTGTAAGTAAATGCTTTTATTGTTGGTATTGCCGTTAATTTCTTTATTTAATTACTAGCTAGCGCCCGCAACTTGTGTCTGTTGTGAGTTGGGACAGACTGACAAACGTCTATCTATATCTATATAGACTATACTAATAATAAAGAGGAAAAGTTTGTTTGTTTGCATTGAATAGGCTCCGAAACTACAAGACCGATTTTGACGAAATTTGGCACAGATATAGATTAGACCACGGGGAAGGACATAGGCTAATTTTTATCGCTGCAAAATGTACGGTTTCTATGGGATTTTCTTTTGCACGCATGGAGTCGCGTACAACATCTAGTAGTTCATATTTTTACTAATTTCAAATTTCAAAAGTAAGGCAGTCTATGTTTGTTTGCTCCACCTTAGCTCCCAAACTATTGATCCCATTTTAATGAATGAGGTGTCAATAGATTCGTAACAATAGCCCGGGTAACATAGGCTATATAATATACAATTTACTTAGAGTTATAGTTTTTTTTTTAAATAAAAAATGTACTTAGTTATAAAGTTTTTTACTTAGGAGTTCGGTTTCCATACAAAATTTTAACCCTTTTTTCACCCCCTTAGCAGGCGAATTGTCAAAAATCCTTTCTTAGCGGACGCCTACGTCACTACAACTATCTGTATGTCATATTTCAGCAAAATCCGTTCAATAGTTTCGGCTGTGCGTTGATAGATGAGTCAGTCAGGTTTGCCTTTAATATATTTAGATATTATCTATATTTTAAACAAAAGCGATGGTAACCATGATGAAAAGGCTTTTTGCCTCCCCCCAAAAACGATGTGGAAGACACTTCAAGCGGGTCTAACTCGTAGGCCATTTAGACAAAAAATAAGAGGCCACGTTTGTCTTGTCTATTGTTACATAACAAAAACAGTTGCGCATCGTAAGTTTAAGACCTTGGAGATTTAAAATAGCTGTTATTATAGCAGTTTTTCTTTTCTTTAGAGACAAAAATAATTGTGTAAATGTGGGAGAACCACATTGGCGTAGGGATTTGTTCTTGGGGGGCAGTCGTTCGTCCAGGTTAACTAACCACAGTCATTTCATAGATTATAGAGATATATACTAGTATAGTAATTATGCCTACTAATAAATATTATTCCTTTGTTTTTTTATGTAAATATAATGATTTATATTTATAAAAACGAGAATAAATAGATATGAAACATACAACATACACTTACATTTTATTATTATTAAAGGTTAAATTTAAGTCGTTTTAATCTGCTTTGTAATCATTATAGCGAACAACTTTTACTATCGGACCAATCTCAGAAACCGCGAAAAAAAAACAGCCGCTCAGTACATTTTGACGAGTTAGGCGAATGTACTGAGCGGCTGTTTTTTTTTTTTCGCGGTTTCAGGGTTGGTCCGATAGTAAAAGTTGTTCGATATAATAAGCACAAAGCGGATTAAAACGACTTAATGGAGATGTTCTAGAAATATTTATGTCATGGGATACTTATCCCAACTTACCTGTCCGATAGTTGTGGTATAGTATACGGGTACGCGACCCCGGCTTCCTTAGCTATTACTGTCCTATCCCTTCCCCTCCTGGGCGGTAATATCCTACATTTCCTATTTCCCACTCTAACTTACCAATGTTCCTTTCCACACCACCTATCCTTCCCTTTCCCTATTCCTACCCTCTCCGCCAACCCGTGGGAACGCAATGGATAATCATAAAAATAATTAATTATCCAAAATGGCGGCGATGTGGTTCGCCACCCATCACGTCTCGTTCTCGCGGAGGCGAAAAGTGGCCCATGGAGAGCCGCTTCGCTACGTTGAATGTAAGAGGAGGAATGGATGGTAAGAATGAAAGTGTACGAAGCGAAACAAGTGTGTAAGGATCGTAGCAAGTGGAAAGAAGTGGTCTCTGCCTACCCCTATGGGAAAGAGGCGGTATCTGCCTACCCTTACGGGAAAGAGGCGTGATTATATGTATGTAGGTATGTATGTATGTTCTAGAAATGTATGAGGTGTGGGCCAGCACTATGTACACTATATCTGGGGAGTTAGCATAACATATTTACATACCTTAATAGTAAGTACTTACTACTTCCACACGCATTTTCAGCCCACTTACGTATTACCAAACGTTTAGTTACAACACAAACAATTATCAACATATTTTCCAAGTAAAAGTATACAGTAATTGATAATTTGCATTTATATTATTATGATTACATAAATCATACTTTTGAACATGTTAAGTTTTAATTAAGAAGTTAAATTGGATTTAAAAATATAACCTTCACTATCAAGTATGATCTGGGCCTCTAGTCAAGATGCATTCGATAACTTCGACTGCGAACTTCGAAATTTTGCCGTCGAAATTACCGAATGCATCTTGACTAGAGGCCCTGAATACTTTAGGTTCACTGTACAATGTACAATCACTTTCTTAATGTGTTACGGGAATTGTCCCTTTTGGGTTCCATAGTAGGTACACGTCTTAGAACCCGTCGTCATGTCCATCCGTCGGACCGTACTTCCAAACACTGCCAAACGGTTTTTTGTAAAAAATGGGATGGTCCCCAATGGGGTGTGTTTTATAGTAATGAAGATAAAGTTCAAAATTGTATGACAGTTATGCTGGCCGCTAGCTCCGATTTCGGTGTGAATCGGCCCCAACTTGTAAAATGCGCTTACTTGGAAAACTTCCTACAATTTTTTTAAAAGGCAAGTTTAAACCAGGCCAGTTACGCAGGAGTAATTTTATAGTGCCCAAGCCCAAGTGTGTGTACACAGTATTGTGTACACACACTTGGGCTTGGGCAGCTCACTCTCTCTTCCTTTACTCTCATAATGTACACAGTGGGACGGATAATCGACACGACTGACTGTAAAAAGTCGGACCTGCGCCTGCAGAGGTCCGACTATTTACATGCCCATCCGACGCATGGATCATCTCTCTTGTCAGACAATCAGGTGATCAGCCTGCATTGTCCTAACCAAACTTAAAAATAACATTTTTGTTGTTCCAACGCGGGGATCGAACCCACGACCTCCGAAGTCGAGACCCTAGTTCTAAACCACTAGACCACGGAGGCTGTTGTACGATAATATTAAGTTAGGGTTGCCAACCCCAAATTAAAAAAAACTAGGATTTGAAGTTGAAAAACCAGGACAACACAGTTTAAAAACAGGACGCATTAATAGAGTTGCAAAAGATAATTTAATAAATTAAATTAAATACATGTAATGCTGTTAATCATTTTTTTTTCATTAAAGCATTTGAACAAAATTAAATTACATTTGTAGAAGTGGCGCGCGTATTTTAAAATATATGACTCTATCAGGGCGTTTTAAAAACCCAGGACACTGCTTTTAAACTATCCAGGACAGCCCAGGACACTGTAAAAACTAGGACATGTCCAGGGTTAAAAAGGACGGTTGTCAACCCTATAATTATTAAGTAAACATGTAAAATATTAAAACTAAAATCATAAACGGAACCAATTCTATCCGTGGCCTGCATGCACTTGGCCAGTTTCTACATTTCTTATAGAATCGAATAGGAAGCGAACGATTACATAAAACAGTTAAAAACAGTAATTGTCTGTCCGTCAACTCTGTAACTAACGAAGTGGAACCAAGGTTACGGCTAGGGTGTAAAGTGGGCAACGTGACACCGCATTTAAATGATTAAGATGTACCTAGATTAAAATTAATTTGTATAACGAACTACTTACTAGTACCTACCACAGATTAAAGAAGAGGAACAGATAAACAATAATAATCTATACCTACTAATTATAAAGCTGAAAAGTTTGTTTGTTTGAATGCGCTAATCTTTCGAATTGAATAATTCTATTTGTGTTGGATAGTCCATTTATATTTTATTGAGGAAGGCTTTAGGCTATATAACATCACGCTGCGACCAATAGGAGCGAAGAATCAGTGGAAAATGTGGAAAAAACGGGGAAAATTATTCATATTTGAGGGCTTTCGTTTGTGCGCTGCGTAAAGGATTTAAGTTACCCAAAAAATATACTCGTATATGAAAGAATTATTCCTCTATAAATGATCTAAAAAAATGTCCACGGCAATATATAATGTCTATCTTTTAAGATTGACTTACTATAACCTTTTTTATGGTAATCAAATTTGGTCGAAATTTATGCATTATTTCTCCATCAGTTGACGCGGACGAAGTCGCGGGCAAAAGCTAGTGAACAGATAAACAGGTAATGATTATTATTTGTTGAGTTTTTCTCAACCTTACACTCTAAAACAATAATATTAATATTTTTAAAAGTTCGTGGTCAATATTCTTTTAGTAAATGTCTGATAACTATATTTAGACAGTCTGGCTAATAAACCTACACCCACACTGCCGCTCTGAAAGGTAAACAGTTAAAAATCCGTTAGTAGTTTATTTAATTGGTGACATAATAGTTGTTATTATTGACCGCTGAGCGTCTTTGTCATAAGCTTTTTAAAAATCCAAAATATACAATCTAGTTTTTTGTTGCATTTTAGACAATTTAATTGTGATTTCTAATCGTCTCATAGCAATTGAATTAAAATAATACTAGTTTTCGCCCTTTCCAGATCTTAAACTCCTACCATTTCTTAAATTTCTTTCAAACCCTTCTAGTAGTTTTTTACTTAAAGTATCACATCCATCACATTCATAATATTAGTAGGATTAAGTGGCTTGGATTAGTTTTTGGAAAAAATATTTGCCTTGTTCATTTTCTAAAATAATTGTTATGAAATTTTGTTACCGTTATCTTGTACTTGTTTTCTCTTTTTTAGTTTTTTCTCTTCTTTCTTTCTTTTATTCTGTAAATAATTTAAAGTAGGTAGTTATTATTATTATGAAATATGTATATTGTTATAAATAAATTAACTATTTTGGTGTTATGAAATTAATTATCATTTAAACGACTTGTGAATAAAATATTTATTAAAACTCTAACCCCCATGTTAATAAATATATTTACACCACGGATACGCTAATCCATGTTGCCATCTTTGTCTGTCATGTGGCTGTACTAACCTATCAGATAGCAGCCATGTTGGATTAACGTACCCGTGGTGTAATTATTAATATTAATACGGTCGTAAATATTAAATAATATGAAGGAAATTGTGAAAACATATTTCAAAAATCTTATTGTGTTGTTAAGTAGGCACTTATTTCAAACTTCATTAATATATCAAAATAAGTTTTAATGAATTTAATTATATTCCATGTTCAGGCACCGAGAAGGTCGCAGATAAAGGAAAGAAAATAAAATAATATGCAAAATAATTACAGATTACTAACCATACTTTTCTACTGACAAAATTTTTATTTCAAAAGAAAAACACGTGACGACCATAAATATTATTACGTTTTAAAAAATCAACAACAGTGGGCCGATTTCACTGCTAATCTAAATATATTAAGGCAGTTTTTTTATATAATTACAAAAATATAAATATAAGTACATATACAATATTGAAAGGATCAAGGTGATTCACTTTACAGCAGATTTAAATACGTAAGTTTTTATTTAAAAAAATCTGTGTTGAAATCAGCTGCGATCTGATAGTATGAGGTCAATGGCCTCATTGGTAAATATTAGTTTCATCACAAGATATTATACTTGTTTTTTTTCTGTCTCAACGTCTTTACATAAATTTTATATTTAAATCTAAGCCATAAGCAGCTTGAATGGTTTACTAACCATGTGCTATGTAATTAATTTTACGAAACGTTATACATCACATATTATATTGAGTTACACATTTCTGTCATAACTCAGTTTTAAACTAATATGTATTAGTTGAATTCCAAAAGTCATATTCAATTAGGCTAGTAAAATGATAAAGTCAAAATAATAAAGGTCCTAAAATGGCTCCTTGTGGAACTCCTACACATTATTGGATATTATTCGTATAAGGAAGTATGTAAGGTAACCTGCAGATTATTTTATTAACACGCTTATATAAACTTCACCTGTATGTAAGCTTGTTTGCTTGCTTGTATGTAACTCTCTCTTGCGCGCCTGCTGCCTTCCTCGGCTCTGGTAGCTTTAAAACACGCTTTTAAAGAATATCGAACTAAAAAGTTGAAAATAATTTTAAAAATTTTAAAAATAAACTTAAAACAGTAGTAGTTACCTATATAAAAATACTAGTATAATTGAGGGAAAAGCATGGGGCGCTTTGTGCCATAATTTTCGTATATCGAGCGACCCACGCTTTTCCCTCAATTATACTAGTATTTTTTATATATAAAATTTTTAAAATTATTTTCAACTTTTTAGTTCGATATTCTTTAAAAGGGTGTTTTTTTTAGTTTTTTTAAACTATATAATTATTAAAGTTTGTGGTGGTCCCAATGTAGAACCTTGCGGAATTCCGTTTCATTAAAAGAATATGTTTCAAAATTTAAATTTGAATACAAAATAATCCTTACTTTACTATTAATTCCTAATTATTATTGATTACTTTAATCATATTTTTTGTGTATTTCAATTATGCGAAAGTAACTCTGTCTGTTTTGTCGCAATTACGCCTAAAGCACTTAACGGATTTCGATGTAATTTGGTACAGGGATAGCTTAGATCTTGTGGAAGGATATAGGCTACCTTTTATACCGGCAAAATGTGATTATAATATGATATTCTAGCACATACAGATATATTATTAATTGAGCAAGAAACAAATGATATATCTTGAAAAATAATTGAATACGAGTGATAGCGTGCAGGCAGCCTATTAGAAGGCTAAATTACCCGTCATCGCAACAATTACAACCTTAACATAATGGATTAAAGTTCATTTTGATGTAGCAATAAGACCTGTCATCGTAGAAACAGGTGCAGCGCCAATTAGAACCCTAAACTAGAGGATTAAAGGTCATTCTATATTGGCGATGTAAAATAGTGTATTTACGAATGACACTTGATTCATTTGCAAGTGAGTACTGAAGGTGTTGCTTCTATTGGAACCAAGTGAGAAACTAGTGAGTTAAAACCGTAGAGATAGTGTGGTTTTAGACCAAGTAGGTAGAAAAATCTACTCGAAGATAGGCAGTTTTATCTTCATTCTTATGAATGCATGATGCTTAAGAGTTAAAATAAAACTGCTCATCTTCAAATAGATTTTTTGTGATGCATAAATATGCAACCTGCAATAAAATATTACACTTTTCATCTATAGGTATATTTTTTCAAATCCATTGAAGTTAGAGATTTTAAATAATACACGTTTTATAGCAAATTCTACCAACTTTTTACTAGTTTCAGCACTACTTTTTACTAATAAAATGCCAAAAAACGTTTTTTTTATTTTAATTAATATTTTATTGCATTTATAGTTTTGACAAAAAATTTTATCTAATACATTCAAAACGTTTTTTATTTCAATCGCTAACTTTTATAGTTTATAAAAAGAAAAAAGTTATTTTAAAAAGCTAGCATATAGTCATATGCATAGATATATAATATTAAAAAGAGGTAGATATGTTATAAACGCGTAAAAATGAAGACTCGAACCGAGTCGGGCCAATTTTGGTTATTGTGCTCCGCGAGTAATAGCGTGTTTTGTGTTACTATGCGACGTTGACACATTGACACGCGTCCCATGTCAATGTGTGTCGTGGCACAGAAATATTGTCAGTTTTGTAAGGATATAACGTATCTATGTAATAATTAATCAAAGGTCATATGACATTGACATTTGACTCGACACTCGTGTGTTCGATTTTCAACTGTATTATATTAGCGTAGAGTTCTGTTTTCAATGCTCAGAATTTTCACCGGCGTTCCGATTCCGGAGCATATATATAAGGTTCGGTAAAATCAATTACGGATATTTTGGGCATGTGATCTACTGCTAATGTAAAAACATAATCTAAGCAGAAAAATAATTATTGTCATACACAAAAAAAATGTTTTTTCTCTAAATATGGACGAGTTTGCGTTTTGCGGAGAGCTACGATACATGAGATGATTTTTTACTTTCAGTACGACAATATTTTTTTTTGCCTAATTTACACAAGCAGTACCTTCATGTGCCCGAAATGATTGATTTTCGGAGACGTTCGCGTGATATTTAAAAAATAAATAATTCAAATTTGAAATGTATCATTTTCTACGCATGATATATAGACTCAGCCATAGAATCTCCGACATACAATACCTTTTTCTATTATATTATGTTTGCTCACATACTCTGCGTGTTGCTAACTTGCTACTAGCTACATATATCCGACATATAGTATCACGTAGTTTTTGCGGTTATAAATATGTAAGTAATTTACTTACGATATGTATAATTGCACGAAATATCGAGCTACGCTGCTAATACGAAGACTAAAAAACAGACAAGTGCAATTCGGACTGGCGCACCGAGGGTTCCGTACAAACCTGTAGTGACTTTGTTACAGCTTAGAGGTATTATAGATCTGAGTATTTGATATGAATTTCAATTTAATACCTCTACGCGTTCATGAGGAAAGAGGTAGTAAGTTTAAAATTATTAAAAATATTTTTATTATATAACGTAACTAAAAATTTACGGTTTTCGCAATTTTTCCTTTATCTGTGCTATAAGACGTTTCTTCGTACCAAATTTCAAGATTCTGAGTTCACGGGAAGTACCCTGTAAGTTTTGAGTTTGCGAATGTCGAAAATTTGCGGCATAAACGGCTGTATCTTTTGATTGCGTTGACTAAGAAGTTTGATTTTTTCGCAGCTCCAAGGGACAGTACATCACTGTATTTTATATAAAGAGTACCTGAGAAAAAAGGGTCTTGACAGACAGACGGATGGACAACAAAGTGATCCTATAAGGGTTTCCTGGGTATCTATTAGGGTAATTATTAACCTGGAAATCGCATTTTTTCTTCATGAAAGGCACAAAAATTCATGAATCCTGAATTTTGAAAAATAGAAATACATAGCTGCGCTGGTACCTTGAACTACATAACATACTGTTATAATAATCATCAATCCTAATTAGCATGCCCAAGATCTTTTAATTTAGTATTCATATTCATTTTCCGAAGATTGAATATTCTCCATTTTGGAAAATGAAATTGGAAGACAATTGAGACAAAAGTTCTGATTACAAAATTTCATTTTGTAATCAGAACCCCCAGAAACCTGGAAAAGGACAACCTTATTAATTTTAATAACAAAAATTTACGCCAATGTGGAATTCCAAAAGAGATTTTATTTTCATATTATTCTGCACCCCCAGAAACCTAGAAAATGAAACCCATGCCAAAGAAAAACATACTCCAACAGTATCCAAAAATAGGATTTTCCGTAGCCTGCAAATTGAATTTTTAGCAGCCATTAATTTATCAACCAAATCTGGTTATAGCTGCTTATATAGTATAATGGTCACCAACTCGGAAATTAAGTCACCAACTTACAAATGTCGGTGCTAATTTGGATTAAATTTCGCCTCTTTTTATCTGCCGACTTTTAAATGTCACCTGA
Source organism: Glaucopsyche alexis (assembly GCA_905404095.1). Classification (NCBI taxonomy): domain Eukaryota; kingdom Metazoa; phylum Arthropoda; class Insecta; order Lepidoptera; family Lycaenidae; genus Glaucopsyche; species Glaucopsyche alexis. The sequence goes on along the minus strand of FR990063.1, from coordinate 1,003,121 downwards.
GTGATTTCGCCCAGTTTAGTAATTTAGTCGCCAACATATTAATTTTTGCCAAATTCAGTAATACAGTATGCTCACGTGCAGCCGCCAACTTATTTTTTGTTCGCTCGATTAATTATATCCCTTATAAAATGTCGACAGATTGTCATATAAAAATTCTTCTTACAATTTACACGTTATATTGTAGATAATATTTACCGTGCTAATTGGTTAAACGGCAGGTGTCCCGCGGCGCCACATATAAAGAAAAATAATGCGTACAATTGTATGGAGAAAAAAATATATTTGACAATATGTCGACACTTTGAAATATCTCTAGTAATATTACAATCTAACGGTTTTTACAATTTTTCGGTGACAACTCCATTCCTATCGGCTTCACTTACCACTTACCATTTGAAGACCCTAATCCACATTTCTACCTATTACACAGGCTAGGGCTTCCCTATGAAGGAGGACCAGCCTTTGCCACTGGTACATAAATACATACAAACATTAAGGTCCAACTGAGAACCTGCTTTTTTGAAGTCAGCTCTAGGCAACATTCCTAAATTATGTTGGACATAAATTCCAAGAGCCCCTATAATGCGTGGACCACACTACTAGCATTAGTGGTTCTACACGAAAGTAAATAGGAAACCACTAGACAACCAAAATTAGTGAAATGCGCAACCGACGTAACGCTTTCTGAACGCACGATATGGATAAATTGGATTTGCATAACGCCCTCCACGCCGAAGACGTGCTTCGGCACGAATGGGCCGACTCGACCCCGGTCTCTCAGAAAACCGGAATGAAATATTGCGTTTCGTTTGAAAAGACCCGCAAACGTAACTCTTCAGAAGGTCTATTATGCTAATTAAGTCTTGCAAAAAAATAACTCCCCTACACCGATTTCGGTGACGGTGGCTGGTTTCATTGAAACCAGGCTAGTTACGCTAGTAATTTTATAGCGCCCAAGTTTGTGCGCAGTACACAAGAGCATTCTCTCTTCCTTTACTCTCGTAGCCCAGTGGGACGGATAACCGACACGACTGACGAGAGATCAGGCGCAGGTCCGACTTTTTACATTCCATGCCTATCCGACGCATGGATCATCTTGTCAGACAATCAGGGTGGTCTGCCTGCATTGTCCTAACCAAACTAGGAAACAACATTTTTTAGTTGTTCCAATGCGGGAATCGAACCCACGACCTCCGAGTCGAGAGCCAATGCTGTAACCATTAGACCACGGAGGCTGTTTGAATAAGTACATATTGCAAAATTGAAAAGATTCCCACGCTCAAAAGTATTGACCACCACCACGGCCTCCACCGTATGCTTGTATGTGTCACCGTAAAATTGTAAAAACCGTTAGATTGTAATATTACTACAGATATTATAAAATGTGGACAGATAAAAATTTCTCCTTCAAATTAACACGATTAGTTAAACGGCAAGTGCTCCGCGCCGCCATATTTGTTTGCTTTTTCATAATAATTATTATAACGAAAAATAATGCGTACAATTGTAAGGAGAAATTTTTATTTGACAAACTGTCCACATTTTATAATATCTCTAGTAATATTACAATCTAACAGGTTTTTACAATTTACGGTGACATAATATGTAATAATTTATATCAAAGTGCAATCAAATCGAAAGCTAACTATGTAGCTGGTTTATATCTGGTCCTCTTTATTTAATCTGTGCCACGGAGGCGTCTCATATTACTTTGGCATTAATCATTAGCATTCACTTTACTAACACCATGTAGGATGGTTTAGTGATTTTACTATCATATTCCCATCAGCTGCGTCGCTGCTCGTAGGTGGCTGAGGGCGTAGTCTATTGTCTTGTACTTTTACTTTATAGGGTCAAGGTTATAAAAGATGAGACGATTGTCTATTACTCATTTTTTTGTGAGGTTTGCGGTCACACCATTTGCAAGTTAAGATGCATTCGATAATTTCGACGGCGAACTTCGAAATCAAAAATGTATGGGATTTGACATAAGTCATCGTTATATGACATGTCACTTGCGATGCGTTATGTCAAATCCCATACATTTTGTTATCGAACTTCGCCGTCGAAATTATCGAATGCATCTTGACTAGAGGCCCAGGAAAGAACTTAATATGATGTTCTGTTTTAGACGGTTGATTTTATGGTATTTTTTCGAAGTTCATATTTTTCAGAGTTTTAGTTTGAAGTTTGAACATATTTTAACCTGTAAAATGGAAAAAAAATTGTAGCTTAAAGAATGTAAAATAATTAAAGAATATTGGCATATTTAGTACTGAAGTTCAGTTTTTGGCTTTTATATCATTCTATTTTTCCGAACTATACCGTCTTTAAGGGTATAAAGTTTACCTAAATAGGTAAAAGAGAAAAAATGAGGCCCACTATTGTAATGTGCCCTGGGCCTCTAATAGTTGTGCCAGGCCCTGGTAGAATTATTATTATTTTATGATGCCAAAACCGAGATCTATACACAGTCTTTTAATATACCAAATTTCATGCATTTATATCCATTACTAGCATTAATTGCCCGCGGCTTCGCCCGCGTGAAATTAAGTTTTAAACCGTCCCCTATTTTACCCGCCTAGGGCTGAATTTAAAAAAACGCTGAAATGCATAATTTCATACAAACTTTTATCCCCTTTTTTACCCCCTTGGAGGTTGAATTTTGAAAAATCCTTAAGTGGATGCCTACGTCATATGAAAATACGTGCGCAAAATTTTAAACTTCTAACCTTAATGGTTTGGCCTGTGCGACATACATCAGTCGAGCAGCTTTGCCTTGTATATACATACTAGCTGTTGCGCGCGGCTCCGCTCGAGTAAAATGTAGTATCACACGGGAATAATGCACTTTTTCGGGATAAAAAGTACATACATACATACATATAATCACGCCTCTTTCCCGTAGGGGTAGGCAGAGACCGCCTCTTTCCCGTAGGGGTAGGCAGAGTAATATAAGAGGTAATATTAGTAGGATAGGATGTGAAAGTTTGTGAGGATGGATGGATGGATGGATTGATGTACGAATGGATGGATGTATGGATGTTCTTTAATATTGTAGAACATACTTTTGTTCTATCACCAATAGTTTCCGCAGCGCATACGACGAAAGATGTTTTATGGCATTTTTTTACACCTTGGGTTACGTTACTAAAGTTTTAGTAAGGATCCCTAAACTTTTCTAGCAATAAATATAGCCTATGTTACTCAGGGTGAATATAGCTTTCTAATGGTGAAAGAATTTTTAAAATCGGCACAGTAGTTTTTGAGTTTATTCATTACAAACATACAAATCTTTCCTCTTTATAATATTAGTTATATAGATAGATTACAGATTACAGAAACGCGGACAGACAGACGGACGGACGGACAGAGCGAAACTTAAAAAAACTCCATAGAAATCCAATTCTGACATTGGCATATTTTGGCACTGATGATTCACTGCTAATTTACGCCAACGCCACAGCCCGGAACCGAACCTGCACCCTATCACAAATCAACTTCAACCACTAGGCCAGAGACACTGCTAAGTAGTAATTAAATTAAAAACTAGTTAGCACTGAGTCCGCATTTCGTAACTTTGGTTCCGTACTGATAGTTTTAACCCACAACCTCTAAATATGGAGTTTTTTTTATATCGTGAACTGGAGTTTTATATTTAACTAGCACAGACACACCTGTAGCTTAATTTACATCAGTGAACTCTACATCACGTCAAGATGGTCTCGTGGTAATCACACAGGAAGAAATATAAACTTTTTGTAGACAAGGAGATATAATTCGACCAAATTAGATAATGTGTATTTCTTTATTGCTGCATAGTAATTTTGTGACATTAAAATATAATTATAGCACTAGATGTTTCCCGCGTAAATATAGTATCGGGTATCCCGCGGGAATATTGTACTTTTCGGGGATAAAAAGTAGCCTATGCTTTAATCCAAAGCCTAAATTACTGCCATACCAAATTTCATCGATATCCGTTCAGTAGTTTTTGCGTGAAAGACTAACAAACATCCATCCATACATCCATCCTCACATACTTTTATATTTATAATATTAGTAGGATTATAGTGCTTTATTGTCTTATTGTTAACATAAATATTAAATTGGTTTTGAAACGGAATATAGTGTGATCCAGATACCCTACTCTTATAAATCTGAAAGATTGTGAGGATGGGTGGACGGATGTTTGTTAGTCTTTCACCTAAAAACCACTCAAGGGATTTTGATGAAATTTAGCAAGGTAGTAGTTTAAGCTCCGAATTAACACATAGGCTACTTTTTATCCCGAAAAAGTACAGTGTTCCCATGGGATACTGTATTAACGCGGGCGGAGCCGCGGGCAAAAGCTAATAAGTATTATAGGTTACAGACTACAGTACACTTGAATTATTTTCCTGTGCGAAAGAAGTCGTGTACAATACCATTATATTACTAGCTTTTGCTATCCCCACGGAAACCCCACATTTTCCCACGGTAAAAAGTAGTCCATGTTTAATCGAGAGGTCAAACTGCTGGTTTACCCCGTGGTCTACTCTATATTCGTGTCAAATTTCATGATGATAAGTTATATGGCTTTTAACGTGAAAGCGTGACATACAAACAGACAAACTCACATTCACATTTATAATATTAGTAAGGATTACGCAAACGTGCGAAAACTCACCTTTTAATTACTAAAGTGACTCACACGTAGGCGAAAATAAATTACTATATAAGTAGTAGGTGTATTAGATAGTACAAGGTCCCTCGCCTACGGATCCCTAATGCCATTACCCACGGAACCCTAATTGATAGGTATTTAATGAGTGTAACACGATAATAACTGCATAAGAGTCAGCCGAGTGTAACGCGTAGTTACTGGTTGTTAGTTAGTAATAAGCTGGTTAATATGACCGACAATAATATAAACATCTGTAGCAACAATAGCAATACTAGCAAGTATTGGCTAGAAGACTGATTTTTTAATGCATAAATGAATAGTACTCTTAAATATGAGTAATTTCTCAGAAGAAACCGTATATCAAAAGTCAATATTTTCACAGTTACAGCGATTTCTATACAAAATTTCGCTAAGTCTCGTAAAAACGGTCAATACTAAAGTCATACATAGCTGAGACGTCACGCCTAGGTTTAAACTCAGGTTTAAAGTGTATGAAGTATACGGCCACTGGAACATATTTGTAAATATCTCCAATATTTGTGCGTTTATGTTCATACTTAGGTACCATAATGAATATTTTTGTATATGTTGTAAATAAACTAATGAATTAGATTTCATTTATCAATTTAGCAAAAAAAACTTATTATCTCTTATTACTAAACTATATAATATACAATATTATATTTTTTTACACTAGCGAAGTAGTAGTGCCTGAATATTTCTGAATATATTAATTAAACTAAATACTTTAGATGTAGTCATCTCCCCTATAGTAATGGGGAACATGCATCGTTTTTTTTTTCTTTTTTCTTTTCGAGAAGTATATAATAAGCCAGGAAATATTATCTTAGCAATGGCATATTTACGATCGATCGTTGACGGAATACAGTCATCAGTCATCACAAAAGTGAGATCGTTGGACAGCATTAAAGACGCTCTTTACAAAAGATTCTGCACAAGTGACGTTACAGCAGTTGAAAACGCATATTGATTTTATTAATTTAAACTTTAAATATTTGCATTTATGTATATTATCATTGTTTTAACAAAAAAATACACAAATAACATAAGGATTTGAACAGTAATAATCGTTTTTTCAATCAACTGATTGTAATTTTTGTTTTGTGGATGTTTTGGACGTTTGTGGCTCTTTCACGCAAAAACTACTGAACCGATTTTGATGAAATTTGGTACGGTAGTAGTTTAAGCTCTGAATTAACACATATACTCCTATTTACCCCTAAAAAGTACACTGTTCCCGTGGGATACTGTATTTACGCGGGCAGCGGACAAAAGCTAGTCATGTAATTAGCTATTACATAATCAATGCACATATATCACCGTGCTCTTCACCTTCATAGAAACCGCAATAAAAAGCATAAACAAATCATATCCACTTTCTCTCGTAACGCGTCGCTACACTCGGGGGAGTGTGTGGCTTGAAACGTACGCGATAGCGGATTTGTTTAAACCAAACTACGTTTTATTTGTATACTACGTATTATAATGTCATGGGATACTCATCCCAACTTACCTGTCCGGTAGTTGTGGTATAGTATTCGGGTATGCGACCCCGGCTTCCCTAGCTATTACTGTCGTATCCCTTGCCCTCCTGGGCGGTAATATATTATTATCCTACATTTCTTATTTCCTACTCTAACTTACCAATCTTCCTTCCTTCCCTTTCCCTACTCTTATCCTCTCCACCAATCCGTGGGAACGCAATGGATAATCAAAAAATAATTTAATTATCCGAAATGGCGGCGATGTGGTTCACCACCCATCACGTCTCGTTTCTCGCGGAGGCGAAAAGTGGCCCATGGAGAGCCGCTTCGCTACGTTGAATGTAAGAGGAAGAATGAATGGTAAGAATGAAAGTGGACGAAAGGAAACAAGTGTGTAAGGATCGTAGCAAGTGAAAAGAAGTGGTCTCTGCCTACCCCTTCGGGAAAGAGGCGTGATTATATGTATGTAGGTATGTATAATCTCTCGGTAAGTAGTGACTTTTAAAGTAGTAAGTTTTAAACGTGGGAAAGCCATGCTTCGACGAGAATAGGCCGGCTCGACCGGATAGTACAGCCTCACAGATAGCCGGTGTGAAATAACACTTGCGGTGTGTTTCGGCAAGTGAGTGAGGTTATCGGAAGCCCAAGGGGGGTTGGGGATTTTAAGGACCAGGAAAGCAAGTCGCAACACTAGAGTCACAATCAGTGTAAATAACTCCTCTGGTGTCGCAAATGTCATCATGTTATTGTCATCAAACCATCAAGAGGTCCATTTCATAAAAAACACACCGCTGACTAGACTAGAATATGTGTAAAATCAAAACTAGTCCACCCCATCTACTGTAGGTTGGCATAGCGATGCACTCAACTGTGATGGATCTGACCATCCACTTTATTATCTGTTGAGAACCAAACACCAATTTAATAAGTTCGTAAACAAGAATGCGATTAGTTAGCCAAATCGGTCCAGCCTCTCTCGAGTTTTAACGTGACTAAGAATTGAAATCCATTTTTATATAAGTCTAGCTCAGTGTTTTTCAACCTGTGGGTCGCGACCCCCTGGGGGGTCGCGAAGCTTCTGTAGGGGGGTCGCCGGAGATCGAGAGAACTTTAGAAAAAAAAACAATTGATTTAATAAGTAAGAGAATTTTAACAAGAGGATATACTCATAAATCGATCATCGATAATAATCAGTGACCCCAACCTTTTTTTTACGCGGGCCACAAACCCGTTGTACTCCTGGTGTCGCAGGCCGCAACCAAAATTTTTTAGGGGCAAAAAAATATGTTGTTTAAAAGAGATGTTTGATTTTGGGCCAGCTCTATGTACACCACATAGGTAAATAGGAAAATTGTTTGGTTAATACAATATAAGTATTTTAATATTTGTGATTAGATCTCATATTTTACAGTAAGTTTTACAAAAACTGGTTTGTACTTTTTGTCATATTATAATATTTAGAGGTAAATAGGAAAAATATAATGTGATTTTCATAAAAATACAAAAAAAGTAATTGGAAGAAGGGTACGTGCGTACAAAAATGATTATTTGAAGAGTTTTTTAATGCGAGAACCCTATTTTAGGGTGGCATTGACAGTTGTTTTGACTTGACTTTTGACGTAGTTGATAGTTTTAGGAAGAGACATCTTCTTGAGTGTCATACGTCTTTCTTTGTGAAAAGTCATGTCATTGTCAAAATGATACAGTCTGACAAGGATCTTTTGGCACGTGGACAAAATCAGAACTAACATCGCCGTCTTGTAAAATGTCACTTTTAATATTTTGTATTGTTTTGTAGTTGCGACACTTACCTTTTGGCACGTGGATAAAATCAGTACTAACATCGCCGTCTTGTAAAATTTCACTTTTAGTAATAAGTATTGTTCTTATTTGCGACACTCACGCCCCCATCCAAGTGCCAAAAGATCCTTGTACGACTGTATTATTTGGTTAATTCTGATCTAATCCGCCATGTTTTATTTTACGTTGTGTTGCTCTCCTTGACGAATTTATTTTAAATGTGCATTGAAACGAAGTGAAATAAAATAAAATAAAGGATAGGAAACAGCTACTATATTATGTAGCTATATTTACATATAGTGTACATAGGGCTGGCCCACGCCTCATACATTTCTAGAACATCTCTTTTAACGATTTAATAATAGAATAGCACAAGGTAGTTAAAAGAGTGAAACTAAACATTTAAGATGAGCTAACGACACAAACTAAAATAAAATAACAAATATGTATTATAATAATTATGTTCACTCTATTTATCTAACGGTTACAGATTTCACGCGGGCCGCAGATAAAGGCCCGGCGGGCCGCATGCGGCCCGCGGGCCGCGGGTTGGGGATAGCGGATCGATATCATTGATGTATGTAATTGTAAAATAATGTGTTTGACGTACTATATTATGTACTTATATCCGAATCCTAATTATGGAGACGCATAAAAACGTCGTATGGAATGATTAACATTTATAACACTGTAACATACGTACATGATAAAAAAGCGAAGGGTCGGGGGGTCGCGAAATATTTTTTCATACAAGGGGGGTCGCGTCATGAAAAAGGTTGAAAAACACTGGTCTAGCTTATTCCCGCAGCTCTGCCCGTGTAAATATAGTATCGGGTATCCCACGGGAATACTTAACTTTTTCGGGATGAAAAATAGCCTATGTTTAATCAACTACTACCATACCATCGAAATCCGCTCATTAGTTTTTGTGTGAAAGAGTAACAAACATCCATCCATCCATATATTCAATCTCACAAACTTTCACATTTTTAATAGTAGACTAGTAGTAAGTAAAAGAAAAATAAGATTTGTGTTAACATCACAAATCTAGAACCGCCAACGTCAATACCTTGCGCCTCTAAGTGCATACTGCATACTGAGTGGTTACCGACTGTCGTAACAACAGACAGACATACACTATTCAGTATATTCAGGTCGGGGACCTCCGACGCCCACACCCCGATAGTAATCATCAGGACCACCTAGTTATGACACTAAATATCTAAAACTAGATTCTGCCCGTGGCTCCGCCTACGTGAATACGGTATCCCACGGGAACACTATACTTTTTCGGGATAAAAAGTAGCCTATGTGAAACTAGATCATTTTGGTACAGAGGCTTCTTTAACAGCAACGCAATTTTCAAGTCTTCTGGTGAGTGTCCATTTGGGGCAGTAATCCTATCTATCAGGCGACCTGCTGCTCGTTTTCCGGTCTTATTCCATAGATCTCCTTCACATATTCCGCTCATATAATATAATGTCTCCGCTTATGTAAAGACGTTTAGGCAAAAAAGTAATTGTCATACTCAAAGTAAAAAATCATCTCATGTATGGGTGACTCTCCGTAAAACGCAAACTCGCCCATATAAAGAAAAAAAATATATAGTGTATGACAATTAATTTTCTGCTTAAACGTCTTTACATAAGAAAACATTATATTTTATTAGACTTAAATAGCGATACAATGAAATGGATTCAAAGTATGATATAATAATTTAACATACAATAGAATAAAAAATATATTTAAACTAGAACAAAGAACCTAAAACTAAAAACCTTAAAAAATATAATATAATAACTAAAATATATTATTAAAAGGAGTCCCTTTAGGCAAGGTTCCGAAGATACTGGCAGCGTTCCCCCTTTGAATAGCTAGACTAATTCTTTGTCCGAGGTAGCTGCCAGCTCTTCGGTCTCCTGTGACGTCGACTAACCTTTTTCCTATTTCCTTGAAAAGTCTTATAGCACTAGGACCCCACGGACCAAGGGTCTCGACACCGAATGGGACAAAATCATATTCGGAGCCTAGACCCCTGTATTTGCATGTTTTAGCCTTTTCAGCCGCTTCACATGCCGCACCAGCTCTGCTGTTGGTTCCATGTAGATGGGAAGGGGACAGCGTGTCTGAACAGGTTGCATCCCATACCAGCACCCGGCCCATCTTAGAAATAGATTAGAATATTATGCCCAAAATATGCGTAATTGATTTTACCGAACCTTATATACTTCTATACTAATAATAAAAAGAGAAAACGTTTGCTTGTTTTCATTGAATAGGCTCCAAACTACCGGATCGACTTTGATGAAATTTGACACAGATATAACTTAGACCACGGGGAAGGACATAGGCTACTTTTTATCGCGAAAAATGTACAGTTTCCGCAAGATTAACTTTTGCATACACAAGCCGTGGGCCCCTATCTAGTATTCCATAAAACCCGTATGTTTGTTAAAAATCTCACAACTCAGTAAGCAATTGTAATTAATCTACTTAAAATCTATAACTAATTGGGTTTGCATTAGTAACGGAAGGTTGCTAAATCCGATATGAGATGGTTACGGTTTCTGGTTGTTGGGCAACCATCAACCCATTGTGTTGGTTGCGCAACCATAGTGTTTTGCATGGCGTTTATATGGGTTATATTACCTATGTTATTTTAAAATAGTTTATACGTCTAGGGCCGGAATTCTTGGTCGTTGCTTAAGAAAAGACTTAAGAATTTCGAATAAGTCCGACTTATTTGTATGAAATAATACTTAAGACAATGCTTAAGTTACGACTGTGAATCGAAATGTCACCTTAAGCATGTCTATAAATAAGGCGAACATAGAAATAAGAATCGACTAAGAATACCGCCCTTAGTCTTATTCTTAAACAACAGACGTTCTATTGACGCCTTCGTCCAGTTATTTAGAACTTGGCTCTCGACTACCTTCGAGGTCGTGCAGTGGCGGATCTATGACTTTCGAACCGGGGCGAAAACTTGATATGGCGCCCCCTTAACACCCCCCCCCCCCCCCCACCCTCAAGTTTACGTTACGACATTTGCAAACCGGGGCAAAAACTTTATATGTCATTGACTGTTTGAATTTATTCAGCTCGGCTCGTGGCAGAAAGACCACGCACACTATGCTTCAAAGAAATTTACTTGATCTGTTATGATACGTTCACAATTTTTTCCCGTTCATAGTTTCCCAAGTGGCAAGTGCCCCCAGTTGCCCCCCATAGATACGGTGTTGAGGTCGTGGGTTCGATTACCGTGTTGGAATAACTAAAAAGCAGACAGCGAAGTCTCAGTAATAGGGTCCCGGTTTTTTTATTATTTGTGTACGGAACCCTAAAAATAGCAATATTCAGCTAAATATCCCAATAAATCATAATAATACAGATAGCAATTACTGTACAGTAACTATAGAATGTTCTTTCGTCTTTCAGATGAAGGGTTTTACTTTTAAAAAAAGTACCAGTAAATTAAAAAAAATTTTTTGCTCGCTCGCTCGCTTTTAACAAAATTTCTTCTACATGTAAAAAATCAGTTAACGACCATAAATAAGGGCAAATTTCGACGACAGGGCGACCTCAAGTTATTATTACTTAATGTCCTTCAATAAAACAAAGAGGCAAAAATCACGGGTTTTCCTCACAAACAATCATCAAAGCGTTACATTAACAAAAACACGCAAAAAATAAGGAATAGAGCAAGTGTTTAAAGCGAGTCATTTGTGTATGCAGTATATGTTCAAGGTAACGCGCGCGGGGGTATTCTGGAAGTCATATCGGTGTCGAAAATGCGATATGAAGTCGAGCTATGTCGAATAAAAATTAAAAAATATTTTTATTTAAAGTTAAAAAATAATGTAACTACCTGTTACCCGCGGCTCCGCCCGCGTAAATATAGTATCCCTCGGGAACACTGTACTGTTCTGAATAAAAAGTAGCATATATTTTAATACAGAGCCTAAATTACTACCATACCAAATATCACTGAAATCTGTTCAGTACTTTTAAGTGAAAGAGTAAGAAACATCCATCCATCCATCCATCCTTACAAACTTTAACATTTATAATATTAGTAGGATTTATAAAAAGAGAGAGATAATGAGATTAAGATTACAATTACCACCCGAGAAGAACTGGCGCGGCGTACACATATGAAACTTCCGCGGGTACCACCTTTTAGAAAAAATGATAGCAAATAAAATTATTACTAATAGTTCAGTATCTAGTAGGTAAATAACTAATAAGAATCTCTTCTAACTGATAAAGAAAGAAATAAAATGCATAGAAATGCCGTATTACTGTCTGAGAATCGTATTTTAAATTATGTTTACAACTTAATTATTTTATTTTAGTGTTTGATTAAAACCAACGAGCCGTTGAAGAATGTCGTTCATGTGAAACGTACCAATAATTAATAACAGATTATATTATGTGTGTACTAGAATGGCGTATATCATTTCTGTATTTCTTATGTCACATAAGTTTCATTTACAGATGATGTGATGATAATCTAAGTACATGATGATGTGATGAAATAATTTTTATTAAAAACTTACAAATTGCGTGGACCTTAAACTTGCAAGAATCTGATCAGTTCAATTCACAAAATTTTAACATTTGGTGAATTTAAACAATATCTGTACTTACCACAAGCTTCTTAAATAGCTAAAGAATAAATGTTTGATATAAATATTTTTTATTAACACGCTTATTTTTATTTTATTAGATAAGATATTCGTCGACATGCGAAGATCTGCACTAAAAAAATTTATGTAAATACACTAAATCCCGCGTAAATTTTCTGTAGAAAAACTAGTAGCTGTAGGAATATAAAATATTAAAAAAGACAAACTCGATCGAACTAACATCGAAATACAATCGAGTGCAACCGTAATAAGGCGCTTGGTCCTTGAGAATATAATTTGTGGAACAACTAGACGCTAAAGAAAGTAATTAAGGTCATCATCATCAGCTCACTGTATTGAATCAAAAAACGAGCATAACTGTGGGAGAGCCACGCTTCGGCATGAATGGGCCGGCTCGACCGGGTAAATACCTCGACCTCACAGAAAACCGACGTGAAATAACGCTCGCGTTGAGTTTCGCCGAGTGAGTGAGGTTACCGGAGGTCCAAGGGGATTGGGGATTTTAAGGACTAGGAACGTAAGTCGCAATACCAGAGGAGCTACAAGTGTAACTTTGGTGTTGCGAGTGTCAATGGGCGGCGGTAATCGCTTACCATCAGATAATCCGTCTGCTCGTTTCCTGGTTCATTACATAAAAAAGAGCACACTTATCGCCTAATGTTAGTTTAATGCGATGTTATTGACGTCTACCTGCTACATAAAAAAAATCGCGCATTGCTTAGGTATTCATTTTGTATACGGGACAAACGAGCAGATGAATCACTTGATTATAATAATCAAAGCTAGTTGTCAGATTACTGTTATATCATTTTTTTTACTCAGATTTTTTTTCTTTTCTTCAATTCTTTTGCGTCATTGTCTATAATGTATGTATGTAGAGTGTGTCAACTATTTTCGCCTTTTTCGTCCACCCCCAGGGCTAAGGGACGATTTGTAACCGTCTAGGGGTCGTTAACACCTGACGCAGACAAATTAAATTCGTTAAGCAAATGTTAATCATGAGAGAAAGAGATGGAATAATAAGCATTATTGTCTATAAAACCTATAACCCGACTACGTCAATTATATAGCCTATTTTACTCGGGCTATTATGACGAATCTATTGACACCTTATTTATTAAAATCGGACCAGTAGTTTAGGCGCTATGATGGAACAAAAAACATACCTATTGTATACAAACTAGAGGTGTAAACTGTAAAAGTAACGAAAAAAAATTACCTGTATGTATTCGTTACTATAACATTAGTACTCGTTACTGTAGTATCGTAACATTACTCGTTACTTCTGATACATCATAACATGTTTTTATGATGGAGCAACGAATAAAGTCGTATTGCGTACGCGTATAGTATGAGTTCGCTGTTTCGCAACATTCGTAATTTTCAGAAAACATACTTTTACATTACAACTATCTGTATGCCAGATTTCAGCAGAATCCGTTCAGTAAATCGGCTGTGCGTTGATAGATGAATCAGTCAGGTTTGCCTTTTATATATTTAAGATACGACGAAAAATGCGAGTAACGAAATATTATATTCGTGTGTAACGTTTCGTTACTCGGTACTTGATGGCGCACCCGTTACTCAGTACCGAATACATTCGGTTTGCTACAGCTCTAATACAAACATAGACTGCCAAAATCATTACCCTTCCTTTTGGCCACGCCGTAGTCGGGTAATAAACCAATATAATGATGAATTATTTTCTTATTCCAGACCGGCACCAACGTCCAAGAGGAAAAAGGAGACGTCGTTCGCCATCCTCGCGGAGCCCCCGCCCGCATCTAGGCCCGCCAGCCCACGGTCCTTGCCTGTGGAGAGGACGGGCAGAGTATCTCCTTTCAAAGGTACACTACATACCCTTAATGGCTATAGGGCTTTAGGCCAGACGATCAATTCTGCTAAATTAAACCTGCAATAAAACAATTATTAAAAACATTAAAGCGTCAAACGCGTTCTGATTGGTCCAAACATCATAAAATCAGTTCATGATAACAAGTCGTTTCACTTATAATACCATAATAACCTTTTCTTTTTATTATATTAGAATTGATAGTATGTTTTTGCTTTTAATGTTAAATATTTAATTTCATAGGTCGAGGCTTCAGAGAAGAGACTTCACGCCACACAACACCGAAGACCTCCGCCACTAACTCCAGAAACAACTCTCCACCACGAAGAACAAGATCTCTTACCAGGATAGACAAGATGGCGCAGGCAGCCACCATGTTACCACCGCCACCTGCTCACAAACCCAGGGACTTCCTCAAGGAAAACATGGAAGAAGTCAGGGAACTGAGCGAGCTTAATCGGGAGAAACACGAAGCAGTAGCAGAGAAGAGAAGACAGGAAGAAGAGATAGCGTTGCTTAAAGAAATGGGTATTTTGGATAAAAAAGGTGAGATCAGAAGTGTAGGACATTCAAGAACAAATTCTAGAAGCAATTCGCCAAGTAGATTCATATTGAGGTCTAGATCTAATTCGCCATCTGCTGTTTTATTAGATAACCTGACCAGTAATATAACAGAACCAGTACCTTTGAATCAAGAAGATGAAACAGGAAAAAGAGTAACACATAACTCCAGAGTAAGATCTGTTTCTAAATCACAACCACAATCTGGTAATGGATCTCCGCAGCATTCCAAAATACCTAAGCGTCAAGGATCGGTGTCCCCAGTGAGAAATGGTACAAAAGCTGCAACGGATTCAAAATTAAAAACAAAACAGCGTGTTATGTCTAGCAGTACTAGTAACCTAAATGAGACAATTAGAATAGGAAGTCAAGTTCACGATAAAAGAGCTTCACAGAGTACACAACAGCTAAGTCTATCTCCCTCTAACATTAAAGGCAAGCCGCCAATTTCTCCAGGAAGAGGTGGGCCTCCGCCTACAAATAAATCTATTAACGCAAAGAGACTTTCACCCATAGTTGGTACGCCAAATAAAAGTCCCGTACAAGATTCTAAACCAAGTTCTGCAAAGACACCAACAAAGCCTGCAACTACGGTAGCTAAAAAACCAGCAAAGACTGTTGGTAGTACACCGGCCACATCGAAATTAAACTCTCGAACAACGAGTAGAGTTGCTAGTAGAGATACAAGTCCAGAAAAACGTAAGGTCCCAGTTAAAACAACGCCGAAAACCAATAGTGTAATTCAAAAAAGTGTTAGCAGAACTCCAAGTACAAAAGCTGCGCAAAAACCTCCGGTTGTGAGTAAAGTTGAACCAAAAAAATCCATCAGTCGAACTAACAGTGTCAAAAGTCTAACAAGAGCGCCTAGTACCAAGAGCCTTAATGAAAAACCTCCGCTGAGTAAAAAGAATAGCAAAAAAGAAATTAAAGAAAAAACGAGGGAACCAGTCGTAAATGGAAATGCCAAAGAGGAAAGTACGAAAAAAGATGTAAAAAGAAGTTCTGAAGAGTCAAAAAACAATAACGTAGAACACGAAAAAGAAAACGCGAAAGAAAAACCTGAAATGAAACGACAAGACTCAGTAACCCAAACACAAGACAATGAAACCCAGTATGATAAAATTAGGAACGATAAAGGAGATTTAGTGATACTTACGAAGAAAAGTGTAGTGTCTATGACAACTGCTGCAATCACATCTCAACCATTAGAAGTAGTTACGACTGTGACTAACCAACTACCAGCAGCTTTAGAAAAAGCTAGAGAAAAGGGAATTTTTGAAAGATTAAGTTCAAAAGATTCGATCACTGTACCAACAGAAGAAAACGAGGAAAAGACGGAAAAAATTATGGAATCTAAAAATACTGTTGTAAAGGCTGAAGTGGAAGATAAAATAGAAAAAATCGATAAAGATGATAAGAAACCTCCTAAACCTAAGCCAGTTGATAAGACCTTATTCTGTGAAGACAACGTTAAGTTAAAGCTGTTACAACCTCCATACAATAATCCTCAAGTTGAAAAAGTGAGACAGAAAATTGACAGCATATTAAAAGAACCAGAAATATCTACAGAAAACATTCTAGCAGCGGCCAAAGCGAAGGAAAAGGAACTGAAAACCTCCACGGAAAAAACTAAATCAGAATTAAAAGAAGTCAAAAAAGAAGCCGAAAAAAAGATATCTGAAGCTAAAGACATCATTGCTAAAGAGAGTGAAAAGATAGCCACTGAAACGAAAAAAGAAGCAGCAAAAATTATAGAAACAGTAATACCTATCGAAACACCGCATGAAAAGCCAGAAGAAAAGAAGGAAACTATAGAAGCAACCGTCACGGTTGTGAATGAGAAGATAAAAGAAGCAGAGAAGATGACAGAAACGTTAGTGCAGGGAGGTCCAGAAGTAGAGGTGCAGAGCTCCAATGTGTCTACACCTGGGGATAGAACGATGCAGAAGGTGGCAGAGAACGGATCTGAAAAGTCGCAGAGTAATGGCGGGTAAGTTTAGAAAATTATCTTTAAATGTTTAAACGGAACCCTAAGATAGAAGTAGCCTAAGTTACTCCTTATAACGACGACCTCCGTGGCCCAGTGGTTAGCGCGTTGGCGCTTAAGCCGCGGGTTTGAATCTCGCCAGGGAACTACAAAGTTTTCTGTGTTCCTGGGTCGTAGATGAGTATTAAATAATATATGTATTATAAAATCAAAATCTTAAATATTATGTATACTCTTACCCCCTTACTAATAAACGCTGCACTGTAACTATAAGCTTTGAATAGTTACACAGTGTTTGTCTTCTTCTATCACACAAGTGACATTTTTAATTCCATAGAATACAAAACACTGTATAACTATTCAAGGCTTATACAGCGTTTATTAGTAAGGGGATAGTATAAAATCATTAAATATATTTCCGTTGTCTGGCACCCGTAACACAAGTTCTTCGAGAACTTACCACCGGACCAGATTGACGTGACGTGTGTACCTAATCGTCTATAGATAACACCAGCTAACAGCCAGTGTAAGTTCGGTCAAAATCGATTTCAGAGATTAGACGTAACAAACCAACGAACAGATTGTGAACAGACAGACAGTGCAAAACTGTTAATTTGAAATTCCAAACAAACAATTTTATACAAACACAGTAAAAATATTTAAATTAGAAACAAATCTTTCGGCTAAGTATAAAAAGTCGCTTAGTTATTTTAGCGTCAATCAGTAACAAACACACACAATATCCTAACTTGTAAGATACTAAATTTTACCTGCGACTTCGTCTGCGTGGAGTTCGGTTTCCATACAAAATTTTAACCCCTGTTTCGCCCGAATTTTCAAAAATGTTTTCTTAGCAGATACCTACCTACGTCGTTACAACTATCTGTATGCTAAATTTCAGCAAAATCCGTTTAGTAATTTCGGCTGTGCGTTGATAGATGTGTCAGTCAGGTTTGCCTTTTATATTATGTATTTAGATAGATAGATCCCACCAAAAACATTTTCATGTAAAAAAATTATGCCAAGACGATACCATATGACTAGCACTGTCAAAAAGTTATGAAATCTCATGTAAAACCAAGCTTCTTACCCTACACGCCTTAACTCTGCAAGCGTAACTTCACAAACTCTACACCTTAGTCATTTTATGTGGCCTGGCCATTTCGCTACATTCACTTGGCCGTAAGGAGAAAAATTTATAATCGACTGTTTTTCTATTATACTCTCTTATAATAACGAAATGGCCAAGCCACATAATATGACTAAGGTGTAGAGTTTGTGAAGTTACGCTTGCAGAGTTAAAGCGTGTAGGGTAAGAAGCTTGGTTCTACATGAGATTTCATAACTTTTTGACAGTGCTAGTCATATGGTATCGTCTTGGCATAATTTTTTTACATGAAAATGTTTTTGGTGGGATTTCACTTCTTTTTGTAAGTTGTTATAACAGAATTGTTATTTTCTTTTTCTTTTTTTTTGGGTGTATTTCTTTCACAACAGAGACGCTTTTTTTCTGCCCACTCTCCCTTTGCCTTTTTTAAGGGTTCCGTAGTACTTAAGGAACCCTTATAGTTTCGCTCTGTCCATCAGTCTGTCTGTCTGTCTGTCTGGCCGCGCCTCTAGCTCCTGTAATTATGAATATAAATTAATGAAATTTGGTGCAGTTATAGATTGTGTAGGTATAGATCACGGTTTTGGGATCATAAAAAAATAATAATTTTATATTTTAAGGGTGGCTCTCCATACATGTGAAGTGGGGATGAAAAATATTTTTTCACTCACCCCATCGTGTGGGGTATCGTAAAATAGGTCTTTTAAAATAAAGAATAAAGGCAAGGTTTCATACGTTACTTTTTTATAAAGTTGACCATTTTCGAGTAATCGGCCTCCAAAGTAGTTTGTAAGTTGGTCCCCCCCCCCTAGCATTTTTAAACTATATGAGATAGAAACTTGCTAAAAACTCTTTAGGAAAATTATTGTGAACCAAATCGGACAGTTACTTTTGGAGTAAGTAATTTAAAAAAAGGATATTACGCGTTTATAGTTACGGAACCCTCCTTAGACATGTCCTGACATGCTCTTGGTTTGGTTTTTCTTTGTTGGCTTACTATTTACAATAAGTGGCAGATTAGGGCGATACTTGGCTCTTAGTCGATTATATTCGACTACAGCTGACTCTTGTGTTTTAATACAACTGAAGTCAATATTTAACTAGGTGAACGCCTTACGAATTGGTCACTAGAGAGTGCTACATAAGCCTGCTCACAAGAGTACGTATAGTACGTACATACGAGAGTACGGGTATTCCTGGGCAACAGTAGTCGCTTTTCAGGCGTATCACGTTTGCTCCCTTTTATCATATTAAACAATAATATCACGGTATTTCCGTAATATTACACTGGAACAATCTATCTATCTTCTAATCTATACATATAAAATCCTTTGTCCTGAATGACTGACGGATCAACGCACAGCCTAAACCGCTGATCGTAGAGACCTGAAACTTTCAGGGCTTGCTCTTTGTAATGCGTAGGGATCCGATAAGAAGGGATTTTTCGAAATTCGATTCCTAAGGGGGTGAAAAGGGGTAAAACAGTTTGTATGGGGCAACGTGATTCCTTGGTCCAATCTACTTCATATTTTGCACAAACATTATGTAACAGAATTGATGGAATTCGTGTATCATAGTTTATTGAAATTCGTCCGCTAACGGGAATAAAAAGGGAAAGAAAGTTGCTTGGGAGAGATTTGCTTTTAAGTTGATATAAATACTCCTTAGTGCTTTTGATATAAAGCTTCCCACACAGGAGCGATTGATCGATTTAGTCTTTACAATTTAAACATTTACTGGGTTCGTAGTTGCAAGTAAATCGGTTTAGATAAAAATTAAATATAGTCTGAGATCCTAGGACCACCTTACTATACTTTTTGTATGAAACTCGTATATATACGCGTAAATTTTGTTCCACTAGCTGGTAGGTCTTACACTAATCATTTTGTGTAATAGTTTATCGTTAGCAATTTACTTTCAAATACGAATTATTTTCCAATTTGATCGAAGCAATCGATAGCCCGTGAGTGGGAAGCTTTATTTTTATTTTGACATAATATATTGTCATCATGTTGAAAAATAAATCTGACAAGAATGCCAAAGTTAAATTTGATGAAAATCTCTTTGAAAAACTAGGCACCTAAATATTTGCGATTGCTATAATATTAATTATATTCATAATACTTATTATATTACATACTATTTCAGTCCTCTTTTTAATATTATATATCTATGAGTGTAGGTATTATATTTCTTTCTCTTTTGTTGTTATAATATGTAATATTTAATTTATTTGTGCTTCATTTATCAGTGTTTAATACATAGGTTTTTAGTTTTTAACCCAGATTTTTGATCTGTACGTTTGTGCGCGCTAATCTCAGAAACTACGGAACGGATTTTTATAAAATTTGTTACCGTAGTAGTTTAGCCCTTGGATAAATACATAGGACTCGCTTTTTATCGCGGAAAATTTTTGGGTACCTAACTACCTACGGATTCCACGCGGATAGGATTTAGGAATTAGGCTCATTAGGATAGCATGCTTATAATTTTGTGTAGGTATTTCAATTCAATCGGTTCATACCTACAAAAAGTTTTCTCAATCTAAAAAATAACGTAGTATAAAATGCTATAAAATAACCAGATGTTTGAATTGGTTAAAACTTTACCTAGGTTAATCCTAATCATGATTATTATATGAGGAATATGTGAGAAGCTAGATGGCTTCGTGGTCGTACTGCTAACTCATCTCTCTCTCAAACTCTGTCGTGGTCCCAACTAGGATGGGCGATCACAAACGAAATAAAAATAATTTGTTATTAAGTTCAAAGTCCACAACGTCTTCCCATTGAAAAGATTTCGAAATCGTTAAAATACTAATTATCGGCTACAAAGAAATCCTTACTTAATATTATACCTAAACGCGAAAGTTTGTATGTACATAATAATATGTTTAGTTTTACATGCAATAAAGTAAAGTAAAGAAAACACGTAAAGAACTTTGATGAAATCAGGTATGGTAGTCCGTAGTAGGTTAAGCAGAATTAACACAGAATACTTTTTGCAGCTTATTAAATTTTATTTATGGTACAGTTCTCGGTAGATTTCTTGAGCGTACCTACGAAGTCGCAGGAAACATTCAAATATAAAATACAACTGATACGGCTGTGCAGTGCCTACACCATTATGTATTCAATTTTGGTATTGGTATTTTCCCGAACAAGCTTTCCCTCTGACGCGAGCGAAGCTGCGGGCAAAAGCTAGTATTATATAAAATTTCCAAGTCACAATGTTAGTACTCCTCCGAAACGGCTTTACCGATTTTTACCAAATTTTATATGCGTATTCAGTAGGTCTGAGAATCGGCTACTATCTATTTTCCATACCCCTAAGTGATAAGGGTTGTTCACCCTTAATTTTTTTTTTTAATTTTTGGACGAAATTTTCTGTTTTTATTTTTTATAATGTGGCATTAAAAATACATACCTACAATCCTAAATTTTTACTTTTTTATCACCATTTTTATTTTTTTATAGCCATTTTAGTAATTTAATCATTTTTCATCCCGCTCGATAACTGATCAATTATAGTGTTTTTAACTTTTAATAAGGCAACAACGTTTGCCGGGTCAGCTAGTAATAATATAACTTTAATATATTGCAACGTAGGTACGTAATACAAATTACAATACAAATTTTCATTATCTGATAGTACTTCAAACAAGCAAATCTTGTAAATATGAATTGAGATTCTCGGAAACGGCTTTCAGTATTTCAGCTACTAGGCGACAGACTTTTGCGTTAATGGCAAATTGATCGCGGGTTCGAATCCCAGTCAGACGATTTTTTTTAATTCTATATTATTCTATGTAATAGGGTTTCGTAATACTCGAGGAAACCTTATAAATTTACTGTGTCCGTCCGTCCGTCTCCGTCTGTCTGTCTGTCCGTTGTTTCAGCTTCTGTTATCCTACTAATATTACAAATGTCAATGTTTGTGAGAATGGATGGATGTTTGTAACTCTTTCACGAAAAACTACTGAACGGATTTCGATGAAATTTGATACAGTAGTAGTTTAGGCTCTGGATTAGAACATAGGCAATTTTTTATTCTGATAAAGTGGGATACGGTATTTACGCGGGCGGAACCGCGCGCAACAGCTAGTTATGAATATAAATTGATGAAATTTGGAACAGTTATGTAATATGTAACTAAATGTCAGTTTTGGCATCATAAAATACTTATTTTATATTTCAGGGGCTTCATACATGTGAAGTGGGGATGAAAAATATTTTTTCATTGTTAGCCATTAATGTGAGGGGTATCGTTGAATACCTACGTCTTTTAAAATAAAGGCAAGGTTTCATACATTAGGAGTAACTGGCATCCAAAGTGGTTTACAAATCCCCCCCCCCGCGCCCTCCCCTACCTTTGCATCATACTAAATAATAAGACTTTTTTGTTCCCTGGCGGGATTCGAACCCGCGACCTCCGGCTTGAGTGCAAACGCGCTCACCACTGCGCCACAGTGGTCGTTACTTATTCTTTCGAAAAAATATTTGAACTAATCGGACAATAACTTTTGAAGTAATTTAAATAAATACCTATTGGCTATTACGCGTTTATAGTTACGGAACCCTCCTTAGACATGTCCTGACATTCTCTTGGTTAGGTTATTCCTTTTATAATTTTTCTTCTTCCGTACTATTGTTTAAACTCCGAGCAAAGCTCGATCTCCCGGGTCACTCCTGAGCATGACTCACGTCTCCCAGGTACTAGTTACTACAAACAACTAGCCGAATCTTTCAGGGTAAAAAAATTATACTCACGTTCTATGATGTCTTATGACTTATGTTATAAATTTAGTCGAAGCACTGACATCTGTCGGTAGCAGTAAGAACTACTTGAATGCCCATTTATAATTGATTATTATTGTTTATAAGCTATGCTAGGTGGCGCTTTTACTAGATTTTATTTATTGTAAGTTACTCGGATACTGTAAATATTTTGATGATACTAAAAAGTATGTAACTGTAATTTGATACATAGTTTTTTTTATTATTTCATTCCCTTCAGTTAATTATTATTATTCGTTTTAATGATAACACATAATATTTTTATAGTTTTGTGTAAAAGTGACATCTATCTCGTACATTATGAATTATGTTAGTTATGTGTTAGTCGCTTGAATTGGAATCTAATTGACGTAATATTTAAATAGGTACCTAATTATTTCCCGAGTATTCTTTAGTAATTTAAACGGAAAATACATACGGGTAAAATTAACAAGAGCAAAAAAATATATCGATAATGATTAAAAAAAATATTGTGTTTTTTGTTGTTAATAAAGGGATACATGGTTATTTTATGAAATTTTATTGTTATTATCGGATACAACAACAATTTTCAGGCCTCTAGCTAAATTTGTGGTAATATTATAGAAACTTCCATCCTGTAGTTTAAGGGGTTGAAGGATAAAAGTTTATATGAGACTTCTTACCTTAATAATTCTTAACATAATTAAATGAATGTTGCATATATTATGTTAAATTTTCCGTTCAAATTCAGAATATTCGGGAAATAATTATTTCAATCAATATTAGTCAATTAGTTTACAAGCCTAGCGATGAACGACGACATAACTTATATAGTTCATAATAACGCGATAGATGGCGCTTTCACAGATAATTAAATTTAACTCCCTTGTTTAAGGGGTTGGAAGATGAAAGTTCCAATTTTGAGAATTTTTATGTTGGTTGTGTATTAATACAATCTTACGTAACAAATTTCAGCTTTCGAGAACATCCGGAAGTACAATATAATTTTGTTTATCATCAGTGAGTCAGTGACGGAATCAGGGGTTTTTAGATATCAATAAAATCTAAAGTATAAGACGTAGGTAATCGAAACTTTACATGTTTAATGAGACCGCTGATGGGAACAAATCCTGAAAGTTTCATTTATCTGGTACAATCCAAACTCAAGTTATGAGGGTTAAAAAAATCGACGAAACGCTTCGAGAAAAGGTTTGGTAGTGCCCTTGCGCTTCGCTTGATGTCTTGGCATGGAGGCACTACCGTGCCCCCAGATTACTTAATAAATATCTAAGCCGCAAACACATAACCACTAACTACAAAGAAAGCTATACCCAAAGCGATGTTTTCACTGTTATCGGTTGTCTCAGGGGGGGATAGTCACTTTCAATTGTTAAGTATAGTATTGTCTGTGGTCAATTTATTGCAAATTTGATTAAATTATATAAATACTAGATGTTGCCTGCGACTTCGTGCGCGCAAATGGATCTCAGGAAATCCCCGGGGAACCGTGCATTTTACCGCTATAAAACAGCCTTTGTCCTCCCCCTGGTCTTCTCTTATATCTGTGCCATTGCAATGCAATTTTATCAAAATCGGTCCATGTAATTTCTAATTGGTCCAGAAGCCTATTCAATTGTTGCATTGACAAGCAATCAAATATTTTCTCTTTAAAATCATAGTGCAGATGATTGTTATGGCTAGTGGCCGCAATTTTGCGTTGTAGACAGGAAAATGAGCTCACGGATAACCTGATGGAAGAGCTTATAGCCGCAAATGGACACCAGAAACATGTGGATAAAAAAGTGTAATCAGTTTTAAAGGTTCTCCAACCAAAGGGTAAAAACGGGATTACTAAGACGCCGCTGTCGGTCTGTCTGTCTGTCCGCAACAAGGCTGACGGTTGTACCTCCGATTATAAATAAACAAGACTAGAAAGCTCATAACTACAAACACTTTTATTAATTAAAACTAAATGTTACCCGCGACTTCGTGCGCGCATAAGTTAATCTCGCAGGAACCATACATATTTCCGCGATAAAAAGTAGCTTATGTCCTTCCTCGTAGTCTACTCTATACCTGTGTCAAATTTCATCAAAATTTGTCCAGTAATTTCGGAACCTATTCAATGCAAACAAACAAACTTTATAATATAATATTAGGTAGTATATATATTAGCTCGTTTGAAGCATGAAAATATAATCCTACTAATATTATAAATGTGAAAGTTTGTGAAGATCGATAGATGGATGGATGGATGGATGGAGGTTTGTTACTCTTTCATGCAAAAACTACTGAACGGATTTCATTGAAATTTGGTATGGTAGTAGTTAAGGCTCTGGATTAATATATAGGCTACTTTTTATCACGAAAAAGTACAGTATTCCCGTGGGATACTGTATTTACGCGGGCGGAGCCGCGGGCAACAGCTAGTAGTACATATGTCTTAACATTTTTTTATTGGGTGAAGGACAAAGGTTGACTTAAGCTATTGCCATCATAAAAGTAAAAGTCCAAAACAATGTACGCCCTCAGTACCACCTACGAGAGGCCATGATGATGGGAAAAAACCAATCATCCCACACCTAACTGGCGCCTAGCAAAATGATAATTAGGTACTAAATATTATCCATACTTAATATTATTATAAATGGGAAAGTGTGTGTCTGTCTGTTGGTCCGTCTTTTACGCTAAAACTATTGAACCGATTTAAATGAAATTTGGTACACATATAGTCTAGAGTCTGAGAAAGGACATAGGCTACTTTTATCGCGGGGAAATGTACTGTATTTCCCGTGGGGTACTTTATTTACAGTTTCACGTAAGAACTATTAGTAGTTTTTACGTGAAACTGTAAATAAAGTATCCCTTCTGTAAAATAATAAATTTATATTTGTGCCAAATTTCATGATAATCGGTTTAGACCGATTATTATGAAATTTGGCACAAATATAAATTCGACCATGGGGAAGGACATAGGCTACTTATCACGGGACATATAAGGTTCCCGTGGGTTACTGTACTTACGCGGGCGGAACCGCGGGCATCAGCTAGTGATTGTTAAGTGTGAAGATACAGGCACTTTAGTCAAGATGCATTCGATAACTTCGACGGCGAAGCTCGAAAATAAAATGTGTGGCATTTGACACAAGTCATGGCTAAGTGACATGTCGCTTGCGATTCCTTATGTCAAATCCCATACATTTTGATTTCGAACTTCGCCGTCGAAATTATCGAACGCATATTGACTAAAGGCCCAGGCTTCTAACTCACTCTAATAAGGTCGATCGGTCTAGACAGGTACGCAGCGGAAATTAACAACTATTAGGCCCCGGATGTGCTCACTTTTTACATTAGGCGGATATTGGAGTATCGACCTAAAGAATATACGTAATTACGTAGCAAATATAATGAAAAGTACCTGCCTGTGGCATGGGGTTCCTATAACTCCATTCCTATCGGCTTCCCTTACCGCTTACCTTTTGACGACCCTCAACCAAATCCCTACCTATTATACAGGCTACGGCTTCCCTATGAACGAGAACCAGCCTTCGCCACTGGTACCTGAGTAATAAAAATAATCCTCAAAATATTTATCTGACCGGAATTCTAACCTATAACATTAAGAACAAACAAAGCAAAAATTATACATACGCATGCCAAACTGACAATCAGACTGACATTAGAGTTGAAATTATTGATATATTGTTGCACGACGAAAGAAATAACAAATATAACTTAAAAAGCGCAGTTTACCAGGGATAAGACCAGCAGCTAGATCGAGTTTTCTTCCACCAAAACTCCCATACTTAATTTCATGATAATATTATAGTTGCAGCTGTTTCAGAGATTCTGATTCGAGCGCGCAAAAGGTAATCCTGCGGAAACCGTACATTTTGCCGTGTTACAAAAAGTAGTATATGTTTTTTCTTGCGGTCCAATCTACCAATATCATCAAAATAGGTCCAGTAGTTTCGGAGCAAATTCAATGCAAACAAATATACAAACAAACAAATATTTCCTATTTATAATATTAGTATAGATTTGCTTGTTTATAGTATAAGTATAATAGTCCGGGTTACGCGGAACATGTTTTTAATTTGATGACTATCAAGCTAATTTTTCCTGAGTGACTTTTTATTGATGAGACGCCCAACTTCCTCTTAGAACAACTTTGGATGGTGTGAGCTAACAGGGATAGCAAGGATAAAGTATGTCGATTTAACAACTCTCGATAATTCATTACTAACAGGTTGGTTTTAGAGAGGTGAGCTCCGTGGCCTAGTGGGTAGACCGTTTGGTTCGCACTCGTGAGAGAGCAGGTTCAAATCCCAGGTGTGGCGTGTACCAATGAGACTTTTTCAGATCTCAAGTACTAGTAGTACAAGTAAGTCACTCACTAATAGACAGTTTGGGGGTTATTTTTTTCCTACACCTATTACAAACGTAAAAGTTAGTGAAGAAGGATGGATGGTTTGTGACTCTTTCACGCAAAAACTACTGAATGGATTTTAATTAATTGTTTGGTATGGTAGTAGTATAGACTCTGGATTAACACGTAGGCTACTTTTTATCCTGTGGCGTACCAATCAGCGCACAATCCAAATCGCGCTATCGAAGTTTCTGAAGTTCAGAAGTATATATACGACAGCTGAAATGTATACAAGTGGGCTTCGGCCTGACCGAACATACCACCTCGCTCGGTCGGAGATCTCCCTTGGGGCTTGTATGGATTCCCACAATCCCGAAAAAGTGCGGTGTTCCCGTGGGATACTGTATTTACGCGGGCGGAGCCGCGGGCCTTATGCCCGTGTGTGTGCCCTCAATGTATTCATAACATACTATGCAGTGTAGCATATATTCATAACATACTATGCAGTTTATACGTGGTAGAGCCATGCTTCGGCACGAATGGGCCGGCTCGACCGGAGAAATACCACGGGCTCACAGAAAACCGGCGTGAAACAGCGTTTGCGCTGTGTTTCGCCGAGTGAGTGAGTTTACCGGAGGCCCAATCCCCTACCCTATTCCCTTCCCTACCCTCCCCTATTACCCTATTCCCTCTTAAATGGCCGGCAACGCACTTGCAGCTCTTCTGATGCTGCGAGTGTCCATGGGCGAAGGAAGTTGCTTTCCATCAGGTGACCCGTTTGCTCGTTTGCCCCCATATTTCATTAAAAAAAAAAAAAAAAGTGAGTCCTTTTCTTTCAAAAAATAGTGCTACACATTACGCGCTATGTGCGTAGCACCCACGTAGCGCGTAGCACTTTCGTAGCGGCGCTACGTCAACACTTCTAGTACTGAGACTTGTCCGTCTGTCTGTCCGTCCGTTTGTCCATCTGTTACTAGCCTGTAACTCCTCAACTGTGATAGCTAGATAGTTGAAATTTTCACAGATGATGTAATTACATCAGAAATCTATTGCCGCTATAATAATAATACATAATTTAATAATAATATATATGGACGCTTCACAACACGTCAATCTGATCCCGTGGTAAGTTCTCGAAGAACTTGTGTTACAGGTAGGTACCAGACAACGGAAATATATTTAATACTTTTATACTATACATATATTACAGATTTTATTATATTATACACATATTTAAGATTTTTATTATATTATACACATATTTAATACACATCCATGACCCAGGAACACAGAAAAACTTTTTGTTCCTTCGGCGGGATTTGAACCCGCGACCCCCGGCTTGAGCACCAACACGCTCAACCAACTGAGCCACAGAGGTCGTCAAACTATAACAACACTAGCTGTTGCCCGCGGCTCCGCCCGCGTAAACACAGTATCCCACGGGAACACTGTATTTTTTGGGATAAAAAGTAGCCTATGTTTTAATCCAAAACCTAAACTACTGCCGTACCAAATTTCATCAAAATCCATTCAGTGGTTTTTGCGTGAAGGAGTAACAAACATCCATCCATACATCCTCACAAACTTTCACATTTATAATATTAGTAGGAAATACTAAAAACAGAATAAAATAAATACTTGGGGAAGGGGTTCCATACAAGAACCGTGAGTTTTTTACCGTTTTGTACAAAACTTGTTTGAATTTTTTAAAGCCCTTTTAATGTAAATAAATCAATTTCAAATATGATTATTGAATATTTATCCTCTTAAAATAGTAAAATATGTTATAGGTGTACCAGAATCTCATGGCAAATAGGGGAAAAAAAAATTTGTAGTGTGCAATACTGGGGAAATTGGATTAAACGATCTTGATACTGGTTAATATTTAATTATGTCTTTAGTATTATTGAACATGAATTATAATAAGACTGTATGAAGAATGTTCGGTGTATAATATAGAAAACTAGCTTTTGCCCGCGGCTTCGCCCGCGTGGAATAGTGTTCTTGGAGAAAAAACTACTTCGGCGAATAATTCTCTACCTACTTACAGCAATATACTACTGATACAATATTGAACATGTTTTTAGGTTTGCCCAATGCAAATTGTTAAAAATGGGACCCTATCACCTCGACACGACATGCGCGACCACTTGATAATATACTTACATAATAAGTAGGTACTTGAATATAAATTTTTTACCATAATCTTATAATATCTTAAAGACTATTAAATACTTAAAGACTATTATTTTAAAAACTCGCATCAAAATCCGTTGCGTAGTTTTAAAGATTTAAGCATACATAGGGACAGACAAAAAAGGGACTTTGTTTTATACTATGTAATATAATGATATTTCATGAAAAATAAATCAATCGTGAATTACTTTATATACTTATTTATTACGAATAACATACAATTAAATTGGCAACAGTTTATTTAATGTTGGAATTTCCTTCCGAACTGTATAGAACTCGTTTACTTTATTCCTAATCAACTATAAATCGAAACTGTCTTATGTTGATTTTCTTTTTTCCTCCTCTCCTCCTTTTACCAGGCATGGAAAACAAACCATCATTCGATGTGCCATCAGCTACGATTCACCTTATAGTAGTACTGGAAATACATTTAAAGAAGTCACAATAATATATCTAATAAAATATAAAAAAACTAAAAGTATCAAAACAACTCACTCTAACTTACCGGTCAACTCTACCACGAACTTTAAATTATAAGATTGAGTTCGATTTACACCTTCTTCTTTCTGTATTTTACTATAGACATAGAAAACAATATTTCTCGCTTGAGATCGAATTGCCTTTTTGGATATTTTCACAAAAACAACAAATTCCAAGAACATAATCACAAAATTTTAGCAGCGGTTGACAGATCACGTACTTTGATTTGACGGGTCATACTTGACATTGCCATATGAAAATCACATTTTTTATTTTTTTTAAAATGCCATCAGATTCTGGTAGAGCTATAGTAGACCACAAGTCAGGCATTTCAACTATTATAAAGATGTACATTTGTACTAAATTAATATTTCAAAATTGTATTAATAACATATCTCTATTCAAAGTCGGTAAAGCATGCATTGGTGTAGAGAATCATTTAGCTAAAATATATGGAATAGTAAGATTAAGGGCACTGATCGACAGGCTAACATAAACGTTACGTTTCACAACTAAAAGTTTAGTCAATACTCCGCATTATAATTACTTTATTTTCTTTCAAAGGCACATCTACGACATAAACACTAACAATATATTTAGTGTACATTATAATAAGGCTAATTAGTGTTGTTCTTACGTCAATTACAGATATGCATAAATTTATTTTACAGTACAATATAAACATAGTCAAAATAAAAGAAGAGTACTTTTGTGTATACACTTGGGCTCAGCAAAGTAACTCCAGCGTAGCTGGTCTAGTTCCAATGAAATCTACCACCATCACCTAAATCGTAGGAGGAGCTATTATTTACATCAATTTTAATTATTTTTATTAACCATTTATGTGTCAATTATTGTATAAAAATTAATGTATTATAAGGTTATCTTGCTGGTTTTGAAATTTGAAAAAATACATATCAAATGACACCCTTTGATCCAATTTGACGACCTCTGTGGCTCAGTTGGTTGAGCGTGTTGGTGCTCAAGCCGGGGGTCGCGGGTTCAAATCCCGCCGAAGGAACAAAAAGTTTTTCTGTGTTCCTGGGTCATGGATGTGTATTAAATATGTGTATAATATAATAAAAATCTCATAGAATCATATTTCCGTTGTCTGGTACCCGTGACACAAGTTCTTCGAGAACTTACCACGGGATCAGATTGACGTGGTGTGAAGCGTCCATAGATATTATTATATTATTATAATAAGGATCCAACAGCTTGTAAATGTCACTATTTGATACTACCACTTACTATTGTCAATGTGCAAAATTATTGAACCGATTCTCATAGCACTTACCCTTATGTACCCGGTTTGAACCGACTAATATAGTGTGAACCGAATATGTCACTTTTACAATTTGTTTTAATAATCACTGTGATTGAATAAAAATGTAACCGATTCCGGAAGCAGCAGTTCAGATCGATTTTTCTATGAAACTTTTTTTGAACAAAATCTTGGGAATTTTGAATTTAGAATTTAACAGTTTGAGTAAAATACGTAAATGTCACAGTTTTATTCATAACCTTTTTATATGTTGCTATAATGTTACAACATATTAGCTTAAATTTTCCTCCTGAAAATCCATACTTTTTCCGACTATTTTATAAATTAAAAACGCACCGGCTTTTCTCTCCTATC
Source organism: Glaucopsyche alexis (assembly GCA_905404095.1). Classification (NCBI taxonomy): domain Eukaryota; kingdom Metazoa; phylum Arthropoda; class Insecta; order Lepidoptera; family Lycaenidae; genus Glaucopsyche; species Glaucopsyche alexis. Next base: position 971,552 of record FR990063.1, on the reverse strand, counting down.
GATCAGCGCCCTAACAATTCTTGTGTTTGGTAGTAAACAATCGATTTCAGTACAGCTGGTCACTCCGAGGGCACCGTATCGCGAACATAAACACGTTACAAACTAATGTGATTTATATACTCTTTATTAGATCCAATTTAATATTAAGCGTAAACAAAAAGATAGAATCCTACCAAATAAATGTGCTGTGTTTCGTCATTGAAGGTTTAAAGAATTTATCTATACAAATAAATAAACTTGAAGTGTATGTTTGTAATTTCATATTAACAGTTTTTCACTTAATGCATACGAAAATATATATGGTAGGTACTAACAATAAAAAATCAATTTTTAAAATGTCTGTCTGTCTGTTTGTTCCGGCTAGCCTCTGGAACGGTTGGACCGATTTTCGCGGAACTCTCACTGGCAGATAGCTGATGTTATAAGTCGTAACTTAGGATACTTTTCATCCTTATCATCATTAAAAAACCGGCCAAGTGCGAGTCAGACTCGCGCACCGAGGGTTCCGTACAAACCTGTAGTGATTTTGTTACAACTTAAAGATATTATAGACCTGAGTATTTGATATGAATTTCAATTTATAACTTTACGAGTTCATGGGGAAAGGGGTAGTAAGTTTAAAATTATAAAAAAAAAAATATAATTTTAAACTTACTACCCCTTATCTAACTTAACGTAACGTAACTTTTCCTTTATCTGTGCTCTAAGACGTTGCTTCGTGCCAAATTTCAAGATTCTGAGTTCACGGGAAGTACCATGTAGGTTTTGAGTTTGCGAGTGTCGAAAATTTGCGGCATAAACAGCTGTATCTCTTGATTTTGTTGGCTTAGAAGTTTGATTTTTTCATAGCTCCAAGGGACCGTCGACCTTAGTATTTTATATAAATTCCAGCTTGATAACCTCCACGCGTTCCTGAGAAAAAGGGTCTTGACAGACAACAAGTGATTAGTTTTTTCCTTTCGAGGTACGGGACCCTAAAAATATTTAATGCCCAACGAAGTTGGCATGGATCAGGTAGTTTTAATAATTATAAGATACATCCACTTACGTGAGAACAAGATACCTACTAATTTTATACTTAGGTACTTAAAAAATTCGAACTTATACCAAAGAATATAATATTTTACATTACTAACTTACTTATACTACCTACTTATAGACAGCTTTTGCACAGTATTTTTAATGCACAGTAAATAAATGACATTTAGTGTAGTTTTACTAGTGTTATGTCTTTTTGCTTACGTTTAGAGTAAATTGGTTCTCAATAAAATATAATGAGTGTTAATTATAGTTTTTCTTTTTTGTCGAGGACGCAGTGTCGTGAACATAAAACACGTTCAAAATAAATAAAGCTGATTTATTTCTATTGATAAGAATTATAATAGCTTAGTGAATGTTGTGTTATGTGTTTAAAGTGTTCGTGTTGCAAGTGAGTTTGATTAGTTACTATATTCGCGTTAAGAATTATTTTAACAGCCTCCGTGGTCTAGTGGTTCGAGCATTGGCTCTCGACTCGGAGGTCGTGGGATCGATTCCCGCATTGGAATAACAAAAATTGTTGTTTCCAAGTTTGGTTAGGACAATGCAGGTTGATCACCTGATTGTCTGACAAGAAAGATGATCCATGCGTCGGATGGGCATGTAAAAAGTGGACCTGCGCCTGATCTCTCGTCAGTCGTGTCGGTTAACCGTCCCACTGGGTTACGAGAGTAATAAAGGAAGAGGGAGTGCTCTTGTGCACTGCGCATTGAGTTGTCAGTGCAGATGTTAAAATGGCTTACTTCATTTAGTTAATGTGAGGGCAGGCGTCATTTACAATTTTTAAAAGTCGAAAAACCTGACTCTATCTGAGGTCAATGACCTCACACTATCATCTGATTCATTATCATTACACAGTTGATGGTAAAAATTTCAAGAGCACAGCTGAGTTCCGATACTGTACATTATTTAAATATTTTTTTTATTTATTCCAATCTATTAAAGTTAAAAGATGATTCAATGTATTTTTTTAGCATGTATAAGGTACGGTAAAATCAATTACGGATATTTCGGGGATATGATATTGCTTAAGTAAAGACGTTTAAGCAGAAAAATAATTTTCATACTAGGAAAAAAAAATTATATGGGCGAGTTTGCGTTTTGCGGAGAGTCACCCATACATGAGATGATTTTCTACTTTGAGTATGACAATAATTTTTTTGCCTAAACGGTGGATCATGTGCCCGAAGTATCCGTAATTGATTCTGGGAGACATTATTTCTGTAATAAATTTATTCCTTCACCACGTGATACATTTTTGCTGGACAATAATTTCCAATAAAATCGCCATAATATGGCAAAAATAAAAACTAATTATGAAGCATGCGATTATGTCGTATACCGCATTGCTATAAAATTAGAAATTTCTCAATGTAGGAGAGTCTTATTGCCTAGGCACGCATGGGCTGGCTCGACCGGATTGCGATGTTTCGCCAAGTGAGGTTACCGAGGGCCCAAGGGGTTTGGGGATTTTAAGGACCGTTACAGCCCTTGTATTGTTGTGGCTGTCGATACGCTCACCATCATGCGATCAGCCAACTCGTTACCTGTTCTATTATAAAAATAAAAAAAAAACTTTTAGTCGTATGTGGATCAAAAACTTAATGTTACATGGATTACTTCTTTATTTCAAATCAAACTATAGTATCTGGCTTCTTTAGTATTTAACCTTTAAAGAAACGAATCGTTTACACAATCAAATACACTTGAGGGTTAATTCAACCCTTAAGAAATTAGTTCACGTCAGTTCGACCTAGGCCGCGCGCGGCACGCGTCGTCTTGACACGCAAAAACGCGGGAATTTTGACAGTGACAGTTCTTCTTTTTATTGCGGCATTTATTGCATATACTTTAGAATTACTTGCACAAATTAAGTTAAATAATGCTAAATTATTATAAAAATTACTAATTAAGTGATTTGAATTCTATTTTTAACTTACGTTGTTGATTGTTTTGCATATTTTTCAAATTACTCTGTCTAATATTGGTACTATAATAGCAGTGTTTATGTATACATTTATATGACATGATACATAACAGAACAGTGTACATTTTGCCAAACGAACTTCTGCCAAAACGTTACGGGAATAATGGGTAAATGATTTTTGGCGTAATACTTCTTTATTTGTTTAAAAAAAAAGTTTTTTCTCAACTGATTCTCTCTCTCTGCAATATTCTTTTGTTCACTTTTATTTTTTGAAAGCTGTTGATGAATTATAAAGACTTGTATTAAAATTAATGATAACAAAAATATTTTTTGAAATTGGAACAGTGCGATTTTAATTTTTGATTTAACATTCAAATCTGTCTTTTTTTTTAATTAATGCAAATATACATAGTCTATTACAATGTTTCTAGCATTGGCCTACTAACCCTATTTTACACAAGAAATTATTTTTACACACAAAGCACCTATGTATGTAAATTTAATTAACTTGTTGGCTTTCTTTACATTATAAGCTGTGCTTGTAACATGCTAATCAGTTTTCAGGGTCAAGTTTCGAATTAATACTTTACTGATATGCTGAAATTACTGGCCGTATAAAATTATTATGAATTAAAAAAACATGAAGTAAAAACAAATGGCTGAGGAACTAAGTGAAAATTATTGTTTACCTTTAATTAACAAACGTAATTCAGCTTACCGGATACCTAGGATGAGCGCAAATGCGCTACACCAGATGAGTTACAAGTGTAACTACCCTGGTGTTGCGAGTGTCTATGGGCGGCGGTAATCGCTCACCATCAGGCGATCCATCGGCTCGTTTCCTGGTCGATTTCATGAAAAAAGCTTTGCTCAATGCATAAGTCCAGTCAATTAAAACGATAGGGTCAAAAAAACCCTACGACACGCACTTGACCCAATTATACGTCATAAGTACTGCATAATCGACATTATTATGCAACAAAAAATGACATTTATATTGCTATCTCTTTCACAAAAATGTATTTTTCTTCAATGTTTTATGAGGCAGCCAACAGTACAAACTATATTCTTTTTCCAAGATTTGCTGCTAAATCAATTAAATTTTAGGGTAATTTCAACCCTACTTTAAAGCATGGCACTTGCACTTGTCAATACGAAATGTCTGGAGTCTAAGTGTTGAAAACTCCAAGTGATTCTATAAAGTTTTACTTTGGTACGGATCCCTAAACCATTTTATTTCAATTTCATGTAACAATACTCTGTAAGATAAAACCTGCTTGTAGTCCATTTTAGCACGGAACCCTAAAAATTGTTAAAATCATGCAATTCAATAGTGTAGGGTAAAAACGACCCTACTTGTTGCCTCCGTCAATCTCACACAAAATTAACACTGTAGGGTGCAAACGACCCTACTTGTTGTTTCGGTTTCACGCGTGACCTGCCATTACGATTTTCGTGTGGTCAAGGTTTCTGATGTTAAGATAATCTGTGACTCAATGCGTAACGCTTTATAGGGGGGGGGGGGGGCACACTGGGGAGAAGGGTTCAACACTATAGTTTATAGACCGACGACGACCTCTGTGGCTCAGTTATTTGAGCGTGTTGGCGCTCAAGCCGGGGGTCGCGGGTTCAAATCCCGCCGAAGGAACAAAAAGTTTTTCTGTGTTCCTGGGTCATGGATGTGTATTAAATATGTGTATAATATAATAAAAATCTTAAATATGTGTATAATATAAAAGTATTAAATATATTTCCGTTGTCTGGTACCCGTAACACAAGTTCTTCGAGAACTTACCACGGGATCAGATTGACGTGGTGTGAAGCGTACATAGATATTATTATTATAGTGGGGTCGTACTGGGGAGAAGGGTTGAACACCTCAATGTCGGGGACTTTAGTTCCCTAACGATAGACATCGTTGAGAATTTTATCCACCAGAGATACCCTCAACATTGCTCTTTTCACAGCACATTTGTAAATACAATTACATTCAAAGATTTCAAAACTAAAGATGGGCTGTGTAAGCTATGTATGAACAGTATGACGTACAATTTAAAGAAAAATCTTCAAACAACAAAAAGTTACGCCATCTTGGCTTCAGAAGACTCTATATTCTGCAAAAAGCTAATTTCAAAATGTTAAGATGGCCCCTAACAATACTTGTTTGTAACTCAGCTATGGTTTTTGGAGGTCTGATTACCTTGATTGTGGAGAGATATCTAACGGTCTAACCCCTTCTTCAGATAGTTCATGCCCAAGAAACTGAATTCTTTTAGTCCGATAAATACACTTTTCTTCTTTCAAAACTACCTTATTTAAGACGGCCCCAAACAACATTTAGGTGTAGACAGTAGACACCTTTTGCCTTTACATTCTTCGTCTGTTATACTATATAATACGTCTATGATTTCTTTACTGTCTTATTCATGCATTAGGTTATAGTCTACGCTTATGTTGTAAGGGTATTTTAAACAATTTAATATAATGTAACTTTGCTTGTAGATTTACCGGAGAATCACCATTGTTGAGGTTTGTTTATACTTAATTGGCAACACTATTCGTTAGAATAACTCTTTAAATATTGAGGCGAGGCTGGGACTGTAATGATCCGGAATCCGGAAAAAATTCGCTACTAATACGATAGAGTTGAAAATCGAACACACGAGCGTCGAGTCAAATGTCAATGTCATATATGACAGCTCGACACTCGATACTTCGATTTTCAACTCGATTGTATTAGCGCAGAGTTCTATTTTCAGTGCTCTTAATTTACCGGACCCGCCAGATTCCGGATAGTCCCAGCGTCAAAGTCTACGCTCCCACGAGAGTACTTTTAGTGGTCGCGATGGAAAAAATAGCACTGTAAATAGAACTCTGCGCTAATACAATAGTTTATAACATTAAGCTCTCGTTTCCACGAGCGTTTATTTATCGCGGCGTTAGTAAAAACCGCGCTGAGAATACAATTGTAGTTAATATAACGCGTTTCAAATGAGAATAGGAACGTCAATGACTTTTTCTGTCAAATATCACTTGAAAAGTGCGATTTTCAGAAAAACGTATGTGCATATAAATATTAATAGTCTTGCATCGAATTTAAATAAAAACGTTAAATAGTAATCAATTATCTATTAACATAAATTTAACTATCATAACAGTCTAAATTCGAAACAATATGGCGCCGACTCGATCCTATTCTCATTTGAATCGCACTATACAATAGAGCTGAAAACTGACAGCAGCAATTTCAAAACAAGACACTCGTGTGTTCGATTTTCAACCCTATTGTATTAGCGGTATGCAGAATTCTATTTTCAAATTTCAGCGATGTTTTATTGACGTCGCGATTATAAACCGCACGCGGAAACAAGAGCTTAGGGCTTGTTCGCACCAAGGGTTTTATTTGCGCTGTTTATGTTTCGAGTTCGCGAACAATATATTGTGTCAAATCTTAAAATAAACAATGTTTATCCGAGCGAATTAATCATAAAATAATTTAATTATCCAAAATGGCGGCGATGTGATTCGCCCAAGGAATTTATAAGTAAACAACCGTTTTTAACAACAAGTATTTTGAAGTACTCATTCCGGAATGAGTACTTCAAAATACTTATAAAATACGTAAATTACGTATTAATTACGTATTAATTACGTATAAATTTATAAGTACTTACTTGTTTACTTATAAATTCCATCACGTCTCGTTCTCGCGGAGGCGAAAAGTGGCCCATGGAGAGCCGCTTCGCTACGATGAATGTTCTTAGGAGGAATGGATGGTAAGAATGAAAGTGGACGAAGCGAAACAAGTATGTAAGGATCGTAGCAAGTGGCAAGAAGTGGTCTCTGCCTACCCCTACGGGAAAGAGGCGTGATTATATTATGTTTGTATGTTATCCGAGCGAACTTTTTACAACATCGGCTACTTCCATAATAGAATAATTGCGTGCTAATAATTCTAAGCGTTTTCATTATACAATCAAATCAACGATAAAAGAATGCCCTTTCTTTCGCAGATTCCCCCAAAGCACCAGCACGACTCCAAAACCACCTCCCCGCAACCGATCGGCCAGGAGTCCAACTCCAGAGAAGACCGATGAAGAAAAGAAACCCAACATATGCTCCCGCCTCATGGGCAAGTGCAAGAGCAAGTGCTGCCCCTGCTGCATCAGAGCTGATGACGACGACGACGACGTGGAGACGGAGAAAGAGAAAGAGAAGAAAAGCTTCTGGAGCAGAATGAAGATGCAGAAGAAAATGCCAGATGAAGACGTAGAAAGGGCTGCTGGAAAGGTATTTTTTCAAAGCTTATTTTCATTACAAAAATATTAAGCCTTCTTACCTGACTACGGTGAAGCCAAAAGGATGTATGTTTGTTCCAGTGTAGCACATAAACTAGAGTTCCGATTTTAATGAGTTGTCAATAGATTCGTAAATATATATTCAATAGTTGTCAATAGCCCGGGTGACATAGGCTATATTATAAGTTACAAAGTGGGGTTATAGTTTTTATAAAAAAATATGGTTATTACTCAAAAATAAAGCATGTAGTTCATTTCGTATTATAGTCTACTAGCTTTTGCCGGCGGTTTCCGTGTAAATACAGTAACCTACGAGAATACTGTACTTTCTCGGGATAAAAGTAGCCTATGTTTTAATCCAGATCGCTTAAACTACTACCATACCAAATTTAATCGAAATCCGTTCAGTAATTTTTGCGTGAAAAAGTATCAAAGAAAGAAAGAATAAAAGAAAAAGAAATTTATTTGGTATAACAAAATATTTTACAAAATAAAGTGATTACAGTAAATATATGATACCAAATTGGTTCCCATTCAGCATTATGTTGCGAACAGATCCGCAACGCTGGTTTTCAATGGGCACCAAACTTAACTAAAATAAATAATATATATTTTTCAACAATTTAGGACAGATGGTTAAGTAGCTTTATTATTATTAGAAACTGGAAGTGTCATAAATTGTATGCTGTATAAACAATTTGTTCTTAATAAATCTAAGACATAGTGTTATATAAAAAAAATATATTTTCAAGTTAAATACAACAAAAAAAAGTTAAAATTTTAAATTAATTATTTTCAGAGCTATGTAACATTAAAATTAATCATAATAGATGCAACTCAAATCACATAACTAAGCTTAAAAATTATACAAAATGAATATACAACCTCCCCATCCACCACAACCTAAGAGTAACAAGATAACAAGTCCAAACAAAACATACCGATTACCGAGTACCGACTGCATACAGAGACTTAATACCTTATGAAAAAAAAAATGTTTTGTGGGAGATTCATCGTGGTTGACAATCAATCCCTTTGGTCATTCAGAAGATATTGCCTTAATTTTCGCCTAAAAGCGCCAATTGTGATGCAGTTTTTTATGGGTGGAGGGATGTTGTTCCATCCATCAAACATCCATCCATCCATACATCCATACATCCAGCCATCATCACAAACTTTCACATTTATAAATTATAATAGTAGTACGACTAAACAAAATTTAATAACAAAGCTTACATTTAGTACAAGTTAAGTATGCCTAAGTACAATACAACCACGTTCTTATATATCGTCTGTCGCTGTCATAGAAATACCACAGCCTATGGAACAATACAGTTTCCGAGGGACCTTAAGAAAGTAGTTATACTGTAATAATATCTTCGTAATATACTAGCTGATAATAACAAGTTTTATTAAACTTTAACGAGTAAAGTTCTAACGGTGGTTACACATAACTTTAATTATTTTCACAGTAAGTTTGACCTTTGTTAAATATAAAATCATGCAATATACAAGTAAATATTAGCTGAAATCACGAAAATAAATACTCGAAAGATAAAATTTAAGGGTTACAACTAGGGAATGGAAGAACCGGTCTGATTTTGAGAACCGGGAATTTCGGGACTGGGCAATTTCGGAACCGGGATTTCCCGGGAAATTCGGGAATTTCGGGACTGGTGTTAAGGCATGAAATCCACGTGTTATTACCGTCTTAAAAGTAGTTCAAAATATAAGAATAACATTTTATAGTACAATTACAAATTAAATAAGGTTTTAATGGCAAATTGGCAACTCGACACATCACCCAACATAGGGTTGCCACCCGTCCGGGTTTCCCCGGATTTGTCCTAGTTTAAAGGGCGTCCGGGGAGCGTCCGGGCCGGATTTAATTTGCTATCCGGGTTTTTGTAGGCAGAATTAGGAAGGCCTAAGTTTTTTTTTATTTGCAGCAATAATAAATCTTCCTTTCTTTTTGACATTGCCGTAGTCGGGTAAAAATTGTTCTATGTCCGGGTTTCGAACTCCAAAATCCGGGGTTTTCACGCGTCTTGTCCGGGGAGTCATATGTTAAATATGGCAACCCTAACCCAACATATCACCGCCATATTAATGACAACTTCATTGGCGATAATAAAGAGCCGTATGTCATTTTAGTTTATTGGCATTTATTGATGGTTTTTTTTTATTGGAAAACCATTAATAAATACTAATATTACTTCGAGTTATTTGATTTTTGCAAAACGTCAAATAGCCCAACCATTTATCCCATTCTATGTACCCAGAATGCAATTAGTGTACATGCTCGAACGCGGTAACTTATTAGAAGTGGTAGATTAGATAATAAAATACTAAATAACCAGACACACACTGACAAAATCTATTAATCTGAGGATTTGCGTGAAGGGTGGGGAGTGGTGAAAATAAAATATAATATACTCGAGTATCAGAATTTCAAAGGGGGTGTTCAGTGAGTCCTACAGATGCTCTAATTTCTTAATCTGATGATTTAGAAGTGCCGGAAGCTCGCAGTGAGTTTTTAAAAATGTAAAATAAATGTTATCTTGACATACTCGAGTGCGTGAGATTAGCATACTGAAAGTTTAACATTAGGATCTCATACTCGCTGGGGGTACTTAACAATATTTAAGTAAGGTATCTTCGATGACTAATGGGCTCGAGAATATCTCGAACTCTCCTCTTTGGCTCCCTAACTAAAAGGGGTTTGTTGGGGTTTGATCGTCGCTTCCACACATTTTATCTGCCATAAGAGTATTCGTGCTACCCCAGGTATCTGCTGTGGTGCTGAACTTAAGAAGCTGTTAGCTGTTAGGGCGTCTCATCGTTTTCCTTACACACCTGCAATTCGTTGTTTTATCAATGTTTATTTTAACGAGGTATTTTCGCACCTAATCTGAATCTAATATGAACTACTAATTATATTCTTTTATTGTGTAGTATTTTTCATATTTGTCTTTAATTTTGCTGTAGAAAATGGTTAAAAATTATTTTTTACCTTATATTTACAATTACCGATGATAGTTTACTTAAATACTTGTAAATTTTATTACAATCTGTTCGGTACCGAAAGTACCGAAATTCCCGGTTCTCAATTTTTGATTCCCGGTTCTCAGAGCGACTCAAAATTTCGGGAATTCCCGGGAATTTCGGGACCGGGATTTCCCGGTTCCATACCCTAGTTACAACAAACACACCGCACCTACACGACGCTATGCGACAAACATGGACATTTTGTCGGTAGGTACAACGGAACCACCAATAATCTACACTAATATTATAAAGAGGAAAACTTTGTATGTTTGTTTGTTTGTTTGTTTGTTTGTTTGTAATGAATAGGCTCAAAAAGTACTGGACCGATTTCAAAAATTCTTTCACCATTCGAAAGCTACATTATCCACGAGTAACATAGGCTAAATTTTATTTTGGAAAAAAATAGGGTTCCGTAAGATATTTGGGTTTTTCGAACACAAGGTGTAAAAAATCAACCAGAAAAGTTACTTATTTTGCGTACGCTGCCTAAACTATAAAAGATAGAACCATAAAATGTTCTAATTATTGTTTCGTACGTGGTAGAGCCATGCTTCGGCACGAATTGTTCGGCTTATCTACTGGTCACTCCACTCCATCACTCGTCTGCATTCAGAGGTAGTTTCAGATACCTGGCAAGCAAAATCTGGAATAACCTTTTGCCACCTTCTCTTCGTGCTCTGAAAACAATAAATAATTTCAAGATCAAACTTAAGGACTTCTTATTGCGAGATCAGCTTGCAAACTGATATATTTTTATTATATGTATTTACTTTTCTATATATAATTAAGTATGAGTTTCTTATAGACATTTCTCAATTCAAATCATAATATAATTACTTCCATGACTAAAAATTTAATAAATTATAATGTACCTACGCTTTTGTTTTCCGAGCCGGAGCATGGTGGTTCCTGGGTGCCTCAGATGTTTGCCAGGGATCTTTAACGGCCTTAAAATACCCCTGTCCCGTCTTGAAAGTTAGGCAAGTGTTTTTGACCTTATCTTACTTATTATTCAATAACAGTTATATTATGTATACCGTATTCCTGTTTTGTTTATTAACCCATATTGTTTTCACATACATACGTATTATGTAGTGCTAGTCGTTTAAGTAACATGTTAACAAATGCACAGCGCGAAGATCGCGCGCGGTGTGTGCTGTGCCGTGTGCGACGCGTCGCCGCCGGGCGCGTAAGCTGCATATTGCCCCTTGCCGACCCCCCCCTGCAGGCCCCACAGCCTCCCGTCTTGCTGTAGTTACTAGGCTGTACTGATAATGATTGCCTACTGAACTGTAGGTTTTATCGATAAGTATTAAGCGCTAAAGGAGCTGTATTCGGCAACGCACAACGTCACGACCGCACCACGTTATAATTATTATAAGAGTTGAATATAATACGAGTATTTATCACATATTATATATATTATACAATGTACTATTGCACTTATTTATAAATTATTATGTATTTATAGTTACTTATGATATTATTTTTATTTTTTAACAGCGTAGTTAGCGCGGGTGCCTTGAGTAGTCTGCCTCACGCCTGACAGTATGGATCCACTGAATATCAGGGACTGTGATTCCACAGTCATTTACCTGAGTGGACTCCATTTCAATAATTTGAGCATTACACCACCTACCGACTATTCCTTTACAACAGTGTATCCTCATCAATCTCTTTTTATTTTTTTATTATTATTTTTTTTTCTTGTGTGTAGTTATATTTTCTTATTTTTGTCTGTATTCTAAATGTTATGTACTTTTCGTGGTTTAATGCCCAAATTGTATTGAATAAATGTTTTATTATTATTATTATTATTATTAATTGGGCCGGCTCGACCGGAGAAATACCACGGGCTCACAGAAAACCGGCGTGAAACAGCGTTTGCGCTGTGTTTCGCCGAGTGAGTGAGTTTACCGGAGGCCCAATCCCCTACCCTATTCCCTTCCCTACCCTCCCCCTCTTAAAAGGCCGGCAACGCACTTGCATCTCTTCTGATGCTGCGAGTGTCCATGGGCGACGGAAGTTGCTTTCCATCAGGTGACCCGTTTGCTCGTTTGCCCCCTTATTTCATTAAAAAAAAAAAAAAAGATCTTATAAATATCTACAAAAAAGTCCGCGACACACTATACCTATCTATGTCGAGTGAGGCACAACAACCATTTTTTTATTTAGAAATCTTGAATTTTTTTTTGACTACATTTAAACGCGTTTATTTTACTCATGTTATTAATCCTTATCAAAATAAATTATTTCATCACTAAGTACAGTTTATGTAGATAATATTTGGTCTTTGAATGATTAAAATTGGACGTTTGGTTTTGAAGTTATGGCGAAATTAAAATATTACGACTTCTGCTGCACGGCCCGTTGCGAAGTGGGCGTCACCAAGGCGGGGTGCGCGTGCGGGTTAATGTTTAGTTTAGTTTAGTTAAATAGTTTAGTTATTTTATAAACATCAAATTGATAATATCTTAAAATATAATACATTATAATATCTATACATCTATACAGTTAAATACAACTTAAGTGTCTGTTTGTAACTTCAAATTAACAGCTTTTTACATAATGAATCTGAAAGTATATTCGGTACTTACAATAAAATACATTTTTTTTTAAATTTTTGTCTGTCCGTCTGTCTGTCTGTAAGTCGGTCTGTCTGTCTGTTTGTTCCGACTAATCTCTGAAACGGCTGGACCGATTTTCACGGGACTTTCACTAGCAGATAGCTGATGTTATAGGGTACATAGGCTACTTTTATTTTAGGGTTCCGTTTAAAAAAATAGGATTCCGCTTTTGTTAGTCATAAATAAAGTCGCGGGTAAATTTCAGCGATATCCCAAAGTATTGTTCCACGCGGACGAAGTCGCGGGCAAAAGCTAGTAATAATATATATGGAGGCTTTTACACCACGACAATCTGGTCCCGTGTCATGGGCGCCGGCAGAGGGGTACCAGGTGGTGCACTTGTACCCCTTGGGAATCTCGGGATCAACAGGAATTATTGAAATAAAAAGCCGTCTATTGGAAATCATTTTTTTATTCACATCACAATAACTAGAAGGCAGTAATTACATACTTCTCATTTAAATAACAACTGCAGCCGGCGGGGTTTTTGACCTCGGGGGTCGGGGTCAAAAATTTTTCGGGGTAATGTTTCGGCACTAAATGTATTCTGTTGACGTAAATAGACAGTCACTGTTGTTCGTAAAAAGTAAAAAGAAAAGAAAAGAAAGAAAACTAAAATCTGCACCCCTTGGAAATTATTTCTGCCGGCGCCTATGTCCCGTGGTAAGTTCTCGATGAGCTTTTAATAATTTTATACTATACACAATATATTTAAGATTTTTATATATTTATTTATAGGTTTTACCAACACTTGTTAACACTTTTACGCCCCTGGCGGCACTTTTAAGGGGGCCGCAAAACCTAAGTAAGGGGGCGGCAAAACCTCAGTAAGAAGGCGGCAAAACCCAAGTAAGGGGGCGGCAAAATTGACGTCCGCCCCGGGCGGCAGACACCCACGCTACGCCACTGAGCCTGCGTCTTCATTTTCTAGGGCTCCACCCTGAACTTCGAGACGGAGGCGCGTCGCAAGAGAAAGCTCCGCGACATCATCTGCTGTCGTCGTCAGCGGGTCGCTGACATACCGGAGCCCGTCCCACGTCACGCGATGCCCGCAGGGGTTGACGCGTCGCTGCCCGCGGGATCGGATATGACGTCAGACGCGGTGGAGCAGAGCGGCTGCTGCGGGAGGAGGAGGGAGGCGGAGCGGAGGGACAGCATATTGAGCGATCAACCTCATGTGTGAGTTTTATATGATTCTTGATAAGTTATTATGAGTTAAAGTTAAACGAAATGAGACCGTTCGCGTTGCTTAAAAGCATTTTCACATTATGCGAGAGTTCGCAGAGTTCTATTTTAATGATCTGAATGAGCTAGATGAGTGTAATTATTTTATAATGTATAAAAATCAAAAATAAAATCTAAAAAATATTAGTGAAAGAATTTTTTAGATATCTCAAAAACTGAATTTTTTATTAATTTTTAAAGTTGGATGTTTTTAAAATCAGTGCGAGCTTGACCGCTCAATGCGTGACGTCATTTCGCCGGCTCTGACCGCCGCGGTAAGGAACTCGTGCAGTAATTTTGAAGTTTTATTGAAATTTTTGGAATTATGGTGATAAAATAACATATAGATATAATTGTATAACACCATTATGTATAATACAACGGTTAGCACTCCAGAAAAATACTTTTTTCATGTGCCCAACGACAAAATCTGAGAAAATTAGTTGTGTAAAGTGTTGAAAAAAGTGTTATAGCTACAAAAATCAGTAGACATTTATTGCGAAGAATATTTTAATGTGAGTACTGAGTAGGTACCTAAATAAATACGAAACATCTACCTACATTTTTTTTTGCATTACTAAATGTTTAGTTTATAGAATATGCTCAGAATGAATTCAGTATTTTAGTGACAAAGTATTTTAAACAATGGGTTTTACATAGAGAAATAAAACACGAGTCACGCAGATATGTTAGGTACCTACTTAAAAAATATATTTAATGTATTGAATGAAACTTAAAAGATGAAATAAGACAATACAAAAAACTCCCTACCTACTTTTTCCCTCGCTTATAACTATGTTTATGGTGTAGTCACTTGTTTGAGATCTCGACAAAAAACTTTATGAACAAAATGTCATAGATTGACTATTATATTTTAGTATTTTTTAACCGACATCCAAAAAAAGGAGGCGGATATACGTTAGGGCTATATATGTATATAGCCCTAACGTATATATATATATATATATATATATATATATATATATATATATATATATATAAATTTCTCACCTTTTGAACTTTCCCTGAACTGATACAATTATTTTAAGATCAAAATCAGCCAAATCGGTCTAGCCGTTCTCGAGTTTTAGGGGCCATCCATAAATTACGTCAGACGAATTTCATGATTTTTGACCCCCTCCCCCGTCCTTATCACATTTGTGAGACCCCCTCCCTCCCTAGCGTGACGTCACATTTTACAATTTTACATCTAGAAATAATTATTCAATTAAAACAGCAGTTCCGAAATTTGTTTAATTTGAATTGGTGGGACGGATGACCGACACGATTGTCGAGAGATTAGGCACAGGTCCAACTTTTATATGCCCATCTGACGCATGGATCGTCTTTCTTGCCAGACTCTTATGCCCAGGCTCACGCGATCCCGTGGCCCGCCAAGGGTGGTATGGAGTGGAGTACCGCCGAGTTTTTATTGAGTAGGGGCTGCGCCCATTCACCATCTTTTCGGGTGCAGCAGAGTCTCACATACTCACGGGTAGGACTTCTATCCCCTAGTGGGATGCTGAAACGCATTTTCTCGGCGAATAAAAAATAACTTATGTAATAAAAAAACAACATTATGATCTCTTCTCTCACTGGGGCTGGGGGGTCTCGACACTGGGGCAATAGCTATCATAATATCATATAGCTATTACTTATGATTACTATATTAACACTTAGATTAAAATAGATTTTGAAATGTGACGTCACGAAAATTAGGACCCCTCCTACCACCTTGTCACACAATGTCACACTTCGTCGACCCCCTCCCTCCCCCCTAACGTGTGACGTTATTTATGGATGGCCCCTAATTTGAAATTGGCCCTTTTAGACTTTAGTCACTAAAGTGGAAACCTGATGATGGAATCCATGAGGAATCGAGGGAACTCCTCAAAATGTAAAATTTTGTGCCAAGGGTATACCCTAGATCCAAAAGCATTGAACAGAACTCAGTCTTTAAAGACACACGTTTGGAAATCGCGTAATAGGTTTTTCTAGTTACTTCAAAAGTTACTATCCGATTTCGCTTAAAATAATTTTCCTAAAGAGTTTTTAGCGTGATCTATTAGCATAGAAGTTTACAAGTTTCTATCTCTTATAATTTAGAAATTCTAAGGGAGGGCGGACCAACTTACAAACCACTGGAGGCTGATTACTCGAAAATAGTCGACTTTGTAAAAAAGTAATGTTAAAAGAAACCTTACCTAAATTCTAAAAGACTTATTCAACGATACCCCACAAATGGGGTAGAATGAAAAAATATTTCATCCCCCCTTCAGAGCTACCCCTAAAATATAAAATTATTATTATTTTATTATGCCAAACCTAAGATCTACACACAATCTATAACTGTACCAAATTTCATCCATCAATATTCATAATTACGGAAGTATAACAGACGGACGGACGGGACGGAGCGAGCGAAACTATAAGCGTTCCTTGTGTGCCCTAAGTGGAGCCCTAAAAATGGAAAACATTATAATTTTGAAACAAAAAATGAAAACAGACTTCCAAAGTAAAAACGCACAAAAAAGTATGAAAAAAATCTTATTTTCTAAATAATTCCCTTTTTAAATTCGGCAAAAATTTTAATTATTTCTCTCATAGACGTATACTATCTCCAGTTAAATGGTCCCATTTTTTGAGATTTTTGGGGCCATTTTGACATTTGAAGTACGGTGAAAACAAGATGGCTAACATTTGAAGTATTGTGAAAACCAAGATGGCGTAACTTTTACTTGATAAAGATTTGTTCTATCAAACAAATGTACTTCATAGCCCATTTTGAGTTTGAAGTCATTGATTATTACCAACCAACTTAAATGTGAGTTCTATAAAATATTGTTTTATCAGGATATTGTTTGGGCTGGCACAGACTTCAAAATTAAGAAGATTGAGTAGGGAAATAGTTAAAATTTTAGCCGAATTTAAAAGGAGAGTTATTTTTAGAAAATAAAATTTATTTCATACTCTTTTGTGCGTTTTTACTTTGAAAGTTGGTATTAATTTTTTGTTTAAATTTAACAATTTTCCCTATTAAGTCATATTTATTATAATAATATATAAAAATGAATCGAAATGAACGAAGGTAAGTTTACAGAGCGCGTGTCAAAAACATACTGTATGCACATTGCATAGTTAGCTAGCTACGCACGGCGATGTGACGTCACAGCCATTACTCGACGGGCGCAATCAGTTTTCGCGCGTTCCCATATTGATTTGCTTATAAAACACTCAATTTTCGTGATATCAACACAATTTTTTCACAGTTAGTCTTATTATTGCTTAAATTTTTTGTAAGGGCTGAAAAAGGGGAATAAATTTTGATTAACATCTTCCTCATTGTCCCCTGGCTTCCGGATTCCGGAGCATAGAGTCCCAGCCTAAGGCTATAGTTCCACGAGCGTGTTTAGTGATCGCAACAAAAAAAACAGCACTGTAAATAGAACTGTGCGCACATCACAGCTAAAAATCGAAATGTCAAGTGTCAAATCTGGCATTTGACATTTCGATTTCGACCACAAAAAAAAACTCTCGTGGGTACAAGAGCTAAACATAAAGGATTAGATCCAGATCTTGATATCAAGTACTTAATAGTAGTGGATAACAAAAAACCTAACCTTTAAAAAACATAGGTACATTAAAATGTTGTTTGCAAAAAAACAAAATTCTACTGCAAAATTGTATTCATAAAGCTTCTGTTCTAAAGTCGTAGCTCAAAGGCTCTCTACTCATCAGTAAATGATCTCTATCTCTACCCAGATGCTGCAACAACCGCCTCGGGCGCTGGATCCGTGGCGCGTGCCGACGACAGTCCGAGGAGTCCAGCAGACGGACGAGCCTGTTCAGCAAGAACAAGAGCTTATCGCCCACGCTGCCTCCTGAGGTGAGCGCCTATCACACTCCAACACACATCGAAAGCTAACTATGTATCTGTTTATATGTGTAACCGTAAAATTGTAAAAACCGTTAGATTGTAATATTATTAGAGATATAAATGTCGACAGATAGTCAAATAAAAATTTCTTCTTACAATTTACACGTTATTTTTCGTTACATTTTAATATTTACCGTGCCCTATATAAACGGCAAGTGCCACGCGCTGCCATATTTGTTTGCTTTTCATAATAATAATTATAACGAAAAATAATGCGTACAATTGTAAGGAGAAATTTTTATTTGACAATCTGTCGATATATCATAACATCTCTAGTAATATTACAATCTAACGGTTTTTACAATTTTACGGTGACATATGCTACTCTTTTTGAATTTGAAGCACAAATAAGAGTAGCATATAAACGGCTACATAGTTAGCTTTTGATTCGATTTCACTACAAGAATACGGTGTGTCCACGGTGTGTGGAAAACTTTGGCAGTTGGAGGGGACGTTAAAATTTTCAAATTTAGCTCGATTTACATCGTTCCATGAAAGCTTTTCCTCTGTTCCTCTGTACGTAAGTATATGACAGACAGACGGACAGCGGAGTCTTAACAATAGGGTCTCATTTTACCCTTTGGGTCATTGTGATCCCTTGCTAAGTATCCGAAGAACTTGTGCTACGGGGGCCAGACAACGGGAAGTGTATTTAATATTTTTATACCATTTACTATATTTAAGATTATTTTTATTATTATATACGTACATATATTATACATCTATGACCCAGGAACATGGAAAACTTTTTGTTCCCTCGGCAGGATTCGAACCCGCACCTCCGTTTTGAGCGCCAACATACTCAACCAATGAGCCACAGGGGTCATCATTAGATTAATCTTCATCCAAAGATAGCATCTGTGACTCGGGCGTGACTCTCGTTTCGCATTTGAATTGTGCTCACTTGCTATGATTTCTTATTAGATAATTAAAATAATGGTAATGCGCAGATTATACTTTATTGTATCACGCATGGAGACTAGAGAATTAGAAATAAGGAGTACCTTCTCAATACATTTTTCAAAATTTAACCACCAAGGGAGTGAAATAGGTGATAAAAGTTTGTATGAAACTTTTTATTCCTTGGACATATTTGCATGATATTTCGTATGAGTCGGAAAATAATGAGTTATGTATTTCAGCGTTTTTTAATATTTAACCCTAGGGGCCGGTGGGTAAAATAGGGGATGAAAGTTTGAAACCTAATTTCGCGGGCAATTATAGCTAGTTAATATAATATTGTGTTGCTTGGTGGGTGGTGGTGAGATATTATGACGTAGTTAGAGCATTGGCTCTCGACTATGAGGTCGTGGGTTCGATTCCCGCATTGGAACAACAAAAAATGTAGTTTCCAAGTTTGGTTAGGACAATGCGGGCTGATTACCTGATTGTCAGACAAGAGAGATGATCCATGCGTCGGATGGGCATGTCAGGGCAATCCGTCCCACTTTATTACGAGAGTAAAGGAAGAGAGAGTGCTCTTGTGTACTGCGCACACACTTGGGCACTATAAAATTAGTCCTGCGTAACTGGCCTGGTTTCAATGAAACCGGCCACCATCACCGAGATCGGTGTGGGGAGTTATGTTATGGTGACATATTAAATTAGGTATTACAATACCTAGATGTCTAAATGAGCCCCAAATGACCTTCAGCTATACACGGTCAAGTCACGCAAGCCTTATGAAAAACTTCCATGGGACCAAAGTTAAGATTTATTAGAACAGTTAAATACGTAATCACAATAATAACATGCGAAGTTATAACGGTGTTATTTCTATTGCCGTATGTTGACCCACTTAGGTGGTGTCAAAAGTGGTAACAATAATATTGGCCAATCGCTGGCCGGGAATATATTGTCCGGAGTCCGTAAGGCCGGGGAAAATTTAGAGCATTGAAAATAGAACTCTGCGTTAGTTCTTCTTCTTCTTCTTTTGATTATGGCGGTCTCGGTGAGTTGGCAATGTCAGAGTGGCTTTATGAAGACTTTGCTCTAATTATTGCAGGTCCGGTGAAACAACAAGGGTAAAATTACATAATACTTTACAAAGCTGTTGAATCATGTAAAACAAACACAAACATACAAGTGTTAGTAGGTAATAAAACATCACAATTTTATATTGTTAGAATGAATATATGTACATAAAATTTCAATAAAAGGAGTATTTACAAAACATAACACTGATTTAAAATTAATAGGGCGAGGAATCGAGGAAGGAAGAGAGTCATAAAGGGAGGGCTGGTTTCTTGGGCAACAGAAAAAAATGTGATCTAAGGTACCCTCGTCTAGGCCACACTCACAGAGAGAATTATCCTTGACAAATGTGCGTTAGTTTAATAGAGCTGAAAAACGAAGTGGGAAGTGTCAAATGTCAAATTTGACAGCTCTACACGATTTTCAACTCTATTGTATTAGAGCGAAGTTCTATTTAGTTATCTGCCGCGATCACAAAAATAACTCTCGTGTGTACGATGGCTTAGGATACCATACATTATCTGTCACTGCCATAAAAGTATAACGACCGTCGAAGAATATCTTTCTTTGTTGGAGTAAGGAAGAGAAGTACTTGTACCGTATATAAAGTTGTCAGATTTATTATGAACATAAGATTTCCTTTCCTTTCGTTCGCGATCGAAATTGCAGGCAATACCTAGTCTTTAATAAAAGCACGCGTGTGAGTGATATATGAAAACATTAAATTAAAAAAGCAACTACGTCGTGGCAATTTACAAAATTAAATTCAAGGATACGCAGGAATGAGTTACAACAAAATGCCGTGGCATAACAATGACTAGCACTGCATACATTAGAATAAATGAGCTTTCACAACAATAACTGGAAAATCGATAAAAATCAACTCATGTGTTAATTCAGTTACACTTATAATTTTATGGCGAAAACTTGTATTCACCGTTCGCGTTACAAGAAGAAGAAGAAGAATTAAAAAAAATAACTTTCCATTTTCAAATTACGCGCTCGAGATTGAGATTAAAATAATTGCTTCAAAACCAACTAATTGTTATTTACAAGAGAAATTAAAATTGCTTATAATATATTAGAATTTTAAATAACTACTTATAAATTAATTTATTTAATAACGTACGATAACATTAGTTAATTTTAAAAATAGAAGCGAGTGTGTTTTTTGTTTTTATTTGATTAGAATAACTGCGTAAGACATAAATTATGCAGCTTTTTGTTTTCTCTACAAGTTAATGAAACTTTATATGAACTCTTTTCAAAATTGTTTTTATTATTTATGATTTAAATAGCATTTTAAGTATTCCGTGCAGAATTACAGAATACCTTAGTCTTTAAATGTCTATTGAAAATATAAATCTTTTTTTTACATCTAAATCTTAAAACCTTAAATAATTAAAAATACATAATGAATCCTACGGTTCCGCCATCGCGACAGAACAGCATCAACTCCGTGGGTATCACTCCAGGTATCAGGCTCACGGACCCGGGTATGCGGAGCGAGATATTACTGGAAGATCAGGAGGTTTGTGAATTGGGGCTCGGACTATATTATTATCTTTCGGAATCCGGAACTTTCAGAGTATTGAAAATAGAACTCTGTGCTCATACAATAGAGATGAAAATCGAACACACAAGTGTCGAGTCGAGTTTTTTCGGGAATGTCAATCAGCAATGTTGTTTATATTGTGTTTTATTTTTTTCTAATTTTTGTGTTATTTCGGCTTCTAATGTGTAATATTGGCAGAATAGTATCCATTAGATATTCGTTGACGTGCACAAGTGTGGGCAATGATACAACTACAGAATGCGTACTAAATTGTGTTTCCCGCCAAAACTCCCTAGGAAGTTTCAGTAAAGCGTCTACCACTTTACTTAATTGATTATACAGACTATTTATAT
Source organism: Glaucopsyche alexis (assembly GCA_905404095.1). Taxonomy (NCBI): domain Eukaryota; kingdom Metazoa; phylum Arthropoda; class Insecta; order Lepidoptera; family Lycaenidae; genus Glaucopsyche; species Glaucopsyche alexis. Next base: position 949,571 of record FR990063.1, on the reverse strand, counting down.
GGACCTGGCGATTTAGAAATACGGTGATGAAAATTTGAACGAATATTCTATTTCCCGCCTTTTAAATTTAAAAAAAGTGTCGAGTCAAATGTCAAATCGAAGTGTCAAATGTCATCTGACAGCTTGACACTTGACACTTCGATTGTCAACTCTATCATATTAGCGCACAGTTCTATTTTCAGTTCTCTTATTTTCTCGGGACCGCCGGATTCCGGATCATATAGTCCCAGCCTGAGATGCTCTTACATTCCCACACCGATCTCGGTGACGGTGGCCGCTTTCGTTGAAACCAGACCAGCTACGCAGGGATTATTTCATAGTGCCCAAGTGTGTGCGCAGTACACAAGAGCACTCTCTCTCTCTCCTTTTACTCTCGTAACCCAGTGGGACGGATGACGGACACGACTGACGAGAGATCAGGCGCAGGTCCGACTTTTTACATGCCCATCCGACGCATGGATCATCTCTCTTGTTAGACAATCAGGTGAGCAGCCTGCATTGTCCTAACCAAACTTGGAAACAACATTATTTCATCTTTGATGTTCAAACGCGGGAATCGAACCCGCATCATTTAGCGCAAACACAAACAAATTTAAAAAAAACATCCCAGTTTCATATTCCGTTACGCGGTCTTTGTAAAGAGTGATAAAGACGCGACGTTTGGGCAGTAAAATAATTTAATATTCGAAAAAATCTACTAAATAAAATGGCCACGCCCACCCACAGTGGCTCCGCGACCCTATTTCGGTCTCGGGTCGCACGTCGCGGGTCGCGCGTCGCGGGCCGCAGGGATTGTTTAGTGTCCATATAAATTATAAATTCATACTAAGCAGTGGGAACTGGCAATAGGATCGTGAACCCATCGCAACCCTATTTCGATCGCTGGCATTGGAAAGCTACCTTATAAGGCAGCGACTTTGTTTAAATAATATTAATACAATCAGCTGTGAGGTAAATGCCTTAACAGCGCCGAAAAGAGCATGATGTAATTTTATATAGTACAATTCTGTATTCGAAATTTTTAATTATTTTTCAGCTTAAAATCTTCACATAAGCAGTAGATCATATGCCAAAAATGTCCGTAATTGATTTGAACAACATTAATCTCTCAAATTTTCTCGGGCCGCCGGATTCCGGATCATATAGTCCCAGCCTGAGATGCCTTTAACTCCCCACACCGATTTTAGTGACAGTGGTCGGTTTCATTGAAATAAGACCAGCTACGCAGGAGTTATTTCATAGTGCCCAAGTGTGTGCGCAATACACAAGAGTACCCTCTTTTCCTTTACCTCGTTGTCCAGTGGGACGGATGACCGACACGACTGGCGAGAGATCAGGCGCAGTTCCGACTTTTTACATGCCCTTCCGACGCATGGATCATCTCTCTTGTCAGACAATCAGGTGATCAGCCTGCATTGTCCCAACCAGACTTGAAAACAACATTTTAGATTGATGTTCCAACTCGGGGATTGAACCCACGTCCACCTGAAAAAATAATTTTATTAAAACATGTTTTTGCAGGACACCCGCAAGAAGCTGGACCCGACTCTGGTGGAGCACACGAGCGTGATGCGCGGCGCCATCCCCGTCCTGCCGGCCGTGCTGGCGTACTTCTGTCTGTTCTGTAACATCATCGTGCCGGGGTTGGGTGAGTTACTGCAATGTTTTAGCGACTAATAATCCTACTCAACGATTTCAATACACACGATGCTGGCGTTCATACAACACGTCATCAACGCCATGGACGAGGACAGCATTGTGCAGCTCTGCAAGTCGACCTACACCAACGAGGAGATTTGCACGGGCAAGCTGATGCTGTGTGAAGCGCTCGGCAAGACCACGCAGATGATACCATCACGAAGAAGAGATGGGGGAGAACGTAGCTTACAGGACATCATCACCCTGTTGAAGCAAACTGATCCTGAAAACGTACGGGCCTTTGTGGCTAAGAACCTCCACAAGCTGGTGGTTACCATGGACCACGTCGACGTTTCCAGCCTGCTGAGCAAGTCTAACACCTTAAAGACAGAGCTGGACGAGATGCGAGGTAGATTGGATGCATCTGAAAATACCATCCGTAATTTGCAAAATGAATTATTGCAAATAAAGAGTAATAGTTCTCTATGTAGATCACTTGATCATCCGTTTGCCTACGTAAACACGCGTCGCGGAGCACAGTTTGACTTGTCATTGGTCATGTCAGCGGAATTGGACGGGTCAACAACCGCCGAAGCCTCGTCACTAGCGATCGAGCCGAAGCTGAAAAATCCATCAACTCAGCAGAAAAAGTATGCCAGTATTACCGCTTACCCCGCACCCCCAAAGAAATCAAAGGGGGAGATGAATAGCCGCCAGGCTGAGAGCCCCAAGGCCAAGGAGAGCCGCAAGGCTGAATCTCTGCGACCGGTCGAGAACAAGAGCAGGAGGTGCGATGAGGAGGGCTTCATTCTGGTGGAGAGAAGAAAGAAGAAGAAGTCCACCGTCCACAACCGTCACGGCACCGCACCCTACGTACCCGAGCTGCGCCTGCGGTGTGAGGTACCCGCAACGCAGCTGTAAGCCGCCTGCACTGGGTCCATGGAGGCCGAGGAAGTCGTGAACTATATTCATGAAAAGACCACCTACACTTTGATGGTCAAGCGTCTACATTCTCGCCACAAGCACAGAATAAATAATAGTACAAGTACCACAACTTACAAGGTTCCTTTCACCTTTGTGGTAAGAGTGCCGACCATGGGCGTAGCCAGGTTTTAGTTTCGGGGGGGGTTCAAGAAAATAAAATGACTACAAGTACAATAAATAACCAGGGCCGTCTTTAACTTATTAGAGGCCCTGGGCACATTAGAATATTTTTTTTTCGTTTTTACCTGTTTAAGCTTTAAACCCTGAGAGACTGTGTAATTTAAAAAAATAGAAATAGGTATATATAGTCTAAAACTAAACGTCAGTACTAACTTTTATAATACGTTTTTAAGCCAAAAACGAGCGAGCGAAGCGAGCGAGCAAATTTTTTTTTCCTATTTTATAGGTTCAAACGTTCAAATCTGTTCAAATGTTTAACTAAAATATTAACACTGAATAACGGTAAACTTCGGAAAAATACCATAAAATCAACCGGCTAAAACAGAACATCGGTAATAAATAATATAATGCCCTTTATGTCAATCGCTAGCGAGCGAAGCGAGCGAGCAAATTTTTTCCTATTTAATAGGTTAAATCTGTTCAAACTTTAAACCCTACAAGACTGGAAATAGTATTATTTTATAATATAATGTATACCTATTGGGCGCCTAGAATAATGGGCGACAAGTCTTTTTTTTTTTCGTTTTTACCTGTTTCAGGGTTTATTTTGAAAGACTGTGTAATTCGAAAAATACAAATATCAAAACCCTAAAACTGAACGTCGGTACAAAATTTTATAGTAATATGTTCTGTATGCTAAACACGAGTGAGCGAAGCGAGCGAGCAAAATTGTTTTCCCATTCTATAGGTTAAAATCTATTCAATCGTTAAACTTAAACACTGAATAATGGTGAACTTCGAAAAAATATCATAAAATGAACTGGTTAAAACAGAACATCGCTACTAAATAATATAATTTGTTCCTTATGTTAAACGCGAGCGAGCGAAGCGAGCGAGCAAAATTTTTTTCCTATTTAATAGGTCAAATCTGTTTTCACTTCAAATTTTAAACCCTAAAACCCTCACAGGGTTTTAGGGTTTAAAATTTGAAGTGAAAATAGGATAATTTTATAATTTAAATTAAAGTAAAATTAGTGTCATTTCTGATGTTGCCAAATAGATGACAAATAACTTCTTATGTTAAGTTTGTCATATACCTAATACGTATTTCACACTTTTTTCGTAGTACATAATTACAAAATTTTGTGATCAGTGACCCTAAAATATTGTGTCACATGCTATACGTTCGAGGATTCGATGGCACGCGTGCCATAGGTTCGCGAACCCTGTTTTAGGCTATTGATTTTATTGTTTTTTTAAAGTACAACATTCTTTCAGGGCTTTAAAAGTATAAAAAGTATAAAAGATTTTAACAGGTTAAAGCATAAAAAAATTCGCTCGCTTTCTCAGTTTGAACGCATTTAACATAAACACATACATATAGATAAAGTTAGCATTAAAGTCCTGTTTTAGGCTGTTGATTTTTTTTTCTAAAATAACTTTAAAAAATCATCTTTCAGATAGGGTTATTGGGGCGGCAAAATATTTTAATTGGCCTCGGCCAAAATTTCTAAATACGCCTCTGTATATGGGTTATCCACATGGACCAGCCGGCCCATTTCGGGGGGGGTTTGAACCCCCTAAACCCCCCCCTGGCTACGCCCATGGTGCCGACACCACTTTTGTCTACCATCTCGTCCACCTCGAGGTGGAGGCGTTCTGGCAGTCGGGTGTAGTTTACCGAAGGTTCCGGGGGAGACTCGCCAGACCCCAACGAAGCGCGCATCACGTCGCTAAAAATACAATACGTGAAAAACTATTTTTATTAACATTTGAAGTATGGTGAAAACAAGATGGCTGACATTTGAAGTATGGTGAATACAAGATGGCTGACATTTGGAGTATGTCGAAAACAAGATGGCTGACATTTGAAGTATGTCAAAAACAAGATGGCTGACATTTAAAGTATGGTAAAAACAAGATGGCTGACATTCGAAGTATGGTGATCAAACCAAGATGGCGTAACTTTTTACTATACAAAGATTTGTTCTGTCAAATCTACGTCATAGCCTGTCTTGAGTTTTGAAATCTTTGTAGAAAACAGTCCTCTGCAATGGACGACGGCTAATGTGTTTTTCTTTTACACGCTTTACACTTTAAACGATCAGATTTCATTCAAACTTTGTAGATTTATCGAGCAGATGTGCTTTGAAAGAAGTTTGAAAGCCTGTTTTTTTAGTTTTTTAATCTCTATTTTTTTTTCTTTTTATTCCAGGCACAATATTCAGCGGTCTGTTCTGCATGTGTTTCGGCATACCCCGCTTCGGCGTACACGATGGAGCTAAACACAGAATTAGTGAGTTATTTCATTAGCTGTTTCTCCGCCTGCGTAAATACACTATCTAGTATCCCGCGGGAATACTGTGCTTATCCGGGATAAAAAATAGCCTATGTTTTTAATCCAGAGCCAACACTACAACCATACCAATTTCATTAAAATCCATTCAGTAGTTTTTGCGTGAAACAGTAACAAACATCCATCCATCCATCCCTCCTCACAAACTTTTACGTGACAGGCTCGTTCATCATCAACACGATGGTGGGGGCGGGTCAGCTGTTCACGGTGCTGTTCTGCCTGGTGGGGTGGGGGTGGAGCATCTGGTGGGGCGTCATCATGGTGCGGATATCGCGTGAGTAATAATAATAATAACTAATAATAATAACTCCCCACACCGATCTCGGTGACGGTGGCCGGTTTCATTGAAACCAGGCCAGTTGCGCAGGAGTAATTTTATAGTGCCCAAGTGTGTGCGCAGTACACAAGAGCACTCTCTCTTTCTGTACCCTCGAATAATAATAATTAATAACTAATAATAATAACTCCCCACATTGATCTCGGTGACGGTGGCCGGTTTCATTGAAACCGGGCCAGTTACCCAGGAGTGATTTTTATAGTGCCTAAATTTTGCGCAGTACACGAGAGCACTCTGTACTCTCGTAATCCAGTGGGACGGATAACCGACACGACTGCCGAGAGATCAGGCGCAGGTCCGAGTTTTTACATGCCCATCCGACGCATGGATCACCTCTCTTGTCAGACAATAGGGTGATCAGCCTGCATTGTCCTAACCAAACTTAGAAACAACATGTATGATGTTCCAATGCGGGAAGCGAACCCACGACCTCCGAGTCGAGAGCCAATGCTCTAACCACTAGACCACGGAAGGTCTAGGGATTAAGATTATTATTATCGCGTGAGTGCCGTATATATGTGCCGGCTGTGGCTCAGTGGTTAGTATGTCACGGGTTCGAATCCGGCATTGGGAGCAAAAAGTTTTCAATGTTCCTGGCTTATGGATGTGTAATAAATATGATTATAATATAAATAAAAATCTTAAATAGTATATAAGTATTAAATGTACTTCTCGGTCCCCGTAACACAAGTTGGTAGGAGCGGGCTGTATTGGGGCTGTATTTGGAATTGACAAGATCGTCATCTTTTTAATTTGACATTGACTTACCATTTCCAATGAGATTTGCCAGTAGAGAAGAGCGGCTGATGATCAGACTTTGGGGTCATTTCCATCAAATGTTAGGAGTCTAATATAACTAATTGTTACTGTCATTAGTTAATGCACCATTACTAAAACACGATAAGATAATATAATAATATGATTTTGTAAATTATTTCAGGTAAATATAGAAAACTAAAAGCGGAGGCGGAGGCAGAGGAACCGGAGGCACCTCCCGTCACCGGCAACAACCACACGCGGGCGTAGCCAACTGAGTATAGTGGTCGTGGTCATAGTTGATCACGACCGTCAGAAGTTTGATCGCGTCTGAGTAAATTCACATGAAGTGGTAAGAAAGTTTGACTTCAATGAATATTTGCCTACGATGAGTGTTGCTTACATGTTAGACAGTCTTAATATACGGTTACAAATAACATCACAATGTGTCACAAGTTTGACCATGTCTGGAAAATAGCATAAGTGATTGATGGACGAAGTTGATCACGAAGACAATTATTATTGGGCACAAAATTTATCACTTCTGTATGCACAAAATAAATGCAGTTGATATTATTCTAAGATATTTGATCACGACTTTAGTTTTAGACTTTATATGTGGTCAAAGTTAACCATGACAAATAAAATGAATCACGAATTTGATCATGTCGAATTTCTATGTTGCTAACTATGCAATACTGTTCTGTATATACTCGTACTACTAAATGAATGAAGAATGTTGTATTTAAAACTTTAGTTGTAAGTGCAATTTCGACCACGTTGAATTACTACGTCTTAAGATTGACCACAAAAATATTGCTATACCTATTATCAATGATAATATTGAGCCCTAATATTATCCTACTAATATTTTATTACTTGCTTCATATGTAAATTTTGTACTGTTATTGACTAAGCAAGACAATTTTTGCATGATTTTGGAACAATCTGTTAAAATATCACCGATTTATTCGTACGCAGTTTTAATTGTATGTATTTATAAAACACTGTAAATACTTTAAAAAAGAATAAGTCATTGCTATTTAAAATTGTAAAATAAGTATTTTAGAGCATTGTAAAGTCCGTATTAAACTTTTGTCAAAAACAATGCTTATAGTTGTGAGTTGTGGATACAATATTACAAATTAATACCTACAACGGTGTTATATATCGTATAAGAATTATATTTTGATGGCTGTTTGTTAGCAGACAAAACTTGTTTGATAACAGAAAGCTTAGAAATAGTCTGATTCCTTATAAAATTCATCATCAAAATAAATTCAGTATGATCTACAGTCAATTAAAATATCGAACACTGACAAAAGATATAATTATGTCTTTCCAAACATAAATTTTCTTCCTACAATTATCTGCAGGTCAGAATAAGAATTTTTTACTTCCAAAAGAAGTTTTCCGACCGTTTTTAGGTCCTTTTAGATGATTTAAGTATTAAATTAAGATTATTGGTAGTGTCAAGATAATGACTTAAAATTAGACCCCAAAATATTGAATTTAAATATTTAAATTAAGTTATTATTATCTATTGTAATATAAAATATTTAAATATAAAATTAGTAGATTAATTAATGATATATTATTATTATTCGAAAAACTATTTTTTCATGATCACTGATCTGATCACGATGAAAATGTGGTCATAAGTTTGATTTATGAAAATTAGTATATTATTATATATTCAAATTATTATTATTCAAAAAAAGTTTTATATATAATATCCTTGTATGTTAAAAGGCAAAAAATGTATTCATACGTATTGTTAATCGACAAAATGTCGATATGTACCTATTGTATTAAGCAACACAATTTATGTATAATTTCATGTAATATACATGATCAATTACTTTTTAGATTCTCTGACAAATAACAATTTATTAATAAGTCATTATTTATAATACATTTAATCAATAGATTTAATTACTTTTATAACAACGCATAATAGAAAATAGATATAGTAGATGAAATAATATATATTGTATTTATGATTTGTAACATAGACATACTATACTTACTTGAATTGGCATTTTTTTCTGTTACTGGGACTACTCCTTCGCCACTGTTTAACGTCCAAAATGGCAATTATCAACTTCTTTTACCAAATTTAATCAATTGACATCTTATTTAAAGTTCTTCCATATTTTATTATTTAAGGTTAATATTATAACAATATAATATTATTATTATTGTGAAAAGGAATTGATATTATTATTCTTCCAGTACAATCATTGTTTATTGTTAAGTTATGATTATTATTATTATATAAAATATACTAACAAAGTATGCTTATACAAATAAATCTTTTATTATAATTTAGGTTGTTTCATTAAATTGTATTCCTTTTTTTCATAACTATATTAGTCAGTTGACCACGTTTCAAGTGACTAGTTTGATCACGTCTGAGTAAACAAACTTGACACAACTTAAGATTTATTTTACTTTTTTGGGATTGTTTTCAGTAAGGCCGTAATATTTCTCCGGTCTAGTCGACCCGATTGAGCCCAAGCATGTCTCTTTTGAGGTGAAATCGTAATAAAACACAAATGACAATTTACATATTTTATTTTATACTTAGTTACAATAAATAGCAGTATGATAGTGCGAGTACATATACTACATAGTCGGGATACAGGGTGAGGGAGTTCCGTTTAACACTAAGGGTCAGTTTCACACAGAGACGCGACGCGCCGCGCACTTTCTGATAGGGATTCAAAATTGTACCCTATTTACTACACAAAAAATGCACGTTGCATTACAAGAATTCGCACACCGCTCTGGCAAAACTGCAATTGGTTAAATATCGCAAATTTAATGACATTTCTTAGTTCTGCAATTTTCTGCAACATGCCGAGGTTTTTTAATGCCTGTTGGTCATGTAATATAGCTTTTAAAATTTTGCGATTCTGTAAAAAGCACCAATTAGCACTCCATATAAAAACTTACAGTTGGATAGCACTTTAACATGTTAGAGAGAGACAACTATAGCACTATGTCGAATAAGAGGGAGATAGATTGATAAGTGATTGCATTTTAATTTAACACATACAATTTATATGAAGTTAAAATATTACATCATAAAAATATTGTACTAAATTTTATCATAATATACCTAAAAATAATACACAATTATTAAAATTATATTGCAATATGCCAACTCAAAAAAAAATAGATTAAATATAAAAGTATAATTATAAGAAACTTCATGGTAATTTAAAAGTGTAACGTAAAATTTTAGTTGAGAATTGTTTTTTTTTTTGTGTTAATAAGAGGGAAAAGAGATTTTGATTTTGGGCCAGTTCTATGTACACTACATAGGCACAGGGGCGACACTCTCTACAAATGACAGTTCGAGCACCGACAAATGTCAGTTACGTTGACTTAAGCCTAGGGTTGACATCGAATTAATTTAAAATATTTTTTTACGCCCGCGTAAATATTATACTTTTTACGCGGGCGAAGCTGCGGGCAACAGCTAATATGAAAAGGGAAATCATACCTACCTACTTTAATCCACGTCTCAGTTATTTACTGTACCTACTGCATGTGACAAAGGCAAGGGTTAGGTTAGAAAAAATATGTAATAATTATCGAAATAATCCAGAAAGGTAAGTACCTACACTTACCTTTCTGGATTATTAGGCAAGCGGAAGAAGCTTTTGTCATATTTTTTTTCAATCAATCAAATATCAATCAATCATTTATTTACAAGATGCGGTACAACATTTTTTCTTGGTTATTACGGCAACTATATACAACCACAATTAAGCCCACTCATTTTATTGCCGATCAGGAAATTTCTAATATTTTAGGTACTCGGTGCGTGCGATTTGAACTTTTGAAAGATACTGATATTTACAACGAAAATTCAAAATAGGCTCCAAATGCAAACGTACGTAACTGCCATATTTTTTTAATCAAAAATGTACTCAGCCATTGGCCCATAAATTGGAAAAATATACCTTGTGTCCTTAGCAATTGGGTATAATTTGTACTTAATTCTTAAGTAGTATAAAGACTATTTGAATCATATCAATACAATTTTAAATTTTTATTGCCACTCAATAAGTGTTGTAACGCTAAGATCGTCGCACAATATCGATAGGTATCGATAGATTTAAATGCGATTAAGTACTACATGTAATATTCAATCTAAAATATTATGCGGAAATCATTAATAATATTTTACTTTTACTATTATAAATGTGAAAGTTTGTGAGGATGTATGGATGGATGAATGGATGGACGGATGAATCTTAAACGAGCAAATGGCGCACCACACGTTTGTTACTTCTTAACGCAATAACTATTGAACGGGTTTTAATAAAAAATCGCTCCTACAAACTTTACCTAACCTAAGCATATTATTTTGTTAAAAATATCGATAAAATCAAATTATTGCATGACTACATCACTAGTGAAACAAAAAACAAATATTTTTTATAAACGTCGCGTCAGCCAAGTCTTTCTTATGAAATTACACTGTTGCGTCGTCGAAACTGCCAGCCCCGTGAACCATAGTCCAGGCTGGGAAAAAGTTACTCCCCACCCGCCCCCGCATTCGCCCACACACGCACACATATTTGCGAGCGGTGAATCGTGTAAATCGGTGGAGTGACGGTTCTTTACGTTAGTAATATATATTCTTTGACATAGGTAAATAGGAAAAAAATATGGGATTATTATAAAAATACGAAAAAAATAATTTGAAGAAGGGTACATGCGTAGAAAAATGATTATTTGAACAGTTTTTTATTGCGAGAACACTATTTTTAGGGCGGCCATGACAGTTGTTTTGACTTGACTTTTGACGTAGTAGACAGTTTTACGAAGAGACGTCGTCTTGAATGTCATACGTCTTGCTTTGTCAAAAGTCATGTCATTGACAAAATGACATTATTTAGTTAATTCTGATCTGATCCGCCATGTTTTATTTTACTTTGTGTTGCTCTCCTTGACGAAGTTAATTTAAATGTACATCGAAACGAAGTGAAATTAAATAAAATAAAGAATAGGAAACAGATACTATATTATGTAGTTATATTTACATATAGTGTACGTAGGGCTGGCCCAGGCGTCATACATTTCTTGAACATCTCTTTTCATCACTCCGTACAAAGTACTGTAATTTCTAATAATAAACTGGGAATAAATAACGTTTAGATGAAGTTTACGAAAAGAAACGAACTATACAATAAGTATCTAGTCGTATACTAGGAACTCCCGGCGACAGAGGAAAAGCGACCGTAAGACTACATATTATAGGGTGCAAATTGAGTTTCGGAAGATACAACTACCCACACTGAGATCTTAGTCCGAGACTTGTGGTCTCCTCACACAGACGTAAAAAACGCTGGGACTAAACGCCACATTATAGAAATTCAAAAATATAAAACTCGTCCTTGACAGACTCCGTTAGCCGTTTATTTCGTATCTTGTATAAAAAAAAATCTAATGCGACCTTAATTAAAAATGGCACAAATAGAATAACCTAAAATAGTTATTGTACTGCAAATAGCCAACGATGTCTGCCAAATAATTTTACAGGTCTTGAGCAAAATATATTTTAACTAAGAAAATTGTTTGAGAATTAAATTAAATTTAAAAATTATATTAGATGCGTTAAAACAATTATTGTTTAAACGCACCTAATATATTTCTTTAAAATTACTAAAATTACTGTATTTGAAGTGGGCAACATAAAATCGCTTCAAACATCCGCAGCGATAAAACGTATGTGTGTGAGCAGACCTTCATCAGTATAATTTCTTTAAATAAGTACCTAAAAACTATTTACATGATTCCAAGCTTCCTATGGACATTTGCCCCAAAAAATTTGCGACTAAAGCGCGGTCGCTGATGAAATTCGTATATTTACCGCCGCACACTCCGATCAGATCCAACTTTATCTTTTTGTAAACAAAATAAACAGTACACTATAATGCTACGAATTTAAATGTCACTTGTTTGACGTGGAAAAGAAATCCAACGACACGTTAATTTGTTCGAATTTTAGTAGATGGAGAGCAGGTGTTTGATATAAGCTGAACCTTTTTTCCAATATACTTTTGCACTGAAATGGCAAGGTTAAAGACCCAACTAAATGACATGGCTTTTTGTCCCCCAACTCCTTATACATTAAACTACAACATATCTAAATTTCAAATTGCCTCAAACATATTTTGACAAACTATAATATCTATAGACATTAGACGCTCCACACCACATCAATCTGGTACCGTGGTAAGCTCTCGAAGAACTTGTGTTACGGGTACCAAACAACGGAAATATCAAACGACGACATATTTTGACAAACTATAATATCTATAGACATTAGACGCTCCACACCACATCAATCTGGTACCGTGGTAAGCTCTCGAAGAACTTGTGTTACGGGTACCAAACAACGGAAATATCAAACGACGACCTCTGTGGCTCAGTTGGTTGAGCGTGTTGGTGCTCATGCCGGGGGTCGCGGGTTCAAATCCCGCCGAAGGAACAAAAAGTTTTTCTGTGTTCCTGGGTCATGGATGTGTATTAAATATGTGTATAATATAATAAAAATCTTAAATATATGTATAGTATAAAAGTATTAAATATACTTCCCGTTGTCTGGTACCCGTAACACAAGTTCTTCGGATACTTAGCACGGGGCCAGATTGACGTGGTGTGAAGCGTCCATAGATATTATTATTATTATTATCTATACTTATAATATTACAAAGAGAAAATTTTTTTTTGTTTGCATTGAATAGGCTCCGAAACTACTGGACCGATTTTAATGAAATTTGGCACAGATATAGAGTAGACCAAGGCGAAGGATATAGGCTACTTTTTATTGCGGAAAAATGTACTGTTCCTACGAAATCAACTTTTGCGCGCACGAAGTCGCGGGCAACCTCTAGTATGTTATACTTTTATACTGTATACATAAATTTAAGATTTTTATTACATAAATGCATCCATGACCCAAGAGAAAAAACTTTTTGTTCCTTCGGCGGGATTCGAACCCGCGACCCCCGGCTTGAGTTTTAGTATTCCAGCTGTATAAGGATGGGGACAGTCGACGCCACTGATCGAGGCTAAGTTATTTAGCGACCGCGCTTTATTCCCTAAGCACCTACAGTACAACTACATTCTCAATGTCTTTCGGGAAACTTAGTTTTCCATAAATCGTGTGTCACCGCCATAGAGATACAACGATTGCCGGGAAACATTAAGCAAGTAGTTGTAGATTACAATTATTATAATATAAAAAATACATTTTCTCATTAATTATCCGAACACCGACAAACTTTACCGGATCCGCATCCGAAATCACGTAAAGCTCATTTTCGTATTTACAATGGACTAAACTTAGGCCCGTCGCGATATTATGCTCTTAAATTTTATTTCTAAAAATGTGACGAATAGAGTTTCTCTTGAATTGTTTCGGATAAAAATGTATTTTAATTCGAAAAATACGCATATAAAAAAGTTAACTTAATCTCGCAGTTTATTGGTAGAATACCTTTATTTTTACCCAATTTATTATAATTATATGTTTTTTATTTTTATTTTATTTCAACTAAATATTCAAATACATATTATAACCGAATCCGTATCCGAAAAAACTTTATTCGTCACATATTATACAATAAACGATAATTATGACACATATTATAAATTGTAACAATATTTAAATAATCAACACAGGGAACGGAATTTTTTTCTCTCCTAACAGCATTATTTTTTAATCGATTGGCTGATTTCTCTAAATTATTAAACAAAAAATAAATTAAAATAGTTACTTACGATCACCGTCAAAACATTTTACTCGGTACCGTATCCGAAAAGTCACACGAAGTTTATCTGAATTTATCCGAATATTTTATACATTTATAAGAACCTATAAGGTCTATTTTTAAGAAATTGTTTGTTTACATAATATAATATAAGAAAAACCGACTGTATGTGTTTCAAATAAATAAAACAAAATAATGTAAAGTGGACGCTAGGTAGCGTATTTATACTTTTTTTCATCATTAAAAATCCCTTACCGAGTATAAAACATAATTTATTTTTTTATCGGCAGTCCATTTATATATTCTAATTATGTACCTACTTATGATACACAAGTGTAAGCAACTTCCGTAGTTTCGGAGTATTATAATTATACCTCCGTACTAATAAAAATATTTACACAGTGGATAAGCTATACAATATTTAGTCCTTAGAAAAACGTTAGAAATTTTGTTTGACAGACAAGGACAAAACATTGTATAGTTTATCCATTGTGTATATATTTTTATTAGCAAGGGGGATAATCTATAAAAACGTATAATTTACTCGAACCAAAGTTCACGTCATAAATGTAAAAAAACTGTCATTAATTAATAAATAGTACATTAAGTATGTTTAAAAAAATATCCCACTAAAATTCATCACTACGCAAAATAAAAATTATATTTATATGAACATGATCTTCTCATCTTAAAATTTTTGCTTTTTGACATTAATTTTTTTCTTATTTTTTTTACCACTTCCCATTTCCACAGACAAGGAGATAAGGCAAGACAACTAAAATAATCATAAATATATTTAAAACTAAACTATTTACACCTAAAACAATATTTGATCGTCAAAATAAAAAATAAAAATTGTACAAAAATAAATTATTCTATGCCATTGTACTATTGCTATAAGAGTCAATATCCGAAGAGAGAAGCTTAGTTTTACTTCATAGCATTCACTAGAACATTGCATAAGATTGTGTTCAATAATTATGTAAAAATATGATATTAGAATACTGTCCATACTAATATAATAAAGAGGAAAAGTTTGTTTGTTTGCATCAAATATGCTCCGAAACTACTAGACCGATTTTGATGAAATTTGGCACAGCTGTAGAGTAGACCACGGGGAAGGACATAGGCTACTTTTTATTGCGGAAAAATGTAAATTAGCTTTTGCGCGCACGAAGTCGCGGGCAACATCAAGTATGAAATGAGGCTGGGACTATAATATTGTCCGGAATCTAGCGGGGCTGGGAAAATTCAGAGCACTGAAATTAGAACTCTGCGCTTATACAATAGAGCTGAAAATGGAGTTTCGAGTGTCGAGTCAAACGTCAGTGTCATACATGACAGATCGACACTCGACACTTCTATTTTCAACTCTATTGTATTCACGCAGAGTTCTATTTTCAATGCTTTGAATTTTCTCGGGCTCGTCGGATTCCGGATCACATAGTCCCAGATTGAGGTTCTGTCTTTCTCTTTTAAGATATCGACTCCTGTACTACACTCCCGAACTCCCGAAACAACAAAACTCTTTGGTGAATAACATCAGGACGAAGAATCGAATAGAATTTCATTGGCTGTGTTCCGAGGAAAAAAAGCTCTTGTTAACGCTTGCTACCACTAAAGAAAAAACAGCTTATCGGCCAGGACACGTTTGCTAACTTCAATACTGCTAACATAATCAGCCATTTTGCTTAAATTTAACATTACCGGTCGCTATTTTGCTTACGTTTTTTTTTTTTTGTTAGCGCTTAGCGTTAGCGGGACTCAGCCAATATGTCAGTTTCGATGATTTTAAAATTAGTATTTTTTATTGATTGCACCGTTGCAATTCTCGGAAAAAATCTCTTTAAAACATAAACAATTTAATTCAAAAGCAGCAGCTAAACAATACTTGACACCACGAAAAGAAATAAATTTTACAGTTTTAGGCTGGTACAATACGATCCGGAACTCATGAGGCCGGGGAAAATTCAGAGTACTGGAAATAGAACTCTGCGCTTATACAATAAAGATGAAAATCGAACACACAAATTGTCGAGTCAAATGTCAGTCATATGACAGATCGACACTCGACACTTCGATTATCAACTCTATTGTATTAGCGCAGTGTTTTAGTGTTTCACTGCTCTGAATTTTCTCAGAACCGTCGGAGCCTTATTATCGAAGTTATCGATTAACTGTTACGAACCTGTTTTTATTTTGTAGAAAAAAATATTTCATTCAGTGGCCTGAAGTACGAGACATTTTATAGTACTGATATTATTATTAATTGCTTATAGTAAAAATCATCCTAATTTTGAACCCATTAAAGCCAAACACTGTAAATTTCATTAGTAAACATTTGTTAACAAATGGATGGTGATAATTAACATCTAACAACAAAACTAGAAAGTATTAGGAAACAAAATGAGTATTTCTGTCCTTTTCCTTGACGCACAGTAGGGGAAATTGAACGTTTAGCACACGTACTTCCGACAGACGACACCACGTCATTATAATATAACGCGTTTCGAATTGAGAATAGGAACGTCAATGACCCTTTTCTGTCAAATATCACTTGAAAAGTGCGATTTGCAGAAAAACTTATATAAATATTAATAGTCTTGCATCGAATTTAAATAAAAACGTTAAATAGTAATCAATTATCTAAACATAAATTTAACTATCATAACAATCTAAATTCGAAACAATATGGCGCCGACTCGATCCTATTCTCATTTGAATCGCACTATACGAACAAATTGTGACGTCGCTAACTGCTAAACAATCATTTTCCGCAACTGTTCATTGTATACTCTACAAAACTTTGGTGTATGTAACAAGTATATTAAGCTAGTGTCACAGGAGCGACACCATAGTCCCGCTCGCCGCGCGCATCCCCCGCATACGTCTAGCCACGCACACAACTGCGAGCCGTCATTTGTGTAAGTATATTGAATGACGGTTCCTTACGTCAGTAATATAAATTCAAAATAAAAAACAATGTACAAAAGTACATAAACTTTCTCGACAAAAATAGAGCGAAATCGAATTGAAATTTATCACTGCGTGTAAAAAAATAACCATTACAGCCGAATAGTTAAGTGCTACTTAACTTAGGACGCACTCAAGTCATATTCTGTCAAGCAGAGGCAGTGACAGACCTTCCTCTTAACTTTAAGTAGCCTTTGCGAATTCGTGAATATATTTCTATTACATACACCACAGAACTTTCTCCAAACACAGTAGGATATAGATTAGGTATTGATACCTAGAGTCGCATGTCGAAAACTAAAATAGAACCTTATTCACTGAAGTATACAGTTGTTGTTCCTTTGTATCTCCACCTTGGAGAGGTTCTTCTGTATTTCGTCGTCTTCTGCTATCCTGTTAAAGTTAAATGTGTGCTTAAAAATACATAGAATTTATAAAAACACCAACAACACACTACCTCAGATAATTAACACACTACCGTGCGTTTGATAGATACTTTTTTCTTTTCTTTCTTTTTGACAGATTTCAGTTTTTAATGTGTAATATTGGTGGAATATTAACTATTAGTAAGTTATTCGTTCACGTACAGAAGTGTGGGCAAGTGATACAACTACAAAATGCGTGCTAAATTGGGTTTCCCCGCCAAAACTCCCTAGGAAGTTTCAGTAAAGCGTCTACCACTTTACTGAATCGACTGACTTGACTATTTAATTGGACTTGACGATACAGTGATGAAAATTTGAACAAATATTCTATTTCCCGCCTTTTTTACTTGACACTGGCAAATGGTTATAAGACGACGCCATATTTAAATAATAAAAAAACTTATCCGCAACTGTAATCGAATACGTATTCGCATTCGTTTTTTTTCAATCGATTCGGATATTTATTTTCGTGGCTTAATTGTGGTCTATCTGTGGCACTTTATTTTTGTTATATTCTATTATAAAGTTATAAAAAAATATTTTACGACAGACCTTTACAGACACTGTGTCACGAGAATGTTATTTAATAGATATACCTAATGAGGTCGCCACTGTGTTACCTGTGTATATTGTGTAATGTTCTCAGGAAGGGCAATGATTTTGGTAGTCTATGTATGTATGTATCTATCTTAGTTCCATCATAGCGCCTAAACTACTGATCCATCAATGAATGAGCTATGAGTAGCTTCGTAACAACATCCCGGGCCGCGGTCGGGTTATAGTTGTTTATAAAAAAAATCTGTTAGGTATTCCTTTATGTTATGTTATGTGCACAATGAATAACATTTTTATTCATTCATTCATTACTAAATTTGTCACTTACGCTTTCTCCTGCTCGTCCATCTCCTGCACGAGACGGTCTCTCTCGTTCACCGCCGACACGAGCTCCTGAAATACAACATTAAAAATAAATATCGATAGAAATGTAAGGATATTATACTTAATTTTTTAAAATATAATTCCTTTGCAATTTATATTTGTAGATCCATACTAATATTATAAATGGGAAAGTGTTTGTGTCTGTTTTGTGAAATGAAATTTGGTACACAGATAGTCTAGAGCCTAAAGAAAGAATATAGGCTACTTTTACTCGCGGGACATATACAACTCCCGTGCATTACTGTACTAAAGCGGGCGGAGCTGCGGGCATCAGCTAGTAATTAATATTAGTGCCTAGCTTTTGCTCGCGGCTCCACCCGCGAAAATACAATATACCACGTAACACTGTACTTTTTCTGAATGAAAAGTAGCCTATGTGTTAATAGAGTCTAAACTACTAACATACCAAATTTCATCAAAATCGTCGTATTTCATACATCATCTCATGTCTGACATTCCGATACAAAAACTAATTTTATGCTTGCACATAACTTTTATGCCCGGCGTTTTTCGAGTTTACCCTTTTGGTGACAACATATTACATGTAAAGTGAACACACAAGCAACCATTTCGTTTCTGTCAATTCTGGGTCAATTTCGGACCAAGCCCTTTCTTTTTTACAAAGTTATTATGTTCAGGGCACCTGTAGGAGCAGCCGCTCCCGGCGCTTCTGGCCGGGCGTCTTCCTCCACTCCTCCACGGCGAGAGACAGCCGCAGCTCCCGCGCCAGCAGCTCGCACCGCTTGCTGAGGTCCTCCTGTTCCCTGTTATACTGTAATTATGTTCAGGGCACCTGTAGGAGCAGCCGCTCCCGGCGCTTCTGGCCGGGCGTCTTCCTCCACTCCTCCACGGCGAGAGACAGCCGCAGCTCCCGCGCCAGCAGCTCGCACCGCTTGCTGAGGTCCTCCTGTTCCCTGTTACACTGTAATTATGTTCAGGGCACCTGTAGGAGCAGCCGCTCCCGACGCTTCTGGCCGGGCGTCTTCCTCCACTCCTCCACGGCGAGAGACAGCCGCAGCTCCCGCGCCAGCAGCTCGCACCGCTTGCTGAGGTCCTCCTGTTCCCTGTTACACTGTAATTATGTTCAGGGCACCTGTAGGAGCAGCCGCTCCCGACGCTTCTGGCCGGGCGTCTTCCTCCACTCCTCCACGGCGAGAGACAGCCGCAGCTCGCGCGCCAGCAGCTCGCACCGCTTGCTGAGGTCCTCCTGTTCCCTGTTACACTGTAATTATGTTCAGGGCACCTGTAGGAGCAGCCGCTCCCGACGCTTCTGGCCGGGCGTCTTCCTCCACTCCTCCACGGCGAGAGACAGCCGCAGCTCGCGCGCCAGCAGCTCGCACCGCTTGCTGAGGTCCTCCTGTTCCCTGTTACACTGTAATTATGTTCAGGGCACCTGTAGGAGCAGCCGCTCCCGACGCTTCTGGCCGGGCGTCTTCCTCCACTCCTCCACGGCGAGAGACAGCCGCAGCTCGCGCGCCAGCAGCTCGCACCGCTTGCTGAGGTCCTCCTGTTCCCTGTTACACTGTAATTATGTTCAGGGCACCTGTAGGAGCAGCCGCTCCCGGCGCTTCTGGCCGGGCGTCTTCCTCCACTCCTCCACGGCGAGAGACAGCCGCAGCTCCCGCGCCAGCAGCTGGCACCGCTTGCTGAGGTCCTCCTGTTCCCTGTTACACTGTAATTATGTTCAGGGCACCTGTAGGAGCAGCTTCTCCCGGCGCTTCTGGCCGGGCGTCTTCCTCCACTCCTCCACGGCGAGAGACAGCCGCAGCTCCCGCGCCAGCAGCTCGCACCGCTTGCTGAGGTCCTCCTGTTCCCTGTTACACTGTAATTATGTTCAGGGCACCTGTAGGAGCAGCCTCTCCCGGCTCTTCTGGCCGGGCGTCTTCCTCCACTCCTCCACGGCGAGAGACAGCCGCAGCTCCCGCGCCAGCAGCTCGCACCGCTTGCTGAGGTCCTCCTGTTCCCTGTTACACTGTAATTATGTTCATGGCACCTGTAGGAGCAGCCGCTCCCGACGCTTCTGGCCGGGCGTCTTCCTCCACTCCTCCACGGCGAGAGACAGCCGCAGCTCGCGCGCCAGCAGCTCGCACCGCTTGCTGAGGTCCTCCTCTTGTTCCCTGTAAAAACAAACACAGATAATTTAATGTCCGACAATGATTTTGTAGCGGATCAATTCGAGCTACGACCCTGAATCGCGCTATCGAAGTTTTCAAAGTTCGGCGCTATATTATGAGGTTGTCCAAAATAAATTATAGTTCCTGCTGTCATCGCGTTACACACTTTTAAGTCAAACTGAACATATAATTTCATGATAACTTACAATATGTTAAGTTGCATCTGTCTTCTCAATAGCGCGTTCTTCTTGTTCACCAAGTTGAACCACTGCGACATGAGTCGGTCCTCCTCCTAGAAAGACCAAAAGACGCGTTAGACACTGACAAGAGAAGGAGATGAGGTAATGATGTAAAGGTCAAATGGGGTAATAATGTATAATCTGTCCAGATACAACGAAAATAAAAATTCAATGAAAACGAGTGATTGTATTTTTCTCTATAAAACAGTAAATAAGTGTTAAATGAAATTTTAATTGTTAGCATTATAGGACGCTATTGTTCTCTTTGTTTACGTTTAAATTAAATTGTTTCTAAAAGAGGTAACAATGTAAAGGTCAGATGGGGTAATAATTACTATGGCTCCATTATATAGACCATTGTCTTGTAATATTGTAGTATTCAGATGCCTACTTACGTATATAATTTTATATTTACAAATGAACAACACCGACGTTCAATAAGACACAAAAGCATAAAATGATTTTTTAACCCATTTAATTTTACCCCATCTGACCTTTACAACATAATGTATGTAATTGCTAAGGTCAGAATCCTTTTTTTTTTCATGGTATGGCAATTGGTTTATCTCCCTCTTATAATAGTGGAAGGAACGGGATGGAATGATACAGGATAAGGATAGGTACCGGACTGGGATGAGGAGGTTTTTTCACGCAGGAAAATAGTCCAACTCGTCGTGACATCTGAAATGATTATAATGTAATATTTTCTATACTAATATAATAAAGAGGAAAGGTTTGTTTCGTGTGTTTATTTGCTCCGAAACTACTGGACCGATTTTGATGGAATTTACCACAGATATAGAGTAGACCACGGGAAAGGACATAGGCTACTTTTACTGCGGCAAAATGTACGGTTCCGCGAGATTTCATTTAGCGCGCACGAAGTCGCGGGAAACATTTAGTAGGTTAATATTTTTCAATACTGTAATTGTTCGTCTTTGGAATTGCTTCCATAGTCGCAATGGAAAAAAACTAATATCCGATTTGGGTATATTGGTGTAGCTACACCACTGCACCATCTACCAGGTAACTAAAGGATCAAAATGTTCATTACGCTAAGTGAGGAACTGTGCCGCAATGTCCCTTGTAAAGGGGAAAGCGCCGCCATGTTACGTCCAGTCTCGTCCCCCGCTCACCTGCGGAGGACTGTGCTGCAACGTTTGTAAAGGGGAAAGCACCGCCATATCATGTCTGGTCTCGTCCCCCGCTTACCTGCGGAGGACTATGCCGCAATGTTTGTAAAGGGGAAAGCACCGCCATGTTAGGTCTGGTCTCATCCCCCGCTCACCTGCGAAGTACTGCGCCGCAAAGTCCCTTGTAAATGGGGAAGTACCGCCATGTTAGGTCTGGTATTGTCCCCCGCTTAAATGTGATGGACTGCGCCGCAATATCCTTTATAAAGGGGAAAGCACCACCATGTTAAGTCTGGCCTCGTCCCCCGCTCACCTGCGCGTCCCCCGCGCGCTCCATGACGGCGCGCAGCTGGCGCTCCAGGGCCGCGGCGCGCTCGTCCACGGCGCGCTGCTCGCGCTCCAGCGCCGCCAGCTCGCCGGCGAGGTAGCTCGCGCCGTCCACCCCCTCCCCGCACTCCCCGCCGTCCGCGCTCGAGTCCGCGTGCTCCAGCTCCGGGAGACCGGACACCTGATGTAATGGCAAATAAAAGAAATTACGGATACGGATAGAGATTTGAAAATATCGGATCCATAACCGAATATTATCCCAATGAGAGTTTTTAAATTCGTGACATCTAACAGCTTTTTGACACGACAAGGACCCTCGGGCTACCGAGCGCCGCCTGGTGACATAAAAAGAATCGAAAATTCCTGTGGACCGTTTTAGATACCACTTACGCCACCAGGTGACGCTTTGTTAACGGTAGAGAAAATATCAAAAACCCTCATTCAAAATGTGTGGTGGTGACTAACGTATCCGAAAGTACATTAATAATGTTTGGGTACGATTACGGATACGTATATACATACAAATACACACACACACACACACACGCATACGCATACGCATACGCACACGCATACGCACACGCTCACGCACACTTAAATAAAATACTAATAACTAACAAACAATTAGTTTGTAAGTAATAAGACTGTAAAATCAATTATACTTAAGCAGTACTCAAAAACTGATTCAAATTTATTATATTGTATAGCTTTATAATAATATCCAGGGGGTAAGAAACTGCTAACCCTTACCACAGGTTGTATTAACCTATTTAGGGTAGCAGACACTTCACCTCGCCAGATTGTTAAACATAAATCACTGTATTAATTGTTTAGAAACATAATTACTGTACAACAATCCTCTAATAGTTACAAATAAAGTTTTTATTATTATTTATTATTATTTATTTATTTGTTAACGGTAGAGAAAATATCAAAAACCCACATTCAAAATGTGTGGTGGTGACTAACGTATCCGAAAGTACATTAATAATGTTTGGGTACGATTACGGATACGGGAACGCGTGTCGCTATACACATTATATCTGTAAAATTTCACACACGGGAAATATTTCCGATTCGGATAAAATATTTCTGAATAAAATTTTCACGATCAGAACCCCAATTCTCGTATCTCGTAATTAAGTTACACTTTAATTCTACTTTTATTAAATTTTTTGTCTGGAGACTTTTGGTTTGGAGTTTATGCGATATATCTTGCTGTTTTAACATATGGAAACTGCAACTAATTAGCAGAATCAACCACAGATACAGATCCGGATGCGGATACGAAACTGGAATAATATAAGACTCACGTCATCGTCCGAATACCGCTTCGGCGATAATCTCACGCTACTGCTGTCGTCGCTTCGTTCTGAAAAAATAAATTTCTTGTATTTTTATAATATAAGTGTAGATAAGTGAGCTCCGTGGCCTAGTGGGTTGACCGTTTGATTCGCATTCTAGAAAGTGCAGGTTCGAATCCCAGGCTGTGGCGTGTACCAATGAGAGTTTTTCAGATCGCAAGTACATTTGATACAGACGCTCTAACGGTGAAGGAAACCATGAGGAAACCCGCACATGGTTGGCCCCAGACGTATTGACCAGTTCATTCCTCTGGACTAGGCTGACTGTGTTGTGAGAATGCCGTATGTGCTTGGGCAACCATACGACAAATAAAAACCGACTGTCCCAGGCACTACAGTATTTCGAGAGTGGTTACTTCGCTCGGAGTATACTGTATAAATCATCCATTAACGGATGAAAAGGCCTAAGTGTAGATACAGTCGGCTGGTATAGTGCGATTCAAATGAGAATAGGATCGAGTCGGCGCCATATTATTTCGAATTTAGGCTGTTATGATAGTTAAATTTATGTTTAGATAATTGATTACTATTTAACGTTTTTATTTAAATTCGATACAAGACTTTTAATATTTATGTGCACATAAGTTTTCTTGCAAATCGCACTTTTCAAGTGATATTTGACAGATAAAGGTCATTGACGTTCCTATTCTCATTTGAAACGCGTTATAGTGTCCGTACTTTAACACTATAAGTTACTGACCGGATCTGTCGGGGCTGAGCGCACGCTGCGGGCTGCCGGGCGCCGAGCCGGCCGATAGCGCCGAGAGACCGCCAGCTGGGGGGAGGATACAGGTAAATTAATAATTAATACGTAGATAGATAGATAGATCTATTTGCAATATAGGTAGGTTGAATATATAAAGTTTGGTAACATTAATTACGGGTAATTTGGGTATATAATTCTACTGCCCATATAAAGACAAACGTCTTTTTAAGAGAAGAAACAAAAAATATTGTCATACTCAAAGTTAAAAAAATAATTTCATAATTGGTGAATCAGACATTCACCAATTATGAAATTATTTTTTACTCTCATAAAATTATTATTTTATTATTATTTACTCAATTATTATTATTTACTCAATGCAATCTCGCCCATGTAAAGGAAGATTATTTTTTCGAGAATAGCAATTATTTTTCTGCCGAAACGTCTATACACAAGCAGTACATAATACGTTTACCGAACCTTATATATAATTTGGGCACATAATTTACCGCTTATGTTATAGAATATCTTATATTTTTATTTTAGATTTACGTTTAAGCAGAAAAATAATTATGAAATAAATATTGCTAGATATAATATCCAATAAATTATCCGTTATTGATTTCCACAAAGTAACCCCAGATTCTAGTAACGAGAATTCTGGTTCTGCTTGTGTATCTGTACCCGCTGCTAAAAAGTAGCCTATGCCCTTCCCCATGGTCTACTTTATATCTGTGCCAAATTTCATGATGATCGGTTTAGTAATTTTTACGTGAAACTGTAAATAAATAAATAAAGTATACCATGGGAACCGCTTATTTCTCCCGCGATAAAAAGTAGCCCATGTACTTTCTCAGGCTAAAGACTATCTGTGTACCAAATTTCATTTCAATCGGTTCAGTAGTTACCGTGAAAGCCAGACAAACAGACATACACCCTTTCCCATTTATAATATTAGTGTGGATATTATGCAACACCCGAAGTGATCTTTTTAGACACCCTGGTTCTGCTTGTGCACTAGATTCCCTGGTACCTGCAGCTATGTCGTCCATGAGGGATTGCTTGGTGATGATCTCGACGGTGCCGCGTCCGCGCGACGGCGACAATGGAGACGTCGGGCTGGAAGTCAACATATGATGGTTAGTTATTGGTACTAGTTCATGTATTAAAGATTTTACCTCATGTCTGGAGGTATAGAAAGGTGTGGAGCGAAATTATCACACTGATTACCGTGACCTACAATCGAGTAAAATTACATATATTCTTACTTGCGAGCTAAGAGTGTAGTGATCCCTAATACAAAAGAGAAGACTATTTATATAATAACACTGTTATGACGTTTAGAGATTCATGTACAAAGGGAACGGTGCCGGGCCTACCAACCTAGATGATGCAACATTGATTCACGATTAATAATTTGTTAACTATATATTTTATCTACAATATGTTGGTACAAGATCAAAGCCTCCGTGATCTAGTAGTTAGAGCTCGGCTCACGACACGGAGGTCGTGGGTTCGATTCCCGCATTGGAACAACAAAATGTTGTTTCCAAGTTTGGTTAGGACAATGCAGGCTGATCACCTGATTGTCTGACAAGAGAGATGATCCGTGCGTCGGATGGGCATGTAAAAAGTCGGACCTGCACCTGATTTCTCGCCAGTCGTGTCGGTTATCCATCCCACTTGATTATGAGAGTAAAGGAAGAGAGAGTGCTTGTGTACTGTGTACACACTTGGACTTACTCCTGCGTAACTGGCCTGGTTTCAATGAAACAGGCCACCGTCACTGAAATCGGTGTGGGGATTTATTATAAAGATCAAAGGCGCATACATCTGTGGCGGACCAACTAGCGCCACGACCCTGAATCGCGCTATCGAAGTTTTCACAGCTCGGTGCTATATATACGCCAGCTGAAATGACAAGTGAGCTTCGGCCTGACCGAGCATAGCACCTCGCTCGGTCGGAGATGTCCTTTTGGCGCTTCCACTATTCCCACACATCTATTGACCAGACCACGCTAGTGTATGTACTTCGCGTGTAAAATAGGAGTGAAATTCACTTCCTTCAGCGCCATTTCCTCTCGAATGTTCTCGGTGCCAAACGTCAAACGAAAACCAAAAAAACGCGTCGGGGCGGCGCGCGGTGACAGCCTTTGAATCTGTACGGTGCAACAACCGTACAGAGCATCATCAGCATTTTTGTATATTTCACGCGCACGCTCATTTTATATATATTTTAGTTTTAGTTCGTTCACGCAAAACCGTCGCGCATTGCGGACTAGTGTAACTCATTAGCATATAGCATTAGCATTTTATCTTAGCAATTATACACCTTAGCAGCAGCAACATAGTTTCATTCAGCATACAGCATTATCTATAGCAGCAACAGCATCTCAAGGTGTACGAACCGTACAGAATCGTTTATTCGTGGACGGGGAGTTATCATCACTAAATCGCTCTTGTGACGTCACGTCACGTCATTAATATGCGGGATCCTCTTCTTTCGCATAATTTTATTTGTCATAATTTCATTTGGCATACCTCACTTAGCATAATTTTACTACGCATAATAATACTTAAGCATAATGGTTTCTTGGCATACTACATCATTACTTAGGAGCCAAAGTAAAATTATGACATATGATTTTATGCGAAAAAATAGGGAACCTTAATATGCACTGTGACTACTGACTACATCTTTGTTTCATTTTATCTTTGACTAGCTGTTGCCCACGGTTCCGCTCGCGTAATTACAATATCCCTACGGAACACTGTACTTTTTCGGGATAAAAAATAGCATATGATTTAATCCATAGCCTAAACTACTACCATACCAAAGAAGAAGGGGCATTTTTGTATGGAGCCCGTCCCCACTACTGCACTGCAAGACATATATATTTTTTTTTTATAAAACAAGGGGGCAAACGAGCAAACGGATCACCTGATGGAAAGCGATTACCGTCGCCCGTGGACACCCCGCAACATCAGAGAAGTTGCAAGTGCGTTGCCGGCCTTTTAGGAGGGAATACGCTCCCTTCTTAAAGATTTGCAGGTCGTAGTGGTCCGGAAATACTGCTGGCGACAGTTCATTCCAGAGTTTTACAGTGCGCGGCAGAAAGCTTCGGGTAAAGCGCACGGTGGAGGACTGCCACTCATCAAGGTGATGAGGATGATAAATATTTTGTCGCATGGAACGGTGGCGAAAAGTTGCAGCAGGTATAAGTCCGAACAATTCCTCGGAGCACTCCCCGTAATATAACCGATAGAGGATGCAGAGCGATGCTACATCTCTACGTAGCTCTAAGGAGTCAAGCCTGTTTGAAACACTATGGCAGTCGACAATTCGAGCTGGTACTTTGGTGCCCCTGCCCAGAGATGAGAACAGTATTCCACGTGAGGCCGAACCTGCGCCTTATAGAGTTGTAGGCGTTGGACCGGACTGAAATACTGAAATACTGCTTTGACCTGTTCAGAACACCAAGCTTCTTGGAGGCTAACTTGGCCTTGCCCTCCAGATGATATCGGAACTGGACCTCGCTCGATATGTTAACACCAAGTATTCCAATGTTGGAGGAGACAGTTATGGGTATGCTTTCAAAACGAGGACATACGACCATTGGTAACTTTTTAGCGGTGAACGCGCAAACTTGTGTCTTAGAGGGGTTGAATTGGACTAAGTTAAGTCTACCCCATTCAGAGACCTTCTCCAATGAATTTTCAATTTGAGAGACAAGTTTGTTTCGACTCTCAATGATTTTTGCCGAGAGATGTTCGCGTGGCCGGTATATAAGGCATCACCCGTGCTGTCATCTGCATAGCAATGAATGCCATTGGTTTGTAACATATCATTGATATGCAGTATGAACAGGGTAGGTGATAGCACACAGCCTTGTGGGACACCAGCATCAACAGACAGAGTATCCGAGCATTCACCGTCGACTACGACCCTTATGCTTCTGTCTGCTAAGAAACTCGTGACCCACTTGCATAATTTCTCGGGGAGCCTATAGGAAGGAAGCTTCGAAAGAAGCGCTTTGTGCCAAACCCGATCAAAGGCTTTCGCTATGTCCAAACTTACAGCCAATGCCTCTCCCTTAGACTCGATCGCCTGTGCCCAACGATGAGTTAGGTACGTCAGCAGATCACCAGCCGAGCGACCTTTACGGAACCCGTACTGTTTGTCGCTTAACAACTGCTGAACGTCTAAGTATCGAAGGAGCTGTCTATTAATAATGGACTCCATTATCTTCGAGAAGAGAGAGGTTATAGCGATTGGTCTGTAGTTGGAAGGATTGGAGTGATCGCCTTTTTTAGGGATCGGGTGCACCAAAGCTGTCTTCCAAGATGCTGGGACTGTGCCAAAAGAGTAGGAGAGCCGAAAAAGACGCGTTAAGACCGGTGCCAACTCTGGAGCACACTCTTTCAACACTATAGGAGGGATTCCGTCAGGCCCACTCGACTTTTGGGTATCAAGGGAACGGAGAGCAACTCGCACTGAGCGCTGATGGAACCGAATATCCGACATGATGCTCTTGCATCGCGGTATAGTCGGCGGTTCCTGCCCCCCGTCATTCAGGGTCGAGTTGGACGCAAAGAGCTTGCCAAGAACTTCAGCTTTCTCTTTTGCGTCATGGGCCAACGAGCCATTTCCTACGTGTAGGGATGGAAGAGATGGCTTACAGAAATTCCCTTCGATAGCTTTGGCGAGAGACCAGAATGCACGGGTTCCCGAAGGGAGACGCTCGAGTCTCTCGCCAATTCTACCGATGTGCTGTTTCTTCGCCCAAGCGATCTCTCTTTTGAAGGACCTAGAGGCAAGGTTGTACTCCTTTTTAAGTTTGCTGGTGTTTAAATCCTGTGCTGATACTGCATTAGCCCAGGTTTGGTAAGCTTCCTGCTTCCGGCGAGAAGCTTTTTTGGAAGATGAACCAAACCAGGGACGGAATCTGCTGCCAGTAGGGACCACAGAGGACGGAATGAAAAGTTCCATTCCTTGTAGCACCACGTTGGCAACAGAGTTGGCAGCGGCGTCAGGATCATCCGGCGAGAAGCACGCCTGCCCCCAGGGGTAGGAAGCAAAAAATGACCGCATCCCATCCCAATCTGCTAACTTGTAGTGCCACACACGACGGTATTTAGCAACACGCTGTCGCAACGCGCTCGTGAGTTGCACAGAGCTGCGGACAAGGCAATGATCCGATGAGCCGAGTGGTGCGGCCACGGATACTTGGTAGCCGTCCGGATGTGACGTCAGCAGAAGGTCCAACAGGGAAGGAATCTGACCGTCCACATCTGGAATTCGCGTAGGCGCAGTAACCAGTTGTGTAAGGTCATATGCAAGGGAAAGGTCGCAGGCAGATCTCCCCGCATGATCAGTTTTACTGGAATTGAGCCAGTCGGCGTGGTGGGCATTAAAATCGCCAAGTAGTATGATCTCTGCGGATGGGATCTGCCGCTGCATGAAGTCTGTAGCCATTTGCAGATGCTAAAAGAGTCGGTCTATTTCGGGATCACCGCTATGGGACCTATAGAGGCACGCATAGACGCGGGGATGGTCGTCGCACTCTATGCGGAGCCATAAGATTGAAAGGTCCCTAACTTCAAGATTGCTGAGGCGGCGAGAGCTGATATCATCTCTGACGTACACACACACTCCAGCTTTAGGAAGAAAAGAGTGCTCAAGATTATACCCAGGGTGGGAAAGGTATGATGTGTCAGCCGGAGACGATATCTGCGTCTCGGTTAAGAAGAGCAACGCCGGCTTTGCTGTCTCAAGATGGTAATGGACGGCATTGAGGTTTGAGTGTAGTCCCCTGATATTGCAGAAGTCCACTTTCAATATCGCAGGGGGTGCCTTAGTACGTTTGCTCTTGCCCCGTGCAGATTGGAGCGCAGTTTTGCCCCCCCCCCCCCCAGAATACGAGGGGCAGCCTAGACGTCCACGCTCAGGTCCAGGGGCGCCTGAGCGTGGACGTCCAGAGAGGGATTCTCCAACGCAGTTGGTACCCTCCTGGGGTAACAAATTAGTTTTCAACTGCGGCATCATAGGGGGGTAGGGGGATTGGGCCTCCGGTAAACTCACTCACTCGGCGAAACACAGCGTAAGTGCTGTTTCACGCCGGTTTTCTGTGAGGCCGTGGTATTTATATCAAATGAAAGGGCTTAAAAAGTGTGTCATTTTATTGTATGACGAAAAATCTCTAAAACATGGGAGAAAAAAGTTAATGAGGGTTCAAGGTTAAAAATAAGTTAAAAAAATCACGTATATTATTGCACCATTTTATAGTGTTGCTAATAAGGAAAAAATTTTGGGAAGTAATAATATACAGCAAACTTCATAAAAGTGGTATATTTTAATAAAGTGCCTCATATTTTGAAGAAATGTATGGAATAATAATAAAAAGCTAAAAAAAGCTATTTCCTTAATTTTTTCGCACATATTTTCTTTCTGGAAATTGTTTCTTACTTACGACACTATCGAATGGTGCAATATACAGAATGTATTTTTTTTACAATCTATGGGTTCGAATCCTGGCTAGGAAAATCGAGTTATTAAAAATCTAATGATGCAGTTTATGTTTTCATCAAGTCGGACTCGACACTTCATAGGGCTAAATTGTTATTCCTAATTGGTTTTAGACTTCTCTTACAACGCCCAGAAGAATAGTTCACCATGTAATATGTTTTTTATACTTTTTTTCAGTGCATAATCATTTTAAAATAATTTTTGCTTTAATTATATGTATTTTAATGTAATTGTTTTATCTGCATCATTAGATTTTACATAAACCAATTTTCCAGGCCAGGATTCGAACCCGCAAATTAGGAAAAAAAATACATTCTGTATTATTGCACCATTCGATAGCGTCGCAAGTAAGAAACAATTTCTAGAAAGTTATTATGTGCGAATAAATTAAGGAAATAACTTTTTTTAGCATTTTATTATAATTCCATATATTTCTTCAAAATATGAGGCACTTTATCAAAATATACCACTTTTATGACGTTTGCTGTATACCATTACTTCCCAAAAATTGTTCCTTATTAGCAACACTATAAAATGGTGCAATAATACAGAATGATTTTTTTTAACTTATTTTTAACCTTTAACCCTCATTAACTTTTTTCTCCCATGTTTTAGAGATTTTTCGTCATACAATAAAATAACACACTTTTTAAGCCCTTTCATTTGATATAGGTCCTGTTGTGCTACAAGGGTGGGGACGGTTTGCCCCTTCTTCTTTCATCGAAATCCGTTCAGTAGTTTTTGCGTGAAAGATGAACAAACATCCATCCATCCATCCTCACAACACATGCAAAAGCTCGATAATAAATAGTATAATTTACCTGACAAGACCCGCCCTGGCGTCGGCGATGAGTTTCCTCGCGCGCTCTCGGAGCATCGCCTGTCTTTCGTCCTCGGTCATTGCCTGAAATGTACAAAAAAGTAATTGGATTATTTATATATGTCACCGTAAAATTGTAAAAAACGTTAGATTGTAATATTATGTCGACAGATTGTCAAATAAAAATGTCTTCTTACAATTGTACGCATTATTTTTCGTATATTTCGCATTATATTACGGACAAAGCGAAACTATAAGAGTTGCTTGAGTATTACGGAACCCCTTAAAAATTACTATTTTTTGTTTTAACGATTACAAAATTAAAGTACGCTCCTAGACATGTCATCAAAGACTGACTTCCGCGGGAATAAGCGGTTGTTAGCGCTTGCTAGTGCTAAAGAAAAAAAAACAGTTTATCGGCCAGGACACGCTTTACTAACTTCAATACCGCTAATATAATCCGCCATTTTGCTTATTTAACGCTTATCTGTCGCCATTTTGCTTACGCTTTTTGTTAGCGCTTTTTCTGCGGAACACAGCCAATGTTAAAGTGTAAGGTTGATTTTATTAAAAAACTAGCTGATGCCCGCAACTTTGTTTGCATAGAACTAACGAAAACGGAACCCAAAAATAAAAGTAGCCTATGTTGATCTTATAACATCAGTTATCTGCAGGTGAAAGTGCCGTGAAAATCGGGCCAGCCGTTTCAGAGATTAGCCGGAACAAACAGACAGACCGACAGATAGACAGACGTCCAGACAAAATTTAAAAAAAATGGTATTTTATTGTAAGTACCGAATATACTTTCAGATGCATTAAGTGAAAAGCTGTTAATTTGAAGTTACAAACAGACACTTCAATTTTATTTATCTGTATAGAAACTGTATATAGAAATGTATAGAATGTATAGAAAAATCTACATGCAATACCTTTTTAGGGCTTCCCACGTCACCATTTTTCAATCCGTTCTCAGTCTTCTCCTCGTTCTCCTTAATGTTCTGCCGCCTCTGTTTCTCTCTCGCTTCCTTCTTCGTCGCCTCGAGCAGCTGTCTCGCTCTCTCCTTCAGCTCGTCGTGCCGCGAGAGCAGTTGCTACGAGCGCAAGCGATCAAACAACGGACACACGATGGTCGAAGGTCAAAGGTAAATGAACTCACTTGTAATAGTATTATTTCAGGCGATGATGTTTATTTTAGGTCGTGAATTGAGGGCGCGTTTGCAAAATTTGTTGTTTGGCAGCGGACTGACGTTTCTTTAGAAATTTATGAAACAAATCCAAACGGCGACCAAATGAAATAAACCTTATTGCTACGCATTAAGATTTTAAAAAGAGAAAACACGTGAAAATTTATAGAGATTTTTCTTTTTTTTTTTTTTTTTCAAATATTTTTTTAATGTTGTTAAGTACATAATTTTTAAGCAAATTTTAGTCATTCAATTCAAGTCATTATATCCGCTATCTTTGGGTAGTTTTAAACAAACAAAGCAAACTAGATAAGAGCAGAAAATGATTCTAAACACGACCTCTATTTAAAATTTTAGACGAGGTTCTAGAAGATTGTAAAAAACGATATTTTAACCAAAAAATGATTTTTAAATCCCTATTTAACGATACCTAACTTGACATAGTTCGTCGATTTGATTTTTTACAAAATATGGCGTTCATTTATCAAAATCGGCCCACGCGTTTAGCAAAGTGCCACAAAGGTAAACATACATAAATAGGTACATAGGCTTATAAAACTCTTTTTCTGGCAATTGTTAGTTTTGTAGGATTTGATTTCATTTGGTCGCAAAATCGAGCGACACACAGCCGATTTATGTCAAATTTTTAAACGCACCCTTAAGTCGAGCCAATAAATTAGAATACAAATAATAAAGTTTTACCTAAATATACGTCCAAATAATGATTTTTATGAAATCAAAGATCAATGTCATTATTAATGATAGACAATTAGACAAACATGATATTTTAGTTATAAACTAGATTATTGATTATGATATTAGTCAAACGTCTTACGGTTAAATATCTCATTAAAAACTATTTACAAAACTGCAAAATAAAACCAAACTCAAGTAAACTAATTACAAAAGTATTGTTATTTGAAACAGAACTTACCGGAGTGGGTTTGGGGAGCTCCGGGGAAGCTGGTACCGGTTTCTCCGGAACCGCGTTTGTTTCTTCCGATTTCAATGGTTCCGTTTTATTATCCTTGGTGTCTTGTAGCGGTGATTTAACTGCAAATAAATAACATTCATGTTTATATTTCGGAACGGAACAAAACTTTTCGTCAAGTAAGAGTTTTCGCGGTTTCAAAAAATTATGTATGTATATTATTTGGTGTTTTTAAAACAGAAAACAATTTAATACAAGTAAATTAAGTTAAATAGCAAGTTCCGTTGCAAAATAAAGTACTATCCAAGATTTTTTACATTTTAAAATAAACTAAAAAAAACCGGCCGACAAAACGGTGAAAAAATTGTTGTTGTATGGGAGCCACACTAAAATGTTTATTTTATTCTGTTTTTAGAATTTTATTGTTAAAGCGGCGACAGAAATACATTAAATCTGTGAAAATTCTGTCTAGTTATCACGGTTAATGAGATACACGCCTGGAGACAAACAGACCGACCGACAGCGGGTCTAAAGCTGGGATTATATGATCCGGAATGCGGCGGGCCCGGAAAAATTCAGAGTACTCGAAATAGAACTCTGCGCTAATACAATATAGTTGAAAATGGAAGTATCGAGTGTCGAGCTGTCATATATGACATTGACGTTTGACTCGACACTCGTATCCACGAAGTATAGAATACCAGGAGTCCGAACGGTATAGGCTTTTCCATAGTATTTATGTACACAATAATAAACCCAGATATTAGTTCTCTTTTCTGCCACTGGCTGCGCTAGAATTTTGGACGCACCGATGCTATTGTGGCGGACCAATCAGCGCACAGTTCGAATCGCGCTTGGTACTTCTTGAAATGTGGCGCGCTCTACCGGCAAAAAATCTGTCCCCTAAATTGAGACCATTATTTTAACATTACGTTCGGACTCCTGGTATTTATACTTCGTGCTCGTATCTCTCGTATTAGCGCCGAGTTCTATTTTCAATGCTCTGAGTTTTCCTCGGCCCACCTAATTCCGGATCGGGAACGTTTTTACCCGTCGAGTACGGTACCCTATAGTCAACTCACCACCAGCACTGCCATTGGCCACCGTCTCCTCCTCCTCATCGGAGCCGAACGGATCCGTCAACTCCTTCCTAGTCATGAGCTTCTCCGGACGAGCTGGTATCGGCTGGAAGACGATAGATACCATGGAGAATAGAGGTAAGGAGAATCATCTCTGGGACAGAAAAGTGTCCGCTAAAAAGCATCAAATAAATAAGTGTGGCGCCACTGTCGCAACGGTGTAAGGCGGCATAATTTAAACACAGAATTCAATCGTAGCGTCTTCTTCAGTTACATTTATAAAAAAAATTCACGATTTGAAGTTACTAGAATTTTCATGACTTTCTGAATTAACTACTAAATACTACTTACAGTCATCAAAAAAATTCAATAACCAAACTCAACTAACTTCACTCCATCTCTTATTGCTAACTTCATATCTCACACCCTTCTCACTCTAGCGCCATTATGGCCAGTTTTGGAACTATTATTCGGTTATGCTACGGCCGCACCTGCGTAGTGCTTCGTGCTTAAAACGATACCATTGGACGATTTGCGTGTATCGTCCAATGGTATCGTCTCATAGCACGAAGCTTCGTACGATAGACGCAGGTGCGGCCCCAGCATTACGGACACATTTTAGCATTTCTGCCCTAGAGAGATGGTGCTCCTTATCTCTATTCTCCATGATAAATACCTAATGAGGGTTTTGACATTCGTGACAAAATTTTGACACAACAAGTAAGTACCGTCGGGCTACCGAGCGCCGTCTGGTGCCAGGAAACAAATCGAAAATTCTTATTGACCGTTTTTGACACCACTTACGCAGTTACGTCACCAGATGACGGTTTGTCTGCGTTGTGTTATGAAATTATATTGTCAATTATATCAACGCACGAAACGGCCAGCCCCGTGAACGAAAGTCCTGGCTGGAAAAACTAACGTCCCGCTCGCCGCGCGCACCCCCCGCATACGTCTAGCTGCCAATCGTGTAAGTCTATCGAATGACGGTTCTTGGCGTTAGTTAGTATTTGCTAATTGTATTTTAGTTTGTAGTCGCGACTTTTTTTAACTGTGTAAAAAATCTCCCCGTGAACAAAAGTCTTGGCTGGAAAACTCACACCCCACTCGCCGCGCGCACCCCCCGCATACATCTAGCCACGCACACATAGCTACAAGCTGCCAATCGTGTAAACCCTCAATGTCTATCATCATCACTCACCTCGTTAACTTTGAGCGGATCGGCGAACCATTTGGCCGTGGGTTTCCCCTCTCGGTCTCCCTTCACCGGCGACAGGACCTTGCCCAGGATGCTCTTGGACTGCATCAGGATGTCGCGCACGTCCTTGATGGCCGTCGGGGATTTCTCCGGCGTGGACCGCTCCTGGGAATGCTTGGAGTCCTGGGACTCCTGAGACCTGGGGATGGAAATTTGTCTTTGATTTCATAGACGTATATATATTACTAGATGTTGCCTGCGAATTCGTGCGCGCAAAAGTTAATTTCGCAGAAACCGTACATTTTTCCGCGATAAAAAGTAGCCTATGTCCTTCCCCGTGGTCTACTCTACATCTGTGCCAAATTTCATCAAAATCGGTCCAATAGTTTCAGAGCCTATTCAATGCAAACAAACAAACAAGCTTTTCCTTTTTATTATATTAGTATAGATTACACGAGGCGTCTCAAGGCAAAAACTATCCCCACCTAAATGCCCCCACTCTTGGGTCGTTTGGGGTCATTTTGACATTTGAAGTATAATCAAGATGCCTGACTGATGTGTGATGAAACCAAGATGGCGTAACTTTTCCTTGTATGAAGATTTGTTCTGTTAAATGTACGTCATAGCCTATTTAGTTTTAAAATATTGTTTATTACAGTAAAACTACCTTACGCCCGCTCACGTCATACTTTTTGAAGGGCTGATATTCGGGCAGATTTTTGCTCCGATTCTTATGACCGATTTTGTGACTGACTCAACGCACACTTCTTCACTTTGTCTGTAGCTTTCGAGCGAGTAGAGTGTGTTAACGTATACATTTCCGAACGTTACATTTTTTAACCGACAATCGGATCGGTCGAGATGCACTAATTTTATTTCTAACCGACTTTTTGTGTGACGTGTGCGTTGCACTATTGCAATCAGTATGTTCTATTTTTCTCCTACAAAAAAATCGGTCACCGATTATCGGATGTGGGCGGGCACCCTAATTTAGTATCGTTTTCAGGGTTCCATACCCAAAGGGTAAAAACGCTACCCTTTTACTGTGACTTCGCCGTCTGTCTGTCTGTCATAGGCTGAATCCCGTGCTGTGATAGCTGGACAATAGGCAAGCGGACTGATTTTTTTTTTATTGCATAAATGAATAATACTCTTAAATATGAGTGACTTCTCAGAAGAAACCGTATATCAAAAGTCAATATTTTCAAAGGTACAGCGATTTTTATACAAAATTTCGCGAGTCTATACCAAAAAAAAATTTTTTTTTTTTTGCGTAATTCGTAAACAAAACCTACATCATTAGTTTACTCACATCATATACAAAAACATTCATTATGGTAAGTATGAACTTAAACGCACAAATATCGGAGATATTTACAAATATATTCCTGCGGCCGTATACTTTATACCTGCTTAATACACTTTAATCCAATAGTGACGTCATTTGTGTCGCGATTTTAGTATGGAGCGTTTTTAGGAGGCTCGCGAAATTTTGTATGAAAATCGCTGTACCTTTGAAAATATTGACTTTTGATATACGGTTTCTTCTGAGAAGTTACTCATATTTAAGAGTACTATTCATTTATGCAATTAAAAAAATGTCCGATTGCCTATTGAAATTTTTATAGACGATGTGTTCTGTTGTCGCTATAACAACAAATGTCTACTCGTCACTAGACGAACAAAGGGACAGACGGACAGCGAAGTCTCAATAATAGGGTCTCGTTTTACCCTTTGGGTGCGGAACAATAAAAACGACGATTACCGAAAGACATTGAGATTATGGTCGTACTGTAATTGATTATGACATTAAGTTTATGTTAGTCCAGTTCGAGTTATAGTCTCTTGCAGTGCGGACGCGTTCTTAGTTGTACTCCACAATCGTCATTTAAATTTAAACTTAAACCCTATCATCATAAGTATCATTTTCCTCAGTAGGCCAAACATAAAGGCTCGTCAAAGATTAACAAGGAAATAGAGGTGCACATTATAGAATGCTCCGGTCACCGAGTAATACCGACAAAATTTATGCTTCGAATCCTGAAATTAGAAAATCGGTAGAAGAATGTAATGTAACCTTGCGTTCGAAACGTAAATACAACGATGAGCTTTCAGAAGCGGTTGATGGAATTACTTCGAAAGTTACAGCTACGATGAATGACTGGAAGATCGATTTTCAAGACCATTTTGCAAAGATGAAAACTGAGTTTCAATCCGTGTTGAAGTCCGACCTTGACAAGTTAACCTCATCGCTGAGTTCATCATTTGCTGAAATTAAAACAGAAATTAATACAATTCGTCAAGAATATAAAGAATTTAAAAAGTCTGTCGACTCATTGGAATTAAAGCACAAGGAGACATCAAAACAAATATCAGATATAGAAAAGTCATTACAATTCTGTAGTGATCAACATGATACTATAAATAAAAAAATCGATTCACTAACAATTGAAAAAAATACCATAAAAGCGTTAGAATCAAAGATTGAATCACTATCTATTGAAAATAAATCATTACAAATGGAATTAAACCAGAATAACCAAAGAGATAGATTACTGAATTTGGAAATTGTAGGTATTAAGGAGCAGAAAGAAGAAAACTTGTTGGACCTCATTTTGAACATCGCTAAACAGTCCGGTGTAACACTACTCCCGCAGGATGTCCTGGTAGTTAACCGTGTTACGCCTAGATCGAAGCAGCCTGGGCGTCCAAGGAATATAATTGCTAAATTGAGTTCTCGTCTTCTGAAGGATAATATAATTTCCGGAGCCCGCAAGTGTCGTTTAACGGCTAAGGAACTCGGTATGACTGACTGCTCATCTAGAATCTATGTTAACGAACATTTGACATACTTGAATAAACTTTTGTTAAAGAAAGTCAGAGAAGCTACAAAACAGAATAATTTTCAATATGTATGGACAAAGAACGGAAGAATATTTGTAAGAAAAGAAGATACGAAACCAGCAATACAAATCACACAGGAAAAAGACCTTCTGAAAATCCAGTAACCTATCACGGTATTAACTTTTGTATATTTAAATTGAAAGCACTCCTTTTTTCTAACTTAAATTTAAACATCTATTTTCAATTTACAATGTACTTAAATTATTTTATAATAACATTTGTAAAAGTAACTCTCAGTAATTGGTATAAATTATTTCGCAGTGGCGCATCTACCATTCTTACTTACTCATTGATTCGAAGCAATGGAATATGCAATACAAATGACTTGCACATTTACTATATAAGTGATGCGCTAACAAGTGCAAGGGGTGCGTCTTTTTTCTGTCCTCATATAGCTAACTGTAAGGTACTTAACCTTGGCTTATCTATTACTTTTCCACTATTCTCTAATCAATATAATATTTTCTTAAATACAAAATACACGGATAATTATAATATATGCAATAAACGACCATTTAATAGTACTATATACAAGACAATAGTTCAAAATACAATTTTCTCATTTCTACCATATCACTTTATTCGCACAATATTAAATTACTATTTTAAAAAACTAAAGAAAGTGTATACTCAACACGTGGAATCTCCCAAACGGTCAGGTCCAAAGAACGCACCCGTATTGAGCGCAAGTATTGTCACAGCAGGTGGTCTTGTTTACTTGTCGCTGCAGTACGATCGCGATAGTCGAGCGGCTCATAATTTTTCAAATTACCTACATATTTTACAATTTGTTGTAACGTCCAGATATTTGGCTTCATATTTGATTTTTAGGAATAGGACACTATTATACCTCCTGTGTAGTAGTAGTACGTATTGTTTCTGTCACGTTATAATAATTACGATAAGTCATTACAAAGTTAACTTATGTTTTTATTACATATTATTATTATATTTTATTAAAATAATATATTACATGCATTTTGTAACTATGACGCGGGGACATAATGTCAAACTTCATGAACTATTGGATAATATAATATTGTATTATATTGTGTCAAATGGCCACTGATAGTTTAAATGTATATTACCAAAATGTTCGCGGGCTAAGAACTAAGTGTGAGGACCTAAGGCTTAGTATACTGAATAACGAATATGACATTATAGTCCTAACGGAGAGTTGGCTGCACGGTGACATTTTTGACGCCGAGCTTTGCGACGACCGCTACGACGTGTTCCGTGCGGACCGCGACTCCGCCGCCAGCGGCAAGCGCGCGGGCGGCGGCGTCGCGGTGCTGGTGCGGCGCGCGCTCGGCGCCGTGCCGCGCGACGTGGGCGCTCGCCCGCACGCCGAGCTGCTGTGGGTCACCGTGCCGGCCCGCGCCTGCTCCTCCACGCACGACTTGCACTTCCTCGCCGTCTATGTTCCCCCGAATCCTCGAATTTTACCTTCGGAGTTAGATGCGATTAACACGATAATTGGTAATGCTTTAACCGTTAGTCCGAACGATCATTACGTATTAATCGGCGATTTTAACCTCCCATTTTTGTCATGGGACGAAAACGGGTACACAGTATTAAAAAAGGGTCCTGTTGAAGTCCAGGAATCGGGAACTAGATTTATGGAATCATTGACCTTTTACGGATTTCATCAGTATAATCAATTGAGAAATTTTTACGGTAACACACTCGATCTTGTTTTCTGTAATCTGCCGTTATCAGTAAGTCCGGCCTCCGTGCCTCTCTTGAATGAAGACCGCGCGCATCCGTCGTTTACCTTCATTGTACTTGATTTGAATGTATCCACCTTACACGAGGCTGTGATAAAAAAGTATAACTTTAAAAAAGCTCCTTACACTATTATGAATGACTATTTTCTTAAACTGGACTGGGTTAGTCTGCTGTCTGCGAATACTATTGATGATTCCGTCGATATATTCTACGAGACCATATACAGCTGCGTCTCGTCACATGTTCCCGTTACTACCTGCACGGGTGGACGTGCTTACCCCAAGTGGTACTCGCCAGCGCTAATTAATATTATTAAAGAAAAAAGTAGGGCACACAAACGCTGGAAAAAGTTCGGTAATAATTTAGACTACGACGAATTTTCTCTCCTTAGGACAAGAGAACGCCGTGTACAAAAAGAATGTTTTAGAAAATTTACATCCAACTGTGAAAATAACTTAAAAAGTAACCCTAAGACACTGTGGACTTACATTAAGGCTATACGAGGTGGCTCAGTTTACCCTAAAAAATTAATATTGGACGGGGCAGAGTATACTGAGGGTGGGGATATGTGTGACGCTTTTAATACTTTCTTTCGAAGTGTATTCGGCAAGCCCACTAGTAGTACTCCCGATCGTATACTTAGTATAAATACAGACGTAGTGTCTAACATTCAAGTAACCACTTCAATAGTCGAAGGAATCTTACAAAAACTAGATATTAAGAAAGGGCCTGGTAGCGATATGTTACCACCCCTGTTCTGGGTACGCTGCTCTAAATCCCTCGCACTTCCCTTGACCATTTTGTTTAATCGATCGCTTCGTGATGGTGTGTTCCCGCAAAAATGGAAAATAGCCCATATCGTTCCTATACACAAAAAAGGCTCACGTATAGATGTTAAGAATTACAGGGGTATCTCTATTTTGAATACAGCCGCCAAATTATTGGAAAAAGTGGTATTTAATAATATTTATCCGACATTACACCGCTTGATTCCTTTTCAACAACATGGTTTCCTAAAGCACCGTTCGACAACTACTAATTTAGCATGTTTTACTTCTTTTATCTTAGAGAATATGGAACGCGGAGGTCAAATTGATGTTGTTTATACGGACTTTGAAAAAGCGTTCGACCGTGTAGATCACCACATTCTTTTACAAAAGCTTCAGGAGCTCGGTATCCACGGAGATTTACTGCGATGGATAAAATCATATTTATCGAATCGTTCCCAGGCTGTTGTATTGGGCGGTTATCGGTCTGACTATATTGGTATGCCTACAGGAGTACCACAGGGTTCGCACTTGGGACCACTACTGTACAATGCCTACTTGTATGATATAGGTTCATGCTTTGAACATTCGGACTATCTTATGTATGCGGACGACAAAAAAATTTTCTGCAAGATCAATTCCAGTCTGGATTGTTCATTGCTGCAAAAAGACCTTAACCACTTGTTTGAATATTACACTCGTAACAATATAACTGTCAACTCGAATAAGTGTGAATGTATAACATTTACTCGGAGACCAAAGCCCATAATCTACAATTATTATATGAATGGTGAACAAATCCAAAGAAAACGAATCGTTAGAGATCTTGGTGTGTATTTGGACAACAAACTGACATTTTCTGATCATGTTGAAAACGTAATTAATAGAGCCTACAAGAATCTGGGCTTTGTCCTTCGGGTATGTAAGCCATTTAGGAGCATTTCGGCACTTAAAATCGTTTATTCCACATACGTAAGAAGTGTTTTAGAGTACAATAGTCCGGTATGGTCCCCGCAGTACATCATATATAAGAGTCGTCTAGAACGCATTCAGAAAAAATTTATATATCATTTAAACTACCACAGTGGCAAATGTTTTGATACTTATGATAACAGCTGCGCCGAGTTTGATCTTTTGTCCTTGGAGCAAAGACGTACGGTTTTGGATATGTGTCTGTTATACGATATCGCGAATAGTAAAGTTGACTGCCCCGAACTTGTATCTCAACTTACCTACCGCACACCCAAATATCGCACTAGGAACACCCCGCTGTTACATGTACCTGCATCCAATACAAATTATGCACAGAACTCTGTCCTACCACGTATAATCCGCTCATATACTAGAAGCTTTAGTAGTGTTGACCTATTCGAGCATAAAAAAATAAAATTTAAAAATGAAATAATTAAAACGTTAAAAAATTTATGAACAATCTAATACGTAAAACAAAAACCAACGTAAAATATTAAAAATTCACTTACCTTGTACCTTGTGTTTTGACACGTTGTTGTCTATTGCCTACTTCTCACATGGCACCCTAGTAGTCTTGTCACTGATCCCAAGACCTCGTGTCGTAGGGCTAGGGTGCCACAACCCACAACCCACAAGTAATACACACATAAACATACACATACAGACACAACACATACATATTTGTATATTTTTACAAGTGCCTCAACTGTTATAAGTAGTTTTATTTAATATCACCAATAAACTGAGAGTTGCTTAAGTTACAGTGACCTTTGGCAATTTTTAAATTATTACTATCTTTCTATTTAGCTACACGTCTGTACACTCTGTTAAGATCTGTAATACCTGTTATTGGCCATATTAATTGTTAATTACTTAGTGTTAATTGTTTTATGTAATACGCTGTTGGTATTATAATAAAGAAAATAAAAAAAAAAAAAAAAAATAATATTAAGTTATGTTGTATTATTTTATAGTAGTTACATAAAATATTTTTTTTTAATATAATGCATAAATGAAGTAACTTTGATAAAAAAAAATAGTTTAATTTAACACGTTGATTGCCGTATCACGCGACGTCGCGTGAAGTGGTCCATTGTGCTACGGCCGGACGACGATCACACGACGTCACGTGAAGCTCGCTTACAATTAAGTTCGAGTCACAAAATAGCGGTTGTAGCGTATTATAGGCAATATTATACTCTAAACCTATCCTATAGAATATTTTCAAAAAAAAATAGGAATCCTTATGAAAACATCGATAGTGTACCCAAGGTATGAAAAAAAACTTATATCGTGTAATAATAAAAATAAATTGTAATTGAAATAAAAAAATAATAATTGAGGTGGGCTACCACTGTTGAAAATCAGTTTACAACCAATTCTCATA
This sequence comes from Glaucopsyche alexis, assembly GCA_905404095.1. NCBI lineage: Eukaryota > Metazoa > Arthropoda > Insecta > Lepidoptera > Lycaenidae > Glaucopsyche > Glaucopsyche alexis. Next base: position 905,868 of record FR990063.1, on the reverse strand, counting down.
CGTATACGGAATACACCAGCAAAATTATATAAGTATCGGTCAAACCGCTTAGGAGGATTTCAGTAACAAACACTGTGACACGAGATGACGTGATGTGATATAAAAGTGTGTATACTCACGGGGCGCGGGCGAGGGGCGGCGGGCGCGGGAGGGAGGTGCGCGAGCGGCGCGCGCTCACCTCCCTACTGAACAGCTCGGCGGGCATGCCGGCGTCCGTGTCGTGACGGCCCACGAGGTAAGACGATTCCGTCTCGTCGTTACCTGCAAACAGACACGAATATAGTATTATTAGCTTTGTCCGCGGTTCCGGCCGCGTAAATAATGTCCCACGGGAACAATGTATTTTCTGGGATAAAAAGTAGCCTATGCTTTAATCAAGAGCTTAAACTACTACCATGCCAAATTTCATCGATCGATCATCCGTTCAGTAGTTTTAGCGTCAAAGAGTAACAAACATCCATCCATTCATACATCTTCACAAACTTTCACATTTATAATAGTATTAGTATAGCAGTATAATATCTATGGACGCTTGCACACCACATCAGTCTGACCCCGTGGTAAGTTCTCGAAGAACTTGTGTTTCGGGAACCAGACAACAGAAATATTTTTTAATTCTTTCATACTTTACATTATTTAAGATTTTTGATTACACTTTACACACATTTTATACACATCCATGACCCAAGAACATAGAAAACTATTTGTTTCTTTTTGCGGGATTCTTATATCCGTAATTGTTTTTAATAACCTTATATAAGGCCAACAAATTGCTATACAGTTTGGCAGACATAATTAAATGTAAAACCTGTATTTGTTTATGAATAAACAAATACAGGTTTTACATTTACCCTTTCATTTATTTATTTTTTTAATTTCAGGGATATGATCTACTCACCCAGTTGCTCCACCTGCAGCTCGTTGCCGGTGAAGTGAGCTCGCAGTTGGAACAGGTACGTCATGATCTGTGGACGATATATATAGATAGACACGTCATCATCATATTTTATGTTCCTGAAAATATATGATAATATAAAACGTTCCTACTTGAGCAGAATAACAGAAAAGCAGTCAGTAAATTATTCACCTTACGCTCAAGTGAATGTCGCAAAATGGCCAGGCCTGGTGTAGTTTGTGAAGTTAGGCTTGTAGAGTTAGGGCGTGTAGAGTCAGAAGCTTGGTTTTACATGAGATCTGATAACTTTTTGATAGTGCGAGTCATATGTTCTTTGCATCATTTTACATGAAAATGTTTTTGGTTAGATCACTACTTCTCGATGGATGATTATTGATATCGCCACTTAACTTATGCTTACATTCACACATTTGCTTGCAGGTTGTGGGTACTTTTTCGCTAAAATAATCGCTATCTTTCCTCACTACGTGGTAGAGCCATGCTTCGGCACGAATTGGGCCGGCTCGACCGGAGAAATACCACGGGCTCACAGAAAACCGGCGTGAAACAGCGTTTGCGCTGTGTTTCGCCGAGTGAGTGAGTTTACCGGAGGCCCAATCCCCTACCCTATTCCCTTCCCTACCCTCCCCCATTACCCTATTCCCTCTTAAAAGGCCGGCAACGCACTTGCAGCTCTTCTGATGCTGCGAGTGTCCATGGCCGACGGAAGTTGCTTTCCATCAGGTGACCCGTTTGCTCGTTTGCCCCCTTTATTCATTAAAAAAAAAAACTTTTAAACGGGCAATTGGTCCACCACACTTACCCACCACTGCAACTCCTGTGTAGCCAGGATCGACAGTGGTAACCAACCGCAAAAACCCTTTGATATGATCTCAGGGGTGCCCGGGGGACATGCTAAATCTGTCTTGGAACCCGCAACGAAATTAATCAGAAGATTGTAGGAGGAGTAAGAAGTATTCCAGTTTCCCTCCCCAAGCAAAGCGGGAGACAGCAAAAATTGTTATGACACAAAGTCAGAATTAAAGGGGAAGCACCACAGGAATAACATCTTTACTTTCACGAGAATATCATCTAACATGCACAGAATTCAAAACATGCAGAATGAGTGTTCGATCACATTTGTATGCAGCGCACTGTGTACAAAACCATGGCGAAATACCGCCCCGCCCGCACTTTTTATTTTTAATCTTTACACTTACAAAACAAATCGCGTTGTTATATTACGACAATTAGGTACTCAATAAAAATTAATTGAAAAAAAGTTGGGTATAATATTCCGTTATTCTGTGGCAACATAATATTATGTGTGGATAACCATTCCAATGTGGAGTGGTTGTGATGGCCTCACTTTCAAGCGGGTTGACGGCTTCTGGATGATTTCTGTATTCTGTGGTAACATGTTATCTTTCCTCACTTGTTAGTCAGTAGAGAACGGTTATATTTCGGCGGACTATATCGTTCTACGTACCGCGAGCTTGTCGGGCGCGGCGCGACATACATCCCGCGGCGCGAGAACGCACGGCACGCCGAGCCGCGCGCCCGCCTCTAGCGCCAAACGCACATTGGTCTCCGCCGCGCTGGCAGATAGGCCGGAGAAGTCACTGGAGATAGACATACATACAAGTCAACATAAAAGTATATGAGACCTTAAAGATATACATAGAAATAACTAAATAAATAATACCTTATATTATTTTTCGATCTCTTTACAATACTTCTTTTTTTATTCTTTTAACTTCAATATTTCTTTTAACTTCATTAGCGATTTACATTCTCGCGCGAGTGGCGAGGCGAGGCCCGAAGTGAGTCGCGAGGCGAGTGTGTAAACGTATACTCAAACCCCCTTACTAATAAACGCTGTATAAGCTTTGAATAGTTATACAGTGTTTTGTCTCCTTCTATCGAATTCAAAATGTCACTTGTGTGATGTGAACAAAACACTGTATAACTATTCAAAGCTTATACAGCGTTTATTAGTAAGGGGGCATGCGTTTACACACTCGTCTCGCGACTCACTTCGGGCCACGCCTCGCCACTCGCGCGAGAGTGTAAATCGCATATCACATATAAGTTATTACAAGTTTCATAATTAAATTAAAAAGATAAAACCGGCCAAGTGCGAGTTGGACTCACTCACGAAGGGTTTCATACATAACGGCAATCGGACAGTGTCGTCTTTGTACTATACGTCCGGCATCACGCGACAACGCGAGATCAGCCATTTTGGAACAGCGGGCATCACACGAGTCGCGCGACTGCGCACAGATTATACAGACATATACTAGTATAGATACGCAACTATAAAATTAGAACTAAATCTTGCTAAGTTTCGGGATATCGTATGTAGATGGCGTTGTACCGTTTTAGTTACTATTAAACCCGCTAGATGGAAGTACTAAGTAGTTATTGCCTAATAACTTTTATTAACGAAAGTCATAGACAAACTAATGATTCAGAATGACCACGTTCCTATATCATTGTAGGATATGGTCACCGCAATATGAAATATTCGCGAGCCTCTTATACATTCGCCTGGTAGCGATAGCGCGATGTAGAAGCCGCTTAGTGTCATCTGTTGGCGCTATCCGAAAATTTTTCAAACGTTTAGTACCGCATAGTCGTGTTGACTTGTTGAGATGTCTCTGTTCTCTATAAAGTTGTACATGTACGAGAGTTTCACCCCCCTGTGACTGTGACTCACATGAGGTCGGGACGGTAGTGGTGTATGATGGCGCAGAAGGCGAGGCCGTTCCGGAAGCTGCTGGTGAGGTCGGTGACCCGGCACGCGGGGTACTCGCGCGTCACCGAGCTGCACCACTCTTGGAGGTCTTGCACCTGAAATAAAAACAATTTGATCACCCCCGCCGCCGTAATACATTACCTATTTCGCGGGAGCACTACTTAATTTCGGTAAAAAAAATGTCCTTTCCCGGGATGATTTTTATCCCTCCTTTCCCGGGACCCAAAGTACGTCTATACAAAATTTCATAAAAATCGGTTAAGCGGTTAAAGCGGGAAGAGATAATAGACAGACAGACAGATAGACACACTTTCGCATATATTAGTAGAGACTAGCTGGTGTCCGCCACTTCTTTTGCGTGGAACTAACGGACGCGGACAGACGGACAGACCGACGGACAGACAAAAAATTTCTATTTTTTTTACTGTAGGTTTTACTGTAGGATATACTTTCATATACATTTAATGAAAGGCTGTTATTTATTGTTTCAAAACCTATTGGCACTGGTCTAATGGGAGAGACCTGAAAAAAGTATTGTAGTGTCACAGATTTCTGTGAACTAAAAATTTTGACACCTAATACATATTGTTTAGAACAATAAGCATTTGTAGTACGTGCTAACCCTTACCGGTGTTTTATCCTTATCCAGATTTCTTAGCGAAAGCAACTTCGAACCATCAGTAGGAGTCTTTTCCTCTTCATTGTCATTCTTATCTAGATTTATACTATTTAAGTTAGTCTTTAGTTCCAAAGGCTTGAGGTTCCTTTTAGCTATCGTTTTCGGTTTAAAAACTAGAGATTTAAACTCGTTTTCTTCATCTTCGATTTTGGGGGTAGATTGAAATTTGGGTAGCTCCGATTTTATCGACATCGGTTTGAACTCTTGTTTCTTGGGCGTGAGGTCTATTTTAAGGTCTTCTGGCTCCTTGGGTGCCGTGGGGGTGTCCAGCTCGGGGGTCATGGGCGCGGTGGGGGTCCTGGAGTTGTCAAAGTTTAGACTCTGTACGCTGTTGGGGGTCGCCGCTATGTCACTGTTTGTCAAACTTTGAGTCATCTCCTCCATTTGCTGGCGCAGGTCTGACATCTGGAATAACAACAGTACTTAGACAATATTTAGTTTTAAACTGCAAACAAACGACTTATGCCAGAACCTCAAGCGCGTTTCACGTAGTTTTAGCGTATCGGGACTCGATTGTAATTGTATTGTTGCAGGTTTTAATTAGCAAAATTGACCCTCTGGTTTCTGGAATAAATTTGTCGGTACTAAACATTAGCGCTATTGGTTCGATAACTTGTTTCTGAATCAAAAACGGACAATATATCGATTCCATAACTCGTAATTGACACAGCTACCGATAGATGTCGCTGACACAGGAAGGAATTAAAAAAGCTTTACAGAAAAATATTATTTTTCTTAGTTAAAATAGTTTAAAGCTCTATTTCACTTCCAAAGTGACAATCTTTTTGTTTTTTTTTTTTGTTTTTTTTTTATCATAATGGAAAACCAACAGCATGAATAATTTACAACAGAAATAAACTATGTAGTTTCATTGCTGAATTATAGCAAAACCAAATAACTTTAACCTCGAATTTGAAAAATATTTATTTAGAGACCGCTAGATGACAGTTTTTGAACCAGTAAAACTTAGTTTATCTAGTAAAGGTTCAGAAACCGGATTCGTCATTTTTAGCTTACAAAATGATAGTATGTGTTTTTAGTTATTTTATTTCATTCGTTTATAGTTTAGTTTATTTTTTAGTCTTTAATAATATTAATTTATTAGTATAATTTCTTATGCTATAACATTAACAAATTAAAAAAACTTAATAAATATCATAATATTGTCTTTAAAGTGTTCACGCGACATCGCGTGACGTGTTATTCGAATTACCTGTTTGGTGAAGGTGTTTTTTAGTCTTTGATAATATGAATTTATTAGTATAATTTCTTATACCTACTATAAAAACAACAAATTAAAAATAGATAATAAATAAATATTGTGTTGAAAGTGTCCACGCGACGTCGCGTGACGTATTCAAATTACCTGCTTGGTGGAATTGTCGGAGAAGGTGGTGTCGTCCTCGTCCAGGTCGTCGAGCACGGCGATGTCCGAGTTGTTGTTGACGGACAGGAGGGACGCCAGGGACTGCATGTCTTCGTCCCTGGTGAAATACGGACAGCAAATATAAATACACTAGATGTAAAGAAAATCCCGCGGTAAACGTACATTTTGCCGCGATAAAAAGTAGCCTATGTCCTTCCCCGTGGTCTATTCTATATCTGTGCCAAATTTCATCAAAATCGGTCCTGTAGTTTCGGAGCGCCTATTCGATGCAAACAAACAAACAAACTTTTCCTCTTTCTTATATTAGTATAGAAAACTGTGGGAGAACCACGCTTCGGCATGAATGGGCCGGGTAAATACCACAGCCTCACAGAAAACCGGCGTGAAATAACGCTCGCGTTGTGTTTCGCCGAGTGAGTGAGGTTACCGGAGGCCCGAGTATATATATACAATAGAATGGAATAGAATGCAATGGAATATAATATAATGGAATAGAATAGAATGATTTATTTTCCAAGAAATTGGTAGTACATGGATGCTATTGTAAAATATGGTCACAATTTCTGTCTTTAGGGTAGTATTTTCTGGTGATATACAGACAGTCACAATAAAAATGCGAGTTTCTTACGCCGGTTCTTCTCGCCGGGTTAGTTCCCGAACCGGTGGTAGGCATCATGTAGGACAATTCTATAAGCGTTGCTTTGTAACCTATATGGAAATAAAACATTTTTGATTTTGGAAATACATCCTTAGGGCATAAGACATGACTGTGGGAGAAACACGCTTCAGCATGAATGGGCCGGCTTGACCGGATAAATACCACGGCCTCACAGAAACCCGGCGTGAAATAACGCTTGCGTTATGTTTCGCCGAGTGAGTGAGGTTACCGGAGGCCCGAGGAAGGGTTGGGGATTTTAAGGACTAGGAACGCAAGTTAACTCCTCGAGTGTTGCGAGTGTCCATGGGCGGCGGCATCATCGCATACCATCAGGCGATCTGTCTGATCGTTTCCTGGTTCTTTTTATAAAAACAATGACAGTAAAAAAGTTTGCACAGATAGTAAAAACGCCGAATTCCAATAACGACTTGTTTGGCTCATTCAGCAACAAAATTGGCAATCGGATAATTTTTTTTTTATTGCAATGAATAGTACTCTTAAATATGAGTAACTTCTCAGAAGAAACCGTATATCAAAAGTCAATATTTTCAAAGGTACAGCGATTTGTATAAAAAATTTCGCGAGCCTCCTAAAAACGCTCCATACTAAAGTCAACCTAAAAATGACGTCACTTGTATATGAAGTAGTATGAAGTAGTATATGAAGTATATGGCCGCAGGAATATATTTGTAAATATCTCCGATATTTGTGCGTTTAAGTTCATACTTACCATAATGAATGTTTTTGTATATGATGTGAGTAAACTAATGATGTAGGTATTGTTTACCAATTTCGCAAAAAAAAAAATTTTTTTTTTGTATAAAGACTCGCGAAATTTTGTATACAAATCGCTGTACCTTTGAAAATATTGACTTTTGATATACGGTTTCTTCTGAGAAGTTACTCATATTTAAGAGTACTATTCATTTATGCAATAAAAAAAATCAGTCCGCTTGCCTATTGCGTGCGCAGTTTACGTTACTGATTTAGAAATGCCAGGGCAACTTGTAAACTGTAAAATAAAAATACGTCCTTATTGCTAAAGCTGAGACTTTATCGTCCGGAGTGCGGTAGGTCGGGGAAAATTCGGAGCATTGAAAGTAGAACTCTGCGCTAATACAATAGTTGAAAATCGAACACACGAGTGTCGAGTCAAATGTCAATGTCATAAATGACAGCTCGACACTCGACACTTTAATTTTCAACTCTATTGTATTAGCGCAGGATTCTATTTTCAGTGCTCTAAATTATCCCCGGCCTTACGGATTCCGGACAATATAGTCCGCCACAGACATATATTGACTGGATACCGCATGTCTCATCGTCTATATAGAAACCAAGCGTGCCATTATTTGTCTGTCTAGTGTGACGTCACAGGAGCGATTTATTGATGATAACTCCCCGTTCCCGAGTAAACGATTCAAAAGCCGTCGCCGCGATCCACCCCAGCGCACTTTTCAGTTTCAGAGAATATTCGAGAGGAAGTGACGCTGAAGAAAGTAATTTTTACTCCCCTTTTACCCGGGAAGTCACACGCGAAGTACATACACACGCGTGGTCTAGTCAATAGTCTGTGGTTCCAGCCTAGAAACTCACGTGGCCTGTCCCTCCCTCAACAGCACGCAGTGCAGCGTCAGGTTCAGCGTGGCCGCGCGCAGCCGCCCCCCCGCCGGCTCCAGCGGCAGCGTCAGCGTGCGCTGCGCCGGCGCCAGCGACGCGTGGCGACACAGATTCAACGCGCAGGAGGCGAGCTTGCGGCGCTTGCCCATGGGGGATACCTGAAAAAAGTATGAGTTATAGTGCGATTCAAATGAGAATAGGATCGAGGCGGCGCCATATTGTTTCGAATTTAGACCGTTATGATAGTTGAATTTATGTTTAGATAATTGATTAGGTACTATTTTTTTTTTATTGAATTCGATGCAAGACTTTTAATTAAGCAAGACCTTTGATTAATTACTACGTAGATACGTTATATAACGTTCATTTCCAAGCCAAAATATTGAACTTATTATATAACCGGGCGCGAGTAAAACAATTGCAAGATACCCACAGGTCACGCCCACTAATAAATAGGTAATTCCCTTCCCTAGTGTCAAAAGAAATACCCGAAGCCAATATGTATATATGTCGCCGTAAAATTGTAAAAACCGTTAGATTGTAATTTTACTAGAGATATTATAAATGTCGACAGATTGTCAAATAACAATTTCTTCTTACAATTTACACGTTATTTTTCGTTATATTGTAATATTTACCGTGCCGATTGGCAAGTGCCCCGCGCCGCCATATTTGTTTGCTTTTTCATAATAATAATTATAATGAAAAATAATGTGTTAAATTATAGGCAGCGTATTCGCGTCCGAAGTATATCAACATTTTATAATTTCACTAGTTATATTACAATCTAACGGTTTTTACAATTTTACGGTGACATATACATAAAATATGATTAACAATTTATTGATTACTAGATGTTGCCCGCGACTTCGTCCGCGAAAAGTTAATTTCGCAGAAACCGTACATTTTTCCGCGATAAAAAGTAGCCTATGTTCTTCCCCGTGGTCTTCTCTACATCTGTGCAAAATTTCATCAAAACGGGCCAGTAGTTTCGGAGCCTATTCAATGCAAACAAACAAACTTCCTCTTTATTATATTAGTATAGATATGTCCACGTCGCCACTGATCGGAATTAAAATCATTACGAAAAATAAAATGTGAACAAAAACTGCACAATATAAATATTATGGTTTCGGTGGTCACGACTTTTTCAAAGGGAGTAAATAACTCCCAATTGTCTTTTTAAAATAATTACATTTTTTAAATATGTATGTAATACTAACTTTTGCCTGTGGCTTCGCCCGCGTAAATACGGTATCCCACGGGAAAACTGTACTTTTCGGGATAAAAAGTAGCCTATGTAATAATACAGATTTTAAACTACTATCATACCGAATTTTATCTAAATCCGTTCAGTAGTTTTTGCGTGTAAGAGTAACAAACATCCATCAATCCTCACATTTATAAAGTTAGTAGGATGTCCTACTAACTTTATAAATGTGAGGATGTATGGACGGAAGGATGTGTATATATGGATGTATGTTTGTTACTCTTTCACGCAAAAACTACTGAACGACTTTTGATGAAATTTGGTATCTTAGTAGTTTAATAAGCTCTAGATTAAAACATAGGCTACTTTTATCCCGATAATACCGTTTCCGAGGGATACTATATTTACGCGGGCGGAGCCGCGGGCAACAGCTAGTATCTATATGAACTCCAACTCACATCCTCCAACACGAAGGTCCAGTCCTTGTCCTCCAGCTCGTTGGTCCGGGAGTCGCGGAACAGCGTCACAGCTATCGTCTGGTTCTCCGGCACCGAGAATATAACGGACCCCCTGGGAATACACAAGTATAGAAATTAATATGACTATTTGACATTTGTTACGCTTTCTAGCCTTAACTAGCCACTAGGTGTAAGCCCTCGTTCCCGCGAGTGCTTTTTAGTGATCGCAACAAAAAAACGGCACTGTAAATAAAACTGAGCGCTAATAAAATAGAGCGAGAAGAAAAAAACAATATTGGGGGGGGGGGGGCTTTGCCGGGAATGTCAATCAACAACGTTGTGTATTCCTGTTTTTTTGCTAAATTAGTGTTATTTCGGTTTTTAATGTGTAATATTGGTAGAATATTAACTATTATAGGTGTACCAGAATCTCATGGCAAATAGGGAAATAAAATTTTGTAGTGTGCAATACTGGGGAAATTGGATTAAACGATCTTGATACTGGTTAATTTTTAATTATGTCTTTAGTATTATTGAACATGAATTATAATAAGACTGTGTGAACGTGAAGAATGTTCAGTATATAATATAGAAAATTAGCTTTTGCCCGCGGCTTCGCCCGCGTGGAATAGTGTCCTTGGAGAAAAAACTACTTCGGCGAATAACTCTCTACCTACTTACAGCAATATACTTCTGATACAATATTGAAAATGTTTTTAGGTTTGCCCAATGCAAATTGTTAAAAATTGGACCCTATTAAATTGTTAAAAATGGGACCCTATCACCTCGACACGACATGCGCGACCACTTGATAATATAGGTACTTACATAATATTATATTTATCGCACTTGAATATAAGTTTTACCATAATCTTATATCTTAAAGACTAAATACTTAAAGACTATTATTTTAAAAACTCGCATCAAAACCGTTGCGTAGATTTAAAGATCTGCATACAATATACTATACCTACATAGGGACAGACAGATAAAGCGACTTTTTTTATACTATGTAGTAAGTAACGTTATTTGACATTCTAACAAAACTGACAAACCACCTCTGGATATTCCATAAGAATTAAGAACTGCAGTTACTATTATGTATTCTGTGCTGCAGTTCAAAATATTCGTGAACCTCTTTATACTGTATACGTCCCGCGTTTTCGATAGCGCGATGTAGAAACGCGAGAGCCCGCGCCGCGCAGCAACACTATATCCCTGCATTTTAAATCTGTAATATCTTCGAAAATATTCATTTAAATTACATGCCGTAAAGGGCAGTATTGATCTATCTTAAATGCACGATGTATTTAAGGTACTTAATTGGATAAGGATTAATACTGTATTGCTTAAAATCGCTTTGTAAATAAGCTTTTAATTAAAATCAAAGTAAAGGATAAAAAAATGGTTATTTTGGGTTATCCCTAAGAGATAGACATATGCCATTGCGGACTTTTTTGTAGGCTTTTTAAAGATGGACACAACTGTAGTACATAATTTTGATCTATCTCGTAGTGTTCAGCCAGCATTTTCAATGTAAGCGCAAAAGATGTGATTTTTTAGGACTTTAGAAACCTCTAAAATTATTTGTTTACTATGTTAAGCATGTTATATAACTAAAAACCTTCCCGTTAAATCACTCTACCTGTTAAAAAAACGGTATCAAAATCCGTTGCGTAGTTTTAAATATTTAAGCATACATAGGGGACAGACAATAAAGGGACTTTGTTTTATATTATCTAATCAAAATCAAAATCAAAATCAAAAAAGTTTTATTTCCATATGGGTTACAAAGTAACGCTTAAAGAATTGTCCCTACTTGATGCCTACCACCGGTTCGGGAACTAACCCGGCGAGAAGAACCGGCGTAAGAAACTCGCACGGGGCCATCTTTTAGCAAAAAGATGGAAAATTGTTCTTTTTAAAAAAAAATGAAGATGTTTACAATTTGAAAACTTAGGTCTAGGTATATAATATTGACAAAAGTCAGATACATATTGTAGTACATAGAAGTAGCCTTGCAGGTGGTCATCCTATTCCCAAGGTGTGCGATCGTCAATAAAATCATTGACCTTATAATAGGCTTGTGCACACAAACGTTCTTTAACTACTTTTTTAAATTTATTAATGGAAAAATTTTGAACGTTTTCTGGGATTCTATTGTATAGGCGTATACATTGACCTTTAAATGATTTGCTTACTTTACTTAGTCTGATCACCGGTATATCTAGCTTGTGCTTATTTCTAGTGTTTCTACAGTGATTGTCGCTTTTAGTTTTAAAATTACTAATATTCTTTCTAACATATAATACATTATCCAAAATGTATTGAGAAGCGACAATGATAATGAATGACAAAATGACAATGAAAATAATGATAATGATATTTCATGAAAAATAAATCAATCGTGAATTACTTTATATACTTATTTATTACGAATAACATACAATTAAATTGGCAACAGTTTATTTAATGTTGGAATTTCCTTCCGAACTGTATAGAACTCGTTTACTTTATTCCTAATCAACTATAAATCGAAACTGTCTTATGTTGATTTTCTTTTTTCCTCCTCTCCTCCTTTTACCAGGCATGGAAAACAAACCATCATTCGATGTGCCATCAGCTACGATTCACCTTATAGTAGTACTGGAAACACATTTAAAGAAGTCACAATAATTACCTAAGAAAATATAAAAAAAACTAAAAGTATCAAAACAACTCACTCTAACTTACCGGTCAACTCTACCACAAGCTTTAAATTATAAGATTGAGTTCGATTTACACCTTCTTCTTTCTGTATTTTACTATAGACATAGAATAAAATATTTCTAGCTTGAGATCTAATTGCCTTTTTGGATATTTTCACAAAAACAACAAATTCCAAGAACATAATCACAAAATTTTAACAGCGGTTGACAGATCACGTACTTTGATTTGACGGGTCATACTTGACATTGCCATATGAAAATCACATTTTTTATTTTTTTTTAAATGCCATCAGATTCTGGTAGACCTATACGTCTTATTCGTTGACGTGCACAAGTGTGGGCAAGTGATACAACTACAAAATACGTGCTAAATTGTGTTTCCCGCTAAAACTCCCTAGGAGGTTTCAGTAAAGCGTCTACCACTTTAATGAATCGACTGACTTGACTCATTGACTACCCCGACTATTTATTTGGACTTTAAATAGTCTTTGGACTTGACGATTTAGAAATAGGTGATGAAAATTTTAACGAATATTCTATTTCCCGCCTTTATTACTTGACACTGGCAAATGGTTTCCCTACAATGGTCCGTCCGTTTAATGAATTTTCGATCAAACATACGTAAAACGGAGGGACAGTAGACCGCCGGCGCGGCGTTGGAGAGGTAGTAATATCCCCCTCTCTTTCTACCGCGCGGCGAAAATATATATATCCTGCTGCTGTTTCGTTTGAGCGGCGCAGGGCGCTTGTTTTCACTTCTGCCGGCACTTTAATTTATTTACTTACTTCAATGGGTCCTTGAGCGAGGGCTCCCAGTCGAGCGGCTCGGTGACCACGCGCCGCGACCGCCGCGTCCACACCACGCTCAGCTTGTTCGGCTTCCTGGAAGGTGGAAAAAAACGTATATGTATGTTAACAAACTATAGCAGACTAGCTGATGCCCGCGACTCCACCCGTGTAACCGTACATTTCCCCGCGATAAAAAGTAGCCTATGACCTTTCTCAGGCCCTAGACTATCTGTGTACCGAATTTAATTTAAATCGGTTCAGTAGTTTTACCGTGAAAGACGGGCAAACAGACACACACTTTCCCATTAGCAGCCTATTTTTAACCCCCGACGCAAAAAGAGGGGTGTTATAAGCAGTGGCGGATCTAGGACTTTTTCGAACTTGATATGGCGCCCCGAACACCCCCCATGCGCCCCCATGAAACTGCCGCCCGGGGCATGTACCCCCAGTTGCCCCCCGATAGATCCGGGGCTGGTTGTAAGGCAAACTTTTAACTGTCCTTGTGATCTTAAACAAAAGGTCCGATTTGGTTCCGTGGTCGAGATTAGCCATAATTCACACTCGTCTCATTCGACAAACACTCTTCTACATTGAACCTGCCTGCACTGGAATTCGACGAACTTGTCCAACGTGTGGACATTAGCACTTGCCTTGTACCTTTCTGCCGACGCTCTCAATCTGCACTGTGGCCCAGTATATAGCCCGTAGCCGACTTAGGACCACTTACGCAGATCTTGGTACAAGTTAACCCTGGGTTAAATGTCACGTTATCTCTCATTCTCGCAGCCTTCGTGGTGTAGTGGTTAGAGGATTGGCTCTCGAATCGGGAAGTCATGGGTTCGATTCCCGCATTGGAACAACAAAAAATGTTGTTTCCAAGTTTGGTTAGGACAATGCAAGCTGATCACCTGATTGTCTGACAAGAGAGATGATCCATCCGTCGGATGGGCATGTAAAAAGTCGGACCTGCGCCTGACCTCTCGTCAATCGTGTCGGTTATCCGTCCCACTGGATTACGAGAGTAAAGGAAGAAAGAGTGCTCTTGTGTACAGCGCACACACTTGGGCACTATAAAATTACTCCTGCGTAACTGACCCGGTTTTAATGTAACCGGCCACCGTCACCGAGATCGGAGGGGAGTTATTATTATTATGAATGAGAAAGCATGACATCTCGACCCAGGGTTAACTTTAACCCAGATCTGTGCAAGTGGCCCTTAAGCGTGTAGATTAAATTAAATGTACATAGATATGAATTATGAACATAGTGTACTAAAGTATACCATGAGAACATGGAGGGTAGAGATAAGGAGAACAATCTCTTATGGGAGAAAAGTTGACAAAGTGTCCAGCTGTATGCTATAAATAACAGTTCAAAAATCTTCCACAATGGCGCTGATGGAGATGGTACTCCTTATCTCTACCCTCCATACACGAGAGGTAGTCCACTCCGCTCCGCTTACCATTTGGCGGTGAGCTCTATGTCCACGTGGTGGTAAGAGGCGGTGTACTGGAACTTCGCGGCGCGCTTGTTCACGCGCTGCAGTCGCTTCCACACCGACGCCATCTTGAATATTCTGAAAAATATTAAAACTACCCTTCATTTTGTTTTTTTTTTTTGGCCATTTGTACGAGACCAAAGATTTCCAAACTAAGGATGGGCTGAGCTATGGCGTACATTGGACAGAAAAATTGTCATGCACATTTCAGAAGAATACTGCGGAAAGCATATGTCAAAATGACGAATGTCAAACCTAAATGGGCCCAAACATCCCCAAACAACCCCACGTTTGGGGCCATTTAGATGTAGACACTTTTAGCTTCGACATACCTCGACTTACATATATTAACGTCTATGTACGAGATAAACATTATATTATGTAAAAGGCATGATAAAATAAGCATATGCTAAGAATCGTCAAACAGTAAGTAATTACTAATTAGACTAACGACCGAATACTGAAGCGCTAAGCAAAATTAAGAGCCATTTCTACAGGATGTCGCTGTCTCTACTAGCCGAAATGACAAGGACGGCATGTGACTTGAGCGTCACTTAATTTAACTATCGTGCCAGTATTCGGCCGTACAGGGCCGAGCCGACCCCCGGCAGCGCCTGTGTGCGAAACCCATGAAGCGCCTCTTAAAAAAAAAAGTCCGCTAAAATATCCTAAAGAGGTAAAACGTCCGCTTGCCAATTACTACGAAAAATAAAGCGCGAATTAAATTGTTACATGCTTAATTTTTGATGTTATATTATCTATTTTTCACTTGCCGTTAAGAATATGTAAGATTTTCAAAAATCGGGAAGTTATTGGTTTAACCCCTTTTTGCAAAAATCGAATTCTCATCGGATCTCGACGTTCTGAGGTCACAGGAAGCTTCCCTGACAGCGGGGGTCCGCGAGGGTATCACTATGTCTGTATGTATGTGTGTATAAGTATGTAAAACTCTTATAATTTTTGAACGGTTTGACCGATTTTATTGCGGCTGGCGCCATTCGAAAGGGCTTGGCCAAACTAAGATTTTGAATACAATTTGGACCGATTCGGATAGATTTCAAGAAATATAAAAAATCTGTCTGTTGGAATAACTTTTAAACGGCTTTATTGATCAACTCCAAAAACTAATCCACCCTTAATCTTGAAAAACCACGTCGATCGCTGCTAATCAGGTTAAAATCGGCCGATTTGTTCGAGAGATATCGTGCAGGAAAGAAAACTGAAAAAAGTGTTTTTTTCGGAATAACTCCGAAATTTTTCATCTAAAAAAATTTTGTTGACGATTCTTTCAAAGGACATGAAAAACTGCATAGATTGCCGCCAATCGCGTGAAAATCGGTTGATTCATTCCAAAGTTATGACAGTGTGAAATTTCAAAAACTATTTTTTGAAATTTCATACTGTCATAACTTTGGACGTTTTATTAAACTTTCCAAGGCTGATGAAAGAAAATTATCAGTGAAAATTTTTAGAAGCACTGTTTTTGAGCTCGATAATCTGAAAAATTACGCATTAGATACAATTTAAGTGGTTGGCGGGAAGTTGCACGGATGGCCTTTGGGTCAACTGTTTTCCTAATTATGTTTTAAGAGTTTTTTTGGAATAACTTTTAAACGGCTTTATCGATCAACTCCAAAAACTAAACAGCTCTTAACTTTGAAAACCACGTCGATCACCACCAATCCGGTCAAAATCGGCCGATTCGTTCGAGAGATATCGTGAAGGAAAGAAAACCGAAAAAAGTGTTTTTTCGGAATAACTCCGAAATTTTTCATCGAAAAAATTTTTGTTGCCGATTCCTTCAAAGGACATGAAAAACTGCATCGATTTCCGCCAAACACGTGAAAATCGGTTGATTCATTTTAAAGTTATGACAGTTTGAAATTTCAAAAAAGTGTTTTATTAAACTCCAAAAACTAATCAACTCTTAACCTTGAAAAACCATGTCGATCGCCGCTAATCCGGTCAAATTCGGTTGATTCGTTCGAGAGATATCGTGAAGGAAAGAAAACCGAAAAAAGTGTTTTTCGGAATAACTTCGTATTTTTTCATCTAGAAATTTTTCGTTGTCGATTCTTTCAAAGTACATAAAAACTGCATCGATTGCCGTTAATTGCGTGAAAATCGGTTGATTCATTCCAAAGTTATGACAGTTTGAAATTTCAAAAAATAGTGTTTTTTGGTTTTATTAAACTTTCATCAGACATCTCAAAAGTCTGATGAAAGAAAATTATCAGTCAAAATTTTTAGAAGTCCTTTTAGCTCGATAAGCTCAAAAATGACGCATTAGATAAAATTTAAGCGCTCAGCGGGAAGTTGCACTGATGCCCTTAATTTAGGTCAACTGTTTTCCTATTTTTTTTTAATATCCATGGACGCTTCACACCAAATCGGTTCTGTGGTAAGTTCTCGAAGAACTTGTGTTACGGCAACCAAAGACTTACGGCAACGGTACCAAATATATTTATTATTTTTAAATTATACACATATTTAAGATTTTCATCATACATGACCCAGGAACACGGAAAACCTTTTTGTTCCTTCGACGGGATTCGAACCCGCGATCCGCGGGGATCGCGGTTCTGAGTCCTGAACTAAAAAACTGTTAGATTGTAATATAACTAGTGAAATTGTAAAATGTTATAGACTTCAGACGCGAATATTCTGCCTATACTTTATTTTTCGTTACATTATAAATATTTATTAATTAGTAATGAATCTTTCGACATATTTTTACAATCTCGTTAAAATCGGGAAAACCCCGCGATCCCAACGGCCAACGCCCGCGCACCCGTGCCACGGCGCTTGTGTCGCACGCATCGCATCGGGATTCGGGTCGCAATCATGAACACACTCAAAAATACTCACGACGCAGCGCCGCGGGCGGTACTTTTGGTTCGCTGAGTAATTAATGTAAAGTAAATGTATTATATGTTTTGTTATTTACAAGGCATATGTTGCGCCTATTGTACCTACTTACCACTACAAACAATATGTTGTTGTGTAAGGGTTGAAGTGTAACATAAATAATTTTGGTGGCGGCCCGCGGCGCCCCTATCGTCTTGGCGCCTGTGTGCGCCGCACATCGCACACAGGGCTGCAGGGGCGGCACGGCCCTGCGGCCGTAAGAAGAACTTAAATAAGCGATTGAGCATTTGGACGAGTATCTGTTTTTATAGCTGATAAGTGTTAATACTGTCTGACGCCCCCGCGGTCCAAGGGTTTAGGGACTCCGAAAATCGTGGGTTCGTTCCCCGCGTTGGAACAATATAAAATGTTTTCGTGTCTGGTTAGGACAATGCAGGCTGATCACCTGATTGTCTGACAAGAGAGATGATCCATGCGTCGGATGGGCATGTAAAAAGTCGGACCTGCGCCTGATCTCTCGTCAGTCGTGTCAGTTATCCGTCCCACTGGATTACGAGAGTAAAGGAAGGGAGAGTGCTCTTGTGTTTTATTGTAACAGGCTAACAGGCCACCTGACTTGCAGCCAAATTATATGTATGTCGTATTTTATTCAAATATGTTCAGTCACTTTAGTGTAAAAGCCAGTTAAACAATAACTGGCTTAATAAAACACACATACCAACTCTTGCATATCTACACTAATATTATAAAGAGGAAAACTTTGTTTGTATGTTTGTTTGTTTGTTTGTTTGTAATGAATAGGCTCAAAAAGTACTGGACCGATTTCAAAAATTCTTTCACCATTCGAAAGCTACATTATCCACGAGTAACATAGGCTAAATTTTATTTTGGAAAAAAATAGGGTTCCGTAAGATATTTGGGTTTTTCGGACACAAGGTGTAAAAAATCAACCAGAAAAGTTACTTATTTTGCGTACGCTGCCTAAACTATAAAAGATAGAACCATAAAATGTTCTAATTAATTGTAGATCTTATAAATATCTACAAAAAAGTCCGCGACACACTATACCTATCTATGTCGAGTGAGGCACAACAACCATTTTTTTATTTAGAAATCTTGAATTTTTTTTGGACTACATTTAAACGCGTTTATTTTACTCATGTTATTAATCCTTATCAAAATGAATGATTTCATCACTAAGTACAGTTTATGTAGATAATATTTGGTCTTTGAATGATTAAAATTGGACGTTTGGTTTTGAAGTTATGGCGAAATTAAAATATTACGATTTCTACTGCACGGCCCGTTGCGAAGTGGGCGTCACCAAGGCAGGGTGCGCGTGCGGGTTAATGTTTAGTTTAGTTTAGTTAAATAGTTTACTTAGTTATTTTATAAACATCAAATTGATAATATCTTAAAATATAATACATTATAATATCTATACATCTATACAGTTAAATCTGGGGGCACGGCAGTGCCCCCGCCAAGTCGAGCGCGAAGCAAACACTGCCGTACCATCCTTTACTGGAACCATTTCGCCGCATTTTCAGGCCCCTATTTGAGAACCTCTGGATAAGACCAGAACGCAGAAATTTTCGTCATCCAGTAAGCTATAATCACATACTTAAAATCCAAAATTTCAAGTCTGTAGTTCATTTAGTTCCGAAGTTAAGTGAAAGCAAAGTTTCGCATTTATGACACTCACTCACTCACTCACTCACTTATACACTCACTCATGATCATCAAAATAGAACTAGTACTTCCCATAAACTCAGAGAGCTGAAATTTGGTACAGAGTTAGGGTTTATTGGCCACATAAAGGGAAAACTATAAAAACTAGGATAATCGATCTTGGGGCACGGCAGTGCCCCGCCAAGTCGAGCGCGAAGCAAACACTGCCGTACCATTCTTTACTGGAACCATTTCGCCGCATTTTCAGGCCCCTATTTGAGAACCTCTGGATAAGACCAGAACGTCGATCTGGGGGCACGGCAGTGCCCCCGCCAAGTCGAGCGCGAAGCAAACACTGCCGAACCATTCTTTACTGGAACCATTTCGCCGCATTTTCAGGCCCCTATTTGAGAACCTCTGGATAAGACCAGAACGTCGATCTGGGGGCACTGCAGTGTCCCCGCCAAGTCGAGCGCGAAGCAAACACTGCCGTACCATTCTTTACTGGAACCATTTCGCCGCATTTTCAGGCCCCTATTTGAGAACCTCTGGATAAGACCAGAACGTCGATCTGGGGGCACGGCAGTGCCCCCGCCAAGTCGAGCGCGAAGCAAACACTATCGTACCATTCTTTACTGGAACCATTTCGCCGCATTTTCAGGCCCCTATTTGAGAACCTCTGGATAAGACCAGAACGTCGATCTGGGGGCACTGCAGTGCCCCCGCCAAGTCGAGCGCGAAGCAAACACTGCCGTACCATTATTTACTGGAACCATTTCGCCGCATTTTCAGGCCCCTATTTGAGAACCTCTGGATAAGACCAGAACGTCGATCTGGGGGCACTGCAGTGTCCCCGCCAAGTCGAGCGCGAAGCAAACACTGCCGTACCATTATTTACTGGAACCATTTCGCCGCATTTTCAGGCCCCTATTTGAGAACCTCTGGATAAGACCAGAACGTTGATCTGGGGGCACAGCAGTGCCCCCGCCAAGTCGAGCGCGAAGCAAACACTGCCGTACCATTATTTACCGGAACCATTTCGCCGCATTTCAGGCCCCTATTTGAGAACCTCTGGATAAGACCAGAACATCGATCTGGGGGCACGGCAGTGCCCCCGTCAAGTCGAGCGCGAAGCAAACACTGTCGTACCATTCTTTACTGGAACCATTTCGCCGCATTTTCAGGCCCCTATTTGAGGAGCTCTGGATAAGACCAGAACGCAGAAATTTTCGTCATCTAGTAAGCTATAATCACATACTTAAAATCCAAAATTTTAAGTCAGTAGGTCATTTAGTTCCGAAGTTAAGCGAAAGCAAAGTTTTGAATTTATGACACTCACTCACTCAGTCACTCACTCATGATCATCAGAATAGAACTAGTACTTCTCATGAACTCAGAGAGCTGAAATTTGGTACAGAGTTAGGGTTTAATGGCCACATAAAGGGAAAACTATAAAAACTAGGATAATCGAACATCTGGAGTACCTGGTGACCCTGATTAGAAAACACAAGAGCCCAACCAAACTATTAGAGATCGACATACCGCCTTTACAAAAAATATTCAACATGGTGGTGGGCCGCTTCATTTGATGTCAAAAATCGAAGGTCTGAAGTATCTGATGAAGAATCCTCAGCTGGTTTCAGCTGATTAGAGATATGGTTATGCCCCCCTTCTACTATTGGTACATAAAAAAATCGACTGTCATTTCAAAAACCTAGCGAAGTGGGACACATCTTCTAATTTAATCTAGTCCGTAGCATTCCACTGCTGGGCGAATGCCTCCCTTTCTGCTTTTGATACGCATATAAATAAAATTAAAGAAAAACTCTGGATAAGACTAGACTGGCTTTTATACTTATATTTACAAGTTTACAAGAAGAAATAGTCGAACGATTAACTTTATTGTACTCGATCATTACACAAATTAAATAAACAAATTACACTGAAATCTAGTAAAATAAATCAATATGCCCACGTTTCTACAAAAAGAAGTGAAATCCCACCAAAAACATTCTGTAAAAACTAGCCAAGTCTCGATAGAGCTGCTTGTTTATCTCTAAAAAGTAGTGAAATCTAGACAAAGTCGTGCCAAGTCTAAGGTTCCTTACTGCGATTTCTTTATTATTATAGTTAATGTTGTGTGACTTGGCCGTTGAACATTCTTTATACGTTACAAGTGGGTACAAGTCAATTTTGTTTACACGTAATGTATATCTGTTGTAACTACCTATGTTTGTTAAGCGAGATAATAGCCCATACTGGTATTGGTAATTGGACGCTAGTGAGTAGTGTCTCATTTTAGGCTGTTGTTGATTGTAGAACACATGTATTGGAGCAATGGTGTCATGGAGCCCCTTTGTACCATTGTGTACCCTTCAACGGCCAAGTCACACAACATTTACTATAATAATAAAGAAATCGCAGTAAGGAACCTTAGACTTGGCACGACTTTGTCTAGATTTCACTACTTTTTAGAGATAAACAAGCAGCTCTATCGAGACTTGGCTAGTTTTTACAGAATGTTTTTGGTGGGATACAATTTAAGTGTCTGTTTGTAACTTCAAATTAACAGCTTTTTACATAATGAATCTGAAAGTATATTCGGTACTTACAATAAAATACATTTTTTTTTTTAATTTTTGTCTGTCTGCCTGTCTGTTTGTTCCGACTAATCTCTGAAACGGCTGGACCGATTTTCACGGGACTTTCACTAGCAGATAGCTGATGTTATAGGGTCTAACATAGGCTACTTTTATTTTAGGGTTCCGTTTAAAAAAATAGGATTCCGCTTTCGTTAGTCATAAATAAAGTCGCGGGTAAATTTCAGCGATATCCCAAAGTATTGTTCCACGCGGACGAAGTCGCGGGCAAAAGCTAGTGTATAATATAACAAATAAACTTAAATAAATACAAACTACGATTTTTTAAATTTTGTCTGTCCATCTGTCTGTCTGCCTGTTTGTTCCGGCTAATCTCTGACACGGCTGAACCGATTTTCACGGGACTTTCACTGGCGGATAGCTAAATGATATAAGGTCTAACATAGGCTACTTTTATTTTAGGGTTCCGTTTAAAAATAGGGTTCCGTTTCCGTTAGTTCTATGCAAACGAAGTTGCAGGCATCAGCTAGTGCCTAGTACTAATATAATAAAGAGGAAAGGTTGTCTGTTTGCATTGAATAGGATCCGAAACTACTGGACCGATTTTGATGAAATTTTGCACAGATGTAGAGTAAACCACGAGGAAGGACATAGGCAACTTATTATCGCGGTAAAATGTACAGTTTCTGCTAAATTCGCGGGCAACATCCACTTATAATATAAGTGTGATAGGTTTTTTTTTTTTTTTTTTTTTTTTTTTTTTTTTTTAATCTAGTTTTTTACAGAGGCTTTTAACACTTAAGTGTTGATGCCAGCCTCATAGATTCAGTCATTGTTCCCTACACAAGGGACAGATCTATAAAGTTTTAAATTTTGCTTGCCGCTGGGGACAACGGCTCAGAAAGGATACAAGCCCATAAGTCACCACATGAATTTATGTTAGGAAGCCATATTATGTACTTTATCTTGTAAGAATGACAGTTCAAAATTGCTAGCTTTATGTTTTAAACTATTAGCATTCCGTTGGAAAATATTGATACAACTGTGCAAATTATTATTACTGGCCATTATTGCTTCTTCCCATGAACTTAAGCAATGTCTCGAAATTCAAATATTCTTGTAAAAGATCTACTACTTCTGACCAAAAAAACTTAATCAACATTTTAAACTTATCTTCTAAACTTCCTTCTGTTACAAAAGCTTCTCTTATTTTATCCAAAATTCTTTGTAATAAATGTTTCCGTTCTTTACGATTACTACTACTAGAGCTTTGCTCATCATGGGTTTCAGTACTAGTTGTGTCCAAAATAAGAAATACATCTTCATTATGTCTTTTGCTTACACTTTTTTTCTTTGATTTATTTTTTGATTTTCTCTGAACATCGGTGGTAGATAAAACACATTCGTCTAATTCCATATTATCATCTTCCTTATCTTGCAAACTTACATGAGTAGCAATACCACTCACACATACATCTCTATAAGTAGGAGACGAAGCGCCACCGGACCTAGCATAAGAAGTGTTAGGAATAGCAATAGGTTCCTCCGTTTCTATTCTATTAGAACTCCTTTTCAGTGCCTCCTCCTTCATCTTATTCAAAGCAAATTTATAAGAACAGTTATTATTTCCCATATAAATGCGAACATTTCTCTCTCTTTGAAAAGCAGGACATACAGACTTCATTAAAGATAAATGGTTGCCTTTGCAATTAATGCATCTATAATTTTTAGTTTCGCAGTTTTCATGCTTTTCTCCACATTTAGGACAAATAGGTGTCTTGGACGGACAAACGTGACTGATATGACCGTATCGCCAACATTTGGAGCATTGAGTAACTGGATACATATATGAATCTACAGCCAATCGACAACCATAAGCCTTAATAAATCCTGGAAGACTTGAACCTTCAAACCCTATGCGAACAGTTTCAGACTTAATCCATTTACCATTCAAGTCTTTTCGCAGCAACCTTCTAATAGATAATATTTTTGTATCACATTCAAAAATCTCTTTCAAATCCTTATCTTCAATTTCAATGTCGATATCTCTGACAACACCATAACAATAATATATTTCATTAGTATTTCTACAAGTCCAATCATGATCCTTTGTAATTTTATTGTTCAAAAAATTGTTTGAATCAAAGTTAGATTTAAACTTTATCAAAAGTTTAAAGGGATTTTTATATTTAACAGTTTCTATGCCCTGAACGTCATATTTAGCCAAAAGTTTTGCAAACGCCAACTGCTTCGGTAGTACTGTAGTCTTAGAGATCACAGAAACTTCAAAATTGTTGCTTAAATTTACTGGCGGGTTGGGAGACGCAGATGGAGGAGTGTTTTGCAAGTTCCTTCGTTTATTTCTAGTGACTAGCGTAAAGCCATCATCAGTTAAAGGATCTGGAGAACTACCGTTTTCTAGCCGCCTTTTGTTGCATGGCTGCAACATCGCCTCACTCCCGAAGTCGTCATCGAGATTATTATGATCTACGGACATACCTGCATCGTCCCATTCTAGATCTACCTCGCCTTCCAATTCTCCAGGAGATCCAAGCACGATTCTATTAATGGCTTGCGAAGACATCTCCTCACTACAAACGGGCTCCAACCCAGGTTCTTCTTCAGATTCACTCATAATCACAACACTTGTGGGTAGTTCGAAAAAAAAATTGAATGTAAGAACGAAAACTATTCACTATTATTCACTTAAACGTTGATAATAAGAATTAAGAATCCTCAAAAAAGTCATAGTTAGCAAAATTTTAATTCGCAAACAATAAAAATACAAAATTACAAAACGAAAATGGTCGTCACAGAGACTGTAACAAGAACGCATCCGAGCGTGACGGGCGTAAGCGCCAGACCAAGTGTGATAGGTTACAATCTAAATAACTTTAACTACCGTATTATTATCATGCCACTGATGGGTCATATTTCATGCCTACACCCACTACGATCAGAATGATCTCATCTGACCGATACAAGGTAAATAACACCTTATATGTATTGAGTAAGGTTTAATTTCCATTGCTATGCATGTAGCTGAACTTTATCACAGTCTGACTATAAGTTTTTGTTGATTGTTTCGAATGCTGTTTTGGATTTTCTCACAAAATTATTTTTAGCAACCATTTGTTGTTGTTGTTCAGCAACTATTGTGGGAGAGCCACGCTTCGGCATGTATGGGCCGGCTCGACCGGGTAAATACCACAACCTCACAGAAAACCGGCGTGAAATAACGCTTGCGTTGTGTTTCGCCGAGTGAGTGAGGTTACCGGCGGCCCATGAGGGGGATTGGGGATTTTGAAGACCAGGAACGCAAGTCGCAACACCAGAGGAGTTACAAGTGTAACTCCTTTAGTGTTGCGAGTGTCCATGGGCGGCGGTAATCGCTTACCATCAGGCGATCCGTCTGCTCGTTTCCTGATTCATAACATTAAAAAAAAATTAACTTTAATAGTTTTATAACTTTTGTTGCGAGTTTGTGACGCCGCTTTTGCAATGAAATGTGTATCTTTTCATTCAGTGAATAAATTTTAAATTTGAATTGCAGCTGCCCCAGGACTACAAGAATAATATTTCGAAATAAATGCCGAGTATCACAGAATACAACTTAGATAATAATTATTTAAGTACCAATATTTTTTTAAAAATAATCTTTTAATTTTCAACACACAAAATTATATTTTTATTGCAACTATTTAGGTAATACATATTATAACATATGACATTAAATAGCAATATTAATTATTGTAATGAGTAAACACATCCTCTTTTGAGTGATTTGGTATTTACTGTTTATATAATATTATATTGTTAGCTGTCGTTAGACTTTGTCCTTATTAGTTATTGCTTGACCTTACACATGTTAGGGTCACATTTAGCTAGCACTAACATAAATAAAAAACGTAGGCCTTCTCATCCTTATTTGACGATTTATACAGTATTATCCAAGCGAAAGTTGAGATCTGTGGCCTAGTGGGTAGACCGTTTGGTTCGCACTCGAGAGAGTGCAGGTTCATATCCCAGTTTGTGGTGTGTACCAATGAGACTTTTTCAGATCTCAAGTACCTAGGTACATTATACAGACGCTCTAACGGTGGAGGAAAACATCGTGAGGAAACCTGCACATAGTTGGCCCCAGACGTATTGACCAGTTCATTCCTCTGGACTAGGCTGACTATGTTGTGAGAATGCCGTATGTGCTTGGGCAACCATACGACATTTAAAAACTAACTATCCCAGGCACTACAGTATTTCAAGAGTGGTTACTTCGCTCAGAGAATACTGTATAAATTATCCATTAACTGATGTAAAGGCGTAAGTTTATCCAAGCGAAGTAACCACTCTGGAAATATTGTAGTGCCTGGTGCAGTCGTTCGGTCTACCCACTAGGCCACGGCCATGTTAGGAGCACTAACATACCATATGAATTATAGTATCAGTCAGCAAAACAACAGCAATTCTGTCGCTACTTACAGCGTACTTTGTTCAAAAGGTCGATTCTGCTCATTAAATGTTACACAGGATTTTTTTTGTTTCCTCGGTGGGATTCGAACCCGCGACTTCCGGCTTAAGCGCCGACGTGTTAAGGTGAACGCACACTTATCCGAGCCGAAAGAATCGAACGAATCGAATTCCACGAGGTCTCGCATACCTATCCGCGCCGAAAGAATCGAACGCATCGAAAGAATCGACCGCACCGAAAGAATCGTTTTTATTTTATTCTATTTTAGCCCTTACTAGAACATAACACGATGCGCTTACTAGAATGCAAGCGCATCGGCCGATTCGAACGCATCGCTCGCATCGAATCCGGTGACGTCGTCCGAATTCGTCTAGGAGTTCTGGGGTGCTTCCAGATTCGACCGATTCGATGCGGGCAAATGAGCGAGGTTTCATAGGATTTCATATAAAGAATTCTAAAATTCGTTTCCTTCGGCGCGTTCGATTCTTTCGGCTCGGATAAGTGTGCCTTCACCTTTAACCACTGAGCCACAGAGGTCATCAGATTATATTCATAATTCATAAGTTAATAGCAGGAAAAGGAAGTTAGATAGCAGGAAATACACTGATGCAAAATACAAATACAATAAATACAAAACTTTGTGAGGATGTCTGTGAGTATAAGGATAATGTAGCAAAATGTGCAACTAATAATAATCTTTACATCTAGATAAATATTATAAAGAAATAGCCTGACCAAAAGCATGTCACAATATGTGTATGCCCTCATGGCTTCTGTAACTATCAAGACAGAGCGAAACTATAAGGGTTCCTCAAGTATTACAGAACCCTAAAAAGATTTGTTTGTTTGTTTGCATTACATAGGCTCCAAAACTACTGAAACTGGAAATTTCGCACAGATATAGAGTGGACCACAGGGAAGGACATAGGCTATTTTATATTGTGGTTTCTGCAAGATTTTCTCTTGCACGCATGGGCAACATCTCGTTATTAAATATAGGGCCAAGAACCTTACAATGGAAGTTGTGGCTTTGTGGTACTTAAATTATTAGAAAGCTCTACTGCGGGCCTAGCAAGAACATTTAATAATAATAATAATATCTATGGACGCTTCACACCATGTCAATCTGGTCCCGTGATGTTCTTGAAGAACTTGTGTTACAGGTACCAGACAGTGGTAGGCATCACATAGAGACAATTTGGTTAATGTTATCAATTTTCGAAACCATAAAAACCAAATAAAAATATATGGATTTGGACGAAACTGTGCCCCGAATGAGCTTTAAGTAAATGTCAGTGGACCAAATGGATTTTGATGACATTTTACAGTAATAGCATAATACATCAGAACAAGGACTAGGCTATTAATTATAGATTTAATTTTTTTTTTTTCATGAAAAATTTTACATATCCCAGAAGGAAGTTTATGTGACTTTTACATGAAAATGGTGATTACTAGGCATTCTTTCCATAGGTCCCGATGATCTTCGTCCTATTTTTAGATCCTCTACAAGATGGAAATGAAAAACTAATCACTTATTACAATTCCAAATTTTTATCGATTTTTTTTTTTTGTTTTCGCCTTACTCTCTTGACTTTTACAAGAAAATGGTGGGTCTTAGGCATAAAGTGCATTGATATTTTCGTCCTATTTTTAGGTCCTCTACAAGATGGAAATGAAAAACTAATAAATTATTACAGTTCCGAATTTTCCTCAATTTTTTTTTTTCTTTTCACCTTGCACTACACTTGCCCTTTACTACACTCCAACCAAGATTTCGCGTAAAACCCAGTTTAATGCGGGCGGAGCCGCGGTCAAAAGCTAGTACCTACCTAAGTAAATTTAGAATTTGTTTATCGATACAGTTGGCATCCTTAAGTAGACGCACTTGACTTACGCCGCATATTCTAAAAATAAAACACTCGAGCCCTTCATTTCAGAGCGTATATCGTAAAGTTCAAAGAACCGAGCATGATATCACCACTTCCTGGTCAAAAACCTTGCTGCTCTATTAAATAATCGTGAAACAATCAGCCTTGACTTCCGAATCCAAAAAAAATACTTACAGGATTTGTTTCTCAATGAAGCACAGTCATTTTAATATCACTTGTAGTTATACCACAGCACTGCACTTTTAGTTTATTTATGACTTAGAAAAGAGTTGAGATGCAAAATGATCAGTAAATTGGTAATTTTTCCTAAAATTATCAAGCACTGCAGCGAATCTTTATATTATTTTTGACGTTTCTCCCGACCTATTGTTTTTTTTTGTAAAAAAAAGGCACTGAATACGGGGTCCTTCCGTGCACTTTTTGAACACACTCCTTGTTACGGTAAGTAGGCAACTGGCAAATAATCTAAACGAACGTTGTAGGTGCTTATATCAATTGTATACCTGATGTTATCCAATTATGAGTATGATGAGTAAAGTTTTTAAAAATAAATAGGTATACTTGATTTTGATAAACAGATTTTTTTTGTTTTTACAGAATAATCAATAAGTAATATGTACGAAACGTAGGTAAGAAACGTAACATGAAACGTAACACAGTGACAGCAAGTTATCATTTGACACTTGACAGTGACATCCAAGTGACAAAATATGACCTATGTTGTCAACAAAAAAAATATTAACATCAATACTGGAAAATAATCAAAAGTCTTCTTTGTCATATTTTGCAATGAATATACTAATCACTAAAGAAAAGTAATAGTCAATTAATTTATATTTAAATTACTTTTTTTTGAATCAAACTGATACCAAGAAATTCATCCGTTTTTAAGATTGAAAAAATTATCGGCTAAATATTTTCATACAATAGCAACTCTAAAATTAAGTCAAATTTCAATATTCAATGGCCTTGTAGAAAATAGAAATCAGAAAATTGTCAATTTTCAAAAAATGAAGTGATCTTTACCGAGTGATTTAAACTGATTGTGTAATATAATTAATTACTTTATTTATTCTGATTCTGATTGTATCTATTGTTGATTTTCTTCGTGATTTAAAAAATTGCCGGTGTAGGTTATGAAATAAAAAGTCCAAGAAACATTCTTATGTTATTATGTTTTGAGGCAATTATTTATTAAATACTTATACTATCAAATATACATCATGTCTAGGATTTTACATAGTCGTCTGAGGTATGTACACTATAATTCTAAACAGAAAATATAAACGAAATTGTCTTAGAAATCATTGTACTGATGTCCTCTTAAAACTTCATCTTTTGCTAACGAACCGCAACTTTATTTTGTTTTAAATCATTTTAGTCACAAACATACATTTATATACTAGTCTTTTCTATTTCTTTCCCAAAAAACGAATTCAAAAAAAAACACTTCAAATCCTGACATTACCTCTGCTTACATTTCTTTCCTTTTTACTTCCTTATGGAAGTATTCAAAATAGTATTCATTCTTATTTTTTTAATATACTTCATAAAGTAAATTAAACCATACATAACAAATACGAAAAATATTTTTGTACAGGTTGTGCAACGGTTTATGAGCGCTCAGTGAAAGTGGAGGGGGTCGTTCGCGCATGTGACCAATAGCAGGAATATATATTACTAACGTACCAATAACATGTCGGCAGCCACGTTCGGCATGCGTTCGGCGCATCCACACCTCCCCGCCCAAGCCCGCTATCGCCAAACACACCCAAAAACTGACTTCTGTGCATACCCCCTCTACTTTTGTCAAAAGATCTTAATTCATTGCGCGACCTATAATACATTCATAAACTCTGTGTATAAACATTTCAGATTTACATCAAAACGGTCATGGCCAGCCGTAGACAAACGAGCTGTAGCATTCTCAGTATGGACAGGTCGGAGTCTGCTGCTGCACAAACCGATAGACCCTATAAATATACCCCGACGGAGATATGGTATGCTCGTCGCTCGGGCGGTACGAGGTGTGCTGAAGATCCGATACTTGTTATTGGGAGGTGCAGTTGGTGGGGGAATGACTTTAAATAAGGTATGTAAGATACATACGGCTGAATACTGGAACTATAGTTAAATAACATTCAAGTCACATACTGTCCTTGTCATTTCGGCTAGCAGAGACAGCGATAGCCTGTGAATAGGACGGCTCTTAATTTTGATTAGCTTTTCAGTATTTGGTCCTTAGTCATTTATATATTTGAAGAGTAATACAAAATTATCTTACAAATAATATTGGAGAAATTATTTAACTGTAGGTCAATTCTGCTAATTAAATCTCACAATAATACAGTTTTGATGCAGTCTCAATATGCTAAAACAGCAAAACGTTATTTTCATAAAAATCAATCCAAAGTCAAACTTGTTTTGATTGGTCCAAACTCCAAAATCAGTTTTTGTGGTATT
This sequence comes from Glaucopsyche alexis, assembly GCA_905404095.1. Classification (NCBI taxonomy): domain Eukaryota; kingdom Metazoa; phylum Arthropoda; class Insecta; order Lepidoptera; family Lycaenidae; genus Glaucopsyche; species Glaucopsyche alexis. The sequence goes on along the minus strand of FR990063.1, from coordinate 875,243 downwards.
CATCCGGTCTAGCCTACACATTTGGATTCAAACATGGCTCTCCTATCTATACTAATATAATAAAGAGAAAAACTTTGTTTGTTTGCGTTGAATAGGCTCCGAAACTACTGGATTGATTTGATGAAATTTCTGGGGAAGGATATGGACTACTTTTTATCATGGAAAAATGTATGGTTTCTGCGAAATTAACTTTTGCGCGCACGAAGTCACGAGCGACGTCAAGTGTTTATATAATTAGAATCTGTATTTAGTCATATTACAAATGGATGCTAGGGATGGTTCGTAACTTGAGACGCAATTTATACTCAGCTTCATTCCAGTAACTGAAGTATGAAATATTTCTTCAAGCAAACAGTTGACATGTACCTTGTTGTGTAAAGAATAAAGTTAAATTTTGAATAGCTATCTTAAAAATGCAGTGTTGCATCGCATATTGTTTCATTAAAGTTTTTGTCTGAAAAAATTCTAAAGTCGAAACTGTTTACTGTCTCAAATTTTAAATTAGAAATGCCTTTTCCTTTTTAACACTTTGAGACAAAAAATATTTTATTAGACCATTAAGAGTATTATAAATATGTGATATGGATGCTTTGTCAAATGTTATCTAGGAAACAACTTACTAAGATTAGGACTTATATTGACTATATTGATTAGGGCTATGTCGCACTTAAGAAACCCTGATGATAATACAAGGAATTATAATTTTTCCCTTTAATTGTCCATCTACCTGTCTGTCTGTCCATCTGTCCACTCTTCTATCTTCTGTAATTATGAATATAAATGGATGAAATTTGGTATAGTTGTATTTAATACAACTATACCAAATTTATAATATAAGGGGTCGTCCATTAATCACGTGATGCCTAAAGGGGGAGGGGGGGGTCCGAAAAAAAATCACCAGGTATCACCAAGGGGGGGAGGGGGTATAAGGAGACATCACGTGTATTAATTTTCGAATCTAGTCTGTGCATACCGAAATTATTATTGGATGTAGATTCGTAGTGTTGTTTAAATACCTACTTACAAAACAAATGACTCGTATAGTTTTAATTGCTTAAATTATTCGATTAAATTGTTTTTTAAGTTAAAGTTTTTCTACAAACATGACCTGCTTACTATGTAAAAAAATACACGTGATCTTAGGTAGGGGAGGGGGGGGGGGGGGAGTATAAAACCTCACCACGTATCACCAGGGGGAGGGGAGGCTAAAAAGTTATTAAAAACATCATGTGATTAATGGACAGTCCCTAATGTTGTAATATAATGTGTATAGATCTCGGTTTTTGCATCATAAAATAATAATCATTTTATATTTTAGGGGTCGTCCATACATGTGGAGTTGAAAAATATTTTAAGACATTAACCTAACTATTATAAGAAAAAAAAATCTCTTTAGGAAAATGATTCATTTATTTAGTAACAATAAAAATAATACAACTAACATAAAATTAACAACTAAACTAAAGCTAAATAAGATACTAAAAATTAATACTAATAAAAAGAATACTTAGGAACTTAATTTTAGGAAAATTATTTTGAAAGAAATCAGAATTTTGAATAGAAAGTAATTTGAAAAATCCCTTAAATATGTTATGGAACTCTCCTTGTACATGTCCTGCAGGCTTAGCATGCGCATAGAAGAAACAACGAAGAAAAGAAAATATGACAGATTGAAGAAACATTAATACCATTCGGAGCAAAATAGGTCTTATTATAAGGTAGCAAGGTCGATGTATCATCGTTATGAGAAATAACGTTTCTTTTCTTCCCGAGCATGAGCGCACAAAATGGCCTGTTTTGACAGCTAAAGTAGAAACGTTTTCTTAATTTAATGTCAAAAAGTCCCACAGTAATGTCAACCACTCCACATCATGGCGGACCTAGACAAAAAGTTTCTTTACGTTGAGTCATATACTTGATTATTTGTTCGTTTTTGACAGAAGATTTCCCGGCAACCATTTTAAAAATATGGCTGTTTAGAAATGTTGACTTCTATTGACGACCTTGTTATCATGGATAAAGAACTATTTTGCAATGAACTGTTTTGGATAGAATATTTCTACTTTAAATGTATTTCTATGGATCGCCATGCTAAGCCTGCTGACATGCTCTTGTTTTTCTTATATTACAGAAATACACAGAATGGAAAGACGGTCTGCCTGACATGGGTTGGCTGAACGATCTGCTTCCAGATAACGAGCAGTGGAACAATTTCGCGACTACCCTCATCTCCGCTAAAGACAAGATTGGTGACCAGCTGCAGATCGGTATGTTCTTTGGTGTACTTAGTATTTTGAGTGAAGTAGTTTAGTTTTGTAAGTGTAATTGTATGTATTGCCTGTATTGGCTGTATGTAATTAAACACTTGGTATAGATTAGATTTCATTACCATTTACATTTTAAAGTAAAGTTACATACATTTGTCATACTTACATTGTTTCATAATGTGATAATATTAATCAATACTACAACAGATTTTTTTTAGTTTTATAAGAAGGCTGACAATTTTCATGGAGAGATAATATGCTCAGTTTCTGAATTTTTTTGTTTGTAGTTTATCTAATCAATAGCGCTTTTGATTGGACGACGCAAACGCATTATTGAATAAACAAACTACAAACAAAAGATCTCTGAAATAAGGTTTAAGTAACAAAAATCCAAATTACACATTGTTAATGACACATGGTGTATGCCATTGTCATCACCGCCCAATTATTCTGGTACTGAATGATGTCACTTGGTGCCACCGCCTGCTTCCGATATCATTGGTCCTTGGTACCTCTGGTCCCTGGTACCTTAGGTCCCTGGTACCTTTGGTCCCTGGTACCTTTGGTCCCTGGTGCCTTTGGTCCCTGGTGCATCTGGTGACTGGTACATTTGGTCCCTGGTACCTCTGATCCCTGGTACATTTGGTCCCTGGTACCTTTAGTCCCTGGTACCATTGGTCCCTGGTACCTCTGGTCCCCGGTACTTTTGGTCCCTGGTACCTCTGGTCCCTGGTACATCTGGTGCCCGGTACCTCTGGTTCTTGGTACCTGGTCTCTCTGGTGACGTGTGTGTCGCGCCAGGTGTCCCACTGACGCTGTCGCTCTCAGATCCGCGGCTTCGCGACGCTGGTCTGGCCCGGGCGGCCGAAGTGAAGGAGTGGCTGGCCCAACGGTACGAGGACGCGGTCGCCGCTGCGGCTGTGAATAACAACAGTATCAGTAACATCGGTGAGTGAGACAGCACAACGATCGTCCCGCTCGCACAGTGCAGGAATAAGGCTAGGACTATAATGTGATCCGGAATGCGGGGAAACTCCATAGCATTGAAAATAGAACTCTGCGAAAATACAAAAGAGGTGAAAATCGAACGCACGAGTGTCGAGACAAATGTCATATGTCATATAAATGTCACCGTAAAATTGTAAAAACCGTTATATTGTAATATAACTAGTGAAATTGTAAAATGTTGATAGACTTCGGACGGGAATATGCTGCCTATAATTTAACACATTATTTTTCGTTAGATTATAAATATATACCTAGTTATGAATCTTTTGACATACTTTAACAAGCTCGTTAGTTATTTTACAATCTAACGGTTTTTACATATTTACGGTGTCATATACATACATATAATCACGCCTCTTTCCCGTAGGGGTAGGCAGAGACCACTTCTTTCCACTTGCTACAATTGTTACATACTTGTTTCGCTTCATCCACTTTCATTCTTACCATCCATTCCTCCTCTTACATTCAACGTAGTGAAGCTGCTCTCCATGGTCCGCATGACAGCTCGATACTCGACACCTATGCATTCGATTTTCAACTCTATTGTATTAGCACAGAGTTCTTATTTCAATGCTCCGAATATTCCCCGGCCTACAGGATTCCGGATCATCAGCGCGGTTATTGGTTAACGGTCAGCGTGACAAGCGTTTATTGGTTGCCGCGCAGGGAAGATTTCGAAACCGAGTCAAATTACGCATTGTCATTTGTTAAATGTGGTTACCCACTGATATTTATTTTAAAATATTATAATCATTGTCGAATTCACACTAATGCAAATATAGAACGCGTTTCTTATGAGAATAGGAACGTCAATGACCTTTTTCTGTCAAATATATCACTTGAAAAGTGCGATTTTCAGAAAATCTTATGTGCATAATTATAAATATTAATAGTCTTGTAGGTATCGAATTTAAATAGAAACGTTTAATTGTAATCAATTATCTAAACATAAATTTAACTATCATAACAATCTAAATTCGAAACAATATGGCGCCGACTCGATCCTATTCTCATTTGAATCGCACTATACCAGTAAATAGGTAGTTATATTTCATAACCATAATCATTTATTTTCAAAAAATTAGTAACAGGGTTTGTTATTATTGATTTGTATTAAGTAGATTAGAATTTAATACTTTGTTCGATATTTAGTTGAACCAGAATTTTATTTTGTTGAATTTGTTGGTTATATTTATTATTCTATTTATGTATTTATTTATTTATTATCTATAAACTTTCACAAACATTTAAACATTTTCCCACAAAAGTGGTGTAGCAGTTTGTCTGTGGGCAATGAGAACATCAAAAGATTTCAGTTTTAGTTACTAAAAATTACATCTTATTTAACAATGTATAAAGAAAATTATTACTCTAGTATGCTACCATATTACAAATCTAATATCACATCACCACTGATGTAGCTATAATGATTAATGACTGACAACAAAAGTTACTCTAGTGCACTATATCAAATCAAGTATCACTACCTGGGTAGTTACTAGTTAATAATTAATAAAAAATATTAAGAATTTACTCTAGTGTGCTAATTAAATATTTTTTAACTTTATTCTTAAATGTTTTAAATGTTGTTTTCTTTTCTTATTTTACAATACCATTATGTTCTTTGTGATTTTTGTTTCTTTTTTTTTATGCATAAAATGATGACTTTTTTATTTACAAAATTAAAATTAAACTGAGGTACTTAATTTTTAGAGTTGGGACCCTATTAATGACACTTCGCTGTCTATCCGTATGTATGTCACCGGGCTGTATCTCACTAACCGTGATAGCTAGACAGTTTAAATTTTCACAGACGATGTATTTCTGGTGCAGCACCAGATTTTATAATACTAAAAACAGAATCTCAATTCTCGTACGCTCATTCAGGGTAACTTTGAATGACGAGAGTAACTTTGACAGTTTGTTCACAAAATTCTTTTCGATTGTTTTATGTGGGAAACAATTGGCGCATAAAATTTAATAACAATTCGTGTACGTAACATACTTCGTAAACGAAATCTAAAAAAAAAGCAGCTGTCAAAAGAAGATAATATCAAAAACTTTTGTTTTTAACCGCGCGCAACATAATGGGTAAAAATCAGTGCAAAACTTTTTTAAAAAATCTCGTTATCTTTGCTGCTATCAAGGTATATAAAAACATAATGCAACCTTTTAAATGTAATGTTTTTTTGACTTGTCTATGACCCCACTGCATCAATATTTGATAAAAACATAAACTAATGTTACCCTGAAGCTGTAAAATAATTAAAAGTTAGTTTGTTTCAAAGTTATCCATTTATGGATGGTAACTTTGACACACGACAAAATTGCCAGTTTTTAATATAATTAGTCATTTTTAAAGACGTTTTATAACTTTATTGCATGAAAACCAACCTGAGAGCACAGATTAACTAAACTCTTTTGACTCATTCTTAACATAGTAAAAGTTTGTTTAAAAAATATGTCGATGTATCAAAGTTACCCTGATTGACTGTATTCAAAGTAGACTTTGATTTTGCTTTGTATTGAAAGTGTAGCGACATGTTACCATGAATGGATTTTATGACGTTTCGACCAATCAGAGCGCGTTTCACGTTGGTTTAACGTTCATAAAAACACCGTTTGAGAGTTTTAGCGTATCGGGACTTGATTTTAATTGCATGAATGCAGGTTTTATTTAGCAGAATTGCCCCTCTGAATAAAATCGAATAAAATCGGCTATATAATTCGCGAAGTCGTGTTTTTAACTTTTGATTATTATGAAAGTGGTGTATGGTAGCAGTCTGTTCGCGCGTTAGCTCCGAACATATGCGAGTACCTATACGAGCGCGCACGACGGCGCTCCTCCGTCCTACTCCACCACACCACACTACACTACCACTACGCCATACAACCCTATTCGTGGACACTCACATTTTTTAATTTGCCTTTTTTATACTATCATTTTAATGTTTGTAAAACCTGAATATATTTAGTATAAAGTATTCGGAATTTCATTTATCTCATATGTACTATCGTACACAGTCTACTATAGATTCGAGGTGGTTTATACTAATGCCCACGTTCCTATCAGAACCGGCGCCGAAGATCGTCAACAACCTCCAGAGCAGGCCGGCGCCGATGGTCGCGTCTGCTAAATCGCCTGGTGAAGACTCTGCGGCGTACGGTAAGCTCTCTTTTACACTTTGCGGCGTACGGTAAGCTCTCTTTTACACTCTGCGGCGTACCGTAAGCTCTCTTTTACACTTTGCGGCGTACGGTAAGCTCTCTTTTACACTCTGCGGCGTACGGTAAGCTCTCTTTTACACTCTGCGGCGTACGGTAAGCTCTCTTTTACACTCTGCGACGTACGGTAAGCTCTCTTTTACTCATTCAATTCAAATTTGAAAAAGTTTTATTTTCATATCTATACTTAATATTATAAAGCTGAAGAGTTTGTTTGTTTGTACGCGCTAATCTCAGGAACTACTGGTTCGAATTGAAAAATTATTTTTGTGTTAGATAGTCCATTTATCGAGGAAGGTTTTAAGCTATATAACATTACGCTGCGACCAATAGGAGCGAAGAATCAGTGAAAAATGTTGCAAAAACGGGAAAAATTATTCATATTTGAGGGCTTTTTTTTTCTGCCTAATCGTCTTGACATAAGTAGTAAATCATTTGCCTGATGTATTTGTGTGGCAATCGGACTAATTTTTTTTTATTGCATAAATGAATAGTACTCTTAAATATGAGTAACTTCTCAGAAGAAACCGTATATCAAAAGTCAATATTTTTAAAGGTAATAGCGATTTGTACACAAAATTTCGCAAGTCGTAAAAACGCTCCATACTAAAGTCGGGTTACAAGTGACATTTAATAAGTAGTAATGCCTCAATATTTCTGAATATACATATTAATGAAACTAAATATTTCAGATATAGTCCGATCCCCTATTGATTTTTGTAAGCATTGTATTTGTTTCTACTATCATAATCCTTTTCTCTTCAGAGAAACGCGTCCACGCCCTCCAAGAGGAGATCCTCTCTCTTCAGGCTCGGTACCAGCGCGAGTTGCAACGCCTCGAGCAGGAGAACAGGGAGCTGCGGCAACAGAACATGCTACTGCGGCAGGGGCGACAGCCGTCTACTAAGAAGATGAAGGTAACATTCTCACTTAATGATCGGAACAATAAAAAAAAAAAAAGTATAGTTTTGACTTTACGACACAGATAAAAGACAGAGAAAAGATGGAAATCCAGGGGGTAGAGACAAACCATTTGAAAAAAATATCAAAATGGCGAATATTTCAGAAACGGTCCAATATCGTCCATAGACCATACATATGGGGGGTTCAAATGATTTATCTTTACCTCTGATCTTCATTTCACGGAATGACCACGTCCTACCAAACATCCTGTATATCTCCGTCACTCGGCAGCGCTCTATGTGCTCCTCTCTCTCTTTCTCTCCCGCGTGTCTGTATACCTCCATCTCTGTCACAGTGGTCGCTGATCGACATGTACTCGTCGGTGCTGGACGAGCTGGTGGGGTGGGAGGCGGGGGAGGGCAGCGCTCTATGCGCTCCTTCGTCTCTCTCTCTTTCTCGCACCTGTGTATACCTTCGTCTCTGTCGCAGCGGTCGCTGATCGACATGTACTCGTCGGTGCTAGACGAGCTGGTGGGCTGGGAGGCGGGGGAGGGCAGCGCTCTATGAGCTCCTCTCTCTCTCACCCGTGTGTATACCTCCGTCTCTGTCGCAGCGGTCGCTGATCGACATGTACTCGTCGGTGCTGGACGAGCTGGCGGGGTGGGAGTCGGGGGAGGGCAGCGCTCTATGTGCTCCTCTCTCTCGCCCGCCTGTGTTCAACTCCTTCTCTGTCTCTATCGCACTTCTGTCACAGCGGTCGCTGATCGACATGTACTCGTCGGTGCTGGACGAGCTGGCGGGCCGGGAGGCGGGGGAGGGCAGCGCTCTATGTGCTCCTCTCTCTCTTTCTCTCCCGCGTGTGTGTATACCTCCATCTCTGTCGCAGTGGTCGCTGATCGACATGTACTGGTCGGTGCTGGACGAGTTGGCGGGGTGGGAGGCGGGGAAGGGCAGCGCTCTATGTGCTCCTCCAAAATCTCTCGCCCGCGTGTGTATATCTCCGTCTCTCTCTCTCCCACGCGTGTGTGTATACGTATCTCCGTCTCTATCGCAGCGGTCGCTGATCGACATGTACTCGTCGGTGCTGGACGAGCTGGCGGGGTGGGAGGCGGGCGAGGCGGGGCGGCTGCCGCGCGTGGTGGTGGTCGGGGACCAGTCCGCGGGCAAGACGTCCGTGCTTGAGATGCTGGCGCAGGCGAGGATCTTCCCCCGGGGCGCCGGCGAGATGTGCACCAGGTTAGTTGTATAAAAAGAGTTAAATAGGGGGTGGCGCTACTGTCGCGAGGATTAAATGTGAGCATCTTCATCGGTTAAAAGAGATGTTTTAGAAATGTATTAGGCGTGGGCTAGCACCATGTACACTAAATATAAATGTAGCTACATAATATGGTAACCGTTTCTATGTACATTTAAATTAACTTCGCCAAGGAGAGCAACACAACGTAAAATAAAAAATGGCAGATCAGGTCAGAATTATCCAAAGAATGTAATTTTGACAATGACATGATTTTTGGCAAAGACAGACGTTTATGAAGACGTCTCTTCCTAAAATTGTCAACTACGTCAAAAGTCATGTCAAAGCGACTGTCATGGCCGACCTAAAAATAGGGTTATCGCATTAAAAAACTTTACAAATATTCATTTTTGTACGCATTTTCCTTTCAAAAAAAATTTTTTTTTTTTTGTATATTTATGAAATTCCCATATTTTTTCCTTTTTACCTATGTGGTGTACATAGAGCTGGCACAAAATCAAACATCTCCTTTATAAAAATATTTTCGACTACGTGAGTATTTAGAATTTTCAAGATTTTCTGAATTAACTACTAAAGTCTTGACTCACTTCACTCCTATTGCTAACTTCATATCACACACCCCTCTGACTCTAGCGGCATTATTGCCAGTTTTAAAACCATTATTTAATTACTTTTGTCGGATACTTAGCTTTTCTTCCTTAGGGAGATGGTACTCCTTTACTCTATTCTCCATACCATGAAACAACAAAATATTTTAACGCGCCACCTTGCGGACGATACGGTATTCTACGTTTTTATCGACTATATTTTAAAATGTTCGTATCGATTCGTTAGTCAACTAGTATTTTTATTTCCGGAAAATAATATCTCTAAGCAAAGAAAAAAATATTAAAATTTAAACGATAAATGGTTGCGCCAAAACGACAGCCGCCATTATCGTGACGTCATAAGAACAGAAATAAATGAATGTATGTATGTATGTATGTACATAATATGTGCATTGTGAACGTGTAGTGCATGGACTTAGATTTAACTTTCGCTGTTCTTTATTCGATTTGATTATGTTCTTATGACGTCACTTACTAGAAAAACATGGCGGCTGGCGTTTTCGGTCACGTGACATACAGTTAGTAAAAGTACAGTTTTATTTTCGAAATTATAAATAAATCGCATATTTATATTACAAAATAGTCTTGTATTCGTATTCCTTATGATAGATACTATCTAAATAACAATTTTATTGATTTTGATAGATGAAACTAGCCTATTGCACTCCCACCTAAACCTTCGCAGGGCTCCAGTGAAGGTGACGTTGTCGGAGGGGCCCTACCACGTCGCCCAGTTCCGCGACTCGTCGCGCGAGTTCGACCTCAACAAGGAGAGCGACCTGGCCGATCTGCGCAAGTGAGTACAGATTGGCAAAAAGTGGGTACAGCATGGCAAAAAGTGAGTACAGCTTGGCAAAAAGTCAGTACAGCTTAGCAAGAAGTGAGTACAGCTTGGCAAAATGCGAGTACAGCTTGGCAAAAAGTGAGTACAGCTTGGCAAAAAGTCAGTACAGCTTAGCAAGAAGTGAGTACAGCTTGGCAAAAAGTGAGTACAGCTTGGCAAAAAGTGAGTACAGCTTGGCAAAAAGTGAGTACAGCTTGGCAGAAATGAGTGTAACGAGGTGACAACAGGAACTAAAAACATTTTCGATTATTATGTATCATCTTTTATTCTTAATAGTTTGGAATGAAATTTATTATATATATTTTAAGTATATTTGAATTAAATATGTCGTTCCATGCTTATTTTGATATAGTAAAAAGGAGTAAGATTTTGTAGAAAGGACACTGGATTTTCTTTGGAACAATTTTCTACGGCGACCAAAGATAAAATTAGGCTAGATGCAAGCGTAATTTCACCTTTATTACAACAAAATAATATGTCGCATATATGTAGAGGGTGGGGTAAATTCTCATACATTTGAACTAAAAATTATTAACAATATATTGATTATCTCCACTTCTCCATGGATCTGAATTAAAATAATTACATGAAATGAAATGTAATTGAAAATTATACAATCTAATAGTATTTTGGTTTGTGGTCGACACTTTTTTAAACAGTGGTTCGTAAAAGCCCAGTGTCTTTTGAAATTAATCTGCGCCATAAAAAATATTTTGTCATCAATCTTATGTTTGAGATCAGCTGAGGTCAATGAACTTCCAGTTTTTTTTTAATTATATATAATTTAGATACGCAGAAAATCATTTTGCATAACGCGACATATTTTTTAAAGTAAAACTGCTTTACGCACGCTTGACTTGGGGAGTAAGCTGGCGAATGCGTGACGAGAGCGTTACGAAAAGTGTGATCGGAAGAGGCGAACGGAAGTTGAGAGTGAGATATAAGTTAGAGAAGATGAAGAGACGTACGTTTCGTACATTGCTACATATAGCAATTATTGCTCATAAGCAATAGAGAGCAGTGCGCGCGCACACTCTCTTTTTCTAATAGCCAGTGCATGAAATATAAGGTTTGGTAAAATCAACTGCTGATATTTTGTGCATATGATCTACTGCTGATATAAAGACATTTTAGCAGAAAAATTATTGTCATACTCAAAAAAAAATATTTTTTTCTTTATATAGGCGAATTTGCGTTTTGCGGAGCGTCACCCATACATGAGATGATTTACTTTGAGTATGACAATTATTTTTTTGCCTAAACGTCTTTACATAAGCAGTGGATCATGTGCCCGATGTATCCGTAATTGATTTTACCGAACCTTATATATCTCAGTCAGTAGTTCGATTGAGAGTTTCACTTCAGTCGGGTGGCCGTAACTCTAAAGCACACTCGTTTATTGTAGGGAGGTGGAGATGCGCATGCGCGCGAGCGTGCGCGGCGGGCGCACCGTGTCCGCGGAGCAGATCGCCATGTCCGTGAAGGGCCCAGGGCTGCCCAGGATGGTGCTGGTCGACCTGCCCGGGGTCATATCGGTGAGTGAGGGGGTAACTGTACTGGGGACCTGTGGGAGAGCCACGCTTCGGCATAAATGGGCCGGCTCGACCGGGTATATACCACGACCTCACAGAAAACCCATGTGAAATACCCTTGCGTTGTGTTTCGTCGAGTGAGTGAGGTTACCGGAGGCCCAATGGGGGTTGGGGATTTTAAGGACCATGGAGTGTCCATGGGCGGCGGTAATATCGCTTACCATCAGGCGATCCGTCTGCTCGTTTCCTGGTTCATTACATTTAAAAAAAAAACACTCGGAGCACTGAAGATAGAACTCTGCGCTAATACAATAGAGTTGAAAATCGAAGTGTCAAATGTTGAGAGGTGTCATATATGACATTGACATTTGATGTCTACTCGTGTGTTCGATTTTCAGCTCTATTCTATTAGCGCAGAGTTCTATTTACAGTGCTCTGAAATTTGCCGGATTCCAGATGATATAGTCCCAGACTTAATAGTCGATATAATAGGCAAGCGGACTGATTTTTTTTATTGCATAAATGAATAGTACTCTTAAATATGAGTAACTTCTCAGAAGAAACCGTATATCAAAAGTCAATATTTTCAAAGGTACAGCGATTTGTATACAATTTTTTTTTTTGCGAAATTGGTAAACAATACCTACATCATTAGTTTTCTCACATCATATACAAAAACATTCATTATGGTAAGTATGAACTTAAACGCACAAATATCGGAGATATTTACAAATATATTCCTGCGGCCATATACTTCATATACTATCGGCCGCACTCAGAGTCATTTAATTGTTACTTAAACCATTACTTAGTATAGATTTAAAAAAGCTCACTCTCAGAGTCAGTTAACGGATCGTTATCGTGACTTAATGATCATTAAATTTAAATACCGCAAAACCACTATTTAACTTGCTAATTGTGGATTAAGTCGATCGAATTTGAGGTTATTTATTTGTTTTTGTAAATAATTTACATTTGAATTTTACTAATACGCTATTACTAGTTATTGTAGTTATTACCTCAGTTACTACTACATTGTTTTTAGCATTTTTATGCAAAATGTCTAATCAGATGGACTTTATAGATTTAGAAAAATTTTCTTTAAGATTCAGAAATGTGGGACCAAGATGACCAAGACGCTATAGAAGACATTATTCGGATCCTTTCACTAAAATATTCAATCCAAGAATTCCATATTAGATATAGATTCACTCCGAAGTCCTATGTTGTAAAAAACTTAATAATAATATGTAGTAGAAATCAGATTTAAATAGATCAGATACCTATTAGAAGAGGATTACCATTTACCTACTCCCAAAATAATGCTTCTGTTAACTGTAAGATATTTAGCTACAGGCAGTTTTCAGGTTAGTTTCTAAATTATAGTACTTACCTAAAATAATAAACAAAACTAGAATCATGAAAGTTTACTATGTGCTTGTAATAATATTATTTGTATGTTGCTATCTTATTTTTATATTAATATCTGTCAGTAATCGGTCTCACGAATTGTCAGCAAAGTTAATTGCTATGAAAATGCAAGATTTTGTCAAGTTCCCGGCTACTGTACAGGTACTGATACTACTACTGATATATTTTATTCGTTTTGAACTAAATGTATGCCAACATAATGTATTATTATAATATTAATTAAACTACATCTAATGATTATATTATAATTATGTAATTTAAATATTATATTCTTGTTACAGACGACAATTCTATGAAATTGCATACTTTCCTGGGGTGATTGGGTGTATTGAATTAAATATCATTATTAAAATAAAAAGTCCTAGAGGAATCACTTCAAAAGTGTACAGAAATAGAATACAATATTTGTGCTACAGATGCAAGCTATACCTATGTTCTATTTATAAGATGTCATCATTCTTTCCATTCCGAGCTACCCAATTCATGAATTTCCTTTTTATCTCTGAGAGATAAGTTTAAAGAAATAGGTATTCTGACCATCGCTTCACAATACATTTGGACAAATACACAATTCAATGGACAAATGGATGTGTTGTATATCAGAAAAAATCTACTTAAATAATTACAAAAAAAAGCGACAATCACATTATATAGGAATACAAGAAATAGAAATTAGTTAGATATACCTGTGATGAGTGATCAGACTAATTTTTAAAGGTCAATTAATTATTAAGGTAATTTTTAAACAATAGAATCCCAGAAAACGTTCAGATTCTTTCCATTAATAAATTAAAAAAGGTTGTTAAAGAATGTTTGTGTGCCAAAGCTTAATATAAGGTCAATGGTTTCATCATTTTACCACCTTGAGAATAAGATGCTCCTTGCAAGGCTGTTTCTATTTTATTTTATTTTTTTATTTTATTTTATTCGGAAAACTTACAGCATATAAAATATAAGAATAAAAATCCATATTAAAAAGCGAAATGCCAATAACAAGTTTTCACTAGTGTAACACAAACTAAATTAAGATAAAGCACATGCAAAACATCTGATAATGACATTACATAATTTTGATCTTCTGCATTTAAACTAAAATTAATAATAATAATAACAATCAGCATAATAATATCTTAAACCACAAGAGAAGGCTATTATTGAATTATATCGTAAAATAATCAAAAAGCACGTCACACATACTCACGGCAAATGGTATTTTATTAGGTAAGTTATTGGAACATAACATTATATTATGTACTAAATAATAAGTAATAATCTTATCTTAGTAATCAGATTTAAAAAAGGTATCAGTCATAAGTTTTCTGATTTTCGTTGGCTTTATTAAGAAAATATCCTCAAGTGGATTACTATTTAGGAATAAGTTGAGTTGTGCGCTCGATCTAAAGACAAATGAATTTCGACGATAGTATGTGTTAAAAGGTGGGACATAAAAGGGCATAAAATTACGAGAAGTTCTAATGGGAACGTTAAGATTAAATTTAGATAATAATTCAGGTACATCTATTTTATTATTAAGAATTTTACACAAGTAAGTCAGGTCAGAGATGTTTCTACGATAGTGCAAAGGAAGAAAATGGAATTTTTTGCACCTGGCATCATAATCAGTAAGGGTTAGGTGGCAATTAAATTGAAGATATCTAAGAAATCGCTCCTGTATTGATTCGATTCTATTTATATATATATTATAAACAGGGTTCCAGAGCTCTGAACAATACTCCAAAAGACTGCGAACGTATGCACAATAAAGGACCTTTACTACTTTAATAGATTTGAATTTATTACAAGACCTTATAACAAAACCTAAAGCTTTCGAGGCCCTATTAATAGTATAGTCGATATGCTCATCAAAAATTAATTTAGAGTCAATAATTACTCCAAGATCTTTAATCGATTTCTTAAATACAAGTATCTTATTTTTAAGTTCATAGTTATACTTAATTGTATTTACTTTACGGCTAAAATTTATCGCAAAACACTTGGACACATTCAGGTCTAATTTATTAATTACACAGTAGTTACTAAATCTATTCAAATCCTGTTGTAAGAGGCGACAGTCATCATACGAGGAAATTTTTTTCAATATTTTTGTGTCATCAGCATACAGTAAGAATTTTGAATGGCGAAAACAAAAGGTAATGTCGTTAAGGAAGATAGC
Source organism: Glaucopsyche alexis (assembly GCA_905404095.1). NCBI lineage: Eukaryota > Metazoa > Arthropoda > Insecta > Lepidoptera > Lycaenidae > Glaucopsyche > Glaucopsyche alexis. The sequence goes on along the minus strand of FR990063.1, from coordinate 859,997 downwards.
AAAGAGCAATGGTCCCAACAGAGACCCTTGAGGAACACCAGAAGGTACAAATATCCATCTAAAAATGAAACCATTAATTGCTACTGCTTGAGATCTGTTAGCAATATATGAGGAAAACCAACGGAGAAGATTTCCATGTATACCCGCATAAGACAACTTCTGGAGTAAAATAAAATGGTCTATACGATCAAAGGCCTTGCTAAAGTCTGTAAATATTAAATCCACCTGTGCGCCTGAATCCATACCCGAACTAACGTGGTCATAAGTTAGAAGAAGATTTGAGGTTGTTGAGCGTCCTTTTAGAAACCCGTGTTGTTCAGGTATAAACCAGCATTTGAGTGCAGAATAAACCTGTTGATGTACAACGCTCTCAAAAAGTTTGGCAAAAATACAAAGCTTAGATATTGGCCTGTAGTTCTTGATATCGACTTTATCCCCACCCTTATGTACAGGTGTAATAAATGCTGATTTCCAAATGCTTGGTACATATCCTTCCTTAATTGATTTCGAATATAATATGGTTAGGGGAGTAACCAAGCTAGTGGCGCACTCAACAACTAGTATAGGGGAAATATCGTCAGGCCCAGCGCCCTTATTCAAATTAACGGATTTCAGCAGTTTGAGTATGTCATCAGGATCTATCTTAACTTCCCCAATGGAATTGTGATTAATAGTATGTAAATCAGAATTCAAATCACTAGGCGAGGGACTAGAATCGAGAAAGTTTGCTTGAAAATATGTCGCAAATAGGTCACAAATTGTTTCACCTTCCGTTGCTAGTTTTCCTTCATAGCACATGGAGGAAGGAAATGTGGAAGAAGCTTTGCGGCTACCTTTCACAAAATTCCAAAACAGTTTGGGGTTATTAATAAGGGAACTTTCGGTGTTACGTACATAAGACTCGTAGCACGCGCGCTCTAACGATTTGGCTCTACTCCTAAGCAACGAAAAAGTTATGTAATCACTGTCGTTCCCGTAAAGTTTAAATTTACGGTGAAATTTGTGTTTTTCTCTTAAAACTTTTTTTAACGCAGAGTCGTACCAAGGGGGGTAACGGTTCGGTGAAATTATTTTATGTGGTATATGTGCATTCCGTAGGTCGTAAATAATATTATAGAAACATTTGACAGCATCATCTAGGCATTTGTTATTAAGACGTTCATGCCAATCAACTGAAATTAAAGTAGAGCGAATTAAGTCATATTTACCACGATTGTAAAAATATTTAATGTATGTACTTATTATGTACCTATATTGACTTTTGTCTTAGATTAAGTTACTATAATATTGTAAAAAAATATTTTTTGAAAAGAACAATTTTTCTTCTCGCCGAGCATCATTTAGCACAATTTGGATTTGATTAATAAAAGACAATACATATAAAATAATTTCTTTTATTTATTACTATTTTGTAACTTTTCTAATATTTTTCCGCTTCTTGTTTTATTTCTTCAATCTTCCTTCACGAATTTCAATTTTGGTAATCATATATTCACCACAGACGGATATTCACCTTAATATTAATATTATAATTTGAAACACAATTCAAAATTACACTAATACAGAATACTAAACATGTAGAGTGCAATAAACTTTAAACTTTAGATTTTTTGTTTGTTTTGTTTGAAGATTTGACAGTTAGCAACTGTAATGCCATATTAGAAAATTGAAATTATTTTACTAAAATATTAGATAAATAGCTATTTTGGATGACTTTTTGTCGATTTTCTTTATTTATTAAATAAATTCTAACTATATTACTACTTTACATGATTTCTGATGTTTATTAAAGACAAACTTAACAGTTTCATATTAATTAATTTTAAGTATGGCTACATCTTCTCCAAGTTTTTAAGTAATCGACAACTTATTTCGAAGATGCACCGCCCTACGAATGATTAAATTTGTCATTAGCTAACGATCCATTAAATGTTGACTCTGGGAGACACGCTTCATTAAGATATTTAATGTTCATTAGTTAAATACTGATTAGGGCTAATTTAATGAACGTCTCTGAGTGCGGCTGTATAACCTACAAGTGACGTCATTTGTAGGTCGACTTTAGTATGGAGCGTTTTTAGGAGCCTCGCGAAATTTTTTATACAAATCGCTGTACCTTTGAAAATATTGACTTTTGATATACGGTTTCTTATGAGAAGTTACTCATATTTAAGAGTACTATTCATTTATGCAATAAAAAAAAATGTCCGATTGCCTATTGTGACGTTAATCGTTATTAACCCCCTACTTTAAGGTGGTTCGTTTCCTATACAAAAAAACAATGGCCATTATTTAGGTAATTTCATACTATTACTACATAAATTTATATGCACATCTATTTATTCTGCAATACAATTGTCGCAAAATATATTTCAAATACTTTATTTCACACAGAAGTCACATATTTATTGAATTTTCGACAAAAAGTGACATAAGTTACAAATGTCACTTTTTGTCGAAAATTCAATAAAAATGTGACTTCTGTGTGAAATAAAGTATTTTAAATATATTTTGCGACAATTGTATTGCAGAATAAATAGATGTGCATATAAATTTATGTAGTAATAGTATGAAATTACCTAAATAATGGCCATTGTTTTTTTGTATAGGAAACGAACCACCTTAATAATCTGTTCTAAAGCTAAGGGTCCATCCACATATTACGTCACACATGATGGGGGAGGGGAGGTCATACAAAGTGTGACAGTACATGTAAAATACAGGTACAGGGATACTAAAAAGCGTGACATGGGGGGGTAGGGGTGCTAAAAGTCGAAATTTTGCGTGACGTAATATGTGGATGGCCCTTAAAGCGAGTTTGGAGTTTGGACACATTGTATTTTAAGTTTTTGAATACAACACTACATGTTGTATCCAAAAGGTAGCCTTCCGATTAATGCGGGCGCGACGCGAGGCCGCGACCCGCGAACGAGACCGGGTCGCGCGACTCGCTGCTTAGTATGAATTTATACGCTGGTTTGCTGGTCGCCTTAATCGGAATGCTAGCCTTCCTTAAGAAGTTTAATCGATATTGCCATTCGGATACTATTATCCATTCGCAGACTAGACGGATATCAATCAAATGCATCGGCTACTAGCCCAAGAGCTACTAAGAAATTTTGAGTAGGTATTTGTGGCACGTTGAAACCTTGTCCTGTACTTCTCCTATTGTACCTCAACACGAGAATGCAGGCCTGGCTGGTCAGAAGCGGAATCAACACAAGAATGCAGGCCTGGCTGGTCAGAAGCAGAACTTAGCCAAAATACAAATTTTTGAAAAGTAGATTTTTCTATGCCCGAAAAACATGTTTGAGACATTATGAAATTTTCATATACTGTTAGTATAATGTATAAGGAGTTGGAAAAAAAAAGCCCCGTAATTTAGTCGGAACTTTAATCTAGCCATGTCAGTTTAAAAGTAAATAGTTTAAAGGTTAAAAATAGGTGTTTGAGGCACTTCGAAATTTGAGTAGGGTATTATTTATTATTTTAAAAAAATACTGTAAAAATACAGATAATTTTAGTGGAACTTTCCACCTGCCATGTGACTTAGAAAATCGAGAAAACCTGGCTTTTAATTCATGATTTTGTGACATATATCGGTCATTTTATGAACTGCAATATACGTTTGAAAGGAGATGCGACATCTAGGAAGCTCTCAAAGAACTACGTGTTCAAAAAATAAAATTGCGTATTGTGCAATAAACTAACTCACTTACTACGTCAAAATGTATTTATAAAACAAATAGGTATTAATTAAATAGAAATGGCATACGAACCAGCCTAATCTACCATTTACATTAAGTACATAAACGTAAAAGCGACATCTAGGAAGGCATCAAGGAACTATGTGGTCTTGATAATTTTCGCAAAGTCGATATGAGTCGTTTTTAATTGATTTTCCTATAAAAATCGAAGACATCCATTCGTTGTTTATACAATATTGTATGCAATAAAATTACATATTGTGCAATAGTCTAATTTACTCGACAAATTTATAAAATAAATAGGTATTTATTAACGGCATACGAACCAGCTTGACCTACGCTGATTTACATTACCTATCTACGTAAAAGCGATACCTAGGAAGGCATCAATAATAATAACTCCCACACCGATCTCGGTGGCGGTGGCCGGTTTTATTGAAACCAGGCCAGTTACGCAGGAGTAATTTTATACAGCCCAAGTGTGCGCGCAATACACAAGAGCACTCTTCTCTCCATTCACTCTCGTAACCCAGTAGGACGGATAACCGACACGACTGACGAGAGATCAGGCGCAGGTCCGACTTATTACATGCCCATCCGACGCATGGATCATGTTAGACAATCAGGTGATCAGCCTGCATTGTCCTAACCAAACTTGGAAACATTTTTTGTTGTTCCCTTGTGGGAATCGAATCCACTACCTCCGAGTCGAGAGCCAATGCTCGAACCACTAGACCACGGAGGCATCAAATAACTTTGTGGTCTTGATAAAATATAATCTTGGTAAAGTCGATATTATGAGTAGTTTAATTGATTTTCTTATAAAAATTTAAAACTTCCATTCGTTGTTTATACGATGTTGTGTGCAGTAAAAATATATACGTATTGTGCAATAGAGTCTAATTTACTCGACAAATTGTATTCGTAAAACAAATAGGTATTAATTAAATAGAAATGGCATACGAACCAGAATAACAGGCTACGGTCTACATTACCTACCAAAGTAAAAGCGACATCTAGGAAGGCATCAAAGAAATCACCGCCTATCAGGGTAAAAACATGAGTTTCGATGTTCTCGTTACAGTCCGTTTTCATCTCTATGGCAAGCTAATAAGGTTAATTATTTAAAGCAAAAATAAAGTTTTGTAATTGGTATTTTACAACGCATGCCATAGATTATACAGATACATACGCACAGGCGCTAAAAACTTTAAAGTTGCAATTAATACGATCAGTGTGATCAATTTGTCGAGTAAATTAGACTATTTCATAATATGTAATTTTATTGCATACAATATTGTATAAACAACGAATGGATGTCTTCGATTTTTATAGGAAAATCAATTAAAAACGACTCATATCGACTTTGCGAAAATTATCAAGACCACATAGTTCCTTGATGCCTTCCTAGATGTCGCTTTTACGTTTATGTACTTAATGTAAATGGTAGATTAGGCTGGTTCGTATGCCATTTCTATTTAATTAATACCTATTTGATTTATGAATACATTTTGACGTAGTAAGTGAGTTAGTTTATTGCACAATACGCAATTTTATTTTTTGAACACGTATTTCTTTGAGAGCTTCCTAGATGTCGCATCTCCTTTCAAACGTATATTGCAGTTCATAAAATGACCGATAGATGTCACAAAATCATGAATTAAAAGCCAGATTTTCTCGATTTTCTAAGTCACATGGCAGGTGGAAAGTTCCACTAAAATTATCTGTATTTTGTACTGTAACGTGGGGTTTGCGCGGGGTGATAGAGTCAAACAGCGACTTTACAACGGAGGCGTATATTTTGATACAAGGTACAACTTTAGAGCAGCGCTTACGCCCCTATATTTCGGTTTTCAACAGATTGTCCCGTGAGGAAGCAATCAGTATGCCACCGGCTTATAGGTTCGCTATTTATTCCTTAGCGTACAAGAAGCTGTCCCAGCAATGGTGGAAGCAACTACTTAGGTAGCGTAGGAATCGTAAAAGCGCATACAATAGCGATTAGCGATGATAGGTAATCGAACACACAGCAATCATCATGAGGGTTACTTATATGATCTCTGTCGGTGTTTCAATAGCGTGATCTAGAACCCTTACAGCTCCATCTAGTGGTGGCTGGGAGAACTGACTATAAATTCACTGTTCTCAGTTGTAAATGCTATAGCCATCTAGCGGTGCTTGGGGAAACTAAGATTATACCTCAATATCTTTGAATAGGGGTGTTACAGTACAGTATTTTTTTTAAATAATATATAATACCCTACTCAAATTTCGAAATGCCTCAAACACCTATTTTTAACCTTTAAACTATTTACTTTTAAACTGACATGGCTAGGTTAAGTTCCGACTAAATTACGGGGCTTTTTTTCCCAACTCCTTATACATTATACTAACAGTATATCAAAATTTCATAATGCCTCAAACATGTTTTTCGGGCATAAAAAAATCTACTTTTCAAAAATTTGTATTTTGGCTAAGTTCCGCTTCTGACCAGTCAGGCCTGCATTCTCGTGTTGAGGTACAATAGGAGAAGTACAGGACAAGGTTTCAACGTGCCTCAAATACCTACTCAAAATTTCTTAGTAGCTCTCCAGCTATACCGTCACCCTCACGCCTATTGTTTTACATGTCTCGCGCTGTCTCTCTCTAACGTTCCATCCCACTTTACAGACGCAAACCGGTATCTGCCGTCTCCCTCGCGCCTATCGTTTAACATATGTCGCTGTCTCACTCCACAGACGCAGACCGTGGACATGGCGGCCGACACGCGCGAGGCCATCAAGCAGATGACCAAACAGTACATGGACAACCCGAACGCGATCATTCTGTGTATACAGGTGCGTTAATATGTATATTACAAGCCCCCTTAGGGTCCGTGATGGGGGAGGGGGGGGTCATACAAAGTGTGACAGTACATGTTAAATACAGGTACAGGGATACTAAAAAGCGTGACATGGGGAGGGGGTTCAAAAAGTCGAAATTTTGCGTGATGTAATATGTGGATGGCCCCTTACTAATAATCGCTGTATAAGCTTTGAATAGTTACACAGTGTTTTGTCTCCTTCTATCGAATTAAAAATGTCACTTGTGTGACGGAAACAAAACACTGTATAACTATTCAAAGCTTATACAGCGTTTATTAGTAAGGGGTATGGTAGATAAGAAATATAATGTTTTGTCCTTGTCTGTCAAGCGACTTTTCAAACGCATAAGACAAGAACAAAACATTGTATTGCTTATCGGATAAATATTTTTATTAGTGAGGGGGTAGATGTATTTTTATCCGAAGAAAATGTTTAACCTAATATTAGGATGCGATGTTACATAAGCAATCACACTAACTAAAAATTATCAAAACCTACATATACAATACTTAATATTATATATGCGAAAGTGTCTCTGTCTGTCTGTTATTTCTCCACGCTTTAACCGCTGAACCGATTTTATGAAATTTGGTATAGACATACTTTGAGTCCCATGAGGATATCCAAACATAGGATATTTTTTTTATCCCGAATAAGTATAGTGTTACCGTGGGATAATGTATATGTGTGTGACGGTCGGGAGGGGCCAAATTCGCGCAGGTGGAGCCGCGGGCAAATGCTACTACTATACTAATATAATAAAGAGGAAAAGTTTGTTTTTGTTGTTGCATCGAATAGGCTCCGAAACTACTGTTCTGATTTTGATGAAATTTGGCACAGATATAGAGTAGACCACGGGGAAGGACATAGGCTACTTTTTATTGCGGCAAAATGTACGGTTCCCGTGGGACTTCCTTTAGCGCGCAACGTCTAGTATACCTTATATAATATATTGTTAAAATATGTAAGATACAATAATTTATTATAGGTTGGTGTGGAAATATATGTAAATATGAGCTGGAGTGGTCGATAGTGCGAGCGTAATGGCGGCTCGCCACAGGATTCTTTCACAGGCTTCTTTCAAGTTTTCCTTTGATGCATAGACGTATATTATAGACGAGGCATGTTGAGGCAAAAAATGTCTCCAGTAAATTGGCTCCAATTTTTAACTTTTTGGGGCCATTTTGAAATTCGAAGTATGGTGAAAACAAGATGGCTGACATTTGAGTTATGGTGAAAACCAAGATGGCGTAACTTTTTCTTGTATGATTTTTTTTTCTGTTAAATATACGTGATAGCCTATCTTGAGTTGAAATCTTTGCTTTAATGTCACAAGATGGCGCTAGTTGTACTGTAGATTCTTAACATATATTTTATATTCAGGACGGCTCGGTGGACGCCGAGCGCAGTAACGTGACAGACCTGGTGGCGTCGTGCGACCCGCAGGGCAAGAGGACCATCTTCGTGCTCACCAAGGTGGACTTGGCCGAGGAGAACCTCGCTAATCCGAACAGGGTGAGTGTAGGGAGTATGACGACGTCTTACATGTCCACTATGTGGATATGGGCAGCCTCCGTGGTCTAGTTGTTAGAGGCTTAGACCTCGGTTCTCGACCTTTCGACCGAAAACGCCAGACGCCATGTTTTTCTTGTAAGTGACGTCATAAGAACATAAATCGAATAAAGAACAGCTAAAGTTGAATCTAAGTTCATGCACTGCACACGCACATAAGACATTTATTTGTTTCTGTTCTTTTGACGTCACGATAATGGTGGCTGTCATTTCGGCGTAAACATATACAGCCTCCGTGGTCCACTGGTTTAGAGCTTGACTCTCGACTTCGGTCCTGGATTCGATTTCCGCATTGGAACAACAAAACATGTTGTTTCCAAGTTTGGTTAGGATGCAAGCTGTTCACGTGATTTTTTGACATTTTTCACTGTCACCGAAATCGATGTGGGGAGTTGTTATTATTATGTAGGCTTCTCTTTTTGAGCGACGTTTTCGGAGTGCAAAGTTTTTGACGTCACTCGCCGTAAAGAAGTTATAGGTGTACCAGAATCTCATGGCAAATAGGGAAATAAAATTTTGTAGTGTGCAATACTGGGGAAATTAGATTAAACGATCTTGATACTGGTTAATTTATAATTATGTCTAGTATTATTGAACATGAATTATAATAAGAGTGTATGAAGATTATTCTTATACATCAGGTTAATAATATAGAAAATATGTCATGAAAAATAAATAAATCGTGAATTACTTTATATACTTATTTATTACAAAATATAACATACAATTAAATTGGTATTGGTTTAATTAAGTGGCTTTCGAACTGTATAGTATATCCGTTTACTTTATTCCTAACTAGCGACCCGCCCCGGCTTCGCACGGGTACAATACTGATACTAATACTACAGAATGTCTTTAAACCTCTAACAAAACGGGCGAAATTTAGTCAAAACAAACAGAAACAAATTAATATAGGTACCTACTAAAACTCAATGAAATAAGTAGGTGGGTATCTGGGGGCACGGCAGTGCCCCCGCCAAGTCGAGCGCGAAGCAAACACTGCCGTACCATCCTTTACTGGAACCATTTCGCCGCATTTTCAGGCCCCTATTTGAGAACCTCTGGATAAGACCAGAACGCAGAAATTTTCGTCATCCAATAAGCTATAATCACGTACTTAAAATCCAAAATTTCAAGTCTGTAGGTCATTTAGTTCCAAAGTTAAGCGAAAGCAAAGTTTCGCATTTTCGACACTCACTCACTCACTCACTCACTCACTCACTCACTCACTCACTCACTCATGATCATCAAAATAGAACTAGTACTTCCCATAAACTTAGAGAGCTGAAATTTGGTACAGAGTTGGGGTTTAATGGCCACATAAAGGGAAAACTATAAAAACTAGGATAATCGATCTGGGGGCACGGCAGTGCCCCTGCCAAGTCGAGCACGAAGCAAACACTGCCGTACCATTCTTTACTGGAAACATTTCGCCGCATTTTCTGGCCCCTCCTATTTGAGAACCTCTAGATAAGACCAGAACGTCGATCTGGGGGCACGGCAGTGCCCCCGCCAAGTCGAGCGCGAAGCAAACACTGCCGTACCACTCTTTACTGGAACCATTTCGCCGCATTTTCAGGCCCCTATTTGAGAACCTCTAGATAAGACCAGAACGTCGATCTGGGGGCACGGCAGTGCCCCCGCCAAGTCGAGCGCGAAGCAAACACTGTCGTACCATCCTTTACTGGAACCATTTCGCCGCATTTTCAGGCCCCTATTTGAGAACCTCTGGATAAGACCAGAACGTCGATCTGGGGGCACGGCAGTGCCCCCGCCAAGTCGAGCGCGAAGCAAACACTGCCGTACCATCCTTTACTGGAACCATTTCGCCGCATTTTCAGGCCCCTATTTGAGAACCTCTGGATAAGACCAGAACGCAGAAATTTTCGTCATCCAATAAGCTATAATCACGTACTTAAAATCCAAAATTTCAAGTCTGTAGGTCATTTAGTTCCAAAGTTAAGGGAAAGCAAAGTTTCGCATTTTCGACACTCACTCACTCACTCACTCACTCACTCACTCACTCACTCACTCACTCACTCATGATCATCAAAATAGAACTAGTACTTCCCATAAACTTAGAGAGCTGAAATTTGGTACAGAGTTGGGGTTTAATGGCCACATAAAGGGAAAACTATAAAAACTAGGATAATCGATCTGGGGGCACGGCAGTGCCCCTGCCAAGTCGAGCACGAAGCAAACACTGCCGTACCATTCTTTACTGGAACCATTTCGCCGCATTTTCAGGCCCCTATTTGAGAACCTCTAGATAAGACCAGAACGTCGATCTGGGGGCACGGTAGTGCCCCCGCCAAGTCGAGCGCGAAGCAAACACTGCCTTACCATTCTTTACTGGAACCATTTCGCCGCATTTTCAGGCCCCTATTTGAGAACTTCTAGATAAGACCAGAACGTCGATCTGGGGGCACGGCAGTGCCCCCGCCAAGTCGAGCGCGAAGCAAACACTGCCGTACCATTCTTTACTAGAACCATTTTGCCGCATTTTCAGGCCCCTTTATTCTACTCGAACATAACACAAATTAAATAAACAAATTACACTAAAATCTAGGAAAATAAATCAATATGCCCACGTTTCTACAAAAAGAAGTGAAATCCCACCAAAAACATTCTGTAAAAAACTAGCCAAGTCTCGATGGAGCTGCTTGTTTATCTCTAAAAAGTAATGAAATCTAGACAAAATCGTGCCAAGTCTAAGGTTCCTTACTGCGGTTTCTTTATTATTATAGTTAATGTTGTGTGACTTGGCCGTTGAAGGGCACACAAGGGTACAAAAGGGGCTCCATGACACCACTGCTCCAATACGTGTGTTGTACAATCAACAACAGCCTAAAATGAGACACTAGCGTCCAATTACCAATACCAGTATGGGCTATTATCTCGCTTAACAAACATAGGTAGTTACAAATGTAAACAAAATTGACTTGTACCCACTAAAGTATAAAGAATGTTCAACGGCCAAGTCACTCAACATTAACTATAATAATAAAGAAACCGCAGTAAGGAACCTTAGACTTGGCACGATTTTGTCTAGATTTCATTACTTTTTAGAGATAAACAAGCAGCTCCATCGAGACTTGGCTAGTTTTTTACAGAATGTTTTTGGTGGGATATACTTTTATCGTATGAAATACCTATACTCTTCAGGACTAACAATTACAACAAACACTAAATAAATAGGTATTCAAGTATCTATCCATCATAGTTACAACGAACACAAAACAAAAAATTTATTCATAGATCTAAACTCGCACGCCTTGGTGACGACGACCACTTCGCAACGGGCCGTGCAGCAGAAATCGTAATATTTTAATTTCGCCATAACTTCAAACCAAACATCCGATTGGTTAAAAGACCAAATATTATCTATATAAACTGTACTTAGTGATGAAATAATTTATTTTGATAAGGATTAATAGCGTGAGTAAAATAAACGCGTTTAAATGTAGTCCAAAAAAAATCAAGATTTCTAAATAAAAAAATGGTTGTTGTATCGACATAGATAGGTATAGTGTGTCGCGGACTTTTTTGTAGATATTTATAAGATCTACAATTAATTAGAACATTTTATGGTTCTATCTTTTATAGTTTAGGCAGCGTACGCAAAATAAGTAACTTTTCTGGTTCATTTTTTACACCTTGTGTCCGAAAAACCCAAATATCTTACGGAACCCTATTTTTTCCAAAATAAAATGTAGCCTATGTTACTCGTGGATAATGTAGCTTTCGAATGGTGAAAGAATTTTTGAAATCGGTCCAGTACTTTTTGAGCCTATTCATTACAAACAAACAAACAAACATACAAACAAAGTTTTCCTCTTTATAATATTAGTGTAGATCAACTGTAAATCGAAACAGTCTTAAGTTGATTTTCTTTATTCCTCTCCTCCTTTTACCAGGCATGGAAAACAAACCATCATTCGATGTGCCATCAGCTACGATCCGTCGTATAGTAATACTGGAAATAGATTTAAAGAAGTCACAATAATTACCTAAGAAAATATAAAAAAAACTAAAAGTATCAAAATAACTCACTCTAAAGGTAGGATTCCACCAAAATAGTGTGCAGCACATTTGCTTACAAACATTTTGTGCAAAACTCCAGCAGTGCAGGCACTAAGCTGGTATCACATTTGGCCTCCGACTCCACTGGTAAGGCTGTGCGTAACTTTTGTAAGCGTACAGTTCAGCACACTTGTGCGCGAGCATGTTCACTGAGCAGAGTTTCTGGCGAAGACAGTTCAGTAGTTAATATGGACGGGCAGGGCGTAGTGATTTGTGCTGTAGCATGTGTACGCGCACAAATAAATGTTTTTACTCCAGTAGCGGAAGCAAGACTGAGTTCGCGAACATCAGGTTTGTACGCGTCGACGCGAGTCCACTGCCTGCATGTGTGCACGCACAAAAGTATACAGATGTTTGCGAACATTCTTGAATGTTCGCGCACAATTTGTTATTGTTTGCTTTAGTGAGTCGACCAGAATAAACTTTTGTTTGGCACAATGTGCATTGCAGTACCGCACAGTGCAGCACACTGGTGGAATCCCACCTTAGGCTTACCGGTCAACTCTACCACGAACTATAAATTAAAAGATTGAGTTCGATTTACACCTTCTTCTTCCTGTCTTTTACGATAGACATTGAAAACAATATTTCTCGCTTGAGATCGAATTGCCTTTTTCGATATTTCCACAAAAACAACAAATTCCAAGAACATAATCACAAAATTTTAGCAGCGGTTGACAGATCACGTACTTTGATTTGACGGGTAACACTTGACATTGCCATATGAAAATCACATTATTTCATTTATTTTAAATGCCATGAGATTCTGGTACACCTATAACTAAAATTTTGCATCGGAACAACGCCCCTAGTGGCAGACAATTGTAACTAATTCGATGTCATTAGTCATACCACAGAATACTTAATAGTAGGTACAGAAGGCTACCTCTGAAAAGTCATTTAAAGAAATAGGGACTTTAGCGACGATACGATTAAGTTCAATTTAAATCGCGCAGCGCTTGATCGCCTACGGTTATATTTACCTACAAGTTGCGTCTCTTTCTATCGCATAACTCTTATTCATATCGCATAATTTTGACGAAATTGGGATTGTCTCCGTTTAGAAAGTCATGTAATCACAATATTTAATTACAACTTTTTTTTAATACTTACCTACTGTACTTTAGTGAACAAATTACTTTCCAAATATACCTAAGGTAGGTAGTAGTACTTTAAGGGCCGATTTTTCTCAGATAACTGTTACCTGAGGAATAAATATGGATAATTCTTATAAATACGCGCATACTTACTCGTACTTACGTATTCGATACCTTCACGGAAAGTGAGACAGGCTTAGTATGGCGATCCGAATAAATAAATTTAAAGAATAAATATTATATCCTAATAGATTGTTGCAAAGTAGTACTTAATCCATGTCAACAAGGTCGTCAATAGAAGTCAATATTTCTAAACAGACATTTTTAAAATGGCTGCCGGGAAATCTTCAGTTAAAAACGAATAATTATTCAAGTAAATGACTGAACGTAAAAAAACTATTTGTCTAGGAGCGCCATGATGTGGAGTTTTTGACATTGAATTTTTGGCCATTTTGTGAGCTTACTGGCCATTTTGTGAGCTCTGCAAAATTCTGGTATCAACTGTCGCCAGCAGTATTTCCGGACCACTACGACCTGCAAACCTTCAAGAAGGGAGCGTATTCCCTCCTAAAATGCCGGCAACGGACTTGCAACTTCTCTGATGTTGCGGGTGTCCATGGGCGACGGTAATCGCTTTCCATCAGGTGATCCGTTTGCTCGTTTGCCCCCCTAGTTTCATAAAAAAAGCGTGAACTGTTCTCTAGATCCGTCGCATCCTCGAAGGCAAGCTGTTCCCGATGAAGGCGCTGGGCTACTACGCCGTGGTGACGGGCCGGAGCCGCAAGGACGACAGCATACAGAACATCCGGGACTACGAGGAGCGCTACTTCCGCACCAGCAAGCTGTTCAAGTGAGTGGCGCGAAGGATCAACAGTCAACTTAAAATAACCTAACCAAGAGCATGTCAGGACATGTCTAAGGAGGGTTCCGTAACTGTAAACGCATATGCTTTTTTTTTAATTACTCCAAAAGTTACTATCCGATTTGGTTCACAATAATTTTCCTAAAGAATTTTTATCATGATCTATCAGCATGGAAATTTGCAAGTTTCTATCTCCTATAGTTTAAAAATGCTAGGGGGGGGCCAACTTACAAACTACTTTGGAGGCCGATTACTCGAAAATGGTCAACTTTATAAAAAAGTAACGTATGAAACATTGCCTTTATTTTAAAAGACCTATTCTACGATACCCCACACGATGGGGTAGAGTGAAAAATATTTTTCATCCCCACTTCACATGTATGGAGAGCCACCCCTAAAATATAAAATTATGATTTTTTTATGTTTTCGAAACCGTGATCTATACACAATCTATAACTGCACCAAATTTCATCAATTTATATTCATAATTACAGGAGCTAGAGGCGCGGACAGACAGACAGACAGACGGACAGAGCGAAACTATAAGGGTTCCTTAAGTATTACGGAACCCTAAAAACTAGGCCTTTTCATCCGTTAATAGATTATTGGATATTCTCCGAGCGAAGTAACCACTCTTGAAATACTGTAGTGCCTGGGACAGTCGGTTTGTGTCGTATGGTTGCCCAAGCACATACGGCATTCTCACAACACAGTCGGCCTGGTCCAGAGGAATGACTGGTCAATACGTCTGGGGCCAACCGTGTGGCGGGAGCATATTCTCCACTCTTGCCACTGGTAGACCACCACTGTGGCTCAGTTGTTGAATGCGTTGGTGCTCACTCCGGGGGTCGCGGTTTCGAATCCTGTCGAAAGGAACAAAATTTTTCTGTGTTTCTGGGTCAGAGATGTGTATAATATTATGTTTATAGTATTAAACATACTTCCCACTGTCTGGTCCCCGTAACACAAGTTCTTCGGGTACTTAGCACGGGGCTAGATGTGAAGCGTTTTCATAGATATTACTATTACTTCTCCAGGGGCACACTCAAACCATTGCCCACTTTTCAGGGACGGTCTGGTGTCCGCGACCCAAGTGACCACGCGCAACCTGGCCCTGGGTGTGGCCGAGTGCTTCTGGCGCATGGTGCGGGACAGTGTCGAGCAGCAGGCGGACGCCTTCAAGGCCATGAGGTTCAATCTGGAGACGGAGTGGAAGAATACTTTCCCCAGGTAAAATATTATTACTATAGTGTATAGCTCCCCACACCGATATCGGTGACGGTGGCCTGTTTTATTGAAACCAGGCCAGCTACGCACGAGTTATTTTATACTGCCCAAGTGTGTGCGCAGTACACAGGAGTACTCTTTTCATTTACTCTTGTAATCCAGTGGAACGGATGACCGACACGACTGGCGAGAGATCAGGCGCAGGTCCGACTTTTTACATGCCCATACGACGCATGGATCATCTCTCTTGTCAGACAATCAGCCTGCATTGTCCTAACCAAACTTTGAAACAACATTTTTTATTATTCCAATGAGGGAATTGAACCCGAGATCTAGTCGAGAGCCAAGCTCTAAACCAGTGGACCACGGAGGCTGTATCATTTATATACTTACTATAGGCAGCGCGAGCTAGACCGCGACGAGCTGTTCGAGCGCGCCCGCGCGGAACTCCTCGACCAATCAGCGGAGCTCTCCGCCGTCGCCGCCGCCAATTGGGAGGCGCGGCTCGCGAGTGCGTTGTGGGACGCCGCCGCTCCGAAGGTGCTTGACCAGATATACCTGCCCGCGGCCGCACAGGCGCATGCGGATGTTGGTGAGTGGCGGGGGATGAGTAAGTGTGGCGGGGAATGAGTATGTATGGCGGGGGATGTGCAAGTGTAGCGGGGGATGAGTAAGTGTGGCAGGGGATAAGTAAGTGTGGCGGGGGATGAGTAAGTGTGGCGGGGAATAAGTAAGTGTGGCGGGGGATGAGTAAATGTGGCTGGGGATGAGTAAGTGTGGCAGGGGATAAGTAAGTGTGGCGGGGGATGAGTAAGTGTGGCGGGGGATAAGTAAGTGTGGCGGGGGATGAGTAAATGTGGCTGGGGATGAGTAAGTGTGGCAGGGGATAAGTAAGTGTGGCGGGGGGATGAGTAAGTGTGGCGGGGGATGAATAAGTGTGGCACGGAATGAGTAATTGTAAGGGTTGATACATCAACAATTACTATTAAGTGTGAAATAGTGCGGATCGTGTTGAATGACCGCGATGGGTGTTGGTGAGCAAGTGTGTGGTTTGATATGTAAGTGTGTAATATATATTTTTGACTTTTATGACAAGCAAGTGCTATTGAATTAGTAATGAGATATTAAATAGAATTAATTGTTTGTGCGTTATTTGTGAGGTACGAAGGTGTAAGGTATAGGTTGAATTGATAAGCAAGTGTATTTCCCTAATCCTAACTGTCCTGTTCCTTAGAGTGTATTCAAATTCGTCCTGTCAAGTTCGACAAGAATATCGATCCAATGGCCGTGTGGACTGATCCTTATGATATTGATTTCAGTAAGATATTATTTAAATGCTGTAAAAACTGGCTGGCAGCAACAAATTGATCCATTTACAAAAAATACATTATGTATCTTACAATAATTATAATATAGTAATAACGTAGTTATTAAAAACGTATATAGCTATCGAAGTAGATTATAGCTTCATTTGCAGACCTAGTCTAGTAATTTTTAGTTTTTGTAACTCAACATTTATTGATATTTTTTTTACATAGAAATTACACAAATATTATTTTAATTTCTATTTTTATATACAATTACAACCATTCGTGTACCTTAAAAAATCATATCAGTCAATAGTCATTCGATTTAAATAAAATATATTGTTGAAACTACATCTGTAGTTTACTAAATGTTAATAAATTACAGACAAGTTCAACACAACAGTCGATATCAAACTCCGCGAGTGGGCGGAGGGTGACCTCGCCGCCGTGTCTATAGCGGCCGGCCGAGAAGCTTTACGCGCTGAGTTCGCGGAGCTACTGTCTAGAGCTGGCGATTCTGACCCCGTGTATGAGCCGCTCAAACGTGCGGCGGTGGAGGAGGCCCTGGCGAGACATCAGTGGGAGGATAGAGCGCAGGATGTAAGTAAAAATGTGCACTTGTGACATACAAGTGTTACGGTTGATAGGCAAGTGTACAGTTCGTGGTGCTACTGTCTAGAGCTGGCGATTCAGACCCCATGTATGAGCCGCTCAAACGTGCGGCGGTGGAGGAGGCCCTGGCGAGACATCAGTGGGAGGATAGAGCGCAGGATGTAAGTAAAAGTGTGCACTTGTGACATACAAGTGTTACGGTTGATAGGCAAGTGTACAGTTCGTGGTGCTACTGTCTAGAGCTGGCGATTCAGACCCCATGTATGAGCCGCTCAAACGTGCGGCGGTGGAGGAGGCCCTGGCGAGACATCAGTGGGAGGATAGAGCGCAGGATGTAAGTAAAAGTGTGCACTTGTGACATACAAGTGTTACGGTTGATAGGCAAGTGTACAGTTCGTGGTGCTACTGTCTAGAGCTGGCGATTCAGACCCCATGTATGAGCCGCTCAAACGTGCGGCGGTGGAGGAGGCCCTGGCGAGACATCAGTGGGAGGATAGAGCGCAGGATGTAAGTAAAAGTGTGCACTTGTGACATACAAGTGTTGACAGAAAAATGTAAAGGTTGATAGGCAAGTGTACAGTTCGTGGTGCTACTAATTATAGCTGGCGATACAAATCATGTGTGGGAGGAAAGGGTGCAAGATGTAAGTAAAATACACTTGTGACAGAAAAGTGTGGAGTTGATAGACAAGTGTGAAGGTTGGTATAAGACAAGTGCGGAGTTCGTGGTTTAATTCTGTCTAAGCGGGCGAGATAAACCCGATGTATGAGCCGTTGAAGAGGACTGCTGGGAAAGAGGGGAGACATCAGTGGGAGGATAGGGTGCAGGCTGTAAACAAAATACATTTATGGCGGAGAAGTGTAGAGTGTTGATAGACGAGTGTACACTTGTCTATCACTACAATTCATGTAGTATCAATGGGCCGCAGAACACGAGTTGATAGAAAAGTGCAAAAGTGAATAGAAAAGCGTTTAGATTATAGGTCGCGCAACGAATTATGATCTTTCGACAAAAGTAGAGGGGGTATGCGCAGAAGTCAGTTTTTGGGTGTGTTTGGCGGTAGCGGGCTCGGGCGGGGAGGTGTGGATGCGCCGAACGCATGCCGAACGTGGCTGCCGACACGCTATTGGTACATTAGCAATATATATTCTTTGCTATTGGTCACATGCGCGAACGACCCCCTCCACTTTCACTGAGCGCTCATAAACCGTTGCGCGACCGGTACTAACAATTTTATTATTCTTTTCTTATGTCTTTCTTCTCGCTTCCAGGTGCTCCGTGTTCTCCAGTTAAACGCACTCCAAGACCGCATGGTGCGGTCGCGCGCGGACTGGGACGCGGCGGTTGCCCTCATGGACAGCGCATTGAGAGAACGTCTGAACATGACATTGGAGCAGCTGCACGAGCTCACAGGTATATACAGCCGGACCGCTCGCACACGTGGCGCCGTCCCGCTCGCACAGTGCGGCTGAACATGACATTGGAGCAGCTGCACGAGCTCACAGGTATATACAGCCGGACCGCTCGCACATTTGGCGCCGTCCCGCTCGCACAGTGCGGCTGAACATGACATTGGAGCAGCTGCACGAGCTCACAGGTATATACAGCCGGACCGCTCGCACACGTGGCGCCGTCCCGCTCGCACAGTGCGGCTGAACATGACATTGGAGCAGCTGCACGAGCTCACAGGTATATATAGCCGGACCGCTCGCACACGTGGCGCCGTCCCGCTCGCACAGTGCGGCTGAACATGACATTGGAGCAGCTGCACGAGCTCACAGGTATATACAGCCGGACCGCTCGCACATTTGGCGCCGTCCCGCTCGCACAGTGCGGCTGAACATGACATTGGAGCAGCTGCACGAGCTCACAGGTATATACAGCCGGACCGCTCGCACATTTGGCGCCGTCCCGCTCGCACAGTGCGGCTGAACATGACATTGGAGCAGCTGCACGAGCTCACAGGTATATATAGCCGGACCGCTCGCACACGTGGCGCCGTCCCGCTCGCACAGTGCGGCTGAACATGACATTGGAGCAGCTGCACGAGCTCACAGGTATATACAGCCGGACCGCTCGCACATTTGGCGCCGTCCCGCTCGCACAGTGCGGCTGAACATGACATTGGAGCAGCTGCACGAGCTCACAGGTATATACAGCCGGACCGCTCGCACACGTGGCGCCGTCCCACTCGCACAGTGCGGCTGAACATGACATTGGAGCAGCTGCACGAGCTCACAGGTATATACAGCCGGACCGCTCGCACACGTGGCGCCGTCCCGCTCGCACAGTGCGGCTGAACATGACATTGGAGCAGCTGCACGAGCTCACAGGTATATACAGCCGGACCGCTCGCACACGTGGCGCCGTCCCGCTCGCACAGTGCGGCTGAACATGACATTGGAGCAGCTGCACGAGCTCACAGGTATATACAGCCGGACCGCTCGCACATTTGGCGCCGTCCCGCTCGCACAGTGCGGCTGAACATGACATTGGAGCAGCTGCACGAGCTCACAGGTATATACAGCCGGACCGCTCGCACACGTGGCGCCGTCCCGCTCGCACAGTGCGGCTGAACATGACATTGGAGCAGCTGCACGAGCTCACAGGTATATACAGCCGGACCGCTCGCACACGTGGCGCCGTCCCGCTCGCACAGTGCGGCTGAACATGACATTGGAGCAGCTGCACGAGCTCACAGGTATATACAGCCGGACCGCTCGCACACGTGGCGCCGTCCCGCTCGCACAGTGCGGCTGAACATGACATTGGAGCAGCTGCACGAGCTCACAGGTATATACAGCCGGACCGCTCGCACATTTGGCGCCGTCCCGCTCGCACAGTGCGGCTGAACATGACATTGGAGCAGCTGCACGAGCTCACAGGTATATACAGCCGGACCGCTCGCACACGTGGCGCCGTCCCGCTCGCACAGTGCGGCTGAACATGACATTGGAGCAGCTGCACGAGCTCACAGGTATATACAGCCGGACCGCTCGCACACGTGGCGCCGTCCCGCTCGCACAGTGCGGCTGAACATGACATTGGAGCAGCTGCACGAGCTCACAGGTATATACAGCCGGACCGCTCGCACATTTGGCGCCGTCCCGCTCGCACAGTGCGGCTGAACATGACATTGGAGCAGCTGCACGAGCTCACAGGTATATACAGCCGGACCGCTCGCACACGTGGCGCCGTCCCGCTCGCACAGTGCGGCTGAACATGACATTGGAGCAGCTGCACGAGCTCACAGGTATATACAGCCGGACCGCTCGCACACGTGGCGCCGTCCCGCTCGCACAGTGCGGCTGAACATGACATTGGAGCAGCTGCACGAGCTCACAGGTATATACAGCCGGACCGCTCGCACACGTGGCGCCGTCCCGCTCGCACAGTGCGGCTGAACATGACATTGGAGCAGCTGCACGAGCTCACAGGTATATACAGCCGGACCGCTCGCACACGTGGCGCCGTCCCGCTCGCACAGTGCGGCTGAACATGACATTGGAGCAGCTGCACGAGCTCACAGGTATATACAGCCGGACCGCTCGCACACGTGGCGCCGTCCCGCTCGCACAGTGCGGCTGAACATGACATTGGAGCAGCTGCATGAGCTCACAGGTATATACAGCCGGACCGCTCGCACATTTGGCGCCGTCCCGCTCGCACAGTGCGGCTGAACATGACATTGGAGCAGCTGCACGAGCTCACAGGTATATACAGCCGGACCGCTCGCACACGTGGCGCCGTCCCGCTCGCACAGTGCGGCTGAACATGACATTGGAGCAGCTGCACGAGCTCACAGGTATATACAGCCGGACCGCTCGCACACGTGGCGCCGTCCCGCTCGCACAGTGCGGCTGAACATGACATTGGAGCAGCTGCACGAGCTCACAGGTATATATAGCCGGACCGCTCGCACACGTGGCGCCGTCCCGCTCGCACAGTGCGGCTGAACATGACATTGGAGCAGCTGCACGAGCTCACAGGTATATACAGCCGGACCGCTCGCACATTTGGCGCCGTCCCGCTCGCACAGTGCGGCTGAACATGACATTGGAGCAGCTGCACGAGCTCACAGGTATATACAGCCGGACCGCTCGCACACGTGGCGCCGTCCCGCTCGCACAGTGCGGCTGAACATGACATTGGAGCAGCTGCACGAGCTCACAGGTATATACAGCCGGACCGCTCGCACACGTGGCGCCGTCCCGCTCGCACAGTGCGGCTGAACATGACATTGGAGCAGCTGCACGAGCTCACAGGTATATACAGCCGGACCGCTCGCACATTTGGCGCCGTCCCGCTCGCACAGTGCGGCTGAACATCACGTCGGAGCAGCTGCACGAGCTCACAGGTATATACAGCCGGACCGCTCGCACACGTGGCGCCGTCCCGCTCGCACAGTGCGGCTGAACATGACATTGGAGCAGCTGCACGAGCTCACAGGTATATACAGCCGGACCGCTCGCACACGTGGCGCCGTCCCGCTCGCACAGTGCGGCTGAACATGACATTGGAGCAGCTGCACGAGCTCACAGGTATATACAGCCGGACCGCTCGCACATGTGGCGCCGTCCCGCTCGCACAGTGCGGCTGAACATGACATTGGAGCAGCTGCACGAGCTCACAGGTATATACAGCCGGACCGCTCGCACACGTGGCGCCGTCCCGCTCGCACAGTGCGGCTGAACATGACATTGGAGCAGCTGCACGAGCTCACAGGTATATACAGCCGGACCGCTCGCACATTTGGCGCCGTCCCGCTCGCACAGTGCGGCTGAACATCACGTCGGAGCAGCTGCACGAGCTCACAGGTATATACAGCCGGACCGCTCGCACACGTGGCGCCGTCCCGCTCGCACAGTGCGGCTGAACATGACATTGGAGCAGCTGCACGAGCTCACAGGTATATACAGCCGGACCGCTCGCACATTTGGCGCCGTCCCGCTCGCACAGTGCGGCTGAACATCACGTCGGAGCAGCTGCACGAGCTCACAGGTATATACAGCCGGACCGCTCGCACACGTGGCGCCGTCCCGCTCGCACAGTGGCATAACGCGGCTCAGGATTAAAACAGGTTACTTTTTATCCTGAAAAAGTACAATATTCCCGTGGGATACCCGATACTATATTTACGTTGGCAGAGTTGGCAAAAGCTGATATGATAACGAATACATTTAGCCTAGTCTTGATTTAAAATTTATAATATATCATTCGGATAAAACAACGGCCCTTTTTAGAGTTCCGTACTTCGAAAGGAAAAAAACGGAACCCTTATAGAATCACTTTGTTGTCCGTCCGTCCGTCTGTCTGTCAAGACCCTTTTTCTCAGGAACGCGTGGAGGTATAAAGCTGGAATTTATCTCAGGTCTACGGTCCCTTGGAGCTGTGAAAAAATCAAACTTCTTAACCAATGCAATCAAAAGATTACGCCGTTTGTGCCGCAAATTTCTGCAAATTTTCGACACTCGCAAACTCGAAACCTACACGGTACTTCCCGTGAACTCAGAATCTTGAAATTTGGTACGAAGCAACGTCTTATAGCACAGATAAAGGAAAAATTGCGAAAACCGTAAATTTTTAGTTACATCATATAATAAAAATAATTTTAATAATTTTAACCTTACTACCCCTATCCTTGTGAACGCGTAGAGGTATTAAATTGAAAGTCATATCAAATACACAGGTCTATAATACATTTAAGCTGTAACAAAATCACTACAGGTTTGTACGGAACCCTCGGTGAGCGACCTACTCGCACTTGGCCGGTTTTTTATTGAATATTTAGAAATTGCTTTATAAGCCGCCTTTGTTTGCATGTCTGATTTTTATATGAAACGTATTTATGTTTTCTGTTAATTGTTTTGTGCAAAATAAAGTAGATGACACACCCAATTGCTAGCACTGTACCTAATTATCAGCACCCCGAACAAATAGTAGAATTATAAGCTTCTCTGTAATTAATTTTTGTTTCCATTTAAAAAAAAACACTAAATTAATGTTTCTGGAATCTACACCATACTTTAAACTATAATGTATTTTCCTCTGTAATAAATCCGTTAATGGATGATTTATTATTCTCCGAGCGAAGTAACCACTCTTGAAATACTGTAGTGCCTGGGACAGTCGGTTTTTAAATGTCGTATGGTTGCCCAAGCACATACGGCATTCTCACAACATAGTCAGCCTAGTCCAGAGGAATGACTGGTCAATACGTCTGGTGCCAACTATCCGCACTTTAAAAAATGGTCCAATTATACCCTCGATTATTACAGAGGAAAATACATTATAGTTTCTCAATTATTTGATTTGGCCCTGTAAATTCCAGGTCCCGGGTTCCGGGAGCGCTGGCTGTACTGGCGGTCGCCCACTCCCGAGCAGGCCCGGCGGGCGACGACCCTGGGGGAGCTGGAGAGGCTCGGCGTGACCAGACCGCAGCTGACGTACGATGAAGGTGAGCGAGCGGTACATAACTTGATTGGCGGTGATTAACAGGGGAGTGTTATATAAGGTTGTTCAAAATCGATGGCGGATATTTTGCGCATAATATGATCTACTGCTTATATAAAGACGGCGTTTCAGAGATTAGCCGGAAAAAAACAGACAAAAATTTCAAAACTTGATACTTTATTATAAGTACCGTATATATACTTTCACATGCATTTAGTGAAAAGCTGTTAATTTAAAATTGCAAACAGACACTTCAATTTTATTAATTTGTAGATATAGCGCCGAAGTACAGAAACTTCGATAGCGTGGTGTGAAAACGTCCGTCCTACTAATATTATAAGTGTGAAAGTTTGTGAGGATGTATGGATGGATGTTTGTTACTCTTTCATGCAAAAACTACTCAATGCATTTCGATGAAATTCGGTATGGTAGTAGTTTAGGCTCTGGATTAAAACGTAGGCTACTTTCTATCCCGAAAAAGTACAGTGTTCCTTTGGGATAGTTTGTATGTGTATTTACGCGGGCGGGCGAGCAACAGCTAGTAGATAATATTATTTACAATTGGATGTTACAGTGGTGGCGGCCAGGGACAACCTGCGGCGGCGCGGGGTGGAGGTGGACAACGACTACATACGGGAGACGTGGCGGACTGTGTACATGAGGTGAGTGCGTCACTACGATGTATGTATATGTCACCGTAAAATTGTAAAAACCGATAGATTGTAAAATTACTAGAGATGTTATAATATGTCGACAGATTGTCAAATACAAATTTCTCCTTACAATTGTACGCATTATTTTTCGTTATAACAGTGCATCTGTCTGTTACCTCTTCACGCTTTAACCGCTGAACCGATTGTTATGAAATTTGGTATAGACATATTTTGGGTCCCGAGAAAGGACATAGGATATTTTTTATCCCGAAAAAATACAGCTTTCCCGAGGAATAATGTATTTACGCGGGCGGAGCCGCGCGCAAAAGCTAGTAGGTTATAATATAACACTTATAGAATTGTCTTACATGATACCTACCACCTTTTTTTGTTTATTTAATTTTAATGTTTAATTTAGTTTATCCCTTCCAGAAACTTCCTGACCCGCGCGCAGGGCCGCGCGCGCGACTGCCGCAAGAGCTTCTACCTGTACAGCCAACAGAACGGCGCTGAGGTAGCTGACTTGTGGAAAAGAAAACGTTTTGTAACGCGTTTCAAATGAGAATAGGAACGTCAATATCCTTTTACTGTCAAAATATATCACTTAAAAAGTGCGATTTTCAGAAAAACTTATGTGCATATAAATATTAATTAAGTCTTGCATCGAATTTAAATAATATCATTAGATAGTAATCAATTATCTAAACATAAATTTAACTACCATATCAGTCTAAATTCGGAACCATTTGGCGCCGACTCGATCCTATTCTCATTTGAATCGCACTATACTGTCGGATTCCTTGATAGAAAGAGAGAAAAGACAAAAACACACAAAATAAGATTTTTTAAATTGCAAATGAAGAGACGGATCCCCATGGAAAGCGATTACAGTCGCCCATGGACACCCGCAAATGCGTTGCCGGCCTTTAAAAAAGGAGAGCGATCTTTTTTTGAAGGTTTGAAGGTCGCAGTCACGAAGTATAGATACCAGGAGTCCGAACTGGTAGAGCGCGCCATTGTTCAAGAAGTACCAAGCGCGATGCAGGACTGTGCGCTGATTGGTCCGCCGCAATAGCATCGGTACGTCCAAAATAATTCTAGCGCAGCCAGTGGCAGAAAAGAGAACTAAGATCTGGGTTATTGTGTACATGAATACTATGGAAAAGCCTATACCGTTCGGACTCCTGGTATTCTATACTTCGTGGTCGTAGTGGTCCGGAAATACCGCTGGTGACAGTTCATCCCACAGTTTTATTGTGCGCGGCAGAAAACTCCGGGAAAAGCGTACAGTGGAGTACTACCTCTCATCAAGATGATGGCAATGGAAGTTTTGTAACATGGTATTCAATGGTTCACAGAAGGAATGCTGCGAGGTGGTGATGTTCTGGCGCGTGCAGTCCACGCTCCGGACCACCGCCAACGCGCTGCGGCAGCAGATAGCGAACAGAGAGGCCGCCAGGCTGGACAGAGACCTGAGGGAGGTGTTGGATGAGGTTAGTAGTCACTACTTACATAACTCCCGAGGCTGCTAGCAAACCTCCATATCTGCTAGCAGCACTCAGATAGCGAACAGAGAGGCCGCGATGCTGGACAGAGACCTGAGGGAGGTGTTGGATGAGGTTAGTAGTCACTACTTACATAACTCCCGAGGCTGCTAGCAAACCTCCATATCTGCTAGCAGCACTCAGATAGCGAACAGAGAGGCCGCGATGCTGGACAGAGACCTGAGGGAGGTGTTGTATGAGGTTAGTAGTCACTACTTACATAACTCCCGAGGCTGCTAGCAAACCTCCATATCTGCTAGCAGCACTCAGCGAACAGAGAGGCCGCGATGCTGGACAGAGACCTGAGGGAGATGTTGTATGAGGTTAGTAGTCACTACTTACATAACTCCCGAGGGTACTAGCAAACCTCCATATCTGCTAGCAGCACTCAGATAGCGAACAGAGAGGCCGCGATGCTGGACAGAGTGCTGAGGTACACACTCGGGCACTATATAGCTCCTGCATAGCTGGCCTGGTTTCAATGAAACCGGCCACCGTCACCGTAATCGGTGTGGGACTTACTATTTATATTATTCTTGCAGATGGCGGCCGATTCGGAACTCAAGAAGAAATTGCTATGTGGTAGAAGGGTGGAACTGGCCGAGGAATTGAGTAAGTTGACTGTACTACATCGAACATGATGCCGGTAAACCTAAGATCAAGTAGCTCTAGATTCGCAACTCTTGTAGCCACTAGAGTGCATCTCGCTCACCCACAATGTGTTGCCATGTACAACCATAGCCTTCAATTGTAGGATTTTTGTCTTGATTTTAGGATGTGAGTAACGAGCCTACCCTACCTCCTACCTTTTCATAACCAGTATTGAACCATTTAGAGCATGAATTCACTGGAGTCATCACAAAATCTAAGTTAATAAATTTTCTACCCGTTGCTTCAACCCATTTTTTTTCTTAAATTTATATCAGGGGGAAACCTAAAAAAGAAAGAACTTTAGTCAGTATATTTTGGTCACGAGATAATTATAACAAGAAAATCCTCATGGACTAAAAGTTGGGATAATTAACTAAATTAAATAGCAACACTAAGACAGACAGTCATTTGTTTGGCCACGGGGTGTCAAATTTGACATCATACTGGCCAAACAACCGGCTAAAGCGAAAGGGACAAAACATAACATTTTTGTCTCGTTTCTTCACAAGTATTGACCAATTTACGTTCTCTCTCTAACAAGTTGTGACATCAGGAACTATCGATCTAGAGGTACTTGATCTTAGCGGTAAACAGTTATTTAACTCGACTAACTTCACTCCATCTCTTATTGCTAACTTCATATCATACCCAGTTACGACTCTAGCGCCACTATGGCCAGTTATGGCACTGTTATTTAACTGCTTTTGTCGGACACTTTTTAGTTTTTCTTCCCTAGAGACATGGAGAATAGAAGTAAGGAGGAACATCTCTCTAGAGCAGAAAAGCTAAAAAGTGTCCGACAAAAGTAACCAAATAATAGTTCCAAAACTGGCCATAATGGCGCTAGAGTCAGAAGAGAGTATGATATGAAGTTAGCAATAAGAGATGTAGTAAAGTTATTTGAAAGTTAGTTATTGGTTAGTTACTCTAATAATTTGTGGCCATTTTGTGGCGCTCTTTTAAAATTCGTCCGCATGCAACTATAGCGCCTTCTTATATTGCTCCTTTTCAACGGACACTTTTTAATACACGAGATGGTTCTCCTTACCTCTATTCTCCATGCCTAGAGAGATAGTCGTCCTTTCCTCTACCCACCATATACCAGCCTAATATCCACTAGAGATATAGTCGTCCTTTCCTCTACAGTCTACACTATGGAGTGGTACTCCAGGATATGTCCTAGTCTTATACACGTGTTTGTGTTTCAGAGCGAGTGAGACAAGTGCAGGAGAAACTGGAGGAGTTTATAGAGGCGTTGAATAAAGAGAAGTAACTAGTCGCAGATGTTAGATATATAAGTTATATTTATAATAAAATGTTGCACACACGGCGTTGTTTTATTTTTTGACACGAGAGAATTGACACGAAAAAAGATACAAATTGGCTGTGTTCCGCGGAAATCAGGGCTGACAAAAAACGTAATCAAAATGGCGACCGCTGGCATTAAATAAGCAAAATGGCGGATTGTGTTAGCAGTATTGAAGTTACCAAACGTGTCCTGGTCGATAATCTGTTTTCTTTTTCTTTAGCGCTATTTTCCGCGGAACAGCCATTGTGTACGTTACGCATAGTCAAATGAAAATATTGTTGCCCGCGAATGCGTGGTCGCATTAATAAATCTTGCGGAACCGTCCATTCTGCCGCGATGAAAGTAGCCTATGTCCTTCCCCGTAGTCTACTCTATATATGTGCTAAATTTTATCGAAACCAGACGAGTATTTTCGGAGCCCATTCAATACAAACAAACAGTCAAATCTTTTCTCTTTAAAATTGTTAATCGACATGATTTTTTTTAGGTAAATAATAAAAAAGTTTCCAAAAACTTATTATACGAGAACGAGACAGAATATCCTACTATTATTATAAATTTGAATGTTTGTGAGGATAGATGGATGGATGTTTGTTACGCTTTCACACAAAAACTACTGAACGGATTCTGTGGGCATGGTAGAAGTTAAGGCACAAGAATAAAACAGACTACCTTTTAACCCAAAAAAGTACAGTGTTCCCGAGGGATACTGTATATTTACGCCGGTAGAGCCGCGGGCAAAATATAGTTATTTTATTTAAGATAATATAGGCTCATATATAAAAGCCAAAGCTGATTGACTGATGTATCAACACACAGGCCAAACTCTTAAGGCAGGAATTTGAAAATTTGCACACGTATTCCTCATATGATGTAGGCATCCACTAAGGAAGGATTTTTCAAAGTTTAACCCCCAAGCTTTCATTATTAGCTTTTTTATTTCTTTTATTTTCATTTATTTCTTTCATTTATTTCTTTCATTATTATTAGGGGATAAAATTTAAAGCTTATGATAAAAGTATGGATCTACACGTAGATATTGTATGCGAAACCTTCCTCCGATTTTAAACCTGTAAATGCAACGTATTACATATAGTGCGATTCGAAATGAGAATAGGATTGAGTCGGCGCCATATTGTTTCGAATTTAGGCTGTTATGATACTTAAATTTATGTTTTGATAATTGATTACTATTTAACGTTTTTATTTAAATTCGATGCAAGACTATTTATATTTATTTGCACGTAAGTTTTTCTGAAAATCGCACTTTTCAAGTGACATTTGACAGAAAAAGGTCATTGACGTTCCTATTCTCATTTGAAATGCGTTATGAAAGATACCAAAGAAAGTGTATTAGAAATATGAAGATTTACTGTGTCACAAACACATGAAACTATTTTAGAATACTTTGTATATTCATAAATATTCAATTTTTCTAACAAAAAATCAACATTTTGTCTGAGGTGTGACAATGGACCTAGTATAACTACAGGACAGACTACTGTGAGCAAAAAAACGAGCCGAGCGAGAGGTTGGAAGAGAGGCCGTGTGTCCCTTTCTAGTAGGGTGACAATAATATTTTCTGCTGTGGCAAACTGCAAAGCTGTGTGAGACAAATTGTGAAACGCTGAATGACATACAGCTGAGGCTTTAAAAGTCGACTAGATTGAATAGTGTAAAATCAAGAAGGTTTGAAGTGACGGCTGCATTAATATGTAACAGATTTTTATGTAATTCTCTGCCTTACTTAAACACGATTGAGCCATTTTTGTCGCATTTCTTCATTGTTTGGAAAATCTATAAAAACTGTATTATATTATCATTAAAGGCATTACTCGACTTCACACGTTTTTTCTCAGTAACTAGGTACTTACAGCTTACTACGATTCTAGGCGAGTCGCTATCGCTACTGACTAGTTTATAACAAAACGTAGTACAATTATAACTCTTAATAACGTCATTTGCTATAATGTTAACACTTTTATACTAGAATAACTAGATTAACATTAACAATTAACTTACTAATGTTACTAATAAACGAAATATTGCAACCAGCAGAACTTTCACTTCGACAAGAATATATATACAACATTTTTTTCACCATTTTGACTGTTAAATCATCAAACAAATAATAAAAACATAGTTACGGAGATACATGGAGTATGAAATAAAAACTATTTTCAAATTTAATATTATCCGGTGTTCAGCATAAAATATGTGTAATGGCGTATCTATTGTCTTGCGAATGATACCATCTAATAAAAAAAGAAGGAAAAGGATTTAATGTAAACTGCATTTTTATTTAGTATTATATGACTATTTCTAACTTTTTTAATTAGAATATGATATAGTTATAAACATTTGTTAAAATAATAATATAGTACACTCGTTTTATCTAAGATTTTTCAAGTTACTTTTTATAAATACCAACATTTTTCTGGTTGGCAACATGCAAGAACGAGAAACACAGCCTCTCTCCTGGCTATCTCGCTCGGCTCGGATTTGCCTCTATGATACGTGCATTGTGAAATACACTCTATTACTAAGGTAATACAGTTCTTTTTAGCAATTACAAAATTCGGAGTCTTCTATCCATAGGTACATAGGTACTATATCTATGGGTGTGACATATATATACCATTTTAATAAAGTCGGCGAAATATGGCAAAAACGTGTCGGCAAGGTGTCAAAATTGACAGCCTTATTTTGACAACGACATTGGTATTTTGACAGACGAGTGACGACAGCCGTTTGTTTTTGTTGATGTTTGCCGGGCGTATGTATTGGATTCCTATTTATTGATTTCTTCCCTTTATATTATATATATAGTATTATAAAGTGCAGTTTACTGCGCCGAACATTCGTTGGAAATGCTCTAAGGATATCAAGGTAAAAAATTGTTATTCAACCATTTTTAATAGCTCTTGATGACTCATACTTATTAATAAACGAAACCTTATACATAATACACAATATTTTAATTAAGGAAGCCTAAGCGAGACTTGTTTTGAAAAAAATCTATGAGAGTATGGAAACCATTTTAGACAATGTACTTTAATTTTTAACAAAATATATTACCATTTTCTTTCTGATATGATCACCTGTTGCATGGGAACTGCAAGATAACAATAATTATAATTAAACTCTATATTGTTTAGTAAGGTAATAAGTATAGTTTTGTTATGTAACCATGTACTTATTGATTTCTGCTCTGCAAAGATTTTGCTTAAAGCAAATTATTTTTGAAAAACACAGCATAAAGACATTATTTGTTTATGTTTGTTTTTATTGATAAGCTGAGGAAGTAAGAGTTTCTTTTTACCCGTCTACGGAAAAAGCCAAAAGTAAGGGTATTGATTTTGGTAGTCTATGTATGTATGTTTGTTCCATGGTAGCACCTGAACTACTGATCCAATTTCAATAAATGAGGTGTCAATAGATTCGTAATAATAGCCCGGGTAACTTAAGCTAGATATAATATTGACAATCTCTCTGGCTCAGTGGTTGATTGTGTTGGTGCTCAAACTGGAGGTTGTGGGTTCGAATCCCACCGAATGAACAGAAAGTTTTTCTGTGATCCTGGGTCATGGATGTGTATTAAATATGTGTATAATATAATAAAGAGTTTAAATAGGTATGTGTGTTATAATATAATATTATTAAATATAATATTGCCATTGTCTGGTACCTGTAACACATGTTCTTCAAAAACGTACACGCAGCCAGATAGATGTGATGCGAAGCATCCATAGATTAAAAAAATTAGGTTATAGTTTTTTATAAAAATTGTAGTTATTATTTATAAGCTTCACTATAAATAATTGTTATAACATTAATAATTTCCAACAATATATTTTGTCCTAAAATGATCTTAAGACTACTATAGTCTATTCGTTATGTTTGCAATGAATTATCAGCACAAATGTCAAAATTGGCTAATGATGCAACTGTATGACTTACTTTTGAATGTGAACATGGCCTAAGTCTTATTCAACAAATAAATATCTCACTACAAACTTATCAAAAATGGACTATAAATTGTAATATAATATGTTATACCTTATTAAAGTTACAATATATCTTATTAAATTTTTAAGTTAAATAAACAAAACCTTGACAACCTCTGTGGCTCAATGGTTGAGAGTGTTGGTGGCTTGGTGCTCAAGCAGGGGCTTGCGGGTTCGAATCCCGCCAAAGGAATAAAAAAATAATTTATCTGTCCATGGATGTGTATTAAATATATATGTATAGTATAATAAAAAGGCATGTATTTAAACTTGCGACAAAACAATTAAATTTTGGATGTGAAAATACCCAATATTGAATACTAAATTACCAAGTTGGCGAAAGAATGTAAGGAACAAAAAAATTACTAATCTGGTGACTAAATAATACCACTGAATTTTCCAAACTGGCAGACAGATTATGTTTTAGCGACGAAATAACCATCTTGGCGACAGTTTGTGAGTACACATTTAATTTAAGAATAGGCACATATATTTTCCCTGATGTAGGTAACTCAAAAACCATACAAGCAGCGAAACGAGCGCACACAAAAAAACCATAAAGGAGCATACAAAATTCCCAATTTTTTATTTTTCTCGGTTTTAGGGAGGTGTAGATTATTGTGTAGATTAATTTTGAAATTTAAAAATGGCGGATATTTATTTTTCGTAAAATTGATATGGGTGTCGTTTACCAGGTTTTTGGGAGTGCTGGATACGAAAATGACATTCGTTTTGAAATTCCAATATGGCGGACATACTTAATTTCATAAAAATAATATGGGTAAAATAAAAGTCATCCATTTTAAATTTCCTTAGTAACCAAACAACCTCATATTTTCTTCATGATGGGAGAAAAAGAAATTTGAAAATCCTGAATTTTCCAACATTTCTATAGCTTTATACATCTAGGAATGTATCTCAATGTAGAGCATTTACTATGTTTTTATAAAGTTGATTCTATCTCGGAAACGGTGCATCCTATTGAAAAAATAATGAAAATTTCGCCCCCCTTAGAAACCCGCAACATCATATTTTCTTAATGATGGGAGAAAAAAAAATCGAAAATCCTGAATTTTCCAACATTTCTATAGCTATAAACATCCGTCGTCTCTCAATGTACAGCATTTACTTCTTTTTTTATAAAATTGATTCTATCTCGGAAACGGTGCATCCTATTGAAAAAATAATGAAAATTTCGCCCCCCTTTGAAACCCTGCAACATCATATTTTCTTCAAGATGGGAGAAAAAAATTTTCGAAAATCCTGAATTTTCCAACATTTCTATAGCTTTAAACATCCGTCGAATCTCAATGTACAGCATTTACTTCTTTTTTTATAAAATTGATTCTATCTCGGAAACGGTGCATCCTATTGAAAAAATAATGAAAATTTCGCCCCCCTTTGTAACCCCGCAACATCATATTTTCTTCATGATGGGAGAAATTTTTTTTCGAAAATCCTGAATTTTCCAACATTTCTATAGCTATAAACATCCGTCGTATCTCAATATACAGCATTTCCTCCTTTTTTAAATAAAATTGATTCTATCTCGGAAACGGTGCATCCTATTGAAAAAATAATGAAAATTTCGTCCCCCTTAGAAACCCGAAACATCATATTTTCTTCATGATGGGTGAATTTTTTTTTCGAAAATCTTGAATTTTCCAACATTTCTATAGATTTATACATCCGTCGTATCTCAATGTACAGCATTACTTCTTTTTTTATAAAATTGATTCTATCTCAGAAAAAGTGCATCCTATTGAAAAAATAAGGAAAATTTCATTCCCCTTAGGAACCCCGCAACATCATATTTTCTTCACGATGGGAAAAAAAATCGAAAATCCTGAATTTTCCAACATTTCTATAGATTTATACATCCGTCGTATCTCAATGTACAGCATTTACTTCTTTTTTTATAAAATTGATTCTATCTCGGAAACGGTGCATCCTATTGAAAAAAAATAATGAAAATTTCATTCCCCTTAGGAATAACGCAACATCATATTTTCTTCATGATGGGAGAAAAAAAAATCGAAAATCTTGAATTTTCCAACATTTCTATAGATTGGATACACCCCTCGTATCTCAGTACAGCATTGTCATATTTTTTTCTATAGTCGCTTCTATTTCAGAAACGGTGCATCCTACTGCAAAAGTAATGAAAATTTGCTCCCCCTTATTAATCTAGAAATCGCATATTTTCTTCATGAATGGCAGAAAAATTCATGAATCCTGATTTTTTAAAAATTTCTATACCTACATAGTTGGTACTTTGAACTACATAACATACTGTAATAATAATCATCAATCCTAATTAGCATCCCAAAGATCTTTTAATTTAGTATTCATATTCATTTTCCGAAGATTGAATATACTCCATTTTGGAAAATGAAATTGGAAGACAATTTTGTAATCAGAACCCCAGAAACCGGGAAAAGGACAACCTTGTTAATTTTAATAACAAAAATTTACGCCATTGTGGAATTACGAAACAGATTTTATTTTCATATTATTCTGCACCCCCAGAAACCTAGAAAATGACACCCATGACAAAGAAAAACATAAGTACTCCAACAGTATCCAAAAATAGGATTTTCCGTAGCCTGCAAATTGAATTTTTAGCAGCCATTAATTTATCAACCAAATCTGGTTTTATAGCTGCTTATATGGTATAATGGTCACCAACTCGGAAATTAAGTCACCAACTTATAAATGTCGGTGCTAATTTGGATTAAATTTCGCCTCTTCTTATCTGCCGACTTTAGAATTTTTTGTCACCCGAGTGTTTTCGCCAGTTTAGTAATTTAGTCGCCAACACATTAATTCGCTGCCAAATTCAGTAATACAGTATGCTCACGTGCAGCCGCCAACTTATTTTTTGTTCGCTCGATTAATTATATCCCTAATAAAAATCTTAAATATGTGTATAGTATAAAAGTATTAAATATATTTCCGTTGTCTGGTACCCGTAACACAAGTTCTTCGAGAATTTACCACAGGACTGGATTGAAGCATCCATAGCAAAAAAACAAAAAAAAAACAGAATCAAATAATTATTTTTGTTCTTTACAGATGACTTCAAACATTCCTATAGTCTTGGAGGGGTCTACTTTAGGCCAAAGACATCAACACTACAATGCAATCGTCTATAAAGCATTCCAGCAAAAAGTTGACATACAATCAGTACTTGAAGCTGAAGAAAAATTTCCAATAGACAGGCTTTACAAGATCGATCTGGCTTCCAAACACAGAGATGTGGAGTACATACTAGCTAACCTGAAAGACGACGACATGTTGTACGTCAGCCGTGCGCTGAAGTCCCGTTGGTTGCTGGAGCCGCGGTACCGTGACGTCATCAGCCCCCGACATTTGGAAGACGAGGTCTTCCCGCACATGATCCAACCCGCCGTCAACAAGATGAGGCACTGGCTGCAGAAGAATGTCAAAGACAACGCAAGATGTCAGGAGTTTTATGAATACTACAAGGATCGCCACGAAATCGCCGTCAAGTTCCTCTGGCACTGTTCTCCTGATTACATAATGACTGAAATGAAAAATATTCTCCATAAATTAAGCCCGCAAGACTTGAAAGTGCTATGTGAGATTTGTCCCCAAGCTGCTCAAGTGTATTTTGAAGGACTCCAAAGTAATAAAGAGGCTCTATCGCGCTATATCAAAAGTGAGGAGACTTACTTTAAAAGCATTCAATGTGTCCTGAAAATGAATTCTAAATTGTACTTGGATATTGTTGAGAAATATTTCCGTTTATGCAAATTTGGTCGGCTCAGTCCAGAAGCTACTCGTTATATTATGAAGAATCATAAAGACAGATTAATTGCAAAACCTGAGCTTTATACTGGTTACATTTTACACGTGAATACTCTAGCAGGCTTCTTGAATAATGAACGGGCCAAAGATCTGGTCCTTAAGCTAGCAAGAGCAGAAGACATTGTCTCATTTAATATATTCAAATTACTTGAACCAATTATAAAGAGAGTGAATATTAAAGAACGCGCAGCTTTCAAGAAACAAGTATTTGTTGAAAAAGCCTATGGTGATAAACTTAAAGAGTGGCCCTATCCCATACCTACTCCCAAAGTGGAAGAAACAAAAGTTAATAGTATATTTAAGGACAAAGAGCATGAACCAAGAGAATATGAGGACTTTGATTTTGATTTTGGTTTGCGTAATGAAAAATGCTGTGCAATGGCGTATCACTGTGCTGAGGATGATATGGGCTGCCACATCCGCAAGACTCCACTAGACATATTATTTGATAAATACCGATTCAAAGGATTCGAAGAAACTTATCAGGATCTATGTAAGAAGTTACTCGCCGAAAGTTCCGTTGCGGGGAGGATGAATATATTCCTGGTCCTCGTGAGTAAAAGCGGCGAAGTTCCGGAGCAAGTGGCCAAGTTACTGACGCTGCTGGTGTCGAAGCACATGAACGAGCCCAGCAATTTGCGTGCGGCAGTCGTTAGGTCTCTGGTGAAGCGCGCCGCCGCGTGGAGACTGCCCGACAATATATGGAACATGATGATGAAGTTTGGTCATGATTTAGGACTGGACGGCAATGAAGATGACCTAGTATGTATTGAAGGTCTACATGCAGTCGTGTTGAGGCATCTCATTAAAAACGAGGCTTTAACTGATGACATTAAAGCAACTTTTCTCGAAGAAACGTCGACTTTCAAGGAGTATAAATTAAATAGTGTCGAAAAACGGCTTTTAGGGCCAAAACTTGCAAATATTTTATTGGGTAGTGATCCCAATAATTTCCTTGAAGTTTTAGCTGATTTTAAACTCAATATTAAAGACATTCCTGATGCAGAGCTGACTTTAGTAGAAAAAGCGCGTACCGACAGAGAACTATTGTACAGACTCTACAAAAATAAGATTGGAAGACGTTACCTTTTAAAAGAGTCCTTCACATTTTTAAATAAAGAAGAATCGTTTATTAATGCTCTGCGACATGACACGTCTGTACTTAAAAATGGCGAAAGCTTTGCGGTATTAGCGAAGAAGAAGCGTCCTAACCACGATCGTTTTCTGACGTCTCTTTCTCTGTATTTCAATGAGCCTAACGGTTTGGCTGAACAGCATAGAACTAAATTGATTGCGGCTATGAAAACATATCCGCAGCCTTGGTTTGCGCGTGTTATTAATATTCTTTCAACCAACGTTCCGCTATCTGAACTTCTCCAAGAAGTAGACGTGATAGAGAATAAGGAAATAAATAAGGCATTGGCTGCAGCATTCAAAGCTACGACTCACAAAAGTCGCCCATTCTTGTATATCAAGGGTGTTGACACGGAATGGTTGGAATGGTTGGGTGCAAAGGCTGTGGCAAATAAAGTCCTGATTTGTAGAGAGAAAGATCGGGAATCCTATATCAAATTACTCTTGCAATGGAGACGAACTGCAAGGATTGCTTTACGATTAGGGCTAAACTCGAAATCCTCCACAGAAACCTTCATTGCCGCAAGCAAATTACGACCAGCAGTTGCATTAAAAATAGCGAACAAAACTTATCTCAGAAATAAAACTATTGATCCAAAAATCTGGGAAGTGACTAAGCAATTGATTGAAAATGTGATCACAGAGAAATCAAGCAAATATCTCTGTGATCAGCTTCGTAATAACAACGATGTCTCGCAAAATATAAAACCCGAATATTGGGAGACTCTATACATGGTATTTATGGAAATTGACAAAAAGAAACCTCTAGCAATATTATGTCGAATAGAAAACATACAAACCACAGCTAACCAAGACTTTATAAAAAGCGTTATTGAGACTTTTATTAATGAAGAACTCGTGTTAAGTAACTTTACCGACGATTACGTTGCTAAAAGAGACAAATGTTTGTATGTGAGGATGTTGGCGAAATATTTACTAACGTCTACATCTGAGGAGGAACAAAAGGTAAGACTTAAATATACATGTGACGTGTTCTTCGAAAAGATACGCATACTCAGAGAGGCAATGAAAGAAAACAGTCAGTATTGTAGTTTGTACGATTTGTTACGCAATTTTGTATACGCTTTAAAATACAATAAAGCGTTTCTAGGAGAATACACACCCAGCTATGCTGTTTTTGAAAGAATTTTGGACAATATGAAGAGGATACTTCCAAAGGAAAAATATTTCGCTCTATACTTAGAGACCCATTTGATTAGGCTTTACTACCAGTCCCTGCAACAATCGGTTGAACAGAAACCGGAAATCTTTAAAAACTTGGAACAAAACTTGTCAGAAGCTACAGAGACCGTCGGTGTAGAAATGGGACGAAACATCGGCTTGGAAATTAAGGATATGACTTCTAAATATTCCTTTTCGATCATTGATATCTACAAAAAAGTCTTGGTGCAGTATTTGGACGACTTCAGCTTTTATTACGGTGAGAATGACATAATATCGCCAGTATTCAAGGGATTGCTCGAAGTTGGACAAACTCAATCCCTGTTGTTGGCTGAATATGTAGCTAGGAAAAGGGATTATTCAATACCAAAAACGGCTCGGGAGGAACTTGTGAAGGATTTGAAGGCATTTAATAATGAAACTGTTAACTTCTTTCTACATGCTAAGTAGGAATTTTCCGATAAGAAGTTTCATATTTAAGTTTGAATGTTAACCCAGAAAAATGAGAATTCAATGTCGTAAGCATTTATGAAAAACTGTAGAAGTTATGCTACAAAATATAACTAAATACTCACAAATCACAATGTTGTAGTAAGCTGTTTGTTCTAGTGAATAGGCGTCAGATAATATGTGTCATAAGTATGCTCTACTGCATTTTTAAGACGGCGATTCAAACTGAACTTTATTCCGCACACAAGATAACTCGCCCACACAGGTTTAGGTGACGGTGGCCGGCAGGAGTAATTTTTATAGTGTCCAAGTGTGTTCGTAGTACACAAGAGCATGACAATCGGGTGATCAGCCTGCATTGTTCTAACCAGACTTGGAAACAACATTTTTTGTTGTTCCAATGCGGTATTCGAACCCGCGACCTCCGAGTCGAGAGCCAATGCTGTAACCACTAGACCACGGAGGCTGTTAACACAAGATACACGTGTAAGAAATTGCACGATATTTATACAAAATTTTAATATTTAATTACTTCGGCTGACGTCAGATGACGCTGCTCTGCTCCACGCGCATGCACGGGCCGAACATACAAATATGCCAGGCGCAGGAGAAGGCTTAGTCCTTCGTCCAGCTGGCTGGTGTTGCGGCACGGCTCCGTTTCGCGCTCCCCGTGCTAGAGCGAGATAGAACTATACACGGCTGTGCATATAAATATGCCTGGCGCGCGTGCATCACTCACGATAGGCTATGCTACTAGGTCGGACCCCTCACCAGGGAGGACAAGACCCAGACCTAAAAATGTTTAACCGAATCTATCCCCAATACCCGGTTTGTACACCACCCTCAGGAGGGCGGTGTAGGAGGGGGTCAAACCCCCTCTTCGCACTCCTACCATAAAGACTAGCCAAATGGCAGTCACCAGTCCGACTAAATTAAAGCGACTTAAATGTGTTTAACGTAGGCCCATTTGGGAAAAAAATTGCGTGCATCGCCTCAGTGTGACACTTGCAGGCGCACGCGCTGGTGTTACGGGACGCCTCCATACGCGTCTCATTGCAAGAGTTCTAGTTGCACCGGGCTGAGTAGCGCTAGTGCGGCGCCGCTCTTGCAATGAAACGTGTATCTTCTTGTTTAGTGAATAAAGTTCCATTTTGCATCGTTATCTTAAAAATCCAGCGTCGAATCACGTCTCTAACCTTAAAAGGTGCGTTAGCGATAGTATAATAATTACTGTTCAACGTTTCATGTTTTAAAGTTTAAAATTTATGTTAAACTAGCAGTCCCGACACTCGTTGTTCTGTCTTAATTGAATGAACTGGAATGAATAAATGCAACCTACGTCCTTGTCCTACACCTTTTCCAATATATCTCACCGTTTAAACCTTCTCTGAACTTCCACAATTATTTCAAGACCATCATTAGCCAAATCGGCCCAGCTGTTCTCGAGTTTTGAGTCCCTCGGGAACGGGATAAAAAGTATCCAATGTCCTTTTCCTGGTTCTAAGCTTCAGCCAAAATCTACCAATTTTCAGCCAAATCCGTTCAAATGAACTAACACGATTTTCTTTTATCGGTGAAGGAAAATATCGTGAGGAATCCCGCACATAGTTGGCCCCAGGCGTATTGACCAGTTCATTCCTCTGGACCAGGCTGACTATGTTGTGAGAATGCCGTATGAGCTTGGGCAACCATACGACATTTAAACACCAATTACTGTCCCAGGCACTACAGTATTTCAAGAGTGGTTACTTCGCTCGGAGAATACTGTATAAATCATCCATTAACGGATATAAAGGCCTCAGTTTTTATTTTATTTTATATAAATAGTTTAATAAATCGCGTTTTTTAGCTTTTTAGTTTTCGTTTGACGACGAAATGGCGTTGAAGGCAGTGAATTTCACTCCTCTTTACACGGAAAGCTACACGAGAAGTACATACACTTGCGAGCTCTAGTCAGTAGATGCTGTGGTCCCGACCAATTGACTTCAGAAATCGGGCTGTTATGCGCCATTATTATTTTCTAACCTTTTATACTGTTACGGGATTATGGTCCGATATTCGGAGTAAAATGCTAGTTTCCTCTGAGGGAGTTTATTAGCCACGAATTTCCACACTTACAGGTAGCTGGCCTACCAACACGCCGAAATGTTCAAATTACAAGCAGTCGTTATCGTAATTCATAGCCGGAGTCGCAGAAAGTAGTCGCACTATTACTTTAGGTATAGTGCGATTCAAATGAGAATAGGATCGAGTCGGCGCCATATTATTTCGAATTTAGACTGTTATGACAGTTAAATTTTTATTTAGATCACGAAGTATAGATAACAAGGAGTCCGAACGTAATGTTAAAATAATGGTCTCAATTACGGGGACAGATTTTTGCCGGTAGAGAGCGCGACGGTCCGACATGTACTCGTTTGAAATTACGCGGGAAGTTTAAAGTTGCTATTGACAGCTCTGGAAAGATTGAAATCTTATTATTTAAAAGTTTTAGGAAATTCTTAAAAACTGTTCTCGAAAAATAGATACCGTAGAACACGGTAATTGCCTAACGGTAATTTAAAAATAATTGTAATAAATAATAGTATTGGCAACACTCGGTATAATAGTATTGGCAACACTCGGTACCTACTCGTCGGTCTCGCACGCCTAGCGGCAGAAAAGAGAACTAAGATCTGGTCCTATTATTGTGTACATAATTATTATTAAAAAGCCTATACCGTTCGGACTCCTGGTATCTATGCTTCATGATTTAGATAATTGATTACTATTTCACGTTTTTATTTAAATTCGATGCGAGACTTAATATTTATATGCACATAAGTTTTTCTGAAAATTGTACTTTTCAAGTGATATTTGACAGATACAGGTCATTGACGTTCCTATTCTCATTTGAAACGCGTTATATTGCTCGGCATTATCTCGACGAACACTCGTAGTTAACCGAACTGACGGCGCGGCGGTCGATCGCATCACATTTTATACCGACGACTCTGGTACTAGAACATTCTACTTGTTTTTGTTTATTACAAATTGTATTTTTGTAAACAACTAATCACCGCAACATACTAGAATGTACTATGTAACATCGAAGCGTCGTAACAATATGCATTTTTTGTCATAATATGTATTTTCATTGTATTTAAGATTTCAAAATATATTTATTTTACCAATTTTATAATTATTATTATTACTAATACTAAGATTTGTTTACCTAATAATTTATTGCTTTATTTATTGTTTTAAACGTTCCTGTTACATACAAGTTATCGTAAAAATATAAATATATGATGTTAACTCTGTAGAATTTTTTGAAATAAAATATGGATGTCTATGAAAGTTTTTTTTATTATTTTAGATAGATTTAGTAACTTAATATGTTAAGTTTAGGTAAAACTTGATTTTGTGACTGATAAAGTTAAACACGAACTTACTTCAAAACTATTTCTTACTCAAAATAAATACTTAAATAAAACAATAATACTTATAAAACGTGTACCAACTACCACCTATATTCAAGTGAAATCTTAAATTTTAGACACCGTAACTAGATTTTTTACGTATCAGCATATACCAACATATTAACAATTGTATTATTGTATGATTTTAGAGTATTTAACATCTTGTCTCTTTGATCAATAGGACATTCTTCTCTAGACAATATATGTTGGGTAAGGACTAAAGATTCGGTACGACTTCTACTAAACAATCCTTTTAACATCGGCAAGGCTATAGGATTTTGTCTCTCTGCATACTCGAAGTTGTGCAAAAATGCTACTAGAACATGCTTGTACACTTCCACTATAGAGAAAAAGTATTCTGTAGTTAGTTCTTTTATATCAATATCTAAATTTTCTCCAAATTTCACGCCTACCACTTCAATTGCATCTTCCAAGTCTATGTCTAAATTTTGAAACGTACCTGGTTTTTCTTTAATTGATTCTTTCAGGGAATTATAGTATAATATAATTATACGTAATTCCACATACAGAGCAAAGTACTGTTCTATTGGTAGTATTTTCTTCATTTTCTCTGTTACTCGTTCAATCACTGGCAAACTACAAACAAAGTTACCTAAGAATGCTTTGTTGTATTTTAGTGATCTTACTACTGTATACAGTAGTCCGTATAACTCTTTTTTCGCTTCATCTCCAAGGGTGGCATTTAAAGCGATTGCTTTATCAAAAAACACGTCGCAAACATTATCAAGTCTCTCATCTTGTTCCATTCCTGATGTGCACAGCAGTAGATGTTTTACCATAATTCGCAAATATAGGGCATGATTTTCTGTTTCATCATAATCATCTGGAATGATTTTCTCTAAAACAAAGTCTTCATTTAAATACTTGTCGATAATGTTTCGTATTATGTTCTCATCCACATAAGGCAACATATTTTCTAGCCTACAAAGTATATTAGTTGCGTCTCTTTTATCAATCGTGAGACATACTGCATACATTAATACCCAGTATTCAGATTTAATACTGTCTGGAAGACTTTTGTTACTCTTCA
Organism: Glaucopsyche alexis; assembly: GCA_905404095.1. Taxonomy (NCBI): domain Eukaryota; kingdom Metazoa; phylum Arthropoda; class Insecta; order Lepidoptera; family Lycaenidae; genus Glaucopsyche; species Glaucopsyche alexis. Next base: position 816,940 of record FR990063.1, on the reverse strand, counting down.
ATGATTTGAGTAGATATTTACTCGTTTTATCTGTTACTAAATCTTTAATCAGCTTCTTAATTACTTCCCAGACTTGTGGATCAATCGTTTTGTTTCTGAGATAAGTCTTGGTCGCCATTTTTAAAGCAACTGATGGTCGCAATTTGCTTGCGGTAATGAAGTGTTCTTTAGATGACTTCGAGTTAAGACCCAAACGTATGGCAATCTTAGCAGTGCGTCTCCAGTGTAGGAGTAAACTTACATAGGATTCCCGATCCTTCTCTCTACAAATGAGTACATAATTGGCAATAGCTTTAGCACCTAACCATTGCCAATCAACACTCTTAATATCTAAGGTTGGTCTAATTTTGTGCGCCGTTGCTCTGAACGATGCAGCCAATTGCTTTTTATTTACTTCCTTAATTTCTATCGAGTCTACTTCTTTGAGAAGATTAGAAAGAGCTTTCGTTGAGAGAATGTTAATCGCACGCGCAAACCAAGGTTGTGAATTGGACTTCACCGCATCGAATAATCTAAATTTATGTTGTTCAGCCAAACCATTAGGCTCATTAAAATAAAGAGCAAGAGACTGCAAGAATCGATCATGATGAGGACGCTTTTCCTTTGCTAAAGACGTAAACTTCAATCCATTTTCGAGAACAGACGTATCATGTTTCAAAGCATTCATGTATGAAGCATTGTTGTCGATGAGTTTGAATGTTTCTTTCAAAAGGAATCGCCTCCCTATTCTACGGTCAAACAATCGTCTTGCTAAATCTAAGTCAGTACGTGCCTTTTCAACCACAATCGTTTCAGCATCAGCAATATTGTTAATCTTGAGTTTATAATCAACTAACACATCTAGAAATCTATTTGGTTCATTGTCCAACAAAATTTTCGCAAGTCTTGGACCTACAAGCGTTCTCTCTTTAACATTCAACTTGTAATCTTTCAGAGTTGAAATGTCTTTTAGAAAATTTGTTTTTATATCGTCTGGTAACCGGATATCATTAATGAGATGTCGCAATAGCACCGCATGTAGACCCTCAATACATTGTAACTCAGCGTCACTTCCGTCCAGTCCTAAATCATGACCAAACGTCATCATCATGTTCCATGTGTCTTCGGGCAGTTTCCACGCGGCGGCGCGCTTCACCAGGGACCTGACGACTGCCGCACGCAAGTTGCTGGGCTCGTTCATGTGCTTCGACACTAGCAGCGTCAGTAACTTGGCCACTTGCTCCGGAACTCCGCCGCTTTTACTCACGAGGACCAGGAATATATTCATCCTACCCTCAATTGTCCCTTCACTCAGTAACTTCTGAGTCAGCTCATGAAACGTACTATTGAAGTTCTTAAACCGATATTTATCGAATAGGAGATCTAATAATGACTTTTGTTGAATTTCGTGCCAATTTCCATATTTCCTCTTTTTTAACATTCTTTTAAAGCACATAGATCGATCAAAGCATATAGGATTAGTTTCTTTGTCCTTGAAAATATTTCTGTCTCTGATTATTTCTGGTTCTAATTTGATAGGAATAGGATATTTCCACTCCTTTACCTTATCTCCAACATTTTTGTCAACGAATATCTGTTTCTTTAAAGCTGCTCGCTCGTTGACATTTACTTTCAGTATAAGTGGTTCTAAGTTCTTGAAGGTAAACCAGGATTTTAGATATTCAGCTTGAGCTATTTGTAATATAATAGTTTTGGCTTCCACGCTAGTTAAGAAGCTTGCCAAAGTCTTTGTATGAAGAAAGTGAGCAGTATAAAGCTCTAGTTTAACAGTGAATCTGTCTTTATGCTTTTTCATTATGTAACGAGTAGTTTCTGGACTGAGTTTTCCAAATTTTTGCAAATTGAAGTATTTTTCTACGACGTCTAAATACAACGATGGGTCCTTCTTCAAAACACATTGAATGCTTTTAAAGTAAGTTCCTTCACTTTTAATATAGCGCAATAGAGCCTCTTTATTAGTTTGGAGGCCTTTGAAATACACTTGAGCAGCTTGGGGACAAATCTCACATAGCACTTTCAAGTCTTGCGGGCTTAATTTATGGAGAATATTTTTCATTTCAGTCATTATGTAATCAGGAGAACATTGCCAGAGGAACTTGATGGCGATTTCGTGGCGATCCTTATAGTATTCATAGAACTCCTGGCATCTCGGGTTGTCTGTGAGATTCTTCTGCAGCCAGTGCCTCATCTTGTTGACGGCGGGTTGGATCATGTGCGGGAAGACCTCGTCCTCCAAATGGTGGGGGCTGATGACGTCACGGTACCGCGGCTCCAGCAACCAACGGGACTTCAGCGCACGGCTGACGTACAACATGTCGTCGTCTTTCAGGTTATCTAGTATGTACTCCAAATCTCTGTGTTCGGAAGCTAGATCAATCTTAAATAGCCTGTCTACTGCCGTTTTTTCTGGTGCTTGTAATATTTCTGTAAGATCAACATTTTGTTTCAATGTTTCTGTTACCAGATGATTAAAATGTCTTCGTCTTTCTCCCAGGTTTGAGCCTTCTAAGAGTATTGGAGTGCTCATCTGAAAATTAATAATATTTAAGTAAATCTTTTTTACCTAGTAATATTAAATATTATAATATTAAAGAATGATACCTAGCTACGGTATATACCGTCTCATTTTTAACTGACTTCCAAAAAGGAGGCGGTTTTTATTATGTTCGGCTGAGGATATGTTTTTGTTATGCATTAATAAACGATATTTTAAAGAAATATACACGATACCATATTTTAATGTGAACTTAAAAGCTTTGCAATTGTTTACATATCAATGACGCAATGTACCGCAAGCCGTGGCGTTGTTAGTGCCTAACTCTGGAAATATAAGTAGCTATTGCAGGCGATCATTTACTGTGTATTTTTAAATTCAGACTTTATTCTCTATTTTAAGAATCGCGCGCAGTATTCGGTCTAGAAAAGCATCGTCTTATTAAAAATAGAACTCGTAGCGAATAATAATATATTAGGTATTTAATTTGATACGGGTACCTAAATAAACAATTTTTGTAAATGAATGTAATAATTATTACCATAATTTTGGTTTTCTTTCTTGCTCCTTTTCTCACACGGTAGACTGTAGGTACTGTCCCGCCGTTCCTTTTTAAAATAAAATTGATTATTTCATGTCCCCTGTAATAGGAGCTGTGCTGGTCTTCGCTATGCTGGTGCAGATGTTCGGTGAAAAGCTGATGGTGTACAGACGCCACTGCACTATGGGAATGACTAAGGCAGAGACTTCATCAATATCCGAGGAAGCAATAGGTGTTGGTGTTGACATCATGCGCACCGCATGACGTCATTAGTAAAAAAGGAATCAGTTGACTTTTTGTTTTTTTTTATATGATTTAAATCAGCTGTGAGCTGTGAACTGTCAATTAAGTAGGTAGTAGATTTGTATTTTGTTTGTTGTAATCGAATTAATGTTTATTATTCATTTAATACATTTAAAACCATTAATATGACTACTGATATAGATTTAATAAAATCAGCTATAACATTTATATGCGGAGAGAACAGTAACGTGTGTAGGTTGTGTTTACATCGCACCGACTCTCAACAAACTGAAGAAATATCAATTCACGAGTTTGCAATCATTAAGACTCCGTATTATAACGATCAACTAACATACCTGTCTATATTCCATGAACTTGGAGTGAGTACTAAATAACTTTACTAAGCTTATTAACTTTTATTAGGTAAGTATCTAAATTTTCAATGTTCTTCTAATGCCAAAGTTTCAAAGAGGTAAATAAAATGTAACTATGGAAGTGCTATTTAAATGATATAATAATGATTTTACTTAAAATTATATCAGTAAATTGTTGTTATAGGTTTCATCGGAACTCACTTTACCTGAAGTTTTATGCCTCAGCTGTGCTGCCCTCACAATCAACTCCTTTTTATTCCAGAAACTTTGTCAATATTCACAGCTCCAATGGCAAACTGCTTGTGGCTCGTTAAACAAGATTATCACCCAATCAGAATCACTGAACGCAAGAGCAGAGAGTGCTTATTTTATTGTTGGAGAAAATGAGAATACTATGCTGACTTGCTACAACCAAATGCTGGAAAAAAATAGGCGGAGTGCACTAAGTAAATTAAAGAAAAATATGAAGGTTTGGTTGAAATCTTTACGAGATAAAAAAAGACAAATTCCGAAAAAATTTCCATGTCCTTCCTGCACTAAAATATTCTTAAAGGCTTATGAGCTGGAAGATCACAGAGAACAAGTACATTATCCAAAAAAAATTGAATGCGATTCGTGTACAAAAATGTTCAGTACTGTAAAACAATTAAGTAGACATAAAAATTTATATCACATTAAATTTACTTGTAAAGTGTGCAGTTCGGAACTTTCATCGAAGCATTTACTTAGATTACACATGGACAAACACTATAGAAATTCTTGTTCGCGGTGCAATAAGCAATTTGTAAGTCTAAAATCATTTAAAGTCCACATGAAAGTATGTGGACAACGAAACAAATTTATTTGCGATATATGCAGCAAAATATATTCTCAGAAACAAGGTCTGATTTTTCATTTAAAATGCTCTCACGGTTTTGGTAAAAACTTACTATCTTGCAAATGGTGTGACAAGAAATTTGACACAAGAAGTAGACTCAACGGACACATAGTAAAACATACGAGGGAGCGGAACTTTACATGCGAAATATGCGGTGGAAAATTTGTGACGAATCCGGCACTCGTCTATCATATGAGACTGCATACAGGAGAACGGCCGTATCCTTGTGATATGTGCAGTGAACGCTTTCTGTCTGCGACTACAAGGCTACTACATAAGCGTAGAGTACATTTAGGACCAAAAGAAGAGTGTGACATTTGTCAAGCGAAATTTATTACGAGCAATGAACTGAAAAATCATAAAAGGTGGCATGATAATCCTCGTTCCAAACTCTATGTTGCTAAAATAAATTCAATGTCACGGGATGAAGTTTAGACTCGTGTTATAAATGCAATAGTATGAAATAAAGGAAATATAAATTAATGAAGACAATATATAAAATATATGGGGGTCTAAAAAGGTCACTTAACAGAACATAGATATCATCGTACATTTAAAGCCAAATTTTTTTTTTTTTTTGTTTATGGATGCCCATTGCCCATGAATACAAAGTCCTTCAGTCGTTTTTAAAACAAAAGTATCATATTATTTTATAGCAAATTTAAAATATTTTATGTATGGAAAAAATATAATATGAAACATCCAAAGTGGCCTCCTTTGAGTACCTACCAAACAAAACAAAACTATATAAATCAATCTAAAGGACCGAAAAGGAAAGCTGAGATCACGAAGAATGGTGTCTGATTAAGTGATTAATATGTTGTTTTAATTAAATTAAAAGAATACCTAGGTATAGTATTATGTTGTGTTATTATTTTAATAGATAATATTTTATTGTTTTACACAATTATTTTTCGAAATTAATTCAAAATTGCTTATATATTATGAATTAGGTACAATTTGTGAATAAATAACCACCTCCTTTTGGCAGTCGGTTAAAATAGAATGACTGTCTATTAAAACTAAGGTGTCCCTGTATCAAGAGAAAGGTCAGTTCGTTATATTTTTTAAACAAACGATAAAGGAGTTTTGGCTGGGGATGTGTGAGGTTTTTAGCAGTGGCGTGCGCTCCATAAAGGCAGAAATGCAGTGCTTTACTTACTTACCATTCACAGATATTTTAATAAAACGTTCGGACGTTTTATATGACTTTAATTAATAGTAAATAAATGATTAAACAAAATATAATAACTTAAAAACGCCTAATATTTTATAATAGCACCTATTTACAAGTACATTATGTTTGGCAGGCGTTTAGCGACATGTTGGTGATGCGACTCCTGCCTTGTCGTGTAGCAGTAGATTTGTTCGCATGTGTGTAGTAATTTTAGTGTCCGTACACAGTTCGCAAACGCACACACCTATGAATATCCCAAGGCGCGAGTCGTCCAACTCCTACGGCATGCTTATAGACTTCGGCGAAGTTCGGCAGTTGTCGGGACACGGAAGTAATCGGGTATATTCGTGGCACGGTGGCCTATAATGCGAGTAATTATAATTGACGTAAAATCTAATTACTCACTACGCACATGATGCGTTTTTGTTTTAGTAAGGTTTTATTTGTTTAAATATCAGATTCAAGGAAGCCATTTTTTCATGTGAAAACGCATTGTTATTTTTCGGTTGCCATTATATTTAATATTTATAGTTTTCTTAAAAGATTTTTCATTTTAACATTTGAAAGTGTGTACATTTAACAGTTTATTACTGAAGTTCTATAAAAATTGTAGGTAGTGATTTGCTTTTTAATTGATTTGAGTGATAATAAGTTCTCACAATTGTCATTCAGTAAAAAGATTCAAATTGTGTCTACTAAAGGTAGGTGTGTATCCGAGTTACAATAATTAAATCAGCAAAAAGGGAATGTAACTCAAAAGTCTCATGTTAAAAGTTATGAAGTTCTGTTAGTTCTGTTGGCATGGTTTCCGATTTAGAAATCCGTCGCTTGGCTGTGGCTATGCTAATTGCAGGGGGGTGAAACTCTCATACATGCACAAATTAACAGAGAACAGAGACATCTAAAAATGAATATCCGGTACTAACAGTTTGAAAGTTTTCGGATAGTCACAACAGATGCCACTAAGCGACTTCTACATCGCGCTATCGGTAACACAAGGCGTATACAGTATAAGGGCTCGCGAACATTTTACTATGCAGCAACCATATCCCACTATTAAAGAGGAACTTGGTCGTTGTTGTATCTACGACATTCGATAAAACTTAATTTCTGTCCATAATTCAGTTCAATAAAAATTATCAGGCGATACTACTTCCATCTAGCGGGTTTGATAGTAACTAAAACGGTACAACGCCATCTAAAAACGACATTCCGAAACTTTTGTAAGACTCAGTTTCAATTTTAGAGTTGCGCATCTATACTAATATATATCTGTATTATCTATGGCTAATTGCTAAAAATCTATAAAAGAAAAAGTTTTTGTGACCGACTACTCCGCCGCATACCCAGTGTCATAACCGTGTGCACGCCGCTGGTTTTTAGGGTTCCGAGGTTAACGCCTCTGAACCCATATGGTTTTGTCATGTCCGTCCGTGTTTTTGTTATTTATACTTTACACATAGTCCGCTCAAAGAATAATCCAAAAGCAGGTGTAGAGTGCGTGAGCGGGGACCTAAGCAATTTCTTCAGAAAATTATTTAGGCTGCTTAGAGAGTAAACATACTAAAAATCCCCGCCTCTAGGAGGGGCGCCGGAGTGGGGGGAGGGGGTTAAAGTTCCCACTTTTGATTTTTTCGCTAATATCTTTAAAACGGTGCGTCGTAGAGAAAAAGTGTCTTCTACGTAATGAAAGGTAATAAAATTTCCTACAATTTTTGTCCTACCCAACTTTTCGGATTCCTAACCATTTTTGATCTACACGATCTGGAAAAGTGACATTTTCGAAAAAAAACGACTTATTAAAGACTACCTCTTGCCTGCTACTTCAGTCGTGTTATTTCGGGATGAAAAATAGCCTGCATTAACATCCAGGTCCTATTATATCAACCTACCAAATTTCATACAAATCTGTTCAGCCATAGAGCTATCGAAACATTTTTCCTTTTTTTAACTATTTTATTTTATATCATTTTATGTCATGGGATACTCATCCCAACTTACCTGTCCGGTAGTTGTGGTATAGTATCGGGTACGCGAACCCCGGCTTCCCTAGCTATTACTGTTCTATCCTTTGCCCTCCTGGGCGGTAATATCCTACATTTCCTATTTCCCACTCTAACTTACCAAACTTCCTTTCCACACCACCTATCCTTCCCTTTTCCTATTCCTATCCTCTCCGCAAATCCGTGGAAATGCAATGGATAATTATAAAAATAATTTTGACGACCTCCGTGGCTCAGTGGTGAGCGCAGTGGCGCTTAAGCCGGAGGTCGCGGGTTCGAATCCCGCCAGGGAACAAAAAAGTTTTCTATGTTCCTGGGTCATGGATGTGTATTAAATATATGTATAATATAATAAAAATCTTAAATATAAGTATAGTATAAAAAGTATTAGATATATTTCCGTTGCCTGGTACCCGTAACCAGGCCTGTCCCACTCCCCGTGTAGGTATTAAAAATGTAAGTACGTGCAGCGGCCTCCTTAAACGGGCCAAATACGAGGGACTCGCGCGCGAGCAGTGAGCGACGTATGCGTGAGATTTGTTCGTCGCAATGTTTTATGGATTGGATTTAATACCTTACAATCTGTGCATATAATATTACGATAGGTACTGTGTAAGTTAGGTAAAAATCACCCGGCCGGCTATAACTATAATACCATATAACATAATGTATAACAATATTTAAAAATATAGTTTGAGCTACTACTGCTACTGCAATTACTTGATAACCAATAGGTATTTAGTGTTTAGGTGTTGGCTCCACAGTCCACTTGAACTATCTGTTCGCGTCTTATGTTATTCCGATGTGATACGATTTGAAGAATCATTTATTGACAAAAGTACCTAGTAGTAAATAAAAATCCCACCAAAAACATTCTGTAAAAAACTAGCCAAGTCTCGATGGAGCTGCTTGTTTATCTCTAAAAAGTAATGAAATCTAGACTAAGTCGTGCCAAGTCTAAGGATCCTTACTGCGATTTATTTATTATTATAGTTAATGTTGTGTGACTTGGCCCTTGAAAATTCTTTATACGTTAGAAGTCAATTTTGTTTACACGTAATGTTATATCAGATTCTGTTGTAGCTACCTATGTTTGTTAAGCGAGAAAATAGCCCATACTGGTATTGGTAATTGGACGCTAGTGTCTTATTTTAGGCTGTTGTTGATTGTATAACACATGTATTGGAGCAATGGTGTCATGGAGCCCCTTTTGTACCCTTGTGTACTCTTCAACGGCCAAGTCACACAACATTAACTATAATAATAAATAAATCGCAGTAAGGATCCTTAGACTTGGCACGACTTAGTCTAGATTTCATTACTTTTTAGAGATAAACAAGCAGCTCCATCGAGACTTGACTAGTTTTTTACAGAATGTTTTTGGTGGGATTTCACTTCTTTTTGTAGAAACGTAGGAATATTGATTTATTTTACTAGATTTTAGTGTAATTTGTTTATTTAATTTGTGTAATGTTCGAGTAGAATAAAGTTAATTGTTCGACTATTTCTTCTTGTAAACTTGTAAGTATAAGTATAAAAGCCAGTCTAGTCTTATCCAGAGTTTTCCTTTAATTTTATTTTTATGCGTATTAAAAGCAGAAGGGGAGGCATTCGCCCAGCAGTGGGACGCTACCGGCTAGATTAAATTAGAAGATGTGTCCCACTTCACTAGATTTTTGCAATGACAGTCGATTTTTTTATGTACCAATAGTAGAAGGGGGCATTGCCATATCTCTAATCAGCTGAGACCAGCTGAAGGTTCTTCATCAGATACTTCAGACCTTCGATTTTTGACATCAAATGAAGTTGCCCACCAAGTTGAATATTTTTTGTAAAGGCAGTATGTCGATCTCTAATAGTTTGGTTGGGCTCTTGTGTTTTCTAATAAGTGTCACCAGGTACTCCAGATCTTCGATTATCCTAGTTTTTATAGTTTTTCCTTTATGTAGCCATTAAACCCTACCTCTGTACCAAATTTCAGCTCTCTGAGTTTATGGGAAGTACTAGTTCTATTCTGATGATCATGAGTGAGTGACTGGGTGAGTGTCATAAATGCGAAACTTTTCTTTCGTTTAACTTCGGAACTAAATGACCTACAGACTTAAAATTTTGGATTTTAAGTATGTGATTATACTTTACTGGTATTGGTAATTGGACGCTAGTGTCTTATTTTAGGCTGTTGTTGATTGTATAACACATGTATTGGAGCAATGGTGTCATGGAGCCCCTTTTGTACCCTTGTGTACTCTTCAACGGCCAAGTCACACAACATTAACTATAATAATAAATAAATCGCAGTAAGGATCCTTAGACTTGGCACGACTTAGTCTAGATTTCATTACTTTTTAGAGATAAACAAGCAGCTCCATCGAGACTTGACTAGTTTTTTACAGAATGTTTTTGGTGGGATTTCACTTCTTTTTGTAGAAACGTAGGAATATTGATTTATTTTACTAGATTTTAGTGTAATTTGTTTATTTAATTTGTGTAATGTTCGAGTAGAATAAAGTTAATTGTTCGACTATTTCTTCTTGTAAACTTGTAAGTATAAGTATAAAAGCCAGTCTAGTCTTATCCAGAGTTTTCCTTTAATTTTATTTTTATGCGTATTAAAAGCAGAAGGGGAGGCATTCGCCCAGCAGTGGGACGCTACCGGCTAGATTAAATTAGAAGATGTGTCCCACTTCACTAGATTTTTGCAATGACAGTCGATTTTTTTATGTACCAATAGTAGAAGGGGGCATTGCCATATCTCTAATCAGCTGAGACCAGCTGAAGGTTCTTCATCAGATACTTCAGACCTTCGATTTTTGACATCAAATGAAGTTGCCCACCAAGTTGAATATTTTTTGTAAAGGCAGTATGTCGATCTCTAATAGTTTGGTTGGGCTCTTGTGTTTTCTAATAAGTGTCACCAGGTACTCCAGATCTTCGATTATCCTAGTTTTTATAGTTTTTCCTTTATGTGGCCATTAAACCCTACCTCTGTACCAAATTTCAGCTCTCTGAGTTTATGGGAAGTACTAGTTCTATTCTGATGATCATGAGTGAGTGACTGGGTGAGTGTCATAAATGCGAAACTTTGCTTTCGTTTAACTTCGGAACTAAATGACCTACAGACTTAAAATTTTGGATTTTAAGTATGTGATTATACTTTACTGGATGACGAAAATTTCTGCTTTCTGGTCTTATCCAGAGGTTCTCAAATAGGGGCCTGAAAATGCGGCGAAATGGTTCCAGTAAATAATGGTACGGCAGTGTTTGCTTCGCGCTCGACTTGGCGGGGGCACTGCCGTGCCCCCAGATCGACGTTCTGGTCTTATCCTGAGGTTCTCAAATAGAGGCCTGAAAATGCGGCGAAATGGTTCCCGTAAATAATGGTACGGTAGTGTTTGCTTCGCGCTTGACTTGGCGGGGGCACTGCCGTGCCCCCAGATCGATTATCCTAGTTTTTATAGTTTTCCCTTTATGTGGCCATTAAACCCTAACTCTGTACCAAATTTCAGCTCTCTGAGTTTATGGGAAGTACTAGTTCTATTTTGATGATCATGAGTGAGTGTATAAGTGAGTGAGTGAGTGAGTGAGTGTCGTAAATGCGAAACTTTGCTTTCGCTTAACTTCGGAACTAAATGACCTACAGACTTGAAATTTTGGATTTTAAGTATGTGATTATAGCTTACTGGATGACGAAAATTTCTGCGTTCTGGTCTTATCCAGAGGTTCTCAAATAGGGGCCTGAAAATGCGGCGAAATGGTTCCAGTAAAGGATGGTACGGCAGTGTTTGCTTCGCGCTCGACTTGGCGGGTGCACTGCCGTGCCCCCAGATAAAAATAAGGCGGCGTGATTCAACTTCTTCGAGTAATATCAGGCCGTGAAGGTATAAAAAATGCTTACGTTTACGCATAAGTATGTATATACTTATAGGTATGCGCAAATTTATTATAATAATAATAATAATATCTATGGACGCTTCACACCACGTCAATCTGATCCCGTGGTAAGTTCTCGAAGAACTTGTGTTACGGGTACCAGACAACGGAAATATATTTAACACTTATTTAAGATTTTTATAATATTATACATATATTTAATACACACCCATGACCCAGGAACACAGAAAAACTCTTTGTTACTTCGGCGGGATTCGAACCCGCGACCCCCGGCTTGAGCACCAACACGCTCAACCAACTGAGCCACAGAGGTCGTCAAATTATTACAGTACTATTAACACCTACCTTAGGTTTATTTGGAAAGCAATTTGTTCAGTAAAGTACAGTAGGTAGGTACTAGAAAGTAGGTAAAAAAAGTTGTAATTAAATATTAAGAAAAAATATATATAATACGTATAACCGCCTCCTTTTTTGGAAGTCGGTTAATAATTTTCTAAAATGAGACAACCCTAATGTCATTAGAAAGGATAAGAATTACGCGATAGAAAGAGACGCAACTTGTAGGTAAATATAATCGTAGGTAATCAAGCGTTGTGTTAGCTGAATTGAACCTTATCGCATCGCAGAAAGAGTCCCTATTTCTTCTAACCATTTGTCGGAGTGGTTCTTCTGTACCTCTAGGTACTATTATTTATTCTGTGCCGTAACACAAGTTCTTCGGATACTTACCACGGGGCCAGACTGACGCGGTGTGAAGCGTCCATAGATATTATATTATTATTATATTATTATCCAAAATGGCGGCGATGTGTTTGCCACCCATCACGTCTCGTTTTCGCGGAGGCGAAAAGTGGCCCATGGAGAGCCGCTTTGCTACGTTGAATGTAAGAGGAGGAATGGATGGTAAGAATGAAAGTGGATGAAACGAAACAAGTACGTATGTAAGGATCGTAGCAAGTGGAAAGAAGTGGTGTCTGCCTACCCGGCTACCCCTACGGGAAAGAGGCGTATATGTATGTATGAATGTATTTTATATCTTCATCCGTTTAGGTCGTGACGGTCCTGGCAAGAGTTCTTCTTCCAAATTACCCTCTTTTTTTTTTTTTTTTTTTAAATACTTTATTCCCATTTTAATTCATACATACACTACCATTACATTTTAATTAAGAAAAAGAAAAGAGAGAAAAAAAAACAAAAACGGCAAAAAGAAGAAAAAAAAATAACAAAAAGCAATAAATTAAACTAAATTAAACTCTAATAAATATAAATTATTATGGCAGTGCAATGACTCAAAATAAGGAAAAGGGGATCACTCAGGTTATGACAGCAACAGTCGCCGCTATCCCTGGTCTTCCGTGATCCCCTGCCCCCATCTTACATTAAAAAAAAAAGAGGTACAAAATATACAAAATAAGACAGTTCAAAATTAAACAGTAAAAAATTCTACTGATCATTACTGTTTAAATGATAGATGCAGTTCATAATTATGTATAAGTATGAGTATGGCGCCTAAAATTTTGACCCTTCCAACATCAACCCCCATTTTTTGTTAACCCCCATTTTTGTTCTATCTTAATAGAACAACCTCTGTCGGGAACAGCTAGCAGTAAACTATCTTCAGTGAATGGTTCTTGTTGGAGGCATTCTACGTCATTTTCTCCTCCTGCTTTTGCTTCTCCTGAAAGTTGCAGATGTTGTATCGTACCCGGTAATTGAATGTAAGTACAGGATGTGTTCATATCCATGTTGCTGCATCTCTTGGGTGGATAGTGCGATCGTTTTGGTTTTCCCTCGGCCAGGTTTCAGCAGCATGATGTCTTGGGTGGGAGGAGTGGAAGCTATCAAAAGCACAGCAAGGTCTATCCCTTGATGGATGGACATCCAGGGATGTCACATTACATCTTTATAAATTGTTTTAGCTCAGGTGTAATTTTTAGGACAATTCGTGTGAATTAAAAGGGATGTCAAACCACGGAAAATTTGGTGCTTGTCATCATTCCGTTCTTGACTAGCTTTGATAAGGCCCAGTATTCCCTTTTCTTTCATCTCCGTGACGTCCTCTACACATAAAGGACACTTTTTAGTACTCATTGCGGATAATCCGATTCGTAACTAATATTGTTTATAGATCAAAGAATATTTTTGGCCTTGTGTTGGCTACTGCCAAACAGGTTAAAATTAGATGAGAGACGATGATAACATAAGCCTAAAGGCATGTATGATAATGAGAATGGATGGTAATGCCCATCACGTTGAAAACATTCATTTTCACTATTTCGGAGTGTGATGCTCTAAACCCGATGAGAATTTCGAAAAAGTGTATAGAATAAAAGTTGTAGGAAATTTTATTAGCTTTCATTACGTAGAAGACACTTTTTCGCTACGACGCACCGTTTTAAAGATATTAGCGAAAAACTCAAAAGTGGGAACTTTAACCCCCTCCCCCCACTCCGGCGCCCCTCCTAGAGGCGGGGATTTTTAGTATGTTTACTCTCTAAGCATCCTGAACAATTTTCTAAAGAAATTACTTAGGTCCCAGCTCACGCACTCTACACCTGCTTTTTTAAGTGGACTAACATATTTAATACACATCCATGACTCAGAAACATAGAAAACTTTTGTTCCTTCGGCGGGATTCGAACCCGCAACCTCCGGCTTGAGCGCCGCGCCGACGACGCGCTAACCACTGTGCCACAGAGGTCGTCAAATCTCTCTGTTCCTCTCAGAATGAGTATCCAAGGTATTTGTACTTTGGATACTCAAAGCATAAAGGTAACAGGTACCATTAGATATTCATGCACAAGTGTGGGCAAGTGATACAATTACAAATACGTGCTAAATTGGGTTTCCCGCCAAAACTCCCTAGGAAGTTTCAGTATCACTTTACTGAATCGACTGACTTGACTCATTGACTCAAACTCAAAATTTTTATTTCCATACATACATACATATAATCACGCCTTTTTCCCGTAGGGGTGGGCAGAGTCGCAGAGACCGCCTCTTTCCCGTAGGGGTAGGCAGAGACCACTTCTTTCCACTTGCTACGATCCTTACATACTTGTTTCGCTTCGTCCACTTTCATTCTTACCATCCATTCCTCCTCCTACATTCAACGTAGCGAAGCGGCTCTCCATGGGCCACTTTTCGCCTCCGCGAAAAACGAGACGTGATGGGTGGCGAACCACATCGCCGCCATTTTGGATAATTATTATTTTTATGATTATCCATTGCGTTCCCACGGATTGGTGGAGAGGGTAGGAATAGGGAAAGGGAAGGATAGGTGGTGTGGAAAGGAAGATTGGTAAGTTAGAGTGGGAAATAGGAAATATAGGATATTACCGCCCAGGAGGGCAAGGGATAGGACAGTAATAGTTAGGGAAGCCGGGGCCGCGTACCCGTATACTATACCACAACTACCGGACAGGTAAGTTGGGATGAGTATCCCATGACATATTTATTTCCATGTAGGTTATAATAATGGAGGGTAGAGCTAGTTATCTGGGGGCACGGCAGTGCCCCCGCCAAGTCGAGCGCGAAGCAAACACTGCCGTACCATCCTTTACTGGAACCATTTCGCCGCATTTTAAGGCCCCTATTTGAGAACCTCTGGATAGGACCAGAACGCAGAAATTTTCGTCATCCAGTAAGCTATAATTACATACATAAAATCCAAAATTTCAAGTCTCTAGGTCATTTAGTTCCGAAGTTAAGCGAAAGCAAAGTTTCGCATTTATGACACTCACTCACTCACTCACTCACTCATGATCATCAAAATAGAACTAGTACCAGGGCTTGATTAACGTTATTAAATTGTTAACGTTACCTGTGTTTCACAGAATAACGTTAGGAATAAATATTAACGTTAGGAAAAATAAATTTATTTTTATCGGTACATGAAAGTAACGTTAAGAAAAAGTATTGTTATTAATTAACGTTATTTTATATAACGTTACGTATTTCCCTGCCTGCGCCCCGCCTCGAAGTGACAGAACGAACATGCACTAGCTTCGTCGCGTTGGCTATTATATTGTTATATTCTCAAATATTATTGTACCTACCTACCTACCTCAAACATGGATAAAACCGCTGCGCTACCGACGCTCTCTATATTATAACGTTATATATACCATAAATACTGTTATTTACAAAATAAAATAACGTTAGTATATAACGTTAAAAATATTGTTAAGTATCAAATAACGTTAAAATTAATATCGTTACCAAAGTATTTTTATAAAATTACCGTTAATTAACGTAATTTTTTGGTGTTATTTGGTAACGTTAACAAGCCCTGACTAGTACTTCCCATTAACTCAGAGAGCTGAAATTTGGTACAGAGTTAGGGTTTAATGGCCACATAAAGGGAAAACTATAAAAACTAGGATAATCGATCTGGGGGCACGGCAGTGTCCCTGCCAAGTCGAGCGCGAAGCAAACACTGCCGTACCATTCTTTACTGGAACTATTTCGCCGCATTTTTAGGCCCCTGTTTGAGAACCTCTAGATAAGACCAGAACGTCGATCTGGGGGCACGGCAGTGCCCCCGCCAAGTCGAGCGCGAAGCAAACACTGCCGTACCATTCTTTACTGGAACCATTTCGCCGCATTTTCAGGCCCCTATTTGAGAACCTCTAGATAAGACCAGAACGTCGATCGGGGGCACGGCAGTGCCACCACCAAGTCGAGCGCGAAGCAAACAGTGCCGTACCATTCTTTACTGGAACCATTTCGCCGTATTTTAAGGCCCCTATTTGAGAACCTCTGGATAAGACCAGAACTTAGAAATTTTCGTCATCCAGTAAGCTACTTCATCACATACTTAAAATCCAAAATTTTTAGTCTATGGGTCATTTAGTTCCGA
Source organism: Glaucopsyche alexis (assembly GCA_905404095.1). NCBI lineage: Eukaryota > Metazoa > Arthropoda > Insecta > Lepidoptera > Lycaenidae > Glaucopsyche > Glaucopsyche alexis. The sequence goes on along the minus strand of FR990063.1, from coordinate 800,479 downwards.
AGTTAAGCAAAAGCAAAGTTTCGCATTTATGACACTCACTCAGTCACTCACTCATGATCATCAGAATAGAACTAGTACTTCCCATAAACTCAGAGAGCTGAAATTTGGTACAGAGTTAGGGTTTAATGGCCACATAAATGGAAAACTATAAAAACTAGGATAATCGAAGATCTGGAGTACCTGGTGACCCTGATTAGAAAACACAAGACCCCAACCAAACTATTAGAGATCAACATACCGCCTTTACAAAAAATATTCAACTTGGTGGGCCACTCATTTGATGTCAAAAATCGAATAAAAAAAAATCTTCATCCCAGATGAAGAACCCTCAGCTGGTCTCAGCTGATTAGAGATATGGTAATGCCCCCTTCTACTATTGGTACATAAAAAAAATCGACTGTTATTGCAAAAATCCAGCGAAGTGGGACACATCTTCTAATTTAATCTAGCCCGTAGCGTCCCACTGCTGGGCGAATGCCTCCCCTTCTGCTTTTAATAATTCATAAATAAAATTAAAGGGAAACTTACAAGTTTACAAGAAGAAATAGTCGAACAATTAACTTTATTCTACTCGAACATTACACAAATTAAATAAACAAATTACACTTAAATCTAGTAAAATAAATCAATATGCCCACGTTTCTACAAAAAGAAGTGAAATCCCACCAAAAACATTCTGTAAAAAACTAGCCAAGTCTCGATGGAGCTGCTTGTTTATCTCTAAAAAGTAATGAAATCTAGACAAAGTAGTGCCAAGTCTAAGGTTCCTTACTGCGATTTCTTTATTATTATAGTTAATGTTGTGTGACTTGGCCGTTGAAGGGTACACAAGGGTACAAAACCAGGTGCTCCATGACACAATTGCACCAATCTGTCGCCAGAACCGCCTACCCATTTACGATGGAAAATTGACACTTGGAAAACAAAATTGACTTGTACCCACTAACGTATAAAGAATGTTCAACGGTCAAGTCACATAACATTAACTATAATAATAAAGAAATCGCAGTAAGGAACCTTAGACTTGGCACTACTTTGTCTAGATTTCATTACTTTTTAGAGATAAACAAGCAGCTCCATCGAGACTTGGCTAGTTTTTTACAGAATAATAATTATAACGCTTATAGAATTGTCCTACATGATGCCTACCACCGGTTCGGAAACTAGCTCAACGAGAAGAACCGGCGTAAGAAACTCGCACGGGGCTACCTTTTAGCAAAAAGATGAGAAAATTGTTCTTTTCAAAAAATATTTTTACAATGTTGTAACTTATGTCATGGGGTACTCATCACAACTACCGGACAGGTAAGTTGGGATGAGTACCCCATGACATAAGTTACAACATTGTAAAAATATTTTTTGAAAAGAACAATTTTCTCATCTTTTTGCTAAAAGGTAGCCCCGTGCGAGTTTCTTACGCCGGTTCTTCTCGTTGAGCTAGTTTCCGAACCGGTGGTAGGCATCATGTAGGACAATTCTATAAGCGTTATAATTATTATTCTGTAAAAAACTAGCCAAGTCTCGATGGAGCTGCTTGTTTATCTCTAAAAAGTAATGAAATCTAGACAAAGTAGTGCCAAGTCTAAGGTTCCTTACTGCGATTTCTTTATTATTATAGTTAATGTTATGTGACTTGACCGTTGAACATTCTTTATACGTTAGTGGGTACAAGTCAATTTTGTTTTCCAAGTGTCAATTTTCCATCGTAAATGGGTAGGCGGTTCTGGCGACAGATTGGTGCAATTGTGTCATGGAGCACCTGGTTTTGTACCCTTGTGTACCCTTCAACGGCCAAGTCACACAACATTAACTATAATAATAAAGAAATCGCAGTAAGGAACCTTAGACTTGGCACTACTTTGTCTAGATTTCATTACTTTTTAGAGATAAACAAGCAGCTCCATCGAGACTTGGCTAGTTTTGTACAGAATGTTTTTGGTGGGATTTCACTTCTTTTTGTAGAAACGTGGGCATATTGATTTATTTTACTAGATTTAAGTGTAATTTGTTTATTTAATTTGTGTAATGTTCGAGTAGAATAAAGTTAATTGTTCGACTATTTCTTCTTGTAAACTTGTAAGTTTCCCTTTAATTTTATTTATGAATTATTAAAAGCAGAAGGGGAGGCATTCGCCCAGCAGTGGGACGCTACGGGCTAGATTAAATTAGAAGATGTGTCCCACTTCGCTGGATTTTTGCAATAACAGTCGATTTTTTTTATGTACCAATAGTAGAAGGGGGCATTACCATATCTCTAATCAGCTGAGACCAGCTGAGGGTTCTTCATCTGGGATGAAGATTTTTTTTTATTCGATTTTTGACATAAAATGAGTGGCCCACCAAGTTGAATATTTTTTGTAAAGGCGGTATGTTGATCTCTAATAGTTTGGTTGGGGTCTTGTGTTTTCTAATCAGGGTCACCAGGTACTCCAGATCTTCGATTATCCTAGTTTTTATAGTTTTCCATTTATGTGGCCATTAAACCCTAACTCTGTACCAAATTTCAGCTCTCTGAGTTTATGGGAAGTACTAGTTCTATTCTGATGATCATGAGTGAGTGACTGAGTGAGTGTCATAAATGCGAAACTTTGCTTTTGCTTAACTTCGGAACTAAATGACCCATAGACTAAAAAATTTGGATTTTAAGTATGTGATGAAGTAGCTTACTGGATGACGAAAATTTCTGCGTTCTGGTCTTATCCAGAGGTTCTCAAATAGGGGCCTTAAAATACGGCGAAATGGTTCCAGTAAAGAATGGTACGGCACTGTTTGCTTCGCGCTCGACTTGGTGGTGGCACTGCCGTGCCCCCGATCGACGTTCTGGTCTTATCTAGAGGTTCTCAAATAGGGGCCTGAAAATGCGGCGAAATGGTTCCAGTAAAGAATGGTACGGCAGTGTTTGCTTCGCGCTCGACTTGGCGGGGGCACTGCCGTGCCCCCAGATCGACGTTCTGGTCTTATCTAGAGGTTCTCAAACAGGGGCCTAAAAATGCGGCGAAATAGTTCCAGTAAAGAATGGTACGGCAGTGTTTGCTTCGCGCTCGACTTGGCAGGGACACTGCCGTGCCCCCAGATCGATTATCCTAGTTTTTATAGTTTTCCCTTTATGTGGCCATTAAACCCTAACTCTGTACCAAATTTCAGCTCTCTGAGTTAATGGGAAGTACTAGTCAGGGCTTGTTAACGTTACCAAATAACACCAAAAAATTACGTTAATTAACGGTAATTTTATAAAAATACTTTGGTAACGATATTAATTTTAACGTTATTTGATACTTAACAATATTTTTAACGTTATATACTAACGTTATTTTATTTTGTAAATAACAGTATTTATGGTATATATAACGTTATAATATAGAGAGCGTCGGTAGCGCAGCGGTTTTATCCATGTTTGAGGTAGGTAGGTAGGTACAATAATATTTGAGAATATAACAATATAATAGCCAACGCGACGAAGCTAGTGCATGTTCGTTCTGTCACTTCGAGGCGGGGCGCAGGCAGGGAAATACGTAACGTTATATAAAATAACGTTAATTAATAACAATACTTTTTCTTAACGTTACTTTCATGTACCGATAAAAATAAATTTATTTTTCCTAACGTTAATATTTATTCCTAACGTTATTCTGTGAAACACAGGTAACGTTAACAATTTAATAACGTTAATCAAGCCCTGGTACTAGTTCTATTTTGATGATCATGAGTGAGTGAGTGAGTGAGTGAGTGTCATAAATGCGAAACTTTGCTTTCGCTTAACTTCGGAACTAAATGACCTAGAGACTTGAAATTTTGGATTTTATGTATGTAATTATAGCTTACTGGATGACGAAAATTTCTGCGTTCTGGTCCTATCCAGAGGTTCTCAAATAGGGGCCTTAAAATGCGGCGAAATGGTTCCAGTAAAGGATGGTACGGCAGTGTTTGCTTCGCGCTCGACTTGGCGGGGGCACTGCCGTGCCCCCAGATAACTAGCTCTACCCTCCATTATTATAACCTACATGGAAATAAATATGTCATGGGATACTCATCCCAACTTACCTGTCCGGTAGTTGTGGTATAGTATACGGGTACGCGGCCCCGGCTTCCCTAACTATTACTGTCCTATCCCTTGCCCTCCTGGGCGGTAATATCCTATATTTCCTATTTCCCACTCTAACTTACCAATCTTCCTTTCCACACCACCTATCCTTCCCTTTCCCTATTCCTACCCTCTCCACCAATCCGTGGGAACGCAATGGATAATCATAAAAATAATAATTATCCAAAATGGCGGCGATGTGGTTCGCCACCCATCACGTCTCGTTTTTCGCGGAGGCGAAAAGTGGCCCATGGAGAGCCGCTTCGCTACGTTGAATGTAGGAGGAGGAATGGATGGTAAGAATGAAAGTGGACGAAGCGAAACAAGTATGTAAGGATCGTAGCAAGTGGAAAGAAGTGGTCTCTGCCTACCCCTACGGGAAAGAGGCGGTCTCTGCGACTCTGCCCACCCCTACGGGAAAAAGGCGTGATTATATGTATGTATGTATGGAAATAAAAATTTTGAGTTTGAGTCAATGAGTCAAGTCAGTCGATTCAGTAAAGTGATACTGAAACTTCCTAGGGAGTTTTGGCGGGAAACCCAATTTAGCACGTATTTGTAATTGTATCACTTGCCCACACTTGTGCATGAATATCTAATGGTACCTGTTACCTTTATGCTTTGAGTATCCAAAGTACAAATACCTTGGATACTCATTCTGAGAGGAACAGAGAGATTTGACGACCTCTGTGGCACAGTGGTTAGCGCGTCGTCGGCGCGGCGCTCAAGCCGGAGGTTGCGGGTTCGAATCCCGCCGAAGGAACAAAAGTTTTCTATGTTTCTGAGTCATGGATGTGTATTAAATATGTTAGTCCACTTAAAAAAGCAGGTGTAGAGTGCGTGAGCTGGGACCTAAGTAATTTCTTTAGAAAATTGTTCAGGATGCTTAGAGAGTAAACATACTAAAAATCCCCGCCTCTAGGAGGGGCGCCGGAGTGGGGGGAGGGGGTTAAAGTTCCCACTTTTGAGTTTTTCGCTAATATCTTTAAAACGGTGCGTCGTAGCGAAAAAGTGTCTTCTACGTAATGAAAGCTAATAAAATTTCCTACAACTTTTATTATTATTATTATATATACTGCGATTTCTTTATTATTATAGTTAATGTTGTGTGACTTGGCCGTTGAAGGGTACACAAGGGTACAAAACCAGGTGCTCCATGACACAATTGCACCAATCTGTCGCCAGAACCGCCTACCCATTTACGATGGAAAATTGACACTTGGAAAACAAAATTGACTTGTACCCACTAACGTATAAAGAATGTTCAACGGTCAAGTCACTTATCATTAACTATAATAATAAAGAAATCGCAGTAAGGAACCTTAGACTTGGCACTACTTTGTCTAGATTTCATTACTTTTTAACCCCCGACGCAAAAAGAGGGGTGTTATAAGTTTGACGTGTCTGTCTGTCTGTCTGTGGGTGTGTCTGTCTGTCTGTCTGTCTGTCTGTGGCATCATAGCTCCCGAACGGATGAAGCGATTTCAATTTAGTTTCTTTTGTATTAAAGGTGACTTACATGCGAGTGTTCTTAGACATGTTTGATGAAAATCGGTTGAGTCGTTTAAAAGTTGTGGGGGGTGAAAGCGGGGAAGAAAATCCCAATGTGCAAATATACTCGAGTAAGGTCTCAAATGAAAGCGCACTGAAAGAGAATATTGATGACTTAATCGACAGTGTTCGTAGCTTCGTTTGATGAGAAAATTGGTGGTGGGAAGATCAGCCGTTTGAAGATGATCAGCTCTTTTCTAGTTGATGAGGGGATCTGACTAACTTTCCAATGTCCGATCGATTCAAAATTTGGTACTGTGTTACTTCAACGATATATATTCAAAGAACATGCTAATGTAACCATGACCTGATCAGCAGTTTGAAGATGATCAGCTCTTTTCTAGTTGATGACGGGGATCTGACTAACTTTCTTATGTCCGATCGATTCGAAATTTGGTACCGTGTTACTTCAACGATATTCAAAGAACATGCTAATGTAACTATGACCTGATCAGCCGTTTGAAGATGATCAGCTCTTTTCTAGTTGATGAGGGGATTTGACTAACTTTCTTATGTCCGATCGATTCGAAATTTGGTACCGTGTTACTTCAACGATATTTAAAGAACATGGTAAGGTAACCATGACCTGATTATCCGTTTGAAGATCATCTTTTCTTTATTAGTTGATGAGGGGTCGTCCACATGTCCTATCGATTCGAAATTTGGTACCATGTTACTTCAATAATGTTGAAAGTATGTATATGGTAAGGTAATCATTATTTATACCTACTTTAAAAAGGATAAAATAAAAGTAAAATTAAAAATTTTAAAAACCCCCGACACAAAAAATAAACTCTAAAAAATAATAAATAATATTTTAAACCTATTATAATTATATTATCACATATAATATTAAGTAAGTTGAAATAATTTTATTTTCCAATCGTCGTCTCGTCGGGGGACCGCTATGTGAAAAAAACACGTGTAGTCGCAGAATGAACAAAAGAATTTACTCCGAAAAAAATTTGCTCATACCTACTTAAATGTAATAATTAATTAGCTGTTGTTGTAAAAATACTTTATAAACTTTAGCGGTCCCCCGACGAGGCGACGATTGGAAAATAAAATTATTTCAACTTACTTAATATTATATGTGATAATATAATTATAATAGGTTTAAAATATTATTTATTATTTTTTAGAGTTTATTTTTTGTGTCGGGGGTTTTTAAAATTTTTAATTTTTAGAGATAAACAAGCAGCTCCATCGAGACTTGGCTAGTTTTTTACAGAATAATAATTATAACGCTTATAGAATTGTCCTACATGATGCCTACCACCGGTTCGGAAACTAGCTCAACGAGAAGAACCGGCGTAAGAAACTCGCACGGGGCTACCTTTTAGCAAAAAGATGAGAAAATTGTTCTTTTCAAAAAATATTTTTACAATGTTGTAACTTATGTCATGGGGTACTCATCCCAACTTACCTGTCCGGTAGTTGTGGTATAGTATACGGGTACGCGACCCCGGCTTCCCTAGCTATTGCTGTCCTATCCCTTCCCCTCCTGGGCGGTAATATCCTACTTTTCCTATTTCCCACTCTAACTTACCAATGTTCCTTTCCACACCACCTTCCCTTTCCCTATTCCTACCCCCTCCGCAAATCCGTGGGAACGCAATGGATAATCATAAAAATAATTTAATTATCCAAAACGGCGGCGATGTGGTTCACCACCCATCACGTCTCGTTCTCGTGGAGGCGAAAAGTGGCCCATGGAGAGACGCTTCGCTACGTTGAATGTAAGAGGAGGAATGAAAGTGGACGAAGCGAAACAAGTGTGTAAGGATCGTAGCAAGTGGAATGAAGTGGTCTCTGCCTACCCCTATGGGAAAGAGGCGGTCTCTGCCTACCCCTACGGGAAAAAGGCGTGATTATATGTATGTATGTGTAACTTAATCTATATAACATTAATCATAAGTATGTAGACATACTTAAGTACATAAAAGCTGCCTTGGATGGGGCCATCTTATTCCCAAGGTGTGCAATCGTTAATGAAATCACTGACTTTATAATAAGCTTTAGCACACAAACGTTCTTTAACAGCTTTTTTAAATTGATTAATGGAAAGATTTTGAACGTTTTCTGGGATTCTATTGTAAAGGCGTATACATTGACCTTTAAAAGATTTACTTACTTTACTAAGTCTGATCACTGGTATTTCTAACTTGTTCCTATTTCTAGTATTCCTACAATGTGTGTCACTTTTCTTTTTAAAATTCGTTTAATTATTTCTGTCATACAACACATTGTCCAAAATGTATTGAGAAACAACGGTCAGAATACCTATTTCTTTAATTTTTTTTCTCTCAGAGATTCAAAACATGACATCTTATAAATAGAACGTATAGCTCGCTTCTGTAGCAAAAATACTGTATTAATGTCCGCAGCGTTTCCCCATAGAAGGATGCTATATGACATTATAATAAAAATAGACTATCCCGACCACAGAACACTATTACTCATAAAGAGATCCCGACTATTTATACTTTGATTAGACTTTGGACTTGGTGATTTAGAAATACGTTGATGAATTTGAACGAATATTCTATTTCCCGCAAAGATTTCAACTCATTTCCCGCCTTTTTTACTTGATACTGGCAACTGGCCGACGGCTTTCAATTTAGGGGACAGATTTTTGCCGATAGAGCGCGTCCCAGTCCCAGTAGCACTCGTTTGAAATTACGCGGGAAGTTATGTTGCTATATTGACAGCTCTGGTAATTTTTTTTATGAGAAGCGTGGATTTAAATCTAATTAGATAAAAGTTTTAGGAACTGTTCACGAAGTATAGATACCGTAGAATACGTTAATTGCCTAACGGTAATTTAAAAATAATTGTAATTAATAATAGTATTGGCAACACTCGGTACGTCCTAAATTCTCGCACAGCTAGTGGCAGAAAAGAGAACTAAGATCGTCCTATTATTGTGTACATAAATACTATGGAAAAGCCTATACCGTTCGGACTCCTGGTATCTATGCTTCGTGTGTAGCTTCAACAAAGTAGGCTTCAATTCATTGCAAGCAATGACCAAAGAATTCAATGGACAGGCCCTAGCTATAACAAAAACGTGTCTGTAACGTAAAATGACATTGTACATTTAACTACTTTTATTAATCGATAATATATTTTAACGGACATCTAAAAAAGTATTCGATGCTGACGATAGATTTAGGTATACTTTCTATTTGTTCTAACTGGACCACTTTCAAAAAAGTTTTTGTAATATCTTTATTAATCATGTAAGACTTACCTTTATTTACCATGGAACAGAAGTGCCATTTCTTTATTGAAGTCAACACGCATAAGTATAATTAGTTAAGGATCTTTTAACTCCTAGGTCCTTAAAGGTTATAATATTATAACCTATAAGGACCTATTTATTTGTATACGAGCTGAGCCAACTGTATAAATTGGTTTATGACATGAAATTATGCTTTTTTATTATTAATTTATGCATACGTAAGTAAATAAACTTATTTTACTAATGGCATTGTACATTTAACTACTTTTATTAATCGATAATATCTTTTAACCGACATCCTGAGTATTCGATGCTGATTGCTGAGAATAGTTTTATTCTATTTGTTCTAACTGGACCATTTTCAAAAAAAAAAAATTAATATTTTTATTAATCAAGTAAGACTTAACTTTATTTACCATGGGAAAGAAGTGCCATTTATTTATTGAAGTCAACACGCATAACTTTTATTAGTTAAGGATCTTTTAACTCCTAGGTCCTTATAGGTTATAATATTATAACCTATTCGCTCCGTGCACGACTTCAGCGCCACCTAGCGTTCGCAACTTTGTTGGCTTTGACCGTTCTGGCGTTTTTAAATTTTTTAGCGGCATTGTGATAAAATGGTTCCCTATTTTTTCGCATAAAAATTGTCATAATTTTACTTGGCATAATTTCATTTGACCTAATAGTAGTTTCGCATAATATTCATTTGTCATAACTTTCTTAGCATAATTTTTTTTCGCATAATTACTAAAAGCATAATAATTGTTAGGCATACTTATTGTAAGGCATATATTTTTTTACGCATAATATTCATTAAGAATAATATTTTTATGCATAATATTAAAAAGCATAAATATATTTACGCATAATGATATTTAAGCATACTATTATATTTACGCATACATCTTTGTAGCATTTTTTTCACATACTAATGAATGATAAATTCTACTGAGTGTGCGAGTTAAGACGAAATAACAATTATAATTGTAATTTTCGACTGATTACGAAATTAAACTCAAACAAAAAACACGAGCTGCTATCTAAGAATTTGCCGAGCTAATTATTTTTAACATGTTAGCGGCTTACGGGTGGCCCAAGGGCCACCCCGCCGCAACTTAACCTAATGTTACACATGTTACACTAGGTATATGAATGTAATACCTGCTTTTAATGTTTTATAAATACGCGTTTAATTACCTTAACCGTGTTTTCATTATGTCGTTCCATATATGTGCCTTGTGACAGAATGCCTTGAATTTATTATAACAAAAAAATATGCCTAACGAGTTTATGCCGAAAAACAATTATGCCAAAGTATTATTATGACAAGAAAAATTATGCCTTACGAGTTATGCCTCATTAAATTAGGACAAACAATATTAGTCTAAATGATATTTATGCCTAATGATGTAATATGCCAAGTAACCATTATGCCAAAGTATTATTATGCGTAGTAAAATTATGCCAAATGAAATTATGACAAATAAAATTATGCGAAAGAAGAGGATCCCTGATAAAATATTAAAACAATAATTTTCCTAAAGAGTTTTAAGCATGATCTATCAGCATGGAAATTTGCAAGTTTCTATCTCCTATAGTTTAAAAATGCTGGGGACCAACTTACAAACTATTTTGGAGGCCGATTACTCGAAAATGGTCAACTTTATAAAAGAAGTAACGTATGAAACCTTGCCTTTATTTTAAAATACCTATTCTACGATACACTACACGATGGGGTAGAGTGAAAAAATATTTTTCATCCTCACTTCACATTTATGGAGAGCCACCCCTAAAATACAAAATTATCATTTTTTATGACCCCGAAACCGTGATCTATACACAATCTATAACTATACCAAATTTCATCAATGTATATTCATAATTGCAGGAGCTAGGAGCGCGGACAGACAGACAGATAGACAGACAGACAGACAGACGGACGGAGCGAAACTATAAGGGTTCCTTAAGTATTACGGAACCCTAAAAATACTATTGTGTTATTAATGTAAACTTCAAAATTATTGTGATTTGTGTGGACAGTGTTGTGTAATCATTTTTGGGCATTCAAATTAAATGTGGTATGTAAAATCATTTCATACATAGGTAGATATATTATAATATTAAAACACTGATACCGTAAAAAACGCTTTTAGAATTTTAGAAAATTAAAGATTGCTTCGGCATTGACAGATGACAGAGCCTACATTATTTCTACTTTTTGCCACCATGAGCGCTGCGATCGATTATGATACCCCCACCTAGTACTTCGCACCCAGCGAATAAGGACCTATTTATTTGTATACGAGCTGAGCCAACTCAATGACTAAAGAATTCAAAGGACAGGCCCTACGTATGACAAAAACGTGTCCAATTTATCAGCTGATTATGAGCAAAAAATGGCTGCCGAACTAGAGTTGCAATTATGGGTATCGACAGTATCGATATTTTAAATTTTCATAAGTTTTACAATAACTTACATGTATACGTAAATAAAAAACTTATTTTACTAATGACATTGTACATTTAACTACTTTTATTAATCGATAATATCTTTTAACGGACATCCAAAAAAGTATTCGATGCTGACGATATATTTAGGTATACATTCTATTTGTTCTAACTGGACCACTTTCAAAAAAGTTTTTGTAATATCTTTATTAATCATGTAAGACTTACCTTTATTTACCATGGGACAGAAGTGCCATTTCTTTATTGAAGTCAACACGCATAAGTATAGGTAATTAGTTAAGGATCTTTTAACTCCTAGGTCCTTATAGGTTATAATATTATAACCTCTAAGGACCTAGGAGTTAAAAGATCCATAAATATTTATTGTATACGAGCTGAGCCAACTGTATAAATTGGTTTATGACATGAAATTATGCTTTTTTTATTCTTAATTTATGCATACGTAAGTAAAAAAACTTATTTTACTAATGACATTGTACATTTAACTACTTTTATTAATCGATAATATCTTTTAACCGACATCCTGAGTATTCTATGCTGATTGCTGAGGATAGTTTTATTCTATTTGTTTTATACCATTTTTTCAAAAAAAATTGTAATACCTTTATTAATCAAGTAAGACTTAACTTTATTTACCATGGGAAAGAAGTGCCATTTCTTTATTGAAGTCAACACGTTTATCTTTTATTATTTAAGGATACTTTAACTCCTAGGTCCTTAGAGGTTATAATATGGTTAAATATTTATTTTCATACGAGCTGAGCCAACTGTATAAATTGGTATATGAAATGAAATGGTGCTTTTTTTATTCTTTATTTAGGGACTTTTGATGTACAGCGTAAGTCAGTCCCATCGTATCCTAATCTTATACATAATGACAAGATGCTTTATTTGGTGAAAATATGGTTACAATTAATAGGTGTTACATTTTTACAGCTTGGCAAATAATTAGTCCTTGTGGCATCGACAGATGGAACTAAAAACTTTTTGAACTATCTAAGGTGGAATAGAAATAAAAGACAAAGGAATATATCCACTTATATTAAAATGAATAAGTCTATCCATTTCTAAATAAAATTAAGTTTGTTCAAAAACTGGCTATGCTATTCTCTTGACTGGGTCCGGGGATTAATATTTTCTTCTCCAGCTTTCAACCATAATTTGCTTATTGTATCACTTTTCGGAAACCTATAAAAAACAAGTATTATTAGTTTTATCATTTGTCAAATAATTTTGGTCACAACAATATTATTAAAAGCTATCAAACTTATATTTTTAAAACCACATCGAATACATTCAGATTGCTTTTTGAGACATAACACAAATGTAATTATTATGTTTTTATCGATGTAATTATTATTTGTACCTTTATCGATAACTATTACAAACGGTAGGTAGGTACAACACTTTTCAATTACGTAAATAAATCTAATTACTTAAAATGCAATTTAAAGGACTGTTCTAATGAAATTTAAGTGGATATGAATATAATAAATGAAAAAATCAAATTGCAACGCAATTATTTCATGAAATGTTTATATTATTGCATAAAACCGGCTACTAACCTGCGTAAATACAATTGAGGTTGATTTATACTCTTTAATGCATTGCACCTTGCAATATAACGTTTAGGCATGTTAATTATCACTTTTACAACATTCAAGTAAAATTTTAAAGAATAAGTCCTTATAATCTCTTGGAAATTCTTAATTATACAAAACATAAACAACCTTTTGACAGGAGACCTACCACAGTTAATTGACAGTTAATGAGCAAATAATGGCGGATCGTTCCACATTTCGTTAATTGTCAAAGTTTTGAAGTCTAATGTTTCTAAAATGAGCAAAAACAAAAATATAGCTGTTTCTTTTATCATGAAAATTATTGCATTAGATAGAAAGAGACCAAATGATATTTCACCGTCTGTCTCATATTTCCATCATATTTGTATAAGCGCTAGTATGTATAGAACTGTAAGGGCCCCTACATATATATACCTCAATGATTGCAAGTCATACTTGACACTGGCAAAATGTTGCAAAAAGCGATGGTTGACCATTAATAAAAGAAGAAGAAGAAGAATTAATTTCAAGAAGATTTTTGTTTTCGCTCAAACCAAAAAGAGTTATTTTATTATTATTGTCTGCGTATAAGAAACTATTAATGTAACAAAAGTAATATTACCCTTCAGATATGGTGTACGATACAAATGCAATCAGGTCCGCCGTAAAATTTATATGTGGAGAGAACAAAATATGTAGGTTATGCATAGGTTCCACTGAACCAGAAGAAATATCTATTCACGACTTTTTAACAGTTGATACTCCGTATTACAACGATAAGATAACATACCTGTCTGTATTTCAAGAACTTGGGGTAAGTAACGATTAAGCTTTCGTTACTAATCAGAGTCTCGGTGACGCGAATAGAAACGCAAAAAGTTTCAACGTACGACCTCGATCTTAATGCCTTTCGGCAATCGTTGTTTTTCATACATCTGTTATTTCCATACAAAAATTAAGTTTGCTGAACCTAGGAGTCACTAGCAAACCTCGTTTTACTGTAAGGAAATGCCGCAGGAACTGTACAATTCATAAAATAACGTATGTCCTTCCCCGTGGTCCACTATATATCCAGTAGTTACAGAGCTTTTGATGGCTAAACGTAAAAACAAACAATTCTTTCCTCTTCATATTATTTGTTAAGATGAGTATGTCAACAGTTTGTTCAAGTTTTTGTATCCTATAACACCATGCCTTAAATTGGGACTTGTTACCCTGATGATCATTATAATAGCGCCATACTCACTGCCCATCCAGCAAATCCAACACCGGTACAAATAGGTACAGTCAGTAGTGACAATCACTTCATATTTTTGCCTACAAGTTTGCTTCAAGGCCGGGGCATTGTATCTACAGGCTAGGTGATTTTAGAGGCACTTTATAGTTTCAAATTTCGCTTACCGGATTTATTTAACTATTCATCATGTTTATTATTAATAAATGTTTGTTACAGTTGTCATCGGAGCCCTCTCTGCCTGAAGTTTTATGCCTCAGTTGTGCTACCCTCGCTGGCAACTCCTTCATATTCCAAAAGGTTTGTGAATATTCACAGCAACAATGGGAAACTACTTTACGATCACTGGACATAATTATTTCACAACCTAAACATCTAACCCCAAAAACAGTAAGCGCATACATGATAATTGGGGAAAATGAGAGTACTATGTTAACGCACAAAACCCCAGTAAATGAAACTAATAAGGTTGCAACACTAGAAATAGTGAAAAGAAACATGAAGCGCCGCTTAAAATATGTTAAAGTTGAACAGAGAAAAAGTAGGAAGCCCTTGAGAGAGGAAGAGACGAAAAATGAAACATTTCCCTGTCCGTATTGTAATAAAATATTGTTCGCCAAACAAAGCCTAGATGGCCATATAGAACGATTCCATTATCAGAAAAAAATTAAATGTGATTCATGTTCACTAATGTTTAGTACTGACAAACAATTGAAACTACACAGAAGTATTCGACATGTCCCAGTTATTTGTAAACTGTGTGGCATGAAATTTCCGTCGCGGAAGAAATTGTATTCACATAAGAAAAGCCATTCAGCAGTAATACCTAGAAAACTACACTCTTGTCCACGATGTGAAAAACAAATTAAATCATCATCATTATTCCAACGTCATGTCGACAAATGCGGACAGACAACAAAATTTATTTGCGATTTGTGTAGCAAAGTGTACAATAATAAAACATCTCTTAAAGGTCATATGATTACTGAACATAGCTTCGGCGAGGCCATATCTTGCAAATGGTGCAACAAAAAATTTCCAAATTCAAGTAGTCTCAAAGACCATGTAGTGAAACATACAAGAGAACGGAACTTCACATGTGAAATATGCGGTGGAAAATTTGTGACTATCCGGGCACTCATCTATCATAGAAGACTGCATACGGGTGAAAAGCCGTACCCTTGTGACATGTGCGATGAACACTTTTTGTCTTCGTCCAGAAGAATGATGCATAGACGTAAAGCACATTTAGGACCAAATAAACATTGCGACATTTGTCCAGCAAAATTTTTTAGCAAAATAGAACTTACAAAGCATAGAGAGTATCACTATAACCCACGTTCTAAACTATACGTTGCTAAAATAAATGCAAAATCTGGGCTAACAAAGGGAAAAAGTAAGGTAATTGTAAACTATAATGAATATTAGGTCATACTACAAAATTACAAGAAAAAGGATTATGACAGTCAAAATATTATTGTGTTTTGAAAAGACAAACTTATAATATTCTAAAATATACTATGTATTTATTTTTCATTGAAAATCAAATCCTTAATGTGAAAGTGAGAGACTAAATAAAAAGAAAATTAAAAATATAAAGCATAGTATATATTGTTATGTCCGATATTTGGAGTAAAATGTTAGTTTCTTCTGGAGGAGTTTATTTGCCACGAATTTCCACACTAACACTCTTCTGGTCTTTCAACACGCCGAAATGTCCAAATTGCAAGCAGTCGTAATCACAATTCATAACTGGAGTTGTAGAGAGTAATCGCACTATTACTTTATGGTCCAAGATACAAACTAAGGTCGCCCTTCACTGTTGTGTTAACCAGATGAAAGTGATATTTTATCAAATGAAATAAGTTTCTGAACATAATTTAATTAGGTAACCCCTTAAAAAATGGTCAAGACTATAATTAATTCAAAGTATTTTTTTTTCTTCATAATTTCACCGACGCGCGACTTGTCAACCAAACAAAACAAACTCCAGTGAAAAGTTTATAATGTACACAACATGCAACACCTAGGTTGACTACCTTTTTCTGGTCCCTATTACCTGGCAGCCACGTTCAAATAGGTAAGTAAATACAACTTGTGACATATAAGGTATATCCATCCGAAACCCAGTGATAATACCCATGAAACTGAACAACTTTCTCCAAGGAACACAGGTATGAAATATGAGAAACCCCCCAGGGGGTCGCGACTAGGGAATGTTATTATTCGACAAATTTTACTATTCGAATAATTCGAATAATGACTAAACACTATTCGAATAAATTCGAATAATACGAATATTGGTAATAAACTTTAAATACAAGTAATATAACGCGTTTATATATACCTGCATATTTAATAATATTATAATGTAAAGTGTTTCACAAATTACTATGAAAAAACTAACGTTTTTTAATAAAAAGAAAATCTTCTCTTAAGTTTCAAACTTAAAATACTAATTTGCAATAACTTTTTAAAACTATTAACACATGAACGGTTGAGGTCTGGAGCAGACTATGGATTTGGTTGCCAACTAAGTGGTTTCTGCCAAAAATTAAGGAAAATAGACGTTCGTATTTTCTGGTTTTTAATTGAGTCAAACTATTGATCGATTCGACAATCGATTTAAAAAGTCAGACCTACAGTCTGACTTTTTAAATTAAGCTTTTGGTAGTATAATTTATACGCCCTTATAGAACACTTATATTACAGAACATATTTTTTTATTATTTATATATAATCAGTTTCTTTAAGATTGGAGAGAAATATATTTGCAGTTTTGGAATACTGCAAAGAAATCGGAATGCACTGTAAATAGTACTCTGTTCTAATATAATGCAGCTGAAAACTCTAAACACACGAGTATCGTGCTGTCATAATGGTCTGCTCCAGACGTAATCGGTACATGTGTATATAAACCGTAGTAAATTTACTTATGTAATTGTAAACAAGATAAACCGTCAAAATAAAAAGCACTCAAAAAAGATTTTAATGTTACGTTAACATAACAAAAAACTTAATAGTTGGTAAAAAGTGAGTGGAAAATCTTTAAAACAAAAATAACCTTTTTCCATTTTAAAGTAAACCATGTTTTTGGTCTCTATGTTTTCATTTTTCTTCTTAAACGATGAGTTTTATTACAAAAAGGAAGTTAGGCAGAAAGCATCATTGCAGAAGTAGGCATCGGGCGTTGTACAGCAAGAACGGAAAGTGTCATGTTACGAACCGTTCAGAAGATGAAGCGACGGTACAAAGAGACTGAAAAACATTTGACAATGCCGTGCAAGACTTTAATGGCAGACTCAGCGCTCGGCAAGACCGTTAAAATGTTTCCACTTGTTGAAAATCAACACTTAGATGCAGTTAAGTTCAGAAACAGCTTCTTCAGACCCGAAGGGACTATGTTACTGACAGCACAGTAAAGAAAACTTGCTTAAGTAAACCTGAAACCCTAAAGACCGAGGCGACGGGCGAGTGGTCTCACCTCGCGACCAAACTCGAGAGCCCTAGTATCGATTATCAACACTGTGATACGTCCGTGAACACATACAAAAGGTAGAACGAGAATGGTCCAGAATTTTGGTGGATGAGTGGATTAATTCACTATAACTTTTCAAATTAAAGTGAGCTTATAAAGGGAGGCTAAGTAAACGTGATCTGGTAGGGGATATATTCAAGCCTACTTTTCAGATAGAGTCCAGTATACTCAGGCAGAGTACACATACAATGGGCTGGCATACCTTCAGGAATCCGCGCTGAGTATGGCCATGACAATTGGACCCCTACCTGGAGAAATATATGGTCAAGAGATTCTTAAAGATTATCTTTAATGTCCTCATCTCAACCCGATTAAGTATACCCTGAGAAGAGCTCAGAAGGATAGTCAGAAGCCGCAAATTGTCACCTACAGTTAGTACCCTCACAACACTAAAACACGCCCTGATATAAGAATAGGAGAGAATATTGCATAATTCGGCTCCTAAACCTCGTTTTCAGTATGACAAACCTCCTCCAAGCTGTTGTCAGGTTTTGAGGACTTATTCAAAACCGCAATTTAACATGTAAATTAAGATTATAATGGTTAATTTTTGTTTAAATATAAAAATAATATACTGACATATATATTACTTTTAAAGGAAATTGATAAATATCGTTATAATATTTTGAAAAACATGAAATTTCAAATTTAAATAAGATTTGTACTCAGTGTAATACTGTAATAATCAACTTATCTAGGTATCCTTTATCGTTTCACTCTGTTCGTCCGCCTGTCTCTCTTTTTATCTGCTCTTATAAGCTATATTGCATCTAGATGTTGGTTGTGGTTTGATAAAAAAATATAATTTTACTATATAGTTAACACCTTACATGTATGGAAAGCCACCCCATACATGTTTCCATACATTTGATGTGTGTGTTGAATACTATGTCTTTTAAAGTGAAGGAAAAGTTTTATACATGACTTTTACAAAGTCAACTTCCAAGTAATCGGCCTCCAAATTGGTTTCACACACCTCTGTCATTTCTGAACTATGAAGATTAGGAACTTACAATTTTCCATGCTAGATCATGGTAAATTCTCTTTAGGGAAGTTATTTTGAATGAAAACGAACAGTAAGATTAAGAAACTAAAAATCGTATTACGCTTTATAGTAAGAACCCTCCTCAGACACGTTCTAACACGCTCTTGGTTACGTTATTTTGAAAAGCGTGTGAGTATGGATTTCTTTCGCTGAGGCCTGTAAGAAGTATTCACTTTAAATATTATTTTTTTTATATAAAAACAGTTGTATTCTTTCACAAATAGTGTAGTAAAATCTGTTTTACGATATTATTGACGACAATATTAATAAATAATAAAAATAATGTATTAAATAACGAAACTTTTCCGATTTATATTCAAGTTTATTATTACTATTAACATATTTTTGAAAAATAAATAAAATATTTTTATTATTCGTTTTATTCGAAATATTCGAATATTGAACCCAGTCATATTCGAATAATAAAATCGCCGAATATTCGAATAAAACGAATATTCGAATATTCGAATAATATTCCCTAGTCGCGACCCACAGGTTGAAAAACACTGACCTAAAGTATCTAATGTCTGACATGATCGCCCATCTCCAACTTCAACCAGTCTGGTAAATAGCTAGCTAGGTAGGTACTCATATAACTAAAAAGTATAAAATAAAAATAAATAATTTAAAAAATCATAAAACCCGACTGCGTAAAAAGTGAACCAAACTACGTACCTACATAATAAAAAAACGGAAAAGAAAAAAAACAAGCACTTAAATGTCCGGTGGTGATTTTTTCTTTTCAGTTTTTTTTTATTATATACGTAGTTTGGTTCACTTTTTACGCAGTCGGGTTTTTTAATTTTTTAAATGATTTTATTTTTTCCGTAGTATGTCGTAACGGGAGATTTTGTTTGTTTGTTGATATGAGAATGAGGAAGTGGAGCAGAGAAGTGACGGAGTAGTACCCAAGAGATGGCAAGAGAAACCGAAGCACATTTTACCGGAGGCCCATGGGGGGGATTGGGGATTTTAAGGATCAGGAACGCAAGTCGCAGCACCAGAGGAGTTACAAGTGTAACTCCTCTGGTGCTGCGAGTGTCCATGGGCGGCGGTAATCGCTTACCATCAGGCGATCCGTCTGCTCGTTTCCTGGCTCATTACATTAAAAAAAAAAAATACCACAGATAGGAAGATGATCTAAAGCTCACAGCAGGACCAAATTAGAGACGGGTCGCAAAGGACAGGAAGCAGTGGAAATCGTTGGAGGAGGCCTATGCCGAAAGGCACACTGTGTTGAGAGACATAATATGTAATTTATTTAAAAATTGTAAATTCACAGAATAAAGGGGTTTTTATTTATATAGTGGGTAATTTATGTCTCAACAGGGAGGGAATTATAATTGCAATAGACATGGGAAGGTCATTTTTGTCCAGTGACTGTCAGAACCACTGATTGGGTAGGTATCCAAATAGGGGAGTTTTGATCGTTCATAGTCTTGCGACTCAACCTACGTGCCTTAACTACTTTGCCATAGCCTAACGGAACTTGCATATTTTGAACCAGCTCTTCCAGTGACCAGTCCACAGGGACATTGCGGACAATGCCCATTCGGGAAACACTATAAGAGGGTATGGATACAATGTATCCAGCACTTACTATTGCAGGCAGGTCAAGGAAAGAGTTGGCCTGCTCTGGAAACAAAGAGCCAACCCGAAGAGCATCAAATATACAAAAAAATGTAGCAGGAGTGACGTCACAGCTGTTGTCACAATGAAAATGTATGAAGATAATTTATACAAAATTGATTTTATTAACTTAAATACTATGTTTATGTATATCATTGTAAAAACAAAAAATTACACGAATAACAAGGATTTGAACAGTAACAGCTTTTTTTAATCCTGTAACATTATGAAGTTTTTGGATTAATAATAAACTTCCTCATATTTTGTTCAACTGGTAGATTTGATGGTACATTGTTTCTACCATAATACAATTTGCTCGTCGGGTCATGGTGCCTACTAATATGCTGTTTCAAAAAGTGTGACGTGACAAACTTCCGAGAGCATATATCACACTTCAGTGTAGGGCCAACATGTTTGAACTTTATGTGTTCCGCTCTCGCTGAAGCGTTAACAAATTTCTCGTTACATATTTTACAACTGTAAGGCTTCTCACCGGTGTGACGCCTCGTGTGATACAAAAGAGCTTCTTTAGATACGAACTTATTGCTACAAATATTGCATTGGAACTTTTTCTCTCGTGTATGCGTAACCATGTGTATTTTAAGGTAGCTGGGAGCGGTGAATTCTTTTCCACACTCTTTACAGACATGTGGCGTAGCATTGTCATGTGCGAAGCGGTTATGCACTCTCAAACCACCTTGAGTACTGTACGCCTTATTACATTTTTCACATACGAATGACTTCTCCATATTACTCCGTATTGGGTGAGGATCAATCATGTCTTTTATGCAAAGTTCAACGTGCCGTAAGTAGAAGTCCTTTGTAGTGTAACTCTTACCACATTTTGGGCATGTGCTCTTTGTTTTGTGTTTTTCTTCGTGACTCTTTAGCCTATCTAATCCTTGGCATGTCTTACCGCAGTCTTTGCAGACTATTTCCATATGGTATTTATCTTGATGCCTTTGTAAACTTTCCATGCAACTTTTATAAACTAAACAATGTGGACATTGATGTTTATGGGTTCTGTCTTCGTGATTAATTAATGCCTCTTTGCTGTTAAACATTTTACTGCACGTACCGCAAGTCCATATACTATGTTTTGATAAATTGTGCTCTTGAACATCATTTACTGTTTGGAGGATTTCATCGCAATCGGTGCATTCAAAATACTTTTCTGAATTATTAGACGTTTTATGCAATTCGTTTTCAGCTCTAGTTTGCTGGCCATTGAGTACAAGATACAGCATTTTCTTTTTATGAATTACGTCGGTGTCGATGTTCAAACACTTGGATAAATTTTCAAAGAGATCATTAATTGTTTTGTTGGAATTCTTACATACTTTTATAAATTGTATAGACAGAATTGCTTCCTCTGCACACTCTGTGCACACCGCTTCAAGACCTGGAACTTCCTCGAGTACCTAAAAGCAAGTATTTACATATACTCAATAAATATTTGCTGAACTGACTAGCACATTCAATGATGCTGTCTCTGTCTGTCAAGTGACTTTTTAATGTATCAGAGAAAGGCAGCAAACATTGAGTAGCTAACGGCCACACTCAGAGATATTTAATGTTTACATAAAGGGTTAACTAATAGAGGTATTGACAAAGTTCATATAGTTTCTGTCAAAATCTCTTAGAGTTAAATAAGTAAGCATTATATGTCTCTGAGTGCGGCCGTCAGTCGTGTAAATATTTTTATTAGTGGAGGGTATGTCTTATAATTGGTTAATGTGAACACAGCTTAAGCTTTTTTTTTTAACACAAATAGACATACCTATAAGTTATACTAGCTGTTGCTCGCGTCTTCCTGCGCGAAAAAGAACAAGATTTTGCCGCTTCAAAAATAGCCTATAGTCTACTCTATATCTGTGCCAAATTTAATAAAAATCGGTCCAGTTGTTTCGGAGGAACAAATCTTTCCTCTTTATAATATTAGTGTAGAACTTAATTCTACACTATTATAAAGAGGAAAGATATTAGATAGCTTAGCATAAATACTTACATGTCCGCCGAGGATTTCTTCTAATATTTTCGACAGTGGTTTCCTATCATTGTCGACAAAGATATTTTGGTCCAAACGCACGTATTCGTCTAGGATAATCTTCAGGCATAACCTACAATGGCTGTATTTTTCATTTCGAATAAAACAATTTAAAAGATTCACAAAATTAGTTTGTGACATCTTCGATTATAAATTTAACTTTAGGAAATCGCGGGCTTAAAATGCTTTTCGTTCAAGAATCAACAAAAACTTCCTGTCAAAAAATAACGAAACGTCAGCCATTTTTATGCGCCAATACCGTAGACAGAGAAAGCTATAGACCTCTGGTAAGCGTGCCGGTAAAAGGGACAGGTATAGAGTACATATCAAGATTTCGGGTTACCAGACAAGCAAAAAACTCCCCAAAGAAATCTTTTGTGTACATTTGTGTAATATGTATGTTTTACAGTTTACAATGTTTGAAATTTAGGCAGTGTATACATTTCCTAGGTTTATAGGCATTTCTAAATATTTTTAAGTAATTAAATATTGTTTTAAAATTATTTTATACATTAATTCATAATACAGTGCCTAGTCAATGTCTTTCGAAAATATTACTGAATATATTTTAGCAAAAAAGGGCACCAGCATTACATACATCATAACATTAACAGATTTAGGTGACACAAGATAAAATAAAAACAATAGTGAAATTTCTTAATAATTTAATTTTTAAGATAAAATCATTACAAACTAAAACCATGCACTGCACTTGGTAATTCGAAGGAAAAAAAATCATCGTTACGTAACAAAACGACGCGTTAATTCGAACTAATCATGTTGCAGAGGGATAGAGATATAAAGATTACAGAATTTGCAGGGGTACTTAAGTACATTTTGAGACAAGTCCAAACTCGTTTAATCGTAGACAGAGAAATTTCCGTAGTGCTGGGGAAATTGCAAATTTCCGTAGTGCTGGGGAATATTTTCTACTACTACCAGACGGATTTAAAAACTTCTTCAGAAAGTCTCTGTTTGTTTGATCAATTGACTCTAATAAATCGCCGTCTTCTTCACTAATCAGAGACTTCGCTTTTAGCTCTGAAATCATCTTTTCTAAATTAGCCACTTTTTTACTTAAACGACGACTTTTTTCACGTAGAGCTTTTAATTTTTTTAGTCTTTCTGTTGCTTGTTCTTCAGACTTTTTCCATTTCCTTTTCAATGTTCGAGGTGTGTAGTCCTAAAAGTAAAATAAGTTTTATAAGTTATATGTGATAATTGTTAATATTTTTTATTCAGAACACTAACAGTTAATTACAGGTAATGAGTATGTATCATTCATACTATTTAACTAATAAAGGTATCCACTGATGGACATAATATATGTATGCAATCTTGACGCTTACATCACAAGCATAAACAAGTAACGAACACGCGCGCACGTATAAAGAGAGTAGTAGCATATATTTAATTTAATGTAATATTACCATGGTTGGTTGATTGACATTGGCTGATAGCCGAACCGATGATGAGGGTAGTTTCGCATCAGGCTCAATATCTTCATTTTCTTTAATATTCATTGATGGATCTGAATCAATCTCGATAGTATGCTCTTGATCAGCTTTTGACGGAATCACACCAACAATGTCATCTCTAATGTCTGGATTTTTAATCTGAAATTTATTGTTACAAATTCTACTATGACAAAGAGTCAAAAAAGAACAACAATCAATAATCAAATAATTTTTAAACAAAAAATTAAACCGACTTCCAAAGTGAAATACACAAAAAAAATGAAATAAAACTTAATTTCTAAATAATTTTCCTTTTAAATTTGGCTAAAATTTTAACTATTTCTTTGCTCAATCTTCTTAATTTTGAAGTCGGTACCAGTCCAAACAATATCCTACAATATTTTATAGAACTCACGTCATGTCATTTATCAGTTTCCACATTAGTGACTCAAAGATCAATTTCGAATTATACCCTATACAACAATAAAATAATTTTGCAAATGCGGCCATACGGCAGAGTAATGCTCAAAGATCTCCGTGTTGGTGTAAAATACTATGAGAAGTACCTTTTATATCATCAAAATGTTATGATGTATGGTGTCATGGTGGTAATGATGATGATGATTTCTCTAATTGACACGGTGGCACATGCTTGCAGTACTTTAAACAACGCCATAATCCCCAAACATGTATCTATAAGGAGTCAGGAGTTCTGTTCTGTACTTTTGGATTCTGGGTATACCTTGGAGCAAAATCTTACTTTTTGGTAGCATATGCTTGGAATACTTCAGAAAAAGTCGAAATCACTATATGTGTCCATATAAATTTCGAGGAGCTCCCCCGATTCCTCATGGATCCCATCATCAGGTCACCACTTTTTTGAAAATGGGACTAGCTTGGGATTATACCCTTTACATCAAAAAAAGAATTTTGAAAATCAGTAAATAAAAATAACTTCTGCTTATACGTTCGTAGTATATACAGCCGAACGTATAACCGCCTCCTTTTTTGGAAGTCGGTTAAAATTATTTTAGTACTAATAATAAAAAAAAAATATTAAAAAATAAAAAAAAATAATATTAATAATTGTCAATTCTGACAACTAAATATACACATACCTGTAATGGCACAGCATTTGGAAACAGAAGAGTTATTTTTTTCTTCTTAATTAACTCATGTTGCTCAAAATGGCTGCTACAAATTTTTGAGGATTTTTTTGGTGACCAATTTGTTCGTCCTGTGGCTTCAATCCACTTCTGACGTAAATCAGCATTTTCCGGAAAACTATAGCACAAAGAATAAACATATGTTAAAATGATACCCGTCATTGTGGGAGTATAAACATTGAAAATCTGGCAACACTGGACAATTTTTGTTTATAGGTTATGAATAATATTATTTGATGTTTTTGGTTAATTAACAATCGAAATATATAACCAATTTACTTCACATAAATTTTCATTAATTTAAATGCAATCGGGCATATGATTTAAATGCTAAAATATTAAAAAAGACGTATTACTTACGAATGAAAAGATATGTCTGGCAGTTTCTTTTCACTATCATTTTTACAACCTAAAACACTACAACGGCCCATTTTTTCTTCAATAATCTTTAGGATATTATGCACTGACTGTTTTAAAACAAAATTGCTACAATTTGTTCACGTGTAATATAATTTAGCACCACTTTTAAAAAGACGGTATAAAAACAACTGAGCATCTGTCAAGTTTGTTTAGCGAACTAGTTAGCAGACCTTGAAATAACCGGCACGCGTGGCGAAACAAAAGATCGAATCAGTCTGTCTCGTTTCTTTACACAACATCGGCATAAGTCGCTTCTTTTCTTGTGTGAATGCGACAGAAGCTATCAATATGTCTATGGCTTTCTCTGTCTACGGCCAATACAGAGTACTAGAGATGTGATAAACGGCTTAAAATTAAAAGTTAACTTATCCGTTATTAAATATTCAAAAGCAACTTTTTTTAACTGCTTAGTTGCTTAGTTGTTATTTTCTTATCTACTTATTGCCACTTATAAGTTACAATATAATGTTTTTTGCGCTTATGTTACGTTTTTCGATCGCTTAAACTGATTTAAATTAACTTTCCTTCGTACTTTGCAGGCTTAGGACTGTCTGAAATCTGAATAATTATTAATATAATAATATGAACTCATAAAAATGTTTTTACATGTTGATAATATGCATTAATCTTAAATGTTGCTTATCATTAGTAATAGTTGATTTATAGGATAACAAACATTACACATCGCCACTTTTTCCACCTCATTTCTTTCAAAGTAGTTCCATAAATTACTGTTCCAATTCACGTCATTTAGTCGTCATCTTACGACAAAAACTTAATAAACTTAATACTAAAACACTACACGAAAAGTTTATATTACATTTTATTATTTACATTAAAAGTTCACGGTAAGCCACCAAAACACCACTATTACGATTAAAATACGAATTATTGCGTAACGTAATATATGTCAACCCGCAAAGCGCAACTAACAAAAAGTGAATAAACACGAAAAAGCATATTAGTTATAAGTACAAAAAATAAGCCGTTTAAATAAGTGATGAGCTACATTAAAGAATTTTCACTCTTATTGCGCTGTCATAAGAACTATTTTTCTTTGCTCATACCACACTTATGGCTTTAGGCTGGGACTATACGGCACCGGAATCCGTTGCTCCGGGGGAAAATCAATTCCGGTACCAATCCGTCTGTCAAACAATCGTATGAATTTTTCCTGCGTCGACTACATTGCCGCCGGGTCGGGCCGGGTCGGAAATTTCCCCGTAAGCAACCGTCGGACGTCCTGGTTCTCGCCGGGCACCCGGGCGGAATTTATTCAGCGAAAGGGGTGGAGTTTATCAATATTGTATGCAGTTGTATGGAGCTGACTACATAGCGACGGAATTACGGCGAATTTGACGTGTGGCGACTGGCGGCGGCGCCATTGTGTGATGTGTCAACAAAACTCAAAATAATGCAGTGCACAATGGTCGATTCAGAATCAGAAAGAATAATATATTGTTGTACAGAATTTTGAATGCTTGTGGAACACAAGTCTGCAGTATATATCTAAAAGTCTTTGCTGCAATACTCATAATTGATAATTCATAACAGGAACTTGAAAGATTCCTCCTGACCTGTCTGTAAAGAGCAAAGAGATTGGAACAATGTATGTGAAGATGAAAAAAATCTAAACGTAAGTATTACAATCATTTTATAATTATTACACATTTACAGGTTTTATTAAATTACAGGCAACTATCCTTTAAACTTTAGTTGTCTATTCAGTTAATATATATAACTTAAGAGACAGGAGTACTTGTGGAGACCAGATATTTTTAACCTGAGCTTCAAACTCTAAGAACTTTATTAGCAACTAAGTAGGTACATACCTACATCAAAATATATTGACAAATAAGTTGACAAAATTGAACCTATTTAAAACCAAATATAAACTTATGAGACTAGGTACTTTAAATTTAAAGACACAGTTTGTATACTACCTAGTATGTAGGTACTTATTATTTAAGGTACATAATATAATTATATTTTCAGTAAATGATATCAAAAAGCAGTGGAACATCATCAGAGACTATTATAATAAAGAAATATATCAACAGAAAAACGTTAAAACTGGCCAGGCTACAAAAAAGCGAAAAAAATATGTGTTTGCTGATATTCTACAATTTTTACAACCTGTACCTCACCATAAGAACACAGAAAGTAAGTGCTTATAAAATTTAAAGGTAGATTAAATTAATAAAATGCTGAAACCAAGCTACCTCAATTTTTTGCACACAGTTACCTTCCAGATATTGTTTCTTACTAATAAATTTCTTATAGATTGTGAGTTGTGACGTTATCAAATGGTGTAATACCTACTTAACTTTCCCTATAATTGTTTTAGTACCAGTGGCAACTACGAAAATACTGAACCATAACCTGCAAGCAGTACACTTGTTACCGATGTCAGTAAAGTAACATCATCTTCGACATCAAATACTGCTCCCAACAAAAACAAAAAACTTCAAACAAACTCAAGCAAGCAAGCAAAGGCATTCGAAAGCTCTATTAAAAAAGCTTTAGAAAATAAAGCAGATGATTTCATTCAACCTGCACCCGATAGAAAATGATCCTGATCTTATGTTTCTTCTATTCTTTGGTTAATACAATATAAGTATTTTAATATTTGTGATTAGATCTCATATTTTACAGTAAGTTTTACAAAGACTGGTTTGTACTTTTTATCATATTATAATATTTAGAATAAAATATAATTTTTATATATGTACTTAATTGTATTAGAATATTTGCAATTTTAAATGTTAATAAAAATCAGTAGGTAAGTATGTTATAGCAAAACAAATCACCCAGTTGTTAAATAAAGACATTTTATTTTAAAAGCATTACATAAGTATATTCATATTTCTGCAGGAAGTTTTACAAAGGCTAATTTGTACCTACTTGTTGTCATATTATAAATTTTAGAATAAAACAATTTTTATTTGTAATAAAATATATAATTTAATAAATATTTATGTGATTTGTGTTCTTTTTTATCTAACCAAGAGTAATCCTAAAAATTCCAAGTAATCTAATCTATCTGCGAGATTCTAGAGTTGAGACGCCACAACGTGAAGTCACAACGCAGTGTTGGGGCTTAAACTCTATGCAATAATTTATAAATTATACTACCTACCTAATTCTTAAGGAATTGACTGATATTCGTTAATATTCGAAAAATTTATCTTCATGGAATCTTATTTTGGGGTAAACAGGTATATTAAAAACTTAAACGGTTTTCAATAAATAAATAACACTAAACAAAAAAACGCAAAACAAAGCTAGGATTATTGCAAGATAAAGACCATATTATGAAAAATTTTACAGTAAATTAATTGAAACCTACATAAAACTGCTCCATTTATTGCTTTTTCAATTAGTTTACATTACATACAAGTCAACTAAATCCTTCATAATTAATAATATATTATATTATTAATTATGAAGGATTTAGTTGACTTGTTACAGACCGTTTAAATCTTAAAAAAAAAAAGTAAATATATTTCTCGCATTCCGTCCGGCCACGTGTAGTCGATGGGGTGCCGGGAACTAAATTTTCCCGGAGCAACGGATTCCGGTGCCGTATAGTCCCAGCCTTATGACTATAAACGATATAAACGATAAGTATAAGTGATAAACGCTTAAATTTTTAAACGACTTTTCAACTTATTTATAAAAGCACGCTTTTTTAAACGCTTTACGTTTAAACGGCCATCTCTACAGAGTACAGTCCATTGGTACAGTCGGACAAGGGTCTTTTGGCACTTGGATGGGGGCGTGAGTGTCGCAAATAAGAACAATATTTGTTATTATATTATATAACAGTGAAATTTTACATGACGGCGATGTTAGTACTGATTTTATCCACGTGCCAAAAGGTAAGTGTCGCAACTACAAAACAATACATAATACTAAAAGTGACATTTTACAAGACGGCGATGTTAGTTCTGATTTTGTCCACGTGCCAAAAGATCTTTGTCAGACTGTATATTAGTTTTTGGTCAAAGCAAGTCAAGACATTATGGATATCTTACAGGCTACAGTAGATTTAATAACCGTAATATATGATCACAATTAATATATTTTAGAGCATTATGTAGGTACATTGTAGGTACCTACAGTACACCATAATCTATAATTTCTGCAGAATATCTAGAAAAATACCTATCGTCCATTAAATGAAAAAAAAATCGGTTAAATGTAAATTTTTGGGCTATGGCAACTTTTTCCCAAATGTCTATTTAGTTCAGTGTTGCCAACCGTACGATAATTATCGTATTTGTACGATAATTTGAGGTGCGGTACGATAAAAAATAATAAGGTAGTATCTTAGATCTTATACTACGGGATACGCCTTACATGAGCTTTCCCCTCTGCCAAGGTATAAGATTTTTGAATCTAATGCGTTCATAAAAACTATTTGCGTAATCGATTTTAACCATTATGTGCATCGGTATAGCATCGAAAGGACGTCCGAAATGCTCCGCTAAAAATGCCGATTTGTGCTCTTATGTCCTGTAAAAACAAGTCCAACACGTCGAATCTTAAAAAAGATGGAATAACCTTTCATTTATGAGTATTTTTTTATTTAATTATTGTATATTTGTATTTAAATGTAATTTCGTAAAAATCGACGATGTATCGAATAGCGGTGTACACGAGACAGTTAATCGTAGAATATTCGATCGTACTCCCCACGAGACTATTGTTGTTAGATATAGAATTTTAGTCTTTATTTCCTATGCAATAGATTGCTTGCATGCTTAATTCTCGAAACATGGCGGAACTTTTTTATTACTTTTTGAGTGACGTGACAATCACTAGAATAACGATGTCGATAAAAATTAATTTTTTTCTTGGTAAACTAATTTTATATTTTGTGATGTAAAAATATTGGATTGCTTTTACACTTTATACGACAGATCAAGCAATGCATGTATGTATGTGATGTTTATTATTTACCCTACCGCAACTTTGAAACTTGAAAGGCTGAACAGTTTATTTGGATGTTTGAAATATGGACTATGGGGTATCGTTATAAAATCAAGATGTTCCCAGCCAGAGGGACACAAGTTTTCCTTGTTTGAAGCGCAGTTCATTTTTAGGGTTCCGTAATACTTGAGGAACGCTTATAGTTTCGCTCTGTCCATCCGTCTGTCTGTCTGTCCGCGCTTCTACCGTTAGCCTAATTATGAAATAAATGGATGAAATTTGGTACAGTAATAGATCACAGATTAGTATTATGTAGCTAGATCATAGATTGTGTATAGATCTCGGATTTGGCATCATAAAATAATAATAATTTTAGTACCTGGGTGACTATTTATTGTAATATGGTGGGTGGTGTTTAGGTGATAATCTACATAAACTTAAAAAGTAAAATGTGAACTGATAATTATTATTATTTACAATCGATTTCTGTGTAGATTAGGTGTTTAATCTCAAACATTAACTACATTTTTTTAAACTTGTCTAAAAACTATAAAAAATAAAAAAAATATAATTATATACTTGAAAATATAAAAAAAAACAAAAGTAAGGCACCGAGCAGGTTTCGAACCCGTAACACTCGTTTCTTGCCATTCGCGTCTTAACCCGCTGGACCAAACGGACAGTGGCCGGCAGGACGAAATTAGTGACCATATTCTGCGTGGAAAGAAAAACGCATTAAAACACGAACACGCATTTTCCCAAACATAAGACTAATCTAGATCGATTGTTTACCCCCGAAAACCCCCATATACCAAATTTCAGCGAAATCGTTAAGAGCCGTTTCCAAGATCATGGTTATATACATATACATAAATATACAAGAATTGCTCGTTTAAACGTATAAGATATTCTAGGTGTGGGGATGAACTTTTTTTTATTTCTATCCCATCGTGTGGGGTATCGTTTAATAGGTATTTTAAAATAAAGGCAAGGTTTCATACATAACTTTTTTATAAAGTCAACCATTTTCGAGTAATCGGCCTCCAAAGTGATTTATAAGTTGGTCCCCCCTAGCATTTCTAAACTATAAGACTTAAAAACTTACAATTTTCTATGCTGATAGATTATGCTAATAACTCTCTAGGAAAAATATTTTGAACCAAATCAGACAGTAACTTTTGAAGTAATTTGACAAAATATTACTCGTTTATAGTTACGGAACCCTCCTTAGACGTGTCCTGATATATTCTTGATTAGGTTAGGTTATTTTTTCTTTGATGTTTGCAAAAAAGGAGAGTTGTATGTTTAGTGTTCATAATAATATCTACGTATGTGAGTATTAGCGTATGTATGTGCGTATATGCAGTCTATAGTATACGTAGAAGCTATGGCGGTTTTAAAAAGCTTCACATAGATAAGTGGTAAATACAGCCTATAGGTACGCGTCAAGTTTGCAGTGAGTCATCAGTGCAAATGTCTAGAAAGCAATAACGCTTAGCTCGTGTTCACTTTTGACAATAAAGGTAAGCCAGTTTAACATTTGTAATTTGTACTGACGACTCATTGCAAACTTAACGTGAATAGACTGTATTTACTACTTATGTATGTGAAGTTTTCTATTGCTGCCATAACTTTTACGTGATATATAATATAATATGTATATCGGAATTATTCGGAATGGTTTTATTTCAACAAAATACATTATTTTCAAATAACGAAGATGTGACCAATACAAATTCATATCGACATTATATCGATATAATTTGTATTGGTAACATCACTTAGCATGCCTGTATGCATGTATTAGTGCGTACGCTACACTGTTATATTAGCGCGAGTCTTATTTGTGTGAAATAAATAAGCTAGTGTTGCAGTTTTATAAATGTGTGAGTTTGTAACGATTACAATATTATTGTGAATGTGTGATTTTGTTTTCATTGTGGGAGTTACCCTCCCCGCACCAAAATTGGCAGAAAGTTTTGTTTGAAAATTTCCTCGCGTGCCTTATCTTGTAGTATATAATCTAAGGGTAGTATCGTACGATAATTTCACTACTGCGTACGATATTTTTTGAATTCATACGATAATTTTGAAAGACATTTTCATTTGATGTATCCGAAATCAATAATGGTTTGCTAAAGAAGTTCCTACTCGTCTTCGGAAGATGGAACCTCGGCACAGGCGAAAAAGTTACGCGAAATCTTAACTAACGTAACGTTCAAGCTCGCGGTGCTGGATAGCCCGCCTGGTCCATGTGGATGACCCCTATACAGACGCGTATTTAGATCAGAAATTTTGCGCTGCCTCAGGCCAATTAACATATTTTGCCGCCCCGTCAAGCAGAGGCGGACTTTTTTATTATCTTTTTTACAGGTTAACATCTAATTATACTTCAAATCCTATATGAAAGATGATTTTTTTAAAGTTATTTTAGAAAAAAAAATCAACTGCCTAAAACAGAATGTTGATACTAAGTATATAATATTGGGTATACTCTTTAGGTTAAACGCGTTCAAATTGAGAAAGTGAGCAAATGCTTTTTAACCCCCGACGCAAAAAGAGGGGTGTTATAAGTTTGACGTGTCTGTCTGTCTGTCTGTCTGTCTGTGGCATCATAGGTCCCGAACGGATGAAGTGATTTCAATTTAGTTTCTTTTGTATTAAAGGTGACTTACATGCGAGTGTTCTTAGACATATTTGATGAAAATCGGTTGAGCCGTTTAAAAGTTGTGGGGGGTTAAAGCGGGGAAGAAAAACCGAATGTGGAAATATACTCGTGTAAGGTCTCAAATGAAAGCGCACTGAAAGAGAATATTGATGACTTAATCGAGAGTGTTCGTAGCTTCGTTTGATGAGAAAATTGGTGGTCCCACCACCAGATCAGCCGTTTGAAGATGATCAGCTCTTTTCTAGTTGATGAGGGGATCTGACTAACTTTCCAATGTCCGATCGATTCAAAATTTGGTACTGTGTTACTTCAGCGATATTCAAAGACCATGGTAAAGTAACCATGACCTGATCAGCCGTTTGAAGATGATCAGCTCTTTTCTAGTTGATGAGGGGATCTAACTAACTTTCTTATGTCCGATCGATTCGAAATTTGGTACCGTGTTACTTCAACGAAATTTAAAGAACATGGTAAGGTAACCATGACCTGATTAGCCGTTTGAAGATCATCTTTTCTTTATTAGTTGATGAGGGGATCTGACTATCGTCCACATGTCCTATCGATTCGAAATTTGGTACCATGCTACTTCAATGATGTTGAAAGTATGTATATGGTAAGGTAACCATTATTTATACCTACTTTAAAAAGGATAAAATAAAAGTAAAATTAAAAATTTTAAAAACAAAAAAAATGTGAAAAAAAACAGGTGTAGTCGCAGAATTTACTTCGAAAAAAATTTGCTCATACCTAAATGTAATTCATAATAACTAATTAGCTGTTGTTGTAAAAATACTTTATAAACTTTAGCGGTCCCCCGACGAGGCGACGATTGGAAAATAAAATTATTTCAACTTACATAATATTATATGTGATAATATAATAGGTTTAAAATATTATTTATTATTTTTTAGAGTTTATTTTTTGTGTCGGGGGTTTTTAAAATTTTTAATTTTATTATTATTTTGTCTGTTAGAATCTTTTTAAAATTTAAATCCTGAAAAACTGTTGTTCTTTAGGAAAAAAACAATAAAACCAATAGCCTAAAATAGAAATTGCGAACCTATGGCACGCGTGCCATCGAATCCTCGAACCTATTTTTTTAAAGCATGCGACACAATATTTTGGGCACGTCACTGATTACAAAATTTTGTAATTTATATGTACGACGAAAAAAGCGTAAAATAGGCATTATATGACAAACCTAACTTAATAAGTTTTTTTTTGTCATCTATTTTACAACATCAGAAATTACGCAAATTTTACTTTAATTTGAATTACAAAATCATCCTATTTTCAGTCTTTTAGGGTTTAAAGTTTGAACAGATTTTAAAACCTATTAAATAGGAAAAAACATGAAGAACATATATTATTTAGTACCGATGTTCTGTTTTAACCGGTTGATTTTATGGTATTTTGCTGAATTTCCCCGTCATTTAGTGTTTTAGTTTAACGTTTGAACAGATTTTAACCTGTAAAATGGAAAAAAATGTTACTCGTGAAAAATAATTTGGGCCCATTAATGTGCCCAGAGCTTGTAATAGGTTAAAGACCAGTACGTATTTAACAGTAAGTCGTTTTATTTTATTGACACCCCCCCCCCCCCCCTCCCCGCAACTAAAACCTGGCTACGCCCGTGTTCTACAAATATTAAGATAAACATGAATGTACAATAATTGTACGATAATTTTGATCCCAAAATCCGATAATTTTGATTGAAAGAGTTGGCAACACTGATTTAGTTCGACAGCAAGCAAAATGGCTGAAGCTCGTTGGAGTTCGACAGACGTTTTATAAAAAAAATGTGTTATGTCGTACGGTCACCATTGTAAATAACCATTGAAGTGAGAGTGTATCAGATATTATAAGTGCCTTAGTTCGTATCAGTGAATGTTATGAAATTAGGTGTTTGTGCAGTAAAAAACCAAAGAATATTGCAAAGTGTTTAGTGTTTTTTTGTCTGTTTAAACAGTGATTGCAATTCTACCGTTTCACTTGGATTAATGTGTACTTGCTTACGGTTTGTATTCTCTTTTAAATCTATTTGTTCCTTCTTTATAGAATTGTTTTCAAAAAGCATGTAAAAATAATATTATCAAGTTTGACATTTGCGTTGTTTCTCTCTCTGTCGTATTACAATTTGCTTAGACTGAAAGAGATAGAGCTATGTAGTTGTGTCACTCCCTTCGGTTATGGAAAGTATGTCGTTATTATTGTTTTGATGATGACCTATTACGAAATTTTAGATTAATAATGTTTCTTGTCGGATCTTTGTGCCTATCACGAAAATTAGGAATCGTGCTAAAATCCCCGGTCAATTTGGCATAGCCTCAAATTCAATGACAAATAACTTAGACCTAAAAAGTAAAAACTTAGTTTGACTAAGTTCTATTTGCTATTTTAAATTTGGAATAATATTTTTTTTACCTACCTAATAAAACAATCCAAAGTAAAAAAATATATTGAGGATTATAAAACAAAAATTGAAAAGTTTTAATGTCCTGTACTGTAATGACGTGGTTTATCGCTTTTATCAAAGGATACGCGAAGATTAGGTCATTGTGTGACAAAGAGCACACTAATAAAGCCAACACTATCTAATATGCATGCCAGCAAAATATAGTACCTAAATGCAGCAATGTAAGGGATTGAGTGTTCACATGTGTCAATAGACTCTTGTTATTGGGTATTAGTGGTGTATAAGTAAATTAAATGACCAAAGTGTTAAAATGTAACATAACAAAAGCATTGGTACCAAAGTGGGTCCCGCTGCTGGTTTTTATTGGGAACCACTAGAGAAAATACATTTAACATTGTTATACATAAACAAAATTGAAATCTATAATAAAAATAAAATAAATAAATAAAAAATAGGTAAGGGTGTAGCTATGGAGCGAGGACTTAGAAATTTTGGTAAAAATTTAGGACTATGCCCCCTTTTTAGGG
Source organism: Glaucopsyche alexis (assembly GCA_905404095.1). Taxonomy (NCBI): domain Eukaryota; kingdom Metazoa; phylum Arthropoda; class Insecta; order Lepidoptera; family Lycaenidae; genus Glaucopsyche; species Glaucopsyche alexis. The sequence continues at coordinate 764,487 of FR990063.1, read as the reverse complement.
GGAGGAGGGGGGGTGAGGGGGGAGGGGGGAGGGAGGCAAACCCCCCCGTACCACTCCCCCCTCTAGGAAACCACCGGTTTAGAAGTTATAAATGATTAAAGTTTTGAGGTTATAACTGTTTTAAAGGATGTTTACGAGACTTTATGTCAGAGGTGCGGTGGAAGAAGGAGGTTGGGGGGTTTTTCGGACTCCTCCTTACCACTCCCCCCTCCTCAGGGGACTCACGGCTTAGATGATATTTACTGTTTGGGACGGTTTTGGGTCAATGTCAGTCTGTCACGTCTCCGGCGCTGCGGGAAATGCAACCCCTTCGCCCTAGCGTAACAAAACGCAGAAACCAACACTCGCCTTAGGCAGCTCCGGCTTTCTGGACTGCGTTACTGCGTTCCATTACGGCAGGCGGGGGCTGCTCTCCCTCCGCGCCTCCAGGCTTAAATATAACACTTTCATCTGGGACATCTTCCCTTCACTGGGACTCAATTCGTTGAGTATGAGTCCCATCTTCAGCTATGAATGGGTTGTCACGATTCAAGTGGTTGACTTTTTTGTGTATGTAGCCATGTTCTGACAAGCAATCATATACTTTCCAAAAATCAGTGTGGATAGTGGTGCCAATTTCCACATTCTTTAATATAAGTGGCACCAAAACCTCAGCAGAGCGAATATTGTCTGGACACACTTCCAACCTCAAATCTTCAGATCCGTCCTCAATAACAACTGGCTTCAATTATGAGTCGACGGAGCCCCACTACGCGGGGCTCCTACTTCTGGGTGGTTTACAAAAAAATAACCACGATGGCTAAGGCGGTAGCTTCGCTGCGCTACGCTCCCGCCTTAGCCATCTAACCTAACCCAATGAAGTCGTATTGGGCCAACTCGGAGTAATACATTGCTATTAATTACCTAAGAATTATATACTGTTCTCATACATTTCCTATATCACATTATAATATATAAAATATAATTACCTCGATTGTATTTTCTTTTTCCAAATTTCAATTCCATACATTTTGATCGGCGATTCTTTAAAGAAGCGATAAAGAAAAGATCTTGGCTCATCCCCTTGTACTTTAGCATAAAGATTACGTTCCGTTTTGCATAATTGCAATAATATTTAAGAATTTTTGAAAATTGTTTAAAAATATTTAAACGCAACTCCGGCAGCCAAAATTTCTTTTGGGGGTTTAAGACTAACTCCCTTAAGCCCCGTACACCATCAATACTCTCAAATTTAGGCGACTCGTTATAAAATCCAACCCAAATTGACGCTTTTTCGTCTAAGGCATATACACGGCAGCTCTTTAAATAATTTAAATATTTTCATAAAATGTATCATAAAAATATTTCTGATTCAAAATATTATTACTGTGATACAAATTAAATAAAATGAAGGATATTTATTACTTATTTATCAGCTTTTATGTAAAGTTAAAATATTTGACAGCAGGCAATGTAAAACGGAACATCGAAGAAACGTCAACATGGCCGAATTTCTATAGAATTTTTCGAATTTTAAATATTTTTTATCTCGAAAACTACGGATCATTTCGTTTTGAGAAGTTGCGGAATTAATTCGTAATTAGAAGACCTTTCAGCCGTAAAATTACCATAAACCTACTTATAGGATAAATGTGGGGCATGATTCTAAATTCTAGCCATTGAGTATCCTGCGGGAATACTGTACTTTTCCGGGATAAAAAGTAGCTTATGTTTTAATCCAGAGCCTAAACTACTTCCGTACCAAATTTCATCAAAATCTCTTCAGTAGTTTTTGCATGAAAGAGAAACAAACATCCATCTATCCATCCATCTATATACATCCTCACAAACTTTCACATTTATAATATTAGTAGGAAGTAGGATGTGAGTTGTGGTTCCAATATTAGTAAACTATAGAAAAGAATATTTTAAGGTTGATGTTGCAAGAACATAATTTTAACCACCTAAAATTGTCTACACAATCAATCTTAGGTGTGCTAACTAATTTTCTAAATATGAATAGGTTAATTTACTTACTAAGGTAAAAGCACTAATGCTCGACATTGAACTAAAAGACGACATTTTCAAGAAAAATATTTTCTAATAAGAAAACTAATCATTTAAATAACATTGCTACTGATGGTAAAGACACCTAGTCTCATCTATGATAAATGCTCAAAAGTTTGTGTACATTCAGAAGCAAATTTGAAAATGGCATCAGTTGACAATAAACAATGTAAGCAGGTTGGCGTGTTGCGCTTAATTCTTAGCGTTTTTCCTAAGGCAACTGACTTTTTTCAGGTATAATTTTTTCTTATATATATGATTATTGGCTACTGTTAGTTTCGATATTAAAAATGTATAAAATTCTTGATTAATTAGGACCATTTCCTTGTTATTTTGGCTTGTTTTTGTATAAATTTTTAGTGGTGTTTACTATTAGTACCAGAAATGAATCAAAACCTAAAAGATGACATGTGTGTCTTCTACTAGGGTTACATCGAACTGGATTTGTTAGCTTATTTTAATGCAAATTTAGCCTTACGCTGTAGAAAATAAGTTCCTGTCTGAGTTTCGTGTCTTTTACACTATTCTAACTAAAAGAAGACAGTGTCAACTATTAGGGTAAACTCGATGTCAACTATTAGGTTATACTATTAGTATTCATTAATTTCATATGAGGTTAAAAGGAAGACAGAAAAAAATACCCTCTGTTGTGTCTAACACACATTAGAAACAATAGTATAAAAAGGAGAGAAAAAAGAATGAAATGGATGAAAAGAAAATAACCAAGAGCATATCAGGACTTGTTTAGGGAGGGTTCCGTAACTATCAACGTGCAATAGCTTTTCTGCGAATTACTTCAAAAGCTATTGTCCGATTTCGCTCAAAATAATTTCCCTAAAGAGTTTTTAGCATGATCTATCATCATGGAAACTTACAAGTTTCTATCTCTCATAGTTTAGAAATGCCAGGGGGGGAACTTAAAACCACTTTGGAGGCCGATTACTCGAAAATGGTCAACTTTGTAAAAAAGTCATATATGAAACCTTACATTTATTTTAAAAGACCTATTCAACGAAACCCCACACGATGGGGTAGAATGAAAAATATTTTTCATCCCCACTTCACATGTATGAAGAGCCACCCCTAAAATATAAAATTATTATTATTTTATGATGCCAAAACAGAGATCTATTCACCATCTATAACTATACCAAATTTCATGCATTTATATTGATAATACAAGCTACAAACACAGACAGACAGATAGACTGACAGACAGACTGACAGAGCGAAACTATAAGGGTTCTTTATGTATTACGGAACCCTAAAAAGGAGATTTGAAAAAAGAAAGGAGAATAAACAGAAGAATGAAGAAGAAAGAAAGTTTAAGACTGTCAGAAATTAGCTAAGAAAAGTCAAAAGGCTGTGAAGAGAAATGGATAGAATGTAGAAACAAATTAAAAAAATAAGGAAAATAATCTGCCTAATTATTAACTTTCCTGGAAAAACGAAGTTTCACTAGATTCTTTGCGTTGTCCAAAAATATCAGGCAAAGAGATTAAGGTTATGGCAATAGTATGCTGCGATAAAACCAAAACTGTATTCAATGAAAATGAAAAAGATTAGAATAGTTAAAGTGAATCTCAAATAGGTAGAAGTTCTCAAATTACATAAAAAAATATTGTTGCAGGTGATAGGCTGAAACATACATTTAATTTTCCATTAAATTTAAATGGGTAACTTGACATCAAGTTTGTCTACTATTAGTGCCAATTGATGTCTATTTTTGGTGGATTTGATTTTCGATGCTGTCACTTTTAGTGTCTACAACAAACCTTAGAAAATTGTAATTATTTGTTAAAATACAACAGTCTTAAAATATTTGATATGAAAAAGTTAATTTCTAAATGTTGCTCAAACAGTAAAAGTAATTGCAACTGTACTTATTTGATAAATACATTTTATATTTGGCAATGAAGTTTGATTCGTCCTTAATGTGTCTAGCATTAGTGCTTTTACCTTACATGTTTATTTCGTTTTTATTTTGTTAGTGTATTAAGTAGAAAAAAGATAAAAATGCAATAAGATAAGTAGAAACAATTGACAATAAAAAACTAAATGTATTTCCTATTTGGTAGGTATTCATTTTACCCTATTGCCTTGCTAATAAAGTATTTTAAGTCATCCTTGAACAAAGATTTCAAATGCGCGAAGATATAATGCTCTGACCTCTACGCCTCAGTGATAAGCGCATTCGTGCTCAACCTCCTGATGTGGGTTTGAAAGCCAAAAGAACAAAATGTGTTCTATTTTCCTGGGTCATGGAAATGTATTAAATGTGTGTAGATAATAAAAATCTACATACTAATAATAAAGAGGAAAAGTTTGTTTGTTTGCATTGAATAGGGTCCGAAACTACTCGACCAATTTCGATGAAATTTGGTACAGATATAGATTAGACCACGGGGAAGGACATTTACGGCAAAATTTATGGTTACCGCGGGATTTCCTTTTGCGCGCATGAAGTCGCGTGCGTCATCTAGTCTTATATATAATCCCCCTCACCAATAAAAATATTTAAACAGTGGATAAGCAATCCAATGTTTTGTCCTTCTCTGATACGTGGGAACAGTCGCTTGTCAGATTAAGATTAAACACTGTATTGCTTATTTGGTTAATGAATAGTATAAATATAAAAGTATTAAACATACTTCCCGTTGTCTGGTCCACGTAACACAAGTTGTTCAGCTCCTTAGCATGGGGCCAGATCGATGCGGCGTAAAGTATCCCTAGATATTGTTAAAATGGCTAAAATATGTTGCAAGGAGGTGAAACAAACTTATTATAAAGAGATGTTCAAGAAATGTATGAGGCCTGGGCCAGCCCTACGTACAGTATATGTAAATATAGCTACATAATATAGTAACCGTTTCCTATTCTTTATTTTGTTTAATTTCACTTCGTTTCCCATGTACATTTAGATTAACTTCGTCAAGGAGAGCAACACAAAGTAAAATAAAACATGGCGGATCAGATCAGAATTAACTAAAGAATGTCATTTTGTCAATGACATGACTTTTGACAAAGAAAGACGTATGACATTCAAGACGACGTCTCTTCGTAAAACAGTCTACAACGTCAAAAGTCAAGTCAAAACAACTGTCATGGCCGCCCTAAAAATAGTGTTCTCGCAATAAAAAACTCTTCAAATAATCATTTTTGTACGCATGTACCCTTCTTCAAATTATTTTTTTCGTATTTTCATGATATTCCCGTATTTTTTTCCTATTTACCTATGTAGTGTACATAGAACTGGCCCAAAATCAAACATCTCTTTTAATAACTCACCCACATATCATCTGCAATAGTTCAGGGTCAGGGTCAAATACGCATAAGGCATAGACTAGGCTATACATATTAGACTGTTTAGACCATTATGATAAAATCTAGGTTGATAAAAACTTGTAGATGTCTGCACTATGAAATCTCTCCGTACTAAATTCTATTCAAGTCTGTCTTACTTAAGCAAAAGAAAAGACTCGAGTTCTAACTTGCGTAGACATAACTTGAGGTTTATTTCTTTTATTTTTATATTATTATTTGTAAGAAAGTAAGGACTGCTCCAATTACTCATAAGTCTTAAACCTGAGAAACCATATCAAAAACAAAAAAAAATATTCTTAATTCAAACAATGGAATAGACCACTTGGTGTTTGGGGAAAAAGAAGCAAGGAAAAAAGTGTTAATTTCAGCCTCAGAGGATTTAAATATTTAATCAAATGCTCACAATATTTTTGTTAAATATTTAGTTTTTTTTTAATGGAACTTTTACAAGCATGGGAAATATTTAAATTACACTTATTTTACGTCCTTGTTACTCACTTTCAAATTTATACAAAAATTGTAACTTTCATTTATTCTTCAAAGAATAATTATCATAATTCTCGTATTGTATGCCACGAGGAAGAGAAAATATATGTTATTGAGTTATGCATATGATTCTACATCTTATTGCAATGTAGTAAGTGTGATAATAGCGTAGGAACATTTAGAGTTGGCTACTAAATGCACTAATTCGACCTTAAGCTGTACTTATTAGGCGTATTAAGTGTTCATAGTATTGTTCTTAAAAATAACTAGTTCAAGGTATTAGTCTCCTTTAGTTTCTTACTCCTATCCTTTTCGCCGGGTTAACTGTCCCGAGCTGGTGGTAGGAAACGATACAATACCCAATGACGCTGCATTTGAGCAGAGCAGTGAGCTAATGATGATGAATTATATCAACACTCTCAAACATGTCAACTTTCAAACAAAAAACAGCTAGATATAAATCAGTTCATCTGTTATCATGCCACGGACAGACAGACACATGAAACATATTATGTAATATGTACTAGATGTTGCCTGCGACTTGCGCGCAAAAGTTAATCTTGCGGAAACCGTTAAAATGTTTGGCGATAAAAACTATAAAGTAGCCTTTGTCCTACCCCGTGGTCTAATGTATATCTGTGCCAAATTTCATCAAAATCGGTTCAGTACTTTAGGAGCCTATTTCACGCAAACAAACAAACAAACTTATCCTCTTTATGATATTAGTAATTATAATATTATGTAGATAACACCCTCTTTTTTCGTCGGGGTTAAAAACCATGATTTTGGCTAAAAGTGACGACGGGTTAGCTTGAAAATTTGCGTGGCGCGTTAGCTCGTCCTCGCCACGTCTGACCTACAATTTCTTATATCATTGATATTATTGATATAATATATTATTACCTCAGTCTCCGTGATCTAGTGTTTAGAGCTTGGCTATCGACTCGGAGGTCGTGGGTTCGATTCCCGCATTGGAACAACAAAAAATGTTGTTTCCAAGTTTGGTTAGGAGTTAGGACAATGCAGGCTGATCACCTGATTGTCTGACAAGAAAGATGATCCATGCGTCGGATGGGCATGTAAAAAGTCGGACCTGCGCCTGATCTCTCGTCAGTCGTGTCGGTTATCCGTCCCACTGGGTTACGAGAGTAAAGGAAGAGAGAGTGCTCTCGTGTACTGCGCACACACCTGGGCACTATAAAATTACTCCTGCGTAACTGGACTGGTTTCAATGAAACCGGTCACCGTCACCGAAATCGGTGTGGGGAGTTATTATTATAGTACCTACGACTCATAAAGCCGTAAAACTTCTCGCCGAAGCATCGAACTCACTAACCACTTGACCGCACCAACAATAGTAACATTTGAAATTGTAACGGTATGTGTGTCTAAACCACCGCGGCACCGTTTCCGACCAAACGCCCTTCGAAGTGCTCGTCGACCACATAAATGTGGACACGAGTACAAAATCTATACTAATATTATAAAGCTGAAGAGTTTGTTTGTTTGTTTGAATGCGCTAATCTCAAGAACTGCTAGATCGAATTGAAAAAATATTTTTATATTGGATAGCTCAGACCGAATAAAAGTATAGACTTCATTGCGCTCAAACAGTGAGGTACGTAATATGAAGACGATTAGGCGATATGAAGACGGCCGCGCGGTAGTCTGCCGCGAGTGACCGAGAGCGCAAGACGTAGTTTTAGTGAAATAATAATTGCGAAATTATGTCGTCCTGCGTCATAAACTGCTGCAAAAACAATTCATGTTTTCAGAAAAAGTCATCTGGGATTACTATAGACCCCTCCCCTCCCCCTGGTGATACGTGGTGAGGTTTTATACCCCCCCCCCCCCCCCCCTCCCCCACCTAAGATTACGTGTATTTTTTACATAGTAAGCAGGTCATGTTTGAAGAAAAACTTTAACTAAAAAAACAATTTAATCGAATAATTTAAGCAAATAAAAGCTATACGAGTCATTTGTCTTGTAAATATTTAAACAACACTACAACCGATAATAATTTCGGTATGCATAGACTAGATTCGAAAATTAATACACGTGATGTCTCCTTATACCCCCTCCTCCCCTTGGTGATACTTGGTGATTTTTTTTCGGACCCCCCCCTCCCCCTTTAGGCATCACGTGATTAATGGACGACCCCTTAATTGTCTTTCATTTAAGTCAACTAATACAAATGAAACACAATACTACACTTTTTTATGTAATGAACCAGGAAACGAGCAGACGGATCGCCTGATGGTAAGCGATTACCGCCGCCCATGGACATTCGTGTTGCGACTTGCGTTCTTGGTCCATAAAATCCACAACCCCCCCATGGGCCTCCGGTAACCTCACTCGGCGAAACACAACGCAAGCGTTATTTCCCGCCGGTTTTCTGTGAGGTCGTGGTATTTACCCGGTCGGGCCGGCCCATTCATGTCGAAGCGTGGCTCTCCCACAGTTAAATAATATAACTTAATATAACTTTTACCGAAGTATATCGCTCGCACTTGGGAGTCGCAGCACAATGCTTGCAACATTTTTCTCTAGCACACATACGCAAATCTACGATATCTTACACCGAGTTACGCACACAAAGCCGAGACTTTGCCTCACTTATTTCGTCCCGATTGTTTACGACGGCTCAGTCTATACTTGTCTGAGTTGGATAGTTCATTTGCCGAGGAAGGCTTTAAGCTACATAATATTACGCTGCGGCCTGCGACCAATAGGAATGAAGTATCAGTGTAAAATGTTGCAAAAACGGGGAAAATTGAATCATATTTGAGGGATTCCGTTGCGTGTGTTGCGTAAACGTAAACGTACCCAAAAATATGTATGAAAGAATTATTCCTCTTTAAGTTTAAATCTAAAAAAATAGACATTTTTATTTTTTACAGTATATTTCTTTCTTTTAAGATTGACTCACTATAACCTTTTTGTGGCGATCATAATAACATAAATTGACGCGGACGAAGTCGCGGGCAACAGCTAGTTAATAATAATTAGTGTTGATTGTTCATTGATTTTTAACCGACTACGCAATTTTGGCAGTCTATGTATTATCTATACTTCTATACTAATATTATAATAAAGAGGTTTGCTTGTTTGTTTGTTTGCATTGAATAGGCTCCGAAACTACTGGACCGATTTTTATGAAATTTGGCACAGATGTAGAGTAAACCATGGGAAGGACATAGGCTACTTTTTGTAAAAAAATGCGGAAAAATGTACGGTTTCTGCGAAATTATCTCGTCTCGGGCGACATCTAGTATTTGTATGTATATGTATGTTTCTTCTACCCTAGCGACTAAACTACTGATCCGATTTTAATTAGGTGTCAATAGATTCTTAACAATAGCCCGGTTAACATAGGCTTTATAGTTCACATAGTTTTTATGAAAAAATATAGTTAATATACAAAGTTTTATTAAACACTAGGTAGTATCTTCGCGTTAAGTTTCGCAGGGAATAAAATCATCAGTGAAAATGTCAAAATTTACCAATGACGTATAAGCCTTGTTCACATTATCAAATAAAGGCGGGATCGCACCAGGCGTATCTACGCGACGCGGCATTCCATTGCGGTATTACTAGTAGGGTCGCGCGCGACGCGGCATTCCATTGCGGTATTACTAGTAGGGTCGCGCGCGACGCGGCATTCCATTGCGGTATTACTAGTAGGGTCGTGTCGCGTCGCTACGCTGCTGGCTGCTCTTTCCTTAAAAGTAAACATTTTGACAATGGTACTGATGGTTCACTGCAAACTAAACGTGAATGGGCTATTAAGTATATATAGTTGCGACTTCGTTTGCGCTAATCTGTCAGATGCCGGGGAACCGTGCCGTTTTAACTAATAAAATATATACTCACATAATATATAATAGCGTTTACTAAAAAATATCCGTGTGGCGTTTAGCCGTTTTTGCGTGAAAGAGTAACAAACCTACATTCACACAACCTTACAGTTTTCGCATATTCTATAATATCAATCAGTATTAGTTTAGTAAGCTATGAGTTATGTATCGGGTTACGTGTGACGTGACGATTGAACGTCGTCGCGCGTCGCCACAAAAATACAAAGTTTTTTTACCCGACTGCGCGACGCAAAGGAGTGGTAATGTGTTTATCAGCCTATGTATGTATGTATGTATGTTCCTTTGAAGCACTATACAGACCAAACGCCTGGGCCGATTTTTATGATTCACACGTCAATCGATTCCTCTTAGTCCGGCGAGTGTCACTAAAGACATGACGTTAGTGAAAATTCAATATGGCGACTACTGGACGCCATATTGTGAAAATGAAAAAAATGAAAGTCAACAAACTATATACTACGGGAGGTAGCGCTATAGTTGACAAAGTCATTTTATACCGGCTGAAAATCATAAGAATAATAGTTTTCCCCTAACACATAACAGCTCTGAACGTCAGCTGCTCCGATAGCGGTGGAGCTAAAGGAGACAGCATGACAAAGTCATTGGAAAAAAATCTGCTCCGAGTAATTTTATACCGAGCGAAAGTTGTATTAAATTATTGTTTCAATCATATTTTTTACAAAAATTATCGTCAGCTGTAAAGACGAGGGGGGGTTCAATGTCAGTCACGTGCATAAACCTCATTTAAAATTTAAAAAATAAAGTTATTTTATACCTTATGAAATTTATATATCTCAATTTTCATACTTTTAAAATAATAAAAAAAATAGTCAGCTGTACGTTTGACGGGGGTAACACCGTCAGTCAGCGTGTTAAACATGTCGCGCGCTCAACGTATTCGAGCGTTTTTCGAAATAAACTGACAACCTTTACACCCACAAAAATCAGCTGGCGACGATTATTAGTTTCTTTAACATTTAAATTATCTTATACATAAAAGTTAATAAATATAACATCAATTTAATTTAAATAACACCACAGTAGGTACATTTATTAATTTTGTGTCGGTTCCAAATTATATTAATATGTACTGTAGCATCAAGGAATTTCAAGCTGTAAAAGTCTCACTACTTCAACGTACCTTTCCTAAAAAATATTATTCTGGCCTCCACTAGAATAACCTTTGGTAGTAAGTATACCCTATTCTCCTGGGTGTCGCGCGTAAACTCGCGAGCTAACTCGGCCGCGTTTCCCGCCCTTTTATTTTTCAAGGTTATATTGATAAATTGTTAATATAACTTATGCATGTGACATATATTTAAAAACAAGAATAAATTCCCTATATGACTACGTAACTGGAATTTTAAAAATACTAAATGGATACGAGCAAACTTGATGTGTACACAAAAAACTGTCGCGCGCCAGTATACGGCGTTTGTTTTTTCGATTTTCAATGATAAATCGTAAGTAAAACCTTAGTGTTATATATTTCTAGAAACTAGAATAAAAATTCTATACATTATACATATTTAAAAAAATTACGAACCGACACAGACACAGCAGAAGATGCATATGAAGAAGTAGAATAATATTTTACGTATTAATAGAAATCTAATTTTTTGTCTTATTTATGTTGATTAAAAAAAGTTTTTTCAAGTAATTAGCATTTTGTTTCTAATAAATAAATATGTTTGTATGTAATTTGGAACCTACACGAAATAAATAAATATACTGTGGTGTTATTTATATGAAATTGATGTTATACTTATTGAATTTTAAGTATAAGATAATTTAAATGTTAAAGAAAGAAAAAATCGTCGTCAGCTGATTGTTTGTGGGTGTAAAGATCGTCAGTTTATGTTCCAATAAGACTATGCAACGCTCGAATGCGTTGAGCGCTAGAGGTGAGTTAAATACGATACCAGTTATACCTGTTACTGTTATACATAACTACATGTTTTGGATTTCTGTTAAAAAATAACAGTCCAGTGTTAGTAGTTAGTATGGTTAATATGGAGGTAAAAGCCTCCGTGATGCAGTGGTTTGCGCGCGGTGGATAACAAGTTACACGTGTTTTTATCCACAGTTCATTGGAATCGAGAGGACGAGCCCTACATTTTGACTCTAATAGATTCCCCACATTCCTGTCGGGATCTGGTATATACCACAAGGACCCCGAGAGACGCTCCCTTCCATGCAAAATTTTTAAGGCTCCACCAAATGTACTTTTCATTCCAGCAAATAATAGATGCTTATAAGTGTAAGAAAGACATACAGAGTATTTAAATACTAAGTGCATTTCGTTTTTGCTTTTGGAGTCGTTGTATGTGTATTGTATAACAGAGAGACAAGATCGGACTATAGTATATCGGTAACACGTACGCTGTCCTCCTCCATCAGTCGTGCTCCTCATGTCTGAGGGTCGTGACCACCACCTTCCATGGTCTTTATCCTTACGATATTTCTCCACTTTTCCCTGTCCTCGGCCACTCGAAGTGCACGTACGCTGTACGCAGGTAGTTATTTTTTACTTGTAACGCAATACGCCTATAGTGACGTATTCTGTTATGTTATTTAATAACTGTTATTTTAATAACTGGTTATCGACTGTTATGTGTTATTTCCAAATACTTGTTATTTTTTAACTGTTACGTTAAATTTATACGTCCCACCTCTATTGAGCGCGCGACATGTTTAACACGCTGACTGACGGTGTTTCCCCCGTCAAACGTACAGCTGACTATTTTTTTTATTATTTTAAAAGTATGAAAATTGAGATATATAAATTTCATAAGGTATAAAATAACTTTATTTTTTAAATTTTAAATGAGGTTTATGCACATGACTGACATTGAACCCCCCCTCGTCTTTACAGCTGACGATAATTTTTGTAAATAATATGATTGAAACAATGATTTAATACAACTTTCGCTTGGTATAAAATTCCTCGGAGCAGATTTTTTTCCAATGACTTTGTCATGCTGTCTCCTTTAGCTCCACCGCTGGTGCGACAACTGACGCTCACTTTAGTAATTTCCGAACATTAAACAACTGTTTGAAGTAAAATTCATTCGGTATAAAATTACTAAAAAAAATGTAGCGCTACCTCCCGTACTAATATCAAGTGGGGTATCGTTGAATAGGTATTTAAAAATCATTGTAAGTTTTCTCTCAACATTTTTCGATTCGACTGACCGTTTAGGATCTATATCGAATATCTAAGTGCTTGTTTTTTTCTTTTCAGTTATAATTATGTACTTACCTACTTAGTTTGGTTCACTTTTTACGCAGTCGCGTTTTTAAATTTTTTAAATTATTATTTATTTATTTCACAACTGCCAGGAGTTCCCCGATGACTCTTTGTTTGTAAAGCGTTCGATTAACTCAGCTTATCAGAGTAATATAACATGTTGCATATATAATTTTAATTCCTCGTATTTTTAACGCACGGGCTTGTTATCGCTATTGTACGCTTCAAACTGTCTACCTATGTCCGGTGTACCACATTTCGATCTTATACCTTACCCCCTTGATAATAAACATATTTACACCACAGAACAGTGGCGAAGGCTGGTCGTCCTTCGTAGGGAAGGTATAATAGGTAGGGATTTGGAAGAGGGACTTCAAAAGGTAAGTGGTAAGTGAACCCCATGCCACTGCCACGGAATAAAAAACACTTAGGCCTTTTCTTCCGATAATGGATGATTTATACAGTATTCTCCGAGCGAAGTTGCCACTTGAAATACTGTAGTGCCTGGGACAGTCGGTTTGTAAATGTCGTATGGTTGCCCAAGTTCATACGGCATTCTCACCACACAGTCAGCCTAGTCCACTGTCCACAGGAATACTGGTCAATACGTCTGGGGCCAACCATATGCAACCCGCATTTTTTCCCCTCTCACGTTCCTTTTCTTCACGTTTTCCTTCACCGTTAGAGCGTCCGTATAATGTACTTGAGATCTGAAGAAGTCTCATTGGTACACGCCACAACCTGGTTTTCGAACCTGCACTCTCTCGAGTGCGAACCAAACGGTCTACCCACTACGCCACGGAGCTCTGCCAAGTACGGATACGTTAATCAATGTTGCTGTCCTTGTCGTTCAAGTGGCTTTTCTAACGTATCAGACATGCGCCGTGAAGCGCTGTGCAACTTGACATTCGAACTGTTACAATGTAACTTGTATCTTCTGGTGTTATGAATAAAGTTCAATTTGGAATAGCTATCTTAAAACTGCTGCGCCACATCGCGTATCGTCCCGTAAGATGTGAACTGACACTAAACGTCCCACGGCAGTGAAACTTCTAAAAATCCATACTTTTGGTTTGGCTCTGCATAAGTTCATAATTATTTACATGTGAGACCGCACTGCGCGGCAACAGAACTACGCGACACGGCAAGGCCAAATATTCTTTGTATAAAATTGTATGAGATATAACGCACTACGCGGCAGCTGACCAACTCACAACTCACGAACGTGTAGTTACGCTTAGTATGGTCTCACCTTTATTCCAAATGTAAACGAAAAAAAAAAATACTTCCAAATGAACTTATATTAAGCTTTTTTCGCAAAGTCGACAGAAAAAGCTATAGTGCGATTCAAATGGGAAAAGGATCGAGTAGGCGCCATATTCTTTCGAATTTAGACTGTTATGGTAGTTAAATTTATGTTTAGGTAATTGATTACTATTTAACGTTTTTATTTAAATTCGATGCAAGACTATTCATATTTATATGCACATAAGTTTTCTGAAAATCGCACTTTTCAAGAGATATTTGACAAAAAAAGGTCAGGACGTTCCTATTCTCATTTGAAACGCGTTATACCACCGGTTCAACCCTAACCCGCCGAGAAGGAGTCGAGCGTAAGAAACACGCACGGGCCAAAGCCCACGGGCTCAAGTCCACATTTATGTTATCTAACTCGTGTGGCGTATGAAATCCGATCCGAGCCAGAGGCATAGACATAATATAGAGGAGGAGGGCGGAGAGGGGAAGCTTTATCCGATGGGCTTTGTCTAACACGGTCGGCTATGGGCTAATGAGTCTGCCTTTCTGCTCTTATTTCAAATCTTTGTTTTTAAGGGGTTCCGTACCCAAATGGTAAAAACGGAACCCTATTACTGAGACTTAACCGTGACAGTTAGACTATTGTCGCTATAACAGCAAATACTGAAAACAGAATAAAAAAAATATTTACTTAAGTAAAATCTATACAGATAAATAAAAATGAAGTGTCTGTTTGTAACTTCATATTAACAGCTTTTCACATAATGCGTAGCTGAAAGTATATTCGGTACTTACAATAAAATACCATTTTTTTTTTGTCTGTCCGTCTGTCTGTCGCTCTGTCTGTTTGTTCCGGCTAATCTCCAGGGATGTCAGACGTACCAACTTCTTGGTAAACATACTAGGTTTTGGTTCCACGTACTGTTAGGCGGCCGTCCCTGTTTGACTTTTAAAAAAAAACTACACATTACACTAAACTACTTTATTTCAATAAAACACACAAACTACACTATGACTTCCCACACTTCAAGCGAGTGCTTAAAATCGCACTGTTCGCGGCGGCTTCCAGAATCTAACTGACTGAAAATAATTAATAAAAATATATCGAAGTAAAATGAAAATGCAAGCTAAACGGAAAAATAGTAGCGCGTGGTAAAAATGCTGATAATGGACTATGTCCATAGTAGCTAGGGTTGTAACAGTACCATGTACCAAGACTACTCAGTCCTTGCACGCAAAAAGATTGCGTGCAAGGACTGAGTAGTCTTGGTACATGGTACGTGGAACCAAGATTGGCCCTTGACCGACAAAAATACACTGACCATATAGAATAACCGGCAAATTTCAAAGATGCATGTAAAAAAAATTCCAATCAGATTTCCCTCATAATATAAAACTTTTTTATAGCAAGCAGTCTCGATAAACACTTACCATTTTCCATGAGTTAATTTGAAATATTATGCTTGATGGCGTAATGGTAAGGTGCTCCGCTCTCAATCTAGAGGTCCCGGGTTCAAATCCCTCGAATATTTTTATTTTTTCAACGCAACTATACTCAAATTATTGTACGTGCTTGTGAATGGTTAACATGCTTCAATTGATGAAAGAATCGCGTATCACTAACTGGAAATGAGCAATTATTGAATTTTTCTTTCTGAGCATGAAATCAATACCACACAATATAATGCAATATAATATCAGAAAGATATGTTTAAAATGATATTTCTTCCGTGCGTTCGACAATTACTGCCCTCTATTAAGAGTATACGAAATTAAAATATTATTTTTATTCACTGGGATGCGACTTCCGACACAGTTTATCTATCAGTTTTCAGCACCAGAGCGGAGCGCAGGCGTACCAGTTTGCCATCTCCAATACCAGTTTTCAGCCAGCTCGGCACAAGGATTTCCAAGTGGCGGTCTAACATCCCTGCTAATCTCTGAAACGGCTGGACCGATTTTAACGGGACTTTCACTGGCAGATAACTGATGTTATAAGGTCTAACATAGGCTACTTTTAGCTAAGGGTTCCGTTTAAAAAAATAGGGTTCCGCTTCGGTTAGTTGTGCGCAAACGAAGTTGAAGGCATCGGCTAGTACCTAAATAAAAATAAAAAAAATAAATATGAAAAAATAAAATACTTTTATTTTCAGACAACATGTTCCATAAATAATAAGTTTAAATATAATGTCACCAAAAATCAATTACGGATAGTATAATATATACAAGTCTAGTAATCTAGTAAATAAATAAATAATGATCGTTTCAGAAGTTACCGCGAAACAAATAAACTTTCGCAATATAATAGCATTATACAATAATAAACTCCAATAATTGCATATTGGATGTTGGTAATTAAAACGTATTATTATTGGCAGTTTATATACAACGTACAGTCGATAATCTTTCTGATACAAGTTCCGACCTAATAACAATGGAAATACAGTTCAAACTTCAAACTTAGAACAAGATGAGTTCATAACCGTACAACATGAATGGATTACACATTAGTTAATGTTTGCGAACGTTCAAACGAAACTGTTGAAATTCGGCGTTATATGTGTTATGTTTACGAGGGGCCGCGTGTTACACCGTCACGTAACATCAGCTGTAGTGTATAAATTGGAATGTTAGATGTCAAATCAAATCAAAAAAGCTTTAGTTCCATATATGGTATAGTGCGATTCAAATGAGAATAGGATCGAGTCGGCGCCATATTGTTTCGTATTTAGACTGTTATGATAGTTAAATTTATGTTTAGTTATTTGATTACTATTTAACGTCTATATTTAAATTCGAAGCAAGACTATTCATATTTACATGCATATAAGTTTATCTGAAAATCGCGCTTTTCAAGTGATATTTGACAGAAAAAGGTCATTGACGTTCCTATTCTCATTTGAAACGCGTTATAAATACGCCATGCGTCGGCCCCGCTCCAATCTTCGGCCGTCTGCACATTTTCAGCTTGCGTTCATTCAAAAGGTAATTAAGTGGCAATTTTGCCACGCGAATTGCAAGCTTAGTTCATATTCTTTAAGTGCAAACCGTTACTATCCGATTACGTCACTAGCTCTTCGCACACTTAGCGTCAGTAGCGATAGCGCCGTTGAAGCGTTAAAGTTCGTAGTTAAAGCTTACTTGCTATGAATACCCACGATTCGGGGATTGATATTACAACGGTAAGACGTTTCTTTTTTTTGGTTTTTAGCTTTGTTATCACTAAAAAGGTATTTTTACTATATTTTGAGATAATTTTTTCAACGTTTTGCGTATTGGTTTTAGGGAAAAATAGGAGGCCGCCATTAGAATACCTCCTCACAAACTTTCACATTTATAATATTAGTAGGATATGATGATAACTACCCAGATATAGTTTTAGACATTGCATATTATATCTGTTTCGATAACTGTATTCTCGGGCCGGAACGTTCGTATCGGTGTAGATGCGACCAAGGTAATACAGTTTAGCAACACACAAGTAACTGACGAGTAACGAGTACCGACGTATAATATTGATTTGTAATGGGCATTACGGTTTTATGCCATGCCGTAGTTCCGGGATTTTAGTTGATACTTAATGTTTACATTCCTAATTCCTATAGAGAAAATATTAGTTATATTAGAGAATATATAACAGAGTGGTCTTCTAGGTTCTTATAGCTCCGCCCGCGTAAATACAGAATCCCACGGGAACAATATACTTTTTCGGGATAAATAATAGACTACGTGTTAATCCAGAGCTTAAACTACTACCATACCAAATTTTATCAAAATCCGTTCAGTAGTTTTTGTGTGAAAGTGTAACAACCATTCATCCTCAGAAACCTTAACATTTATAATATTGGATCGGACTAGGTACATCTGAAATATTTAGTTTCATTTATATATTCAGAAATATTGAGCCATTACTACTTGGTAAATGTAAAAAAATATATTATTTTATGTGTAGTTTACTAATTAAATACATTCAAAAAGTACCAAAAAATATTTTTTTTTTTTGCGAAATTAGTAAACAAAACCTTATCATTAGTTTACTTACATCATATACAAACATTCATTATGGTAAGTATGAACTTAAACGCACAAATATCGGAGATATTTACAAATATATTCCTGCGGCCGTACACTTCATACACCTTAACCTACAAGTGACGTCACTTGTAGGTTAAGTTTAGCCTCACGAAATTTTTTATACAAATCGCTGTACCTTTGAAAATATTGACTTTTGAAATACGGTTCCTTCTGAGCAGTTAATTATATTTAAGAATACTATTCATTTATGCAATAAAAAAAATCAGTCCGCTTGCCTATAGTAACTAAAATGGCCAGTTTTCTTTTTTGTAGAATGTAGGCATCTGAATTATGATATACTAGACTATTGTGCGCTCAAAAGTTAAAATGTAGCTAGGGGTTGCAATTCGGATACTTCGAAATTCGAAAAAACCGAAAAATCCCGATTTTTAGCGTTAAATAAAATCCGGATATTTAATTGAAAATGCTGATTTTTCGAATTTTTCGAATCTTGGTTACTATTATGAAAAATTATATATTTTAATTATAATTAGTACACTAGACGTACAATATTTGAATAATTTGTTATCCTGCTGAAATTGTTGACACATTTTTCCATTTATTCAAGTTATTTGGTAGAACATAGTCAATCCATTAAATGGACATGCGAGGGATGAAGATCTGCTAAAATATCTTACCTCTATGATCTCAGAATTTTTGGGAAGAAGTTTTGGAGTCGATAATAACTGACTGGGTTGGTTAAAGATTAGATAGAGTTTTGCCGAATGAATGAAGGTAATAATAACAAAGTATTTTTTTATTATAAAAATTTATTTGATTAAACTCAACTAACCTAACGGATCAGTAGAAAAACTAATGAAAATCAACGCTCCTGTTTTTGCGTAGAAGTAATAATTTTTTTTAATAATATTATAAAGATAAGATATAGGTGTCAAAAATAGCACCAGCGATTTGTGTACACCAGTGTTAATTTTTTTAAGTAATGTAGTTTTCATCTTATGATCGCGGAAACCTTAAAGTGCAATCTTACTGTTGTAAGATCTTATTGTTGATTTGTAAGTAAAACGTTAAAATAAAGATCTTAAAACAGTTATATATTTTAAATTGTGCTTAGAATTGTTTATTGTACTTCTGTTAGTAACCGAGGGAATTAAAAGCACCATTTACCTGTATTAATAATAACCCAAGCAGGTGGGTGGTTTTTACTTTCGATAACTCAAAAGTGGTCCAATTTTGACCATACCAAAATCATTTGAAGCCCATGGGGCTTTCAAATGATTTGTCTTCACTCCCCGGATTTAAATTTCGATTTGATTCGATCAATTTAAAGGATTTTCAGTTTCCTACGTTTTACTAAACTATTAATTTGCGTACGTTAGTAATTTCACATAGAAATTACACTTTACGAAAACGGTAGTGGTGGACTGTGGTGTAGATATTTAAAAAAAGCGTTAAAAAGATCACAGGCTTTTTCACTTCTTCATATTTCTTTACTGCTGGAACATTTAGTAACAAGATCTCACCTAAGCGAACAAAGACTTGACGATTTTATGTTTTTCAAAATCACGATCCTTAAGGAATAGTAAGCTATTACCTTATTTCCTATAATGTTGATATTTAAGATTTTGAATAGTAAGTATAATAATAATAACTGAATACATAATTAATTGTTTTTACGCACTTTGTTAAATTTTATTACCTATGCTATCAGCTACGCATATTAAATGAATATTAATTTTAATAGACACGAGTGTGTACCTATTCAAAATAAAATACTAACTATAAAACTGAACATTGTAGGAATTTAAACGTAATCAAAAATATTTCTAGAAATGAAAAAATAAATATACTTAATTACTTATATAATTTTGATATAATCACATTATGTTTTTATTTATTCAGATTGTAATTCTAATACTTACAACTTGAAATAGGAATTTATTTAAATAAAATTATAAAAATATCTGTTTTTTTTTACTAATGAGTGTAAGTTTTGCTACAACATAGTAGTAAAATAAACATCAAAGTTTTATAAAATATGCAAAAAAAAAAATGTAAATAATCCGGATTTTTGGGAGAAAAAAATCGAAAATCCGGATTTTGCAACCCCTAAATGTAGCCTATGTCCTTCCCCGTGGTGTACTCTACATCTGTGACAAATTTCATCAAAATTGGTCCAGTAGTTAATCGAAGCCTATTCACTGCAAACAAACTAACTTTTCCTCTTTATTCTATTATTAGTATTAGTTTAAATTATTTATAATGTAATAATAAAGTAAATTATGTTGTTATTCGACCGACCGACCTGGAACGACCTATGTGTCCACAATCCACATCGTCTAGAATTAAAGCAAAAACTATCGCAAATTATATATATTTAAAACAACTTAGCAAAGTTGTCTTAGTATAATTGGTCTAAGCAGAATAAATCGTGTCCATTCATATACCATAAACGTCAGATTACGACAACCACCTAACTTGTTCTACATTCTACAGGTACTCGTAAAGGTAGTGCACCAATTAACGTGAAACAATATCGTAATGTTACGTCAAATATTGGAAAAACGGCCTTGCGGATTATAAAAATGAAAAAAAAAAACAACGCGTCAATGTCAAAAGTCATTCTTGAACGATGAGTCATGCAGTGCGGTCGTATAGTCTTGTGTTATCAATCGTTTTGTTGTGCCGCCTTTATTATCGATGGAAATTTATTTTAATTGTATGTTTTCTCTAATTAACTGACCTGCTATTAATTTCAATGTTTTATTGATAGCTTATCAGTAACACTAACATTAGATTTAATTACAATTTACAAGCGAGATGTGTTGCACTAGATTCGTAATGTAATGGTATAGTTTATCGAAATGGTTTAATAGTTTACGTTCCACTTATGCCGAAACAGCAATACGTTTGATTGCATGTAAATTGTAATTAAATTGAATTCAAGGTGTAAAAATAATTAAATTCCTTGATATTATCGAAGGTTTCTAAATATATATATATATATATATATATATATATATATATATATATATATATATATATATATATATATATATATATATATATATATATATATATATATATATATATATATATATATATATATATATATATATATTATGAAACATAATATGTAATACATGTTAGTGTTTACAACGTACTTAACATAATATTATGTTGTTGTTATATTTATGACATATCACATAAGCGTCCGCAGATGAAGGATTAGCCAAAATTGAAACTAAATTCTCTTCTTCTTTTGTCATGTAATATAGGAGTAGAAGGAGCGACATTTTGATTTCGAAATTCGCCGTCGAAATTATCGCTTGCATCTTGACTAAAGGCCCAGGTGTCATCCTATGACTTAAGTAGCCCCTAACTTTTGAGAATTCGGCCTTTTAGAATTTTTTTATATGAAATGAACCAGGAGACGAGCAGACGGATCGCCATCGCGATCGCGGTAAGCGATTACCGCCGCCCATGGACACTCGCAACACCAGAGGAGTTGCACTCGTAACTCCTCGGGATGGCGTTCCTGGTCCTTAAAATCTCCAAACCACCCCTTGGCGTGAAAACTGAAAAGGTACTTCAATGTTCTTTAGGGGTAACTTAATCATTAATCATTACAAACTAATAAACCCAACAACCAGCAGTGGCGAAGCGTGTATAGAAGCCGATTCCCATCGGCTTCCCTTTTGTGTTGGATACATTTCAGGTACTATGACAAATTATTTCGAAAACTAATTCACTACAGCAATGACATCTATGCAACGGACATCACAATATCACACAACCCGATGAATAACGGCTTATCGCATTGTATAAAAGACCTTATTTCGTTCGAAATAAAGTTGAAATTTAAATATGCCGTCCTATTGGACGGCCAGTTCGAATTTTGAAAATCGTTATACGGTGTCTGAGGGTTTCAGTAATGAAATATATGTTTCATTCTATAATAGTCATTATTTCGTTTGTTTTAAGGTTAAATTCAAACTGTAGGCCTAATGGCTCTTATTACGTTTTGGAAATGAATGACAAAGTATTTGTACAATTTTATTGGTCGAAATTATCATTAAATAAGCCGCTCGGAGACCGGTTATGGTCTCTCATTGGTTGAAAATCCCAAACATTAGAAAATTTCTTTTGCCATTTTTATGCAAACGACCATAGATAATACAGATATATATTAGTACAAACGACAGTCGACTACATTCCATATTATGCGTCAGTGTTGCCAGATATACAGATTTCTCGGTATCCATACAGATTTTCAACATGTCATACCGATAAAAAATTGAGAGTGAAATTTATACAAATTTTCAACATTTTAATTTTTTTCGTACAGAATTACCTCAAATGGTAGTTTTTCAGACCCTATTGGTAGCACTGATCAAAATATTTGGGGAATTCCCTAGGTAAGTTATGTTTGTCATTAACTCGTTCTCGTTATTTCGTTCGTTCATTCGCAAGTCTTCAAGTCGCAAGTGTTTTTAAGTTTGACCTAACACAAGCTTACGTCATTAAAAGTTGCTATTTGACACGAAATTAACCAATTATAGCCGTCGATGCGGCTTGTTACGTAAGCTTGCGACCACCACGAAGTTGGCTGTTTTTCGGAAGAGAATACCATAAAATATTATACCATGCACCTAGGTAGTTAACTACAGATAAAATTATACAGAATACCAATGCAAAATACAGATTTTTTACAGACTTTCTTAAATTTACTTAATACAGATTTCATACAGATATTTAAAATCTTCGGTACTGATACTGCTTTCAAATATCTGGCAACACTGTTATGCGTTGTAATTTCGTTATAAATTATTCGCTAGTTTCTTGTATTATTGTAATTTGTAGTGTATACTGTAGTGTAAAATACTATATTTATATTGTGAAGTGTACTTATTTGGATTGTAAATTGCATTATTGTGGTGAGTAGATTCCAGTAGGCATAGTATTTACATTATTGAAACGATCGTGAATTTCTTAAAATGGCGTTAATACATATTGAATCAAACGAAACTCTAACTCTGTACCGAAATAGATAGAATCCCACGAAGCAGTCTCTAGGTATGTATTTACTATGTACTTGTTTAATATGCATAAAAACCATAGTGGCTTCCCTCTGCGGAAAAACCACCCTTCGCCACTGACAACCAGTATGTTTTAACCGCGGCACCCACCGCCGTGAGTACAAGCTATTTACGTATATCCCGATATCGCCAGGACGTGACTTACGACTTACTAGGTCGACGGACGGCCTAAATAGTGGAGACGCTAGGTCAGACATTATGAAAGGGGTCGATTATTATAGCACTATGTAAGAATGGAAAGAGTTCTGGACTGAGGGTCAATTCTGCTAAATAAAACCTGCATTAATATAATTACGATACGCTAAAACTGTTAAACGGTATTCTCGTAAGTGTCAAACCAACGTGAAACGCGCTATGATTGGTTCAAACTTCACAAAGTCAGTTTATGATAGCATTTCGCTTCATTTATAATACATACATACATACATACATAATATAATCACGCCTCTTTCCCGTAGGGGTAGGCAGAGACCACTTCTTTCCACTTGCTACGATCCTTACAATATATGTTTCGCTTCGTTCACTTTCATTCTTACCATCCATTCCTCCTCTTACGTTCAACGTAGCGAAGCGGCTCTCCATGGTCCGCTTTTCGCCTCCGCAAAAACGAGACGTGATGGGTGGCGAACCACATCGCCGCTATTTTGGATAATTAAATTATTTTTATGATTATAATACAAACAAAGTAAAATGAAAGTATATGTACTTTAAATACGATATTTGTGGTTCTGGTTAAAACTCCATTTACTTACCTCCACTTACTTTGGGAAAAACCGGCAAATGAGGAGATAGATCAGATCATGGTATTCGCGAGTCGCGACTAGACAAAAAGGAAATCCCGCAGGCACCGTAACTTTTGTCGCGATAAAATGTAGCCTATGCATAGCCGTGTTATTTTACGCTGGTTCTCTGTGAGTCCGTGGTATTTATCGTATATTTACCGTTCGTGCCGACCTTCTCGTTTCGAACTTCGAAGCATGGCGATCCGTGTTGGAGTTTAAAGTGCAAAAATTAATATGACCAACAATGTTTCTTTGTTCTACCTGTTCAATCTATTGTATATTTGACTCTATACACTCTGCGTCACGGGATCTTGTAAGGCGGACGTATTGCTTCCAAGTGAACGAATATAAAATAAATATTTCAATATTTAATTAACAGCAGGTAAAAGTATTTTATTTTGACCCCATACCTGCTATACTCCGTCCCTCGTCTCCACGTTTAATGTGTTTGTGGCATATTATGTAAACTTGCCGAAACTTTCAAATGACAATAAAAAGAAACTCAAGGTAGTAAATCCAAGGTAGTTTAAATGATGAGAATATTTGTTTTGGATTCCGAATAACCTCACCTGTACATTTGTCAAAAGGCCGGCACTCGCAACTGTTCTCAATCCTAGCCTAGCGAGTGATGTCATCGTGTGATACACGAGATGCGACCTTAACACTGAGGTGTAAAGGTCAATATCACGTGCCCGGTGATGATATATAAATCATAGTTAGCATCTTCTAACATGTGCTGCAGTTGCGAGCAGTAAATGTATTGTTGACAAATTGTTCAGTTCATAATTCGGTGGTCGTACTGTTTAAAAATCTGATATAAATTACAAACAGTGTGAATGTCACCTTAAATTGAAAAACCGTTATATTGTAAAATAACTAACGAGATTGTAAAAATATGTCGAAATATTAAATTGTGTAATGTCGAAATTTATAGTCTAACGAAAAATTATGTGTGAAATTATAGGCAGCATATTCGCGTCGGAAGTCTATCAACATTTTACAACTTCACTAGTTTTAACTTTTATTACAATCTAACCATTTTTACATTTTTACGCTGACATAGACAAATCTTACATAATCCTACCTACTAATACATATTAAAAATGTAAGTTTGTGAGGATGATGGATGGATGTTTCACGCAAAAACTACTGAACGGATTTTGATGAACAGTACGGTAGTAGTTTAGGCTCTGGATTAAAACATAGGCTACTTTTTATCCCCAAAAAGTACAGTGTTCCCAAAGGATACTGTATTTACGCGGGGGGAGCCGCGAACAACAGCTTGTCTTTAATACAATTCTAGCGATTTGAGCTGTTATGGCGATGCTCACCTCACAATTATCTACTTGTAGATTGCATATGAGTTTGTGACTCATACGATGACGCCATTTTAAATTATCGGGTTCAGATGTGCTCCAGGGAATATTATTTTTGCAGGCCTTTTTTTTAATTGTTAAGTGTATGGTTAGTCATAGACAAAGAACTCTACTTGACTATAATAGCGTGAATAACGTGATGTATGATTTTAAGGAAATGTTAGCTTTGGCTGGTTCTTCTAATAGAATAATTATGCGGCTTCTGACTTTATTGGGCAGTTGGGCCCGGATAAATTCGGTCTAGACCGGATTTTAAGGACTCCGTCCGGATTTCACTCGAGACCGGATTTTTAATCATGTCAATAGTGAAATTTCTCCAAAAATCTATTCCTCGCTAGTTCGCTCATACTCGTAAATTCTGTAAATATTCTGTAAATCTTGCTACATACTCAAATAACTTCCAATTACAAAAACAAAACAGGATACTTTATTTTTAATAGTCAATGCTGTCCCACTGCTGAGCATAGCCCCCCCCCCCCCCCCCCCCCCCCCAAGGAATTAAGTATTCGCTCAGGCCGCTAGCAATGCTTGCTAAATCCGGCACTGTTACGAAGAAAGACCGGACTTTTTAACAGAAATCAGGATTTTTTTACACTTGCAACCGATTCGATTTCAACCCCTGGTGACCCTAGTTGGGCACCCATGTTAGGTGGTCCGTGGTGGTCAGCAGACCACTGGCTCACGCAGGAGTTTCGCCTGGCCTCGAAGACAAACATAGGTAGACAGTAGACATAGTACATAATCCCCCTTACTAATAAACGCTGTATAACCTTTGTATAGTTACACAGTGTTTTGTCTCCTTCTATCGAATTAAACATGTCACGTGTGACGTGGACAAAACACTGTACAACTATTCTATGCTTATACAGCGTTTATTAGTAAGGGGGATACAATAGTTACTACTTAATCCTAACCCCTACAGATTCATAATAAGAACTTATTAAAATGTTAAAGTTATTTAAACTTAAGTGTTTATGCTTGAAATATTACGTTTAAATAACAAACGCGTTTTTGCTGGAGTAACTTCTGGTAAAATTTAAATATTGTTAAACATATTATTAATTATGTTTTTGGATAATTAAATATGCAATTTAGTTAGGGTATACGGTAATGGTATACAACAAAGTGATAAATATAGTCTGTATTTTAATAATTCTTTAATATTTAAACTTGGAGTATCTTGTGACTAGGGTTACCATCTGATTGGATAAATCCGGTCTAGACCAGATTTTAAGGATATAGACCGGACTCCGCCCGGATTTCATTCGAGGCCGGACTTTTAATCATGTGAATAAATAGTCAATGATGACCTTTGCCAATCATCTACTGACAACGCTTGAAAAGTAACTAGGTAAGTATCTATAATTTAAAAGAAAACACGCGTCTTTCACTGGCGATAACGCTAAAGTA
This sequence comes from Glaucopsyche alexis, assembly GCA_905404095.1. NCBI lineage: Eukaryota > Metazoa > Arthropoda > Insecta > Lepidoptera > Lycaenidae > Glaucopsyche > Glaucopsyche alexis. The sequence continues at coordinate 737,544 of FR990063.1, read as the reverse complement.
AATTTTGGAGGTGTAGCAATGTGGGTAACAATGTGATCACTGATCACACATTTGAATAACAACTTTGATCAAGAAATTGTTGTTGTCGGTTGTCCAGCTCATTTTACATGTTGACGGGGGACGCGGGGCTGACAGTCCGATCTGGCATGCCGATGCGAGCGCATTTTCCACAGTTATATCCGACATCACGTGTGAATGTATCGGTTTGGAGCGTTGCGTCGTCGACTTCGACAACGTCGACAAAATTTATAACGCTATACCACAGTATAAAGAGAACAGTAGGACGTTATTTAAACTGTGCTTACACACGCCAGTCCGAACTGCAATAGTATTAACTCTTAAAATCACATTTACACGCACAGATTGGCACGTTCGATTGATTTTGGTATGCCATGCCATGGTTTGGTATATAAAACTACACAAAATGAAGAATGTAAGGTTCGGTAAAATAAATTACGGATATTTAGGGCATGTGATTTATGGCTTATGTAAAGATGATCCCACCAAAAACATTCTGTAAAAAACTAGCCAAGTCTCGATGGAGCTGCTTGTTTATCTCTAAAAAGTAATGAAATCTAGACAAAATCGTGCCAAGTCTAAGGTTCCTTACTGCGATTTCTTTATTATTATAGTTAATGTTGAGTGACTTGGCCGTTGAACATTCTTTATACTTTAGTGGGTACAAGTCAATTTTGTTTACATTTGTAACTACCTATGTTTGTTAAGCGAGATAATAGCCCATACTGGTATTGGTAATTGGACGCTAGTGTCTCATTTTAGGCTGTTGTTGATTGTACAACACACGTATTGGAGCAATGGTGTCATGGAGCCCCTTTTGTACCCTTGTGTGCCCTTCAACGGCCAAGTCACACAACATTAACTATAATAATAAAGAAACCGCAGTAAGGAACCTTAGACTTGGCACGATTTTGTCTAGATTTCATTACTTTTTAGAGATAAACAAGCAGCTCCATCGAGACTTGGCTAGTTTTTTACAGAATGTTTTTGGTGGGATTTCACTTCTTTTTGTAGAAACGTGGGCATATTGATTTATTTTCCTAGATTTTAGTGTAATTTGTTTATTTAATTTGTGTAATGTTCGAGTAGAATAAAGTTCGAGTAGATTAAAGGGGCCTGAAAATGCGGCAAAATGGTTCTAGTAAAGAATGGTACGGCAGTGTTTGCTTCGCGCTCGACTTCTGACTTCGAGATCGACGTTCTGGTCTTATCTAGAGGTTCTCAAATAGGGGCCTGAAAATGCGGCGAAATGGTTCCAGTAAAGAATGGTACGGCAGTGTTTGCTTCGCGCTCGACTTGGCGGGGCACTGCCGTGCCCCCAGATCGACGTTCTGGTCTTATCTAGAGGTTCTCAAATAGGGGCCTGAAAATGCGGCGAAATGGTTCCAGTAAAGAATGGTACGGCAGTGTTTGCTTCGCGCTCGACTTGGCAGGGGCACTGCCGTGCCCCCAGATCGATTATCCTAGTTTTTATAGTTTTCCCTTTATGTGGCCATTAAACCCCAACTCTGTACCAAATTTCAGCTCTCTAAGTTTATGGGAAGTACTAGTTCTATTTTGATGATCATGAGTGAGTGAGTGAGTGAGTGAGTGAGTGTCGAAAATGCGAAACTTTGCTTTCGCTTAACTTCGGAACTAAATGACCTACAGACTTGAAATTTTGGATTTTAAGTACGTGATTATAGCTTATTGGATGACGAAAATTTCTGCGTTCTGGTCTTATCCGGAGGTTCTCAAATAGGGGCCTGAAAATGCGGCGAAATGGTTCCAGTAAAGGATGGTACGGCAGTGTTTGCTTCGCGCTCGACTTGGCGGGGGCACTGCCGTGCCCCCAGATTTAGCAGCAATTGTGGTTAGAATCGGACTTTTTGCGTTGTTGACAAATTGGCGTCTCGGGTTCCAATCCCGGTCGGACGAATATTTTTGTTTTTTATTTTCTTTTAAATATTATTAATTATTTAATATTTTTAACCCCCGACGCAAAAAGAGGGGTGTAAGAAGTTTGACGTGTCTGTCTGTCTGTCTGTCTGTGTGTATGTCTGTCTGTCTGTGGCATCAGAGCTCCCGAACGGATGAAGTGATTTCAATTTAGTTTTTTTTTATATTAAAGGTGACTTATGTGCGAGTGTTCTTAGACACGTTTGATGAAAATCAGTTGAGCCGTTTAAAAGTTGAGTTTAAATTAAAAGAGGCGACGATTGAAAAATGAAAGTATTTCAACTTACATACCTACTTAATATTATATACTTAATGTGACGATAATAATTATAATTGAGGTTTAAATATTATTTATTAGTTTTTAGAGTGTATTGGAGACATAAATTCGGCAATGTCGTATATAAACTAGCGATTTTCTATTTATGCCAAGCTAATATTACCCCGCCCACGCCCACGCGGTAGCCGGTAGACCATCTTGACGGCATTGACAAGAATGCGACGAATTATATCAGTGTGTGTGCGTGTGTATATGTACGTAATACGTATATTCCGTTCAGAATCCCAATTCTCGTAATTACGTCTTATTCATAAACTGATTTTTGGTGTTTCGACCAATCAAAACTGGTTTGACTTTATGATACTTAATACCATTTTGTAGGTTTTAACATATCGACATTGGATTGTAATTTGTAACTGAATTGAATCGACCCTCTGATCTATGTGTGCTACACATTATACTTCATTGCGCTGTTGAACGGTTACTGTTGTGCGTTTGAACATCTTCACGAAATGCAGCCTATGTCAATATGTTTACCGTTGCTTCTTAGCGGGAGCCTGCGAAATACTACGCCTACGCGCAGGGTTGCTAGGTCGCCAAACGTAATAGACGGACAGACCGGCGCAGTTTGGCCGGTTATTTGGGTAAAAGGCCGGACACCCTACATTCTGGAGTATTAAGTCTCGGTATTAACAAATACGACAGTAAAATATTTTCTTAAAACAAGCCTTTTTGACTGTCACCAAAAAAATGATACGCCATATTTTTCTAGTAAGTGACGTCATAAGAACATAATCAAATCGAATAAAGAACAGCGAAAGTTAAATCTGAAGTTCATGCACTACACACGACCTATGAAAAATTTATTTGTTTCTGTTCTTATGACGTCACGAACTCACGATAATGGTGGCTGTCGTTTTGGCGCAAAAAAATTTCGTTTAAATTTGAATAATTTTTTCTTTGCATAAAGCGATATTATTTCCAGGAAATAAAAATACTAGTTGTTAATCGGATCGTTACGAAAATTTTGAAATATATTTGAAAAAAATATAGAATAGCCTATTATTTATGAGCGAATTTCGACCACAGAGGCACCTCTAGTTAATTATAAATCCCACCAAAAACATTCTGTAAAAAACTAGCCAAGTCTCGATGGAGCTGCTTGTTTATCTCTAAAAAGTTATGAAATCTAGACAAAATCGTGCCAAGTCTAAGGTTCCTTACTGCGATTTCTTTATTATTATAGTTAATGTTGAGTGACTTGGCCGTCACAAGTCACACAAGTCACACAACATTAACTATAATAATAAAGAAACCGCAGTAAGGAACCTTAGACTTGGCACGATTTTGTCTAGATTTCATAACTTTTTAGAGATAAACAAGCAGCTCCATCGAGACTTGGCTAGTTTTTTAACAGAATGTTTTTGGTGGGATTTCACTTCTTTTTGTAGAAACGTGGGCATATTGATTTATTTTCCAAGATTTTAGTGTAATTTGTTTATTTAATTTGTGTAATGTTCGAGTAGAATAAAGTTCGAGTAGAATAAAGGGGCCTGAAAATGCGGCAAAATGGTTCTAGTAAAGAATGGTACGGCAGTGTTTGCTTCGCACTCGACTTGTCGGGGGCACTGCCGTGCCCCCAGATCGACGTTCTGGTCTAGAGGTCTAGAGGTTCTCAAATAGGGGCCTGAAAATGCGGCGAAATGGTTCCAGTAAAGAATGGTACGGCAGTGTTTGCTTCGCACTCGACTTGGCGGGGGCACTACCGTGCCCCCAGATCGACGTTCTGGTCTTATCTAGAGGTTCTCAAATAGGGGCCTGAAAATGCGGCGAAATGGTTCCAGTAAAGAATGGTACGGCAGTGTTTGCTTCGCGCTCGACTTGGCAGGGGCACTGCCGTGCCCCCAGATCGATTATCCTAGTTTTTATAGTTTTCCCTTTATGTGGCCATTAAACCCCAACTCTGTACCAAATTTCAGCTCTCTAAGTTTATGGGAAGTACTAGTTCTATTTTGATGATCATGAGTGAGTGAGTGAGTGAGTGAGTGAGTGTCGAAAATGCGAAACTTTGCTTTCGCTTAACTTCGGAACTAAATGACCTACAGACTTGAAATTTTGGATTTTAAGTACGTGATTATAGCTTATTGGATGACGAAAATTTCTGCGTTCTGGTCTTATCCAGAGGTTCTCAAATAGGGGCCTGAAAATGCGGCGAAATGGTTCCAGTAAAGGATGGTACGGCAGTGTTTGCTTCGCGCTCGACTTGGCGGGGGCACTGCCGTGCCCCCAGATACCTAGTCCCTTCGATTCATTCCAGCTCAAAGACTGGTTGATCCCTTCTCTAATAATGTCACGTTTGCAGGTGATGCTGGCCGGCACGGGCGTCGCCGGCGCCGGCGTGACGTCACCGGCCGGCGCGGGCGACAGTCTGCTCACGGTGACGGTGGCGCGCGACGAGCACGGCTACGGCATGAAGGTGTCAGGTGGGTGACGTCACCGCACTCTCCCGGTCACCACACTTGACGAAGTGTGCACATTTTACGAAATGACAGCATGATTTATTATTTAGCACTTTTACAAGTTTCAGTACAGTTTTACGGGAATTGTATTGCGTATTGTTGCAACTGGAGGAACGAAATTTAGCCGGTAAATTAAAATTTACGTGGAGGAAGTTGTTCAGAAAGCTAATATTTTTTTTAAATACATAAAATTAAGTAATAAAAATTACAATGACACGCAATACCTCAGATTTTCAACACACTACGTTGTCTTGACCTTGTCTTTGATTTTGTTACACGATGACGTTTGTCAGTATGTCACATTTTCTTTTTTTTTTCTATCCAAGAGGCAAGAGCACCGTTATAATGTTCAAACTAAATATTATAAGCGAATTTTATAAATTTAAACCACAGAGCGACCTCTAGGCTCTAGTTGTGTGTGTCACGTTTCAGGAGACAACCCTGTCTACGTGCAGTCCGTGAAAGAACACGGAGCGGCGTGGCGCGCCGGCCTGCGCGCCGGGGACAGGATACTCCGAGTGGACTCCGTGCCGGTGCATCATCACACGCACCAGCAGGTCGTGCAGCTTATACGAGGTGGGTACCAGGATAATAATATCTATGGACTTATGGAGTATGGACACTTCACGCCACGTCAGTCTGGCCCCGTGCTAAGTACTCGAAGAACATATATTTATGTATATTTAATCCTTTTATATTATACTAGCTTTTGCTTGCGACTTCGTCCGCGTGGGACAGTTGCTTTGGGATATCGCTATAATTTACCCGCGACTTCATTTATGTAGAAGGAGAAGTGCTTCCCCCTCACGACTGCCCGCCGCGCGCCGTTTATTTTATTACTGCAATATCTTCTAAAATACTCATTGAAATCAAATGATTATTATCAAATATCTATCAGATAATTTTAAAGATACGTAAAATCTAATTTATTAACATGCTTACTTGAATGTTCCAGCTAATCCGTCTCCGGTGCTGACGGTGCAGCAGAACAGCTCGCGGCACAAGACGCCCATCACCGCTCCGGTGCCGGTCAATGTGAGTATCGACACGATACACTTGGTCAAGTGTGGCCTACACTTTGAGAAGTGTGAATTGTGATGTACACTTGGTCAAGTGTGGCCTACACTTTGAGAAGTGTGAATTGTGATGTACACTTGGTCAAGTGTGGCCTACACTTTGAGAAGTGTGAATTGTGATGTACACTTGGTCAAGTGTGGCCTACACTTTGAGAAGTGTGAATTGTGATGTACACTTGGTCAAGTGTGGCCTACACTTTGAGAAGTGTGAATTGCGATGTACACTTGGTCAAGTGTGGCCTACACTTTGAGAAGTGTGAATTGTGATGTACACTTGGTCAAGTGTGGCCTACACTTTGAGAAGTGTGAATTGTGATGTACACTTGGTCAAGTGTGGCCTACACTTTGAGAAGTGTGAATTGCGATGTACACTTGGTCAAGTGTGGCCTACACTTTGAGAAGTGTGAATTGTGATGTACACTTGGTCAAGTGTTACACTATGTGAACAAAAGGTCACTTTTTAAATCTTTCACTTGTCATTTTACTGATTTAAGTATGATGATATATGCTGGTAATTGTTTTTAACGGAAATGATACATCTGTGTTCTGTGTGTGAGTTTTTGTCACTATAGACTAGTCAACAAGTTCAAAAACGTGAAAAATAGAGATAAAGGTCCTAAAAATATGAGCGATGGCTCATTCGATTCGGAATCACCTCTAGAAAAATGTTTTTGAAGGATTTTGGTGCAGGTTAAAAATTGCAATTGTTATTAACAAAATAAGATGAAAAAAAAAAATGATATTTCGTTTTTTGTTAATAACTCGAAAAATATTAACATTTAAGCAATTTTGAAAAAAGCTCGTTAAAGAGGAGGAAATTTCCAATAAAAAAGTCCTAACTCCCGGAATTCTATCTCCATTATTTATAATTTTAATTAGACGTTGAAAATAGGGCTCCGCGCGGCAGTTACGGCATGCGCGCGCCGCCGCTAAAGAGAGTTCAGCAATAAAAATAATTTTTTTATAACATAAAATGTGATTTTAAAAATTTGAAAAAAATCTAGTATCTTCTTAACACTTGAAAGAATCGAGCCTTGAAAAAAAAAAGTTTAATCACCATTTTTCAAAAAGTTATTCAATTGTTAACTAACCAATTTTTTCTCAATCTCCATGGGCATAAACAATGGGATGAAAGGTATAAATAATTGGCCTATAAATTTTAAACTTCGTGGAGCCCTTTTGATATATTATGTACTTTATAAGATCCTGCGGTTTATTTTCATTAAAGTTTATTAATTTGTTAATTATGATTTTTTATAACTATTGAAAAATTAAAAAACAAATAAAACGTTGATAAAATTTTTTTTTTCAATTAATATTTAGCTATGCCTGTTTTCACATTGAACAATGGCAGTAATTAACAAAGGTACTGAATTTTTTACGTAATTTGTTTATAAAATTGTTATAAACAAATAGAGAAATTCAATATTTTTTTTTTATTTTTTTTTGCTATTTTGTTGTTTACAAAAAATTATGATTTTTAAAAAAAAAAAAATTTCTTAATTTTAATTTTTAATTGTTTAAAAACGATTTTTTTATATTTCGATTGTTTAAATAATTAGTTTAGAAAAAATTTTTCTTTTAAAAATCACAATTTACACTTTTAAATAGTTTAGCAAAAAAAAAAAAAATTTATTTATAATTTAATTGTTTATTAGTTTAACAATTTGTTATAATAATGACTCCCCACCGATCTCGGTGACGGTGGCCGGTTCCATTGAAACCAGGCCAGTTACGCAGGAGTAATTTTATAGTGCCCAAGTGTGTGCGCAGTACACAAGAGCACTCTCTCTTCCTTTACTCTCGTAATCCAGTGGGACGGATAACCGACACGACTGACGAGAGATAAGGCGCAGGTCCGACTTTTTACATGCCCATCCGACGCATGGATCATCTTTCTTGTCAGACAATCAGGTGATCATCCTGCATTGTCCTAACCAAACTTGGAAACAACATTTTTGTTGTTCCAATGCGGGAATCGAACCCACGACCTGCGAGTCGAGAGCCAATGCTCGAACCACTAGACCACGGAGGCTGGAGGCGTAAGCTCGTTAAAGAACGAGCTTTTTTCAAAATTGCTTAAATGTTAATATTTTTCGAGTTATTAACAAAAAACGAAATATCATTTTTTTTTCATCTTATTTTGTTAATAACAATTGCAATTTTTAACCTGCACCAAAATCCTTCAAAAACATTTTTCTAGAGGTGATTCCGAATCGAATGAGCCATCGCTCATATTTTTAGGACCTTTATCTCTATTGTTCACGTTTTTGAACTTGTTGACTAGTCTACTAGACGCCGTGAAGTTAGCTACAATTTGTATGGCATCGAATTAGTTACCATTGTTTGCCACTAGGGGCGTTGTTTTGATGTCATACAAATTGTAGTTAACTAGTTTAAATACGGCGAGTAGTGAAAAAACTAGCACTTAGCACACTTAATTCAAAAATAAGCTGTTTTTAACACCGGATGAAAACATATGGTATAATAATAATAATATTATAATAACTTCCCACCGATTTTTGGTGACGGTGGCCGGTTTCATTGAAAACCAGCCCAGTTACGCAGGAGTAATTTTTATAGTGCCCAAGTGTGTGCGCAGTACACAAGAGCACTCTCTCTTCCTTTACTCTCATAATCCAGTGGGACGGATAACCGACACTACTGACGAGAGATCAGGCGCAGGACCGACTTTTTACATGCTCATCCGACGCATGGATCATCTCTCTTGTCAGACAATCAGGTGATCATCCTGCATTGTCCTAACCAAACTTGGAAACAACATTTTTGTTGTTCCAATGCGGGAATCGAACCCACGACCTGCGAGTCGAGAGCCAATGCTCGAACCACTAGACCACGGAGGCTGGAGGCGAACTAACAGATGGTAGTTATTTTTTATTTATTTATTTATTAGTTATAAGTTTGACGTGTCTGTCTGTCTCTGTGTGTGGCATCGTAATTCGTAGCGCCCAAACTGATGAACAGATTTTGAACTACTTTTTTTTTGTTTAAAAGCTGACATGGTCGAGCGTGTTCTAGCTATGATTCGTCATCATCGGCTCGTTCAGTGCTCGACATATCGGTGATTACTTAAACTTGTGGCGGACCAATCAGCGCACAGTCCTGAATCGCGCTATCGAAGTTTACACAGCTCGGCACAATATATACGACAGCAGAAATGCATACAAGTGGGCTTCGGTCAGACCATACTACCTCGCTCGGTCGGAGATCTCCCTTTGGGGCCTACCACATCATTCCCACAAACTTTTTAATTTTGTTATTATCTTTCCAGCCGGAGAAACAGCGGCAGCTAGAGGCGAGTAAGGCTCACACGTTCCGGCTGATGTTGGAGCAGGAACAGAAGTACATCAGAGATCTTCGGAGTGAGTACACATCGCTTTACAATATATAATGAAAATGAAGAGGCACAAATAGTAAATATTAGCTTTTGCCTGCGGCTCCGCCCGCGTAAATACAGAATCTCACGGGAATACTGTACCTCAGTATTCCCGTGGATAAAAAGTATCCTAGTTTTAATTCAGAGCCTAAACTACTACCATACAAACGATCCAAAAGAGGTGTTCTAGAAATGTATGAGGCGTGGGCCAGCACTATGTACACAATATGTAAATATAGCTACATAATATAGTAACTGTTCCTATTCTTTATTTATTTTAATCTCACTTCCTTTCAATGTACATTTAAAATAACTTCGTCAAGGAGAGCAACACAACGTAAAATAAAACATGGCGGATCTTATCATAATCAAAGAGAATAATGGATAATTATCCATACAATGTCATTTTAACAATGACATGACTTTTGACAAAGAAAGACATGACATTCAAGAAGACGTCTCTTTTATTTGATTTGATTTGATTTGACGTCTCTTCCTAAAACTGTCAACTACGTCAAAAGTCAAGTCAAAACAACTGTCATGGCCGCCCTAAAACTAGGGTTCTCGCAATAAAAAACTCTTCAAATAATAATTTTTGTACGCATGTACCCTTCTTCAAATTATTTTTTTTGTATTTTTAATTTTTATGAAATTCCCGTATTTTTTTCCTATTTACCTACGTAGTGTACATAGAGAGCTGGCCCAAAATCAAACATCTCTTTTGAAAGTTTTGACGTCCCCTTCAACGGCCCACAATTTTGCACAAAATAGTGGACACACCGTATGTATTTTAGTAGTGCAATCGATAGCTAACTAAGTATGTAGCTGTTTATCTCTTCCTCTATCTTTAATCGGTGCTCAAGCGTGAGCACCGATTAAAGATAGAGGAAGACCCCGTCCAGACTACTCGCGAAGTAGGCCGAGGTTGGCCGAATAAGACAGTGTGGGCACGCACTTCGTTTCGCATTTTCATACTTCGGGTTACTTCGCGGAGCATCTCCTCGGCCTACACGGGGCATTAGATAATGGTTGACAGTTGACACCTGACATTTTTGCATTCTGTCTACAAACAAACTTCTCCACTGACCTCACTATTCCTCATTCCAGATGAGCTGCTGAAAGTGCCGGACGTGCGCAAACAGGCGGAGCTGGCGGCGGCCGAGCAGCGCTGCTGCAACCTGCAGACCCGCATCGACAGCATCGTGGCGGCACAGGTAATGTAGCTGCAAATATAACCGCTTGTCCGTTACTACCTTACCCCGTTGTTAGTCAACGTATTTACACCACGTATACGCTTATCCATGTTGCTGTGTTCGATACTATATTATATATTAGATACAGTCGACTCTCGTTAATTCAAACCTGCGTCAATTCGAACCTCTCTGTTAATCAAAGTCAGCACTAGTTCCCTAGAGAATATCTTTATAATTCAATAATAATAAGTATGTAATAAACGATAACGCGAGCTAGACGCGTTCAACGCCATCTATCCGCAGCATAATGAGTTAACCAATTACAAGTAAAAAGTTTTAAATAAATCGCCTACTACACACGATTTTTTTATTATTAGTATTGTTCGTTCAAGAAAAAATATTTGCAGGCCGCTAATGCGATTAACGATAATAAGGCGAATATTAATTTAATTTGACTAACTAACGTCTAATATGGACGGGTAAATAACTACTATTGCTTTTGTGCTTGTGTGACCAGTAACAGCAGGAACGAGTATCAACATGTATACACGATAAGTTTTCAGAGAAATGTTAACTAGACACTAAAGAGAGGCTTGGCTTGTTTACATATCTATGAAAAACTGCGTGTATACATGACATTGCTCGTGACTATATGTATTTATGTCCGTGTACATTTAATTTATTTTCGCCTTTACATTGCCAGTGGTAACGTTATTTGCTAACGTACAATATTTATATATAGTAAGTGACACATATTATACCTACGTGTAAAATTAGATTTAAATATAGCAACACAGCAGATATATTTCAACTCTGATTTACAATCTGTCAGTAGAATGTCTGCTAGAACATAACTGTATACTAACGGCCAAATTAAGAGAGATGAAGTGAATAAAAAACCGGCCAAGACGGACTCACGCACGAAGGATTCCGTATAAAACTGCAAAAAAAATCACGTTTGTCGTATGGGGCCCCGCTGAAATATTTATTTTATTCTGTTTTTAGTACGTATTTGTCGTTAAAGTAGCAGCCGTAATACATTTCAATTGTCTAGTAATCACAGTTCATGATATACAGCCTGGTAACAGACAGACAGACGAAGTCTCAGTAAAGGGATCCCGTTTTTACCTTTACCCTAAAAATTAAAAATGACATTACTTTTCACTGACTGATATTATAAATCAGAGTATAGATATTGTTTACAATCACTAAACTCACTATTTAATTAGATGTGTTACACATTTTGATCATCACATTTTTACACTACATTTTATTAGGCTTATAAAGTCTGACTGGTAATATAAAAGAGAGCTATTTATTTTAAACTAGAATGTGATTGGCTAAGTGTCAATATAACCAACGACTCGCCTCGGTAACCTTCCGTGACCAGATAACCAGCGAATCTGGTTCTCTGGTCTTACTATCCAATATATATACTAATATTATAAATGGGAAAGTGTGTGTGTGTCTGTTTGTCCGTCTTTGACGCCAAAACTACTGAACCGATTTAAATGAAATTTGGTACACAGATAGCCTGAGAAAGGACATAGTAACCTAAGACCTAAGTAAGCAGTGTGCATTTATATTGAGCTCAGAACAAACTGTCGCGGATAGCGGTCGCGTAGATCCGAAGGGTACCTTTAAAGTTAATCGTTGATTAAATATCATGTTATCTCTCTCGTTCTTCGTATCAATGAAAGAGAAGGCATGATATTTAGACAAACGATTATCACTAATAGGCATTGGTGAAATTAACAATAATTAGTCTCGAAGATTTGGCATTTCAATTTAGTTTCGTGAATTTTTCCGCAGTATGTCGAAGCTTTTTATATTCATGATCAGACTATTATAGATGTATTACACATTTTCACACCACACTGTACAATATTTTCTCGCTTGTTTTATTTTTTCCTCATGCAACAATAGTACACAACGTAGGCATACGTCATACAGTAGTTGAAATACGCACCTTCTAGCCCGAGGTGAAACCGTCCACACCGAAGATGACGAGGGCCAGCGAGAGGACGTCGCCGCAGAACACGAGCTTCCTCAGCGGTCTGCCGCGCTCGCTGAGCAACCTGACGGGCCAGAGTCTGCGGAACCTCCGCCAGCGTCAGAAGGACCAGCCCACCCTGATCAGACAGAACTCCGACGAGAGCGCCAAGAAGCGCCACGTCCACAACAACACCGTGCCGATGGTGCCGACCACGTGTTTGGACAACACGCCCCCGCCGCTGCCCCCCCGCGCGTCCGAGCGGTACAACTCCCCCCCGCTGCCCCTCAAGCCGTCCACGTCGCGGTACAGAGAGAGAGGGGAGATGCGCAGGTCGTCTCACTCGCTCGACGGCGAGCTGGAGCCGCAGCCGAACTCGATCGCTATGCAGATGAGCTATCCCCTGGTGAATGTGCCGCCGCCCCCCCTACAGGTAACGTTCTGGTGTCAAACTGTATCGTCACCCGGGTATAATGTGTAACGTTAAAGGATTCTTAATTTAAGTGGCCTTTGAGTATTCCGTCGTTAGTATTAGGCTGGGAGTATATCGTCCGGAATCCGGAAGGCTGTAGTAAATTCTGAGCATTGAAAAAAGAACTCTGCGCTAATACAATACAGCTGAAAATCGAACACACGAGTGTCGAGTCAAATGTCAATGTCATATATGACAGCTCGACACTTGACGCTTCGATTTTTAACTGTATTTTATTAGTACAGATTCCTATTTTAAATGCTCTGACAGCGCGTTTGATTTTCAACTCTATTGTATTAGCGTGCAGAGTTCTATTTTCAATGCTCAGAATTTTCTATGGCCTTCCGTATTTCCATTATGGTTTTCTTCTGTTTACATAATATGTAAACGCATTGCAATTCCAACGTCTCGCTAAAACTCGAGAACGGCTAGATCGATTTGGCTAATTTTGGTCTTGAAATAATTGTGGTAGTTCAGAGAAGGTTTAAACGGTGAGAGATATTGGAACAAGAGCGGGGAAAATATTAAAAACTCAGATTTTCTCATACTAAATGTTCATTGTGTTCAATTTGTCACTCGACGGTTATATAATGTATAGGTGCGTTCAGTTTAGCTGTTTTTATTCAGTTCGTAGTTAAGACAGAACAACAGCTAGGTGTATTTAGTCTTAAACGTTTTCCTTTACTATAAGTAATCCAATGTTTCTTAAATAAAGATTTAGTCCTTGTTTCTAATATAAAATATATTTGGATACAACTTTTTCGAATTCGTCTACAATACTAAAGTTTGACACCAAAACTCTATCTATCATGAAAAAGGTGATGGTTAAATTATACATCGAGTCAAGTAAAATTAAAGTGATTATATAAACATTAAAATACCTCTCTCTTCTTTATGTATGTTGTCCCTATTTGCTATCTTTTTCTTTCTATATAAACATTGAAATGCCTCTCAATAAATAATATTTATATTGTCCCTATTTGCTATCTCTTTCTTTCTACGTTCCCCTCACAATAATCCCCCCTGTCAAACTTGTAAAAGATAATGTTTTTTTAAACTTTATTTACTTGACTCAATGTAGAATTATCTTTTCTGTGTTCACAACATTTCACCAGCTATGCTTGTTCTATTGTGTTGCCTATTAATGTTCACTCGTTTAAATAAGGAGAGGGACTTAGACAATTGACGTCTACATATCATTAGTCAGCTTCTCATGTAGACTTTTTTGTTTAAACCGTCTCTTTTCTTAAACGAATTATATAACACTTTCTTTTCTTAACTTGTGCTAACACTGTATAATAGTAACTAAGTGTCTTTAGAAGAGCTTTTAAGTATTTTAGTCTACGACTTCGTGGATTAAATATCTCTTAAGATAGGAAGATTACAAATATTTTTTTTAGATTTAATGCACGTATCTCTAAATATGTTAGGTTAGGTCGGTTACTATAATATTGTTCGTATATAACGTCTAGAAAAATCGATAACGGATACTTCACGCACATAATTCACTGCTAATGTAACTTAGACGTTTAGGCAAAAAAATATTTGTCATACTCAAGCCCATATAAAGAAATATTTTTTTTTTTCGAGTAAGTATGACAATAATTTTTATGCCTAAACGTCTTTACATAAGCAGTGAATCATGTGCCCAAAATATTCGTAATTATTTTTTCTAGACGTTATAAACTCTCAGCAAGGGGCTGTCCATATATTACGTCACACAAAATTTCGACTTTTTGAACCCTGGAGGGGCAACCTATATCAAGTTTGGTTTGACCGCCCCCTCTCCCTTGCGCTGTGACGTAATATGTGTAAACTTCAGCATGTCCCCCAATCAGCATGTGTAAACTTTTGAACCGTCTTCCAAAAAGGGGGAGGTTGTATTTTTTTATAGTTAACTTTACAAACGGACGTTATATTTTCAGACGGACAACCGCAGCGGGCTGCCGATACTGCACGTGCGGAGTCAGTCCTCCCCCGAGCAGCTGGACGACTTGACTCGATGTAAGTGTGCCGCGGTGGGCTGCCGTGGGGGGTAGACTGGGTGGAGCCCACACGTAGAGGAGCCCCAGCGGTGGGGACCTTAGTGGTGCTTCACTATGGAATCTATATCTACAATAATATTAAACTCTGAAAGACTTCTAAACTACTGGGCCGATTTTGATGAAATTTGACACAGACATATAGTAGACTATGGGAAAGGACACCATCTTATTTTAATTGCGCGAAAATGTAAGGTTCTCTCGGGATTTCCACTTGCGCGTACGAAGTCACAAGTAATATTTAGTGTTATAAACAGAGGAAAAATTAGTTTGTTTAAATTGAACAGGCTATGAAAGTACTGGACTGATTTTGATGAAATTTGGAACGGATATAGAGTAGACCACGGGAAAGGACATATTATGCTATTTTATCGCGGAAAAAATTACGATTCCGGCGGGATTTTCTTTTTCGCCTACGAAGTCACAGGAAACATCTAGTATCAAAATTATAAGCACTGAGATTCATTTAAAAAACTCCTTCTACAATGGGAGAACTATGCTTTGGCGCAAAGAGGCCGGCTCGACAGGAGTGAATCAATGACAAATGAAAAACAAAATCTAGACTTGGAGACGTTTTAGGATAATACGTAACATATATTTTGAAGATATTAGACACCCAGTGTAACCCCCCCCCCCCCCTTCTTTAAAACGTTACGTAACACCTAAGTGACTATTTTTTAGCTAAAAGTCATAATTATGTTGTTAGTGTAAATTCGCTCAAAATTCTCTGTTATTGTTTATAGTAGCTGAGTTCCTCGTTAACAGTCGTTTGAAGAAATGAACCGACGAACCCCCCCTTTTTACCTGTACTTTGTTTCAACCACCCTCATCTCTCCTCGCGCATCCTAACGTTTTACATTGTAATAATAATCCCCCCCCCCCAAATTGTGTTACGTAATACTTGAACGCTCCCGAAATCGTTTTTTCAAAATGACATTCAGATAATATACAAACTCAAACTCAAACTCAAAATTTTTATTTCCATGTAGGTTATAATATAACACTTATAGAATTGTCCTACATGATGCCTACCACCGGTTCGGAAACTAGCCCGGCGAGAAGAACCGGCGTAAGAAACTCGCAGCAGAAACTACATTTTTCTTTATATTTTTATTTACAGCAGTGAACGAGCGACCGCCCGGCACGCCGCCGCCGCCGTACCCACATCAGGTGAATACTTTATGAGCTTAGCGTCAACTTCCTTAGTTAGCGTAATAAAATTATGCTTAAAAGTAGACTTTATATTCGAGCGTCTATAGCGGCAGCGCCGCCGCGATAGTGCGACAGATCAATGTAGTACTGAATAGGCTACTCGACTCATATTTAATTTCATATATTGAGAGAGTAACTCCTTTAGTACTTGGCTTAGAAAAAACGTATTCTAGCGATATCATATACTACAAGCTTAATATTAATAATAATTCTGCTATTTGAGGTTTCGTTAGCGGCCGTGTAAATGACTCGTATGTGTGCGTGCGTCGATTCGGGCGGTCTAGTATAAAGATGGTGTACTGTATATTTATACTGTGGTACGACATTAATCTGTCGCACTGTCGCGGCGACACTGTCGCGGCGACACTGTCGCGGCGACACTGTCGCTATAGACGCTCGCATCGAAAGTCTACCTTTAGCTATCAAATGGCGTATATAATTTTGGATATAAATGATAGATGCAACACCAAAATGCATTCCCCGATTTTTTTAATTCGTTTCTTGGCTTCCAACTATGGAACCAATTTTAAATCACGTAATAATCCCCGTTATAGAATATAAAAATTAGTACTGAGTATGTATAGGTTTTCAAAAATCAATGACGGATACTTCAGGCGCATGATCCACTGCTTATGTAAAGACGTTTAGACAGAAAAATAATTGTCATACTCAAACTAAAAAAATCATCTCATGTATGGGTGACTCTCCGCAAAACGCGAACTCGCTCATATAAATATTTTTTTTATTTTTCTAGTAAGTACGACTTTTTTTTCTTAAACGTCTTTACATAAGCAGTAGATCATAATATGCCCAAAATGTCCGTAATTGATTTTACCAAACCTTATATAATTATATTTAATACAAGGTTTATTAATTAATTTATTTTGATTTTCAGCCATGTGGGGACCCTCAAAGAGCAATAATATCCATGGAGGAAGATGACTCGCCGGCGTCTGTGAGTCTATTATTAGCATTTTATATCGCTGAGCCAATTGCGGTTATAGGTTTTCTATATGAAACAACTCAATAATAACTAGAAAACTTATTTTTTTTTTTTTAAATATCTATGGACGCTTCACGCCACGTCAATCTGATCCCGTGGTAAGTTCTCGAAGAACTTGTGTTATGGGTACCAGACAACGGAAATATATTTAATACTTTTATACTATACATATATTTAAGATTTTTATTATATTATACACATATTTAATACACATCCATGACCCAGGAACACAGAAAAACTTTTTGTTCCTTCGGCGGAATTTGAACCCGCGACCCCCGGCTTGAGCACCAACACGCTCAACCAACTGAGCCACAGAGGTCGTAATTTTTTTTATTATTTATATAATTTAAAAAAAATTATTCACTTTAGATGCACCACACAATATGACATAGACAAATAACAAGCCGAGCTGCGGCAAAACGGTTCCGGAAAATTAAAGTCATAGACAGTGGCCATAGACAGTGTTGCCACTTGCCACCTAGTATCATAAGTTACATTTTGTTATTTATATCCAACAGAGCCATACTGCGGCATGGAATGTTCAACCGGAGTGATAGCTCGGCTTCACAGAAACCCAGCGTGAAATGCCACTTGCATTTACTCGGGTACTCGGCGTAGCACATACACTAATTAGTGAAATTATCAGGCTATAAAAAAGTTAAATACTATACCGACTAGGCAAATTGAATAGCCTATGTTACCGGGCCATTATTACGAATCTATTGACACCTCATTCATTAAAATCGGATCAGTAGTATAGGTACTATGGTGGAACAAACAAACATACATACGTATACATACATAGACTGCCAAAATCATTACCCCTCTTGTTGTCCTCGCCGTAGTCGGGTAAATGTAAGAAAACATCAAAATGTATGTAATTAGGGGTTCGCATTGGAACAACAAAAATGTTGTTTCCAAGTTTGGTTAGGACAATGCAGGCTGATCACCTGATTGTCTGACAAGAAAGATGATCCATGCGTCGGATGGGCATGTAAAAAGTCGGACCTGCGCCTGATCTCTCGTCAGTCGTGTCGGTTATCCGTCCCACTGGATCATGAGAGTAAAGGAAGAGAGTGCTCTTGTGTACTGCGCACACACTTTGGCATTATAACATTACTCCTGCGTAACTGGCTTGGTTTCAATTATTATTATATTATACTTTATCTAAGCCCCTTATGTTATCTGTACGTGGGCCGGCTTAGGCTAGAACTATATGCTCCGGATTTCCGCCGGCGAAAATTCAGAGCAGTAAAATTAGAACTCTGGATTAATACAATAGAGCTGAAAATCGAACACACGAGTGTCGAGTCGAATGCCAAGACAGCTCGACACTCGACACTGATTTTCAACTCTATTGTAATAGCGCAGTGTTCTATTTTCAATGTTCTGAATTCCGGATCATACGCGAGTATGTTGACCACGATTGTCGTAACGTTTCAGGACAACTCGACGTACTCGGGACTGTTCTCGAACCTGCGATCTGTCCGCGACTCCAAGGCGAGGATGGCGGTTCTCATCAACTGGCTGTTGGGCGAGAGGAGGTTAGTAAGCCGCCGATTTGTCTTACACCGTACATTTTGCCGCAATAAAAACTAGCTGAATTTCCCGTGGTCTATTCTATATCTGTGCCGAATTTAATCAAAATCGGTCCAGTAGTTTCAATAAACAGATAAATCTTTCCACTTAATTATATTAAGCTAGATGTCGCTAGCGGATTGTGCGCGTAAAAGGAAATACCGCCAAAACTGTACATTTAGCCGCAATAAAAACTAGCTGAATTTCCCGTGGTCTATTCTATATCTGTGCCAAATTTAATCAAAATCGGTCCAGTAGTTTCAATAAACAAAGAAATATCTTTCTTCAATTTTAACTAAATATATAGAAGGCAAACCTGACTGACTTATCTGTCAACGCACAGCCGAAACTACTGAACGGATTTTGCTGAAATTTGGCATACAGATAGTTGTAATGACGTAGACATCCGCTAAGAAAGGATTTTGGAAAGTTCGCACTCTAAGTGGTTGAAAAAGGGGTTAAAATTTTGTATGGAAACCGAATTCCACGCGGACGAAGTCGCCTTCAAGTTGAGGTCTTCATCATCGTAGGAGATCAGCGGAAACAGATACATCACAGGTTGTCTCCCTCTCTTCGCTCGACAGACTGACGACAGATTGTTACTTGAGAGCCTCTTCATTTAGGAAGCGTTAATACTTGTGACAATCTTCTCAGGTAACCTTTAATAATACGTAATAATAAAATCTGTGGACGCTTCACACCACGTCAATCTGACCCCGTACTAAGTATCCGAAGAACTTGTGTTACGGATACCAGACAACGGGAAGTATATTTAATACTTTTATACTATCCATATATTTAAGATTTTTATTATATTATACACATATTTAATACACATCAATGACCCAGGAACACAGAAAAACTTTTTGTTCCTTCGGCAGGATTCGAACCTGCGACCTCCGGCATGAGCACCAAAGCGCTGAACCACTGAGCCACAGAGGTCGTCTTATATGTATGTATGTATGTATCAATCTTCTTGCATTACAGATCGGCGTGCGCCGCCCTGCTGCTGGTGCTGACGGACGGGTACCGCGCGGCGGCCGGCGTGCCCCCCCACACGCTGCGGCGGTGGGCGTACGAGCTGCAGTCCACGTTCCTGGTGCCCAACGCCGTGAGTAGAGACAGGCCTTCTCATCCGTTATTGGATGATACGTGGGACCCAGCCCGTATAATAGACGAGGCGTGTTGAGGCAAAGTGTCTCCAGTTAAATGGTTCCACTTTTGAGATTTTCTGGGCCATTTTGAAATTTTAAGTATGGTGAAAACAAGGTGGCTGACATTTGAAGTATGGTGGAAACCAAGATGGCGTAACTTTTTACCATGTGAAAATTTGTTCTGTCAAATCACGAAGTATAGAATACCATGAGTCCGAACGGTATAGGCTTTTCCATAGTATTCATGTACACATTATTAGGACCAGATCTTAGTTCTCTTTTCTGCCACTGGCTGTGACGAGTGATTCTTTTAATGTGGCGCGCTCTACCGGCAAAATTATTTTTAAATTACCGTTAGGCAATTACCGTGTTCTACGGTATCTATACTTCGAGAACAGTTTCTAAGAATTTCCTAAAACTTTTATATAATTAGATTTAAATCCACGTTTCTCATAATATTTTTTCCAGAGCTGTCAATAGCAACATAACTTCCCGCGTAATTTCAAACGAGTGCTTCTTTTACTGGGACCATTAATTGAGACCATTATTTTAACATTACGTTCGGACTCCTTACTATCAACGCTTAATACGATTTAATTTAGGACCTAAACTGAATGGCATTTGATATTTCGTACCATCAACTTCGTTTTACGAACCAATTTAGGTCGACACCTAAACTAAACCGCATTCCAATATCATTCACTCTTTTTAAAGGTAAATTCGTACCATCACCTTCTTTAACTGACGTTTGAGCTTAAACAAAATCGCTCAACTGTCAAAACTTGCGATTCAAAACAAGTTAGTAAATTTGATGCTGATTTGATTCTTTTGTTGTTAGTTTTTAATTTTTACTTGTTTAAAGTCAGAAAAAAGCAGTGAATTTAAGTGTCGTGAGGTAAAAACATAAATTGGTATCAAATAGCATTGATTTCGATAGTTCTACAAAAAGTTTAAAGTGCAGTTTTATTCGTAGGATGTGAGACGACGAATTAATGCATTTTGAGTTCTTAGAAGCCGATAGTGAGGAAAATTCCTTGAGGAGAACCATTCGATTTGGAAGATAATTAATTTATAAAACGTTATCGTCTTTCCAAAGAATTGGTAGTCGGATATTTAAAACGCTTTTATGATAAAAACTAGATATTGCCCGCGCCTTCGTGCGCGCTAAAAGAAATGCCCTGCCGCAAAAAAGTAGCCTATGTCCTTCCCTGTGGTCTTCTCTATAATATATGTGCAAAATTTCATCAAAATCGGTCAAGTACTTTCGGAGGCTATTCGATGCAAACAAACAAACCTTTCTTCGTTATTATATTAGTATAGAAGTATATATAAGAACTCATTATTTTTTACACACTAATCTAAACATCTAATAAAATCTTCTTAATTTCAAATACCTATATCTTTAATTAAAAAGCTACTTAATGAGATTTACACATTATAAACTGATGTCATAAAACTTAAAATGTGTGTTTATAAAATAAAAATTCAGAATTATAAAAATATCTACAAACTATACTATACTATAGGTACTTACAAAAAAGTCGAGTAGTTTATCGATATTATATCGATATACGTTACATCCCTGCACGTACACTAATACAATGCACACAAGCAGAAAAAGGACACGCGATTGCTGGCTAAAACTCTCTCTAGTGGTTAAATACCTACTCAAAGATTATTCGTATAGCGTTGTCTCTTTCCCACTTCGACCCTGGGATTGCGGTTCAGAGACAAATGTGTTTTTTTTACGACTTCATTCGTTCTTTTCGGCTCCGTAACGTTTCAATTGAGGCGCGGTTTTAATAAGGTGATGGTACGAATGTTAGCGATTTTGTTTAGGAACCCAAATTAAACTGCTCTGAATTTGAGTCGTCTTTTAAAAGTTGATAGTAGGCCTGCTGGTATCTATACTTCGTGGGAATTCTCTTGAAACACTGAACCACCTGGACGGCAAGTGGTTTTAAATGCCGAGAGTAACGGAGACAAATTTTATACTGTATGCTGAGTGCGAATTTTTGTCACTACTTGGCACTCGTGAAAAAGTTAACTACAATTTGTATGGCATCGAATTAGTTACCATTGTTTGCCGCTAGGGGCGTTGTTTCGATGTCATACATTAATTGTAGTTAATTTCACGGCAAAAACTCGACGTCTTCAAAATAAAATTCGATATTCAAGAAGAGTACACTTATTCGTTCAAAATATAAAATGTGACATCTGAGTTGTGACCTTAAATTTTGACCAGTACCCCAAGCAGGAACATTTTGCGGTATCGTTACGTGTACGTAAGCGAGAAATATTGTATGAAAACCATGAAAGCGCCTCTAGCGGACGTAAAAGTAACTAAAATTTTCATACAATAATCCTCATATTTCTCGTTTACGTACACGTAACGAAACTGCAAAATGTTCCTGCTTGGAGTACTGGTCCTATAAAAATACTTAAATTCGATACTTTCTTTTTTCTTTACTTGATTAGCTATTCGATAGCTATTCGGGCGCGTGACCTTCAAAGCCGTCGCAACGTACGGCAGTACGAGGGTGTCCATGTGAAGTGCGAGTTGTTAGGAAATGTTAATCATGTTGTTTTTCTTTATGCATACTGTCATTAGTTACGTAATATAGTACCCTAATCTTTGATTAAATAATTCATTCGGATAAAAGTACATCCTGTATACATACAACAATAAATGAGGAAACTCTGTAGAATACAATTCCTATCGGCTTCTTATTTAAATATAGCGAGGCAGATATATATGTCACCGTAAAATATGGTAACCTAATATTTGGTTGGATGGTTAGATTATAAATATATAGTTTTTAATTTTTCGACATATTTTTACAATCTCGTTAGTTATTTTACAATCTAACGGTTTTTACAATACGGTGACATATATACACATTGGAGCCGCATTTCACAATAATTATTATTATTTCTTTTCCCTAGGTTCTGCAGCTTTGTGGCGTTGACGAGAATATGGCGAATGAAATCGACCACGTCCTAGTTAATGGTAAATTTAATTATTGATATCTAGAGGTGAAAAATATTGTAATTGCAGAATGCGTACAATACAAATTGTAACAGACTCGAAACTAAAGATAAGCGCCATCTATTAACTAAATACATGAAACACATTTGGCTTGGTATTGAACACGACAGAATGCAAGTAACACGCAAAATGTATGGTTCTGTAGGATATATTATATTATAATATGCAAGCGGACTGATTTTTTTTTATAGCATCAATGAATAGTACTCTTAAATATGAGTAACTTCTCAGAAGAAACCGTAAGTATATCAAAAGTCAATATTTTTAAAGGTACAGCGATTTGTATACAAAATTTCGCAAGTCTCGTAAAAACGCTCCATACTACGAGTGACGTCACTCTTGACGTCAATCTATGAAGATTGAAGTACATAATATACGTCCAAAGGAACATAATATTTGTAAATATCTCCGATATTTGTGCGTTTAAGTTCATACTTATCATAATGAATGTTTTTGTTTTTGTTTTTGTGATGTAAGCAAACTAATGATATAGGTTTTGTTTACTAATTTTGCAAAAAAAAATACATTATTTTTTACTTTTTAGATGTATCTAATTACTAAACAATATATTTTTTTACATTTAACAGGTTCTAATGCCTCAATATTTCTGAAGTATTAATGAAACTGAATATTTCAGATGTAGTCCGATCCCCTACTATAGTCAAAATAAATTATATTCATATCTACTTTATGAGTAACTATGTTTTAGCGGCTCCATCCGCGTAAATACAGTGTCCCCTGGAACACTACTTTTTTCGGATAAAAAATATAAGCGTGTTAATCCAGAGCTCAAACTACTACTATATTTTATCAAAATCCGTTCACTACTTTTTGCGTGAGAGAGTAACAGTCAACAGACATACATCCTCACAAACATACACATTTATAATAGTAGTAAAAATACTAAGTATTTTGTAACGGAGCATTACAGAGAAGGAAAAAAATATAGTTTATTAGTTTTGTTATAGTCTAAGTGAAGCGACTTGTTATCATAAACTGATTTTATGACGTTTGGATCAATCAGAACGCGCTTAACGTCGGTTTAACGTTTACGAGAATACCGGTTTGGCAGTTTAAGCGTATCGCGACTTGATCTCAGATCAGTGCCATCTATTATCAAACTCCACGAACTTGTTGCAGAGCACGAAAAAGAGGAACTCCTGCGCAACGTGTTCCGCAAGGCGCGCCGCCTCGCCAAGGACGAGCTCGCGCGCCAGCTATCCGACTTCCAGCTGAAGAGGCGAGCCGGCCTGGGCGCTCTGTACGGCCCGACGGATGACGTGCTGAAACGATGTTCCCTGGACCGACAGCAGGTGAATTTGTGCGCTATTATTAGGTTCTGAACTCTAGCGTTCATTTCCTCCCCGTACAAAAAACAGCTTCATCTCTCGGGCCGCTATTATCGCTCTAATAATGCCTTTAGAGCCATTTTGAACTTTAAATGTTTGCGTCATAGGGTTCAATTCTCCTTCCATGTGGCTTAGCATTTTGCACTTTATAATTAGGGCAATAAGGTCCAATTTTCCCTGTAATCTGCACTGAAATTTCAACTCTATATGCCTAAGTACTTAAGGTTTATTTTCCCGCAGGAGCTAATAGTAGTGGAGCGGCTTATGACCGGTCGTCTCACCGCACTTGCGACTCCCCCCGCGCCGCCGGCGGACGCGCACGC
This sequence comes from Glaucopsyche alexis, assembly GCA_905404095.1. Classification (NCBI taxonomy): domain Eukaryota; kingdom Metazoa; phylum Arthropoda; class Insecta; order Lepidoptera; family Lycaenidae; genus Glaucopsyche; species Glaucopsyche alexis. The sequence continues at coordinate 712,951 of FR990063.1, read as the reverse complement.
CGCGTTGCTCGCTGCAGTGTCGGCGGCCGCGCTGTGCCTCGGGTGCAGGTTAGTTAGCTGCTATTGAAGTGGAGTAGAGTAGCCGGCTCGAGCGGCTAAATGCGACGGCCTCACAGAAAACCGACTCAGAGAGCGTTCAAGTATTACGTAACGCAGTTTTTGAAGATTCTAAACCCTCCTGTGTAACGCACCATAACATTTTTCTGTACCCCCCCCCCCCCCCTCCCCTCCCTCTCCATCCTTCCCTTCCTTTGAAACGTTACGTAACACCCAAGTGACAATTATTTTATCTAAAAGAAATAAAAATTTCAAGAAATAAATCGACCAAATTACTGTTTTTTTATTTAAGTACAATAGAATATTTAAGTACAAAAAGGTAATGTTACGTAACGCGTTGTTCGAGCCCCCCTACCCACCATGTTACGCATCGTAATGTTTTACAAGACCCCCCTCCCCCCAAATTGAGTAATACTTGAACGCTCCCTCACTCAAATTACAAGTAAACTGGCCCGCACGAATAAACATGGCTAACTCTAATAAATATTTAAAATACTATGGAGCACGATGACGTCATATTATGGTGTCATTACATGACATTTTGACCTACATTCAATGTATTATAAATAAACATTTTTATCGTGCAAGGTGTGGTATGACATTCTGATAACGTAAATCTTGGTCTTATCACTAGCTATCAATATTCGTTAATAATGACCCTTATGTATATAGGTGTAAGGTCCATAGCCTGCACAAAATATTTCGTGCATTATTTGTAATAAAATACACATTCTTTAGTTTGTGGTTACGCGTGTTATAGACGAACGTGTTTAGTTGTTAAGTTAAGCTTTGCTCGTAGTGCTAGTAAAACGGCAAACATATATCGATAAAAAAAAATATAAGTCCGAAGATTCGAACCCGAGACACCAAAAGTTAAATACATTAAACGTAGCTGAGCGCGTGGTTTTGACAATAATATGATTATTATAGAGCGAAATAAATATCTAACACAACGAAATAAAAATAAATAAAAATTCGAAGTATCGCTGGGATAAGACCTAGCCAGATCGATTTGTTACTCCCAAAAGCCCCTACATACTTAATTTCATGGAAATTGTTGAAGCCGTTTCCGAGATTTTGATTATAAATATATTTACAAGAATTGCTCGTTTGATGTATAAATGATTGTAAGTATGTTTTGTAGTGACATGAAAGTTAGTGTTTTAAAGATAAGACAAACTAAAACATAAGTTTAAGTATTCACTAAAATACTGAATTATCTTACATACGACTCAAGCTTACAATAGAATCAAAATTCAAATTTGCCGCTTGCTATATTTATTTTTTAAATTATGTAGGTAGTTGTATTTTTTTAAACACACTAAAGATATTTTGTAACTAGCTGTAGACGCTTTCGAAGATGGTGATGTTATTTGAATAGAAAATTTGCTATTTATATACATAAGTTAAAATTATAGTGTAGTGTTTACTATCAAAATAAATTGGCAAACATGTGACAAGCAGATGTGTGCTAGACGTTGAAAATATCGTTCGCGTGTGTCCGAGAACTTGTGAACGGGATAATTTGGCAGAGATGTACATTGTACATACAAATACAAAAATTATGTGTGATCTATGCTAAATTGAACTTAAAAAACGTAACATGAATGTAATACATTCAGTTTCATTCAAAACTATCTGTGACTAAATAAATATAGCTAATATGCCGTTCCTCTCGATGGTAACCTCTTTCAAATCCGTCGCGTAGTGTTAAAAGTGACCTCTGTGGCTCAGTTGTTAGCGCGTCGGCGCTCAAGCTATCGCGGCTTCGAATCCCGCCGAGTTAACAAAAAGTTTTCAATGTTCCTGGGTCATGGACGTGTATTAAATATGCGTATAGTATAATAAAAATCTTAAATATGTGTATAGTATACACGTATTAAATAATACTTCCCGTTGTCTGGTACTTTTTACAACAAGTTCTTCGGATACTTACCACGGGACCAGTTTGATGTGGCTTGAAGCGTCCAAGGATATTATTATTATTACGTCACATGGATGGATCGATTACATGTATATTATTTATAACGTCTTCACTTATATTAGGGGACCAGTTTGACGTGGTGTGAAGCGTCCATGGATATTATTATTATTACGTCACATGGATGGATCGATTATCCATATTATTAATAAACACGTCTTCACTTATATTAGTCATTATGCTTTTATCCTGTATGGACGGTACCAGGAAAACATAAGTTCAGTGTAGGTTTCCCTGCTGTGATGTAGTGTGGACTGTGGTGTGTTGCGTTAGTGTACTGTGATGGTGGTGGAAATTAGCGAGGCGGACGCCAGGGAGGTGAGGAGACGATGGTGGCAGTCCCCGAAGACGCTGAAGAAGAAGAAGACCAAGTGAGAAAACCACCAAAGATTTCAAAATTAAAGATAGGCCATGACGTACATTTGACAGAACAAATCTTTATATACTAGCTGATGCCCGCGGCTCCGCCCGCGTAAGTACAGTAACCCACGAGAACCGTACATGTCCCGCGATAAGAAGTAGCCTATGTCCTTTCCCGTGGTCTACTTTATATATGTGCCAAATTTCATGATGATCGGTTTAGTAGTTTTTACGCGAAACTGTAAATAAAGTATTCCACGGGAACCGTACATTTCCCCGCGAAAAAAGTAGCATATTATGTCCTTTCTCAGGCTCTAGATTACCTGTGTAGCAAATTTTATTTAAATCGGTTCAGTAGTTACTAGTTTTAGCGTGAAAGTCGGACAAAAAGACACACACACTCTTTCTCATTTATAATATTAGTATTAGATATGAGCGCCGCGCCGGCGCGCCGCCGCCGCCGACGATTTTGCCGCGCCGCCGCCGCCGCGAAAATACATCGGCGCGCCGAGTGAGCGAGAGGGATAGTCATAATGTGTAATTTCAGTCAGTAACTAAGAGCATTATGCATATTGTCCTAGTCAGATATACCCATATAAGCCTTACTTTATTCATGCTTTAAACGAGGAGACGAACAGTACTCAAGTACAGTACACAAGAGCATACAAGCACTCGCCCATCCGATGCATGGATCACCTTTCCTATCAGACAATTAGGTGATCAGCCTGCAATGTCCTAACCAAACTTGAAAACAGCTTTTTTTGTTGTTCCAATGCCGGTATCGAACCCACGACTACCATCTCCTGCAACTCTTCGGCCGAAGACGCAAGTAATACTTGGTCATCAGCATAGAGAAAACTTTTGACGAGTAACTCATTCATTCTCAACCTATTTTCATTTTCTTTTAAATCTGTCAAGCAATTGATCATGAACAGATTAAACAGCCACGGTGACGCTACACATCCCTGTCTAACATCTTTTTCGATATTAAGCCATTCAGTGTATGCCCCGTTTATCCTTACACAAAGCACTAGAATCCCTATAAAAAGATTGCAATGCTACGAGCAGAATGCTGCTTACACCGTTCACGGACAATGCTGATCACAATTTATTCCTGACCACTGTATCATAGGCCTTTTCTAGATCCACGAACGCGCAATAGATCTTCTTGTTTTTAGTCAAACACTTTTCGGATATGCACGGCAAGGAAAAGAGCTGATCCGTACATCCCATTCCTTTCCTAAATCCCGCTTGTGCATCTCATACTTTTTCGTCTGTTTCATTCACAACCCTTTCAATCAACACTTTCGCATACAATTTACCGACGACGCTGAGAAGGCTTATACCGCGGTAATAAAAAATGCAGTCCTGCCGTGACCCTTTTCCCTTATACAATGGCACGGTTACGGCTTTGCACCAGCCTCCCGGTACTTGCCCATTTCGCCAGCACAAATTGAAAAGGCGGTACAGCTGGCAAGCCACTATGCCCTGTCCAGCCCTCATCATCTCGACAGTAATCATATCATACCCTGCAGCCTTACCTTATCTCATAATTTTCAATGTAATCAGGTGCAAAATTGGTGCAAAAGTGTCAAGCTAACCGTCAATGCTTGTCAAGTCTTGATACCTAATACCAATAAGAGGAAGTTGAAGGGACTAAACCCCCAACACTCTTCGGTAAAACAAGCGAGGTCAAATATCAAATCAAATATAATATAGGCTACTTACCTCGAAAAAGTACAGCGTTCCCGAGGGATACTATATTTACGCGGGCGGAGCCGCGTGCAACACCTAGTATGAATTATTCGCGTGAATTCGAACACAGTGACCTCTAGTAATATTAAAAAAACAATAATTTCAACTTAACTTAAATGAAAATACAAATTACATCTTTATATTTAAAAGCAAGTCGTGGTAGTTACACTATTTATAACTCAAGAACGGCTGAACAGATTTGGCTGAAAATTGGTGGGGCGTGGTATCTTAAAACCAGGGAAGGACATAGGTTTTTTTTTATCCCGTTCCAGAGGGACTCAAAACCCGAGAACGGCTGGACCGATTTGGCTTATTTTGTTATTGAAAGATTCGTGGAAGTTCAGTAGGTTGAAGGAGTAGGTGTAGAACTAGAACGCAGGTTGCATTGCAAGTGTAGTTATTTTTTCATTCCAGTTCATATTTAAGACAGAAAAACGTGTGTCGGGACAGCTAGTAATATTATATAGTAACAAAATAATAAAAACAAAATTGTATTATTATACACAAAATTATTTCATTACAAGAGTAACCCATACATTTTTTATTTCAACTTAATATATTATGCTCTAGTGTTTTCCGGTTTATGAGGAAAAATAATTTCAATACCACACCACTGCACCGTCACGAATACTCGCAGGAGATTGAAGAATTACTTGTAACTTCAAATGATACGTCATATAATTTTGTAGAATTTTGTCTGGTAAAATTGCGTATAGTGCGATTCAAATGAGAATAGGATCGAGTCGGCGCCATATTGTGACGTCATAGCTGTCAATTTTACCCAATTGGGTACCCAATTAGGTAGGGTGAGCAAAAAAAGTTGTTTTTCTTTTAATATAATTTATTTACAAAATTGAGTGAAAAAAATGTAATCTGAATCTAGCTCTTCAATTTCGCTCATCTCTGTATTACTGTCCGAGTAGTCATCGTCGTCTATGTAACACAGCGTCTCGTTTACTCATTTTCGAGCAAAATGAGTATGACAATAACAAAAACAATATAATTTTGGCAAGTTGCCTTGCACCAACAATGAAAAACAATGTTAATTTATGATTTTAAAAACGAATTATGAATATGTATTATTATAATTAAATGTTTAGATTATTTAACGTTATTATTTAAATTGGATGTAAGACTATTATTCCTCTTCTTTTACTTATGGCAAAGGTTTTGCACCATTCTGCTAGTGTCGAGTATATAAAGAATTATTTCGACTATTATTATTGGCAAATAAGTTTTTCTGCTAACCGTACTTTTTAAGTGACATTTGACAGATAGAGGTCATTGACGTTCCTATTCTCATTTGAATCGCATTATAACTTTTCTCGAATCATAATGTTCCACGGTTATCCTACGCGTGCAGGAGTGCAATGAAATAAGCAGACAGATCGCCTGATGGTAAGCGATTACCGCCGCCCATGGACACTCGCAACACCAGAGGAGTTACACTTGTAAATCCTCTGGTGTTGGACACTTGCGTTCCTGGTCCTTTCGGCCTCCAATAACCTCACACACTCGGCGAAACATAATGCCAGCGTTGTTTCACGCTGGTTTTTATTTGGTCGAGCCGGCTCGTTCGTGTCGTAGCATGACTCTTCCCACGTTAATATATATCAAAGTCAAAGTCAAAAATTTTTATTAAAAGTTGGTATTTTTTATACACTTATTGAACGTCGGTATACATGATGCCTACCACCGGTTCGGGAACTAGCCCGGCGAGAAGAACCGGCGTAAGAAACTCGCGCGGGGCCATCTTTTACCAAAAAGATGGAAAATTGTTCTATGTTTGAAATATATTCATTCCATACTTCTTGCGAAAAAATAAATTATTTTAACGAACCGCTGTACCTTTGAAAATATCGATTCTTAGTGTACTACTTCATTTGCGAACTTACCCATTTTTAAAAGCTTTATCTAACTTGCAATATATGTATATATGTTAGTTCGGGTGGAATCTTGCTGGTTGAGCTGAAAATTTGTACATACGTTTAGTTTGGATGACAATACACGATATGCAATATATGTATGTAAGTTAGTTTGGGTGGAATCTTGCTACTCAATTTCGAAGCAGATATCTTCAACCGATTGAGCTGAAAATTTGTACACACGTATACACGATAAGCTGTGTGACTTTAGTTTAAATGACAATACAAGATACGCTGACGTCGCGCGTCGTTCTAAACCCAATATGGCGGAGCATCCAAGATGGCGGAATAGTTTTATTTCTTTGAATTTTTAAGAGTAAAAAAACAGTACACTACTGTTGTTAATTAATGATGATCATGACGGTGATGTTGCAATGTGCAGGCTTGGGGAGTCCAAAGAAAAGGTGTTGTTCTCACGAATAACGTTTATTAACTAACTCTTAATACAATAAGATTACAATATATAGGTAGGGAGGTGATGCACACACTACAATGTTGATGATGATTTATTTAATCATGACGATGTTACCAGGCCAGCGGCAGTCGCGGCGGCGGTGGGCGGCGGTGCGCGGCCGACGTTCCTGCAGCGCGACAAGCCGTACAAGCAGCGCGTGAAGCAGCTCGCCAAACAGCACCCGCAGCCGGTGAGTACCGCAGATGTTACACCAGGCCAGCGGCAGTCGCGGCGGCGCGCGGCCGACGTTCCTGCAGCGCGACAAGCCGTACAAGCAGCGCGTGAAGCAGCTCGCCAAACAACACCCGCAGCCGGTGAGTACCGCAGATGTTACACCAGGCCAGCGGCAGTCGCGGCGGCGCGCGGCCGACGTTCCTGCAGCGCGACAAGCCGTACAAGCAGCGCGTGAAGCAGCTCGCCAAACAACACCCGCAGCCGGTGAGTACCGCAGATGTTACACCAGGCCAGCGGCAGTCGCGGCGGCGCGCGGCCGACGTTCCTGCAGCGCGACAAGCCGTACAAGCAGCGCGTGAAGCAGCTCGCCAAACAACACCCGCAGCCGGTGAGTACTGCAGATGGATAGGGCGTGTAAGTTAAGCGCCACTCATATGCTATCCTCGTCATTTTGCCGAGTTTAATTCGAAGGTCGATTCTACTAATTAATTCCTGCAATAATACAAACTGCAAAAATCTCATGTATGTAAAACCCGTTTCGATGGGTAGTTTTTGCGTAACATAATCAAATCAAATCGTTTATTTGCGAGAATATGGTATAAATGGTGTTACAATCATTATAATACTACAAACATATTCTGCCATATATGGCGTGCAAATATTTGAGAAATTAGTTTAAGATAGAATATAATAGGTATGTTGTAGGAGTCATAAGTTAATATTATAATTGTACTAGAATATTAATAGCATCACATACGATCGTCCATAAATTATTATATACTGTATTATTTCATTAGAATGTCATAGTTTATCTTGTAAGAAATGTCTTATACTATAATAACATTTATTCAACAGCAAATCATTTAATCGTTTTACACACAGTTTTTTTATACTAGTAGGACCTATAACATCACGTACCACTTTGTGTCTCCTAACACCGTCTCCGTGTTCCAGTTCATCGTCCGCGGCCACCACCTGCAGGCGCAGGCGCTCACCGCCGCCAACCACTGTCACCACTGCGGCGCCGTCATCGCGGGCATCGCGCCACAGGCCTTCGTGTGCACAGGTGGGTCGGAGCGGGCCCAGGCGCGAACCCTGTGGTACTCCCTGTCACTAGGGAATAGGAGCCTTGAGGGACTCCGATTCTTATAATGCGAAAGAAAGAGGCCTCAAGATGGAGCCTTGTGGCACTCCTCGTAACTAGGGGCCCAAAAGTGAACCTTGGATAACTCCGTTACGTGATTCTTATAATGCGAAAGAAAGAGGTCTCAAGATGGGACCTTGTGGCCTTCGTGTGCACAGGTGGGTTGAAGCGGGCCCAGGCGCGAACCCTGTGGTACTCCCTGTCACTAGGGAATAGGAGCCTTGAGGGACTCCGATTCTTATAATGCGAAAGAAAGAGGTCTCAAGATGGAGACTTGTGGCACTCGTAACTGGGGATCCAAAAGTTAATCTTGGAGAACTCCGTTACATCAGGCCTGTCCCACTCCCCGTGTAGGTATCAAAAATATAAGTACGTGCGGCGGCCTCCCTAAACGGGCCAATTAAAAGGGACTCGCTCGCGAGCAGTGAGCGACGTATGCGTGAGATTTGTTCGTCGCAATGTTTTATGGATTGGATTTAATAACTTATAATCTGTGCACATAATATTACAATACTGTGTTTAAGGTAGGTGAAAATCACCTGGCCAGCTATAACTAAGTATAATGCCATAACTTAATATAACAATATTTAATAATATAGTTTGAACTACTGCAATTACTCGATAACCAATATTTAGTGTTTAGGTGTTGGCTCCACCTGAACTATCTGTTCGCGTCTTATGTTATTCCGATGTGATACGATTTGAAGAGTCATTTGTTGACAAAAGTACCTACCTAGAAATAGTAAGGCGGCGTGATTCAACTTCTTTGAGTAATATCGCCGTGAAGGTATCGAAAACGCTTAGGTACGTTTACGCATACATACATATAGGTATGCGCGAATTTATTACAATTATTTAAGTACTATTACGACCTACCTTAGCTTTATTTGGAAAGCAATTTGTTCAGTAAAGTACAGTAGGTAGGTACTAGAAAGAAGGTAAAAAAAAGTTGTAATTAAATATTAAGAAAAAATATATACTAGTCAAAAGAAAATAAGGGCCACTTGATAATTTTGAAGTCTGACCAAATTTATTAATTTTTAAGCAACCCTAAGTGACTAAATCGTTTTTGTGGTAATTCCCTAAGTGTTAACAAACTAATGGGAGCATACGTCCACTTGCGTATTTTTTGAAGTGGGTAGATTTTTTTCAACCACTTTATTCTACCCCATTTTTACACTAACTTTTAACTCATTCCATTTGTGAATTTCTTAGTGATCGGTTAAATTTTGTTGATTTGAAGCGTGAATAAACATTTTAAAAACACATTGCCGAGGATACGAAGACATATGGACGTACAGACCACAACTACAGCCATAACATTGATTCAGGAGGGTCGATCTCAAACTTTCTTTAGCTTTACAATTGGGTTTTTCACGGCGGGCGATTCAAAACGCTTGGAATCGGTTTCAAGAGACTGGGAGTGCCACCAGGAGACGAGACTCAGGCAGGAATCGAGCAACCACATCACAGGAAGATCGCTACATACGCCTGACTGCGCGCAGGGAGCGATTTGTCACCGCTTCTTCCTTGCAAAACCGCTTGCGGCAGGCGACAGGTACGAGCGTTAGTGACCAGACGATTAGAAATCGGTTGCATGAAGATCAACAATTCTCTAGGAGACGTGTAGTACGGATTCCATTGACAGGTGCTCATCGTGCAAACCGATTAACATTCGCAAGGCAGTACCAGGACTGGGATGCGAGTAACTAGAGCAGCGTTTTGTTCACGGATGAGTCCAAAGTAAAATTTTTCAGTGATGATCGTCGTATTAGAGTATGGAGACGCGAAGGTGAGCGATTTTCGGATGCGTATATCCACCAAAGTGACAGATTGGGGGTCCCAATGTTATGGTGTGGGGAGGAATTTCTCTATTAGGTAGAACTGAGCTAGTAATCCTCAACGAAGGCACGGTAACTGCTCAACGATATATCGAAGAGGTCATAAGACCCCATGTGGTGCCATTTGCACAGAGAATTGGTGCAAGTTTCAAGTTGATGCACGACAATGCCCGTGCTCATACAGCTAGAGCCACTAGACAAGCTCTACAAGAAGCTGGTATAGAGGTGTTGCCGTGGCCCGCTAACAGTCCGGACCTCAATCCGATTGAGCATCTGTGGGATTTGTTAAAAAGAAATGTTCGCAACACAAATCTACCCGTGCACAACGAAACCCAACTCATAAATGTGCTTAAAACAAGCTGGGAACAAAGCCCTCAAGAGACAGTACGACACCTGGTAGAGAGTATGCCTACCAGACTTCAAAAATGCATACAAAAGAGGGGAGGCCATACACCATACTAATAAAAATAAAAAAGTCCTAAAGATGTTTAATATTTTTTTAAGAAATCACTTTTTACTTTTATTTTAGTTTTAAGAATAAATGCTTATTTTATTAAAAACAAAATAACTGGCGTTTGTTTTTTATTTCAATCATTTCTTTTACGTATTTACATTAAAAAATAATCAATTAATTCAATCCAATCGTTTTTTAACCCTGAAACCTCATAACATTTTTAATATACCAAAAAAACGCAGTGGCCCTTATTTTGTTTTGACTAGTATATATACACGTATAACCGCCTCCTTTTTTGGAAGTCGGTTAATTATTTTCTAAAATGAGACAACCCTAATGTCATTAGAATGGATAAGAATTACGCGATAGAAAGAGACGCAACTTCTAGGTAAATATAATCGTAGGTAATCAAGCGCTGCGTTAGCTGAATTGAACCTTATCGTATCGCAGCAAGAGTCCCTATTTCTTCAAACGATTTGTCGGAGTGGTTCTTCTGTACCTGTAGGTACTATTATTTATTCTGTGGTTACATGTATACTGTGAAAGAATGAGGCCTCAATATGCAGCCTTGTGGCACTCCTACTAATTAGGGATTCAAAAGTGAACCTTGAGGAACTCTACTTGTGTAGTGTGAAAGAATGAGGCCTCTATATGGTGCCTTGTGGCATTCCCGGATTGTAAAAGAAAGAGTAGGATAAACCCTTGTCCGTAACAGTACGAACTTTCGTGGAGATTTTGAATTTGTATTTCTCGTTCGCAGACTGCAACCTGCGCGTGCATCGTGCGTGCGCACGCGCAGTTGAAGAGACCTGCGTGCTGGAGCACGGCGACCATGGCAACCGCATCTCGCGCCTTATGGAGCGCATGACGCCCGCGCCACACGCGCCTGGTACGTATATGCACGTACACCCACGTATACGCACGTCCGCGCATGTAAACGGTCGAACACGCACGTCTATGCATATACACGAACGTATACGCACGTACACGCACGTCACGTATACGCAACGTCCACGTACGTACACGCACATCCATGCATATACACGCACACGCACGTGCACACACGTACACGCACGTCACGTACACGCACCCACACGCACGTATACGCACCTATACGCACGTACACGCACTAACACGCACGTATACGCACCTACACGCACGATTACGCACGTCCACGCATGTACACGGACATACTCGCACGTACACGCACGTATACGCACTTACATATACGTATACGCACATTCATGTACGTACACGGACGTACACGCACTTACAAGGTATTCTCTGATAGCATTTATCTATTTATTTGCCTATAATTGTATTTACCTCATGAATACCCTGAAAATACACCGTATACGGCATACCACATACCACGTAACAGATAAACCACTCCATACAAGGTAGGGTTGCTTCTTACAATTAAATATTTAAGTAGGTAAATAAAGTTACGCTTAGTTTAAGTTTGAAATGTTTTATCTATACTAATATACATAATAAAGAGGTAAAGTTTGCGAGATTGTGACGTTGTAGTGGGTAATCTCTGGATCTACTTTTCCGTGGTAGCCGGATTCGCAAAGTAAGTCGGAGGAAAAACAGTCGAACGAAAACGTTTCTTACGAACGCTGCCTTACCGATGGGAGATATATCAAGTCCTAGAGAAAAGTTGTAGAGCTTGATAATGCCTACAAAAAAGTCAGCGACAGCATAATGTCTAAGTTTTATATATAAGTCTAAAAAGTAGTGTTTTATATTAAAAATTTAGGCAATATTTATGACATATTTAATGTAAACTTAGAAGCAGTTTTATTGATTTTTTTTCTTCTTTTTACCATCAGGTCTGGATAACGACAAGAAATCGAGGAAGTCTGCGGGCTCGGCGCATTTCCTCAACAGTGAGTGTTTTTTTATATTATTATAATTACAATCAATAAATAATATCAATAATAGTTTAAGAATAGCTTCGGTACGGCTCACCCGGATCAATTCCACGGCGTCACAGGAAACCGGCGTGAAATGACGCTTGCGTTGTGTTTTACCGAGTGAGTTACACGACGCTATATTTCACGCCAGTTTTCTGTGAGACATTAGTGTCATTTCGGCCATGTTCATTGCTAGTTACGATAACAATCCGTTGCAAACATCAATGGCGACGCGTTACCCGCCACACGATTTTAAATTATAATATTTGTTGCAGTGGAGCGGAGTTTTCGTAAGAATGAGGAGATCTGGGACCAGCCTACCGCGCCTCCCCTACCAGGTTAGTGCTAGTTATAATATACTGCCGTAAGGACAATGCCTTTTACGGGATGAAATGGCACAAACGCGAGTGCCCCACGGGCTTTATACATTTACCCCCTTACTAATATACAGTGTTTTGTTCCCGTCACACAAGTGACATTTTTAATTCGATTGAGAAGACAAAACACCAGTGGCGAGGGGTTCCTATAACTCCATTCCTATCGGCTTCCCTTACCGCTTACCTTTTGAAGACCCTCATCCAAATCCTACCTATTATACAGGCTAGGGCTTCCCTATGAAGGAGAACCAGCCTTCGGCTTCCCTATGAAGGAGAACCAGCCTTCGGCTTCCCTATGAAGGAGAACCAGCCTTCGCCACTGCAAAACACTGTATAACTATTCAAAGCTTATACAGCGTTTATTAGAAACGGGGCTATTATATAATAGGTATATATAAAATTAGAGGTGCTTGTCCCTATATTTCATTTTGCAGCTAAAACTGCACGTCGCATTCGCTTATGTTTGTATGTCACAATAGGTACAAGACTCCCATCGTGCACTATAGTGGTTGCAAGTTAATATATAAGGGTGTAGAAAATACGGGGGTTGAATTCAACATGTGTGATTATTATTAATCTAAAATGATTTGGGTTGTTCTTTCTAGATTGATCTAGACTGTATGCCAATTTTCTGATCAATATAGAATGATTTAGGAATTCCTCCAATGATCTAGAAAGCTCCAAATGTAAGTAGTGTTGGATTATTAACATTACCAAATAACTACATTATATGTAATTAAAAATGTCTCAGCGAAGCGGGTATTCACAGCTAGTGCTATTATAACTAACATCATTGACTAATACCGTAAGGACAGAGCCTCTTACGCATTAAAATTACTCTAACGCGATTTATTAAATAATTTATAGTTGATGATGAAATGAAGATGAAGATGAAATTTGGGAAGTTTTTATTAATTTTTGCACGTTGGGGGCCCCCGTGCCCCGGGGGCCCCGTATAATTGATACGGCAGATACGGCGGTAGCTACGCCCCTGCCTCTGGTGTTGGGGGTAGCTTGAGGTGTGTGGTGTCAAATCCCGCACAGTGGTACAGGCAAACCTGTCAGGTATACAGGTAATACCCTCACGTGTATGGCTAGCTTAAGAAAGCTAAAGTTTTGTTTAATATTAAACTGAAATTGTAAAACTTTACTCATTAACGTTCAGACGTCAGTATTTGAATTTAAACCGTAAGCACCTAATAATAAAGTTGAGAATTAAACAAAAATTCTGACCACAAAGTACAAAAATATTTTTCTCGCGCTTTTTAAAAACAAGATGTTACCCGCGACTTCGTGCGCGCAAAACTTAATTCCGCAGAAACCGTTCATTTTTCCGCTGTAAAAAGTAGCCTATGTCCTTCCCCGTGGCATACTCTACATCTGTGCCAAATTTCATCAAAATCGGTCCTGTAGTTCCGGAGCCTATTCAATGCAAATAAACAAACAAACCTTTCATCTTTATTATATTAGTATAGATGTATTGTTTTAGCGCAGAATTCTATTTTCAATGCTCTGAATTTTCACCGGCGTTCCGGACACCGGAGCTTATAGTCCCAGCCTAACATGATCCGGAATCCGGAAGGCCGAAGAAAATTCAGAGCATTGAAAATAGAACTCTGGATTAATACAATAGAGTTGAAAATAGAATACACAAGTGTCGTGGAGCACACTTCGATTTCCAACTCTATTGTACTAGCGCAGAGATTCCGGAGCTTATAGTCCCAAGCTTAAGTGACATTTTTAATTTATTTACGTTCAGACTTAATTGAATCGGAACGGTGCCGCGGTGTATAGTTAAGAAACATTGTAAACTAGGGTTGCCAACCCCAAATCTATACATATAATAAATCTGTAGAGGGGTCATGTCTGTACATTAAAGATATTTAAGTGAAAATCAAAATGGGGGGTCTATAAAGGCCACAGAACCTAAAAATAACGTATTTGAAAAAAATGTCTGTCTGTCTGTCTGTATGTCTGTCTGTCTGTGTGTTTGTTATCACATCACGCCGAAACCACTGGATGGAATAAAATGAAAATTTGCAGGTAAGTAGCTTAGGACCTGAAGGGTAAAAATAGGATACATTTTATTCCGAAAAACGAAACGGTTCCCATGGGATCTTCAAAAAACAGTACCTACCTATTTGACGTTATTTCAGGCAATTTATTCGACGTATTTAAATGAAACTTGGCACAAAGGTAGATTAGAACATGAAATAACTAACAGGATATTTTTTTTTCTTGGAAAACAAAAGTGTTCCCACGGGTTTATGAAAAAACTGTATTTTTGAACCTTCGTCACAAACCGGAATAAATCATCATTTTTCGCATTAAATCATCTTTTTTAACTGCATTATTTTGTTTTCTTTTGAAATAAAACTATTAAATTAAAACCTCAAAAATAAAAACGGGTTGCACTTCGGGAGTGCCGGTAGAAGTGAAACATCTCAAAGTGGGGCCATTTAACTGGAGACACTTTTTTCATTTAACTGGATATACTTTTTCACCATACGTCAAATTTCAAAATGGCCTCAAAAATCTCAAAAGTGGGGCCATTTAACTGGAGACACTTTTTTCTCCATAGTGTTTTCACCATACGATGACCCCAAAAATCTCGAAAGTGAGCCATTTAAATGGAGACACTTTTTTTCTCCATAGTGTTTTCACCATACGTCAAATTTCAAAACGGCCCCAAAAATCTCAAAAGGGTGGCGAAGCGTCGCCACGGCAATTTTCACCACGCCAAAAATTAGGTTTACCCTCGCCTATAGATGTTTCAGATTAATAAATCTATTCTCTATCCTAATCAATACAAATAATAAATAGCGAAGGAGACAAACCAATACTACAAGGTCTCTTTAAACTAAGAATTTACTTCAAGCGGGAGGTCAACTTATCTGGAGGCTCATAATAAGTTGGTAACATTTGACAGATAAGTAAGTACTATTCGAAACCCCCCAAATTCCCCTCGAGGCATATCTTAGTCATCTTTTTACAAATTACAAAAACCTCAAGACCCCTTCAAATTTTTTTTTGACCCCTCCAATAGCCTTCTCACGAAACCTTCCCTTGAAAATGTAAGGATGTTTGTTACTCTTTCACGCGAAACTACTGAAAGGATTTTGATGATATTTGGTACGGTGGTAGTTTAAGCTCTGGATTAAAACATAGGCCTAACTTATAAGCATTACTTTTTATCACGAACCATTCCCGTGGGATATTTTATTTATGCGAGGTCTATACTAATTTTATAAAGCTGAAGAGTTTGTTTTTGTTTGTTTGAACGCGCTAATCTCTGGAACTACTGGTACGAATTAAAAAAATATTTTTGTGTTGGATAGTCCATTTACCGAGGAAGGCTTAAAGCAATATAACATCATGCTAAACTCAATACGAGCGGAGCACCAATCAAGAATGTTACAAAATCGGGGTTTTTTTCTTTTGAGAGCTTTCGCTGTGTACGCTGCGGAAACGGTTGAAGTTTCGCTAAAATTATGTGACAAAATTGTTTCCCTAAAAAAGTCCGCTATATACGAGTATGTCTATCTTTTAAAGTTGGCTCACTATAACCTTTTTATGCTAACCAAATTTGTTCTAAAAGTAAGTATAATTTGTGAAGGTGTTTTCATAAAGATGATATTAATCCTTATCCAAGTAAAATTCATTACGAGCATTTAATCTAGAAGAAATTTACCGTTTACATGCTATATAGGAAACGAATTACATACATACACACAGCCACGCTTCGGCACGGATGGGCCGGCTAGATAGAACTCTATCGCGTGGTATCTCTATCAGATAGATATATCACGGCCTTACAGGAAACCGGCGTGAAATGTCGCTCGCGATAGTGAGCTACATAAGGTTCGGTCAATTACGGATATTTTGGGTTATATGATCTACAGTTTATTATAAAGACGTTTAGTCAAAAAATATTGTTATACTCAAAAATAATATAAATAATAACTATAGCAAAAAATAATCTCATGTATGGGAGAATCTCAACGCAAACTCATCCATATAAAGGAATTTTTTTTCGAGTACAACAATTATTTTTATGCCTAAACATAAGCAGTAGATCATATGCCCAAAATATCCGTAATTATTTTATCGAACCTTATATTTATAACGAAACCGTTAGATTGTAAAATAACTAATGAGATTGTAAAAATATATACAGTCGAAAGATTAATAACTACGAGTATATATTTATAATCTAACGAAAAATAATGTGTTAAATTATAGGCAGAATATTCGCGTCGGAAGTCTATAAACATTTTACAATTTCACTAGTTATATTAAAATCTAACGGTTTTTACAATTTTATTGTGACATATACATAAAATAGCTAGTGAGAATGTAGAGCCCAACCGGTCTTCGGTTTAAAAGACCAGTGACTCGTTCAGTGTTGCGGGTTTTTGAAATAATATGGACTAGGAAACGAGCAGACGGATCGCCCGATGGTCAGCGATTACCGCCGCCCATGGACACTCGCAGCACCAGAGGTGTTACACTTGTAACTCCCCTGGTGCTGCGACTTACGTTCCTGGTCCTTCAAATCCCCAATCCCCCTTCGGGCCTCCGGTAACCTCACTCACTCGGCGAAACAACACCCGGTTTCTGCGAGGTATTTATCCGGTCGAGCCGGCTTGTTCGTGCCGAACCATGGCTCTTCCATGCTATGTGTGTCCGTCCATGGACATCGATAATATTCAATATCATCAGGCGATTCGTCTGCTCGTTTGCCGGTTATTTTTAATGCCTGCTAATATGTAGGTCTGGATTGAACCGAAAACCTCCAGGTTTTAATCACTGAGCCAACTCACCCCTTTACTTTGTATAAGTAATTCTTAATCTTATTTCTCTGCGTGTAAGGCTTCTAACCTATTTCTGATTTCCTGGTGTAAAAATAGCTGAAATACTCCTTTGTTGATGTGAAGTTGTTATGTATCATGGCGACGCGTTATTCTCAAGAGGTCTTTAATGAAATTGGTTAAAAGGTAATTTACGAAATATATTATAAAGAGGAAAGGTTTGTTTGTTTGTTTGCATCGAATAGGCTCCGAAACTACTGGACCGATTTTGATTAAAGGCACCAACATAGAGTAGACCACGGAGAAGGACTAGCCTACTTTTTATCGGGTGAAAATGTACAGTTCCCATGGGATTTTATTTTGCGCGTACGAAGCCGCGGGCAACATCTAGTTTAATAACAATATCATAGACTAGCTTTTCCCCGTGGCTCCGCAGTAGTAGTGGCAGCCTATGTGTTAATAAAGAGCCTAAATTACTAACCTACCAAGTTCACCGTAATCCGTTCAGTATTTTGCTTAAAAGAGTCGCACGCATCCATCCATCCTCACAAACTTTCACATCTATAATGGTACCAGCTTTTTTCCGCAGCGCCGCTGGCATGAGAATGGATAAATGCTTGTTACTCTTTCTTGCAAAACTACTGAACGGATTATCATGAAATTTGGCGTGACAGTAGTTTAGTTCCTGGATTAAAACATAGAGTTTGTGAGGATGTATGGATAGATGTTTGCGAGTCTATTCACGCAAAAACTACTGAACGGATTTTGATGGAATTTGGTATGGTAGGTAGTTTAAGCTGTGAATTAATATATATAGGTTTTTTTTATCTCGAAAAAGTACAGAACTCCCGTGGGACTGTATGTCTGTATTTAGGCGGGTAGAGCCGCGGGCATAAGCAAGTAGAGTATATACATTATTTTTATAAGCTCTTGAACTAAAATATCTTTTTTATGGTTAGAGCTAAGTAGTACATTTTATACGTTACGTATATTTATACATTCGTTATTACTAGGCTTTTAGTGCACTTGCGTAGACTGATTTTAAAAACATTCATAAAATCATAAAATAAATATCTTTTTTAGTTAACTAAAATCATGTATTTTTCATCAATCTTCTAAATATATAAAAGGCAAACCTGACTGACTCATCTATCAACGCACAGCCGAAACTACTGAACGGATTTCGCTGAAATTTGGCATACAGATAGTTGTAATGACGCAGGCTTCCGCTAAAAAAGGATTTTTGAAAATTCGCCCCCTAAGTGAGTGAAAAAAGGGTTAAATTTTGTGTGGAAATCGAACTCCACGCGGAAAGCTAGTGTAGTACAAAATTTTATTTTATCCATAACCGTTTTCTTATTATATCGCTAAACGCTTATTAGGGTTCTGTACCCAAAATGTGTAAACGGGACATGATCACTAAGACTCCGCTGTCCGTCCGTCTCTTCATCTACCAGGATGGATCTCCTTAACCGTTAAAAGCTAGATTGTTGAAATTTTTACAGACAATGTATTTCTGACGATATAACAACATACTTAAAAAAATTTAACCGATTTCCAAAGTAAAAATACACAAAAAAGTATGAAATAAAGCTTATTTTTTAAATAATTCCCCTTTTAAATTTGGCTATTTCTGTACTTAATCTTCTTAATTTTGAAGTCGGTTAAAAAATGAATACAATTAATTTATGTGTAGCTCTCAATTCTCATATAGCGAACGTGATTTTTTGACAATTTTCTCTTCAGATGGTCGCAGTTCGCACGAGGTCAGTTTTATCTAATAGCTAGTTTGGTTTTTCAGGTGTGTATTATGGTAGAAATAGTCTAAGAATGATTATCCCACCCAAAACGTTTTCATGTAAGTGATGCCAAGATCGCACTGTCAAAAGTTATCAGATCTCATGTAAAACCAAATCTCTGACTACACGCCTAACTTCACAAACTCTACATCTTAATCAACTTATGTGGCTTGGCCGTTTCGTTCCTACAAGAACAGTACAACCGAAAAACAGTCAGCAAATTTATTACCTTTAACGACCAAGTGAATGCAGCGAAATGGCCAGGCCATATAACTTGACTAAGATGTAGAGTTTGTGAAGTTAGGCTTGTAGAGTTAAGACGCGTAAAGTAAAAAGCTTGGTTTTACATGAGATTTGAACCTCAATTCTCGTATTTAAAGTAGACTTTCATTTTACTTTCATTGGATTGAAAGTGAAGCGACATGTTACCATGAACGGATTTTATGATGTTTCGACCAATCAGAGCGCGTTTCACGTTGGTTTAACGTTCATAAAAACACTGTTTGAGAGTTTTGGCGTATCAGGACTTGAAATTGTATTAATGTAGGTTTTATTTAACAGAATTACCCATCTGATAACTATTTTAACAGTGCCATCTTGGCATCACTTTACGTGAAAATGTTTTGGGTGGGATAATCTTTATTCTTTGACTATTTCTACCATATGTATTAAGAATAAGAATAAGACTGATTGTCAAATAAAAATTTCTTCTTACAATTGTACGCATTATTATTCGTTATAATTATTATTATGAAAAAGCAAACAAATATGGCAGCGTGGGGCACTTGCCGTTTAACCAATCGGCACGGTAAATATTACAATATAACGAAAAATAACGTGTAAAATTGTAAGAAGAAATTTTTAATTGACAATCTGTCGACATATTACAATATCTCTAGTAATATTACAATTTAAGGGTTTTTCAATTTTACGATGACATATACAAACTTTCGTTCTATTTCTTTACACTCTTCAGTGGGGTTTCCTGAAAACTGAAAATATAAAACAGTACCCGTCGGAATACGACGGTGATAGGACGCGCGTTGTATACAATGATCTGTAACTACTGAAAATACTGTAAATGTGAATAAAATATGTAAATATCAGTTAAATAATGTGTAAATAATAATATAACTGTAAGATTAGTGGGTGGTGTAGTGAAAAAACTAAAAAAAACTGCATTAGTTGTCTATTGGAAATGTTGTAAAAGTGTACGAAATAAATAAATATTAGTTAATTCGTGTAAATAATAAAGTTTTTAAAGCTTGGTAGTTAGTGTAATAAGTGTTTTCGTTTTCAAATAATTGTTTGAAAATTATTATCAACGAAAAAGTTTAAATACATACAGTGATAAAAGTGAGTTTTTTAACCTAAAAGTTATTTATGTTTGTCGATAAACAAAAAATACATTGACGTTTTAAAAGTTGATACGATAATATTTTAAAATAAGCTACAACTTTTGTTGCAAATACACTTCAAAATATATTTTGGTTCTGTAGATAACAAAAAATCTTTAGACTTCTGAAAACCAATTCTTGTTATCAATTTACACTTTCATTTTACTTTTATTGAATTGTCTTGATATCGTTACCTGATTTTTGGTGTTTGGGACCAATCAAAACGGGTTTGATGTTTACGAGAATTCCATTTTGCAGTTTTAACATATCCGGACGGTTTTAATTAGCAGAATCAACCTGAGTTCTGACATCTATATCTATACTAATATTATAAGTGTGAAACTGTGTTAGTCTGTCTGTCTGTCTGTTACCTCTTCACGCTTTAACCGCTGAACCGATTTTTATGAAATTTGTTATAGACATACTTTGGGTCCCGGGAAAGGACATAGGATATTTTGTATCCCGAAAAAGTAGTGTTCCCGCGGGATGATGTATTTACGCGGGCGGAGCCGCGCGCAAAAACTAGTCTATAATAAATGTAAAAAAGTTCTAAATACGAAGTACGAACATATAAACTTATCATAACAATCTATTAATCTTTCTTCACGCTCGGTGAAATACAACGCCGGTTTTCTGCGAGGCCGTGGTGCTTCTCCGGTCGAGTCGGCCCGTATTCGTGTCGAAGATGGCATAAACTGTGATGTAAATTGTATTGGTCATTTAGCGCGTTAGTACACGTATGAAGGTTGAGTTTAATTGTGCCATGTTAGGTAACAATACAGTATATATATTGTCTGTATATCTTGTATTACTAACATAATAAAGAGGAAAGATGTGTTTGTATGTTTGCATTGAATAGGCTCCGAAACTATTGGACCGATTGTGATGAAATTTGCCACAGATAAAGAGTAGACCACGGGGAAGGACAAAGGCTTTTTTATCGCGCAAAATGCACGGTTCCTTATGTTATCCTTTATGATATCCTTTTGCGCGTACGAAGTCGCGAGCAATGTCTAGTATATAAAATAATCAGATAAGACCAATAATGATAATAGTATTTAGATTTTAAAAAAATGCATAATTCTTAGCCACGAATGGGTCGGCTCGAGGAGGTAAGGCCTTATAGAAAACCGATGTGAAATAACGATTTACGTTATTTTTATTCGACGGAGAGTACCAGGGACTCTGGATCCGGAAAGAGGTTGACAATTAGACTGGGAGCTGGGTCTATATAAACGGAACGGAAGGCCGTGGAAAATTCAGAGCGTTGAATAAAACTCTGCGTAGTGCGCTAAATAATAGAGCTGAGAAAAATGGGACACACAAGTGTCGAGTCAAATGTCAAAGTCATATATGACAGCCCGACACTTCGATTTTCAACTCTATTGTATTAGTAAAGAGCTCTAATTTCAGTGCTCTGAATTTCCACGGCCTTACGGATTCCGGATCATAATATAGTCTAAGCGGAAAAAGATAATTACATAATTCATTTTGGACAAATTTCGACCACAGAGTAACCTCTGGTGCTACACCAGTCATGGTTTACCGGATTTCCTCGTCTGTGGCGTGAATATTATTATAATTTAGTGAACGCAGAATATTGTGATAAGGTTTCCTCTGCAATTCCGAGTGGGAAGTTACTTATCCTGTTCCAAATTAATAATAATAAAGCTAAATAATAATTTATAATTTGTACTAAAAGCCGGCCAAGAGCGAGTAGCATCTGGGATTCTGGACAAACAGAAAAACAGCCAATCCTACTAATGTTATAAATGTGAAAGTTTGTGAGGATTAATGGATGTTTGTTACTCTTTCACGCAAAAACGACTGAATGGATTTCGATGAAATTTGGTATGGTAATAGTTTAGGCTCTGGATTAAAATATAGACTACTTTTTATCTCGGGAGAGTATAGTGATCATATTTACGCGGGTGGAGACTCGGGAAAGACTAGTTTATAATTGTATAGTAGAAATTTCATCTCTGTGGTACTAGGCCGCTGTGAGATGTCCAACAAGATATTTTGTAAAGGAGCCCTTAAAATAAATATAACTCCCCACACCGATTTCGGTGACGGTGGCCGTTTTCATTGAAACCAGGCCAGTTACGCAGGAGTAATTTGTGCGTGCGCAGGTGTGTGCGCAGTACACAAGAGCACTCTCTCTCCCTTTACTCTCGTAACCCAGTGGGACGGATTACCGACACGACTGGCGAGAGATCAGGCACAGGACCAACTTTTTACATGCCCATCCGACGCGTGGATCATCTCTCTTGTGAGACAATCAGGTGATCAGCCTGCATTGTCCTAACCAAACTTGGAAACAACATTTTTTGTTGTTCCAATGCGGGAATCGAACTCACGACCGAATCGAGAGCCAATGCTCTAACCACTAGACCACGGAGGCTGTTAAATTAATGAAAGATAATATAATGCGCATGGTAACCACCGAGTCTCGCAGATGTGGCGTCATCGTTGATTTAGACAAAGGATCTGCACTGCGCGGTGACAGCACCAATTGCCGCAATTGTACCACACACGGTGGTGGCGTTCACGTTATGTACGCAATTCTCGACCCTATGGCTTTGTAGCAAGGCTCAGATCACATCGACTAAGGCTACATGCTCCGGAATCCGGAACGCCGGGGAAAATTCGGAGATAAAATAAGAGGGTCAATAAAACCAGCAATAATAAAGTTACAATCAATTCCCGATACGCTGAAACTGTGAAACGGTATTCTCGTAAACGTCAAACCAACGTGAAACGCGTTCTGATTGGTCCAAACTTCACTATTATGATAACATGTTGCTTCGCTTATTAATACAATCAAAGTAAAACGGTTTATGATATTATGTCGCTTCGTTACATTCAAAGTGAAATGAAAGTCTACTTTAAATACGAGACTTTCTGATAGGTTTAGAACTCTGCGCTTATATGAGAGTTGAACATGGAAGTGTCGAGCTGTCATTTATGACATTGACATTTGACTCGACACTTGTTTGTTCGATTTTCAACTCTATTGTTTTACCGCAGAGTTCTATTTGCATGCTCAGAATTTTCTACGAACTTCTGGATTCCGGATCATTTAATCCCAATTCCCAGCATTAGGGACATTTTGTAGGGAATTATGAAATGAAAACTTCTTTACACTCTGTTCATAATTCGATTTATTTTAAAGTTAAAAAATATTTATTGTCATTGCACGATAAATGAGTGACATTTAAATTGGTAGCATTGTAGCGCGCTAGGTTCTCTTTGTTTAAGTATATTGATACTTCAAAGCCCATCACGAATTAATGGCTGTATTCCGCGGAAAAAAGCGCTAACAAGAAAACGTAAGCAAAATGGCGACGGCTGGAATAAAATAAGCAAAATGGCGGATTATGTTAGCAGTATTGAAGTTAGCAAACGTGTCCTGACTCCTGGGGGTCTAAAAAGGCCACTTTAAGTTTTTCATAGATTTTGACAGAAAACATCAATTTTCAGTTTTCAATAGAAATGCGTAAAATAGCGCACATCAGTGATAACTATAATATTATATATCTATGGCGCACATAATATTATTAGGTATGAATTGCATAATTATGATTCATCTAATGTTCACCTAAAGTGGCCTTTTTAGACCCCCTGGCCGATAATCTGTTTTTTTTTTACTTTAGCGCTATTTGCCGCGGAACACAGCCAATGGCTTCCCATCAGGAACCTAGCAGGAATATTTGACAGCGACGAAACATAACGTTACGTAACGAATGTTTGTATGGGCGTTGTCATGATTTTGACAGATATACAATTCTCATTCATACGTTCACGCCTCTGTCAAACGTGCCTGCTAGGCCTACAGGAAATCTTGCTCCGCGCTTGATGGTATTGTATTATCCTATCGTACATTGTCTGAGTCCCTTTCTTTTTAACTCGAATGAATTTCAGATGAAAAAGTACTAGGACAACATAAATTATAAGGAATACTTCCCCTTTGGCTTTGGCCGTAACGTCTCGTATCACCAATATGTATCTTCCCCAATGTTTGTGACTGGAATAGTTACTGCGGATGTAGAGCTAGGGACTATAGATATGGCGTTGTCCGAATTGATTGTAAAATGAAGGCGAAAAAAAAAAATAGACCTTAAAGTTTTAATCCTATTTAAGTAGGTATTTAATCTTGTACATAATATGTTTAATCTAGCCTAGGAGCTAGGTTACAGCTTTTAGGACTTTTACAACATTAGTTCTACTGCCAAAAACAATCTTATAGTTTCATTATCTTTTCTAATTTCTTAAAAAAAAGTGTAATTACGGACGCAACGCGACGTGGCTCGCACTTTTTAATAGCGATAAAAAATACGCGACGCATCGCTGCATATTACTACGATTTATGCATGATATTAATATTACATCATCTTCAAGTAACGTCGCGTCGCAGCTAGGTGTGAAATGACCTTTATTCTAATTACATCATAATTACATCACGTCCTTAGGGTACCGTAACCAAATAGTAAAACGGGACCCTATTACTATGACCTGTCTGTCCGTCTTTCTGTCACCAGGTTGTATCTCATGAACCGTGATAGACAGTTGAAATTTTCACAGATTTCTGGTGCCGCTATAACAACAAATGAGAAATTTTACCAAATTTTTTAAAAATATAATAAAAAAACATGTGAAAGAATTAGCAAAATATCTCTACAAATAAAAAAGTTATGAGACTTTTTAATTTCCGTAATCGTGACGTCACTGGGCCCGAATGCAATAAACTACGTCCCACTTTTTCACCCCTTTAGGAGTAGAATTTCAGACAATCTCTTCTTGTATCCAAAATCATACAAAGAACACACCCTCCAATTTTCAAGTCTCTACGATCAGTGGCTTAGGCTGTGCGTTGATCCGTCAGGCTATATGACGTCACAAGTCACAACTCACAGGGTCACCAGAAATTCCCTCAACTTCAATGATCCATTTATCAGTCATTTATTGATCGATTCCACAAATGTTTGCAGAGATTGGTTAGTTTTGATGTATATTTTAATATCATTACGTTGAATATATATTAACAATATCAGTAAACTTCTCCAAAACATTAAATAAACATTTAAATGGGGCTCCCATACAACAAACGTGTTTTTTGTACGGAACCCTTCGCTACTCGCACTTGTCCGGTTTCTATGCCAACCATCTTCAAGGTCAATCTTGTTCCATACATAAATCTCATTTCCTCGTGGTATGTCTATTATTTTCTAGTCCTTTATATATCCCTTAAACTTAATACAGTGAAGTGCGTACTCTTGGCAAGGGCGAGCCGTTATAAGGGAGCGCCAAGGACGTAGAGCCAATACAAGGAAATTATAAATACATTATAAATACATAAAACAATAAATTTACCTCATATTCAAGTAATAATTAATGGTAATGGGACAGCGTGAACTTTGTTGATAGTACGCGAGCACTAAGATAATCTACGCACAGAGTTTTCAAAAAATTTTAGCTTTTGTACTCATTTCATATGCAATTTCATGTATAGTGTGAAAAATCGGTTCAATTTTTTGTTTAAAAATAAGCATGCATTGGCTATGAGAGGAAGATAAATTGTTTGCTCGCACCTCTCCTTCTCTTGCCTCTACGGTAATATACAAACGTTGCTCTCTTTTCATCTTCACTAACTTATATCTCCCTCTCAACTTCCGTTCGCCTAGCCCGATCACACTTTTCGTAACGCTCTCGTCACGCATTCACCACCTACTCCACAAATCAAGTGTGCGCAAAGCAGTTATAGTTCAAAAACTTATTGCAGAGCGCGAGTAACCGGCCCTTAAATAACGCCTACGTCACTATCGATATGTTTTCGCCAAATATTACCGCATACATAATTTGATGGAACTTTTATCGTTTATCTATAACAGGCCATCAATAACCGTATAAAATGTGCTAGGGCCATCATATTCAAGGTATCTAGCATTATGTAGGGTTGCCAACCGTTCTGTTTTCCCAGGACATGTCCTAGTTTTTCCATTGTCCTGGGGCGTCCTGGATAGTTAATAGAATCAGGCGTTACTTTGCGGAAATCCATAGCAAACAATTAATTAATATTATGATTTAAAGTAATTTCCCGCCAAATAATACCCACAATCTGCAAGCAAATGTGTGAGTGTACGCATAAGCATGCGTAACGCACCTCCCTCCTCCCACACTGCTTATGCGTGCACTCAGATGCAAGATCGTGCAAACACCACCACCACACAAGTAACAATGTCAGCAAGATCGTGCAAAGCCCCACACCACCATGCAGGTTGCAAAAAAATGATTTAAATCATAATATTAATTAATTGCGTCCTGGATAGTTTTAAAGTAGCGTCCTGGGTTTTTAAAGCGCTCTGATAAGGTCATGTATTTTGAAATTCGCGCGCCACTTTCACAGTTTTTCTTTCTAATTTAATTGTATTTATATACTTTTATGAAAAAATATGACTCGTAACCATTGCAAGACTGTATTTTATTTACCATATTTTCACTCAATCTTAATTGGACTATTGCAACTCTATTTTTGCGTCCTGTTTTTGAACTGAATTGTCCTGGTATTTCCTACTTAAAATCCTAGTTTTTTAAATTGGCAACGCTAGCATTATCTATTCTTCAAATCCTAGTTTTTTAAATTCGGAGTCGGCAACCCTAGCATAATCTAAATTTGTTGGTATCGTGTATGTAACTACGGCGAAACCAAAAGGAAGGGTAATGATTTTGGCAGTTTATGTATGTATGTATGTATGTTTGTCCACCCTAGCGCCTATACTACTGGTCCCATTTTGACTGTATAGACGCCAAAGCCTCGCTCGGTTGGCATTTAAATTTGCTTGCGTTGTGATTCGTACATAAGTATATTTCGAAAGTCCGGGAAAATCGAATACACAAGTGGCGAGTCAATGGTCAATGTCATATTGATAGCTCTCAACACTTGACACTTTATTTTCAACTCTATTGTATGGAGGGTAGAGATAAGGAGTACCATCTCCATATATGAAAAGACTTAACGGGATATAAAACGGCAAAATTTAAACAGATAACTAAATCTTACGAGACCACTTTTAGTCTACTAAAGTCGTCAAAAATTGTAAATAACTAAACTCAACTCACTTCACTCCATCTCTTATTCCTAACTTCATACCATACCTTTCTTGTGCATCAGCGCCATTGTGGAAGATTTTTGAACTGTTATTTATAGCATACAGCTGGACACTTTTTCAACTTTTCTCCCATAAGAGATGGTTCTCCTTATCTCTACCCTCCATACTCTATTGCAGTGTTTTTCAACCTTTTTCATGACGCGACCCCCCTTGTATGAAAAATATTTCGCGACCCCCCGACCCTTCGCTTTTTTATCATGTATGTGTGTATGTTACAGTGTATGTTACAGTGTTTAACCATATTTTGAAAACTTGACACTGGACTTTAATGTATTTTTATTTTATTTTTATTAATTTGACATAGTAAGTAGCAGTAGTATCTAGTATAGTGTTTGGATATTTTTATTTTCTTGACTTAATATATTGTTATGACATAATAATTTTAGCCATTGACCCCGGATTGTATTGTTTTTAGAACATTGACATAGTTATTACTTTATTAGCAATCGTAGTCTAATACACAGAACACTTATACTCACGGAGGTCTAGTATTTATATATATTTTTTCTCTTTTTATTTAATAATATTACTTACTATGACATTATAATTTTAACCACTTGACAACGGATTGTAATGTATTTAAAATATTGACATAGTTATTAGTAATAGTACATAGTTTAGTATTTAGAATTTGTTATTATATGTTATTGACTTGCTTTAAATTATAATTTATGTAGGTATTGGTAATTGGTATTATATAATAATGAGTGACTCATGAATAATTATGGAGCCATTGTTTGCCTAGACATTATTAATTATTAATTGTGGCTTGTAGTATTGCTTATATTATATCTTCCAGCAATCTCCAGCCATACAGGGTGCTGAAAAAAATAATAATAGATCAGCTGATTTAACAGGATTAGGCTTTCAAGCTGTTAATGGGTAGCGTCTATAGGTACCACATCTGTACTTACCTTTGATGTATGCACCTCGGACTGTGAAGTAATTGCCGGATGTTGAGATATACAACTTATTCATACAACAAATTGTTGTTTGGCAATCTACATCCTTCTGTATTTCTAATTATAATGTGGGTAATGTTAAATTATTGTGCCAATACCACGTTTTTTAGGCCTTGATGTCAAATATATAACCTCACAGCTCGCTTCTTCTTCTTCTTCTTCTTTTTATATTTGGCTCCGTAGTGATTCGCCAATGTCACAGCTCGCTCACAGCTGAGTTTCTTTTTTGACAGTTGATATGTCAAAACTTTGCTTTTTTTTTTTTATTTGTAATTGTAGACTTTTTAATATTTGTAGTGCATAGACGTAAATGAGTATGTTATTTAAAAGCGATAAAATGTTTTCTTTTCCAATCTATGTAATTTATATTAAAGGATATTTTTGTAAAAATGACATTTGCACGCTTCATAAAGCAGAATGTTTGCCACTAATGTAGTTTCTAGTATAAGATCTTTTGTAACCAACATTCTATGCAAATAAACATTATTATACCTACAAATATTCATTCCATACGAGGTTTTTATGCGTCTCCATAATTAGGATTCGGATATAAGTACATAATATAGTACGTCAAACACATTAGGTATTTTACAATTACATACATCGATGATATCGATGATCGATTTATGAGTATATCCTTTTGTTAAAATTCTCTTACTTAATAAATCAATCTTTTAAATCTTGATTGTTTTTTTTTTGCTAAAGTTCTCTCGATCTCCGGCGACCCCCCTACAGAAGCTTCGCGACCCCCCGGGGGTCGCGACCCACAGGTTGAAAAACACTGCTCTATTGTATTAGCGCAGATTTCTATTTTCAATGTTCTAAATTTTACCCGGCCTACCGGATTCCGGATTATATAGTCCCAGTCAATGTGACTCCTGTCAGCTGTGGTGCAGCGGCAGTAATCGCTCACCATCAGGCGACATGTCTGCTCATTAGCAGTGTTGACCCCACGCGGAACTAGTCGCACTAGTCGCGGCCCTGGCATTCCTCGTGTTAATAACAAGTGAATGAAAGCCCTGGACCGTTGCCAGACATACAAACATACCGTTCATTTTGTGTTTCTGTAAATAAATAAAGCGAAGGAAGTATGTATATTGTTTGTTTCACAATGAGTAATTGATTTTGTGAAATGCTAGGATTGGCCGGTTTTCCACTTACCGGCCCGGCGCTAACCCGGCTCCGGCTTCCCGGTAGTTGGGTGATTTTTTATTCCGTTTTAGAAAAAATAGGGCATGTCTTATATCAACAAATACCAAAATTAATTGTGTCAAAAGTATTTGAAAGTTGGAAAATCTTAAAAAAATATCATAAACTATCTGTTGCCCGCGGCTCCACCCGCGTAAATACAATATCCCTCGGGAAGTTCGGGAACACTCTACTTTTTCGGGATAAAAAGTATCCTATGTCCTTTCTCAGGAGTCAGGACTCAAAGTATATCTGTACCAAATTTGATTAAAATTGGTTTAGCGGTTAAAGTAGCGTGAAGAGGTAACAGACAGACAGACACACTTTCGTATTTATAACATTAGTATAGACTAGTATATACTTTGGCGTACGTTAAGCGGCATACGGCCGATACACAGGCAGGAATCAACTAGGCTCAGTTGGATAACAATTACATATTTGTAATATCAGTATTTTTATAAATTTCCACTAGCAGGGTTAGTATGGCGATCTATAGAAATAATTTTAATAAGAAATATTCTATCCAAAACAGTTCGTTCAAAATAGTTCTTAATCCATGATAAAAAGATCGCCAATAGAAGTCAACATTTCTAAATAGCAATATTTTTAAAATGGCTGTCGGGAAATCTTCTGTCAAAAATGATCTGAAAATTTTCAAGTATATGACTCCAACGTAAAGAAACTATTTGTCTAGGACCGCCATGATGTGGAGTGGTAGACATTATTGTAAAACTTTTTGACATAAAATTAAGAAATATTTTCTACTTTAGCTGTCAAAAGAGGCCATTTTGTAAGCTCATGCTCGGGAAGAAAAGAAATGTTCTTCCTCATAACGACTATACATCGACCTTGCTAGTACTTGCTACCTTATAATAAGACCTATTTTGTTCCGAATGGTATTAATGTTTCTTCAACCTGTCATAGTTTCTATTCTTCGTTGTTTCTACGGTGCGCATGCTAAGCCTGCATGTCAGAAAAAAGGAAACTGAAGTGAGCTAAGTAAGCCATACTATTTCATGAACTAAATTTACCCTGTTTTTATGAGACGGAACAAAAAATCACCAAGTACGTTACTCTTGTCACTTACCGGCCGGCAACGATATAACCGACGTCACCGGCCGGAACGGCGCCGGACCGGCAAGTGGAAAACGGACATTCGTTGCTTATAATGTCATAGAGCTCTGGTGTATAATACGGGCAAGTACTAGGCATACATAAACCTAGGCTATTAAATAGTTAAATACCATAATAATATTTTTTGATATAAATCGCGCCCTCTCGAAGTTGCATAATATATCTTTGTTCTATAGTCACTAGAATCTAGACTAAGTGCATCCTCTAGTAGTTACTAGACAATTAGACGTACATAATTCATAAACAGGCTACATTAGGGCTTTATTTTTTAAATTGAGCTCTCAAATTATGGAATCCGAATAAAAAATACTAGTATTTGACGGCTGAATTCTCAAAGCTTATCTAAGTTAGGGGTATTTAAACCACAGGCTGTCTCTGCTGGGCAGAATGTCATGGACATCTGTGACTTGAGAAGTTGAGATCTTACATTAGGAGTAGAGATGTCACGAATATTCGGAAACTATTCGGTATTCGGCCTATTCGGCCACTTTTTTTGCTATTCGGTATTCGGCCGAATAATACGTACTATTCGGCCGAATACCGAATACCAAATTATGTAAAAAAGACACGTTATATTATTACTCAAAATTATATATTTATTTCCAAATTACAACACTTTAGTAATTAAAATTGATCAGTGGTAAGTTGTGATTTCAGCATTTTTTGGTAGCAAACGATTACGCTTTTCATTTTAAATGTTACCAGCCTCAAAAAATAACCTCTCACTATACACGCTAGTCGTCGCCAGCTGCGCCAACGCAACGCGGTAAACAGGTTGAAACAGGAAAACTTGTCTTAATCCAGCTAACGCGCTCCCGACAAGTGTATTGTATTTCGTGCCGAATATTCGGCGCTTCGGCCGACAGCGTTGCCGAATATTCGGTATTCGGCCAATTCACTATTCGTGGCATCTCTAATTAGGAGGCCCTTATGTAAGAGTTTTATATTCAGCCATTAGTGTACATAATCTCCATAATAGTATGCCTCCCTAGTCCCTTTCGAGATGTTTTGTAAATAATTCCCAACCTTCCTGATCGGAATACTAATGCAAAAAGTCATTTATAACTGAAGATGGATAGATATTAGTGAGAATTAATTATTGTAACGATGTTCAGACTGTTTAGCTAAACTAATGATGTTTTATCATCAGTAATACGTAATGAAAAATGCATTAATACAATTACAATCAAGTCCCGATACGCTTATACTTCCAAACGGTGTTTTTATGAACGTTAAACCAACGTGAAACGCGCTCTGATTGGTCGAAACGTTGTAAAATCCGTTCACGGTAACATGACGCTACACTTTCAATCCAAACAAAGTAAAATTGACTGTTTAAATTGTCTACTTTAAATACGAGAATTGAAGTTCTGATTTAAGTAGGGCTCCCAATTCCCATACAGTAGTTTTTAAGTGGTTACCATCGGGTTCCTTCTGTTGTATAACACGTACAATTAGACTAAAGTAAATATGTTGGTTTGTTTGTTATTCTATTGAGAAGGGAAACGGAAGGTATGATATTGTAAACATTATTTGGGTTAGTACTTTGCAACGCGTGCGCATTACATTTAATTTGGATAGATTATGATTTATGACAGATTATCGCAGGCTAGTAACAAAACAGGAGGGGCGTTATAATCTTGCCGTGTCTCATGTCTGTCTGTCCGTGGCATCGGTAGCTCTCAAACTAAACCGAATTTGATCTAGTTTTACTTGTTTGAAAACTGACATAATCGAGAGTGTTCTAAGCTTTAATTCATCATCATCAGCTCGTCGCTCATTGCTTGACAATTAGGATTTAGGAGGTTTCATTTCATTTTTAATTAAGTTTATTAATGTCAGTACAATGTCAGGAAAGTCATTTTGTCTGTAGTGTCAGTCTACGGAAACTGATAAAGAAGAATGAAAGAGTGAAGTGCGTAGTAATGTTATTGTCTTAGCCTACGTTCCCACGAACTGTATTTTCCGTCGGCGTTAGTAGAAAACATCACTCTAAATAGAACTCTAGGGCTTATACAAAAGAGCTGAAAATCGAACACACGAGCGTCGAGATGTCAAATTGCTGCCGTGTGTTCGATTTGGATAGAGATTAGAGACAGACGGACAGATCGACGGATCACGGACAGCGGAGTGTTAGTAAATGGTCCCGTTTTTACCCTATGGGCACAGCACCCTAAAAATGGAATTTCTTCCAAAGGTCCCTGTTTCGCCTTCAAAAGTACCAGGATTGCATAAACCTTAGGCAATGTCAGAAAATGGATATGGTATATGTATAAAGCTGTTCACTATTCACTGTAAACTCTCATCTGGGAAACTATAGTCTACAAATAGATGCGGATACAGAGGCATAAATAAATACTGGACAGCCGAACGTGTGTGTACGGTTGGCAGAGTAGGCTACCTGTTTTATTTTCTGTGTTCCTAGTTCTTGGGTCTGTATTAAATATGTGTATCTATTATTGTTTCTTTGTTTGTTTGCATTGAATAGGCTCCGAAATTACTGGACCGATTTTGATGAAATTTGGCACAGATGTAGAGTAGACTACGGGGAAGAACATAATCTACTTTTTATCGCGGAAAATGTACGGTTTTTGCGAAATTAACTTTTGCGCGCACGAAGTTGCGGGCAACATCTTGAAGTATAGATAATAAAAGTCTTTACCCCTTACTAATAAACGCTGTATAAGCTTTGAATAGTTATACAGTGTTTTGTTCACGTCATGACGTCACATAAGCGCCATTTTTAATTCGATAGAAGGAGACAAAACACTGTATAACTATTCAAAGCTTATAAGCTTAAGCACTGTATACAGTGATTATTAGTAAGGGGGTTTAATTATTACAGTTTTAAATATGTTTCCGTTGTCTGGTACCTGATTGGTTCCAGATACCTCTTCGGAATCTTGGGATACTTAGTATTACTACAGGACCTGAACCTCAATTCTCGTATTTAAAGTAGACATCATTTTACTTTAATTGGATTAAAAGTGTAGCGACACGTCATCATGAACGGATTTTATGACGTTTCGACCAATCAGAGTGCGTTTCACGTTGGTTTAACGTTCAGAACACCGTTTGAGAGTTTTAGCGCGTCAGGACTTGATTGTAATTGTATTAATGCAGGTTTTTTTTAGCAGAATTGCCCCCCAGATTGACGTGGTGTGGAAGCGTCCATGGATGTTATTAAATTAATTTGAAATGTCCTAAACCTACGTCACTTACCAGTTACTGGTACACGGTTACTTTATATTGGTTTGAATTTTGAATAGATTTAGGTGCAGTATTAAAAATGAAATTTTCTTCTTGTAGGGTTTCTTAATACTAAAGGAACCCTTATAGTTTCGCTCTGTCAGTCTATCTGTCAGTCCGCGCTTCTAGCTTCTGTAATTATGAATATAAATTGATTAAATTTTGTATAGATAAAGACTGTGTATAAATCTCTATGAATCTCTAAGAGCCACCCCTAAAATGTAAATAATAAATTTACATTTTAGGGGTGGCTCTCCATGTGTAGTGGGGATGAAAAAATATTTTTCCTTCTACCCCATCATGTGGGGTATCGTTGAATTGGTCTTTTAAAATGAAGGCCAGGTTTTATATACGACTTTTTTACAAAGTCAACCGTTGTCGAGTAATCGGCCTCCAAAGTGGTTCACCAGTTGATCCACCCTGGCATTTCTAAACTATAGGAGTCCTTAGACTTTAGTTTGGTTAGTAAAATAGGTGATAAAAGTTTGTATGCAATTTTTTATTCATTGGACAATGGACATACATATTTGCATGATGATTTGGTATGAATGTTTCAGAGAAAAAAATAATGAGTTAAGTATATCAGCGTTTTCTAAAATTCAGTACTATTATTTATTCTGTGCCCTAGGTGGGTAAAATAGGGCATGAAAGGGGAAACTGCGGACAATGAATGCTAGTAATTTATCTGCTATCGCTACACATCCACCTGCAGCTGCAGTAACTTCCTCAAATCGATCGCTGTTCCATACTACATACTCCATACTACACATACTACGTAGTACGTACTACACATACAGTTTACAATTTTACATACTGCACACAGCTAATTGATTCAATTACGAAAACCCATCGCTGTTCCATACTGTATACCATACTCCTTACTCACATACTACATACACACATCTAATTAATTCAATTGCGAACGTGTTAGTGGATTGCTTACAAACTTTACAATGCACATGCTATGCGCTTCTATGTTCCTAGTATCATTAGGCAATATTAGAGGGTTTTACATCCAGATGGGGACTGAGACAAATTCGCGTACAATATGAAATTAGGATTTCGGGTTCCCGTACAAAATGGCAGAAAAATCACGTTTGTCTTTGTTGTATGGGTGCCACCCTCGAATGTAGCCTATGTTTTATTCCAGAGCTTTTACTGCCATAGCAAATTTCATCAAAAACCGTTCATTAGTTTTTGCGTGAAAGAGCAACAAACATCATACACACATACATAATATTCTGTTGATTGCGAATTCGTGATACGATGCGACAGTCGACGCTCACTGATTAAGCTGTCATCCGTCATCCGTCATGACTCACGAGTCACGGGTAACCCCTGAGTCAGTTGGCAGCCTGACAAACCCCCCCCAGTCCCCACACGCCTATCGCGGGCGGCGGGACAGACAGACTGCAGATATATGTCATACTGTATGCTCTATTCCGATTCAACCTTAACGTAAACAAAGATAATAATAGCGCGCGATAATGCGAGATTTTACTTTTTAACATATTAGACCAGTGCCGATAATTTTTGAAACAAAAAAAAAATTGTAGGATGAAACCCATATTGGAAAAGGAAGAGAAGAGAAAAGAGAGTAAAAACAATAGGAAAAAAATTACGGGCGATTTGAGGTCGGGAAGTGAAGGGGGTGAGTTTTAAAGGGTTTAACTGTGGGAGAGCCACGCTTCGGCATGAATGGGCCGGCTCGACCGGGTAAATACCACGACCTCACAGAAAACCGGTGTGAAATATAGCTTGCGTTGTGTTTCGCAGAGTGAGTGAGGTTACCAGAGGCCCATGGGGGGGATTGGGCAGGAACGCAATTCGCAACACAAGAGGAGTGTCCATGGGCGGCGGTAATTGCTTACCATCAGGCGATCCGTCTGCTCGTTTCCTGGTTCATTACATAAAAAAAAGGTTTATCTCGATTTCTGGCAAAACTACATGTCTTATGGAAAATGTCCAATGGCGAAATTGTAGGTAGTAAAAAGATCTACAACTTTTTTATTTACACTTCTCTCACATAACCTCGAAATTTGTGTGAAAAATTCAAATAACCAAGTTTTTGGTTTTTTATTTTTATGTTATACAAAGAAAAAATCACAAAATTTGGTGAAAACTTGCCTTTTTATGTCCCAAATACACTGTAATTTTTTTATTTGAAATATTCATGTTTTTACCTTATTTTGACTTAATATCAAATATTTAACCCTAATTTTCAATCGAAAATTCTCGCTTCAAGATATCAGCTTTTTTTTAAAATCGGTGGGCCTTTTGTTCGTTGAAATCTATTCTTTCTGATAATGTAAAAAAATATACATTACCATCAGAAATGTTCTCAGAAAATTCAAAGAAAAGAACAGGTAGTAAGGCCCCCAGACGCACCAACTTTTATCCATCGACCAATAATTAGCTGACTTGATAGTTGATAGTTGATACTGTATGTGGCAGAGAAATAAGCTGTCGCAGGACGACTGACAGATATGTTAAAATTATACTTAGTAATAATAATAACTCCCCACACCGATTTCGGTGACGGTGGCCGGTTTCATTAAAACCAGGCCAGTTACGCAGGAGTAATTTTATAGTGCGTGCGCAGTACACAAGAGCACTCTCTCTTCCTTTACTCTCGTAACCTCCACGAGGATCTAATAACGGGAATCGAACCTCCGAGTCGGGAGCCAATGCTCTAAAGTCTAACCACTAGACCACGGAGGCTGTTACTTAGTACCAAACTCGAAAGTGATCTCAAAAACCTATCCGACGGAATTTCCTTTGAGACTAAATTAAATTAGTAAAAACAGAATACCATCGCGCACACGGAGCTAATTCTTCAATTCCCTGTACAATCGCGAACAGTGTGACATGAGTCCCTACGGAATTCGTAGCGTTCGACCGGTCTAGACAAAATAATTTGGTAGTCAGTTTATTATGAATAATATATATAATGAACTTATAAGTTACTAGAAGTTGCGCGTGACTTTGTGCGCGACAAAAGGAAATCTTGTGAAACCGTACATTTTGCCGCAATAAAAAGTAGCCTATGTCCTTCCCCGTGGTCTATATCTTCTAGTTCTATATCTGCGCCAAATTTCGTCAAAATCGGTCCAGTAGTTTATGAGCCTATTCGATGCAAACAAACAAACAAATCACCTTTCCCTTTGGCGGTATTTGAAAACGCGACCGCGCCGACGCGTTAAGGCCGGGTAGACCAAGCGAAATAGGCATTTAACGCTTCCAAGAGTTGCCCGCAATTGCCGCAAAGCGAGCCGCGCGCCTACGTCGCCGGCGTGAACTTACATGAACCCAAAGTGTTACAGTGTAGTCGTGTTGGCAGTAGGTCATCTTATTTTATTATTTGTATTGAAAAAGATAATAAAATCCATAGGTAACTGTTTTAATGCAACACATAGCACACATAATTTGAATAGATATTATAGGTAGGTACCTAAGTAAAAAATGCTTAAATTTTATTCAATTACTAGCTGATGCCCGCGGCTCCGCCCGCGTATGTACAGTAACCCATGGGAATCGTATATGTCCCGCGATAAAAAGTAGCCTATGCCCTTCCCTATGGTCTACTTTATGTCTGTGCCGAATTTCATGATGATTGGTTTAGTAGTTTTTTCGTGAAACAGTAAATAAAGTATCCCACGGGAACCGCACATTTCC
The DNA here is from genome assembly GCA_905404095.1 of Glaucopsyche alexis. Classification (NCBI taxonomy): domain Eukaryota; kingdom Metazoa; phylum Arthropoda; class Insecta; order Lepidoptera; family Lycaenidae; genus Glaucopsyche; species Glaucopsyche alexis. Next base: position 675,126 of record FR990063.1, on the reverse strand, counting down.
CCGCGATAAAAAGTAGCCTTTGTCTTTCCCCGTAGACTACTTTTCAACTGTGCCAAATTTCATAATAATCGGCTTAGTGGTTTTTACGTGAAACTGTAAATAAAGTATCCCATGGGAACCGTACGTTTCCCCGCGATAAAAAGGTAGCTTATGTCTTTTCTCAGGCTCTAGAATATCTGTGTACCAAATTTCATTTAGATCGGTTCAGTAGTTTTGGCGTGAGAGACGGACAAACACACACTTTCCCATTTATAATATTAGTATGGACTAGCTGTTGCCCGCGACTTCGTCCGCGTCAACTGATGGCGCAATACTGCATTAATTTCGACCAAATTTGATTACAATAAAAAAGGTTATAGTGAGTCAATCTTAAAAGATTTTTTTACATCATTTAAAGAGGAATAATTATTTTATACATATTTTTTGGGTAACTTGAGCCGTTTACGTAGCGCACGCAACACGCTGTGTTCGATGTGTGCATGGAGACGAGTACCTATCGTTAGCTCGTGTGGTCACTAAAGTACGTGTCGTTTCGTGGGATAAAAATACTGTATCAGGTAGGTGCTGACGATTTGATGGTAACTGCTTAGGCAGACACTTGCAAAAAATGTATTCCTACTGCCGAGTCCGCACGTTTGCCACTTGCCGCAAAATCCAAACCTCCACAAACGTTTGACTTTTTGAAAATCCGGATTTCCGAATTATTCTCCCAAAAATCCGGATTATCCGGATAATTAAGATTTTTTCATATTTTTTAAATTTGTTGCATATTTTATAAAACTTTAATGGTAATTTTACTACTATATTGTAGCAAAACTTACACTCGTTAGTAAAAAAAAGAGTTACTTTTTTATAATTTAATTTAAATAAATTCTTATTTTAAGTTTTAAGTATTAGAATTACAATCTGAATAAATAAAAACATAATGAGATTATATCAAAATTATAAATTTAATTATATTTATTTTTTCATTTTTAGAAATATTTTTGATTACGTTTCAAATCCTACAATGTTCAGTTTTATAGTTAGTATATTATTTTAAATAAGGTATGTATATATTGTTATTTACTAAATGTTCCAGCAGAAAGAATTATAAAAAAGTGGAATAGCCTGTGATCTTTTTAACGCTTTTTTTACATATCTACGCCACAGTTCACCACTACCGTTTTCGTAAAGTTCCATTTCTATGTGAAAGTACTAACGTAGGAAAATTAATACAGTTTAATAAAACGTAGGAAACTGAAAATCCTTTAAATCGAGATCCGGGGAGTGAAGACAAATCATTTGAAGCATGGGGCTGAACACATAATTTTGTATGGACGAAATTGGACCACTTTTGAGTTATTGAAATTAAAAACCACCCACCTGTTTGGGTAATAATTAAACACGTAAATGGTGCTTTTAATTCCCTCGGTAACTAACAGAAGTATAATAAGCAATTCTAAGCACAATTTAAAATCTATAACTGTTGTAAGATCTTTATTTTAACATTTTTCTTACAAATAAACAGTAACATCTTACTCTTCATTGCACTTTGAAGTTTCCGCTATAAGATGAAAACTACATTACTTAAAAAAAAAAACAGTGGTTTACACAAATCGTTGGTGCTATTTTTGACACCTATATCTTATCTTTAAAATATTATCTAAAAATAATTATTTCTACGCAAAAACAGGAGCGTTGATTTTCATTTAGTTTTGCTACTGACTCGTAAGTTTAGGTTAGTTTAGTTCAATCAAATTAATTTTAATAATAAAAAAAAATATTACCTTCATTCATTCGGCAAAACTCTCTCTAATCTTAAACCAACCAGTCAGGTATTATCGACTCCAAAACTTCTTCCTGATATCATAGAGATAAGATTTAGGTATTTGGACTTAGATATTCATTATTTAGAAGATAATTAAATATAGTTAAACCACTACATTTCTTTTTAAGCTGTCATATTAATTTGGCATTCTATGATTACAGAAATTAAAATTGCAATAATATGTTTCAACTTTCGTTAGTAAAAATTCAATAAATATAAAAATACAGAGCTTTAATTGGGTTTGGATTTGCTTATTATACTTCTTACTACTTGTGCAATTGAAACTGAAACCATATTCAGTGTTTTTATAAATTGGATCACCTATTACTGAACTGTACTACTACTGAAAAAATATAAAATGGTAAGTATCTTAGAAACAGTCCATACATATACATATATAGCGGCCATAATATTTTAGCAGATCTTCATCCCTCGCATCACCATTTAATGGATTGACTATGTTCTACCAAATAACTTGAATAAATGGAAAAATGTGTCAAGAATTTCAACAGGACAACAAATAATATCAAATTATCCAAAGGCATGTATTTAAACTCACGACAAAACATATTGATTTCTTATGTTTACGCGAATATTGTTCATTGTTTTAAACACTTACGGATTTTGTCGCACAACACGAAACACTTACGGAAAACAATCACGACAAAACAATTAAATTTTGGATGTGAAAATACCGAATATTTAATACTAAATTACCATGTTGGCTAAAGAATGTAAGGAATAAAAAATTACAAATCTGGTGACTAAATAATACCACTGAATATTCCAAACTGGCAGACAGATATTACATTAGCGAACAAATAACCATCTTGGCGACAATTTGTGAGTACACATTTAATTTAAGAATAGGTACATATATTTTCCGTAATGTAGGTAACTCAAAAAACATACAAGCAGCAAAACCAGCGCACATAAAAAAAACAAAGGAGCGTACAAAATTCCCAATTTTTAATTTTCCTCGACTTTAGGGGGGGTGTAGATATTGTGTAGATTCATTTTGAAATTAAAAAATAACGGTAATTCATTTTTCGCAAAATTAACATAGGTGTCGTTACCAGGTTTTTGGGGGTGCTGGATACGAAAATGACATTCATTTTGAAATTCCAATATGGCGGACATACTTAATTTTATAAAAATAATATGGTTGTCCCTTTGTTGGTTTCTGGGGGTGCTGATTACAAAAAAGTCATCCATTTTAAATTTCCTTAATTCCTCAAATTTTCTTCATGATGAAAGAAAAAGAAATTTGAAAATCCTGAATTTTCCAAAATTTCCATAGCTTTATACATCGCTCATAATATCTCAAAGTAGAGAATTGCCATATTTTTTTTCTATAATCACTTCTATCTCAGAAACAGTGCATCTTACTTGAAAAATAATGAAAATTACCTCACCCTTAAAAACCCCGCAACCATATATTTTCTTCATGATGGGAGAAAAAGAAATTCGAAAATCCTGAATATTCCAACATTTCTATAGCTTTATGCATCCCCGGTATCTCAATGTAGAGCATTTATATTTTTTTTATAAAATTGATTATATCTCGGAAACGGTGCATCCTAATGAAAAATAATGAAAATTTCCTCCCCCTTAGAAACCCTGCAACATCATATTTTCTTCATGATGGAAGAAAAAATCTGAAAATCCTAAATTTTCCAAATTTTCTATAGCGTTTTACACCGTTCGTATCTCAAAGTAGAGCATTATCGTATTTTTTTTCTATAATGGCTTCTATCTCAGAAACGGTGCATCCTACTTGAAAAATAATGAAAATTACCTCCCCCTTAATAACTCCGTAACCATATATTTTCTTCAAGATGAGAGAAAAAGAAATTCGAAAATCCTGAATTTTCCAACATTTCTAAAGCTTTATACATCCCTCGTATCTCAATGTAGAGCATTTAATTTTTTTTATAAAATTGATTCTATCTCGGAAACGGTGCATCCTATTGAAAAAATAATGAAAATTTCCTCCCCTTGAAAATCCCGCAACACCATATTTTCTTCACGATGGAAGAAAAATAAATTTGAAAATCCTGAATTTTCCAAAATTTCTATAGCTTTATACACTGTTCGTGTCAAAGTAGAACATTGATTTTAGAAACGGAAAAATAATACTATTACTGGAAAAATAATAAAAATTTCCTCCCCCTTAACCCGGAAATCGCATATTTTTTTCATGAATGCCAAGAAAAGAAATTTGAAAATCCTGAATTTCGAAAAGTTTCTATACCTTACATAGCTGGCACCTCTACAAACTACATGTTAATTTTACGAAGATTGGATAGTCTCCATTTTGGAAAATCCAATTTCATTGGAAGACAATTTTATAATCAGCATATGAAACATGGAAAAAGACATCCATTTTTAATATAAAAAAAATATACGCCATTTTGGAATTTTAAAACGGATTTTATTTTCATATTATTCTGCACCCCCAAAAACCTTGAAAACGATACCCATACCAAAGAAAAAAAAACCTCCAATAGTATCCAAAACTGGGATTTTCCGTAGCTTGCAAATTGAATTTTTAGCAGCTATTAATTTATCAATCAAATCTTTATTAGCTACTTATATGGTATAATGGTCTACCAACTCATCGGTGCTAATTGGATTAAATTTCCCTACTTTTTATCTGCCGATTTTTGTATTTTTTGTCACTTGAGTGATTTCACCAGTTTGGTAATTTAGTCGCCAACATATTAATTCGCTGCCAAATTCAGCAATACAGTATGCTCACGTGCAGTCACCAACTTATTTTTTGTTCACTCGATTAATTATATCCCTTATTCAAATATTGTACGTCTAGAGTACATACTATTTACAATTAAAATATGTAATTTTCATAGTAGTAACCAAGATTCGAAAAAATCGAAAAATCCGGATTTTTAAATGAAAATCCGGATTTTTCGAATTTTTCGAATTTCGAAGTATCCGGATTGCAACCCCTACTTGCGAGTGACTTGGTGTGTTCTGCAAAGGCAAGCATGACGGATGTTGAGTACGTATCCTTATATTTTATTGTAAATAGAACAGCCTCCGTGGTCTAGTGGTTAGAGCTTGGCTCTCGACTCGGAGGTCGTAGGTTCTAATTTCGATTCCCGCACTGGAACAACAAAAAATGTTGTTTCCAAGTTTGGTTAGGACAATGCAGGCTGATCACCTGATTGTCTGACAAGAAAGATGATCCATGCGTCGGATGGGCAGGTAAAAAGTCGGACCTGCGCCTGATCTCTCGTCAGTCGTGTCGGTTATCCGTCCCACTGGATTACGAGAGTAAAAAAAAGAGTGCCTTTGTGTACTGCGCACACACTTGGGCACTATAAAAATACTACTGTGTAACTGGCTAGGCTACAATAAAACCAGCCACCGTCACCGAAATCAGCGTGGGGAGTTATTTATTATTATTATTGTAAAAACAGAAATGGAAATAAAAAGAAACGAAAAGTACGGCAAAGAAGATGGTAGATGTTACAAATTCATAAAAACTGTTTACTGGCTTATTCAATAATGTACTAAGGCTACTCCACGCATCAGCTACTTTTTTCTCATAATACACAACACAATAATATATCTATGGACGCTTCACACCAAGTCAATCTGGTCCCGTGGTAAGTTCTCGAAGAACTTGTGTTACGGGTACTAGACAACAGAAATATATTTAATAATTTTTATATTATACACATATTTAAGATTTTTATTGTATTATACACATATTTAATACACATTCATGACCCAGGAACACAGATTTTTTTTTGTTCCTTCAGCGGGATTCGAACCCGCGACCCCCGGCTTGAGCACCAACACACTCAACCACTGAGCCACAGAGGTCTTTTTTTTTTTTTTTATGAAATATGGGGGCAAACGAGCAAACGGGTCACCTGATGGAAAGCAACTTCCGTCGCCCATGGACACTCGCAGCATCAGAAGAGCTGCAAGTGCGTTGCCGGCCTTTTAAGAGGGAATAGGGTAATAGGGGAGGGCAGGGAAGGGAATAGGGTAGGGGATTGGGCCTCCGGTAAACTCACTCACTCGGCGAAACACAGCGCAAACGCTGTTTCACGCCGGTTTTCTGTGAGCCCGTGGTATTTCTCCGGTCGAGCCGGCCCATTCGTGCCGAAGCATGGCTCTACCACGTAGGTCGTCTCATCTGGCAAAAGCAACGACGTGGCGACGATAATGTTATTGTGTATAGTTATATGTATAACTAGCCGATGCCCGCAACTTCGTTTGCGCCTAACTGACGGAAGCGGAAGCCTATTTTTTAAACGGAACCCTAAAATAAAAGTAGCCTATATTAGACCTTATGACATCAGCTATCTGCCAGTGAAAGTCCCGCGAAAATCGGTCCAGCCGTTTCAGAGATTAGCCGGAACAAACAGACAGACAGACCGACAGACGGACAGACATTTTTAAAAATTGGTATTTTATTGTAAGTACCGAATATACTTTCAGATACATTATGTGAAAAGCTGTTAATTTTATGTTACAAACAGACACTTCATTTTTATTTATCTGTATATAGATTTAGTTCAAAAATAAAAAGAAGCATAAAAAAATACAAAACAAACTTTCCTATAGATTTTTATTGTATTATATGTCCATCACCCGGGAACACAAGAAACTTTTTGTTCCTTCGGCGGGATTCAAACCCGCGACCCCCGGCTTGAGCACTAACACGCTCAATCACTGAGCCACAGAGGTCGTCTCATCTGGCAAAAGAAACGACGCGGCGACGATAAAATGTAACATGTTATTGTGTGTGGTTATATGTATAACAAGCTGATGCCCGCAACTTCGTTTGCGCAGATCTAACGAAAGCGGAACCCTATTTTTTTAAACGGAACCCTAAAATAAAAGTAGCCTATGTTAGACCTTATAATATCAGCTATCTGCTAGTGAAAGTCCCGTGAAAATCGGTCCAGCCGTCTCAGAGATTAGCCGGAACAAACAGACAGACAGACAGACAGACGGACAGACAAAAATTTTAAAAATTGGTATTTTATTATAAGTACCGAATATACTTTTAGATTCCTTATATGAAAAGCTGTTAATTTGAAGTTACAAACAGACACTTCAATTTTATTTATCTGTATAGAATGTATAGAATTAGTTCAAAAATAAAAAGATACATAAAAAAATACAAAACAAACTGACTTTCCTTTAGATTTTTATTGTATTATACATATCCATGACCCGGGAACACAGGAAACTTTTTGTTCCTTCGGCAGGATTCAAACCCGCGACCCCCGGCTTGAGCACCAACACGCTCAATCACTGAGCCACAGAGGTCGTCTCATCTGGCAAAATCAATGACGCGGCGACGATAAAATATAACATGTTATTGTGTATGATATGTATAATAAAGTTCAAAAAAAAAAAAAAAAAAAAAAACAAAACAAACTGACTTTCCTACACTGCGTTAGAAACGAAAGAATTGTTCGATAAATACGCGGGTAAGCCGTGCGCTAGCAAAACTGACATAGGTCTGTCCTCGTCAACGCCTAGCGGGCGACTGTGGGGCGACTCTAGCGGCTTACGCACGCTGCATTTCAATATTAATTTATTGTTAAAATAATTAAACCAACATGCAAAATGTAACCAGAAATTATTCTTTTTTAAGTTATTAGCTTTTCGTAGATATGATTTTTGAAAGTAAAACTATCATGAACTTCATGAACAAAAAGAAAAATATTCAAATTTAGCCTCCTCTTCGGAATTATTTTTGATCGAGTGAAGTTTTCAATAATATGTTTCGAACCAGAAATTGTAAAAGAACATTAAGTAAACAACAATGTGTATTTTTTTTGGCTTTTTAAAGTTACTATTTGTTTGTTTATTATCGATTCAAAGTCATGTAAAATTGGGTCTACGCGGCCTTAACCACTGAGCCACAGAGGTTTTGGAGATTAGTAAGGAAGGATTGCTTATTTCACTTGATTTGTATAATATGCCACCGTAAAATTGTAAAAGCCGTTAGATTGTAATGTAACTGGAGAGATTATAATATGTATCTATGTTGTCAAATAAAAATTCTCCTTACAATTTTACTCATTATTTTTCGTTATATATTATAAATTATAATATAACAACTTAAACTCGTCATAGCAACTGTCCGTAGGTTGTTAGTTTGTCGATATTTTACAATCTCGCTAGTTATATTACAATCTAACAATGTAACTAAAATACAGTCTGTCGACATTTTACAATCTCGCTAGTTATATTACAATCTAACGGTACATATTTACAATTTGATGGTGACATACACATTCTAGATCTACACCTTAGCGCTAAGATGAACTGAGTTATCTCATGCTAGGTCATACTCCTATCCAGGTCATACTCCAGAAAACTAAACCTTGACCGCCTGGCGCGTAGCCAGGTGTCAGCATCTGGATTCTGGATTGTATAAATAAAACAGCCAACAGGGTGAGTCGTGTTGCATCCTTTTCGGCTTAGACTTCGCGGTGAGCCGTGCCACAGAATAGATATTAGTTACAAGCCGTGCTTCGATATAGCTGGAGAGCTACTGAGAAATTTTGAGTAGGTATTTGAGGCACGTTGAAACCTTGTCCTGTACTTCTCCTATTGTACCTCAACACGAGAATGCAGGCCTGGCTGGTCAGAAGCGGAACTTAGCCAAAATACAAATTTTTGAAAAGTAGATTTTTTTATGCCCGAAAAACATGTTTGAGGCATTATGAAATTTTGATATACTGTTAGTATAATGTATAAGGAGTTGGGAAAAAAAAAGCCCCGTAATTTAGTCGGAACTTTAACCTAGCCATGTCAGTTTAAAAGTAAATAGTTTAAAGGTTAAAAATAGGTGTGTGAGGCACTTCGAAATTTGAGTAGGGTATTATTTATTATTTTAAAAAAATACTGTAAAAAATACAGATAATTTTATGGGAACTTTCCACCTGCCATGTGACTTAGAAAATCGAGAAAATCTGGCTTTTAATTCATGATTTTGTGACATCTATCGGTCATTTTATGAACTGCAATATACGTTTGAAAGGAGATGCGACATCTAGGAAGCTCTAAAAGAACTACGTGGTCAAAAAATAAAATTGCGTATTGTGCAATAAACTAACTCACTTACTACGTCAAAATGTATTTATAAAACGAATAGGTTAATACCTATTCGTTTAAATAGAAATGGCATACGAACCAGCCTAATCTACCATTTACATTAAGTACATAAACGTAAAAGCGACATCTAGGAAGGCATCAAGGAACTACGTGGTCTTGATAATTTTCGCAATGTCGATATGAGTCGTTTTTAATTGATTTTCCTATAAAAATCGAAGACATCCATTCGTTGTTTATACAATATTGTATGCAATAAAATTACATATTGTGCAATAGTCTAATTTACTCGACAAATTTATAAAATAAATAGGTATTTATTAACGGCATACGAACCAGCTTGACCTACGCTGATTTACATTACCTATCTACGTAAAAGCGATATCTAGGGAGGCATCAATAATAATAACTCCCACACCGATCTCGGTGACGGTGGCCTGTTTCATTAAAACCAGGCTAGTTACGCAGGAATAATTTTATAGTGCCCAAGTGTGTGCGCGGTACATAAGAGCACTCTCTCTTCCTTTTTACTCTCGTAACCCAGTGAGACGGATGACCGACACGACTGGCGAGAGATCAGGCGCAGGACCGACTTTTTACATGCCCATCCGACGCATGGATCATCTTTCTTGTCAGACAATCAGGTGATCAGCCTGCATTGTCCTAACCAAACTTGGAAACAACATTTTTTGTTGTTCCCTTGTGGGAATCGAACCCACGACCTCCGAGTCGAGAGCCAAATCTCGAACCACTAGACCACGGAGCACACTGTTTTTTTTTTTGGCCCAAACATCGGACATCGCCGTTTTATCGGTTAATTCAAAAGAGTATTTAATAACAAATGCCCGAGTTAAAACACCCATGAAGTTCACTTGTATAGTTTTTAAACTATCTCAAAAAGAAAATTCGAATCCCGCTTTGATAAAAAGGAAAAAAAATATATATTTAAAAATTCTTAAGGAATAGCCAAAAATATGTTAGACATTATTCGAAGAACATACAAAAAGCTACATTATGAACCCTTTTGAAGTCGGCTACGACTTATGGGGGCCATAAAAACATAGAAAATCGAATTTTAGTTTTTATTTTTTTCTGACTAAGTTCCACTGAATGCGTAGCTGCAACTTACATTAATAGAAAGCTAATAGCCACCACTATTACTGATAAAATAATCAAAATCATTAACCGCGGAACTTCGTGGAAAAATAGTTTTAAAAATTTGCGGTATTTGCGGGATTCGTCTTAAATACGAAAACAATTTTATATACTTTTTTTTGAAACAGTAACACTATTCAGGTTGGTCAGGACTTGAATAAGAACAATAGAAATAGATAATATATATAAAAAGTCACATTTTTAGCTAGTACAATAAAATAATGACTACATAGTATAAAACAAAGTAGCCTTAACTGATTGTCCATATGTATGCTTACATCTTTAAAACTTGCGTACGCAACGGATTCTGATGCGAGTTTTTAATAGGTAGAGTGATTCAAGAGGAAGGTTTATATGTATATTATAACATGCACATTATGGTAAAGAAACACTAATAACTGAAGTTTCTAATGTCGTAAATAAACGTTTGCGCTTACATTGCAAACGCTGCCTGACTCCTACGAGATAGATCAAAATAATGTATTACCGTATTCTACACCTCAAAAAGTCTATAAACTCCGCGATAGTATATGTCGATCTCTTAAGGATAACCCACAATAACCATTTTTTATCTGTTTACTTTTTACGAGTAATAATGGCTTATTTACGAAGCGATTTCAAGCAATACAGCAATAATCCTTATCCAATTAAGCATCTTAAGTACATTGTGCATTTAATATAGATTAATGTGACCCTTTACAACATGTAGTTTAAATGATTAATTAAAGAAGATATTACATATTTAAAATGCAGATACATATAATGAAACTGGGCACGCAGTTCATACTTAATGTTATGTATGGCATTTTCAGAAGCTATTTAGACGGTTGCAATATGATCCTCTTCAAATTAAATACGTTACTCACTTTAAGAATTTTATACATATTGTATTCGTTTAAACCTACAACTGAATGATATTAATAATATATTTAAGAGATACCGTAAAATTTATATTCAAGCGCAAAAAATATCAAACCGTCTCACACGTCGCGTCGAGATGATAGGGTCCCGTTCTTTCCCATTGTGTACGAAACCCTAAAAACATTTTAATATTGTACTAGCGACCCGCCCCGGCTTCGCACGTGTACAATACTGATACTAATACTACAGAATGTCTTTAAACCTCTACCAAACGGGCGAAATTTAGTCAAAAGTACAAAACAAACAGAAACAAATTAATATAGGTACCTACTAAAACTCAATGTAATAAGTAGGTGGGTATACTTTTATCGTATGAAATACCTATACTCTTCAGGACTAACAATACAACAAACACTAAATAAATAGGTATTCAAGTAACTATCCATCATCATAATTCATAGTTACAACGAACACAAAACAAAAAAAATACCCAATAATCTAAACTCCGCACGCGCACCCCCACCTTGGTGACGCCCACTTCGCAACGGGCCGTGCAGCAGACATCGTAATATTTTAATTTCGCCATAACTTTAAGACCAAACATCCAATTTTAATCATTCAAAGACCAAATATTATCTACATAAACTGTACTTAGTGATGAAATAATTTATTTTGATAAGGATTAATAGCATGAGTAAAATAAACGCGTTTAAATATAGTCCAAAAAAAATTCAAGATTTCTAAATAAAAAAATGGTTGTTGTGCCTCACTCGACATAGATAGGTATAGTGTGTCGCGGACTTTTTTGTAGATATTTATAAGATCTACAATTAATTAGAACATTTTATGGTTCTATTTTTTATAGTTTAGGCAGCGTACGCAAAATAAGTAACTTTTCTGGTTGATTTTTTACACCTTGTGTCCGAAAAACCCAAATAACTTACGGAACCCTATTTTTTTCCAAAATAAAATTTAGCCTATGTTACTCGTGGATAATGTAGCTTTCGAATGGTGAAAGAATTTTTGAAATCGGTCCAGTACTTTTTGAGCCTATTCATTACAAACAAACAAACAAACAACAAACAAACAAACATACAAACAAACAAAGTTTTCCTCTTTATAATATTAGTATAGATACCGTAGTGAGTAGAGTTATTTACTGAATATTTTTTTCTCCAAGAATTCCACGCGGGCAAAGCTGCGGGCAAAAGCTAGTATACGACAAACAAGATACTACTTATGTTGTTTCGTAATAATGTTTTTTGTATCCTTTTTAGGGCTTTTACATACATACATACCTATAATCACGCCTCTCCCGTAGGGGTAGACAGAGACCACTTCTTTTCACTTGCTATCTTTACATACTTACATACTTCTTTGGTTTCATCCACTTTCTTTCTTAACATCCATTTCTCTTCTTACATTCAACGTAGCGAAGCGGCTCTCCATGGGCCACTTTTCACCTCCACGAGAATGAGACGTGATGGGTGGCGAACCACAACACCGCCATTTTGGATAATGAAACTATTTCTATGATTATCCATTGCGTTCCCGCGGATTGGTGGAGAGGGTAGGAATAGGGAAAGGGAAGGATAGGTGGTGTGGAAAGGATGATTGGTAAGTTAGAGTGGGAAATAGGAAATGTAGGATATTACCGCCCTGGAGGGTAAGAGATAGGACAGTAATAGCCGGGAGCCGGGGTCACATACCGGTACCACAACTACCAGACAGGTAAGCAGGGATGAGTATTCCTGACATGTAAGGGAGATCTCCGACCGAGCGAGGTGCTATGCTCGGCCAGGCCGAAGCCCTGACTCTTAGGACTTTTGAACGCAACAAAAACGGATATTAAATTACTTATAAAATTAAGTTAAATTGAAGGAAACGAAACTAAATAGTTGTACAGGAAGTGCTTAATCAATGTGTAAAAAAATAAAAATGTAAAAATAACGGTAAAAATGTCTAATCAAACTCATTTTCATTTGAAACAATGATGGTATAATTGGAAATGTAGTTTTCGAGGTCGTCATTATTATAATTATCATCATCATCATCACTGCTATCATTATCTTCGTGGCATGGAGATTCAAATGGTAATAATAAATTTATTACTTCAGGTGGAAATGGTACTCGTTTTTTTATGTTTTTGTCTGGAACTAAGATTTAAATGCGAAATTATTGGATCGGATGACTCTAGTGCTCGATGAAACAAATCAGTCATAGTGTAAATTCTGCTATTTTTACGAGTGTGGTGCTCCCGGTCATAGCGCCAATATTTGTTTCTTGATTCTCCAGCCTGTTCTGAGAGAACTCCTACAGGTAAAGCCGATTCTTCTATTATATTTCGACTGTGGACTAACAGTTTATGCAGAGTAACAGTCATAGGGTGCCATCCGTATTCAGCAACATATCTATACGCTAAGTTTGTACAAAAAAAAGCAAAATTTTCTGAACTAATTGGTTGTGACTAAAATAGTACTTAAGTCGTCAACGAGCCACTTTTCAATCCCTAAAATTTGAGAAAACATATGACGACTTTCGCTTGTAGCAAAAATGCGTCCAGCGGTGTTTCCATCATTCGTCGTACCAGAATTTGGTCGAACTATGTCGACTAAAATGCCCATCTGGTCTTTTATTTTAGCCTGTATCAACTTTTTACGTTCCTCGACAACTTTCGCCTCATTAGATGATTTAGAAATCCCTGCCCTCTTCCCCCCTAGCATTAAGTCCTCTGGTCGGGGCCCAGAAGGACATCACCCGGCAGATTGGGTCAGCCTCTGCCGAGGCAAATTGGCGTCATGGGTCATGAGCGGCTCCATGATGCCTCACCCCCGTTTCCTCTGAATAATATGTATAAATACAGGGTTTTTGCATACGCTTTACGAGGGTGGACCCCTTCCCGTATCACATATTACTCTTCACTGGAAAAAATCCATAAAATAAGGAATATAATAAAATAGTTAGCCATTATTGAAATGGATACGCAAAAAGATGACATTTTATTTTATCTTCTTACTCTATATTATTCGCCCGCGTGGAATTTTTAAAAGATATTATCTTGAATTATCCTAACAATAAACTGTCAAAATATTCTTGAAAATTCCATGAAATAAGAAAAATAATGCTACTCTGTCAAGAAAGTACCGGGAAAAGATCATTAATACATAAATGTTTGTTATTTATCCAAATATTTTAACACCTTCAAAGTATGCTCCTTCAGAAACGATACACTTACACCAACGAATAATCCAATCATAAAAACATTTTTAAACGCTGTTTCTGGAAATAAGTTCAGTTCACGTCGCGAATACTCCTTTATGTCTTGTACCGAACGAAGACGGGTGCCACGAAGTGGTAATTTGATTTTACGAAAAAGAAAGAAGTCGGCTGGATCCATATCTGGTGACCGCGATAGTCAAAGAACACAGTCAACATGACGTTGACTTTTGATCGATGTTGGCGTGTTTTTTTCAGTTTCGGTTCTGTCGGAAGCTTATTGAATAGTTTGCATGTCAAACGCGTAAACCCACGTTTCGTCACCAGTTACCGTTTCATGAATGTTGGGTCGGAATTGACTAATTCCAGCATGTCCTCAACGACTCTCATGCGATTGAGTTTTTGGAGAAAATTCAGGTCTTTTAGGACTAACCGAGCGGTAACATGTTTCATACCCCAATGATTAGTTAAAACGGTACGGATTGACTCGTGAGATATAGAAAGTTCGGCAGCCATCTCTCTCAAAGTTGAATGAAGATTTTCAGTCACTTGTAATACTACCTTGAATTACCCTAACAAAAAACATGTCAAACATTCTTTACTATAGCAAGCTTTAGCACATAAACGTTCCTTGAATTTAATTTAGTAATAAAAAGATTTTTAACGTTTTCTGGGATCTTAATAGATTTTTTAGTTACTTTGCGAAGACTGATCACAGGTACATCTAGCTCGTCGAGACATCGTTCGGCCAAAGTCGGGTACGACAAAATTATTCCACTTGATTAATAAATTCCACGGTGTTTCCATCATTTAATGATGGAAACACAGTGGAATTTATTAATCACCTTTGAACCTCCATGCCGCGACGATAGCAGTGACGATGATAATGATGATAGTTATTATAGTAATGTTGACGCCCAACGGTCGAAAGCTATATTAACAATATCTGTTTTTGTTGCGTTCAAAAGTCTATTTTGTTTGTTATTTAT
The DNA here is from genome assembly GCA_905404095.1 of Glaucopsyche alexis. Classification (NCBI taxonomy): domain Eukaryota; kingdom Metazoa; phylum Arthropoda; class Insecta; order Lepidoptera; family Lycaenidae; genus Glaucopsyche; species Glaucopsyche alexis. The sequence continues at coordinate 659,985 of FR990063.1, read as the reverse complement.
TCCAGTTTTATTTTATTAGCCACAAATGTGACTTTTTAACTATTTAATCGATTTTTATTGTTTTTATTCAAGTCCTGATAAGCCTGAATAGTGTTACTGTTTCAAAAAAAGTATATAAAATTGTTTTCGCATTTAATACGAATCCCGCGAATACCGCAAATTTTCAAAACTATTTTTTCACGAAGTTCCGCGGTTTATGATTTTGATTATTTTATCAATGATAGTGGTAATCATTAGCTTTCTCTTAATGTAAGTTGCAGCTACGCATACAGTGGAACTTAATCATAAAAAAAATTCTATTTTCTTTGTTTTTATGGCCCCCATAAGTCGTAGCCGACTTCAAAAGGGTTCATAATATAGCTTTTTGTATGTTCTTCAAATAATGTCTAACATATTTTTGGCTATTCCTTAAGAATTTTTAAATATAATTTTTTTCTCCTTTTTATCAAAGCGGGATTCGAATTTTCTTTTTGAGATAGTTTAAAAACTATGCAAGTGAACTTCATGGGTGTTTTACTCGGGCATTTGTTATTAAATACTCTTTCGAATTAACCGATAAAACGGCGATGTACGATGTTTGGGCCAAATAAAACACTGTGCGGAGGCATCAAATAACTTTGTGGTCTTGATAAAATATAATCTTGGTAAAGTCGATATTATGAGTAGTTTAATTGATTTTCTTATAAAAATTGAAAATTTCCATTCGTTGTTTATACGATGTTGTGTGCAATAAAATTAAATACGTATTGTGCAATAGAGTCTAATTTACTCGACAAATTGTATTCGTAAAACGAATAGGTATTAAATAAATAGAAATAGCATACGAATAACAGGCTACGGTCTACATTACCTACCAAAGTAAAAGCGACATCTAGGAAGGCATCAAAGAAATCACCGCCTATCAGGGTAAAAACATGAGTTTCGATGTTCTCGTTACAGTCCGTTTTCATCTCTATGGCACGGTAATAACGTTAATTATTTAAAGCAAAAATAAAGTTTTGTAATTGGTATTTTATAACGCATGCCATAGATTATACAGATACATACGCGCAGGCGCGTATGCCATTTCTATTTAATTAATACCTATTCGTTTTATAAATACATTTTGACGTAGTAAGTGTGTTAGTTTATTGCACAATACGCAATTTTATTTTTTGACCACGTAGTTCTTTGAGAGCTTCCTAGATGTCGCATCTCCTTTCAAACGTATATTGCAGTTCATAAAATGACCGATAGATGTCACAAAATCATGAATTAAAAGCCAGATTTTCTCGATTTTCTAAGTCACATGGCAGGTGGAAAGTTCCCATAAAATTATCTGTATTTTTTACAGTATTTTTTTTAAATAATAAATAATACCCTACTCAAATTTCGAAGTGCCTCACACACCTATTTTTAACCTTTAAACTATTTACTTTTAAACTGACATGGCTAGGTTAAAGTTCCGACTAAATTACGGGGCTTTTTTTTTCCCAACTCCTTATACATTATACTAACAGTATATCAAAATTTCATAATGCCTCAAACATGTTTTTCGGGCATAAAAAAATCTACTTTTCAAAAATTTGTATTTTGGCTAAGTTCCGCTTCTGACCAGCCAGGCCTGCATTCTCGTGTTGAGTTACGATAGGAGAAGTACAGGACAAGGTTTCAACGTGCCTCAAATACCTACTCAAAATTTCTTAGTAGCTCTTGGGCTAATACGAACGGGCTGACCGGTCTCATCGAAAACCGAACTGAAATAGCGGTTGTGTTGCTTCTCGTGATGGTCTAACGCACGAAGTATAGAATACCAGGAGTCCGAACGGCTTTTCCATAGTATTCATGTACACAATAATAAACCCACATCTTAGTTATCTTTTCTGCCACTGGCTGCGCTGGAATTTTGGACGTACCGATGCTATTGCGGCGGACCAATCAGCGCACAGTCCTGAATCGCGCTTGGTACTTCTTGAACAATGGCGCGCTCTACCGGCAAAAAATCTGTCCCCTAAATTGAGACCATTGACTTCGTGGTCTAACGTCCGAATACTGGCACGATAGTTATATTAGTGACGCTCAAGTCTCATGCTGTCCTTGTCATTTCGGCTTGCGGAGACAGCGACAGCCTGTGAATAGGAGGACTCTTAATTTTGATTAGCGTCTTAGTATCAGGCCGTTAGTGTGATGTTTTGAGGGGTTTGAAGACAGTGATGCACTTGCAACTCCTCTGGTGTTGCGTGCAGTGGCGGATCTACGACTCTTTCGAACCGGGGCAAAAACTTGATATGGCGCCAACCCCAACATAATATTATGATTCGATAACTTGATAGAAACCTATAAGATTGTAGGAAATTATTATTTTTAAACAAAAAATTAAACCGCCTTCCAAAGTAAAAATACACAAAAAAGTATGAAATAAAACTTATTTTCTAAATAATTCCCCATTTTAAATTTGGCTATTTCTCTACTCAATCTTCTCAATTTTGATATTTGTTCTATATTTGGCGCCCCCATGAAACCCCCAGTTGCCCCCCCATAGATCCGGGCCTGGTAGCGTGCTATTAGTATTGACGACCTCTGTGGCTCAGCGGTTAGTGAGTTGGCGCTCGAGTCGGAGCCCGGAGGTCGGGGGAGAGAATCCTGACAGAGATCAAAAATTTTCTGTGTTCCTTAGTCATTGATGTGTATTATCAACTATGTGATAAAAATCCTAAGTCTTATAGGTACCTTTAAACGAGCAATTCTTGTAATTTGAATCTCGGAAACGGCTCCAACGATTTTCATGAAATTTAGTGTGCAGGGGGTTTCGGGGGCGATAAATCGGTCTAGGTAGGTGCATTATTAAGTCAGGTATATTCGAACCCCGGTGAAATATTTTTGTAATACTTTTTTTTTATCTACTGCAGCTCCTAGCAAAGCTCGGTTACCCATGTACTTAGGGTTGCCAACTTTTTTTAGAAGAAATAAAGTATATTTAAGTCTGAGAAGAATATTAAACAGTATTTTAAAAAATCAACAGTATCTTATTTATTTAATGCTGTATATACATATTTTAGAGCTTCTCGCACGGCTTATTAATTTACAGTCTTTATTAACTCCAATAATGTGACTGCTGCGCTGCACTGAGCGCCCTCTAACTAAATAAAAAAAAGTCTGAGCGTCTAAGCCTTACACTAATAGTGTCAAGCATTTTGATGCTGAAAACAGTATTTCGTATACTTTATTTTTGTTCAACAGTAAAAAGTATAATGTAGTGAAAAACAGTATAATACTGTTTTAACAGTATAGTTGGCAACGCTACATGTATAAGAAAGTAAAAAAGTATGATTTGGTCTCGAAACGTCCGCCTATGTCTACCCCTTCTAACACTTCCATTCACACTCGCCCTATACCATTTTTTGTCAATCGTTCTTCATTCATTCTCTCGACATGGCCAAACTATCTCAGCATTCCTTTCTCAATTTTTGTCACTACATCTTCTTTCAAATACATCGTCTGACAAAATGTCGACTGTTTAGCTACAACGGTTGTGGAGTGACTCCCTGGGCCTGGTGACAGACAGATAGACAGCGAAGTGTCAGTACTGTTTTGCTTTTACTGTTTGTGTACGGAACCCTAAATCTAAAGTATACTATGACGTAGTGTGTGTTTGTTGACGGACAGCACGATCGTTTGGCAGTGAGCCAGCAAATAGAATATAGTCGCAAATAGTGGATTACGACCGACTGCGCGAAGGGATATGTTATCTTATATAATGTTGTACAAAATCAAATTCGGATATTTCGGGTTTGGTTTTCTACAAGGCCGCAGTTAAGCCGGACAGTTCGTGCCGGTGCATACATTATAGCATATATTATATTGTGGCGGACCAATCAGCGCACAGTCCTGAATCGCGCTATCGAAGTTTTCTAAGATCGGCGACATATATACGACATCTGAAAACCACTACAGTGGGCTTCGGCCTGACCGAGCATACCATCTCGCTCGGTCGGAGATCTCTCTTCGGGGCTTACCACATTCCTACATTATTATCAGCGCTATTGGACATATATCGCTGATATTACAGGCTGGATATTATGTCGATTTAATCGATACCAGGCTTTTATAAATAGTAGCCTATCTGCCACAGTCGACTGACATTCAGTATCCAGCTGACCGTGAACTTAGGCTGTGTTTACATAGGCTATTTTAACTGACTGCGTGAATGAGAGTTGTCTTGTTTTATATTGTTTATTAAGTTGTATATATGACACCGTAAAATTGTAAAAACCGTTAGATTGTAATATAACTAGTGAAATTGACTATATAATAGACTTCCGTCGCGAATATTCTGACTATAATTTAACACATTATTTTTCGTTAGAGTAATGAATCTTTCGACATATTTTTACAATCTCGTTAGTTATTTTACAATCTAACGGTTTTTACAATTTTACGGTGACATATACATATTTAACATCAGCCAGGATTCATGACTCCTGCGACATATAGCTATTATTATATTATTTCTAACTACCTACTATTATTTACGACTATTGTAGTTAAATAGGGGATCGGACTACATCTGAAATATTTGGTTTCATTAATATATTCAGAAATATTGAGGCATTACTACTTGAGCACTTGGTAATTGTAAAAAAATATATTATTTTATGTATAGTTTCCTAATAAAATACATTTAAAAAGTACCAAAAAAAAATTTTTTTTTCTTGCGAAATTGGTAAACAAAACCTACATCATTAGTTTACTCACATCATATACAAAACATTCATTATGGTAAGTATGAGCTGAAACGCACAAATATGGGAGATATTTACAAATATATTCCGGCGGCCATATACTTCATATACCTACTACTTCATATACCTACTATAACCTACAAGTGACGTCATTTGTAGGTCGACTTTAGTATGGGGCGTTTTTAGGAGGCTCGCGAAATTTTGTATACAAATCGCTGTACCTTTGAAAATATTGACTTTTGATATACGGTTTCTTCTGAGAAGTTACTCATATTTAAGAGTACTATTCATTTATGCAATAAAAAAAAAATTGTCCGATTGCCTATTGTAGCGAAATAGAAAAATCATTTAGTATGAATTTACTCGCAAGTCCCAGTGCAATATTCCAGTAGCTGGAGCAAATAACAAGTTTGCGCCAGCTACTGGCACATACAAGTTCATTGAGCCAATGCAATGGCTTAAACTTGCTGGCTCAATCACGCTGGATTTAGGTGGGATTATGAGGGAAAGGTTAGATTTGTACCAGGAGATCAGAGAGGTATAGGAGGTTATACGTAGAGACTAGGGAACAGAGATATAAACCTCCTAAAGTTAAAGGACAGTCTAGAACTTATGTGCTATTAATTTGTTTAAATAAAGAGAGGGACTAAAACAAAATATAAAGTTTATTAATGTAAACTAATGTTGTCGAATAAATAAAAAATTGTCGTGAAAACTTTTTCTAGAGATTAGGTATTATACGCAATATATTTAAACTAATCTTGATTGTATTACAGAATAAACGGTTACTAATATATCACTTAAAACATTTCTTGTTATCTACAGAACCACAATCCAACTACCAACCAAGGTTATTTTTAACCAGTGAAAAAGTGCAATAGTCATACAATTACTGTGCTAGAGTGTACCAAGCGCGCATAAATTGTGAAGAGGTCGACCGGCTCTCGACTCCGTCTAAAATACCTCCGACAGCTGACCTTTATGCCGACGACATAAGGATCACTCTCGTAGAACCTGTGACCGGGTATAAGGGGGCAAACGTGGGGGGGATGTGATGAGTGAAGAGGGCGGGCTGCGCCGGCGACGCAGCTTCAAGCGTTTGCTGCGGAGTCTGACGTCGGACCGGCTGCAAATAGGTGTGTAGTCCACTAACCATTCACGTGTCATTATGGTGCAATTGTGACACCATTATGGTGGTTCAGCTATATGTGGTTCTAGCCTAGACTCTAGTCTACTAACAATGTGTGTCATTGTGGTGACATTATGATGCCATGATACTATAATGATTGTATAGGTGTAGTGGTTCTAATCTTCTAACAATTTTGATGTCATTATGGTACAACAATTGCGTCATTTTGATACTATAATGATACATGTGTATTTGTGTAGTTTACTAACCATTCACGTGTCATTATGGTGCAATTGTGAAACCACTATGGTGGTAACTGGTACAGTTATATTATCTGGCTCTAGACCCTAGTCTACTAACAATGTATTTTTATTGTAATGACATTAGAATGTGTAGTCTTTTAACTATTTAGGTGTCATTTTGATGCAATTGTAACACTATTATGGCGGTACAGTTAAATGTGGTTCTAGACTAGTCTACTGTCAATTGTGTTGTCATTGTGGTGATATTATGATGCCATGATACTATTATACTGGGTGTCCCAAAATACCGTCTCATAGTGACATGGGAGATAGATTAGCCTTATATCTCTCGGATAAAATAAAAATGACCTTAGTAAAAGTTGCTTAGTTTTCGAGATATTTGGATTTTTTTGGTTTTATTCAAAATCTCCATTTTTAGTTAGTTTTTATTTCCGCATTAGTACAAATTCCTTTAATTTATTCATTTTTATTTTTTTTAAGTATCTCGAATAGTTGTTTGATGCATACAAAATAATTTTTTGTCAAATAGTAGTGTATTTTTTAAGAAAAAAATATTTTTGTGTTGCGTTTTAGCTCTCCCAAAATTTCGAACAAAATTTTGACAATCTGCCGTGAAAAAAAAATGTACTAAAGTAAACTGGAAAATTATTTTAAAAATTACTCAATTTATTGCAGATTTAGAAATGGTATAACACTTACATAAGAATTTTACAGAAACTTAGAAATTGCCATTTTTATCATTAAAGTCTGATTCAAGCCAGACTCTTATGTAGTAAAGAAGATGAAAAAGTACCAGGAATTTTCATCGCAATCTTATTATCTATCGACCTTTATTATCTTTTGTATCTGTAGACTTGTAAAACTGAATGTACTATTGCAACCCTAATTTGTTATTTCGTTCTTTCCTTCGCTGTTATGGGGCACTGTGATAGTAAATAAAATTAGAAAAAAACTTTAGAACTTAGATTTATTACAGTAAATGCTCGAACTGTCGACCTCCAACACGAATGCACAATCGACATCTTCTGATAAAATTATTCTTTAATCTTCTCAAACTTATCTGAGATATTTCTTGAGCCGCTGCGGTGACTCTGTCGCGTAGTTCCCTTTCGTTGCGTATTGGTTTACCATAAACTTTGTCTTTAAGACATCCCCAATAAAAAAAATCCAGGGGATTAAGATCAGGGGATCGTGGTGGCCATAAGATTGGCCCCAGTCGCCCAATCCACCTTCTCGGGAACCTGCGGTCCAGGTGTGCTCGAACGTCTCGAGCGTAATGTGCTGGGCAGCCGTCGTTTTGAAACCACATCGTTCGTAATGATTCCAGTGGCACATCCCCGAGGAGCGTTGGCAATTGGTTTTCTAAAAATTCCAAATAGGTGTGACCATTTAATATTGGAGGCAGCTCCACTGGTCCTACTATTGTACCGTTGTAGATTCCGGTCCATAAATTTATTTTAAACATGTGTTGCGACCGATCTTCTCTATTCTCGTGTGGGTTTTCTAGCTGCCAGCTATGAATATTATGAAGGTTTAAATAACCATCTCTTCTACATTGCGACTCGTCACTCCACAGTACTTTATGAAAAAAGTCGGGATCTTCCCTATTTTTTTCCAACATTCGTTGACAAAATTGTACCCGTCTGGCATAGTCACTCGTAAGGAGAGTTTGCACTCTTTGTATGTGGTACGGATGATACCTGTTCCTTTTTAAAACGCGATGAGCAGATGATTTCGGTATTCCAGTCCGACTTTGAATCAAACGAACCGAAGTTGACGGATCTTCGGTAACTTGCTGTAACACGACATCTTCGTCGGTTGTTTGCGGTCTCCCTTCACCACCTCGAGTTCCTGGGACTCTACCCTCTCTGTAGGCAGAATCCAATCGTTCAATCACATGATACGATGGCGGTGTACGGTTTGGATAACGTTCCGCGTACAATCTTGCAGCTAATCTTGAATTTAAAGTTACTACGCCTCGATTAGAAACACGCCTGGTTTCCCCATAAATTAAGTACATGTCGGCGTACTCACGATGAGTAAATTGAGTAGCAGCACCTCGTGGATTTTCCATTCTTAGCACAGTAAAACCAGCCAGCTGTCTGTAAGAGCGCAAACCGTCGTTGTTGTCACCAAATCAGTTCAACAATAGTCCAAATCGAAAGCAAATCAGAGTCCAAAAATAACGCCTAGTAATAAAAAAAATGAGAGAAACGAGAGCAGTACAAAATAGCACGTGTATCGCACAAAACGGAAGAGAACGTACTAAACACAGATTAATATATGTACCTAGTACAGATGCGACAGTGACTTTTCGTAAGTTACCGACTGTTCCGAACTGGCGCTGCAGTCACTAACTATGATAATGGACATGACAGTTAAAAACCACAGATAATTTAAGAATAGTGATGTGCAGCTTGACATCTAGTCGATAATTAGTGTTGTACTTTGTCGATAACACTGCGTAGGGATTTCTAGGTACTTCGATTTCTAATTTTAAATATTTTCTAAATAAAACACAAAATAAAATTTTGGATTTTTTATTTACTTTTCTTTTATTTTTGATCGTAGCCTATAGCATTTATATTTTAGAAATGCTTTTTTTTGTGGATCACCCATTTCATTGACATATTTTTCGGAAATATCGCCTTTCAAAATTTTATTTATAATATTACACCAATTATGTGTTTGTAACCTTATTAAAATATTAATAAAATTTGTTACAACAATTTCATGGTGCCTTGAACACCCAAGCCAGGAAATCCTCATATTTTTAATTTTTTCCCTCAAAACTGTATTAATTAAACCTTTATAACAATTTTTATTTAGATAGTCATGAATAAGGGATGCAACGTCTCTATATAATATTAAAAATTGCTGAGTAGGGTATTTTAAATTTTTGTTTTTTAACGTATTATACTCTCTGTATCTAATATACAGATGTATATTTTCTTCTTTTTTTGTAGTTAAAGTACCTAAACAAGCCTTGCAATTTACACTTTTACATATTTTTCTACACACATATCCAGCTGTGTAAGCCGAGCAGTGGACTTTAATTTTTTCCATTACCACTTGACCCACAGAAAATGTTCTTGGTTCGTTAGCACATTCTTGTGAAGAAGATGAGGGAGAACTTTGTTGTTGTTTTGGCTTAACGTTTTCTTTATTTTCACCATTTTTACTAAATAAATTTTTTACATTCAATATTTGTTCTCCATCATCTTCTTCACAGTTTGCATTTTTTGAATGAGGAGTTAAAACATTTGTTATCATCAGAGATTTAAAAGAATGAGCAAAAATATTAGCGTCAGGATTTATATTTCTATAATTTAAACTTCTAATTCGACCAAAGAAATTTTCAAGTGGATCTTGGTTTATATTTCTTGGGTAGAAATAATCGACTGAAAATTTGTTAAATAACAATTTAGATAATCGTATAAAGCTTTCAAGAGTTGTAATCCAACCCTGTAGAGACGGCACCTTAACATGACGATGTTTTCCTGACTGGAGAGCAACTTTACTATTTTTATCAATGAAATGGATGTCTTTAATTTTTCTTATAGAATCGACCCAAAATTGGTGGTGTTGGGAATTAGGTTTTACGGCACTCCTTAATTTTCCTCTTTTTGCTCCACCTGCATAGCCATTCACGCTGTCAAACAACTTGTCGAAGAATTCTATTACATCTGCTGTAGTTGCCATAGTTGTTGCCTCTTCTATGCCACGTAATTTATCTAAAAAAAATATTACATCATCCTCAGTTCAGTAGATAGATGCTGAATGTAATTATGTGCATAAATACAAATTCTTACTTAATTTAATTTAATTTTTAACAACAGAATAGCTCAGAGTTCTAGTAGATTAAAAAAAAAGAATCACAAAATAGTCTGGGAATCGAACCCTAGCAATTTGCCAATAATGCGAAAATGTCATTCGAATTGACATTATTAGAGTCAAGATAGATACATAATAATATATTGTTTTACAACAAAAGAAAAAACTTATTTAACTTAAAAATGTGCTGTTGTGGGGGATCAAACCTGGCTAAAACAATTTTTTCCCTAAACCCGTGCATACTAAATTCCATGGTAATAATACTTGCTGCCTTTTCTCAGATTCGGATTATTACAATATACAACAATATCTAATATGCACGTAATTTTTTTATTTATTTATGTAGATATAATATCTTGTTTGGTAAATCGTGTGGTAAAATCAGTTTTCGGATATCATTAAAAATCACAAAGATATGAATGTTCAAAGTAGTCTATTAGACAGAGAGATCGGATGTGTAACGTGACGTCACATAACACGACTTTAAAGTTCACAAGTAAATTCGTTTTGCTAGAAAGAGACAGATTAAAAACTTTAACCACTTGCTCATTTATCAAGATATTGTCAATTTTCTCCCAATTTACTTTATTTCTCAGTCTAGTATCATATTATTATGTTATAAGTTATTTTCTGTTTTATGCATATTCCCTATTGTTCGTTTTAAGTAAAGGATATTATTACTCACTCAATGCATCAGTATATTTGAGCATAGCAGCAGTTCGGGCACTCAGCACTTGGGCTGCTACACTAACTTTCATTTTTTTCATTCTCGTCGCATCCACATGGTGTGCTGTTAATTTGGGCAATGCTCTAGTATGCCCCAATTTACTGTCAATGTCAAAGACAAACTGAATGTCCTTCCAGGATGCAATTTTTCCCTCCCAAATTATATCTTTAGATATAAAATTATTTCGCAACCCCTTTAAAAGATGGGGTGGGTCGTAAACTATGCTCAAATCATGTCCAGCTACATTAATTGAGCCATCTGTAAAATTAAAAGTTAGTCAACTAAAAATGTGCACATACAAGTGGGTACTATATCAACTTATTTTGTAAGTGAAATCATAATAACTGCTTGGTATTTTTTAATAAAACAAAAACTAGTGTTTTATAGAAGCTTTGGTGGTTTAGATATATAGAAACTTTGCTGTGACAAATTTTAAGTAAATAAGCAGCCCTACTGAGATTCTCAATTATCACAGTCTAACAGTAAGATATTATTAAAATTAGATAGTTACCATCTAATACACCCTGAAGATTCCTTTTCTTAATAGTGTCCTCTCTTAAACGTTTCAATGTGGAACGAAATGTGGACCCTTGGTCACAAATGAGTACCAAAGGAATTAATCCACATAGGGCAACATGGGAGACCAATTCTTTTAAAATTCTTTCAAGGTCTATAGAGGAAATAGTGCCTTCACAGAAATAATAAGCTACACTCTGCCGCCATCGAGAGCATATTCCACGAAGCATGAACACTAATGCATGATCACAAAACTTGACATTGTTTGGGTCACCTCCTACATCCACAAATCCAAGAATCTTTTCTTTATTTTCATTATATGTTAGATGAGGTGTTAAAGCTACTTCATCAAAAACAATGGAACACAATTTTTGTTGAGGGCTCCAATTTTTGGAATTTTGAGATATGTGCTCAAATATTTGAGGGTTGAGTCCAGTATCTATTTGGATTTTCTCTGACAACCTCATTAAAGTCCTCTTATTAGGTAGGGTAAACATGGTCTCTAACAATTTATAGCCTTTTGGGCTTTGTTTTAGTAATAGCAAAGCCATTAACTTCTCGTCCAAAGTAAATCTCCTGGCCATTTTGCTTTTGCAAACTTGTTTTAATTGCATCAAAAGAAAAGTTTGAGCTTGTTTATTCAAAAAATCAAATTTCTCAAGCAGGTCTTTTTTGGTAAAGACTTCTATCGCCTTTGTTAGCCTTTGTGAGGCTGGGTTACCCAAACTTTCCACTGAAGTATTACTGATTTCTGTCATAATTTTCCTTTTCTTTGATGTTAACTTTCTCACAGACAAATCTGCAAAAAGTATCATATATTAGAAGTATAAACCATAATATTCAGAATGCAATATGAATATTAATATGAAAGCAGAACAACATAATATAATAGGATTATTAATAAAAATAATCTTTTCTCAATAAGATAGTAAACATACCTTTACATTTCTGTATTTGGATTGTTTTATTAGTTTTAGGTATCATTTCAACCACTATTTCATCATTACAATCTATTGTTGGATATGGACCTGAAAGAAAATATATTATTATATTATATCAATTTTATTTTTAGAAAACTGTGTTATACATATTCCCCCTTACTAATAAAAATATTTATCCAGTAGATAAGCAATACAATGTTTTGTCCTTGTCTTATGCGTTGGAAATGTTGCTTGACAGACAAAGACAAAATATTGTTTTGCTTATCACGGAGTTGTTCTATATGTCACCATAAAATTGTAAAAACCGTTAGATTGTAATAAAACTAGTGGAATTGTAAAATGTTGATAGACTTCCGACGCGAATATTCTGCCTAAAATTTAACACAATAATTATTGGATAAATATTTTTATTAGTAAGGGGGTGTTTTCAGGTTTTATGTATTTCAATACAAATCAAATAGGTATTGATAAGATTGTAAAAGGTCAGTTGGGTATGAGGCGATAATATAAAGTTTATATAATAAATAATTAAAATTACAAAAAGGGGTTCTATTCCCACATTAAAATGTTTTAATGTTTTAAAACATATCTTCCAAGAAAAACGTAATTTACCAATCAAACTACCAAGTAAAACTTAAGTGCCGTTCTCACTGTCCAGCCTGTATATATCAAAGGCCTCTGTCTTGAAGAAGACTTGTAGTTCTTAGTACCGGTGCTGGATTTGCAGGCTGGTCCGTGATAAACATGCTTTAGTCATGCAGATAAATTGGTTTTACTGTAAGTACTTACCCACATTTTCTGGTACTGATACAACAGCTGAGTTATGTGTACATATAGCATTTTGAAATTCAGCAACTTCTTTCACTTCCACGGTAGAAGCTGATGGCTGTTCTGAGGATGAAACTGAAAAATATGTAAATGTGTAAATAAATACAATTCAAAAAATAACTCGGGGTTTGTATTAATAATAATCAGATAATATCAATAACACACCATTTTCCACCAGCAATGGTGATGTAATATTATCATCTGCTGCATGTTCTTTAAAATAATTATGTTCCACATGCAATTCTGAAAAAAAAAAGTGTGAAAGTGAGATACAAAATGAATAAGTACTCTTTTATGTGCTCATAACTACTACTGATCTTGAAGTACATGGATAGCTTTTGCCATAGTCATTTAGCAATATTATCAAGATAGGATAGAGGATATCCATACTATACAGTCAAATTCTTCAAAGTTCAAATCCAAATTTCCATTGGTTGTTACTTCACAGATACACATCACTCACCTTCTAAGTTAATTTCGATATTTGGGGGCACTACCTAGTCTACCTATCTTGCCAAGGTATATATTTTTATAGGTTTCTATCCACATAATACTTCAGATCAGTAGGTATTAAATACAAACCTTGCTCCCATTGGACTTGATCTGGCAAATATTCCTCCTCATCTTGCTCCTTAAAATAATTATGTTCTAATGTAACACCCCATTCTGGAAAGCATTCATTATGTCATGTTAAACATCATCAAAATATATTTTAAAGCAAGCTACATAGACTTTTGTCACTGGTACTAAGCAAATAACATAAATAATTTATATCTTGTCTAATGCCATGTGGATTGGATGATGAAATATTCAAATCAAACCAATTTATTTATACACACATAAAAATAGACACAAAATAAATTAAATAATATATATCACATCAATCTGATCCCGTGCTAAGTTGAACTTGTGTATCACATACAGTATCATACATACATAACTTATTATTTTTTAAATCAATTAATATTTATTTTCTTACTTTATAGCTACATTGAACTGTTTGCTTCCTGCATATAGGTACATTATAGTAATTATCAATAGATACTATGTTGTTTGCCAGAATATAATTATTATAGCTAAATAAAAAAAAACGACTAACCTGTTGAGGCAAGAGGTACACCGTGACTTATTTCATCGCTTGTAAATAAACAAGGATATGACCATCGGAGTCTTTTACCCTTACGATCAAACTGAGTTTTATCAAAATGTTTTTCACACACGTATTTTCGTAGTAATTGCTCTTTAGAGAGTCCAATGAGGAGGGAATTCGTGGGCACTAGGAAAGACATCCACAAATTTCTAAGTTCATCGTTCTTGGGGAAACAAAAATACCGGTTAACACTGCTTGTTGCATTGCAACCACCAACACAGCACTTTTTGTTCTCCATGACGGCTTACAGTTTTATCTCAAACGTCTGAGGAATAATTGCTTTTCAAGGACCTCAACTCAGTAAAATACGAGGAGGTGCGACTTGATAAACGGGAATTCAACTCAGAAGTTTTCAACAAACACTCGAAAGAAAGTTTGAACTTTGAATCAAACTGCAAAAGCAATGACACATATTTTGACATAAACAATATTTGACGTTTCAAAATGGCGGCGAAGATCACGCGACAATAGCGCCAATACGCAACAATTGGAAACAAAGCTGTCCGAGCCCTGGTACTAAAGTCCACGAGATCGTTCGTGGATAGAGATGGCCGTTATAACGTAAAGCGTTTAAAATAGCGTGCTTTTATAAATAAGTTGTAAAGTCGTTTAAAAATTTAAGCGTTTATCACTTATAATTATCGTTCATATCGTTTATAGTCATAAAGCCATAAGTGTGGTATGAGCAAAGAAAAATAGTTCTTATGACAGCGCAATAAGAGTGAAAATTATTTAATGTAGCTCATCACTTATTTAAACGGGTTATTTTTTGTACTTATAACTATTAAGCTTTTTCGTGTTTATTCACTTTTTGTTAGTTGCGCTTTGCGGGTTGACGAAAACACGTTATATTACGTTACGCAATAATTCGTATTTTAATCGTAATAGTGGTGCTTTGGTGGCTTACCGTGAAGTTTTAATGTAAATAATAAATATAATAATGGTCCATATGGACGTAATATAAACTTTTCGTGTAGTGTTTTAGTACTAAGTTTATTAAGTTTTTGTCGTAAGATGACGAATAAACGACGTGAATTGGAACAGTAATTTATGGAACTACTTTGAAAGAAATGAGGTGGAAAAAGTGGCGATGTTTGTTATCCTATAAATCAACTATTACTAATGATAAGCAACATTTAAGATTAATGCATATTATCAACATGTAAAAACATTTTTATGAGTTCATATTATTATATTAATAATTATTCAGATTTCAGACAGTCCTAAGCCTGCAAAGTACGAAGGAAAGTTAATTTAAATCAGTTTAAGCGATCGAAAAACGTAACATAAGCGCAAAAAATATTATAACTTATAAGTGGCAATAAGTAGATAATCAAATAAGCAACTAAGCAACTAAGCAGTTAAAAAAAGCTGCTATTGAATATTTAATAACGGATAAGTTAACTTTTAATTTTAAGCCGTTTATCACATCTCTATTCGTGGAACACGGTGTTGTAAAATGTGGGAAGAGAGTAGCGCATATTGCGCGCTCCCTTGCACTTATTAGGCCTTTAACAAACATTACCGTTGATCATTGACAGCTATCTCACTCAGTTTTTAACCTAAGAACAGGATCACAAACGCCGAACACAAAGGACAACATGTGGCCTTTTCATTGTGTTTGAATATTGAATATTCACTTCATAGTTGAGTCCGGCTTGAATTAGACTTTAATGATAAAAATGGCAATTTCTAAGTTTCTGTAAATTTTTCATGTAAGTGTTATACCATTTCTAAATCTGCAATAAATTGAGTAATTTTTAAAATAATTTGCCAGATTACTTTAGTACATTTTTTTTCTACGGCAGATTGTCAAAATTTGGGTCGAAATTTTGGGAGAGCTAAAACGCAACACAAAAATATTTTTTTCTTAAAAAATACACTACTATTTGACAAAAGTTTATTTTGTATGCATCAAACAACTATTCGAGATACTTAAAAAAAATTAAAATGAATAAATTAAAGGAATTTGTACTAATGCGGAAATAAAAACTAACTAAAAATGGAGATTTTGAATAAAACCAAAAAATCCAAATATCTCGAAAACTAAGCAACTTTTACTAAGGTCATTTTTATTTTATCCGAGAGATATAAGGCTAATCTATCTCCCATGTCACTATGAGACGGTATTTTTGGGACACCCAGTATAATGATGGTAGAGATGTAGTGGTTCTAGTCTTCCTACAATTGTGATGTCATTATGGTATAGCAATTGCGTCATTTTGATACTAAAATGTTGGATGTGTATTTGTGTAGTCCGCTCACTATGGAGACGTCATTATGGTAGAATTATAGCACCATTATGATTGTTTAATGGTTGATCAATACTTTAAGGTAACTTGTAACCTATGTGTAACAGTGTGAAGTTTCAGAGATTTTGGAGTGGATTTTTTTTTATTTTTTATCTGATTTTTATCTTTGTCGTTATTTCGTAAAAATAATGCGGATATTATGCGGAACCCTTCGGTCAAAAGAGCGGTGGTGAAGTTGACACTATGGCAGCATTGTGTATTTTATTTACAACTAGTTTTACTTAACTTTTATTTAGCGACTTTGTCCGCGTGGAGTTCGGTTTCCATACAAAATTTTAACACCTTTTTCACCCACTTAGACAATTTTCAAAAATAGTTTTTTATCGGACGCCTACGTCATTACAACTATCTTTATGCCAAATTTCAGCAAAATCCGTTCAGTAGATCCGGCTGTGTGTTGATAGATGAGTCAGTCAGGTTTGCCCTTTATATATTTAGATATTATTACAATAATATCTAAATATAATTAACGTTAAAATAACATTTCATTTTGGATGCTGAAAATAAAGAAATAAAAATAGTTTAGAGTATAATAATCACATTATAACAAATTAAAATATAGCATTATAAAGTATTTACCTTAATTGTATGCACCACGTGTTTTAATTTTAAGATGATCAATGTCAAATGGGCAAAATGACAAATTCTTCCACCACATTTTGGGGTGCTAAAATGACAAAGAAAAATTGCTTAATATAAGATAATCATTTCATAATTTCTTTAAATATAATATGATATTAAATTATAAATTAAATATGTACCTTCAATGTATGCACCTCGTGTTAATGAGGTCAACGGGTTAAGGGACGAAACCTGGTTTAATGTGAATCACTCGTAAAACTTATGTTGTATCTATAATTTACTTTGTAAACCATGTTTCGGAATGCACAACAAAATTTGGTGCACATGTTTGCTTAAATAATGCCACGTAAAGACCACGTTTTATTTTATTTTAGTTCTAGAACCTGTTTGGAATTATGACTGACAGTTGACATTTGATTTTTTTTTTAATAAGGGCTGTGATATATCTTTATTTTATTTCTATGACCAATATGTACTGAAAATGTGTGATTTATTTAAATATTATTTAATTTGTTATGGTTAATAATAATTCTTGATGTTCCTTAATGTATAATATTATCTATAAGTATTTAATTTAATTCCGATTTGTTGCTTAAATTTGTAAATGTTAACTCCACACACCTAACACCTTGCATGTTATGAATATTTTGCGCGCCATTGTGATGGCAGAATGTTGGAACCCAGCTAATATAATATTTTTTAGACCTTATGTATACCACATTCTTGCAATAAAGGATTGATTGATTGATTGAATGATTGATTGATTGAATAATGCACTTGACGTTATTTCATACATTGTTAAGTAGCTAAACTAAAATCACATTTTTGATAAGAAAATTCCTCATATAAATTGTATATTATGTTACTAAGTTATTTCCATACATAATAATTAATAAACATAATTATACATTTTTTTACTTATGTTTAATTATTATCAATTTTCATACATACACTCAAAACTCAAACTCAAAATTTTTATTTCCATGTAGGTTATAATAATATAACGCTTATAGAATTGTCCTACATGATGCCTACCACCGCACCTACCACATTTATACACATATTTATATTAAATATCTCTTATATGTATTAGAAATCCGCCATTACGAATATGTTAAGGTCAGGTCACTTCAGAAGGTATTTAAAGGTCACATATATCCGACATTCCTACTAGGGACGCAGTGATGTATAAGAGCTATTTCTATTATTGTCAGAAAATAATTAAGCCAGCATTCCTTTTTCCCAGTCTACTAGGAACACAGAGCCATTCTAAGCTGTGTATTTTATATAGGGGCACTAGTCACTACGATATGACAATATTATGACGTCACATTCCCCAATGTGACGTCACTATATGTATTGTCATATTGTTAAATAATTACGGTCACACTACTACACGTCAAGAGTGCAGGTTCGAAATTCGAATCCCAGGTTGTGGCGTGTTCCAATGAGACTTTTTCAGATCTCAAGTACATTATACGGACGCTCCAACGGCGAAGGAAAACATCGTGAGGAAACCCACACACGGTTGGCCCCAGACGTATTGACCAGTCATTCCTAGGCTGGCTAGGCTGACTGTGTTGTGAGAATGCCGTATGTGCTTGGGCAACCATACGACATTTACAAACCAACTGTCCCAGGCACTACAGTATTTCAAGAGTGAGAAGAGTGGTTACTTCGCTCGGAGACTAAGTTTTTGTTTGTTCTAACAACCTGCGCGTCCCACGCTTAGCATGATCGCCATAGACATGCGTTTTGTCTATACAAGACAATATACTGACAAATAATATGGACAAAATGACAGCTTTCCTTTGTCAATCTGTCAATTTGTCTATTCTTCTATAGGCAGAAAGCATTTCTACGGTGGTTATGTAGACATATCACATAACAGGCAGCTTGGCGTCGGTACAGGCGGCCTTTGTAGTCTACTAAGTTATCATCAAAACAAGCAAGAGATAGGCTACATTAGATAAGGCCATTTAGCTTATCAGTAATTGATAAGTGCATTGGAATCCATACTAATATTATTATAAATGAGAAAGCGTGTGTGTCTGTTTGTCCGTCTTTCACGGCAAAACTACTGAACCGATTGAAATGAAATTTGGTACGCAGATAGCCTGCGAAAGGACTTAGGCTACTTTTTATCGCAGGGATATGTACGGTTCCCATTGGGATACGTTATTTACAGTTTCACGTAAAAATTAATATCGGTTTAGTAATTTTTACGTGAAACTGTTGCAACGGGTTGCACTCCGGGTGCCGGCAGAAGTGAAAACTCGAACATTGACGTCCGTCTTATGAATTTTCGATCAGAGAGGCAATTCTGCTAAATAAAACCTGCATTAATACAATTACAATAAAGTCCCGATACGCTTATACTCCCAATAGGTGTTTTTATGAACGTTAAACCAACGTAAAACGCGCTCTGATTGGTTGAAACGTCATAAAATCCGTTCATCGTAACATGACGCTACACTTTCAATCCGAACAAAGTAAAATTGACTGTTTAAATTATCTACTTTAAATACGAGAATTGAGGTTCAGGTCACGTGCCCTGACGCGAGTTTAACATTTTTTCGCCATCCCAAGTATTGCACAACACCGCCAAATTTGTTTTCACTTCAAAAAAACTTTATCAAAATCGGTACAACTATTAGGGAGCTACAATGCCACAGACAGACACACAGACATACGTGATACGTCACACTAATAATAACAACTGTTTTCGTTCTGGGTTAAAAATTTCTGCCAACGTAACCAAGTAAATTATGCTATTAGTAATAACATTATTGATATTAATATCTAAGTACATTTAATAACCAAACTCTATCCTATTATTCCTACTAGCAGCCATATATTTGATCCTGCATTAATTTGTTGAGCAAACATTAATGTTATTGTAGGATGCCCGTTACGTCGCCATGAAAATGTAACCTAGAATATGTAATTTGATTCCGAAAATACAAGTACAACTATTTTCTTTATTCCCCTGAGCTGCAATCATTTTCTTAACATCGTGAGAGCTAGACAGTTGACATTTCCACAGATGATGTATTTAATTCTGTTGCTGCTATTACATCAAATACTAATCTATACTAACATTATAAAGCTGAAGAGTTTGTTTGTTTGTTTGTTTGAACGCACTAATCTCAGGAACTATTGGTTCAAATTGAAAAGTTTTTTTGGTGTTGGATAGTCCATTTATTGACGAAGGCTCTACTCCCGCTATCCCCAAACCGCGGCCCGCGGGCCGCATGTGGCCCGCCGCACAGTGGGTCGAAAATCGGCTTTCATAGACATAGAAATGAAATCTCGAAAGTGATAGATTTTTTGATGGATATTGCTTCAGTTTAGTATTACTATGTAGAAAATTAAGTTTCAGATAATTTGGCCCAAAAATGAGGGAGTAATAATTTTTTTACGAAAAACTTGTATGGAGCCAACATGAAAAATTCAATTATTTCAAAAACGGCAAGTTTAACCGTAATATCCTGACAGATGGTTATAGTACCAATTATTCATGATTTTTTGGCATACATCATATAACGGTTTTAGCTGCTCTTTTTTTTTAAAAAATCGTCGAAATTTTTGAAAAAAAGTCACCCTGTATTATTGCACGATTCGATAGTTTTACTATTAAGGAACAATTTCTGGAAAGTAATAGTATACGGAAAACTTGAGGAAAGTGTTGAATTTTAATAAACTCCTTCATATTTTGAACAAATGTATGAACAATTATATAAAATGCTAAAATTAAGCACTTTCCTTAACTTACTCACATATAGTTACTTCCCAGCAATTGTTATTTACTAGCAAGACTATCGAATGCTGCAATAATACAGGGTGACTTTTTTTCAAAATTAACGGATTCGAATCCTAACCCAGGATGTTGACTTGGCTATAATCTGATAATGCAGTTATATTCGTCGTACACTGTGAAGTGAAGGAAAATTATGTCAGAGTAATTGCTTCCCAAAAATACTGGATTTATAACTTTTTTATAGAAAATTTCTATGAAGCCAATGAGAAAAATCCAATTATCTTCAAAACGGCAAGATAAATCCTTATATCCTTACATGCTGTTATAGTACTATTAATTCGTGTTCTTTTTACACAGTTCATGAAACGGTTCTATTTGCCATTTTTTTTAATCACCGAAATATTAATTTTGAAAAAAAAAAGTAACCTGTATTAATGCACCATTCGATAGTCTTGCTAGTAAAGAACAATTTCTGGAAAGTAATGGTATACGGAAAACTTGAGGAAAGTGTTAAATTTCAATAAACTTCTTCATATTTTGAACAAATGTATGAAAAATAATATAAAATGCTAAAATTTAGTTCTTTCCTCAACTTTCTCATATGTAGTTATTTCCCAGCAATTGTTCTTTACTAGCAAGACTATCGAATGGTGCAATAATACAGGGTGACTTTTTTTTTCAAAATTAATTTTCGATTATTTAAAAAAATGGCAAATAGAACCGTTTCATGAACTATGCAGAAAAAACACGAATTAATAGTACTATAACAGCATGTAAGGATTTAAGGATTTATCTTGCCGTTTTGAAGATAATTGGATTTTTCTCATTGGCTTCATAGAAATTTTCTATAAAAAAGTTATAGATCCAGTATTTTTGGGAAGAAATTACTCTGACATAATTTTCCTTCACTTCACAGTGTACGAAGAATATAACTGCATTATCAGATTATAGCCAAGTCACCATCCTTGGTTAGGATTCGAATCCGTTAATTAAGAAAAAAAGTCACCCTGTATTATTGCAGCATTCGATAGTGTTGCTAGTAAATAACAATTGCTGGGAAGTAACTATATGTGAGAAAGTTAAGGAAAGTGCTTAATTTTAGCATTTTATATAATTGTTCATACATTTGTTCAAAATATGAAGGAGTTTATTAAAATTCAACACTTTCCTCAAGTTTGCCGTATACCATTACTTTCCAGAAATTGTTCCTTAATAGTAACACTATCGAATCGTGCAATAATACAGGGTGACTTTTTTTCAAAAATTTCGACGATTTTTTAAAAAAAAGAGCAGCTAAAACCGTTATATGATGTATGCCAAAAAATCATGAATAATTGGTACTATAACCATCTGTCAGGATATTACGGTTAAAGTTGCCGTTTTTGAAATAATTGAATTTTTCATGTTGGCTCCATACAAGTTTTTCGTAAAAAAATTATTACTCCCTCATTTTTGGGCCAAATTATCTGAAACTTAATTTTCTACATAGTAATACTAAACTGAAGCAATATCCATCAAAAAATCTATCACTTTCGAGATTTCATTTCTATGTCTATGAAAGCCGATTTTCGACCCACCGTGCGCCGGGCCTTTATCTGCGGCCCGCGTGAAATCTGTAACCGTTAGATAAAGTTGTGAAAAAGCGTTCACAATTCCAAAAATCTCACATAATTATTATAATACATATTTGTTATTTTATTTTAGTTTGTGTCGTTAGCTCATCTTAAATGTTTAGTTTCACTCTTTTAACTACCTTGTGTTATTCTATTATTAAATCGTTAAAAGAGATGTTCTAGAAATGTATGAGGCGTGGGCCAGCCCTATGTACACTATATATAAATATAGCTACATAATATAGTAACTGTTTCCTATCCTTTATTTTATTTTATTTCACTTCGTTTCAATGCACATTTAAAATAAATTCGTCAAGGAGAGCAACACAACGTAAAATAAAACATGGCGGATTAGATCAGAATTAACCAAAGAATATCATTTTGACAATGACATGACTTTTTACAAAGAAAAACGTATGACACTCAAGAAGATGTCTCTTCCTAAAACTATCAACTACGTCAAAAGTCAAGTCAAAACAACTGTCAATGCCGATTGCCGCCCTAAAGTAGGGTTCTCGCATTAAAAAAACGCTTCAAATAATCATTTTTTGTATTTTTATGAAATTCCCTTATATTTTTCCTATTTACCTATGTGGTGTACATAGAGCTGGCCCAAAATCAAACATCTCTTTTCAACAACATATTTTTTGCCCCTAAAAATTTTTGGTTGCGGCCCGCGATACCAGGAGTACAACGGATTTGTGGCCCGCGTAAAAAAAAAGGCTGGGGACCACTGCTCTAGGCTATATAACATCACGCTGCGACCAATAGGAGCGAAGAATCATTGGAAAATGTGGGAAAAAACGAGGAAAATTAATCATCTTTGAGGGCTTCCGTTGGGTGCGCTACGTAAACGGTTCAACTTACCCAAAAATATGTATGAAAGAATTATTCCTCTTTAAATGATCTAAAAAAATATCCGCGACAGTATAATAGGGTATTTTCCAAGTTTTTGAAAAGTATGTCAAATTGTTCCTAATACCAAAATACATTAGCAGTTTGAACCATTCTTTGTGAATTTCTTTCTTTTCCTTGCAAATTAGCCTAAAAGTTTAAATTAATATTATAGGCGCGAAAACGCTATAATGAGTTGTCACGACGTCACATTCTTGTAACATTGTAACTGACAGTTAAATTACACCGAAAATGCCAAATCCCAGTATACAGAATACTTTTTACGTTTTTAAATAAATGTTTTAAGCCTATTAAAAATGCCTTATAAATGTTGCGTAGTGCCAAAATGCACTAATACGTCTATTAAAACACCGGGGAAAATCTTTGTGACCATACCAAAGAACACTGAAATGCGGAAAAAGTGGCTATTACTCGCTGACGCATGACGTTAATAATTCGATGCTGGCTACTCTTTATGGAAATCGGGAGGACATTAATAAAGGAAGAAGAAGTACAAGAATATGACGTCACATTCCAATCTCGTGCGTTTTTAGTCACGTGGTCTAACGTGAAAAATTCATAATTTTATTTTTGATATTTTATAAAAATCATACATATTTTTGTGTAAAAAGTTGGTTAAATTGGTTTAAATTAATGTTTAGCGATAAAATATCAACAATCTGATGTATATTTTCATCATAGGATTATTATCCTAATAGGGTATTCCCTATTATGTCTATCTTTTAAGGACTCACTGTAACATTTTTTATGGTAATCACATTTGATAAAAATAATTTCGAAATTAATGCATTATTGCGCCATCAGTTGACGCGGGCGAAGTCGCGGGCAACAGCTAATAACAGAATAAAATAAATATTGTAGTGGGGCTCCCAGCCTACCATACAACAAAGTGTTTTCTGCCGTTTTACCCTTTGGGTGTGGACTGTGGAACTATCAGTGGTCACTGGTTAAAAATACCTACACTATAGAAAGTCGAAACTGAAGTAAGCCAAGGTTCAGTACATGTACCGTATTACTGGGTGTAGCTGACTAGGTGTCGACAAACATACAGACATATAAAGGTTATTTAAGCGCCGATTACTCGTTACCGATTTGGTTTGTAATCCGAATTGGGTGAAATTAATTAAGGTGAATTTGATAAAAAATCGATTTTCTTTAGATTTTTAAAATTGTGTCATTTTTAGCCCCCCCCCCCCCACATTAGGCGTGCGCGTTTCTCGGGAGCAGGAGTCCGAACGTAATGTTAAAATAATAGTCTCAATTTAGGGGACAGATTTTTTGCCGGTAGGTGCCATTGTTCAAAAAGTACCAAGCGCGATTCAGGACTGTGCGCTGATTGGTCCGCCACAATAGCATCGGCACGTCCAAAATTCTAGCGCAGCCAGTGGCAGAAAAGATAACTAAGATCTGGGTTTATTATTGTGTACAATACTATGGAAAAGCCTATACCGTTCGGACTTCTGGTATCTATACTTCGTGCTCGGCGCACGCCACACGCCAGCAATGCGCGTTTCTCGAGCAACGCTCACGCAGCGCTCTGCGTGAGCGTTGCTCGAGAAACGCGCACGCCAAATGTAGGGGAGGACTATCGGTAGCTCTTCAAGGTACCCATATAGAAGCTTATAGTTTCGCTCTGACCGTCTGTCTGTCTGTCTGCCCTTCTGACTTCTGTAATTAAGAATTTAAATGGATGAAATTTTGTATAGTTATAGATTGTCTATGATGTCGGTTTTGGCATCATAAAATAATATTAATTTTGACATGATAACGTCTTATAAATCGATGAACACTGGCTGCACGCACGAAAAATTGTCGCGTTCCGCCTGAGCCCAGCGTGCAAGCGAGTCTCTATAATTATATAATATTATTTGACTCTCTACAGCCAAATAATATATTTGTATGTTATTATTGGAGGCAAGAATACATACTTTTTTAAGAGTTTTTGAGTGGCATAGAGCCAAAGACCATGCAACCATCATCTGACTATAAGTGCTTTAAAACAATCTTTCAGGCAGATTCGTTCCTGAAAGTCCGACACGTGTAATATAGCCCTTGTTTACGTTCTTTCAAGCGTGTAATCATAATTTAAAAGTTTACGCAAGTTTACTAACTAGCTAAATATTAACAAAGTGAAGCGTTGCTTCCTACGCAGTTGAAACTGGGGTAAATATTAGCGTACCGGCTTCTGCCCGCGGCTCTGCCCGCGTACATACATCCCACGGGAACAATGTACTTTTTTTGGATATAAAAGTAGCCTATGTGTCAAGTGTCAACCCAAAGCCAACTTACCATCATACCAAAGTTTATCAGAATCCATTCAGTAGTTTTTGCGTGAAAGTCACAAACATCCATCCATCCTCACAAACTTTTACATATTTTATAACTAGCTGTTGCCCGCGGCTCCGCCCGTATAAATATTGCTCCTTCGGGAACACTGTACTTTTTCGGGATAAAACGTAGCCTATGCTTTAATCCAGATCTTAAACTACCATCATAGCAAATTCCATCGAAATCCGTTCAGTAGTTTTTGCGTCATAGAGTAACAAACATCCATCCATCCTCACTAAATTTCACATTTATAATATTTATAGTAGGATAGTAGGATTGTAGTAGGGTGTAGATGTATCATATGTAGACTTAATTTGTCTCAAACCCATTCTTTAAGTAAACTCGTTATACCAGGAACCCATAAGACGTGCTGATAGGTTTTTAAAATTTCCATCAATTTCTAATTACGCCTGTCCTGTTAGGAAGTTAATTAAAACTCGTGGCCTCTCAGCCGTCTCATAATCGACCCCAACCCCCCAACGCTAGCCCACCTAACCCCTTATGTCACCCTAGTCCACAGTCCACACGCCTTCATGTCTAGATCCATTCTTACACATCAATGGGTATCAAATCAAATCAAATCAAATCAAAAACATTTATTCACATAGGTCACACAGTAACACTTATGAACGTCAAGATTATTAGAATTTAAAACAAAAAAAAATATTACATTATATCGATGCTACAAAAACAATTAAAAAAAATAGATTTTACAAAAACAAATATTACAAAATAATTTTACAGTTCAAATCATGACAATTTTTTTTCTTATTAAAATGCTATACATAGTAGTTGACTTACTTATTATACAATTTATTATCATACAGTAAACAATCAAAATTGTTAATTAAATTCAAAATAAATGTCAAATATATAATTTACAAAATGTTATTAATAATATTATTATTTCCATGGTTGAATGTCATTAAAATAATCATTAATTTTGTAGTAGCCCTTTTTCATTAAATGATTTTTGACACATTCCTTAAATTTGTTAAAGGGTAAATTTAGGATATCAACAGGCAACCTATTATAAAAGCGTATACCGAGTCCCACAAATGTGTTTTGAACCTTATGAAGTCGTGAATAATTAGAAGCTAACTTGTTCTTATTCCTCGTATTAAAAGAGTGAGTATCGGCTTTTCGGTCATAATAGTGAATATTTTTCCTGATATACATGATATTGTCAAAAATAAACTGTGATGCTACTGTCAAAATATTTATTTCTTTAAATTTTTCTCTTAAAGAAGATCTGGGTCCTAACCTATATATAGCACGTACTGCTCGTTTCTGCAATAAAAATATTGTTTGAATATCAGCAGCACTTCCCCATAATAATAAGCCGTAGGATAGTATGCTATGGAAATAGCTAAAGTAAACTAGACGGGCTGTTTCATCGTTTGTCAATTGTCTTACTTTTCGAATTGCAAAGACTGCTGAACTAAGCTTCTTTGCTATATTAGAAATGTGCACACCCCATTGAAGCTTACAGTCAAGTGTGAGACCTAAAAACATTGTAGAATCAATAAAATGTATGTTCTCGTTACCAATTTTTAAATTTATTGTGCTTGTAGATTTAACATTGGGCATTGTGAATTTGACACACTTCGTCTTTTTGGCATTGAGTACAAGATTATTAGAAGTGAACCATTCCAATATTAGTGTAAGTGTTTTATTTATATTGTCAATATCTGGATTTTTACGGTTTATTCTAAACAAGAGGGATGTATCATCTGCAAATAACACAATCTCACAAAAGTATTCTATAAAAAAGGGTAAGTCATTTAAATAAACTAGAAACAGAAAAGGTCCCAAGATGGAGCCCTGAGGCACTCCCATTTTTATTGGTAATCCCGACGATTTATGACCACCAATGTCAACAAATTGTACTCTGTCCGTCAAATAATCTTTCATAAGATTGAGAGCAGTATCTTTAATGCCATAGTAATTGAGTTTTTGTAAAAGTGTACCATGATCAACGCAGTCGAATGCTTTGGAAAGATCACAAAATACACCAATAACATCGTAGGAATCTTCCCAAGCTTTAAAAATAAATCTAATTAAAGATACACCCGCGTCGGTAGTTGAGACACCCTTAGTGAAACCGTATTGACGATTGTGCAGTAATTTATTAATAATGAAGTGACTCTGTAACTGAATTAGTATCGCTTTTTCGAATATTTTACTGACTGCCGGCAAAATAGAAATAGGTCTAAAATTACTAGGGTCACTTTTTGAACCTTTTTTAAACAGGGGTATGATTCTAGACTGCTTCATGAGACGGGGAAATACGCCAGCATCTACACAGCGATTGAATATAGCAGCTAGATAGGGTGATAACTCTACAATAATATTTTTAAGTAGTTGAACAGAAATGCCCCATAGGTCTACAGATTTCTTAAAGTTTAGAGATTTGAATATCTTTAAAATGTCTTGAGGGTTTATGTGTCTAAAGTTAAATGATGCCTCACTTTCTTTCACATTTGTCCTTAGTAACACATCAGCTTTTAGTGAGGAAGAACCTAGGGAGCAAGTTGTCTCTAAAGGTATGTTCACAAAGAAGTTGTTAAAGAAGTGAGCTAATTCTAAATTATCAGAAATTGTCAGGCCATTAATATTAAGTTCAATTTGATTTTCGCTAATTTTATGTCGTCCGGTTTCATTATTAATTATGTTCCAAGTACTGCGAATCTTATTGTTTGAGTTCTTTATTTTATTACTTAAGTATAAAGCCTTAGCAGCTAGACATATTTTTTTAAATATTTTAGAATAATCCCTAACGTACTGAATAAATGAAGGTTGAAAATTGTATTTTTTTAAGTCATATAGGTCATATAATTTATTTCTACTAATATATATACCAGGCGTCGCCCAGTCACAGAATTTTATCTTCTTGTTTATATTAAATATTTTAGTTTTAAAGATAATGTCATGTTCTGTTTTAATAATAGAATGTAAATTTTCATAAATAATGTGTGGATCTTTTTGGGTAATATCTATATTTAAAATTTTGTTTGCTATATTATCCTTAAAAATATTAATCTTAGCTGAAGTGATTGGTCTGCAAGTTATTTTTTTAATATTAGAATCCGTTTTAGCCGGAAAAACAGCAAGTTGGCCAAGATGATCAGATGTTAATTCACCAAATAAACACTTTTTTATACAGTGACAGTTACAAAAAATATTGTCTAAGCAGGTTGCGGAATGTGAAGTAATCCTAGTTGGCTCAAAAAATAGATACTTAAGGTCAAATGTTTGAAATAAGTTTACCAACCTGTCACATTTTGAAGACTTCTCTAGCAAGTTAACGTTTAAGTCACCGCATAGTATAATTTTTTTTTGTGTGAGTAAACGATTTAACACATTTTCCAATATTGAGTCAAATGAATCCAAATCACTCTGTGGGGGTCGGTACACACAAACTATAATGTACTGCTCAAGTTCAATACAGGATATCTCTGCTGTACATTCGGAGGAAAGTGTGACAATGTCTGTGCGTTCTTTATATTTGATGTCATTTTGTACGTAAATAAGTGACCCACCGCGTATGGCTCCCTTTCTTACGAATGCACTAGCAATGCTATAAAATTCATTATTAATAATAATCATTTGTTCATCCCTTAACCAGTGTTCCGTTATACAAAATATATGAATATTGCGGCTTTTTAAAAATAAGTCTAATTCAAGTTGTTTACCAAGTAGTCCCTGAATATTTTGATGTGCTAAAATAATAGTACTAGTTAAATTATTATTCAAGAAAAAATTGATTATCCTTTGGTAAATTGTCATCAGTTTTTATAATTGTGCTTTTTTTATTAAAATAGTAAGGAATTGTGCCTTTTTTTTTACTATCTACATATTTATTTTCTGAAGTATAGATTTTATTTTGATTTAACTTTTTTGATAAAAGAGAAAAATAATATGGTATAGTCCCCTTTATATTTTTATTTATATTAAGTTTTGTGACTGGTTTATTTACGTAGGTTTTTTTATAATTTATTATGTCAATTTCTAAATTACATTTAAAGCACAAATATTGATTCAATGGCTTGTATCGATAGTCAGAATAAAATTTTTGTTTTAGATCTATAAATGTACAGTTAGAAAAATTTCTAATAATTTGTTCAATGTTGTAGTTTAGTAGATTTGTGTTTAGAAACTGACTATGGCTGACTCCAACTATAAATACATTACAATTTTTTAAACATTCAAGTGTATGGCAAAGGTCCGAGTATAGTAAGTAGGGATTTTTTTCATTTGTCCCAACACTTATAATTACAATGTCGTCATTGCATATGTTTTTACTTATGTTACGACAGTTGCTAAGTATATGTGAGGCAGAAGCAAATGGTTTTATAAAACCATTTATACTATATACATCATTCCAGTTATTTAGTCTCGAACGGTACATTTTGACAGGTAGATTTATCAATTGTTGGTCACCCAGAATGAAGATGTTATTTTTTTTCAGACTACCCTCATTTTTTTGTTTTTGTTCTTCACTTGATGCTGTCATTTGTGACTTTTGACATAACTTTGTGTTTATTTTTCGATCACGCTTTGGACTTTTCAGATTTTTAATATTAATTGTTTCACAATTTTATTTTTAAATTCTTAATATAGATTATTCTTGTTATAACGTGTGACGAGTAGGGTATATGAATTTGAAACCCAGTGATAATACTCATGAAACTGAACAAATTTCCCCAAGAAACAGGTCGAATTATGGAAAAAAAATTTTTTTTGGACCTCCCATACTAATTTGATTAGCTGACCGTGCGGTTTGTATGGGAGGTCACACGTCAAAGCCTATCTTGAGATTTGAAATCTGCTTGAAAATTGAATGTTTTGATTTATTTTAATTCACTATTAGGGTAAATTCTGTTTTTCGAAGCTTGTACATAACTTGTACGCATAATTAATAACTTATTTGACCATTTTTGAACATTTAAATAAATAATGCATATTATATTAATAACTGTTTCTAATTATTATTTTTGTTACAGGTAAGTCCAGTTTATTTATAGTGTCATCTAGCGGACGGGTGAGTAAACTATGAATAATACCAGCGCCATCTTTTGGCAAACTTTTGTACTACGTTGTAAATGTTCCTTAATTCCGCTACTGAACGTTAGATGGTGTTGTGTTGATATAGTTTTAATTACCTACTGTTCTGCAAGAAAAGAAAATACGTCTTGATTATTTTAGATATGGCGTCATAAATGTGGTATTTTACGTATTTTAACCGATTTTTTAATTGTTTAAATATTGACGTCAAATGCATTTTTATGCATACTTTGACGTATTACTGCGATAAAAATAATTAAGATTCTTCACCTAATTATTTTTTTATCGTCTGATAAAGTTATTTACTACCGATCTTTTGCATAAAATAAGTTAAAAATTATTGTAATTATAACAAACTTGGTCTTAAAGAAGCCACCTGGCATATATAAAAGTAAAAAAATCACGCCGAATTTTGCTTGACAAAATCTTTATTATTACACCTGGCTAATGCAATCACTTGTGAACAGGTGTCTCTACAGTCTGGATCTGTATCCTTAACAGCTGTCTACGGTCTAGTAAAGTCAAGGGAAAGCGCTGACCTTTCATGCTAGTCTGTTAACTTGCAAGTTGCATATTAATAATTAGGACGTGCTAAATGACGCCTGGACGCTTATGTGACCCTGGTCAAGTGACAAGAGTTGATTAGGGGCCATCCATATATTACGTCACGCAAAATGTCGACTTTTTGAACCCCCACCCCCCTATGTCACGCTTTTTAGTATCCCCAGACCTGTATTTAACATGTACTGTCACATTTAGTATGCCCCCCTGTAGTGTATGGCTGTATATGTAGCATAGATATTATACTGTCTCGAGTGCTCTTGCCAGAGATGACAGTAGACTTGTCACAGTGACATTGACACTTAAGATATCAGTCCTGATAGAGAAGCCATGCGGGCAGGGTGTGTGTCAATGGCGAGAGCATCGGCGAGCCAGTACCTATTGTTGCGTGCTAGAATACTACACCCCCCTTCCCCATCCCCTGTGACGTAATATGTGGATGGACCCTTAGTAAACAAACTGCAAACGGCTGTTGGTAAGGAAATGGGAAGGGAGGAATCAGAAGAAGCGCCCTTCACACGTGAGACTGGGGCTAAATGGTCCGGAATCCAGCGAGCCCGGGAAAATTCAAAGTACTCGAAATAGAACTCTGCGCTAATACAATGGAGTTGAAAATCGAAGTGTCGAGTGTCGAGCTGTCATATATGATATTGACATTTGACTGTTGTTTTTTCGATGTTCAGCTCTATTGTATTAGCACAGAGTTCTATATTCAGTACGCTAAATTTTCCCCGATCTTACGGATTCAGGAACATATGGAGAGAGGAGAACACAAAATAAAACATGTCGGTTTTGAACGTCTACTTAGTACTAAGTACTAACAGCAAAACTTAATTTTTAACGTTCCACGCTCCAGTTCCAAATTCCAAACTGCAATTTAAAGTACATTTACACGCTCAGTTTGGAACATTCGCCTAAATATGTCAGATTCGTCCGCAGTCCAAACCGTGGGCGCATTATTAACTAATTCAAAATCCGGCAAATTCAGAGCACTGAGAAAAGAGCTGAAATTGCTGTTATTAGCACTACAGCTTTATCCATATTCGCAGTCCAAACCGTACAGATCTATCCGCGGTTTGGACTTTCGGTACTTTCGGCCTGACCGAGCATACCATCTCGCTCGGTCGGAGATCTCCCTTTGGGGATTTCCACTATTCCCTCACCTTCTAACTTACACTTTAATTTTACTTTTATTGGATTAGAAATGAATCGTCTTGATATCATAAACTGATTTTCGGAGTTGGACCAATAGAAACGGGTTTGACGTTTATGAGAATACCATTTTGCAGTTTTACCTATTGGAATTATCGGGACTAGATTGTAAATGTCTTATTGCAGCATTTATTTAGCAGAATCGACCTTGTGATCTCGTTTGAAAATTGAGAGCGCTCAAATATAAATTGAAATATTTTGTTAGAGCATAATATGTATTATTTAAAACAATTTCTTTCGTCCCAATAATACTTACCTCAAAAGTTGAAAACATCTAAATCAGGTACCACACCACATGGTGCAGGTGTCATCTGTGTACATCTGTCTTATATCTTGCACCTGCGAGTCGCCGGGTATAGGTTTTTTAACTGATTTGTACAGATTCATTAATATATAAATAATACAAAGTAAACACACTTTATTAGATTACTAGATGTTGCACGCGACTTTGTGCGCGCGTAATAAAATCCCGCAGTAACCGTACATTTTGCCGCGATAGAAAGTAGCCTATGTCCTTCCCCGTGATCTAATCTATAGCTGTACCTACCAAATTTCATCAAATTCGGTCTATAAATATATAAGTAGTTTCGAAGCCTATTCAATGCAAACAAAC
Source organism: Glaucopsyche alexis (assembly GCA_905404095.1). Taxonomy (NCBI): domain Eukaryota; kingdom Metazoa; phylum Arthropoda; class Insecta; order Lepidoptera; family Lycaenidae; genus Glaucopsyche; species Glaucopsyche alexis. Next base: position 626,913 of record FR990063.1, on the reverse strand, counting down.
AAACAAACTTTTCCTCTTTATTACTCGTATAATATACTACTTATAGACGTTCAGAATTCAGAGCCAGTTTAATATTTTAAACGTAAACAATCAAAATATCCGAGTTTTACCGAAGATCTACCAGCCACCAGGGCTAAATAAATAGCAGAAGATAAATCTATTTGCCGGGGCACTAGGTTTGTCCCCAAAACCTTTCTTGTATCTATCACCCAGATAGAATCACATAAAATCTAAACCAATCCCACTAACATACACCAGGAGACCAGACATTGTAAATCAGCTCTTGACATCAATACTGGGGTATTTCTGGATACGTACAGTCGTGTGCAATTATATGTGGACGAAGGTATAAAGGAAGCTAATATTTTTTGCATAAAGCTTAGAAATAGGTAGGTACTTACATAGAGTTAATAAAATAACCTATCCAATTACCAAGAGCATGTCAGGACATTGTCTAAGGAGGGCTCCGTAACTATCAACGTGTTTTTTTTTAATTACTTCAAAAGTTACTTTCCGATTTCGTTCAAAATATTTTTCTAAAGAGTTTTTAGCATGGTCCATCTGCATGGAAACTAACAAGTTTCTATCTCCAATTGTTAAGAAATGCTACGGGGGGACCAATTTAGAAACCACTTTGGAGGCCGATTACTCGAAAATTGTTGACTTTGTAAAAAAGTCATGACTCATGTATGAAACCTTGCCTTTATTTTATTATACCTATTCAACGATATCCCACACGGTGGGATAGAATTAATAAATATTATCATCCCCACTTCACATGTATGGAAGCCACCCCTAAAATATAAAATTATTATTATTTTATGGTTCCAAAACCGAGATCTTTATCTATACAAAATTACATCCATTTACATATATTCATAATTACAGAAGCTAGAGGCGCGGACTGACAGACAGACGGACGGACGGACAGAACGAAACTATAAGGGTTCCTTAAGTATTACAGAAACCTAAAAACATTTTTTTTTTATCTAAGAGGCCAAAGGACCCTCATAAAGTTTAAACTTAAAAATTATAACATGAATAATTATCATAGTAGAACTAGATATACCAAGTGTTAAAATGGATGCATCTCCTAGCCTTCAATAGGTGTTTTGTTTTAATACATTTTCCTCGACACTCGTCATCTGTAGGTGTCTGTTTATAAACATGATGTCATCCTAATCCGTCATGTCATCACAAAATACATCTTAAGGCCTGCATCCTAGATTCAAAGACAATAATATTTCAAACCCTATATATTATATAATATAGATAATTGAGGAAATGTAAACTTTATTTTGTGGTTCAAAAGTTTTAATTTCCTCTGATTTATTTGTTTTAACTGTGCTGCAGAAACAATAGGCAAGCGGACTGATTTTTTTATTGCATAAATGAATAGTACTCTTAAATATGAGTAACTTCTCAGAAGAAACCGTATATCAAAAGTCAATATTTTCAAAGGTACAGCGATTTGAATACAATATTTCGCAAGTCCCGTAAAAACGCTCCATACTAAACTTAACCTACAAGTGACGTCACTTGTAGGTTAAGGTGTATGAAGTATACGGCCGCAGGAATATATTTGTAAATATCTCCGATATTTGTGCGTTTAAGTTCATACATACTATAATGAATGTTTTTGAATATGATGTAAGTAAACTAATGATGTAGGTTTTGTTTACCAATTTCGCAAAAAAAAAAGAATTTTTGGTACTTTTTTAATTGTTAAAAAAACTACACATAAAATAATATATTTTTTTTACATTTACCAAGTAGTAATGCCTCAATATTTTTGAATATATTAATGAAACTAAATATTTCAAATGTAGTCCGATCCCCTATTGAAACATAATTCCTTAATATCTATGTACTTCTAGTAGTAAAGATCGAACGATTGATACATTTCAAGACAAATAATATGTCACCTTAATATGGTAAGCAAAGCAACCACCGCCACACTGCCTGCAATACCAGAGGAATGACAATTGCGTTACTTAAGGGTCCCACGGATGGTCGAGCTCCCATACAAACGTAGTTTCGTTTTCATTTTAAAACGGTACAACCAAACTTCACCAAACTTTGTACACATAATTCAATGCATCATATCTAGTCTTATAATTAGGTTTGGTTAGAAAATACTAACCAAGAACGAAATAAGAGCGAATTTAATTTCTGGAGGCAAAAATTAAATTCGCTCTTATTTCGTTCTTGGTTAACATTTTCTAACCAAACCTAATTATAAGACTAGATAGTTTTTTTTTTTTTTTTTTTTTTTTTTCTTGGTGTAGACCTGCGATCAGTCGCTAGACTGTAATCAGGTTTGCTGTAGGTGGTTCGGCGTTTGTCGAGGTAGCACCAATGTGCTATCTCTCCTCAGTGTTATAGCACATCGGCTCTCTTAAGTCTTCTTATCTGATTCGGTTGCAAGAGCATACTGGATAATGGGTTTGGGTGATTTTTCAAACGTTCTTTATAGTTATTTGAGTATCGTTCTATTTCATCCAAGATAGTTGGGACTTCAAGGTACTCGTGTATTTCCGAATTGCGTGCAAACCAAGGCGCTGATGAAATTACCCTCAGGATGTTATTTTGGGCTCTCTGAAGACACATGATGTTGGATTTGCTGGCTGTCGACCAAAGTTGTATTCCATATGTCCAGATCGGTTTTATTATGGTACAATATATCCTTAATTTGTTGGAAAGGGATAAGGTGGACTGTCTGCCAAGGAGCCAAAGTAAGTTTTTAAATCTTATATTGACTTCGTTGCGCTTTATTTTTAAGTGGTCTTTCCATGTCATTCTACGATCCAGGTGAAATCCAAGGTATTTAACGCAGGATGATTGTGGCAACGTGTCTGGGCCTAATTTGACTGGAGGACAAGTGTCGCGTCTTAGAGTAAATGTGATGTGATGTGATTTCGGGGCACTTGCTTTAATATGCCACTTGTTCATCCAAGCATCGGTGGCGTTTAGCTGGGCTTGCAATAGTTTGCTCGCTTCTTTAGGATCCTGGTTGCAGCAAAGAAAGGCCTCATCATCAGCAAATGTTGCCACTGTTGTGTCAGGTAACTGGGGTAGGTCGCATGTAAATATGTTGTATAGAGGGGGCCCGAGTACGGAGCCTTGAGGTACTCCAGCTGCGCAGCTAAGTAGAGAAGATCTAGCCCCACGAAGCTTCACTTGAAACTTTCTGTCTCTGAGGTATGATTCCATCAACAAATAGAATGAATGCGGCAGATATTTTTTGATTTTATAAAGGAGTCCTTTGTGCCAAACGCGATCAAACGCTTGTTGAACATCAAGGAAAGCAGCTGAACAGTATTCTTTTTTTTCCAGGCATTTTCTTATCGTATCATAGACTCTGTGTACTTGTTCAATGGTTGAGTGATGCTTCCGAAAACCGAATTGGTGGTCTGGTATTACGTGATCCATGTCCAAGCAAGAGGATAGCCGTGACAGTATTATTTTTTCCCATAGTTTTGACAACACTGGAGTCAGGCTGATAGGGCGATATGATGAAACTTCGCTAGGCGGCTTACCAGGCTTATGAATCATTAGAACTTGAGATATTTTCCAGTTTGCAGGAACATGTGAAATTCTCAGTGTGGCATTGATAAGGATTGTCAAAAAGACAATGCACTTCTTTGGAAGTTCTTTTAGTACCCGGGGAGTGATGAGGTCGAATCCGGGAGCTTTATTTGAGTCCATTTTACTTATTTCTCTAGTTATTTCTCTAGGTGAAGTAGGTTTTAACGGGAGGCATAATTGCAGGTCTTGTTTTAAGACTTGGCCTATTTCGGGATCTTCAGGACTATCCATGTGGTGTGGCTTAAAAACAGCGGCTAGGTACGTAGCAAACGCTTGTGATTTTTCTTGATCCGTTCGAGCCCACGTGTTACCTACTTTTAAAGGCGGAGAGCATTGTTGTGGCTGCGGGAGGTACTTTATTGCCTTCCAAAGGTTGTGTGTGCCATTTGCATTAGGAGACATTCTTTCTAACCTTTGTTTCAGTGATTCGTTTGCAGTATAAGTCAAGAGGTGTTTAAGTTCCTTAATAGCACGATTTAGTTTAGTTTTATCCGCACATCTATGAGTTGTCTGCCAAATTCTACGTAGGCGGCGTTTTTCAGCGATTTTTTCTCTGATTGTAAGAGGGATCGGCGCCTCACGCTCTGAACCTTTAAGGTCTGGAGTACTGGACCAAGCAGCTACTTGGATCAGGTTTGTAATATACAGACATGCATCGTCCACATCTTCTTTTGTTTTAAGCTGCACCTTGAGTGTGATATTTGATTCCAGGTATTCTCGAAAATTATTCCAATCTGTTTTGTGATTGTGGAGATAGTCGGTGTTATTATCACTTGGTATGGCTACTGGACTGACCGTAAGTAGGACAGGAGAGTGGTCTGAGCTACCATCCAGGCTTGAGTTTATAATAGTATTCTGGACACTAATACCCTTTGTGATAAAGAAATCTAGGAGATCAGGGGTTTTGTCCCTGTCCGTGGGCCAATAAGTGGGCTCCCCAGTTGACATAGGTAATAAGTGGTTAAGTTCTATACTCTTTTTTAATTCACGACCTCTGGTAAGCGTGAGTCTTGACCCCCAGTATGTATGCTTCGCATTCCAATCACCACCAGCAATGAATCGGTTACCTAATGTCTTAAAGAAATCACTAAACATTTTCTCTTTTATAGTGTGCCGTGGTGGGCAGTATATGGCAGATAGATTAAGGGGACCTGATCGATCCTCTACCCTAACAGTTGTAGCTTGGAGGAAGTAGGTTGTAGTAGGGTCCAGTACACAGTGTCTTATACTGCTTTTGATAATTATGGCGGTGCCAGCATGAGCGCCGCCATCAGGGTGACACGTGTGATATACGGAAAATCCTGGGATGCATAATCGGCTTCTCGATGTAGTGTGCGATTCGGAAATGAGGCAAGCATCAAGTGTGTTCGTTTTCATGAAAACCTCTAGCTCTCTCAAATTTGGAGCGAGACCATTGATGTTCCAAGTGGCAATATGAAGAGAAGTCATTTTGTGAGTTTTGAGACAAGGGTGGTAATTAGACTCACCAAAGAGCCTATTTGTTGAATTAGCAGATCCATTTTTTCACTTTGTTTGAGAAGGATATCTTCCAATTTGTTGTGGGATTGTTGATTTTTTTGGTCAATATTGTTCTGACGTGTTGCTTCAGCATATGTTGATGGGTTAGCGAATCTATCAAATTCGTTGGTATTTTCCGAGGCAGGGCGAGTGAGGTTGATTGGGGGAGCTGTGGTAGCTGTAGCAGGTTGAGATTGTCTTGGTAATGTCTTTTTGTTCCTACTAGCAAGTATTTCCTTGTATATTTCACAGCCTTTATAGTTAGCTGGATGGTCGCATGAGCAGAGAGCACATTTGGCTGGAGTTGACCTGTCTTTCTTTTTGCATTCCGAGGTTTTGTGACCTTCTCCACATTTAACGCATCTGTATGGCCTCATACAGTTATTCTTGGAGTGGCCGTAACGCTGGCAACGTTGGCATTGAACGATGCTTTTTGACTTTCGAGGGTCCTCTATCTTGACCTTTTGGTGGAAAATGTAGGTGATATTTTTGACCGCAACATTGTTAGGACTTGGCTCGAGGTTTACAAAGAATGTGGATGTCGGTCTTTTTTCGGGTCCATAGCGTGCATTAATAATTTCACCTCTTATTTTGTTGTTGGTTGCCTCAATCGCTTCTGATATTGCTTCATGGGGTGTGGTGTAATGGAGATCTTTTATGACAACCCGATAGCATTTGCTGTCCTTTGGGGTAAATGTATGTCCTATAAGGCCACTTGCTCTTATGACCGCTATGATTTTTTTATAGTTCTCAGTAGTGTTAACTAGAATGTGGAGTAGGTATTTGTTAAGCAACTTGAACCTAAAATCTTCTTTGCTACATACACTTTGTAATAGTTTTGATAGCTCAGTAACATCTTCTATACCATTAAGCACTATAGGAGGGGGTTTGTTGGGTTTGGGGAGGTTGGTTGTAGAAGTTTCTTCAGTTGGGTCTAAGGGCAAGATGCTGAAACGGTTTTTCGAGGTGGCACTCTGGACCTCTTGTGGAGAACTACTATATTTCCTTTTTTTGCTGCTACGGTTGTTGGGAGACAGCACTTTTTGCCACGGCGGAGGGACGGGCTGTTGAGAGGTGTCTTCTGCTTCGGAAAAGATACTTGCTTCGTTTAGTTGCTCAGTATTAGTCCTATGGTTGTCTTGGGATGAGCTTCCTAGATCAGAAAGGGATGACGAGCGTTGTCTGTTAAACAAGTTTGGTAGCAGTATTTGTTGAGATAACAATTTATGTTGTGGTTGATGGTTTTTTGAGGGATTTGACTTCATTTTTGTTCCCACGAGTAGGGTCGAATGAAAGGTCGCTCACAGGGTAACGCCCATTCCTATGAGAAGGCACTATACAACGATGTAGCCAGGTTCATCGAGGTTGGCGCTAGTGACTTGTTTCCCACAGCCATTCATCCTGTCGGCGCGTTTCCCACCTTAGGATTGGGGTTATTTTTTATAGAGGTTGTCTTCCTCTTGGCCCGGGCAATTAAGCCAAGGCCACCGTTCTTACGAGACATGACCGCAAGTTTACGGTTTGTAAAAGTCATTTCCTACTTCTACAGGAGCTAGCCGTTAGGCCTGCTCAGTAGGCCAGTTATAAAAAAATTCCGCCGCCTACGAATTAGCGTTATAACTACTTACACAGTTTTGTTTATTTGTTGTCCGTTTAGCACCACCCGGGGGACACGTGTAGGGTGGGCCTAGGAAAGGTGGTAAATCCTACGGACGCGGACAACTCCGCCCCCCAAAGATAGAGACTAGATAGTATGCCTTAAATTATGTGTACAAAGTTTGATGAAGTTTGGTTGTACCGTTTTAAAATTAAAACGAAACTACGTTTGTATGGGATGTCGACCGTCCGTTGGACCCTTAAACAACGTATCAACTTGTAACAAACAACCTAACAATACAATTTAATAGTAGGGAAATATAATCAGGCGCTATCAAGGTCTATGTTTTCGTAGCTTCTATTCAAACATTTTTTATAACCTTCCAAAATTATTGATTGTTCTACGAGTATTTTCGGTAATTAGTTTCTGAAAGTCATTCCTTCACTAATATTCAACTTATATGTACCCAAAGACCATTAATACACACATCGCCAGTCGCCACAGTTTATTCAATAATAATAACTCCCCAAAACGATTTCGGTGATGGTGGCCGGTTTCATTGAAACCAGGCCAGTTACGCAGGAGTAATTTTATAGTGCCCAAGTGTGTGCGCAGTACACAAGAGCACTCTCTCTTCCTTTACTCTCCTAACCCAGTGGGACGTATAACCGACACGACTGACGAGAGATCAGGCGCAGGTCCGACTTTTTACATGCCCATCCGACGTATGGATCTTCTTTCTCGTCAGACAATCAGGTGATCAGCCTAACCTAACTGAATTTGGTAACAACATTTTTTTTGTTGTTCCAATGCGGGAATCAAACCCACGACCTCCGAGTCGAGACTCGAGAGCCAATGCCCCACTCGACCACGGAGGCTGTTAGCACTGCTTAACTCATTCATTTGTTTCGAAAACAGTAATTCGTTTGTTTTTTTTAATCTTTTATTTAACTTGCAATGTATGTTAGTTCGGGAGGAATCTTCAACCGATTGAGCTGAAATTTTGTACACACGTTTATTTTGGATGACAATACACGATAAGCTATGTGACGTCATGCTTAATCCAATATTGCCCTTAGCAGTTTGTTCTGTACCTATATTATGAGTAATTTTTACAACGTTATTATTATTAGTTATTAATTTTTACAACAAAATGTAAAGTAGGTTAGAAAATTGAAATACAAGGATTGCTATTATAATTCTAGGTAAAACTAGAGGTAAACAAGACTTCATTTACAATTTAATCAATAGCCAACAAAACTTCGCTCTTTGCTTTAGCGAGTTTAAAAAGTAAACATAAACACTGCGTTGCGACCAAAACAATAATTATTGTTGATTTTAAAAGGATTCCGCCAATCACTTATCATCAGGTGTGCGCAGCTCGTTTGTTTGTACGCCAGACGTATCGATCACGTAACTGAACGTATACGGTCGTAATACGTGCGTTTACTGATTAAATACGTTGCGTTATAATATGTAGAGTTGTCGAAAACCGCGGTGTACCTATTTTGAACCGTATATCCATAGTGTTAATGTCGAAATGTTGTACACTAGGGTTTGTCGACTGTACATAAAAGTTGAACAAAGAAATCGCTAATGTAATGCCGGAGGATTTATGAGTCTTATGGCGAGTGGCGACGCGTTATATCGCCAGATGATTTACAAGGTATGTTACATAATGTAAATTATATATTACTAGCTGTTGCCCGCGGCTCCGCTCGCATAAGTATATATTCCCCTGGAACGCTGTACTTTTTCGGGATAAAATGTAGCCTATGTATTAATCCAGAGCACAAACTACTACCATACCTTTCATCAAAATCCATTCAGTAGTTATTGCGTGCAAGTGTAACAAACATCCATCCATTTTTATCCGAATGGGATAATATATTATGCAGAACCCAACATTAGGCTACAAATTACAATATTACGTGGGTGATGACATGTAGGCATAACTAAAAATGTGCGTAATTTACAGACAACATGAATTACACCCACATACTCCCAATTCCCATACGTCACGCCGGCTTTGAAAGTCACTCGCCCGCCGCGCAGTTTCGGTATTTTATGATATTCTGGTAAAATTAAAGGTCACATTTGTATGTGTACTAGTCTCCAGTCTCCACTAATATAATAAGGAGGAAAGATTTGTTTTGTTTGTTTGCATTGAATAGGCTCAGAAACTATTGGACCGATTTTGATGAAATTTGGCACAGTCAAAGAGTAAGTAGACCACGACCCACGGGAGAGGACATAGGCTACTTTTTATCGCAGCAAAATGTACGGTTCCGCCGAGATTTCTTTATTTTTTTATTATTGCCATATTATTGACAATAAAGCTCATATTGACAATAATATTCCTTGTGTGCGTTCGTTCCTTCCTTCCATATTGCCGTTTTTTGTATGGGTTGACTAGTATTGACAAATTTATTCTGTCAATAATATTGCACGGCCAAGAAGGTGAGGGTTCCGCCAATATATCACACTGGTGGAGCAACTATGATCAACTACCATGGAATTTGGCCAGCGTTTCGCCATGTGTTTGACCCTGACAATGGGTTTCCGAGATGAACGACACAGTATGCACACATACAGTCACACGAAATTCGACCTCAAATTAATGTTATTAAAGTTCAATATTGTTTGATACTAATTTAGCTTGCAACGTCACATACGATCAAACAAAAATTTACCTTAACACTAATGGATAGAGTTAAAAACGGCTTGAGACAAATTAACATTGTGCCGTTATGACATTGTTATTTTACAGATCCTGGTTAGGACGTCTCGCTCATTTGTATGCATTGTTTTAGCGTCATCTCGCTCGCACTTTCATTCAATTTGAGTATACAGGTGCATTGTGTGCCGTCTCGCTCGCACCCGTTGTATATGTGTTGCTGTTTCAGGTCAGTCGCTTTTCGAAGTCGGCGCGTGTATGACGCGTATTTTTTTGGTGTTTTTGTGAATTTACTTGTGTTTTCTGGTGTTTTTGTGTGTGTTTTACTGTGATGATTTGGCATTTTTGATGGATTTCTGTTCCGGGTGTCCAATGGTAAATGGTAATTTATTTAAGTTCACAATCTCAAACCTAAAATAATACCGTTTTCTCAAAAGTACCGCTCCGAAAGTTTTTGAAGATTTATTCTTCTCGTATAAAGAAAGACATTGGGAGTTTTTTACCCGCTTTTAAAAAGTCGCGATAACTAACAAAAAAATTATATTGTACAACTTTCATTGACGTTTCATTGTCCTTAATTATCTTAATTCAGAATTCAGATCCATATAGAAGTGGATATGGTCAATAAATTGAAAATCATAATATTTTATATGAATACTAGCTTTTGCCCGCTGTTCCGCCCGCGTAAATAAATACGTTATTCTTCGAGAACACTGCATTTTTTCGGGATAAAAAATATCCTATGTCCTTTCCCGGGACCCAAAGTATGTATATACCAAATTTCATAAAAATCGGTTCAGCGGTTAAAGCGTGAAGAGGTAATAGATAGACAGGCAGACACACTTTTGCATTTATAATATTAGTATAGATTCGTTGAAATGTGTTAAAATACCACAGTATTTACCTATTTACATAATACAGATATAATGTCGATTTATGCCGTTGAAATTCAGACGCTGTTACTCTTACATCTTGTATCTATTATTCTTAAAATCCCAATGTCCTTTGGAATGAATGTTTGTATGTTAATTACTAATTTAAATCTAGGATAGCACAGAATATCCGATTAAAGATTAGTTTTCAGTAAAAAATTAGGTTTTTTACCGAAAACTTATCTTTGTGTTAGCTACTTTGCGTGTGGAGTTAGAAGTTTGATTTTTGTTCTAACTCTACACGCCTTTACAATCGAAACTTCACAAACTCTACAACTTGTCAAAATATGTGGCCTGGCCATTTCGCTACATTCGCTTGGGTGTAAGGTGAAAAATTTACGGACTGTTTTTCTATTATGCTGCTCTTGTAGGAAAGAAACGACCAAGCCACATAAATTGACTATGGTGTAGAGTTTGTAAAGTTAGGCTTGTAGAGTTAGAGTTTGGTTTTGGTAGAGTCAGAAGCTTGGTTTTACGTGAGATCTGATAGCTTTTTGACAGTGCGAGTCATATGGTATCGTCTTGGCATCACTTTACATGAAAATGTATTTGGTGGGATTTCACTTCTTTTTGTAAGTTGTTATGACAATTTGTATTTTTATTTCATTGTTACTATTTATAACACGGATCCTCACAACAATTCTCAGAGTTAAAATTTGCATAGGTAAGTTTTACAAATTTTCATCTCCTAGTTTAAGGGGTTGGAGGACAAAAGTTCCAAGTTTGACAATTTTTATGTTATTTATGTGCTAATACTAGCTTACATACCAAATTTCAGCTTTCTAGGACATCCAGAAGTAACCTATAATTTTGTTGATCATCAGTGAGTCTGACGAAATCTGGGCTTTTTAGATGTCAATAAAATCTAAAGTATAAGACTTATGCAATCAAAACTTTACATGTTTAATAATTCTGCTACATTATCCTGAAAATTTCGTTTATCTGATATAATCCAAACCCTAGTCATGAGGGTTAAAAAATATTACGAAACGCTTTAAGAATTAAGGTGGTCTGGTAGTGCCTTGCGCTTCGCTTAGCTCGTTTTGGCGGATTACGGAAAACGCTAGTTGAAGATAAGTCGAGTTTTGCACATCCTCATTCCTCACAATATGCTACCAAAGTACTTAGCGATTAGTTAATGAATATTTTTTCAGTCATGACTCATGAGAAAATAAAATGTAGTTGATATTTCGAAAATATTTATTTGATTATTATTATTGCTCTAATAATAATTACTTCCTTACTAATATTATAAACGCGTAATGTTGTACATGTATGTATGTGTGGATGTTACTCTTTCACGCAGTAATTACGTAACGGTTTTTGACGAAATTTGGTATGGCAGTAGTTCAGACTACGGAATAACGCTACTTTATATCGCAGTAAAATGTACGGTTCCTGCAGGGTTTGTTTTAGATATTTAATCCCCCAACCCCTCTGGGATTTCTAAAACGGATGGAATGGACGGAACGGATAGATACTTGTAAGTTTCCATGCTGATAGATCATGTTAAAAACTCTTTAGGAAAATTATTTTGAGCGAAATCGGACAATAACTTTTAAAGTAATTCAAAGAAAACCTTTTGCACGTTGATAGTTACGGAACCCTCCTTAGATATGCTCTTGGTTAGGTTATTTAGCATGATTTATCAGCATGGAAATTACAAGTCTCTTATGGTTTAGAAATGCCAGGGGAGATTAACTTGTAAATCACTTTGAATATGGAGAGCTACCCCTAAAATATAAAATAATTAATTGCGAATTCAAGTTATGAGGCATGCATACTGTAATTGAATTGTATCAGACCAACCTTACACTATTTTCTAATGATAGAACACATAGGCTGTTTTTGCGTCACGTCAGTTGTCACACATACCTAATGTTGAGCATTTACCATTTAGCTACCAGTATATACTTAATACTTATATTATGTAAAATCATTATGATCAGATTGTAATAAATTTGCATGTTCTAAAAACTGGTCGACACTTTCTGCTCATTGGTGATTAAAAAACCGGCCAAGTGTGAGTCGGACTCACGCACCGAGGGGTTCCATACAAACCTGTAATGATTTTGTTACAGCGTAAAGGTATTTTACACCTGAGTATTTCATATGAATTTCAATTTAAGACCTCTAAGCGTTTATGAGGAAAGGGGTAGTAAGTTTAAAATTATTAAAAATATTTTTATTATATGATGTAACTAAGAATTTACGGTTTTCGTAATTTTTCCTTTATCTGTGCTATAAGACGTTGCTTCGTGCCAAATTTCAAGATTCTGAATTCATGGGAAGTACCCTGTAGATTTTGAGTTTGCGAGTGTCGAAAATTTGCGGCATTAACGGCTGTATCTTTTGATTGCGTTTACTTAGAAGTTTAATATTTTCACAGCTCCAAGGGACCGTTGACCTTAGTATTTGATATAAATTCCAGCTTGATACCTCCATGCGTTCCTGAGAAAAACGGTCTTGACAGACATTCGGACGGACAAAAAAGTGATCCTATAAGGGTTTCGTTTTTTCCTTTCGATGTACGGAACCCTAAAAATCAGGATGAAATTTAGGCAGTTTAAGATAATATTATTAATTAGAATTACATATTATCACATTAGAAAGTATTAAAGATATCACGTCCGGTGTCAATATAGTGATTTTGAAATAACTTCGTAAAATAGAGCGATATTTTAATTGTTCTATTTGACAAAATATTAAAATCACTAGCTTGTGCCCGCGGCTTCGCCCGCGTAATTACAGTTACCCACGGGAACCGTATATGTCCCGCGATATAAAGTAGCCTATGTCCTTCCCCAAGGTCTACTTTATGTCTGTGCCAAATTTTATGATAATCGGTTTAGTAAGTTTTACGTGAAACTGTAAATAAAGTTTTCCACGGGAACCATACATTTCCCTGCGAAAAAAAGTAGCCTATGTCCTTTCTCAGGCTATAGACTATCTGTGTACCAAATTTCATTTAAATCGGTTCAGTAGTTTTGACGTAGAAGACGGACAAACAGACAGACACACACACTTTCCCATTTATAGGTAATACTAGTATGGATATGTAGGTGTATGTTATTTGATTATGTTGCTGGTGGTGATGATGCTGGTGTCCGGGAGGTATCAGGCAGTACCGTCTACCGGTGACTCAGCCGGGCGGTGAAGGTCGGGTGCAGGAAACATCGACATTTAACAAATGTTATACATTCTGTTACCACTTACCGGTTATTATTTTTCCCTATAATATTGTCATCGCCGATCTATACTAATATTATAAAGAGGAAATATTTGTTTGTTTGTGTATGTTGGCTCCAAAACTACTGGTGCGATTTTGATGAAATTCGACACAGATATAGAGTAGACACGGAAAAGGACATAATATGCTTATCGCGAGAAAAAATACGGTTCCCTCGTAATTTTCTTTTTCGCGTACGTATTTGCTGGAAACATCTAGTACTTAGTAATACGAGTATATATATAAATGTGAACAAAAGGATTTAATTCGACCAAATTAGTGTGTCACCAATCACGGTATTTCTTAATGGCACAGTAAATAATAAAGTAACATATTTAAAATTGGCAGCATTATAATTTACTAGACGATGCGCGCGACTTCGTGCGCGACAAAAGGAAATCCCGTGGTAACCTTACATTTTGCCGCAATAATAGCCTATGTCCTTCCCCGTGGTCTATTCTATATCTGTGCCAAATTTCATCAAAATCGGTCCGAACTAGAGCCTATTCGATGCAAACAAACTTTTCCTCTTTATTATATGAGTGTACATAATATAGATTAGTATTTTTTTTGTTTACAAAAATGTTAAATTGGATCGGATACTTTAGCATGGCGATGCAACACTCGTCACTGCACATAATAAAATACAGCTACAACTGTAAAATTAGATTCCGGCGTATTCGAGTTCGAGTTAAATTCGAGTTCGAGGTGAGCTCCAGTCGAGTTCTCGCAATAGCGATTCCGTTTGATGTGTGTATGTTTGTTATTTCACTGCTGCCATTGTTGTTGTTGTGTTTTATTCTTCTGTTATGTTATGTGTTCCTAGTTTCATTTATTGTGCGGAATTTTTGGTCGTTAAATGCTGTTTAGAATGAGACGGTTAGCAGTTTACATCCCTATGCGTTGGAGGTAGAAGATCATTCAAACAATACATACATATAATCACGCCTCTTTCCCGTAGGGGTAGGGAGAGATCACTTCTTTTCACTTGCTACGATCCTTACATACTTGTTTCGCTTCGTCCACTATCATTCTTACCGTCCATTCCTCCTCTTACATTCAACGTAGTGAATCGGCTCTCCATGGGCCACTTTTCTCCTCCGCGAGAACGAGACGTGATGGGTGGCGAACCCCATCGCCGCCATTTTGGATAATTAAATTATTTTTTACGATTATCCATTGCGTTCCCACGGATCGGAGGAGAGGGTAGGAATAGGGAAAGGGAAGGATAGGTGGTGTGGAAAGGAAGATTGGTAAGTTACAATAGAAAATGTAGGATATTACCGCCCAGGAGGGCAAGGGATAGGACAGTAATAGCTAGGGAAGCCGGAGTCGCATACCCGTATACTATTAACCTTTAAGTATGGACGTCATTTTTTCTTAACACTACTGTGGACGTGGAGTCTCACAGGCTCCTATATGCACAGACATTTTATTGGGGAATTTGCATATAAGATCACTTTTAAAGTGAATTAGTATTAAAGTTACGGGACTTAGCAATAAAATAACGTCCTTATAATTATATACAACTTTATTTTAAAAAAAATATAGAAATACAAAAATCAAAAGCTATGTCACTTTTCAGTCTAAATCTACTTAGGTTACATTTTTAGGTAATAATAACATCCAAACTTCTTCCTATAACAAAATGAGTCTTTTTTTCTTAAAATATAATACATAAGAAACCAAAAACACAAAACATGTACTTCAGGTAACAAATATAAAAAAAATTGACAACAGTCTAATAACGTAAATTTATTGGCAGTCAGTGCACAAAAGTTTCTTCTCCTAGGTCCTGGTCCTGGTCCTGATCTTGGTCCTAATCTTAATCACTGACACTTTCATGATTTTGTAGCAGTTCAGAGCGCAATATAAAAAAAATCTTCAATATTCTCTTCATTGTCAGACTGATCGGAAGCTAACAACAACTCACTCACTTCTTGTTCGAAAGATGGATCTCCTGCACTTAAATTTTACTCGCAGAACCCTGAACAGAACTCTTAGATGGTATTTTTGATTAAGAACTACCGGCTTTATTGTTTTTTGAGATTTTGTACTAGAAAATGTGGAATAAACATAATCACCCATATAAAATATATTATAGGGCAACAATGGACGTGTAGCCTGACAGGCTCCGGTCAATATTTTCACTGTCATTACTTACTTGATATTCATCGGAAGACGCAACCTCCAAACTCGTTGGTAGTTTTACAACTAAAACAAAAGCTACTGAGCCACTCAACCGCGGGGAGTGGGTGGAAGTAGGTGAAACTTAGAAAATGAAAACATCGAGTAGCCTGTGAGACTCCACGTCCATACTTAAAGGTTAACTATACCATAACTACCGGACAGGTAAGTTAGGATCAGTATCCCATGAGATGTTCAAACAATAAACAAAAAAATAATATACTCCCGAATTGTTAAGCAGTGAGCGAGATGGTGAAGATGAATTATAGCTAAGAACACACTCGAATACCTCAGATTTCTCACAAAAAAACCGCATCTTAATCGGACCTTTCGTTTAGGAGTTACAATGCCGCGGACACACAGACAGATAGACATACACGTGTCAAACTTATAAGAATTCTATTTTTACATCGGGGGTTAAAAATAAAATATTACGGTCTATACTACATCGTTCAAGTTCTCGAAATAGAATAAGGATTAAGGAATCTACCCCGTAATTTTGCTAGGGTGATAAATCCTGTTTAAATATATTTATTCTAATTTCTAACTACATAAATAGTCTCCAATTATTTCGTTAAAATAACTTATTGACTTGCCCCTACGAAGCACTTCAACTGCAAGTTAACACTGGTTTAATTGACTGGGGAGTCAAGTGTAGTTTAAACCGTTTGTTTAAAATAACCGTCACCGAGTTTTGAATATACCTATACAGTATTGTTTTAAGATGTGTAAACATACATTTGTTTATGCATATTGTGTAATGAATAAAGTATTAAGTAATACCTAAAGTGTTATGTAAATGTATTAGTAATTAATTGAATGTACCTAAACGTAAACAAAACACAATGTTACACTATAATGCTACCAACTTAAATATAAACATATTTGCCGTGCAATAAAGAAATACAACCACAGATTCATGTGGTCGAATTTAACCTTTTTCGATCGAACATTCGATAAGAATTTCGATCGGAACTTCAAATCTTTGGAGTTAAAAATGTACGAAATATTTTTTTTATGTGTTAAATTTGCTCAACTCTTATTAAATATATACGAAATTTGGGGTCAAACCTTCCTGAATTTAAATGACAATGAGTACAAAAAAATGGACTCGTTTGGACCCTTCTTTTGAAATAGAGGCAACAGGTGTCAACTGACAGAACAGGTGGCCATAGGCTTTGCCATAGGTACTAGGGCTCATGAGAGGGGAGTAGGAAAAAATGAGGTCACAAGTCACGGCTACGATAAGTAAGTACCAGGGACATATAGAGGGAAAGATGATGTCATAGACGTGCGATTTTGAACACAAACCGTGAGACGTTCGCTCGTTGGATTTAAAATAAATAATTAATATTTTAACGGCGTTTTTGTTTTTTAGGGTTCCGTACCTCGAAAGGAAAAAACGGAACCCTTATAGGATCATCACTTTCTTTTTCGTCCGAATGTCTGTCAAGACTCTTTTTCTCAGGAACGCGTGGAGGTATCCAGCTAGAATTTATATCAAATACTCAGGTCTACTGTCCCTTGGAGCGAAAACCGTATTTTTTTTGTTACATCATAAACATAATATAAGTAATAAAATATTTTTAATAATTTTAAACTTCCCCTTTCCTCATGAACGCTTAGAGGTATTAAATTGAAATTCATATCAAATACTCAGGTCTATAATACATTTAAGCTATAATCACTACAGGTTTGTACAGAACCCTTGGTGCGCGAGTCCGACTCGCACTTGGCCGTTTTTTTAGGCAGGTTAGGTAGGTACAAATGGAAATGATTCTTAAGACAGTTAGACATATACTGCCTTATTAATAAAATTATTTACACCACGGATTAGCTAATCCAACATCGCTGTCTTTGTCAGATAGTTTGGAACAGTCACTTGATAGACAAAGAGAGCGATTTGGATTAGCTAATCCATGGTGTAAATATTTTTATTAATAAGGCAGTTTGAGTACATAGGTAGGCTTATTGTAAATGTGTTATTTGTTACATATTATACTTATATCGTGGCCGTAAACTACATAACTGAACAGTTAAGGTCAGGTGAGGATAAAGTATTAAATAATTCATTTAATATTATGGTATGAACTGTGATAAAACACGTACGATAAGAAGTAGGAAATACGTTTCATCATCATCATTATCGACAGCCTTACGTCCTCAGTCCTCAGACTCCTCTCTGATGAGGCTTGGGTCCATCCACATATTACGTCACGCAAAATTTCGGCTTCTTAAACCCCAACACCCTTATTAATAAAAATATTTACACCATGGATAAGCAAATCCAAATCGCTCTCTTTGTCTATCAAGTGACTGTTCCAAAGTATCTGACAGAGACAGCCATGTTGGATTAGCTAATCCGTGGTGTAAATAATTTTATTAATAAGACTGCAAAAGAGGTGTTACCAAATGACTTCAATGATTATGATGATTATTGATATTAACAGCCTCCGTGGTCTAGTGGTTAGAAGCATTGGCCCTCAATTCGGAGGTCGTGGGTTCGATTCCCGCATTGGAAGTTGGAACAACAAAAAAATGTTGTTTCCAAGTTTGGTTAGGAGTTAGGACAATGCAGGCTGATCACCTGATTGTCTGACAAGAGAGATGATCCATGCGTCGTATGGGCATGTAAAAAGTCGGACCTGCGCCTGATCTCTCCCCAGTCGTGTCGGTTATCCGTCCCACTGGATTATGAGAGTAAAGGAGCAGAGAGTAAAATTACTCCTGCGTAACTGGTCTGGTTTCAACGAAACTGGACACCGTCACCGGTCTAGGGAGTTATTATTTTTATATTGATATCGAATTGACTAAAAAATAAAACTATAGATTATATAAGAAATGTATTGAAGTATTTAAAGATTGTTTAACAAAACATTTGTCGGACAAACGTCGAATATTGTATCTTATGTCCATGGCTTACGATGTATAATTGCTTAGCAGCAATTTCAATTATCGTACCAAAACTGTACTATAATTGGACCTTATGTCTATGCAGTAAAGTATACATTGGCATAACACAACAGCTACAATAATTATTATTGTACTAGCAAGGCTAAAATCAACAGCCATGTGGTCTAATGCTAGTAAAAATAGCTTCCGTGGTGTTTTGTCTTGTATTTTCTTACCTAACCCACCGTGGTCCAGTTGTTAAGAGCTTGGCTCTCGACTCGTAGGTCGTGGGTTCGATTCCCGCATTGGAACAACAAAAAATGTTGTTTTGTTAGGATAATGGTTGATCACCTGATAGTTTGACGAGAGAGATGATCCGTGCGTCGGATGGGCATGTAAAAAGTCGGACCTGCACCTGATCTCTCGCCAGTCGTGTCGGTTATCCGTCCCACTAGGTTACGAGAGTATAGGAGAGAGTGTTCTTGTGTATTGCGCACACACTTGGAAAATCCTAATTGTTAGTTTAGGTTAGACCTCACATCCGAGGGTGAATTTATAAAATCCATTCTCGTCGCATCCCTAGTCCATACGTTAAAATTTCATAACAACTGCGTGCTAATTTCAGCGCTTACCGTTCAGTAGTTTGAGCCTACAAACGGTTGCCTCATACATACACTAGCTCTCCCCAACGTTCTCGGAATCGGTAAACCCGCATACTGTCACGTACAGAGACTGTATTAAACGAATAGGTACAGTCGCGAACACCCGCAGTATACTTCGAACCTTATTGCCAAAAGAGTAAGGTTGAAATTTAGTACAACGAGTAGGTGATATGGGGTTGCCAGACTTCAAAAATGGACAAAGGAATTGAAAATAACGTAACCAAGAGCATGTCAGGACATATTGTCTAAAGAGGGTTCCGTAACTATTAAGTATTAACGCACAATAAGTTTTATTTAAATTACTTCAAAAGTTATTGTCCTATTCCGTTCAAAATAATTTTCCTAATGAGTTTATAGCATGATCTATTACTATGGAAACTTACAAGTTTCTATCTTCTATAGTTCAGAAATGCCAGGGGACTAATTTACAAACCACTTCGGAGGCAGCTTACTCGAAAATGGTTTGCATTATAAAAAAGTAATGTATAAAACCTTACCTTTATATTAAAATACCTATTCAACGATACCCCACAAGATGGGGAAAAATGAAAAAATACTTATTTTCATCCCCACTTCACATGTACGATCCAGTTGTTACATAGGGGCCATCCATAAATAACGTCACATGAATTTAACGGTTTTTTTACCCCTACCCCCTATTCCTTATCACAGTTGGTCACATTTGTGAGACCCCCCCCCCCCTAGTGTGACGTCACATATTTTGCAAATTAGATTTAGAAATTATTGAATAAAAATATCGGTTCCGAAATCAGTTTTATTTCCATTTAAAATATTTTTAATAAAATTCACATCAAATGAAACAATTAACAAAACAAAAAACGATTAATTACTTATATTAATTTAAAAAATTAACGAAACAAATAACGATCGACTAGTGTTGCCCAAATCAGTCTTGGTCTTGGTCTTGCAGCAAGAGTCTCGCAAGAGTCTCGCAAGTCTCGCAATTACCTATTAGCCTATTGCTATTTATTAAACGTTATTTTAGATATTAGAACAACTTAATATAACAACGTAACGTAATACCTACTCTATAACGTTGTTCTGAGATCTAAAATAACGTTTAATGAATAGCAATAGGCTAAAAGGTAATAGCGAGACTTGCGAGACTCTTGCTGCAAGACCAAGACCAAGACTGATTTGGGCAACACTACGATCGACTATGTTAACTAAAGAAATTAACACAACAAAAAACGATTGACTATGTTTATTAAAGAAATTAACAAAACAAAAAATAATATTAATAAAATTATCTTTAAGATACAAACTTAATAATCTTCAATCCATGGACTTTGTACCCACTCCTTTAAATTATTTATAACTGGCATATATGTTTTTGAGGTTTTCGTAAAGTAATAGTTTATAGTTCGTATTTTAACAGATAATAATATAATAGATTTTGAAATGTGACGTCACAATATTCACAATATTCCCACCCCCTTGTCACACAATGTCACACTTCTTTGACCCCCTCCCTCCCCCTTAACGTGTGACGTTATTTATGGATGGCCCCATAGATATTTGTACAGACTGTAGAATATTATAGATAGTATATTATACGTACAACGAATTAGATAATTGTGATTAACGAAACGAAGCAACGGATTGTACAATAACGAAGCATCGTTCTCTTTGTTCCTCCCCTTCTCTCCCCCTCCCTCCCCCTCCCCCGACCTCCCCCCACACTCGCAGCAGCTGACTGCTATTTTGGAAGTGCAGCTAATTTGGAACTCTACACTTCCGCTGGAGCGCCCTGCGCCCTGCGCACGTGTGTAGTTTCCGGTGTTGCGTTATGGGTGTACAATTATTTCTGCGAGTTTATGTTTTCCTGGTCGTTCGTGCATTTATATAATTTACCACGAGGCCAGAATGAAGTGGTGTCAAGCGTCCATAGATATTATGATCCGCTATCCGAAACGCCGGAGAAAATTCAGAGCATTGAAAATATAACACTGCATTAATAGAGCTGAAAATCGAACACACAAGTGTCGAGCCAAATGTCAATGTCATATATTATGACAGCTCGGTACTTTGATTTTTAACTCTATTGTAGTAGAGCAGAGTTCTATTTTCAATGCTCTGAATTTTCTCCGGCATTCCGGATCATATATTCCCAACTCCCAGCCTTAGGGGGTAAACTGGAAAATCTTTAAAGCGTTTGCTTACATCATAATCTGCATTGTGTCTGCTTGCCAGCTTACTATGTAATCTATTGTATTTATTACAAATTACAATGCATTACAATTTACACTTACAGTATTTCTAGCTTTGTTTATATGTTTATATTTATGTTTATATTGACGACCTCTGTGGCTCAGTTGGTTGAGCGCGTTGGTGCTCAAGCCGGTGGTCGCGGGTTCAAATCCCGCCGAAGGAACAAAAAAGTTTTTCTGTGTTCCTGGGTCATGGATGTGTATTAAATATGTGTATAATATAATAAAAAATTTAAATATGTGTATAGTATAAAAGTATTATATTTCCGTTGTCTGGTACCCGTAACACAAGTTCTTCGAGAACTTACCACGGGATCAGATTGACGTGGTGTGAAGCGTCCATAGATATTATTATATTATTATTATTATGTATGGATGAATGGACATTTGTTACCAATTTATCTCAGACATGGATGGATGATTTTATATCTCCTAGATTCTATAACTCCTACAAGACTTGGGTCCTCTCATTGCATATAATATAATATCTTGTCCCATTTTCTTATGTTTTTGCGAATATATCATTGCAGCGGTGAAGTATTATTGCATTTGCAAAAAAATATCGTGTAAAGAGTACACGTGGCTAAAATGAAATTTCATTCATCATTTGAAATCCAAAAATACTCTCATCGTACTTAAAGGACGTCATTACAAGAAGAATATAAAATTTTTAATATGTACCTACTTGTACATCTGTGTGTGTATTGAGCCGTAGCCGTTAGAAACTTCAGTTGTTAATTAAGAAGTAGAGGTAGCTTCCGACAGATGGCGTTATATTCAAAATAGTGGCGTAACGTGACGCGACCTTGAAATTTCACTCTCAACGGTGCTAAAGTCGTTTCAACTTAAAAAACGCATTTATTAACATCGGATTGTATTTTTCTATTCCAGTATATTTATGACCGAAACACAAAGATATTATGTGTTTAGTTATTATTAATGTCACCATTATCAGTAGAAGTCACGACTCACGATTTGTGTGATGTTTTTAACGTGAATTCTTTATAACTATCGTCATTTTATTAGCAAAATATTTAATTATTAAGTGCACTAGTCTGAAATATGAAATTTTTCCCATCGTAGGACCCGTTATATTATGAATTATTATTGAGTTTAGATGTTACTTTAAATGGTATAAATACATTCATCATTGGCGACACGATAAAATAATGTTGCTTTTTTATTATTACATATACTTCTTCGGGCAAGCGAATCGTCAAGTGTCGATGCTAGAGTATTAACTTACAATTTTTTACGACATGACATCATGACATCTTGTAGACATCAGACAAGTATTAATTTACTTGTTTTGATTTTATTACCTTGGTTTTGTGATCAGAATATCACGTATTAATCTTAGTGTTTACAAGGAGTAGCAGACTTGGACAAGGATTAACATTTACAGACTGAACGTGTTCATTTCTTCATTTAGATTCTTACGTTATAAATATTAAAGAGGAGGGGGTGGGGATTCTTAATTTTTCTTACATTTAATTTGGAGGGGGATAAAAAGTAGCAAAAATAGTCTTACGTAATAAATGAATGGCACCTAAGCTGTATTTTGAAGTTTTAGCTAAATATTAAATACAGACGATGATTACGAGTAGCTAGAATAACTAGAATAACAGCCGAATAAGCTAGAACGATAGTTACATTAAGTGACGCTCAAGTGACATGCTGTCCTTGTCATTTCGGCTTGCGGAGACAGAGACAGCGACAGCCTGTGAATAGGAGAGCTCTTAATTTTGAGTAGCGTTTTAGTATTAGGTCGTAAGGGGTGGTGGAGAGACGCTTGGCTACGTTGAATGTAAGAGGAGGAATGGATGATAAGAATGAAAGTGGACGAAGCGAAACAAGTATGTAAGGATCGTAGCAAGTGGTATGTATGTATGTACGTAAGGGGTGCAGAATCAAAACTGCAGTTATTACTGTGCGCATGCGGCACGGTGCCGGTGCGTCTTCAGATGTTGGATCACAACAATATGTCATGGTGATGTCACCCCAGCGGCCGGCACAGTGATCTCATGTTCGCGGAAACTTATTGTTTATTGTGTGTTGAGAACGTGTATTTGCAATGTCTTCGCTATTAATACGCGGTTAAAAGGATTCTGACAGGAATTGATACTTCGGATTTAGAATTCAAAGAAGAAATAATGCGAAAAGTATTTGGGGTCTTCGTCAGAGTGCAATACGCTAACGATGACGAAAAATCGAATGTAGATTGTTTATGAATAAATTCAAAATGGCATAAATGATTTTGAAGAACTTGAAGCTACTTATTTACAGCTTTAACGATAATGCTAAAACCACACAATAATACTTGTCACACTATGCTGCGTGGTATTAGGGACTCAATTTTTAACAAATAGGTTTAGATGGTATGTTATTTTTTAATAAAATATAATAGTCTGTCTCTTGGCCGTTATGGAGTATCCCAGGTGTTTATTATTAGACCGTTACTGTTCATAGTTTTCCATGTTGATTACTCAGTAAGCTTGTCTGTCATATATAACTTGTAAGTTACAAGTCATAGTGTTGATTTATTCTAAGA
Organism: Glaucopsyche alexis; assembly: GCA_905404095.1. Classification (NCBI taxonomy): domain Eukaryota; kingdom Metazoa; phylum Arthropoda; class Insecta; order Lepidoptera; family Lycaenidae; genus Glaucopsyche; species Glaucopsyche alexis. The sequence continues at coordinate 602,849 of FR990063.1, read as the reverse complement.
ACATAGCGACGATATTATTATGTCATTGGTTTCTACTCCATATGACGAGAACACATATTGAATATTAATAATACATTTAGGTACTTGCATTATGACGATATGTGACTTATACATAATATCCATGAGCCCCTGACAATTCTGGTCCTTTCTAACCAAAGCTAAATAATATTTTACTAAATTGTCAGCACTATTATTTTTATGTTTACTATGTCCTACATACCTACTACCCATGATGCCCTGGTATGTAATTGAAGAAGACGATATTTTTTCTTCAGGCCTATTAATATTTTGTCAGGATAATCTGGATGGATGGATTACGGGTTGGATGATTTTTTACTCATTTACGCAAAAACTACTTACCATTTTGATGAAATTTGATATGATAGCAGTTTGAGCTCTAGATTAACGTAGACTAATTATTATTATCTGGAAAAGCATACCTAGTGTTCCTGCAGGATACTGTATTTAGGTGGGCGGACTCCCGGGCAAAAGCCAGTGTTCTAAATATTTAGCAAAGCATCAACTATTGCATAATTAATTACTACGTCCTACATAATATTATGTGTCCTATCATATCCCGTATGATGTACCACAGGATGTGAGGACATCCTCAGTACAATCAGCGCGGTCGGTGCGCGCGCACGCGTTTGTCGTTTGTGACTACTGTTTACGTGTTTGTCATACTAATGTTGGCTCTATTTGGTTGGTTTTGTTATTTTAAATGTTAATACAGTCAGCTATGGTTGGTGATACGTATTCTTTAGTACTTATTTCTTTGGTTTGGTTCATGGACGTTCATAGTTTAAATTTAAACAACCGTTCAATATTTACTAGCTTTTTGCCAGTTCTGCGAAGATTTAAAATGTAGATCTACTAATTGATGTTATTGCAATGTCTTTTTTATTACATTTTTAACACATATTTGAATTTGCAAATGTTCGTAGATTTACCATTATTATTATTTAACTAACTGAAATGCCAAATCATCACGAATAGTATTTATTTTCTCGTAACAGATTGCAGTTAAAACATGCATACTTGGATTGCAGTGTTATAAACAAGTGAAATAGTGAAAACTAAGGATGATAAAGTGAAGTGAAGTACAGTCGAAATCCTTACTAAGAACAAGTGTGAAGTGGAGTTTAAAATCACACGGTGCCAGCAAGTGCTGTAAAACGCTTAACTTATTCACATGGTGCTAAATTGAGAGACCAAAGTGCGATTTTGTACTAGGGTCTCATATATGACAAAGAAGTATAAAATCAGTGTTTTCAAATGCGTAAGGTGCTAAAGTAAGTGTCAAAGGCCTTGCTAAATTCATGTAAGATGATGTGGTTCAAAAGGGACCCCAAAGTCCCTGACAAGGACCTCAAATTGAGGAAGAAGAAACTCCTCCCGACCAGAGAGTCCAGCGAGAGGGAAACATCGGTGGATAGTGATAAAGAGAGAAGGAGATATTCGGATATTCTAGACATGAAGGTGTCTATGGGTATGTATTGGATTTAGATTAGCGGGTTTCAAAGCACATATTTCTACGTAGGAACGTGAGTATTTTAATAAAGTAATTAAATAGACAATAATATGTACTTATTGTTATAGAAAATCTTGAAAAGTTAAATAAAATACTTAATCCATGTTAAACCTCTACCCTCTTATTAATAAAAATATTTACACCATGGATACGCTAATCCAAATTGTCTTTGTCTGATACGTTGGGAAAGCCACTAATTGACAGACAGAGGCAGCGATATGGACTAGCGTATCCGTGGTGTATATTATGTTTTTAATAAAAAGGGACCTTAATTTTAGGGTAGCCCCGTTCCTTTGAACCTAAAAATTAGGAACATAGAGTAAGCCAAATAAAATGTTATTTCTAAAGATTAAGAAAAAAACAACCTGTAAAATTTAAAAGTAATACAATAAACGATACAAGGATCATGTTTATGAGCCAAAGAATAATATAAAATGAGATTCAACAGACTAACTAGCTCTACAAATAGACCAATTCTAGGTAATAATAGTGACTAATATTACAATACGAATACTAAGTAATCAATAAGTAAGCAATACGATTTCTCGTAAGTGCCTATTTAAGAATTAAGACGCTATATACAATTAGATCATTCTTGTAATGCTTTACGTATATCAAATTGCTGGTAAAATACTAGTCTGACTAAATAATAAAGCGTTTAAAAGATGACTGTTTAGATATTATCAAAGAAGGTTCCACAGTTAGGTTTTTTAACTCATCTTTAATGAATGTAAACTCATTATAAAAAAATAACAATCACAAATGAAATCGTGGGAGACGTCCTAATTGTTTTAAAAGTTTAAACTGTCCCACGAGATCCAAATGTTATCGTTCAGAGAAGTTTATGAAATAATATACAGATAGACAGGCAGACTGAATGTGAAATATTAAATAGCATAAGATTGTGACTGAAGAAAGTATCTACGCAAGATAAAATGTAGGATCATGTTTTGATTTTAAAGATCGTGTGGATTTATAAACAGTAGACTAATATTAATGCCCGGTTTCTGAACATTTAACATATCATCTAGATCTAGATATACTAAGTTTATCTGGAGCAGAGTCCCAAAAGATCCATCTAGTAGTCACTAGATGAATATTTTTCAAATTCGAGGATAAAATTGTTTTGTTATAATTCGGCAACGTAGTTTTATGAACAGCCTCCGTGGTCTAGTGGTTCGAGCATCGACTCTCGACTCTGAGGTCGTGGGTTCGATTCCCGCATTGGAACAACAAAAATGTTGGTTCCTAGCTTGGTTAGGACAATGCAGGCTGATCACCTGATTGTCAGACAAGAAAGGTGATCCATGCGTCGGATGGGCATGAAAAAGTCGGATCTACGCCTGATCTCTCGCCAGTCGTGTCGGTTATCCGTCCCACTAGGTTTCGAGAGTAAATATGGAGAGAGTGCTCTTGTGTACGGCGCACACACTTGGGCACTATAAAATAACTGGCCTTGACTCAATTAAACCGGCCACCGTCACCGAAATCGGTGTGGGGAGTTATTATTATTTTATGAAAAACATTTGTTACGTCGAGAGTGAAATGGAACATTATTAAACTATTTTAACTAATAAAACTAATCATTGTCTGTAAAGTTTTTTATTTCCTTTCTGCGTCAGTGACATCTATTGGTAGTACCTAATATCAATTACAAGTTATGGAATCGATAAATGGACCTCATTGGTCAGTGTATAAAGTTAAATTAATAGTTTATTCATTGTATTATTCAGAAATAAGTTATAGAACCATTAGCTTAATAAATTACCGACAAATTTACATCAGAAACCGGGCATTAGTGTTCAAAAGTTTTAATAGCAAAAACATTATTTATACTTTACACTATAAAAAATAAACAATAGGTTTTTACAATACATTCGTTCCAATTTTACCTTGATTTACAATACAAAAGCTATACTATAGTACAATTAGAAACGGTTTCTATTTCTCATTCTTTCGATATTTTTCAAAATTCTGTTATCGAAATCGTTTTTTTTATCTTAATCTTAAACTTAAAGCTACAAAGTGTTAAGTTTAAAACGAGTCACATTAATCTCTTTACACTTTACTTACTCAACCTTAAAGCCTTAGATAACGTCCGTGTGAGCGTTAGGTAACACCTTATCTGCTGATAGCACAACAATGTTTAGAATGCGCTTACTACTGTTGTTGTTAATATCGGGGTTAGGTTTGTTGATGCTTACGACATCTTTGTGATCATCATCATCATCATTGTTATTATTGTCATCACTAATACTGTCCAGTTTTATCTGCAACATACTTAAAACCCGGTGACGATACCATCAGGCGACTCGTGTGCTCGTATGCCTGTCGTTTTGTACGAAACAATGTTCAACGTCACCCTAACATGCCATAACAGTCAAATTATACTAAAAGCATAGAGTTGTAGTTTCTTCCAATTTCCACCCCCTAAATTGGTGCAGAGGTCCTTGACCTTCTTCGTTACATGCCCCCCTGGTAGATTATAATATAATTATTAATCAATATTGTCTATTTTTGATCGCAGTTAACAAATATGATCCCTACAAGACGACATCTATTTGTATTTGGGTGTAGAAGTTCTGAAAAATTGTTTTTCCTATAAGTAGGTACTATTGTAAAAATCATATTTTTTATAATATATTTTAACCATTTTATAGATGAAGAAGTAAGTAATCTATTTGTGACAATTGGTAAATTTGTAGGATTTGATTTTCATGTGGTCACAAAATCGTTCGAAAAACAGACAACTTAAGTCAAATTTGTCAACGCGTCCTCACTCCTCATTAATATTCCAGTAACTTAGAATTTGAATAGCGGTAGAAGGACTCTAAAATCATCATTTTTCAACCACAAGTAAATGATTAAACACAGCATTTTATACTTTGTGTAGAGACCCGAGTCCCAATCATAGGGATAATGATGATGACAACGAGTTCAACGATCTATCGAGCAGCTAATGCCGTGTCATCCCCTGTCTGAGGGCTAGGCAGTCGACACGCAAAACCCCCTGATGTAATATTAAACTGATGGGTCGTGTTTACGTGTAGTTTACTGTGCGTAACGCTTTAGTTTACTCCTGTATGTATTTGCATTCCTGGTAGTAAAGGGAATAAGACCGATAAAAGAGCAGACGGGTCGTCTGATGGTGAGTGATTATCGCTCATGGATCATCACCAGAGGAGTTACATGTGCGTTGCCAGTCTTTTAAATCCCTTCCGTAAAGTCTTTTTCCTTTAGATTCTGACATTATAACTCGGTTTGAGACGCATAGTAGATGTGAAGCATCGAAATTAATATAAAATACTTTGTTAATATATTAATGGCGTAACTACTTAAACCCAGTACACAGCTAACGTTTTATCTTAACGATTTAACGGTGTAAGCCGAACTGTCTAGTTGTATCGATCGCACAATTTCATTTCATTTTCATTACTTCCCAGTTGCAACTACAAGCAGATGTTTAACACTAAAAATAGCTACAAGTTAAGCTCATGTTACTAATTAAATATTACATTAGCATACAATGCAGTGTTCATTTTAATATTACTTTCTACAGTAGTGTCTCTAAGAAAGTAGTTGAAAACAAAAAGAAACTATTTTTAGATTGTTGAATAGGTGATGAGACTTAAACATATAAAAGAGGCATATATTTGAAGGTTTTTAGTATCGACGTGAACGCTTCTTGTATTTAAAATAACTAGTATTCTTTGGCTTGTAAACATGAGTAATTGATTAATCGTGTGATGATGATATAATGATGGATGTCGCAAAACATACATTTACCCATACAAGAGCATACATAATACATATTAAATGGTGGAAAACTTTAATTGCAGTCATTCATTTCATCGTCATTGTATCACTTTTTATACTTGCGACTTTATGTAATCCTAGTATGTTGACTGCGACTTCGCTTAGAAATTTTGTCGCTTTGCTAAAAAATTTCCGAACTATCAAACACTTCTTACTATTAAGATGCTCTTAAGTCATCTGTACATGTACAGAATGTCACTTGAGAAACTCTTGATTTAAAGCGTTTGAATTGGATTACACATAGTAAGTAATCTTAAAAGAATGCCAATTGTAAGTGCTAGGATTTAAGAACAATGTTTAAAAATACTTGCTGAAAAATTAAAGTTGTCTTGTTACTGTTAGTCATCAATATACTCTGTCCAGATTTCAGATGTAATTTAATCTTAAAGTAAACAAAACATAAAATTCCACCGAATTAATGTGTTTTTTAAATAAATTATATCTCTTTGTTCTAATTTAAATGAGTGATATTTAAATTGTTAGCACTATACTGTGCCATTGTACTTTGATTTAAAAAATATTAAAATGAATCTTACAGAGAACAGCAGATAGCGTAGCGTAAGCCGTTAAGCATTAAAAATTGTATGTGTCATACATCTTATAAAACAAACGTAGGAAAATATGTGCTTTGAAACATTCAACTCGCCTGGTAGATACTAAAAACTAATTCAGACAATTGACCAATCAAACTTAATTCCTAGAGCGGCGAGATGAGAGCGACGAGTCTTTGTACGAATCAGCTGACGGTCACAGCGACGCCATATCAGCGAGCGATGACGCTTTACCGCGACTTGGTAAAACGCCAACCCTCAGCAAAGAATCACTCAAACTGGCCATCACAGACGAGGAGGCAGATTATCCTAAATTGAAGAAAGGACATCGCAAAACGATGTCTTTATCGCATCCTTTTGAAATAGTGAGGAGTTTGGGAGATGAACTGTTCGACCATAAGAAAGAAGATAAGAACAATGACAAAAAGAAATCTAGAGAGAGTCTATGGAGTGAAGAGGATTCGATTCATGGATCTACCGGAAAGATAGAGGTCAGAAAGAATAGTAAGAAAGATGATAAAGATGTACCGAAAAGAAAAACGAGCAAAGGTTCGTCTGTTAGTGCATTAAACTTTCTCAGAAGAAAGAAAACTCCTACGTCTATGAGAGCTGTAGAGGCGGTGGTGGAAGTGGTCGATGGATTGGTTAATACCAATGAGATTTTGAGTAGAACAAAGTTCTTTCTGGAGGAAGAGAAGAGGTTCGCGGAAGTGTGCCTTCCAGCTCCACCGCCAGTGGTAGAAACGGATACAGACGAAGAAATACCAGCGCCCAAAATAGAGCACAGAAGAAGATTGAGTAGACAAACTTCTAGAAGCAAAAGTAAGGTTCGAGGGAAGTCACAGAGCGTAAGAGTGAATACGCTGAGGAAATCACACAGTGGTACTCTTAAAAAGGGCAAAAAGAAGAGTGTTAAAGCTACCGGTAGAAGTAGACAGACCAGCTTCGTGGAGCCGAGCCCGATCGCTAAGAAGAAGAGTCCTGACGCTACGAAGCAGAATTCTTGGCGGTTTAGCGGCAAAGGTATGTTGTTTTTATTTATTTATTTATTTATATTTATTTTATCTTTAGTTGCAAATTGCAATCATGCCGGTTCCTTTAAGGGCATCACAGACGGCGAAAATACTATAGTATTTTATCTTAAGATGCCTGTATACATTTCATATTTACAGTTCGTAATGAAAATATAATTAAAATATCTTACGCCCTAAATTAATAATCAATCTTAATCTCATTTTAGCTATCTGAGATCAATACGATCCTTGGATTAACTTCACGTCAATTTGCGAATCTAAGATTGAAGTCAATCTAAGATTTTAGATACGTTATTAATTTCGGGCGTTAGCCATCTGTGATAGTTCATACAAACTGTATATCAGGCAATATTTTATCTTAAGATAAAATATTATAGTATCTTAGCCGTATTCGATGCCCATTAAGCTATGCAATGTAAGTTGTAGAAATCACTTAATACGTTTTTCAATTTAGTGACCAAAGATTGTCCTTTGCAGGGCGTTGTATATTTTCTATATCCTATGTTTTATTAGATCCTAGTAACAGAGTAGAATATAAGTGTAGTTGCGTATCTAAAATATAGACAAGACAAGAATTATTGACGAAGATTATGTCTATTAGCCTATTAGCACATTTTAAATACTATATCATAGGCATTCTTGACTATGTCTACTGTATTGCTATATAAAAGTATTATTATACTAGCTATATAAAAATAACCTAACCAAGAGCATGTCAGGACATGTCTAAGGAGGGTTCCGTAACTATAAACGCGTAATATGCTTTTTTTTTAAATTACTCTAAAAGTTACTGTCCTATTTGGTTCACAATAGTAGTAGTTTTCCTAAAGAGTTTTTAGCATGATCTATCAGCATGGAAATTTGCAAGTTTCTATCTCCTATAGTTTAAAAATGCTAGGGGGGGACCAACTTACAAACAACTTTGGAGGTCGATTACTCGAAAATGGTCAACTTTATAAAAAAGTAACGTATGAAACCTTGCCTTTATTTTAAAAGACCTATTCTACTATACTATACCCCACACGATGGGGTAGAGTGAAAAAATATTTTTCATCCCCACTTCACATGTATGGAGAGTCACCCCTAAAATATAAAATTATTATTTTTTTATGATTCCGAAACCGCGATCTTATACACAATCTATAACTGCACCAAATTTCATCAATGTATATTCATAATTACAGGAGCTACAGACAGGCGCGGACAGACAGACAGACGGACAGAGTGAAACTATAAGGGTTCCTTAAGTATTACGGAACCCTAAAAATGCTGTATTGCTATAGAAAAGAAAAAAAAACATTATTAGTGACCCTGAATTGTCGAACAGTGACTGAGCTGAATGATGAATTATAGCTAAGAACACTCTCGATCATGTCAGCATTCAAAAAAAAAAACCGGCCAAGTGCGAGTCGGACTCGCGCACCGAGGGATCCGTACAAACTTGTAATAAAAATTTTCGAGTTTCAGTTCTAAGTATGGGGAACCCCCAAAATTAATTGTTCTTTTTTCTATTTTTGTGTGAAAATCTTAATGCAGTTCACAGAATACATCGACTTACCAATTTTCAACAGTATAGTTCTTATAGTTTCGAAAAAAAGTGGCTGTGACATACGGACAGACAGACATGACGAATCCATAAGGGTTCCGTTTTTTGCCTTTTGGCTACGGAACCCTAAAAAACCCGTATCTAAATCAGACCTTTCGTTTTGGAGCCACGGACAGACACACACACATATATTTAACATCCCTGTTTTTTGCGTCGGGGGTTAAAAATAAATAAACGAACCCACGTCATTGTTGCAGCTGCCCTAACTAATTTTAGAGACACCTGATTCTTTTATAAATAGGAAATGAATCAATTGTTTTAACATTGCAACCAAAGCAGAAGAATTTAAACATTTCTTTTAATAACCCCCGAAGAGAACAGAGGAACACGCTTATCGCTAAACTCAGATTCGATCTCTTTCTCTAACTCAATGTTAGAGCGGGACAGACAGATCTCAAATTGAAGCAGCGTTAAACGTTGTTTACGTTGGTAAAATTGGGACTTAGCTTGATTGCGGCTGTTTTTTTAATGTTATATCTTGTGTAGTACCATCACAATTCACACATTGATTTTCGTCAGTGTGACTATGGCCCCCAGGTGGCCCCTGTGTCGCAAATATTTGGCCTCACAGGCCGCAGGTCCACCCCGCCTGGCCTCACTCTCGTTCACCTTGTGCGCGGCAGATGGACTCGCAGATGGTAGCTGGTTCGATCCTTTTGTACGTTTTTCATAGGAAATACATTATCTCGCAATGTTTTTTGTCTTTGTTTTATATTTAAACAAGGATCCCTTTGTTTGAGTAGGCCGTAGGCTGAAGGGCGACCGTCTAGGTAAAACTAGTTTAAACAGTGACAGGGATTGAGACAAATAACCTCATCTGTAGTTATATCAAAAAGGGAAGTCGTTATATCAAAAAAGAAGTTAAAGAAGAAGTTACCAGGGATGTCAGAAACAAAATCACATCATAAATTTTGGTATATCTACAACTAGCATTAATTGCCCGCGGCTTCACGCGCGTGAAGTTAGGTTTTAAACTTTCATTCCCTATTTTACCCTCTTGGGGGTGGAATTTTGAAAAATCCTTACTTAGTAGATGCCTGCGTCGTATGCAAAATTTCAAATTTCTAGCCTTGAGGGTTTGGCCTGCGCGTTGATACATCAGTCAGTCAGCTTTTCCTTTTATATATGTCACCGTAAAATTGTAAAAATCGTTAGATTGTAATATAACTAGTGAAAATTTAAAATGTTTATAGACATCCGACGCGAATGTTATGCATATAATTGAACACATTATTTTTCGTTATATTATAAACATATAGTAATGAATCTTTCGACATATTTTTACAATCTCGTTAGTATTTTACAGTCTAACAGTTCTTACAATTTTACGGTGACATATTTTATACAATTTACATAATGTTACATTCGTAGGTGGGATTCATCATCAAGTGATATCTAAGCCCATTGAAAGGCGTAATAAATATTCCAACCTTGTATCAATATTCAATACTGAGAACTTATGTTTTCCTGTCTGTATGTTTGAACAAACGGTTTGTATTGTTTGAAGTATAATTTCATTGAAAAAGTGGGCAGTCATTTCTCTGAAATGTATAAAACTAGTGACTTGGGTCGTTAGTAACAGTAGTCAAAATATAGTGAGTTAAAATGAGTTTATTGATTCGATTCAGTTAAAGGTTATGTCGACCCGCAGTGAGCTACCGTAGTGGATAGATCACATAAAAGAAAGGTTACCTACCAGGAACACATACATGTATAAGAGATAGCTTAAACTCCAATAATTTGACCAAATTAATGTGTCATTGACTTTCTTTAATGCACAGTAAATAAGTGACATTTAATTTGGTGGCATTATTGTGTAATGTGTACCTACTGGTCTTCTCTTTGTTTACGTTTAGATTAAGTTGGGTGTATAAATCATAATATGGAGTGATAACTAAGTCCGGTCCAGTAACGACCTAAACATAATTAATCAAAGAACCAGTCGTAAGTTCGATGGCGCCATTTTGGGGTCACCTTGATAAATATAAAGTTCTTCGAAATTGCATTGGGTTTTTCGCACGATCAATTAGCTTGAAGAGCGACTATACTTATCCGTAATTGTTTACTGTGTCTATAATAATACCTTCCCATCTAATATGATTTCCTAGTATCTGAGTTCAATTAAGAAAGTTGAAATATCGTTGAAAAGAGACAAATTAATAATTATTATTTATAGTGATGTAATACGGTACTACGGTATACCTATCGGGCGAAAGAACGAAGGCATATTTTGAAGGTTTCACTTCTGTCGCGTGTGAACACACAGGTGTTTCAAAAGAGATATTCGGCTTGTGTAGACCTGTTATGTCACATTGATAGTGTTTGAAGTCGGCTATACGTGTTGGCCCAGTACAGGCCAATGCAAGCGTCGGCAAATAGGTACAAAAGCTTAGGCCTTTTCATCCGTTAATGGATTATTGGATATTCTCCGAGCGAAGTAACCATTCTTGAAATACTGTAAGTGCCTAGGACAGTTGGTTGTTAAAATATATCGTATGGTTGCCCAATCATATTATACGGCATTCTCACCACACAGTCGGCCTAGTCCAGAGGGATGAACTGGTCAATACGTCTGGGGCCAACCGTATGCTGGCTTCCTCACGTTTTCCTTCACCGCTAGAGCGTCCGTATAATGTACTTGAGATCTGAAAAAGTCTCATTGGTACACGCCACAACCTGGGATTCGAACCTGCACTCTCTCGAGTGCGAACCAAACCCACTAGGCCACGGAGCTCACAAATAGGTACAAGGCAAGTGCTAATGTCCACACGTTGGATAAGTTCGTCGAATTCTAATGCAAGCGGCCAATGTAGACGAGTGTTTGTCGAGCTGCCCACACATTGACCGAGCGCAGACGAGCGCCTTTGATTTGTGCACAAAAAGGACAACCACCGGTCCTAAACAAGACAAGTCGCAGAAAATGAGCTACTAATAAGCTACACAATATGTTGGCGCTGAGCTTTTCTCGGCCAACTAGGCGAGCGACATCGAGCGATGCCTAATCAAGGCGAATCGACTGTCTTCACGTTGGCGTTGGCATTGGCCACCGTGTATATTCCACTTTACAAAGACGACACATTCTCGACAAACAGAATATCGCTTTTCAAAGGTCGATAAGTATACTTTCCGCCTAGTAACGTACTACCGCACAAGTTCCCGCTCGACCAGGCATAAGATGAAAATCGCTCAACAGCGCCGTTGAATAGTGGGCTCGCAAACATACCCTCGTATGCAGTCGTTGATGTTACTTCCGTTGCGTTTAAATATTTTGAGGCGTCCTAGTGCAAAGGTGAATGCTTAGAGACAGGTCGAGCGGGAACTTTGTCGGTGGTGCCTATCTAGTATCTATGTCACCGTAAAATTGTAAAAACCGTTAGATTGTAATATTACTAGATATATTATAAAAAATCGACATATTGTCAAATTAACATTTCTCCTTACAATAATTGTACGCATTATTTTTCGTTATAATTATTATTATGAAAAAGCAAACTAATATGGCGGCGCGGGGCACCAATCCAAACCAATCGGCACGGTGAATATTACAATATAACGAAAAATAATGCGTACAATTGCAAGGACAAATGCTTATTTGACAATCTGTCGACTTTTTATAATATCTCTAGTAATATTACAATCTAACAGTTTTTTCAATTTTACGGTGACATCTACACGTATCTGTTTTGTATCAGTAACATTAATAAATGTTCACAACTCAATCACACATCACCTTGTACGTCTGTCTGCGTGCCAAAACCTAAGAAACTGTTCCGGGCATACATCGATTGAACCTTGTACAGACGTGATTGATATTAGATATTGTGTGGACGTCGCCGGTACAATGTTAGCTTTGTAAGGTAACAATATTGTAATCTATAAGCTTCCGTGAACGCAAAAGTTTGTGAGGATGTGAGGAACTCAAAATGAAACTTTTATCGACGAATTTTAACTCGTATACGGCTGCGAGTATTTCCATGAAATAAGATGTTTATTTTTTTATTATTTTTTTTGCATAAATATTAAATGTTGCCGAGATTCCGAGCTCGTTGAAGATATATAAACGTGCTCTCTCACCTGGAGCATTCGCGTGTAATGTAACGTTAGTCGTTACATATCCGAACATTACATAGGTGTAGGTGGATTACCGAGCATTACAATGCGAACCTTGTAATGTTCCCGTCCGCACGGCGCTCAAAAACATTACATTAATCAAAAGTTAAAAACTATAAATCGATTAAGGAAATTATTTAAGTAGCTTATGTTAGGCTATTATTACGATTTTTTATATTGAAACTGAGGTAACCACATTATTTAAAATCGGACCAGTAGTTTAGGCGCTATAATGGAACAAACATACATACATGTACTACATAGACTGCCTAAAATATTACGCTTCCTTTTAGCTTCGCCATAGGCGGATAAATAGAACTACATATTTTTAGATCGTCTCAGTGCTGGCAAACTGAAATAATAGGACAATTATATATACCTACATATATTATATGACAATTCAATAAAGTGTACTTGGGCATTGGCGTAATGAAATTAAACTAAAATATAGTTCATAGTTCATACCAAATGTAAGCAACCACGCCTTACACTACTGTGTTAAAATAATACTAGCTTAATTAGCCTAAAAGTAGGATATGTCTATTGACAAAGGTTGGGATATGTGCTTGATAAACTAGTGATCTAAATTCAGCAATCGTCCTATATTCAGAAAAATGTTAGAGCCAATTTGCGCAGAATATGTGTTAAAATTAATTAACCCTGGGTTAAAATATCATGCCTTCTCTTTCATACATACGAAGAACGAGAGAGAACTGATGTTCCATTGCCAATATGCAATACATAGTCCGATTACAGTGATAATTTAATTTGGTCGTATTTTAATCTTTGTATTTACGTTCCTAGACTTAATTGGATCGAAAATTCAGACGCAAAGACTTTAAAACGTCTGACATTATAATAATGATTTTCTAAGAAGTTGATAATAGTTCATTGACTGATTTTCTGTTATCACTTATTCTGTTATCACTTATTAGGTCAGTTTATGCTCTTGACTCCTAGCAATTAGGTATTTCCCTAAGGTCATGCAATAAGGTCAGTTTTTTGCTCTTGACTTCTAGCAATTAGTTATTTCCCTAAGTTCATGCATGCCTGTATTCCAGATGGGATAGGACAGGCAAACGATCAGTGGATCGTATGATGGTGAGCGTTCATGGGTGGTTCCATGTACATCTGCAACACCAGAGGAGTTAGGAGTACGTTGCAGGTGTTATAAACCCCCACCTCCCTAGCGAGCGTTATTTTACGCCCGTGTTCTCTATGGCTATGGTATTACTCACGCCAATGTCACTTCCACGGATGTAGGCTTAGAGAATTATTATTGGGTGACCTGTTTTACTTTTTTCTTGTGAGCATTGCAGATGTCTTGTCGACGCCCATGCCCCAGGTGATGCGACAGATCGCTTATAAATAACCTCGTATAATCGAGCGTAAGTCATCACCACACGCATGGTTCACAAAATATACAAGTGAATCACTACGTACTCGTTTAAATAAAGACAGGGACTAAAACAAAATAAGATTACAAATTATCAGTTGACGTATTGTAATTCGTATGTAGACTTCGGTTGTCTCTGTCCTTCTCCTTAATAAAATGTATTGTCGTACTGCTTACGTATCTCATTGGTATACAATGCATTTTTGTTGTGTTACTCTTTTTAGTATATGGATGCCTGGTATACAATACCCACTGGATATGGTGGTGAATGCCGGGAAAATGGGCAGGGGCATACCTGATTGTGAGTGAATATGTGCTATACTGGTTGACTTGTAGGTGCGTTGATTTATTATTTTATTATTGAAGTACATATAATATCTGCTATACTAGATGTCTCGTAGGTGTGGATCCCTGGACGACTGATGTTAGGTTATTTATGTTTTATCTATACTAATATTATAAAGAGGAAAAGTTTGTTTGTTTTTATGTTTGTTTGTTTGCACTGAATAGGCTCTGAAAGTACTGAACCAATTTGGATGAAATTTGGCACACATATAGATTAGACCACGAGGAAGGACATAGGCTACTTTTCATCGCGGCAAATGTAAGTACGGTTTCTGCGGGATTTCCTTAAGCGCGCACAAAGTCGCGGACAAAATCTAGTTTTATATTAAAACTCATCTTATTAAACATAAACGGGCAGTTGCTACACCTGATTGTCAATTTGTTTATCTGATCTATTAAGGTTTTGTCGTTTGTCGCTTTTAATTATTGGTGACTGTATTTTCGAAAATATTGAAACTAAAACACTAGAAAAAATAAATAAAGCTGTATGTAGGTCACCCGTTTTTACTTGTATTGGCTCCCACGTCGTCGGAACACGTGGTGACGAGCTGGAGTTGCAGCTGATGTCAAGTGTTTACAAATTGGTTTTACAATAATTTATTTTCGATTCTCGAAGATCTTTGGGCATCAAATGTAATTAAGGAAGAAAGGTGTTTTGTTTTTCCTTTAAAAATGTAATTAATTTGTTTTTGTGTCTTATAGCATAGTATTTTGGTTTGTGGGCGCCACTTTTTAAAACAGCGGCAAAAAAATGTCCGGTGTCTTTTAAATGCATCGCTTATTATAAGACAAACCACGCTATGCTACCGAGCCACATTTTATCGTCAGCTTGAATCAGCTGACTCGTCCCCTGTCGTTTCGTCCATCGTTGTTTCGTCCCCTCGCCGTCTCGGCCTCGGTCAGTGACCGGTGACGTGACTGTGACGTCACCAGGGACACATGAGTCAGAGACAGGTAGTGTGCTGTGGGACAGTCGGGGTTTTTGTGGTGCGTCTGAGGGGGCATCATTATTAACTTAAGCCTTTTCATCCGTTAATGGATGATGTATACAGTATTCTCCGAGCGAAGTGACTACTCTTGAAATGCTGTAGTGCATGGGACAGTTAGAACAAATGTCGTATGGTTGCCCAAGCACATACGGCATTCTCACAACATCAGCCTAGTCCAGAGGAATGACTGGTCAATACGTCTGGGGCCAACCATGTGCGGGTTTCCTCACGATGTATTCCTTCACCGTTGGAGCGTCCGTATAATGCACTTGAGATCTGAAAAAGTCTCATTTGTACAGGATACAACCTGGGATTCGAACCTGCACTCTCTCAAGTGCGAACCAACCGGTCTACCCACTAGGCCACGGAGCTCTTAGCATCATTATTATCAGAGGCAGATATGTTACAAGTAGATAATATAAAAACAAAACTGGACGAGGCTAAGTGTCCGCACCTTGAGTACCAAAATGGGGCACTCGAGTTTCACATTTGACAACAATGATGTCAGTGCTATACTGTAAAAAGTTGCAAATTTATGGAAAACGAGTAAAAAAAAATATATTTTATCTGGGGGCACGGTACTACCCCCGCCAAGCCGAGCTAAGCGAAGCGCAAGGGCACTACCAGACCACCTTTTCTCCAAGCGTTTCGTCGATTTTTTGAACCCTCATAATTTTGGTTTCGATTCTACCAGATAAACGAAATTTTCAGGATATGTTTCCAGTTTTGTCACTGACTCATTGATGATCAACAAAATTATAAGGTACTTCCGGATGTCCTAGAAAGCTGGCTATTGTTAGCACATATTAACAACATAAAAATTGTCAAACTTGGTTGAATCTAAAAGCATAACTTCACAAACTCTACACCTTAGTCAATGGCTTGGCCGTTTCGTTCCTACAAGAAAAGTATTACAAACAAACAGTCCGTAAATTCACCTTACGCCCAAGCGAATATAGCGAAATAGCCAGGCCAATTTTGACTGAGGTGTAGAGTTTGTGAAGTTGGGCTTGTAGAGTTGAGGCGTGTAGACTTAGAAGTTTGGTAGAGTCAGAAGCTTGGTTTTACATGAGATCTGATAGTTTTTTGACAGTGCGAGTCATACATGCATACATGACAATGTTTTTGGTGGGATGTCTTAGAGGTAAAACCACGATTATGCATTTCGTGTCTCTTCGATTTTTAGCTTTTTTATGATCTTGTTGTATATTTTGTTCTACCTGTTTACTATTTAAACACAATATAGCCTATCGCCGTGGATATGAGCTACATTATCCCTGCTGCTATCGCTGTCCACTATGAAGGCGCGAACAACACGCGGACCGCGGTGAGATCATCGCCAAACGCGGTACAATGGCCGGCGCGCGCGCATAACGCGTCCGTAACACGAGCGCTTTAGCTTCGTCTGGTCAGACTGAGGGTCAGCTCACATCACACGGAAACCGAAAATATTGATTCCGAATTCCAAAAACTTTATACGTTACTATATGTTACCCGCGACTTCGTGCGCGCAAAAGGAAATCTCGCGGAAACCGTACATTTTGTCGCTATGAAAAGTAGCCTATGTCCTTCCCCGTAGTCTACTCTATATTTGTGCGAAATTTCATAAAAATCGGTCCAGTAGTTTCGGAGCCTATTCAGTGCAAACAAACAAAGGAACATACTTTTCCTCTTTATTATATTAGTAACTAGCTGTCGCCCGTGGTTCCGCCCGCGTAAATATAGTTTTTTCGCGGTCGCGGATATGTGACTGATGCAAAAAAATAGATAAAAACAATCCTTGATGCGGATTATATATCATGCTAAAATTTCAGCTCGATCGGTGCAGAACTTTTTGAGTTTTTGAAGCGTACACAAACCAACATAACATTTTTATATATATAGATAGTATAGATACGAAGATATTTCGAATGTTAGGTTGCACCCCGCCGCACGGCGCATGTGCAGTGTATGACTGATATTATGAAGGTGTATCTTTTTGTACAGGAAATAAAGTTCAGTTTTGAATAGCTATATTAAAAATGGAGTGCCTCGTCGCGTCGCAAATGATTATATTCAAATTCGACTTACTACCATGTGTCTAAGTACACTTAAGGCCCCCACAGACGAGAGGCCGATCGTTTCAGCTGGAACTGACGTCAGTTCGGCCTGAACGGATTCGAGCACACACACGGAAAAAATCGCATCCAATCCAATTTACGTCAGTTCGGCCTGATCTGATTCGTGCCCACACACGGAGCAGTCGCATCAGTCCATTCTGGTTTGCCGCGCGCTACGGTCGTGTTTATCAATTTTGTATTTAAACACCGCGAAAACTCATACAACGCTTGTACACGACACACGCCCGCACGGCCGCGGCTCGGGCAAGAACTGAAGCGATTTGTCCACACACGGTCAGGACAGGCCGCGCGTTCAGGCCGATCGGTCAGGCCAGAATTAATGTTGCCAACTTAGTTATTTTACAAAATTTTACTAAATTGAGTATTTTATTCCCTCCTTGGTAGAAATTTAGTTATTAGTAGTGTTTAAGTAGGAAAGAGCCAGACAGTAATGATATGCAAAATAGCTACTAAATACGTAATATTTCCTAGTATATTTTAATTTAATGGTAAAATTTATAATCAAATTTAAATAATGAAAAAAAAAAATATAATAAAACCTAAAATGCAGTGGTTTTTGGGAGGCTTCAGGAATTCCTAAGTTAAGTACCTTCTTTAGTAGTTTTAGTAGAAATCGATACGAGTTTAGTAGTTTCACAAAAAAGAGCTGGCAACACTGGAACGAATCGCTTCAGTCCGTACGGCCGCCTGATGCGATCTCGAAATTGCACACACACGATACGATTTTGCATCCGTTCAGGCCGAACTGAAGGCAGACCGGACCATGTATGGGGCCCCTTAAGTCATAGATTCCTCAATGAAATGGCCAATTTTGATAAGTTTTTTTTTATTTGAACAGTACGTACACTTTCATGTGACGACAAGATAGAGATGACTTTAACCGACTTTCAAAATGGTGGCGATCATATTATGTTCGGCTGTGGATATTTTTATTTTTGTTAGCTATATTTTGTCCTCATCAGCGCTATTCCATATAGGTACGTTTATGGCTTTTCCTCTAAATGAAAAGGAAAGGGGCAATTCTGCTAAATAAAACCTACATTAATACAAATACAATCAAGTCCCGATACGTTTAAACTCTCAAACGGTGTTTTTATGAACGTTAAACCAACGTGAAACGCGCTCTCATTGGTCGAAAGTCAAAACGTCATAAAATCCGTTCACGGTAACATGTCGCTTCACTATCAAAACAAAGTAAAATTAAAGTCTACTTTAAATACGAGAATTGACGTTCAGTTATCAGAGTGCAAAATGATTAATAACATAACGATTGGAAGTCCGCGTTTTTCCTCGTCACACTAAAGCGTTCGTGTAACAACAGGCTTATGTTTTCCGTGTGTTTCGTCATGCTTAGTTCAAGTTTAACCACTGATTATTGAATTTTAACTGTAAGTTGACGCATTTGTGGTTTAATTGTTGATTATAATAATTATTAAATCAAGGTCTTTGGGTTAGTACGATTCGTTGATAAAGACAGGTAATGAGACAAATTAGGACGGCATACAAAAACTTATTATGTACTAGCTATTAGTTGCGGCTCTACCCACGTTAACACAGTATCCCTCGGGAACACTGTACTTTTTCGGGGTATAAAGTAGCCTATGTCCTATCCCAGAACTCAAAGTATATCTGTACCAAATTTTATCACAATCGGTATCACAAAGCGTGAAGAGGTAACAGACAGACAGACACACTTTCGCATTTATAATATTATAGTATAGATTGTCATTGTCCTGTCGGTGTTTAAAGGAGTCATATTGATTAAATTAATTAGACTAGCTAAAGATTTTCCGATTTAAAAGAAAAATTTGAAGTAGTTTTTTTGCGTCAGTCCTTACTAGAAGATATGTTTTTGGGTTGGTTTTAAGCGAAACAATTCATCATTCTAATGCCCTCTACACATATTATATACGTTTTATCGTACCGATTTAAGGGTATAAGCCGAATTGAACGGTTTTATCGATCGTGTAGTTTTGGCAAAACGTAGCGAATTGTCGTTTACGTTGTGCGTGTAGCGGGGGCCTGGATGGATGGATAGATAGATAGATGTATGGATGGATGGATGTTTGTTTCTCTTTCACGTAAAGACCACTGAACGGATTTTGATGAAATTTGGTACGGTAGTAGCTTAGGCTCTGGATTAAAACATAGGCTACTTTTTATCCCGTAAAAGTACAGTGTTCCTGCGGGATAACCGATAGTATATTTACGCGGGGTGAAAAGCGGGACCATGGAGAGCCGCTTCGCTACGTTGAATGTAAGAGGAGGATTGGATGGTGAGAATGAATGTGGACGAAGCGAAACAAGTGTGTAAGGATCGTAGCAAGTGGAAAGAAGTGGTCTCTGCCTACCCGTACGGGAAAGAGGCGGTTTCTACCAACCCTTTGGGAAAAAGACGTGATTATATGTACATATGTATGTATATTTACGCGAGCGGAGCCCCGGGAACCAGCTAGTACAAAAATAGAGTTGAAATTCATCGGCATTCCGGTACGTTCTATAGTCCCAACTCCCAACTTTCAACCTTTGTGCTTAAAGTTGACGGAAATGTTAGTTCATATACGGAAACTTATGAAATGTGTTATATATACTGACCATTTATAACTCTACAAGGTCAACCGTTAACTGTTATCGCGTATTATATGCCGGGCACGCTGTAACTATGTAGTGACGATAATTATTATTAGCACATGGTGGAGTAACGCAACGCCAAATAAATGTTGTGTTCTATTACTAATTATTAACAATTCTTATTGTTTTGCAAATCGTTGTTTTCCATTCGTCACTAGATGGCGTGATAAGTAAGTAGTCATGTTACTTGGATCGTTATTTTATATTATTAACCCCCGACGCAAAAAGAGGGGTGTTATAAGTTTGACGTGTCTGTCGGTCTGTCTGTCTGTGGCATCATAGCGCCTGAAGCGATTTCAATTTAGTTTTTTTTGTATCAAAGGTGACTTATCTGCGAGTGTTCTTAGACATGTTTGATGAAAATCGGTTAAGCCGTTTAAAAGTTGTGGAGGTGAAAGTGGGGAAGAATAACTATATGTCTGCAAATATACTTGAGTGGGGTCTCAAATGAAAGCGCACTGAAAGAGAATATTGATGACTTAATCGAGTGTTCGTAGCTTCGTTTGATGAGAAAATTGGTGGTGGTCAGATCAGCCGTTTGGAGATGATCAGCTCTTTTCTAGTTGATGAGGGGATCTGGCTGACCTTCTTATGTCCGATCGATTCGAAATTTGGTACCGTGTTACTTCAACGATATTTAAAGAACATGGTAAGGTAACCATGACCTGATCAGCCGTTTGAAGATTATCAGTTCTTTAATAGTTGATGAGAGGATCTGGCTATCTTCCATATTATGTCCTATCGATTCGAAATTTGGTACCATGTTACTTCAATAATGTTGAAAGTATGTATATGGTAAGGTAACCATTATTTATACCTACTTTAAAAAGGACAAAATTAAAGTAAAATTAAAAATTTTAAAAAATAATAAATAATATTTTAAACATATTATACTTAATTATTATCGTCACATATAATATTATGTAAGTTGAAATATTTTTATTTTCCAATCGTCGTCTCGTCGGGGGACCGCTATGTGAGAAAAGAGGTGTAGTCGCAGATAGCAACAAAAGAATTTACTCCGAAAAAAATTTACGCTCGTACCTAAATGTAATTTGTAATAATTAATTAGCTGTTGTTGGAAAAATACTTTATAAACGCGCGGTATAGCGGTCCCCCGACGAGGCGACGATTGGAAAATAAAAATATTTCAACTTACATAATATTATATGTGACGATAATAATTATAATATGTTTAAAATATTATTTATTATTTTTTAGAGTTTATTTTTTGTGTCGGGGGGTTTTTAAAATTTTTAATTTTACTTTTTATTATAATCATGGTACCTAATTCTTAGCTTAAGAAATAAAATTAAAATATTAAGTGACACCCGAATTGTGTAGCAGTGAGCGAGCTCATGATGATGAAATATCTAGCTAAGAGCACACTCTGATCACGTCAGTTTTCAAACAAAAAAAACCTAGACGCCGTTTTTTTTGGACTTTTCGTTTAGGAGATACGATTCGTTTAGGACAGACAGACGCGCGTCGGGGATTAAAATGTTTTATTTTTTTAAACGTAGTTTGGTAAATTAACAACACAACGCCATCTATCGTTATGTTTCGTAACTAACAATGTTTCTGTAAATAAAATTAAAAACTCGCCTAGAGGGAATTGAAAATTGTCTCAGTTGCTGTCTTTATTTTGATCCTTACCTAAGGCTGGGACCGTATGATCCGGAATCCGGCGTGCCGGGGAAAAGTCAGAGCACTGAAAATAGAGATGATAAATCGAAGTGTCGTGTGTCGAGCTGTCCCATATGACATTGACATTTGACTCGACACTCGTGTGTTCCATTTACAGCTCTATTATATTAGCGCAGAGTTCTATTTTCATTGCTCTGAAATTTCCCCGGCCCCACAGATTCCGGATTATATTATAGTTTACCAGCCTAAGTTGTTTTTTCGTATTATTTTTTAGATGTCCTATCTAATATCTATTTTTGTGTTATCCAGGAGAGCCGCGACGGGAGGGCTCGCATGAGGAGCCGTCCGCGCCGGAGGGGGAGGGCGAGGTCGACGCCAAGGAGGTAGAGAAGGAACATGAGAAGAGGTGGGTAACTCCTATGCGGTTATGTGCTCCTAGTATTGTAGTCTAGCTTTTGCCCGCGCTTCCGCCCGCATATATACAGGATCCCACGGGAATACTGAGCTTTTTGATCATTAAAAGTAGCCTATGTGGTAATCCATAGCCTAAACTCCTACCATACTAAATTTCACCGAAATCCGTTGAGTAGTTTTTGTGTGTAAGAGTAACAAACATCCATCCGCCTATCCTCACAAACTTTCACTTTATTTTATAATACCTAGTAGGAGGATGTGAAGCGGAACTGCACTTAAAGGCTACTTTGAGTTAGGGGTCCCCTAAAATATATGCCGTTACTGTCTCTGCTCGGCTGCTTGAGGGACTCTTAATGTTCGTAGCGTTTATTAATATTCCGCCGTAGGAATTAGTAATAACTTGAAACAGTATACACCAAACGGCTAATGCTGATAAATCATTTAACTTTAAATTCTTCAATTCTAAAACAAATACTGTTTCGATAAAAACTATAGCCTATAGGCGCCATCTATGATAACATTATTAGTACCGCTATCGCTCACCGGATGGCGCTAGATATTTACAGTTTACATCACCGCAAACTAGATGTCACTTTTACACACCTGTAATTATTTTGCCTTACGCATCACAGAAGGCGTTTCTACGTTAAAATTATAGTATAATATTAGTTAGTATGCTGTTTTCACTGGAAGTTCTAGTAACTTGCCCTCAAACTGACATAATATAGTTTTCTTTTCTAGTACATATAAAAATGAATGTCTGTCTGTCCATATGTCATTTATAGAATCGTAGAGTGCGTAAATTATGCACTTGATCATGTCATGATGTTTAGCAAATTTATTGTGCATGAGCCAGAGAAGGTTTTTGTACCTTTTTTTTATATTGGAAAATGTGTAGGTTGTAGGAGTAGGAATAAATTTTATTCATTCCAATTCACATTTAAGACAGAACAATGTCTGTCGGGGTCAGCTAGTCTATAGTCTATACTAATAATAAAGAGTTTAGTTTCTTATTTTGTTTGTTTGCATTGCATAGGCTCCGAAACTACTGCACCGATTTTGATGAAATTTGGTACAGATATAGATTAGACTACGGGGAAGGACATAGGCTACTTTTTATCGCAGTAAAATGTACGGTTACTACGGGATTTTCTTTTGCAAGCACGAAGTCGCGTGCAACATCTAGTACTAGGTAAAACTAATTCATAATTTTCCTTCCAGCTGGCGTGGCGCGACGCGAGGCGTGAATCGCGCGGAGAGCTGTCGCGAGCGAGACGCGCCACGACGCGGGAAACACAGAAACGCTTCAGATCCGAACCGTCTCACTGCGCATCCTAACCAGTAAGTATTATATATTATGTGTTCCTAGTATCCTCCGTTGAAATTCATTCCAATCTAAACGTAAACAAAAAGACAACAGTACTCTATCATGCTACCAATTTAAATTACACTTTAAAGGAGGATGGCAGAAATGTATAAACGCTTGTTCACCTACTAAATACGACCAAGCTATAATAATATTGTCGTCATTGGAAAGCTTTTTAGTATACCTTCTTTTTCTTCTTTGGATACATGTTTGTAAGTAGGTCATTACCTACTTTATCCGACTGCGCTGTAAGCGAGTAAGCAGGCGAATGCGTGACGAGAGCGTTACGAAAAGTGTGATCGGTGAGGCGAACGGAAGTTGAAAGGGAGATATAAGTTAGCGAAGATAGAGAGTTACGTTTCGTATATTACTCTAGGGGCAAGAGCACACATTCTCTTTCTTTTTTTCTCTTATAGCCAGTGCTATTTATGAAAAAAAAAAAGTTTAACTTCAGTCGTATTTCTGTCTACTTAGAACTATAATCAGTAGTTAGAATAGGATGAAAAACATTTAGTTTAATACAAATTAACTTTATTTAATAACACGAAATTGCGCATTGAAAATTAAAATGAATACCATTAATCTATTCTTGCTGCATTGCAGATGTTTTTGTGTGTTGTCTGGGTTTTCGGCGTTCACTATAAGCTGCCGTCTGGGTCTATATATTAAATCACCATTACTTTTGATAACAATCTATGTGGTATGAGATTCGAGACGGATAAGTCCACTTACGTCAGCTAATCGTAATTTTGTAGACATCATGTGTCTCTCCCTTTCTTTGTGGAAACGTATTTCAAGATCGTATTAGTCCTAAAGTGGAAACAGCCTCGGAGGTTGTGGGCTCGATTCCCGCATTGGAACAGCAAAAAATGTTGTTTCCAAGTTTGTTTGGGACAATCCAGGCTGATCACCTGATTGTCTGACAAGAGAGATGATCCATGCGTCGGATGGGCATGTAAACAGTCGGACCTGCGCCTGATCTCTCGCCAGTCGTGTCGGTTATCCGTCCCACTGGGTTACGAGAGTAAAGGAAGAGAGAGTGCTCTTGTGTCCTGCGC
This sequence comes from Glaucopsyche alexis, assembly GCA_905404095.1. Taxonomy (NCBI): domain Eukaryota; kingdom Metazoa; phylum Arthropoda; class Insecta; order Lepidoptera; family Lycaenidae; genus Glaucopsyche; species Glaucopsyche alexis. The sequence continues at coordinate 578,235 of FR990063.1, read as the reverse complement.
ACACACTTGGGCACTATAAAATTAGTCCTGCGTAACTGGCCTGGTTTCAATGAAACCGGCCACTTTGTGGGGAGTGGTGAGTTATTATTAGTCCTAAAGTTAACTAACATCCTTACGTGCAGGAATGCATTTTGCAATAACAACTAATTTTAGGCTTCATCTATCGTCCCGAATACCTACCTATAGGTCATTAACCTCTGTCCCCTTACATAAGGTTCAATTTCGCCTGGCCTTAAGTTTCGCAGTTATACTATTATTATGGCTATTAAAATAAGGTCGAATTTCCCGTGGCGTTTAGTTTCGGAGTTACGACCGTGTTATGTCTAGCGGGCTCGTATTCTGTTCGATACGCGCGTGCCGGAGTGAAATTGTTATCATTGTCTACGGAAATAGACGAGCCACGTGGCGACCGGGATGAGAGGGGGTGAAAAAAAAGAGGTGTGAAAGGGGGTGAAATTAAAAAAAGTGGAAAAGGGTGAAATGGCGAAATGAAAGTTACATGAAGGTTTTCGTGGGCTAAAACCCACGATTACTTTCATTCTTTCGTTTGGTTACGCGATAGAAGTGAAACCTTCAAAAATATAAGGTTCGGTAAAATCGGATATAATAATAATAATAATAATAAGCCCGCAGGGCAGCTTGTGGCGAGCTGTTGGGGAGTAGCGACCCCACGCACCCGAGTGCTCCAAGGGGAAGCCCCTGTTCTCCATCTCCGGCTTGCCTTTACCGGCCGGCCGGAGTGAACACTGACGGAGGACAGCCCCTACCTCTGACTTGCCTTAACCGGCCGGTCAGAGTGGAGTCGCGAGAGCTTCGGCTCGGAGGGAGGATGTGAAGCGTAAGTGGCGAGTGGGCGACGTGATGGGACCCTCTGAGGGTGCAAATGATCGTCGTTTAAAGTCCAGCGACACCTCTCCTGCCTCAAGCCGCTCTGTAAATGTTGCCGCCTTGGTGCACCGTGCGCAAAGAATATATATTACTAACGTAAAGAACCGTCACTCCACCGATTTACACGACTCACCGCTCGCAGCTATGTGTGCGTGTCTGGGCGAATGCGGGGGCGGGTGGGGAGTAACTTTTTCCCAGCCTGGACTATGGTTCACGGGGCTGGCAGTTTCGCCGACGCGACAGTGTAATTTTATAAGAAAGACTTGGCTGACGCGACGTTCATAAAAATATTTTTTGTTTTTTGTTTCACTAGTGATGTAGTGATGCAATAATTTGATTTTATCGATATTTTTAACGAAATATGCTTGGGTTGGGTAAAGTTTGTAGGATTTTTGTTGTTTGTTTGTAGGGTTAACCTCGAACGTTTATAAAATTTTTATTAAAACCCGTTCAATAGTTATTGCGATAAAGAAAAACAAACATGCCATTTGCCCGCTTAAGATTCATCCGTCCATACATTCATCCATCCATACATCCTCACAAACTTTCATAGTAGTAAAATATTAGTAAGGATTTCCGCATAAAATTTTAGATTAAATATTATTACATGTAGTACTTAATCGCATTTAAATCTGTCGATACCTATCGATATTGTGCGACGATCTTAGTTGTGTTACAACACTTATTGAGTGGTAATAAAAATTTAAAATTGCATTGATATAATTCAAATAGTCTTTATACTACTTAAGAATTAAGTACAAATTAAACCCAATTGCTAAGGACAGAAGGTATATTTTTCCAATTTATGGGCCCAATGGCTGAGTACATTTTTGATTAAAAAAATATGGCAATAAGACGTTTGCATGGAGAGTATTTAAAATTTTCGTTGTAAATATCAGTATTGTTCAAAAGTTCAAAGCGTACGCACCGTGTACCTAAAATATTAGAAATTTCCTGATCGGTATTAAAATGAGTGGGCTTAATAATTGTAGTTGTATATGGTCGCCGGCCGTATTAACCAAGAAAAAAATTATGACAAAAGATCCTTCCGCTTAACCTACCTCGATAATTAATACTTATTTTTTCTAAACTAACCCTTGTTTTTGTCAAACGCAGTAGGTACAATAAATAACTGAGACGTGGATTAAAGAAGGTAGGTATGATTTCCCTTTCCATATTAAGTATCTAGCTGCTGCCCGCGGCTTCGGCCGCGTAATAATATTATATTTACGCAGACGTAAAAAAATATTTTAAATTAATTTGATGTCAACCCTAGGCTTAAGTCAACATAACTGACATTTGTCGGTGCTCGAACTGTCATTTGTAGAGAGTGTCGCCCCTGTGCCGTGCGTGCGACCATTTTAAGGGGCCCATTTCAATGAGTTGGCGAGTCACCGTCTGCCAACTTTATGATACATGTTACCACATCGTATCGGCAGGCGCCATAGTCCTCCCATAGTTCCCGGTAACCAGTCCACTAGCATCTCACCACCATAGCCCAGTATCATTTCTAGTATCCATTTCCTGCAATAGTCCAACACTATCCGGTGGCTCTCCTTGGGCGCACTCTCATAGTGCGTACAGGGAGAGTCACCGGCTAGTGTCACATTACATTTAGATTAAAATTGTGTAATAGGGCCTCTGCGTGTTGGCTTCGGCCCCACGCATGCCTTCCAAAGGTCCGGGATTTAATTGCCCGTGAGCAAGGAATGTATTGCACAAACATAATAATAATATCTATGGACGCTTCACACCACGTCAATCTGGCCCCGTGCTAAGTATCCGAAGAACTTGTGTTACAGGTACCAGACAACGGGAAGTATATTTAATACTTTTATACTATACATATATTTTAGATTTTTATTATATTATACACATATTTAATACACATCCATGACCCAGGAACACAGAAAAACTTTTTGTTCCGTCGGCAGGATTCGAACCTGCGACCTCCGGCTTCAGCACCAAAGCGCTGAACCACTGAGCCACAGAGGTCGTCGATATTTTGGGCATATTTAAATCTACTGCTAATGTAAAGACGTTTAAGCAGAATAATAATAGTCATACTAGTATGTTTATCTGGGGGCACGTCAGTGCCCCCGCCAAGTCGAGCGCGAAGCAAACACTGCCGTACCATCCTTTACTGGAACCATTTCGCCGCATTTTCAGGCCCCTATTTGAGAACCTCTGGATAAGACCAGAACGCAGAAGTTTTCGTCATCCAGTAAGCTACAATGACATACATAAAATCCAGAATTTCAAGTCTGTAGGTCATTTAGTTCCGAAGTTAAGCGAAAGCAAAGTTTCGCATTTATGACACTCACTCACTCACTCACTCACTCATGATCATCAAAATAGAACTAGTACTTCCCATAAACCCAGAGAGCTGAAATTTGGTACAGAGTTAGGGTTTAATGGCCACATAAAGGGAAAACTATAAAAACTAGGATCCCACCAAAAACATTCTGTAAAAAACTAGCCAAGTCTCGATAGAGTTGCTTGTTTATCTCTAAAAAGTAGTGAAATCTAGACAAAGTCGTGCCAAGTCTAAGGTTCCTTACTGCGATTTCTTTATTATTATAGTTAATGTTGTGTGACTTGGCCGTTGAAGGGTACACAATGGTACAAAAGGGGCTCCATGACACCATTGCTCCAATACATGTGTTCTACAATCAACAACAGCCTAAAATGAGACACTACTCACTAGCGTCCAATTACCAATACCAGTATGGGCTATTATCTCGCTTAACAAACATAGGTAGTTACAACAGATATACATTACGTGTAAACAAAATTGACTTGTACCCACTTGTAACGTATAAAGAATGTTCAACGGCCAAGTCACACAACATTAACTATAATAATAAAGAAATCGCAGTAAGGAACCTTAGACTTGGCACGACTTTGTCTAGATTTCACTACTTTTTAGAGATAAACAAGCAGCTCTATCGAGACTTGGCTAGTTTTTTACAGAATGTTTTTGGTGGGATTTTCTTTATATGAGCGAGTTTGCGTTTTGCGGAGAGTCACCCATACATGAGATGATTTTTTACTTTGAGTATGACAATTATTATTTGCCTAAACATCTTTACATAAGCAGTGGATCATGTGCCCGAAGTATCCGTAATTTTGTTTTGTTGGTTTATTTAAAAGTTGTGTACATTTCGATGATAATTTGGCTTGTGACCATATTTCTCATAACGTTGCCGACAAAGTGGTCATAATTCATAGATCATCTTGAAGTATTACCATTACGCCGAAATGACTTCGATTTCCACGTATTATCAATACTCAGAAGAACTGACAGCTGTTTCGTTGAGATAAATGGCCTATGTCCATTAGGATATAGGCTATTATTAGTCTAAAGTAGTCACAAATATGCATTCCAAATGATATTCGTAATTCGTAACATATATGTCATCAAATATATCTTGATTCCTGCTACAGATAATCTCTCATATGTATACGGCTCCAATATTTCTGGTCTGAATAGATTTACAGAATGTTTTTTTTTTTTTATTTCTAAATTCTACCTGATGGTTTCCGCGACTTGCGCGTAAAAGGAAATCTCCAGGAAACCGTACATATTGCCGCAATAAAAAGTGGAACATGTCTCTCACTCTAATGCTATCGTGGACTTTCTTGTAATGTCTGTCGAAACTTCATCTAAATCGGTTCAGTAGTTTCGGAGTTCAGTGCAAACAAACAAACAATCTTTCATCTAATAACGAAGAGCCCTTAGGTGCAGGTATTTTTAATGTTAAGGCTATTCGATTCTAATTTCTACTTGTTTAATTATTAAAAAAAGGTCCCATTGCAGTTATCTGTATTAATATAATAAAGAGGAAAGGATGTTTGTTTGTTTGCATTGAACATGCCTCGAAAATACTGGATCGATTTTTAATGAAATTTGGCACAGATATAGAGCAAGACCACGGGAAGGACGTGCGCTACTTTTTACCCAGGCAAAATGTAAGGTTACTATTAAGAGGAGCTATTTGCTCGTTTGTTTGTTTGCATTAAATAGCCTTCAAAACTACTGAACTGATTTAGATGAAGTTTTGACGGACATAGAGTAGACCACAGGGAAGGCCATGGTCTACTTTGTATCCTGGCAAAATGTACGGTCACTAATAATATCATTGAGAAAAGTGATTAGCTTGTTTGTTAGCATTGAACGGGCTCCGAAAGTACTGGGCCGATTTTTAATGTAATTTAGCACAGATATAGAGTACACGTGGAAGGACATAGGCTACTAATTATTTCAGCAAAACGTACGGTTACCGCGTATGGAATTATGCGCGAAGGAAGTTGCGGCCAACTGCAACATCTAGTTTAATATGAATGCATGAATTGAGAACGTTTTATTTTGGAACTGAAGTCTGAATGTTGTATTTCAGACTTCAGTGTTATTTTAGTCGCGGTTCTGTATACACGCTTGTCTCGGGGTGAAACTGAAAACTTTTGGTGTCAAATTGTAATAATAATAATAAGTGTTTTTTTAGTAAAGTAATTGTTGAAACTTGAAAAAGTATACATTATCAGTGGGTATATTAGTGTAATAAATTTAAAGTTTATTTCTTATCAAATGTGGAATTTACTGCGAATGAAATAGGTTAATTACGTTTATATTTTTTTTTGTATATTTTGGTCTTTTAGGGTCTTCAACTCTCCAAGTCTAAAATGTAGTAATAATTGAAGACAATCTATACATAGTGGGTTCATGGGTATTGGGTTGTATTTTTAAAAATGCATTTATTTCAACAAAGCTTGTTTTCCTAGTGAAGCACTTCAGTCACTTTTCGTGATTTTCGGTCTTTTTGGGACTGTAGCCCAAGCAGGAACAATTGACAACTGTGTATTCGTAACGTTATCGAATGTCAATTGTATGAGTGCTGTGAACGAGGGTTTTTGATATTTTGTCTGCCGCTAGGGGCCATCCACATATTACGTCACGCAAAATTTCGACTTTTTTTAACTCCTACCCCCCCCCATGTCACGCTTTTTAGTATCCCTGTACCTGTATTTAACATGTACTGTCACACTTTGTATGACCCCCCCCCATCAGGTGTGACGTAATATGTGGATGGACCCCTAGGGGGCAGACCCAACACACACAAAGCGTCATCTGGTGGCGTAAGTGGTCAATAAGAATTTTCGATTCTTTTTATGTCACCAGGCGGCGCTCGGTAGCCCGACGGTCCTTGTCGTGGCAAAGAGCTGTCAGATGTTACGAATTTAAAAACGAGGGTTTTTCAAAATTTTCATACAATTCTCTTTAGGTACGTCACGAATAATTGTCAATTGTTCCTGCTATCCCCACAGAGGTTGCTAGTGTTTTGACTAATAATTAATAAATTACTCAGAAGCTTTGATAGAAGTTTCAGTTTTCTCTTTCCTGTTTTAGTTAAAACTAGCTTTTGCTCGCGACTTCGTCCGCGTGGAGTTCGGTTTCCATACAAAATTTTAACCCCTTTTTCACCCACTTAGGGGGCGAATTTTCAATAATCCGTTCTTAGCGGATGCCTACGCCATTACAACTATCTGTATGCCAAATTTCAGCTAAATCCGTTCAGTTTCGGCTGTGCGTTGATAGATGAGTCAGTCAGGTTAGCCTTTTATATATTTAAGATTATTCTTCTTCTTCTCTTCTTTCAGTGCCTCTCCACTACTGGAGGTTGGCAGTCAGCTCAAAGTCTGAGTACCCCCCTCTCTGAGTATTTAAGATAGATAATTAAAACCACATGTTTTCGTCGTTGGCGTTTCCGTTAAGATTGTTTGGTATTTGGAGGCTATTTACGTTTTAACTCGATGTTATTCCGAAAATGTTTGTTTTCTTGAGTATTTTGTATGTACCATGTTCTTGTTATATTGTTTCCACGTTTTTCTTCAGCGGAGGGCTTAGTCTGAGGGTTAGCTTAGGTCAGAAGATACGTGACGATTCGTTGCACTAGTTCTAATTTCGCCGCCGCTCGTGTAATAAAACGTGTATCTTTTTATGTAGGGAATAAAGTTCGATTTTAAATGGCTCTCTTAAAACTGTAGCGCAGCGTCGCGTCTCGGTTCGATGTGTAAAAAAGTAGCATTTGTGTTAATCCAGAGCTCGACCTACTTCTATACCAAATTTCATCAAAATCTGTTCAGTAGTTTTTGCGTTAAACGGTAACAAACATCCATCCATCCAGCCTCACAAACTTTCACATTTATATAGTACGATTATCATAAACTAAAGTCTCCCTGTCACAAACCAGCTGATCGGCTCAACTTTACATGTTTACGTAACGTGTAAAATAGGCAATAGTGTATTTCTGTTATCAGGCGATCGGTCTGCTCATTTGTCTTATGACTACGTGCACTAGATTCTACTGAATATGCATAATGTGACGATTGATAATCACAAGGTAGTGTTGCATGTAATTATCGATTGTTAGAACGAGTACAAGTGTTGGGACGTTGTGTCGATAGATTTTGTCGAGATTATTGTCAAGCTGGTCTCCGTAGTAAATTGACAAAAACACGACGGGTTGCGAGTGGAAAGAGACGGAAGATGTGACGTAACACGTAAACCGTCAACTTCCATAGGGCTGGAACTTTATGATCCGAAATCCGGCGGACCCGAGAAAATTTAGAGCACTGCAAATAGACAGAAGTCTGCGCTAATACAATAGAGTTGAAAATCGAAGTGTCAAGTGTAGGGCTGTCAGAAATGATATTGACATTTAACTCGACATTTGTGTGTTCGATTGTCAACTCTTTTGTATTAACGCTCTGTCTATTTTCAGTGCTCTGAATTTTCGCCGGCCTACAGGATTCCGGACAATATAGTCCCAGCCTAAGTGTTGGAAAAATCCCAATTTTCCTCTTGACGTTCGACGTCTAATCCCCTTTGTAAATAAAAAAATAACTCTCCGCAATCGTTTAATCAAAAAACGGCACGAATGGGGACCGTCTCGACCGAATTTTTTAAAACTTTTTCTGTGAAAATACATATGTCAACTAGCGTATTAATTGTTTGTTGCCAAGAAAGACATCTAATTCATACGCGATACGAATAAGACGAGCTCATGCTCTTGCCAAAATCTGGCAGACATTTCCGAATTCATTCATATTTGTTTACGCTTGTGTCTTAGAATTTAATAAAAATAAACGAATTATTGAAATGGGAAGCAGATACGGCCGTATTATATAAATATAAATTAACCTTTATCTGTTTTCTTTTGTAGTGGGTGTATTTTGTTGTTATTTGTATAAAACTATCGATATAATTGTCGATATCGATTATCGACATCGTGTAGTGGCACAACACTATCAAGGTGTTACATAAAGGTGCGACTACAATAGACAATAGTGTCGGCACTCGGCGACTACACAATACTTTAGGGTGGATGCACACTGTTAGTCATAGTGTGGTTAAGGGTGGTTACCAACTAGACACATGTCACAAAATGCTACACAGCATTCAATTAAAAAGTAAAATTAAAAATTTTAAAAACCCCCCGACACAAAAAATAAACTTTAAAAACTAATAAATAATATTTTTAACCTAATATAATAATTATTGTCACATATAATATTATGTAAGTTGAAATATTTTTATTTCCCAATCGTCGCCTCGTCGGGGGACCGCTAAAGTTTATAAAGTGTTTTTCCAACACAGCTATGTAATTAATTATTACAAATTACATTTAGGTACGAGCGAAGTTTTCCCGGAGTAAATTCTTTTGCGACTACACCTCTTTTTCTCACATAGCGGTCCCCCGACGAGACGACGATTGAAAAATAAAAATATTTCAACTTACATAATATTATATGTGACAATAATTATTATATTAGGTTAAAAATATTATTTATTAGTTTTTAAAGTTTATTTTTTGTGTCGGGGGGTTTTTAAAATTTTTAATTTTACTTTTATTTTGTCCTTTTTAAAGTAGGTGTAAATAATGGTTACCTTACCATATTATATTTTCAATATCATTGAAGTAACACGGTACCGAATTTCGAATCGATAGAACATATGGAAGATAGTCAGATCCCCTCATCAACTATTAAAGAACTGATAATCTTCAAACGGCTAATCAGGTCATGGTTACCTTACCATGTTCTTTAAATATCGTTGAAGTAACACGGTACCAAATTTAGAATCGATCGGACATAAGAAAGTAAGTCAGATCCCCTCATCAACTAGAAAAGAGCTGATGATCTTCAAACGGCTGATCTTCCCACCACCAATTTTTTCATCAAACGAAGCTAAGAGCACTCTCTATTAAGTCATCAATATTCTCTTACAGTGCGCTTTCATTTGAGACCCCACTCGAGTATATTTGCAGAAATTCAGTTATTCTTCCCCACTTTCACCCCCACAACTTTTAAACGGCTCAACCGATTTTCATCAAACATATCTAAGAACACTCGCAGGTAAGTCACCTTTAATACAAAAAAAACTAAATTGAAATCGCTTCATCGGTTCGGGAGCTATGATGCCACAGACAGACAGACAGACAGACAGACAGACAGACCGACAGACAGACACGTCAAACTTATAACACCCCTCTTTTTGCGTCGGGGGTTAAAAATTATACAATAACATGCGTTTATAGTAGTTACGATATAAGGTCTGTATAATACAACTAGCTGTTGCCCGCGGCTCCGCCCCCGTAAAAACAGTATTGGGATAGTGTTGCAACATTGCACTTTTTCGGAATGAAAAGTATCCTATGTTTTATCCAGAGCATGAACTACTACCATACCAAATTTCATCGAAATCCGTTCAGTAGTTTTTGCGTGAAAGAGTAAAAAACATCATCCATCCTCATAAACTTTCACATTTATAATATTAGTAGGATGTCGACTGTATAATGTCAGTCCGATTGGCAGTTTGGTATGTGTATACATAATTTTGCTTTGTTCGTAAATCCGGAACGTGGCGGGTTCGAATCTCGGTCAGATAAATGTTTTTTGTGATTATTATTTTTTTAAATATAATAGAACTCCTAGCAAAGCTCGGTTAGCCAGGTACTTGTAGTAACGTAATTTTAGAAGTAAAATTCGATGGCCAAAACTTGCTGTCAAATTGACAAGTCGTCGGCAAGAAAAATCCAATTTTATTAGAATTTAGATTATATTATAGGGATTAGACGTGTACGCCAAGAGGGAAATTGGGAATTTTTCCAGAACGGTAATGGAAATTTTACGTCGTATATTTCATCTCTCTCCAACTCGTGGCTTCTCCCTCTACCGAGTGCCATCGTCCATCTCTCTCTAGCTCGTGTCGTCTCGCTCTGTAATGAGTATCGATCGAAAGCGACCGGCGTCAAAGTTTGCACTTCCTATTAGACGAGTTTTCAGACCGTTTGGCGTGACGCCATGTTTGATATGGTTGTGGTGTGGTGTAAGTCGATAGCGGTAGCAGGAGCGAATGGTTTCGTTATGTAAGAACTAAAAGGAGCTTCCGACAGATAGCGTTATATCCAAAATCGTGTCGTGACGCGTGTTGTGACGTGATGCGACTTTGAAGTTTTATTTTAAAAAAATTCAAGAAAAGAGTTGTAGTTACCTTTTGTTAGGCCACCAATACATTTGTATAGTGCGATTCAAATGAGAATAGGATCGAGTCGGCGCCATATTGTTTCGAATTTAGACTGTTATGATAGTTAAATTTATGTTTAGATAATTGATTACTATTCAACGTTTTTATTTCAATTCGATGCAAGACTATTAATATTTATATGCACATAAGTTTTTCTAAACATCGCACTTTTCAAGTAGTATTTGACAGAAAAAGGTAATTGACGTTCCTATTCTCATTTGAAACACGTTATATTTTGTATCATCTCGTGTTACGGGTTTCCACGGACGACGTCGATCGCTTTCGATCAGGCGATCTGTTACTTGTCGTCTATAATCTGTACTAATATAATAAAGAGGAAAAGTTTCTTTGTTTGTTTGTTTGCATCGAATAAGCTCCGAAAGTACTGGACGATTTTGATGAAATTTGGCACAGATATAGACAGATAGACAGATATAGACCACGGGGAAGGACATAGGCTACTTTTTATTGCGGCAAAATGAACGGTTACCGCGGGATTTCCTTTTGCGCGCACGAAGTCGTGGGGAACATCTAGTAATCTATAATATCATAAATTATAATATTACAAACAATCTGAAAATTGGTAACTTTGTGTAGGAGCAGAAAAAAATATTCACAAATTCTGTATTCTGCAATAACCCTACATAATCCAAAGTTAGAACCTGTAATCCCGATTCCGACTACGTACACTATATAGCCTATGTTACCCGGGCTATTGTTACGAATCTATTGACACCACATTCATTAAAATACGACCAGTAGTTTAGGCGCAACAGTAGGTACATACATACCAAAATCACCACCCTTCGTTTTGATTTCACCGTAGTAGGGTAAACAGTTGAAACTGAAATATTAAAATATGATTGTTAATTAATTTCGTAATTTCGAATTAATTCGCTCTCTGTCATCACTCGCACCACCGGCCATCGTAGATTTATTACCAGGCGCGACTCGATAGCTCCGCGAATTCGGGAAATAACTCCCGTCACATTAATTTTCCGCATTTCTGCCGCCCTAGTAGTTTGTTGGTCAGGGGAATACCCTTGGAGGCAGAAGATAATATGATACTTGTCAGCGTTTCTGTTGCCCTAGTACCTCCGTTGAGCAAGGACGAACGTTTTTAATGACAGACAACAGGTAAATAAGCAGACGAATTGCCTGATGGGGAGCGATTACCGTCGCCGATGATCCACAACACCAGAGGACTGACAAGTGCGTTCCCGTTCTTTTTTTCCGCTACAATCGACATTTTTTCCAGTATGCCACAAACACGCGGATTTCGTTCGTTTTGTTTATGTTCGTTCGCGGTTTTATTTTTACGACGACCGTCTGTCTGTGCAGTGTTGCCAATTTAAATAAATACTGGATTATATTACGATTCAGAGATAAAATTCATGACACAATTAAGATTTCTTGGGCTTTTTTCTGTGAAGTTAGCTTTTAGGATACTACTATTCTTCTTATTCTTTGACGGCAGAGCCCTTTTCGGTGGAGCTTCCGCCACTTTTCTCTACCCAGTACCCACCACAATACCTTCAGCTCTCTATAGGACTTGACATTTACATTCTCTACAAGTTGACTAATATAGTTTTTCCTTGACCTTCCCGTACCCCTCTTTCCTTCTATCTTTCATTCTAATATTGTCCTCATGAATGTGTCATGTCTTATAAGATGTCCAATCATCTTTCCTCTTCTATTTTCTAGAGTTTTCAATATGTTTCTCTTTCGTCCTTTCTGTCCTATCATCTGTAGCACTTCGTTAGTTTTCTTTTCCTCCCAACTTATCTGCTGCATACTTCTCCATCACCACATTTCAAACGCTATACTTTCGATACTTCTATATGTTTTCTATATGATCCGTATATTATAAAAAAGCTAAGGTACGAATTTGAAAACGAAGTACAATCGAGGAAATGAAACGTTTGGCAAGATAACATACTTCTCAAATTGGTCGTGTTAACACCGTGTATGGTAAGGGCATCATCTAAACATTCATTTACCCTGACTGTACTTACAATGTACCACAAAACGTTGTAGCCGATTGGTTTCGTATACGGAAAAGTCGTTATTTCAAGGTCTGCCTGAAAATATCCATTCATACAAACATATCAGCATGTTAAAACTCCCTTTGATGGTTCACGCGAAAAAATATTTATCGAAAACAGAGTATTAAAAATAATACGAGCGAGTTGTTTTGATCGAAACCTAAACAGTAGGTTTTGATCAAAACAAGCAGTGTTGTTGGTCAGAACGTGTTTTCTATAGTCATTATGGCTGGGACTGTATTATGCTCAGGAATCCGTAACGACGGCGACGGTGAAAATTCAGAGCACTCTAAATAGAACTCTGCATTATTACAATAGAGTTGAAAATGGAAGTGTCGAGTTTCTAGCTGTCATATGTGACACTAGATGTTGCCGGTGACTTCGTGCGCGCAAAAGTTAAATTCGCAGAAACCGTACATTTTTCCGCGATGAAAAGTAGGCTATGTCCTTCCCGGGGGTCTACTCCACATCTGTGCCAAATTTCATCAAAATCGGTCCAGTAGTTTCGGAGCCTATTCAATGCAAACAAACAAACAAACTTTTCATTTGACTCGACACTCATTTGAAGTTATCAGCATAATACTCCACTATTGTATTTTTGTTTACGTTGAAATTAAATTGGATGTGTATAGGTTATAGTGGGTCCATGTGAAAATGCATTCTACCAGGAACGCATACATGTACAGGAGATTGCTTTTCTCGTGCATTTCGAATCAAAATTGATCAAAATGCAAGGGCGGATCCAGGGGGGGGGGTCATGGGGGTCATGACCCCCCCCCCCCTGAGCTGGTTCCAGGACTTAGGTGGATCACTAATTTAATTGAACATAATGATTTTATTTATATATATTGTCACCATACAGATTTTTTGTAACTACCTTCAATATTTAATTAATTTCTACACTAATATTATAAAGAGGAAAACTTTGTTTGTATGTTTGTTTGTTTGTTTGTAATGAATAGGCTAAAAAAGTACTGGACCGATTGCAAAAATTCTTTCACCATTCGAAAGCTACATTATCCACGAGTAACATAGGCTATATTTTATTTTGGAAAAAAATAGGGTTCCGTAAAATATTTGAGTTTTTCGGACACAAGGTGTAAAAAATCAACCAGAAAAGTTACTTATTTTGCGTACGCTGCCTAAACTATAAAAGATAGAACCATAAAATGTTCTAATTAATTGTAGATCTTATAAATATCTACAAAAAAGTCCGCGACACACTATACCTATCTATGTCGAGTGAGGCACAACAACCATTTTTTTATTTAGAAATCTTGAATTTTTTTTGGACTACATTTAAACGCGTTTATTTTACTCATGCTATTAATCCTTATCAAAATAAATTATTTCATCACTAAGTACAGTTTATGTAGATAATATTTGGTCTTTGAATGATTGAAATTGGACGTGTGGTTTTGAAGTTATGGCGAAATTAAAATATTACGATTTCTGTTGCACGGCCCGTTGCGAAGTGGACGTCACCAAGGCGGGGGTGCGCGTGCGGGGGGAGTTTAGATCTATGGTATTTCATACGATAAAAGTATACCCACCTACTTATTTCATTGAGTTTTAGTAGGTACCCATATTAATTTGTTTCTGTTTGTTTTGACTAGATTTCGCCCGTTTTGTTAGAGGTTTAAAGACATTCTGTAGTATTAGTATCAGTATTGTACCCGTGCGAAGCTGGGGCGTGTCGCTAGTAATATAATATAATAACTTTGTATGATGGCAAACGTTTGGGAACGAACGCATCGAAAATTTAAAATTTAAATCGTGGAAGTAAGATCTTCAATGGTTGAAGATCGCCTAACCGGACTGGCATTTCTCCACGTTATTAAAAACGTACCCATTGACTTTTGCGGAGTTTTGCGTCATATAGTGCGATTCAAATGAGAGTCGGCGCCATATTGTTTCGAATTTAGACTGTTATGATAGTTTTATGTTTAGATAATTGATTACTATTTAACGTTTTTATTTTAATTCGATGCAAGACTATTAATATTTATATGCACATGAGTTTTTCTGAAAATCGTACTTTTCAAGTGATATATGACAGAAAAATGTCATTGACGTTCCTATTCTCATTTGAAACGCGTTATACCCCTCGATATACCTCTAGCTTTTATGACAAATCATTCACCATGGTTATGGAATATAAATAGGCTGCCTCATTCCGTGCGTGATAGTGCTTCTCTGGATGTCTTCAAGAGAAGATGGCAATATGTACGTGTATGTAGTTATGTATGTACAAGTTATTAAGTTAAGTTTTTCAAGTGTACAATAAATAATAAATATTGTTAAGTACAGTATTTACGTACATCCATAAAATAAGTACATTTTACTTGTACCTATTGTTATCAAAATTAAATTATAAGTTCTTGACTTGACCACGACTATGTGACCCATGGGCGTAGCTATATGTATTTGTGTTAAATGCGTTCAAACTGAGAAAGCGAGCGAATGTTTTTACGCTTTAACCTGTTAAAATCTTAGCCCTGAAAGAATATTGTACTTAGGAAAAAATAATAAAATCACTAGCTTAAAACAGGGATCGCGACCCTATGGCACGCGTGCCATCGAATCCTCGAACTATTACTCGTCAATTTTGTAATAATATACTACGAAAAAAGTGTAAATTGGTATTATATGACTATAAGTTATTTGTCATCTAATTTACAACATCAGAAATTAGGTACACTAATTTTACTCTAATTTAAATTATAAAATGATACTATTTTCAGTCGTTTAGGGTGTAAAATTTGAGCAGATTTAACCTATTAAATAGGAAAAAAAATTTGCTTGCTCGCTTCGCTCGCTCGCGTTTAACATAGAGAACATATTATATTATTTAGTAGCGATGTTCTGTTTTAGCCGGTTGATTATATGATATTTTTCCGAAGTTCACCGTTATTCAGTGTTTAAGTTTAACGATTGAATAGATTTTAACCTATAGAATGAGAAAAAAATTATGCTCGCTCGCTTCGCTCACTCGTGTTTGGCTTATATAGACATATTACTATAAAATTTAGTACCGACGTTCAGTTTTAGGCTTTTGACATTTGTATTTTTTTTAATTACAGAGTTTTTCAGGGTAACAGTCTTTGAGGGTTTAAAATTTGAGCAAATTTAACCTATTAAATAGGAAAAAATTTTGCTCGCTCGCTTCGCTCGCTCGCGTTTAACATAAAGAACATAATATTATATTAGTAAGTAGCGATGTTCCGTTTTAGCCGGTTCATTTTATGATATTTTCCGAAGTTCACCGTTATTCAGTGTTTAAGGGGAAACCCTGAAATACTGTGTTTTAAAGCATAAACAGGTAAAAACGAAAAAAAAAATGGGCGCCCATTATTCTAATGTATGATCCTATTTCCACAGTATTTTAGGGGTTAAAGTTTGAACAGATTTAACCTATTAAATAGGAAAAAAATTTGCTCGCTCGCTTCGCTCGCTCGCGGTTAACATAAAGGCCATTACATTATTTATTACCGATGTTCTGTTTAAGCCGGTTCATTTTATGGTATTTTAATATTTTAGTTTAACGTTTGAACAGAGTTGAACGTTTGAACCTGTAAAATAGGAAAATTTGCTCGCTCGCTTCGCTCGCTCGTTTTTGGCGTTTTTGGCGCTCGGTAAAGAACGTATTATTAAATTTTGTACTGACGTTTAGTTTTAGAGTATAGATATTTGTATTTTTCCGAAATACACAGTCTTTCAGGTTTAAAGTTTAAACAGGTAATGAAAAAAAAATCTGATGTGCCCAGGGCCTCTAATAGGTTAAAGACGGTCCTGATTATTTAATGTACTTGTAGTTGTTTTATTTTCATGGACCCCCCCCCCCCCCCCCCCCCCGAAACTAAAACCTGGCTACGCCCATGATGTGACCCCCTCCTGGCGCCAAAGCTGGATCCGCCCTTGTCAAAATGACAGACTAGAATATGTTACCTGCGATATCATGCGCGCAAAAGGAAATCCCACGGGAGCTGTACATTTTGCCGTGATAAAAAGTAGCTGTTGTGTTAATCCAGAGCCTAAACTACTACCATACAAAAAATCATCAAAATCCGCTCAGTAGTTTTTGCGTGAAGGAGTCCCTAACATTCATCCATACACCCATAGTCCATACATCCTCACAAAGTTTCACATTATATGTATAATGTTAGTAGGAGTAGGATAGCAATAACAAACATACACCTTAACCACGTTATTAACGTCATTCGGCAATCGTCGTTTTTAGGGTTCCGTACCTGAAGTGTAAAAACGGAACTATATTACTAGGACTCCTCTCACCGTCCGTCTGTCTGTCTGTGTGGGCTGTACCTCATAAACCGTGATGGCTAGACAGTTGACATTGAGAGCCAACTTTTTCGTACATCGTCTGTTACCATACCATAGAAATTAGAAAAACGATGTTCGCCGATGGTTATCAAGAAAGTAGTTGCACTGTTCATCCCATTGAAACGTCTATCTCGGTCCTGACGACACGTCCACTTCCCAAAGCCCATATCAATTAGTGTATGACTCAGATCAAATAATAAACCAAGATAGCGCATGGCATTTGTTTGAACTGAAGCCTAAAAAACTACGCTACTTCAAGTAAACAAATGCGCTCACGCACACACAAGCAAAAAAGTACGCTACTTTTCGATAGTATCAAATGAGTCGTCGCGAGGACTAATTTATACAGACAAAAAGTAAAGTACTTTTTTGCTTGTGTGTGCGTGAACGCGTGTGTAAAATTGAAGTAGCGTAGTTTTTTAGGCCTCACTTCAAACAAACGCCATGCGCTATCTTGGTTTTTTATTTGATCTGAGGTGTATGATAAGATAACGGTAGTAAATGGTGATGCTGATAAATGAAATACCGGCCAAGTGCGAGTCGGACTCACGCACGATGGGCTCCGTACCATCTATCTATATATTTATCTATCTTCTATATATCTAACAGCCTCCGTGGTCTAGTGGTTAGAGCATTGGCTCGGAGGTCGTGGGTTCGATTCCCGCATTGGAACAACAAAAAATTATGTTTCCAAGTTTGGTTAGGACAATGCAGGCTGATCACCTGATTGTCTCACAAGAGAGATGATCCAAGCGTCGGATGGGCATGTAAAAAGTCGGACCTGCACCTGATCTCTCGCCAGTCGTGTCGGTTATCCGTCCCGTGTTACGAGAGTGAAGAAAGAGAGAGAGCTCTTGTGTACTGCGCACGCACTTGGGCACTATAAAATTACTCCTGCGTAACTGCCATCGTCACCGAGATTGGTGTGGGGAGTTATTATATAAAAGGCAAAGCTGATTGATGTATCAACGCGCAGGCCAAACCCTTGAGGCTAGAAATTTGAAATTTTGCACACGTATTTCTCATATGACGTAGGCAAGGATTTTTCAAAATTCAACCCACAAGGGGATAAAATAGGGGATCAAAGTTTAAAACCTGAATTCACGCGGACGAAGCCGCGGGCAATTTATGCGAGTTATCTATAAAGACGAGTAAAAAAACTCGTTTGTTGTATAATTGCAGTCCTCCGTAAAGGTTTTTAGTATATTCTGTTGTATTAGCGGCAACATATATTACCGTCGCTAATGGACACCCGCAACATCAGAGGAGTTGCAAGTGCGTTACCAGCCTTTAAGGAGGGAATACGCTCCCTTCTTGAAGGTTTGCAGGTCGCAATGGTCCGGAAATACTGCTGGCGACAGTTCATTCCAGAGTTTTACAGTGCGCGGCAGAAAGCTTCGGGTAAAGCACTACCACTCATCAAGGTGATGAGGAATCATCTTCATAAATATTATGACGCTTCGAACTAAGGCGATAAATACATCATCTGAAAATTTCAACTGTCTATCACAGTTCATGAAATACAGCCTGGTGACAAACGGACAGACGGACGCACAGCGGAGTCTCAGTAATAGGGTCCCGTTTTACCATTTGGGTACGGAACCCTAAACAACGAAACCTAGTGAGTGCTTGTACCAGCAGGAATCGGGATGAACGAAAATATATTTACGACTAGATATTGCCCGCGACTTCGTTTGCGGCGATAAAAAGTAGACGCAATGTCTTTTCCCAAGGTCTAATCTATCCCTGTACTAAATATTATCAAAATATGTTCAGCGGTTTTGGGCTTGATTGCGTAACATACAGTTCGTATTTATGAAAAATGTTGTTTATAATGAACAAACTCAAAAACTATTGGGTAGTTTTTGAGTCTGTTCATCAAATTTCATGAATTTTCCTTGACTAATAGAAATTAATGCTAGGGAGTTAGATTATAGAATATCTAAGGCTATA
This sequence comes from Glaucopsyche alexis, assembly GCA_905404095.1. Taxonomy (NCBI): domain Eukaryota; kingdom Metazoa; phylum Arthropoda; class Insecta; order Lepidoptera; family Lycaenidae; genus Glaucopsyche; species Glaucopsyche alexis. The sequence goes on along the minus strand of FR990063.1, from coordinate 559,422 downwards.
TTTTATATTAAAATATCTAAATAATGTTCTCAAATTTATAGTCTTAAAGAAAATCGTGAAGTAACATAATCTGTCAAAGAGTGTCAAGGCGCTTGACAGGTTAAACTATCAAAACTTATAGGGAAATATAAATCATGCGATCCCAGTAACGTTGGATGTGCATTGGTATGATATACCAGCGTGGTATGTAGTTATATATATACCGCTGTGGTATAAATACCAGGGAATTGGGTCATCTGGGTCAAGGAAGCCTCACCCAGAGTCAGGTGTGGGGTATACCACTGCCATCAGGCGAATGTCTTGTATAGTGCGATTCAAATGAGAATAGGATCGAGTCGGCGCCATGTTATTTCGAATTTAGACTGTTAAGATGGTTAAATTTATGTTTAGAAAATTGATTACTATTTAACGTTTTTATTTAAATTCGATGCAAGACTATTAATATTTATATACAAATAAGTTTTTCTGAAAATAGCACTTTTCAAGTGTTATTTAACAGAAAAAGGTCATTGACGTTCCTATTCTCATTTGAAACGCGTTATATTATTCTACTGTCCTATCCTATTATTTATTATTATAAATGTGAAAGTTTGTAAGTTTGTTTAGTGGCTCTCACGCAAAAACTACTGGATGGATTTTGATGAAATTTGGTATGGTAGTAGTTCAGGCTCTTGATTAACACATAGGCTTTTTTTATCCTGAAAAAGTACAGTATTCCCGTGGGATACCGTATTTACGCGTGCGGAGCCGCGGACATAAGGTAGAAGGATTATTAACTCAAAATCGTAGCATATTGTGATGAGTAAAAGGTTCCCCTTTTTAGGGCCAAATGCTATCAAAGCGCATTGAAACCAAATTCTGTTATAAAGCAAATTTAGCCTTGATATGTCTACAACGAAATGCACATGATGTTGTGGACATAGAGTTTTTTCTAGGTTCAAAAATGTGGACATTTTCTAAGTATAAAATTTCGCTTCGCTGCGCTTCACTAATAGTATGAATTTTAATTCAAAATTTTTTAATCTCCTTATTAATGCTGTTATCCTAGTAGTCGAAACATAATCTCCTTTTAACAAAAGGTATATTTTTCATTTGACAAAGATTGATGATCACTTGATGGTGATGATGGTGGTGATGATGATGAGCACCTGGTGATGACGACTGTTCCGCCCCAGATCCGCGCCCTAACGAGCGGCCATAACCGTTTGTGGAGCTACGTCTTAGTATTAGTGCGCTTCGGTGCATTTTATAGGAGGTGGCGATTTCATAGAGTGATGTTATAATATGATGACTGATTACTGTGTAGATTTGTGTCTCGTGAATTTTGAAGGTAAAATATCTGATCTATCGTTTTATTTGCGCGAAAAAGGATACAAAGTGCAGTGATAAAAGTCGATACAGTATGGTTCATATGCGAACCGCTTTCTACTATAATTTCGTTTTATCTTTTTACTAGGGGGGTGAATTTTTTAAACGAAGTATTTATATTCAGTATTTTCTTTTAGTGCAAGTTTGTGAGGAAGCAATGGAAGGATGGATGGATGCTTGTTACTCTTTCACGCTATAACTAGTGAACTGATTTCAATGTTTGGCATGGTAGTAATTTAGGCTTTGTGTTAACACATAGGCAGAGGCTACATCTCAAAAAGTACGGTGTCCCCGTGGCATATTGTGTGAATTTTTGACTGTCTTTCACGCCCAAAGGGCTGTACCGATTCAAATAAAAAATTGTATGGTCGTAGTTTATGCTTAAGATTAGCACATATGCTACTTTTATCCCGAAAAAGTACAGCAGAACGAAAAAAAGATAATTTATAGTTTACAGAAGTATATTGCGGTAGGTATTTTCTAAAGAAGTTTTTTTTACCTCGAACACGATTCCTCGCGGGCAAAAGCTAGTCTATAGTCTATACTAATATTTTTGACGACTTCTCTGGCTCAGTGGTTCAGCGCTTTGGTGCTCAAGCAGGAGGTCGCAGGTTCGAATCCTGCCGAAGGAACAAAAAGTTTTTATGTGTTCCTGGGTCATGGATATTTATTAAATATGTGTATAATATAATAAATATCTTAAATATATGTATAGTATAAAAGTATTAAATATACTTCCCGTTGTCTGGTACCTGTAACTCAAGTTCTTCGGATACTTAGCACCACGTCAATCTGGCCCGATTGACGTGGTGTGAAGCGTCCATAGATATTATTATTATTATATTATATTATAAAAAGCAAAGATTTGTTAGTTTGTATTTTTATTTGTTTGCATTAAATCAAGTGGACCACGGGGTAGGTAATAGGCTACTTTTTAACGCGACAAAATGTACCGTTCCCGCGAGATTTCCTTTCTACTTCTATATGTCACCGTAAAATTGTAAAAACTGTTAGATTGTAATATTACTAGAGATATTATAATATGCTGACAGATTGTCAAATACGAATTTCTCCATACAATTGTACGCATTATTTTTCGTAATAATTATTATTATGAAAATGCAAACAAATATGGCGGCGCAGGGTACATACCGTATAACCATCCGGCACGGAAAAATAATGCGTACAATTGTATGGAGAAATTTGTATTTGACAATCTGTCAGCATATTATAATATCTCTAGTAATATTACAATCTAACGGATTTTACAATTTTACGGTGACATATACAAAACAAAATACAATCGCTTCAGCTCCTTACTCGCGCCAGCGTGTGTACTGACTTATGACGTCACAAGGGCGTGTGTGTGTGCGCACTAGGTGTGTACACAGCGGAGTATGAACAGAGCGTTAGGGAACTTCGCCGTAACGGCGGTAACGGCGCGTGCAGGTGGCACCCCGCGGCTCAGTGGTTGTAGCTTGTACAAAACCAAGTATGTGGTGGGTTCGAATTCCGCAAAGGAACAAATTTTGGGTCGTTTTTAGGGTTTCGTACAATGAACCCTAATAGTTACGCTATGACCGTCCGTTCGTCCTCCATTGCTAACTTTAGCAATTATTAATCTGAAATGATGGGTACACTATAGTTATAGATTGCCGTTTAGATTTAATTTTAAATATTTTTTTATAGAGCTCATGTAGAGGCTAGGGTGCCTCACGCCTTGCAGATAGCCTATTGCCCAATAAAACTCTAAAAGGACCGTCTGTCTTTAAAATAAAAAAACATTGGCACTCCGAGGTGCCGGCAGAAGTGAAAACAATAGCGTGCGGCGCGCTATACCGCACCGGTGTCGGTAACAGTAACGTGAGTTAAATAGATCTTTGCCATCTCAAAAATTCCCAACGCGCCTAAATGAGTTTTCACTTCCAAATCTTTCCATTCAAAAATAAAATAATGCATCAAATCGCTCTGGTTAGAAAAAACCAAGTGTCTTTAGGTTGACATTTGAGAGAAAGGATTACTTTTAAGTGTGTACCAAGCCTTAGGGTTAATTCACACTGAAACGAAACAATACGCGACACGGCGCTGAATTTTTAAGCTGTTCAAAATTAAACTTTATTCATTGCACAAGAAGTGTATTGGGATTTAGTAGGAATTTGATTTTCAGTGTGACAGTGATGTGTTTGGCAAAAGTTTTTCAATTGTTAGGGCTATTTTCTTTGTGACTAATTACGTTTTATTGTAACTTGTAACAGTTCGAATGTCAGAAGAAACACGAAAGCAGAATAAATGCAGTTGAGATGAGAGCATTAAGAAGCATGATAGGAGTTAAACTGGGTGACAGGATAAGAAATAATGAGATAAGGAAACGTTGTGGTCTGAAAGAAGATGTAGTGACAAAAATTGAGAAAGGTATGCTGAGATGGTTTGGCCATGTTGAGAGAATGAATGAAGAACGATTGACGAAAAAAGTGTATAATGCGAGTGTGAATGGAAGTGTTGGAAGGGGTAGACCTAGGCGGACGTTTCGAGACCAAATCGGGGACGTCTTGAATAAAGGCCAGGTCAAGAGTACCCTAAACCGAAGAGCATGTATGAAGGGAGTAATGAAAGTGGATGAAGCAAAACAAGTATGTAAGGATCGTAGCAAGTGGAAAGAAGTGGTCTCTGCCTACCCCTACGGGAAAGAGGCGTGGTTATATGTATGTATGTATGTCGAATGTCAGTTGTACCGCGCTGTACGTGCATGTGCAGTGTATGACGGATGTTATATGAAACGAGTATCTTATTGTGTTGTGACTAGTGAATAGAATCAATTTTGTAAACCGTACATTTTGCTGCAAAAGTAGTCTATGTCCTTCCCCGTGGTCTACTCTATATTTGTGCCAAATTTCATCCAAATCCGTCCAGTAGTTTCGGAGCTCATTGCAAACAAACAAACAAACCTTTCCTCTTTATTATATTAGTATAGATTACTTCGCGGTGTGCCCTGACCCTTACACTTCCATTCTCGGTGGTCTACTCCAGTGTTTTTCAACCTGTGGGTCGCGACCCCCTGGGGGGTATAGATTACGTCGCGGTGCACAGTGTTCTATTTGACTCAAAAAAATTCCCTATGCTGTTTATTGCATAAATCAATGAAGATATGCATTTTAAATGCAAGAGTAAAACACCCACGTGTCTATTTCAAATACTTTTTTTTATAAAAAATAATTTATGTTTCGTGACCTCGACGTAAAAAAAAGACTTAATAAATTCTGTAAGCGTGTCTGATCAATATATATTTTTTTGATTAATATGGTTTAATGAAGGACCTTTAGGCGCATATTTTCCATGTTTTATTTTTTGAAGATCACTTCTGGTTACCGAGTTATTAATTTTTATTCAGTTTTTTGTTTTTATTTTTTTTTCTCCCAAATAACTCAAAAGTGCGACTTGTGACTGACACTGAAAGATTGACCTTTAATGCGTCTATCATTGATAAAAAAATCAAATTGCACTATGGAAGCGTTTACGAGTAATCGAATTTCAAAATATTGTGTTAGGGGTGTCATTCAACTTGACCTTTAATTTTTGCTCAAATTAATGAATTTTTTTCTTTAACTACAAAATTGTATATGATTTACAATTATGACTATGGTAATAAATCTTTAGACATATTTTTTACAATCTCTTGAGTTATTTTACAATTTTACGGTGACATAATATACAAACCTTTGAAAATATTGACTTTTGATATACTATTTCTTCTGAGAAATTACTCATATTTAAGAGTACTATACGTTTATACAATAAAAAAAAAGTCCGATCGCCTACTTTTTGACCTTAGTGATAACCCTAAAATGTACCATTTGACCTTTATTCTAACTCCCAAACGCTTCCATAGTGCAACTTGATTTTTTTATCAGTGATAGACGCATTAAAGGTCAATCTTTCAGTGTCAGTCACAAGTCGCACTTTTGAGTTATTTGGGAGAAAAAAAATAAAAACAAAAAACTGAATAAAAATTAATAACTCGGTAACCAGAAGTGATCTTCAAAAAATAAAACATGGAAAATATGCGCCTAAAGGTCCTTCATTAAACCATATTAATCAAAAAAATATATATTGATCAGACACGCTTACAGAATTTATTAAGTCTTTTTTTTACGTCGAGGTCACGAAACATAAATTATTTTTTATAAAAAAAAGTATTTGAAATAGACACGTGGGTGTTTTACTCTTGCATTTAAAATGCATTTCTTCATCGATTTATGCAATAAACAGCATAGGGAAATTTTTTGAGTCAAATAGAACACTGTGCGGTGTGACCTAACCCTTACACTCCCCTGCTACAGCCAAGTGTGCACCCAGCCTTACAGTCCCTTCTGTCTGTTGAATGCTCATATCAGCCTTCAGAAAATTCAATTCAGGAAACAGTCGCGTAGCCATCGCGCGGACGGTCGGACGCGTCACGCGAGCGCAGGTTGAAGAATAGGGGGTGAATTTTCAATGGGGGGTTGAATTTTTAAAATACGTTAATGTGTGAAGCGATGAAATTTTTGTTTGCGAGATGGTTCAGATGAGGGTTTTTTATCTTTGGAAATTGGTTTTCAAAGTGACAGTGATAAGTTTAGGAAAAGTTTTTTTAAATATTAGGGCGAAATCAATTTTGTTTCGCTATTTTTAAGAATCCGTAATTCATTATGGGTTTTGGGGAGTTAGGATCCCCTAGTTCATTATTTTTTGGGTTTCTGAGTCGTGAAAAATAGAACCATAAATTAATTATTGAAAATTTACATAACTTTTTAATAGACTTTTTGAGTTTTAAATTCTTCCTGTGTAAATTTAATTTTGTGTTCAAGCTATAAAATTGTAATTTTCAGGATTTAAATTAGACGATTATTTTAAATTACCTAATATTTTTCCAATGCTAAATATTTTTTTTAGACAAGTTAAAGGTATCTCTCTCTAATTGCAAGTTGGCATTTCGTTTGTTGCCTACACGGTGACATTTGTTCCCCTAAGGGTAAAAAGTGAAGCAAGATTTAAAAAATATTAGGCGAGATTTTTTAGTGTGTTCCGCGTAATATTTCTTAGTGTGAAAAAGTAATTTTATTTTTGACCAGGTAAAATTTAATGTAACTTAGGAATAAAACGTCCAAAAAACGCGATTATTAACGGCGTTTACCGCAAGTGTGGTCACTAAATTACAAAGTTACTTTTTAGGGTTCCGTAAATCCGTACCTAAAGTGTTAAAACATGACCCTATTACTATATGACTATGCTGTCCGTCCGTCTTTCCGTTTCCGTTGGAAACAGAAATTTATCAAATTTTCACAGATGATAAATTTCTGTTTCCATTATAATAATTTATAACAACAAATACTAAAAACGGAATCAAACAAATATGTTAGTGGGTTTGAATATTGACGTTTTGTGAGGAACCAACAACTCGCGCCTGGCCGGTTTTTCATCATCAACATAATAAATTTAATATAGGTAGACCTAATAAGTTTAATTAGTAATTAATTACTATAAATTGAATTAACTTGTACTAGGAAAGCATAAGTTGATATGGGTATAAGAAGGTCTTCAACACGGAACCTATGTACCTTTTTAGCATTACTTTAAGGACCCAAACCCTATAAGGTGCGGATGATAGTTATTATGCTGTAAGAAAAACGAGATTTTTCTTATTTATAACCCTGTATGTACTACTTGTACATAAGCGTATTTACTATATAGGGGATTTTATGTTTCAATATAAATTCTTTTAACTAGCAGTTTGTTATAATATTGTTGTATTATTAAAATAATTGGCCTACTGTAAAAAAAAAAAAAACGATTTTAAATTATTGCTGTAAGCATCAATAGACATCTGCATTACCAGTAGAATTACAGATGCGTTTAACCGTTTTTAAGAGATCAGTACATACTGAAATGGCTACATATAAAACATCAAGTTTTGAATTTCAATAGGTATCGCGAAGTAACGGACACAAACATTGATACGCACCAAATTGTCAAAGAAAAGTTAACAAATTATTTTTAGTTTTGTCGATAGTTTACCGTATACTTATTATTATTGACGTTTTGTATACATTTTCCATGCCAAGACGTCTTTGTTACAGCTAATAACTACAATTTCATGAAATCCTAGTATCCAGACACCTCCAATATTATTTCGTTTAAATAAAGACCGGGACTATAACAAACCCCAGCTACATACGATATGTCCCTCTATTTATTTGAGTTATAACTTCAATGTAGAATTTCAATATTCCAGCCGCGTAAATAAGATTTTAAATCATCCCACACGGCCATGAAACATTTTAAACGTGTTACAAACTCGTAAATTTTGTCGTAAAATTTATTGCAAAATTCCCCAAGTCTGGTGCCCCGATTTATAAAGTTTAACTCGGTGAATAGATTTCCAGGATTCTGTAAGGCTGCGAATATAATATGATCCGGATTCCGCAAGGCCGGGGCAAATTCAGAGCATTGAAAATAGAACTCTGCGCTTATACAATAGAGTTGATAATCGATCACACGAGTATCGAGTCAAATGCCAATGTCATATAAGCAGCTCTGCACTTTACAGTTCGATTTTCAACTCTATTGTAATAAAGCAGAGTTCTATTTTCAGTGCTCTGAATTTTCCCGGGCCCGCCGGAATCCGGATCATATAGTCCCAACTCCCAGCCTGATACTGGGCTATATAACCACAGAGAAAATATATATAATATATTATACTTATGTACGTATAGAGGTATAGCTTTCACAAAGTGACCTAAATTTTGTCAGGGTAGACACAGAAGATAGATCAAACTTAAGTCTGGCGTCAGTATACGGTTATTGAGTAGGTAATTGGTAGATACCACAACCCGGAATCGAACCTGGAACCTATCATACCTATCATAGTTTTCCAGGTTTCTGTAGAGATGTCGTTTTTTGTAGCGATTTCTGAAGTACAAGTAGAGACGTCATTTTAGTTAGCATAGGTATTTAGGTTTTTAGGTTAATGGTGAAAAAACCTAAAAGGTGGTTTTTAGTTTTTTTTTTCATACATTTTATTAAATTATTTTGTCTCGTATCTCTTCAGGGTTTTTCATCGGATTCCAGAAAATATTTTGGTTAAGAAAATAGGCTTTTTGGGTATATAGTGTTTCGTAATTTCACCTTTTTAATTGTCCTGTTTCTACAGTTTAGTAAATATAATGCAGAAAACTATTATTTGACTAACTGCATAACCGAAGTGATGCCAAAAGTGTAACGTTACAAGTCTAAGGAAACTTAAAGTGTAACAAATTTAAAGTGTAAACCTAACTGTTGACGTGGTTTGAAGTGCACAAACTGTAGTCAAACAACACTCGAAGTGTCGTTTACGAAGCGAAGCGAAGCAACAAAAATGTATAAAGTGTGACTCGTGTGACGTCACAAGATGGCGACGCAGCCGCCGCGCGTGTCGCGCAATGTGTCGTTGCCGGCTGGCCGCCAGCCCTCCACAGTTGGGATGCTGGCCCGGAGGACGCTGTCTGAAAGGTATTGATGTAGGACTTCGGTGATTGTTGTAATGTATGAATTCGGTAGTTAATGTATGACTTTGGTGTAAGACTTCGGTAGTTGATGTGTGACTTCGGTAGTTAATGTATGACTTTTGGTGTATGAGTTCGGTAGTTGATGTATGACTTTGGTGTATGACTTCGGTAGTTGATGTATGACTCCGGTAGTTAATGTATGACTTTAGTGTATGACTTCGGTGATTGTTGTATGACTTCGGTGATTGATGTATGACTTCTGTAGTTGATGTATGATTTCGGTGATTGATGTATGACTTCGGTGATTAATGAATCACTTCGTTGACCATGTTTAACTTCGCTATTACCAAAACGTCTAAATTTACGATTATTCAGCATATTTCGTCACTTTAAAAATATGTTTCATACAATAAGTCCCTAGTAATTTTAAATGCCTCGATGCGAAGCACACATTTATAAATAACCTCAACTGCGCTATGTACTTAAAGTGCATTTGAATTTGTATTTTTATTTAAAAATCAACTAGTCATAGGAACGCCTATCGCTTCCGTTGATAAGTGAAACAGATAATGTTTTACACTTATTCATATTGTGTGGTTATGAATGTACTGTCAACTTGTCAAGTGTCAACCAAACACTGAAACATCAGTGTACAAAGTAGAAAATATATATGTCACTGTAAAATTGTAAAAACCGTTAGATTGTAATATAACTATTAACTAGTGAAATTGTAAAACGTTGATAGACTTCCGACGCGAATATGCTGCCTATAATTTAACACATAATTTTTCGTTAGATTATAAATATATAGTTATTAATCTTTCGACATTAGTTTACAATTTTGTTAGTTATTTTACAATCTAACGATTTTTAAAATTTTACGATGATATAATATGTACTTACGTACGGAGAAACAGATATCATAGAACGACCCAAATCGAACCAAATTTTAACGGCCCTTCAACCAATCCACACAATCGTGGACACACCGTATGCTTGTAGTCGTGCAATCGAGAGCTAACTATGTAGCTGTTTATCTGTTCCTCTTCCTTATATTTGTGGTACCCGGCCGAGAATGCACAGAAGCACATAGACCTTACTACTTAAGTGATGACAGTGGTCTTCGCTACTGTTGGGTTGGGGATTTGGGGATAAAAGAAAGAAACGTAGGCCTTTGCATCCGTTATTGGATGATTTATACAGTATTCTCCGAGCGAAGTAACCACTCTTGAAATACTGTAGTGCCTGGGACAGTCGGTTTTAAATGTCGTACGGTTGCCCAAGCACATACGCCATTCTCACAACACAGTCAGCCTAGTCCAGACTCCAGAGGAATGAACTGGTCAATACGTCTGGGGCCAACTATGTGCGGGTTTCATCACGATGTTTTCCTTCGCCGTTAGAGCGTCCGTAAAGCTGGATAAAAATACGCGTAATTTCATATTTCACGTCGAATTCAACAGTTTAGTTGATTGTACAATATCCTGAATGTGTTTGTTTTTTGTTTCCCTTGCTCCCGACTTTATATATAACTAGACGTTACTCGCGACTACGAACGCGCAAAAGCTAATTTCGCAGAAACTGTACATTTTTCCGCGATAAAAAGTAGCCTATGTCCTTCCCCGCGGTCTACTCTACATCTGTGCCAAATTTCATCAAAATCGGTCCAGTAGTTTCGGAGCCTATTCGATGCAAACAAACAAACTTTTCCTCTTTATTATTAGTTAGTATAGATATATTACTGTTTATTCATCATCATAATACTCTATTCCAATTCGATTTGATGGAAACGTAAACAGAGGGACAATAGAACACTATAATGCTACCAATTAAAATATTATGTCACTTGTTTCAAGTGAAATAAAGAATTACAATGACGCAGCTATGTGGTCGGATTTTCGCTTTTTGATTACTTTTATATTAAATTGGGTCTAAATAAATACACACTACACATACACCTACACATACCAACCTACCCAACGGGAATTAAATTGTCGTTTTTAGTATTTTCTCTGCAATTTTTTCAATATTTCTCACCGTTTAAACCTTTCTTGAACTATCAAGACTTTACAAGACGAAAATCAGCCAAATCAGTCCAGCCGTTCTCGAGTTTTAGCGAGACATTGGAATTACAATCTATTTTGATATAGGTAATTATAAGAAAGAATATTATGAATATTAATTGATTTAGATCATAGAATATTATACTAACATTTTGATTGGTTAAAACTTCTAAGAATCGTCTCGTCTGCCAAAACGTAGAGACGTCAACGCGGCCAAAATAGTTAATTACTATCTAAGACCAAACAATAAAGCGAAGACAGCGCTTTTCAAAACAAAAACTTAGGGCAGTTTTTTTGTGTATGCTACGCACAACAATTAAACATTTTAAGTAATCCTCGAATTGTCAAGCAATGAGCTGATGATGTTGAGTTAGAGCTAAGAATATTTTCGATTATGTCAGCTTTGAAATAAAAAACTAGAACAAAATTGGTTCATCAGTTCGTGTGCTCCGATGCCACAGACAAATAAACACACGCGCACACACAGACAAACACGTCAAACTTATACACCCCTCTGTTTTGGTTGGGTGTTAAAAACCACACATCGCGACAGCTCGTTTTACAAGGTAAGGCGTAGTTTCATTAGATGTGTGTGCGTGAACTGTGTATTTACACAGCGAGTTAGATTTTTATACTGGCCTCACTGTGTGTCTTGCAGAAAGAACTCTGTGTTCACTTTATTTCGTCTGAGATTACTATAATAAATAGATCTATGGTTATTTTGATTTCGTTTAACCTTCTGCGTTTTATGAATTCCTGGTATTTTGATCCGGATATTATTAGGAAGATCGCTCTTACATAAAGAAGGGGCCGAGACAAATGAAACCTGCAGTTAGATATAGGTAGTGAAACACGGACGGACTTAATAAATTACTGTGGGAGAGCCACGAATGGGCCAGTTCGACTGAATAAGACCTCTCAGAAAACCGGCGTGAAATAACGCTTGCGGTATGTTTCGTCGACTGAGTGAGATTACCGGAGGCCCGAGGAGGGATTGGGGTTTTTTAAGGACCAGGGTCTCTAGTCAAGATCGAAGTTTGAAATCAAAAATGTATGGGATTTGACATAAGCAATCGTTAAGTAACAGGTCGCTTGCGATGCATTGTCAAAACCCATACATTTTGTTTTCGAACTTTGCCGTCACAATTATGGAATGCATCTTGACTAGAGGCCCAGGAACGCAAGTCGCAACACCAGAGGAGTTACAAGTGCAACTCCACTGGTGTTGCGCGTGTCCATGGGCAGACTTCACTGTCTCAATTCCTCTCATTATTTATGTTACCGATTTCTTTAAAATTGTATGACAAGTTGACAACTTAATACAGTGTGTGTCGTTTCGAGGCTATGAGATTTTAACAGCAGATTAATATATAACAGTTTTATCGACAAAATGCCTAAGTGATAAATATACTTCCCGTTGTCTGGTATAGTGCGATTCAAATGAGAATAGGATCGAGTCGGCGCCATATTATTTCGAATTTAGACTGTTTATATAATTGATTACTATTTAACGTTTTAAAAATTTGAATTCGATGCAAGACTATTAATATTTATATGCACATAAGCTTTTCTGAAAACGCACATTTTAAGTGACATTTGACAGAAAAAGGTCATTGACGTTCCTATTCTCATTTGAAACGCGTTATACCCAAAGACTTTTATATTATAGACGAGGCATGTTGAGGCAACACATGTCTCTACTCTCCAGTTAAATGGCTCCACATTTTTGTAGTTTTTGGGGCCATTTTGACATTTGAAGTACGGTAAAAACAAGATGGCTGACATTTGAGTTATGGCGAAAACCAACATGGCGTAACTTTTTACTGTATGAAGATTTGTTCTGTCAAATGTACGTCATAGCTTATCTTGAGTTTTGAAATATTTGGTGGTACCTGTAAGTTGTAACAAGTTCTTCGGGTATTTAGCACGGGGCCAGATTGACTTGGTGTGTAGCGTCCGTATATTATCTTCTCTACCACGCCGTCTTCTACATCCCTCTTCTTCTGTTCTGTTGCAGTGACCTCGAGCCGGGCGCGGCGACCGCTCCCTCCGGCAGTTCCAGCAGCTCCAGCTTATCCTCTAGAAGTAACGAGAGCAACACCGTACCGCCTGAGCAGGGTGAGTATCATATTGCCAAGATAGACTATACTATAAGGTTTGGTGAAATCAATGACGGATACTTCGGGCGTATGATCTACTGCTTATTGTAAAGACGTTTAGGCAGAAAAATAATTGTCATAGTCGAGACATTTTTTTTTCTTTATATGGACGAGTTTGCGTTTTGCGTAGAGTCACCCATACATGGGATGTTTTATTAAGTTTGAGTATGGCAAATATTTTTCTGCCTAAACGTCTATAAGTAGTGGATCATGTGCCTGAAATATCCGTAGTTGATTTTTTAGACCTTATATACTCGCTTTATGTATGCAATGGCTGTGTTCCGCGAAAAATAGCGCTAACAAAAAAACGTCAGCAAAATGGCGACCGCTGGCGTTAAATAAGCAAAATGGCGGATTATGTTAGCAGTATTGAAGTTAGCAAACGTGACCTGGCCGATAATAATCTGTTTTTTTCATTAGTGCTAGCAAGCGCTAACTAGCGCTATTTTCCGTGAAACACAGCCGTTTACTAACCTTTCCTAACCCTGAAATAGGGTATTTAGGTCAATTAACATTTTAATTACTTTACATAATGTAATAATAAACAATTTTAGTGTACTTTAAACCGACTCCACCCTGCGGTACACCCTGATGTTAAACTATAAACTGTGGTCGTTTATACTAGTGATATTACAATTGAGTAGATATACGTGTAGAGGGGTAAATTTACAGAGGTATAAAAGGATAAATTAAACGGACTAGCCAATATCCAAACAAGAAGAAAAGAATATAATTTCGTAGTTCCGTTTCAAAATGTTAATATTAAGTTATAAGTATCCCCGAAACCGAATACATTTTGTCGAAATTTTTATGGATATATTCAAGTTTTTAGTGAAAAATTATTTATTCTAATATCGTGTCGGATAGCTTATTCGGAAGTTTTGTCGCTGCTCACTTTATGTCGAGCGATAGTGACGAATAATGCAAATATTAGCTGTCTGAAACTTATTGGTAGTTTGTGAAACTGACCCAAAACTTTTAGTGACGTCAATTTTGATTATTATAGATTTTCTATTTTACCTAAAAAGCACATTAACAAAATGAACTTTCATCGTGTCCTTTTTGGGCAAAGTGAAGGTCTGTACTTTGCAGTATTAAGCAATAAAAAAAGAAAACTTACCTTCTATTTTCATAATTACTCTTTGAAACTAGGTTTAACTTTTTGTTCGACCTTCACAAATTCTATGTAATTAGACAACTGCTAGTTACCTGCTAAATGCAAATGGGGTCAACTCCACCCCCTTTTCTCCCCTGTGGGTGAAATGCAACTCCACGTTATGCTCCTAATTGACGTATTCTCGCGAAATTAATGCAATTACTAAAGTGCTTCATGTAACTTTAGTTTTGAAATAGGTGCATTTTTGCCTGATGTAGGTCATGTGACGTATAAAATTTTCTCGACCTTCTCTCGTTTTTTATTGGCTTTTCGAAAAGTACAACAATAAGCCAGGAAATATTGTCTTGGCAATGGCGTATCTACGATCGATCGTTGACGAAATACAGTCATCACTCATCACAAAAGTGAGATCGTTGGAGAGCATTAAACACTCTTTACAAGATTATGCACGAGTGACGTCACAGCACTTGAAAATGTAAAAAATCGTCTTTTTTCTTTTTAATAAGCCTTTTTGGTCTTGTAACTTTTTAGTTTAGCGACTGATTACTCAATTTTTTTGTATTTTTCGGTCTATTGAGTTTCGGAAAATATAATTTTGCTGATTTAAAACATGCATGTTCCCTATTGTATTAGGGTGGCAGACGGAGTGAAGCGTTGTACTTAAAATTATACGATCAACTAAAGACATTTATCTCATTCCAGCGTCCCAATCGGACTGGTCCGAGGAGGAGGAGCCTCTGGCGGCGCAGTGGTCGGACAGCCTCCCGCCCGCGGTCCGCGATGCGCTCGTCCTGTCCGCGCGACTGCGCAAGCGCCAGGAGGTCATACACGGTGAGTAACTACTGTTACGGTTATGGTGCCCTGGTAGTTGCGAATTGAGGTACACGGTAAGCACAGACCCCTGGAATGTGCAACTACTATTACCGTTAGGCCGCTGCCTTGAATTTTGCGGGCAAAAGAAGTGAATCTCTACTATAGGGCAAGGAAAATAAAGGCGAGTTTTATCGATATTATGAATTGAAATAAACAATAATAGAAATATAAAAACACAAAAGGAAATTGCACAACACTGCAACGCAGAGTTACCTGACTCACTGGAGCTCACCGCTTGTTGCTCGCGCCCGCGCCGCTGACGCGCGGCTGTTTTCGAGATTCCCACAGCGCCCGCGCCGCTAACGCTGCCGCCCCCCTGCCCACAAAATTCGAGGCAGCGGCCTTATGGTACCCTAGTAGTATCGTGTGAAAAAGTTAAGGGTCCATCTTCAGAAAAGTGCTCTTGTATAGGTCGATAGTGTAAATACTTGGCGCCTACAACACGTACACATGTAACGTTGTATGTTCATACCCAAAGTCATCGGTGTGCTAAATTTTATAAAAATCGGTCCAGTACTTTCGGAGCCAATTCCATGCAAAGAAACAAATCTTTCCTCTTATATATTATAAATTAATTTAATACCGACACCTTTCAATTCCAGAGCTGATAGTCTCCGAGGGCTCGCACGTGCGATGGCTCAAAGTCCTCGGCGTGGACTTCCTGAAGCCCCTCGAGAGGCAGCCCACCCTCCTCTCGGCGGACGAGCTCCGCGCGCTCTTCCCCAATCTGCCGTCGGTGCGGGAGCGGCACTCGCGACTGTACGCGGAGCTCAGGAGCGCCCGGGAGTGCGCGCCGCAGCACGTGGTGCAGATACGGCCGGTGGCTGATGCGCTCTTGAACACTGTGAGTATACCTGCCTGTCTAGTCTCTAAGAACATTTTCAAATCTCGACAGCTGCTGAATCCGCGGTGAGTGTCAAATTTGTATAATATGATATTTGACACTCACCGCGGATTCAGCTGTCGAGATATTTGAAAATGTTCTTAGAGAATAACACTGCTGGTCTCTGAGGTCTACCTCTGTGGCTCAGCGGTTGAGAGCGTCAGTGCTCTGCCAGAGGGCGCGGGTTCGAATCCCGCTTAAGGAACAAAAAAGTTTTGTTATGTTCCTGGGTCATGGATGTGTTTTTTTTTGTGTTGAAACTTTCACATTTATAGTAGTAAGATTAGCTACACTATTGCTTAGCAAGTAAAATCTTTATAAAGCCCGGGCTCTTATATAGCTATGTGATCCTGGTATCTTGTATAATATTTTGTTTCTTGGTATGACAAACTCTCGTTACCCGTCGTACACCACTCGAGTTCAGTGGCGAAGGCTTCTTCTCCTTCATACGGAAACTGGAGGGATAGGTAGGGATTTCTATGAGGGTTTGCAAAAGGTAAGTGAAAGGGAAGCCGATAGGAATGGAGTTAAAGGAACCCTACGCCACTGCTCGAGTTTAACATTTTAAAATATAGGGAATATATGCTTCTCGTTACCGTTTCAGCTGGGTGACTCCGGCTACGCGTCCTGCCTGTCCAAGTTCTGCCAGGGTCAGCGCATGGCCCTCGACGCGCTGCGCGAGCGCCGCCGCAAGAATAAGGATCTGCAGCAGTTCCTCGCGGGCAGGGAGCAGCTGCCCCGGTGTGGCAGACTGCAGCTGCGGGATCTGTTGGCGTGCGTGTGGCAGAGGTGAGTGGCGGGGGACTGTCTAGTGTGGCAGGAGACTGTAGCAACAATAAGAAGCTGCAGCAGTTCCTGGTGGGCAGGGAGCAGCTGCCCCGGTGTGGCAGACTGCAACTGCGGGATCTGCTGGCGTGCGTGTGGCAGAGGTGAGTGGCGGGGGACTGTCTAGTGTGGCAGGAGACTGTAGCAACAATAAGAAGCTGCAGCAGTTCCTGGTGGGCAGGGAGCAGCTGTCCCGGTGTGGCAGGCTGCAGCTGCGGGATCTGCTGGCGTGCGTGTGGCAGAGGTGAGTGGCAGGGGACTGTCTAGTGTGGCAGGAGACTGTAGCAACAATAAGAAGCTGCAGCAGTTCCTGGTGGGCAGGGAGCAGCTGCCCCGGTGTGGCAGGCTGCAGCTGCGGGATCTGCTGGCGTGCGTGTGGCAGAGGTGAGTGGCAGGGGACTGTCTAGTGTGGCAGAAGACTGTAGCTACAATAAGAAGCTGTAGCAGTTCCTGGCGGGGAGGGAGCAGCTGCCCCGGTGTGGCAGGCTGCAGCTGCGGGATCTGCTGGCGTGCGTGTGGCAGAGGTGAGTGGCAGGGGACTGTCTAGGGTAGCAGGAGACTGTAGCAACAATAAGGAGCTGCAGCATTAATCTGGTCGGAGCATTCGCAATAAAATATAACATTGTTTTTGTTCGCAGGTTGACCAAATACCAGCTCCTGCTAGAGAGCATATTCAAGACCGTCTCCGAGGGGGAGGGCGGTGCGGAGGGAGATGCGTGCGACACGCCCGACGACGTGGCGCGACTGCGGCGCGCGCTGGCGGTCGCTAAGGAGGTGTTGCATAGCGTGGACACGGCGATCAGAACCGCTGAGAACGAGCATAGGTGAGAGATGGGTATACGTGAGAGAGATATAGCACTATGTAGTTAGGTGTGGGTGGGAGAGAGATAAAGATAAGAAGGGCAGAGACTTCGGCGTGCGTTGGCGGTTGTATAGTGTGGACACGGCTATACCACAATATGAATAATGTACAGTAGAAATAATGAATCAATGAATTTATGAATAATGTGTGGACTCAACCGTGTCCATGAAATTTGTACCTACGATTGAGCGTGGTCTAGTGGAGCGCTAGTACTGGTACGTCTACAAATAAGGCGTTGACAGTGCGCAAGCGTCGCGGCACAACCATGGCACAACTAACTAAAACTCGTTAGTCGTTCAATACAGTGTCACTCCATGCTTCTGCTATTTGAGATTTTTTTTTTTTATTTTTTTTTTTAATGTAATGAACCAGGAAACGAGCAGACGGATCACCTGATGGTAAGCGATTACCGCCGCCCATGGACACTCGCAGCAACAGAGGAGTTACACTTGTAACTCCTCTGGTGTTGCGACTTGCGTTCCTGATCCTTAAAATCCCCAATCCCCCCATGGGCCTCCGGTAACCTCACTCACTCGGCGAAACACAACGCAAGCGTTATTTCACGCCGGTTTTCTGTGAGGTCGTGGTATTTACCCGGTCGAGCCGGCCCATTCATGCCGAAGCGTGGCTCTCCCACAGTTAGCGTTAGTCGTTAGCGGCCGTGTAAATCTATCGGCTTCACTTAGGACTTACTTTCTGAAGACCCTCATCCAAGTCCCTACCTATTGTACAGGCTAAGGCTTCCCTATGAAGAACCAACCTTCGCCACTGCCACGTATCCCACAAATTTATATTTGTCACCCTAAAATTGTAAAAACAGTTAGATTGTAATATTACTAGAGATATTATAATATGTTGACAGATTGTCAAATAAAAATTTCTCCTTACAATTGTACCATTAGTTTTCGTTATATTGTAATATTTACCGTGCCGATTGGTTAAACGGCAAGTGCCCGTGTAAATTATTTTTCATAATAATCATAACGAAAAACAATGAGTACAATTCTAAGGATAAATTTTTATTTGACAATCTGTCAACATATTATAATATCTCTAGTAATATTACAATCTAACGGTTTTTACAATTTTACGGTGACATATTCATTTATTTACCAATGTCGGTCCGTTCCAGGCTCCGCACCATACAATCCAAACTCGAGATCCGCGTGGGCACACTGGAGAGGGCGGAGGCGGAGGAACTGCGAAGGACCGACCTCACGCAGTGTAGACTCCGGTACGAGGGGGAGCTGCATCTACGCGCGGACACTAAGAAAACCGGCGTGCTAGTGAGTATACCACCACACATACCATTCTAATGCCCAGTTTCTCCGGTTTTCTGTCGGTTGTTTATCTATTCAATATCGCTTTTGGTTAACATGTTTGCGTCATTCGATCAAAAGTGCTATTAAATAAACTACCGACAAAGACCTCAAAAAACATAAAAAAAAATAAGTCATGTCTTAGTACGAAACTATACACGCCAGACGTATAATGTGCATATCATTGAAGAAAATACGAAACTTTCGCCTTTGTTGCGGTATTAAAGTCTATGTTAGTTAAAAAGCGATTGTAAAAAAATTAAAAAAATACAGCGCGATTTAACTTAAGCTTAGCGCCATCTATCCGCGGCATATCGAACTAATCTAGTATATAAATACAAAGAGACGTACCCACGAGGCATATCTTTATAGGTTTTACTTCATTTGCATATAAACTGCTTAAGTTTTTCAATTATTAAATGATTCTTCTTGCACCCCCAGGCGCTACTTCTAGAAGATAGGCTCGTGCTGCTACAGCGAGAAGGAGAGAAGTTCATCCTGCGGCCGGTGCCCACCGCAACTGCCGGCGCACAGCTTCTGCCGGTGATCAAGTGGTGAGTTTCTGCTGTGCTGGCTTTACTGGCTTACTTTTGTGATTACTATTTCGTCAACGGTTGATACGCCGTTGCTTAGACAAAATTTCCTGGCTTATTATGGATTTTTGGAAAAGCCGATAGTAAAAAACCTATGCATGTTCTCCATTAACGATGATTTTTTATTGAATGTTAAGGCAAACCTATGAATGTTGGTTATGCTATGTTTTTCGTTTCATGGTTCTGGGTATACTTTGAAGCATGTAATGTAATGTATGATCTTGTTATCTATATTATGTCTGAGTGTCTCTCTACAAACCGTGCGTCTCTATCTCCCCAGGGACAGGGTGCTGCTATATGTCTGTGTGTCTCTCTACAAACCGTCTCTCTCTCCCCAGGGATAGAGCGCTGCTATATGACTGTGTGTCTCCTCTACAAACCCTATGTCTCTCTCTCCCCAGGGACAGGATGCTGCTATATGACTGTGTGTCTCTCTACAAACCCTATGTCTCTCTCTCCCCTGGGACAGGGTGCTGCTACATGTCTGTGTCTCACTACAACCCTCTGCCTCTCTCCCCCCAGGGCCAGGGTGCTGCTATATGTCTATACCTCTCTACAAACCCTCTGTCTCTCTCTCCTCAGGGACATGATGCTGCTATATGTGTGTGTGTCTCTCTACAAACCCTCTCTCTCTATCCCCAGGGACAGGGTGCTGTTCCGGCCGAACGCGGCGGTTCGCAACACCTTCTTCCTGATGAA
Organism: Glaucopsyche alexis; assembly: GCA_905404095.1. NCBI lineage: Eukaryota > Metazoa > Arthropoda > Insecta > Lepidoptera > Lycaenidae > Glaucopsyche > Glaucopsyche alexis. The sequence continues at coordinate 539,141 of FR990063.1, read as the reverse complement.
CATCAACGGCATACAGATGCACGAGCTGTCCGCCAACACCGCTGCCGAGTACGCCATGTGAGTACATAGGGGGGCTGGAGGGGGCCGGGGGGCATGTGCCCCCGCAGCAGGGTGACCTAAATACATGATGTTTTTAGGATTTGCCCTGTTTTTGTCGAAACGGAATAAAAAAATATTCTATATAAGATTGTTCAAAATCAATGATGGATATTTTGTGCATATGATCAACTGTTTATGTCAAGACGTTTAGAATGAAAAATAAAAGTAAAGTGCATTGCGCTAAGGCGCTGAGGTCATTAACCTCACAGAAACATGTAAATTGTAAAAAAAGTGTAAGCAAAGGTTTTGCCTTAATGGCATCATTACAATCGGCAGTTTGAGGCCAATGACCTTAACAGCGACGTAAAAAGCTTAATGTAATTTTATTAAATATAAAATTTTTTCGTAATTTTTAATAATTTTTCAGCCTGATCGTCTTGACATGAAAAGTAGATAATGTGCCCAAAATATCCTTATATATTAAATTATGCATCGTTACTTATCCCCACCACAATATTACAGATGGGTGAAGCACATCCAGGAGTCTCCCCTCGCGCGCCTCGCCGAGGCCAAGTCGGTCGCGCCGCCCGCCCCCCCGCCGCCGGACCACCACGGTATGTGCCTTATGCGTATTAGCTCACAGTTCAAATTGGATTGGCAGTCGTCAACCATGGTAAATAGTGCTTTCAGGGGGTCTGAAAAGGTCATTTTAGGTGTTTCATATGATGTTTCATACAAAAACCGTGAAATGGTAAAATGGCTACATGATTCATCTGATTTCGTCATATTAGAAGACATCAACTTTGACAGTTTTCAATAGAAATGCGTAAAATGGCTCACATAATTTGAATTTGAAAAATGAAACACCTGAAGTGGCCTTTTTAGACTCCCTGTGCATTTGCCGGCCATCTTATTAGAAACTATATATTACCATATATGTATGTAAAGTAATTTATATTTTCATATATGTATTTTGCTAAACTAATAACTACATTACTAAAATATGTATGTCGGTCGAGATGTCAATAAGTGAGGAAAGAAAAAAAGATAAACATTTATTGACGCTTACTTTTTTCTATTACAGGCACGAACGTATCGCGGAATCCGTCGGACGCGTCCGAAAAGTCCACCGCCAGCGACCGGTCCGAGCGAGACGGCGAGCGTGCGACAGAGACGGAGGACAGGCGGGACACGGAGGAGCGAGAGAGACAGAAACAGGACGAGGAGGAGAACGAGAAAGGGACGGAGAAACGCGCGTCCGGCGATAGAGACGTCGAGGAGAAACACACGTGAGTGAAAACTACGAGAGAGAATAATTTATTTACACATCGGTCATGTGTCAAAATAATAATAATAATATCTAAGGATGCTTCAGACCACGTCAATTTGGCCCCGTGCTGAGTAGAAGAACTCTTGTTACAGGGACCAGGGGGTCTAAAAAGGCCACTTTAGGTGTTTTTCATATATTTTGATAGTTGAAACATCAATTTTGACAGCGGTTTTCAATAGAAATGCGTAAAATGGCGCACATAATATGAATCGCACATCTGATGTTCATCTGGAGTGGCCTTTTTAGACCCCCAAGACAACGGGAAGTATATTTAATACTTTTATACTATACACGTATTTAAGATTTTTATTATATTATACACATATTTAATACACATCCATGACCCAGGAACACAGAAAAACTTTTTGTACCTTCGGCGGGATTCGAACCCTGTTTGAAAAAAAATCTGTTTTAAACCCTAGCACACTTAAAGGGTTCCGTACCATTATACGAATTTCACACGTTTACTTATTATTTCCTTTCGTTATGTTTGTACGAAGTCTTCTAAGTATTTTTATTGCATTCTAAGCGCATTCCACAAGTTGCGCTGTATCTCCTAAAGTACCAAAGTTATTTAAATAAGTCGTTACAACGTCGTAGATACGCGATAATTTATTAAAGAAATGTACACAACAAAGCCACGTGAACAGTTCACGTCCACGATACAATGTGTGTTTCATATTATATGTATATGAAACACATTGTATCGTGGACATTAATATATGTTGTGAATATACAAAAATGCATGAACCGTTTACTTTTCTTTGAAAATGTGATGTAGTTTTTACATAATTTTGCAACAATGTTTATGTTTCGATAGCAATTAATTTATTTCTTATTTATGAACACGCATGGATAACCAACTAAATTATAATGTAAGTCGGCTGTTAGTGTATTCGATTAGAGCATAGTGTCGCTAGTTTTATCGCACAATACACGTTCCCTTTAAATACTTACTAGCTTGATAGTCTTAATTCCGTTCCGTGGAAAATAGCGCTTGCTTGCGTCAAAGAAGAAAAAAAAACAGATTATCGGCCAGGACACGTTTGCTAACTTCACCTGATGATGAGTTAATCGAAACCGGTCGTGTTTATATATAAATTATTGTAAAAATCTGAATAAAGTGGAAAAGTGTGTATAAAAAGTTGTGTGATATTATTATTTGCTAACTTCAACACTCCTTACATGGATTATGTATTTTATGTAAGCCATGTTGCTTACTTAACGCCAGCGGTCGCCATTTTGCTTACGTTTTTTTTTTGTTAGCGCTATTTTCTAGCAAAATGGCGGATATTTTAGCGGTATTGAACTTAGTAAACGTGTCCTGGCAGATTGTGTTTTCTGTTCTTTCGGCGCTAGCAAGCGCTAACGAGCGTTTTTTCCCGCGGAACGCAGCCATTTAATGCTTACTTAAGCAGCTACTAACAGATTAGTACGGATTTTGACGTAAAGTCCATACAGTTTCTGTCAAAATCTCCACTAAGTGACTTCATAACCATAAGCAAGCATTAAATAAGGCAGATAAATTATTTGCACGTTTTGTCTCTGTCGCTCAATATAAGCAAGCAGCGACGAAACTACCGAATAAGCTATTCGATAATTACTAGGCGATTGTGAAACAGGGCCTTAGTTAGTTTATTTACAACTAGATGGCGTTGTTCACTAGATCGCGTTATATTTTATAATTTTTAAATTTAACTTTATAAATATAACCACCGCTTTCTATGATAGTGTAGAGCTGCTATTCCATAGCTCTCGTACACAGTTTTTTGTGGTAGCGACAGAAACTACTGTACTATAAATAGAACCGTGCCATTATACAATAAAGCTGAAAATTCAAGTGTAGAGTTGTCAAATGTCACATTTGACAACTCTACACGTGCACTTTTTTTGTCGCGACCAATAAGAAACGCATGTTCTCTCTTCCCATATATTCGTAAGCTTAATGTGGACCTATGGAAGGGCAGTGTGTATATGTTGCACCGTAGCGCTTAAACTACTAAACCGATTTGAATAAATAAGATGTTAATAGATTCGTAATAATAGCCTAGCTAACACATAGGCTATGTAACTTACGTAGTCGGGTTATAGTATTAATAATATTATAAATGTGAAAGTTTGTGAGGATGTATGGATGTTTATATGGATGAATGTTTATTCCTCTTTCACGCAAAAACTACCGAACGGATTTCGATGGAATTTGGTATGGTAGTAGTTTAGGCTCTGGTTTAAAACATAGGCTACTTTTTATCCCGGAAAAGTACAGTATTCTCGCGGGATACTCGCTATTTTTCTATAACCGTTCGTTCATCCCTCAGACCTACCGTGGGCCACATCAGCACTCACCTCTCGTCGCCGGCCACCCTCGAGTCGCACACCGTCACCGCAGCGGTGTGCACCGCAGCGCGCGCGGTCACGCCGGCCGAGCGGCTGCGGCGGCTCGACGCGGCGGTGACGCGCGCGCTGCGGGCGAAGGCGGCGGCGGCGGCGGAGCTGCTGCGCGTGCCGGCCGACCACGCGGAACAGCTGGCGGAGATCGCAGCTGCGGACACGCTGCGGCAGCTGGGTGAGTGTGACGCTGCGGTGTTTCGGTATCATTGCGGTAACGCTGCTGAAGTTGGAAGTTTACAAGTTACACAATTTATTGTTTTGAATAATAATAAATAGCACTTTAACTTTGCTTTGCTGTGAATGTAATATAGTGTCATATTATAATATCCCGCACTGCCCTCTCCCACAGAAGCGGGCGGGGAGCGCGGCCCGCCGGACCTGCACCAGTTGCTGCTGGCTGCGCAGGCGCAAGGTGAGTTTTGTACGCTTGTACAGAAAGTCCAACGCGTTTGTGCGCGGCTCTATGTTTGCGTGCGCTCGTAATTATACAGCGTACTAGTTCGCGTCACTGCCACAAAGTATTTGTTGGTTTTTTTTTCTTTTTTTCCGAATGGGTCTACTTTAATGACATTTTAGTCGCTTTAACTTAATCGGACTGGTGACTGCCATTTGGCTTGTCTTTATGGGGAGCCACACAATATTTGTTTGTGTGGCAGTGACGCGAACTAGTACTCGTGGGACAAACGTGTGTATTATATATAAGTAGCCTATCCTTACTCTAATAATATAAATGGGAAAGTGAGTTTATTTGGTTGTTATGCTTTCACGTAAAAAAAACTTAACTGATCATCATGAAATTTGGCACAGAAAAAAGTAGACCACGGGAAAGGTATGTCCTTTAGCTACTTTTTATCGCGTGAAAATGTACGGTTTCCGTGAGATACTGTATTCACTCGGGAGGAGCCACGATAAAAAACTACTATAATATAAACAAATTGGGCCGATTATGTAGAGAGATATTTGCAATAAGTCTAGAATCTAATAATAGAGAAGATGCAAGTGTTTTAAATCAGCAAAATTCTTATATGTTCCGAAAGGCAACATAAATGTGGACCGAAAAATGCAAAAAGTACAGTAGTTAGTGCTAAATAAAAACGTTACAGCATTAAAAATAACGACTGGCTTTTGTTTTGATCGCCAAACGAAAATGACTGTTCAAATCCTTATGTTATTTGTGTCATTTTTGTTATTACAATGATATATATAAACATAGTATTTAAGTTAATAAAATCATCTTTGTATTTATCTTCATACATTTTCGTTGTGACAACAGCTGTGACGTCACTCCTGCTACATTTTTTATATAGAGCGTTTTTGGTGCTCTCCAAATATCTCACTTTTGTGATGACTGTATTTCGTCAACGGTCGACTGTAGATATGCCATTGCTAAGACAATATTTCCTGGCTTAATATGTACTTTTCGTGGGGGGAGGGGGGGTTTAGTAGGTAAAGGTCAATGTGATGGGGATGGTTGGGGGGTCAAAGTCAAAGGTCAAGGTCAAAGTCAATGTGTTGGGAGGTTGGGGTCAAAAGTCAATACGAACTAAAATAGTTTCATGCTCGCGTAAACCAAGACAGCAAACAATTGCAAGAGAATCTTACGCATTTTCGATCAGGACACGTGACCTGTCGCGCGAGTTTAACAGTTTTTACCCATCCCAAAAAGGTGCTCAGCGCCGCTAAAGGAGTATTTACTTCAAAAATTATGCATCTTATCTATTGTGTTGTGTCCACAGCTAACCAGCTCACCGAAGTGCTGAACAGCGCGCTATCGGTGAGCGAGGCGGCGGTGGTGGCGGCGCGCGCCGGCCGCTGCGACCGCTGCAGTCGCTGCGACCGGCGACCGCGACCGCACAGCGGCGAGCGGAGCGAACGCCGAGCGGGTACGTACACGTGCAACTACGTTCTTCATGTTTATTATTTTCACCCGAATACGGCGAAGCCAAAAGGGATCGTAATGATTTTGGCAGTATATGTATGTATTTATTATGTAGGTATATTTGTATAAGTACTGACTACTGAGTGCTAAGTGTGAGTTTTTCTTTTCGCATTCGATCGTGAGCGCGTTTGTCGTTTACTTGGAATTTGTATGTGATTTGTACAGCGCCACCTAGTTGTAAACGCGAGAAACAAAACATGTGAGTGCGAGTCACATATACATTCATAGTAAACGCCAAACGCGCACACGACCGAATGCGAAAATAACTCACTCTTAGCACTCTGGTCCGACTTTTCTATCGAAAGGACCAGAATTGTATGAAAATCTGTCAAAATCTTGACAGCGCCCACACAATTATTATTCGAAAATGTTACATTTACGCCGCTCTCAAATATTCCTGCTAGGTCCACTGGTCCTTTCGATAGAAAAATGTCAATGACAAGGTTCACAGAGACTTGTGTTATAATAATATTAATCTGTCCACAGACATCCCCGAGCATTCGGACAGTGACGAGGCGTCCGGCCGGCTGTCCGACGCGCCGGACGCGGACCTCCCGGACCTCCCGCAGGACCCGGCCGACGAGCTGGCTACAGGTACCACCGCACTTCACTAACCCCGAGGACTAGGGTCGCATGACTCCGGAGTCGTTATTTTATCAATGGTTTTTTCAGCTCAGCTTCGACGACTAGTGTCTAGTATTATAAATGCGAAAGTTTGTGAGTATGGATGTATGGATGGATGAATGGATGTTTGTTTACTCTTTCACGCAAAAATACACATTTGGCGAATATTTGTACAGGGAATCCCGAGAACGGCGCGTCCGAGGACTGGGGTCGCAGACACACGGAGGAGTTCGAGGGCGCGGCGGGCGCGGGGGCGGCGGCGCTGGCGGCGCGGCTGGCGGGCGCGGCGGGCGGGCTGCAGGCCGTGCTGGGCGCGCTGCTCGCCACGCTGCCGGCCATCGACGCCGAGAGGACCATGCTGCGGCAGCAGCTGGCCGTGGCGCGGGAGCGAGCCGACCGAGGTGAGGGAGATAGAGAGCGGGCTGACAGTGTGTGAGAGTGAGATGGGGTGGGCTGACCGTGAGGGAGATAGAGAGCGGGCTGACGGTGTGTGAGAGTGAGATAGGGCGGGCTGACGGTGTGTGAGAGAGAGATAGGGCGGGCTGACCGAGGTGAGGGAGACAGAGAGCGGGCTGACGGTGTGTGAGAGTGAGATAGGGCGGGCTGACGGTGTGTGAGAGAGAGATAGGGCGGGCTGACCGAGGTGAGGGAGACAGAGAGCGGGCTGGCGGTGTGTGAGAGGGAGATGGGGCGGGTTGATCGAGGTCAAGGAGACGGAGCGGGCTGCAAGTGTGTGAGAGTGAGATTGCTGACAGTGTGTAAAAGTGTTGGTTAAATTGGTTTTAAATAATGTTTAGTGATAAAATATCTCTTTGGCCTTAACGTCTATTACAGACGATTTATGGCGTCACGCTTTGCCCAGTCCTTATAGCGAAGCATAGGCCTTCCTACTTCTCTCTCTCTTCTCATTATAGGATAATTGACTATTCATTCTACTAACACTTGAATTTTTTGCACGTTTCAGATTACCACATGACGGAGACCTTACCGAGAGGGAACATCGACCAGCCGATACAGGTATTGCCTTTGTCTGTACCAAAATCATTTCTGTTACAATCTCATTAAAGTTATATTGTCCCAGCCTTAAGTGTTTGTTTTTCTTTTGTCTATTTTTCAACGCCAAAAACTTACGTCTATTACTGTTACTTTATGAAGTAAACTGCAAATGTGATGTCTTAGGATTGTCATTTAATTTTCAGGATCAACCAAGTCACGGCGGCTGATGCGCCGCGCGAAGCCAAAACGACTAAACTGTAAAATCCATCAAAATCAACACGGGTTCAACCCAACCAAATCGAGTGTATATTTTGTATCTTTTTAATTGTAAGAAAATATATATTCCATTCTAGAGAGATGTTGTATATGTCGTGTATATAGGTAGAAGCAAGTATTAATCCAAATGAAAATCGACCCAAACGTAACGTAATAGAGCTTATTTTCGTATTCGACGTTTAAATATGTAAGGCTCGAAGGCTGCTTTCACACCAGCAGTGCTGTAGTGTGAAGGGCCTAAGCCGTTTTGACCAATGTGTACATAATTCCACATTCGGTGTTTTGTGTAAATTATTTATTAGTGACCACTTTTTTCGGCAATTTTCGGCCGATTGATGATTTTGGCCGACAAAATCGACAATTTATTTTAAGAGAAAATTCCACGCGTTATACTAGTAGCTTGAAGGAATATTGGCCGAGGGTGGTGATATTTTGCTACGAGAGTGACGATGACGATAGCCAATGAGGGAAAAGAACAGGTGATAGTTTACAATGAGAGAGACAAGGATAGCCAATATTCCTCCAGCGACCAAAGTGTAAGTAGTCATAAGCTGTACACACAAGTGCCCAACGCAAGTACCTAGGTAATGCCATATAGCTGACACAGAATACAGGTGATACAAGATAGTATAGCTTAAAAACCGCTCGTATAGGGCTACTTTAAGGGCCATTTAACCGTATAGGGTCTTATATTGCCGGTCTTGAAGGCTCCAATATACCAAAAGGCAATACAATTTTGCCTTGACAAAAAAAAATAACAGGATTTTGTAAAACTATGAATTGTTGCCTTTTGGCCCCCATCCTATATTGTTCTGATGTATTTTTTCTATTATAGTCTTTAAGACCTCAAAAACAAGATGTTAAAAACAGTATTTTGTAAAAATATGCCTTGTTACCTTTCCCTCCCAGCTGTGCTATAGTAGACACCTGTTTGTATAAACCATTTATAGTTATGTAAGTAAACGCTACCACTAACTTAGACAATTGTCCATACCATTTTTTAATCCAAACTTTTTAGGCACCAGCTGTTTTGTAACATATATATTATACACGTATAATATTATGCATTTTATAATATAACGGGACGTTTTGGAAACGCCTTTTAAGTTTTAACCCTTTTTACTCGACGATCTCTATGGCTCTTTTGAAAACGCCTTTAAGTTTAAACCCTTCTAACTCGACCTCTATGGCTCAGTGGTTAGCGAATTGTCCCTGGAAGTCGCGGGTTCGAATCCCGCCGAAGGGGCAAAAAGTTTTTCGTATTAAATATATTTTATGTATAGTATAATAAAAATCTTAAATAAGTATGTGTATAGTATAAAAGTATGAAATATATTTCCGTGATACAAGTTCTTCGGATACTTAGTACAGGACCAGATTGACGTGGTGTGGAAGTGTCCATAGATATAACTTATATTAGGCTGGTTTTTCAATCATACCTGAGGAATAAATATGTCTTTGACAGATTTTTGGTATGAAGAATCTGTTAGTGTCTTATTTATTCCTCAGGTAAGAGTTATCTGACGATTGAAAATCGGCCCTTATTTAACTAACGAATGCTTAGACGCTATTTAAAAATTGAGCTTCTAAATAACAGGCCGTGTCTTCTTGGCAGAAAGAAGACAGCGTGTGACTTAAGAGCCACTTAAATTAACTAGCATTTGAGTATTGTGCTGTCAAAGTGGGGTTAAGCTTTGAGGAGTGTTTGAAACGTCCTGTGTATGTAATACCCTCCATAATTATATAACTGATTCCTAAGTCTCGAGCTCTATAAAGTATCTTTGTAATCGTATTATTAAGAAATTAACATTTTTGGATGCTGTTTATATATTTATATATTGTATTGTAACGTTTGGGGGTGTGGTCTTTCTCTTTTTTGTGGTTTTATTATGATTTTTTTTCAAATTTTATGATTTTCAACTATTTTTAAATGATATTTTATTTTCCAATCAAGAAATCAAAATGTATTTTCTATAATAAAACCACAGCCTATGGAACTTACCTACAGTCGTCCAACGGACGCGTCTAGACAGAGCAATCGTGCGGGGCGTGCGGGGTGAGAGAGGGGCGGTAGCGAGCCCAAGCTGCCATACACTCGCTTGGGACACGTCAGCCGGGGTTGACGCTTGTTAATTTGATTGTTTTAAGTGGTTTGCGACAGTGTTTCGTTTGAGTTGTATGTAGGTACTTATTTACAATGGTCAATTATATGAACAGCTATAGAAGATTAATTTTAATATAAAACCATGCGCCTGTTTCCCTTAAGAATTTTTAATAAAATTGTATCTACGTATGAGAATTTACTAACTACATCGTCAAATTCAACAATCGCAATCTAAAAACTAGTAAATCCAAATGTCGAAAATAGTTTCAGTTTCGCATTTGTAGCTTTTGCAGGGTTCGTAAATATCCGATATTTATAATGAATATCAAAATATCAGATATCTTTGATATATATCCGATATTTTTGATTTTTTGATATTTTTGACATTTTCAAAATTACATACAAATTTCATACTCTGATATGTTTTTTCGTAATAGTTGTATCGAAATAATTTGTATGTCTGATAATTTGAAGATAGGGAAGTAAAATTAAACTCATTTATTTATTATTGATATTTAAAGTTTTCAAATAAATTAAAAATCAACGATAGATACTTTTGAGTATCAATTTTAGTCTTAAATCCATAAAATGACTTTTGTTTATAACCAGAAGAAAAAAAAAGTGTATTAATTTTATCAGTCGAATTAATTTGACACATGGTATAAATTGTATAACAATAGTATAATAACAAACAAGGAATTTTCTTCCGAAAAACAGGGGGTCACGTGGGTGTCATAAGCCTAATGATTAGTTAATGTCGTGTCAAATAGCAAGTTTTTGATGACCTAGGCTTGTGAAACTCTCGGAAAATAAGACCTGTGTATTTAGACTATGACTTGATGTAAGATTTTTTACATTTAACACATTATTTTACATTTTTAAACATGAATATCAATTTTGATATATATCAAGCATAAATATCAATTGATATAATATATCATGATATATATCCGATATATATCAATTGATCTATATCATGCGAACCCTGAGCTTTTGTATACGCATTTGTATTTTTTATAATAAAACTCTTCATTAATACTTATATATATATTTTTTTGTTTTATTCCTAGTACTCTACATACACATACTACGAATACACAAAATGTAGAACAGATTATAATAAAACACATTATTGTGACAACCCTGCAGCAATGACGAATACCTACACAAAAGCGGCATTTCGCGCGACTTCAAACGCGTTGGACCACTGTATCTCTTTATTACACTGTGATAAAACCTACGAATTCAAACTCGTGTGTATAATGTTCTACAATAATCACAAGTACAAAATAATATGCCATATTGTTAAATAAAATATACAAACATTATTATTAACCAAAGTATATACAGCATAGCCACGTTCCAAATTTCTTTCGGGAATAGTATCGTCGTTTTTAATATCGTCGTCGTCGTCGTCTCGTTATTTCCATAGACAAACAACGGTTTTCGAGAGACATTAAGAAAGTAGTTGTAGTGTACGTCGCGACCACATCCCTATATATCGCATCTCAAAGTAAAATTGTAACAATTTATATTAGATATCAAATAAACCATTACAGCGAATAAGTGTTATTATTTTCTTCCTTATTACCTCTTCATATACTATGAATTCCTGGGCCTCTAGTCAAGGTGCATTCGACAATTTCGACAGCGAATTTCGAAAACAAAATGTATGGAATTTGACATAAGGCATCGCTAAGTGACATGTCGCTTGCGATGCCTTTAATGTCAAATCCCATACATTTTGTTTCCGAACTTCATGGTCGAAATTAACGAATGCACCTTGACTAGAGGCCCAGGTACTTAAGCCCTACAACTCGTAATAGACATGATGATTTTTTTTATTACATAAATGAATAGTACTCTTAAATATGAGTAACTTCTCAGAAGAAACCGTATATCAAAAGTCAATATTTTCAAAGGTACAGCGATTTGTTTATAAAATTTCGCAAGTCTCGTGAAAACGCTCCATACTAAAGTCGTAAAGCCTAAGCCTACTTAATCAGTCTTGGCTAGTTTTCATATACTAATTATATTATAGCCTTTGCAAGTTCTAAACCTGTTACTTGTCGGTTCTCATTTTATTATTTCAAAAATTTGGCTTGTTGGTAGAAACTAGCCATCGAACATAATAATTCGTATATAAGAACTAGCCAAGTCAGACCTTAGGTTACAATATATTATCCTAAGTTATAAGTAAGAAGAAATTATATTTTATGTAGTTATAAATAAATTTCAGGACTGACCATTGAACTTGGCACCCATTGAGATCTCACTTCTTTTGTCGTAAAGTCAACAACCAAGGCAATATCATATTATTGAACTTGGCTCTCATTTCACATTTATGTTTTTGATAGGATATCATAATAATTCATTTACTATGAGTTCCTAGTATAGTCTTGTAATTTATATAAATACAGGGATTAGGACAAAATATGACGGACATTTTGCTCATTTAAAATTACGTCATATATTATATCGAGACGGACTGAGGACAAATGATTACTGCATACGAGCGACGCTTCAAAAGATTGTATGCTTCATTTGTATTTTAAAATATCTCTTTATTTTAAAGTTAGAATAGACAAGTAGAGGGAATATATTTTATGTAAGTTTGTTAATTAAAATCAACAAAATAACTTTATTTACAAAAGGGACCACGGTAGAGCACCCGCCAAGACTACTGCAAGAACAGCGCGACTGCTATGAGTAGTGATGAGGCGGTTAGACCGTATGCCCCCGAGGCTGGTCTACTGCCAGTAGTCCAGTAGACCATGTGGTCTAATACCGCGCGTTTGGTCTGCTCGAGTTCTTCGGTTTCGCTGTCACCAAGAGGCCTGGAAAAATAAAAATTAAGTTTTAAAGAAACTAAAACCTAGAATTTTTAAGAAAGAAAAAGTCCTGATCCCGATAGACGTTGTTCTGCCTTTACTATAAATAGGTACAAATAATAACTACACCTTCTACCTACACCTATTACCTACTTATTCTAAATTCAAGAATAAGCCTGCCTACAACAGCCTCCGTGGTCTAGGGGTTAGAGCTTTGCTCTCGACTCATAGGTCGTGGGTTCGATTCCCGCTTAGCCGCTTTGGAAAATGTTGTTTCCAAGTTTGGTTAGGACAATGCAGGCTGATCACCTGATTGTCTGACAAGAGAGATGATCCATGCGTCGGATGGGCATTTAAAAAGTCGGACCTGCGCCTGTTCTCTCGTCAGTCGTCTCGGTTATCCGTCCCACTGGGTTACGAGAGTAAAGGAAGGGAGAGTGCTCTTGTGTACTGCGCACACACTTGGACAATATAAAATAACTCCTGGTGTAACTGGCCTAGTTTCAATCGTAAACCGTTTCGGTAGTAGGCATCAAGCAGGGACAATAGGCAAGCGGACTGACTTTTTTTTATTGCATAAATGAATAGTACTCTTAAATATGAGTAACTTCTCAGAAGAAACCGTATATCAAAAGTCAATATTTTCAAAGGTACAGCGATTTGTATACAAAATTTCGCGAGTCTTTATACCAAAAAAAATTTTTTTTTTGCGAAATTGGTAAACAAAACCTACATTATTAGTTTACAAAAACATTCATTATGGTAAGTATGAACTTAAACGCACAAATATCGGAGATATTTACAAATATATTCCTGCGGCCGTATACTTTATACCTACTTAATACACTTTAATCCAATAGTGACGTCATTTGTGTGGCGATTTTAGTATGGAGCGTTTTTAGGAGGCTCGCGAAATTTTGTATAAAAATCGCTGTACCTTTGAAAATATTGACTTTTGATATACGGTTTCTTCTGAGAAGTTACTCATATTTAAGAGTACTATTCATTTATGCAATAAAAAAAATGTCCGATTGCCTATTCCATAAGCGTTGCTTTGTAACCTATCCTATACTAATATTATAAAGCTGAAGAGTTTGTTTGTTTGTTTGAACGCGCTAATCTCAGGAACTAATAGTACGAATTGAAAAATTCTTTTTGTGTTGGATAGTCCATTTATCGAGGAAGGCTTTAGGCTATATAACATCATTCTAAGTTCAATACGAGCGGAGCGCCAGTCAAGAATGTTACAAAATCGGGGTTTTTTTTTTCTTTTGAGAGCTTTCGCTGCGTACGCTGCGGAAACGGTTAAAGTTTCGCTAAAATGATGTATAACAGAATTGTTCCTCTTTAAAAGCTCTACAAAAATCTATCTTTTAAGGTTGGCTTACTATAACCTTTTTATGGTAACCAGTTCTAAAGGTAAGCATTATTTGTGAAGGTGTTTTCATAAAGATGATATTAATCCTTATCCAAGTAAATACGTTATTCAATACAAGCATTTAATCTAGAAGAAATTTGCCGTTTTCATTATTTGATTTCAATGAGTATTTTAAGGCGTGACTCCTGTTCGAAACATTACACAGAAAACATGAAACATTGGGGAGTGGCTATACACATTTGTCTAGGAATAGACAATGTTTTTGTTTTCGGAGACGGACGAAAAACATTCCCGCGCGGGTAGAGAGGGGAAGAAATGTTTCATTTCTTAACTAGTGTTCACATCGTTCACATGACACCTAGGTACAGGTTTTTTAGGGTTATAGTTTTGCTTGTTGTGTTTTTTGTGTTTGTTTTTGTGATCGCTCATAATATACGGCCTGACTTAATTAAAAAATACAAATTTTTACAGTTTTCAATAGAAATGCGTAAAATGGCGCACATATTTATGAGTTGAAAAAATACTTTTATGAAACACCTAAAGTGGCCTTTTCAGAACCCCTCTTTTCTTCTAGATTCTATACCTACAATCACTAAAACTGTGAGCGCTAATACGTCTTCCTCGTCGAAACTTAGATCGTGTCTGGACAAAATGTTTTGTTTCGACCAAAAACATTTTCTGTAGCTGGAGACAGCTTGTGTATGAAAACAAATGTTTTTGTTTCATGTTTTCTGTGTAATGTTTCGAACAGGAGTCACGCCTTTAGAAGATATCGCAGTAATAAAATAATCATGCGCGCTAATGTACGGCGCGCGATGCGGGCGGGCAGTCGTGAGGTGGAAGCGCTTCTCCTTCTACGTAAATGAAGTCGCGGGTAAATTTTAGCGATATCCCAAAGTAACTGTTCCACGCGGACGAAGTCGCGGGGAAAAGCTAGTATGGAAATAAAACATTTTTGATTTTTTGTGACGCTCCACGTATTGCAGATCTCTCACCTCACAGCCCTGCAGTGCGACACGTCCTGCACCACATACACCGGCGCGTGTTCCCTCGCGTGGGTCACGTTCGGCCCCATGGGCGCCCAGGGGTCAGCCCCGCCGGCTACCGACACCACGTTATGGGGCAGTGTGGACCCCCACAGCAGGTTGGTGCGGGATACACCCGCGCGGAGGAGCTCAGGGGTGAATCTGAAATAGTTTGGGGTTAAATAAGTACTACCTGGATAACCGAGCTTCGCTTGGATTTCTGATAAAAGGAATCACAAAAATATTTATCTGACCGGGATTCGAACCCAATTTCAAACCACATTTTGAATTTTCGAACAAAGCAAAAATTATATAAACACATACCTACCAAAAAGCCAATCGGACTGACATAAAAGAGTCGAAATTATTGATTTTTCTCCCCCAAAACTACCTGCATACTAGTTATCATGGTAATACTTGCAGCCGTTCTCGAGAAGCCGATTATATACAAGATTGTCCCGTTTTATGTATAAGATTAGATGATTCGTGTAAATAAAGTTTGTGGATGGAGGATGGATGGATGAATGGATGTTTGTGAGTTGTGACTCTTTCACGCAAAAACTACTGAACAGATTGCGATGAAATTCGGTATGGTAGTAGTTTCTGGCTCTGGATTAAAACATAGGCTACTTTTCATCTCGAAAATGTACAGTATTCCCGTGGGATACTATATTTACGCGGGCGCTGCTAGTTATTTAATATTATGAATCCAGAATAGGTACCAGGACAACATAAACTACTCACAGGTCCGAGAAGAAGTCTGTACACATCTGGTGGAAGTACTCCAGCGGTACGGTGTCGCGGAACGGCTGGCGAGAGCTGGTGGTGGTCTGGTACCAGCCGTACTCCACGCAGGTTTGGTAGGTCCAGAGACGCACTGTAAACATATGTTTTATTAATTCTGTGCTGGAATTGAGAGTGGAAAAATACTACTAATCATACTAATAATATAAAATAATGTTTGTGACTCTTTCACACAAAAACTACTGAACGGATATTGATGAAATTTGATATGGTAGTAGTTTAAACTCTGGATTAACACATATACATATAAACACCCTAATCCGATGGCCATGTTTGTGCGCAATGCATAAAAGCACTCTCTTCCTTTACTGTCGTAACCCAGTGGGACGGATGACCGACATGACTGACGAGAGATCAGGCGCAGGTCCGACTTTTTACATGCCTATGGATCATCTCTCTTGTTAGATAATCAGATGATCAGCCTGGCATTGTCCTAACCAAACTTGGAAACAAAATTATATTTTGTTGCAACACATTATATCTTCGACACTCGATCGATTGAGGAGCTTATTAAAATCTACTTAATAACAAAATTATTGACACACCAATCAACAACAACTGCAGACATACAAGTTAATACAATAATTAACTTTGCAAATTAATTACTTGTGCTTTAATTTCGCAAATTCCCAAGTTAAATGGGAGCTAAACTCAACAAGGCGGCGGTAATGGGTTTGTGACTCGCTCACAGCATTCGTGCAGGGCGTTAGGAGTTCCAAGAGCGGTGCGGAGATATATAGAATTAATAGACTGACCAGAGAAAACCTTGTCATGGAGCGGAAAATAGGGAATATGTCGCTCGTTTAGAATTGAAGTGACCTAATCCAAAAAAACGAGTTTTGAGAAAACGCCACTTAAAGTTTTCAAATTTCTCAATTTTACAATTGAGTCAAATTATTTTGGAGTTCTGCTTTGTAAATAATGTAAGTTATGCTTTTAATCGTAAGATTAACTTATTAATTTTATATTTTCACAAAAAAAAATCAACTTATTTTTAGTTTTAGTAATTAATGTTTTTTTTAATGTGTTTTTTTTAGGTCTATACTTTAATTAAATTCTATTTTCCAATATTAACTTTATATTAAACATTTTTAATAAAAAACAGAATTTTCATGGTTTAGATACTTCAAAAAATAATAATTTAAAAAATTTAAAAACCCGACTGCGTAAAAAGTGAACCAAACTAAGTACATAATTAAAACTGAAAAGAAAAAAAACAAGCACTTAGATATCCGGTGGTCTAGAATTCTATAATATATTATTGAATTAATACTATTGGAACATAACAACTAAACAGTCAGGATCCATTGAAAAATTAGATTGGCTGTCGAATTATGGATCCCGACTGTTCAGTTGTTATGTTCCAATAGTATTAATTCAATAATATATTATAGAATTCTAGACCACCGGATATCTAAGTGCTTGTTTTTTTCTTTTCAGTTTTAATTATGTACTTAGTTTGGTTCACTTTTTACGCAGTCGGGTTTTTAAATTATTTAAATTATTATTTTTTATTTTATACTTTTTAGTTATGAGTACCTAGCTAGCTATTTACCAGACTGGATTTCCTATCAGCATCAGTACTATATCACAATTGCACTGGAATGTGAGAATGGTTGTTACGCAACTTTAAATCGATATAGATCCTAAACGGTCAGTCAAATCGAAAAATGTTGAGAGAAAACTAACAATGATTTTTAAATACCTATTCAACGATACCCCACTTGATATAGTTTGTTGACTTTCATTTTTTTAATTTTCACAATATGGCGTCCAGTAGTCGCCATATTGAATTTTCACCAACGTCATGTCTTTAGTGACACTCGCCGGACTAAGAGGAATCGATTGACGTGTGAATCATAAAAATCGGCCCAGGCGTTTGGTCTGTATAGTGCTTCAAAGGAACATACATACATACATACATACATACATACATACATACATAGGCTGATAAACACATTACCACTCCTTTGCGTCGCGCAGTCGGGTAAAAAGCATAAAGCTCTTCTTACATATTAAAACAAGTTATAAAATTTATATATTATTTAGTGAATAAAATATTGTGTTTGTTTTAAATAAGCAAAGTTCTCATATTTTCCGAAATGCAACATAAATATGGACCAAAAATTCAAAAAAAAAAAATGCAAAGTGATCAGTTATTAAATAAAAAAAGTTACAGGGCTAAAAAGGATTAAAAAAACGACTTTGCTATGATTGAAAACGAAAATAACTGTTAAAATCCTTATCTTTAAATGTGTGACGTTTTTTAGGGTTTTGTAATAAATACTCCACGACCCCCTAGTTTCACTCTGACTGTCCATACAATATGTGAAGTGGGGATGAAAAACATTTTTTCATTCTACCCCATCGTGTGGGGTATCGTTGAATAGGAATTTTTAAATAAAGTCAAGGTTTTTCTCTAATTCTTCTAAGCCGATTGAGCTAAGAACTGACGGGAGTCAGTTCTTAGCTCAATCGGCTCCGTGGAGTGAAGTAACTTCATATACAAATTAATAAAACCCAACGGACATGAGATAATAATATAATAGGTTTTTTCAATAGCGACAGTAAAAATTAACTAATGACAGATATCAAAATCAATATAAAAAACGTCTTCTCAAAACAGAACGCAGGTCACAACATCTAACACTAAAGAGGTTTTACCTCAATAAAGGTTTCATACACTATTTTTTTACAAAGTTAACCATTTTCAAGTAATAGGCCTCCAAAGTGGTTTATAAGTTCCCCCCCTGGCATTTCTAAACTATAAGAGATAGAAACTTATAACCATGCTGATAGACCATGCTGAATTTCATAGTACAGTACTCGTAAAACCGCTCCGTCTGTGCCCGTGTGCCACCCCTATATAATACACATGAGTTTCGATCAAACACGGGAGTTATATATCAAGTATATCAAACAACATACAATATGTTATGTATTATATCATAAACATCGACGCACAATACCTAGGGACGTCCCGTTAATACAAAACATCCATAGAAAATAACTTAGATATAAACGACGAACTCATACAATGACAGAATACTCCTATGGAATATTTTTGGACATTACTTTCAGCTTTAGTTGATATAACAGCAACAAACTTGGGCTTTTTCGTCCGTAATTGGATAATTTATACAGTATTCTCCGAGCAAAGTAACCACTCTTGAAATACTGTAGTGCCTGGGACAGTCGGTTTGTAAATGTCGTATGGTTGCCCAAGCACGTACGGCATTCTCACAACACAGTCAGCCTAGCCAGCCTAGGAATGACTGGTCAATACGTCTGGGGCCAACCGTGTGCGGGTTTCCTCACGATGTTTTCCTTCGCTGTTGGAGCGTCCGTGTAATGTACTCGAGATCTGAAAATGTCTCATTGGTACACGCCACAACCTGGGAATCCAACCTGCACTCTCTCGAGTGCGAATCAAATGGTCTACCTACTAGGCCACGGAGCTCTATTACAGCAAAAATTACTTTTCTAAATGTTGATCCTACTTAAACTTTCATAGTTTGTATAAAAAAAACTAAAAATATTTCAAAGTAGCATAATATTATCGTCCATGCAATTACGATACTTAAGAAACAAAACCTGCCAAGTCACACTCGCGCACGAAGGCTTCCGTACAAAATGACAAAAAAAACACATTTGTTGTATGGGAGCCCCACTTAAATGCTTACCCCCTAACTAATAAAATTATTTACGCAATGGATAAGTTATACAATGTTTTGACCTTGTCTGTTACGTCAGACACGGGCAAAATATTGTATAGCTTATCCATTGTGTAAATATTTTTATTAGGGTTATTATATTCTGTTTTTAGTATTTGTTGTTATAGCGACAACAGAAATACATAGTATGTGAAAATTTTAACCGTCCAGCTAACACGGTTAAGGTGACACAGCCTGGTAACAAACAGACAGACAGACGGAGAGGTCACATCACAGATGGACGGATAGAGTTTTAGTAGTAAGGTCACATTTTTAGCCTTTGAGTATGGAACCCTAAACAATTGAGTTCAAAAATAGGCATTGGCTGTGTTCTGCGGAAAATAGCGCTTGTTAGCGCTAAAGAAAAAAACAGATTATCGGCCAGGACACGACGTTTGCTAACTTCGATACTGCTAACATAATCCACCATTTTGCTTATTTAATACCAGCGGTCGCCATTTTGCTTAGGTTTTTTTGTTAGCGCTATTTTCCGCGGAACCAATCTATCATTTCCCACACTGTAATTTTCAAGCGTATTTCAATGCCATTTCAGGCATCTGTGTATTTTAACCGACTTCCAAAAAAGGAGGCGATACGTTCAGCTGTATATATTATATTTTATTTTAATAGATATTACCTTCGTTCGGCTATATATGTTTTTTTTTATTTTACCATGTAATCTTGCGGGGTGCGAGTTGCCTTAGATGATGGTATGTCAACGCTAACAAACATACTATATGTTCCCCACAAACTTAGTGGGAGCACTCGATAAATACGTAATTGTTACAATATGCCGTAACTATATTATACAGAAATTAAATTTACATCCTAACATTAGGTTACAATATTATATGTAAGTAATCACAGCATGCATCAGGTGCGAAGGTTGGTTCTCCTTCATAGGGAATCCCTAGCCTGTATAATGGGTAGGGATTTGGTTGAGGGTCGTCAAATGGTAAGCGGTAAGTGGAGTTGATAGGAATGGAGTTATGGGAACTCCACACCACTTGTATGCGCATAACTAAAAATTTGCGTAATTTACAGAAAATGTGTTTTTCTTCTGTTAATTAAGTTAAAAATAAAAGCCAGCTTTAAAGGTCACGCGCCCGTTGCGCAGTATCGGCCGCGCGGTTATGAATAGAATTTAGTGTATTTTTCAGGATATTTGTCAGTCAAAGTTTGAGGTCACAAACATACTTTTGGAATGAGTTTCGAATTCTTATTACACTCCTTCAGTCTTATTAATAAAATTATTGTAAATATTTTTATTAATAAGGGTGCTTAAGTATATCTATTTTATGTAAAAAAATATCTTGTAATTATACGTATATAAGATGTTTCCCGCGCCGTATTGCGAATGGGAATTAGAAATTTGCCGCGATAAAACTACTCTGTATCTGTGTGTCTACTCTGTATCTGTGTGAAATTTCATCAAAATCGGTCCAGTAGTTTCTGAGCACATACAATGCGAACATATAAACAAATCTTTTCTCTTCTATTAGTATAGATTATGAAGTACTTACTGACAGAATCTGGTGCGTCATAGCTTGTATTAGTATGCGCAGCCAACACCTCCTGGTATCTGCTCTCGATACACGGCTGGGTCCAGGGTTGCGAAGTTATCCACGTCGCCAGACGTTCCACGGGATCTCCTGGAAATTATGTATTTTATTAGTGTCTTGGCGGGGCTCTACCGTGGCACCATAGTGAAGATGATTGCCGAGGGACATAATGAAATAGTTGCACTATTGTTTAACAGGGGAAATGTCATCATCATCATAATATATTAATGAATACGTGAAGCACAAGGTAGTTAACCCTAAAAAAGGTAAAAACTTAAAAATTCAAATATGGATTATGGGGCGACCTATAATAAAGGACATTGAAGATATGTATATGTCACCATAAAATTATAAAAACAGTTAGATTGTAAAATAACAAACGAGATTGTAAAAATATGTCGAAAGAGTAAAAACTATATATTTATAAATGAACGAAAAATAATCTGTTAAATTATAGGCAGCATATTCGCGTTGGAAGTCTATCAACATTTTACAATTTCACTAGTTTTATTACAATCTAACGGTTTTTACAATTTTACGGTGACATATATAAAATATGAAAATGGTCGTATTATGTTTTGCAGTTTTCACTGTATTTAGTAATCTCTTGTTATGTTTTAGATTTACTTAATATTTAAGCCCAAAGAACGTAAAAAATACATAAATGAAGGTATGTTTTACGTTCTTTGGGCTTAAATATTACTTTATATGGACTGTAAAATATGCTTCGTTAGATTTACTCTAGCTTGGGCACAGAATAGATATTAGTTACCAGCTTGGGTTAGGTAGACTACCTTTAACATTAAATTGTATAATTTATGAGCTATCATATGGTAGTAACTTTTTAGTAATCTGTGTAATAAGACTGATGTCCACTGCATTAACTTTATAATTTAAAGAGTTTGTAGTTACTAAGTAACCCTTAAAATTATTCCCCCCTTGATACATTCGGTAATTATTATGAATATAAGTAAATAAAAAATTGTGTAGTTATAGATTACATACTTTATTTTTGGCAGCTTAAAATAATAAAAAAATGTATTTTAGGGGTGGCTCCCCATACATGTAGAGGTGATGATTTTTTTCATTTTACCCCAACCTGTGGGATATCCATGCAATGGGGTAAAATAAAAAAAAAGTATATTTAATTAAAGACGAGGTTTCATACATAACTTTTTATAATGTATATGTTACAGTTAAAACCCGTTTTTCGTTATAACTCGTTTTCCCTAGTTAAAACTAGGTTTTACTAAATGCCTATGTTACATACATACATACATATAATCACGCCTTTTTCCCGTAAAGGGGTAGGCAGAGACCACTTTTTGCCACTTGCTACGATCCTAACATACTCGTTTCGCTTCGTTCACTTTCATTCTTACCATCCATTCCTCCTCTTACATTCAACGTAGCGAAGCGGCTCTCCATGGTCCGCTTTTCACCTCCGCAAGAAACGAGACGTGATGGGTGGTGAACCACATCGCCGCCATTTTGGATAATTGAATTATTTTTATGATTATCCGTTGCGTTTCCACGGATTGGTGGGGAGGGTAGGAATAGGGAAAGGGAAGAATAGGTGGTGTGGAAGGGAAGATTGGTAAGTTAGAGTGGGAAATAGGAAATGTAGGATATTACCGCCCAGGAGGGTAAGGGATAGGACAGTAATAGCTAGGGAAGCCGGGGTTGCATACCCGTATACTATACCACAACTACCGGACAGGTAAGTTGGGATGAGTATCCTATATATATATATATATATATATATATATATATATATATATATATATATATATATCCTATGCCTATGTTAAAATTAGAAATACCTAGTCAAAACTAAATACTAATATATTTGATTTTCAGATGAAACTAGTTGTAAGTTAGACTTTTAGTTAAACGAGTACTAGGAGCACTAATTTGGGATTTAAAGCAAATTATAGTTAAAAAAAAAATTATAAGATTTAAGACAGTCATATACCTAGTAAAAATAATAATCTTACACAAAAGAAACAGCTTAGGGAATATCGACTAGTAGTTGCAATAAGTCAAATCCCACACATTTTTTTCCGAACGTCGCGCGTCGCCGTCGAAATTATCGAATGCATCTTGACTAGAGAACCTTGTGACGTCTCACGACCAATCAGAGTAAGGTACGATCATCCGATGAAGTCTGACCACGGTTAGAACGGTTTTAACTGCGAGTCTTTGGAAAAACGCGTTTTGACTAGTAAGAACTAGTTTTAATTAATATTAAATTTTGAGCATTCGTTAATTCTAGTTTTAACAAAAGTGTAAAAGTAAAAACAAGTTCTAACTACCTAGATAAAACGCGTTCTATCTAAAAACTGGTTTTAACTGTAACATATACATTATAAAAAGTCATGTATGAGCTTGTACCAGGTTATTATAAATCACAGATAGCTTACCCTGGCTGCCAGTGATGACGTCACACGCGGCCTGTAGCCTGTAGGAGCTCCTTTGGAGCTTGGTTCTTGTACCAGGCTATTATAAATCACAGAGAGCTTACCCTGGCTGCCGGTGATGACGTCACACGCGGCCTGTAGCCTGTAGGAGCTCCCTTGGAGCTTGGAGCTTGTACCAGGCTATTATAAATCCAGAGAGCTTACCCTGGCTGCCGGTGATGACGTCACACGCTTGCGGTATATCTCCCGGGGTCGCATACTGCACCAAGTACGCGAAGGTCTCCGTTATACCGAACCAGAAGAACGTGGCTACGTCGAGAGGGGACGAGGCTTGCAGGAGCGTGCAGGTGCTGGAAGAATATGCGATACTGAGAGACTTGCAGGTGCGTTTAAGGCAGAAGAGTAACTGTACTAGCAGTAGAGTGATGGTAAAATACTAAAACTTAACCAGCTCTGTTTAACGCCGGTTTTCTGTAAGGCCTTGCAGAGACATAAATAATACAAGCTGATTCATAGTAATATTATATTCTTGTCTATTTACTTATGTAGACACGGGAAATGACATAATACTCGTAGTATGCTACTTTTTATCGCGGAAAAATATACGGTTCCTCTTTACTTAAAGAATAATTGTAAGAAGCCTTTATATTTCCGTAGAAACATTTTGTGTTTTTTAGACCTAGTCAGTAGGTAAAATAAATTTTGTTTATTTAAAATTATAGCTACTTTCCCGTTATATATTCCTAGTACCAATGTTATTCTAACACCTTTTGTGTCTCTAGTCCCTACATCTATACCTGGGTTAACTGCCAAGAACACAACCAAACTAAAGTGTCAAGTCCAAACCAATATGGATGTATAGGCAGCTAGCCACAAATACGACTTGGCACAATATCTGTCTATTGTAATCGTAAACTGGAGACATGTTACAATATTATATCGTTTGAAATGGTATCATTGGCATTAGAGTATATTAATATTAATTCATAGCATATGTACTCAGATTATTCACCCTATTTAAATGAATTGACGACCTCTTTCGCTCTTCTTATAATCTTTATTATATTTATAACTAGCTTTTGCCCGCGTTTCCGCGTAAATTATGCAGTATCTTACGGGAACACAGTATATTTCGGGATAAAAAGTAGCCTATGTGTTAACCCAGAGCTTAAAATACTACCATACCAAATTTCATCAGAATCAGTTCATTGGTTTTTTCGTGAAAGAGTAACAAACATTCATCCATCCGTCCATTCATCCATCCATCCTCACAAACTCCCACAATTATAATAGTAGCAGGATATAAAAATGTAATATATTCCCGCTGTCTGGTCCCCGCAACACAAGTTATTCGGATACTTATCACAGGGCACAGGATCAGATTGACGTGGCGTGAAGCGCGCATGGATATGATTATAACGTAGACGATAATGCTGCTATGGGTAAACAATGATGTTGGTTTCGATAATAACGACAGTAATGATCCTGATACTATTAAAGATGATGTTGAAGTTGCTTAAAATTATAAAAACAGTGGTATTTATAACGATAATCAAGCAGCTAATAATGAAAATACAGATGATATGAATAATGATAATGCAAGTGATACTGCTAATGATAGTGCTGTTAAATAAATAATGATAAATCTAGCCCACAGCTTACTTGAACAGTTGAGAAACTCTCTGAATACCAGCCTCAGTGGTCAGCAACTCCAACATCATGTCCACCGCCTCCCCGACGCTATCCACACAGGTCTGGCCGCCTTGAGAGCGAAGAGCTTCCGTTATCACTTCTAGGTATTCTGGAAAATATTGTTAATGATATTATGTCCGATACAACACTCTGCGCTTCAAAACGACTGACTTGAGCTTTCTTTCCCACTTGAGTGGGAAAGAAAGCTGCTTAAAATGGCGTTGGGCGGGGCATGTGTCTCGCATGCACCCAGATAGATATTAGATGGGCACATCTTATTTCGGAGAATACCGACTGGTCGGCGGAACAGAGGCAGACCCAAAAAAAGGTGGCGCGACGAATTATATGCCTTTGATAAGGACTGGCCGACCATAGCGAAGGATCGCGATTTATGGAGGAAAAGAGGGGAGGCCTTTGCCCAGCAGTGGGACACACAGGCTAGTATAATAATAATAATATGTATTACTGGCTTTTTCCCGCGTCTCCGCCCACGCAAATACTCTATCGCACAGCGCACTGGAACACTGTATTTTTTCGGTATACAAAGTAGCCTATGTGTTAATCCAGAGCTCAAAACTATCATATCAAATTACGTCAAAATCCATTCAGTCGTTTTGGCGTGAAAGGGTAACTCTTATCCATCCATCCTCACAAACTTTCACATTTATAACAGTACCTACTAGGAAGTTTGTTTAAAGGTAAAAAAATACAATCTAAAGTGAGCTATCCAATAAAAACTTGATGTTATGTTATCATTTATAATGTTATGTTTAATTAGTCCGCTACTGACAACATTACCCAAAATAAATCTTTATTCTGGTATTAAAATCCAAAATCAAGTTATGACTTATGAGTGCTCAAAAATAGACGAAAAAAAGGACCTCCTTTTTTCGAAGCGCTTCGTCATTTTTTGGGATTCGCTGGGCTCGTCTTGGCGATATAATTTATTTTTATTTACAACGTGAATTTCTTGTAAATGTGTATAGATAAAGCGAAATTCTTTCATTGCCATTAGGTATATTAGAGAAAAATATTGTATTCCACGACACTTTTATCACGTGTGTTAATGTGTTAAATATGTCAGTGTTAAATCATGTGCAGACAAAACGCGT
This sequence comes from Glaucopsyche alexis, assembly GCA_905404095.1. NCBI lineage: Eukaryota > Metazoa > Arthropoda > Insecta > Lepidoptera > Lycaenidae > Glaucopsyche > Glaucopsyche alexis. The sequence goes on along the minus strand of FR990063.1, from coordinate 512,905 downwards.
GGTCCATCTGCTATACCTGGGAAGTCCTCCTGGGCCAGGAGCGGTCCGCTGTCGGAGAAGGCGGCGGTGACCAGATGCGGGTAGCCCAGCCTGGTCCAGGTTGCCATGGAGCCGGCGTACGAGCACCCCACTAGCGATACTGTGGCGTTCCTGGAAATACAGACTAATAAAATATTTACACAATGGATAAGCTATAATATATCTTTGTCTGATACGTTGGAAAAGTCACTTGACAGAAAAGGACAAAACATTGTTTTATGTATAGCGTATCCATTGTGTAAATGTTTTATTAGTAAGGGGGATAAAGATAAACTATAAAAAATATACTTAAACTTAGAGACATCTCTATTTGTTTACGTTGGATACGCTCCGAACTACTCGACCGATTTTCATGAAATTTGCCACAGTTAAAGAGGGGACCACGGGGAAGGACTTAGGCTACTTTTTATGGCGGACAAATGTACGGTTCCTGCAGCATATCATTTTGCGCGCATGAAGTCGCACTGCTCTCTGCCCTTATACGATACGAGTTGAAAAATCGACGTGTCGAGTGAGAAGAAGAAGAAGATGACATAATAAAATTGACATTGACATTTGACTCGACTTTGACTGACTTGTGTGTTCGATTTTCAACTCTATTATAGTAGCGCAGAGTTCAATTTACAGTGCTCTAAAAATTTCCCCGGTCTTACGGATTCCGGATCATATACCCGCAGCCGGCTTATACCAGTTACCTGTAGTATCCATTATCGAAGCTCTCACTCCGGACGTGTTCTATGAACTGCACCAGATCCCCTATAGCCTGGTCTACGTTCAGGTATTTCAGGTCCTCGACTCGGGTGTCCCTGGAACCGGTGAAATATCATTAGTGAAGTACAGTCGATTAAAAAAAGCAGTTTCATCGTCCTCACAATTTAGTCGTATTATAAATGACGTATCTAATAGCCTCCGTGGTGTAGTGGTTAGAGCATTGGCTCTCGATTCGGAGGTCGTGGGTTCGATTCCCGCATTGGAACAGCAAAAATGTTGTTTCCAAGTTTGGTTAGGACAATGCAGGCTGATCACCTGATTGTCTGACAAGAGAGATGATCCATGCGTCGGATGAGCATGTAAAAACTCGGACTTGCGCCTGATCTCTCGTCAGTCGTGTCTGTTATCCGTCTCACTGGATTACGAGAGTAAAAGGAAGAGAGAGTGCTCTAGTGTACTGCGCACACACTTGGGCACTATAAAATTACACCTGCGTAACTGGCCTGGTTTCAATGAAACCGGCCACCGTCACCGAAAATCGGTGGGGAGTTATTATTATTTATTATTATTAATTTAAGAGTCAGATTATAGGTTTTTTATAAAAATTGTAATTATGTATGGAACCTTTCGTGCGCGAGTCTGACTACCTGGCAGATTTTATATGGCATGTATTTAAACTTGCAACAAAACAATTAAATTTTGGATGTGAAAATACCCAATATTGAATACTAAATTACTAAGTTGGCGAAAGAATGTAAGGAATAAAAAAATTACAAATCTGGTGACTAAATAATACCATTGAATTTTCCAAACTGGCAGACAGATTATATTTTAGCGAACAAATAACCATCTTGGCGACAATTTGTGAGTACACATTTAATTTAAGAATAGGCACATATATTTTCCCTGATGCAGGTAACTCAAAAACCATACAAGCAGCAAAACGAGAGCACACAAAAAAAACATAAAGGGGCGTACAAAATTTCCTATTTTTAATTTTTCTCGGTTTTAGGGGGGTGTAGATTATTGTGTAGATATTTATTATATTTATTTTTCGTAAAATTGATATGGGTGTTGTTTACCAGGTTTATGGGAGTGCTGGATACGAAAATGACATTCCTTTTGAAATTCCAATATGGTGGACATACATAATTTTATAAAAATAATATGGGTGTCCTTTTATTGGTTTCTGGGGTTGATTACAAAAAAGTCATCCATTTCAAATTTCCTTAGTAACCCCGCAACCTCATATTTTCGTCATGATGGGAGAAAAAGAAATTTGAAAATCCTGAATTTTCCAACATTTGTATAGCTTTATACATTCCTAGTATCTCAATGTAGAGCATTTACTTCTTCTTATATAAAGTTGATTCTATCTCGGAAACGGTGCATCCTATTGAAAAAATAATTAAAATTTCGTCCCCCTTAGGAAGTCCGCAACATCATATTTTCTTCATGATGGGAGAAAAAAAAATCTAAAATCCTGAATTTTCCAACATTCCTATAGCTATAAACATCCGTCGTTTCTCAATGTACAGCATAAATTAAGGTCAGATTGGGGAAGACCGTCTACAAGGCAAGACCGTCTGCACGCAATAACTTAAATTTATGAATAGCTATGCAGCTTGAATTGACAGTCGGTAAAACATTATCATACTTTGGTTAAAATTTTTAATCATAGATGTCGCTGGCAACACTATGATGGGAGAAAATTTGCCGCCATTTTTATTTGGGTTTGAAGATCCATTATGAAATTACAGGTGTTGACGAAAAAAAAGAAAAAAGTGATTTATCGAAAGAGTTTTATTAAACAAAGTGGTTGGCTAAGTATTTCAATTGTAACTTTAACATTTTTTCGTATTAGATTATTCAAAATGTTCTAAGTTTTGTCACAATTTGCTGTAAAATATTTTGAACTTGAAAAACTTTCTAGTTGGGAAGATCGTCCGGGCGGTATAAGGGAAGATCGTCATATGCCGGTCTTGCCTTTAGGCAGAGATCACGTAGGTAGGTACTAGGTACGTATGTTTCATTGATCACTTGCTTTTTTTACAGTGAGGTTCGCCTATAAGAACTATAAACGTAAAACATGTAATTCAAGCGTAAGAAAATACATGTAATTCAAGCGCCGAACAATTCTAAAGAATTTGTTTTGTCTGATAATGTTGACATGATTTATTTTTCATAATTCATTTATATTATATTCAACAAAAATCCTATTAATAAACACAATTTAAAAAAAACATTATACACTTGTTTGCAGTATTATACACTGCCTACTTAAAAAAATATTTCAATTGATATCATTACTATTCTAACCTACCAGCAAAATATCAGATTAGATTCTTATTTTAGAAATTCTAGTAACTAGCCGAGAAATTATAATCTGAAAGGAAAATCCTTATCTCGTTTTAATATTTATAGGGTAAGACCGGCAATATAATGAAAAATGTTTACAACCCCTTATTGCGACGATATGCCGGTCTTACCTTTTAAATATGAAAACGAGAATTTCTTATGACTTTTGACTTTATTGACCTACAGTTAAAGTGCATATTTGAAGGTAAAATACATTTTTTTATATAAGTTAACGGTAGTTAACGGTAGTTAAAGGTATAAATACATATAACATACCAAGTGACGTGTTAAATGTCAATAGACGGTCTTGCCTCCAATAGCACGGGAAGACCGTCTGCACGCCGAATTTTAAAAAAGGGTTTGTATTTGAAATATGTGCTATTATATTGTAATTTATGTAGCACAAAATTGTTACTTTTAATATGTTTCAGCACATGGAATACTTAAGATCGGTCTAGAACATACCAAATATTTGTTTTATTAAATTGAGTAAATTTTTCAATGAAGTATGCCGGTCTTTCCCAACCTGACCTTACTTCTTTTTTTTATAAAATTGATTCTATCTCGGAAACGGCGCATCCTATTGAAAAAATAATGAAAATTTCGTCCCCCTTAGGAGTCCCGCAACATCATATTTTCTTCATGATGGGAGAAAAAAAATTCGAAAATCCTGAATTTTCCAACATTCCTATAAACATCCGTCGTATCTCAATGTACAGCATTTACTTCTTTTTTTTATAAAATTGATTCTAACTCGGAAACGGTGCATCCTATTGAAAAAAATAATGAAAATTTCATCCCCTTTAGGAAACCCGCAACATCATATTTTCTTCATGATGGGAGAAAAAAAAAATCGAAAATCTTGAATTTTTCAACATTTCTATAGATTACAACCCTCGTATCTCAGTACAGCATTGCCATATTTTTTTTCTATAGTCGCTTCTATCTCAGAAACGGTGTATCCTACTGCAAAAATAATGAAAATTTCCTCCCACTTATTAACCTAGAAATCGCGTATTCTCTTCATGAATGGTATAAAAATTCATAAATCCTGAATTTTGAAAAATTTCTTTATATAGCTGGTACCTTGAACTACATAACATACTGTAATAATAATCATCAATCCTAATTAGCATCCCCAAGATCTTTTAATTTAGTATTCATATTCATTTTACGAAGATTGAATATTCTCCATTTTGGAAAATGAAATTGGAAGTCAATTTTGTAATCAGAACCCCCAAAAACCTGGAAAAGGACAACTTTATTAATATTAATGACAAAAATTTACGCCATTGTGGAATTTCAAAACAGATTTTATTTTCATACTAGCTAATGCCCGCAATTTCGTTTGCGCAGAACTAACGAAAGCAGAACCCTATTTTTTTAAACGGAACCCTAAAATAAAAGTAGCCTATGTTACACCTTATAATATAAGCTATCTGCTAGTGAAAGTCCCGTGAAAATCGGTCCAGCCGTTTCATAGATTAGCCGGAACAAACAGACAGACAGACCGACAGACAGACAGACAGACGGACAGACAAAAATTAAAAAAATTGGTATTTTATTATAAGTACCGAATATACTTTCAGATTCATTTTGTGAAAAGCTGTTAATTTGAAGTTACAAACAGACACTTCAATTTTATTTATCTGTATAGATGTATAGATATATAGATATAGATGTATAGATTATTCTGCACCCCCAGAAACCTAGAAAATGACACCCATGCCAAAGAAAAACTTACTCCAACAGTATCCAAAAATAGGATTTTCAGTAGTCAGCAAATTGACTTTTTAGCAGCCATTAATTTATCAACCAAATCTGGTTTTATAGTTGCTTATATGGTATAATGGTCACCAACTCGGAAATTAAGTCACCAACTTATAAATGTCGGTGCTAATTTGGATTAAATTTCGCCTCTTTATATCTGCCGACTTTAGAATTTTTTGTCACCCGAGTGTTTTCGCCAGTTTAGTAATTTAGTCGCCAACATATTAATTCGCTGCCAAATTCAGTAATACAGTATGCTCACGTGCAGCCGCCAACTTATTTTTTGTTGGCTCGATTAATTATATCCCATTTTATATATACGTCTTAAACAATATCTGACAAATCCTACCACAATTTCAACCTTATTTCTATGTCAATAAGGTTTAAAGGGTACACAAATTCATATACAGGCGCCATATCAAGTACCAACATTGTGTGTCATTTCGAGCTTATCACTATTTTTTATAAAATTACGGGTCAAACGAGCAAACGGATCACCTGATGGAAAGCGATTACCGTCGCCCATGGACAGCCGCAACATCAGAGGAGTTGCAAGTGCGTTGCCGGCCTTTTAGGAGGGAATACGCTCCCTTCTTGAAGGTTTGCAGGTCGCAATGGTCCGGAAATACTGCTGGCGACAGTCAATCCAGAGTTTTACAGTGCGCGGCAGAAAGCTTCGGGTAAAGCGCACGGTGGACTGCCACTCACCAAGGTGAATCTACTATGGGCATAAGCAGAGGCGGATTAAACGTTGAGAGCGCTGTAGGCAAACATGTCATCGGCGCCCCTAGGGGGGGGGGGGTATTCGCACAGGGCTTCGGCCTGACCAGGTATACCATCTCGCTTGTTCGGAGCGCCCCTTTGTACCCTCGCGCCCCTAGGCACATGCCGTTCAAAGTGTCTGCGACTGTACATACATGAGCAACACTGTTGACTGTCTGTCTGTGTATACTCGCGACGCGTCGGGTCATAATGACAATTAGCAGATGCTATAGGGATGGCAAAAAGTATTTTCGATTGTGTAAAACTCAAAACAAAGATACCTGTAATACAACCACGTTTTAATGTATTTCGGGAAGTATATTTTTCATACGTATGTATTTTTTATAGAAAAGCGATTATTGCCGAGTGACATGAAAAAAGTAGATGCACTGTACCTACTTAAATTTTCTTTCCGTAATTCGTAAATAAAATTGCTGTTTATCCGTCCCTCTTTAGTTAATCTATCTATCTATCTTTAAATTATAAAAGGCAAAGCTCATTGACTGCTGTATCAACGCACAGGCTAAACCCTTAAGGCTAGAATTTGAAATTTTGCACACATATTTCTCATACGACGTAGGCATCCACTAAGGAAGGATTTTTTAGAATTCAGTCCTCAGGGGGTAAAATAGGGGGAAGTTTTTATGAAACTTTTTATTCCTTGGACATTTCGTATGAATTGAGTACTGGAAAAATAATGAGTGTCTCAGCGTTTTCTAAAATTCGGCTCCTAGGTGGGTAAAATAGGAGATGAAATTTAAAACCTAATTTCAAGCGGGCGAAGCCGCTGGCAATTAGTGCTAGTCTTTGATAAGACAATAAAGTCGAAAATCGAGGCTGTCATATATGACATTGACATTCGATTTTCAACTCTATTGTACCAGCTCTTAGTTGTGAATTTTCCCCGGCCCGCCGTATTCCGGATCATATAGTCCCAGTCTTAGCACGCAGCCCTACACGCAATTGACACTGTGACCCCAGCAACTGTCAGATTACAACGACCACAGATTAGGAAATCCTTCGTTATACAAATTAACATTGCAAGTTGCAACTGAAGAAAATAAAGTATCATGTGAAATGTCTTAAGGCGTCTCCTGCTCATGTTTTTTCGAAACATTACAATAACAAATAACTCCCCATACCGATATCGGTGACGGTGGCCTGTTTCATTGAAACCAGGCCAGTTACGCAGGAGTAATTTTATAGTACCCAAGTGTGTGCGCAGTACGCAAGAGCACTCTCTCTTCCTTTACTTTCATAACCCAGTGGGACGGACAAACCGACACGACTGGCGAGAGATCAGGCGCAGGTCCGACTATTTACAATTTTACATGCTCATCCGACGCATGGATCATCTTTCTTGCAGACAATCAGGTGATCAGCCTGCATTGTCCTAACCAAACTTGGAAACAATATTTTTTGTTGCTCCAATACGGAAATCAAACCCACGACCTCCGAGTCGAGAGCCAGTGCTCTAACCACTAGACCACTGAGGGTGTCCTCCTATTCATAAGCTGTCGCTGTCTCCGCTAGCCGAAACGACAAGGACAGCATGTGACTCAAGTCTCGCTCAAGCGTCACTTTATTTAACTATAGTTCCATTATTCGGCCGTTAGTGTTTTTGTTTACGTTCAGATTAAATCTGAACCACAGAATACAGAAATAATCCAGAAACCGTCAACGCGCTTGAAAGTGAAGCCGTCACGACTACTCCAAATTGGAGTGGCTATCCACTCATAATATATTGGCTGTTGCCACAGAATAACGGAATATTTTACCCAACTTTTTTTCAATTGATTTTTATTGAATACCTAATTGTCGTAACATAATAACGCGATTGTTTTGTAAGTGTAAAGAGTAAAGTAAAGAGCGGGCGGGCGATGTTTCGCTATGGTTTTGGTTACAGTGCGCTGCGTACAAATGTGATTGAACACTAATTCTGGATGTTCTCTATTCTGTGATCTGAACTGAGCGTACAGCTAATATATTTAGGCATGTATTTAAACTTGCGACAAAACAATTAAATTTTGGATGTGAAAATACCTAATATTGAATACTAAATTACCAAGTTGGCGAAAGAACGTAAGGAACAAAAAAATTACTAATCTGGTGACTAAATAATACAACTGAATTTTCCAAACTGGCAGACAGATTATGTTTTAGCGACTAAATAACCATCTTGGCGACAATTTGTGAGTACACATTTAATTTAAGAATAGGCACATATATTTTCCCTGATGTAGGTAACTCAAAAACCATACAAGCAGCGAAACGAGCGCACACAAAAAAACCATAAAGGAGCGTACAAAATTCCCAATTTTTTATTTTTCTCGGTTTTAGGGAGGTGTAGATTATTGTGTAGATTAATGTTGAAATTAAAAAATGGCGGATATTTATTTTTCGTAAAATTGATATGGGTGTCGTTTACCAGGTTTTTGGGAGTGCTGGATACGAAAATGACATTCGTTTTGAAATTCCAATATGGCGGACATACTTAATTTCATAAAAATTATATGGGTGTCGTTTTATTGGTTTCTGGGGGTGCTGATTATAAAAAAGTCATTCATTTTAAATTTCCTTAGTAACCTAACAACCTCATATTTTCTTCATGATGGGAAAAAAAAGAAATTTAAAAATCCTTAATTTTCCAACATTTCTATAGCTTTATACATCTAGGAATGTATCTCAATGTAGAGCATTTACTATGGTTTTATAAAGTTGATTCTATCTCGGAAACGGTGCATCCTATTGAAAAAATAATGAAAATTTCGCCCCACTTTGGAACCCCGCAACATCATATTTTCTTCATGATGGGAGAAAAAAAATCGACAATCCTGAATTTTCCAACATTTCTATAGCTATAAACATCCGTCGTATCTCAATGTACAGCATTTACTTATTTTTTTATAAAATTGATTCTATCTCGTAAACGGTGCATCCTATTGAAAAAATAATGAAAATTTCGCCCCCCTTTGGAACCCCGCAACATCATATTTTCTTCATGATGAGAGAAAAAAAAATTCGAAAATCTTGAATTTTCCAACATTTCTATAGCTATAAACATCCGTCGTATCTCAATGTACAGCATTTACTTCTTTTTTTATAAAATAGATTCTATCTCGGAAACGGTGCATCCTATTGAAAAAATAATGAAAATTTCGCCCCCCTTTGGAACCCCACAACATCATATCTTCTTCATGATGGGAGAAAAAAAATTCGAAAATCCTGAATTTTCCAACATTTCTATAGCTTTAAACATCCGTCGTATCTCAATGTACAGCATTTACTTCTTTATTTATAAAATTGATTCTATCTCGGAAACGGTGCATCCTATTGAAAAAATAATGAAAATTTCGCCCCCCTTTGGAACCCCGCAACATCATATCTTCTTCATGTTGGGAGAAAATTTTTTTCGAAAATCCTGAATTTTCCAACATTTCTATAGCTATAAACATCCGTCGTATCTCAATGTACAGCATTACTTCTTTTTTTATAAAATTGATTCTATCTCGTAAACGGTGCATCCTATTGAAAAAATAATTCGGTATTCGGTATTCGGCCAATTCACTATTCGTGGCATCTCTAATTTATACATCCGTCGTATCTCAATGTACAGCATTACTTCTTTTTTTATAAAATTGATTCTATCTCGTAAACGGTGCATCCTATTGAAAAAATAATGAAAATTTCGCCCCCCTTTGGAACCCAGCAGCATCATATTTTCTTCATGATGGGAGAAAAGAAATTTCGAAAATCCTGAATTTTCCAACATTTCTATAGCTATAAACATCCGTCGTATCTCAATGTACAGCATTTACTTCTTTTTTTATAAAATTGATTCTATCTCGGAAACGGTGCATCCTATTGAAAAAAATAATGAAAATTTCGCCCACCTTTGGAACCCCGCAACATCATATTTTCTTCATGATGGGAGAAAATTTTTTTTGAAAATCCTGAATTTTCCAACATTTCTATAGCTATAAACATCCGTCGTATCTCAATGTACAGCATTTACTTCTTTTTTTATAAAATTGATTCTATCTCGGAAACGGTGCATCCTATTGAAAAAATAATGAAAATTTCGCCCCCCTTTGAAACCCCGCAACATCATATTTTCTTCATGATGGGAGAAAAGAAATTTCGAAAATCCTGAATTTTCCAACATTTCTATAGCTATAAAGTTATAAACATCCGTCGTATCTCAATGTACAGCATTTACTTCTTTTTTTATAAAATTGATTCTATCTCGGAAACGGTGCATCCTATTGAAAAAATAATGAAAATTTCGTCCCCCTTAGGAACCGCGCAACATCATATTTTCTTCATGATGGGTGAAATTTTTTTTCGAAAATCTTGAATTTTCCAATATTTCTATAGATTTATACATCCGTCGTATCTCAATGTACAGCATTACTTCTTTTTTTATAAAATTGATTCTATCTCGGAAACAGTGCATCCTATTGAAAAAATAAGGAAAATATCGTCCCCCTTAGGAACCCCGCAACATCACATTTTCTTCATGATGGGAGAAAAATTTTTTCGAAAATCCTGAATTTTCCAACATTTCTATAGATTTATACATCCGTCGTATCTCAATATACAGCATTACTTCTTTTTTTATAAAATTGATTCTATCTCGTAAACGGTGCATCCTATTGAAAAAATAAGGAAAATTTCGTCCCCCTTAGAATCTTCGCAACATCATATTTTCTTCACGATGGGAGAAAAAAAATTTCGAAAATCCTGAATTTTCCAACATTTCTATAGATTTATACATCCGTTGTATCTCAATGTACAGCATTTACTTCTTTTTTTATAAAATTGATTCTATCTCGGAAACGGTGCATCCTATTGAAAAAAATAATGAAAATTTCGTCCCCCTTAGGAATAACGCAACATCATATTTTCTTCATGATGGGAGAAAAAAAAATCGAAAATCTTGAATTTTCCAACATTTCTATAGATTGATACACCCCTCGTAGTTTCAGTACAGCATTGTCATATTTTTTTCTATAGTCGTTTCTATCTCAGAAACGGTGCATCCTACTGCAAAAGTAATGAAAATTTGCTCCCCCTTATTAATCTAGAAATCGCATATTTTCTTCATGAATGGCAGAAAAATTCATGAATCCTGAATTTTTAAAAATTTCTATACCTACATAGCTGGTACTTTGAACTACATAACATACTGTAATAATAATCATCAATCCTAATTAGCATCCCAAAGATCTTTTAATTTAGTATTCATATTCATTTTCCAAAGATTGGATATTCTCCATTTTGGAAAATGAAATTGGAAGACAATTTTGTAATCAAAACCCCCAGAAACCGGGAAAAGGACAACCTTGATAATTTTAATAACAAAAATTTACGCCATTGTGGAATTACGAAACAGATTTTATTTTCATATTATTCTGCACCCCCAGAAACCTAGAAAATGACACCCATGACAAAGAAAAACATACTCCGACAGTATCCAAAAATAGGATTTTCCGTAGCCTGCAAATTGAATTTTTAGCAGCCATTAATTTATCAACCAAATCTGCTTTTATAGCTGCTTATATGGTATAATGGTCACCAACTCGGAAATTAAGTCACCAACTTATAAATGTCGGTGCTAATTTGGATAAAATTTCGCCTCTTTTTATCTGCCGACTTTAGAATTTTTTGTCCCCCGAGTGTTTTCGCCAGTTTAGTAATTTAGTCGCCAACATATTAATTCGCTGCCAAATTCAGTAATACAGTATGCTCACGTGCAGCCGCCAACTTATTTTTTGTTCGCTCGATTAATTATATCCCATATATTTAAAACAAAAACAATTATCTCTCATCAGATTTCAATTACGAGCGCGTGAATAAATGAGAGGTTTTATGTAATTAACTGCGGTTCGCGGATTTGCTGTTTGTCATTTAGTTTTAATTATAGCCTATGTGTTCAGTCTATGTGCGACCTATGTAATAACCTATGTACAGACATAAATATTGTTTGTAATTAAAAATTACTGTTGGTCCGTCATCCCGATTTATTCGTATTATAATGCTAGACAATCAATTTCCCGACTGTACGTGGAAATAATATACTATTTTATGATTTTATCATTTTAAATATTTATACAACTTGTTACCCGTGAATTTGGTGAGATTCGTAAAAGGAAATCCCACGGGAACCGTACATTTTAAAATGATAAAAAGTAGCCTATGTTTTTATCCAGAATCTAAACTACTACCATACTAAATTTCATACGCTCAGTAAGTAGTTTTTGCGTGAAAGAGTAACAAACATCCATACTCACAAACTTTCACATTAAATATAAATTTTATAATATTAGTAGGATTATAGGAGGAAAAGAAGCCACATATCAATTGGTAGCATTGTTCTATTTGTTTACGTTTGGACAACAAAAAAAAAAAAAACGCCAAAATACAGTGCAAATTCAACGTATTCTCACTTGAACGACATATTGAAGTTGCGTGACACCCGTTCATAAGTTATGCGTGCCTGGTACTGATGTCTGGCGCCGTGCCAGCCTGCCAGTCTGCCAGACAGCCAGAACTTATGGGCACGTTTAAAAAACTCCCATTTATTCTTGATTAATCGAGGAATTTGGCTTTAAATTTTCCTTTTGAGGATATTTTGATGTGGAAATTGTCAATTTATTGGCACATCGCGTCAAAATGTCGAATCAGAAAAAATATATTCTGTTTATAGACAAACTTCTAAAAGCTTTAAAAAATAAATAACTAGATCAAAATTTGTACTTCCGTTTGGAAACTACGATGCTACAGACACACAGATCGCGAGAAATATCAAACTTATTACAATTACAACTCTCTATTTCCGTTGGAGGTTATTCGAAAACCGGAGGACTAAAAGGGGTTGGGGATTTTAAGGACCAGGAACGGAAGTGCGCAATGCCAGGGGAGTTACAAGTGTAACAACTCTGCGGTCACGAGTGTACACGGGCGGCGATAATCGCTTACCATCAGCTGCTCGTTTCCTGGTCGATTTCATTTCGATACGTCCCTGAGAGGCATACGTCTTTGAAGTCAGAACAACTTGTATAGTAAAGAAAATCTGAAACAGGAAACTGAAATTCAAACTCAAGAGCCACTTAATTTGAAAAGCGTATCTGAATTCGGCCACTGCGGCACTTCCCACTAGTACCGTGCCGTGGTGACGTCACAGTAGCAATTTACACCGATTTACTAGATTAGAGGATGGCTGAGGCCGCCTTCACACCGTTATGTAACGTTCATTACAATCCCACTTTTACTATTATAAAATATGTGAATGTAACGCTTATTACAATAATACTACTATTATAAATGTGTGAAAGTTTGTAAGGTTGGATGGATGGATAGATGAATGGATGTTTGTTATTCTTTCACGCAAAAACTACTGAACGGTTTTTAATTAAAGTATAGTAGTAATTTAGGCTCTGGATTTAAACAAGCTTCTTAGCCCGAAAAATTACAATGTTTCCGTGGGATACTTTAGTTACGCGAGCAGAACCGCGCGCGGGCAAAATCTAGTTAGGAATAAAACTTCCAATAGAGGCGCCACTGCAGCTTAACGTGAAATAATTAACATTTGATTTGTTGGACAAAAAGTTGTCCGCATCAAAAAATAAAATAGGAAATTAGGAAATAATATGCATGAGTTATTAAAATAAAACCAAAGTTTAAAACAAAAATTTCTTTACGCTTTGGACGTACACTGCACTATAAAATACTGTCTACGTTAAATTTAGGTGGCGCCCTCTACGATTAGTTTTGCGTAATATTCTTAATTACTTATATCGTAGTGGAACTTTAATCTATGTAAGTACCTTCAGTACTTTTTTGATGAGGATGATAACTAAGATATTTAGGCACAGATTACTAAATAGTTAATTCATTACTTTAGATGTCTCCAAAGATTCTATGAATGATATTATGAACTAAGTTTCGGACACGGAAAACTAAATTCAATTCAATCACATTTTAAACTCAATTACTTCTTCCATACTCGTACCTGAGGGACCATGGTTCCCTGGTGGTTGTATTGTGTTGTACATTAATATGCAGACAGTGTGGGGCTTCTTCCAAAGACGTCTTGATGTCTGTCTGGTTTTGATCCAGCTGTGTTGTTAGTTTTACAGGTCGCTATTATATATTTATTTATGATCGCAGCTCCGCCCGCGTAAATTCAGTATCCCACGAGAACACTGTACTTTTTCGGTATAAAAGGTAGCCTATATGTCAATCTAGAGATTAATCTACTACCATACCAAATTTTATCAAAGTCCATTTATTAGTTTTTGCGTGAATGACAAACATCCGTCTATCCTCACAAACTTTCACACTTATAGTAGTAGGTTTTACTTCTTTCTTTCTTTAACATATTTTTATGTTCCAGTTTAGCTATATGTATATTACATCTAGTGAATTATCTTGTTCAGTTTTTATTATTCAATGAAACACTTTTGATAAAACACACCTAAATTAAATCACATTGTATGAAAACTTGTAATATTTTTAGACATAATACATTATATATAATATTTGGTGAATTGTTACATAAAGAGGCTGTTTAACAATCTAAATATATAAAAGGCAAACCTGACTGCTTGCCGGATTTTGCTGTAATTCGGCATAAATATAGTTGTAAGAGGTAGGCATCCGCTAAGAAAGGATTATTGAAAATTCGCTCGCCCCTAGGGGGTGAAAAAGGGGTTAAATTTGTGTATGGAAACCGAATACCACGCGGACGAAGTCGCGGGCACAAGCTAGTCTACTGATAATAAGTGACAGAGGTTATTTGCATATTTTAACTCTGTCACTCAATATATAGAAAGCAGCGACAAAAATTCCGAATAAGCTATCCGACACTTATTAGGACACTACAAAACAGACCCTTAATCATGTTATAAACAAATATTTTATTCAACAAATAAGAAGAAGTTTACTCACCAAATCCAAACCTTAGCTTTTAATATTATAAGTAACAACCTTTACGTTCCAAATCTATAAAATATAATGGCTTCGGTGTGACAGTCAGCCGGCCAATTAATGCAAGCACCGGCTATGATCGTGTTAATGTGCAGGTTCGAATCCCGTGTAGTACGACTGCTGCTGTAGTAACTAGAGCCATAACTAAATCGGTACTATACACTAGTGAGTTCTGAGTATATAAGGATCATCAATTACGGATATTTAAACGTCTTTACATAAGCAGTGGATCATAATTATTCATATGCCTGAAATATCCGTCATTGATTTAAGGAGACGTTATAGTTATGGTATAGTTGCTAATTGCTATAGCTAAGGAGTCTATGATGCTAATTTTGTAGTGAGGCCCATGGGGGGATTGGGGATTTTAAGGACCAGGAACTCAAACTCAAACTCAAAATTTTTATTTCCATGTAGGTTATAATATAACACTTACAGAATTGTCCTACATGATGCCTACCACCGGTTCGGAAACTAGCCCGGCGAGAAGAACCGGCGTAAGAAACTCGCACGGGGCCACCTTTTAGCAAAAAGATGGGAAAATTGTTCTTTTCAAAAAATATTTTACAATGTTGTAACTTAATCTATATAACATTAGTCATAAGTACATAGAACATACTTAAGTACATAAAAGCAGCCTTGCATGGGGCCATCTTATTCCCAAGGTGTGCAATCGTTAGTGAAATCACTGACTTTATAATAAGCTTTAGCACACAAACGTTCTTTAACAGCACTTTAACGCAAGTTGCAGCACCAGAGGAGGAGGCGGCGGTAATCGCTTACCATCAGTTGATCCGTCTGCACATTTCCTGATTCATTACATAAAAAATAATCTACTCTATCGTCATGGCGACCTAGTAGATTTTGTTGATTTGGTGATAGGAAGAAAAAGAGATTATGAAAGTTATTTTAGTGGCACGATGAGCGGGAATAGCCTTATTGAACATAAAAATAAAAGAAGATGGTATAAAATAGAGCTCCTATTTTATGTCATTTTCCTATGAGTAAGTGTAGTCTGATTCACAAAATCCTTTTCAGTGAATTTCTGTCCAAGGGCACCGAAAATGATGATCCAGGGCTCCTTCGATTCGCAATGACCTCTAGAAACTTTTTGAAAGATTTCAAGAGGGGCTCGAAATAATTGCAAAAGTTATATACAATTTAGTAAAAAGCTAAGGGGGTATAGTTTTCTGAAAATATCTCGGAAACTATTAAAGATATCCGAATTTATGATAGAATGATATCCGATGATATGAAAAAATAAATCCTTAAAGAGGAGGAAAATTCCTAAAAAAAAGTTCCAACTCCCGGAACTCTATTAATTTACCAATATTAACTAATATTTTGTAATTTTAATTTAGAGGTGAAAATAGCGCTAAAAACGAGTATCACCGCGAGAATACCGCTTGACAGTTTTATATTTTATTTAAGCGTATCGGGACTTGATTGTAATTGTTTTAATGCAGGTTTTAATCAGCAGAATTGATCATCTAGGTTCTGACTCATCTGTACATAAGTTCTGTTCAAGATTAGTATTTTATATTTACCTGGTAGGTCGCGTCAGACCATAATACCGGTGCTCGGTATAGAACAGGCCAGCGCCGATCTCCGAGGCCAGGTCGTAGGCCAGGCCAGCCCGCACCCACCCCGCCGATATGGCCCATTCGCCGCCCACGAAGATCACCATGTGCGTGTTCGGACTGGTCGTCTTGAGCTCTGGGTTGTAGAAGTAGCGCTGCAAAAAGATAGAAGTGAAACCTCCAAAAGAATGTACAGCTGGTTTGGTTGTATAAATAATTCTGTAAGACGATAAAAAGTGGCCCATGGAGAGCCGTTTCGCTACGTTGAATGTAAGAGGAGGAATGGATGGTAAGAATGAAAGTGGACGAAGCGAAACAGGTATGTAAGGATCGTAGCAAGTAGAAAGAGGTGGTCTCTGCCTACCCCTACGGGAAAGAGGCGTGGTTATATCAGTGGCGTAGCTAGGGTGTCAGCCACCCGGGGCGAACGTCAATTTTGCCGCCCCCTTACTTAGATTTTGCCGCCCCCTTAAAAGTGCCGCCCGGGGCGCCCCCCTTTTTGTTCCTTCGGCAGGATTCGAACCTGCGACCCCCGGCTTGAGCACCGAAGCGCTGAACCACTGAGCCACAGAGGTCGTCTATGTATCTGTACTACAAATATACTCTGGACTAATACAATAGAGTTGAAAATCGAACACACGAGTGTCGAGTTCTCAGATTTGTCTCAGACACTAGAGCTGAATCGAATTCACCTATATAATAAGTGTCAACCTAAATGTCAATGTCATATATGACAGCTGGACACTCGATACTTCCATTTTCAACTCTACTGTATTAGCGCAGAGTTCTATATTCAGTGCTCTGAATTTTCCCGGGACCGCCGGATTCCGGTTCATATAGTCCCATCCCTTAGTTATAGAAATAATTTAACGAAAACATACAAACTGTGAGGGATAGAAGTGAAACCTTAAAAACATTCCATTCTCTCCTTTGTTCTTTTGTACCTATTACTAGGGAACCATAAAATATATGAGGTGGATTAGGCTCCCGCTACGCTAGCTTACTGCGGGTCGGCAAGTAGCTAATTCAGATAAAAGAAGGACTTAACTTAAGTATGATTTGAAGATAAGTGATTAGACAGACTTAAGGGATCTTTAAGGAGACAAAAAATATTTAAAACGTTTTTATAATTGGTTTAAATACAGACAAAGAGTGTCAAAATATATAGTCTTCATTATGCAGACTTCATTTAATGACTCCATGTCATTAAGTACCTGATTCGTATATTATGACAACAAACGCATAACAGCTTCCGTGGTCTAGTGGTTAGAGCTTGGCTCCAGACTCGGAGGTCGTGGGTTCGATTCCCGCGTTGGAACAACAAAAAATGTTGGAACAACAATGATCACCTGATTGTCTGACAAGAGAGATGATCCATACGTCGGATGGGCATGTAAAAAGTCGTACCTGCGCCTGATCTCTCGCCAGTCGTGTCCGTTATCCGTCCCACTGTATTATGAGAGTAAAGGAAGAGAGAGTGCTCTTGTGTACTGCGCACACACTTGGGCACTATAAAATTACTTTACTATAGGCTGGGTCTATATGATCCGGAATCCGGAGTGCTCGGGATAATTTAGAGCACTGTAAATAGAAACTCTGCGCTAATTGACGTTTGACTCGACAATCATGTGTTCGATTTTCAGCTCTATTGTATAAGCGCAGAGTTCTATTTCCAATGATCTGATTTTCCCTAGCCTTAATGTTTATTTATTTACAAAATTCTATAAAGTAGTTAGACAGATTTGTAAGTCACTTACCATTTGAAAAGTATCAGTGTTTGAGGCATCGAAATGGTTTAATCGAACTGGTAACCATCCTTCCACGACCTGGTTCCTGGAGACCGCAGCAGGGGCGGGGGGCTCGAAGGTGCGGAGAGCGACCGCATACGGGAGGAGGAGGAACCACCCTGGAAGTGTAAACGAGCAAATCACCGGATGGTAACACCAGAGAAGTCAACCTCGATTTTTCATTTGGCCATGGTATTGCTATGTCTAGCAAATACTGTGCATATCCAAAGTTAGAGTTCAGAATAAACGAGCAGACGGATCTCCTGATGGTGTGAGTCGGCGTTGGTAGCAAAAGAGTTGCTCCGGTTTTCTGTAAGACCGTGTTTTTCTTCAGTTGACCCGGCCTATTTGTGCCGAAGCATGGGTTAACCGTAAAAACTAGAGGAACCAGTAAGATGATATCTGTTTGAAAGTACCAGGATATTAGAACGTATGAAGAGTTTTAAAAATAATAAGTATGAAAGTGTATTATTAAGCCAAGTTAGGTGAATATTGCAAAAGAGTTTCGTAGTTGTACGTGGTAGAGCCATGCTTCGGCACGAATTGGGCCGGCTCGACCGGAGAAATACCACGGGCTCACAGAAAACCGGCGTGAAACAGCGTTTGCGCTGTGTTTCGCCGAGTGAGTGAGTTTACCGGAGGCCCAATCCCCTACCCTATTCCCTTCCCTACCCTCCCCCATTACCCTATTCCCTCTTAAAAGGCCGGCAACGCGCTTGCAGCTCTTCTGATGCTGCGAGTGTCCATGGGCGACGGAAGTTGCTTTCCGTCAGGTGACCCGTTTGCTCGTTTGCCCCCTTATTTCATAAAAAAAAAAAAAATTTTTTTAGTGTGTAGGAAAGCTCTATGATACGAAAAGGCTATTTCGGAGTGATACCGGGGTCTAACAGAAAACCGGTGTGAAATAGCTCTTGCGATGTTCACAGACTGAAGGTACAACTAGCGTTTCGTTTCTCCTATTGACCCGAGAAGGCTAAAAGAAACGCACTTCTTACTCCTCTGGTGTTTAACTTCCTAAACATAAATGAATAATTTAACTTACACATTTTACAAGACAGTCCACTACTAAATACTATATCAACTAATTATTATGTTATCATAATCGTACTGACCAATTTTACTATCAATTCTAATCTCAAAACGTTTGTAGGTGAAAGTGGTGTAAGTCAGGTTTTTCAAGTTTAAAAAAATAAAAAATAATTATCGGAAATATTTTATTGGATGAAAATTATACAATTTAATAGTATTTGGTTTTTGGTTGCGACTTTTTAAGAAACGAGTAAAAACGCCCAATATCTTTTCAGTAGGTACTAGGTACTAAACCAAACAGATTGATAAAATTTTATCAATCTGCTAAACATTCAACTTCCTCGACTAAACGTTTTATAATGCGTCAATACATTAATCATTCTGTTTACTTAAGCTCTATCACGGCTCTAACAGAATTCTGTTTAAATTAACGCACATAAGATAATAGACAAATAACTTTGTTGACAGTGTGACAAATCTTGTTATTTTTGGACTAAGGTTTGCTAATAACTTAGTATACGTTTACTTAAATAAAGTACCTTATACTGTTCGGATCTAAATCTAAACGTAAAGGAGGAACTTAAATTTTAAATTCGATCAAATTAATGTGTCATTGTTTAACTTTATTGTACTTAAAAAAGTGACATTTAAATAATAAATTCAAAATATTTTTTTTTATTCAAAGTTGGTATTTTAATACACTTTCTGAACGAAAGTCATCATCAAGCATATAATGTATACCTACCAATTAACTAATTGGTAGCATTATGTGTAAACTATATATTTTGTTAAAATATACACGCACATTTCACACATAATTTAAATATATGTATTGTTGTACACGTGACGATCTGTTAAACTTAAATGAGTGTATCTTAAGAAAAAAAAGTTCTCAAAAACTGTCTCACGTAATTTGTGGACCTCCGCTTTTTTGTTTTTCGTAAAAAGAAAAACTTAAAAGAATGACTTACGTCGTTTTGCCGGTACGCTACATCTTATCATAATGTGTCGATTACTAGTAGATATAACCGAAGAATTAAAATATTATCTTTTGTTTAATATTTATAGGTGTACCAGAATCTCATGGCAAATAGGGAAAAAAAAATTTGTAGTGTGCAATACTGGGGAAATTGGATTAAACGATCTTGATACTGGTTAATATTTAATTATGTCTTTAGTATTATTGAACATGAATTATAATAAGACTGTATGAAGAATGTTCGGTGTATAATATAGAAAACTAGCTTTTGCCCGCGGCTTCGCCCGCGTGGAATAGTGTTCTTGGAGAAAAAACTACTTCGGCGAATAATTCTCTACATACTTACAGCAATATACTACTGATACAATATTGAACATGTTTTTAGGTTTGCCCAATGCAAATTGTTAAAAATGGGACCCTATCACCTCGATACGACATGCGCGACCACTTGATAATATACTTACATAATAAGTACTTGAATATAAATTTTACCATAATCTTATAATATCTTAAAGACTATTAAATACTTAAAGACTATTATTTTAAAAACTCGCATCAAAATCCGTTGCGTAGTTTTAAAGATTTAAGCATACATAGGGACAGACAAAAAAGGGACTTTGTTTTATACTATGTAATATAATGATATTTCATGAAAAATAAATCAATCGTGAATTACTTTATATACTTATTTATTACGAATAACATACAATTAAATTGGCAACAGTTTATTTAATGTTGGAATTTCCTTCCGAACTGTATAGAACTCGTTTACTTTATTCCTAATCAACTATAAATCGAAACTGTCTTATGTTGATTTTCTTTTTTCCTCCTCTCCTCCTTTTACCAGGCATGGAAAACAAACCATCATTCGATGTGCCATCAGCTACGATTCACCTTATAGTAGTACTGGAAACACATTTAAAGAAGTCACAATAATTACCTAAGAAAATATAAAAAAACTAAAAGTATCAAAACAACTAACTCTAACTTACCGGTCAACTCTACCACGAACTTTAAATTATAAGATTGAGTTCGATTTACACCTTCTTCTTTCTGTATTTTACTATAGACATAGAAAACAATATTTCTCGCTTGAGATCGAATTGCCTTTTTGGATATTTTCACAAAAACAACAAATTCCAAGAACATAATCACAAAATTTTAGCAGCGGTTGACAGATCACGTACTTTGATTTGACGGGTCATACTTGACATTGCCATATGAAAATCACATTTTTTATTTTTTTTAAAATGCCATCAGATTCTGGTAGAGCTATACTTAAATATTTAATCAAAATTATTCAGGCCTAATCCTCCAATTTTCTTTGGTAAATAGCTTCTGACAGAATATAATTATTATTAGAAAATATAATTAATTTATTATGTAAAGCAATAAAAGTAAAATATTCAACGAAAATTTTAACTTTTATTATATTACTAGCTGTCCCGGCGAAATTCGTAACGTCTTTAGAATTAAATTTGTTGACGTACTGACAGCAGCGCCACCTACCGGTCCTATTGCAAATCTAAACTATTCTCGAATCCACTTGAACACACACAAAAAAAAAAAACATTAAAATCTGTCCAATATTAATAATTTTCCCCGTTTTTGCAACACTTTTCACTGATGCTTCGTTCCTATTGGTCGCAGCGTAATGTTATATAGCCTAAAGCGTTCCTCGAAAAATGGACTATCCAACACAAAAATAATTTTTCAATTCGAACCAGTAGTTCCTGAGATTTGCGCGTTCAAACAAACAAACACAAACTCTTCAGCTTTATAATATTAGTATAGATTCTCAATATAGTGATAGTCTATGGTTAAAGATGACCAGTGGGTCAAAAGGTATGCTTCTTTTGACCCAAAAAATAAATATGTTATGTCTCTGATCCCGACCCAACCGTCCGTATGTCAATAAAAAAAAAAAAAACACAATAAATTGTCGAATATCAGTTTTTTTCACATTCTGCACATGGAATGCTATGATATGAATATGATAATGAATATCCTGCAGGACACCTGATGGAAAGTGAAATCAGTACATTACTAACTATGTCACGAGCTGACCAGGTGTTCATAAACAATAGGAGGTAAAATATAATAAATAACTGTATTGTATAGCATTACGATGATTCACCAGGGAAACAGCAAGTCGCTTTGACTTTATGAGTTAATTGAAGGCGAAAGATATCAAAATTAATTAAAAAACTAAATTAAGTTATTATTATTATTTAAAAAGGATGATGCAGGTACGGGCGTATGGCAATTGCCAAGTGCAGGACACTAATTGGTAATTGCCATACGCCCGCCATATTCATATAGTATGAGGAATGAGTTAAGATGATGTAGAGAAAGACTGATATTATAACACGAATAAATTATGTGGACGATCAAATCAAGTAATGACGTCACTATAAATATATAAATTGTTACATTGTCTAGAGCAGTGATCATCACAATTTTATGGTCGAGGGCCGTTTAGGATAATGCGAAGTATCATTGTGGGCCGCACACTTTGGAGTTTATTTGTGTAAAATCAAGTGTAACAATCGGAAGCTTGGGACATTATGTAGAAAGAGACAAACATATCTGTAGGGTAAAACGTGAAAAAAAATGATATGGAATACATTACATAGCATATCTTATTTAAGTCTCTCTTACAGGTCGAACTCGAGAGCGACGCCGTCATCATCAACATCCTAAACCAGATCGTTAAGTAATCAACAGTCTAAACCAGATAGGTAAGTAATTTCTATAAGTCTATGTTAAAGGCATGCGAGCGGAGCGTGCGAGCAAAAACTTTTTCCTATTTTATCGGTTAAAATTAGTTTAAACTTTAAGATATTAAGTATTAAAGACTGCGCGCTATACTTTGAAGAGAACTTTCGGATTCGAAGCTTCGGTTCCAACATGCTTGATAAAGCGATAAGTTTTTTTTTTTAAATTCTATTTGAAAGTCAGTGCAATTAAAAAAAAGATATAAAAATTTAGATACTTACATGGTCTGAAGCCTTAATTTGTTTTAATTTAAATGTAAATAAAAAATATATTTGACAATAAATAGTAAATATCTACGATGGCGCTACAGAATACAAAACAGCCGTACTGCTACGCCGGCGCCCATCGCAGCCAGCCGATGCCGGCTCGGGCCATGGGCCATGGCCTTTTTGGCCGTAGGGTAAATACGCCGCTGCGAGAGCCGCAAAAATCACGGCCGCAGATTGACGATCACTGGCTAGAGGCTATGAGATGATTGAGTTAATAAATATCTGACGCAAAGAAGCGCCAGAACGGCAAATATGGAAGTATCTGATACAGCCTACGTCAGCCATTTGATTAAATCGGCGTGACGTGCTGCAGTGACGCGTCGCCAATTTAAAATTGATTATTCGATTAAACAGTTGTGTTTTACATTCAAACATGGCGTCTCGAGACGGTTCTAGTTCTTTTAGAAACTAGAGGTCGCCTATGCTCGAAATCCGCACATATTAATTCATATATTTTTTAAATTTGACTTTTACAAGGGTTCCTTTGCCTCTTAGAAAATTGAAAAGAAAAAAAAGATATAAATGTATTAGAAAAAGGTATTAGCAGATTGACAAACGTCAACGTATCTATCAAACGCACGGAGTGTGGGTGAGGTCTGTGTTGTTGATTTGTAGGGTTCCGTTCCTCGAAAGGAAAAAACAGAAGAAAAAAATTACTCAGGTCTGCTGTCCCTTAGAGTTGTGAAAAAATCAAATTTCTAAGCCAACACAATCAAAAGATACAGCCGTTTATGCCGCAAATTTCCGACACTCGCAAGGGAATCAAAATCTGAGCACTTCCCGTGAACTCAGAATCTTGAAATTTGGTACGAAGCTCGAAGCAACGTCTTAACTTATAGCACAGATAAGGTGAACTTTTACTTATATACCTACAGGTTCGTACGGAACCCTCGGTGCGCGAGTCCGACTCGCACTTGGCCGGTTTTTATTAAAATTATGTATTTATATTTACCTTCCTCTACATAAACCTTAACTGTGCCTAATATCATACTGCTCCGTTTGCACAATTCAGTGACAGGCTGTTACTGTCCCTGCGTGCAAAGTTGACAAGGACTTGCGACTTGAGAGCCACTTAAATTAAGTAGAGTTTGATTGTAGTAAGTAGCATCGAAATCAGGCGCAGAGACGGTACTTGGAACCCTTACTTTCCCTTCATCAAATTGACCTCCTTTTCTTTTCTGTAAGCCAGTACGATGAGTCATATTTCATTGAGTAGATTGAATGATTATGAATTATGATGATGAATATGATTCATCATAATATAAAAATGTATACCTATCTTCTGTATCTATGTATATCATATAATATATAAAAGACTAAGCTGATTGACTTATGTATCAACGTACAGGCCAGAAATTTGAAATTTTGGACACGTATTCCTCATATGACTTAGGTATGGATATTGGATAAGGAAGGATTTCTCAAAATTCAACTCCCATGGGGGTAAAACAGGGGATGAAAGTTTAAAACCTAATTTCACACGGGCGAAGCCGCGGGAAATTATGCTATTGCCTATATTATATCATGTAGCGGTATAATATAGGCAATAGCATAATATAATAGGTTGGGGAAAAAGTCTTTTCGCATTATAGTATGTATGAACTTGTCATAAAATATCTTGGGCTATACCAATTGTATCTGGCTGATTTTGGTATCATTAAAAAGTTTTAATTTTACAGAAGACAATTCCAAATTCAAATTAGGTAAATTTGAGATTTTCATTTGTTTTTCTTATTGTTAAAATGAGTGATTCTTATGAAGAATTTCGATTCATTTTAAAATTTTATTACAAAAAAGGTAAAAATGCAACACAAGCCGCGAAAAAAATTTGTGATGTTTATGGACCTAATGCAGTATCTGTGAGAGTAGCGCAAATTTGGTTTAAGCGTTTTCAATCCGGAAATATTGATATCAAAGATGCACGTCGCTCTGGTCGCCCTGTTACGGACAAAACTGTTGCCATTTTTGAAAAAGTGGAGCAAGATCGGCATATTAGTAGTTACGATGTAGCTGAAGAACTGGGGATTGACCACAAAACGGTTTTGGCGCATTTGAAAAAAGCTGGGTACACAAAAAAGCTCGATATTTGGGTGCCTCATGAGCTCACTGAAAGAAACCTAATGAACCGTGTACTCATTTGTGATTCTTTATTACGACGTAATGAAACCGAACCATTTTTGAAGAAGCTGATAACTGATTATGAAAAGTGGATCACGTACGACAAGAACGTGCGAAAAAGATCGTGGTCAAAGGCCGGTCAGGCTTGACAGACTGTGGCGAAACCCGGGTTAACTCGCAACAAGGTGATGCTGTGTGTGGTGGGATTGGAAGGGCATTATTCATTATGAGCTGTTACCGCCAGGCAGGACCATCAATTCTGAACTGTACTGCGAACAACTGATGAGATTAAAGCAAGAAGTTGAGAGAAAACGGCCGGAATTAATCAACAGAAGGGGTGCGGTTTTTCACCATGATAACGCTAGACCTCACACATCTTTAGCCACTCAGAAAAAATTACGGGAGTTTGGCTGGGAGGTGTTAATGCATCCGCCGTATAGTCCTGACCTTGCACCTTCAGATTTCCACCTGTTTCGGTCGCTGCAGAATTCCTTAGGCAGTGTCAGGTTGACATCACAAGAGGACTGCCAAAACCACTTGTCGCAGTTTTTTCATCAGAAGCCCCAAAAATTTTATAGCAATGGGATCATGTACCTATTATTGGTAATTTACTCACACTTACTAATGCTTAACTTAATTAAATTTAAATTGTTAAATAGAAATTGCTAATGAGATGGATTCTGTTGTTTGGCCTCAATGAGCACTTTAAATTATTGTAGGATTGTCTTCAATAAGGCAAGGCGCATGTCATCTTTGACATTCAATCGATTGCGATTTTTTGTTTTTAGCGACACTAGAGCCGAAAACCTTGCCTCACAAAGATACGTAGTAGCAAAAGGTATCAGAACGGACATAGCTCGTTTGACCAGAAGAGGGTAAGCTTGACTCAAAGAACACCAAAATTCACCAAGACCTTTTGCATGAAATTCAGCTCTCAACACTTCTTTTGATCTCATGTCAATTAAGTTCTCTTTATCTAAGTATATCAGTTGTGTTAGTTTACTGCAATTTTTTTTCATTAATCTTCAGAACGCTGCGGACCCCTGGCACACATATTACGGACCCCTTGGTGGTCCGTGGACCCCACTTTAAGAAACCCTGACTTAAAGGCACAAACATCGGAGATATTTACAAATATATTCCTGTGGCCATATACTTCATATACTATTTTTTATTGCGGGAAAATGTACGGTTCCAGCAGGATTTACTTTTACGGGTACGAAGTCGCGAGAAACATCTAGTATATTATAATTTATTTAGAAGGAAAAGTTTTTAATAAAACTAAATGGAAAAAACTGTATGAATTGAATGTATGACTTTATTCATTTGGGTAAGATTTGGCGCCCAAATCATTCTTTTCATAGAAGGAACCTAGAATAATATTAATACTATCATAATTAAATATACTTATACATATTCATGTTATAAAATAAATAGGGTCATACTCGCGTTCAATTGTTCGATAAAGTTGCCGTTTTAACGCGTTGAATGCTGTTACGCAATAAAGTTACGCATAGGTGTCTTATTTGGAAAAACCTGACAAGTGCGAGTCGGACCAGGCGTTCGTTTGTCAATTGTCACTCGCTCAAGGAGGCTCAAGGCCATGTAGTTATTGTGTAGTAAATGGCTGCAGCGTAGTAGTTAAATGACTAAATTTTGTAGTTTTTAGTAGGCATTTAAGAACTACATAACAAAAAATTACTAAGAAATTAGTTTTTTTTTGCAGGAAAAAGCATCCAGCCAGAAAAAATTCAAAAGAGCGTTAAGTTATAAGTATTGCAAATGTTAAAATTGCAATACCTACTTATTTAAGAATTTATTGATTTTCCTCCGCTTTGCTGTTTAACTTATTATAATAATTATACTAAAAGCAGATAAAGATACAGCAGATTAAGATTACAGCGAAAAGCAGATATTACTATTAAGATTTTGTATGCAATTAGCGTTGGTATTTTCGCTATTGTATGGGAGTGATGTATGGGTGACGTAGTAACACTGTTTATTAATCTGTGGTCGGACTCACGCACGCAAAGATCATGTTTGTTGTTTTTTTTTAATGTAATGAACCAGGAAACGAGCAGACGGACCGCCTGATAGTAAGCGATTACCGCCGCCCATGGACACTCGCGACACTAGAGGAATACTTGTAACTCCTCTGGTGTTGCGACTTGCGTTCCTGGTCCTTCAAATCCCCAACCCCCCTTGCGCCTCCGGCAACCTCACTTACTCGGCGAAACACAACGCGAGCGTTATTTCACGCCGGTTTTCTGTGAGGTCGTAATGTTTATCCGGTTGAGCCGGCCCATTCATGCCGAAGGGTGGCTCTCCCTTCCTTGTTGTATTTGACAAGTATTTATATTTATTTTATTTTATTAAATTAAATTAAATTAAATAAGCATTTATTCCACTTTTTTAAGTACTACACTACCACATACAATAAAACAAAAAGAAATAACAAAACATGCGTAGTTTCACAATAAGATAAATAATAAAAAACAAGAATCAAACAAAAAAAAAAAAGAAAAAACTTATTAACAAAACATAAAAATCATTATCAGACAAAAAGGAAAAAAAAAGTGTTTCGTTTATGGCAGTGCAATGCCTTAAAAAAACGGAAAAGGGGACCCCTCAGTTCACGACAGCGACTGTTGCCACTGTCCCTTATTGTTGTACTGTTATTCTGTTTTTAGTATTTGTAGTGGCAACAGAAATACATCGTCTGTGAACAATTACTGTCTAGCTAACACAGTTAAGGAGATACAGTCTGCTAACAGAATGACAGACAGACAGACTAAATTCCGCATATTTACTGTAGAATCTATAAATTTGGTATGGTAGTAGTTTAAGCTCTGGATTAAGACATAGGCTACTTTTTATCCCGAAGAAGTACAGTGTTCCCGCGGGATAATGTATTTACGCGGGCGGAGCTGCGGGCAAAAGCTAGTATTTTTTATATTTTCACTCTTAAGCAGTATATAATTAAATTACATTATTACGAAATAAAACATAAAATGTAACGTAATGTTATAAACTTAAATAATAGGTATGTCAGGGATTATCTAAATGTAAATTAGTTTAATGTTCCACGAGCTAAGTCCAACAATACCTAATAAAATGATAGTTTTAGTTATAATGTGCGAAAAGAAGTCTTTCGAGAGATCGTTGTGTTGAACATCGACCGAGTTTCAAGCGTTTGAGTAAACGCTTCTTAAATTAAGAGGTTCTCAAATAGGCTTTTAAGGGGTTAGAGGACTTGTCCCGATTTGCACCTGAACGGGACGCTAAATGTCCCGAATCTCCCAATAAATCATAATAATCAAAATTATTTTTTTATATAATAAAATTTAAATTATTTAATTATACAAAATGGCGGCAATGTGGCTCGCCACCAATTAGGTCTCGTTTCCGTCGGAGGCGAAAAGCGGACCATGGAGAGCCGCTTCGCTACGTTGAATGTAAGAGGAGGAATGGATGGTAAGAATGAAAGTGGACGAAGCGAAACAAGTATGTAAGGATCGTAGCAACTGGAAAGACATGGTCTCTGCCTACCCCTACGGGGAAAAGGCATGATTATATTATGAATGTATATTGTATCAAAATGTCTAAAT
The DNA here is from genome assembly GCA_905404095.1 of Glaucopsyche alexis. NCBI lineage: Eukaryota > Metazoa > Arthropoda > Insecta > Lepidoptera > Lycaenidae > Glaucopsyche > Glaucopsyche alexis. Next base: position 484,126 of record FR990063.1, on the reverse strand, counting down.
TTTTGATTCAAAGTTGGTATTATTTTCACTTTCTGAACGTCGGTATTAGGGCCTTATCATACTAGCGGTTCGAAAGCGGCTGCAAAGCGGAGCGGGCACGCAGCGAATACGTTGCGGACGCGTAACGAATTCGCCGCGCATGCGCAGCGAATTCGTCGCGGACGCGAAACGAATAGCAAGTGCTTAACTTTCGTTTAAGTTTCGTTAATTAAACAAAACTTGTTGCGAATCTGCCACGCGTCCGCGACGCATTCGCTGCGCAGCCGCGGCGTGTTCGCAACGCATTCGCCGCGCGCCCGCTCCGCTCCGCAACCGCTCCCAAACCGCTAGTATGATAAGGCCCTAACTGACGCGTGTCGGCACAAACATCTCGAATTCAGTTCAAACCACAATTGTTGTAGGTAAACATATTTTATTAAATCCTTTGAAATGGTTTTTCCTTGCGTATTTATGTGGTTTAGGAATTCCTGATGTAGTAATAATTGTATGTTCGATTCTATATAATACTAATTGTACTACTTATTATAAATGTGAAAGTTTGTGAAGATGGATGGATGGATGGATGTTTGTTACTCTCTTACTCAATAACTACTGAACGGATTTTAATGAAATTTGGTATAGTAGTAGTTGAGGCTCTAGCTTACCACATAGGCTATTTTAGCTGTCATCTAGTTTAATATATCCCACCAAAAACATTTTCATGTAAAGAGATGCCAAGATCGCACTGTAAAAAAGCTATCAGATTGTATGTACAACCAAGCTTCTGACTGTACACGCTCTAACTTTACAAGCCTAACTTCACAAACTCTACACCTTAGTTAGCTATGTGGCCTGGCCATTTCGGTACATTCACTTGGGCGTAAGGTGAAAAATTGCTGACTGTTTTCTGTTATACTATTCTTGTAGGAACGAAACGGCCAAGCCACATAAGTTGATTAAGGTGTAGAGTTAGAGAAGTTAGGCTTGTAGAGTTAAGTTTTATCATAGCTAAAAATATAATCTAGTTTACTATAATATTATAAACTCAAGCCTTTTCATCCGTTAATGGATGATCTATACAGTATTCTCCGAGCGAAGTAACCACTCTTGAAATACTGTAGTGCCTGGGACAGTCGGTTTTAAATGTCGTATGGTTGCCCAAGCACATACGGTATTCTCATTTCTCTCACAACATAACATTATAGTACAGTCATGTAGTATACGTGCCAAAAGTCAGTTATATTTTACATTAATACGTCAACAGACGTTAAATGTAATAGGCTTATATAATATACTAGCTGTTGCCCGCGGCTCCGCCCACGTAAATATAGTTTTTTCACGGTCACGGATATGTGACTGATGCAAAAAATAGATAAAAACAATCCTTGATGCGGATTATATATCATGCTAAAATTTCAGCTCGATCGGTGCAGAACTTTTTAATTTTTGAAGCGTACACAAACCAACATAACATTTTTATATATACATGTATAGAATATAGATTAATGTATATAGGTACTATAAGATCGTAGGAGAGCTACGTACGTCATCCAAAAAACCGGCGTTAAAAGTAATGCCACAGATTAAAGAAAGGGGATGTTTTTTACTCTGTGGTAATGCTTTATTACGCTAAAGGCTCCCACAGACGAAAGGCCGATCGTTTCAGTTAGAACTGACGTCAGTTCGGCCTGAAGGGATTCGAGCCCACACATGATACGATTTTGCATCTGTTCAGGCCGAACTGAAGGCAGACCGGACCGTGTGTGGGGCCCCTAAAGCTGCGACGGTATGATCCGGATTTCGGCGGGACGGGGAAAATTCAGAGCACTGGAAATAGTACTCTGTGTAGTACAATACTGTTGAAAATCGGTCACACAAGTGTCGAGTCAAATGTCAATATCAAATACGACAGCTGGACACTCGACACTTCGATTTTCAACTCTATTGTGTTAGCGCAGAGTTCTATTTTCAGTGCTCTGAATTTCCTCCGGCTTACGGATTCCGGACATTACAGTCCCAGCCTTTGAATGGGGAACCGAGAACTAAGCGAGGGTTGGGGGTTTAAGCATCAAGAACACACTTGGAACTATTCTGGTGTCGCAGGTTACGGATGGTATAACGCGTTTCAAATGAGAATAGGAACGACAATGACCTTTTTCTGTCAAATATCACTTGAAAAGTGCGATTTTCAGAAAAACTTATGTGCATATAAATATTAATAGTCTTGCATCGAATTTCAATAAAAACGTTAAATAGTAATCAATTATCTAAACATAAATTTAACTACCATAACAGTCTAAATTCGAAACAATATGGCGCCGACTCGATCCTATTCTCATTTGAATCGAACTATAACAGTTTCTTGTGTTATTCATATCTAAACATAAATTTAACTATCATAATAGTCTAAATTCGAAACAATATGGCGCCGACTCGATCCTATTCTCATTTGAAACGAACTATAACAGTTTCTTGTGTTATTCACTACACAAAAGATACACGTTTCGTTTCATTACAGGAGTTGAAATTGCGATTTGCTATTCTTACGTACGCGTATCTCTTCATAACAGCCTCCGTGGTCCAGTGGTTTAGAGCCTTGGAGGCGTGGGTTCGATCCCCGCGTTGGAACAACAAAAAATGTGTCCAAGTTTGGTAAGGGCTGATCACCTGATTGTCTGACAAGAGAGATGATCCATGCGTCGGATGGGCATGTAAAAAGTCGGACCTGCGCCTGATCTCTCGCCAGTCGTGTCGGTTATCCGTCCCACTGGGTTATGAGAGTAAAGGAGAGAGTGCTCTTGTGTACTGCGCACACACCTGGGCACTCAAAGAAACGGCCACCGTCGCCGACAACGGTGTGCGGAGCTATTATCTCTTCATTTAGTGAATAAACTTCAATTTTGAGTAGTTATCTTAAAAAGTGCGCGCCGCGTCTCGTGTCGACGGAGGCTGAATCTAAGAGTGCTATCACACAACACAGCTCTCGCAAATCCACCGGATTAGACCCCCCGTGCCCTGTGGGGGGTCAAACGAGGTGGTGGTCCCCCGTTTGACCCCCTCGGGGATACAACGTCGTAATTAAGTCGAGCGAGAGACAATGGATTTGAGCTATTAGCGAGATTTGATTTTTTAAATTTAGTTTGCAAGCTTTAAAAAAGTGCACATTGAAACTACAGAACAGATTGTAATGAACAGGGTAACATATATTTTACGTGTTTACACATTAAATTGGGTAAGTTTTATGTTTTAGTTTGCTCTTAGAATAATGTGAATCTGAACGGAATATCCTAAAATAAATGTGAAATTTTGTGAGGATGGATGGATATTTGTTACTCTTTCACGCAAAAATTACATAATGGATTGTGATGAAATTTGGTATGGCTCTATGGTTCGACTCTTCATTAATTTTTTTTTATCCCGGAAGAATACAGTGTTCCCGCGGGTTACCTGATATTTTTATTTTGTGTTGAATAGTCCATTTATCGAGGAAGACTTTAGGCTATATAGCATTACGTTGCGACTAATAGGAGCGAAGAATCAGTGGAAAATGTAGAAAAAACAGTGAAAATTATTCATCTTTGAGTGCTTCCGTTGTTTGTTTGAACGCGCTGATCTCAGGAACTGCTAGATCGAATTGAAAAATTATTTTTGTGTTGGATAGTCCATTTGTCGAGGAAGGCTTTAATCTATAGGCAATAGGAGCGAAGCATCAGTGAAAAATGTTGCAAAAACGGGGAAAATTATTCATATTTGAAGGCTTCCCTTGCGTGCGCTGCGTAGTAGGTTCAAGTTACTCAAAAAATATGTAGTATAGAATTATTCCTCTTTAAATGTTCTAAAAAAATATCCCCGACAGTATGTCTAGCTTTTAAGATTGACTCACTATAACTTTTTTATGGTAATCAAATTTGGTCGAAATTAATGCATTATTGCGCCATCAGTTGACGCGGACGAAGTCGCGGGCAACAGCTAGTTATGAATATACGTAACCTTATTGTTAAAAAATCTTCTTATACTCGTATATATAAACGATACTTTAATCTGTCTAGTAACGTTTAAAAATATAGGAACTTTGATTAGAGACACAGAATAGAGAATAGTACATGTTAGAGATTAGATTTTATTTAAAACTAGACATTGCCCGCGACTTCCTGTGCGCAAAAGAAAATCTCGCGGAAACCGTAAATTTTTCGGCGATAAAAAGTAGCCCCGTGGATCCCGTGGTCTCCTCGTATATATGTGAAAATTTTATCAAAATCGGTCCCGTAGTTTTGGAGCCAATTATAAACTAATTTTTGAAGTCTGGACCAATGAAAACGGGTTTGACGTTCGTTTTACATCATCCAACACCATCTTACTGTTTCAACATATCGAGACTGCATCGAAACTATATTATAAGATCCAATTAGCAGAATCGGCCTACTGGTCTCAATTGACAGATATAGCAATTCAGGAAGAAATACTTGTTATAAGGCGACTGTCGAATTCCTTAGCCCTTACTATGACTTACTGTATATGGTGCCTTACTCACTCCCTACTAACAGTACTAACCTACTGGACAAAGGACAATTTGTGGTCTGTGATTCATACATTTAATTTTATTACTACAAGAGTGACAAGAGTGGTACAATTACACACCGATCAGAAGATCGATTCTGATTACGTGTGCAGTCTCGACAAAATAAAACTGCAAAGTGCAAAGTAGTGATATTATAAACATAAATGCAGAAAGATTCCAAGATGAAGATCTAAACTTAAGTGTGTGTGTGTGTGTCTGTCCGTGGCATCGTAGATCTCAAACGGATAAACCGATTTTGATGTAGTTATTTTTGCTTGAAAGTCGAAATGATCGAGATTGTTCTCAGCTGTAATTCATCATCATTAACTTGCTCACCAGTTACCGCTTGACAGTTCAGGGATTAATAAAATTTATAATTCTGTTTTATCGTTTACTTTGGTCCAATTTATTCTGTACTAGATGTTGCCCGGGGCTTCGTGCGCAAAAAAGTAAATCTCGCGGGAACCGTACATTTTCTGGCGATGAAATGTATAAATAATATGTCGTCGATATAGAGTAAGGACTCCTTCCCCGTGGTCTACTCTATATCTGTGCAAAATTTCATCAAAATCGGTTTAATAGTTTCGAAGTAGGTATATTCAATGCAAACAAACATACAAACAAATCTTTCCTCTTTATAATATTGTTTAGTATAATGCGTAAACAGAAATATGAAATACTATCAAATTAATATGTCAGGTTTAGTTCTGTATTGGACGGTACATTGGACGCACTATCACAGCGTAATAATGTGGCACTATAATATTGTATTCTACTGTTCTCTTTGTTTACGTTTAGCTACTCAATGTCGCTGTCTTTGTCTGATACGTTAGAAGTCACTGACAGACAAATATATATTTTCATTAGTAGGGAGATATAATATTATAAAAATCTCTATTTTTCCTACTAATATCCTACTAATATTTTAAATGTGAAAGTTTGTGAGGATGTATGGATGGATGGATGGATGTTTGTTACTCTTTCACGCAATAACTACTGAACGGATTTCGATGAAATTTGGTAGCTTAGTAGTTTAGGCTCTGGATTAAAAGATAGGCTACTTTTTATCCCGAAAAATAGAGTGTTCCCGAGTGATAATGTATTTACGCGGGCGGAGCCGCGCGCAAAAGCTAGTAAGTAATATTGTCGTCAATCGAGCAGATCGAACGCTTAATGGTAAGTGATTACCGGACAATTGTAACACGTGAGGAGTGACAAGTGCGTGAGTTTTTTAAAATCCCATTTAGAGCTCCAGACCTCTCACCCACTCGTTGGAGCTATAGCGTTATTTCACACCGGTTTTCTGTGAGGCCCTGTGAATATACCTACTTAATAGGTTACTTCGTGTTTGTACCCTATGAACATAGCATTTAATGTGGGTATTTTGTATGAAACATAGTAAAACATCCAACTGATCCAACATGTAACATACTATCTTGAAGGATAAATCATTTATTTAGTAACAATTAAAATAATAATACAACAAACATAAAATTAATAACAGAACAAGAAACAAAAAAAAATAGTACTAATAAAAAGAAGAAGAATAGATAAAAACTATAAATAGAAAAACTTCCCCAGGTCGTCCCCATCTGGCAGAGTACCTAGCAAACTGATAGCATTGCCTCGTTGGATAGCAATGGCTATCCGTTGTGCCAGGTAGTTCCCGGCTCTGGGGTCTCTGGTGGCTTCAGTAAGCTTTTTGGAGATTTCTTTAAAAAGCTTATGTGCGCCCGGACCCCATGCGCCTAGGGTTTCCACCCCAAACGGTTCAAATATAAGGTCTCCGCTAAGGTTCTCATATTTGCGCCGTTTGAGGTTCTCTGCTTGGTTTGCAGCTGCGCCCGCACAGTTCGAAGTGCCCTGGACATGGGACGGAGCAAGAGTATCGACACAGTATTTTGAATAGGTTTACCCATACATTGATGACCGGTTTGTGATGATTTTATATAAACATTAGGTAAACTAAGTTTATCTGACGCAAAGTCCAAAAAGATCCATCTACCGGTCATAAGGTAGACGTTAATATTATGTTCCTGCGTCATAGATGTGTATTAAATAATACATACATACATAAAATCACGCATCTTTCCCGTAGGGGTAGGCAGAGACCACTTCTTTCCACTTGCTACGATACTTACATACTTGTTTCGCTTAGTCCACTTTCATTCTTACCATCCATTCCTTCTCTTACATTCAACGTAGCGGCTCTCCATTGTCCGCTTTTCGCCTCCGCGAGAACGAGACGTGATGGGTGGCGAACCACATCGCCGCCATTTTGGATAGCTAAATTATTTTTATGATTATCCATTGCGTTCCCACGGATTGGTGGAAAGGGGAAGAAATAGGGAAAGGGAAGGATAGGTAGTGTGGAAAAGAAGATTGGTAAGTTAGAGTGGGAAATAGGAAATGTAGGATATTACTAACCAGGAGGGTAAGGACAGTATAGTAGCTAGGGAAGCCGGGTTCATCGAGAACTTACCACGGAACCAGATTGCCGTGGTGTGAAGCGTACACACTCCACAGATAAAAAAAAATACTCGAAGACTCACCTCGGAAACCCGGCAATTATGAATGAAATATAACAATGTTATCTGAACTAGCTCGCGGTCAGCGGTGATGGAACAGGGAACTACTAATACGTAATAGTTCACTCATTGTATACGGTTACTCCTGCATTACTTATGTAAGCCTGGGACCTGGAACTATATGACCCGGATCCCATAAGGCCGGGAACATTCTGCTGCGGTAATACAATAGAACTGAAAATCGAATACACAAGTGTAGAGCCAAATGTCAATATATAGTATATACTAATATAATAAAGAGGAAAAGTTTGTTTCTTTGTTTGCATTAAATAGGCTCCGAAACTACTAGACCGATTTTGATGAAATGTGGCACAAATATAGAGTAGACCACGGGGAAGGACAAAGGCTACTTTTTATCGCGGAAAAATGTACGGTTTCTACGAAATTAACTTATATATCGAGCGATATCTAGTGTCATATAAAGCTCGACGACTCGACATTTCGATTTTCAACTCTATCATATCTATATCAACTCGATTATACTCTGAATTTTCCCGGGTCCGCCGGGATTCGGATCATATTATAGTCCCAGACTAAGGTTAGTTCTATAGCAATTAGCAATCCTATCCTAATACTATTATGATAAACTAACCGATGCCCGCAACTTCGTTTGCGGAGAACTGACGGAAGCGGAACCCTATTTTTTTAAACGGAACCCTTAAATAAAAGTAGCCTATGTTAGACCTTATGATATCAGCTATCTGCTAGTGAAAGTCCCGTGAAAATCGGTCCATCCGTTTTAGAGATTAGCCGGCACAAACATACAGACAGACCGACAGACAGACAGACAGACGGACAGACAAAAATTAAAAAAAATGGTACTTTATTGTAATTGTAAGTACCGAATATACTTTAAGATTCATTATGTGAGAAGCTGTTAATTTGAAGTTACATACAGAAACTGGTTTTTACGTGGTAGAGCCATGCTTCGGCATGAATGGGCCGGCTCGACCGGAGAAATACCACGGGCTCACAGAAAACCGGCGTGAAACAGCGTTTACGCTGTGTTTCGCCGAGTGAGTGAGTTTACCGGAGGCCCAATCCCCTATCCTATTCCCTTCCCTACCCTCCCCTATTAGCCTATTCCCTCTCAAAAGGCCGGCAACGCACTTGCAGCTCTTCTGATACTGCGAGTGTCCATGGGCGACGGAAGTTGCTTTCCATCAGGTGACCCGTTTGCTCGTTTGCCCCCATATTTCATAAAAAAAAAACTTCAATTTTATTTATCTGTATAGATGTGATTAACTTTGTGAGGATGGGTGGATGTTTGTGTCTCTTTCACGCAATAACTAAAGAACGGATTTTGATGAAATTTGGTATAGTAGTAGCTTAGGCTCTGGATTAATACATAGGATAATATTTATCCCGAAAAAGTACAGTGTTCCCATGGGATACTATCTATTCGTGTGACACATCGGTTATGTGTGTAAAGCCAAGTAAAATAGTAGGTAAAATGCAGCCATCATCGGATATTTATGAGTTTTGCGTATAGCGGTACGGTTACGATGGGATGAACTCTTCAGTCTACGCAATAAAGTTTATAAACTCGCAAAAAAGCTTTTAAGTGGTTGTAAATCGAAATTAAATTGTTTATCTAAAATTATTATTATTGACTAGCTTTTGCCCGCGACTTCGTCCGCGTGGAACAGTTAATTTGGGATATCGCTAAAATTTACCCACGACTTCATTTACGTAGAAGGAGAAGCGCTTCCACCTCACGACTGCCCGCCGCGCGCCGTACATTATTATTGCGAGCTTGATTATTTTATTACTGCGATATCTTCTAAAATACTCATTGAAATAAAATGTAATGTAAACGGCAAATTTCTTCTACATTAAATGCTTGTAATGAATAACGCATTATTATTATTATCTTTATGAAAACACCCTCACAAATAATGCTTAATTGTAGAACGTAAAAGATATTGTGAGCCAACCTTAAAAGATAGACATATGCAGTCGTAAACTTTTTTTTAGAACTTTTAAAGGGGAAAAATTGTAACATGCATAATTTTAGTGTACGCAACGAAAACTCTTAAAAGAAAAAGAAAAAAACCCCCGATTTCGAAACATTCTTGATTGGTGCTCCGTTCGTATGGTGTTAAGCATGATATTATATAGCCTAAAGCCTTCGTCGATAAATGAACTATCCAACACAAAAATAATTTTTCAAATCGTACCAGTGCAGTGGTTCATGAGATTAGCGCGTTCAAACAAACAAACAAACTCTTCAGCTTTATAATGTTAGTATAGATTAAATACCTATTTATCATATTTGACAAACCTTTGACCCCCATGGTGTGACATGACATCACCATCATCATGTTGTCCTGGTGATTCAGCCAACCCACGCACCCATAGAGGTTCTAACTTATAATGGCACTATATTCTATGAGTAATAACCAAAATAATTATAAATTAGCATATAGGTAGTGACAAGTACATGCCAATTATATCATGTTTGGAGTTCAATGTATTTAGGATTTCGATTCATTCCGTGTTCAACGAAACTACAATAGTAATAGATATCCTACCAAAAACATTTTCATGTAAAGTGATGCCAAGACGATACCATATGACTCACACTGTCTAAAAGCTATCAGATCTCATGTAAAACCAAGCTTCTGACTCTACCAAACTTCTAACCCTACACGCCTTTACTCCACAAGCCTAATAACACAAACTCTATCTACATCTACATCTTATTTAAAAGATGTGGCCTGGCCATTTCGCTACATTCGCTTGGATGTAAGGGAAAATTTTTAGTTTTTCTGTTATTAACGAACTAACAAACTTTGTTCGCAGGTCCACTTCCTGAGGAAGCTCCGGGTTCGGGGCGAAACGCGCGTCGAGTTTTGCAACCTGCATGGTGGTGTGGGGCTTTGCACGATCATGCTGACATTGTTGCTTGTGTGGTGGTGGCGTTTGCACGATCTTGCATCTGAGTGCACGCATAAGCAGTGTGGGAGGAGGGAGGTGCGTTACGCATAGTTATGCGTGCACTCACACATTTGCTTGCAGGTTGTGGGTATTTTTGGCGGGATATTGCTAGATATTAGTTAAATTGTATGCTATGGATTTACGCAAAGTAACGCCTGATTCTATTAACTAAATAGAAATGCTTCGAGAATAGGTGGTCTGGTAGTACACTTGCGCTTTGCTTAGCTCGTCTTGGCAGGGGCCATGTCCCCAGATTCTTTGCCGAAACCGAAATATTAGTGGTTTATTCAACCCCTAGATTTTCAATCCACGTCGTTATAAGGTCGGGGTTGAAAATCAATGTTTTTAAAAAACACTATCTAATGATATCACATACTATGGATCAGACCCGAAAAAATCATCCCCACTTTACGTGGGGTTACTTGAGGGGAGGTTCGCCAAAAATATTTTTCGTGATTTTATTTTAGAACTTTATCGACGTGGTAGATACACATATCCATGCAGTTTCATCTTTCTAGTACTAACCGCTTGGACGATAAGCCAAAGACGAAACGGACATGACGAAACCATAAGGGTTCTAAGACATGAACTACGGGACCTTAAAAATAGAAATGATTCGACACGATTGTCACTTCTGACGGCCATTACCGGCGCTGGAGTCACTGGCTGGACGATCACTATAGTAATAGTAATTTATAATTTTATGGCACTATGTTATGCTATGCTATGTTATGCTATGACTCAACTATGACGAATAGTCGTAATGTCAAATACTATTAACGCACACTTAACCTACTTCTATAAAGAGGTATCCTTGTTAACGTAGAGATGTAATCATAATCTTATCTATATAAATACATATATTTATATAATATAATATAAGCATAACTTTCAGTTGACTGCACCAAATTGGATAAATCTTTCTTTTTAACCGACTTCCAAAAAAGGAGGCGGTTATACGTTCGGCTGTATGTATTTTTTTGTATGTTCGCCGATTGCTTCGCCGTCTGTGAACCGATTTTCAAAATTCTTGTTTTTGATGTAAAGGTTATCATCCGAGGTTGATCCCATTTTCAAAAAAGTGGTGACTTGATGATGGGATCCATGAGGAATCGAGGGAACTCCTCAAAATTTATATGGACATATATGATGATTATGAGTTTTTCTAAAGTAATCCAAGAATATGTTACCAAAAAGTAAGATTTTGCTCCAAGGTATACCCTGAATCCAAAAGTACAGAACAGAACTCCTGACTCCTTATAGATACATGTTTGGGGATTTCGGCGTTGTTTAAACAACTGCAAGCATATGCCATTATTTCAATTAGAGTAATCATCATCATCACCACCATCATCACATTATGATGGTATAAAAGGTACTTCTCATAGTATTTTACACCGACATGGATATCTTTGCTATTTATGAACCTATTTGCAAAATTATTTTGTTGTTGTAAAGGATATAATTCTAAAACAGTCCTTTAGTCACTAAAGTGGAAACCTGATGCGATCCATGAGGAATCGAGGGAACTCCTCGAAATTTATATCGATACATATTAAAGTTAGTGATTTTGACTTTTACTGAAGTAACACAAGCATATGCTACCAAAAAATAAGATGTTGTACCAAGGTATACTCTGAATCCAAAAGCACTGAACAGAACTAGGTACTCAGTCTTTAAAGATATGCGTTTGGAAATTTCGGCATTGTTTAAATAACTGCAAGCATATGACACTTTGTAACTTACAGTAATCATCATCATCTTATTAACAATTAGGTATTGTTAATAAGATGATGATGATTACTGTAAGCTTGGCGCGTATTCAATTATACACTCGATTTATTTTAGACGTTCTTAAGATGTATTAATAATAACTGAACAAAATATAAAAAAGTATGAAATAAAACTTATTTTCTAAATAATTCCCCTTTTAAATTTGGCTAAAATTTTAACTATTTCTTTACTCAATCTTCTTAATTTTGAAGTCGGTACCAGCCCAAACGATAGCCCAGCCAAATTTAAAAGGGGAATTATTTAGAAAATAAGTTTTATTTCATACTTTTTTGTGAATTTTTACTTTGGAAGGCGGTTGAAGTTTTTGTTTAAAAATAATAATGTGTGTTCGTAATTGTCAGGAGAAGGTTTGTATGAAAAAATATTTTAAAAATAATAGTAAATATTATTGTTCGCTGTACACCGGTCGCGATAGTGATGATGAACCGGCCAAGCGTGACCGACACTCCCACGCATACACAATACATACAACATAATATGACTCATACAATTCATTCACGTGTATGATCTTGCAGCTACTGTATGTACCAGGAGAGTATGAACGGAGCGAATATTTCGAGAAAAAACTTGTGGATTTTTGGTACTAGGATTGCTGAGACCCTTATCTAGATTGATTACTGACTAGAATAAAATACTAGGAGAATATAGATTCTATTCAGAGGGGCAATTCTGCTAAATAAAACCTGCATTAATACAATTAGAATCAAGTCCTGACACGCTAAAACTCTCAAACGGTGTTTTTATGAACGTTAAACCAACGTGATACGCGCTCTGATTGGTTAAAACGTCATAAAATGTCAACGTTACAAACAAACAAACTCTTCAGCTTTATAATATTATAGTATAGATAACGAAAAATAAACGAAAATTGTAAGAAGTAATGTTTATTTGACAATCTGTCGACATTTTTAATCTCTCTAATAACATTACAATGTAACGGTTTTTACAATTTTACGGTGACATATATGAACAAGTTATAGAGGTGTGCGTTTAATTCTCGGATACATACAATATATCATGTATACTAAGTTAGATTTGTGTTACTTACAAGTTAATAATAATAAATTAAAATGAGCCTTTTTTAGGGTTCCGTAATACTTAAGGAACCCTTATAGTTTCGCTCTGTCCGTCTGTCTGTCTGTCTGTCCGTCTGTCTGTCTGTCTGTCTGTCTGTCTGTCTGTCTGTCTGTCTGTCCGCGCCTCTAGCTCCTGTAATTATGAATATAAATTTATGAAATTTGGTGCAGTTATAGATTGTGTATAGATCACGGTTTCAGGATCATAAAAAATAATAATTTTATATTTTAGGGGTGGCTCTCCATACATGTGAAGTGGGGATGAAAAATATTTTTTCACTCTACCCCATCGTGTGGGGTATCGTAGAATAGGTCTTTTAAAATAAAGGCAAGGTTCCATATGTTACTTTTTTATAAAGTTGTCCATTTTCGAGTAATCGGCCTCCAAAGTAGTTTGTAAGTTGGTCCCCCCCCCTAGCATTTTTAAACTATAGGTGATAGAAACTTGCAAATTTCCATGCTGATAGATCATGCTAAAAACTCTTTAGCAAAATTATTTTGAACCAAATCGGACAGTAACTTTTCGAGTAATTAAAAAAAAGCATATTACGCGTTTATAGTTACGGAACCCTCCTTAGACATGTCCTGACATGCTCTTGGTTAGGTTATTTCCAACGTGATTTTACAAAATACGATTGAAGTAATCTTCAATTCACTCGTGTTAACAAGTTATATATGTATGTACAATGTACATACATTGTACTTATAATACATTTACCTATATAAAAAAAAAAAAAAAAATATTTTCTTTATACCTCGAATATAACTCTAGGTACTATTATTTATTCTGTGATATAACTTGAAATTGATATTTTATAGGAACTTCGTTCCTATCTGGTGTCCCACGGGCCACGACACCACAGGGTTTTTTATGATAATTTTTTACATATTCCAAGTGTTTCGTACTTTTGTTTACAAGCGTGGCTAATTTTAATAAAATGCAACAAGACAGAACGTTTTTAATATAATTGCGATCAGATAAGGGTTAACACGGGTCTAACACGGGGGGTTAGAGGGTGTAACACGCGGGGTTAGGGTGTTTTACCCCACTGAGGGGTTAGACATGCAATCACAAAATAACTTGTTTAATTTTAGCTGTTTTTATTAAATTAGCTTTCTAGACTTAAGCAAAGTAGTATTTTTTGGTTAAGAATGCTCTTATGTACTTCTGGTGCCCTAGTAGTTTGTGTATGAAAATTCATCATGATCAACATGAAATGTATGAAACGTCAGGTTCTTAAAACTCTATTTAGTTGAATATATAATATACAGTTGTTATGTAACGTAAAATAACATTTCGGTTGATAGATAATAGACCTCATGTCTAGGCAAAAAGTGTACATACTTAAACTGGCCTACTTTTAGAGTTGTTTGGGGCAATCAAGGTTTGACATTTGTTAGCTTGATATTTAGACTATTTAGACTGCATTTAAGCGACCTATGCCGTTGTCCGAAGAATTTTACCATTTTTTTTATAAATTATAAAAATTAGAGTAAAGTAAAACATGTGAAAGAATTAGCAAAATATCACTAGAAATAAAAAAGTTATAGAACTTTACTTTCTACGTCACAAGTCACTAAGCCCGAATGAAATAAACTACGTCCCATTTTTTCACCCGTAGGAGTAGAATTTCAGAAAATCTCTTCTTATCGTATCCAACGTCATACAAAGAACAACACCCACACAACCCTCCAATTTTCAGGTCTCTACGATCATCGGCGGCGTAGGCTGGGCGTTGATCCGTCAGGCTATATAACGTCACAGGGTCACCAGAAATTCCCTCAATTTCAATGATCCATTTCTCAGTCATTTATTGATCGATTCCAAAAATGTTTGCAGAGATTGATTAGTTTTGATGTATATTTTAATACATTACGTTGAATATAATATTAACAACATCATTAAGCTTCTCCAATCTTGAATCGCCGCCGTGGATAATAATTGTTTCGTAGTTAAACTCTCCAATGTCCTTTCCTTAAAATCCATTCATTGTCTTAGGCATGATTGTGTAACAGCCAGACAGAGTTAATTTTGTAATTTAATATCGCACATTTTATTCTAATTTTGTCCCCATTTATTTCCCTGTGGCTAACAATCATAAAAACTTTCACATTAATATTATTATTTGCTAGTTTCATTATAATGATTTCGACGAAAAAATAATTGTTTATGATAATTATTTTTAAGAGGAATGAACTTTAAAATGATTTTGTTACGTGCATTCTGCATATTATTATTATGAATCATAATTATATTTAGGTATATTAAATTAATACGTGAAACGAAAACTCCATAACCCAAACGAAAATTATACAAACGGAGGAGTATGAAACTTGTCACAGTTAAAGTTTAAATTAGCCTTATTTAGCTATGATAATTAATACATAAAATATGAATTCTTCAAGATAACTCCGTGTAGGTATGTGGCTTTTCTCGTGATTGTACCGCCATTTTGTCTGCAAACGTGATAATATCAGAAATCAATAGCAGGTCTTCAGTATGTATGACGAGTGTCTGAGAATCACGTACAGAATCTGGTAAGAATGTTTGTATGTATATGGGAAGATATTTGATGTTGTTCATTACATACTTGTATTATGTGGATTTGTTATGGCAGTTAATCCAACTCAATTCAATTTTCTTAATTTCCTTATAGGTTATCAAGTAACTTACGGAATTGTCCTACATCCCTAATTGCCTACCACCGGTTCGGGAACTAGCCCGGCGAGAAGAACCGGCGTAAGAAACTCGCACCTTTTAGTTAAAAGATTGAAAATTGTTCGTTTTAAAAACCAAATTTTCAAAACATAGCCTATATAACAAAAGTCAAGTTACTTATATACATAGAAGCAGCCTTGCAATTGGCCATCTTATTTCCTAGGTGTGCGATCGTCAATAAAATCATTGACCCTATAAGCTTTAGCACACAAACTTTCTTTAACTAATTTTTTAAATTTATTAATAGACAGACTTTAAATGTTTTCTGGGATCGTTTGTTTGTCGATGCATCGTGCACGTTGAAACGTTGATGCTAGTTTAACGTTTACGAGAATACCGGGTTGGCAGTTTCAGCGCATCGGGACTTCATTGTAACTGTATTATTGCAAGATTTATTTAGCAGAATTGAACCTGAATAGTATATTCTAGAATCTAGAGTCTACTATATCACTATATCTTGTACCTACAGTATATTCACGATCAGGGAAGCTACACCTACACTCATCAGCTAACAATCAGTTAAATTGCCGTTAAACTAACCTGACCTTGTAACTAATCGTTGTTTAGCGAACTACAGTGCACCTTTGATAAAAAATGCCCTACTTTTATTGAGGTCTAACTTCGGAGGCCCTTACCAACTTATTACAAACGTATTAATTAAAATTTAGCAATGAGTGTGAAATTTTTGATGATGATAAGCTAGTTGTTGCCTGCGACTTAGTTCGCTTATAGCAGGCATGAGTTAGGGTTGCCAGACGTCCCGTATTATATAAACTTAGGCCTTTACATCCGTTAATGGATGATTTATGCAGTATTCTCCGAGCGAAGGAACCACTCTTGAAATACTGTAGTGCCTGGGACAGTTGGTTTTTAAATGTCGTATGGTTGCCCAAGCACATACGGCATTCTCACAACATAGTCAGCCTAGTTCAGAGGAATGAACTGGTCAATACGTCTGGGGCCAACCATGTGCGGGTTTCCTCACGTTTTTTCCTTCACCGTTAGAGCGTCCGTATAATGTACTTAAGATCTGAAAAAGTCTCATTGGTACTCGCCACAACCTGGGATTTGAACCTGCACTGTCTCGAGTGCGAACTAAACGGTCTACTTACTAAGTCACGGAGCTCTAAATATATGTAATATAACTAGTCAAACTGTAAAATGTTGATAGACTTCCGACGCGAACATGCTGCCTATAATTTAACACATTAATTATTTTTCGTTAGATTATAAATATTATTGTAAGCTTATAGTCGAAGGTTTCATAAAATACTTCTAATTAATAATACGTAAACATCTCCCTTATTAATAAAAATATTTACACCACGGATTAGCTAATCCAACATGGCTGTCTCTGTCAGATAGTTTGGAACAGTCACTTGATAGACAAAGAGAGCGATTTGGATTTGCTAATCCATGGTGTAAATATTTTTATTAATAAGGAGGACAATGAATGGTTTAAATGTGCATTAAGATATCATTATTATTATTTGAGACGTTATGAGATGAAATGATTTTATAGTTTATTTCTTAAGCATAAGAAATAATATTCAGTGTCATGTTCAATTTGTATAAAAAATGTAAGATCAGTACCGTCGTTTGTTTTGTATGGACGCCGTTTGGCATTATTACCGAGAGACGGCTATGGAGGCACTTGTTATGGAGAATAAATCCTGTATATTAATTATTTGAAGTTTTAATCATTGGATATGAAAAAGGATTTCAGAGAGGACTTTTCATTATATAGTTATGAATCTTTCGACATATTTTTACAACCTTATAGTTATTTTACAATCTAACGGTTTTTACAATTTTACGGTGAAATATATACCATACACATAAATATGAGCTCAGGCATCTTAAAACTAAAAAAAACAAAAACTCGCTTGATAACTTTTTAAATTTTTCTGGGAAACAAAAAAAAAGTCACGAATTATTTTTTTGGTCCCGGGCTTCTGTAAGAATTTGTCCCGTAAAGGCAAAAAAATCTGGCACCCGAGGCATGACCAACCTTTTCAAGGTTGCGTGCCATTTTTAGAAGTGCTACGCTAGTAAAGTTACGTGTGCGTTTCTGGTACCTACTTTACCAACCTCAAGAAGGTCGATTCTGCTAATTAAATCTCGCAATAATACAGTTACGATTCCTATCCCGATATTATGTTAAAACTGCAAAATGGTATTCTCATAAACGTCAAACTAACGTCAAACCCGTTTTGATTGGTCCAAACATCAAACATCAGTTTAAGATATCAAGACGATTCATTAATCTATACTATACATATTAAAGAGGAAAAGTTTGTTTGTTTGCAGGCTGCGAAACTACTGCAGCGACTTTGATGAAATTTGGCAAAGATGTAGAGTAGACCACTGGGCAGGACATAGGCTACTTTAAATCGCAGAAAAATGTACAGTTTCTGTGAAATTAACTTTTGCGTGCACGAAGTCGCGGGCAACATTTAGTAGTCTAGTAATTCAATAAAAGTAAAATGAAAGCGTAAGTTAATTCAGGATTCCAGTAACCCAATCACAACACGTTTGTTGTTATTCCTCCCTGGATTCCTACAAGGTCGAGGTTATAAGTCCGTTCGTGCCGAGGCACGGCACTCCCACGGTGTTATTATTCATCGCAGTGCAGTGGCTGTAACCTTCTGTATATGTCTCCAATGCGTCAGCCGTCCTCACATAGGTACTAGATAGCTATTGTAGTCAACAGAACATAATTATGTATCAAACGCTCGGTAGTGAGTTAATAATCTAAGGGGCAATTCTGCTAAATAAAACATGCATTAATACAATTACAATCAAGTCCCGAGTCATGGGATACTCATCCCAACTTACCTGTCCGGTAGTTGTGGTATAGTATACGGGTATGCGACCCCGGCTTCCCTACCTATTACAGTCCTATCCCTTGCCCTCCTGGGTGGTAATATCTTACATTTCCTATTTCCCACTCTAACTTAGCAATCTCCCTTTCCACACCACCTATCCTTCCCTTTCCCTATTCCTACCCCTCCGCCAATCCGTGGAAACGCAATGGTTAATCATAAAAATAATTTAATTGTCCAAAATGGCGGCAATGTGGTTCGCCTACCATCACGTCTCGTTCTCGCGGAGGCAAAAAGTGGCCCATGGAGAGCCGCTTCGCTAATTGTAAGAGGAGGAATGGATGGTAAGAATGAAAGTGAACGAATTGAAACAAGTAT
This sequence comes from Glaucopsyche alexis, assembly GCA_905404095.1. Classification (NCBI taxonomy): domain Eukaryota; kingdom Metazoa; phylum Arthropoda; class Insecta; order Lepidoptera; family Lycaenidae; genus Glaucopsyche; species Glaucopsyche alexis. The sequence continues at coordinate 465,269 of FR990063.1, read as the reverse complement.
GTAAGGATCATAGCAAGTGGAAAGAAGTGGTATCTGCCTACCGTGTAGAAGTGTAGTGTAGTCCTGTAGTGATTATAATATGTATGTATATATGTATGTAATCAAGTCCCGACACGCTAAAACTCTCAAACGGTATTTTTAGCCAACGTGAAATGCGCTCTGATTGGTCGAAATCGAAATATCATAAAATCCGTTCATGGTGTCGCTACACTTTCAATCTAAAAAAAGTCTACTTTAAATACGAGAATAGAGGTTCTGAGATAGTGTGTGTTGTTGTTTTTTTATTAATTCTATTTCTAAGCATTATTTGAAAATATATTATGTTTCTGCACACCTTTCTTCACATCATTAGGTACATTAATACGTGATTACGTGAAGCAAAAATTTCAAGTACGGTTTTACGAGAATCGCGCATACGGAAATGTGTGAAAATTTTCGAATATAAATAAAGTTTTAAATGCTGAGAACGGCGTGCGAAAAGCTTAAATTTCTTTAAATAATGCTTAGAAATACATGAAATTAATGAAAATATCAGCAATACACACTACCTCACTCATACTAGCAAAATCTACATAATTCATTGCGATAATATGTAAATTCTCGTAAATGACTAAAATTTCAAATATAACATGTGAGCATTTGACCCCTTTGAATCGGGTTCAATTCATTTTCGTGGAACCCTTATGCGCTAATAATCTTGTATCATGTTAGCGAAATTCGCCGAAAATACACAATAGCATGCAACAACATAATTATGTTGATATTATCACAATAATTTGAACATTACTCTATCTTTAATGATATTATGGTTGACGACCTGTGGTCGCGGGTTCGAATCCCGCCGAAGGGACAAAAGGTTTTTGTGTTTGTTCCGGGGTCTTGGATGTGTAATTAATATATGTATTATGTATAGTATAATAAAAGTCTTAAATATGTGTTTAGTATAACAGTATTAAAAAATATTTCCGTTGTCTGGTACCTGTGATAGCAAGTTCTTCGGATACGTAGTACAGGACCAGATTGACGTGGTACACAGACACAAATATAGAGTAGACCTAGGCTACTTTTTATTGTGGAACAATGTACGGCTCCCGCGAGATTTCTTTTTGTCTCGTTATTTAATATTACCTATGTGTATTGGATATTATTGGTGTGAATAAGCCAATCCACGTGATTGACAATTTGTCATTTGCTTGGACTGGAGGAGTTGCAAGTGCGTTTCTGCATTTGTAACTCCTAGACCGCATATACACCGGGAAAAATACAACGATTTTCCACCGTCAATTTTCTTTAAGGCTATTGTGTCATTCAGCACAGCCTGTGAGTGTACCAGGGCCACATGATATTGGTAGAGTTGTAGAGTTTTGTATATTACTAGATGTTGCCAGCGACTTCGTGCGCGCAAAAGTTAATTTCGCAGGAACCGTACATTTTTCCGCGATAAAAAGTAACCTATGTCCTTCCTCGTGGTTTATTCTACATCTGAGCCAAATTTCATCAAAATCTGTCCAGTAGTTTCGGAGCCAATTCAATGCAAACAAACTTTTCCTGTTTATTATATTAGTATAGATGTAGTAGGTAGTTTTGCATAGAATAAAAAAAGATAACTAGTCATGGCCACACTAACATACATTCGTAATAGTTAAGGACGGCAATATTTTACGTTAGTATGACCGTTTTATAGAATATATTATTATGAATGAAACTCACGTTAATAATAAGATATCGCTTCGCAGAAACGAATAAAATATGTTCATAAGAAGAACCTGTTCTTAGAATGACATAAAAATGAATCATAATTTTATAATTGTTAAACATGGATTTGTGTTGTTTTTGTTTGAATGCGTCAGGTTTTGATATAATATGTAAGAACAATGCTGGTAATACTGTTACGTGGCGAGTAACACGTCGCCCTACTTTGGGAATTGGAATATTCAATAACATTTTACAAACTTAGCTAGTGACATTAATTGTTAAAACCAAGCTTATGGTGTCTACAGACACACGAATTTGGTACGGAGCGTACAGCGGATCTGGTACGCTCCGTACCAGATCCGAGCGTGTGTAGGGCAGTCCGACGAACATAAGAAGAAGGCGAAGAGTACGCCGTTGTCCGCATCGGATCTGGTCCGCTCCGTACCAAATTCGTGCGTGTGTAGAGCAGTCCGGCGGTTAGGCCGTACAACGGTATCAGTGTTGCCAACTTAGGGATGTACCCCCCAAAATTAGGGAATTTACGGGGGTTTACTAGGGGACAGGATGTTTAGAGTTTACTCCTTATGAATCAATTTGTATGTAATAATAAATATTATTTTAATGTGTGTATATAGCCAGGGAAGGAGAAAGTGATGGTCGTATCGTATCAGGAGGTCAAGAGAAGGGCGGAGTGCAGAGAGGAATGGAGAAAGCTCCACCGACAAGAGCGAAGCTCTTAACTTGGAATGAATGATTATAGCCAGGGATATGAAAATGTATTGGGAATAAAATCAAATTAAGACAAGTTAGTTTTATGTTATTCACGCGTAAGTCTTTTTGTTAAACATATAACCTTCTTTTTAGCTTATTATCTCTTAGACCTGTCAATGGTATAAGTAATCAGGGGTAAAATTTGGGGAGAAATATTTTTTAAAGTGTTGGTATCACTGCCCGTTATCAATGAATTGCGGGAATCATCGTCGTCGTTTAAAAAGCGCACTGTAAATATAACTCTGTGCTAATGTAATAGAGCATAAAATCGAACACACGAGTGTCGAGCGTTTCGCTCCACTGCACCGTACCAAATCCGTGCGTGTGTAGCGACACCGAATTTGGTCTCCGGATATGGTTCGCTGTACGCTCCGTACCAAATTTGTGTGTCTGTACTCTGTAGATAGCATTAGCTTTTTTGTGAAATAATGTAGGCAAATATTTGGAGCTGTCTATTGATGAGGATTGCCTAAAGATTTCTGTATTCCTAGTCCTTCCGAAAAAAATTACTTCTGAGTTCCAATATATCCTTTATAAAGACTGAGACAAATAAACTCTACATATTGGTGTTGTCTTGTCATTTGCGCGTTAAATTTAACTTCCTTAAGTTCGTGTTAACCAGTAGTGAGGCATTTTGACATGTGCACGCATGATTCACCGACTTCTTAACTCGTATAGATTGGTAAAATTATATTTTCTGTTTCCATTCAAAACAAGAATCATCATCCGGTTGAAGATGACTCACAAACTCCCAATTCAAATATTAATTAATCTACTGTTATTTAAGAATAAAGAGCTTGGTCCAAAATTCATAATAAAAAAACACGCCGGGTGTAGAAGCTAAGAGCAAGAATAAAATCCAAAATCATAGTAGGTAGGTGTTAGGTGTAGATGCAGTATTTGTTGGTGTTGGAACTGTAGGAGTATGTTGTAAAGTTGCAGTTGTAGGTGGGTAGGTGTAGGTACAGATTAGAGTTGTAACGGAGCTTCGTTTCCGCCTCCACAATTGCGGAAGTTCCGCAAGTAATCGTACATCCGTACATTGAAATTGTAGGCGTATGTATGTACGAGTATACCTAAATTTCAACACCAAAAACTACACATACATCTTCTACCGACACCGACCAACTTAAGTAATACATTACACTAAGTACAGTAACCCACGGGAACCGTATATGTCCGGCGATAAAAAGTGGCCTATGTCCTTCCTCGTGTTCTACTTTATATCTGTGCCAAATATCATGATAATCGGTTTAGTAGTTTTAACGTAAATAAAGCATCCCATGGGAACCGTACATTTCCCTGCGATAAAAAGAAGCCTATGTCCTTTTTCAGGCTATAGACTATCTGTGTTTAATTTTAACTTCAATCGATTCAGTAGTTTTGCCATGAAAGACGGACATACACATTTTCCCATTTACAATATTAATATGGATTCTGCGGTCCTGGCTTGCAAAAACCCTCATCCCGCGCGCACCGCGCTGTCCCCGCACACATCTAGCCACGCACACACAGCCGCAAATTGTCATTCATGTACACCGTTGAATGACGATTCTTTACGTTGTTCCTTTCCTACTAAACGATTTTATAATTTTCCCTTTAATATATTCCATTGATAAATAATCAACTTCCGCTCCGAGTATATTACTCCGTGCGTACGAGATAAGTGAGTCATATTATATTCTGAGAATGATAATGTGGTTACGAAGAAGTGGACCAGTCATCCGAAGGTCGCAGGTTCGGTTTCCGCAAACACTACCTACTTATACAGGATCCTAACGTATTTAGTAACACTTACTTCAGTGCAATGCACTTTTACACAATGCATTCAAACAAAGGTTTTAATTAATGAAAACAAATGAAATCGCATATTAACAAAAAATATTATAATATTAATTTATTTCCTCGTAACGAACAGTGTCTTTTTGGTTTTACCAATTTCCAAATTATTTATTAATTCTTATCTACACTAATATTATAAAGAGGAAAACTTTGTTTGTATGTTTGTTTGTTTGTTTGTAATGAATAGGCTCAAAAAGTACTGGACCGATTTCAAAAATTCTTTCACCATTCGAAAGCTACATTATCCACGAGTAACATAGGCTAAATTTTATTTTGGAAAAAATAGGGTTCCGTAAAATATTTGGGTTTTTCGGACACAAGGTGTAAAAAATCAACCAGAAAAGTTACTTATTTTGCGTACGCTGCCTAAACTATAAAAGATAGAACCCTAAAATGGTCTAATTAATTGTAGATCTTATAAATATCTACAAAAAAGTCCGCGACACACTGTACCTATCTATGTCGAGTGAGGCACAACAACCATTTTTTTATTTAGAAATCTTGATTTTTTTTTGGACTACATTTAAACGAGTTTATTTTACTCATGCTATTAATCCTTATCAAAATAAATTATTTCATCACTAAGTACAGTTTATGTAGATAATATTTGGTCTTTGAATGATTGAAATTGGACGTTTGGTTTTGAAGTTATGGCGAAATTAAAATATTACGATTTCTGCTGCACGGCCCGTTGTGAAGCGGGCGTCACCAAGGCGCGCGCCGTGCGCGTGCGGGGGGGGAGTTTAGATCTATGGTATTTCATACGATAAAAGTATACCCACCTACTTATTTCATTGATTTTAGTAGGTACCTATATTAATTTTTTTCTGTTTGTTTTGACTAGATTTCGCCCGTTTTGTTAGAGGTTTAAAGACATTCTGTAGTATAAGTATCAGTATTGTACCCGTGCGAAGCTGGGGCGGGTTAATAAATAAATTGAAACTGCAAATGAAAAATCAAAGTCATGTAATCTGTACTATTCTTGTAGGAACGAAATGGCCAGGCCACATAACTTGACTAAGGTGTAGAGTTTGTGAAGTTAGACTTGTAGAGTTAAGGCGTGTAGCTTTTTGACAGTCTTGGCATCACTTTACATGGAAATGTTTTTGGTGGGATATAATAGACAGGAAAAATTTTGTATGCATTGAATTGTCTCCAAAACTACTGGATCGATTTTGACGAAATTTGGCACAGAAATACAGTAGATAACGGGGAAGGACATAGGTCACTTAATATAGCAGCAGAATGTACGGTTTCCGCGAGATTTCTAATTACCAAGTCACGATAACGACTGCATTGCAAAAATTGGTACGTGTGAATGTGCTATTTATTTTCAATACAAATATACCTGACATTATAACTGTATACTCCTTCCTAAAAGTCTGGGAGCGCTATTGCGACTCCTCTGGTGCTGCGGGTTTCCATGGGCTTTGAGAATTGCTTTACATCAGGTGATCGATCTGCTCCCTTTAAAAAAAATAGTTTCACCGAATTGGAAAATGAAATCACTATTCTTTGATTCTGTCTCTACCTTTCTCTTTCTAGTGTCTAGATAGAGCAAGACACAATTTTCCACACACGAAAGGCTTAACCGCTGTGACGTCACGGTCTTAAAACATGAATGAACTCGAAACGTGTTTTATTTTCGTCCCCCATGATATCATTAATCATACCCATAAAATTCTCAATTACCTACTAGCAAGTGTTGATTTCATTAGGTTTTGCGTAGTTTTGATACACATACTAAAATAAAAAATAAATATTTAAGCAAAGAGTGAACACAAGAACTTTGTACACCTTTTTACGAAAATTATTCGAACAGAGAACTATGAATTTTGACACTTAAAAAAACCTCAGAATTGAACACACTACCACGCGTTTAGTTAAACAGTAGGTTGGTTTGACATAATTTTGTCACACGTTTTTTCTTTCTACGTCTTTCACATTCAATAAACAATATAAACTTTTATAACTTACTAAAAACTCGTATTCTAGACCTATATTTTATGTTGTTAAATGGTATTTTTATTCACCGTTACCAAAGAATATATATTACTAACGTACCGATACTCTTTTTCTTTTATGCTCAGTAATTTTTTATTATGAGTGACCGAATGTCGTTATTTTACTGAGTAGATTTATATATAATATATTAGTATTTGAAGTCGGTTAAAAATCAGAGTAAACTCATCCTTTTACATGGAAAACAAAAAAAAAAAACTAACAACACTAATTTCTTAATATGAATGAATTTTACAAAATCCTACGATAATGTAACTATCACATCAAGAAATTCAGCAACCGTTCAAGTTATGTGTCCCTAGTACTACGTGTCATACTTCTTTGTTTTTTTTTGCAATTCGCCTATTAAATCTTTAATTAGTTTGTTAATAAAGTCGCTCATGACTTCCTTCACGTAGAATGTCTATCCCATGGACACCGTATAAAATAAATATCAGAAAGCCAAAGGTTGGTAGACAAACGCTGTGTATTTTTTTTGGTTTGGTTTAGGCGTGGCAGAAAAATAAAAAAAAGGTTTTTTTCACTACTAGGAAAATTAGACTTGTAGGAGAAGAGTTGTCTTTTAAAGCTATAAATTAGTTACCAAACAAAAATATAGTTACTTCAAAATAACTACACGCGATATGCTTTAGAAGAAGGTTTTTTTGTGTATATTGTACAAAATTAGAAACAAAACATAATTAAAATTCTGCTTTTCGCGGAAACTTAAAACTTAAAAGTTAATTACCATTTCATTGCCAAATGTTATAAGGGTTGATTTCACCCTTATGACGTGCTATTATTTAAGGACATTATTAAGCGTGTATCATGTTCACTATGGCGTAGTTAGTCGTCATTACAAAACCCTATGAATTGAACACAAATGAATGTACACCTTAGTCATATGTTATAGAATTTAAAATTATCTGTAGCAATGAAGCTACGCGGTTTTGTTCGATGACAAATGAATTTGAACTTTTCTGCTGCGATGTTACGGCTGGGTTTAGTTTGCAGTGGTCAATCTATGAGAAATGATTCATACCTTGATCCCTATCGTAATATATACAAGCCGAGCGGCCGAGCCTTGGACACGCCATTCAGTTTTACACAGTGACACTGCGCGCACGCACTATGGGTAGCGTACATGTTTCGAAAGTGATATTATACGTTTTGAACGTAATTAACGCGATTTTGGGCTTGGCAATCGCATCAGCCTCGATATGGTTCTTCTGTGAGGTCCATGACTTCACTTCGCTGAGGAACTCCAACCATTACCTCCTGGATTACACCGTGTACTGGCCCCAGGCTATACCGTGGCTGTTCTTCTTCGTATCTCTCTTCGTCCTGGGAGTTGCCTCGTGTGGATTTACCAGCGCCAAGAAGAAGTCCAGGGGACTGCTCACCATGTATATAACGGCTTTATCCATTGTGGTGTTAATTTTGATCACCGCATCGGTAATTGCATTGGTTTTTGCTGACAATAAAAGTACTGACGACTTCGTGAAGGACACCGTTTGGGACGTGTACTTTCAAGCGAAAAATGACAATGATGTCGCATCAGCTTTTGGGGAGATCGAGAAGAAACTGCACTGCTGCGGCGCTGACAGTCCAAGGGACTACAAGAACTGGAAGAATGAGTTCCCGAAATCCTGCTGCGACGTCTACTACCACGGCTGGTTGGATCCGTATTCCATCGACTGTGAGTTTACCAACAAATTGGCCAACGAAAGACACGGGTGCTCGACTGTGGCTGCCCAATATGCGAGAATAGTCATCAAGGTACTATCAGCTGCCTCCCTCTTCACTGCTGTCATCTGTATCATCAGCTTGGTGGTCGCTGTGACGCTGTCGAAGGCCCTGGCCAAGAGGAGACGACCGCCAGTGCAGAACGAATCTGAGAGCAAAAAGGTGTTATTGTAATTTGAAGGTTAAACTCATAGTAGCTATGGTTAAGCCTATTCATAGTAGCTAACAAGTAGCTAAGGTCACATTTGACATTGTGTAGTTTTATAATATTCCAACCAGTAAGTTTTATAATAAAAAAAAAAGGATTTTGCCAGTGCCATTTTAGTCAATGACTCTTTGACTGTCTGAAATGATTTTTTTTCAAATGTCAGAAGACTATAGTCTTCTGACATTTGAAAAAAAAATCATTTTTCACACACGATTGTGCAATTTTAATAATGAAGTAAGTTTTTATTTGTATATTTAAAATTCTTTTAAAACTTACTTTAAATTGTGAGTATTTAAAATGACAGAAGTGAGTTTTAAAATTGCTTCGTATTTTCAATGTCAAATGTGGCTTTAAATTGGCTATTGTAGCTATAATTTTTCAATTGAATCTCGAATGAATCCGCCATCTTGTCTTTGTGCAAAGACATACATGGTGCAAGCTATTAAAGGCTGTACAGTCGAGTAAAACATATGCTTAGCAGTATTTATAACAATGGCGTATTAAATTTTTTACTATTGAGAAAAAGTGATCAATTTCAACAGTATACTAAATATTCTCGGCTAGAAGTGTCACATAGATATAATGATGTTCATATCAATCTGCTAAGCATTAAATTTCAGAGACTGTACATTAATCATCATCACAATTTAAGTGTTCGCTAAATGAATCTAAACGCAACGATATTCTTTGCGTTTTAAAGATTCTATTGCTTAAGGCTTGAGTAAGTATGTTTGGAAACGCTTACGTAAGATAAAACAGGTATAGTAACATGACATCATGTCCAAACAAATTTTCACGTACCTACACATGTATACGTGAAAACACTTTATTTCAAATTTACACACCGCTTTGCACGATATTATTTGAAGTAGAGAAAACTTTGCAAAGGTGTATTGAAAACAAAACATGTTAAATGTTTTGTTTAGATTTCATTGAATATTTCTCATAATACATTCCAATTTTGATGGCTGTATACATTTTTATGAAAAAGTCATGAGTCAAAGTGTGTCAAAAAAAATGTCAAAGTCATGTATATCTATATACGTAGAAAAGCGGTGAAAATATTTATTTTGTTAGGTTAAGTAATTTTGTATTAATTTGAATGTGCGTGTATATATTGCGTGATGTTGGTATATAAGCTCTTTTAAATTTGAACTAAGTCCACCGTTATTGATTTTTACTGCTTACGACATACTGTAGACGAAAACATTTAAATGTGGCCGTCTAAAGTCGCAGTATTGCGTCGTATTTTTAGGTTTTGCGACACAATGTAACTTTGATATATTGATTTTACGTGTTTCAATTCAACTACTAGAATCGTAAAGCTAGCTATTGTAAATAAACTTTACGAAAACAAGTAAAATCAGTACTTATATTAGTTTCTTTAACGAAAAATTGCTATACAGTTAAAAAATTACAACTCTACCAGAGACCAAACAGCAAAACGTTTTTGTTTTTTGATGAAAGCAAGCAATAATTTTGAATTCTACCATATTAATGAAATGTTTTGTCAAAAAGTTTTCCTATATTTAATCAGCAACTTCTTAGCGCTTACTCTATAGAAAAACTTTTAAGTTCCTATTTTGTCTATTCTATTATAGACAAACTAAGTTACTGTTTTTCTGTTTCTTTCTTTTCACAAAGGGAACAATTGACCGATTTAGTATGCGTTTAACGTTTCCCCGCAGAACGGAATACCTAATCAGCTTAAACGGTTGAAGTGGTTAAACTTAGCTCGGCCTGGAAGATTTTGAAAAGAAAGAAAGTGTACTGGATTGTAGTAGAAAAATAAAGTTTAAAAAGAAAATCACTTCAGAAAGAAAAGATCTGCCTTTATCGCCAGCAGATTTTTAAGGCTTTACTTCTAATTTGTGAATAATTTGAATGGAGAACTTATTAAATTGTTCGAGTATTGATGAATGGATGTATGTAAAGAATGTATGGAGCACATACACTACGTTTTTAAGCACATGGTGCAAAATTCACTTATTCATAAAAATATTTAAATTACTGATTGTCTAATTTTAGTTTAAATATTGTTATGAGTAACTAGTTTTAAGTAGTTTTAAGCTGTTTGTTAACCAAAGGATATTATATTATAACAAAGGTGCTGTAAATTTTGCTATTTTTAAGTGTATGTTTTTATAACCACCTTATTATTAATATGTAATAGTAACCAGACTGATATTGTAGCATTTTATAAACTGTTTTTAATAAAATAGATTTTTCACACCGCCCCCAAATTTCACACTGTCACCATTTTCTTAGCGTGTGAAATGAGAGGCTCTCAAATTAAATACAGTTTGAATATGCGATAATGTTACTCAAAGGAATCTCTACATAAGTTATACATTTAAGCATCTCTATCACAAATATGTAAATAGTTCCCGATATTTTTGTATGTATTTTGTAAGAGTCATTGTTTTTAATAAACGAAGAATGGAGTATTTAATTATTGTTTTTCTTTCATTTGCACAGGCAAGAAAAATGAATGTTTAGCCTATCACCTATTGAGGACTATAGGATAGTTTATTTGTATCATAAATTCTCTTTTAATTAACTAACAATTAATTATAAATGAATCTTGCATAAACTGATATTGTAGTTTGGACCAATCAAAACGTGTTTGATGTTAGTTTGACGTCTATGATATTATCATTTTGCCGTTTTAATATATCGAGACTGCATCGAAACTTTATTAACATTAGATTTAATTAGGAGAATACCTAAATAAAAGGCCCTAAATAGCACAGATACCCGGCTATCAGAGAGAGAAGAAGGACAATAATATCATGTCGTTCCATATTCTCCTTTAAATGACACATGCTAATGGAGAAGAAAGAGATGTCTAATATAATATACTATATATTATCTACTCGTAATTCGTACTAGAAAAACCTTTACTATTGCTTCCATGTATATTATTCCTGGAAAACAACATGCTCAGAAGTATAAATAAATATTAAATTTCCTTTATTGTACACAATAATTAAGTTTATGAAATAAAATTATAAGCATTTCAAAAGGATTTTTTTTACGATTTGTGATCATTATGTATTTAGTACTTTGAACTTTAAATAATATTTTTAGAATATTACGAGATGCATTTAAATTACATATTATAATATGTAATATTAATGTCAAATACTTTGCATAATAATTATCTTATTACAAGGTCATAGATTCTAAAGCAAGTTTATTTTGCTTTTTTCTTAGAAAATAATTAATAAAATATAAGTAATGAAATATACTAAAGTATATTTAAACTTAAAATCTAATTGTTTTATTTATAATAAACCGATCACGTTTTTGTTCTAAGGCAAAATCACAAAAAATTCGTCATGTAATATAACTAAGTATGAAACCCATATACAAGAAAGAAGAATAAGAAAAAAAGAAGAAAAAGAATGCAAGAATTATACTACAGCAAGTGTATGTTACCCTACTAGGATAACATAAACTTGCTGTATTATAATTTATACTATAAGTATATTCTCTATGCCTCTCTGCTTCCGTGGTCTAGTGGTTAGAATATTGGCTCTCGACTCGGAGGTCATGGGTTCGATTCCCGCAGGCTGATCACCTGATTGTCTGACAAGAGATGATTCATGCGTCGAATGGGCATGTAAAAAGTCGGACTTGCGCCTGATCTCTCGTCAGTCGTGTCGATTATCCGTCCCACTCGGTTTATACGAGAGTAAACGAAGAGAGAGTGCTCTTGTGTACTGCGCACACACTTGGGCACTATCAAATAACTCCTTTGTAACTGGCCTAGTTTTAATGAAACCGGCCACCGTTACGAGATGATTGAGGGGAGTTATTTTATTCTCTATAAGTAATAACTCTACGATTTTTAAAACAATCGGACAAACGCATATCCTAATTGAAGGTGATTACGGTCACCCGCAACACCAGAGGTTGCAAGTGCGTTGCCGTCCTTTAAATGTATGTATGTATGTTTGTCACGTATCATAAAGGTGAGGAACCACTAGGGAAAATTAGATCATCACTTTCAAAGACAAACACAGCTGTAAAGGAAAGTCACAGTACTTTATCTATGGTCAAAGATATGACAGTACATTGTGCAACTGCTTTCTTAATATCCCTCGGTAAGTTTAGTTTCTCCATGGAAGTAACAGATGTATAAAGCACAGTAATTAGTTGCTAAATTAAAAAGTTAGAGAACTAAAAAGAACTAAAACACCACGATATTTTTTGCTGCCCTTGAAAAACTAAAATTGATGTTATCCTATATTAATATGTTATTACTGACTATTGTTAAATAATAGTGATATATAATAATGTCACCGAAAAATCATAAAAACCGTTAGATTGTAAAATAACTAACGAGATTATAAAAATGTGTCGAATAATTGTACATACATACATACATACATACTTACATATAATCACGCCTTTTTCCCGTAGGGGTAGGCAGGACCGCCTCTTTCCCGTAGGGGTAGGCAGAGACCACTTCTTTCCACTTGCTACGATCCTTACATACTTCTTTCGCTTCGTCCACTTTCATTCTTAGCATGCATTCCTCCTCTTACATTCAACGTAGCGAAGCGTCTCTCCATGGTCCGCTTTTCGCCTCCGCGAGAAACGAGACGTGATGGGTGGCGAACCACATCGCCGCCATTTTGGACAATTAAATTGTTTTTGATTAATGATTGTTTACTACATATTTATAATCTAAAGAAAAGTAATGTGTTAAATTATAGGCAGGATATTCGCGTCGGAAGTCTATCAATATTTTACAATTTCACTAGTTAATTTTCAATCTAACGGTTCTTAAAATTTTACGGTGACATATACAATACGCAGTATTTCAGTTAATACAATGAACTTTGTATTTATCTTCATACATTTTCAACTGCTAAGACGTCATTCGTGTATCACGTTTTGCATAAAGCGTTTTTAATTCTCTCCAACATTGATCGTAGATATGCCATTGCTAAGACAATATTTCCTGGCTTATTATGTACTTTTCGAAAAGCCAACAAAAAAAATGCATGTAGGCTACATAAACTAAGATGTAGAGTTCATGAGGTTAGGTATGTAGAGTCAGAAGCTTGGTTTTACATGAGATCTGGTAACTTTTTGACAGTGCGATCTTGGCATCGCTTTACATGGAAATGTTTTGGTGGGATTTACTTTGTGGTCTGTAATTAATTTTCCTATATTCTGTTTAAATCCAAATTAATCTTTTAGTAAACAAAAGTGTAGTACAAAACATTTCTTGTCAGTCCGTACTAGGCCGCTGTCAAACACACATTTTGGTAACATTGGCAGTGTTTCGCGGAAAAAGGCTATTGCAAGCGCTTGTAAGCAAAATGGCGATTGCTGAGCGGTAAGCGCTGTCTATGCTAAATGCTATTTTCCTCTAGGACACGTTATTCTCTAGAAAACACTACTGATTTCAAAATAAATAAGCAAAATGGCGGATTATGTCAGCGCTACTAAAGTTAGCAAACGCGTTCCGGCCGACAACTGCCATTTTCCTTAGCTTGTTAGCGATTGCTAGCGCTAAAAAAAATAAACAGATTATCGGCCAGGACACGTTTGCTAACTTCAATACTGCTAACATAATCCGCTTTTTTGCTTATTTAACGCCAGCGGTAGCTATTTTAATTACGTTTTTTTGTTAGCGCTATTCCGCGGAACACAGCCAGTAATAAAACTATAATCTATATAAAGATAGCTATAAAAGCGCCACTGCGCTTACAATTACATGCAATTATATATTATTATATTATTATATATCTACATAAGGAAAAACGTGATTATCGAGAATGAAAAAAAAGTACCGGTTGTTACACCGAGTTTAGTTTATGAGTAATATCTAAAGGTGAGTAACGTAATGTCAGGTAGAGGTTATATACTTAGATACTAAAACTGATATAAAATATGCGAATGTGAATTTGTTTGTTACACTTTCACGTAAAAACTACATAACCGATCATCATTAAATTTGGCACAGATATAGAGTAGAATACGGGGAAGCACATGGATTTTTATCGTGATTTACACGGTTCCCGTGGGATACGCTAGTTCATAGTCTTATACATCAAACGAGCGATTCTTTAATGAAATACTCGCTTTTGCCCGCGGCTCCGCCCGCGTAAATACATTATTCTGCAGGAACACTGTAGGTACTTTTTCGGGATAAAAATATCCTATGTCCTTTCCCGGGACCCAAAGTATGTCTATATCAATTTCATAAAAATCAGACACACTTTCGCATTTATAATATTAAGTATAGATAATTATATAGAGTGTAAATATTTAGTAATTTACACTTTGAACAACGCAGGCGCAGTTGTATTTTTGAAAGCGACCAAGAAACGAGCAGACGGATCGCCTGATGGTTAGCCGTGGATATTCGCAAGTCGCAACTCCACAGGAGCTACACTTGTAACTCCTCTGGTATTGCGCGTACGTCATCCCAACCCCCATTGGGCCTCCCGGTAACCTCACTCACTCGGCGAAACACAACGCAAGCGTTATTTCACGCCGGTTTTTTGTGAGGCCGTCGTATTTATCCGATTGGACCAGCCGTGCCCATTCGTGCCGAATTATGGTATTGCTATTTTATTTATACTGTGCCTGATCCAACTTAGAGGCAAAATAAAATAGCCTATGTGTCATGATGAATTGATGACCTATTACGATTTATAAAGAGCCTACCTGTATTATAAACGCAACGTACATCAGCAAACGAGCTATTAGATAATCACACACAATCAGGTGAATATGCTCATTTAATTAATAAACTGCAATTTTAATTTGGGGTGTAATAATTAAAGTATTTAAGAGTAATTTATGAAAATATTTTAAATATTTATTAGCCAAAAAGTTGTAAATAAAGGTTTGTTCATACAAGTATTTTGTGTGTCAATGACATTTAAAGGTTACATACGCATATTATCGAATTAAGAGGCTCTCAAGGAAATATTTAAGGGCTCTTAAATTTAAGAAACATTTAAGACTTCGCATGTAAGATTTATCATCCCAATTACATATTATGTGTGTATTACTTACTACACGTGGCAACAGCCCGCACCGCCCGCGTAAATACAGTATGCCACGGGAACAATGTACTTTTTCAGGATAAAAAGTAGCCTATGTGTTAATCCAGAGCTCAAACTACTACCATACAAATTTTAATCAAAATCCGTTCAGTAGTTTTTGCGTGAAAGACTAACGAACTTCCATCCATCTATTCTCACAAATTTTCACATTTATAATGTTAATATTATTTATTACTTAAATGTCGATTTGACCTAGTTCTTGCAAATTTCATTAATTAAAGACGGTCAAAATGTTGAAACGAATAAATAAGTAACACTTGATTTAATATTTATACAAGGGTAACATAACAAGTGAAAGACCCAAGGAGCTCTATATTTTGTCATTTAATACTGATAGTATATAATTATGTTACGGGTAATGCTAGAAGATAGAGTACTTAGGTTTATTTGGTTTTACCTAGGATTACCCAAGCTTTGTGGATAAAGTCCGAATATTTATTTATATTCGGCGTTTACCCGTATACAACTAAGTTTACCCAACACTGGTTGGGTAATATTCCTTGTTGGTCCGAATAATAATTGAAATAAATTTTAATTCGAAATTTACCCATCCTCACCTAGGTCTACCCAAGACAGACTGGGTAATGTTAGAATAATTTATGAAATTAAAAACCATGTGCATTTATAGCTTTTGTTTAATTGAAAAAACGTACACAAAACAATCATTGTTTTTTATATATTGGTGATATATTTTCAATGTCGATCAGTTTATCCTGATACACAAAAAACTGGTTCCTTGAGAACATATTTTCTTCGATAGTTCCTCGTTCGTTTCCTAGCTTGTAAAGATCATCAGTAATTTCTATAACTGCCATAAGCACGTTCCGAAAATCTCCTCTTCCTCTATCAACATTATTATTACGACCAACACCAAACATTACCCAACCAGTGTTGTGTAAACTTAGTTATATACGGGTAAACGCCGATTATAAATATTCGGACTTTATCCACAAAGCTTGGGTAATCCTAGGTAAACCCAAGTAAACCTAGGTTTACTCTATCTTTTAGTATTACCCGTAACATATACACATAAACGCGTTCTTAATGTCTTTCGGTAAACGACGTGTTCATATAGATTTTTAATCATTTCCGTGAAAACGATGATTGCCAAAGGGCATTAGAAATTAGTTTCACTGTAACTTTTAGGCACACAAAAAATATATTTTTCTCTACAACTTTAGATGGAGAAAGTTTTGCTATTGCTGAATTTTTCATTCAAAACACTTGAATTCAATATTTTAATTATATATTTTCATATACTTGCTACTTGGTAGCTTATAACAGTTCATAATGTACTTGTAACTCCTCTTGTATTTGTTACATAAAATATAAGGTTAGCAGCGGTAATCGCTTATACCGTTTGCCGTTGTATCTGTCGCCGTAAAATTGTAAAAACCGTTAGATTGTAATAAAACTAGTGAAATTGTAAAATGTTGATAGACTTCCGACGCGAATATGCTGCCTATAATTTTATACACATTATTTTTCGTTAGATTTTATATATAATTATAGTTTTTAATCTTTCCACATATGTTTTACAATTTCGTTAGTTATTTTATAATTTAACGGTTTTTACAATTTAACGGTGACATATCTATACTAATTAATATGATAAAGCAGAAAAAAATTGTTAGTTTGTATTAAATATGCGTCAAAACTACTGAACCGATTTTGATAAAATTTAGAGTAAACCACGGGGAAGCACATAGGCAAATTTTTGTTGCGGCAGAAGGTACGGTTTCCGCGTAGTTATGGAACTTTTGCGCGCACGAAGTCAACATCTAGTATAAAGTAACATATTTTTGGTGTATTTTAAATCATATTTATGCGACTAAAGTAAAGCCAAAAAGATGGGTAGAAAAAGATTTTGGCAGCCTATGTATGTATGTGTATTTGTCCAACCGTAGCGACTAAACTACTAGTCCAATTTTAATAAATGAAGTGTCAATATATTTGTGAATACTAGATGTTGTCCGTGACTCGTGCGCGCAATGGTTAATTTCGCGGAAACCGTACATTTTCAGTGATACAAAGTAGCCTATGTCCTTCCCCGTGGTCTACTCTACATCTGTACCAAATTTCATCAAAATCGGTCCAGTAGTTTCGGAGCCTTCTCCAATGCAAACAAACAAGCAAACTTTTCCTCTTTATTAGTATAGATAGTATAGAACTATAGACTACTAACTCGGGTAACATAGACTATTAATTTAAATATTTGGGTTATATTTTTATATAAAAATTATAATTTTTTATCAACTTGTTTTCATATACTAGTCCAGTTATACCTACTTATATAAATACAAGTTTTTAGCAGTATTAAGCTACAACTGATACAGTTATTTTGCTCTAGTAAGCACAGCCTTAGTTTTTGTCAAAGTATGTTAAATATTTGATGTTGAAGGTCAAACGAAACTGACAGTAGCCTTGTACATGTACTAGGAGCCCATAGTTTATACGGTATGATATTTACTGGACCTTATATATATGTCACCGTAAAATCGTAAAAACCGTTAGATGTTAACTAGTGAAATTGTAAAATGTTTATAGACTCCCGACGCGAATATTCTGCCTATAATTTAGCACATAATTTTTCGTTAGATTATTATAAACATATAGTAATGAATCTTTCGACATATTTTTACAATCTCGTTAGTTATTTTACAATCTAACGGTTTTTACAATTTTACTGTGACATATACTCCTATAAGGCAAACATAATAATTCAAAAACGTGGTACCTAATATAAATGTGAAAGTTTGTAAGGATGGATGGATGTTTGTTTCCCTTTCACACAAAAACTACTGAACGGATTTCGATGAAATTTGATATTGTAGTAGTTATAGGCTCTGGATTAAAACATTAGGCTACTTTTTATTCTGATAAAGTGCAGTATTCCCTTAGGATATCCGATACTATATTGGCGGCGGAAAAAAGCTCAATAAAACCGTAACTGGCTAGCGTGTTAGACTACATATTTATATTGAAACCCAAAAAGTGGGATCCTTACTTTTTAGTGATGATGATGATAATAATGATGTTACTAAACGGTTCGATTTGCAGGAGACATGTAACAATGTACGATATTCAGGACACGTGTTTTTACAGCTTACGATGCGATATTTTGTTTTTAACCGATTGCCGAGAAAGGGTTATGTTTTAGGGGACAAATATGCAGATGAATCGATTTATGGTGTGACCACGAAAAAGTGGATTGTCTTTCTTTAAAATAATGTACGAATTACGATATAATTTTGATTTGTCGTAATTCGTAGACCATATATTTCAAAACTTAAGACAGGCTATGACGAACATTTGACAGAACAAATCTTCATACGAGAAAAAGTTACGCCATCTTGGTTTTCACCAGGTATGGTGAATGTCATTTCACCATACATGTCGAAATGGCTCCAAAAGTCTCAAAAGTGGCGCCATTTAACTGGAGACTTTTTGCCTCAACATGCCTCGTCTGTGTAGTAGAGTTGATTGTTTCAAATAAAACGTGACTCATTTCAGTTATTCTAAGTTCTAGTAACTGGTTTACTAACATGTAATTATATATTGTAATGATCATTAACCGTTAAACTCATATAATTTTAATATAATACATCTATGCATCTATGGTTAAACTTTAACGAATTCTCATAGTTGTCGCCTGTCAAAATATACCAAATTGTTGGAACATACATTTTAAATTTCTTGACGCATCTCAATTTAAACAATAAACTAGACAATTCAGACAAACTATTTAACGATAATTAGTTAATATTCCTAATATTAACTAATTATCGTTAAATAGTTTGTCTGAATAGTCTCCATAGTCACACAAAGCTTAAAATTATTTCGCTATGACACTAAAATCCATTCATTAGTAAATTATTTGAACAGGTAGTCAAAATCAAAAGGAATTAAATTAAAATTCATTGTCATTCCATTACTAAATCATTACCAAATTCCCAAAAAGTACATTAACAACATTACAATGTAAGTCCTTGTGTATATTGTATTTATTGTTCTTCCGGTAAATGAGGAAATAATATGTAAATTAAGTAATTAAATATTACAATTAATTAACTCTCAAGGAAAGTGATATGTGACTTTGAATTGTGTTTTATTATTTTCTTCAGGTTCGCTTGTGTGAAGTTAATGTGGTGGGTTATTAAATAGCATAATTATATGTTGCCTGAGATTTCGTCGGCGGGAACTGTACATTTTGCCGCTACTTCCCCGTGTTCTTATCTATATCTGTAGGTACTAGGTACTAATATCAAATTTCATTAAAATCTGTCCAGTTATTGCGAAGTCTATGCAAACTAACAAATCATTCCTCTTTATAATATTAGTATAAATGTACGTTATGTCATTTAGGGGATGTAATTTAGAAAATTCCTAATAAAGGACTATTGTAAATTAAGTTCAGTGGTTTGAGCTGAGTGTGTGAACTAAAACAGCTAAGTTATATGGTAGCTGTAGCGCAATGATGGACCATCGAACTCTAAAAATAATGATTCAGAATTTCTGAATGTTGAATCACAAATGACAATGAATCATTCTTTATTGAACTATTATACTTTATCCTAATATGTTCAATAAAATATAAAATACATTTACACTTATATAAGATTAAAATTTATAATTCGGAATTTTCAGTTAGAAAATGTCTTATTTTAAAACGACACACTATTATGAGTATTAAGGTTGGAAAATGCATGAATCTATTGTAGTGTTTATGTGATCCTGGATTTAAATTATCTATTTGGCAAGAATTTAACAGTTCCAATATTACATTTCCTTTTAAGCCGCCCAGTAGTAAAACTGTTTTGTTCGAAATCCGATGAAAAAAGTAGAGTCGAGAAAAGGAAATTTAATCGAAACTAATATTCTGGGCCTCAGTTGTAACTTTAGTTTCTTGATTATGAAGATAAGAAAATTATTAATTATGACACTCTCAAGAGTAATATGAAGCTCTATTGTACTTGCAGTCGTTTCCGAGATTCCGATCATATGTACAATATTTGCTCGTTTCAATTAATAAACATTATAACTTGCACATTCGTTAAAATGTACCACCTCCGACCTAATTATTCCAACAAGTATTTACCGTTATTAATGAACAAAACCATTAATATGTAATGATTAGTTGTAATGTCTCGTACGGTGCATACTATATCGTATCGTTTACGGTAAAGTAAACCTGCGCACGAGTTGTTAAAAGTTAAAACTACGGCGTCGCGCGCGGCGCCTCTCATTAATATTCCGACCATAACGAACGACGCACGTCCACAAAAATATATTTTTAAATAAACAAAAATGAAGGAAGATTTAGTAAAAGGCGTGCTGTATGTAATGAATATACTATACGCGCTATTCGGGCTAGTGTCGGCGGCTACGGGCATATGGTTTTTCGTGCAACTATCCGAATTTGTGGCTTTGAGAAACAGCAACCATTATCTGCTGGATTACCGCGTATATTGGCCCCAGGTTGCGCCATGGTTGTTCATAATCCTGGGACTGTTTGTGATGTTGGTGTCTTTCTGTGGTTGGTGCGGTGCGAACCGGGAGAGCAGAGGTATGCTGGGGATGTACGGGATCTTCCTGATCCTGATAATACTACTTCAGGCGATTGCTGCGACCCTAATCTTCGTGTACGTCGACGGCGAAGATACGGACCGATTTATTAAAGATACGGTGTACGATGGCTACTACAATTCCCAATCCAACCCCGACGTGTTCAAAGCTTTCGGAAGAATCGAGAGGAAGTTGAAGTGCTGTGGTGCGAACGACGCCAGGGATTACAGAAGTTGGAGAAACGATCTACCTCTGACGTGCTGCTTGGACAGCTACTACAGAGCCACCTGCGATTTTACTGACAAGGAAGCGAATGAAAGACTTGGATGTGCAAAAGTGGCTTCTGTATACACGAAAATCATCAGCTCGTCTGTGGCTGGAGCGTCTCTGATTATTTCCTTGATAGAAATCACGGGTGTCATACTCGCTTGGAAACTGTTCAACAATCTGGGAGAAGTGGAACATTATATTACGGAGCGAAAGGAGGGAGAAACTGAGTGCTAAGGTATAGTCATTGCATTTTCGGTGCTAATACACGGCCATATTTGGATTTTGCCGCCAAATTTGCTTTTTGGCGGTTTACCACCGACGGGTATATTCGTTTCCTTGGCAAAGGAATACAGAAACTATACCTATAGCTTAGTTACCATTATATATTTTAAATTGAATTGATAAGGTAAATATTATATTGATTGATATTTAATTAGAATTCCGATACGATGATGTATGTGAGTCTATTAAGCCTCGGTTATTTTACTGTGAGCCTCGTACTTGTAAGTTTAGACTGTTAATTATAGCTCTGCACAAGTTATGCAATCCTGGTATTTCAAGTTTATTCCCTTGTTAAATAAAAATAAAAACTAAATTCATATTTTACAAATGAACATAATTAATTGCTTAAAACCCCTAATTTTCATAGTCCAAGGGGGGTAACCACACCCAACATTAATTTATCTACGTGGGTTAAACGCTTCCTCTTTAACTTCAATGAATCAGTCAATTGTGTCGCTTGACCTCGACCCCCCACTTCTTTGACATATGCGGGGTGCCCCCCTAGAGAGGTTACCCCTCCATCTTGTGTAAGCGATGCCCTCTCGGACGTAACCTCGAAATCTTACGAAACGTGGTACGTCGCTAGTTTTTCTGCATAAGAATTGACCTAAAAGACCTCTTCAAATTTGTGAGAGCTTAGTTGACCAAAATGTTTCATTGGATAAGTGGAACATTTTAAATTTGTTTTTGCCATAAAAACTGGTCCAGATTTTTCTTTTTGGGAAAGCAATTTCCTTAAAATCTGTGTTAACTTATCTTATTGACAGAGATGAAACATTTTAATTGCATGAGTAATTTAGGAATCTTATCTGTTTTGGAATTTCCTGATATGTCACATCTTAAAGTAGGCCTTCTATTTCTTGACAAAAAGATCTTCGATGTCCGACTGTACCATTGAAATGTATTTTGTACAATTTTTCTGCCGTTGTGGCATCACAAATAGCTTTCGTGGCGACGCGTTACACCCGCATTAAGTACGTGTTACACGTCAGTATAACATAATTCTAAGCAAAACGTGCCTTCGACTCAAAATATCTATACGCTTGAGCGGTTCTTAGATAATAGAAAAGCCAGGGTCATATCGATCCAAGGTGCAGAACGTGCTTCTTCGTGTACATGTTTTCCTAGTACCTGAGAATATTTCCTTAAGTTACTGATGCGTGATGATAAAAAAAATTACAAAGGAAAAGTAGAGTTGCGCACGCGCCATTTTGAAAATTTATTAACACAGGAATTTCCCGCCAATATGATATCAACACTTATGACTTATTTATTTTTCTAAAATAATTTTAATATAACATGATACATTTTCATCAATAAGAAGTACAAAGTTAGTTCATTAAAATTTTATCTTGTGCGCTGCGAATTTTATAAACCATTTATAATATTGTTTTTAAAATAAAAACTTAATACTTTTAGTATGTTAAATAACTATACTATGTTTTTACTTTCCATAGCACATTCGGTATGTGTATGTCGTAATTTTTTATGCAACACCAGTTTCTATTGATGGTTTAGCTTTCGTAATGTTATGGTGGGGCAGGTATGGTCGTATTGACTCTAAAAGTGGGTCGACCATATTTAAAATGTAGGCCTCAAAATGCCAATGTTGCATAATTGTGTTTACCTTTGAAAGCATGGGAAAAATACCATGGATTGCATAATTGTTTGTGTTTTGAAAGATGGGAAAAAATGTTATTGATTTCCATAAGTGCGAAAATAACATGGATTGCATTTGTTTGTATTTTTGATAGATGGGAAAAATGCCATAGTGTTAAATTATGGCGCGAAAATGCCATGAGTTGTGAAAATTGTTACCATATGCATAATAATTACCATCACAAAAATATTGGCAATAATGTGCCAATTAGTATTGCCAATATGTGCGAAAGAGAGGGAACGATCCAAAAGAATCTCTCATCTAATTATAAAATGTATATTTTAAATATTTTTAAATTGTATTATAAATTAAGAGAAATATAATTCTATTTACTCAATTTTATTTTAATGTTGCAATGTATATTTTTGGTTATTTTTTGTAAATTGTGCAACGCTTTTAAAATAAGTACACATTTGACGTTTATACTTTTTAAAACCTTCCGTCCTTAGACATAGATTCCGTATGCCAAAGACGACACCACACCTTTATTTTTTGCATGCAAAAGATTTGTAAGTTATTTTTATATCTAGTCTTAAGGTTCGAAAATAAATTAATACGAATTACTTTCATTTTTTTTTCATCCTCTTTAGCCATATCAAAGTTTAAATACTCGTAACAGTAGCTGTGACTAAATGTCTCAGTTCAAACGTAGTTGTCTACATTCAAACGAGTTATACTAATTACTAATAGTTATGATAAGGAGAATTAATTAGTTATTCTAAAATGTATCTAGTTTCTGTAACTCGATGTAAATACGTACATAAAATGACAAAATACTTACATAATATTTGGCAATTTAAAAGTAAAATATACCTACTTTTTAATTCTAAAGTAAACTTTCAGTGTCTCAAAAACGCTCACAACAAAATGATAAAGTTGACTTTTTGGCGTTAGTTGACAAATTGACATATATGATATAACATAAAGTTAGAGTCACACTAAGGACAAAAACGTGTCTAAGTATAATGACCCCAGCATAAAGAATTTCTCCAAGATAAATTATTACACTCTATCATACGCCAAATTGTCAAAATGTCACGTGTCTGATTGGCTCATAAGCTACGTGATTACCTCAGGGTACTCCTCGGGAATGTATGTCATATTACGTCACGCAAGCTACCGCCGTGGTTATGTGTTCCTAGTACCTTTTGTAAATAAAAGTTTGTTTAAATAAAGACTGGGACTAAGACAAACGCCGGCAGAGTATGTGTGAATTCGTTGGCAAATGTAGCCGTGAGTAACTTGGACGACACCAGAGGAGTCATAAGTGCGTTGACGCAGTAAACCACAGTTCTTAGGCTGATATATGATCCGGAATCCGGCAGACCCAAGAAAATTTAGATCATTGAAAATAGATTTCTGCTCTAAAACCAATTACAATAGAGTTAAAAATCTAAGTATCGAGTATCGAGCTGTCATGTATGACATTGACATTTGACGGGACATGTGTGTTTGATTTGCTGCTTTATTGTTTAAGTACAGAGTTCTATTTTCTATGCTCTGAATTTTCGCCGCCTTACATATTCTGGATCATGTAGAGCCTTAACAAAAAAATGTTAGTAATAATGGTTAGTAATTGCAATGCATTACGTAATGTTGCAATTATTAACCACAAATAAAATATTATGACTCAGTATGCCATTGTTTTATAATCATCATTATAGGGCCGAGGGCAGTGTTACCAACTCTCAAAATTAAACTTGGGTCAAACCCACAAAATCGCAACGACTACGTAAAATATTCTCCCTAAAAATTTGGTGGATTTGTGTATGATTAAGATTACTATAAGAATAAATGCTACACAAATCTATTTAAAGTGATAAAAATTAAAGAATAAAAATATTATTCTGTCCTATAATGTTATTATAAACTTTACTTTTCATTCATTTTAAAAGTTAAATATATTAATTTAATTATTAAAAAGAAAGCCCCCTTTGGGTTCTTTGCCTGAAAATAATCTTAAAAATCCTTCCCCCTAGAACACAAGAGGGTTTTAGAGATTTTATCCCCCTGAATTTAGGGGGAAAATCCTTGTTGACAGCACTGGGTCTTATATTATGAGTTTGTTATCCACAACGCTAGCTTAGTTCTAGATTGGTGAATTTCACGTACAGCTACCCTCGAAAACAGAAGAATGGAATGTAAGTATAAAAGTTGAAAATGTGAAGTTCGCGTCGTGGAGGAAAAATAATACTTGGTGATTAGACATCCATGTTGCTAATGGCACTCGGCGTCTTCATTTGTCTATGGTAATGACAGACCACGCTTAAACACGAAGATTTTCCGGAAGACAGAGTTCGTGGACAAACTGTACTTAAAATTATGTTACTAGATGTTGTTGTTGACTTCATGCGTGCAAAAGGTAATCCAGTAGGAACCGTCATTTTTCCGCAATAAGAAGTAGCCTGTATCATTCCTCGTGGATAACTCTATGTCTGTGCCAAATTTCATGAAAATCGGCCCAGTAGTTTCGGAGCCTATTCAATGCAAACAAACAATGAAATCGTTTCTCTACAATATTAGTATAGAACTTAGAAGTAAGACATAACTGTTATAACACCAAAATTGCTAAATATTAGTTTTCCGCGACCGTATACAAGTACATAAGAGCTATCATTTGGCTAACCTTTGTTGTATATTAATATTTAATACATAATTTATTACATACATACATATAATCACGCCTTTTTCCCGTAGGGGTAGGCAGGACCGCCTCTTTCCCGTAGGGGTAGGCAGAGACCACTTCTTTCCACTTGCTACGATCCTTACATACTTCTTTCGCTTCGTCCACTTTCATTCTTACCATCCATTCCTCCTCTTACATTCAACGTAGCCAAGCGTCTCTCCATGGTCCGCTTTTATTATGTAATCTTAATATGTACTATGTAGTATGAGTGGAGAGTTAGAGAATTGGCTCTCGACTCGGAGGTCCGAGGTTCGATTCCCGCATTGAAACAACAAAAAATGTTGTTTCTAAGTTTGGTTAGGACAATGCAGGCTGATCATCGACAAATTGTCTGACAAGAGAGATGATCCATGCGTCGGATGGGTATGTAAAATGTCTGGAACTGATTTCTCGCTAGTCGTGTCGGTTATCCGTCCCACTGGGTTACGAGAGTAAAGGAGGAGAGAGTGCTCTTGTGTACTGCGCACACACTTGGGCACTATAAAATTACTCCTGCGTAACTGGCCTGGTTTCAATGGAACCGGCCACCGTCACCGATATCGGTGGGGAGTTGTAGTTATATGTATTATGTAGTATGTACTGCAACCGGTTTTAAGACACAGTTTTGCATAAGTTTTTATCAAGACCAAAGCGGACCATGGAGAGCCGCTTCGCTACGTTGAATGTAAGAGGAGGAATGGATGGTAAGAATGAAAATGAACGAAGCGAAACGAGTATGTAAGGATCGTAGCAAGTGGCAAAAAGTGGTCTCTGCCTACCCCTTTACGGGAAAAAGGCGTGATTATATATATACAATCACGCCTTTATGCCACGCCTTTTATATATATATATATATATATATATATATATATGTATGTATGTATGTAATATGTATGTATGTTATCAAGACTTAGGTCACTAAAGTGACTCAGAACTATCAATGGCTGTGTTCCTCGGAAAATAGCGCTAGCAAGAGCTTGCTAGCGCTAAAGAATAAAAAACAGGCCCTCTAGTCAAGATGCATTCGATAATTTCGACGGCGAAGTTCGAAAACAAAATGTATGGGATTTGACTTAAGGCATAGCAAGCGATATGTCACATAACGATGGCTTATGTTAAATTCCATACATTTTTGATTTCGAAGTTCGCCGTCGAAATTATCGAAAGCTTCTTGACTAGAGGCACTGATTATCAGTTGCTAACTTCAATACTCCTACCATAATCCGCCATGTTGCTTATATTTAACGCCAGCGGTAGCCATTTTGCTTACGTTTTTTTGTTGACGCTATTTTCCGCAGAACACAGACATTGTATTATAAAATATTCAAGCAGGTAATGAATACAATCATTAGAGATGCAGAAATTCATTTTATACTAAGATAAAGTTTATATAAGTCCTTGAAATACCTTCCGACGCTGTTAACTTCTCAATAATTCAGATTAGTAGTATTAGTAGATTAGTAGTAGTAGTGTAGTTGCATGTGCTCATAGGCGACGATAATCGCTTGCCATCAGGCGATCTGCTGATTATTTGATCTATACTAATGTTATAAAGAGGAAAAACTTGTTTCTTTGTTTGCGTTGAATAGGCTCCGAAATTACTGGACGGATTTTGATAAAATTTGGTACAGATATAGATTAGACTACCGTGAAGGACATAGGCTATTTTATATCGCGGTAAAATGTACGGTTCCTGCGGGATATCCTTTTGCGCGCACGAAGTCGCGGGAAACATCTAGTTAATAAGGAAAAAACTTTAGAGCAATTCTTACATCCTCTACACACGTACCGATTATGGGGGGTAGAGGAAAGTAGGACTCTTCTCTCGTAAGATGTCTAAGGCAGAGAAGCTAAAAAGTGTCCGACAAAAGTAGTTAAATAACAGTTCCAAAACTAGCCATGCCACTATGGGCTAGAGTCTTATAGAGGGTATGTTATGAAGTTAGCAATAAGAGATAGAGTGAAGTTAGCTAAGTTAAATAACTAACTAATAATAAACTTTCAACTAACTTCACTCCATCTCTTATTGCAAACCTCATACCCTTTTCTGACTCTACCGCCATTATGGCCAGCACGAAGTATAGATACCAGGAGTCCGAACGTAATGTTAAAATAATGGTCTCAATTTAGGGGACAGATTTTTTGCCGGTAGAGCGCGCCATTGTTCAAGAAGTACCAAGCGCGATAGCAATATATTCGTGCGTGAGTGAAAGAGACAAGTAGCGAAGAGTCAATGTACGAAATTCTACGTGCTCCGCCACCACACTTTAGTCAAGATTTCTAGCAACATAAAAGTGACATTAGTGTGAATAGAAAATACTTTTGGTATTGTGTATAAAGTTTTAACACAGTAAAAGCGATGGTACTTATTGTATTGTATACATTAGCGTGAGAAATTTTGTGTGTTTCTCACGCTAATGTATACAGTATTGACCGAGGTAGTATGATAATTAAAAAAAATCGGTGTTACCATCATGAAATTTTCCCTGAAATTGGGCATTTTCGTGTTATAACGAAAGGTTGGGAGAATTTAGAATAAAATAACTTTATAGAGATTAAACCTTGCCAATTAAACCTTTTCAAAATTCTCTGACACATGCGTATCTCCGGGTAGTACAGATTTTTCTTCTACAACAAATTTTTAAACGCATATTAAAGTAGGAGGCGCTGAAGCCACATGCTAACCTTGTCATGCGGCAAGTAGAGACAAATACAGCTTGTGATTTGAGACCATCTTATTTTGAGAAGCGCTTGAGAAGTCGGCCATTATATATAATTTACATAAAAAAACTTAAAAAACAAACAGTAGTACCAAATAAGTACAGTGTGACCAAGTTCTTAATAGCTTTCGGTCGGTTGATTTTTCATACATCATGTCATTGCCATAAAAATACGATGATTGCTGAAGGCTAGTAAGAAATTAGTTAGGTAGTTTTACTGTACCCATAGGTAAATAGTTAAGAAAATAAATAATATTGTAACTTTTTAGGGACTGTATTTAACCTACGGTTAGCGAGATAGGTTATGCCATAGTTAAACTTATCTATTATAACCTATTGTCAAGGGACATTGTGTAACGTATGTTATCAACACCATACTTTAACCCACGTATGTACAGCCGAGGAAATTAAATGCTTAGCAGTTTTCAGAAGTAGGTATACTAACTTCTGAAAGCGGTTTTTTCCGTCGGTGCCAGTAAAAATGTCACAGTAAATAGAACGGCAGTAATTCGACGCTCTATTATCAGTGCTGCTTTCACTAACTGCGTGAGAACGAAGTCTATAAATATATATGTTACGGGTAACATTAGAAGATAGAGTAAACCTAGGTTTACTTGGGTTTACCTAGGATTACCCAAGCTTTGTGGATAAAGTCCGAATATTTATTTATATTCGGCGTTTACCCGTATATAACTAAGTTTACCCAACACTGGTTGGGTAATGTTTGGTGTTGGTCGTAATAATAATGTTGATAGAGGAAGAGGAGATTTTCGGAACGTGCTTATGGCAGTTATAGAAATTACTGATGATCTTTACAAGCTAGGAAACGAACGTGGAACTATCGAAGAAATGTTCTAAAGGAACCAGTTTTCTGTGTGTCCGGACTCCGGATAAACTGATCGACATTGAAAATATATCACCAATATATAAAAACGCAATGATTGTTTTGTGTACGTTTTTTCAATTAAACAAAAGCTATAAATGCACATGGTTTTTAATTTCATTAATTATTCCAACATTACCCAGCCTGACTTGGGTAGACATAGGTGAATATGGGTAAATTTCGAATTAAATTTTATTTCAATTATTATTCAGACCAACACCGAATATTACCCAACCAGTGTTGGGTAAACTTAGTTGTATACGGGTAAACGCCGAATATAAATAAATATTCGGACTCTATCCACGAAGCTTGTGTAATCCTAGGTAAACCCAAGTAAACCTAGGTTTACTCTATCTTCTAGCATTACCCGTAACATATATATTCTCGATTAGTCAAATCATAAGCACGACAATATGCTAAACATTACTTTTCTCCGACTATCCTACTAATATTACAAAAACAGCCTGCGTTGTCTAGTGGTTAGAGCATTGGCTCTCGACTCGGATGTCGTGGGTTCGATTCCCGCATTGGAACAACAAAAACATGTTGTTTCCAAGGTTAGGACAATGCAGGCTGATCCTGACTGACCTGACCTGATTGTCTGACAAGAAAGATGATCCATGCGTCGGATGGGCATGTAAAAAGCCGGACCTGCGCCTGATCTCTCGTCAGTCGTGTGGGTTATCCGTCCCACTGGGTTATGAGAGCGAAGGAAGAGAGAGTGCTCTTGTGTACTGCTCACACACTTGGGCACTATAAAATAACTCTTTCGTAACTGGCCTGGTTTCAATGAAACCGGCCACCGCCACCGAGATCGATATGGGGAGTTATTGTTATTATAATATTATAAATGTGAAAGTTTGTGAGGATGGATAGATGGATGGATGTTAGTAACTCTTTCACGCAAAAACTACTGAACGGATTTCGATGAAATTTGGATAGTCGAGGCTCAGGATTAAAACATAATTCTAGGCTACTGAAAACGGAAAAAGTAGTGTTCCTTTGGGATACTGTATTTACGCGGGCATTGCCGTAAGTAGGTAATAGCGTTCGCTATACGGATGACAATTTACGCATTCAGAACGTACAGAGTAAATTAAAGATGGCGTCGTCCCACGCTTGGGCAATTGTCGGTCAGTGTCGTCTAATGACGTGACGTCACTAATGACTGCTGTTGTCAGAATTGCCCATTCGTGAGCGACACCACGGGTTCATATATAACTGGCGAAATAAGGCTTTTATTAATTACTGGATACTGCCCGCGGCTCCGTCCGCGTAAATACAGTATCACTCGGGAACACTGTATTTTTTCGGGATAAAAAGTAGCCTATGTTTTAATCCAGAGCCTAAACTACTACCATACCAAATTTCATCAAAATCCGTTCAGCAGTTTTTGCGTGAAGGAGTAACAAACATCCATCCATACATCCTCACAAACTTTCACATTTATAATATTAGTAGGGCTGGATGCTGCCCGCAACTTCGTACGCGCAACATTTCGCTGCGATTAAAAGTAGCCTATGAATTAATGCAGAGCCTAAACTACTACCATACCAAATTTCATTAAAATCCGTTCAATAGTTTTTTCGTGAAAGATTAACAAACAAACCTATATAGGTACAAACTTTCGCGTTTAAAATATTGGTATTGGTGGCGATATAACTATCAGGCGATTCATTTTCTCGTTTACCTAATATATTGCACTCCCTTACAAAAATATCATAAATTTTCAAGTGATATTAAAATCTTCCTGAATGATTTTTAAATCTAGCCGTTTTTTAGCTTCTAACTATCCTACTAATATTATAAATGTTTGTGAGGATGGATGAATGTTTGTTACTCTTTCACGTAAAAACTACTGAACGGATTTTGATGAAATTTAGTATGGCAGTAGTTTAGGCTCTGGATTAAAACATAAGCTACTTTTTATCCCGAAAAAGTACAGTGTTCCCGATGTATTTACGCGGGCGGAGCCGCGGGCAACAGATAGTTATAAAATATGTAAAAGTTTGTGAGAATGGATGGATGAATGTTTCTTAAATCTTTCACGCAAAAGCTACTGAACTGATTTTGATGAAATTTTGAATGGTAGTAGCTGAAGCTCTAGAATAACATAATATAATATGATACTAGTTATATCGACATAGTTCAGTGTTACCGTGGGATATGGTATTTACGCGGGCGGAGTTGCAAGCAAAACCTAGTTTTAACGTGATATTTTCATCAAAACAATTTCGAAGTAACATTCAACTCCGATCTTACCGAGTCAACTATTAAAATCACTTACCCAATACATTTTATTGCAAAACCATAATGATCTCTACATCCGAATACTTTAGCTATTTAATGTTTTCAACCTTCAAACGAATGCATTAGAAAAAGGCACTATCAATAGATTTGGTAACTTATTAAATTAGATTAATTATAATCATCGTTATTTTGTGTAATGTTAATATTCGATCAATTTTCTTGATAAATAAATGAAGTATCTACGTTGCGTGGTTTAAATTAGATGTTAAAACAAATCCTACTTAAAACTAATAACCATCACAGAGTATGAGCATTTATTTAACTGTAAAATGGTTACATTATAAAATATTATGAATGTTTGTACAGAAAAAACAAATTTTGGGTAAAGAGGTTCTAAAAAATATTAGAACCTCTTCACCCAAAATTTACAAAAATAAAAAATAGTCGTGTTTAGGAACATTTTTCTGCTCTTATGTAGTTCAATTTGTTTGTTTCAAAATACGCAGAGATAGCGGATTTAATCACCTTAAAATTGACCCAAAGTTTTCCAACAATATTAAAAATTGATTTGGAAAAGACATATTTTAAGTCTCAAAATTTTGATGTGTTTGGCTTCCATACTAATATTATAAATGGGAAAGTGTGTGGTGTCTGTCTGTTTGTCCGTCTTTCATGGCAAAATTCTAAAGCGTTTCTTTAAGTAAGAGGCTCTTAAGTAGCATGCTGTCCGTGTCATTCGGGCAAGTAGAGACAGAGACAGCTTGTGACTTGAGGGTCTCAGTCGGACATCCATACTAATATTATAAATGGGAAAGTATGTGTGTCTGTTTGTCCGTCTTTCACGCTAAATCTACTGAACCGATTTAAATGAAATTTGGTACACAGATAGTCTAGAGCAAAAGGACATAACCTACTTTTTGTCGCGGGGAAATGTACGGTTTCCTTGGGATACTTTATTACATTACAGTTACATTACAGTTTTAGGTAAAACTACTAAACTGATTATCATGAAATTTGGCACAGATATAAAATAGACAACGGGAAAGGACATACACTACTTTTTACCGCGGGACATATACGGTTCCTGTGGGTTACTGTACTTACTCGGGCGGAACCGCGGGAATCAGCTAGTTTATTATACAATAATCTTAATGCTTGGCAATAAGGTTTATTTTGTTTGGTCATTGTCTGGATTTGCACAAAACATTTCTAAAGAAACGTCAGTCCGTACGTACTAGAGGTGGGCGCCACGCCGGCGCGGCGCCGCCGCGCCGCCATGCATGCGCCGCCGCCGCCGCCGAGTATCCAAAAATTCGCGCCGATCGATGTCGACTCAAAAAAAAAACAGGCCCGTGCCGGGCGCTAGGCGCCGGGAGCGGGCGGACAGGGCACGGGGTGCTGTGTATTAATGGAAATTAATGCTATTTTTCATTAATTTCATTAGCATGCTAATTTTCATGTCTTAGCATGCTACGTGCTATTGTTATGCTATTTGCTAAAATCGATTTTTAATGATCATAAATAGCTGTGTTTTGTGAAATGATAATGTTTTTTCATTACGTCGCGTTGCTCATTAAGTATTAACTTACAATACGAAAATATTAATAACTAGCGACCCGCCCCTCGCACGGGTACAATACTTATACTAATACAGAATACTACAGAATGTATTTAAACCTCTAACAAAACGGGCGAAATTTAGTCAAAACAAACAGAAACAAATTAATATAGGTACCTACTAAAACTCAATGAAATAAGTAGGTGGGTATACTTTTATCGTATGAAATACCTATACTCTTCAGGACTAACAATAAAACAAACACTAAATAAATAGGTTTTCAAGTATCTATCAATCATAGTTACAATGAACACAAAACAAAAAATTTACCCATAGATCTAAACTCGCACCCGCACGCGCACCCCCACCTTGGTGATGCCCATTTCGCAACAGGCCGTGCAGCAGAAATCGTAATATATTAATTTCGCCATAACTTCAAAACCAAACATCCAATTTTAATCATTCAAAGACCAAATATTATCTACATAGACTGTACTTAGTGATGAAATATTTTATTTTGATAAGGATTAATAGCATGAGTAAAATAAACGCATTTAAATGTAGTCCAAAAAAAATTCAAGACTTCTAAATAAAAAATGGCCTCTTTTTGTGCCTCACTCGACATAGATAGGTATAGTGTGTTCCGGACTTTTTTGTAGATACTTATAAGATCTACAATTAATTAGAACATTTTATGGTTCTATTTTTTATAGTTTAGGCAGCGTACGCAAAATAAGTAACTTTTCTGGTTGATTTTTTACACCTTGTGTCCGAAAAACCTAAATATCTTACGGAACCCTATTTTTCCCAAAATAAATTTTAGCCTATGTTACTCACGGATAATGTAGCTTTCGAATGGTAAAAGAATTTTTGAAATCGGTCCAGTACTTTTTGAGCCTATTCATTACAAACAAACAAACAAACATACAAAGTTTTCCTCTTTATAATATTAGTGTAGAAAAACAACTATTGAATAATGGAACCTAAACGTATGCAATTAACTTTATTTTGAAAAAAAAACTGCAGAAAGACTGAATTTGAATGTATTTTCTCTTCTCACTCGCTCGTATTAATTCTTGGAACATCGCGGCATCGTGAACTCTCGGGTCGCGTCGCGCGTACAGTCAAAATTATTTCATGATTTTTTTTAATAGCGGATTTTAGCATTAACAACTAGCAATAGCACGATAGCCAGTTAGCACTTAGCGCCGCGGTGCGAACCAGCGCGAAAAATGCGTTTATTTTACAAAAACAGCTACGCCGCGGCGCGGCGCCGCCACGCCGACCAATTTTCCCCGGCGCGCCGCCGCCGGCAAATTTTAGGTCGGCGCCCACCTCTAGTCCGTACTATACCGCTGTCAAAGGACACATTTTTTAACGCGCCCTAAAATAACATTATTACGATTAGTAGTAACCTAGTAGGTATTAGTAGGATCTAGTAATTACTAACTACTAACATAATAAAATGCCTCAGTTATTTTATATAATAACTTGTAACAAGTAAACAACAATAATAATGTGATGCAACTCTGCAAGGCATAATTATGTGACATACATACAAACTACATACCTTAGTCATACATAGCTTATAAATATGTTTTTCACATGTATATAATGACAAAATATATGGTGTTTTCAAGGGTAAATTTTGAAAGTTCAGTTAAAATTTTTGCTGTTTATGTGTGCCTAGTACCTTTATCTAATTTAAGAAGGTTTTTTATGCAATGAGACCGACAAACGAGCAGTCAAATCGCCTGAATGTAAGAGATTACCGTCATAAGATATCTGCAACACTACAGGAGTTACACATGCGTTTTATGTGATATATCTCTAATCGAGATGGTACGAAAAATTACGAAAGTGTCAGCAAGTTCCAGAGATTACAAAACTTATGAACTGACACACTTACAAGCCACCTAGTTGGGCAGATACCTCTGATTCTAGTATTTAATATACAGTAATAAATAGCCTACTTTTTATAACATACGTACCTAAGAATTCTATAACCAAATATGGTGAAGTATTTTTTTATCTTAGTTTAGACACTAATATTCAATATTCACTAATACTGAATAGTTGAACGAGCTCACATAGGCTACCTTTCGAGTATATCTAAGAGCTCTATACCAATTACCAAGTACATATAAACGATGTCAGTAGGTGTATTTAAACAGGCGGCAACGACAGCTGATGTAAGTCATCACCTCTAATTGGGTAATAAATAAAATTAAAATTAATTGGGTCAGTTAGGCGTTGAGGTGTCTTCATTAAGATCGCTTTACTAAAAGCTAGTAAGAGATATCTTATTAAATTGTTATAAAAAAGTACAAATATATAAGTTTTAAGTTGTTGGGTTTTTGTCTGGATCATTCGCATTTTAGGCAGTGTGTCTACCAAGTTTTCTTACACACAAATCACAAATATTTAAAATAGATGTGAAATCGGCATTTCACATCTATTCACATCTTTTAGAATCGTACATTTGGACGCAATAAAAAGTAGCCTATGTCCTTCCCCGTGGTATACTCTACATCTGTGCCAAATTTAATCAAAATCGGTCCAGTAGTTTTGTAGCATATTCAATACAAACGTGCAATCAAATCTTATCTCTTTATATATTTATCTAGCTGTCCCATAAAACATTTTACGTGTAGAATTTTACTTATAAAAAAATTAAACCGGCTTCCAAAGTAAAAATACACAAATAAGTATGAAGTAAAACTTATTTTCTAAATAATTCCCCTTTTAAATTTGGCTAAAATTTTAACTGTTTCTCTACTCAATCTTCTTAATTTTGAAGTCGGTGCCAGCAAATTTGAACCGGAGTTCTATAAAATATTGTAGAATACCGTTTGGGCTGGTACTTGGTAGCAAAGCAACATCAAATTAAAGCTTTTGTGTATTCTTACTTACCGACTTCTTAAAGTCGGTTTAATTGTGTAAAGTTATCGAAGTGTAGTATCTTAATTTTTCACCCGACTAAGTGAAGCCAAAAGAAAAAAAAAAGTTGTTATATAAAATATAGTTATATGACGTCTCTTAATTCTAATTGACGTATTCAAAAGCTGGTGGTACAATACCATCATATGACGTCATGGATCCAGCCACTACGCTCACGGCGACCTTCCGGTGGTACTCCGTGGTAGTGGTACTGTGTGGTAGAGTGGTGGTGGCACCAGCCGCATACCGAGCGCTGGTCAAGGAGAACCGGTGTGTGGGACCGTGGCGGGAGTGTTAGCGAGGAATTCCAGTGGAGTATTTGTAGCTAGTAGAGTTTTAAGGGTTCCGTAATATTTAAGGAACCCTTATAGTTTCGCTCTGTCCGTCTGTCTGTCTTGGGCGGACCCTTGTAGCTTCTGTAATTATGAATATAAATGGACGAAATTTCGTATTCGTATTGTATGATGCCAAAACCGAAATCTTCGGTTTTGGCATCATACAATACATGTCGCTTGCGAGGCCTTATGTCAAATCCCATACATTTTGTTTTCCAACTTCGCCATCGAAATTATCGAATGTATCTTGACTAGAGGCCCCGGTTTTATTATTAAGTTACTGCAAATTACAACTAAGAAAAAGTTTTTAATTCAATTGCATTGTTATCTTCATTTGACAGTCAGTACAGTCGAAAGTTAGTTATTGTGAAAGTTCTACTAAATACAGTTAGTATGTGCGAGTACCTTCCATTAGTCATTTCGTATACTTTCATAAGGTTAATTATAATTAATGTAATAATATATTTTTTTTATTTTAAACGCTCATAGTTAAAATTAATAAACAATATTAAACTTCTACCCCCTTACTAATAAACGCTGTATAAGCTTTGAATAGTTATACAGTGTTTTGTTCGCATCACACCAGGACTTGTTTAATTCGATAGAAGGAGACAAAACACTGTATAACTATTCAAAGCTTATACAGCGTTTATTAGTAAGAGGGCTAGAATGTAACATATTTTAAAGCTTCAACCCAAAAGCCATGAGAAACTATGTAATTTTAAGCTATACAACCAAAATAATTCTCCAACCTATAATCTTCTTTCTCTCTTATTTCTTCTTCTTTCTTCTTATTTTCTTATATATAAAAATTAATACATGTTCGTTAGTCTCGCTACAACTCAAGAACGGCTGGACCGATTTGGCTAATTTTGATCTTAAAATAATCGCATTAGTTCCGTGAAGGTTTAAACGGTGACAAATTTCAGTTCATAGTTAATGCAGAACAACATTTGTCGGGACAGTTAGTACATAATATAAGTACATAAGTTAACTCAACGCGCTAACCGCTCTAGCTAAGCGTACGCCCGCTATCACTCGCACCGCTACATACTATGTTAATCTTGCCTAACGCCTGTCGCAACATATACTATGCTGAGATGATTGCAACATATACATAATATATTTGTATGTTATCATCCGCAGTATTGTCGAATTTTGCGAATCTAGGCTACTATGTAACATTATATTTTTCTTTAAGAATATATTATATTATAATAAAAAGGAAAGGTTTGTTTGTTTGCTTTGAATAGGCTCCAAAAGTAAAAGACCGATTTTGACGAAATTTAGCACAGATATAGAATAGACCATGGTGAAGGACATGGGCTACTTATTACTGCGGCAAAATGTACGGTTCCCCCAAGATATCCTTTTGAGCGAAAGAAGTCGCGAGCAACAGCTAGTATGGAATAAAACAAGCAAACGTATTGCCTGTTGGTAAGTTATTATCGCAGCCCCACGGATATCCGCAACACCAGAGGAGTTACATATGTGTTATTCATTAAAACCACTAACCAATCCCAAAGTGTTTGGGCCTCTATTACCTTCACCCACTCGGCGAAACACAAAGCAAGCTTATTTCCACGCCGTTTATCTATGAGGCCGTGATATTGAGCTGCTCCTTTCGTGCCAGCTTTGCTCTCAGGGAGTTCATATTTGAATAATATAAAAAAATATTTTCCCGATGAATCACAGCTAATATTTAGGTGCAGGTTAGTCAATAAATTAATAATGCAAGTTCGTCGCAATTATTATTTATTCCGTTCAAATGTCAGTTGAGTCATTACGGGTTCAAAGCGGCCTTCACGAGAGAATGCATTGACTAGATCAGCTCTATTGGTAACTAATTCGTACACTAGGAGATCATGGACACTAGAATTTTAAACATAACAACTCGAACTCGCGACCTTCATGACAATGCCATTCATTTCCTAGGACAACAGCGTTTAATGTTTTAAGCGTAAGTACTAGGATACTATAAACACTAACAACACAGATTCTAGATGCTAATCACTTGCTGCAGCCTGCAACCTTTACCAAATTTTTTTATGTACTAGGATGTCATGAGGCTTATAATTTGGGGGCACGGCAGTGCCCCCGCCAAGTCGAGTGCGAAGCAAACACTGCCGTACCATCCTTTACTGGAACCATTTCGCCGCATTTTCAGGCCCCTATTTGAGAACCTCTGGATAAGACCAGAACGCAGAAATTTTCGTCATCCAATAAGCTATAATCACGTACTTAAAATCCAAAATTTCAAGTCTGTAGGTCATTTAGTTCCGAAGTTAAGCGAAAGCAAAGTTTCGCATTTTCGACACTCACTCACTCACTCACTCACTCATGATCATCAAAATAGAACTAGTACTTCCCATAAACTTAGAGAGCTGAAATTTGGTACAGAGTTGGGGTTTAATGGCCACATAAAGGGAAAACTATAAAAACTAGGATAATCGATCTGGGGGCACGGCAGTGCCCCCGCCAAGTCGAGCGCGAAGCAAACACTGCCGTACCATTCGTTACTGGAACCATTTCGCCGCATTTTCAGGCCCCTATTTGAGAACCTCTGGATAAGACCAGAACGTCGATTTGGGGGCACGGCAGTGCCCCTGCCAAGTCGAGCGCGAAGCAAACACTGCCGTACCATTCTTTACTGGAACCATTTCGCCGCATTTTCAGGCCCCTATTTGAGAACCTCTAGATAAGACCAGAACGTCGATCTGGGGGCACGGCAGTGCCCCCGCCAAGTCGAGCGCGAAGCAAACACTGTCGTACCATTCTTTACTGGAACCATTTCGCCGCATTTTCAGGCCCCTATTTGAGAACCTCTAGATAAGACCAGAACGTCGATTTGGGGGCACGGCAGTGCCCCCGCCAAGTCGAGTGCGAAGCAAACACTGCCGTACCATTCTTTACTAGAACCATTTTGCCGCATTTTCAGGCCCCTATTTGAGAACCTCTGGATAAGACCAGAACGTCGATTTGGGGGCACGGCAGTGCCCCTGCCAAGTCGAGCGCGAAGCAAACACTGCCGTACCATTCTTTACTGGAACCATTTCGCCGCATTTTCACGCCCCTATTTGAGAACCTCTGTATAAGACCAGAACGTCGATCTGGGGGCACGGCAGTGCCCCCGCCAAGTCGAGCGCGAAGCAAACACTGCCGTACCATTCTTTAGTGGAACCATTTCGCCGCATTTTCAGGTCCCTATTTGAGAACCTCTGGATAAGACCAGAACGTCGATCTGGGGGCACGGCAATGCCCCCGCCAAGTCGAGCGCGAAGCAAACACTGCCGTACCATTCTTTACTGGAACCATTTCGCCGCATTTTCAGGCCCCTATTTGAAAACCTCTGGATAAGACCAGAACGTCGATCTGGGGGCACGGCAGTGCCCCCACCAAGTCGAGCGCGAAGCAAACACTGCACCATTCTTTACTGGAACCATTTCGCCGCATTTTCAGGCCCCTATTTGAGAACCTATGGATAAGACCAGAACGTCGATCTGGGGGCACGGCAGTGCCCCCGCCAAGTCGAGCGCGAAGCAAACACTGCCGTACCATTCTTTACTGGAACCATTTCGCCGCATTTTCACGCCCCTATTTGAGAACCTCTGTATAAGACCAGAACGTCGATCTGGGGGCACGGCAGTGCCCCCGCCAAGTCGAGCGCGAAGCAAACACTGCCGTACCATTCTTTAGTGGAACCATTTCGCCGCATTTTCAGGTCCCTATTTGAGAACCTCTGGATAAGACCAGAACGTCGATCTGGGGGCACGGCAATGCCCCCGCCAAGTCGAGCGCGAAGCAAACACTGCCGTACCATTCTTTACTGGAACCATTTCGCCGCATTTTCAGGCCCCTATTTGAAAACCTCTGGATAAGACCAGAACGTCGATCTGGGGGCACGGCAGTGCCCCCACCAAGTCGAGCGCGAAGCAAACACTGTACCATTCTTTACTGGAACCATTTCGCCGCATTTTCAGGCCCCTATTTGAGAACCTATGGATAAGACCAGAACGTCGATCTGGGGGCACGGCAGTGCCCCCGCCAAGTCGAACGCGAAGCAAACACTGCCGTACGATTCTTTACTGGAACCATTTCGCCGCATTTTCAGGTCCCTATTTGAGGAGCTCTGGATAAGACCAGAACGTCGATCTGGGGGCACGGCAGTGCCCCCGCCAAGTCGAGCGCGAAGCAAACACTGCCGTACCATTCTTTAGTGGAACCATTTCGCCGCATTTTCAGGTCCCTATTTGAGAACCTCTGGATAAGACCAGAACGTCGATCTGGGGGCACGGCAATGCCCCCGCCAAGTCGAGCGCGAAGCAAACACTGCCGTACCATTCTTTACTGGAACCATTTCGCCGCATTTTCAGGCCCCTATTTGAAAACCTCTGGATAAGACCAGAACGTCGATCTGGGGGCACGGCAGTGCCCCCACCAAGTCGAGCGCGAAGCAAACACTGCACCATTCTTTACTGGAACCATTTCGCCGCATTTTCAGGCCCCTATTTGAGAACCTATGGATAAGACCAGAACGTCGATCTGGGGGCACGGCAGTGCCCCCGCCAAGTCGAGCGCGAAGCAAACACTGCCGTACCATTCTTTACTGGAACCATTTCGCCGCATTTTCACGCCCCTATTTGAGAACCTCTGTATAAGACCAGAACG
This sequence comes from Glaucopsyche alexis, assembly GCA_905404095.1. Lineage (NCBI taxonomy): Eukaryota > Metazoa > Arthropoda > Insecta > Lepidoptera > Lycaenidae > Glaucopsyche > Glaucopsyche alexis. The sequence continues at coordinate 424,116 of FR990063.1, read as the reverse complement.
TCGATCTGGGGGCACGGCAGTGCCCCCGCCAAGTCGAGCGCGAAGCAAACACTGCCGTACCATTCTTTAGTGGAACCATTTCGCCGCATTTTCAGGTCCCTATTTGAGAACCTCTGGATAAGACCAGAACGTCGATCTGGGGGCACGGCAATGCCCCCGCCAAGTCGAGCGCGAAGCAAACACTGCCGTACCATTCTTTACTGGAACCATTTCGCCGCATTTTCAGGCCCCTATTTGAAAACCTCTGGATAAGACCAGAACGTCGATCTGGGGGCACGGCAGTGCCCCCACCAAGTCGAGCGCGAAGCAAACACTGTACCATTCTTTACTGGAACCATTTCGCCGCATTTTCAGGCCCCTATTTGAGAACCTATGGATAAGACCAGAACGTCGATCTGGGGGCACGGCAGTGCCCCCGCCAAGTCGAACGCGAAGCAAACACTGCCGTACGATTCTTTACTGGAACCATTTCGCCGCATTTTCAGGTCCCTATTTGAGGAGCTCTGGATAAGACCAGAACGCAGAAATTTAAACATAAAAAAATCGACTGTTATTGCAAAAACCTAGCGAAGTGGGACACATCTTCTAATTAAATCTAGCCCGTAGCGTCCCACTGCTGGACGAATGCCTCCCCTTCTGCTTTTGATACGCATATAAATAAAATTAAAGGAAAACTCTGGATAAGACTAGACTGGCTTTTATACTTATACTTACAAGTTTACAAGAAGAAATAGTCGAACGATTAACTTTATTCTACTCGAACATTACACAAATTAAATAAACAAATTACACTAAAATCTAGTAAAATAAATCAATATCAACGTTTCTACAAAAAGAAGTGAAATCCAACCAAAAACATTCTGTAAAAAACTAGCCAAGTCTCGATAGAGCTGCTCGTTTATCTCTAAAAAATAGTGAAATCTAGACAAAGTCGTTCCAAGTCTAAGGTTCCTTACTGCGATTTCTTTATTATTATAGTTGATGTTGTGTGACTTGGCCGTTGAAGGGTACACAAGGGTACAAAAGGGGCTCCATGACACCACTGCTCCAATATATGTGTTCTACAATCAACAACAGCCTAAAATGAGACACTAGCATCCAATTACCAATACCAGTATGGGCTATTATCTCGCTTAACAAACATAGGTAGTTACAACAGATATACATTACGTGTAAACAAAATTGACTTGTACCCACTAACGTATAAAGAATGTTCAACGGCCAAGTCACACGACATCAACTATAATAATAAAGAAATCGCAGTAAGGAACCTTAGACTTGGAACGACTTTGTCTAGATTTCACTACTTTTTAGAGATAAACGAGCAGCTCTATCGAGACTTGGCTAGTTTTTTACAGAATGTTTTTGGTGGGATAAAATATACGTCATACATATAAGGGGCCGTCCATTAATCACGTGATGTTTTAACAACTTTTTAGACCCCTCCCCTCCCCCTGGTGATACATGGTGAGGTTTTATACTACCCCCCCACCTAAGATCACGTGTATTTTTTTACATAGTAAGCAGGTCTTGTTTGAAGAAAATCTTTAACTTAAAAAACAATTTAATCGCATAATTTAAGCAATTAAAAACTATATGAGTCATTTGCCTTGTAAGTATTTAAACATACATACATACATACATATAATCACGCCTCTTTCCCGTAGGGGTAGGCAGAGACCGCCTCTTTCCCATTGGGGTAGGCAGATACCACTTCTTTCCACTTGCTACGATCCTTACACACTTGTTTCGCTTCGTCCACTTTCATTCTTACCATCCATTCCTCCTCTTACATTCAACGTAGCGAAGCGGCTCTCCATAGGCCACTTTTCGCCTCCGCGAGAACGAGACGTGATGAGAGGCGAACCACATCGCCGCCATTTTGGATAATTAAATTATTTTTGACTATCCATTGCGTTTCCACGGATTGGTGGAGAGGGTAGGAATAGGGAAAGGGAAGGATAGGTGGTGTGGAAAGGAAGATTGGTAAGTTAGAGTGGGAAATAGGGAATGTAGGATATTACTGCCCAGGGGGGCAAGGGATAGGACAGTAATAGCTAGGGAAACCGGGGTCGCATACCCGTATACTATACCACAACTACCGGACAGGTAAGTTGGGAAGAGGATACTCTTCCCAACTTACCTGTCCGGTAGTTCATGGGATACCATGTGAGAACAATAGAGGATATTATGTAGGTTTGCAAATAAAGCAAAAATTTTTGGAAATGATGCACTGACTTTTGCTTCATAAATGCGTTATATATTTTTTTATCAGGGTTCCGCACTTAGAGGGTAAAAACAGGACCCAATTACTGAGATTCGCTGTCGATCCGTCTTTCGGTCTGTCTCACCAGGCTCTGTCTCAAGAACAGTCACTGCTATAGCAACAAAATACTAAAAAATATACCTAAATGAATATTTAAGGGCCCCATACAATAAACATGATTTCTTTTGCCGTTTTGTACGGAACCCTTCGTGTTCGTCCGACTCATGTCCGACTCGCATATTGCCGGTTTATTTAATTCAATATACATATAATGGCACTGAAAAATTATAAAAATCGTTAGATTGTAATATAACTAGTGAAATTGTAAAATTTTCCTGCCTATGATTTAACACATTATTTTCCGGTAAATTATAAATATATAGTTATGAATCTTTTGACACATTTTTACAATCTCGTTAGTTATTTTACAATCTAACGGTTTTTCAAATTTTACGGTGACATAAACATCTATTTTATAACATTGTTGGTTCGTTTCTGTATTATTTTATAATAGTAGGAATTAAAACTTATTGTGCTAATACATAGAATTTTATCTTCGCATAAAATCTTACGACGTCTTCGAAACGTAATTATATTATTAAGATGCTAAAAGTTAATTGTTTTTGTATTTGTGCAAAGGCTGTTCAATAGGAGATACAAAACTTATCTTCAATTTACCTTGCCAGAATAAAATTAAAAATTAATTATAAGTAAACATAGAATTATTATTAATATAGAAATTAAATATAAGAATACATACTTGGGAAAACCTCAAAGAGAAATCTGCAAATTTCCGTGATTCAAGCTATAAAAAGCTAAATGTATTCAAAAAATCTACGGCAACTAACTGTACAAAAAAACTATTTTTGTTATTATCTTGCAGTTTTTTACACGTAAAAATAAAAAACCCTTTATCACACTTCTTACTTTAAACTTTTTTGCAACAAACCATACACATATTACATATCTACACTTATCTATACTAATATAATAAAGAGGAAAAGTTTGTTTGTTTGCATTGAATAGGCTCCGAAACTACTGGACCGATTTTAATGAAATTTGGTATAGATGTAGAGTAAACCATGGAAAAGGACATAGGCTACTTTTTATCGCGGAAAAATGTATGGTTTCTGCGAAATTAACTTTTGCGCGTATGAAGTCGCGGGCAACATCCAGTTATATATTATATTTAAACGAGTTATGTAATTATTAAATTTTATGTCTGAACTCCCTTTTAACTTGTGATACCCTAGTACACTTAACACATGATTTCCTGGATTTAGTTTATGACACTCTTGGTTAAATTACGTAGTTAAAGTTAACCGAAGGTCAAAGAACCCGGTTAAGTATCGTGAGAACTGTTAACAATTGACAAAGGTGTAGGTTTGGGATGAAATCATCGTTGTTGTGCAGAAATAATAAAAATTGCAGACATTTTTGTTGTTAAAATCCGTATTGTGTCTGGTCCGAATATTTAAAGTTCCAACTTAAAAATTTAAACAAGTCTGTTTAGAAGAAAATTAATTTTCTCAAATAAATGGAATGTTTAGAAAAAAATATAGGTATATTGTGTTTAATTTTGAAGTAAATAGTATAAAATGAAGTCGCTTCCTTAATTTATATTTGCTTAGAACTTTTTAAACTACTTAACGGATTTTAATGTAGTTATAGCCACAGATACAGTGATTTCAGAGGATACATTGCACCCGGGCGAAGCTGGTTAGCTAGTAGTTACGTAATAAAAACGTAATAATCTTATAAGGTATTTTATAAAGATTTTTTTCTTACTCAGTTCTTTTAATTATATTATTTGAGCAGGTGATTTAAAAGTTAAAACATTACTTTGTTTGGAATTTAAATATTATTCTTGGAATTTAAATTTAAGGCTGAAGAGATTGATATTTTTAAATGGGATTGGATATTATTACACTACATATAAATTATAATATTCAATAATTCAAACACATCAAAACTGTTTTAAATGTGTTTTTACGACAAAATCAACTCAACAACAAATTAATAAATTCACAACGATTTTGGTAGGTATATTTAATAACTTCTATTCTCTGGCTTACTCATGGTCATAATAATATGTTTCACAGACAATTACCACATACACACAAACATACATACATTCATACATATTACATTCAAACGTGGGAAAATCTAGTGTGGATTCTGTCCTATTAATGAGCACAGACATTTAATGGTAAGTCATTGTTCGATGGACGTGTTTTTAGCGGTTACTATATGGTAGAAACCATACCTTAATTGACGTCAAAAAACGTTATTAAAGTTAAGGGCTACTTAAATTTAAGTTGATAGTCACTCCTTGGCTATTAGTGGAATGAGTAGGTCAGCATGTGACTCTTACTTTTAGATCCATTCGAGAACTTTGGCGTGAGAGAACCAAACCATATTGACAAAACAATGGGTTCCGAACAAAATGAATTTTCTTTGTATAATATACTCATAGATGTATTATATTAAATTAATAAAAGTATGTACTTATATTGACGACGACTGTCGACTGACGACCTCTGTGGCTCGGTTGAGCGTGTTGGTGCTCAAGCCGGGGGTCGCGGGTTCGAATCCCGCCGAAGGAACAAAAAGTTTTTCTGTGTTCCTGGGTCATGGATGTGTATTAAATATGTGTATAATATAATAAACATACATACATATAATCACGCCTTTTTCCCGTAGGGGTAGGCAGGACCGCTTCTTTCCCGTAGGGGTAGGCAGAGACCACTTCTTTCCACTTGCTACGATCCTGACATACTTCTTTCGCTTCGTCCACTTTCATTCTTACCATCCATTCCTCCTCTTACATTCAACGTAGCCAAGCGTCTCTCCATGGTCCGCTTTTCGCCTCCGCGAGAAACGAGACGTGATGGGTGGCAAACCACATCGCCGCCATTTTGGATAATTAAATTATTTTTGATTATCCATTGCGTTTCCACGGATTGGTAAAGAGGGTAGGAGTAGGGAAAGGGAAGGATAGGTGGTGTGGAAAGGGAGATTGGTAAGTTAGAGTGGGAAATAGGGAATGTAGGATATTACCGCCCAGGAGGGCAAAGGATAGGACAGTAATAGCTAGGGAAGCCGGGGTCGCGTACCCGTATACTATACCACAACTACCGGACAGGTAAGTTGGGAAGAGTATCCCATGACATTATATATAATACAATATAATAAAAATCTTAAATATGTGTATAGTATAAAAGTATTAAATATATTTCCGTTGTCTGGTACCTGTAACACAAGTTCTTCGGATACTTAGCACGGGGCCAGATTGACGTGGTGTGAAGCGTCCATAGGATATTATATATTATTATTATTATTTATTTTATTTTTAGTATTTTTTATTAAAGTGGCAACAGAAATACACTTTGTGAAAATTACAACTGTGTAGTTATTACGGTTCGTGAGATGCAGCCTGACGACAGACACAGACAGCGAAGTCTCAGAATACGGAACCCTAATATTATCTATTATGGTAGGTATACAGGGTGTAAGGGACAGATTTCCGAAAACTGAAAGGGTGCATTAAGTTCATCGTACTAAGATAATCTGCATATACAAAAATTTCAGGAACGTTAAGGTAACCCAAGAAACCGTGTTTCTTTTATTTTGAACTACGCAATGCATCGCGAAGTAGCGCGCGCAACGAAACGAAACACTGCACACAACGTTCGCGTTGTTGTGTGTGTTTGCGTATATGCATACATTGCCGTTTTTTTTATTTTAGCTGTTTTATTTGAAAAAAACTGGTACAGTGTACGGAAAACTTAATTTTTCGTCGAAAAAAAGGACTTGTACTAAAAAATACCATAAAAAAAATTAAAATTTTCCTGAAAGAAATTCCAGTTGGTTATGATTCAGAATGATGAGCTGCTTGAACCCTATCAGTTTTCGGAAGTCTGTCCCTTACACCCTGTATAGTGGCTATGTCGGTCTACCTAATATTTTGGACTGTATGGAGAGTAACGCTTCACCACGCCAATGGGCTTGTAATTTAATAATCCAAGCCTATGTGTAGCAGGACTAGTTTAGTTGTTATGTGCAATTCGATGCTTTACATGTGCCTGGCGCGATGTTTAAAATGTTGGTGTCACCTAGTTACTACTTACTAGATATCTAGTAAGATTGTAGTCCCGTTTCACTAATTAGGAAAAGTTGAAATGGCGAAATGTTGGAGACAGATACGTAACACTAATTGTCACTTTACACCGAGGTATTTAAAGATAATGATTCAAAATCTAACTTTATTTCTATACTAATATAAAGAGGAAAAGTTTGTTTATTTGCATCGAATAGGCTCCGAAACTACTGGACCGATTTTGATGAAATTTGGCACAGATATAGAATATACCACGGGGAAGGACACATGCTACTTTTTATCGCGACAAAATGTACAGTTACCGCAGGATTTCCTTTTGTCGCGCGCAACATATAGACGTAGTGATTATATTCTCTTTGCATATAGTAGTACATAAAAAGATTCATGTTTCATTGCAAGTTTCGAATTGCGCACCGCGCGGCGCCGCTCTCGCAATAAAAATCAATTCTTTTTGTGTAGTAAATAAAGTTTAATTTTGAATGGATATCTTAAAATTACGTGACGCGTCGCCTCGCAATGGAACTTGACCCTTAACTAGCTATATATTTGCGTAAAGAACACCACTGCTGTTTACATTCACCAACTGTAACTGAAGTAAGCCATTTTGACTATTGCATTGATAACTCACTGCATTCTAAATTCTAATATAATAATCTACGTATAATATGGAATCACCACGTTAGCCTACTGCGAGCTGAAAGTCTTTCCGTCTTCTTCTAAGTTAGAATAGGATTAACGAGCAGGTTAAATTTATAAATATGTCAAAATACCCGGCCATAGCATGAGCAGATGTCAACTGGACACAAAGGGCTATGTTCCTCATCATCGTCATAATCATCATCATGTACAAGTTACAACCGCTATTAATGTTCCCACTACTGGAGAGACATTCTCCTCAGTATGATGATATTTTAGGCCCCAATCCAACTGCGAGATTCCTTTGAATTATTTCGAAGATAACAGCAGAACTAATCAAAATATGACTATATACCAGGCTCACAAAGTAGAGTAGAGGTCAACTTCAAGAGCTAACGTAAACTACTATATAAACTTACTTTCTTCTTTTATACCGTAGTTGGACATTATCCACTACGGTAGCCTACGATAGCGGCTAGCAGACATCTTGCCTCAGACAAAGAATATTAAATGCCTAAGAATATTCTTCTAATTTTGTACATCCCAGCAGCAGCAGAGAAGAATTTATATGACTAAAGAACGACTACATACCAGGCTCACATAGCATAAGCAGTGGTCAACTAGAAGAAACACAAAGGGCTGGCTTTGCTTATCATCATCATCATCCTACTGGATCGCAGAGACTCAGAATTCGCCGTAATTAGGGAATATTATTCGAATATTCGTTTTATTCGAATATTTGACGATTTCATTATTCGAATATGACTGGGTTCAATATTCGAATATTTCGAATAAAACGAATAATAAAAATATTTTATTTATCTTTCAAATATATGTTAATAATAGTAAAAAAACTTGTATGAACCGGTACAGTTTCGTTATTAATTACATTATTTTTATTATTTATTAATGTTGTCATCAATGATATCCTAAAACAGAGTTTACTACACTATTTGTGAAAGAATATCAATCTGTTTTTAAATAAAAAAAATATTTAAGGTGAATACTTCCTACAGACAACAGCGAAAGAACGCCATGCTCACACGCAATGTTAAAATAACCTAACCAAGAGCTTGTCAGGGCGTGTCTAAGAAGGGTTCTGTAACTAAGCGTAATATGATTTTTATTTTCATATTCTTAAGTAATTACCTACTGTCAGATTTGGTTCAAAATTATTTTCCTAAAGAGAATTAAGCATGATCTACCTGCATGGACGAAAATTGTTAGTTTTTAATAATTCTCATAGTTGAGAAATGAATGACAGAGGGGGTGAAACCAATTTGGAGGCCGATTACTTGGAAATGGTTGCTTATGTAAAAGTCATGTATGAAACTTTGCTTTTATTTTAAAATACATATTCAACATACACTTCACATGTATGGAAAGCCATTCAAGTATATTATAATAAAAATATTTTTTTTTTATCAAACCGACATCTAGACGCAGAAGAGCGGACAGAAAGACAGACGGACAGAGTGAAATGATGAAAGTTTCTTGGAATAAGGAATACTTAAAACTTAAAAAATATATACCTAGTTGAGTTTATTACTACAATAGAGTATACTAGTATAGTATTACACTGGCCTGCAAAACTAAGTACAAATAATTGAAAAATTTTCTTTTATCATACTTTAAACGTGGTTTTGGAACCGATTTATTCAATATTCTCCCATTCTTCTATCAGATTCAGAGCGTGTCTTAGTGCTGTCAGGGTACTAGCTGTAGTAGACTTCTGACTAGCCTTACAAGCTCATCTCAGGGTATAGTTAATCAGGTTGAGGTGAGGACATCAAAATACATTAGTATCGGTTCCTCACCCATACCTATTTGCTAAATACGGCCTTGCATTCTCTTTGAGAATCTTTTGAGTTTTGACCATATCTTTCTCCAGTTAGTGGTCCAATTCTTGTGGCCACATACTCACTGTGGCTTTCTGAAGGTATGCCAGCCCATTGTATATATATTTTGCCCCAGCATACTGGACTCTTTCTTAAAATGTAGGCTTGAAGATATCGCCTACCAGGCCACGTGTAGTTAACCTACTTTCAGAAGTGCACTTTAACTTGTGAAGTTAAGAATAACAGTGGCGAAGGCTGGTTCTTCTTCATAGGGAAGCCCTAGGCTGCATAATAGGTAAGGTAGGTATTTGGATGAGGGTCTTCAAAAGATAAGTGGTAAGTGAAGCCGATAAGAGTGGAGTTATAGAAACACCACGCCACTGGTGAGTAAATCCACTCATCTGGGACCAAAATTCTGGACCATTCTCGTTCATCCTACTGTATGTGTTCACGGACGTATCACAGTGTTGCTACTCGATGCTAGGGCTCTCGAGTTTGGGAGGTGAGGCCACTCGACTTTCGCCTCGGTCTTTAGTGTTTCAGATTTGCTTAAGCAAGTCTACTTCACTGTGCTCTTAGTAACGTAGTCCCATCGGGACTGAAGAAGGTGTTGCTGAACTTAACTGCATTTAAGTGTCGATTTTCAACAAGTGGAAACAATTTAACGGTCTTCTCGGGCGCTGAGTCTGCCATCAAAGTCTCTCACGGCCTTCTTAGATGTTTTTCAGTCTTTTTGTACCTTCGTTTTATCTTCTGAATGGTTCGTAACATCACAGACTCCAATCTTGCAGTACGCATACGCATACAGATGCCTAGTTCCAGAAAAATGATCAGCACATTCTTCAAGTCAAAGTCATGATATATTTTTTAAATCTACGGTCTAACTTCGCTTTTGCAACAAGACTCATCGTTCAAGAAAAAAACTAAAAACATACATAGATACAAAAAATATGGTTAACTTGAAAATTGAAAAAGATTATTTTTTGTTTTTAAAGATTTTCCACCCAGTTTTTAAAGTATATTTGGTTATATAATTGGTTAATTATGAAGTTTTTTTGTTATGATAACATAACATTAAAATCCTTTTGAGAGCATTTTATTTTGACGGTTTATTTTGTTTACTTATTGTCACTCACTTACCGATTAGGTCTGGAGCAGAACATTATGATATTACGACACCCGTGTGTTTGAGTTTTCAGCTCTATTTTATTAGAGCAGAGCACTATTTACAATGCATTCCGATTTCTGTGCAGTGTTCCAACTCTGCGAATGTATTTCTCCCTAATTTAAATAAATTGATAAATAAATAATAATAAAAAGATAACATGTTCCCTAATATTATTGTTCTTTATACATTAAATGATACTACCAAAATATTAATTTCTAAAGTCTAAATTTTCAAATCGATTGTTAAATCGATCAAGCTTATTTCAATTAAACACCAGAAATTACAAACCTCTAAATCAAACCCCAAGTTTTCTCCCCAAGTTAGACGTTGCCTACTGCGGGATTTTTTGTCTTATCAACCAGAAAACGAGCAGACGTATCATGTGACGCATGATGGTAAGTGATTATACGGTCGGCTCATTCGTCTCAACTCTCAAAGCATGACTGTCCCACGTATATTGGCTGGCAGACTACCTTCTTAGAAATTTAAGGAGCTGCTTATACTGCAGATTAATCTAATTAAAGGATGACGAAATACCAGGCTCACATAGCATGAACAGGGGTCAACTGGACACAAAGGGCTGTTGACCCGTTCATTACAGGGATATTACACGAATTAGCGGTAAAGGTGTGAGCACATTAGTGGGTATAGCGGAAAGGTTTAATATTTGAAAGATAATGGATAATTTTCAGTTACGTTAAAATCTTTAATCTAGGTATTATTATTGTGTAAAATAATACTATTCCAAGAAATATTGAGTATCTACTTACCCACTTACATAAACCTACTCACTTTACTAATAGAATAAACTGTTTTATGGGTGTTGTATATTTTAGTTACACTTGGGCTACACTTACGAGAATTTTGTAATAATCACTGAATACATCAACATTTCTTAACATCCATCCATCCATCCTCACTTTCAGATTTTTAAAAGTAGTAGGTCCGCCCGCGTACATACAGTATCACCCGGGAATCCTGTTTTTTTTTTCGGGATAAAAAGTAGCCTAGATGTGTTAATCCAGAGTACTACGATGCCAAATTTCATCGAGATCCGGTTAGTAGTTTCTGCGTGAAAGAGTAACAAACATACATCCATCCATCCTCACAAACGGTCATAATATTTATGACTAGCTTTTGCCCGCGGCACCGCCCGCGTAAATAGAGTATCCCACGGGAACACTGTACGTTTAGCGTATACAGGCCTCCATCAGGTTCATACGATTCCTTTGAACAAATCATGGAGCATATGTTGACAAAAATATGTGCATCTAACAAAAAGATTTTTGTATGTGGTGATTTCAACATTAATTTATTAGACTCTAACTCCACCACTGTTAGATTCACATCATTGTTAAAATCGTATAACCTCATTAATTTGTTTTATGAACCGACAAGAATATCTGATACAACAGCTACTTGTATTGATAATATTTTCACTAATATTACTCCTTATAAAAAAGAAATAATTAATGCGCTTAGCTCTGATCACTGTGGACAATTTGCTTCATTTAATATTAATTGTGAAAATAAACCTCAAGAAAAGCTTGTTTATATTCCTGTGAATACAAAACGTATTGAGAAATTTAGAGGTAAATTAATTTCAAATATTCAACGGCTGGATGGGTTAAATAACTCAGATGAAGCATTTAATAAACTATTTAAAATAATAAGAACCCAATTTAACTCGGTGTTTACTTCTAAAACGGTCAGTTTAAATAATAGACAAAGTAATTTAAAAAACTGGGCCACTGCAGGAATTTTAGTAAGTAGACAAAGATTGTATGATCTGTACAACGAAAAGACATTTAATAGGAGTGAATCTTTTATGCTATATGTCAAGAAATATTCAAAAATTTTTAAAAAAGTTTGTCAAGCAGCGAAGGCACTTCACATAAAAGGAAAAATAATGAACTCTAAAAATAAAGTGAAAACCACTTGGAAGATAATTGCAGATGAGACTGGAAGAGGCAGATCCAGTCGTAACTCTAAATTTGAACTTTGTAACAATGATAAAAAGGTCAATTCTGACCTAGAGGTTGCGACGATCTTCGAAAAGTTTTTTGCTGACATTCCGGTCTCAACTACAAAAAATTTAAATTCTTCACCTGCAGATGCTGAAAAAATACTCAGAGAAAATGTCAAGGAATGTGATGTCAATTTTAATTTTAGAGAAATTGACTCCAGAGATATTATTAACACCTTCAAATTACTCAATATTAAAAGTACTACTGATCTCTGGGGTATGTCTATAAAAATTATAAAATCAATAATTGACATCATTGCCTCCTACCTAGCCTTAGTTTTTAATAATTGTACTAAGAAAGGTGTGTTCCCTGGCCTAATGAAGCATAGCAAGGTGATGCCTCTTTTCAAGGCTGGGAATAAATCTGACCCAGCCAATTATAGACCAATATCTATACTACCGACTTTCAGTAAAATTTTCGAGAAAATAATATTAAATCAATTGCTAGCTCATTTTAACATAAATAATTTATTACATAGCAATCAATTCGGGTTTACTAAAGGTCGGTCCACAACAGACGCAGGCATCAGTCTTCTGTGCAGCATATTTGAGGCCTGGGAGGGATCGCATGATGCACTTGGTGTCTTTTGTGATCTATCCAAGGCTTTCGACTGTGTCGAGCATGCTACGTTGGTCAAAAAATTATACCATTATGGTATAAGGGATACGGCACTTAAGCTCTTAAGCTCTTATCTTAAAAATAGAACGCAGAGAGTAGAAGTAAATTCTACAAGGTCTAATGGGACCAAAATAGAATTAGGTGTGCCACAAGGGTCCATTTTAGGCCCATTTCTTTTTCTCATCTATATAAATGACCTTCCTTATCTAGTTAAAGATAAGCACGAGATAGTACTTTTTGCTGATGACACTTCACTAATTTTTAATGTGAAGCGACGACAGTCAAATTACGACGAGGTAAATAGTGCTCTCTCGAAAATGGTACACTGGTTTAATGTTAATAATTTACTTTTAAATTCCAATAAAACAAAATGTTTAAAGTTTAGCCTGCCAAATGTTAGGCAGACACAAACCAATGTACTATTAAACGATGAGAAAATGAACCTAGTGGACACCACTGTATTTCTAGGAATAACACTAGATTGTAAATTACAGTGGGGTCCCCATATTGCAAATCTGGCTGATAGGCTTAGTTCTGCAGCATATGCAGTGAAAAAAATTTCCGATGAGGACACAGCGCGGCTAGTTTATTTTAGTTATTTTCATAGTATAATGTCATATGGCATTCTTCTATGGGGAAACGCTGCGGACATTAACACAATATTTGTGCTGCAGAAGCGAGCTATACGTTCTATTTATAAGATGTCATATTTTGAATCTCTAAGAGATAAGTTTAAAGAAATAGGTATTCTGACCGTCGCTTCTCAATACATTTTGGACAATGTGTTGTATGTCAGAAAGAATTTAAATAACTTTAAAAAGAAAAGCGACAACCATTGTAGGAATACTAGAAATAAGAACAAGTTAGAAATACCGGTGATCAGACTAAGCAAAGTAAGTAAATCGTTTAAAGGTTCATGTATACGCCTTTACAATAGAATCCCAGAAAACGTTCAAAATCTTACCATTAATAAATTTAAAAAAGCTGTTAAAGAACGTTTGTGTGCTAAAGCTTATTATAAAGTCAGTGATTTCATTAACGATTGCACACCTTGGGAATAGGATGGCCCCATGCAAGGCTGCTTTTATGTACGTAAGTATGTTCTATATACTTATGACTAATGTTATATAGATTAAGTTACAACATTGTAAAATATTTTTTGAAAAGAACAATTTTCCCATCTTTTTGCTAAAAGGTGGCCCCGTGCGAGTTTCTTACGCCGGTTCTTCTCGCCGGGCTAGTTTCCGAACCGGTGGTAGGCATCATGTAGGACAATTCTATAAGTGTTATTTCATAACCTATATGGAAATAAAAATTTTGAGTTTTGAGTTTGAGTTTTGAGTTTTTTTCGGGATAAAAAGTTGCCTATGTTTTAATCCAGGGCCCAAACTACTACCATAACAAGTTTCATCGAAATCCATTCAGTAGTTTTTGCGTGAAATTGTAACAAATATCCATACATCCTCACAAACTTAAATATTTATAATAGTAGTGGATATACATTGTCTAAAACAATATTTATCTATACATTCTGTCGTGTCACACAACTTTAGTCATGCGGTATAATACATTTCGCTTGGCACTGCGTCTGACATGTGTGTCGGTACGTGCGCTCATGTGGATATTTTAGCAGTGGGATGTAAAAATAATATTGAATATGGAAATTTTAAAGGGTCCATTGTATCAAATATGTTTTAGATAACTAAGTAACAAAAATCAGCCTCCGTGGTCTAGTGGTTACAGCATTGGCTCTCGACTCGGAGGTCGTGGGTTCGATTCTCGCATTGGATCAACAAAAAATATTGTTTCCAAGTTTGGTAAAGACAATGGATCACCTGATTGTCTGACAAGAGAGATGATCCATGCGTCGGATAGGCATGTGAAAAGTCGGACCTGCACCTGATCTCTCGCCAGTCGTGTCGGTTATCTGTCCCACTGGAGTATGAGAGTAAAGGAAGAGAGAGTACTCTTGTGTACTGCGCACACACTTGGGCACTACAAAATTACTCCTGCGTAACTGGCCTGGTTGCAATGAAACCGACTACCATCACCGATATCGGTGTGGGGATTTATTATTAACAAAAAAAAAAAAAGAGGAAATACTAATAGTAATAATAATATCTATGGACGCTTCCACGCCGTGCCACGTCAATCTGGTCCCATGGTAAGTTCTCGAAGAACTTGTGTTACGGGGACCAGACAAAAAATATGTTTAATACTTTTATACTATAGGTACTTATATTTTAGGTTTTTATTATATAATACAATGTATATAATTTTATTTCACATCCATGACCCAGGAACACAGAAAACTAATTTGAAATCCGTGACCTCCGGCTGGAGCGCCATCGTGCCAACCAGTCCAACCATTGAGCCACAAAGGTCGTCAAAATACTAAAGATCTTAAGAAATTTCAATTGAAATTACAATCTTAAGTTCTTTTTTTTTCACAACCATAAACCATTATACCTATTATATTATAACAGCTAGCTTTTGCCCGCGACTTCGTTCGCGTGAAGTTCGGTTTCCATACAAAATTCTAACCCCTTTTTCACCCACTTAGGGGGAGAATTTTCAAAAATCCTTTCTTAGCGGATGCCTACATCATTACAACTATCTGTATGCCAAATTTCAGCGAAACCCGTTCAGTAGTTTCGACTGTGCGTTGATAGAAGTATCAGTCAGGTTTGCCTTTTATATACATATTTAAATGTATAAAAAAACCCTAAAATCGATTTTTATCTTATTTTTATATATGTTGTAGATTTCGTTCTTTTATCTTTACACACAATTCTCCAATGAATCTTAAATATTATAGCCTTCCCGCATAATTCACTAAAACCATCATATTATGGGTTGCTACTTGCTTTTACGATATTCCCCTGTAACACATATTATATTCCGGCTTTTTGCTTATTACGTTTTCCCCCAGTTTTTCCATGAGTGGAACTAATAATGCCAAGCGTGAGACGGTTTACCATAGACAAATCAGTGGTCTCACTGGGGATAAAAAATATCTATGTGTGTGTAAATATGTATGTGTATAATAAATGGGTATAAATATCTTTGGGGTTTACAATATTTTTAGTCTTATGTAGTCCAGAAACTGATATAAACCATTTCCTAAGGAAAAATGAGCCTCAGATCACCTAATGGTTAAGCGATAACCATTTTCTTCAAGTCATAGATTAGATTTAGTAACTATACATGCCCTTCCAAGAATAATATACCAACCACAGTACAGTAACCTTATGCTAGCCTAGTAGTTCTCTAGGTTTATGGTATAACACCGGTAAATGGGCACACAGATCGCCTGATGATAAAAAAAAACTTAGGCCTTTACATCCGTTAATGGATGATTTATACAGTATTCTCCGAGCGAAGTAACCACTCTTGAAATTGTGTGCCTGGGACAGTCGGTTTTTAAATGTCGTATGGTTGCCCAAGCACATACGGCATTCTCACAACATAGTCAGCCTAGTCCAGAGGAATGACTGGTCAATACGTCTGGGACCAACTACCTATGTGCGGGTTTCCTCACGATGTTTTCCTTCACCGTTAGAGCGTCCGTATAATGTACATGAGATCTGAAAAAGTCTCATTGGTACACGCCACAACCTGGGATTTGAACCTGCACTCTCTCGAGTGCGAACCAAGCGGTCTACCCACTAGGCCACAGAGCTCTATAATATATGATAAGACAATATGTGCGTTACTGGCTTTTTAATATTCGCCCAATAATACTTGCATCACCAGAAGAGGCGCAAGTGCGTTTCGCTCTCCGCTCCGCTCATGTCCTTACCCGTCGTCTTTCATTTAGTAGCCATATCGAATTAATCTCAGCAACTAATGTAATAGCTGGTATTGACAGACAGATTTTATGTGCAGCTGATGTGTAGTCAGCCGTCGCAGCGAGTCCTGGCAAATGTGAAAATTTATTTAAACAATGCCTCTGGTGCGCACTATCAAAATCAAATTAAATAAACATTTCTATTTTACTTACTAATATTAATAATAGTAGGGGAGCCCACGTAAGACTAACTAATTTAAAGCACTGGCCAAGTAGAACGTGAGCTCGTAAGGACTTATTTAAAATTTAAAAATATATCACATTTCTCTATATTTAAATAATACAGCTTCTCAGATATTTTATATTAGACTTAGCTTAAATGTCTAGTCCGTCGTATCTAAAATCTGATGAATAAATTAGATACAAAAGCTACTATTTTATGTCATTTTCTTTTATCTAACTTAAGGCGTCTAAAATAAAAAACTTTCCTAATATTTTTTTCTTCGTATCACCTATTTAGCATCATGGGCTAGTTCTAACTTATTTCTTTCGAATGCAAAATTCAATTCTATTATAGTCTGAAAATAGATTATAGCATATTCACAGAACTACCTGAAATAAACAATAAGTACATGATATATTCCTTATGATTACGCTAATTTTATTCACGGTAAATAACCTAACCAAGAGCATGTCAGGGACATGTCTAAGGAGGGTTCCGTAATTATAAACGCGTAATATGCTTTTTTTTTTAATTACTCCAAATGTTACTGTCCGATTTGGTTCACAATAATTTTCCTAAAGAGTTTTTAGCATGATCTATCTAGTTTAAAACTGCTAGTGGGAGGACCAATTTACAAACTACTTTGGAGGCCGATTACTCAAAAATGGTAAACTTTAAAAAAAGTAACGTATGAATGCATAGATATATAATATTAATAAGAGGATATATAATATTAATAGTTATCACTGTATGAATGCCTAAAGAGTCCCTATTTTATGGCTATTAAACTATATAATAAATTGCCAAAAGATTTTGATACACTTAACTTAACAACTTTTAAAAGAAAATTAAATGAATGGCTTTTAGATAAATGTTTTTATGACGTAAAGGAATATTAGGTGGATAGTTAGGTACCTACTAAAATTATTATTGTAATCTGACATAGACGAATTGTTCTTCTCCTACTTCTTTCATTCTGTATCTTTTTAATTTTTTTCATTAAAATATGTAGGTAGGTGTTTAATATTTAAAAGAAAAATATTAATTAGTATCATAAATTCTATCACTGACATTTGCATACTATTAATTTAGTTGAGTGACATGATTCTGAAATGCATATTACTTAAGACCAAATTGTACATTCGCTCTGGCAAATAAACGACTTATTTATTTATTAAACCTTGCCTTTATTTTAAAAGACCTATTCTACGATACCCCACACGATGGGGTAGAGTGAAAAAATATTTTTCATCCCCACTTCACATGTACGGAGAGCCACCCCTAAAATATATATATTTTTTTATGATCCCGAAACCGTGATCTATACACAATAAGTACATAACTGCACAATATTTAATCAATTTATATTCATAATTACAGGAGCTAGAGGCGCGGACAGACAGACAGACAGACAGACGGACAGAGCGAAACTATAAGGGTTCCTTAAGTATTACGGAACCCTAATTACGGATTGTCTCGTGGTCCACTTATATTTTTCAGGAACAAGCTCGGTTGTGAATGTGGTATCCTGTAGGACAAACCAAAATATAAATTAAACCCGTCCATGGACGCTTCACGCCACGTCAATATAGCCCCGTGCTAAGTACCCGAAGAACTTTAACACTTTTATAATATAAATACATGATAATATTATGTGTGAGATTTTTATTATATTATACACACATATAAATACACATTAATGACTCAAAAACACAGAAAAACTTATTTTGTTCCTTCGACGGCTAGAAGGTCGGCAACGCACTTCCAACTACTCTGGTATTGCGGGTGTCCATGGTACTTAATCATTTTCTTTCAGGTAACCTATCTGCTTATTATTCCCCATAGATCTAGAACAGAGTTTGTCCCCTATTTCATCAAAATATATGAATAGACATACAGCTAACGCCATCTGTTATACATTATACAAACTAAACGAGAAAACGCGTGAGATTTTCTCTATCAGACCGATCGGTGAAAAACCGGTCCTTAATCCTAATACATAATAATATTTTGTTATTTATAAAGATGAGTTGATCATCACATAATATAAAGGTTACGTCATTATATTATATTATGTATATTGTGTTAAGGTGTTTTGTGTACGGGACGTTTTAGAAGCGAAGTTTTTTGTGAAATGTTTTGAAGTTTGATCGTCCTTATATTGTACTAGCTTTTGCCCGCGGCTCCGCCCGCGTAAATATAATATCATACTGGAACGCAGTGCTTTTTTGGGAGTTAAAGTAGCCTATGTGTTGATAATGCCTAAACTACTAACATACGAAATTTTATCAAAATCCATTCAGTAGTTTTTGCGCGACTCATTACCGCAAGCGCGCGCGAGTTCCCACTCGCGCGCGCTTGCGCAGGCTGAAAATCCGAAGGGAATTTAATATTTACGATAATCAAAGCAAATAAAAAAAAAATACGACAGCATTCGATACACTGTCATATAACTCCCCACACCGATTTCGGTGACGGTGGCCGGTTTCAATGAAACCAGGCCAGTTAGGCAGGAGTAATTTATAGTGCCGAAGTGTGTGCGCAGTACACAAGAGCACTCTCTTCCTTTACTCTCATAACCTAGTGGGACGGATAACCGACACGACTGGCGAGAGATCAGGCGCAGGTCCGACTTTTTACATGCCCATCCGACGCATGGATCATCTTTCTTTACAGACAATCAGGTGATCAGCCTGCATTGTCTTAACCAAACTTGGAAACAACGTTTTTTGTTGCTCCAATGCGGGAATCGAACCCACGACCTCCGAGTCGAGAGCCAATGCTCTAACCACTAGACCACGGGGGCTGTTAAAATAAATGGAGTCGATACATATCTTAAGAGTGTGACCTCAGACCTACCAACCATGCCCTAAATCTGATTTGAATTTTAAAACGCTACGTGTGTTAAAGGCCTTATTTACAAACGTCGACAAAAAATACAAGATTATTAATTGCTCAGCGAACTTTAGATTGGTTTTTAATATTTGTTGATGAGTGAGAAACAGCAATATTTTTTAAGATGGCGAGATTTTATTTTGCAAATTGTAGGTATCTTAATTTAAATAAAGGATATCTTTTGTTTATTTGGTAAATCTAAGCAAATATATCTGTATTAGTTTAAGCAAAGTGACCAGGCAACTATAAACTTTAGGAATTAACATAACATGTTGTTGTTAAATTCTACCCCGAAAAGGTCCAACAACTGGCGCCATCTGGCCATCCCCACATTATGTATGCAACCCTGATAACTAAAGTCTGTTTGGCTTGAGAATATGGGTTGTTGTGGTCATTTGGTCAATTTATAAGTCAATACTAGGTTTATCAGCCCAACGCAGTTGTATTGCCTATAGTGTTGCAGATGTTTTAATTGAATAGGCCGTTATGCCTACCACCAGAGAGGGTACTTGCCAACGGGGTTCGTATGATCATTTTTGGCTCTTTTGAAAGATTTCCAAACTGTTATATTATAACCCACCAAAAACATTCTGTAAAAAACTAGCCAAGTCTCGATGGAGCTGCTTGTTTATGTCTAAAAAAACCGGCCAAGTGCGAGTCGGACTCGCGCACCGAGGGTTCCGTACAAACCTGCAAGGTTTACAAAGTTCGTTCATTACGACAATCGAGTCATAACTATGGTATTTTTATTGCAACCTGAGTATTTGGTATGAATTTCAATTTAATACCTCTACGCGTTTATGAGGAAATGGGTAGTAAGTTTAAAATTATTAAAAAAATATATATTATGTGATGTAACTAAAAATTTATGGTTTTCGTAATTTTTCCTTTATCTATGCTATAAGACGTTGCTTCGTACCAAATTTCAAGATTCTGAGTTCACGGGAAGCACCCTGTAGGTTTTGATTCCCTTGCAAGTGTCGAAAATTTGCGGCATAAACGGCTGTATCTTTTGATTGCGTTGGCTTAGAAGTTTGATTTTTTCACAGCTTCAAGGAACAGTAGACCTGAGTAATTGATATAAATTTCAGCTTCATACCTCCACGCGTTCCTGAGAAAAAGGGTCTTGACAGACGGACGGACGGACAGACGGACAACAAAGTGATCCTATAAGGGTTCCGTTTTTTCCTTTTGAGGTACGGAACCCTAAAAGTAATGAAATCTAGACAAAATCGTGCCAAGTCTAAGGTTCCTTACTGCGGTTTCTTTATTATTATAGTTAATGTTGAGTGACTTGGCCGTTGAACATTCTTTATACTTTAGTGGGTACAAGTCAATTTTATTTACATTTGTAACTACCTATGTTTGTTAAGCGAGATAATAGCCCATACTGGTATTGGTAATTGGACGCTAGTGTCTCATCTTAGGCTGTTGTTTATTGTACAACACACGTATTGGAGCAATGGTGTCATGGAGCCCGTTTTGTACCCTTGTGTGCCCTTCAACGGCCAAGTCACACAACATTAACTATAATAATAAAGAAACCGCAGTAAGGAACCTTAGACTTGGCACGATTTTGTCTAGATTTCATTACTTTTAGGGTTCCGTACCTCAAAAGGAAAAAACGGAACCCTTATAGGATCACTTTGTTGTCCGTCTGTCCGTCCGTCCGTCTGTCAAGACCCTTTTTCTCAGGAACGCGTGGAGGTATGAAGCTGAAATTTATACCAATTACTCAGGTCTACTGTCCCTTGAAGCTGTGAAAAAATCAAACTTCTAAGCCAACGCAATCAAAAGATACAGCCGTTTATGCCGCAAATTTTCGACACTTGCAAGGGAATCAAAACCTACAGGGTGCTTCCCGTGAACTCAGAATCTTGAAATTTGGTACGAAGCAACGTCTTATAGCATAGATAAAGGAAAAATTACGAAAACCATACATTTTTAGTTACATCACATAATATATATTTTTTTAATAATTTTAAACTTACTACCCATTTCCTCATAAACGCGTAGAGGTATTAAATTGAAATTCATACCAAATACTCAGGTCTATAATACCTTTAAGCTGTAACAAAATCAAACTTCTATGTCAACGCAATCAAAAGAAACAGCAATTTAAGCTGCATATTTTGAAACTCGCAAGTACTCGCAAGGGAATCAAAACCTAAAGGGTACTTCCAGTCGACCTAGAATCTTGAAATTTGGCATGAAGCAACGTTTTATAGCACACATAAAGGAAAAATTCCGAAAACCTTAAATTTTTAGTTACATTACAAAATATATATTTTTTAATAAATATAAAGGTTTGTAGGGAACCCTCGGTGCGCGAGTCCGACTCGCACTTGGCCGGTTTTTTAGAGATAAACAAGCAGCTCCATCGAGACTTGGCTAGTTCTTTACAGAATGTTTTTGGTGGGATTTCACTTCTTTTTGTAGAAACGTGGGCATATTGATTTATTTTCCTAGATTTTAGTGTAATTTATTTATTTAATTTGTGTAATGTTCGAGTAGAATAAAGTTCGAGTAGAATAAAGGGGCCTGAAAATGCGGCAAAATGGTTCTAGTAAAGAATGGTACGGCAGTGTTTGCTTCGCGCTCGACTTGGCGGGGGCACTGCCGTGCCCCCAGATCGACGTTCTGGTCTTATCTAGAGGTTCCCAAATAGGGGCCTGAAAATGCGGCGAAATGGTTCCAGTAAAGAATGGTACGGCAGTGTTTGCTTCGCGCTCGACTTGGCGGGGGCACTGCCGTGCCCCCAGATCGACGTTCTGGTCTTATCTAGAGGTTCTCAAATAGGGGCCTGAAAATGCGGCGAAATGGTTCCAGTAAAGAATGGTACGGCAGTGTTTGCTTCGCGCTCGACTTGGCAGGGGCACTGCCGTGCCCCCAGATCGATTATCCTAGTTTTTATAGTTTTCCCTTTATGTGGCCATTAAACCCCAACTCTGTACCAAATTTCAGCTCTCTAAGTTTATGGGAAGTACTAGTTCTATTTTGATGATCATGAGTGAGTGAGTGAGTGTCGTAAATGCAAAACTTTGCTTTCGCTTAACTTCGGAACTAAATGACCTACAGACTTGAAATTTTGGATTTTAAGTACGTGATTATAGCTTATTGGATGACGAAAATTTCTGCGTTCTGGTCTTATCCAGAGGTTCTCAAATAGGGGCATGAAAATGCGGCGAAATGGTTCCAGTAAAGGATGGTACGGCAGTGTTTGCTTCGCGCTCGACTTGGCGGGTGCACTGCCGTGCCCCCAGATATACACTCTCAACGCCGCAAAGGAGGTTGAACTTCAAAAATATGCTTAAAATCCATAAAAAACTAAAAAAAAACGATAAATTAATTAATTTGTCTGGTCAAATTTCAAGGTCGCGTCACGTCACGCATCACAGTTTTGTATATAACGCTATCTGTTGAAAGCTACTCATACTTATTGCATAACAACTAAACTTTAGTACGGCTAAGTACGACGTTTTTCATAAGTACACAGACGGCTAGCGGCTCTAGGAGTCCAAATTTTTTATTTTTCTACCTTTTTTTCAAGTGATGAGCTTTGGGCACGATGAGAGTATTTAGAGGATTTTAAATGACGAATGATGAATTTTTCGTGTTTTTTTAAATATTTATTTCTAACTCTTGGCAATACCATGAAACTTATGTGCGTTTCAGTTAGCTTCAAGTTACTTGATAGCTTTAGTTTTATAGAGATTTGAGTAGTTAAATCACTGGTATTATTCATCTAAGTTGGATGTAGGACTTAACAGTGAAAGCATCGATGTACCATAACATAACCTGGACATCGCAATGCAACACAAAATATTTACGTTATTAAAACTTTAACTAACAACCGCATTTTTAAATTCTATTAATAGGCACGTTTTATGTTATGTATTTTTCTTTAAAAATTTACCACAATTTTATTCTGTTCGATCGAACTCGGCATAATTATAATTGAAAGCTAATTAATGTATTCCAGATGGCTTTTCAGCGATGAAAATATCTGCGAAAATTCATAAAAAAGCTTTCAAATTAATTTATACAGGCTGTTACTTCAAATTCATTTTAAATTAGTAACGGCATCAAACGCTTTTTAGATTAATGGAGACGATCAAACTCCTAATAATTAATTTCTGACTGTACTTGAGAAAATTCTCATTCCACAACCCGGAATTGAACCGGCACTTAGAGTTCAATCCTACCTTAACTCCCCATACCAATATCGGTGACGGTGGCCGGTTTCATTGAAACCAGGCCAGTTACGCAGGAGTAATTTTATAGTGCCCAAGTGTATGCGCAATACACAAGAGCACTCTCTCTTTCTTTACTCTCGTTATCCAGTGGGACGGTAACCGACACGACTGACGAGAGATCAGGCGCAGGACCGACTTTTTACATGCCCATCCGACGCATGGATCATCTCTCTTGTCAGACACTTAGGTGATCGGCCTGCATTGTCCTAACCAAACTTGGAAACAACATGTTTTTGTTGTTCCAATGCGGGTATCGAACTCACAACCTCCGAGTCGAGAGCCAATGCTCTAACCACTAGACCACGGAGGTTGCTGCATCCTACCTTAGGTTTAGGATACCTATTGTTTTCATTGAACAATTTTCGTTAACAGGCAAACAGCAGTAATAAAGAGATTCGCTAAACGAAAAATAAATATAGCCGTTTCGCGCCAAAATTCGCACTCAAAATGGCCGCCATAAAAGCAAATGGCTGATCGTTACTAGTTTATTTTATGCTCTAATATCCCTTCAGCTTAGGTCGTTTAGAATCTTATTTGTTTTAAGACCTCGTGATATTTTTGAAGTGACTTCTTACGTTGTGATTTAAATTAGACGAAATGCAAAAGCGACAACTCTATAGTCTATGCGTCAAGTAACGGTTAAGATTTAAACGGAACCCTAAAATAAAAGTAACCTTTGTTACATCTTATAACATCAGCTATCTGCCAGTAAACGTCGCGTGAAAATTGATCCAGCCGTTTCAGAGATTAGCCGGAACAAACAGACAGACAGACAAAATAATTAAAAATTGATATTTGGCTGTAAGTGCCGATTACACTTTCATAATATGCATTAAGGCGAAAATATACGAAGATGACGTCACAGATTCGGGCGTGGCCTAAGACTTCCCGCCGCGCCACCCGCATACACCCCGCAGCGCTCGCGATCTCCGCGCGCGGCCGCGCCGCGACTCAAATTATAAACTGAGGAACGGCCCTTTTATACGACTTTAGGATTGATTTAAATGCAACTTGAAAATATTAATTTATTTCTGGTGTATGAGCAAAGAAAAAACGTAGAATGTATAAGCCGCTTCTCCTTCTTCTGTAGAAGCCGGTCGAGGTTATTCCCGAAATCTAGAAATTATTTGGTAGGCAATGCGGCTTCCAACCCATCACTTTTGATTTCATTTTCCACCTCTACGCCCACCAAAATGCAATACTTAGTGCTTTTGACAGAATCACTAAAATATCCACTAGGTGTTTTTTCGCTTTCCTAAGCGACAAAAATACCGAAAATGAGTTATATCAATGAGTTTGTATTTTTTTTTCTGCGTCGATTGGTCTAATCGTCGTCTTCCTACGACGATTTTTTTGTCGCTTAGATATAGTGAAATTTATACAAAATCATGAATGTTATGTTCACTAAGCGACAACAAAAAGCTATTTATAAAAAAAATCATTTGGATATTTTGAAGAATTTTAAAAATCTACTTAGTCTATTTTTCATGTTTTTACTTTTCTTTTGTTTGCACAAAAATATTTTTACTTGTTTAAAAATTCTTTTCGTGAACACTTTGTACATTTTCTCCATACAAATTATTTGTGAATTGTCCTTACAGTGCATTTAATTTGATACCATTATTTTTTTTTTTTTTTTTTATGAAATAAGGGGGCAAACGAGCAAACGGGTCACCTGATGGAAAGCAACTTCCGTCGCCCATGGACACTCGCAGCATCAGAAGAACTGCAAGTGCGTTGCCGGCCTTTTAAGAGGGAATAGGGTAATAGGGGAGGGTAGGGAAGGGAATAGGGTAGGGGATTGGGCCTCCGGTAAACTCACTCACTCGGCGAAACACAGCGCAAACGCTGTTTCACGCCGGTTTTCTGTGAGCCCGTGGTATTTCTCCGGTCGAGCCGGCCCATTCGTGCCGAAGCATGGCTCTACCACGTATTTTACGAAAGTGCAACTTGTAGAATTTTACCCATAGTGAAATAAAACAATATTGGCGTAAAGATAGTTTTACATATTTGACACAATAACTATTCGTGCTATTTAGATATTTTTACTTGAAAACTTTTGTTTTTAAGTATGTCGGTTAGATATTTTTTTTGTCGTCGGTTAGATAAAATGTAACTAAAAGTATTTACAGTGTGTGGGAACCTTAATGAACGCAAACATTGCTAAATATATTTCTATATTTATGCGCCTAATGTTTCGCTAGTTAGTCCTGTCGGTAGTAGAAAATATCAATATACATACTAGGTTATGGGAGTAAGCTTTGCGCACATACTTGGACATAATAAAATAGCTCCTATAGCTGGTCTATTTTCAATTAAATTGGCAACAGTCACTGAAATCGGTGTGGTTTCTTTATTATTCCTTTTTTAAGGTTCCGTAGTTCATGTCTCGGAATCCTTATAGTTTCGTCATGTCTTTCCGTTCGACCGACCGTCCGCCCGTCCGTCTGTCCATCCAAACGGTGGTGCTTGAAATATGAAACTTTGAATGGATAAGTTTATTTATCACGTCGACATAGTGCTAAAATAAATGAAGATAATTTTTGGTTACACCTACACGAAAAGGGGAGATATAATTAGGTACATAGACATTATAATAATAATAATAAAACATTTATTCAACAAAACGCTCACATTACACTACATTATCAACAAAAATCGACATTAAACATAAACAATCACGAAGAAATAACAAATAACAGTAAAATCAGTAAAACGGGCATTTGCCTAAACCACATAGATAGAAAAAAAAATAACTTAGATTATACATATTAATATTAACAAACAGAGAAAGAATAGACAAATAACAAAATATAAAAAAAGGAAGGTATATGGCAGTGTAATGCGAACAGCTGTCGAAAAGGACTCCACTCAGGTGTACGATCGCAGCATAGTACACAACTATCCCGCAATCCCTGGTATTCTGTGGAGCCTCGTTGTTGTCAGGCGATTGACAGATACATACTAGCGGCATCATATAATCAAATTAATATCAAGAGATATACCTACATGCAATATTACGTAAAATATATAATTATTACAAAGAAATAAGATAATGCCGATACAATATATAAGAACATTGAGAGGTTTCTGAGATTATATTTTGATGTACGTACGTATCCGTTTGCGCGATATTCCACTTTTAAGCGCATTTCTTGTTAAAATACGGCGTCCCCCCCTCTAAAAGCCAAACGGCTGGCTCTAAAAATGTGAAAAATTCATGATGGTAGTCCATGTAATAAACGTTGAACGAAAACTATAACGGTCCAAAAAACTTCATAAATTCAGGAGTTATAGAGACTTAAATTGAATCAGTTTAAATGAAGATATCTGTGGCTCAGTGGTTAGCGCTTTAGTGCTCAAGCCAGAGGGCGTGGGTTCGAATCCATAAGATAATAAAAAGTTTTCCGTGGATTCCTTGGAAAAATTACGTTAACTGGTATTAAGAATTAACTTCAACGATTAACGAATTAACGCTGCCGACAAAATATGTTACTATGATAAAATTTTAAAGCGATTTTGCCAAGTTGATGTTCATAAAAAAATTATCAGAATACAACAAATATTGTTCATCTCTTTTGTTACATCAAAAGCTGCTATCACCGTACATTTTTAATGACAAATGTATGGCGGTAGTAGCGTTTTTCAAGTCCAGGAAGCCAAATGGACTTCCACCCTTCATGGACAGATGCAATAGTCTCTTCTTAAGACACCTATCATGGCCATGCCATCAGACGATATGATCAAGGTGCATAGCTTCTCAAAGCAACACCAGGTTTTCCTATCGTCTAGGGAGAGTAGAGGATAGGAATCAATGTTCACTCCAAAGACATAGTCTGGTACACGGACGGATCCAGGAAAGACAAACGGGTGGACGGACCTTCTACGGGGGCATGCCACCTACAGGCTTGCCTATATACTTGCTTAGGACAATTTACAACCATGTTTGAGGCTGTGATGAGTTGTTCACTACAGAGCCTACAGATTGTCCTTGTCCATAAAACATCCTAATCTTATAGAGAAGATTAGAATAATTTAGATGATATTTCTGCTACTGTCAATGCTTTCAGCGCAGTCTGTCAGAACAATCACACTGCGCTGAAGGCACTGACAGCAGCAGAAAGAAGAAGGGGCATTTTTGTATGGATCCCGTCCCCACTACTGTAGCACTACAAGACATATATCAAAGGACTTAAAAAGCGTGTAATTTTTTTGTATGACGAAAAATCTCTAAACCATGGGAGAAAAAAGTTAATGAGAGTTATAAGTGAAAAAAAGTTTAAAAAATCACCTGTATTATTGCACCATTTCATAGTGTGGGATGGTGGTTTGATTGGTGTTCAGTCATAAGGAACAATTTTCGGGAAGTAATGGTATACATCAAGCTTCAGAAAAGTGTTATATTTTGATAAATTGTCCCATATTTTGAAGAAATGTATGGAATGATAATAAAATGCTAAAATAAGCTCTTTCCTCAATTTTGTCACATACTTACATTATGGAAATTGTTTCTTACTTGCGATACTATTTAAAGGTGCAGTACATTGGATGTATTTTTTTTCCATAATTTATGGGTTCGAATCCTGTATAGGAAAAATGAGTTATCAAAAATGATGCAGTTTAAGTTTTCATCAAGTCGGCCTCGATATTCCGAAGGGATAAATTGCTATTGCAAATTTTTTTTGAGTTCTCTTACAACGCCCAGAAGAATAATTCACCATGTACAATATATTTTTTACTTTTTTTCTGTACCTAATCGTTTTAAAATTATTTTTGCTATTTAATTATATGTATTTTAATGTAATTGTTTTATCTGAATTATTTGATTTTACATAAACCACTTTCCAGGCCAGGATTCGAATCCGCAAATTAGGAAAAAAATACATTTTGTATTATTGCACCATTCGATAGCGTTGCAAGTAAGAAACAATTTCCAGAAAGTAATTAGGTATGTGCGAAAAAATTGAGGAAAGAGCTTATTTTTAGTATTTTATTATCAGTCCATACATTTCATCAAAATATGAGGCAGTTTATCAAAACATAACACTTTTCTAAAGTTGAGTGTATACCATTACTTTCCAAAATTTTTTCCATAGTAGCAACACTATGAAACGGTGCAATAATATAGAATGATTTTTTTAAACTTTTTTAACCCTCATTTACTTTTTTCTCCCATGGTTTAGAGGATTTTTGTCATACAAAACAATGACACTTTTTTTAAGCCCTTTCATTTGATATATTATGTCTTATAGTGCTACAAGGATGGGGACTTTTTCTCCTTCTTCTTTCATCTAAATTAGTTATGGCTTGTGTTCAAACGCTAAACATGCTAGGATGAGATAACAGCATCAGTCTGGTATGGGTTCTAGGTAACGGCAATATCTCCGGCAACAAAACCGCGGATGAGCTGGGTAGGCTTTGGGCCAATTGTGTCACGGTGTCATGCCCAGAATCGGTATGTGGAATATCTCCCAGCACTACCAAGAGAGAGCTCAAGGAATGGGGCCACAGCTTAAGTATAAAGCAATGGGCTGAAATCCTAGGCCTTGAGTTTTTACTTCTATATTTTTTATTATTTCAAGATCAAAATTAGCTAACGTTTTAGCTCGTTTTAGTCAGACAAGGGAACTGCAATTAATTTTTATAAACAAGAAGAAGGAGAATATTGTCAGTTAGGAGCAAAAATTTACAATGTCATTGAATAATAAATTTACTAAGATAACTTTAGCCGTAGAAAATTCTTAATGTTAGCAACATTTATGTAACTTATCTTGTTTTATTTTATAAACTCTTAGGCCATTTAGATGAATACTCCTAAAATTTTTTTAAAGTGTTTGGAATTATTATATTAGGTTGGGGAAAAAGTTTCTTCGCATTTTATATAAAAATTCAAAAGGTTTTTTTATAAAGTTTATTTACAAGTGACCAAAGTATATAGGTGCCATTTTGTTCGATAACTTTTTGCCATCTTGTTGGTAGGTACATGATCCCATTGCTATAAAATTTTTGGGGCTTCTGATGAAAAAACTGCGACAAGTGGTTTTGGCAGTCCTCTTGTGATGTCAACCTGACACTGCCTAAGGAATTCTGCAGCGACCGAAACAGGTGGAAATTTGAAGGTGCAAGGTCAGGACTATACGGCGGATGCATTAACACCTCCCAGCCAAACTCCCGTAATTTTTTCTGAGTGGCTAAAGATGTGTGAGGTCTAGCGTTATCATGGTGAAAAACCACACCCCTTCTGTTGATTAATTCCGGCCGCTTTCTCTCAACTTCTTGCTTTAATCTCATCAGTTGTTCGCAGTACAGTTCAGAATTGATGGTCCCACCTGGCGGTAACAGCTCATAATGAATAATGCCCTTCCAATCCCACCACACACACAGCATCACCTTGTTGCGAGTTAACCCGGGTTTCGCTACAGTCTGTGAAGCCTGACCGGCCTTTGACCACGATCTTTTTCGCACGTTCTTGTCGTACGTGATCCACTTTTCATCACCAGTTATCAGCTTCTTCAAAAATGGTTCGGTTTCATTACGTCGTAATAAAGAATCACAAATGAGTACACGGTTCATTAAGTTTCTTTCAGTGAGCTCATGAGGCACCCAAATATCGAGCTTTTTTGTGTACCCAGCTTTTTTCAAATGCGCCAAAACCGTTTTGTGGTCAATCCCCAGTTCTTCAGCTGCATCGTAACTACTAATATGCCGATCTTGCTCCACTTTTTCAAAAATGGCAACAGTTTTGTCCGTAACAGGGCGACCAGAGCGACGTGCATCTTTGATATCAAAATTTCCGGATTGAAAACGCTTAAACCAAATTTGCGCTACTCTCACAGATACTGCATTAGGTCCATAAACATCACAAATTTTTTTCGCGGCTTGTGTTGCATTTTTACCTTTTTTGTAATAAAATTTTAAAATGTATCGAAATTCTTCATAAGAATCACTCATTTTAACAATAAGAAAAACAAATGAAAATCTCAAATTTACCTAATTTGAATTTGGAATTGTCTTCTGTAAAATTAAAACTTTTTAATGATACCAAAATCAGCCAGATACAATTGGTATAGCCCAAGATATTTTATGACAAGTTCATACATACTATAATGCGAAAAGACTTTTTCCCCAACCTATTATATAGTTATTTTTACCTGTTATTACAGAAAATGTATCTATAGCTTATCTATTTTTACATGTTGCTGAAAACCTTTAAAATAAAATGTAGGCAATTTTACTTGCTATTACATAACTTTCGTTGATAGCTTAGATAATTTTACCTATTTTTCGAATTAGGACTTTTTTACCTAAGCGACATAAACTGCCTGTAATTCGAAAGCTATATGACTCGTTTTAATATCAAGAATTGCTATAAAAATAAGATACACGTTGTATCTTATTGATATATAGATATATAGATGTATGTTAAAACCATCTAAATCCGACTATTTTGTGATTTTTAATGATTTTTTTTTCTATAAATTTTAACGTTAAATCACTCTTCTATAAAGTTTACTAAATTTATGCGTCATATGTGTCTTTCTTTAATTATTATATTTTCTTTAATTATTATTTTTTATCAATTATTATTATTTAAACTGGAAATATCATAATATGTATTATATAAAATATGAATTTGCTCTCCTACGCTATCGAATTGGATTTTGTCTGTAATGGTAGTTGTATGTGTGTTAAATAAATAAATAAATGTCGCTTAGGCATTTTTACCTCATATACTATATACCTCAAAACGTTGATATACTAAATAGACAATTAAAACAGAAATAATATAATATATCTATGGACGCTTCACACCACGTCAATCTGATCCCGTGGTAAGTTCTCGAAGAATTTGTGTTACGGGTACCAGATAATGGAAGTATATTTAATACTTTTATACTATACACATAATTAAGATTTTTACTATATTATACACATATTTAATACACATCCATGACCCAGGAACACAGAAAACTTTTTGTTCCGTCGGCGGGATTTGAACCCGCGACCCCCGGCTTGAGCAACGACACGCTCAACCAACTGAGCCACAGAGGTCGTCATAGAAATAGAACTATACACTTTCTGTGAAATTTACAAGTACATATTATATAATAAAATATTATACTATAATATATACTATATAATATTATATTAATATATTATTAAAATTTCAAGTAAGAAGTTGACGGAACAAAAAAGTACATTCAGCGATCGAACATTTTCATTCTATCGCAGGCAGAGTGCTCGCTAAGGTTTACATAATTTATTTTTTACGGCATGTTGTTCCCTATTATTTCAAGAGTAAAATAAACGATTGCTAAATAGCGGCACCGCGGAGAGTGACACAACCTCCTCGTACGAAAGTCAGCGGCTCACTGTCCCGCGCGCCCGCGCACGCACCGCTTACAAATATTTTCACAAAATAATAGTTATTTACGTATATTTTGAAAACAAAACGGTATTTCGAAAAACCCAACGATGAAATGTTAGATAAATATATTCTTCACATTTTCGTAAAAGAACCATCTTTATAGCCGTAGTAGGTAGTAAGTAGATAGAAAAAGAAATCTGAAAACAGGGCTTTTTAATTTTAATTTATTTAATATTAATCTTCGTCTTATTAAAAAAATTAACGATGATATTAAAGATGAAGGATTGAAGTGTGAAATGTATATTTTTTTGAATTTTTTTATTCCCATTTTTCGGAGTAGTTCCGACTCAAACTGAGCGATTTTTAAGCTTTAGGGGCTATTTGCCCCTTAAGTGAAAAGCTATTAATTTGTTATTACAAACAGACACTTCAATTTTATTTTTCTGTATAGATACAGATTGTAATATGTATATTGTCACACTAAAAGATGGATGGATAAATTAAGTACAAAATATTTGCGCTAGCCGCATACCTGCAATATTATTGACAGAATAAATTTGTCAATACTAGTCAACACATACAAAAAAAAAATGTCAATATGAGAATTATTGTCAATAATATATTATGGTGTGTGTGCAGCTAGGCATTGAAAACGTATTATCAAAATAAATATTGACGGTTTCTCTGGTACACAAACGGCATACCGTGTTCCAACATAACGTGTAACCAAAACCCCATACATACCATCTTGTAAGTTGTAACCATGGTGTAACCTTCAAGTCATACTAAGGTCTTTGTTGTCATGACTTGAGTGACCATGGGCATGAGTCATGACTAAGACCCATGAAAGACTATAGTAACTTTATGTTAGCCTAGTAGCTTTTTGAGTATAACAGTTTTTTATTGTTTAAAAGAACAGCGGATAAGCTTGTTGATAAGAGATTAACGCCGGCTATATGAGAGGAGTTGAAAGTGCGTTAACGGACTTTAAGCCTCACTATGCTCAATTTTATTTATTTGTAAACAAAAATATTCAATTCGATTACATTTAAATTTCCTTTTGGATGGTAAATAAGTAAAATTGAAATTGGTAGAATTTTAGACTAGGTATATAGTGCACTATAATAGTCTAAAATTCTACCACTTTTACTGTGTTCTTGTACAAAAATTTTAAAAGAGATGTTTTATAAATGTATGAGGCTGGGCCAGCACTATGTACCTAATATGTAAATGTACAGTATAATAATGTTACGTGCTGGGGTTCGAGGATTTGGAGATAAAGAACCTGCTGACTCCTTTAAAGACTTTATTTACTAGCACACACACACTATTTAAAGCACTAGGTCCAACATTAAACACTAAGTCCAAACACTAAGCACTAACGGTGTCCTTAAGTCGTAGCCAAATCGTAGTTGCCTCTCACGGTATCATCACATCACTATTATTCACATCGTTATCGCCCGTTTCGCTGTTCAAATCGAACTCCCGATCACTAGTTTTCGCTTGTATCGCCCGTATCGCTTCGGATGAAGCTCAAAACTGAACTCCTCTCGCTCGCATTCTTCCGACGTATTTATACCGGTCGATACGAGTCCCAGACGGCTCTAGAAGGTTCCCGAGTCGCGTCACCGTGTTAGATTTATTCTGGAACGTTTGCACAGTAGCGCCATCTAGTACTGAGTAGGGGGCCCCACGCTTTCCCTGTTCACACCAAGTGGTTTCAGTGGTTGACGCTAGATGGCGCTTTTGTGTGTTCGTAACACTACTCCCCTCTTAGAGATGCTCGTCCCGAGCATCATCGCTACCGACATGGTACCACGCTAGACGGTCTAAGTGTACCACTTTGAACGTCCCTCTTGACACCCAGATGACCGATATGCCATCATGCATTTTACGGAGAACATCTGGCACTCTCGTTGTTGGGACAATTATCTGAGGATGGAACTCTCTGCCGTTATTTCCGGTAGGGTATTCCGTTTATCAGACTGTCCCATTGCGCCCAGTACGCCGTAGTGATAGCGCCAGTGGGTGCAACCTTACTCCAGATTAGTTTTACGTCACCCCGTTTCTTGCACGTGACGATGTGCCGAAGGTCGTCATCTCTGTCTTGAGCCTTCCTCATAGCATCATTCCTCCCAGAGACCCAAAGGACTTGAGCAGGCGGGGCCCGGTGGGTGGGGCCAGTGGGCGGAGCCTGAGGGGTGTGGTCAGTGGGCGGGGCATAGTAGGCGGGGAGCTTGGTCCCCAGTGGGTGTGGCCTTCGCCAGAGGTCGCACCTCTCCGCCAGGGGTCGCACCTCTCCGCCAGGGGTCGCACCTCTCCGCCAGGGGTCGTACCGCTCCGCCAGGGGTCGCACCGCTCCGCCAGGGGTCGCACCGCTCCGCCAGGGGTCGCACCGCTCCGCCAGGGGTCGCACCGCTCCGCCAGGGGTCGCACCTCTCCGCCAGGGGTCGCACCGCTCCGCCAGGGGTCGCTCTCCACCACCAGGGGTCGCAGTCTTCCGCCAGGGGTCGCTCTCCTCCGCCCGGGGTCGCACCGCTCCGCCAGGGGTCGCACCGCTCCGCCAGGGGTCGCACCTCTCCGCCAGGGGTCGCACCTCTCCGCCAGGGGTCGCACCTCTCCGCCAGGGGTCGCACCACTCCGCCAGGGGCCGCACCACTCCGCCAGGGGTCGCACCACTCCGCCAGGGGTCGCACCACTCCGCCAGGGGTCGCACCACTCCGCCAGGGGTCGCACCTCTCCGCCAGGGGTCGCTCTCCACCGCCAGGGGTCGCAGTCTTTCGCCAGGGGTCGCAGTCTTCCGCCCGAGGGTCGCTCCTCCACCCGGGGGTCGCTCTCCACCGCCAGGGGTCGCTTTCTCCGCCCGGGGTCGCACCTCCACCCGGGGGCTGCTCCTCCCGCCGCACTTCTTGAAATCTTCTCTCAGAGTCAATGGCATCTCCAAATCTCACTTCTGACACCAGTTGTTACGTGCTGAGCCATATCGGAGGATTTGGAGATAAAGAACCTGCTGACTCCTTTAAAGACTTTATTTACTAGCACACACACACTATTTAAAGCACTAGGTCCAACATTAAACACTAAGTCCAAACACTAAGCACTAACGGTGTCCTTAAGTCGTAGCCAAATCGTAGTTGCCTCTCACGGTATCATCACATCACTATTATTCACATCGTTATCGCCCGTTTCGCTGTTCAAATCGAACTCCCGATCACTAGTTTTCGCTTGTATCGCCCGTATCGCTTCGGATGAAGCTCAAAACTGAACTCCTCTCGCTCGCATTCTTCCGACGTATTTATACCGGTCGATACGAGTCCCAGACGGCTCTAGAAGGTTCCCGAGTCGCGTCACCGTGTTAGATTTATTCTGGAACGTTTGCACAGTAGCGCCATCTAGTACTGAGTAGGGGGCCCCACGCTTTCCCTGTTCACACCAAGTGGTTTCAGTGGTTGACGCTAGATGGCGCTTTTGTGTGTTCGTAACACTACTCCCCTCTTAGAGATGCTCGTCCCGAGCATCATCGCTACCGACATGGTACCACGCTAGACGGTCTAAGTGTACCACTTTGAACGTCCCTCTTGACACCCAGATGACCGATATGCCATCATGCATTTTACGGAGAACATCTGGCACTCTCGTTGTTGGGACAATTATCTGAGGATGGAACTCTCTGCCGTTATTTCCGGTAGGGTATTCCGTTTATCAGACTGTCCCATTGCGCCCAGTACGCCGTAGTGATAGCGCCAGTGGGTGCAACCTTACTCCAGATTAGTTTTACGTCACCCCGTTTCTTGCACGTGACGATGTGCCGAAGGTCGTCATCTCTGTCTTGAGCCTTCCTCATAGCATCATTCCTCCCAGAGACCCAAAGGACTTGAGCAGGCGGGGCCCGGTGGGTGGGGCCAGTGGGCGGAGCCTGAGGGGTGTGGTCAGTGGGCGGGGCATAGTAGGCGGGGAGCTTGGTCCCCAGTGGGTGTGGCCTTCGCCAGAGGTCGCACCTCTCCGCCAGGGGTCGCACCTCTCCGCCAGGGGTCGCACCTCTCCGCCAGGGGTCGTACCGCTCCGCCAGGGGTCGCACCGCTCCGCCAGGGGTCGCACCGCTCCGCCAGGGGTCGCACCGCTCCGCCAGGGGTCGCACCGCTCCGCCAGGGGTCGCACCTCTCCGCCAGGGGTCGCACCGCTCCGCCAGGGGTCGCTCTCCACCACCAGGGGTCGCAGTCTTCCGCCAGGGGTCGCTCTCCTCCGCCCGGGGTCGCACCGCTCCGCCAGGGGTCGCACCGCTCCGCCAGGGGTCGCACCTCTCCGCCAGGGGTCGCACCTCTCCGCCAGGGGTCGCACCTCTCCGCCAGGGGTCGCACCACTCCGCCAGGGGCCGCACCACTCCGCCAGGGGTCGCACCACTCCGCCAGGGGTCGCACCACTCCGCCAGGGGTCGCACCACTCCGCCAGGGGTCGCACCTCTCCGCCAGGGGTCGCTCTCCACCGCCAGGGGTCGCAGTCTTTCGCCAGGGGTCGCAGTCTTCCGCCCGAGGGTCGCTCCTCCACCCGGGGGTCGCTCTCCACCGCCAGGGGTCGCTTTCTCCGCCCGGGGTCGCACCTCCACCCGGGGGCTGCTCCTCCCGCCGCACTTCTTGAAATCTTCTCTCAGAGTCAATGGCATCTCCAAATCTCACTTCTGACACCAGTTGTTACGTGCTGAGCCATATCGGAGGATTTGGAGATAAAGAACCTGCTGACTCCTTTAAAGACTTTATTTACTAGCACACACACACTATTTAAAGCACTAGGTCCAACATTAAACACTAAGTCCAAACACTAAGCACTAACGGTGTCCTTAAGTCGTAGCCAAATCGTAGTTGCCTCTCACGGTATCATCACATCACTATTATTCACATCGTTATCGCCCGTTTCGCTGTTCAAATCGAACTCCCGATCACTAGTTTTCGCTTGTATCGCCCGTATCGCTTCGGATGAAGCTCAAAACTGAACTCCTCTCGCTCGCATTCTTCCGACGTATTTATACCGGTCGATACGAGTCCCAGACGGCTCTAGAAGGTTCCCGAGTCGCGTCACCGTGTTAGATTTATTCTGGAACGTTTGCACAGTAGCGCCATCTAGTACTGAGTAGGGGGCCCCACGCTTTCCCTGTTCACACCAAGTGGTTTCAGTGGTTGACGCTAGATGGCGCTTTTGTGTGTTCGTAACAATAATATAGTAACTATTTCTTTATTTTATTTTATTTCAATTCTTTCCAATGTTCATTTAAATTAACTTCGCCAACACAACGTAAAATAAAACGGCGTATCAGATAATTATCCAAAGAATGTCATTTTGACAATGACACTTGGCATGACGTTCTAGAAGACGTCTCTTCCTAAAATTGTCAAATACGTCAAAAGTCATGTCAATTTACAACTGCCATGGCCGACCTAAAAAAAAAGGTTATTGCATTAAAAAACTTTTCAAATAATTATTTTTGTACAAAAATGTGTACAAATTATTATTTTTTGTATTTTTAAGAAATTCTCATATTTTTTTCCTATTTACCTATGTGATGTACATAGAGCTGTCCCAAAATCAAAACTCTCTTTTAATTTGAAAAGAACGTTCCTTGGGGGTTCGGTATGCTTACTTGGCCAAACGCTATTCCCCACTGGTTTTCCGTATGGCTTTGGTAGATTCGTGCCGCAGCATGGGCTCTGAACGCTATAAAATAGATAAATGACGTACCAAAGTACCGTCCGCAGATAAAATAAATCGTCGCGGTCGTGTTAATATATTGTCCCATGGGCCCCTGGTAACTCATGGGCCCCTGGTGACTTATTGCGCGGTGAATTACTCGATTTTTCTGCTGACCTTACTTTCATTAAGTGTGACCTATGGATTTTGTGTGCCATCTGTACTTAACAGCATAGAATTCAATGAGACACCAATTGCTTAATAAACTTAATAAAGAAGGGGACTGAATCAAATTAATTCTACATGATATACAATGATTTACGTATGTAGACTTATTTTGCCTCAATCCCTCTTTATTGTAAACGATTATATCTTATCGAACCACTAGGCACTAGGCAGGCATAAAAATGTAGGATTAGCTTTATATGTGTCCACATCTTTCTTCGCGTAACACTAAAATCTGTGCAACGGAAACCGTACATTTAGCATGCATAAACTTATAATATTAAATACTTTCTTGACGTAGCTTATATCCCACAGAAACCGTAAGTTTTGCAGGTACATTTCAAGATACTAACTACGTGTGTGTCTTATGCAAATAACATCACGTATACAATACGTTATACCACAAACATTAATCATTGCCCACTTATCCTTCAATGTTTCCACCCCGCTAGTCTATTGAACTTTATTATGCTATACTGTGTACAAATCCAAGTTTAAACGTAAAAGTACAGGTTACTGACTCCAGTCTCGCACTGATTACAAGCAATAAAACGGGAAGCCTTAAATATAGTTATTACAATCAATATGCAGAGCAAATGACTCACTGAATTACCTCGTGGTGAGTCATGCCAACGTGACTGCAGGTGACACTGCAGCTGGTTATACTACATCTTTATGCTAACCTAGTAGCTCTCTAGCTACAAACCTACTACAACTTCATGTTAACCTAGTAGTTCCCTGAGTAGCTATTGTTTTCCCCTGATGGTAAGTGAATTCCATGAAATTCCACAACACCAATTGCAAATATTATTTGGGTATAATAAGTTTCAAATGAGAATAGGAACGTCAACGACCTTTTTCTGTGAAATATCACTTGAAAAGTGCGATTTGCAGAAAAACTTATGTGCATATGAATATGTCTTGAATAAAAACGTTAAATAATAATAAATAATCTAAACATAAATTTAACTATCATAACAGCCTTAATTCGAAACAATATGGCGCCGACTCGGTCCTATTCTCATTTGAATCGCACTTACATACTTTAAAGACATTGTTGTCTGGAAACCAAGTTTCCTTGGTTTCTAAATTCTAAGTATGGTCTATGAAAGGTCTTTACGCGAATTAAATTCATTCGTCAGCTAAAACTAATATATACAGATTTAAAAGACATTGGGTTTTTACACGCTATTTAACACAAAATGTTGACCGCAAACCAAAAAAATACTAATTGCCATTTTATTTCTTGTAATTATTATTTAATTCAGATCCATTGAGAAGCGGAGACATTTAATATATTGTTTAACATATTGTTACACCCATTACGGCGCTTCAATGAGTTAAATATTCTAGTATATTACGGTGTTTCAATTTGTAGAACGTTTTCGAAGCTTCTAGTATGGAGAGTACGAGAACGTTCTCGAACCTGCACTGTCTCATTCTCACCCTTCTCGAAAGTTCTAGATTGTTCTATGTGAAAAGATCTAGTTCTACACCGCGGACTTTATAGTACTAGATATAAGCGCCGCGCCGGCGCGCCGCCGCCGCCGACGATTTTGCCACGCTGCCGCCGCCGCGAAAATCTATCGGCGCGCCGAGTGAGCGAGAGGGATAGTCATAATGTGAATTTCAGTTAGTGACTATGATCATTCATACTCGTATTACCCAAGTCATATATTCTATACTAATATTATAAGGCTGAAGAGTCTGTTTGTTTGAACACGCTAATCTCAGGAACTACTGGTTTAAATCCTTTTTGTGTTTGATAGTCCATTAATCGATGAAGGCTTTAGGCTACATAACATTATGCTGCGACCTATAGGAGCGAAGAATCAGTGGAAAATGTTGAAAAAACGGGGAAAATTATTCATCTTTGAGGGCTTCCGTTGTTTGTTTGAACGCGCTAATCTCAGGAACTACTGCTACGAATTGAAAAGTTATTTTTGTGTTGGATAGTTCATTTATCGAAGTAGGCTTAAGGCTATATAACATCATACTAAACTCAATACGAGCGGAGCACCAATCAGGAATGTTACAAAATCGTTTTTTTTTTCCTTTTGAGAGCTTTCGCTGCGTACGCTGCGGAAACGGTTAAAGTTTCGCTAAAATTATGTATAGCAGAATTTTTCCCAATAATAATGTACGGCGTGCGGCGGGCAGTCGTGAGGTGGATGCGCCTCTCCTTCTACGTAAATGAAATCGCGGGTAAATTTTAGCGTTATCCGAAAGTAACTGTTCTACGCGGACGAAGTCAAAAAACTCGGACGAAGGCGGGCAAAAGCTAGTATACCTTACTTCTTTCATGCTTTAGACGAGAAGAAGGTTGTTAATCTCCACATAACTCATTGAAAGGGAAATGAGCATGAAAGACTTATGCTTACTAAAAAGGCACTTCTACTGATACTGCGTTAATGGAGCTAATAGATCGCATTGATATAGCCATTGAGAAATTTGCGCTAAGCGCCTTTATAGACATTGAAGGCGCGTTCGATAACACCTCATATTCAACCCTGATAGCCTGGCTTCAAGAAATGTAGATCCAACTACAATAGAGTGGATCAAATCCACGCTTAACAACAGCGTAGCGTCATCAAATATCATGGACTTGACACTCAGGAACAAATTGACCCAAAGATGCACACAGGAAGGGGTGGGGTACTGTCGCCGCTGGAGTAGTCCCTGGTAGTGAATGGGCTGCTAAAAGAACTGAACGATAGAAGGTTCTATGCTCAAGGATACGCTGACGATCTAATAATAATAATAGCTCCCAACACCCATTTCGGTGACGGTGGTTGGTTTATTTTTCTCGTGCCCTGGTATGTGCGCAGTGTACAAGAGCACTCTCTCTTCCTCTAATCTCGTAACCCAGTGGGACGAATAACCGACACGACTGACGAGAATGATTTCTCGACCTCTCATGCCCATCCGATGCATGGATAATTTTTCTTGTCAGACAATCCGGTGATTAGCCTGTATTGTCCTAAGTTCCTAACCAAAGTTAAAAACAACATTTTTTTCGTTGTTCCAATGTGGTGATCGATCCCACGACCTTCGAGTCGAAAGCCACGATCTAAACCATTGGACAACAGAGGCTGACAACCTCGCGATACTAATGGTGAGCAAATGCGCATCAGTAATCGCTGGGATAATGTAATGAGCATTGCAGAAAGTCATCGAAAATTGGTATAAAAGGTCAAGCTAACAGTCAACGTCTTAATAACCTACACCAAAAAGAGGAAGTTGGTGGAACTGAAACCCCCAACAATCTTCGGGAGAACTACCACGTTTGCAAACAAGGTCAAATATCTTGATATTACTTGGAATAAGTACATCGCGGATATTATGAAAAAAGCAAGATGTGCTCTGGGGTTCTGCTCGAGACTTGTCAGCTCTAAATGAGGCCTTCAGTCGAAGGCAATGCTATGCATAGTTATACACAGCTATAGTGAGGCTGATTGTCAGATATTGCGAAGAGTGGTATGCCACACTACGGTTCTCAGGGCAATGACGGCAGGTAGGATAAAACAGGCCTCCACTCTACTTGGACAACTGCAACAATCTCTTCTTGAGATACCTGTCATGGCCATGCCATCTGACGCCATAATCAAGGTGCATAGCTTCTAGAAGCTATACCCAGTTTTCATAACTTCTAGGGAGGACTGGGTCCCAATTAATGTCCACCTTAAGAACATAATTTGGTTCACTGACAGATCAAGGAAAGACAACCGGTATAGCGCTAGACTACGGGGGCGT
The DNA here is from genome assembly GCA_905404095.1 of Glaucopsyche alexis. NCBI lineage: Eukaryota > Metazoa > Arthropoda > Insecta > Lepidoptera > Lycaenidae > Glaucopsyche > Glaucopsyche alexis. Next base: position 382,254 of record FR990063.1, on the reverse strand, counting down.
GCCATCTACAGGCAGATATGCTTGTTTGGGTGATTTTGTACCGTGTTTCAGGCTGAGATCTCCGCTATTATTGGTTGTTCAATAGAGAGCCTACGCAATCAGTTATATAAATGGTTTCGACGTCAGTTGTTGAAAATGTGAACGTCGAAATTAAATAAAAAAGATTACAGTGATAATTCTTTGGAATCAAAGCACAGTTAACTGCCAATTACAAAGTAGTTCCTACTTTGAAATTTTATTATAACGTTGTCTTTTTCATCACTACAAAAAGAGCCATAAATTGTATTTATTGCATTGTAATTGTAAGTTACCAAAATAAAAGTATTTTACGAGTATAACTAAGAAAGTACAAATTTCAATCCTTTCAAGGTCACGCCGCCGATGCCGCCGCCGCCGACCCAAAAAAGCCGGCGCGCCGCCGCCGACCTACCACCCATCGGCGCTCATATCTATATAGTACCCGTGTCGTCAGTATATAAAGCGCCGCCGACAGTTAACTTCGAGTGTTCTTCGAGTTATTCCTTTTTATGAAATGAACCAGGAAACGAGCAGACGGATCGCCTAATGGTAAGCGATACCGCCGCCCACGGACACTCGCAACACCAGAGGAGTTACAAGTGTCTTGCGTTCCCAGTCCTTAAAATCCCCAACCTGCCTTGGGCCTCCGGTAACCTCACTCACTCTGCGAAACAACGATAGCGTTATTTCACGGCGGTTTTCTGTGAGGTCGTGGTTTTTATCCGATCGAGCCAGCCCATTCGCGCCGAAGCATGGCTCTCCGACGTAATATTTGGACTGGCCATACGTTGCCACCAAAGATATTTGATTGGTCTCGCTTTGTAGAGTGCTCAGCGAGACCGATGATTAGTCTATGGTTGCTACTTGCCTTTAAATGACTCACCATGGCGTCGCGTTCGTACACATGTTTATATTATTTATAATATTGAAATCATACTTTCACCGTATTCCGTAACGAACGTGATTTGTTTGCGCGATTCATTGAAAGGTATTGGAATTTAAGACGATGTGAAGTTAACGGGGAAAAACTGCAAATCTTTTTTTTATAAACAAGTTTTTAGACCCTCGAATGGCGTGGCTTGTTGACCGCTTGGTGCCCTCAAAAGTTCATGTTTAAAGAGTAATTTAATAGAATACTGTGGTGTTTAACACAAGTTTAACAACACAGAAATAAAAAAGTATTGGATTTGACATAAGTCATCGCTAGGTAACATGTCGCTTGCGATGCCTTATGTTAAATCCCAACGAACGGCTCCGAAACTACTGGACTGATTTTAATTAAATTTGGCACAGATATAGAATAGACCACGGGGAAGGACATAGGCTACTTGTTATCGCATTAAAATGTACAGTTACCGCGGGATTTCCTTTTGTCGCGCACGAAGTCACGCAACATCTAGTTGTTGATATATTGTTGCTCGACGGAAGAAAAAGATATATACTTAGCTTAAAAATGCACAGTTTCCCAGAGATAAGACCAGCTGATCGATTTTTCTCCCCCAAAACTCCCTGCATACTAAATATCATGGTAATACTTGCAGCCGTTTCCGAGATTCCGATATATTATCATGCTAAAATCTCTTTAGGAACATTATTTTGAGCGAAATCGGACAATAACTTTTGAAGTAATAAATAGAAAATTGCACGTTGATAGTTACGGAACCCTTATTAAAAAAATGTCCTGCTCATGGTTAGGTTATTATGATTACAGAATCATACTTATATTATAAAAGTGAAAGTTTGTGAAGATGGATGGATGGATGTTTGTTACTCTGTCACGCAAAAACTACTGAACGGATTTTGATGAAATTTGGTATGGTAGTAGTTTATGCTCTGGATTAAAACGTAGGCTACACTATATCTTGAAAAAGTACAGTGTTCCCGTGGGATACTGTTTTTACGTGTACGGAGCCGCGGGCAACAGCTAGTCGGATATAAGAATGGCTATTCGCCTCCTTCAAACATTTAAGGCACCTTAAAATTGTTTGCAGAAACGTTTAACACTTGATCTTATGTAATTGGGTGTGAGTCAGTCAGTATGTGACACACACACACGTGACACGTGAGACGACGTACCTGACTCATATTACCTACCATATACAGCAGCTGGTCAGTGCAAATTAAACTCGGGTGTCAAAGAAAAAGCCTCGCCTGGTTGTGTAGAGTTGTAGACAGTAAAAGTTAGAACATATTAAGGGCGCGTTTACAAATTCAACTACTAGGTATATAAATGTGAAAGTTTGTGAGGATAGATTGATATCCATCAATCTATCCTCACAAACTTTCACATTGCGTGCGTGCATCACAAAGCGTGATGGAGTATCCATCCGGATACTCCATCACGCTAAAACTAAAGAACGGATTTTTATGAAATTTGGTATGGTAGTACTGGTAGTACTGTGATCTCTGGATTAAAACATAGGCTACTCTTTAGTATTTATCCCGAAGTACATTGTTCCCGTGGGATAATGTATTTAAGCGGGCAAAAGCTAGTTTGACATAAATTGAATGTTTTTCGGTAGGTACACTTTGCGACCATTCCTCGTCACATTAGACAAGTTTCGACAAAATGAGATACTTTATTAATAAACATCGATACAAATACGTTACTACTCATTTAAAAATGAATTACCGAAATGTTTGTACGCGCATAACTTCCAAACGACTGCACCAAATTGGATAAATCTTATTGTCAGTGTTGATTTAACATTTTATTTAAATAAAAATATGTTATGTCAATGTCATAATCTCTAATGTCACTTTGATGCCTAAGATACTCGTAGAGTGTAAACCGTAGTTTATTTTAGTTAGCCGAAAGGCTATGTATAGCGTAGACGTATATGATGCATTAGCCTCTCTCAGACGAGTTGTGTATTAAGGATATCTCTCGCACATGTACCAATAAAGAAGCCTATTGGAACCCTGTTGGTTGTATCATTTATATCTCCACGGTAACATAAGAAGAATTCCCAAGAGAATCAGGACGTCGACAGGTTGCAGCATACAAGAGTCATGAGACGGTTTGTATGAAAAAATATATAACTAAACAACATTTGCCGGGTCAGCTGGTTGGCAATAAAAATATTACAGACATAAAAGTATTATATTTTGTAATCCAAGGAGGGCTCCATGAAATGAAGGTTGGGAAACCCTGAGTTAGAACTTTGCATTATCAATATAAACTATCATGCCAATCCACGTCCACACACGGTCAGTTCTAACTGATCCATCGGTAGTGGCATGCCAATTGGCCTATAATCTATATAGGCTTAAGTATCTTTTACTATGACTAATCCCACAATATAATTATGTTTACATACTCAATACCTACGTACCTACTTATATGTAATACTAAATTATTATTTCAAATTCTCTTCAAAAGCTTTAAATTACATACACGAAGCCTGTAATCCTGTTACTGAAATTAACAGCTCTCTATAATTATGAGCGCCTGGTCTTTAATTTTAGCAACGCGACGGAAAATTGTTGCACGCGCAAAACGACAGGCGCTTTTATTTAGTTCAACGCTTCAATAATGCTGTAAGACAAGATATTTCAGGTATATTTTATAAACGAATAATAAAACGACTAATAAAATGCCTGGAAAATAGATTTTTTAATTTTCTACCACGCACCTTTCTCAAAAAATGATCAAACTGAAAATGTGACTGCATGCTTAAGCTAAAGAAAATTTTGTAGATTTTATTCATTAAATTCATTCCAGCACATACCTATATAATAATTACCTGTCGTATTAATTTTACTAAGGCCATTTATTTTAACGATCAAGTTGTTACGAGTACTCAAATCTAGGTTACCAATACTAGTATAAATATACTATTTACCATAGTAATATAAAATATTACATTTATGTATATCTTCAACCATCTTATCAGTTCTTCCCTACTCGAGACAGCTGTCCCTAGACGCCCTATCCCTATGGAATTCGATTATCAGCGTTTGACAACACCAGGGGGACCGCACTCAGAGAAACTGAATCTTATAACAAAGGTAAAAGGTCGAAATTTGTTCACCATTATTTGACAGAACTAGGAGAATGGTGTTTAAACATTTTGAACCTCATAGCAATGGAGTAAAGTTGATATTTCCATAAGAGTAATTGTCATCAATCGTCTACTTTTATTTTCGGTAATTGGATTCTTGTTTTGGGATGATTTTAAATTTGTTTCCGGGATATTGGTTCCGTATAGTATTAAAAACAAAGAAATCGGAAGTGTGTACGTTTGTGCGTAAATATGACCGGTATCTATGTTACGCTTGTGACTTTACAAGTATCTATAAGTGAAAGAAGAAAGAAGAATAAGACTCGAATAAATACCCACAGAAAACCGGGGGGTTTGGGATTATAAGAAAAAAGCATGTCAAAAACAAGTGCGCAGAACCAAAGGGGTTGTACACTTGTAAGTGTAACTTGTAGGTATATGTCACCGTAAAATTGTAAAAACCGTTAGATTGTAAAATAACTAACGAGATTGTAAAAATATGTCGAAAGATTAAAAACTATATATTTATTATCTAACGAAAAATAATGTTTAAAATTATAGGCAGCATATTCGCGTCGGAAGTTTATCAACATTTTACAATTTCACTAGTTTTATTACAATCTAACGGTTTTTTTTTATAATTTTACGGTGACATAAATACTGGAATAACGAGCAAATGAGGAAACGGATCGTCTGATGGTATGCGATTACCGCCCCCCATGGACACTCGTAACCCCTCTGGTTCTGCGCACTTGTTAGACGTTCTTTTTTCTGAAAATTGCAACCCCTCTTGGGTAATATAACGCGTTATTTCACGCCGGTTTTCTGTTAGGCCGTGGTATTTATCCGAGCTGACCCATTCGTGCCGATGCATGGCTCTTTCACTTATAAAGACTTTTGAAGTCACAAGCGTAACATAGATATAGTGCAATTCAAATGAGAACAGGAGTCGGCGCCATATTGGTTCGAATTAAGACTGTTACGATAGTCAAATTTATGTTTAGATAATTGATAAACTATTTAACGTTTTTATTTAAATTCGATGCAAGACTATTAATATTTTCTGCAAAACGCACTATTCAAGTGATATTTGACAGAATAAGGTCATTGACGTTCCTATTCCTATTTGAAACGCGTTATTTCGGTCGCGCGTCGCGAGCAATACCAGAGGAGTTACAAATGCATTGCCTTTGTTCGCCTCTGTACCTACCTCAGGCTGCAATACCTGAGGCGTAACGTGTGCGTTGCCTCTAAATAAATGGTTTTTGTATCTTCCACGGATCTCTACTTTAGGGCTGCATTTGAACGATTTATCCCCGCACTCACACAGATAAACGTCTATTGGAATATATTACGGATATTTTGCTAAATATTATATGCTGAGAATGATCGTTTTATGTTTTTTTATAGAAATAAATTGTCTTTAAGAAAAAAATCAAAATCAAAAATGTTTTATTTCCATATAGGTTACAAAGCAATGCTTAAGGAATTGTCCCTACTTGATGCCTACCGGCTACCACCGGTTCGGGAACTAACTAGCCATGCCTCGGCACGAATGGGTAGGCCAGACCGGATAAATTACCAAAACAGTTCACAGAAAACCGGCGTGAAATAACGCTGGAATTGTGTTCTCTAAGTGACAGTAGACCAAACAGGGGTAGACCCTATAACAAAGGACAACCACAAAAAATCACAAATTCACACCTCAATAAAACCTCCCATGTGTTGACCCTCATATCGCGGTGATGAAGTGCCAATATCTGGAGGTGTTGGAGGTGCCGGGGGGTGTGTACCAGATGGTGGATATGGGAGGACGGTTATTGTTGAATGATGGTTAGGGGTCTTGTTAAATTTTGTACAACTACGTAATTTAAATCAAGAGTTCATCATAATAGAATCCAGGAAATCATGACTTATACTAGGGTATCATAAGTTAGGAGGAGTTAATAATTACATTGCTCGTATACAAATAACTAGATGCTGCCCGCAACTTTGTGCGCACGAATAGAAATCCCGCCGAAACAGTACATTCTGCCGCGACAAAAGTAGCCTATATCCTTCCCCGTAGTCCACTCTATGTCTGTGACAAAATTCATCAAAATCGGTCCAGTACTTTTGGAGACTATTCAATGCAAACAAACAAAGTTTTCCTCTTTATTAATATTAGTGTAGATAAAGAACAATCTTCGCAACTAGAAAAATCATTTCGTCATATTTTTTTCGTCAGTAAATACTCGTATTTTTTTTCACAACAAAGAAAATTCGTCAACACTTTCCTTCGATATTTTCGTCAAGTTCAATAACCCTGAGGGAGGACGTCCCTTAGGAGTTAGGACCGAACCCTTCAGTTCTGATAAATGTAGTTATCACCGGCCAAAGGCATGACCGGGCAGAAATATAGTATAAGTAGCTGTTTCCCGCTGCTCCACCCTTGTAAATATATTATCGAGTATCCCACGGGAATACTGTACTTTTCCGGGATAAAAATTAGCCTATGTTTTAATCCAGAGCCTAAACTATCACCGTACCAAATGTAAATATATAAAAGGCAAACCTGACTGACACATCTATCAACGCACAACCGAAACTACTGAACGGATTTTGCTGAAATTTGGCATACAGATAGTTGTAAGACGTAGGCATCGGCTAAGAAAGGATTTTTGAAAATTCGCCCCCTAATGTGGGTGAAAAAAAGGGTTAAAATTTTGTATGGAAACCGAACTCCACGCGGACGATGTCGCGGGCAAAATCTAGTTACATAAAAATTCGTTCAGTAGTTTTTGCGTGAAAGACTAACAAACCATCCATCCTTACATCCATCTATGCGTTCTCACAAACTGTCACTTATAAATAATATTAGTAGGACTTACGTAGTAATCTGTGGTTTAAGTAACAAGACAAACTCTGACTACATATCTACACCATTCAACTTATTGTATGTGATCTTTGTATCAGTATTCAGTACCCTATAGTCTAAAAGTTGTATCCACAAACCGCTAGCTGTCAAAATACCATCGCCAGTTCCTACAACTTTATGCAAGCCTACTAGCTCTTAAAGTGTACATACATACATACTTACAATCACGCCTCTTTCCCGTAGGGGTAGGCAGAGACCACTTCTTTCCACTTACTACGATCCTTACATACTTGTTTCGCTTCGTCCACTTACATTCTTACCATCCATTCCTCCTCTTACATTCAACGTAGCGAAGCGGCTCTCCATGGTCCGCTTTTCTCCTCCGCGAGGACGAGACGTGATGGGTGGCGAACCACATCGCCACCATTTTGGGTAATTAAAGTGTAACACTAGGGTAACATTATTTTTTTATTGAAAAAAGAGCGGTAAACGAGCAGATGGATGCGCCTGACAGTAAGCGATTACTGCCGTCCATGGACATTTGCTACAACAGCAGAGTTACAAGTGCGTTACAAGTTTTTTAAACCGCCTCGAGTTTTCTAGTACCGTCAATAGGCAAAACGTAACGGCTTTATTTCATGTCGGTTTTCTGTAAGGCCCTCGCATTTATCCGGTCTACCAAATCGTGTCAAAGCATGGTTATCCCACGGATAGTATTTGAAATTGGAATTTTATATACTTTATTCATGACTGTTACTTAAACTGAACATATAAGTCGTAATAAAGAAACCTTTTTCATTCAAAATAAGTTAGATTTAGAAGGAAAATCTAAGAGTAATGTGCCAAGGGCTATAAACTGTCCCTTCTGTCCGCCCCGCGGGTCTTAGCACTGTGTACATACTATGCGACACATGAAAATGTGTGGGAACCGTACATATTGCCGGGATGAGAAGTGGTAACAGTGTCTTACCAAAGAATATATTACTAACGTAGTCTTACTACAATCCGTAAAAAACAAACTTCCCGCATAAACGGGAGGCTTAAGCGGAGAGATACCATACATTATACATCATTAGCCTATCGCCGTCCACCTTAGATCATAATATTATGTTGGGGATTTAAAAGACCAACAATAATTAACAAACGCACTTACAACTTGTCTGGTGTTGCGGCTACGATACGTTTTCTTCCCAGGATTACAGAAGTGGCTTAGAGCTTAGACAATATCAGCCTGATCTAGGAAGAATAATAAAACTTGAAGGGAGTGCTAAGTTCGAAGGCATAAGCATTAAGCAGCTCTGACTGATAAGTGATTTACACACTCGCCTCGCGACTCACTTCGGGCCTCGCCTCGCCACTCGCGCGAGAGTGTAAATCTAGTATCACAAAATATCAATGGCAAAAACCCATAAGAGTGAAAGAGAAAGAAAGTATATTTTTTAGTTTTCCTGGAGCCCATTTTTACAACGGTTCAATAATTTTATGACACTCATGAGTGTTAGTTTGTGGGATAAGGAACGATATATTTTTCTTCTCTTACTTATAGCTGGGTATGTTATAGTTACTGCTCTGAGAGCCTGATCACGGCCGAATACTCGCTACGATTCATGTTGTCCTAGTCATTCAGCTAAGTAGTAATAGCCAAGATAGCAACAGCCTGTAAATTTTTTTTTATTCTTTTATGTTTAAGGACCTTTTAGCCTGTAATTTAGGGGGCCCCTATTTTAAGTAGGGTCCCGTAGTGCGAACACGTAGTGGACAGTGATGTCAAAGTGTCGTAAAAACTGATGATATATGGGACGCCATACGCACGCCTTATATTGCATGCTACATACTACATAGTTATATCTATGTTATGGACCAGGTGATTAATGCGGGCATTATTTATAATGCACGAGCATTATGAATAATGTCACGCTTTATCGGGCTAAGTAATTAATTACCATCTTAACTTCATTATTTATCACATTGCACGGTCATTATTATATTGCTACATGACAGTTGGGCAATTTGAAAATAAAGGTAAAAAAAAATAGGTATATGTTGTGAAATTTTTGTTTTAAATTTAATTATGTTTTATGTTATTTTTTTAATATGACTTTCCTTAAGTTTTAAATGAATAAAGTAATATTTAAAAAAATATATAAACCGACTTCCATAGTAAAAGCAATGACATTATTCTAAATCACTTAAAAGTATAAAATAATTCTTATTGTCGAATAGTTCCCCTTTAAATTCTGCTAAAATTTATCTATTTCTCTACTCAATTTTCTTATTTTTGAAGTCTGTACCAGCCAATTTAAACGAAGTTCTTTAAATATTGTTTGGTTCTTTAAGTATTGTATATGGACGTAGTTGTGTTAAAATTTATGATTTTTTTTAAATTAAACTGTATATAGGTTCATTTGTTTGGGCTGGTACCGACTTCAAAAATAAGAAAATTGAGTAGAGAAATAGATAAATTTTAGCAGAATTTAAAGGGGAACTATTCGACAATAAGAATTATTTTATACTTTTAAGTGATTTAGAATAATGTCATTGCTTTTACTATGGAAGTCGGTTTATATATTTTTTTAAATATTACTTTATTTCTTTCTTTTTAGTAGAATATCGAGCTATGCTCAGAGTTTAAGTAGGATGATAAAATATTTAAAAATAGGAAAGAAAGGAATAAAAAAACACAAAATATTTATCTGACCGGGATTCGAACCCGATACCAATTCGTAAACAACGCACAATTAACTAATTTACCATTCAGCTGCCCTTAATAGTGTCGAAATTATTGAATGAAGACTGTATAAGGAAAGAAAAACATAAAAACTTAAAAATGTGTGATATCAGGGATATGACCTAGCTTTAAAGGAGACGTCTTTTATTGCAGACCTTTCGCATGTACATCTTTACAACAGTTCTTTAAACAATTCCAAATTTTCCAAACGTGTATCGTTAAAGAATTCCATTTAGTGCTTTTGGAACCAGGGTTATACCTTGACATAATGTAACTTTTTGGTACCATATTATGCTTAGGTTACTGAAAAATTAAGTTGTCTGCGGAAATGATGTAACAGTTGGCACACAATATATTATGATGCTGATGATGGGACTAGCAAATGTTTAAAGAAATCGAATAAAAGACTAAGAGAGTATTACCTATTACATCATATTATTATGATTACCTATGTATGGTATAATGATGGTGGTGGTGATAATTATTGTTGTTCATAAAACAATGCCGAAATTTAGAAACGTGTCTCTATAAATACTGAGGAGTTCTGTTCAGCCCTTTTGGATCCATGTATATGTACCTTGGCACAATATCACTTCTTGGTACTTAGCTGTGAACGTTAAAAAAAGTCGATATTGGTGTAAAAGGCTATAAGAAAGTCCTGTATCAAAATATCATGATGTATGGTGTGATGATGGTGGTGATGATGAAAATTATTTAATAGCGACAATATATGCTTGAAGTTCTATAAACAATGCTGAAATTTCCAAATGTGTATCTTTAAAGACTGAGGAGATCTATTCAGACCTTTTGGATCCAGGGAAAACCTTGGTACAAAATTTCACTTTTTGGTAACTGTGAATGTTCAAAAAAATCGATACCGGTGTAAAAGATAATTATAAATACCTATATCAATATATTATGTATGGTGTGATGATGATGGTTGGGGTGGTGGTGGTGGTGGTGATGATGATTATTTTAAAGTGACATATGCTTGCAGTTTTATAAATAATCCTGAAATTCCCAAACGTGTATCTTCAAAGACTGAGGAGTACCGTTCAATGATTTTGGATCAAGGTTATACCTTGGCACAACATTTCACTTTTTGGTAGCATATGCTCAAGTTATTTAAAAAAAAGTCAAAATCACTATACATGTCCCTATAAATTTTAAGGACTTCTTTCGATTCCTCATGGATCCCATCACCAGGTCTAATATTTAATGACAATGGGACCAATCCGGGAGTCAACCCTTCAAAATAAAAAAAGAATTTCGAAAATCGGTCCACAAACGGCGGAGTAATCGGGTAACATACATACAAAAAAAAAAACATACACACGAATTGAGAACCTCCTCCTGTGTTTTGGAAGTCGGTTGAAAACTAGTGGATTTTTAAGGTAGAAGTCCTTCTTAATTAATCCAAATAATGAGTCTGATTATTTAAGTGGTTTAATATTTAGTTTATTTTAAGTTAAATGACAATAACAATAAAAAAATAGTAATTGAATATGTTTGTATTACTCTGCCCAAAAGGTGATACGCAATATGTATAGTGCCCGGTCAATATGATTATTTGAATAATTATTATCAAATTGCACTCTCATATTGGGCATTTTTCATAATGACCGGGCATTATGTATACTGCTCAATTTATCACTTGGTCCATAACATCTACACTAATATTATAAAGAGGAAAACTTTGTTTGTATGTTTGTTTGTTTGTTTGTTTGTAATGAATAGGCTCATAAAGTACTGGACCGATTTAAAAAATTCTTTCACCATTCGAAAGCTACATTATCCACGAGTAACATAGGCTAAATTTAATTTTGGAAAAAATAGGGTTCCGTAAGATATTTGGGTTTTTCGGACACAAGGTGTAAAAAATCAACCAGAAAAGTTACTTATTTTGAAAACGCTGCCTAAACTATAAAAGATATAACCATATAATGTTCTAATTAATTGTAGATCTTATAAATATCTACAAAAAAGTCCGCCTATACCTATGTTGAGTGAGGCACAACAACCATTTTTTTATTTAGAAATCTTGATTTTTTTTGACTACATTTAAACGCGTTTATTTTACTCATTCTATTGATCCTTATCAAAATAAATTATTTCATCACTACGTACAGTTTATGTAGATAATATTTGGTCTTTGAATGATTAAAATTGGACGTTTGGTTTTAAAGTTATGGCGAAATTAAAATATTACGATTTCTGCTGCACGGCCCGTTGCAAAGTGGGCGACATTCTGTAGTATTAGTATCAACATTATCAGTATTGTACCCGTGCAAAGCCGGGGCAGGTCGCTAGTATTATATACGAGTATGTTTTGATTTTATATAGTAGGTATAGTAGTAAGATATTTATAACTCCCCACACCGATATCGGCGACGGTGCCCGGTTTCATTGAAACCAGGCCAGTTACGCAGGAGTAATTTTATAGGACCCAAGTGTGTGCACAGTATACCAGAGCACTCTCTTCCTTTACTATCATAATCCAGTGGGACGGATAACCGACACGACTGGCGAGAGATCAGGCGCAGGTCCAACTTTTTACATGCCCATCCGACGCATGGATCATCTCTCTTGTCAGACAATCGGGTGATCAGCCTGCATTGTCCTAACCAAACTTGGAAACAACATTTTTTGTTGTTCCAATGCGGGAATCGAACCCACGACCTCCGAGTCGAGAGCCAATGCTCTAACCACTAGACCACGGAGGCCGTAACAGCCTCCGTTAGAATATATATATAGCATAGTAGTAAGGGTACCATGGGTAAATTAAAAATCCTGCAGTTATTGTAGATAAGGACAAAATCATCTAAATTTATAGGGGAAAAACCGGCTAAGTGCGAGTTGGACTCGCACAAGAAGGGTTCCGTACAAAATAAAAAATAAAAAAACTTGTTTGTATGCGAATCACACTTAAATATTTCTTTTATTCTGTTATTAGTTCTTGTTGTTAGCAGCAACAGAAACTGCATCACCTGGGAAAATTTCAATTCTCCTAGCTGTCTGTGTCTGTGACCTAGCTGTATCTCATGAACCGTTCATGAGATACAGCTAGGTCACAGACATACAGACGTGTTTACCCTTTGGGTACGGTACCCTAAAAATGAACTCCAGTCGTATGCAAATGAAAACTCCTTAATCAACTCTCAATTTCACGCACCAATCGACCCACTCTTACCTGTCATCTACAGTGATGACGTCATTGACAGTGGGCCAGGGTTGAGGTAAGGAAGGGGGGGAGAGGGAGGAGTGACATCCTCCTCAATTTGAAGGATTGGTGACGATATCTCAAGGAGGTTTAAAAATATTATGAATTTTGTTGGTGATAATATGGGGTGATAAGGGTTATGAAAATCGTCTTCAAATTGACACTTGACCTCTAATAGTACTATGTGAGCCTGGTATTTAAAATACCTTTTGTTGTACAAGACCTAAAAATGAGCAGGATCGCCTGATAATAAGCGATTATCAGCTGCATCGCTAGAGGATTTGCAAGTGCGGCTTGCAAGAAAATGCAAGTTTATCCTATCTGGTATTTTATTTGAAAGATTATTTCATTGTTTATAATATTATTATCACTATATATTACTAGACGTTTCCCGTGACAAAGGAAATCCCGCAGGAACCGTACATTTTGCGCGATAAAAAGTAGCCTGTCCTTCCCCGTGGTCTACTCTACATCTGTGCCAAATTTCATGATGATCGATTATTTACTTTTTACGTGAAAGCGTAACAACCAAACAAACAAACTCATATTCGCATTTATAATATATCTAGTTTTTGCCCGCGGCTCCGCCCGCATAAATACATTATCCCGCGGGAACACTACTTTTTTGGAATAATGTCCTTTCCCGGGCCCATAGTATGCCTATTTATAAAAATCGGGTCAGCGGTTAAAACGTGAAGAGGTAACAGACAGACAGACAGACACACTTTCGCATTTATAATATTAAGAATTGATTAAGCAAGCAAGGTAAGAGGTGCCGCGGCCGAATGGCGACAGAAAAAGTAATTTTTCTTGACATTTCTCGTTATTCCTCTCACTACCAGATGGCGCTTTGAGTCAGTCGGGTCTACTTGCTAGCGACCGGAGAAAATCGTAAAACCTAATTAGACTATCACAGTAACCGTACGTCTGACACTAGACTTAGTTTTATTTACCCCCACTCTCATCATCTGAGACAATCCTGACAAAATTTGTTTCGTTCTATAAAAGCTGTTCCTCTGTATCTCTGTACGTATAAAATATATCCGGAAATCCGGAATAAAATATTTGCTATGTTCTAATACGACCCTTTTTTCCCAAGGTCAAATTGAGCCTGACGTCACTGCCACCTAAGTGGGTCTATTGTGACTCCTTCGCGTTACAGTACCTGCCCCAGGCCTATGCTAATGAACTGAACGACGTGGTTGGGGTTGGTGCAACGAATTTCCTCTGTGGTGGAGTATTCGTGCTGCCCAAGGTACCTGTTTCTGTTCTGTTGAAGTGCTGGACCGTCGAGGAGAAGGTGGAGCGGTGTTTCATCATTCTCCCCGCAGAATCTGCAAGTCGTTGTGTTACCAACTGCTATTGTGTTGAGGTATTTGTGGAGCTTGAAGTACCCAGTTAGGGTATAGTAAATAGTCTAATACGACCGACTCAGTTATATTTTTGTCGTCTAAATATATAAAAGGTAAACCTGACTGACTCATCTATCAACGCACAGCCGAAACAACTGAACGGATTTTGCTGAAATTTGGCATAAATATAGTCGTAATGATGTAGGCATCCGATAAAAAGGATTTTTTAAATTTTGCCACCTAAGGGGGTAAAAAGGGGTTACAATTTTGTATGAAAACCGAACTCCACGCTAAGTCGCGGACAAAAGCTAGTTAACCCATAAAATAGGACTTAATGTAAAAAGATTAAGCATCCAACGTTTTAGGAAAAGCCATTTTCATAACCTTTGACCTTTAACGCTAAGGGCTGCTCAATAACAAATTTAATCTTGAGTTTATTGTTATGAAGCTCGGCTAAGGTAATTAAAATTAATTACCGTTTAAGTGTTATTTTTACTCGCATATTTTGCCTGCGCCTTCGCTAACGTGAAATGGGGTTTTAAACGATATTTCTATAATAATTTAAAACTTTTATGCCCTATTTTACCCTTGGGGATTAAACTTTGAAAAATCCTTCCTTAGTGGATGCCTACGTTGTATGAGGAATACGTGTGCAAAATTTCAAATTTCTAGCCTTAAGGGTTTGAGCCTGTGCATTGATACATCAGCCAATCAGCTTTGCCTTTTATATTATTACTAGATGTTTCCCGTGACTTCGTGTGCGCAAAAGGGAATCCCGCAGAAACCGTACATTTTGCCGCAATAAAAAGTAGCCTATGTCCTTCACCTACTCTATATCTGTGCAAAATTTTATCAAAATCGGTCCAGTAATTTCGAAGCCTATTTGATGCAAACAAACAAACATTTCCCCTTTATTAAATTAGTATAGATATAGATAGATACTTTAGACGAGATGTTTTTTACAGTTGCTCTAATTCTTAAACAATCCTTACTAATATTATAAATGTAATAGTGAGTTTGTTTGTTTGGTTGTGTCTCTTTCACGTAAGAACTACTTAACCGATCATATACACACAGAGTAGACCACGGGGATGGACATAGGCTACTTTTCATCGCGGAAAAGCGTACGGTTCCCATACTTTATTTACGCGGGCGGAGCTGCGGGCAAAAGCTGGTTCTTAAATAATTTTAAAATGCAAAAGTATCCTCGTATGTCTGTTACGCAATTACGCCCAAAATTTAAAGTTCTAATAACAGTTAAGAAGAATTTTTAATCAATTAATGAACTAAACTCACAGATAAGTAGCATTTTCAATCAATTTATGAGCTAAAATCACAGATAAGATGCATTTTTAATCAATTTATCACCTAAAATCACAATTTAGAAGCATTTTTTTTTGTATTTCACAACGTAACAAAACAACTTACAAGTTTATAAAGGCGAGGGTTCCCATACAAAGTATTTACAAACTTGTCCCGAGACTTCCGACTACTGGCGAATACTTCTTGCGGGTACTTTTCAAAGTTTTCAACGACCATTGTACCATACAACCTAGTATCAACCCTAAGACAATGAAGTAAGGCGTATTTTACTAAAGCAGTTTGGGCATATCAAATAGTAAATATCCAAGTGTGGAAAATTAAACTTTAATTCTATCGGAATAGTGTTGACTTTCGTTTGTTAAGAATTCTACAGTTGTATACATTTTATTTTAAATCTAATTCCGTCGTAATAAGGTATGTAATATAATTGTGTATCTTCATTAAGTTTTCAACCCTATTTCATAGTAATAAAGTCTATTTTCGCTAATTTTTATATTACAAGGGATTTTTACTCCACTATTGTGGTCACATTTCACCGGTTAGGTAGTTCGTGAAAGTATCTCTTTTAGACGATCTTGAGTTAGATAGGCTATATTTTAAGACTTAAATTTTTATTTGTTTTCACTGTTCTTTAAAACTATTTATTACCTACGTTTAATTTTACAAGTAAATAAAAATTAAACGTATTTAATAGTTTTTTTCATTTACTTAAGGTCGCTTGGAACTATATATAAAGTTATCAGCGACCACAATTTCATTATTTAAAACAAACAATATAAATTATAATATTTGAGGAATTTTAGAACATTATCCATACTAATTTTATAAATGGGTAAGTGTGTGTCTGTCTGTTTGTCCTTCTTTCACGCCAAAACTACTGAACCGATTTAAATGAAATTTTGTAAACAGTCTAGAGCCTGAGAAAGGACATAAGCTACTTTTTATCGCGGGGAAATGTACGGTTCCCGTGGGATACTTTATTTACAGTTTCGCGTAAAAACTACTAAACCGATTATCATGGAAATTGGCACAGATATAAAGTAGACCACGGGGAAGGACATAGGCTACTTTTTACCGCGGGGAAACGTACGGTTCCCGTGGGATACTTTATTTACAGTTTCACGTAAAAACTACTAAACTGATCATCACGAAAAGACATGTTTGATTTTGGGCCAGTTCTATGTACACTACATAGGTAAATAGGAAAAAAATATGGGAATATCATAAAAATACGAAAAAATTAATTTGAAGAAGGGTACATGCGTACAAAAATGATTATTTGAAGAGTTTTTTATTGCGAGAACACTATTTTTAGGGCGGCCATGACAGTTGTTTTGACTTGACTTTTGACGTAGTAGACAGTTTTACGAAGAGACGACGTCTTGAATGCCATACGTCTTTTTTTGTCAAAAGTCATGTCATTGACAAAATGACATTATTTAGATAATTTTGATCTGATCCGCCATGTTTTATTTTACTTTGTGTTGCTCTCCTTGACGAAGTTAATTTAAATGTATATGGAAACGAAGTGAAATTAAATAAATAAAGAATAGGAAACGGTTACTATATTATGTAGCTATATTTACATATACTGTACGTAAAGCTGGCCCAGGCCTCATACATTTCTTGAACATCGCTTTTGTCGCAGATATAAAGTAGACCATGGGGAAGGACATAGGCTACTTTTTTGCGGGACATATACGGTTCCCGTGGGTTACTGTACTTACGCGGGCGGGGCCGCGGGCATCAGCTAGTCAATACTAATTTAGTTTTTAGTCCATGGGGGAACGGGATGAATATGTCTTTGGTATAATTTAGGTAAATATTATGTATTAGAGGTTTCCAAATATTCTTTGAAACATAATCTCAATAGGTCCGAGTCTCAATAGTCTCAATAGGTCCGTCTTACTTCTGCTAGGAAAACTTTGTAAAGGCATTCGACTGTAAATGCCTTATTTACGGGATACGACCTCTGTTGCTGTTGTGGTTGAGCGTGTTGGTGCTCAATGCGGGGGTCGCGGGTTCGAATCCCGCCGAAGGAACAACAAAAAATGTACGTACGAGAACTTACCACGAGACCAGATTGACGTGGCGCGGCATGGAAGCGTCCATAGATATTATTTTTATTCAAAGGTGTTGAAATAACACGAAACCCGTAAGATAAACAAAGCTTTATTCTCCTAAGCCACGGGAATTTCGGCTGATTCTACTAGTAAGCTGTAGGAAGGACTAGTTAGTTCTAAAGGCCCCAGACATAGGTCTCTAGTCAAGATGCATTCGATAATTTCGACGGCAAACTTCGAAATCAAAAATGTATGGGATTTGACATACGACATCGTTATGTGACATGTCGCTTGCGATGCCTTATGTCAAATCCCATACAGTTTTGTTTTCGAACTTCGCCGTCGAAAATATCGAATGCATCTTGACTAGAGGCCCTGATCTTAGAGCTGTATTTTGAATTGAATTCAGACTGCATAAAAATTTTAATAGTGATCAGTAATTTTAATATTAACTTGAAATGGTAAACAGACAAACAGTTCAATTTCATTTATTTGTATAGATTTGTATGCATTTATTGCATAGCTATTAAATTATAATGCAATAAATGTATAATATGATAGTATTTACAGTACAACACCAAAAATCCGTCCGTCTGTTTGTCTGTTCGTTTGTTTGTACATAGCTGATATTATAAGAAGTAACTCTACTTTTATCTTAGGATTTCGTTTAAAAAAATAATAAAAACAAAATTAACAATTTTACTTTACTTACAAGTTTTTGAGCAGTGAGTGAGTTGATTATATTGAATTATAGCCAGAACACTCTTGTCCGCAACAGGATTAAAACAAAAAAAAAGGCATCTAAACCTTTCGTTTAGGAGTTATGATTCTACGGACAGACGCACAAACAGACAGACAGACGGACTGACAGACACGTCAAACTTGTAACACCCCCTTTTTGCATCGGGGGTAAAAAAGAAATAATAAGACGTCTAAAATAACTCGATAATGATTTCGTAGCAGTTGCGTAGAGGGTCTACGCAAATGCTATTTTTAGACAAGACTTGTACAATATTACTTTCTTTAACAATGGTTGTTATTTTGTTCTCCTAGTAATTTCTTTTCAAAATGAAATAAGTATGTGTTGGAAAAATATCTAATATAATAAGCTAAATCCTTGGAAGTCGGTTAAAATATATTATAAGACATATAGCTAAGACGCTATCAAATTTTATATATTTATTACAAGCCAAATATTTGGCTATACCAACTTCTGCTTCTTTTGAGCAGAGAATTAGTATTAGTAACGATTTGGAACATGTTCCAAGTAATTATTTAAATTAGATTGTAAGACAATAGAGGATGTCTCTTACAAGAAGTTAGTTCATAATTTACAAAATCCTACCAATAAAGTTAATAATGAGAACTTATGTGATAATAAGAAGGAAAATATAATTAACCTGGTACATCAAAATTTACAAGGAATGGTAGGTAAAGAACTTGAAGTTGAGTTGTTTCTAAAGCAATTAAATATCGACATTCTATGTGTTTCAGAACATTGGTTTAGAAAACATGAACTCGCTTTCAATTTCAATGACCACCAGGTTGCAAGTTCGTTTAGTAGAGAAAAAGCCATTAGAGGAGGCTCTTTGATATTAATTAGAAAGACCTTAAAATTTAAGGAACGTAAAGATATTGTGAGCCTCTCTACTGAACGAATTACTGAGATAGCTTGTATAGAGTTGAGCCATCTTATTATTGTAAGCATATACAGGCCTCCATCTGGTTTATACGATTCATTTGAACAAATTATGGAACAAATACTAACAAAAATATGTGCATCTAACAAAAAAGTTATTTTAAGTGGTGATTTTAACATTAATTTATTAGATTCAAACTCCACCACTGTTAGATTCACATCATTGTTAAAATCGTATAATCTTTTTAACTTATTTAATGAACCTACAAGAGTAAGTGATACAACTGCTACCTGCATTGATAATATTTTTACTAATATTACTCCGTATAAAAAAGAAATAATTAATATACTTAGCTCTGATCACTGTGGACAGCTGGCTTCATTTAATATTAATTGTGATAATAATCCGAAAGAAAAAATTGTGTTTATCCCTATAAATAAAAAACGTATAGAAAATTTAGAAGTAAATTAGCTGAAAATATTCAGTACTGGGATGAGTCCAGCAATTCTGATAAAGCTTTTAATAATTTATTTAAGTTAATAAGGACGCAATTTAATTCAGTATTTACTTCTAAAACAGCCAGACTCAAGAGTAATAAAAGAAATTTTAATGACTGGGCAACTGCAGGAATTAAAAAAAGTAGGCAAAGATTATATGAATTATATAATGAAAAATTAATAAATAATACTGAGAGATTTACAACATATATAAAAACTTATTCAAAAATTTTTAGAAATGTATGTAAAGCAGCTCTTAATATAAAAGATAGAATCAGAAATTCTAATAACAGAATAAAAACCACTTGGAAAATAATTGCCAGTGAAACTGGAAAAGTAGTAGCTCTGACTTTGAAATTTGTGTTAATAATAAGAAGATTACTTCTGACTTTGAAGTTGCAACAGTCTTTGAAAAGTTTTTTGCTGACATTCCGGTTTCAACTACAAAATGCCTAAAATCTTCGCCTGCAGCTGCTGAAAAGTTACTCAGAGATAATGTCAAGGAATGTAATGTCAATTTTAAATTTAGAGAAATTGATTCCAGGGATATTATTAATACATTTAAATTGTTAAATATCAAAAATACTGCCGATCTCTGGGGTATGTCTACCAGAATTATCAAATCAATAATTGACATTGTAGCTCCTTACCTAGCCATAATATTTAACAATTGTATAAAAAGTGGTGTATTTCCTGACTTAATGAAGCACAGTAAGGTTGTGCCTCTCTTCAAAGCTGGAAATAAGTCTGACCCAGCAAATTATAGACCGATATCTATACTACCGACTTTTAGTAAAATATTTGAAAAAATTATCCTAAATCAACTAACAGTACACTTTAATATGAATAATTTATTGCATACTACACAATTCGGTTTTACTAAAGGTCGGTCTACTACAGATGCAGGCATCAAGCTTCTCTGTAGTATATTCGAGGCTTGGGAAGAGGCGCAGGATACATTAGGAGTTTTTTGCGACCTTTCCAAAGCATTTGATTGTGTAGACTATGTTACACTAGTCAGAAAATTGCACCACTATGGCATAAGGTACTCAGCTCTTAATCTTTTGAGTTCTTATCTTTACAATAGGACTCAAAGGATAGAGGTTAATAGTAAAAGGTCCACTGGAACTAAAATAGAATTAGGTGTCCCTCAGGGATCTATCTTAGGTCCATTTCTTTTTCTCATCTACATAAATGACTTGCCTTATCTAGTTCAAGATAGGCATGAGATAGTACTTTTTGCTGATGATACTTCACTTATATTTAAAGTGAAGCGACAACAATTAAATTACGACGAGGTAAACAGTGCTCTCTCACGTATAGTAAACTGGTTTAGTGTTAATAATTTACTTTTAAATGCAAATAAAACAAAATGTTTAAAGTTTAGCTTGCCAAATGTTAGGCAAGTACAAACCAATTTACTACTCAATGATGAGAGAATGAACATGGTAGACTCCACTGTATTCCTAGGTATTACACTGGATTGTAAATTACAGTGGGGTCCTCATATTGCTAACCTAGCAAATAGACTCAGTTCTGCAGCATATGCAGTCAGAAAAATTAGAGAAATATCAGATGAAGAAACGGCGCGCCTTGTATATTTCAGCTATTTTCATAGTAGAATATCTTATGACATACTTTTATGGGGAAATGCTGCCGACATAAATTCAATATTTGTGCTGCAGAAGCGAGCTATTCGTGCTATTTACAAAATGTCCCCTATTGAATCTCTGAGAGAAAAGTTTAAGGAAATAGGTATACTGACTGTCGCCTCCCAGTATATTCTGGATAATTTGTTATACGTTAGAAAAAACTTAATTAATTTCAAGAAGAAAAGTGATACTCATTGTATAAACACTAGAAATAAGAATAAGCTAGATGTACCAGTGATAAGACTTAGTAAAGTAAGTAAATCTTTTAAGGGCCAATGTATACGCCTTTACAATAGGATCCCAGAAAACGTTCAAAACCTTTCTATTAATAAATTTAAAAAAGTAGTCAAAGAACGTTTGTGTGCTAAAGCTTATTATAAAGTAAATGATTTTCTTAACGATTGCACGACTTGGGAATAAGATGCACCCATACAAAGCTGTCTCTATGTACTTGTGTGCTGACTTTTGTTATATGTACTTAACGACTTAAGTTTACAATGTAAAATATTTATTTTAAAAGAACAATTTTCCATCTTTTTGCTGCGTTTTTATTTTTGGGCCCGTGCGAGTTTCTTACGCCGGTTCTTCTCGGCGGGTTAGGGTTGAACCGGTGGTAGCTTTTTAGTTGACTTTCCGAAAATAGCTTGTTAAGTTTTATTTGGAAATAAAAATTTTCATTTTCATTTAAGATTTTCAAAAGGCCTTCCCCCTTTCTAATTTTTTTTAATACTTTGTAAAAATTAAAATCTAAACTTTATTTTACTTGCTTCAATTCACTTTTGAAATTCTCGTGAGCTTATATGCAGCATGTGTATTGGAATGGTACGTTATTCTGAGAAAATATCTGGCAATCGAATTTGCATTCATAAAAGATAATAATTTACATATACATGTAATAATCGAATGCGAATGCGAATCCACGAGGCACCACTAGTATTTATACAGCGCACGTACTAGGGAGGCATACTAGAGGGGGAGCTTTGTCGTGTCAGATATCGAAGGTATAGATAATTTTGTTATTTGTAACAAGATGTTTTTTGTGCATGATTATTGATTACCTCTTGCACAGTTCTTATATCCTATTTTTTTAATGTAATGAACCAGAAAACGAGCAGATGGATCGCCTGATGGTAAGCGTAATCGCTTACCATCAGGTACCTCCGCCCATGGATACTCGCAACACCAGAGGAGTTAACACTTATAACTCCTCTGGTGTTGGGACTTGCGTTCCTGGTCCTTAAAATCCCGAATTCCCCTTGGGTCTCCGGTAACCTCACTCGCTCTTCTTAACACAACTCAAACGTTATTTTACGCCGGTTTTCTGTGAGGTCGTGGTAGATCCATTCGTGTCGAAGCGTGGGTCTCCAACAGTTAAATGTCTTAAATTATCTTTTTGTAAAGAAAAATATTAAATACGATCAAATTAGATACGTAACAAAAAAAGTGATATTTAAATTGGTAGCATAATACAGGTAGTCTTTTTGATTGCAGTAGGCCTAATAGGCCACATCGTGCAATATTGTTAAAAGTTTGTAATATTGTCACGTTTAAGAGCAACATTGCAGCAATTAATTTCATTAGCAGATTCATATAATATATGTTGCCACATGAAAAAATTAGTTGTTACCAACCGAATAACTGTATAATATTCTGTATTTGTATAAAAATATTAGTCTCAACTCTCAACGTCATATGAATTATGAAAAACTTATTTATTCATAATAAAGAAGTAATAATTATGTAAGCATCTGCTATCGAACCCGCGATCAGCATTTGTGATTTGCTGTATATGAAATTACGATCATAATTCTCGTTGTGTTGTACATTGCTGGTTTTGTTGAGTAAAAAAAATTAAAGGACAAGGACCCAATTCATAAGTGAGTGTTTTTCATAATTTATGTGTAACTACCTTTTTTCCGCGGCTCCGCCCGCGTAAACCGTATAGTATATACGTGGGATACGGCTCCTTTTTGTACCGAAAACATACACGTATTACAGTGGTAATACGTGTATGTTTTCGATATAAAAAGTAGCCTACGTTTTAATCCAGAGACTAACTTTGTACCATACCAAATTTTATCGAAATCAGTTCAGTAGTTTTTGCGTGAAAGTGTAACAAACATCTATCCATCCAACCTCACAAACTTTCACATCATACACATAATATTAGTGGGATATAATTAGTGGGATTTAATGACGACATATATTTGTAACAAGCTGTTGTACTTATTCGGGATATAAAGTAGCCTATATTTTAATCCAAAGCTCAAGCTACTATCATACCAAATTTCATCGAAATCAGTTCAGTAGTTTCTGCGTAAAAGAGTAATAAACATCCATCCATCCATCCTCACAAACTTTCACATTTATAATATTAGAAGGATATAATGACGACATGCATGCATTCTCACTACACAACAAAAATTATAAATAACCCCCGAATTGTCAAGCAGTGAGCCAGCTAATAAGTTGAAGATGAATTATACCTTTGAACAGAATAAATTTCAGCTCAATCGATTGAAGATATCTGCTTCAAAATTGAGTAGCAAGATTCCACCTGAACTAACATACATACATATATTGCAAGTTAGATAAAAGCTTTTAAAAAAACTATATAACCGGTTCGTCCGTATGGGAGCTAAGATATCACAGACAGACATACAGACACACAGGCTTATATGTCAAACTTGTTACAACCTTCTGTTTCCGTCGCGGGTTAAATTAAATTAAAACGAAATACCATTTATTTCAGGCGGCATAAATATGAATGAATGAATGAATGAAAACTCTTTATTGCACCAAAAACAAATATGACACACAGAACATAGAAAAACTAAACATAAATAAGCACAAAAGGCGGTCTTATCGCTACAAGCGATTTCTGCCAGACAACCTTTATAGCCATGACACATGTTTACTTAAATGTAATAAATTGGTAGGTGACTTTATAGACATAATATATATGGTTCATTGCACAAGTCATTGCACAAGTTGCACAATAAATGCGAATGGAAGTTTATTCTTTTAAATATTATGATTAAAAGCGGGACCCTGTTACTAAGATGCCCGAACCTTCCGTCTGTCTGTCAACAGGCTGAATTTCAAGCTAGATAGTAGCAATTTTTATATATTATTATCCCCCTTACTAATAAACGCTGTATAAGCTTTGAATAGTGTTTTGTCTTCTTCAATCGAATTAAAAATGTCACTTGTGTGACGTGGACAAAACACTGTATAACTATTCAAAGCTTATACAGCAATTATTAGTAAGGGGGTAGATGTATTTCTGTTGCCGCTATAAAACAAATACTAAAAACAGAATAAAATAAATATTTAAGTACGGCTTGCATACAGCAAACGTGCTTTTTTACCGTTTTGTACGGAAAGCGAGTCCTTGGCCGGTTTTATTTAAAGTTTCACTTCATTCGCGTGTAAACTGTCTACCATTACATCTACATAATATAATTATAATAATATCTATGGACGCTTTCACACCATGTCCGGTCCCGTGGTAAGTATCCGAAGAACTTGTGTTACGGGTACCAGACAATGGAAATATAATTAATACTTTTATACTATCCATACTAATATTATAAATGCGAAAGTGTGTCTGTCTGTCTGTCTGTCTGTCTGTCTGTCTGTCTGTCTGTTACCTCTTCACGCTTTAACCGCTGAACCGATTTTGATGAAATTTGGTACAGAGATACTTTGAGTCCTGGGAAAGGACATAGGATACTTTTTGTCCCAAAAATTTGCGGTGTTCCCGTGGGATAATGTATTATTATTATGTGTACTTTGATTGTCTTTTACTGCTAAACGGTTGAATTGATTTGAATGAAATTTGGTATGGCAGTGGTTTATGCTTTGGACAAACGCGCAGTGTACTTTTTAACCGACTTCTCAAAAAAGGAGGCGGTTATTTTTTTTTTGTATGTTCAACGATTACTCCGCCGCCTGTGGACCGATTTTCATAGTTTTTTCTGTGATGTATAATAGGGTGTAATCCCAAATTGGTCCTTTTGATATCAAAGTGGTGACCTGATGATGGGATCCATGAGGAATCGAGGGAACTCCTCGAAATTTATATAGACACATATGGTGATTTTGACTTTTTCTGAAGTAGTTCAAGTATATGCTACCAAAAAGTAAGATTTTGCTCCAAGGTATACCCTGGATCCAAAAGTACAGAACAGAACTCCTGGCTCCTTATAGATACATGTTTGGGAATTTCGGCGTTGTTTAAAGAACTGCAAGCATATGCCACCCTGTCAGTTAGAGTAATCATCATCATCATCACCACTATCACACCATACATCATCAGATTATGATGATATAAAAGGTATTTCTCATAGTATTTTACACTAACACGGATATCTTTGAACATTACTCTGCCGTTTATGGACCTATTTGCAAAATTCTTTTGTTGTTGTAAAGGGTTTAGTTCGAAATTGGTCCTTTAGTCACTAAAGTGGGAACCTGATGATGCGATCCATGAGGAATCGAGGGAACTCCTCGAAATTTATATCCACACATATAGTGATTTTGACTTTTACTGAAGTAACACAAGCATATGCTACCAAAAAATAAGATAGTGTACCAAGATATACCCTGGATCCAAAAGCACTGTACAGAACTCCTCAGTCTTTAAAGATATGCGTTTGGAAATTTCGGTATTGTTTAATGAACTGCAAGCATATGCCACTTTATAACTTACAGTAATCATCATCATCATCTTAATAGCAATATTTTATGAAAGCTTGGCGCGTATTCAATTATACATTCGATCGTTTAGTTTAGACGTTCTTAAGACGTATTAATAATAACTTAAGAAAATATATCTCTAAAAAGGGTGAAATTATTATTTTTTAACAAAAAATTAAACCGACTTTCAAAGTAAAAATACACAAAAAAGTATGAAATAAAACTTAATATCTAAATAATTCCCCTTTCAAATTCGGCTAAAATTTTTACTATTTCTCTACTCAATCTTATTAATTTTGAAGTCGGTACCAGCAAATATGAACGTAAGTTCTATAAAATATTGTAGAATATTGTTTGGGCTGGTATTGATTTCAAAATTAATAAGATTGAGTAGAGAAATAGTAAAAATTTTAGCCGAATTTGAAAGGGAAATTATTTAGAGATTAAGTTTTATTTCATACTTTTTTGTGTATTTTTACTTTTTATCCCAAAAAGATATATAATATTGTTCCCGAGGGATAATGTACTATTGTGTATATTTTTTTAATGTCTTTCATGGCTTAAGTGTTTAAACCATTGAAATGAAATATGGTATGATGGTGCTTCGGACAAACAATTAGTAATTAAAGAGAGAACGTAAGATAAGGAAGATACAGATTTAACTTAGAGTACAGTCGTAAGTGGCCAAAAAACCCCATTTCTCGCGGGCGGAGCCGCGGGCAAAAGCTAGTATAATATATTTAAGATTTTTTATTATATAACACACATATTTAATACACATCCATGACTCAGGAACATAGAAAACTTTTTTGTTCCCTGGCGGGACACAAACCTGCGACCTCCGGCTTTAGCGACAACGCGTTAACAATTGAGCCACGGAGGACGTCAACAACCCGCAATGTACACCACAACGTCCACTAACTACACCCATATAAACTTTTCCCGCTGACGACCGTTCCCCGCTAGAGATAAACTAGATGGAGGAACTACTGACTTTATAATATTATTGAGAAACAAACGAGCGGCGAAGTCACCTGATGGTAAGCGATAAGTAATAACCGACGGCTATGGACATATAGCTACAGATATCGTGTAGAAACCACTGATTTGGTATGAGCCAGTAAACGGGCAGAGGGTTCGTCTGATGGTAAGCGATGACCACATACACTCTCGATACAAAATAAGTTGGACATCAGAAAATTATCACTTTGCCGTTCGCTCAGATATAAATGCAACACCAGGAGAGCTACAAGTGCGTTGAGGGCCTCTCACATACGTTTACCCGACTACGGCGAAGGAAGGGTAATGGTTTTGGCAGTTTATGTTACACTAGATGTTGCTCGTGACTTCGTACGCGCAAAAGGTATTTTCACAGAAACCGTACATTTTTCCGCGATAAAAAGTAGCCTATGTCCTTCCCCGTGGTCTACTCTACATCTGTGCCAAATTTCATCAAAATCGGTCCAGTAGTTTCGGAGCCTATTCGATACAAACAAACAAAGTTTTCCTCTTTATCTACACTAATATTATAAAGAGGAAAACTTTGTTTGTATGTTTGTTTGTTTGGTTGTAATGAATAGGCTCAAAAAGTACTGGACTGATTTCAAAAATTCTTTCACCATTCGAAAGCTACATTATCCACGAGTAACATAGGCTAAATTTTATTGTGGAAAAAAATAGGGTTCCGTAAGATATTTAGGGTTTTCGGACACAAGGTGTAAAAAATCAACCAGGAAAGTTACTTATTTTGCGTACGCTTCCTAAACTATAAAAGATAGAACCATAAAATGTTCTAATTAATTGTAGATCTTATAAATATCTACAAAAAAGTCCGCGACACACTATACCTATCTATGTCGAGTGAGGCACAACAACAATTTTTTTATTTAGAAATCTTGATTTTTTTTGTCTATATTTAAACGCGTTTATTTTACTCATGCTATTAATCCTTATCAAAATAAATTATTTGATCACTAAGTACAGTTTATGTAGATAATATTTGGTCTTTGAATGATTAAAGTTGGACGTTTGGTTTTGAAGTTATGGCGAAATTAAAATATTACGATTTCTGCTCCACGGCCCGTTGCGAAGTAGGCGTCACCAACGTGCGTGCGGGAGGGGAGTTTAGATCTATGAGGTAGCCGCAGTATTATCATAATAATAATAATAATAAGACATTTATTCAAAAAAAAATGGACATTACACTATACAACTACATTACATTAAAATAAAGTGAGCATTAATTAAAAAGTTGCTAAGGATAGGTAGGTGGTGTAATGCTCAAACCAATGAAAAGGAGCCCACTCAGGTAAATTACTGAGGAATACCACAGTCCCTGATATTCTGTGGATCCGTACCTATTGTCAGGCGTGTGACAGACCACTCAAGGCGACAGCACAGTGATATACTTACACAAAATTATTATAATTATAGTAATTATAAATTAAAAAATATATATTACATACACAATTAAACGCAATAAATAGTAATAATATAATACCTATATAAGTTCGGTTTGATTAAAATTAAAATAGCATATGGTGCATTACAAATATACACGGTGCCAAGGTCATCTACTGCAGTAGGTATCGAGTAAACGTAAACAACGGGAGGCTGTAGGGGGCAGGGGGCAAAGTGAAGGCGAGTCCAGTTAGTATCAGTATTGTACCCATAGATTATACAGATATATACATTGTACCCGTGCGAAGCTGGGGCGGGTCGCTATTTAATAATAAAGTAGTAAGTAGTAGTATAATAAAGTAGTAAGTAGTAGTAGTAGTAAACTTAAAAGATAGACATAATTATATAGTCGCGGACTTTTTTTAGAACTTTTAAAGAGGAATCTTTAAAAATTATAAAAAAAGTCCGCGACTATATAATATGTCTATCTTTTAAGGTTGGCTCACAATAACCTTTTTTTATGCTAACCAAATTTGTACTAAAATTAAGCATTATTTGTGAGGATGTTTTCATAAAGATGATATTAATGCTTATCCAAGTAAATACGTTATTCATTACAAGCATTTAATAATTTAGAAGAAATTTGCCGTTTACATAATTTAATTTCAATGAGTATTTTATAAGATATCGCAGTAATAAAATAATCAAACGCGCAATAATGTACGGCGCGCGGCGAGCAGTCTTGAGGGGGAAGCGCTTCTCCTTCTACGTAAATGAAGTCGCGGGTAAATTTTAACGATATCCCAAAGTAAATGTTCCACGCGGACGAAGTCGCGGGCAAAAGCTAGTTATATTAATAAAGAAGTACAGATTAGGCTACGCTCCCACGAGAGCTTTTTAGTGATCTTGACTTAAAAAACGGCACTGTAATTTGAACTCTGAGCTAACACAATAGAGTTGAAAATCGAAGTTCCAAGTGTCGAGTTGTCAAATCGGACACTTTATACTTGACACGTCGAATTTCAACTCTATTGTGTTAGCGCGAGAGTTCTATTTACAGTGCAGTTTGTTCTACCGCGACGTTTCCGGGAACGAGGGCTTAGTAAGTAAGTACTACAAATAAAACTTAAAAGTATACAGGAATTCTAGTATAAAGTAGAATACAATTCAACAATATCCTCTATATCTTATCGAAAACGGTCCAGCAATTTGAGCCGCTGTAACTATCGCTGGTTTTACCCCAATTTACAGCTTACATGCTTACCCTACATCTACACTACATGCCAAAATCACTCTTATCACGAGCGAATAAAGTTCATATTTACCTAGAAAAGTAATTCACAATAAATCCAATGTATAAATTCCTTTAAATAACAAAAGGATGCAAAGATACGGCTTTTACAAAGGAATTTTAGACCTTATCGCCCGAGTAATAGAGTGCAATTGTTTATTTGTACAAGGGTTAATCCATAGATTGTAGTTTAGTTGAGAAGCGTATATGGGATTCAAGGAGATAGCTTATAAGACCCAAAATGACCTAAGACAAGATAATAAAGTTTAAGCGAATTTAGCTTCTGTTCCTATAGCATTAAAATTAATTTTTCATTACTTACAAATTTGTTATTGTGTTATATTAAATTTGATAAGATTCTATCACACTTATCCTGTTTTACCAAATTATACTTTTTCCAGTTGCAATAAAGATTGCTTTGGGTTGTTGATTAGATTTTTGTTATTCCAGTGGTTGAGCATTGTTGTGGCAGTAATTTTTATTGTTGGATATTTTTCATTTTTAGTGACGTCATTTTTAACCGACTCCAAAGTTGGAACAGACCACTTGTCACGTTCTGCTCTCCTGGTGTTTCAAAGTGGCTAATGACAATGTGGCGAGAGTTATATTGCTCTTGAAAATTAAAAAAAAAAGCGGTTACACTAAAGGTACGCGTGTCGGGTCGCAGCGTTGCGGGCCGCATCGAAAAAATACGCTCCATACATTTAATATGAACTATCACACTTGTCGGGGTGCAGCGGGCCGCATCATTCTGCCGCGTTCGTTGAGATGCGGAACAACAGCAAAGTGTGGTATTAAAACCAGCCAAGTGCGAGTCACACGTCAAACACGTTAGTTGTATGGGACTTATGAAAGGCCCATTTAAATACCTATTTATATTAGGTTGGGGAAAAAGTTTCTTCGCATTTTATATAAAAATTCAAAAGGTTTTTTTATAAAGTTTATTTGTAAGTGACTAAAGTATATAGGTGCCATTTTGTTCGATAACTTTTTGCCATCTTGTTGGTAGGTACATGATCCCATTGCTATAAAATTTTTTGGGCTTCTGATGAAAAAACTGCGACAAGTGGTTTTGGCAGTCCTCTTGTGATGTCAACCTGACACTGCCTAAGGAATTCTGCAGCGACCGAAACAGGTGGAAATCTGAAGGTGCAAGGTCAGGACTATACGGCGGATGCATTAACACCTCCCAGCCAAACTCCCGTAATTTTTTCTGAGTGGCTAAAGATGTGTGAGGTCTAGCGTTATCATGGTGAAAAACCACACCCCTTCTGTTGATTAATTCCGGCCGCTTTCTCTCAACTTCTTGCTTTAATCTCATCAGTTGTTCACAGTACAGTTCAGAATTGATGGTCCTGCCTGGCGGTAACAGCTCATAATGAATAATGCCCTTCCAATCCCACCACACACACAGCATCACCTTGTTGCGAGTTAACCCGGGTTTCGCCACAGTCTGTGAAGCCTGACCGGCCTTTGACCACGATCTTTTTCGCACGTTCTTGTCGTACGTGATCCACTTTTCATCACCAGTTATCAGCTTCTTCAAAAATGGTTCGGTTTCATTACGTCGTAATAAAGAATCACAAATGAGTATACGGTTCATTAGGTTTCTTTCAGTGAGCTCATGAGGCACCCAAATATCGAGCTTTTTTGTGTACCCAGCTTTTTTCAAATGCGCCAAAACCGTTTTGTGGTCAATCCCCAGTTCTTCAGCTACATCGTAACTACTAATATGCCGATCTTGCTCCACTTTTTCAAAAATGGCAACAGTTTTGTCCGTAACAGGGCGACCAGAGCGACGTGCATCTTTGATATCAAAATTTCCGGATTGAAAACGCTTAAACCAAATTTGCGCTACTCTCACAGATACTGCATTAGGTCCATAAACATCACAAATTTTTTTCGCGGCTTGTGTTGCATTTTTACCTTTTTTGTAATAAAATTTTAAAATGTATCGAAATTCTTCATAAGAATCACTCATTTTAACAATAAGAAAAACAAATGAAAATCTCAAATTTACCTAATTTGAATTTGGAATTGTCTTCTGTAAAATTAAAACTTTTTAATGATACCAAAATCAGCCAGATACAATTGGTATAGCCCAAGATATTTTATGACAAGTTCATACATACTATAATGCGAAAAGACTTTTTCCCCAACCTATTATTATTCTGTTTTTAGTATACAATAATGAAACTTACAAAAAAAATCGGTACGACAATAGAATTTTTTTTCTATTGTGGTACCGATTTTTTCGCAACGCAACGGGTTGCACTCCGGGAGTGCCGGTAAAAGTGAAACATCTCAAAAGGGGGGGCATTTAACTGGAGACGTTTTTTCTCCATAGTGTTTTCACCATGCGTCAAATTTCAAAATGGCCCAAAAAATCTCAAAAGTGTGGCGTGGCGGTGAAGCATCGCCACGGCAATTCTCGCCACGCCAAAAATCAGGTTTACCCGCGCCTATAGACGTTTCACATTAAAATTCAACTGTCTAGCTATCATGATTCATATTTCATAAGATGTACAGCCTGGTGAGTGGTGACAGATAGACGGACGGACGTCGGACAGACATTGAAGTCTCAGTAATAGGGTACTTTTAGTTTTTACTGTATCCTTAGGGTAGGTACATACATACATACATACAATCACGCCTCTTTGCCGTAGGGGTAGGCAGAGACCACTGCTTTCCACTTGCTACGATCCTCACATGCTTGTTTCGCTTCGTCCACTTTCATTCTTACTATACATTCCTCCTCTTACATTCAGGCGTAGCGAAGCGCCTCCGCGAGAAACGAGACGTGATGGGTGGCGAACCGCATCGCCCCATTTTGGATGATTAAATTTAGGGTACAGAACCCTAAAAAATATAACAGGCAAGAAATGAAAATTCTTTGTTGGAGCTCTCCATAACTATGCATGTACTCAAAATCCGTCAATACGCTACGGGCAATGGCCCGTCCTAATGCACTAAGTACGCATTTTGCGATGCGATGCGGGCCGCTACGGTCCGACAAAAACATGGAACGCCGTTTGTTGACGAACGCTGGCAGAGCCACGAAATTTTGGTAATAAAATTATAAACCCAAATCACATTTTTTAACGGCTTTTCTCCTAGGTGACCTCAGGTGCAGTTTTACTAGGATCCAATAAAGAACGTCAAACACACTCAAGAAAAGATGGTTCTGATCACGAACGGTATAGGCTTTTCCATAGTATTCATGTACACAATAGTAAACCCAGATCTTAGTTCTCTTTTCTGCCACTGGCTGCGCTAGAATTTTGGACGTATCGATGCTTTTGTGGCGGACCAATCAGCGCACAGTCCTGAACCGCGCTTGGTACTTCTTGAAAAATAGCGCACTCTACCGGCAAAAAATCTGTCCCCTAATTTGACACCAATATTTTAATATTACGTTCGAACTCCATCTATACTTCGTGGTTCTGATGATGATGAATGTAACCCGGTAAAAGTCACACAAAACGATACAAGGAGCATTCAGCTACCAGGCACTCATGAGTCGTAAGGGCTTTTAGTGCAGTCATTACCGCAGCAGTTGACCCAAACTGCTGCTCCAGTTAGAACACTGCTCCGGTAAGTGTTGCAGCATGAGTATCAACTCTTATGTTATGCGTTCCTGGTGCTTATAGATATAGCCTATACCTAATAGTATTTAGAAATCTGAAATATGATACGGATGGATGTTTCAGAGTCTATTCACGAAAAAAGTACTAAACGAATTTTGATGAAATTTGGTATGGTAGTAGTATAGACTCTGGATTAACATAGAAGTAATTTTTTATTACATTGAATTGGCACGGAGAATAGAAAGTTCGCTTCTACTCTGCTTTATTAAGCTAAACACAAAATACGTGTAGCGCGATTCATACATAAGAGCCAAATCACATCAACACAACTTCCATATTGACAGGGACATACACAAACACACATCCTATATAACGTAAGCTAACACTCATCCGTACATCGTAAACTAACACACAAACACCCTACGCTCATAAACTATACCAATTCGGCGCATAAATTCATACTATGTTCTGATTTAAGGGTGTAAATGCCTAAGGGTTAATTAACACCGAAACGAAACCATAATAGTAGCTCCCCACACCGATTTCGGTGGCGGTGGCCGGTTTCATTGAAACCAGGCCAGCTATGCAGGAGTTATATAGTGCCCGAGTGTGTGCGGAGTAAACAAGAGCACTCGCTCTTCCTCTTGTAACCCAGTGGGACGAATAACCGATACGACTGGCGAGAGATCAGGCGCTCCGACTTTTTACATGCCCATCCGACGCATGGATCATCTCTCTTGTCAGACAATCAGGTGATCAGCCTGCATTGTCCTAACCAAACTTGGAAACAACATTTATTATTGTTCGGGAATCGAACCCACGACCTCCGAGTCGAGAGCCAAGTTCCAAATCACTGGACCACGAGGCTAGTAACGCAGTTAAAAAACCATACGGGACATTGCGATGCAATTTTAAGATAGCTTTGCAATAATAAGCTTAATTCATGACATAAGAAGATATACGTCTCATTGTAAGAGATCGAATGTCAAGTTGCACTGCGACGCGACTCACGCGACGCACGGCGCATGTACAGTGTGTGACTGATAATAATTATAATAATATCTTATGGACGCTTCACACCACGTCAGTCTGGCCCCGTGGTAAGTATCCGAAGAACTTGTGTTACGGGTACCAGACAACGGAAATATATTTAATACTTTTAATACTATACTTATATTTAAGATTTTTATTATATTATACACATATTTAATACACATCCATGACCCAGGAACACAGAAAACTTTTTTGTTCCCTGGCGGGATTCAAACCCGCGACCTCCGGCTAAAGCGCCACTGCGCTCACCACTGAGCCAAGGAGGTCGTCGAATGATGTCATATGAAATATGTATTTTTGCGTATTTTTAATAGCTATAATAGATATAGCTATCCATAACCATACTAATATTATAAATGGGAAAGTGTGTATGTTTGTCCGCCTTTCACGCCAAAACTACTGAACCGATTTAAATTAAGTTTGGTACACAGAAAGTAAGAAAATCAGCCTGAGAAAGGACATAGGCTACTTTTTATCGCGGGGAAATGTACGGTTCCCGTGGGATATTTTATTTACAGTTTCAAGTAAAAACTACTTAACCGATTATCATGAAATTTGGCACAGATATAAAGTAGACCACGGGAAAGGACATAGATTACTTTTTATCGCGGGACATATACGGTTCCCGTGGGTTACTGTACTTATGCGGGCCGCGGGCATCAGCTTGTAATTTAAAGAGGCATATCTGTCTAAATTTAGTGTGCTCGTCGTGAGAGGTACGATCTGCTTTACCTGCATAAGGTTGTGCTTGTGCACTCCTCTATTGATGCTCCAAATCTTCTATCACAAGTATCAATGAACACTTTGTACAGAACGCGTAATCCAAAAATGTGTTATATTCGTGTATTCAAAAACAATACGTCCTATAACAATCCACTGGTTAGAATGTGTCGTACCTATAACGAGTTAGCGATTTCAAATTCGGACTTAGATATTTTCTGCAAATTTTGTCAGTACAAGAAAACAATCGCGGCAATAATGAAAGCCAAGTATTTCACCACCTCTCGTGTCCGAGAAACAAATAAATAAAAAATAAAATAATCTAGGCGCCTACTTGTCTCCCAATTTAGATTAAGAGTTAATTTAATTTAATTTGTTATATTATAATAGGCAAGCGGACTGATTTTTTTTATTGCATAAATGAATAGTACTCTTAAATATGAGTACCTAACTTCTCAGAAGAAACCGTATATCAAAAGTCAATATTTTCAAAGGTACAGCGATTTGTATACAAAATTTCGCGAGTCTTTATACCAAAAAAAAATATTTTTTTTGCGAAATTGGTAAACAAAACCTACATCATTAGTTTACTCACATCATATACAAAAACATTCATTATGGGAAGTATGAACTTAAACGCACAAATATCGGAGATATTTACAAATATATTCCTGCGGCCATATACTTCATATACTACTTCATATACTATAACCTACAAGTGACGTCATTTGTAGGTCGACTTTAGTATGGAGCATTTTTAGGAGGCTCGCGAATTTTTTTATAAAAATCGTTGTACCTTTGAAAATATTGACTTTTGATATACGGTTTCTTCTGAGAAGTTACTCATATTTAAGAGTACTATTCATTTATGCAAAAAAAAAAATAGTCCGATTGCCTATTTCCTTTTTACTAGGTAGTTGCAATAAACCCTTTTACTATAAATGTAAGTAGCTATCTTTTTGATAATTTTATTTGTAGTTATCAACAACCGAATACTAATTAAGATAGGTATACTTTTTTGGGTTGCTGTCTAGTTTAGTCATTATACTTTATGCTTAACTTATTCATGCAATGACTTTACCTGTTTGTGTACTAAATATAAATAAATAAATATCATCGCGGTATGAACTGACCCTTAGGGATCAACTATACCGTAACGACTTGCAGATAATCTCAAATATCATAGCTTCCTGTAAAAATTGGTTCATTACTATTGTCGCAGGGCACCTGGTGGATATACCCAATATTATTATGTTCCAAATATAATTATGTCGATAAAGGCTGAACGCGTAGCGACTCGATTCTTCCAACGTCACTTGTTAAACCTAAGTTTAAAAATTTACGTAATTTATTTAAACCTACTACTATTTTAAACCTACTAATATATTTACGTAATTTACTTAAACCTTCTATTATTATATACGAAAATAACAATATCTATACTAATATAATAAATAGGAAAAGTTTTTTCTTTGTTTGCATTGGATAGGCTCCGAAACTACTGGACCGATTTTAATTAAATTTAGCACAGATGTATAGTAGACCACGGGAAAGGACATAAGCTACTTTTTATCGCCAAAGAATGTACGGTTTCTGCGAAATTACCTTTTGCGTGTACGAAGTCGCGAGTAATATAATAAAGTCTAGTAAAAACGAGTCTAGTAATATAACAAAGAGGAAAAGTTTGTTTGTTTGCGTTGGATAGGCTCCGAAACTACTGGACCGATTTTGATGACATTTGGCTCAGATATAGAGTAGACCACGGGGAATGACAAACGCTACTTTTTACCGCGGCAAAATGTTCCCGCGGGATTGCCTTTTGCGCACACGAATTGCGGGCAACATCTAGTGTTAATAATACTCGTATTTTGTAATATTTTCAAGGACAATCATCAATAGTTTGCTAGAATAGAATAATCGCCAAGTAATTATTACAGTACCGAGTAAAAGGCACTTAACTATTTAAAAGGCTTAGTCTTAACCACAGAATACAGAACATCCAGAAACCGTCAACGCGCTTGAAAGTGAAACCGTCACGACTACTCCAAATTGGAGTGGCTATTCACACATAATAATAATTATGTTGCCAGAATAACGGAATATTTTACCCAACTTTTTTTCAATTAATTTTAATTGAATACCTAATTGTCGTAACATAATAACGCGATTGTTTTATAAGTGTAAAGAGTAAAGTAAAGTAAAGTAAAGAGCGGGCGAGGCGGTGTTTCGCCATGGTTTTGGTTACAGTGCGCTGCGTACAAATGTGATCGAACACTCATTCTGGATGTTCCGTATTCTATGGTCTTAACCTTCGGTTTAGAGCCTTATTGTAAATTATTATTACTAAGAGCCTGTCGAAATTAAGATCCGTACTATTATTAGAAATAAACCTAGCCAAGAGCATGTCAGGACATGTCTACTTACTCTACTACTGGTTCCGTAACTATCAATGCGCAATAAGTTTTCTTTAATTCATTCAAAAGTTTTTATCCGATTTCGCTTAAAATAATTTTTCATTTCTCATACTCGGAAAGTAGTGTTGTTTTGATCTGATTATTGGGTGGAAAATGCGGCTTTCCTTTCATAGGGAGGGAAAAACTCATACAAATTCATTCCGGCCCAAGGGTCTACAAAACTTCAAAAATAGAACTGCTGTCAGCAGTTTTATGTAAAAAAAAAAACTATTAAAGAATGACATGATTTTGATGAGCGGCAAGTTCCATATTTAAAATTTAAAAAGTCAACACAAATTAGCGGGACTAAAATCTGTTATGTATGTATCTGTGACGGACTTTTGTGCTAAGATTTGAATTGAATTTAGGTTTATTTTCCATAATATATTCTAAATTAAAAGTAGAGTGTATGCCACGGGTAAAATAATGAATTCCTACTCGGACTATAGTCTAACTACCTCGGGAATTGATTCTTTTCAACCCTAGGCTAACAATCTACTATTCCTTATATGTTCTATATGTCACCGTAAAATTGCACAAATGGTTAGATTGTAATAAAACTAGTGAAATTGTAAAATGTTGATAGACTTCCGATGCGAATATGCTGCCTATAATAATTTCACACATTATTTTTGTTTAGATTATAAATATTATATAGTTTCTAATATTTCGACATATTTTTACAATCTCTTTAGTTATTTTACAATCTAACGGTTTTTACAATTTTACGGTGACATATATAAACCACTTTGGAAGCCGCTTACTCGAAAATGGTTTACTTTGTAAAAAAATCACGCATCATATTATTCCCACTTCACATGTAAGAGA
This sequence comes from Glaucopsyche alexis, assembly GCA_905404095.1. Classification (NCBI taxonomy): domain Eukaryota; kingdom Metazoa; phylum Arthropoda; class Insecta; order Lepidoptera; family Lycaenidae; genus Glaucopsyche; species Glaucopsyche alexis. The sequence goes on along the minus strand of FR990063.1, from coordinate 343,867 downwards.
GTAAGACGGAGAGCCACCCCTAAAATATAAAAAAATAAAAACATATTTTATGATGCCAAAACCGAAATCTATAGACTATAACACTAACAAATTTCATTTATTTATATTCAAAATTATAGAAGGTAGGAGAGCGGACAGACAGACAGACGGACGGACAGACAGAACGAAACTATAAGGGTTTCTTGAGTACTACGGATTACGGGACCCTAAAAAGAATCAGAAGGTTTTAAAAATATTAAAACAAACCAAAGTTAATAGTTACAGATGTCACAACTCACAAGTCACAACAGAATATCCGCAGTAGGCGCCGTCCCCCTAAGGGGACCAAAAGCGTCGTTGACCCCCCTAAGGGGAACAAGAGCGTCAATGACCCCTAAGGGGACCAAGAGCGTCGATGACCCCCTAAAGGGACCAAAAGAGTCGATGACCCCCTAGGCGTACCAAGTCAAACGTGAAGGTGCCCCCGCATTTGAATTCCAAAGGAACGCGACTTCAACTTATGATTATACGGAATTATGGCGACCGAGAATTAGCATACGACCTTTTGAATTTGCGGGTGTTTTTACATAATTGTGTGATAATATAATATTATGTGTTACGAGTATCATCATTATCACGACTTTTTATTCAGAGTCAGTTCATACAAAGATAAGTTTTACCTTTATTCACTAACAGCCACCGTGGTCCTGTGGTTTAGAGCATAGCTCTCGATTTGGAGGTCGTGAGTTCGATTCTCGCGTTGGAACAACCAAAAATGTTGTTGCCAAGTATGGTTAGGACAATGCAGGTTGATCACCTGATTGTCTGACAAGAGAGATGATCCATGCGTCGGATAGGCATGTAAAAAGTCGGACCTGCGCGCTGATCTCTCGCCAGTCGTATCGGTCATCCGTCCCACTGGGTTACGAGAGTAAGGGAAGAGAGAGTGCTATTGTGTACTGCGCACACACCTGGGCACTTATAAAATTACTCTTGCGAAACTGGGCCTCTAGTCAAGATGCATTCGATAATTTCGACGGCGAACTTCGAAATCAAAAATGTATGGGTTTTGACATAAGTGATCGTTAAATGAAATGTCGCTTGCGATGCCTTACGTCAAATACCATACATTTTGTTTTCGAACTTCGCCGTCGAAATTATCGAACGCATCTTGACTAGCGGCACTGGCCTGATTTCAATAAAACCGGCCACCGTCACCTAAATTGATATGGCGGTAGCATGAACCTAAAAAAGAGGGTGGTAGTTATTTTTTCGTTATTCATTAGACAAGAAAAGATTTTTGTTTCTTCGATTTGATTCGAACCCACGTCCTCATCACACGAGCCACAGAGGTCGTCAAAGAGATATACTCTTTGATATAAAAGTAAATAAAAGGTACCTTAGAAAGGATCTGATAAAAACGTAAATTAGATTGTACATTATGAGGGTACCTTTTATGTGTATAATACAACTTACAAGTTTATGAATAACTATCCCGGACCCTGTTGTAAATCGTAGAATTAAGGTTCTTGGGACGATACGCCATTTTGTATTATGACTTTTATGGAACTGGCTAACGGAATCTCCTGCTGGTAAGCGAGCGTCTCCTACCATCGTGTCATCAGAGGAGTTACAAGTGCGTCAGTTCAAAGCACCCCCCCTACAGCCCTACCTACTCCGCTATTCTATGAGACCGTAGTATATGAATTTATACATACGAAACCTTTATACTACGAATCCTCTTCCATATGGCGTCTCTTGATATATCCTACTAATATAAATGTGAAAGTTTGTGAGGCTGGATGGATGTTTGTTATTCTTTCACGCAAAAACTACTGAGATGATTTCGATGAAATTTGGTATGGTAGTAGTTTAGGCTTTTGATTAAAACATAGGCTACTTTATATCCCGAAAAGTACAGTATTCCTATGGGATACTGTTTTTACACGGGTGAAGCCACGGTTAACTGCTAGTAATATTACAATTTATCTATACTAATAGAATAAAGAGGAAAAGTTTGTTTGTTTACATTGAATAGGCTCCGAAACTACTGGACCGATTTTGATGAAATTTGGTACAGATATATATTAGACCACTTACAAAGGCTACTTTTTATCGCTGAAAAATGTACGGTTTCTGCGAAATTATCTTTTGCGAACAGGAAGTCGCGGGCAGAATCTGGTATAATATAATATTAAACTTGAAAATCGAACACGTGGGTGTCGAGTCAAATGTCAATGTCATATACGAGCTCGACACTTGACACTTCCATTTTTAACTCTATTGTATTAGCGCAGAGTTCTATTTTCAGTGATCTAAATTTTCACCGGTCTACCAGATTCCGGATCATACGGAATATACGGACGGTCGTCTTTCACCGTGCGGCTGTAGCATTGCGCTTTAGCCACCCGTGTAAACCCCGCTTAAGCACTTGTACTTAACAAATACATTTTTGCATCCGACAAAATTTGCAGGCTTTCACGAGAGTAAACATAAAGCCTTCTACTGGATACGTTTGCCTCATGTCAAATACTTGCAAGTTAAACGTTTTGAAGATCTTAAATATTAACCCTCTTTACTAGTAAAATATTTACACAATGGATACCTACTATGAACTATCACCACGAAATGGGAAATAAATTCTTTGAAAACTAACATTAGCGTTCAGCGTTCAAAAAAGTAAAACTCTAAACCAAATCGAAACAGAGAATCTAATCTCGTGTCACTATCTGGCCAAATAAAAAAACAAAAACGTTCGAATTCGGAGCGCAGATTCGAACACACTGACAGCTGACATTTGACAGTTGACAGCGCGGCAATTGAGCAAATTGCCGCGCTGGATTTCACGTTGTTGGTGTATAGGATTAGTTTTAGGCACACTATTTATATTGTGAGCTTGACAAAACGCGGTTTTAAAATATCCGTTTGAGTTAATAAAGTAAAATAAAGTAAAAAATAAAGTTTGATAAAACTTTTTATTGACAGCCCCAACTCTGGTCAATAATTCGTGGCTGTCACTCAATTCACTACACTTTTATCGTATTTTATGAGCAGACTTATAATTTACTAGCATTTTCCCGCAGCTCGGCCCGCGTAAATATAATATCCCACGAGACACTGTACTTTTTCAGATAAAAAGTAGCCATTTTATATCATTTTATCCGTTTTATCCATCATCATAAACTTTCACTCTTATACTCTTTTGAACAAAAAATCCGGGCAGGTTTGAAAATTACCAGTTTTAGTGGTCCTGTCACTTTATAGTTTTAGGTAATTTCACATTTTGAACTTTGTAAATTAATTAGTAGCGAATAGTTTAAGCCTATTTTATCATCTTTTTTTTTTTGGAATTTAAAAGTAAAAATGACAATCTTTATGCTTGATTTTTACCTGCAATTTAACTAAAAATGAAATCCCACCAAAAACATTCTGTAAAAAACTAGCCAAGTCTCGATAGAGCTGCTTGTTTATCTCTAAAAAGTAGTGAAATCTAGTCAAAGTCGTGCCAAGTCTAAGGTTCCTTACTGCGATTTCTTTATTATTATAGTTAATGTTGTGTGACTTGACCGTTGAAGGGTACACAATGGTACAAAAGGGGCTCCATGACACCATTGCTCCAATACATGTGTTCTACAATCAACAACAGCCTAAAATGAGACACTACTCACTAGCGTCCAATTACCAATACCAGTATGGGCTATTATCTCGCTTAACAAACATAGGTAGTTACAACAGATATACATTACGTGTAAACAAAATTGACTTGTACCCACTTGTAACGTATAAAGAATGTTCAACGGCCAAGTCACACAACATTAACTATAATAATAAAGAAATCGCAGTAAGGAACCTTAGACTTGGCACGACTTTGTCTAGATTTCACTACTTTTTAGAGATAAACAAGCAGCTCTATCGAGACTTGGCTAGTTTTTTACAGAATGTTTTTGGTGGGATTTCACTTCTTTTTGTAGAAACGTGGGCATATTGATTTATTTTACTAGATTTCAGTGTTATTTGTTTATTTAATTTGTGTAATGATCGAGTACAATAAAGTTAATCGTTCGACTATTTCTTCTTGTAAACTTGTAAATATAAGTATAAAAGCCAGTCTAGTCTTATCCAGAGTTTTCCTTTAATTTTATTTATATGCGTATCAAAAGCAGAAAGGGAGGCATTCGCCCAGCAGTGGAATGCTACGGACTAGATTAAATTAGAAGATGTGTCCCACTTCGCTAGGTTTTTGAAATGACAGTCGATTTTTTTATGTACCAATAGTAGAAGGGGGGCATTACCATATCTCTAATCAGCTGAAACCAGCTGAGGATTCTTCATCAGATACTTCAGACCTTCGATTTTTGACATCAAATGAAGCGGCCCTCCACCATGTTGAATATTTTTTGTAAAGGCGGTATGTCGATCTCTAATAGTTTGGTTGGGCTCTTGTGTTTTCTAATCAGGGTCACCAGGTACTCCAGATGTTCGATTATCCTAGTTTTTATAGTTTTCCCTTTATGTGGCCATTAAACCCTAACTCTGTACCAAATTTCAGCTCTCTGAGTTCATGAGAAGTACTAGTTCTATTCTGATGATCATGAGTGAGTGACTGAGTGAGTGAGTGTCATAAATTCAAAACTTTGCTTTCGCCTGACTTCGGAACTAAATGACCTACAGACTTAAAATTTTGGATTTTAAGTATGTGATTATAGCTTACTAGATGACGAAAATTTCTGCGTTCTGGTCTTATCCAGAGCTCCTCAAATAGGGGCCTGAAAATGCGGCGAAATGGTTCCAGTAAAGAATGGTACGACAGTGTTTGCTTCGCGCTCGACTTGGCGGGGGCACTGCCGTGCCCCCAGATCGACGTTCTGGTCTTATCCAGAGGTTCTCAAATAGGGGCCTGAAAATGCGGCGAAATGGTTCCAGTAAAGAATGGTTCGGCAGTGTTTGCTTCGCGCTCGACTTGGTGGGGGCACTGCCGTGCCCCCAGATCGACGTTCTGGTCTTATCCAGAGGTTCTCAAATAGGGGCCTGAAAATGCGGCGAAATGGTTCCAGTAAAGAATGGTACGGCAGTGTTTGCTTCGCGCTCGACTTGGCGGGGGCACTGCCGTGTCCCCAGATCGATTATCCTAGTTTTTATAGTTTTCCCTTTATGTGGCCATTAAACCCTAACTCTGTACCAAATTTCAGCTCTCTGAGTTTATGGGAAGTACTAGTTCTATTTTGATGATCATGAGTGAGTGTATAAGTGAGTGAGTGAGTGAGTGAGTGTCATAAATGCGAAACTTTGCTTTCGCTTAACTTCGGAACTAAATGACCTACAGACTTGAAATTTTGGATTTTAAGTATGTGATTATAGCTTACTGGATGACGAAAATTTATGCGTTCTGGTCTTATCCAGAGGTTCTCAAATAGGGGCCTGAAAATGCGGCGAAATGGTCCCAGTACAGGATGGTACGGCAGTGTTTGCTTCGCGCTCGACTTGGCAGGGGCACTGCCGTGCCCCCAGATGCGTATTTTTCAACGCATTAACTCATTCTTCTATAGTTTTGCTTTCTGCTTGTTCTTAGGTCCACCACGCAAGCCTACTGCGGGTCGGTAGTGAAATGAGAAGGTATATTGTACTAGGCTACCATAAATCTGCAAGTACCTTGTCCATGTAACCTCAATGCAAATGCGAAGGCACAAAGCGATTGTTTTCGCGCCAATGATTTTTCAATATCGTATCGGTTGTGATGGAATTGTAACGTTTAATATCGGGGTCGCACTAACGGAAAATGATTGTAAAACTAAGGGTATCTTCACATCGAGACGGGGCGCGGCGCGCACTTTATTATAGGGATATAATATCTAAATTGCGAGCGGTGTCGTGCGGCGCAGGGCTGCATTACAGTATCTTGAAGCTTCGTCGCGTCGCGTTTGGGTGTGAAATGACCTCAAACGTTGACAATTTATTACGAAAATTTATGGGAACCGTACATTTTGAAAGTAGTAAAAGGATTCCACAGATTGATTTGCAATTTTTAATTTTAACAGTGGAAAGTAGATATGCTTCGGCATGAATAGGGCGGATCGACTTGTAAAATAAAGGCTTCTAAATAACGATTGTACAGAAAATAAATTCGGCCAAGTGCGAGTCGGATTTCGATATACAGCCTGGTGACAGACAGACAGCGGAGTTTCAGTAATATGGTCCCGTTTTTACCATGTAAGTACGGAATCCTAAAAGTTTTTATCCTGAGAGCAAAAATACCATAGGGGGATGAAGGTAAATCATCGAAATTCGCAGTTGTAACTCCTCTGGTATTGCAAGTGTCCATTGTTGTAAGCGCTTACTATCAGACAATCAGCATGCTCGTTAACCCATCTCATGCCAATAACAAGAAAACTTTCGCAGGCATTATACTAGGCTATCATGAAAGCGAGGAACTCGATACAATCTCACGCAAAAGGTATAAGCGGTATATACGGTGTACGGATTATCTGCTATACACCACGGCTCGTGGGTGCGGGGTGAACCACAATACTGTATTGTTTGACCAGTTACTAGGGTTGATATAATATTAGAATTAGTAATAAATAATAAATAAGTTGTTAATATTTTTGGTGATTATATTTTTTCTTTATACATAATACAATTAAAACCTGTTATAACGACATTCAAGGGATATAGAAGTCTGTGAAAGGGACCGATAAATTATACCTGTAATGGCCGACAGTCATTAAAACCGATATTATAATGTTTTGACGACCTCTGTGGCTCAGTGGTTAGCGCGTTGGTCCTCAAGCCGGAGGTTGTGGGTTCGAACGAACCAAGTTTTCTGTGTCATGGACGTGTATTAAATATGCGTATAATTTAATAAAAATCATAATTAAATGTGTAGTATAAAAGTATTAAATACACTTCAAGTTGTCTGGTACCCGTAACACATGTTCTTCGGATACCTACCTCTGGAACAGATTGACGTGGTGTGAGGCGTCCATAGATATTATTATAATAATTATTATTCTTATAATGTATCATGAGAGACCTCAAAATTTCATCTTTCTAATTATAATAATTTCTAGGTTCTACGACACTCGTAGAACTTCTACGTAGCTACGAAATTCGTAGTGCTTCTACGAAAAATTATTTTAACTTTTTTTATGTTAAGCACAACCCTAGCGACGAGACTAACTTATCCGCGTTACTTTTGTTGCTGTTTTTGTGAAGTTAATCGCGTCTGTCTTTGTGATGAACTACGCACTGGAAAATGAACTTTACGCCGTAGGTGTAGAGTGTATTTTGGCTTGCAACAGAAACCCTTTATCACAGAGCTGTTTTTGATTTAATACTGAGGGGTTTTCACTGATTCCATCATCATCATCAGAAAATCATGCTTTTTTTAAACGTTAGCGATTAAAGTATGCTTCAATATTATTGTGATAAGAGTGGAAAATAAGCAAACAGATCGCCTGTTAGGAACAATGAATATCCGCAACACCAGGAGAGTTACAAGTGGCCTAGTTTTATCTATTCGATTTTCGCCATTGGTCTTTAGACTAACCACCGTTTGCTGTACATATTTACACCTGTACCTTTAGTCAAGATGCATTCGATAATTTCGACGGCGAAGTTCGAAAGCAAAATGTATGCGATTTGACATAAGCCATCGCAAGCGACATGTCACATATCGATGCCTTATGTCAAATCCCCATACATTTTTGTTTTCGAACTTCGCTGTCGAAATTATCGAATGCATCTTCACTAGAGGCCCTGATCTGCTATACTAGAGGAACACAATACGATAATCTGAAAAAGTACTAGGAGAAAATAACATCATAGAAATAACTGTCGTCATCCCCAAGGCATTGCAACCAGGACCATAAGTACAGGAGTTTGTCCCCCTGGTGAGGGATTATTTGACCCCCTGTGTATCCCATGGAGGGGGTAGATGACCCCCTATGTCCCCTCAGGGGTGTTCGTTATAAGTCGGCGCTGATTGTGGTTAAAAAAGCGTACCGTGTAGTTTGTATTTTTTACAATATTCTGCGCTTTGTACAATCAAGACTTTGCATATGGCAACGATGTTGAATAATAGTTTAGTCGGTTTGATGATGAATATGATTTTTAGGGTTCCGTACTCAAAAACGGGACCCTATTAGTGAGACTTTGCTCTCTGTCTGTCTGTCCGTCCGTCTGTCATCAGAAGGTCGATTCTGCTATTTTAATCCAACAATAATGCAGCTTCGTTACTTGTTCGATACAGTCCGGAACCTATCAAACAGCAAAATGGTATTCAACTAAACTTCAAACAAACGTCAAACGACGAATTACACCGCGATGCGATTATCATTGTATCACAGCTTGATTGTAGATTGAGCGAACCACTTATCCATAGAAAATGGTATTCTCGTATGTTTTTAAACTTAAGGTGGTTCGTTTCCTATACAAAAAAACAATGGCCATTATTTAGGTAATTTCATACTATTACTACATAAATTTATATGCACATCTATTTATTCTGCAATACAATTGTCGCAAAATATATTTAAAATACTTTATTTCACACAGAAGTCACATATTTATTGAATTTTCGACAAAAAGTGACATAAGTTACAAATGTCACTTTTTGTCGAAAATTCAATAAAAATGTGACTTCTGTGTGAAATAAAGTATTTTAAATATATTTTGCGACAATTGTATTGCAGAATAAATAGATGTGCATATAAATTTATGTAGTAATAGTATGAAATTACCTAAATAATGGCCACTGTTTTTTTGTATAGGAAACGAACCACCTTAACTCCAATTTGACTCGAACTGATCCGTCAACCGGATTTTTTTTTTCACTTTGACATGTGGGGATGCCATGACATAAAAATATTTATTTTACGCAAAAATCTATTTTTTTGCCTTCCCCTCACTAACCGCGCGAAAAACGTTTTCCGTCCGTCTCAGAAGACCAAAAATTTTGTGTATGCGTACACAAATGTGCATAGCCATGCCCCAAATTCGATGATTTTGTGTAATGTTTCAACAAACACGAGCAGGAGACGCATTTAACTGACAATAATTGGCAACACTGGATCGTACAAACGTCAAGCAACAGCTGTCTTTATACATGCTTTGTGCTCGCTTTATTTATAAATTGTAGTCAATATCATTGCAAAATGACTGTGTTGGGATTTTAAATTTACGAAAATAGTGTAGTAGAATACCGACTTTCGGTCAATTTATAATAACAGGATGATCAATTTATAATGAATTGATGGTAAGTTGAAAGTCTAAGTTAATTAAGAGAATCGGGCCTCTGGTTTTATCTCCATATTATGGAGATAATGGAGTCCATTAATCCATAACCGATTACGGTTAAGAAGATAAAGGCTGGCTACTAAGCCAGTCAGTTGACATTTTCAAAATTAATGTATTTCTGAAAATAGATACTAATAAATATTTAAGTGGGGCTCCCGTACAACAAACGTGATTTTTTATCTATCTTCTTCTAGCAAAACGAAATTCAGTATGATCTTTCTATTTATGTCTTGTAATATGACGTCACTTTACACATTGGATCTCTCTGTCTAATTAGCTACTTTATCTATATCTATAGTAATATAATAAAGAGGAAAAGTTTGATTGTCTTCATTGGATAGGCTCCGAAACTACTGGACCGATTTTGATGTTTGGCACAGATAAAGAGTAGACCACGGGGAAGGACATGCTGACGCGGTAACAGCGATATAAACCGTGTAGTAGTTAGTTTTTGGATATCTAGATGTTGCCCGCAACTTCGTGCGCGCAAAAGTTAATTTCGCAGAAACCGTAAATTTTTTCGCGATAAAAAGTAGCCTATGTCATTCCCCGTGGCTTACTCTACATCTGTGCCAAATGTCATCAAAATCAGTCCAGTAGTTTCGGAGCTTATTCAATATAAAGAAACAAATAAACCGTTCCTCTATTAAATTAGTATAGGTTATATCACGGTGGTCAAAAGGCCAGACTTAACTGTAGTTTAAACAATTAACTGTTAACTAACTTTAAGACTATCCGTCAAGTTGGACAACTTAACTGAACAGTTAGATTGAGAGGTAACCGTGCAACTGTAGTTCGTGAAGTTTCAAGTTACTCTGTGGCTCAGTGGTTGAGCGCGTTGGTGCTCAAGCCAGAGGTCGCGGGTTCGAATCCCGCAGAAGGAACAAAAGGCTTTTCTGTGTTCCTAGGTCATGGATGTTATTATTATAAAAATCTGAAATATATGGATATTCTATAAAGGTATTAAATATACTTCCCGCTGTCTGGTACCCGTAACACAAGTTCTTCGATTCGGTTCATGAGATACAGCGCGGTGACAGACAGACGGCCAGAACGGACGGCGGAGTCTTAGTTAATACGCTGCCGTTTTTAGCCTTTGGGTACGGAATCCCAATATTGTCATCGAAACTAAACGTGTGTACAAAATTTCAGCTCAACCGGATGAAGATATCTGCTTTAAAATTGAGTAGCAAGATTTCACCCGAACTATCATACATACAAACATTGCAAGTTAAATAAAAGATATTTATCTAAAGAAGATATATTTTGCATATGTCACCGTAAAATTGTAAAACCTAGATTGTAATATAACTAGTGACATTGTAAAATGTTGATAGTCTTCGGACGCAAATACATATGCTGCCTATAATGTAACACATTATTTTCGTTAGATTATAAATGTATAGTAATGAATCTTTCGACATATTTTTACAATCTCATAAGGTTTTTTACAATCTAACGGTTTTTACAATTTTATGGCGACTCATGGGTGAATCAACTTTTACGAGGCCAATTTCCTTGTCCCCGATAGAAAAACATTCTACTATATTTTAGTTTTTTTGTTTACCAGGATCGGTTTTTGATGGATATTAACTTTCCCCTGTTATAGATATTTAATTTTTGAGCCAAATCCTAACAAAAGAAGAAATATTCTAAAAATACGACTCCTTAAATTACTATAGTAACGCAGGGGACTCGAAAAGTCCAGTTATTACCGTAATAATGTGGATTTTGTTTAAAAAAAACCTCTCATAATGAGCTCCTTAATTGCCGAAAATATCTATATCGATTTCAATGGGCTTTCAAATTTTTATTCCTACGTTATGATAAAATCTAGACAACGTAACGCAAGAGAATTTCCGATTATGAACAACAAAATGTTGTTAAAACTCACATAATAGCATTCTGATATCGCTGTTGATAATTAGAATAAATTAATTTAATCAATTATCCGTACGCTAATTTGACAAAATAATATTTTTCAAAACTTTTTTGAAACCTCTTTCAAATTGGCCTCGTAAAAGTTGATTCGCCCTCTGAATATGAGAGAGCATATAATGTATGTATATGCTTGTGTATCTTCTGACATACATCGAAGGTGCGATTCGTTCTGATATTGTAGTATATATCTAGGCGCCATATTTGTTCATTCCACATTTCACACAACACAGTTTAGTGATCAGAATGAATGTGTTAACTGTTTGTGATATTCCATGCATTTTTAATTGTAACAAGAAACTGAATAACCAGTGATATTATCCAAAACTGTGCAGAGAAACGACGGGCTTGAGTAACGTTTTGAACGCAATTTATAATAATATCTATGGACGCTTTACACCACGACAATCTGGTCCCATGGTAAGTTCTCGAGAACTTGTGTTACGGGTACCAGACAACGGAAATATAATATTTAATACTTTTATACTATACATGTATTCAATATTACTATATTATATACATATTTAATACACATCAATAGCCCAAGAACACAGAAAAACTTTTTGTTCCTTCGGCGGGATTCGAACCCGCGACCCCCGGCTTGAGCACGACCCAGGTCATGGATGTGTATTAAATATGTGTATAATATAACAAAAATCTTAAATATATGTATGGTACAAAAGTATTAAATATATTTCCGTTGTCTGGTACCCGTAACACAAGTTCTTCGGATACTTAGCACGGGGACAGATTGACGAGGTGCGAAGCGTCCATGGATATAAAAAAATCCCACGGGAACACTGTATTTTTTCGGGATAAAAAGTAGCCTATGGATTAATCCAGACTTTAAACTACTACCATACCAAACATAGAAATCGAGCAGTTTTTGTGTGAAAGAGTAACAAACATCTATCCATACATCCATCCATCCATCCATCCCCACAAACTTTCTCATTTACAATAGCAGTAGGTAGTAGGATTTTGTTCTTTTTGTTTACGTTAAGATCATATTGAATCTGAACTCTGAGCAGAACATAGTTATATAAAACAAAATCACATCAATTGTTTTATTATGTTCTGTCCGTCTGTCACTTAGAAATAAATCTATTTCAAAGTCCAATCCCGAAGGCTTTGACGCTAAGTTCGGTCTCTCGCGAGTTACGGTACATAGACACTAACTTGTCATAAATGAGTTATTATTGTGTAGAAAAATTTAATATATTTATAGAAATGGCTTTACATTATTAAAAGCAGGCCAAGTGCGAGTCGCACTCATGCACAAAAGTTCCGTACAATACGACAAAAAAAACACGTTTGTACTTTGTTGTTTTCCCACACATTTAAATATTAAATGAGTCCACCACAAATATTTATATTATTCTGTTTTAGTACCTATTTAATTTTATATCGGCAACAGAAATCTGTGAAAATTTCAACTGTCTAGCTAACACGGGGCATGAGATACAGCCTGATTCATGAGAAAATGACTGCCAGACGGACAGGGAAATCTCAGTATTAGTGTCACATTTTCACTTGGGCACAGAACCATTTTCACTTTATTATTTCTACTGGCTAGCTGTCACGATACAGCCTAGTGATAGACAGACGGACAGACGGATTGACAGAGAGACAGCGAAGCTAGCTGGTAATGTCCTGTTCTAACCCTTTGGTTACGGAACCCTAATAGATGCGTTTTTTAGAAAGACATAATATACTATACTTTGCTTTAAATAGTAAAGTTAGCGATAATTATTACATATATTTTTTTAAGCGAATCTCTTTAGCGACGTTGAGAGTGACATTTCAAGGTCACGTCACGCCACGCCACGATTTTGGATATAACGCCATCTGTCGGAAGCTACTTATACTTCTTACATAACAACTTAACTTTTTAAATTACGGCTCAATACGCATAAGGCGCTAGGTGTACAAAATTTAATTTTTCTATGCAGTGATGTTCTTTTACGATTAGAGTACATACATACATACATACATACATACATACATACATACATACATACATATAATCACGCCTTTTTCCCGTAAAGGGGTAGGCAGAGACCACTTCTTGCCACTTGCTGCGATCCTTACATACTCGTTTCGCTTCGTTCACTTTCATTCTTACCATCCATTCCTCCTCTTACATTCAACGTAGCGAAGCGGCTCTCCATGGTCCGATTAGAGTACCTACTAGATAATTCTTTTTTAATTTCATTTTAACGACTAGAGCACAAGCCCCCCCCCCCCCCCCCATATATACCTATCCCACCACCAAGCTAGCACATAACAAAACCTCCACATCTCGTGCCTCGTACCATACTGGGCAGTTAGGTGTCCGCCCGATCGATACTCGGGAAAAACCTACAGTTAACTCTCTGTTATATCTACACTAGCTATGTTATCCTGCTAGATGAGGACTGATGATACAAGGTGAACAATTGGTGAACCTTCTAAATAACTGTATTCCTGGTGCTATGTCTATAAATTGGTAAAAATTAATATGGTTACTACAGTAACCTAACCTCACCTAATATAAAACGCACACAAAGGGTTTTAGACAAAAGAAGTTAACATGCATTCAATTGATGTTGGGAAAATCAAGGTACTGCTAACCAGCCTACTGTGTAATGTATATTATTATACTAGTTCCTACAAGGCTATGCTGCCCTGGTAGCTTGCAGACTTATATTCCGGAAGACAAAGCTCTATTAGATTAGATTGATTAAATAACGCCAGGGACTGTGACAACCGAAAGCTACGTGTATAAAGTTATCATTTACTATTATGTACCAGTTTATGTCTTATACCACATTTTTTAAATAAGTTTATAGTTTGTGGTTAAGAAATTAATAAATGTCTAAGTCTGATGTTGATAGTGCACTGAAAAAAAAAGAACCATCAGAAAAGGTCTAGCCGTACTGTATCGTGCCAAGTGATATGGCGTCGCGCCAACTTCGCAGAATTAAATGTTACTGTGATACGTAATTAGTTATGTAGACGTCGTAAGAACGAGTCAGTGTTACTAGGGTCACAGGTTTGGTTAGGAACTATACGTACTAGGGCTACAGGGAAAAATATCAAATCCGACCAAATTAATGTGTGTATTTTTTATATGATTAAGAGACAATAGAATATGTACTTAAATGATTTAAAAGTATTCTATTGTCTCTGACCGTACCTATTTAGCAATCATCACAAAGTATTTTTTTTAGAAGTGAAAACTGCTTTTAGCGCGGTACGCATATTTTTAGATGAGATAAAATCTCTGGACTCGCAACACCGTCACGAGATGCAGTTTGACATATTATGGTGAATTTTAAATAACTTCGAATCTTCGTTTATTTCCATAGACTAATCATTTATCATCTATGTTTATTTCCTATTTTAGTTACCATGAACCTATAGTTTCTATTTTAGATTGTAATAATTTAAATGATAATGATACAAGAGTTGTCAAAATTGTTAACGATGATCCATAAAATAATATTAAATGTATTTTAAACTTTAGCTTTCTAATAATTAATAAAATACAATTCATAAATACAATTCATAAAATAGTACCCATCTAAAAATGTCTAACGCGTCAAAATAAGTTTTCACTTCTGTCGGCACTCCCAGAGTGCAACCCGTAATTTTTTACTTCCTTGTGTAGGTACTTCCTTAAAAAAGCGACTTTCAGACTACGCTATAATAGCATATAGTAGGGGAGACCGAGGGGTGTTGAAACAATTTTGACTTTTTGTCTCATACACCAAACACTATTGACAGAAATGGTATGTTAATAGTACCAAACGTTAGGTCATTATTTACACTTGCAAATGACTCACATAAAGAAATTGTAAGTGTTAAATATTGTGGTAAAAAATCGACTTAACGGCAACAAGTCATCTTGTTTCAATTCCCCTCGTACGAGGTACGCTGTGGAATTGTGCGATACGCTGAGTTCATGCTGCGTTATATAGCGCGCCATCATCTTTATTCGCTGTCATCTGAGCTTGCTATATAGGTACTATAAATGCTTGCGATAATATCTCGTAATGTGAACGCCATGTTATATACTCGTAGTATACCATTAGGTCCTTATTTATGCTATATTAGTATAGTATAGCATTAGGTCCTTCTCTGCTATACTATATAGCACAATAGTATAGCGTAGTATGAAATGAGCTTAATTCGTTATAAAAATATTTTCTGTTTGTTTTACAACCGCAGTCCACGCTGGCATATAAAACTGTCGTAAACCTTTTTTTAGAAATATTTAACTTCAAAAGATAACGAAAAGTGAACATAAATATCTTTATAACCTTCATAAAGTTATAAAACTTAATGAATATAATATTGTGAGGGGCAGCCCTAGCGGCAGTTCAAAACGAGACGCTGCGTTCGAAATCGAACTTTATTTATTACACAATAAGAAACACATTTCATTGTAAGAGTTCGAATTTTTGCTGCACCGGGCTGCGTAGCACGACGTCCCTGCAATGAAACGTGTGTCTTATTGTGTAGTGAATAAAGTTCGATTTTGAATAGCTATCTTAAATCGTCAGTGTAAGCTGCAGCAGGACAATCGCGCTAAGTTTATTTATTTATTTATTTATAAAGGACACCAGCAGCGCATGTATTGTACACTACAACACACTACAAATTAATAAATACAATATTCCTGATACATACACTTTTATAGGTGACACAACATTGACAAAAGTGAAAGCAAATTATAATAATAATATTAAATAATCGATTATACAGGAATGAATTTGAATAGATAGGTAGTTGATGATTTAAAATAAGATATAGTTACATAAATTGCATGTCATTTAAGTTGAAACAATTATTATACATATTGATTAGAGCGTCAGTAAAATTATACAAGTAAATGGGTTAATAATTATAGAATCATAGTAAATAACTAACTTAAGCTAATTTTAAATACACTGTCACATAACCTAATTAAACTGAACTAAAAAAATAAATAAACCAAACCACACAATAAAATAATGTGAAACAAAACTTAATGATTATTGTTCATTTAAAATACCTACCTGTTTGATTTTCATGTTATGTCAGTTGTTTCAGTAGAAACGTAAACGAACCATGAACTCACCATTCAAAAGGTCGATATCGCGCTGACGTTTTGACAGATAGTTGGAACGCAGCCGCAGTGCAAACGCTGTCAAAACAACAAGTTGATACGGAGCTACTTTTTCTCGCACGTTTCTTGTTTTAGTGTGTTAAATTGTTGAGATTAAGAGGTAAGTAACAGCCTTCGTGGTCTAGTGGTTTGAGCATTGGCTCTCGACTCGGAGGTTGACGGTTCGATTCCCGCATTGGAACAACAAAAACGTTGTTTCCAAGTTTGGTTAGGACAATGCAGGCTGATCACCAGATTGTCTGACAAGAGAGATGATCCATGCGTCGGATGGGCATGTAAAAAGTTGGACCTGCGCCTGATTTCTCGTCGGTCGTGTCGGTTATCCCTCCCACCTGATTATGAGCCTTGTAAAATTAAAACAAAAGTAAAATTGAGTTACGATTGGAAGGATAGTGTGATACTGAAATTTTTTTAGTCGCACCGGAATCGAATCGACACTGAATCATAACCAAAGCAGAGTTGAACCTGAATTTAAACGATGAACAATAGCGCGATAGGCTCTAACACCCATATCATTAGTTGATACCTCGAGATTTCCTCCACTCGACTCAACCTCAATCGACGAAAGTTGTATCATTAGTTCAACAAAATGCCCTCGACTTGAGGAATTTCCTTACGCAAGTCGAGGAATCAACTGTCAAACTTAAGGTACCTCAGGACGTACCTTGAGGCGAGCGTCTATTTCGATGCGAAAATCAAACGTCTATTTCGAGTAGAAGTCATTTTACCACATTTAAACCTACCAATTCGTGGAAATAACAGGGGCTACCAATGGGTGGGCCATTAAACGATTACTTAAAGCGTTGCGAAAACGATAATACAAGATTAACGAAGGGTCATATTATCGTTTTGTAAAATTCGGATCCAGTTTTATTGGTAACTATTGGTGTGAACATAAAAAATATATATTCTATGATTATCTATGACGTCACACCTCCACTCAACCTTACTGGAGGAGCAAAAAGCTGAGGTAGAAATTACGTTTAAGAATACTAAATTCGAGGAACTTCTCAAAGATACCTCAGTTGAGGTTGCGTCGAGGCGGATTTGAGGAAACAACTAATGATACAGGTTTTAGTGTCAATTCGAGGCGAAATCTCCTAATAGCAAATTCACCTTTAAGTCCTCAACGTATTATTCCTTCCGATATAAAATGAAGGCACTCACGTTTGCCTTGCGTATTCGCATCGCGTCGCATCGCGGTTTTTGTGCCAACCCTACCGTCGGCGGCATCACTCGCGAAATGATTTATCTGCTAAAAAAACTTTTAGGTAGCTGTAACAGGGTTGGCACTGGTTGATTTTTTTTTTGAAAAATAATAAAATTATAAGAAGAAAGATCAGTTACAATTTAAAATAAAAATAAGTTACAATTTAATCGATGTCAGATATCGTAGTTAATAACAATCATAAACCCGTTTCGTAATATCTTAAAAAATAACCAAGATACAAACAATTTAAACTTGCAATACGAAAATGAGCGAAATACGGTCGGTCTGTGTCATGCCAGTGTGATATTTTTCATAGCCTTTTTAGCCTTGGTTTTGCTAGAAAGAGATGGATACTATATTTTGTTTACTTATAATTTTAGTCGCGCGAACTGTAATTACTTTTAAAAACCGACTCGATGTTTCATATCTTTTAAGCCATTAAGTGTCTAGGGCTAGCTCTGTGTTTTGTCATACCTAATATATTGTATATTAAATAGTAATATTTAAAGACTTTTTCTGACTCTATTTTTATAATTTAAAAATTATTTAAAAGAAGTATTATGCGACAACCCTATCTTGTGATGTATCAACATATTTTACACAAACTCCGGAACCCTCCGATTGTGAATTACACAACTTTGATCGTCCATCAACGACGATGGATTAATGTCATACATCTATTATACTTGTTACTAATATTATAAACAGGAAAGATTTGTTTGTTTGTATTGAATATGGCTCCGAAACTACTGGGCCAATTTTGATGAAATTTGGCACATCAGGGATTAGACCTATTTTATTTTATTATCTTAGATATTTTATTTTACCTATTTTATTTCATTATTTTAGATAAGGCAAAGTATGCTACTTTTTATCAACATCTAGTTAATATTATAGTTAGGTAGGTAATATTATTTTATTGTATTAATTTTCGTAGAAATACAAATTCTATGCAATCTACTTCTTCTTTAATTTGGGCAGGGCTTGTCGGTGGAGCTTCCGTCACTTTTCAACCAATGCAACCTACGTTAGGTAATAATAATAATAATAACTCCCTACACCGATTTCGGTGACGGTGGCCGGTTTCATTGAAACCAGGCCAGTGACGCAGGAGTAATTTTATAGTGCCCAAGTGTATGCGCAGTACACAAGAGCACTCTCTCTACCTTTACTCTCGTAACCTAGTGGGACGGATAAGCGACACGACTGGCGAGAGATCAGGCGCAGGACCGACTTTTACATGCCCATTCGACGCATGGATCATCACTCTTGTCAGACAATCAGGTGATCAGCCTGCATTGTCCTAACCAAACTTGGAAACAACATTTTTTTTTGTTGTTCCAATGCGGGAATCGAACCTACGACCTCCGAGTCGAGAGCCAATGCTCTAACCACTAGACCACGGAGGCTGTTTAACGTAGGTTAAAGAACCTACGTTAAGTAAAAATTCAAAAAAGTAAAATAATTGTAAAATTACCGTCAGATTACGAGGCTGAGTGGACGTAAAACTATTTTTATAACTTCTGTCTACTCAACTTTGTGAAAAAACGGAAAACTAAATTATTAACGGCGTTTCCCCTCGGTCTGTTCCCAGTATAATAAGCCAGCAAGTGGACAGTGTTAGATAATGAAATGAACGGTTCCACAGAAACCGAGACTTAAATCACTGAGGAAATTACATTAGATCGTAGGGAGGACGATGGACTGTCGATGTTTTGCTAAGAAAAGATAAGTAACCTTCGAACTATCGAGCAGTGAGCGGCTGATTTGATGAATTAGACAACGTAGAGATTTTACTCTACTCAGTAAGGACATACTTTCATTTGATACCCATATTGTATGGGTGCATTTTATGTCTATGTCACCGTAAAATTGTAAAAACCGTTAGATTCTAATATTACTAGAGATATTATAATATGCTGACAGATTGTCAAATACAAATTTCTCCATACAATTTATAATATCTCTAGTAATATTACAATCTATCGGTTTTTACAATTTTTTGGTGATATATTGTATATATTGTACTATTACATAGCAATAGCTTTGTAATAGCACTCCCGATCACGTCAAATTTCAAACAAAAAAGTCTAGATCAAAATCGATTCATCAGTTTGGAACGTAGCTCGTAGCTGTCACGGACAGACAGACACGTCACACGTCACACGTCACACGTCACACGTCACACTTCTGATTTCGTCGGGGGTTAAAAAATAAGGTATACTCACTCGTATGCTCGTAGTTTAACTTTTTTTTAAACTTATTGAAGCAATTTTTATTTTAGTGGTAGGCATCAAGTAGGGACAATTCTTTAAGCGTTACCCCATATGGAAATAAAACTTTTGGATTTGATTTGAATTGATTAAAATTCATTTTTTAATGAATTGAACCAGGAAACGAGCAGACAGATCGTCTGATGGTAATAGATAGCGTCGCCCATGGACACTCGCGAGGAGTTACACTTTTAACTCCTCTGGTGTTGCGACTTGCGTTCCTACTCCTAAAATCCTCAATCCCCCCCTCCATGGGCCTCCGGTAACCTCACTCACTCGGCGAAACACAACGAAAGCGTTATTTCACGCGGGTTTTCTGTGAGGCCGTAGTACTTATCCGGTCGAGTCGGCCCATTCATACCGAAACGTGGTTCTCCCACAGTTAAAGTTATCATACATATAACACTCACTTCATACATATAATTTTATCTAATCCTATCCACATCGATTAGCTATTCTCTATTATTAATTTATCGATATACTAGTGTTATAAACCGGGAAGATTTAATTGTATGTGCGGACAACATCTAGTCGATAATGTTTTATCGATAGTGTCCCATCACTAGCGCGTAATGAGACTTGAGTGTAATGGTTTTAAAAATTAATGTACCGGACAGATCTCGTCCCTAGCAGCCAGCCGCCTCTCGCCAGGAGTCAGTAGATAATGTACAGAACCCCTAACGATTTCATAATTTATACAACTTTATTCTTCACTAGCATTAATTGCCCGCGACTTCGTCCGCGTGGATTTCGGTTTCCATATAAAATTTTAACCCCTTTTTTAACCCCCTTAGGGGGCGAATTTTCAAAAATCCTGTCGTAGCGGATGCCTACTTACAACTATCTGTATGCCAAATTTCAGCAAAATCCGTTCAGTAGTTTCGGCTGTGCGTTTATAGATGAATCAGTCAGGTTTGCCTTTTATATATTTAGACTAGATGTAAATGCTGTCCGCGACTTCGTGCGCGGAAAAAGAAATTTCGCAGTAACACTAACAGTACATTTTGCCGCGTTAAAAAGTAGCCTATGTCCTTTCCCATGGTTTAATCTTGTGGTTTTTATAAAAAAATATATTTTCTCATTAGTATTCGGTTCGAGGTGTTCAAGGAGTATTAAGTTTATTCTTTATACTGAGGAGGGGGGGAGACTCGAGTGGAGTGATGCTAAAGGCTAAAACAAAAGCGGCGTGAGTTAACGTGAGCGTAGTGTTTCAACGAGTGTCGTTATTAGCACAAGGAGAGAGCATAGTGGAGTTACACCACGGTCTCAAAGAAAATCAGCGTGTGCCGTTTTTGCAGCTTATTTCAATCTTAATTTAAGGAAAATAATTTAACTAGTTAAAATAAAAAACATTTAAGATATTTTTTTTACATCTACCTTACCAGTAATATATACAAAGTTATTAAATAAAAAAGATTCCAAATTCAAAAACCATGATATTCATAAACCCGCGTTCTAATTTTGAACCGGCGTGTCCGGTTCCGGTCGGGGGGAAGGAGGGAGGGCGTGGAGAACAATGGACAGGGTTGAAGGAGTTTTGGGGTTCTGTGGGATATGGGAGCTCGCAAAACTCTTTCATTGTAGGTACTTTGTACTTTACCTAAACTTTTAAATTATTTTGTAGGTATTGTGACTGTGCTAAAGGTTTCAAAACCAAAGATAGCTTATAAAGTATATTATGACTGAACAAATCTTCACACAAGAAAAAGTTACGCCATCTTGTTTTCACCACATCTCAAATGTCAGCTGTCTTGTTTCCACCATACCACAAATGTCAATATGGCCCCAAAACTCCAAAAGTGTGGTCATTTAAGTGGAGACAGATTTTGCCTTATAAGTCTTATAACATGCCTCGTCTATAATTATTACTAGCTTTTGCCCGCGACTTCGTCCGCGTGGAACAATACTTTGGGATATCGCTGAAATTTACCCGCGACTTTATTTATGACTAACGAAAGCGGAATCCTATTTTTTTAAACGGAACCCTAAAATAAAAGTAGCCTATGTACCCTATAACATCAGCTATCTGCTAGTGAAAGTCCCGTGAAAATCGGTCCAGCCGTTTCATAGATTAGTCGGAACAAACAGACAGACAGACCGATCAATTTGATGTTTATAAAATAACTAAACTATTTAACTAAACTAAACTAAACATTAACCCGCACGCGCACCCCGTCTTGGTGACGCCCACTTCGCAATGGGCCGTGCAGCAGAAGTCGTAATATTTTAATTTCGCCATAACTTCAAAACCAAACGTCCAATTTTAATCATTCAAAGACCAAATATTATCTACATAAACTGTACTTAGTGATGAAATAATTTATTTTGATAAGGATTAATAACATGAGTAAAATAAACGCGTTTAAATGTAGTCCAAAAAAAATTCAAGATTTCTAAATAAAAAAATGGTTGTTGTGCCTCACTCGACATAGATAGGTATAGTGTGTCGCGGACTTTTTTGTAGATATTTATAAGATCTACAATTAATTAGAACATTTTATGGTTCTATCTTTTATAGTTTAGGCAGCGTACGCAAAATAAGTAACTTTTCTGGTTGATTTTTTACACCTTGTGTCCGAAAAACCCAAATATCTTACGGAACCCTATTTTTTTCCAAAATAAAATTTAGCCTATGTTACTCGTGGATAATGTAGCTTTCGAATGGTGAAAGAATTTTTGAAATCGGTCCAGTACTTTTTGAGCCTATTCATTACAAACAAACAAACAAACAAACAAACAAACAAACAAACATACAAACAAAGTTTTCCTCTTTATAATATTAGTGTAGATAAAAAAAGTTTTTTGTAAGGTTCCATGCTTTACGTTTCGGACCCTTATTACCAGATGTTGCCCGGGACTTCGTGCGCGAAAAAGGATATCTCGTAAGAACCGTACATTTTGCTGCAATAAAAAGTATTTTTTCTATCCCATGGTCTCCTCTATATATGTCCCAAATTTCATCAAAATTGGTTCAGTAGTCTCGAAGCATATTCAATGCAAACAAACAAGTCTTAATAATATTAGTATTAGACGAACAATTCATTTTCATCTCTTATAGGCATTATAGATGAAAATGATTGTTCTTGCGTATTGAATGTAATATAATAAAACGTCAAGTTTCCGACGAGCAGAATGTACATTATACCTATACGACAAAAACGACGACCTCTGTGGCTTAGTGGTTCAGCGCTTTGGTGCTCAAGCCGGAGGTCGCAGGCTCGAATCCTGCCGAAGGAACAGAAAGTTTTTCTGTGTTCCTGGGTTATGGATGTGTATTAAATATGTGTATAATATAACAAAAATCTTAAATATATGTAAAGTATAAAAGTATGAAATATATTTCCCGTTTTCTGGTACCTGTAACACAAGTTCTTCGGATACTTAGTACGGGGCCAGATTGACGTGGTGTGGAGCGTCCATAGATATAATTATTATTATATTAAAAATCTCAACGGAGTTATTGTTTGTCCTGCTAGTTTGGAGTACATCTTATACGATTAAACTAATAATTATTAAAAAAAAGCGGCACTCCGGGAGTGCCGACAGAAGTGAAAACAATAGCGCACATGCAAGCATGCGGCGCGCGACCCGCCCCGCCCTACCTCATACCGCACCGGTGTGGGTAACAGTGACGTCAGTTCAATTGTTTTATTTACTATTAAATAACCTCTACGGAACCTCTGTCCAAACATAAACTCGCCCCTGTAAATTCAGCTTCGGTATCGACCGCGAAATGGCACGGTCTGATACAGACGAGTTCACTGTACCGTGCGGCGTGCCAGTAGCTGGCATAACAATGTAAGTAGCTGGCGTGCCAGTAAATACTAAAGACAATAGTATAGCGGACCATGGCGAGCCGCTTCGCTACGTTGAATGTAAGATGAGGAATGGATGGTAAGAATGAAAGTGAACGAAGCGAAACAAGTATGTAAGGATCGTAGCAAGTGGCAAGCAGTGGTCTCTGCCTACCCCTACGGGAAAGAGGCGTGATTATATGTATTATGTATGTAGGTATATATGTAATAGTATAGCATATACAAGTGGCATGGCTCGTGCTCTAGCTAGTATTATTGGTGCTAGCTGCTGGCTTTACTGGCTTACCTGTCGTACACATAGAAAAGAAAATAACAGTATAATACTTCGTATAAAAAACGGCCATGTGCGAATCGGACTCGCGCCCCGAGGGTTCCGTACAAATCTGTAGTGACTTTGTTACAGCTTAAATGTATAGACCTGAGTATTTGATATGAATTTCAATTGAACACCTCTACGCGTTCATGAGGAAAGGGGTAGCAAATTATTAAAAATATTTTTATCTGTCCTATAAGACGTTGCTTTGTACCAAAATTCAAGTCTGTAGGTTTTGATTCCCTTGCGAGTTGCAAGTATTGAAAATTTGCTGAAAAGAGATGTTCAAGAAATGTATGAGACCTGGGCTAGCCCTATGTACAGTATATGTAAATATAGCTACATAATATAGTATCCGTTTCCTATTATTTATTTTGTTTAATTTCACTTCGTTTCTATGTACATTTAAATTTATTTCGTCAAGGAGTGCAACACAAAGTGAAGTAAAACATGGCGGATCAGATCAGAATTATCTAAAGAGTATCATTTTGTCAATGACATGACTTTTGACAAAGAAAGACGTATGACATTCAAGGCGACGTTTCTACGTAAAACTGTCTTCTACGTCAAAAGTCAGGTCAAAGCAACTGTCATGGCCGTCTCTCAAATAGTGTTCTTGCAATAAAAAACTCTTCAAATAATCATTTTTGTACGCATGTACCCTTCTTCAAAATAATTTTTTCGTATTTTTATGATATTCCTATATTTTTTTCCTATTTACCTATGTAGTGTACATAAAACTGGCCCAAAATCAAACATCTCTTTTGTGGCATAAACGACTGTATCTTTTGATTGCGTTGGCTTAGAAGTTTGATTTTTTTACAGCTCCAAGGAACAGTAAATCTGAGTATTTTATATAAATTCCGGCTTGACACCTCTACGCATTCCTGAGAAAAAGAGTCTTGACAGACGAACGGACAACAAAGTGATCCTTTAAGGGTTCCGTTTTTCCTTTCGAGGTACGGAACCCTAAAAAAGACTAGGAAAAAGGACGGTCGTGTGAGAGTCTGAGCCCACAACTATTAGGAAGTCGCTTTAACAGAAAGTTACATAATATGCCACTAGCTGGCATTTCCGGTACCAGAAACGGTTTGTTACTGGAGTACAAAATTATCATGAAAAAAACCTAACCAAGAGCATGTCAGGACATGTCTAAGGAGGGTTCCGTAACTATAAACGAGTAAAATACTTTTTTTTTAATTACTCCAAAAGTTACTGTCCGATTTGGTTCAAAATAATTTTCCTAAAGAGTTTTTAGCATGATCTATCAGCATGGAAATTTTCAAGTTTCTATCTCCTATAGTTTAAAAATGCTAGGGGGGGGACCAACTTACGAACTACTTTGGAGGCCGATTACTCGAAAATGGTCAACTTTATAAAAAAGTAACGTATGAAACCTTGCCTTTATTTTAAAAGACCTATTCTACGATACCCCACACTATGGGGTAGAGTGAAAAAATATTTTTCATCCCCACTTCACATGTATGGAGAGCCACCCCTAAAATATAAAATTATTATTTTTTTATGATTCCGAAACCGTGATCTATACACAATCTATAACTGCACCAAATTTCATCAATTTATATTCATAATTACAGGAGCTAGAGGCGCGGACAGACAGACAGACAGACAGACAGACAGACAGACAGACAGACAGACAGACAGACAGACAGACAGACGGACAGAGCGAAACTATAAGGGTTCCTTAAGTATTACGGAACCCTAAAAAGATGTTTGATTTTGGGCCAGCTCTACGTACACTACATAGATAAATAGGAAAAAAATATGGCAATTTCATAAAAATACAAAAAAAAAATTGAAGAAGGGTACATGCGTACAAAAATAATTATTCAAAGAGTTTTTTATTGCGAGAACCCTATTTTTAGGGCGGCCATGACAGTTGTTTTGACTTGATTTTTGAAGCAGTTGACAGTTATAGGAAGAGATGACTTTTTGAAAGTCATACGTCTTTCATTGTCGTTGTCGTTTTTCGTCGTCGTGGTCAAAAGTCGTCATTGTCAAATGACATTCTTTGGATAGTTCTGTTCTGATCCGCCATGTTTTATTTTACGTTGTGTTGCTCTCCTTGACGAAGTTATTTTAAATGTACATTGAAACGAAGTGAAATTAAATAAAATAAAGAATAGGAATCAGTTACTTTATTATGTAGCTATATTTACATATAGTGTACATAGTGCTGGCCCATGCCTCATACGTTTCTAGAACATCTCTCTTGGCACGGATATAGAGTAGATTCCACCACGTGGAAGGACATAGGCTTTTATCGTGGGCAATTTGTACGGTTGCCGCGAATCATTTTTTATTAAACGTGAATGTAAGAAACATACAATACCTTCTCAGATTTAACACATACGTATTTCTTACAAAATTGTACTATCTCGTATCGCCGTACATTTTCATTAAACCTCCTATCTCGGTCTGCGACCCTGGTAACCCGCGCACGTTTTTTACCGAAACTTCAGATAAGCCCTCAGGACAAGGGTTTATATTAAACCTTCGCTACAAGGGTTACGTTTAATATGTGTTAAATTCACTATAATATGGCATGGCTTATCCTTTTATGAATAAAGCGGCATGACTTTTGATGAAAATTTGGCTTGAAAAATTTGGATGAAAAAGGCTTTAAGATCTGTTGATCCAATTTCATATTTTTTTAATTCCTACAAATTGATGTGTTTGTATTTCTATAATGCACTGTAAACAAGTGACATTTAAACTAGTGGTATTATAGTGTACTGTAACTGTTTTTGTTCGCAAAAAGATAAAATTGTTACTGAACGTATCTATTTTTTGGTCGGTGTAATTCCAACTTACGTGATAGAAGTATCTTTAATTTTTTTATTAAATTTAATAAATTTTTATATTCTCTTGCACTTTATTTTCTCTTACAGTTCTTTAACTCTTATAGATGGACTGGAAGAGAGTAAAAAAATATATTTATTGCGGCGTGACCGACAAAAAACTCCTGATTTTGCGAGAAATCATCGAACAACATGCCACTAATGTCAAATCATCGAGATTGAACAAATCACGTCCCAGCTTTTCGTAGTGTCGCGACAAAAAAATAGCGTTCTCTGTGTAGGTTTTTTGTCCTGGTAAGGCAGTACCAAGACAAGAGCGAAATAAAACAACAGATATATTAATACCGTTTATTTATCCAGTATACGAGTAAACACTGCCTGATACACATATCAAATAAACATAGTATGTATGTGTAAATATATGTCTTATGTTGGCACCAGATACGAACGTATCTTAAATGGACGCTAGTACGAAAAAAGTAGTGCCAGTGACATCCAGACTATAGTTTTTGGCAAATATTGATATATTATAGCCCTCCTTATATGACGCGAGATATGTCCCGCACCGTCGAGAAATCTACCTCTACCCAAGATATTTGTCAGATTTCGTTAAAGAGACGTCTTGCCTTCTCGACGTAGAGAGATATACATCGCGTCGCGTCTACGAACAATAATTGAACTAGGGACGCTGGAGGGCAGTTCTCTCCTCGATGCAAAAAGGACTTTGGCTAGCGACATTTAATAGATAAAGACGACAAAAAGTTCTGAAAAACCAGCCATTATTCAAATGTTTGTCATATAAATTAAGGTATAAATCAAAAACTTTTAAGCGAGTGATAATAATTTTATGCGCAGTAAAATGAATTTTAGCTATTAAGGTTTGAAAAAATTGCAAATAAATGTTATAAAATGAATTACTAGCAGATATACAACTTTCGTAAATGAATGTATATTTATGAGGATTTTCTGGAAGAGATCTATTAAAGGGATAAGCATACAAGTGCATTTATGTTTCTTTTTTGTTGATTATTTTCCTAAGGAATACAAAAAAATTAAAAATACAAAACCAAAATATAATTTGGATGTCACCGTAACTATATCATCAATATATACAAAAGTTCAGAGGTGCAGGGGCCGTCGTCTCTAATGAAAGGAAACGTGTTTAGAACACTCGTCGAGAGAGAAAGAGAGAAAGGTATCTCTATCTATAATAATTTATCTATCTATTCAGGGGGGCTTCAACAACTTAGAAATGATAACGAAGCTAGAAAAGGACGAAATGTGTACGCATTACATATTCCGTCGCTAAATCACGTGGATAATGCTGAACATTTTTTTCGTGTCTTCGTCATCGCTACGATATTGTACTTCGTAGGCCCCAGTACTACAGGATTTAAGGGATTTTGGTGCTAGCTGCCGTCGACATAGCTATCTCGCTATGTCGCGCCAATTTATTGACAAACTAGATGTTGCCCGCAATTTTGTTTACGAAGAAATCTGCCTACCGTATGGGTACCGTGCATTTCGCCGCGAAAAATTGGCACAGAGATAGAGGTCTGGGAAAGGTTTACAGGGTCAGTGCTGCTGATTAAATCCTGCAATAATAAAGGTAGGATCCAATCTATGTTAATACTGTCTTGATGATTAAGAATCGTATACGTCAAAACCATTTTTGATTGGTCGAAACACCAAATCAGTGTATGATATCAAGACGATTCATTTATCGACAAAAGTAAAATGAATGTGCAACTTAATTACGAGAATTGGGGTTCTGATCTATCTATATACCAAATTATATCAAAATTCAACGGTCAAACAAAGTTACTTGCTTTTAAATAAGGTCTCCGAAAATCAATTACGGATACTTCAGGCACAGTATATACTGCTTATTTTTAAATGTTTAGGCCGAAAAATAATTGTCATACTCAAACCCACCCACCCATGTAAAGAAAATTTTGTTTCGAGAATGATAATTATTTTTCAGCCTAAATGATTGTCTTTACATAAGCAGTAGATCATGTCCCCGAAGTACCCGTAATTAATTTTACCAAACCTTATACATTAGTAAGGGTCAGCTGATGCGAGATAGCTATGTCGCGTCGCATCGTGCTAGGAAGGCTGCTCTAGATAGAGGAGATTCTAATCTTAATAACCTATCGAATTCCGTTTGGACGGATATTTTTATCCACAGGTACACAAAATTATATATTTTCAATTGACCATAACTTTTTAGACGGTACAAAAATACATTCCCTACCAACTAATTCAACTAATTCATGTTATATAACGTTGTATAACAATATATGACTAAGCTCCCCGCACCTCGCTGGTATCACAATTCTTTACAACAATAACGATAATACTCTGGGAGGAAAGAAATAATTTTAATAAATAAAACGTTTAGCTTCTTTTACTCATTTTTAATACTCTGATATAAACTCAGTCTGTAAAATAACATTTCTATCTTTTTCATTTCTCTTTCTTTTTTGTCAGTTGTGTTTGCTCATATTTACTGCCTGGAAATATATATATTTTTAAATTTTGTACATATAATCAACTGCAACTTTATTTTATTCATTCACTAATAATCTTTTTAATTCACTATTCCTAGTCAGACCAAACTCACTCGTATACAATCTATCCCTCATTTATTGATAAAAGGACTGGAAGAAATGATGACAACATAGACATTCGATACATGATCGTGTATAATCGTCATTTGTTTAAGTTCCACTCAACTCGTTATAACAAACGCACCTAAATTCTTACCTCGAAATTCAGAAGCTAAACGTTTTACTCATTTTGATCAAAGTGTAGCAGAGAAGACAGAAATACAAGACTAAGAGTAACTGAGATAACAACAACGAGAACATTCAATAAAATATATCACTTACCTACAAGATTGTTGCAAAAATTGTGGTAGCAAATTCGTTACAAAAATCCGCAGTACACGGATCTAAAATTGACATCGAAATTTACATGATAAGCTATGATACATCGAGTTGACATCTATATAAAATATATGGATATATTGCTCCCTAGCACAATTGCGCGTAGTCAAGACACAGCTCGATATATATAATATGTCGCTCCCTCGAGTCAATAGATGTGATGACAAGACGAGACAGACGACATAGATAAACTATCATACTAACACGCCCGTCAAGATTGTTAAAATGTGTTAGCAGAGAGAGCGACACAGTAATGACGAGCTATGTGGCGTCCACACGTGATTATGCTAAGAGATCTGAAGGCGAAATTCGCCATAAAATCTTAATCTTATATCTAACATCTCTAAATTTGGTGTTCTATACACTTTGACAACTCCACAGAATAAAAACTAACACAATATCAACAATTTGGCACATTTTCCTGTTATAACTTCGATAGAGAAGAAGAAGGAGTTAAAAAATAACAACAGCCACGATTTCCTTGCAGAAATAAATAAAATTATTCAAGTTTTAAAATATACATATTATGATTTTTATAATAAAACTGAAGTAAATAATCGAAAACATAACAATATGATTAAAGATGATTCTCTTAATTTGAATAGTATTGAAAAGGAAGTAGCAAACAAATCCGTGGCGTTCAAATATAGTCCGTAGGTGGCTACACATAAGAGTTATATTAGAACAAATGATTATAGGAGCACTACTAGGATACATCGACACGTCTACAAGTAATTGAATCATTAAGATAGTATTAGGACGAAGCTTAGGACCTAGGAACTTAACATAAGTACAGGGCGTGGACCTTCAATGCCTAAGAACAGACCTAAAATATAACTATCTGATTTTTATTGTTTTTCAACAAACGGTATGTGAAAGGAATATCAATATTATAGGTCTGATCTACCCTCCGTTCGGAATAAAACAACCTTCAAATATAAGTGAGTATTTCGGCTAGCATTGTTCTTGCTTTAAAGTTTGGTATTAAAAAGACAGTTGTAAAATATGCCTGATCTGCCGGCATTTAAAATGGCAAGATAAATTAAAAATATAATTTGACTAGCATCGTTCTCGCTCTATCGCATAGTTTATGAAAGGGATAGCTATAGAATAGGTCTGATCTACCCTCATTTAACATAGTGGACATTATAGTATACATTTAACATCATAAGTTTCAAAGAACGCTCGTCTACTTGTTTCATAGAAGCGTTCGATATGACAATCAAGTCTTTTTTAAGTAAAAACATTGGGGTTTCGTTAAATTTGACACTTCATTTGTTTTTGCGACTGAATTTATTAAAACTTTATAAAAAATATCTTATTTAACCATAGTAAGTTTTGTAGCACACTTGGTGACATGACAGAAAATTGTTACAGCATGTTTGATGATGACTTAATCATCAATAAAATCTTCATCTTTGTCGGTTGTATCAGGGCAGCTACGAATTTAACTACCTCATATCTACAATTTCATACATTTATGTGTATCTCTCTTGCCATGTCCCCAAGTGCGTATATTAGCAACATTACATCCATACCATCACCGCGCAAGTCGCGAGCAGGCCCGCCAGCGGTCGTGTGACGTCAGCGCTCGCGTGTAACGCTCGAACTGCGTGGCGCGCCGGCGCGGGTGAGGGGGGAGTGCGGCGCGGGAACACGGCCACTGCGCCGCCGTTTGACGCAGATACTACGCACCATACCTGATGACGATAGAAGTATGTCAAGATAGCTTTAATTATTTTGAGATAATATATTGTAAGCTTTGCCTATCCCTTGATAGGAATTTTTTTTTGAGATAAATCAAAAATAGAGAGATATTGACGGTGAACTGTTAAATTTTACCAATCAAAGAGTTTAATATAATATAGCATTTTGTTACAAAAATGCTGTGTTAATTATTTAGGCCGTAAAGTTTAGGACATCGATGTCTGTATTTATACAACTTTGTCTGGCTATGTGACAATCAATGCAACTACGCGAGTAGGCCACTCACTTCATCAGGCTCCGGGAGAGCTAGCACAGTGCGCCAGCAGTGCTGCGCGAGATCTGGTACCAGGGCCGCAGGCACAGCACGGCCTCCACGCACCCACACCACGCGTAAGTTGCGTCCGCACGCACCGCACGTGAGCCGCCAGCCACCGGCGATAGACTCTGAACTGATGGCCGTCGCTGTCGCACCGCCTGCGTATAGACATAGATACGACTATGTGAATCTCAAAAAACAACTCTGATATTGAAATAAAATTAATAACATTGACCCACTATCGCACTGATTTCACCTTTGTATAACTTAAAAGTAAGTGGTTCTAAAATAGAACCTTGCGGGACCTTTTTTTACAAAATAAATTGTTTTTTATCGTATAAATAATTATTCTCTTTAGTAATGTAAAGTTCCAAAAACCAATAGAGTTGTGCAATGTGCTACCATTATCATACTATACAATATTTAATTCGATCAAATGATTGTGTCATTGTATATATTTTACGGTAAAGTGACATTTAAATTTAAGGCATTATAGTTGTACTATTATTTTAGTTTACATTTAGATACAATTGAATCTGAACATAGCACGACCTAACTGGTCACCGATACCACCACCACCATCAATATTATCATCATCACCACTACCATCATAAATATCATCATTATCACCACCACCAACATCATCACCTTCATCATCATCATCATCACCACACTTACCAGTAACAGCCAGCGTGACTCTCTTTAGCTCTCTCAGCCGCTGCAGGTCGGGTGCACGCGCGCCGACACATCGGTACTCGCCGCCCTCCTCGTATACCGCTTCTTTTATACCTACATAAAAGAGGACATCGTGAAAGAGGTTCCAAATGTAATATATAAAATTCTCGTGTCACAGTATTTGTAACAATCAACAATCGCATCCAAAACGGCTTGATCGTTTTTTTTAGTTTTGGTATATTCGGGACTTAGGTCTGAGAATAGGTCGTACACAATTTTTTATACCAAAAAGTGTTAATTAAGACGTCAGAATTACGTTTGCTGGGTCAACTAGTTGTCTTATAAAAAGCCAAGACGATTTAACTGCTTAAAGGGCGCAACGCTGCCGGCCTCAAAATTCCGGGATCTTTATATCACATACCGTCTCTGCTTGTCAGCATGATAAGAACGGCATGTGACTTGCGAGCTTTTAATTTATGTAGCGTTTGAGTAATCGGCTCATATAGGTTTAAAATGTTATTTGACACTAATTTCTTTTCATGTCGATGTTTATGTTAGTCAGCTTTACCATCGATTTACTATAACCATTTTCTACACGTCTATGCTCACCTAGTACTCTATCAGATACTGACTTCTTCTCTCAATTATCAGTCAGCTTTGCCATAGACTTACAATAAACATCTCCTACGCGTGTGTGCTTACCTAGTACTCCATGCGCATGGTGCGAGCCGGCGGGCGCCCAGTTGTCGCTGGAGTTACCTACCACGCGCCGCCACCAGCAGCCGACGCTACCTGTGTATCATTATTATTATCAACATCATTGTCTTCATCATTAAAGTTTTAAATATTATTAGTGTCATTAAAGTCCTCAAAGTCATTATTATTATTATTAATGGTATTATCGGTTACCTTCATGAAATAAGTCATTTTGATATTTGCACTGATGACTCATTTACGCAAATGGACTTTTCTTTCCTTCTTTAAATTCTATTCCTCCTTCTTTCCTAAAATTTAGCTTTTCTACTTCTTTATAAAATTTTCCTTTTCGACTTTTCATTTTACCAATCCTTGTGCTTTAATTATTATTTTAACTATAAAAATTTTATTTATCTAACTTCGCTTTGGGAATTCTCCATCATTATGGTCATGATCGTCTACCCTTCCAACCTTAAGCCCTCATCTACCTATTATCTCGCTTTAGGACATTTATATCTACCTTTAGGACAGTGCAACTGCACGTTCCCGCCGAGCGGCACTTCCACCTTCTGCGTCTCCAGCTCAGGTTGTGGTTCAGCTTCGGTTGTAGGAGCTTCCTCCGATGCTGTATAAAAAGTGTAAATACATATTTTCATAAAATGAGAGTCCCATCTGTGTAAAGATAGGTTGACGTTGCTAACTTACTACGGATTGGCCAATCCCTTGTCATCATATTATGAGGTATACTTATTAGAGCGAAAACACCACAAAATGAAATCGATTCGCAACATGGCACTCCTCTCTGTCACATCTGTAATATTATCTTCTCTTCATGTTGAATCATGCGTTAGCTCAATTTCCAACTTTTTAGCTGAATTATTATCATCATCACTCACCCAGCACGTTGAGGTAGTACCCGATGCTGTAATAGTCGGTGTCGGCCCACCGCGCGCGGCAGCGGTACCAGCCCGCGTGCGCCGCGCGCAGCGCCCCCCAGCGGAGTGTGGCCGCCTCTCCAGCGCCGCCTTCTTCTACTGGTGCCAGCGAACTATTGTAACAATACAAATAAGTCGTGCGTCGACACGAGTGATGTCACGGCCTCGCAGAGAACAAACCAAGTGGAGGAATCTAAGATTGGTCCCGGATTTTGTTTCTAGGGGAAGTATATTATAACGTTTCGCAAAATATTCACTGCTTATCTGAAGACGTTCAGGTATAAAATACATATGGACTCAAAAAAATACATATTTAATTAATGTTTTAAATATACCTTATTTAATTTTTTAAACGTATATCTGTCTAGACGTCTTTACATTATCAGTAATCCATGTACCCGAAGTTTTCGTAATTAATTGAAACTAAATATATACTTACACAGGCGCGCGGTCGTGCCTCGTCCACGCGGCTCTGGCTGGCGGGTTGGCGTCGACGTCGCACCGCAGTGCCGCCGCGCCTCCCGCCCACAGCGCCACGCCGAAACCCGGCCAGCGAGAGATCACGAATGACGGTGGATCTGCGGGAGAGAGACAGATAGAGTGGGGGAGCGAGACACAGCGACACGCCGAAACCCGGCCAGCGAGAGATCACGAATGACGGTGGATCTGCGGGAGAGAGACAGATAGAGTGAGGGAGCGAGACACAGCGACACGCCGAAACCCGGCCAGCGAGAGATCACGAATGACGGTGGGTCTGCGGGAGAGAGACAGATAGAGTGGGGGAGCGAGACACAGCGACATGCCGAAACCCGGCCAGCGAGAGATCACGAATGACGGTAGATCTGCGGGAGAGAGACATATAGTGGGGAGTGAGACAGCGCCACGCCGAAACCCGGCCAGCGAGAGATCACGAATGACGGTGGATCTGCGGGAGAGAGACAGATAGAGTGGGGAACCGAGACACAGCGACACGCCGAAACCCGGCCAGCGAGAGATCACGAATGACGGTGGATCTGCGGGAGAGAGACAGATAGAGTGGGGGAGCGAGACACAGCGACACGCCGAAACCCGGCCAGCGAGAGATCACGAATGACGGTGGATCTGCGGGAGAGAGACAGATAGAGTGAGGGAGCGAGACACAGCGACACGCCGAAACCCGGTAAGCGAGAGATCACGAATGACGGTGGGTCTGCGGGAGAGAGACAGATAGAGTGGGGGAGCGAGACACAGCGACATGCCGAAACCCGGCCAGCGAGAGATCACGAATGACGGTAGATCTGCGGGAGAGAGACATATAGTGGGGAGTGAGACAGCGCCACGCCGAAACCCGGCCAGCGAGAGATCACGAATGACGGTGGATCTGCGGGAGAGAGACAGATAGAGTGGGGAACCGAGACACAGCAATACGCCGAAATCCGGCCAGCGAGAGATCACGAATGACGGTGGATCTGCGGGAGAGAGACAGATAGAGTGGGGGAGCGAGACACAGCGACACGCCGAAACCCGGCCAGCGAGAGATCACGAATGACGGTGGGTCTGCGGGAGAGAGACAGATAGAGTGGGGGAGCGAGACACAGCGACACGCCGAAACCCGGCCAGCGAGAGATCACGAATGACGGTGGGTCTGCGGGAGAGAGACAGATACAGTGAGTGAGCGAGACACAGCGCCATGTCGAAACCCGGCTAGCGAGAGATCACGAATGATGGTGGGTCTGTGGGAGAGCGACAGATATAGTGGAGGAGCGAGACACAGGGCCATACCGAAACCCGGCCAGCAAGAGATCACGAATGACGGTGGATCTGCGGGAGAGAGATAGATACAGTGAGGGAGCGAGACACATCGTCACGCCGGAACACAGCCAGCGAGAAGTTACGAATAATGGTGGGTAAATGAAGTAGAGGTGAGTGAATTGTATTTAAGTTCTGTATTACCTTTTTGTGAGTAAATAAATAAAATAATTCTATTACATTCAGAGAAAAACAGCGTACAGAAGGTAGAGTGGGTATAACAGGGTCACAGCGCTGGTGGGTATGCAAAAAGATCAGACTCACTTCTCTAATATTGACCCACTTGCACAGTCGCATGGACTGCCGAGTGCCAATAAGTACTACATAATATACTCACAGGTGACGTGTATCTGCAGCTTAGCGGTGAGCTCGCCCGCAGTGGGCGCGGTGGGGGAGCGCTGGCGGGCGGTGCACTGCAGGGTCGCGTTGTGTAGCTCGCGGGCTGCCGTCAGGGAGACTCGGGAAAACGCGACGCCCTCTGTTGAGATATTTTCATGTTAAAGCAGTAATGAAAAACAAAAATGTATACAATAAGTACACGTAGCAGAAGTGAAAAAAAATAAGTATATAAAAAATTTCTCCACTTAGCGCCACCTTGAGCAGTACTTTAGAAGTTAAGTTATTGTATAAGAAGCATAAGTAGCTTCTGACACGTGGCGTTATATTCAAAATCATGTCATGACGCGTATCAACACGTGTGTGATCTACTACGCTAGCCCACCACTACTCACCGACACTGTAGTTGGCGGGGTTGGCGCGCAGGTACGGCTTGTGGTCGAGAGTTGGTTCCAGGGCCAGCAGACGCCATGACAACTCGGGCGGCGGGACTCCTCCTGAGAGAAAAAAGGTTGATCTCGTTTAAACTTCGATCGTTGTATTATTGATCAAAGCGTTTAAAGTATAAAATATTTACACCAAGAATACGATAACCTATGTAGCGACTTTGTCTTTTTAGGATTCCGTATTTAATATTTGCTAAGTGATTCATGAAAATCGAAAGTAATAGTTGTAATATTTGTTCTGATCATACTAGGCAAGCATAACCAGCCAGTAAGTAGTACATACTGGAACATTTATAATAAAGGTTACGTTAATATAATAAATGCTTTTTATTCCATCTTTTTGCAAAGAGAGGGCTCCGTGCGAGTTTCTTACGCTGGTTCTTCTCGTCAGGTTAGTTCCTGAACCGGTGGTAGGCATCAAGTAGGGACAATTCCGTGTTATTAAATAACCTATGTGGAAATAAAACATTTTGATTTTGATTAAATTTAATCAGACCGGCAATGCCGCTAAATAAAACCTGCAATAATACAATTACAATCAAGTCCCGATACGCTAAAACTCTCAAGCGGTGTTTTTATGAACGTTAAACCAACGTGAAACGTGCTCTGATTGGCTGAGACGTCATAAAATCCATTCATAGTAACATGTAAAATGAATGTCTACTTTTAATACAAGAATTGAGGTTTTGATCTAAGTATAATCATACTCACCCTCGGCAACACACCGCACGACCAGCTCAGCTCGGTCTCTTACTGGTACCCAGGTGTTGCCCGCGTCCAGCCGCCTCCCGTCGACCGCCAGGTAGACTGACCGCACAGGTTCTGAGCGAGAGAGTAGATGAGAACGCTCACGTGAGAGAATGAAAAGATTAGATAGAACACGTAAGTGTGAAGGATAGAAGATAGCTGGTAAGAGACAGCTAGCACCGCACTTTTATAAGAACTGCGGGTCTAAAAAGGCCACTTGCGCAATATCATCGCAATATTGCTATTTGACACTAAAGAAATTTGTTGGTAAATCTGTCTGTCTTTAGTGTCAAATAGCAATATTGCGAAGATATTGCTCAAGTGGCCATTTTAGACCCGCTGCAATCGTTTATCTTCAACCTGTCTATGATTTCCTAGTCTCACCACTCCTACACAGGTGTAACTCGTTTAAATACTGAGACAAATTAATTATGACTTAATTATTATACGATGCGTCAACTGATTATGTAGCGATCATATTTTGTCTTAATCCCTTTTTTATGTAGACGCGTTATACCAAAACCTACTATTAAACTTTCAGAGAGTTACATACTGTATTCTGAATTCAGATCCAATTTGATTTTAATGTAAACAAATACATTTAAATTCGACGAAATTAATAGGTTACATAGTATTTATTTCTTTATTTCACTTCAAACAAGTGACATTTACATTAATAGGATTATATTGTGCTTATTCTCATTGCTTACGTTTAGATTACATAAAATGTGAACAGAGTATTTTATTGTAATTAGCTTAAACCAATACTACAAATTTAAACCACCACTCACCATATATCATGACTCTCGTGGGTTCTCCACTCACTGCTCTCCCGCTACCATCTCTACCGGTGCACCGCCAGCGACCCGCGTGGTGACGCGTCGCTCGCCCCACGACTAGAGCGGTGCCGTCGCGGTAGACCCCATCAGCACCGGGAGACGTGGGAAGATTCATTTGCTGGATAAATTGAGGTATTGTTAGGTGTGGTTTGAAGGCCTTACTTAGGTATAGGTCGATGGTAAACACTTGGCGCCTACAACATGTACACATGTTACGTTGTGTGCTGTCTTTTTTTTTTATAAAATAAGGGGGCAAACGAGCAAACGGGTCACCTGATGGAAAGCAACTACCGTTGCCCATGGACACTCGCAATATCAGAAGAGCTGCAGGTGCGTTGCCGGCCTTTTAAGAGGGAATACGCTCTCTTCTTGAAGGTTTGTAGGTCGTATAGGTCCGGAAATACTGCTGGTGACAGTTCGTTCCAGAGTTTTACAGTGCGCTTTCTATGAATAGTCATGTCGTAACACGTCACATAATGTTTATATTCACAGACGACACACAACGTTACATGTGTACATGTTGTAGGCGCCAAGTATTTACTATCGACCTATACTGTGTAGCACATACCGTTACAATTAATACCATCTTCACCTAATTCTGAATCACTGGTACTCATTCACAAGCACTGACATTATTGCCAAACATTCAGAAGTGCTCACATTGAACTAACCTAGAATTTTTGTGCCACAAATACCATACGTACGTATGCCTTCACCTATATGTATATGTCACCGTAAAATTGCAATAATTGTTAGATTGTAATATTACTAGAGATATTGTAATATGTCGACATATTGTCAAATAAAACTTTCTTCTTACATTTTACACGTTATTTTTCGTTATAATATTGTAATATTTACCGTGCCAATTGGTTAAACGGCAGGTGCCTTGTGCCGCCATATTTGTTTTCTTTTTCATAATAATAATTATAACGAAAAATAATGCGTACATTTGTAAGGAGAAGTTTTTATTTGACAATAAGTCGATATATTACAATATCTCTAGTAATATTACAATGTAACAGTTTTTACAAATTTACGGTGACATATATACTATATGCTGTGTTCCCCGTTAAGCTCTGGTTGGCGTCATATAGCGGCCGTCATATAGCGGTCAATGAACTTTTTCTATGTAAACGAAAAGTAAAATCAAAAATTTAAAAAACCCCCGACACAAATATAAACTCTAAAAACTTATACATAATAATTTAAGCCTATTATAATAATTATTATCGTCACATATAATTCGAAGTTCGTAGCTAAGAACACTCTCGATTAAGTCATCGATATTTCTTTCAGTGCGCTTTCATTTGAGACCCCACTCGAGTATATTTGCAGACATTCGGTTATTCCCCACTTTCACCCTCCACAACTTTTAAACAGCTCAACCGATTTTCATCAAAAATGTATACTTACACTTCCACATAAGTCACCTTTAATACAAAAACACTATATTGAAATCGCTTCATCCGTTCGGGAGCTATGATACCACAGACAGACAGACACACACACAGACACGCACACACAGATATACAGACAGACACGTCAAACTTATAACACCCCTCTTTTTGCGTCGGGGGTAAAAATGACGCGGGTCACCGTTTACATAGAAAAGGTTTATTCGCCGCTGCATTACGCTATAATATATACAGAACTATCTCCTGTATGATCCCCTTCATTGACATTACTCTTACACCTCTATGTACTCCTAGTACGCACCTCGTTATCTCGATACCAGCGCACATTGCTGACGTTGGCGACGTCACACGGCAGGCGCGCGGAGGCGTGGGGTTCCACAAGGAGCTCTCGTTCACGTTTTTGTGGCTGGTAACAAAATACAGGGTTGGTTGTTTTGTCAAACGGGCAAACAGGTCATCTGATGGAAAGAGATTACCACACCAGAGAAACAATGGCGTCGCTGGTTGCTTTTGCTTGCAACAATGCTAAAGTATGTGTTTCACGCAAGAACTACTGAACGGATTTTGATGAAATTTAGTATGATAGTAGTATAAGCTCTGGATTGTATACATAGGCTGCTTTTGACGACCTCCGTGGCTCAGTGCTTAGCGCATTGGCCTTCAAGCCGGAGGTCGCGGGTTCGAATCCCGCCAGGGAACAGCAAAGTTTTCTGTACTCCTGGGTCATGGATGTGTATTAAGTATGTGTATAATATAATAAAAATCTTAAATATATGTATAGTTTAAAAGTATTAAATACATTTCCGTTGTCTGGTACCCGTACCACAAGTTCTTCGGATACTTACCACGGGATCAGACTGACGTGGGCGTCCATAGATATTTTATCCCGATAAAGTACAGTGTTCCCATAATCTATTTACGCAGACGGAGCCACGGGCAAAAGGTAGTATAATTATAATTACAACTCCAAAACAAGTATCCATTTAAACCTTTCTTTTTGTATTTCTCAACAGATCTGAATGTGATACCAGCTGCCAGCTGGAGCTAACGAGCTAAAGATTACGATCATTAGAGACGGTTTCAAATAAACTGGGGAGATATTAGGTCGTATTACTTTATTGTTATTATATTTCGTGAGGGTGAAATGGCTATCGAAAACCTATTCTTATGGCCTATTTAATATTATGTAGCTTTTGCCCGCAGCTCCGCCCGCGTAATACATTATCCCGCGGGAACACTGTACTATTTCGGGATACAAAATATCCTATGTCCTTTCCCGGGACCAAAAGTATGTATATACTTAATTTCATAAAAATCGGTTCAGCGGTTAAAGCGTGAAGAGGTAACAGAAGGACAAACAGATAGACACACTTTTGCTTTTATAATACTTATTAGTAAGTAAAGTAAGTAATAATATTAGTATGTATAGATGTATGTATTTAATGTAAGTATTTTCTAAAGTTGATGTAATATTTACTAATATTATAGAGAGGAAAGATTTGTTTATATGTTTGTTTGATGCATTGAATAGGCTCCGAATCTACTGGACCGTTTTGGATAAAATTTGGCACAGATGTAGTAGATCACGGGGAAGGACATACATTTTATCGCGGCAAAATGTATGGTTTACGCGGGATTTCCTTTTTCGCGCATCGAAGTCGTAGGTAACATCTAGTGGATTATATTACAGATTGTTGCCCACGACTTCGTACGCACAAAAGGTAATTCCGCGGGAACCCTGAATTTAACTGCGTTAAAAAGTAGCCTATGTCCTTCCCCGTAGTCTCCTCTACATTCTTGCTAAATTTTATCAAAATCGCTCCAGTAGTTTCGGAGCCTATTCAATGCAAACAAACAAACATACTAGTAATAAAATATTTCATCTTACTCTCTTCTCCTCGTAATATTAGTGTGGAGTATATTATAAAACAAATTACACCACGTCAATCTGGTCTCAAAGAGCTTACGTTATAACTTGGACAAAGGAAATAAGTACGCTTAAGAGATTGTATTATTGGGAAACTTGGCTAAGTAACTTTGCCGAAAGCACTTAAATCTGTACTTGTAATAATCCTTGTTATATTATAAACGCGAAAGTACCGAGCTCTGTCTGGCTGCGACTATATATGATACGGAATCCTGCGGGGCCCGGGAAAATAGGCAATAGGACTATTTTTTTTTATTACATAAATATAATAGTTCTCTTAAATATGAGTAACTTCTCAGAAGAAACCGTATATCAAAAGTCAATATTTTCAAAGGTACAGCGATTTGTATAAAAAATTTCGCGAGCCTCCTAAAAACGCTCCATACTAAAGTCGACCTACAAATGACGTCACTTGTAGGTTATAGTATATGAAGTATATGGCCGCCGAAATATATTTGTAAATACGTTTTTTTACGTGGTAGAGCCATGCTTCGGCACGAATGGGCCGGCTCGACCGGAGAAATACCACGGGCTCACAGAAAACCGGCGTGAAACAGCGTTTGCGCTGTGTTTCGCCGAGTGAGTTTACCGGAGGCCCAATCCCCTACCCTATTCCCTTCCCTACCCTCCCCTATTACCCTATTCCCTCTTAAAAGGCCGGCAACGCACTTGCAGCTCTTCTGATGCTGCTGTGTCCATGGGCGACGGAAGTTGCTTTCCATCAGATGACCCGTTTGCTCGTTTGCCCCCATATTTCATAAAAAATAAAAAAATATATAAAAAAAATATCTCCCATATTTGTGCGTTTAAGTTCTTACTTTTTATATTATATTATATATTTTTTTTTGGTACTTTTTAAATGTTTTTAATTAGTAAACTACATATAAAATAATATATTTTTTTACATTTACCAAGTAGTAATGCCTAAATTTCTGAATATATTAATGAAACTAAATATTTTAGATGTAGTCCGATCCCCTAATTAAATTAATTTAAATACCATTTATTTCGGGCTGCATAGGCCCATATTATAAATACCTTATAGACTAACATACATATTACTATATTATATTACATAACTTACACTAATGGAAAACGAACTCTGTGCCAATACAATAGAGTTGAGAATCGAAGTGTCGAGTGTGGAGCTGTCATATATGACATTGATATTTGACTCGACACTCGTGTGTTCGATTTTGTACTCTATTGTACTAGCGCAGAGTTCTATTTTCAGGGCTCTAAATGTTCCCCTGCGTTACGGATTCCTGACAATATAGTGGGACTTACGCAATCATACCTAGAATACTGAACGGATTTTTATAAGGATAAGGCATTGGAATAGATTTCAGGGATGAACTTGGGCCACATTTTATCGCGGAAAAATGTAAGGTTCCGGCGCGATATACGGATTTAGTATTATATATCATACTCGTAAAGTTTGTAAGTCTAAGGGCCCGTTTCTAATAAGTGTCGGATAGCTTATTCACAAGTTTTGTCGCTGTTTTTTTTATATCGGGCGACAGAGACCCGCGGGCTTATTACGTATCTTGCAATAGCAATAGCAAAAATTGCGCAATTTTTGCGCGAAAATCGCAAATTCGTATTACGTATCTGCAAAAACCTAGCAGAAGCAACCTAGCGACAGTACTGTCTCTACCGAACAATCGAGGAACTATAAATTGCAATCAATCGTTCGTTCTCTTCACTGCTGTCTAATTTTTCGTATTACGTAAGACTTTTACAGCAAAGCGAAAGCAATCAGCGAGCGATTTGAACTGTCAGTTAGCAATAATAAGCGAAAATGAAGCAAAGTGCATTCAAACACAACAGCGAGCGATTAGCAATCGATGGCATAGGTAATACGATTTTATTTGACGTTCAGCAATCGACTGCGCGTCTATCGCGCGATGACTGGAAATGTTTGCTAATCGCTGTTTTTACGTAATACGGTGGCCGACATGCGAAAAAGCTATCTGACACGTATCAGTGATTTTTGAAACAGATCCTAAGGGTGGTAGGGTTTTACCGAAAACACACCTGTAACTCCTCAGGTGGTCTTAACTCGATATCTTCTAAGTTTGCCGTTTTTACTCTGTTCCATAGCAAACATAATAAACTAAAAAGTAATTAAGTTATGACTTACAAACAGGCGTTCCAGCACATTGCCATAACCCCTATGGTCAACATTCGGCGTAACGTTCCCATAAATCGCCCATAAAATGGCATTTACGTCGCCGCAGTGGGACGGTAATGCGCGAAAATAACGTGAATGTGACATAGACGTACCATACTGCATACGGGAACGTCGCACTACATAAAGAAGCGAAGTGTGTTTATGTGGAATGATATAATAGCTCCCCACAACGATTCGGTGACGGTAGCCGGTCTCATTTTAACTAGACCAGCTACGCAGGAGGGTTTTTGTATTGCACAAGTGTGTGCATAGTACACAAGAGCGCTCTCTCTATATATTTTACTCTCGAAACCTAGTGGGACAGATAACCGACATGACTGGCGAGAGACTGATCTCTCGCCAGTCATGTCGGTTATCTGTCCCACCTGAGTGCAGGTCCGACTTTTTACATGCCCATCCGACGCATGGATCATCTCTCTTGTCAGACAATCAGGTGATCAGCCTGCATTGTCCTAACCAAACTTGGAAACAACATTTTTTGTTGCTCCAATGCGGGAATCGAAGTACCGACCACCGAGTCGAGAGCCAAGCTCTAAAACACTGGACTACGGAGGATGTTTTTGTGGAATACGAGCAGATGAATCGCCTGATCATG
This sequence comes from Glaucopsyche alexis, assembly GCA_905404095.1. Taxonomy (NCBI): domain Eukaryota; kingdom Metazoa; phylum Arthropoda; class Insecta; order Lepidoptera; family Lycaenidae; genus Glaucopsyche; species Glaucopsyche alexis. Next base: position 299,501 of record FR990063.1, on the reverse strand, counting down.
AGCCATACCATCCAGATCATACCAGAGTGTAATTTGTATATTCTGTGCAGATCCAATTGAATCTGTTTGTAAACAAAAATAATTCACCCAAACTAACGTGTCCTTGTATTTTGCGGTAAATTAAGTGACAATTAAGATGGTGGCATTGTAGCGCGCTAGGTGGTTCTTTTTGTTTACGTTGAGATTATAATTCAATTAATTTTAATTTCATTTCTTTGCCAAGAATATGGTACAGTAGGTGTTTATATATTTTATTGAGTGTGGTGAGTTGAGGTGTTTATATAGTTATTTAAAAGTTATTTTAGATTATAATATTTAATAGATTAGAAATGGTTGTTATATAAAATTATATTGAATCTCTAATACAGCATAGGCTTCATGGTATGCAATGCAGGCCGCATCTGTGCTTACGCCAGTGAAGTTACAATGACGTTGCCGGCAAACGTCTTCCCACCCCTGCTACCCTCAGTCCTCACTCACACAGTGATCAAGCAACCGTTATTTCACACCGACTTTCTGTAATGCCGTGGTGTACGTGCAATTGAGCCTTGGACGGCTCAATTCATACAGGAATCGCACTCAAACGATTATTTTTGTAAACTCGACCTTTTGACCTTAGGTTGACCTTTACTTGACATTTTGCGAAGTCTCTATATATAGTACGTCGTTGTTACCGCTAATGCTGTAATTAATTTGACCCCGACCCACTCCAACCCCCTCCCCCAAATGATGGACGCACGCCCAATTTGCTGAGATGTCTCTACGGCATAAAGTTTTTTAATTACTCGATCTGTTAAACGTTAGATGTTAGCGGTTGTATTTTTAATTTAAAAAGTTTGAATACACGATTTTTGGCTTATTTAGAATGAAAATTATTATCAGTTAACTTTTGCCCGCGGCATACATATCCCACGGGACTTGTACTTTTTCAGGATATAAATAGCTCATGTGGCAATTTCCAGAGCCTAACCATACCAAATTTCATCGAAATCCGTTCTGTAATCGCGCTTTGCGTTTAAGAATAACATTTCGTTGCGATAAAAAGTAACCTATGTTACAATCCCAAAAAAAACTACTACCTAAAGTAAATACAAATAAAGTACAATTTTGAATCGCTATCTTTTAAATACAATGCCTCGGTCTCGGTGTGAACTAACACTTAAGAGAATTTGATCGATCCGATTCGATATCGGACCAATAACGACAAAGAAAACAAAAAGAAAACGAAAGAGATGTGAGATAACGCTTGCATAGTTTTTCGTTGAGTGAGTAAAGAAACCGCAAGCACAATGGACGATGTTGCAGGTGTCCACTGACGTTTCACGTCATCCCTTACCATTAGACGATCCATCTATCTGTTTGTTTGCCGATGAAAAAACTGTTTCTCTAATATTTTTCCATCTCTCTCACACAAACTCAACTCTTCTATTTTTTCTCTCACTGTACATCAGCTGTCTTACGCACATCTACCCGTTTCTCTCGCACCCACCTGCACGGGTCTCTCCCTCTTGCTCTCTCTCTGCTCCCGCGGCTCGTCGCTCATGACCGGCGCCGGTCGTATGACGAACGCGTCGACTCTCGACGAGGCTCTCGGTCCGGGCGCCGCACCAGCATCGCCGATCGCGTCGCGGACCGCCCCGCGGATGTTGAGGATGGTGTCGCCCGTCTTGATACGGCGCGTCTGCGGGTGATGATGACCATGAGAGAGTGCTACTTGATCTGTTCTACTAGGGTACCAAAGAAGACTTGAAACGTCTGGGAGAACTCGATCGAAGTGATACGAATTACCAAGGCCCCATAAGTATCAAGGTGTAATAATAATCATTTATTTTCAGACTTACATCCATAGATTTTTTAAAAGTTATACGCACATTAAATAAAAATACATACTTATAATACCTAATTGTAACTTACTCTAAATTTTACAAATTATTACAAATTTAATTACCAAATACATTAATTTATTAAATTAACTTATCCTATTTTAAATCCCATTAGGATTTTCATCCATTTATCCTGAATGGGACAGTCAAATCTCGCAGAGATCATCTGCAGGATGCTGTTGCTGCTGCTACGTAAACGTTGCCGCATAGACGCTACTTTTTTACGAATAATCGCGTAGAAGTCATCCGTGCGTGCTTCGGAAAACATTGTGGAAGCACTACAGAAGCGAGGCACCGCAGCAGCACCCTGAATACGTCATTATACTGGACACGAAGTGCGCTGGCTGCCCGGCGACCATGACGAAACCACAAGCTGCTCGAGTAAAAGGATTGACAATATGCCTTGAAAAGACTGATTTTGACCTCTCTCAAGCATCGCGCAAACCTGCGTGCCAACATGTTTCCCCGGACAGCCAGGGTCCTACGCTCCCGCTCTATATCCGCATCATCCGACAAATCCTCTGTAACTATGTATCCTAGGTGTCTGAAACTTGTCACAATCTCCAACGCTACATTATTTAACATAATTGGAGGCACATTAGCTATCTTATCTCTACCACTTTTGAAGACTAGGACTTTGCTCTTCCTGCAGTTATACGATAACCCATGCTTCGCCGCATAGTCCTCACACAACGCTATCAGTTTTCTGACTGACCTAACTGATGGACCCAGCAATACCATATCATCAGCATAGCTGAGATTGTTTACAGCAATACCATCAATGAAACATCCCGTATATGTACCGCTGAGCCCACATATGAGGTCGTTAATGTACCAATTGAACAGAAGCGGTGAAGTTATCCCACCTTGCCGCACTCCACAATCCAAGACATAAGAATCGGAAAACACCCCACCCCACCTCACATGATTGCGTTGGTGACCATACCAAAATTTCAACACAGAGATAATTTTAGTAGGGACACCCGCGCTGGACAGTTTTTCCCACAGCTTTACGTACAAGCTGTGGGAAAAACTGTCCAGTAATGACAAAAGAGTTTGAATCCGGCGGCTACGGGAAAGTTAAGAGCATTGAAAAAAGAACTCTGTGCAAACAATCTAGAGTTGAAAATCGAAGTGTCGAGTGTCTGGCTGTCACATATATGACATTGACATTTGACTCGACACTTGTGTTCGATTTTCAACTCTATTGTATTAGCGCAAAGTTCTATTTTTAATATTATGAATTTTCTCCGGCCTACCGGATTCCAGACAATACAGTCTCAACCTTATTATGTGGCAAACGAGCAGATCGTATGATGGTAAGTGATAACCAACGCCGATGGACAATGACAATGACAACGCAACACTCCTAGAGCGTTTTAACAAAATCTTGCAAAGTATGGACTGACTTTTACCATAATAGTTATTAATACTAATTCGTAGATAAGTTATTAGGGAAACATAATACAGTAAGTAGTTAAAGCCTCTAACAATCGTTCCCCAACAAAACTCTTGCGAGAAAAAACACGCCCTTAAAAACAGCACATAATATAAAAGCAAGTGTATGACACACAACATCTGGTGTCGACGGGTTGGGGACTGGGAAATTCCCGTTCCTGGAATAAAGTGGGAATAGCCTGGATATGTCCGGAACACGTGACGCTATATTTCAGTAACACTAGACGTTCATAATTCAAAAAAGATTCGCTCGTTCGTCATAACTTTTCAGTATTGTGATGAATATAACCTTTTCTTTACCTTATCTTTTTTATGGAATTATACCGGCAAACGGGCTGACAGTTCGCCTGATGGTAATGACCTTTGTCGAATTGGAAGAGTTTCGAGTGCGTTCAAGTCAATATTTTAAACTACGTCTTGACTTTTCGCTACTTCGTTCGATATATTATATTAATTAAAGAATATGCAGGCGTTATTTCACACCGGTTTTCTGTGAGACCGTGTTATTACTCCGACACATTCGTACCGAAACATGGCTCTCCCATGGCTGTTTTTGCCAAAGCCATGTTTAAAATCTAAAATATATTATTTTCTTATTATGACCTGCACCTCTGTGGCTCAGTGGTTGAGCGTCACCAACACGCTCAACCACTGAGCCAAGCGTCATGGGTTCTACTCCCGCTGAAGGAACAAAAAGTTTTCAATTATTCTGGGTCATGAAGGTGTATTCAATCTGTGTGTTTATATAAATTATGTTATAATAAAAATCTAAAATATAATATGTATAATATAAAAGTATTAAATATACGTTGTCTGGTACCCGTAACACAAGTTTTTCGGATACTTAGCACGGGGCCAGATTGACGTGGTGTAAAGCGTCCATTTATCCTACTTATCCTACTAATATCTTACTAATATAATATTATAAATGTGAAAGTTTGTGAGGATGTATGGATGGATGTTTGTTCCTCTTTCACGCAAAAACTACTGAACGGATTTTGATGAAAATTGGTATGGTAGTAGTTTGGGCTCTGGATTAAAACATAGGCTACTTTCTATCCCGAAAAAGTACAGTGTTCCCGAGGGATACTGTCACTACGCAGGCGGAGCCGCGAGCAACAGCTAGTATATTATATTATTATTATCATATATTACTGTACTACGCTAGACTACTGCGGGTCGATATAAAATTGCTATAAAAAAAGACCAAAAGATACTCTTTTAATTAATGACATCACTAAGTGTCCCAATCTTCCTTTAAAAGACAAATTAACGAAATGGAGCTTTCCAGAATGTAAAATGGCCGAAAATGGACTTGATGGAAAGTTTGAGTAAATGTGATTACATTACTTTTATTTTAGTCCATCGTTTTATTCGAGCGACTTTCTTACTTATTTCTATAACGGCATTAAATTAATAATTGTCTTGAAATTATAAATACAAAAGTTTGAGGCTACAAATGGATGGTTATATTATTAATTAATATAATATATGTGACCGTAAAATTGTAAAAACCGTTAGATTGTAAAATAAATAACACGATTGTAAAAATATGTCGAAAGATTAAAAACTATATAGGTATTTAAAATCTAACGAACAATAATGTGTGAAATTATAGGCAGCATATTCGCGTCGGAAGTCCATCAACATTTTATAATTTCACTAGTTTTATTACAATCTAACGGTTTTTACAATTTTACGGTGACATAATATATACTACAAATTTTACTCCCGAAGCACAGACCTCTCCACGCTTCACTTATTAAAAGAGAAAGCAACAATTACCTTAGATTTATCCCAGTCCTGCCCCGCACTTCTCTTCGTCCTCTCAGCATCTTCCTCATTTCCTCCCAGTATCTCCCTCAGAACCTCCTCACTTATGTTCACCTCCTTATTATATTCCTCGTTCTCTTCTACTTCTACTTTTGCTAGTAAATCTTCTATGCTCTCCTCTTTCTGTTCCATATCTACTCTATCTCCTTTCTGTAGTAAATCCTTATCTTCTTTCGGTAGAAAATCCCTATTCTCATTCTGTAAATCTATTCTAGCCTCTTTCGGTAAATCCTCTACTCTACCTGTTTTATCTAAAATATCTTTTTTTACATCTAATCTTTCAGTCGCAATATAATTTTCGTTGATAGTTATATCGTTAGTCTTTTCATCAGGTAGTGAGGTTTCTTCGGGTGTGACAAGGATGCCGCTATCTTCTATACTCGTCTCCGGGTCTGTTTGGATTACTTCTATAGACTCATCTTCTGTGTCGAAGAATGGTTGGAATTTTTTGTCTATAGATTGAATTTGGTCATTGTCTAAGTCTTGTTGAAGTTGAAGCGTATCTTGAGGATTGTTAGAATTGTCTACAAGTGCAAGTTCGTTCGGATTGTCTACAAGTTCAAGAGTGTCGGTGTCTACCAAGATATCATCATTGCCTAATACATCTTTGTCTAGCGTGTTATCTACTTTGTCTTCTGCATTTCTGGTAGCTTGGCCGGTGTTCTGAGGATAGAGGGTATCATCTAATGTTTCTGCGTTTCTAGTGTTTGGATAGAGGGTGTCCCGTAGTGGGGGGTAGAGGGGGGCGTCTCGGAGGAGCTCGGCGGCGTCAAGAGATAACGCGCGCTCTGAGCTGCTTCGCTCACATAGCGCGGGAAGAAAGCCTGTGGACAAAATATAATGCCGTTAATATCAGATAATATAAAATTATTATGTATTTAACTTTTATTATTTTATTGCATATGGGAATGAAATCTGTTAAGCTCGCTACACCCGTAACGTTTTATCGTGGCAAATAAACCAAGTTATGCAACGAGAAAATAAAAAAAATATATATATAAAAAAAACAAAATTAATAATTAATGAAAAATATTTCCCCTGACTGAGATTCGAACCCGAGAGTCGAGACCAATTGGTAAAAATTCCAAGTGCCTAAGTAACTGTGCTACACGTACACTGACATTAGTATTCGAAATAGTATAAATAGTAAATAGTATTTTTATTTGGCGCCGTAACGCGTTACGAAATGAAGCGGTTTATCCGCCCATAAAAAGTTACCACTTCAAAAATCAGAATATACAATTATTTATCTCGGAGTTGTAGTTAAAAAAAGTTTACAATTTTTTTTACCACGGTTCGAATTTTGAATAGTATATAATATTCTAACTTAAAAATTCGCAGTATCCCAGAGATAAAACCTATCTAGACCGATTTATCGTCCCCGAAAGCCCCTGTATACTAAATTTCATGGAAATCGTTGGAGCCGTTTCCGGTATTCAGATTACAAGAACATACTCGTATTATAAATTTTAAAAGCGTTATTTTGCCGCTTAGATAGAAAAAAAATATAAATGTGTGACAGATTAACAAACATTAACGTGTAACCAAATTGTACCGATCAAACGCACGGTAGTGTGATAATAATCTGAGGTAGTGTGTACACTGTACTGTTTATCTACACTAATATTATCTACACTAATATTATAAAGAGGAAAACTTTGTTTGTATGTTTGTTTGTTTGTTTGTAATGAATAGGCTCAAAAAGTACTGGACCGATTTCAAAAATTCTTTCACCATTCGAAAGCTACATTATCTACGAGTAACATAGGCTAAATTTTATTTTGGAAAAAAATAGGGTTCCGTAAGATATTTGGGTTTTTCGGACACAAGGTGTAAAAAATCAACCAGAAAAGTTACTTATTTTGCGTACGCTGCCTAAACTATAAAAGATAGAACCATAAAATGTTGTAATTAATTGTAGATCTTATAAATATCTACAAAAAAGTCCGCGACACACTATACCTATCTATGTCGAGTGAGGCACAACAACCATTTTTTTATTTTGACGACCTCTGTGGCTCAGTGGTTCAGCGCTTTGGTGCTGAAGCCGGAGGTCGCAGGTTCGAATCCTGCCGACGGAACAAAAAGTTTTTCTGTGTTCCTGGGTCATGGATGTGTATTTAATATGTGTATAATATAATAAAAATCTTAAATATATGTATAGTATAAAAGTATTAAATATACTTCCCGTTGTCTGGTACCTGTAACACAAATTCTTCGGATACTTAGCACGGGGCCAGATTGACGTGGTGTGAAGCGTCCATAGATATTATTATTATTATTATTATTATTATTTAGAAATCTTGAAATTTTTTTGGACTACATTTAAACGCGTTTATTTTACTCATGTTATTAATCCTTATCAAAATAAATTATTTCATCACTAAGTACAGTTTATGTAGATAATATTTGGTCTTTGAATGATTAAAATTGGACGTTTGGTTTTGAAGTTATGGCGAAATTAAAATATTACGATTTCTGCTGCACGGCCCGTTGTGAAGTGGGCGTCACCAAGGCGGGGTGCGCGTGCGGGTTAATGTTTAGTTTAGTTTAGTTTAGTTAAATAGTTTAGTTATTTTATAAACATCAAATTGATAATATCTTAAAATATAATACATTATAATATCTATACATCTATGCAGTTAAATACAATTTAAGTGTCTGTTTGTAACTTCAAATTAACAGCTTTTTACATAATGAATCTGAAAGTATATTCGGTACTTACAATAAAATACATTTTTTTTTATTTTTGGTCTGTCCGTCTGTCTGTCTGTCAGTCGGTCTGTCTGTCTGTTTGTTCCGACTAATCTCTGAAACGGCTGGACCGATTTTCACGGGAATTTCACTAGCAGATAGCTGATGTTATAGGGTCTAACATAGGCTACTTTTATTTTAGGGTTCCGTTTAAAAAAATAGGATTCCGCTTTCGTTAGTCATAAATAAAGTCGCGGGTAAATTTCAGCGATATCCCAAAGTATTGTTCCACGCGGACGAAGTCGCGGGCAAAAGCTAGTTATTAGTATTTATATTTATTTATTAAGACTTAGATCAAACCTAGAATGAAGTAGTCTGTGATGTGTCTCGAAGAAGATACTTAGAGATGTGACTTAGTGAGGCCACATTGTTCAGGGTTGATAAAAACGTCAGTCGATTCCGGATCCAGTTTATTAATGATCAAAATACATTATTATTAGGAACAAACATAAAACGAAACAGTTGCGAAAAATTTGGTACTCACTACACTACAAGTCATTCCGGGAAGAGACTACATATCGACCTCACACTGTAACATACATCTTAAACTTTTCCATTTCGCTCCCTCGTATCCTTTTCAATGTTGTATATATTATGTGTCTACAACTCGGCATAACTCCATCAAAAAAAGGTCAACTCGCAAGACTTCCTCCGACTCCGACGCACTCAAAACTCACAAACTTAAATTAGCCGAGGGATAAAACGGGGTGAAAAGGGGGGAAACGGGGTGAAAGGGGGCGAATGGGGAAGGCAATTGAATTTCATGTTCGCAACAGTAAATAAGTTTTACACAATCATTCATTTCTCTTGACACTTGATACTTTCTTCGGCAAAGTGCCGTGTTGGGGATTGCGATACATTAAGCGTTTCGTGCTTGGCCATTCATCATCATTATCAGCGACTAATGCATCATGAAGGCTGAATATCCACCGTCCTAGCCCACTGCGGAATTGTCACTTTTAGAACTAAAAACTTATTAACAAATATGCGAGGCGGCGTTTAGAACTCAAACTTAGAGTCAAATCACACCGAGACGAAACAATACGCGAGGTGGCGCTGCATTTTTTAAAGATAGCTATTAACATTTAACTTTATTCATTACACAAGGCACGCTTTACTGTAACAGTTCTAATGTCAAATTGCACCGCTGCACAGCATATAACTGATTAAAAATTTAAAAAGACGCTTATTCCATGATATATTAAATACTGCTGTTAGGATTTGTAGATAAAACAATTTTAAAATTATCAATTACTATAAGTCTTCATAATGTAAAACCTTTTAGATGAAATAAAATATATTTAAACAAAATTTTAACATGGATGAAACTTTACTACATAAACCGACTTCAAAAGTTAAAATTAACATAATGAATTAATGTTAGCCGAGTAAATCGAGTTTTGGGGCAAATAAAATTAAAAACGCCGTTTGTTTTAAAGTCACGTTTGCTTTTCAAACCCACACACGTAGCTCTTGGACTATAAAGCGATATTATCGCGCACGTAGCTCCTGTTCTATAAAGTGATAGCATCGCAAAAACGTAGCTAGCTCCTGGTCTATAAAGCGACGCCATCGCAAAAACGTAGCCACCACCCTGACTATAAAGTCTACATCACCTAAACCCTAGCTCCTAGAGTTAGGCTATAAAGTGACTATCGTCTTTTATAGAATCGTTATAATTAAAATGAAAAATTTACGCGGCACGTTCAGTGGTTTAAGCTCTGTCAGTAGATCTGTCTGAACTGCCTTTACTCCTTCAATTATTAATGTAAAAGTTTGTGAGGCTGGATGGATGGATATATGGATGTTTGTTACTCTTTCACGCAAAAACTACTGAAGGGATTTTATTGAAAGGTATTGTAGTAGTTTAAGGATGAACACATAGGCTACTTTTTAACCCAAAAATGTACATTGTTCCCGTGGGATACTTATTTACGCGAGAGGAGCCGCGGGCAAAATCTAGTTTAATATAAAGTATAATAGCTTTTCTTAGAGGAACTTAGATAACAGATAACATGGCATAAATGAAGTCTCTCATAGACTATAAAGCACGAACGTACGTAGCCCGGACTATGGTATGCTGCGTCACGTGCCTACTCCGCCCCTAACTAGCCTCTATCAAGCCCTATTCAAGCTCCTCGCAACTCATGTGAGCCTGGTACATGTGTGGTCATAACATGAGCGCATTTAGTAATTTCATAAAAGAGATGTTCAAGAAATGTATGAGGCCTGGGCCAGCCCTATGTACAGTATATGTAAATATAGCTACATAATATAGTAACCGTTTCCTATTCTTTATTTTGTTTAATTTCACTTCGTTTCCATGTACATTTAAATTAACTTCGTCAAGGAGAGCAACACAAAGTAAAAACATGGCGGATCTGATCAGAATTAAATGAAGAATGTAATTTTGTCAATGACATGACTTTTGACACAGTAAGACGTATGACATTCAAGACGACGTCTCTTCGTAAAGTTTTACGAACACTACGCCAAAAGTCAAGTCAAAACAACTGTCATGGCCGCCCTAAAAATAGTGTTCTCGCAATAAAAAACTCATCAAATAATCATTTTTGTACGCATGTACCCTTCTTCAAATTAATTTTTTCCTATTTTTATGATATTCCCATATTTTTTCCTATTTACCTATGTAGTGTACATAGAACTGGCCCAAAATCAAACATCTCTTTTCAAGTAGTTACGAGAATTGTGCGAACAGATTAGAGTGAAATTTCGCACAGTTAAAGTTTATGCTGAGGAAGGCTAGCGAAAAACTTACATAAAAGAGATGTTCTAGAAATGTATGAATTGTCACAATATGTCTAGCAATTACTTTCTAGTGGTCTAGTAGTTGGCAACACTGTAAATTAATAGTACTCTTAAATATGAGAAGAATAACTTCTCAGAAGAAACCGTATATCAAAAGTCAATATTTTCAAAGGTACAGCGATTTGTATATAAAATTTCGCGAGTCTCGTAAAAACGGTCCATACTAAACTTAACCTACAAGTGACGTCACTTGTAGGTTAAGGTGTATGAAGTATACGGCCGCAGGAATATATATTTTGTAAATATCTCCGATATTTGTGCGTTTAAGTTCATACTTACCATAATGAAAGTTTTTGTATATAATGTAAGTAAAAAAGGTGTAGGTTCTGTTTAAAATTTCGCAAAAAAAAATTTGGTACTTTTTAAATGTAAACTTTTTAAAATTAGTAAACTACACATAAAATAATATATTTTTTACATTTACCAAGTAGTAATGACTCAATATTTCTGAATATATTAACGAAACTAAATATTTCAGATGTAGTCCGATCCCCTATTTGTAGTTGTACATTTGGCACATCCCTTACACCATTTTATTTTCCTTATAATTTTAAATTACATTCCCACATGACGTAAAATACCCACGTACAATATTATCGCTACGATATTCGTAGCACGGCTACGGCGTAGAGCTGCTACGGCGTAAAGCTGCTACGGATACAGGATTTTCGTAGCGAATGTTTTACTTTAAACTGGGGCCATACTAGGAGGAAACGTCGTTGATTATCGCGATTATTATATACCTACTCTGCCTTATTAATAAAATTATTTACACCACGGATTAGCTAATCCAACATGGCTGTCTCTGTCAGATAGTTTGGAACAGTCACTTGATAGACAAAGAGAGCGATTTGGATTTGCTAATCCATGGTGTAAATATTTTTATTAATAAGGAGGACTCAGTTTAGAGTTTGATCTTAGCGTAAACAAAGAGCACAATAACGCTATATAATATCACTTTTTTACTGTGCACTAAAGAAATAAATTAACATGTTAATTTGAGTTTTAGTCGAAATTAATATTACTACTATGATAAATGTGGAAGTTTTTGAGGATGGTTGGATTTATGGATGGGTGGCTGGACGGATGGATAGATATATAGATGTTCGTGAGTCATTCATAGACTACTCAACGTATTTGTATGTGATGAAATTTGGTAAGGTAGTAGTTCCTGCTCTGGATTACATGGGCTACATTTTATCTCGAAAAAATCCAGTGTTTCCATATTCACGCGTACAGCGCCGACGGCAAAAGTTAGAAATAGCTTTTACTTAATAACTCGGCCTCTAGTCAAGATGCATTCGATAATTTCGACGGCGAACTTCGAAATTTCGTAAATTCGAAATGGGATTTGACATAAGTCATCGCTAAGTGGCATGTTACTTGCGAGTTGCGATAGTGTAAAATCCCATACATTTTGTTTTCGAACTTCGCCGTCGAAATTATCGAATGCATCTTGACTAGAGGCCCACATCACATTAATAATGGGTACCTATCTACGACAATAAACGTTGTTTTCCGTTAGTATAATATAATATAATAATATAATAATCTATAGACGCTCCACACCACGTCAATCTGGCCCCGTGCTAAGTACCCGAAGAGCTTGTGTTACAGGTACCGGACAACGGGAAGTATATTTAATACTTTTATACTATACATATATTTAAGATTTTTATTATGTTATACACATATTTAATACACACCCATGACCCAGGAACACAGAAAAACTTTTCGTTCCTTCGGCAGGATTCGAACCTGCGACCCCCGGCTTGAGCAACGACACGCTGAACCACTGAGCCACAGAGGTCGTCAGGTATGTGCCAGGCATAAATTTTGTCGTCACACGATGCACGTATTAGGGCATGTAGCACTTCCGATACAATCGCTTAGATATGTTCTATTGAGGACCAAGCTTTTACATATAGAAGTGGATTAAAACATACGACGCCTATTGTACATATAACCCACAGGTGTTGACTTCTTACTTTGTCACAGTCCTCTTCTTTATGTTAATCTGTTTAATACGGAATTTTGACGACCTCTGTGGCTGTGGTTAGCTCCTTGGCCGAAGGTCGCGGGTTCGAATCCCACCAGGGAACAAAAAAGTTTTCTGTGTTCCTAGGTCATGGATGTTAAATGTGTGTGTTATATTATAATAAAAATCTTAAATGTAATTATAGTATAAAAAGTATTAAATATATTTCCGTTGTCTGACATTACCCGTAACACAAGTTCTTCGAATATCACGGGACCAGATTGACGCGGTGTGAAGCGTCCATAGATATTATAATAATATAATTATAAATGTTAAATTATGCTGGGGTATAATCTATACTAATATAACAAAGAAGAAAGATTAATTGTTTGTTTTTTTGCATTAAATAGGCTCCGAAACAAATTTTGATAAAATTTGGCACATGCATAGTGTAGACCACGGGAAAGGACACTGGCTACTTTTTATCGCAGCAAAATGTACAGTTTCCGCTTGATATCCTTTTGGGTGCACAAAGTCGCGGGTAGCATCTAGTATCTATCTATCTATATAAAAGGTTTCTGATTGACTGATGTATCAACGCGCAGTGTTCTATTTGACTCAAAAAATTTCCCTATGCTGTTTATCGCATACATCGATGAAGAAATGCATTTTAAATGCCAGAGTAAAACACTCGCGAGTCTATTTCAAATACTTTTTTTTATAAAAAATAATTTATTTTTCGTGACCTCGACATAAAAAAAAGACTTAATAAATTCTGTAAGCGTGTCTGATCAATATAAATATTTTTGATTAATATGGTTTGATGAAGGACCTTTAGACGCATATTTTACATGTTTTATTTTTTGAAGATCACTTCTGGCTACCGAGTTATTAATTTTTATTCAGATTTTTGTTTTTATTTTTTTTGTCCCAAAACCTCAAAAGTGCGACTTGTGACTGGCACTAAAATATTTACCTTTAATGCGTCTATCATTGATAAAAAAATCAAGTTGCACTATGGAAGCGTTTACGAGTAATCGAATTTCAAAATATTGTGTAAGGGGTGTCAATCAACTTGACCTTTCAGTTTTGTTCAAATTAATGCATTTTTTTCTTTAACTACAAAATTATATATGATTTATAATTATTATGATTATAGTAATAAATCTTTCGACATATTTTTACAAGGGATATAATTAATCGAGCGAACAAAAAATAAGTTGGCGGCTGCACGTGTGCATACTGTATTACTGAATTTGGCAGCGAATTAATATGTTGGCGACTAAATTACTAAACTGGCGACAACACTCGGGTGACAAAAAATTCTAAAGTCGGCAGATAAAAAGAGGCGAAATTTAATCCAAATTAGCACCGACGTTTATAAGTTGGTGACTTAATTTCCGAGTTGGTGACCATTATACCATATAAGCAGCTATAAAACCAGATTTGGTTGATAAATTAATGGCTGCTAAAAATTAAATTTGCAGGCTACGGAAAATCCTATTTTTGGATACTGTTGGAGTATGTTTTTCTTTGTCATGGGTGTCATTTTCTAGGTTTCTGGGGGTGCAGAATAATATGAATATAAAATCTGTTTCGTAATTCCACAATGGCGTAAATTTTTGTTATTAAAATTAACAAGGTTGTCCTTTTCCCGGTTTCCGGGGGTTCTGATTACAAAATTGTCTTCCAATTTCATTTTCCAAAATGGAGAATATTCAATCTTCGGAAAATGAATATGAATACTAAATTAAAAGATCTTGGGGATGCTAATTAGGATTGATGATTATTATTACAGTATGTTATGTAGTCCAAGGTACAAGCTATGTATAGAAATTTTTCGAAATTCAGGATTCACGAATTTTTCTGCCATTCATGAAGAAAATATGCGATTTCAAGGTTAATAAGGGGGAGCAAATTTTTATTATTTTTGCAGTAGGATGCACCGTTTCTGAGATAGAAGCGACTATAGAAAAAAATATGACAATGCTGTACTGAGATACGAGAGGTGTATCAATCTATAGAAATGTTGGAAAATTCAAGATTTTCGATTTTTATTCCTCCCATCATGAAGAAAATATGATGTTGCGAGGTTTGTAAGGGGGGCGGAATTTTCATTATTTTTTCAATAGGATGCACCGTTTCCGAGATAGAATCAATTTTATAAAAAAAGAAGTAAATGCTGTACATTGAGATACGACGGATGTATAAAACTATAGAAATGTTGGAAATTTCAGGATTTTCGAAAAAAAAATTCTCCCATCGTGAAGAAAATATGATGTTGCGCGGATTCTAAGGGGGACGAAATTTTCATTATTTTTTCAATAGGATGCACCGTTTCCGAGATAGAATCAATTTTATAAAAAAAGAAGTAATGCTGTACTTTGAGATATGACGAATGTATAAATCTATAGAAATGTTGGAAAATTTTGGATTTTCGAATTTTTTTTTCCCATCTTGAAGAAAATATGATGTTGCGGGGTTTCTAAGGGGGGCGGAATTTTCATTATTTTTTCAATAGGATGCACCGTTTCCGAGATAGAATCAATTTTATAAAAAAAGAAGTAAATGCTGTACATTGAGATATTACGGATGTTTATAGCTATAGAAATGTTGGAAAATTCAGGATTTTCGGATTTTTTTTTCTCCCATCATGAAGAAAATATGATGTTGCGGGGTTCCTAAGGGGGACGAAATTTTCATTATTTTTTCAATAGGATGCACCGTTTCCGAGATAGAATCAACTTTATAAAAACATAGTAAATGTTCTACATTGAGATACTAGGAATGTATAAAGCTATAGAAATGTTGGAAAATTCAGGATTTTCAAATTTCTTTTTCTCCCATCATGAAGAAAATATGAGGTTGTTGGGTTACTAAGGAGATTTAAAATGGATAACTTTTTTGTAATCAGCACCCCCAGAAACCAATAAAAGGACACCCATATTATTTTTATGAAATTAAGTATGTCCGTCATATTGGAATTTCAAAATAAATGTCATTTTTGTATCCAGCACTCCCAAAAACCTGGTAAACGACACCCATATCAATTTTACGAAAAATAATATCCGCCATTTCTAAATTTCAAAATTAATCTACACAATAATCTACACCCCCCTAATAAAAACCGAGAAAAATTAAAAATTGGGAATTTTGTACGCTCCTTTATGTTTTTTTTGTGTGCGCTCGTTTCGCTGCTTGTATGTTTTTTAAGTTACCTACATCAGGGAAAATATATGTGCCTATTCTTAAATTAAATGTGTACTCACAAATTGTTGCCAAGAAGGTTATTTAGTCGCTAAATCATAATCTGTCTGCGAGTTTGGAAAATTCAGTGGTATTATTTAGTCACCAGATTAGTAATTTTTTTGTTCCTTACATTCTTTCGCCAACTTGGTAATTTAGTATTCAATATTGGGTATTTTCACATCCAAAATTTAATTGTTTTGTCGCAAGTTTAAATACATGCCATTTACAATCTCGTGAGTTATTTTACAATTTTACGGTGACATATACAAATTGCTGTACCTTTGAAAATATTGACTTTTGATATACAATTTCTTCTGAGAAATTATTCATATTAAAGAGTACTATTCGTTTATACAATAAAAAAAAAGTCCAATCGCCTATTGTTTGACCTTTAGTGATAACCCTAAAATGTACCATTTGACCTTTATTCTAATTCCCAAACGCTTCCATAGTGCAACTTGACTTTTTTATCAGTTATAGACACATTTAAGATGAATATTTCAGTGTCAGTCACAAGTCGCACTTTTGAGTTTTTTGGGAGAAAAAAAAAAAAATAAAAACAAAAATCTGAATAAAAATTAATAACTCGGTAGCCAGAAGTGATCTTCAAAAATTAAAAACATGTAAAATATGCGTCTAAAGGTCCTTCATCAAACCATATTAATCAAAAATATTTATATTGATCAGACACGCTTACAGAATTTATTAAGTCTTTTTTTATGTCGAGGTCACGAAACATAAATTATTTTTTATAAAAAAAAGTATTTGAAATAGACACGCGGGTGTTTTACTCTTGCATTTAAAATGCATTTCTTCATCGATTTATGTAATAAACAGCATAGGGAAATTTTTTGAGTGAAATAGAACACTGTGCAACGCACAGGCCAAACCCCAGGGTAGAAATTTAAAATGCTGCACACGTATTCCTCATATGACGTAGGCATACACTAAGGAAGGATTTTTTAAAATTCAACCCCAAGAGGGTTAAATAGGGGATGAACGTTTAAAATCTCATTTCACGCGGGCGAAGCCGCGGGCGATTAATGCTAGTCCATATTTATATTATAAATGGGAAAGCGTGTGTGTCTGTTTGTCCGTCTTTCACGCCAAAACTACTGAACCGATTTAAATGAAATTTGGTACACAGATAGTGTGGAGCCTGAGAATGGACATAGGCTACATTTTATCGCGGGAAAATGCACGGTTCCCGTGGGATACTGTACTTACGCAGGCGAAGCCGCGGGCATCAACTAGTATATTATGATCCTATCAACCCACAGTTATAGGCTAGCATGGTGGGCTGATACCCTAAATAACGCGTTAGCATAAAAAGGGGATTGAGACAATTGAAGACTGTACCTACCTACAATACGTGTCCTGATCGCAGGCTTTTTTGTTTCAATCCCTCTCTTTATATAAACAACATAATATATGCCAATACACATTTGACACATACTACCAGCAACACATAACAATGCAGGGTGTCAATACGACATTATCAATACAAAACGACCCGTCGAACGGCTCATTTGATTTCGGTGACCCCCTTAAACTCCCTAGGGGGTCACGAGCGTTTGGGGGTATGGCGCAGGGGTAGCGGAGTTGGGGGTCATGGGTGACCCCCAGGGGTCATGTTGGGGGGTCATTAACGCGCCGCACGTCGCGGCAATTTGTGGTCTACCCCCCGCTACAGGGTGTTTATTAAAATTATCATAATTTGAGTGTTTTTGTTGTTTGTTTTTGTTATTTATGAGGTGGAACTTTTCAAGTTATTTATGGGTATCCAAGCGTGAACAATTAGTATTTTGATATTATAAATTCGGTGAATCAAATATTATAAACTACGCACGCGTCCAAATAATATTATCAACTTGGTTATTTAAAACAAAATATATTTTTTGGATTAAAAACGTGTCTGGTAAACAGCTAAGAAAATCCATAGTCCAGATTGGGGAAGTTTAGCAATCTGCTGAACGTCCAATTTCCTCGCCTGTACAATGTACGCCTTGGGTCCCGCATCTGTTTAATATTTACACTAATTACGCCGGCACTCACGATTTTAATTTGTAATTATGTCGGGAGTTTCAGACATTTTGCTGTGGGGAAAAAAAACTTGGACGTAATGAATTCTGATAAAAAGTTAGCTGGTTTAAATTATGTAAAGCATTTGTTGTGAAGTATGATGTCGGTTGTTATGTATTTTTGTTATAACGAGTTAACTAATAACTCCCCACACCGATATCGGTGACGGTGGCCGGTTTCATTAAAACCAGGCCAGTTACGCAGGGGTAATTTTGTAGTGCCCAGGTGTGTCCGCAGTACACAAGAGCACTATCTCTACTCTCGTAACCCAGTGGGACGGATAACCGATACGACTGGCGAGAGATCAGGCGCAGGTCCGACTTTTACATGCCCATCCGACGCATGGATCATCTCTCTTGTCAGACAATCAGGTGATCAGCCTGCATTGTTCTTATCAGTCTTAGAAACAACATATTTTGTTGTTCCAACGCGGGAATCGAACGAGTGGATGACGGAGGTTGCTGCGTTTACATGGATTGTGACAAAAAAGTCTACATTATGTAGACTTTTTCTGTAATGTAGACTGTAGACAATCCCCAACTTTATGTGACTTTTTTCTACTTCTCATACAGTTTTATCCGGACCTTGTATATCATTCCATTCTCATGTAACAACAAGATAAGCATACGTCTTAAAATTAAACTCCGATGGGGCATATTGCGTATGCAATATCCATTTCATGGACAAACGACGATTGCTGAGGGACATTAACAACTTGGTTGTATTGTACACCTGCGTACCTCCGAGTATTGCAAATATCTTACAACACAAATGCTCAAAAACATCTGTGTCTACAGATTACACTTTATCAGATAAAAACCGTCTTAAGCTCCGTTGCTGAGTTTATTTTGTCGGTAGCTTATTAATTATCCATTCATAGTTATATTATGTCACAAAAGTAGAGATTATATAAACTAAGCTTAAATTAACTGGCCAATGAGGTCCGTTTATCAATTTCATAAATAGTAATTAACATTACTAATAGATGGCACTGATACAGAATGGAATTAAAGAACTTTACAGAAAATGATTATTTCTCTTAGTATTGCTCCCAAAATAACAAATATTTTTCATAAAATTATAATGCCGAATTATAGGAAAACATTTAAATTTTTAAAGATTAATCCACAATTAGATGGATTTATTGCCAGTTAAACTGAGTTTATCTAGAGTTTATGTAGCTTTAGCAATGGGCATTAATGTACTAGGATAACATGAAATGGAGGATACTTTTGGCAGTAGCAAATGAGCAATATTCATAAACCCATGACGAGGTATAAAATGCGGCAGAGATGTTGTGAAAACGCGATGAATATCTTAAGCTTCGTAGTTATGTAACTGATTATATCGACTTCGATATTATTTATTAAGGTAATGAGAAAATAATACGTTTGATATTACACGAGTATTTTCATTAAATATAACTTGTGTAAAAGGAGTTGGTAAAATATCCATACAAAAAACAAACAGACTCAATAGCAAAGAAATGGTTGAAAATGTGTTCACTTTTAATCATAATATTTGATGTCACTAAAAATACATTTCCAGAAAACGCCGGAATTGACTCCGGAATTGCGGAACTTCCGCAAGAAAACGTACCCCCAAAATCATAGTTACCTTCGTACATGACACCAAAAACTACACCGACTAACATACTACAATAACATTCTTCAAATCTTTTAAGAATCGACATTTTACATAAATGGATTTTTTTTTTTTTAACTATCTGTACACTTCCACATAAACTTCAATTTACCGGTATAATTCCATACTCCTTCGTGTACAATTTTTGTTAAACTGTACTGCAAGTTGTTACTTCACGTAATATAATAATATCAAGTTAAAAGTAGGGTCAAAGTATCGACAAAGTGTCGACAAAGCTCCCTCACTAGCTCCACTGAGCTAATGCGTTGTTTTTATTTTCGCAAACTCCTTATCCTCCCATCGCCTGAGATTACCACCGTGGTTATACCCCCCATCCCCCACTCCGCAGTATACCACGGAGTAGAAAATATATATGTAGGTACTTA
The DNA here is from genome assembly GCA_905404095.1 of Glaucopsyche alexis. Classification (NCBI taxonomy): domain Eukaryota; kingdom Metazoa; phylum Arthropoda; class Insecta; order Lepidoptera; family Lycaenidae; genus Glaucopsyche; species Glaucopsyche alexis. Next base: position 279,405 of record FR990063.1, on the reverse strand, counting down.
CTAGCCTTTTCCCGCGGCTCTGCCAACGTAAATATAGAATCGAGTATCCCACAGGAATACTGTACTTTTTCGGGTTAAAAAGTAGCCTGTTTTAATCCAGAGCCTAAACCATAAACAGAACCCAGACTCGTATAAAAATATTTGATATATTTTTGTACGAGTTTAGGCTCTGGATTTTTTCCTTCATCAAAATCTATTCAGTAGTTTTTGCGTGAAAGAGTAACAAATATCCATCCATCCATACATCAATCCTCATAAACATTCACATTTATAATAGAAGTGAAACGTACAGTGAAACAGATTTCATAGAACGTCTCAAATCGAATCTCATTTGAAAATTTTGACGTCCCACAGTTTTTTCACACAATCGTGGACACATCGTAAGAAATGCTTGTAGTATCGAAAGCTAACTACCTATGTAGCGGTTTATCTGTGCCTTCTTTTTTAATCTGTGTTTATACTCTCACCCCCTTACTACAGTAATAAACGCTGTATAAGCTTTGAATAGTAATACAGTGTTTTGTCTCCTTCTATCGAATTCAAAATGTCACTTGTGTGACGGGAACAAAACACTGTATAACTATTCAAAGCTTATACAGCGTTTATTAGTAAGGGGTTGAGAAAATTATAATTTTTTACCTGACTAGCTGGTGCCCGTAACTTGCTTACGTTAGTGTGGAATTATTAATTGAAATGGAACCCTAAGATAAAAGTACTGTGGTCCCACTGCACTCTAATTACATTTAAAAAACCGGTTAAGTACGAGTGGGGCTCTTACACGAAGGGTTCCGTACAAAACGGCAAAAAATCACGTTTATTGTTTACTAGCCGTTGCCCGCGGCTCCGCCCGCGTAAATACAGTATCCCTCGGGAACACTGTATTTTTTCGGGATTAAAAGTAGCCTATGTTTCAATCCAGAGCCTAAACTAATGCCATACCAAATCTTATCAAAATCCGTTCAGTAGTTTTTGCGTGACGGAGTAACAAACATCCATCCATACATCCTCACAAACTTTCATATTTATAATATTAGTAGGATTTATTTTTTTATTTGAGGCCCACGGAATTATTTATTTTATTATGTTTTTAGTATTTGTTGTTATAGCGGCAACTTCTACAAATCATACAGCCTGGTTGGTGACAGACTTCTAGACAGACAGACAGCGAAGTCTCAGTAATAGGGTCCCGTTTTTATCATTTGTGTAAGGAACCCTTAACATCATTACCAAGTCTACTAGCTAGGAGTTAACTAGTTCCATACAAACACGCCAACTAAACACCACACAACTAGACGTCGGTAAAACTTTGTAAATAAACGTTACGTACTCATTATAAAGTAGAGTGGAGGTTAGCTGTAATAGTGGGGCTATACTAAAGGAACTTAATTGTTGATAAAGTGTGGCAGCACTAAGGGAATTTTTTTAGGAGATCGGCAAACGGGCAGATAGATCACCTGGTTGTAAACGATTACCCCTGCCTATGAACACCCGTAGCAGAAAAGTTGTAAGTGCGTTGCAGGCCTTTAAAGCTTCAACCTCGTTTGATTACATTTACATCATCTACTTAGAAAACTGATCATATGTGAGCTTCGTCTGTCGTAGTCCTTGTCTTTGTGTTAACGATGATGTCTAAGTTTCTAAGAAAGTATAAAATACATCATAAACCGAACATTAGAAAAACCACCATAAAATAACTCCCCGGTAAGGCAGGTTCAAAGAGGTGGGAGTATAAACAACGCAAGCGCAACTTCTCTGGCGGTGCAGATGTGCGGTAATCGCTTACCATTGGGCAATCCGTCTGCTCGTTCACCAAATAGCTCGTAAACAAGTGCACAAACTGCAGCGAGCGACATATTTTACCAGGACAACAGCACACACAGGAAGACATACATTCGGAGTGACAAATTGTCAATAAAAGTTTGCAAAATGCAAAACATTGTTCGTGTTTGGTGGAAACGGGCCCAGTGGCGTAGCTAGGTAACCGAGGGCGGCGGGCCACTGAAGACCGAGATCGGTCGCCTCTACACTATAATTTTGTAGTACCTTTTGGAATACCGTCGCTTGTGTATTACCCAATAATAGCGCGACTTCGTGTGCGCAAAAGGAAATCCTGCGGAATCCGTACATTTTGCCGCGATGAAAAGTAACCTATGTCCTTCCCTGTGGTATATTCTATATGTGTGCCAAATTTCATCAATATCGGTCTAGTAGTTTTGGAATCTATTTAATGCAAATAAACAAACAAATCTTTCCTCTTTATAATAATATATTATATTAGTATACATAGATATATTTGTCAATTTAATCCTACATTGGCAGTCATCAAAGACATGTCTATCGCTAGTCGCTACGTTAGTAATAGAGCCGCAGCAAACCGGGATGTATTCGGTACTCATTAACGGGTGCGCCATCTAGTACCGAGTAACAAAACGTTACACACGAATAAATTTCGTTACTCGCATTTTTCGTAGTAACGTGTTATAATTCAAAAAGTGGTGAAAGAATGCACCTTACGCAGCTTAGTATGTAATGTATAAGTATGTTTTCATACTATACATACCACGACATCATACTATAGAATATACGACTTGATTCGTTGCTCTAACATAACAATAGCATGTTATGACTTATGAGGTATCAGAAGTAACGAGTAACGTACCGATACTACAGTGACGAGTAATATTGTTGTACCGAATACATACGGGGATGCTTTTTTTCATTACTTCTATCCGTAGTAATGAGAAACCATCACAGTGGCCTTTGGAATTACAAACTAATCCTACTAATCCTATCCTCCTCTACCAACTAGTTACTAGGATAACAGAACCACGTAAAATGTTATTTCCATTGATACTTAAATCCTGGCTCATCTCAAAGCTGTCTCATAACAAAACGACCCATTCAAAGCAAATAGTTTCAGATTAACCCTTTCCAGTCCGAGCTTAACCCTTTAACAGACTTAGTCCACATTATATCCCATAATATACCATTAAAAGAAACTATCGATGTGAAAAGACTGACGAAGCTTCGGTTCTTAATCCCTTCCGCGATAATTACTCCGGGAATCTCGGATCCCGGATAATCCCGGTGTCCGGGACTCGCGAATCCCGCGATCCCGGGTTTATGAGATTAAACGCCGTGAAGCGGGGCTGATGTTTATAATACTTGGTGATATTACTATCTAAATATAAAATTAATATTGTGACAAAATTTAAAAAAGGTAGAAATTACAAAACCTGTTATAATAATCTAATACTGGGCCTACACTAGAGAGTAACGGCGTTGACTGTTTCAATTATAGTTGGACTACACTAAGTTAAATCGTCAATGCTCATTAACGACTATTATATTCTTTAACTACGTTTTTTTGGGTGCTCCTATAGTCTTCACTCAAGTTTTATAATATTGTTTAGTAAGATGTTATGACGTCATGTTAGGTTTACAAATTACAATTTATTTTTGTTATACGGAGGTTATACCACAAATTACTAAAATATAGTTAATACTGTAGCCCCCTTACTAATAAACGCTGTATAAGCTTTGAATAGTTATACAGTGTTTTGTTCACGTCACACAAGTGACATTTTTAATTCGATAGAAAGAGATAAAACACTGTATAATTATTCAAAGCTTATACAGGGATTATTAGTATGGGGATAATAATGTAACGTAGGTGTTCATGAGCACTACGCAAATGCGTTTTCTACTATCGACAGCGTAAATATCCAAAATCGCGACAACATAAAATGTCGCGATTTCCCCCATATAATAAAATTGGACGGCGTAATTATCCCCAATTCGATTACAATGTACCGCAGCACGGTAGTGGGGGGAGATAATTGCGTTACATAGTACCAGGGGAGCAGAGCTAACAGAGAGATAAAAGGTTAAATTAATGACAAGGGCTTTGTACCTTTTCAACTTAACGACCTAACAGTTGTTTTGAAATTAAAACGGAGAAATAATTTCGATGATCTTAAAGTGGTGACCACTATCATAGTTACACGGTATTATCATAGAAATGTATACTTACATATTGTGTCTTATATGAGTATAGTTATAGCCGTTTGTAAAAATAAATACATAGTAATAACACATAGGACTAGGACAATAACGTCAACGAAATATTATGTAGACTTTATTAACCTCAACCCCTGTCTTTAACATGTATTTATACGCATGTTACGTCATACGTTTTTTTAAAGCTGCACATTAGTACTCCCAAGTGTACACTTAAATCAGGTGACCCATACGCTTATTCCCTTTTTAAATGATCCCCAACTCGAGCCCTCAAAGGTTAACGGGAGCCGAAGTGCGGGTAGTTTTAAAAAAGTTTATTAAGTTGGTAGTACTAGGACTGTAGAATAGGGTGGCTTAAAACGTTTATGGACGATATAGCTGTTAGTACTAGGGTCGTAGAGTATGCGAGGGAGTTTAATAGGGAATATGCACGTATTTTTTTTATTTATTTATATAAATATATCTAGTTTAGTAAACCGTATGGTAAAATCAGTTTTTTGATATCATTAAAAATAATGAAGATATGAACGTTTAAAGTGGTCTATTAGACAGAGAGATCCGACGTGTATCGTGACGTCACATAACACGACTTTCATAGAAAGTTCATACTAAATTTCGTTTTGCTAGAAAGAGATAGATTACAAACTTTGACCGCTCATATCTTGCTCATTTATCAACAGATATTGAAAATTTTCTCGCCATTTTCTTTATTTTTCTGTCTAGTAACATATTGTTATATTTTAAGCTATTTTTATATTTTATGCATATTCCCTATTGAGTGGTATTTGTGATTCTTGTTTGTAAAACTGATTTGTGTGTGCTGTTACCCGCGACTACTACGCTTAGGTTTTTATAAAAATTAATAGACGTTGGTGGCATGAACTCTATAAACAGTCTATTATATTTTTTTTTTATTTAAAATCTCTATATTCTATAGTTTAGAATGTAAGGATATATATTAAGGATAATCCAGTCCGTGCGCGACATTCGCTCACTACGCGCGCATCGCAGTTACACTAACTAACTACGAAGCTTTTACCTACAATCTCGTAATAATATTATTGTTGTAACGTGGACCATTCATTGTGTTCAACTATGAAGAACTGTGCCATGTGTAACTCTCAGTTTAGTGATGGAGTTCAGTGTAGTCTATGTGGAAAAAACCTAGACTTTAGCTGCGCGCAGATATCTGAGGCGGGATGGAGAAAGCTAGGACAGGACAGAAGAGCAAACTGGAAGTGCCCAACATGCAGGGCACCGTCTCCTACACCCTGCGCACCAGCAGAGCCAGCTTCGCTGGAAGCAATTCTCTCCGAGATACGCGGGCTGAAACGTCAATTAGCTATATTGCCGACCCTTATCGACGACGTCAAGTCCATTAAGAGAGAGCTCACAGAACTGAAGACCGGATATGAATTCATGAGCAGAAAGTTCGATGACTTCGACACTAAAATGAAGGAGATCGACAACCGGGTAACCTGCACTGAACAACTTCGTGACACGGTGGCTACTCTGGAGCGTGACATTGCATCCTTGAATTTACAGCTGACCGCCAGTGACCAACGATCTCGGCTAAACAACATCGAGGTGAAGGGTGTCCCGCTAAAAAAGAACGAAAATCTTTTTTCTATTATCGATGCGATTAGCAAGGTTATCGGCTACAGCTTTCCGAAAACTCAGATAAATTATATTCACAGGATTCCTACGCAAGGATCTAAGGATAAACCTATAATCATAAATTTTATAAACCGTTACATGAAGGAGGAGTTCATGGCATCAGCGAGAGCCTGCAAATCGTTATGCGCGACCGATGTGGGATTCCCTGACGTAAACAACAGAATATTTGTCAACGATCACCTGAACGCTGAGTCTAAAAAGCTCTTAAACAATACAAAATCTTTGGCTAAGCAAAACAACTACAGCTACGTATGGATAAAACACGCAAAGATCCACGTCCGAAAAAACGACACATCCCCGGTTTTTACTATTGTAAGGGAAAAAGACCTGAGCAAAATTGTTTAAACTGGTGTATTTACACCACTAACCTTTCTTTCTACTTACTCCATTATAAACTTTATTTTGTTGTGCATGCCATAGTTTTCACTGAAAACATTAATTGTTTGAATTTAAATACATTTGCCATAGATATACTTAAAACTAACTTTATAAAACCTTATTTACTATTTTTTGAACATAATATTATTACAAATCAATATCATTACGTCATAACTGCACACTGCAGGTATTTAACTATTGTTACCTATTATCCACGCAGCGCTCGCTCGAGCGACCGCGCCCCGCATAACTATCTACCTACCGCGTTATCGCTATTCTATGAATACAATAATATGCCTACTTGCTTGACTGTTATAACTGGGGGCCTAGCAGAAACCATTGATGACTATGTGGTCGTAGCGCTGTCGAATAGACACTATGTTGCCGCGGACAGACTACAGAATTCATGCTACTTAATTATATTATTCTATTATGTATATATATTATGTTATGTGTATGTATGTACATGTGTATGTATGCATATATATGTGATGTATATGTATATGTACATATTATGTGCGAGTGTGTATATGCATATATAGATATATACTACTATGTTATTGCCCTATTAATAAAAAGTGCACGAAAACGATAAGAAACTTGTAATTTACTACCAGAACGTCCGCGGACTTAGAACCAAAACACTATACTAACTAAATAGCCGACTACACTTATACACAAAATTATGAATAACAATGTCGATTGTGCGGAACTCATAGAGAAGATCTCACTAAATATTCCCAAAAAATCTAGCAGGCACCATACGCCACTATTCGTACCGGTCGTCTCAACTAATTATAGGCAAAATTCTTACTTATGGCGGGCAAGTTTTAATTTCAATAGAATGACGAAAAATAATGATATTGATTTGTTCTTTTCAAGCGCACTCTCAGTGAAAACTAAACTAGGTAATGAATTTTTTGGCTCTAAAAAACAATAATACACCTGTGTTTTGATTAATTTAGTATAGTTAATTATTAATGTTTTCTTTACACTTAAGGGACATTGGAAGTTTACAACATACTGTTTTTAAAAAAGTGTCGACTACAACCCGAATAGTATTAGATTGTTAACATCTTTTCACTCTAAATTTATCGAAATTCATTGATATTTTATGATATGAATATTTGTCAAAATCGGCTAAAATGTGATTCTAAATTTGTCTTTGGTCGACCTAAGTCATCATTCCATAGTAAAACGTCCCATGTCCCTTAATGTTCTCTGTTACAACATGATAGTTCTAACTTTATTGTTAGTTTTAATGTAAACTGTATGTACTACCTACTCGTGAGAACCTGTAATTGGCTTTCTGTCACCTAGCTTTATTTCTATTGTAAATCAATAATGCTGTTGGTTTTCCATTATCATAAAATAAAAATAAAATAAAATAAAATAATTATTATATTTACAAGTTTATTTTTTATGAAACTTGTTAAAATATTTTTATACTTTTATTAAGCGGCAACACTTAGGAGGTGGCGAGCAAATTTCCCTAGCGGCGGATTTCGGAACTATCCTATGACTGATATTTATTCTGGCTGTATAGTAAAATAGTAAAAAGAGCCGATTTTATTTTTATTTTGAAATAATTCTTTAAAAGTGCGCCATGATTTCATTGTTAGACATCTACGAAGTGGTAAAAAATACTAAAAGACCACTTCATGAGGGTGAACAGTATTTTAAAATTGGAATGTTACTGTGTGCAGTGCTTCGATCATTATAAGGGGCCGTCCATTAATCACGTGATGCTTTTAACAACTTTTAGACCCCTCCCCTCCCCCTAGTGATACGTGGTGAGGTTTTATACTACCCCCCTTCCCCCACCTAAGATCACGTGTATTTTTTTACATAGTAAGCAGGTCATGTTTGAAGAAAAACTTTAACTTAATAAAAATAAACAATTTAATCGAATAATTTAAGCAATTAAAAACTATACGAGTCATTTGTCTTGTAAGTATTTAAACAACACTACGAATCTACAACCGATAATAATTTCGGTATGCATAGACTAGAATCGAAAATTAATGCACGTGATGTCTCCTTATACCTCCTCCCTTGGTGATACTTGGTGATTTTTTTTCGGACCCCCCTTCCCCCTTTAGGCATCACGTGATTAATGGACGACCCCTAAGTAGGTATGGATGTGCCGTACCGAACAAGTGTTTTAATCCGCACAAGGAGAGCCCCGTTGAGTGACCATGCTCAGTCGGCTTTGCGCCTCCTAACGAGTAACACGTTGCGGCGCGTCTATTGAAACTCAGTAATTATCAAAAAGATGCCTTCTTGTGCGTTGTTAAAGTGTGTCAACCATACAAAGAACACTAACATCAGGCATTGATTTTAAAGTAGGTAATATTTTTAAAGACTTGTAAACTTTTTATAGTAGAAGCCATTTTCGGCACACACAGATTTTTATTTAATTTTGTAAAGCTGTGATTTATTGTGATGTGATAAAGGGGTTTGACCTTCTAAAATACCGTTTTAGTTAAATCAGAAATTAAGTTAAAAAGAACAGCGGCCAGTTTAACAAAATTAAAAATAACCAGGTTTTCATAAGTCACAAAGAGCAAGACCTAAATTTGATTTAGGTTGACCCGTTCGCGGTACAAATTTAATTTTTCTGTGTATTATTTCCCAACTGCAGTTCTGAAAGCCTAGTACATTTGGGTCAACTAACACAGTTAGCTAACCTAAAAATTACTGTCCATACACATCGCACTGTTATAGAATTAATGTCAAAGTTCCCAACTCGATTATCTCGCGCTTCGCTACGTGAATGTCTATTCAATTTATATTCCCCTGGTAGTTCTTATTGTGTACCAACTAAATTGTTTATTCACTTTATTCGAAAGTTTGACCCATCTGTGTGTATTCCGACAGGTTTTCATCGTAAAAACCTGCCAAGTGCGAGTTGGTCTCGCGCGCCGAGGGTCCCGTACGAACTTGTAATAAAAATAATGGTTCACCGTATATGCCTAAGGTTAAGTTTATGAAATTAAATGTTTTAATTTTTTATTTGAGTTGATTGAATTAAAGGTAAAATAAAAAGGTTTACGATTTATGACGTATTAAAAATAAACTACTTGCTAGATCTCGTTCAATTTTCGGTGGAAGTTTGCATGGTTACATCATATATATATATATATATATATATATATATATATATATATATATATATATATATATATATATATATATATTTTAGTTTTTTTTTGTTTAGTTTACAGAAGTTACAGGGGGAGTTACATACACATTTTACCACTTTGGAAGTGTCTCTCGCGCAAACTATTCTGTTAAGAAAAAAAATATATTAGATACCTCATTTTTAAAGACCTATCCATAGATACCCCACACGTATGGGTTTGATGAAAAAAAAATGTTTTTGCGTTTTTAGTTCGAACTTCGAACCCCCAAAAATTAATGTTTTTTTTTCTATTTTTGTGTGAAAATCTTAATGCGGTCAGCGGTACACAGAATACATCTACTTACCAAGTTTCAACAGTATAGTTCTTATAGTTTCGGACAAAAGTGGCTGTGACATACGGACGGACAGAAAGACAGACATGACGAATCCGGGGTTCCGTTTTTTGCCATTTGGCTACGGAACCCTAATAAAAGATAAACCAAAAACAACTTCTAACTAGCACACATACATCAATATATTTTATGCGTATTTGTTTTCCATTATGTAACAAAAGGAATACACATTACACGGTATATAAATATTTTACAAGTGATAAAATTTGATGGATTTACAATCGGCTGTCGGAGTTGAAAATTATCGAATGCTATGCCGCGCGCGGGATATCCGTCAATTTGAATGTCAAATTAATTTAAAATAACTACCAACACAAAACTACTGCAGCCTAACAGTAATGGCCTACCTATATTATGTCCATTGTTTGTACAACAAGGATAGTATAATATTATTATGCAAGTCTATTTTTGGGTTCCGTACCTCGAAAGGAAAAAACGGAACCCTTATAGGATCACTTTGTTGTCCGCCCGTCTATCTGTCAAGACCCTTTTTAAACGACTTCCAAAAAGGAGGTTTCTTAATTCAGCCGTATACTTATATGCTTTTTTTGTTTCAGGAACGCGTGGAGGTATCAAGCTGGAATTTATATCAAATACTCAGGTCTATGGTCTCTTGGAGCTGTGAAAAAATCAAACTTCTAAGCTAACGCAATCAAAAGATACAGCCGTTTATGCCGCAAATTATCGACACACAATCTCAAAACCTACAGGGTACCTCCCATAGAATCTTGAAATTTGGTATGAATCAACGTCTTATAGCATAGATAAGGAAAAATTGTAAAAAACCGTAAATTTTTTGTCATCATATGATAAAAATATTGTTAATAATTTTAAACTTACTAAGTACTTAGTAAGTTTAAAATTATTAACAATATTTTTTCCCTTTCCTCATGAACGCGTAGAGGTATTAAATTGAAATTCATATCAAATACTCTAGGTCTATAAAATCACTACAGGTTTGTACGGACCCCTCGGTGTGCGAGTCTGACTCGCACTTGGCCGGTTTTTTAATTGAGGGGACTAATTATAAGTATGCACACCAAATCTTCTTAAACATAAAATTGGATTGCAAATTGCAATTCCAATGTCTCGCTAAAACTCGAGGACGCCTGGACCGATTTGGCTAATTTTGGTCTTAAAATGGAAGTTCAGGTTTAAACGGTGAGAAATTTCAGTTCATACAACGTATGTCGAGACAGCTAGTTCATAATAAATGTACACGGTAAAATCTATTATTAAAATGTAAACATATACCGAAATTTTTTTATAAACAATTTGTATAATACAACTCATAATACGAGTTAAACTGTATATATCACCGTAAAATGGTAAAAACCGTAACATTGTAAAATAACTAATGAGATTGTAAAAATATAGCGAAAGATTCACTATAATATAATTATACTTATAATGTAACGAAAAATAATGTTTTAAATTATAAGCAGAATATTCGCGTCCGAAGTCTATCAGCATTTTACAATTTCACTTACTAAAGATATTGTAATATGTCGACATGTTAAATAAAAATTTCTCCTTACAATTGTTCGCATTATTTTTCGTCATAATTATTAATAATATGCAAAAGCAAACAAATATGGCGGCGCGGGGCACTTGCCGTTTAACCAATCGGCATGGTAAATATTACAATATAACGGAAAATATCGTGTAAAATTGTAAGAAGAAATTTTTATTAGACAATAGGTCAACATATTATAATATCTCTAGTAATATTACAATCTTACGGTTTTTACAATTTTACGGTGACATATACATTCCTAGTATACATATTACTGCTTGAATACATTTCAGTGGCATGATTCACAAACACCAGTGACCATATTTCGTGCTGGCGACAGACGTCTGCGAACATGTATTTGTCGTCGAGTAACAGATGACACTCCCTGAGGAATGACGTCACTCCTCGAGGAGTAATATGTGACGGGAGCGGGACTCCTCGAGGAGTAATATATGATGACACTCCTCTCTCGAGCAATATACTCGGTGATGTTTTATTCCGGCTGAAGGGGAAAGCATTAAGAAATAATAGAGACATCAACATCAACAGCGCGCTATTTTTATCAGCTATAAGTACGTTGTATTAGCCTTCACTGGTTCAAACGTTCGAACGATTTTTTCAACGTTCGATACAAAAGATTCGTTCGAAAATCTTTTGTACCTTTAAGTAGTTTATCTTTATTATTTTTCAACAGACTGCGACCCTCTTTAAAAACTAACTCGACCCCCCCAAAAGGGTCGCGAGACGCGACCCACCGGTTGAGAAACGATGGTGTAGACGCAGTATAAAACCCATACACGGGCACTAAAGTCTACACTAACAAAAATTTATTCAACAAACTTCATAAAAATGGAAATGATTTTACTTTCTGTAAAAGCGAAAAGTCACAAAAAAAGACAACTCAATTTTTGCTACTGAAAATAAACGAAAACCTTGCACTGTGAAAATTCAAATTACAATTTGAAATAACATTGTATTTTCACATTTTCCGCTGAAATTACATCGCCATAATGTTTTAGCTTCATTGTATTTCAGTCGAGTAATGTTACTACTGTTTTATTACCTTTGACATACCATATTTAGGGATGATGCATTCGCATTTTTTAATTAGCAACACCGTGAAAAAGGTCAACAATTTTGTTATTTTTTTTAATAAAACTAATTTCTCTGATTTGCAACATCTCTTTCAATTATTTTATAAGAAAAAATCATAAAAAATTCTAAAATTTTAAGTTAAATACGCGATGAATGGGGGAGCTAGGTCACCCTCGAGTGTATATGTGTGGCTCAAAATAAGGAGTAGTGCGAAGGGATATACATAGTCAATAGATATTTGTTCCTTCAAAATGAAATATACAAATAATATACTAAGATTAAAAAATATAAAAAAACAGCAATATTTTGTGACAGCCCTACGATACACAATCTCGGCTCTATTGTGTCGGTGTGCGCTAGATACAGACAATTGTGTCAATACTGACGCGACACGACACGGCCACGAGACACGCGACTGTCGCGGCGACAAGACGCGCTACACGTCCGAGTAGTCGCGATGAGATGTTTTAGGGTGGAACTATACGATACGGAACTCGGCGGGCCCGGGAAAATTCAGAGCACTGAAAAAAGAACCTTGAGTTAATACAATAGAGTTGAAAATTTTCAGCTCTATTGTAATTAGCACAGAGTTCTGTTTTCAATGTTCTAAATTTTCCGCAGCCTTCCGGATTCCGGATCATATAGCCCCAGCCTCATAGTTTTTTATCAAATAAGACCGGAAAAACGAGTAAGCGGATGGCCCGATAGAATACTAAAACACTAGCCGCCTTACTAATAAACGCTGTATAAGCTTTGAATAGTTAATACAGTGTTTTGTCTTCTTCAATCGAATTAAAAATGTCACTTGTGTGACGGGAACAAAACACTATTCAACGCATATACAGCGTTTATTAGTAAGGGGGTAGAGGAGCTACAAGTATAGTAATCCTCTTTTTCCTCACTTACTCAAGTAAAAACGACGCGATAGTGATCTGTAAATGTGTCCGATCGAGTCAATTCGTGCCAAAGTATAGCTATTCTATAAAACCCACTATAAAACCCATTCGTGCCAAAGTATAGCTATTCCACGGTTGAATACAGTGACATGTACCAAGACCAGGGTATTATAAGTTGTTAGACGATGAGGAGTTTGCTACTTGCTACTAGCTTTCATTGCTACCGCGGCTGGTTTCTTGTCTTCTGTATCAATCTGTCATTTTGTCTACTCTTCCGTAGTATCTAAATAAAACATATTTCTACGCTCACAGTTCGCAATGGTCATGCATGTCTCATGTCAAAATTCAAAGTTTATACCAGGGTAACATAGGATAATAGTAGACTATCTGTTGACTATATGGTACAGTTTTGCTATAATCTGGGGGCACGGCAGTGCCCCCGCCAAGTCGAGCGCGAAGCAAACACTGCCGTACCATCCTTTACTGGAACCATTTCGCCGCATTTTCAGGCCCCTATTTGAGAACCTCTGGATAACACCAGAACGCAGAAATTTTCGTCATCCAATTAGCTATAATCACGTACTTAAAATCCAAAATTTCAAGTCTGTAGGTCATTTAGTTCCGAAGTTAAGCGAAAGCAAAGTTTCGCATTTTCGACACTCACTCACTCACTCACTCACTCACTCATGATCATCAAAATAGAACTAGTACTTCCCATAAACTTAGAGAGCTGAAATTTGGTACAGAATTGGGGTTTAATGGCCACATAAAGGGAAAACTATAAAAACTAGGATAATCGATCTGGGGGCACGGCAGTGCCCCTGCCAAGTCGAGCGCGAAGCAAACACTGCCGTACCATTCTTTACTGGAACCATTTCGCCGCATTTTCAGGCCCCTATTTGAGAACCTCTAGATAAGACCAGAACATCGATCTAGGGGCACGGCAGTACCCCGCCAAGTCGAGCGCGAAGCAAACACTGCCGTACCATTCTTTACTGGAACCATTTCGCCGCATTTTCAGGCCCCTATTTGAGAACCTCTAGATAAGACCAGAACGTCGATCTGGGGGCACGGCTGTGCCCCCGCCAAGTCGAGCGCGAAGCAAACACTGCCGTACCATTCTTTACTAGAACCATTTTGCCGCATTTTCAGGCCCCTTTATTCTACTCGAACTTTATTCTACTCGAACATTACACAAATTAAATAAACAAATTACACTAAAATCTAGGAAAATAAATCAATATGCCTACGTTTCTACAAAAAGAAGTGAAATCCCACCAAAAACATTCTGTAAAAAACTAGCCAAGTCTCGATGGAGCTGCTTGTTTTTCTCTAAAAAGTAATGAAATCTAGACAAAATCGTGCCAAGTCTAAGGTTCCTTACTGCGGTTTCTTTATTATTATAGTTAATGTTGTGTGACTTGGCCGTTGAAGGGCACACAAGGGTACAAAAGGGGCTCCATGACACCATTGCTCCAATATGTGTGTTGTACAATCAACAACAGCCTAAAATGAGACACTAGCGTCCAATTACCAATACCAGTATGGGCTATTATCTCGCTTAACAAACATAGGTAATTACAAATGTAAACAAAATTGACTTGTACCCACTAAAGTATAAAGAATGTTCAACGGCCAAGTCACTCAACATTAACTATAGTAATAAAGAAACCGCAGTAAGGAACCTTAGACTTGGCACGATTTTGTCTAGATTTCATTACTTTTTAGAGAAAAACAAGCAGCTCCATCGAGACTTGGCTAGTTTTTTACAGAATGTTTTTGGTGGGATAGATTATAGAGCTCACCTAGTCGCCGCTGCTGTCGCGTATTTCGTGGCCACATCATATTGACAATCACGGAGGCCCTGAATCCCGCGACGCGACAGTTATGACTTATCACTAATTAGGGTTGGCACGAGCGAGAATTTCTTATGAGGTTAATCTAATCTTATAATACATACGAGTATATAAAACTCTCGTGTTTGCAACGAAACTCTATCGAAACGGTATCTATAGTCGTAAACTATTTTACTGACGATTGATATTTAGATGGCTCAACAACCTTTCCGGGTCAGCTACTATTGTAAAAGTAAATGGCTGTGTTTGGAGTAAAAAATCGTTTGAAAGCGCTCGTAAGCAAAATAGCGACTGCTAAGCGGTAAATAAGCAAAATGGCGACATTTGCTAGCGCTATTGAAGTAAGTAAACGTGTCCTGGCCTGGCCAAGAACTGTTTTTTTTTTCCAAGCGCTTTTTTCCGCCAAACACAGCCAATAGGTATAATATCAAATTATCCAAGTGTTAATAAGATATTTTTAAGGTTCTGTACCCAAAACGCGTCCCTACTACTAACACTTTGCTATATGTCTGCCTGAATGTCCGTCTGTTTGTCTGTCAAACACCAGGCTGTATTGTCTTAACCGTCTATCAAGTTAGTTGAAATTTTCACAGGTGACGTATTTCTGTTGCCGCCATTCGCTATAACAACAATTTATACTAAAGACATTATAAAAATAAATATCAAAGTGGAGATCCTTCCCATTATCCCATGCAACAAACGTGTTGTCGTTGTTTTTTCTCGTTATGTACGAAACCCTTCGTGCACGAGTCCGATTAGTTCTTGGCCGGTTTTTGAAATGATAACTTCTTATGGGAGCGCCGCTTCGTTCCGTAACGCATTACGGCGCCAAATTAGATATGAGTCATTTCGAATACTAATGCCAGATACGCGTAGTGCAGTTACGTAGGCACTTAGATTTTGACACATAGTTCTCGGGTTCGAATCTCGGTCAGACGAAATATTTTTACTATTTTTCTTTTATGATATTTTTTTGTTTATTTAAGATATTATATAAGATAATTATATAAGATATTATAGTGATAGCGTATTATATATTAATCACAAAAAAGATTATATTTATTCAAACTACGTTTTGTGGGATATATCTATACTAATCTATACTAATATTATAAAGCTGAAGAGTTTGTTTGTTTGTTTGTTTGTTTGAACGCGCTAATCTCAGGAACTACTGGTACGAATTGAAAAATTATTTTTGTGTTGGATAGTCCACTTATCGAGGAAGGCTTTAGGCTATATAGCATCATGCTAAACTCAATACGAGCGGAGCACCAATCAAGAATGTTACAAAATCGGGGGTCTTTTTTTTTCCTTTTGAGAGCTTTCGCTACGTACGCTGCGGAAACGGTTAAAGTTTCGCTAAAATGATGTATGGCAGAATTGTTCCCCTTTAAAAGTTCTAAAAAAAAGTCCGCGACAGTATATGTCTATCTTTTAAGGTTGGCTCACTATAACCTTTTTATACTTACCAAATTTGTTCTAAAAGTAAGCATTATTTGTGAAGGTGTTTTCATAAAGATTATATTAATCCTTATCCAAGTAAATACGTTATTCATTACAAGCATTTAATCTAGAAGAAATTTGCCGTTTACATCATTTGATTTCAATGAGTATTTTAGAAGATATCGCAGTAATAAAATAATCATGCGCGCTATAGTGAGGCGCGCGGAGCGGGCGGGCAGTCGTGAGGTGGAAGCGCTTCTTCTACGTAAATGAAGTCGCGGGGAAAAGCTAGTACAATATACATTTTGCACACGAAAACTCTACATACAAATATACATAAAAGTATACGAACGTCAGTCGTATACAAAAGTTAACCCTGTCGCTGAGCAGTTTATCTCGCTTTTTCGGGTCAGTAAATTTGAATTTGAGGTCAACCCTCAATCTATGGGGTCACCACGACCCCATGATATAAGGATTTAATACAAAAGGCACAAAAAATACACTATGTATCTGTGAGATTAATGCTTCGGCAAAAAGCTGAGAAATACTGCGGTAATAACGCATGCCATTGTGTTTCGCCAAAACATGGAGATTATTTAACTGTGGGAGAGCCAAGCTTCGACACGAATGGGCCAGCTCGACCGGATAAATACCACGAACTCACAGAAAACCGGTGTGAAATAACGCTCGCGTTGAGTTTCGCCGAGTGAGTGAGGTTACCGGAGGCCCATGGGGGGGATTGGAGATTTTAAGGACCGGGAACGCAAGTCGCAACACCAGAGGAGTTACAAGTACATCTTTAACTCCTCTGTTGTTGCGAGTGTCCATGAGCGGCGGTAATTGCTTACCATCAGGCGATCCGTCTGCTCGTTTCTTGGTTCATTTCATAAAAAAAGCTAGGGGTGTTGAATCATTTAAGGACGGGGAACGCACTTGCAATTCCACCGGTGTTGTAGCTGTCCATGGGCAACGGTATTCGCTTACCATCTGCTCTGTAGAAGGATATGAACGCACTTATGTGTTGCATGTACCCATGGTGTTGCATGTATCCAAGGACGACTGTAATCGCTTACCATGAGATGATCCATCTGCTCGTTTGCCGCTCTTACTCAATACAATTACCGCAGTTGAATTGTTTACATTTTATTGAAAATCTCGTACACCCTTAATCCTCATGGATATTAAATCCCGAGTACCAGGGCAACATAACTTAGGAGGGATTAGCAATAAACGATCAGTTGATATGGGAGGATATCGGGCACATTTGAACCGCTCAGTTTTACGACAAGAAATCCCCACGAAAATGCTGCGATATTGTATAATGTCGCTTCTACGCCATTTGCAGAGACTGGGGGGAATTTCTGTTGATTGTGCGGATTAGACGAGAAATACAAACTCATACGAATTTAAACCGTATCACAGGGGGATAAAGTCGGATTTGATTCGGCGGAACGAATTACGATTCTCGATAATAAAATAGAGTAGATGTGTCTTTGTGGGGCAGTTGGGGAGATTGGGTTCTGTTTTTCCGATGCAAATTCCATTGACTTACATCTTTAAACTAATAACGGCTCGGAATTTAAATATTTGAATATGGAATCGAGTTCCGGACGAGTTTTAACGAGATTTCCCGCCAACAATGAATATTGTAATTAGTTTTCCGTTCGATTCTATATCAAAATGTAGAAATTATAATTTGCATTATATTTCTGCCTTCACGTACTATGTACTCGAGTCTAACATTGCGACAGACATACTAACAACTGTTTTATGCTTAAATAATTTCCAACTGATTTCGCAAACTATATTACAAAATATATTTATAACTAAAAGAACTATTTATCCCACCAAAAATATTTTCATGAAAAGTAGTGCCAAGACGATACCATATGACTCGCACTGTCAAAAAGCTATCAGAACTCATGTAAAACCAAGCTTTTGACTCTACACGCCTTAACTTTACAAGCCTAACTTCACAAACCCTACAACTTAGTCAAGTTATGCGCTGCGCTTAGCTCGTCTTGGCGGGGCACTAGCGTGTTCCCAGATACGGCTAGCGGGCTTACAACGTTATCGAATGACAATTGTATGGGCGCTGTTGTCATTTTGACAGATTTACATACAATTCTCATTCGATAACATTACGCTTACGGCGCTGTCAAATGTTCCTGCTAGGCCCACTAATTATATTGATGTGGGTGATCTACGTCACATGACGTGACGCAGTGCAACTTCACACTGGTCCTGACGCCATATTTCATTAGTGTAGTGTATGTCGTGTATTCACGGAGTATAGAGATAAGGAGTACCATCTCCATACATGAAAAAGTGTCTGTAAATAGCGTTAAAAGCGCTGAAGACTCAACGGGGTGTAAAGCGGCAAAATTTGAACAGATAACTAAATCTTAGCGTCACCTTCGGTTATGTTTATAAAAATATATTCGACTACGCGAGTAAGTAGAATATTCATGATTTACTGAATTAACTACTTTCTAGTCTACTAAAGTCGTCAAAAATTTTAAATAACTAAACTCAATTCACTTTACCCCATTTCTTATTCCTAACTTCATACCATACCCTTCTTGTGCATCAGCGCCATTATGGAAGTTTTTGAACTGTTATTTACAGCATACAGCTGGACACTTTTTTAACTTTTCTCCCATAAGAGATGGTTCTCCTTGGCTCTACCCTCCATATTATGTATGTAAGCATAGATATCATACAATCTCGAGTGCTCTAGCCACAGATGACAGTTGACATGTTACGGTGACAGTTTGGATGTCAGTCGTCATGGAGAAGCCAAGCGGGCAGGACGTGTGTTAGAGTATTGACGAGCCAGTATTATTGCGTGTTAGCGTGCGATAGCGGAATGCTACAATTAGTATTGTAAAAACCGGCCAAGTGCAAGACACACTCGCGCACGAACGGTTCTGTACCATTATGTTGTTATCAAACATATTGTTGTCATAGCGGCAAATACATTATCGTTGAAAATTCTACGTGGTTGTCATGGTTCATGAGATACACCGCTGGAGATCGAAGTCTCAGAATAGGGTCGAGAATTTTTTTACCATTTGGGCACGGAATCCTAAAAAGCAACAAAGCTATATTCTATACAACACCTCCACACAAAAGCTATCAACTCACGCAAAGTACAAAACGATCTGAGATAACCATCATTTTCGCCGTACCAGGCTCGCAGCTACCAGGCTCGCAGCAATCCAATTTAATCAAATCTGAATGTGAGCCCTCGTGAGACGAGATTTATGTGAGCCGTCTTATAGCCCTGAGCCGTACAGACAGCAAAACAAGTGCGAAATACAATTAAAATGTTAATAAAAAAACAATAAATAAATTAAAAGAAATTATAGAATCGAACACAGATTTGTTTTTGAGAATCGATTTTGAAACATAGAACGAGGTATAAAATTATAGGGAGTAAAGTCAGAACGGTAGGAGCTCCGTGGCCTAGTGGGAAGACCGTTTGGTTCGCACTCGAGAGAGTGCAGGTTCGAATCTCAGGCGTGGCGTGGTTGTGGCGTGTACCAATGAGACTTTTTCAGATCTCAAGTACATACGGAAGGTGTACTTGAGATCTGAAATCAAGTACTAACGGCGAAGGAAAACATCGTGAGGAATCCCGCAAATGGTTGGCCCCAGACGTATTGACCAGTTCATTCCTCTGGACTAGGCTGACTGTGTTGTGAGAATGCCGTATGTACTTGGGCAACCATACGACATTTAAAACCGTCACTTACCTTTTGCAAACCTTCATAGAAATCCCTACCTATTATACAGGCTCCGGCTTCCCTATGAAGGAGAAGCAGCCTTCGCGAACCACTGCACTACAGTATTTCAAGAGTGGTTACTTCGCTCGGAGAATACTGTATAAATCATCCAGTAACGGATGAAAAGGCCTAAGTTATAGTTTTAAAGTTAAAAGTAACGCGTTTTCGCTAGTTCACACCGAAATGGGACGACACGGGACGCAGCGCTATACAGAGCGGTCTAGGTTGACATTCTCTCTCTCTCTTGCTCTTGTAATTAAAATTGTATCTGTGTACACAAAAGTGTAGAGAATAGAGTTCAATTTTGAATCACTATTTTGAAAAAGCAGCGCGTCGCGTGACTTTGTCATAAGAACTAGGTAACTTCACAGTTTGATTGAAAATTATGATGTAACTAACGTTGGTTGTCATGACGACAAATTACACATTTTTAACATTACCTATATTTGTGTCTCATTAATGCAAAAACTTTATAATATTACTAGCAGTCGCCCGCGGCTCCGCCCGCGTAAATACAGTATTCCGCAGGAACGCTGTATTTTTCAGGATAAAAAGTAGCCTATGTTTCAATCCAGAGCCTAGACTACTAGCGTACCAAATTTCATCGAAGCTCGTTCAGTAGTTTTTGTGTGAAAGAGTAACAAATATCCATACATACATCCATCCATCCATACATCCTCACAAACTTTCACATTTATAATATTATTAAGATAAATACGAATAATATGAAACAAAAAAGGTTATGTATTGTGCTGTGTGCATGAAAAATAGAATTACTGTATGAACCAGAATCCGACGGGAAAATTCAGAGCAGAGAAAATATGTCGCTGCTCTAATACAATAGAGTTGAAAATGGAAGTGTCGAGTGTCGAGCTGTCATATGACATTGACATATTTTGACTCAACACTTGTGTGTTCTATTTTCAGCTTACTTAAGATACTTATCACATTTTGACAACGTAAATAATATATTTTATGAAGTGACACTTCTATACGCGCATGAGGGTAAAATTTTTATGGATGAAATGCAATGTGAGCGACACGAAAATGTGGGACGAGAGCGATTGAGACCGATTGAGAGAAATCGTAGCATGAACATTTTTGGAGTTTACTCCTTAAGAAACGATTTGAGTTATAAGGCCCGGTACGGAAATTTTATGAGGAGTAAAATCAAGTGTAACACGAAAAGTTGAGGCGTTATGTAGAAAGAGACAAACATATATATCTGTAGGATTGACCGTGCAAAAGAATGAGATGGAATACATTACACAGCGTATCTTAGTACAACCCATTTCTATTTTTAAATTTAAATATGTTCGAATTTTAAATGTCCGAATTTGTTCATTCACTGTCCTGAAACCAGCTCGTTATTACCGTCAGCTTTATCACTATTACCTACTATTATAATACATACAATTTTGTAACATACTTTATGTAATACGCTTTTATTGAAGTAATATAAATAATCCGAATAATTACAGATACATATATGTTTGTTTCTCTTATCATTTTAGAAGATGCGTTCATTTACCCTCTTTCTATTCGATATATATCATAAATATCGTTCGTAAGAAAGAAACTCCAGTCGAGCGTCGGAGATGACACACACACACTTTTTTTTATTATTTTTCAAAGTACAAGGATATCGGCTTTTGTTGCCGACCGTACCTCAGTACTAAACTTAGAGAATGGTCCCCGGCGGCCATTGGCAATTGCGTGAAAAAAACGATGAGTCTGCGAGTCCAAGACAAGACATGACAGTTTCCCCGAGATCGATAGATAACGAAAGTTTTTCATTATACATTACCATTTTTATCCCAACAAAAATCTCATTACGGTCAGTCCACACCGCGAAGGTACGCGACGCCGACGATACGCGACCTAAGTAGTAATCACTACACAAAAGATACACGTTTCATATGACATCGGTCGTCGCGTCATTTATTTATTTATTTATATTTAGTATACAAACAGGTTACAGTCATGGCATAGTTGTACAAACATAATCTTAAGTTCTAGGCTAGACAGCAACCCAAAAATAGTATACATGTAACCTCATTGCTCCTCCTTGATACTCTTTTTTGTCTTGACAGGAAATACTTGACAGACTTTTATATTGTGATTCATATGAATAATTTATGTTTGAAAATATTTGCGAAATATTAGCATTAAATGTTGTTTCTTTAGTTGTAAAGCAACACATTATCTTTTATTTCCATATTGTTAAAAATCATATTATAAAACAACATTTTCGCTATAACTTGTGAACAATGGAAAAACTGAGATTCGAATTTGTGGTAAAGGCAAGTGATGATCCAAAAACTAATATTATATGCTTAACTTCGATTACTGATACTGATAATAGAACATACTCGATTCCGGAAGAATTACAACCAGCTAAATTTCATGATGCTGTTCTAAAGACGCGAGTATTTGAAAATATAAAAAAATCATTGAAGAAAAGGCATGAGAGAAGGCAAGTATGGATAACAATGACACAAGAAATACATGATACCTATATAGATGACGATGGAAACATTCAATTTAACGGATATTTTTTAGAGGAAATAACTTCAAAATTTGAAAGAGCACCACAGCATATAGGAATTTTGGAAGAGTCTTTGACAGAATTATTACATAAATGCACGGAATCAAATAAACCACAAATTTCGGGAAATGTGGTAGACAAATTTATTTTGGAAAAGTTTAACAGGAGGACATCTAATGCATCTCAATGGATGAATAGATTTGAAGAGGAATGTTCACGCTTATCAATTGTTGAAGATGCAAAGAAAATTGAGATTATAAGAGCATTTTTAGAAGACCTAGACTGGTATACCTCCATGATGATTAAATATACAATTAATTCGGAATGGAAAACATGGAAGGAATGTTTCTGTGAAACTTATGCTGACAAAGGTTGGTCAGCAGTCAGGTATGCAATTTTATTTCATTACAGACAAGGTTATTTATTAGACTATGCCTTGAAAAAGGAGAGACTTTTATTGGAAGTGAACAAAAACATTGATGTTTGTACATTGATTGATTTAATTGCAACGGGATTACCTATATTTGTGATAAATAAAATTGATAGAAATATTTTAAGAACGACAGAAGATTTATTTAACCAAGTAAGAGGTCTAGAATATTTAGTTACCAGAAAGAATTTTCAAAACAACTTTAGAAGGAATGCTGACAATGAATCAGAGAAACAAAATAAGAATAGAAGAAGCTCACAAGCAGTAGGAGAAAACAGATATCCAATAAGAAACGTTAACAATTCAGAGTTAGAAGTTGAACTAAATGAAATCAATCCAAAAAACTTGATATCCCGCCATTAATCAAAATTGAAGTTGAATTAAATGACTCCTTAAAAATAAAAGGGATCTATGATTCAGGTTCGAATGTGTCCTTAGTAAATTCCAAAATTTTGTCAATAAAAGGTACTCAAAATAATAAGGACGGTATAAATGCGAACCTCAAGACGATTAATGGCGTTAAAAAGAGTGTTGGTATGATAACTCTCAAAATAAAGATTTTCGATATAGAGAGAGATGTCAATGTATTTGTCATAGACGCAGAAACTTTCGATTACGATTTTTTGATTGGATTAGACATAATAAAAAAATTTCATCTTGTTCAAGATGAATACTTGGAAATAAAACAAAGTATTCCGTTTAAGGAGAATAAGATATATTATAAAACAAAGACATTTTATAGAACAACCAATTTTGACAAAGCAAACAAAAAATATGAAATTAATTTTAACGAACACCTAGAGGAAAAAGACTTTACTATTATGGTGAATCACCTTAATGTGGATCAACAGAATGATATTGATAATCTTATATCAAAATATAAATCACTTTTCGCGACAGGCAAGTACGATGTTGGTAAAGTAAAAGATTACGAAGCACATATTGATTTATTGGTCGATAGGTACTGCGCTAAAAGACCATATAGATGTTGTATAGGGGATAAAAAAGAGATAGAAATGCAGGTGGCTAAATTATTAGAAGAAAATTTAATTGAAGAATCATATAGTCCTTTTGCAGCACCTGTTACTCTGGCATATAAAAAAGAAGATGGACGGAAATCCAGATTATGTATTGATTTCCGAGATTTAAATAAAATTGTAATACCACAATCACAACCGTTTCCCTTAATAGAAGACTTAGTGGTGAAAACTCGAAATTGTAAATACTTCACAACACTTGATGTTAATTCGGCATTTTGGTCAATCCCGCTCAAAATTGAAGACAGACATAAAACAGCTTTTGTAACTCAAGATGGACATTTTCAATGGACCTGCCTACCCTTTGGATTAAAAACTTCACCAGCGATTTTTCAGAGAGTATTAAGCAATATCATAAGGAAACACAAACTATCGAACTTTACTGTAAATTATATTGATGACATATTGATATTTTCTAAGACGTTTCAAGAACATATTACTCATTTATCATTACTACTAGAAGCAATATCAAAAGAAGGATTTAGACTAAAATTTTCAAAATGTAACTTTGCACAAGATTCAGTAAAGTACCTTGGTCATATAATTAAGGACAACACGATAACTCCTTTGAAAGATAATTTAATTGCAATAAAAGATTTTCCTATACCAAAGACGCAAAAGAACGTACGTCAATTTTTAGGAAAAATCAATTTTTATGGTAAATATATACCAAATATATCAATCATTTTAGATCCTTTACATAATTTATTGAGAAAAGGGCAACAATTTGTTTGGTCAAAAAAGTGTGAAGAATCTTTTCAGTTGATTAAAAACTTAATGTGCCAGAAGCCTATATTAACTATTTTTGATCCTGATTTACCGATAAATATTTATACTGACGCCAGCATACTGGGTATTGGCGCTGTTATGAAACAGCCACAGCTTAATGGAGAGGAAAAGCCATGTGCATATTTTTCAAGAAAACTTAATGATACTCAGAAAAAGAAAAAAGCTATTTACTTAGAATGTTTAGCTATAAAGGAGGCTGTTAAGTATTGGCAACATTGGTTACTAGGGAAAAAGTTTACAGTCTTTACAGATCATAAACCTTTAGAAAAAATGAATATTAAATTTCGACCAGACGAAGAACTAGGCGATCTTACATATTATTTATCTCAATACAATTTTGAAGTTATTTATTCGCCAGGTAAATATAATTTGGAAGCTGATAGTCTTAGTAGAAATCCAGTATTGGAAGCAGATGATAATCATGATGATAATTTAAAAATTGTAAATTTTGTTAAAATAGAAGATATCCAATGTGACCAGCAAAGAAATGAATACATAAGACTAAATAAAAATAAATTAAAGTTTCAAAATTCAATATACTATAAAAAGTCAAAGAAAAAAGAAAAAATCATACTAACGGAAGAATTTGGTAAAAAGCTAATAAAAGATATTCATTACCTCTACTGTCACATAGGAGCAGAACAGATAAGAAATAAAATAAGCGCATTTTATACTGCAAATAACTTGATGAGAAATATAAAGAATGTGTGTGACACATGTGAAGTATGCATAAGAAATAAGTCCAGAGGTAAATATAATTATGGGCTATTGTCTCAGTTAGGACCAGCTTCATGTCCTTATGAAATAATGTCAATAGACACTATTGGAGGATTTGGTGGATCTCGATCTACAAAGAAATATTTACATCTTTTAATAGATCACTTTACAAGATATGCTTATATTTTGACCTCGAAAACACAGAATTCAAATGATTTTATAAAGCTATTGCAGAAAGTGACACAGGAACATAAGATTGGTATTATTTTATCTGATCAATACCCAGGTATAAATTCAAAAGAATTTAAATCATTTTTAGATGTACAAAATATAACTATAGTTTTTACTGCGGTGAATGCGCCGTTTTCAAATGGTTTAAACGAGAGATTAAACCAAACTATTGTAAATAAAATAAGATGTAAGATAAATGAAAATAACAATAACTTAGCCTGGACAACTATTGCTCACGAATGTATCAAAAGATATAATGAGACAGAACATACTGTTACAAAATTTACACCTAAATATCTTTTGGAAGGAAAAAATTATACCATTCTACCAACTGAATTAAAAACAAATTTTACAGTTGAAGATTTAAAAAGGGACAGAAAAGTGGCATTTGAAAATTCTATGAAGTCACATATTTACAATAAAGAAAAATTTGATAGAAAAAGGAGAGATCTTGATTTGAAAATTGGTGATTTTGTATATGTTGAAAATGGAAATAAACTTAATAGAAGAAAGTTGGATGAACTAAAAATTGGGCCATTTGAGGTCTTGGAAAAGATATCTGACTCTATATACAGAGTAGACACTGGACACAGGAAATGTGAATCAAATTTCTATCACATTACGAAGATCGTTCCGGCTCCTACAGCTACAGTGGTCGGAGCCTGATCTGGGGGGGGAGATGTAACCTCATTGCTCCTCCTTGATACTCTTTTTTGTCTTGACAGGAAATACTTGACAGACTTTTATATTGTGATTCATATGAATAATTTATGTTTGAAAATATTTGCGAAATATTAGCATTAAATGTTGTTTCTTTAGTTGTAAAGCAACACATTATCTTTTATTTCCATATTGTTAAAAATCATATTATATACATAACATCATTATTATTAGGTTGTTACTAAAAATAAACTAATACAAGAAAACTAATAATACCCACTGCGAAACATTGAGTAAATTACAATGAGTGACTATAATAATATCTGTGCAGGACGACACCGAAACGTGACATGTAAATATAGTTTAATATCGATATAAGATTCATATTTAGTGATAGGAATGTAAATATTTGTTTAGATACTTACAATTATAAAATACTGAGTCATTCCAATAAGATTTGATAACATAAATTCATATTAGAATCTTACAAATCATAGAAAAGTAAGTTTTTACTAAATAACTTGTTTAGCCCCTATCGGTTGTACCCTAACCGAGGTTACCTTATAGCTTGTTGTCCCGCTCTTATTGCATATGTGTGACAAAGATGCAATATGTATGGGAATTTTAAAAGTCTTATTAGAATATGTTATTGTTAATTTTTGTAATTGTAAACGTGTTATTTAGCTTCTACTTTGTTTTAAGTTTGATAATTAATAATAATCTTTTTACATTATATAGTAATTTTATAACAAATTTCGATGTAAAGAATTTGTATTGTTAGACAAGATAGGCAATATGTTAGAGTAAGAAGTAGATAGGAACGCTCTTATTGGTGAATTGTAAATTCATTTTGATTGGTGTATATTTTTGGACCAATAAGAGCTTAGATAATTCTGTGGCCGGATCCATATAAATATTGGATCGATTTTGGCATTCGGCACTTGGATCGTCCTGTCTCCCGTTGCGCGCGCGTCTGCAGTTGCTCCGTAGCCTCTACGTCGTAGCTCTGCCTACGTGCCGCTACGTGTCGACCCCGTTCTAGTGCAGTGCCTACAAACTCCTAATAGCGATCGTCAATTCACATTCTACTTCGTTAGAATAGGGTGTGGATTGTCGCCTTGCTGGGGAGTTGCCCTGCCCTTGGCCTCCCGCTGGGATTTTATCCCAGTGTAGGGTCACGGGGAGACAGCCCCCCTAAGTGTGTGTGCCGTCCGTGTACGTACACTTAGTGTTTCTTAAGACCGCGTTTACGTGAGTACTTTTCTTTGTTTGTATACGTGCAATTGTTACCGTAGTTGTGTGACTTTTGTGTTTTGTGTTCGATTTGTGCCAAAATCGACCATGACTGTCTGCGACCCGCGGCTACCCAGCCGCGCCTACCACTGCGACCGCGCCGACTCGGAAACGACGCACAGCCCGGCCTCTTCGAGGTCCAGCTCGCGTTCGACCCCGGTCCGCGCGCATCACCGCTTGTACACCGAGCCTAGCTTGTGCGGAGAGGACACCGCCCGCCCCGGGCCGTCTTCGGCATTCTCGCGGGGGTGTACTGTTACCCCCCCGCCCCAATGCCCTCCGACGGTGGCCCGAGGCGAGTCCGGGCTCCCTCCCCGTACAGCCGAACAGTGCCCGGCCTCTCCGAAGCGCACATCGCGCCGCTCTGCGCGGGCAGGCGACTCTCGCCGCCCCGACGCAACCCCTGGACAACCTAATATCCAATCAGTGGACATCCACTGCAACACCGCGAGCTCAGCTCGCCCCCCGCCGGCCTCTAAGCCGCGCCACCACCGCACCACTAAGGCTACGCAACAGCGCGGCCTACACCA
Organism: Glaucopsyche alexis; assembly: GCA_905404095.1. Lineage (NCBI taxonomy): Eukaryota > Metazoa > Arthropoda > Insecta > Lepidoptera > Lycaenidae > Glaucopsyche > Glaucopsyche alexis. The sequence goes on along the minus strand of FR990063.1, from coordinate 250,964 downwards.
GCCCTCTGCGGGCTCACCACGCTCGCCAGACGTCTCGCCGGCCCCTATGCCGCACGACGCCCGCCGAGCCGCACCTACCGAGGTAATAAATTACCGCCCCCCTACGTTCCCGCCGCCACTTATATACGTGCCTCCCACCGCGACCGTCAATGCTAGTGACAGCAGGACCTACGCCGAGGTGAGCGCACCTTACACCACTGTGGCAAGGACTTTCGACCCGGCGCCGTCGAGATCTTCTCCGACGCCGCCCCGCTCGCCTCAGACACCGCCCCCGGCATCAACCAACTTTCCGCCCCTGGTTGTCGAGAAGATCGACGACTGGGTGCGCCACTTCCGACGCTTGAAGGAAATATTGGGGCATACACCAAATGCAACATCTGGCGGTTCCAGGATTCGCTTCACGCCCCGAAGCGAATTTGAATTCAGGACCGTCAAGCGCTACCTGACCAACCTGGAGAAGGACGGATACGCCTCCTGGTTCTCGTACTCTCTCCCCCAGGAGCGAGCAATCAAGGTGGGTATTAGGGGACTACCTGCCTTGACCAATACCGACCACATCAAGGAGGGCCTCGCTGAGCTGGGATTCGTAGCGGAGTACGTCTCCTCAGTGTCAGCGAAATCAGAGCCCTCCGGCTGCATTTATTTCGCCCGGATTAAAAGGGCCCCGGACGTCGTACCCGGCATATTTCAGATCACGGAGTTCCTGAACATGCCGGGCGTAAGGATCGAAGCCTGGCGGAGCAATAACGGCCTCGCCCAATGCCACCGATGCCTGAAATTCCGGCACTCAAGCCAAAACTGCCACCAAAAGGTAGCTTGTGCTTACTGTGCCGGGGAACATCACGCGCGGGATTGCCCCCGCCCCTCCTCAGAAGAACCCACCTGCGCAAACTGCAGGGGGACCCACCCAGGTAACAGCAGGCACTGCCCTGTGTACCGCAGGCTGGCGCGAAACCGCCAAACAGGTAACGGCCGCGCCACCCCGCCCTGTGACACTCGAGACTCGCCTCCCTCTCCGGAGCAAGAGGCACCACCGCCACCCCCGCCTACCGCCACTTCATTGATGGCGGAGGCAAATGACCACTGTCCCCGGCGCTCGCCTATTCCGGCGCCTGACCTCCCTGCACCGCAGCCTAGGAGGAAGAAAACTAAGAGGAGGAATGGCACAGTATCCCCTACGGCCGGCCCCCTTGCCACCCCTCCTTCCGCTGCCGCCTCCGAGTTCGAGCTTGAGCCGACGCTCGCCCCACTCGAAATCGTTACACAGGTAACACCACCGTCACGGCGCTCTCCGCGCCCCTCCCGCACTCCCAGCGCCTCCTCTTCGGCCGTCACGGCTGTTGAAGTTGTAGCCGCCCCGGAGCCGTCTATTAACATGGCTGCCCCGCAGCATGTGCCTCCTTCTGCCCCTCCGTCACCCCAGGTATGTGACCAAGAGGCCCCCCAAACTACTGCAGATCTCCTGCGGACCCTTTTCTCCCTGGCAACGAACTGTTACCACAAAATTCGAGCCGGGGAGCAAATTCTCACCGCCCTTATGCAGGCCCTTCTTGAAGGCGCCCCTGTTTTTGCTGCCCTTGTAGCACTATGGATTCCCAGGCCCTAATACCGGACCCGCGGATAGATATCTCCGGCATCCAGAGGCTCCTATCAGAGGAGCTGTATGTGACTGCCGGAGATCTACAACGCGTACCCCGGACTAGGGACATACGTGTGCTACGCGCACCGTCCCCTCCGCGCCCTCGGAGCGTGGCAAAATTAATGTTTATCTGTTCGCAGGAAATCTATTTTAAATCGTGCGAGCGGAAGCGATGCGCCCGGTCGTTTCTGACCCGCTGCCGTCGCATGCCCGCTGCACGAAACAACCATAGTGCACCCACACGCCACCTGCTGGGGACATTGCAGCCTAATGATGCCGGCGCACCCGTGCACTGTGCGCCAATTAACGCACCGCTGGATTGCTGCCCTCCCCCTCTCTCCTTTCCCCGCGCTCACCAAATGCAGCGCTCCCCCCCCGGTACGTATGCCGGGGCAAGGGAATCCTTCCCTTCATCCTTTTTACCAGGTCGGTTTGTGTCCGCGGTAGACAAAAGCGGCGTGCGGGGAGTGGACCCATACACGCTTCCTGGTCCCCGGACCAGGACCCCAATCGTCGTCGGAGTCCTCCGCTGGTCTTGGCCGACCTCGGCCGTCGCTGTTTTAACACCCTATTACTTCGGGTTTCCCCTGCGTTCTGTCGCGGGGGCTCATCCCTAAAAAAAAGGCTTATGCGCCCAGTATTCGTACTGGGCGTAACTTTCGGAACTTCTCATGTAGAGGGGCAAAGCCCCTGGTCATGATTCCCCGCCCAAGGCCCCTTTCAAAGGGCCCGGCGCGTGACGACGTAAGCCGTTCACCATTCGGCACTTCGGATCGTCCTGTCTCCCGTTGCGCGCGCGTTTGCAGTTGCTCCGTAGCCTCTACGTCGTAGCTCTGCCTACGTGCCGCTACGTGTCGACCCCGTTCTAGTGCAGTGCCTACAAACTCCTGATAGCGATCGTCAATTCACATCCTACTTCGTTAGAATAGGGTGTGGATTGTCGCCTTGCTGGGGAGTTGCCCTGCCCTTGGCCTCCCGCTGGGATTTTATCCCAGTGTAGGGTCACGGGGAGACAGCCCCCCTAAGTGTGTGTGCCGTCTGTGTACGTACACTTAGTGTTTCTTTAGACCGCGTTTACGTGAGTACTTTTCTTTGTTTGTATACGTGCAATTGTTACCGTATTTGTGTGACTTTTGTGTTTTATGTTCGATTTATGCCAAAATCGACCATGACTATCTGTGATCCGCGGCTACCCAGCCGCGCCTACCACTGCGACCGCGCCGACTCGGAAACGACGCACAGCCCGGCCTCTTCGAGGTCCAGCTCGCGTTCGACCCGGGTCCGCGCGCACCACTGCCTGACTACCGAGCCTAGCTTGTGCGGAGAGGACACCGCCCGCCCCGGGCCGTCTTCGGCATTCTCGCGGGGGTGTACTGTTACCCCCCCGCCCCAATGCCCTCCGACGGTGGCCCGAGGCGTTCTGCGCGGGCTAACGACTCTCGCTGCCCCGACGCGCTCTCAGGGCAACTAAATGCCTACCAAGCGGGTACATCCCGCGATTCTGCGGGCCCAGCCCGCCACTCGCAGGCCTCTCAGCCGCGCCGCTACACCACCGCGGTAACACCGCGATCACCTGACGTCTCGCCGGCCTCCTCGCCGCGAGACACTCGCCGTGCCGCACCAGCGGTAACTAAACACCGCCCTCTCACGTTCCCGCCACCTCTCATCGACTTCAGTGTCGCTGAGTATCCTGCACCACCTCAGGTCAACTACATTGACCAACAGCTTACATACGCAGAGGTGAGTGCAACTACCACAGCTTCAGTCAACACTATTGATCCGGCGAAGTCGAGATCCTCTCCGACGCCGCCTAGTTCGCCTTCGATGCCGCCCCGGCATCATCCAACTATCCGCCCCTGGTCGTCGAGAAGATTGATGACTGGGTGCGCCACTTCCGACGTCTAAAGGAAATTTTGGGGCATACACCGAATGCTATTTCAGGCGGTTCCAGAATTCGCTTCACGCCCCGAAGCGAATTTGAATTCCGGACCGTCAAACGCTACCTCTCAAACCTGGAGAAGGACGGACTCGCCTCCTGGTTTTCCTACTCTCGCCCCCAGGAAAGAGCAATCAAGGTAGGTATTAGGGGACTACCTGCCTTGACCAACACCGACCATATTAAGGAGGGCCTCGCTGAGTTGGGATTCGTAGCGGAGTACGTCTCCTCAGTCTCAGCGTATTCCGAGCCCTCCGGCTGTATTTACTTCGCCCGTATTAAAAGGGCTCCGGACGTTGTACCCGGCATTTTTCAGATAACTGAGTTCCTGAACATGCCGGGCGTGAGAATAGAAGCCTGGCGGAGCAACAACGGCCCCGCTCAATGCCACCGATGCTTGAAATTCCGGCACTCAAGCCAAAACTGCCACCAAAAGGTAGCTTGCGCTTACTGTGCCGGTGAACACCACGCACGGGATTGCCCCCGTCCGTCCTCCGAGGAACCCACCTGCGCCAACTGCAGGGGGGCACACCCTGGTAACAGCAGGCATTGCCCTGTGTACCGCAGGCTGGCGCGAAACCGCCACACAGGTAACGGCCGCACCACCCCACCCTGTGATACCCGAGATACGCCTCCCTCCCCGGAGCAAGAGGCACCACCGCCCCCGCCTACCGCCACTTCACTGATGGCGGAGGCCAATAACCACCGTCCCCGGCGCTCGTCTCCTTCGGCGCCCGACCCCCCTGCACCGCAGCCTAGGAGGTTGAAAACAAAGAGGAGAAAAGGTACCGCATCCCCTACGGCCGGCTCCCTTGTCGCCCCTCCTTCCGCTGCCGCCTCTGAGTCTGAGCTTGAGCCAACGCTCGCTCCACTCCAACCTGACATTCAGGTAACTCCGCCGACTCGGCGCTCTTCGCGCCTCTCTCGCACTCCCAGCGCCTCCTCCTCGGCCGTCACGGCCGTGGAAGTTGTAGCCGCTACGGAGCCGACTACTTACACAGCTGGCCTGCAATGTGAGACTTCTTCTGCCCCTCCGTCACCCCAGGTGTGTGACCAGGAGGCCCATCTATCTACCGCAGAACTCCTGCGGACCCTTTTCTCCCTGGCTATGAATTGTTTTTACAAAATTCAAGCCGGGGAGCAAATTTTATCTACCGTTTTGCAGGCCCTAATTGAAGGCGCCCCTTCTTTTTCCGCCCTAATTTCCCTGTGGCTCCCCAGGCCCTAGTACCGGACCCGCGGATAGATATCTCCGGCATCCAGAGGCTCCTATCAGAGGAGCTGTATGTGACTGCCGGAGATCTACTACGCGCATCTCGGTTTAGGGACATACGCGTGCCATGCGCACCGTCCCCCCCCCCCGCGCCCCCCGGGCGTGGGAATTTTAATTTTATTTTTCTGTTTTCAGTGAAATCACTTTTATATTGTGCGAGCGGAAGCGATGCGCCCGGTCGTTTCAGACCCGTTGCCGTCGCATGCCCGCCGTACGAGACAGCTACAGTGCACCCACACGCCATCTGCTGGGGGCATCACAGCCTAATTGATGCCGGCGCGCTTGTGCACTGCGCGCCTAAATACACCGATGGATTGCTGCCCCCCCCCCCCCACCCCTCCTTTCCCCGCGTTCACTAAACGCAGCGCTCCCCCCCCGGTACGTATGCCGGGGCAAGGGAATCCTTCCCTTCTTACCCTTTTTTCCCAGGTCGGTTTGTGTCCGCGGTCGACAAAAGCGGCGTGCGGGGAGTGGACCCATACACGTTTCCTGGTCTCCGGACCAGGACCCCAATCGTCGCCGGAGTCCCCCGCTGGTCTTGGCCGACCTCGGCCGTCGCTATTTTTAACACCCTATTACTTCGGGTTTCCCCTGCGTTCTGTCGCGGGGGCTCATCCCTAAAAACAGGTATATGCACCCAGTATTCGTACTGGGTGTAATTTTCGGATCTCCTCATGTAGAGGGGCAAAGCCCCTGGTCATGATTCCCCGCCCAAGGCCCCTTTCAAAGGGCCCGGCGCGTGACGACGTAAGCGATCCATTCGGCACTTCAGTATTCGGCTACATACTAGTGTAATGAAGAAATAGTAAGAAGAATAAAGGAAGATTTCTGAAAGGAAAATTATCGTCGCTGTTTTACTTCTCTCAATCCCAGCAACAAATGTGCCATAGCGCACAATATCTACTTAGCTTAACTTATATTAATCAAACAAAAACAAAATAACAACGTCAGTCATATACTCCACATGCGGACAATGCGGTGCAACTTGACATTCTAACTCTTGCAGTAAAACGCGAGACGCACGGCCGGCAACACAATATCGACTCTTTGTACGGGTACTTAGGGTACTTTTTTTTCGCTGCGAGCAGATATTATTATTATTAAGATTTTGAACGTTAATTTAGCGTTGGTATTTTTGCTTTTGTATGGGAGTCCTTTTTCAAGACAAACCACACTAACACCTACACGTACTGCTAATAAGCTCCACACTCCATCATTAATATAATTATAAAGTTAATTTCGCCAATCTTCTGCTCTCCTAGTATTTGTCTATACTAATATAATAAAGAGGAAAGTTTGTTTGTTTGTTTGTTTGTATGTTTGTTTGTTTATTTGTTTGCATCGAATAGGCTCCGAAACTACTGGACCGATTTTCATGAAAATTGGCACAGATGTAGAGTAGACCATGGGAAAGGACATAGGCTACTTTTTATCTTTACGCATCGCGGGCAACATCTATGTTAACAAACACCTATATGTCGTCTGAGGCTCATGATTTTGGATCTATACCATTGAGATATAGCTATTGTGGGCTTGCATGGGTAAATCGTGCAAAGAGAATTATTATAGACTTACAATATCACTTGTTTATTCGGAATTACAATTCTTTATAATGTACACCTTATAAAATCAAGGCATTCATAAACACTGGCACTAAAACGAAACTATAGACAGTTCCTAGGCTGGTTGCCCGAACAACGACTACTCGAGATGTGATAGCTCATCCTCTTAACGTGGTAGGTCCACCCTACCACGTTAAGAGGATGAGCTCCCCATCCCCACAACACATCCCCACCATGTCGATTGCACGAACTTCAGACTAGACTCCGTCAGCGCGCTAAACACGTTTTTGATAGATAGCAACACTTGTAGTTTCGTTTCCGCTTTATGACCGGATGCGACATATATTATACCTACTGCTAATAAACTCGACACTCCATAGTCATTAATATAATATGTTAATTTCGCCAATCTTCTGCTCTCCTAGTATTTGTGTTATAAAATGAATACTCCTGTACGTAGTGTGACCCCAGTCTCCCCAATTAGGGCGAGCCATTTCGTATCGTATTACCTAATCAATAAAGTCCAATATTCGCCCGCCGCGTGATTTGGGGATGAACAAAGGGGCTCCAATTTCAATATTGACTATGAAATAATTGAACATAAATTAACGTCAGATGACAGATACTGTTATCACACTTTTTCTTTTATAAATAAATCTCAAATCTTTCTAGAGAACGTGTTTTTAGAAGATGATGAAGAAGAATTCAGCTCTTACCCGCTGCTCCACTCGCGTAAATACGGCATTCCATGAGAGCACTTTACTTTTCGGGATTGTGTTAATCCAGAGCCTAAACTACTACCATACCAAATTTCATCAAAATCTGAACCCTAATTCTCGTATTTAAATACAGACTCTCATTTTACTTTAATTTTATTGTAAGTGATTTTGTGTAGCTTAGACCAATCAGAGAGCGTTTCACGTTGGTCTGACGTTTACGAGAATGCCGTTTGTCAGTTTCAGCGTATCGGGACTTGATTGTAATTGTGTTATTGCGGGTTTTATTTAGCAGAACTGACCCTCTGTTTAGTAGTTATTGTGTAGCCTCAAACTTAACATTCATCCATCCCTCCATCCTCGCAAACGTTCACATTTATAATTATTGTGCTCTGTAGTAGGCATTAGGATAAAAATCCTTTTATAACGACATCATATTATATTTAGAACTGGGTATTACGATGAGTGAAATTTGGTATGCTAGTAGTTTAGAATATTCAGATCTTGCTTATACTAACGACAGTCAACGTTATTTTCCTATTATTGTGGTTGGGCCGTATTGTTTTTTTAAATTTAGTAACTTCAGAAGAAACTCATGAAAGCCCTTTTCTAATTTCTATCCTTTTAAATACCAGGCTCGCATACGTAGAGTAGAGAGTTTGCATGTTAAGTGTATATATGCAAACGTTGGCGTTGCTCTCTTGGAATTACTTTAGACTATGTCCAGAAACTGCGTATTCTTACGCACGTGAGGTCTACGCACGTAGTCGAGGTACTAGGGCCCCATACATTGCGTCCAGGAGCTACGTGCGTATTATTTTAGCTATGCGCGTATCGTACAAAATTCACACATTTTGTTGTATAAGATAAGAATATCTACGTGCGTAGGTTTACGCAGGCTTACGCACTTTCTGGACAGAGTCTTAGTTGTAAGTTGTAACGATACGAGTCTGAGCGCCTGGTACTTAACTTAATTTGAATTTGACTTAGAACCTTGTTGCATGTGCGAAATATGCATACTGAGGATGTATCGAAAATCTCGAAATATATTCAGATGAAAATTAAACATATAGCTTACTGTTATTAAGCCATTATGTAAAGACAAGAGCACTAACAAAGTACTACATATTGTCAAGGAAATGTAAATAGACAATGTAACATTAATTATTATTATTAATGAATGAATGATTCATATGCTTTATTGTGTTCAAAAACGTACAAGTATGGTTTAAATTATAATTAACAATTTTAGCATCAAGTATGAACACAAATGCGGCTTTATCGCTATAAAGCGATTTCTTCCAAGCAACCATTGGCGCTTGGAAATAAAAAGTTAACATAGTACAATTCTAGAAATGTGAATAAAACTAGAACTAAACATAAAACCTTACATACTTATAATACAATTATATCATAGAAAATATTACATATTTATTGTTATAGACAAAAAACGGCCTTTTGGATAGTCAAGCCATAGTTTAATTAGGTTCTAATAATAATATTGTTAGTTGGGGAAGATTATATGATTTGTAATATACAGGGTTATTTTTTCACCAGTACAATAAATCAACATACGTAATAGTTGTCAAAAATAAAAAATACTAGCGAGTTTTGTTACTACCCCTTTGGAACAAAAAAACAAAATTATCAATCCCCGAACTTATCCGCTAAACTAATACAAAATGTGGATACGTTACGCATCTATCGATGCTTTGTTGCCAACTCGTGCGCCGCCCGGCCGATCGCTTACCACACCCCGCCGCCCCCTACCTCGTACCGCACCCGTTGACGCCTTGTAGTTAGTGCGCACATGCGGTATTAGATTGGTTATAGGATAAAATAATTGAAATGAAAAAAAAAATATTTTTTTTATTTAAGAAATGTACTCTATTATCGATACCAATGACGTGGTAAAATTTATTGTACCGATGAAAAAGTATTCCTGTATGTCCATATTGACCAAAAAAGTATAGTCTTGTACCAACTCCCAACTTAAACCTTACAATTCTTGGTAGTTACTTAGCTCAAAATAGATCTTATATCTAAATTAGAATTGTTACAATACCCAGTAAATTATATTTGCCCGTAAGATATTTACTAAGGGCACATATTAATAGGAAGTTAATATTATGTTTGCGATACAATACACTTGCGGAATAGGAAAATGGATTGTTTAGTGACGCACAAAATTACTTGTCGACGGTAGGACTTAGGAGTATTTGATCTTATTGGTAGCATTGAGGTATTATATATATGGAGTGTATGGACAATGGACATTGCAATACCAAGTATGTCCATCATAAAAGGCAATGGCACATTATCGGCACTTTTCAATATTATCGATTTGAAAACAGCTGAACTTAAAGCTTCTTTGTACGATAAATTATTGTTCAGTAATACATCTATCTATTTGTCTATCTATATTCTGTCTATCTATCTATCTGTATTTTATATACAAACCCATAGGTTAATATGACGTAGGCATCCACTAAGAAAGGATTTTTCAAAATTCAACTCCCAAAGGGGTAAAATAGGGGATAAAAGTTTATATGAAACTTTTTATTCCTTGGACATAATATTTGCATGAAATTTCGTATTTCAGCGTTTTCTAAAATTCAGCCTAGAGGTGGGTAAAATTAGGGATGAAAGTTTTAAATAAACGCAGAGACCAAATTCTTAATGTGAGATTTCGCACACGTATTTCTCATATGACGAGGGCATCCACTAAGGAAGGATTTTTCAAATTCAACCCAGAAGGTGATGACATAGGAGATAAAAGTTTTTATAAAACTTACATGAACATATTTGCATATTAATTTAGTAAGGAAAATAATGTGTTACGTTTTTCAGCGTTTTCTAAAATTCAACCCCTAAGAGAACAAAATAGGGGATGGAAGTTTTAAATTATTACTTAAAATCAAATTCACGAGAGCAAAGCAGCGGGCAAATGCTATATATCTAATCTAATATATCGATATTTGTATTTAAAAATTCTAAACGCTAAAAATTCGCCGGCTTTTAAGCAAATCTCCTAACGATCTGAGAAAACTCGATATCAAAGTACCAGGCTTGTATAATGTACAAGATATCGACGTAAAAAGGAAAATTCAGGATCGTCAGTACGTTGTTTGTCTTATCTAAGTTTGTTTACCCCCTTTGTTACTTCTGCCTCCCTGGTCCCACCCTCCAATCTGTCAATGCCTTCCTATGATGCCCCAATTACGGCTGTATCCAGCGAGCTATTTTTTAATAAAAATCACTCGGCTGTATAATTAAATGTTGCGATGTTGGATTTTTTTTGGTAAAAATACAGTATAAGGAAATTAAAAATAACTGTGAAAAACTGAAAAACTTGATAATGACATGATTTAGATTTCATATTTGAGGTGGGTATCATCGGCTTTTACGACTACAATATTTTATCGGTCCCTTCAATGACAGATTTTAGGTCTGTAATAATTTACTGCGCATAAATCTTCAAATCAATTTAAATCGGTACAAAACTACGTGTAAATATATTACACAACCCTCTTTCCAGCAGTCGGCTAACTCCCTGCTGAGTTTCATATTTATTGTTGCGAAGTTTAAGCTCGAAATTGCTTTCTTTGTTTTGGCGTTGTTTTGGAGTTTGGCCCACTGTGCGCGCGAATGTTGCTGGCGTCAGTTATGTTTGTCGCCGTTTTACTTAAAGGAAAAAGCATACTATTATCTCATATCTGGGGGCACGGCAGTGCACCCGCCAAGTCGAGCGCGAAGCAAACACTGCCGTACCATCCTTTACTGGAACCATTTCGCCGCATTTTCAGGCCCCTATTTGAGAACCTCTGGATAAGACCAGAACGCAGAAATTTTCGTCATCCAGTAAGCTATAATCACATACTTAAAATCCAAAATTTCAAGTCTGTAGGTCATTTAGTTCCGAAGTTAAGCGAAAGCAAAGTTTCGCATTTACGACACTCACTCACTCACTTATACACTCACTCATGATCATCAAAATAGAACTAGTACTTCCCATAAACTCAGAGAGCTGAAATTTGGTACAGAGTTAGGGTTTAATGGCCACATAAAGGGAAAACTATAAAAACTAGGATAATCGATCTGGGGGCACGGCAGTGCCCCCGCCAAGTCAAGCGCGAAGCAAACACTGCCGTACCATTATTTACGGGAACCATTTCGCCGCATTTTCAGGCCTCTATTTGAGAACCTCTGGATAAGACCAGAACGTCGATCTGGGGGCACGGCAGTGCCCTCGCCAAGTCGAGCGCGAAGCAAACACTGACGTACCATTATTTACTGGAACCATTTCGCCGCATTTTCAGGCCCCTATTTGAGAACCTCTGGATAAGACTAGAACGCAGAAATTTTCGTCATCCAGTAAAGTATAATCACATACTTAAAATCCAAAATTTTAAGTCTGTAGGTCATTTCGTTCCGAAGTTAAACGAAAGCAAAGTTTCGCATTTATGACACTCACCCAGTCACTCACTCATGATCATCAGAATAGAACTAGTACTTCCCATAAACTCAGAGAGCTGAAATTTGGTACAGAGGTAGGGTTTAATGGCCACATAAAGGAAAAACTATAAAAACTAGGATAATCGAAGATCTGGAGTACCTGGTGACCCTTATTAGAAAACACAAGAGCCCAACCAAACTATTAGAGATCGACGTACTGCCTTTACAAAAAATATTCAACTTGGTGGGCCACTTCATTTGATGTCAAAAATCGAAGATCTGAAGTATCTGATTAAGAACCCTCAGCTGGTCTCAGCTGATTAGAGATATGGCAATGCCCCCTTCTACTATTGGTACATAAAAAAATCGACTGTCATTGCAAAAATCCAGTGAAGTGGGACTCATCTTCTAATTTAATCTAGCCGGTAGCGTCCCACTGCTGGGTGAATGCCTCCCCTTCTGCTTTTAATACGCATAAAAATAAAATTAAAGGAAAACTCTGGATAAGACTAGACTGGCTTTTATACTTATACTTACAAGTTTATAAGAAGAAATAGTCGAACAATTAACTTTATTCTACTCGAACATTACACAAATTAAATAAACAAATTACACTAAAATCTAGTAAAATAAATCAATATTCCTACGTTTCTACAAAAAGAAGTGAAATCCCACCAAAAACATTCTGTAAAAAACTAGCCAAGTCTCGATAGAGCTGCTTGTTTATCTCTAAAAAGTAATGAAATCTAGACTAAGTCGTGCCAAGTCTAAGGATCCTTACTGCGATTTATTTATTATTATAGTTTATGTTGTGTGACTTGGCCGTTGAAGAGTACACAAGGGTACAAAAGGGGCTCCATAACACCATTGCTCCAATACATGTGTTATACAATCAACAACAGCCTAAAATAAGACACTAGCGTCCAATTACCAATACCAGTATGGGCTATTATCTCGCTTAACAAACATAGGTAGTTACAACTTACAACAGAATCTGATATAACATTACGTGTAAACAAAATTGACTTCTAACGTATAAAGAATTTTCAAGGGCCAAGTCACACAACATTAACTATAATAATAAATAAATCGCAGTAAGGATCCTTAGACTTGGCACGACTTAGTCTAGATTTCATTACTTTTTAGAGATAAACAAGCAGCTCTATCGAGACTTGGCTAGTTTTTTACAGAATGTTTTTGGTGGGATTTTATATACAGACAGCTCCATGGCCTAGTCGGTAGACCGTTTGGTTCGCACTCGAGAGAGTCAGGTTCGAATCCCAGGTTGTGGCGAGTACCAATGAGACTTTTTCAGATCTTAAGTACACTATACGGACGATCTAACGGTGGGGCTAACATGGTTGGCCCCAGACGTATTGACCAGTCATTCCTCTGGACTAGGCTGACTATGTTGTGACTGTGAGAATGCCGTATGCTTGTAGTAGTGCAGTCAAATCGACAGCTAACTATGTAGCTGTTTGTCTGTTCCTCTTTCTTTAACCTGTGTTCTACTATTTAAACTTCTTCTTCTCCTTCTTCTACTACTAAAATCATACCAGATAGGCATCAGGCAGGCCGAAGCTCCAAATTCCCTCCTGCACGCTAGTCGCTAAGCATAACCAACCTAACAAATGGTTTCTTTCAACGGAAGAATAGACAAAATGACAGATGGACAAAACAAAGCTGTTATCTTGTCCATATGATCTGTCAGTGTGTCTCTTCTTGTGTAGACGAAATTCACGTTTATGGTGGTAAGCTTGCTGCTATCAGGAAAACATAAGCAGCAGAGTACTCACCGATAAGAGTAGTGAAGTAGAGCGTGGTTAGAAGAGGCGCGCGGCCGCGGTGCGGCATGGTGCGCGGTGCGGGAGGGGGGGGATAGTGCGAGCGAGACGGAGCGAGGCGCGCCGCTCATCTCCACGGGCGCTGCATCTGGGGATAGTGATGATGATGGTTAATAACGTTACAATGAAAAATGTTACAGTATATTTAGGGCATCGAGACTGGTTTTACCCGAGACTTAACGAATCCATAAGGGTTCCGTTTTTTGCCATTTGGCTACGGAACCCTATTTTTTTTTAAATATGATCGGTTTTCGATCCTCTAAGTATGTATATTATAGTCCGTTCATCCAATTTCTAACCGTGAACATAAAGAACATAATGCTACCAATTTAAATGTCACTTAATTACCGTGCACGGTGCAATAAATAAATAAAATAACTCATTAATTCGTTTACGTTTAGATTAAATTTGATCTGAACAGACTACAGAGTATTATTATATCTATAAGCTAGTCATTATTTCTTTGTGTATGTTGTATTATTGATCGAAGGTACCAATGAAATGTTTTCTTACTACCCTCAAATTCAATTATTGGATGCTGGATATTTTTAGTACCACGAACATGATAGATTCCCAGTATTGCAGAAGTTTGTTGTTACTTACTACCCTCAAAGTCAATAGCTACTGGCTAGTCATTATCTCCTAGTACTCGTGAAAAGTTTCGTCACTACCCTCAGTAATTAATATTATGATTTCCTGGTACCAGGCACAGCACAATATGCAAGCTTTTATAATACCGAGGAGCCAAATATTGAAGAAGCCAATGCATTGAAAATTGTTGTTCAAAATTCTTTTACTCTTTTAGCCATATATCGATCTCCTTCTTTTATTAACACTGAAAAATTCATATCTTCCCTCGGTAACATATTAGAATCCATGCAAAGATCTCCTTGCCTGTTTTTTGTAGGTGATATAAACATAAATATTATAGGATCAGATACTCATGACGATAGCTCTACATCTTCATCTTACCTCTCACTCTTAGCGGAATATGGTTTGGTCCCTTGCATAAATCTACCAACTCATGGCCGATCGTGTATCGATCATATATTCTTAACATCGTCAATAGAAGCAAAATCTGTGATAAGTCCCACTGATCTCACCGATCACGATATTATTATGGTTGGAGCCAACACTATAAAATCCAAAGAATACGCTACAAGGAGAACTAAACTGGTAATCGACTACGAAGAACTGAAAAAAGAAATTAAAGAAACTTGTTGGACTGATATAATAAATAACACTTCTGTTGACGATGCGGCCGAAGTTTTTACTACTACACTCAAAACCGCCATATCCAAACATTCTTCTATACAATACGTCAGACACAAAAATATTATTATCCAACCCTGGATGACTCCAGGTTTAATAAGATGTGCAAAACAGAGAGACAAATTACACTTACTCAGTAGAAAAAACCCAAACGATGAAACTAAAAAACTAATTTACACTCGATACCGCACCTTTTACATAAAAATATTAAGAAAAGTAAAATCTGAATATGTCAGAAATGATATTAATAAAAATAAAAGCTGTCCTAAAAGCCTTTGGAAAGCTATAAACCGTATCTCTCACAGAAAATTCCAATAAAACCAACAATTCCTTGCTAGATCTCGTAGGGATTAATGAAAATTTAGAAAAATCTTTAGATTCTCTCAACAATTTTTTCACATCCGTAGGACAGACACAAGCAAATAGTATTCTAAATAACCTCAATGAGACTCACGAATCACTTACGGCTAAATCAGAGTTGATTTCATCATATCTAAATTCATTTTATATAACACCTACCGACCCGCAAGAGATTTTAGATATTATAAAAAACCTCAAGCCAAATAAATCACCAGGACTCGACGACATCGACAATAAGATTCTCAAAATGTTAGGCCAATACATAGTGGAACCTCTTGCCGCTATATTTAACTTAAGTATTGAAACTAGTACTTTTCCAAAAATTTGGAAAAAAGCGGCCTTAGTGCCTATACACAAAGGTGGTCCAAAATCTAGTCACTGTAATTATCGACCAATTTCACTTTTGTCTAGCATTTCAAAATTACTCGAGCGTGTCGTTAGCAAAAGACTTGTTTCATTTTTAGAAAACAAAAATACTATCTCGACAAGCAATTCGGCTTTAGGCAGGGTAAATCCACCGAGGATGCTGTCACACTTTTCACAAACTCCGTAGCTTCATATATAGATAAAGGCCAAAAATGTATTGGCATATTTCTCGACCTGGCTAAGGCATTTGACTCTATTTCTATCCCAATTCTTTTGAAAAACTAGAATCCTGTGGCATAAGAGGAAATCAGTTAAAATGGTTTAGTAGTTATCTATCTGAAAGAACTTAATGTATTAGAATATCCGGTTTAAAAAGTAACATGAGTTCTGTAATATTTGGAATACCTCAAGGCAACATCCTTGGTCCCACGCTCTTTCTCATCTATATGAATGACATTGCAACTCTAAAACTAAAAAACGCGGACGTCCAATGCTATGCAGATGACACAGCCCTTATTTTCTATGACTCAACTTGGGAACAAGTCCGTAACAAAGCTGAGAAAGTTATGTCCATTGTATTAAACTGGCTAAATCATAATCTTCTTTCCTTAAATACTTCTAAAACTAAATTTCTTTGCCTTCACAAAACTGCTGCTTCGGCCCCTTCATCGCTAAATCAGATAAAAATCCACACTTCATACTGCTTCCCCCACCGACAGATCTTCTGTAATTGTAAATTTATACAGAGATCTAAATCTATTCGCTACCTCGGTGTCACTTTAGACGATAGATTGTCTTTTAAACACCACATAGAAGACATGTCCAAACGAGCGAGGAAGGTGATGAGCGTTATGCGAAACATACGAGATGCGATTGACGGACAGACTTTAAAAACAATTTACTTTGCCTTATGCCAATCTCTCATTAATTATTGTATCCTCGCCTGGGGTGGGTGTTCCCCATGTAATCTCATTTCCCTGGAACGAGCTCAAAGAGGGGTATTAAAGGTTGCTTTGAAAAAGCCTATAAAATACTGTACAAATAGTCTTTACGAGGAAACTAAGGTCTTAAGCGTCAGAAAACTCTACTACGTAAGAGTCATTGAATCAGTACACAAGTCAGTAATAACATCTAAAGAGACATACGAACAAATGTTAAGTAGACGAGTCTTCAAGATTCCACATACTCCCGTAAGCACTTCTTTCGCTTATAGGTTTGGAATGTTCTTGTACCCTTATTTATATAATAAACTTATAAACTTATTTAAATTGATATTGCATTCGCCACGTGAAGCAAAAGAAGTACTATCCAAATCCTTACTACCTTGGTCGTACAGTGAAGCTGAAAATCTCATAAAAGTGTATAGATAAATCCATAATAACACTAGAACTCACGTACATACATACATACACACACGCACACACACACACACACACACACATACACACACACACACACACATATTATATATAACCCTATTGTTTATACAGAACCTTAAAATAAAAGTAGCCTATGTTAGACCTTATAACATCAGCTATCTGCCAGTGAAAGTCCCGTGAAAATCGGTCCAGCCGTTTCAGAGATTAGCCGGAACAGACAGACAGACAGACAGACGGACAGACAAAAAATTTTAAAATTGGTATTTTATTATTATGCTATCTACAGACACACGAATTTGGTACGGAGCGTACAGCGAACCATATCCGGAGACCAAATCCGGTGTCGCTACACACGCACGGATTTGGTACGGTGCAGTGAAGCGAAACGCTCGACACTCGTGTGATCGATTTTATGCTCTATTACATTAGCATAGAGTTCTATTTACAGTGCGGTTTTTAAACGACGACGATGATTCCCGCAATTCATTGATAACGGGTAGTGATACCAACACTTTAAAAAATATTTCTTCCCAAATTTTACCCCTGATTACTTATACCATTGACAGGTCTAAGAGATAATAAGCTAGAAAGAAAGGTTATGTATTTAACATAAAGACTTACGCGTGAATAACATAAAACTAACTTGTCTTAATCTGATTTCACTCTCAATACATTTTCATATCCCTGGCTATATACACACATTAAAATATTTTTTATTATTACATACAAATTGATTCATAAGGAGAAAACTCTAAACATCCTGTCCCCTAGTAAACCCCCGTACATATTTTCCCTAATTTTGGGGGGTACATCCCTAAGTTGGCAACACTGATACCGTTGTACGGCCTAACCGCCGGACTGCTCTACACACGCACGGATATGGTACGGAGCGGACCAGATCCGATGCGGACAACGGCGAACTCTTCGCCTTCTTCATATGTTCGCCGGACTGCTCTACACACGCACGGATATGGTACGGAGCGGACCAGATCCGATGCGGACAACGGCGAACTCTTCGCCTTCTTCATATGTTCGCCGGACTGCCCTACACACGCTCGGATCTGGTACGGAGCGTACCAGATCCGCTGTACGCTCCGTACCAAATTCGTGTGTCTGTAGACACCATTAGTATCGAATATACTTTCATACGCATCAAGTGAAAAGCTGTTAATTTGAAGTTACAAACAGACACTTCAATTTTATTTATTTGTATAGATAATTTAAAATGCTTTTGTTTGTACTTTGTAAGCTGTATTCAATTATTTTGTAATCTTAACAATTCCCCCATAGTACAGGCTGCGCCTAGTTTGGGGGACTGGAATATCCGTATTTTTGTACTGTTAAAATGGAAATAAACGATTTTGATTTGATTTTGATTTGATAATTAAAATCTACTTAAGGGGGGAGCAAGCAGGAAGCAATCGTGCGGAAAATATTAGTTTTTAGGGTTTAAAAACGTAACCCTATTACTGACACTTCGCTGTCTATGTACTTCTGTCCGTCTATATCTCATGAACTGTTATAGCTAGACAGTTGAATTTTTCACAGACGGTTTATTTCGTTTGGCGCTATAACAATAAATACAAATAATAAAATAAAACTATTTAAGTGGAGCTCCTATATGTACAAACGTGAATTTTTAGCCGTTTTGTACGGAACCTTCGTGCGAGAGTCCGTCACTCACTTGGCTGGTTTTTATTAATAAGCGTTAGTTTACACTTTACAACGAACGCGAGGCGGCGCTGCAATTTTTTATAAATAGCGATTCAAAATTTAATTCACTACATAATACAATAAGGTATTCATGGCAAGACTTCGAATAGCGCGGCGCGGCGCCGCTCTGGCAATGGAATGTGTATCTTATTCTGTAACAAATAATGTTCAATTTCGCGGCACGTCTCGGAGACGACACTTACATTTTCCTTAATAATATCTATGGACGCTTTCACACCACGTCAATCTGGCCCCGTGGTAAGTTAAGAACTCATGTTACTGATACCAGGCAAAGAAAATATTTTTAATTTTAATAATTTTATTTATACTATACATGTATAGACGCAATAGATAATCATAAAAATAATTTAATTATCCAAAATGGCGGCGATGTGGTTCGCCACCCATCACGTCTCGTTCTCGCGGAGGCGAAAAGCGGACCATGGAGAGCCGCTTCGTTACGTTGAATGTAAGAGGAGGAATGGATGGTAAGAATAAAAGTGAACGAAGCGAAACAAGTATGTAAGGATCGTAGCAAGTAAAACGTAGTGATTATATTCTCTTTGGTAGCAAGTGGAAAGAAGTGGTCTCTGCCTACCCCTACGCGAAAGAGGCTTTGAAAGAGGCGTGATTATATGTATGTAGTATATACGTATTTAAGATTTTTATTATATTAAAGTAATACTTTGTTACAGGTGTTGGAGAAGAATGCTCCGCATCCCATGGACGGCATTCCAGATAAACGCATCCATAACTAAAAGATTAAACATCAAAGTTAGGCTCTCGATCATCTGCATTCAGAGAGTTCTTAAATACTTCGGACATATTGCCAGGAAAGACGGAAATAATTTAGAAAAGCTAATTGTCACTGGCAAGGTGGAAGGCAAAAGACTCCGTGGTCGTAACCCGATGCGTTGGTCTGATCAGATACGCACAACACTCAATAGCACAGTACAGGATGCACTTCGAGTGGCCGAGGACAGGGAAAAGTGGAGAAATATCGTAAGGATAAAGACCATGGAAGGTGGTGGTCACGACCCTCAGACATGAGGAGCACGACTGATGGAGGGGAAAGTAATACTTAAATTTTATACCCAGGATAACATCTCTGTTACTTTTTTGTTCCTTTGGCGAGATTCGAACCCGCGACCTCCGGCTTGAGCACTGACAAGCTATTCCACTGAGTCACAGAGGTTCATAAAAACTTAGTGAGAAGTACTTAGTTAAGTGATTTAATCAAAAAGTCTACGTCTTGCAAAGCCAGGCGATATCACGTGATAAGCCGAGTGTTAAGAACATATAGCGCCATTGTAACTAAACCTTATATAAGCCTCTCAATGTACCCCATCCTCCCCTAGCACGTGGACCGTAAATTGTACCTTAACGTGCAGGAAATAGAGTTTAAATTGGATAATACTGTAATATACTTATATAAGATACATGTTACATTGTTCTATCGAAAATCGCGAACTTTGATAGTTTCATTTCATCGATTCATCGAATACGACTCGAAGGACCATTTCAAAATTTTGTCGCATAATATAGTAGAGTCAAGATATTATACGGTGTATAACGCGTTTCAAATGAGAATAGGAACGTCAATGACCTTTTTCTGTCAAATATCACTAGAAAAGTGCGATTTTTAGAAAAACTTAGGTGCATAATATAAATACTAATAGCCTTGCATCGAATTTAAATAAAAATGTTAAATAGTAATCAATTATTCTCTAAACTTAAAAACTATCATAACAGTCTAAATTCGAAATAATATGGCGCCGACTCGATCCTATTCTTTTTTTTTTATATAAAACTAGGGGGCAAACGAGGACCATTACCATCGCCCATGGACACCCGCAATATCAGAGAAGTTGCAAGTGCGTTGCGTCCGGCCTTTTAGGAGGGAATACGCTCCCTTCTTGAAGGTTTGCAGGTCGTAGTGGTCCGGAAATACCGCTGGCGACAGTTCATTCCAGAGTTTTACAGTGCGCGGCAGAAAGCTTCGGGTAAAGCGCACGGTGGAGGACTGCCACTCATCAAGGTGATGAGGATGATAAATATTTTGTCGCATGGAACGGTGGCGAAAAGTTGCAGCAGGTATAAGTCCGAACAATTCCTCGGAGCACTCCCCGTAATATAACCGATAGAGGATGCAGAGCGATGCTACATCTCTACGTAGCTCTAAGGAGTCAAACCTGTTTGAAACACTATGGCAGTCGATAATTCGAGCGGCCCTACGTTGGATACGATCCAGAGGGAGAAGCTGGTACTTTGGCGCCCCTGCCCATAGATGAGAACAGTATTCCATGTGAGGCCGAACCTGCGCCTTATAGAGTTGTAGGCGTTGGACCGGACTGAAATACTGCTTTGACCTGTTCAGAACACCAAGCTTCTTGGAGGCTCATTTGAATCGCACTATAGTCACGGTGTAGCCACAATTTACCGACTGCGCCAGAAGAAGGGTTATGTTTTTCGAATGTATATGTCACCATAAAATTTTAAAAACCGTTAGATTGTAAAATAACTAACAAGATTGTAAAAATATGTCGAAGGATTAAAAACTATATATTTATAATCTAACGAAAAATAATGTGTTAAATTATAGGCAGTCTATCAACATTTTACAATTTCACTAGTTTTATTACAATCTAACGGTTTTTACAATTTTACGATGACATATATATGACAGGTATATTTCTTTGGCACGCTCTAGGCCTAAACTGATGATGAGGATCAGAATCGCCTATTTAGATTAGTTTGGGAAACCTATTTAAGTTTGAACGGTGGACGGCAACTTACGAATTAATCCAAGTTTCGGGTAACTGTTGACTTTTTATGTTCGCCTGGTACGTTTCCATCATGAACAATATAATACAGTACAGTTTTCTTAAGTTTAAGACGGGCAACGCACTTGAAACTCCTTTGGTGTCGCCAGTGCCAATGGGCGACGGTTTCGGTTTGACAGTCGATTTCCATCTGGCGATCTATTTATGCTTATGCTATCTACAGACACACGGATTTGGTACGGAGCAGTGGCGAAGGGTTCCTATAACTCAATTCCTATCGGCTTCCCTTGTCACTTACCTTTTGCAAACCTTCGCGTACGTAATCTCACACCGGGCCCTTGAAGGGGCCCTGGGCGGGGAACCACGATCAGGGGCTTTGCCCCTCTACGTGGGGAATTAAATAATAGAAATCCCTACCTTTTATACAGGCTCCGGCTTCCCTATGAAGGAGAAGCAGCCTTCGCCACTGGTACGGAGCGTACAGCGGACCATATCCGGAGACCGAATTCGGTGTCGCTACACACGCACGGATTTGGTACGGTGCAGTGAAGCGAAACGCTCGACACATATTACGTGGTAGAGCCATGCTTCGGCACGAATGGGCCGGCTCGACCGGAGAAATACCACGGGCTCACAGAAAACCGGCGTGAAACAGCGTTTGCGCTGTGTTTCGCCGAGTGAGTGAGTTTACCGGAGGCCCAATCCCCTACCCTATTCCCCTCCCTACCCTCCCCTATTACCCTATTCCCTCTTAAAAGGCCGGCAACGCACTTGCAGCTCTTCTGATGCTGCGAGTGTCCATGGGCGACGGAAGTTGCTTTCCATCAGGTGACCCGTTTGCTCGTTTGCCCCCATATTTCATAAAAAAAAAAAAACTCGTGTGTTCGATTTTATGCTCTATTGCATATAGCACAGAGTTCTATTTACAGTGCTGTTTTTAAACGACGTCGATGATTCCCGCAATTAATTGATAACGGGCAGTGATACCAACTCTCAAAAATATTTCTCCCCAAATTTTACCCCTGATTACTTATACCATTGACAGGTCTAAGAGGTAATAAGCTAGAAAGAAATGTTATGTGTTTAACATAAAGACTTACGCGTGAATAACATAAAACTAACTTGTCTTAATCTGATTTCACTCCCAATACATTTTCATATCCCTGGCTATATGCACACATTAAAATATTTTTTTATTATTACATACAAATTGATTCATAAGGAGTAAACTCTAAACATCCTGTCCCCTAGTAAACCCCCGTAGATATTTTCCCTAACTTTGGGGGGTACATCCCTAAGTTAGCAACACTGATACCGTTGTACGGCCTAACCACCGGACTGCTCTACACACGCACAGATATAGTACGGAGCGGACCAGATCCGATGCGGACAACGGCGAACTCTTCGCCTTCTTCTTATGTTCGCCGGACTGCCCTACACACGCTCGTGATCTGGTACGGAGCGTACCAGATCCGCTGTACGCTCCGTACCAAATTCGTGTGGCACCATTACTTGTTTCACTCCTTTGTTTCATCAAATATTATGCCCGTCCCACAATTCGCATCACCATCACCAAATATAAATAATAAATTAATAGAACCTACTGTAATATATGGCTCTATGGCATGGTTAATATATTCTGACATGGCTTAAAGGTCTTGTTGCCAGGCTATTAAATCTTCAAAAAATATTCTGACACAACCACACAACACTTTTGATAACAGCAACGGCTACAGGCTAGACAATTTTGTAATCTTGTGGATAACGCTGGTTATAATAAAAATGCTGGTTGTGTAATTACTATTAAGCTTTTATTTAAGTGTTAGAATTAAGCATATTGCGCAATTGTTTGTTGTCCCAAATAAAATAAAAATATTTTTAAAAAATTGCGCTTCCCGGTCCTTATGATGCAGCACCCACCACCCACCACCCACCACCCACAAAAATCGGGAAAAATACGCGAAGCCGCGAAAATTGTGCGAATAGGCTCCACACTTTGCGCTCGCGGGCCTTTCGCAGTGTCGCGCGTAGAGCGTAGAGCGTGATTTATATTAAGAAAAAGTAGCTGGGTAACCGGAGCTGTAGTTGATTAAAAAAAGAGTATTAGAAAAATATTTCACCAGGGTGTTTCATTTCGAACCCACCACATTCCGAATTTCCGAACAACGCAAAAATTAACCAAATTGCCAATGATATTGACATTATAGAGTCGAAATTATTGATAACCTAACTAAACTATATATTGTTGCACGGCGAAAGAAAAAACATAATATATAACTAACTTAAAAATGTACAGTTTCTGGGATAAAACCTACCTAGACTGATTTATCGCCCGCGAAACCGCCTGTATACAAAATTTTATGAAAATCGTTGGAGCCCACAGTGTTCTATTTCACTCAAAAAATTTCCCTATGCTGTTTATCGCATAAATCGATGAAGAAATGCATTTTAAATGCAAGAGTAAAACACCCACATGTCTTTTTCAAATACTTTTTTTTATAAAAAATAATTTATGTTTCGTGACCTCGACGTAGAAAAAAGACTTAATAAATTCTGTTAGCGTGTCTGATCAATATATATTTTTTTGGTTAATATGGTTTGATGAAGGACGTTTAGGCGCGTATTTTCCATGTTTTATTTTTTGAAGATCACTTCAGGTTACCGAGTTATAAATTTTTCTTCAGATTTTTGTTTTTATTTTTTTTCTCCCAAAAAACTCAAAAGTGCGACTTGTGTTTGACACTGAAAGATTCATCTTAAATGTGTCTATCACTGATATAAAAAAAATAGTTGCACTATGAAAGCGTTTGGGAGTTAGAATAAAGGGTCAAATGGTACATTTCAGGGTTATCACTAAAGGTCAAACAATAGGCGATCGGACTTTTTTTTATTGTATAAACGAATAGTACTCTTAAATATGAGTAATTTCTCAGAAGAAATAGTATAACAAAAGTCAATATTTTCAAAGGTACAGCGATATGTATATTATGTCACCGTTAAATTGTAAAATAACTCACGAGGTTGTAAAAAATATGTCTAAAGATTCATTACTATAATCATAATTGTAAATCATATACAATTTTGTAGTTAAAGAAAAAATTGCATTAATTTGAGCAAAAATGAAAGGTCAAGTTGAGTGACACCCCTAACACAATATTTTGAAATTCGATTACTCGTAAACGCTTCCATAGTGCAACTTGATTTTTTTATCAATGATAGACGCATTAATGGTAAATATTTCAGTGCTAGTTACAAGTCGTACTTTTGAGTTTTTTGGGAGAAAAAAAATAAAAACAAAAATCTGAATAAAAATTAATAACTCGGTAGCCAGAAGTGATCTTCAAAAAACAAAACATGGAAAATATGTGTCTAAGCGTCCTTCATCAAACCATATTAATCAAAAAAATATACATTGACCAGACACGCTTACAGAATTTATTAAGTCTTTTTTTACGTCCAGGTCACGAAACATAAATTATTTTTTATAAAAAAATATATTTGAAATAGACATGCGGGTGTTTTACTCTTGCATTTAAAATGCATTTCTTCATCGATTTATGCAATAAACAGCATAGGGAAATTTTTTGAGTGAAATAGAACACTGTGGAGCCGTTTCCGTTTACAAGAATTGCTCGTTTAAAGATATAAGATAAACTCATATCCGTTGTGGGACGCCTGGTAGATATGAAACGTATAAAAAATAAATGCCGTGGTGTCGCGTCACTTCACCGATGAAAACTTGAACACCAGGAAAGCATAATAATACAGGTTATATAAAATTGCTCGAGCGAGCTTCCAATATCACGAACATAAAACTATATTCGACGTTATATTATCGGGAAGGAACTATTTTCGGGAAGGAACAATTTTCGGGAAGGAACAATTTTCGTGAAGAAACAAATATCAGGATTCCCGCGAATTCCCGGGAAGTGATGACGTGTCCCGGGCTCCGAGATATCTGTGAAATTCTCAACTAAGGTAAACTAGGGTAAGTCATTGGCACTTCGCCAGATATCAGTTAGCGGGTGGAATGAAAATATCAAGAACCTTTAAAATTTTAAAAATCATAATATAATAATAATAATAATATCTATGGACGCTTCACACCACGTCAATCTGGCCCCGTGCTAAGTATCCGAAGAACTTCTGTTACAGGTACCAGAAAACGGGAATGATATTTAATACTTTTATACTATACATATATTAAAGATTTTTATCATAATAATACACATATTTAATACACATCCATGACCCAGGAACATAGAAAAACTTTTTGTTCCTTCGGCAGGATTCGAACCTGCGACCCCCGGCTTGAGCACCAACGTGCTGAGCCACTGAGCCACAGAGGTCGTCATATAATAATTATTGACATTATAATTATGTATTAAATGCATATTGATAAACTGATGCAGCAGTGCTTTGGATGTCCATGATATTAGCTGTTGTGTCCTACTAATATTATAAATGTGAAAGTTTGTGAGGATGTATGCATGGATGTTTGTTACTCTTTCACGGAAAAACTATAGAACGGATTTTGATAAAATTTAGTATCATAGTAGTTTAGGCTCCGGATAAAAACATAGGCTACTTTTTATCCCGAAAAAATACAGTATTTCCGAGTGATACTATATTTACCCGGGTGGAGCCGCGGACATCAGCTGGTATTCTATTCTAACTTCTCGTCAATAATAATAGTTTTGATTTGAGATTACATCCTTAACAAAAATCATACTATCTACAAATTATCGCGACAGACATTTTCATTTTCGTGGCACCAATCATCATATTACAATCTCGAAGTTCCAATTTCCAAAGTAACATAGAGACGTAAACATAAAGAAATGAATGCGAAAAATAAAACATAAAATAAAAAAGTCATGAAAAATAACGACCATAATTCATCTTATCATATTCCCGCGCGAGTGAAACCGCCACTAACAACTAGTGTCGAGATAAAATCGCGAAAACAATTTTTCAAACCAAAGTAGCCATTTGTGTGAAGTGGTTATTCAAAAATACACCCACCACGGTACAAGATAAGGTGGAAATTTGAAGAGCACTCCCAACCCCAACCCTCGAGTGAAGAGGAGTACTTCATTAAAGAGTTGACTAATATCCTCTCTCTGCCCACTAATACTGACGTTATGGTGCCCTGGTAGAATGACTCTCAATTCCTTATGTCGGTATAAAAAATAAACCTACGGATTTTCACTAACAACTTGTCTGAACGCTGCAACGTAAAATACTTCTCGGCCTTGCATAACATGTCTTGAACAAAATACCCGAAAATGTACGATATTTGTCAGACTAAAAACGTATTTTGTTAAGTCAACTTGTAAAAATCAGAACACCATTTGCGAACCAGTGCCAAAAATCTGAACAAAATACTACGCTTCTTCGTTCATCTAATGTTGCAATAAAGTTATGTAGATACTAAAACAACGGAAATACGTCTCTGCGAGTTAACAAACATTCTCACATAAAAACATGCAGACAAAGCTTAACTTATAAGACCTAACTTGTGCGGAACTCGCATATTTGAGTAAAACTTACAAGATAAGTGAGCTACACTATAAATCGCGGAGTCAAATAAATATAAAACTTTGTTGTGTACCCATCCTCCCCCCGGGAGTCCCGGGCCAGGATATCCCGGCATCCGGGATCCGGGAATATCCGGGATATAACCGGGGCACGGGATTGTGTTATACAATGCGGAAATGTTTAAATTTATCTGAAGTCTATCGGTGAATGATTCTGAATAAAATAAAAAGCTTTGAGGTTTTGTTTATTTTTGTTTTTGCTGGTGTGATATTTTACTTTGGATACATTCGGTTGCTGGTATGATGATGAGTCACGAATGTAAAAACGAGGAAAAATAATGATTATCGGATTAGCATAGCGGTACTTAGATTTTTTTTAATTTCACACCACGTCAATCTAGTCCCGTGGTAAGTTATCAAAGAACTTGTGTTACGGGTACCGTTTTATTTTTATCATTTTTTGTAGTTTTTTTATCGATTACAAAATCATAATAAAAATTTATACCTGAATAACTATTTATATTATTTTCTTTATACCTCGAATAGAACTTGAAATTAGTGTTTTATAATAAGGAACTTCGTTCTTATCTGGTGTCCCACGAATCCTACGACACCACACTTTTTTTAAATCTTTATTTAAAAGCTTTTCACTACATCACGTCACAGCGTTTTTTCTTTTTTATAATATCTATGGATGCTTCACACCACGTCAATCTGGCCCCGTGATAAGTTATAAGTATCCGAAGAACTTGTGTTACGGCAGACAACGGAAATATATTATTTAATACTTTTTAAATACTATACATATATTTAAGATTTTTATTATATAAACCACATAATATACACATCCATGACCCAAGAACACAGAAAACTTTTTGTTCCCTGGCGGGATTCGAACCCGCGACCTCCGGCTTAAGTGCAAACGCGCTCACCACTGGGCCACAGAGAAAAAAAAAGTTGACACTGTCATGTCACTCTAAATTATCTGAAGAAAATATTGAAAATAAATCGATAATTAAACCAATTTACGTGACGCCGAAAGTAAATAAATATACATTTTTAAGTATTTGCAGTAGAACCCAATATAATTTATAGCGCCCCAAGTGGGTCAAACTGAGTACATATCCCAAGCGATTCTCCCATATACAACTGACAAGACAAGACCCGCAACGAAAGAAGGAACGAGGCAACCCCGGGAAGCCGTATGCTGTTTTTTTTTTCAAAAGTGAGCCCAGGAGCTGTCCAAAGCCATCAATGAAGTTTACTGATCTCCTATCCAATCCTACATTACTCAAGAAAATGAGCACATAGTTCACGGTCTTTTTTATCTTAGATAAGCAGTTTATTTTTATATAATTTTTGTTTATAGTTTATTTTATTAACTATATTAATTATTAGTCATCGTTCACAGTTAAGTTTTACCAACATATGACAAGAAGCCAGGATGCAGGGTCCTCCACAGATATTACGACCGTGTCCTTGGGAAATCTGCAGCAATGCTCCCACTGTTCCCGATATTTTAAAAGCCAGCGAGGTTTGAACATTCATGTAGGCAAATGCCACAAACAGCTTCCCACCCTCATTCCACCAATAACCACTTCACTTCCGAACCCCATCTATCAAAACAGTTTCTGGCAAAAAATATCCAAATTTAAACGTTTTGTACCAGTACTAAAACGGATCCCTAGGGGTGCCAGGGTGACCGTAGCCCAGAAGCTTGCCGAGACAATACGCCACACAGTGCTGGAAAACTCGAGGCAAGCCTGGGAAAATCTACTCACCTTTCCCTACCGATTTCTGCATGTCACTAGGGATCCGCTCAACAATGCCTCCCTCACTTCAAGAATAAAAAAGAACTGTGTTTCGGACATTGACCTCAACCCAAATTTTTCTTTGCATTCCTCGGCCAAATTTAACCTCGTGAAATCTGTAGAAAATAAAATAAGTGAGGGAGACATTAAGGGTGCAGCGCGGCTCCTGTTTTCCAATGACACGGTCGCCCCCGACTGCCCAGAGACCCTCATCGCCCTGCAAAACAAACATCCGTCACAATCCAACCCTTTCACAGCTTCCGATGACGCATTTCCACCACTACAAACGTCGGCAGACAAAGTACGCGGAGCCATCATGTCCTTTCTTCCGGGTTCAGCTGGCGGCCTTGACGGTCTCACCCCTCAGCATCTGAAGGACCTCACCAGCGGTTGCTGCGGGGAGGCCGGCGAGAAGCTCCTGAATGAACTCACGAATCTGTGCAACCTGATGCTACGTGGAGGGGTCGCATCAGATATCGTGGACATTCTATATGGAGCTAACCTCTGCGCTTTGAAGAAGAGAGATGGTGGCATTCGTCCGATTGCTGTCGGCTCCACATACCGGCGCCTTACAGCCAAACTAGCCTGCAAATCGGTCACTTCCCTCGCGTCGTACTTCCAGCCGAAACAGCTCGGTTTTGCCTGCAAAGGGGGCTGTGAGGCCGCCGTTCACTCTTTCAGAACAGCTATTCACAATCAAGGCGATGATGTGTTTCTGAAGGTCGACGTCAAAAACGCCTTTAACTCAGTTGAGCGAGGCGCCATGTTGGCCCAAATAAAATCCAAAGCCCCTGCCATTCTACCATTCATACTCCAGTGTTACAACGACCCCACCAAACTCATTTACAAAGATCACCTCATCTCATCCGAAGTGGGCTGCCAACAGGGCGACCCTCTCGGTCCAGCAATTTTCAGCCTTGCCATACACCCGGTCATCGAGCTTCTAAATTCAAAATTTAATGTTTGGTATTTAGATGACGGGACCATTGGAAGCGATGCACCCACGGTACTATCCGACTTCCAGACTCTGATCCGCGAGTTCCAAAAAATAGGTCTGGAGCTAAACCTAGGAAAGTGCGAACTTTTTGTGCCAGACAGTTGTGAGGATAGAAACGCGATTATATCCAGCTTTAAAGAAATAGCTCCACAACTGTCTGTCATCGATAAGGATTCGCTCTTCCTTTTGGGCTCGCCTATTTTAGACGAATCTCTCCCAGAATTCATAAATAATAAACTACAAAATTTTAGTGAAACTTTAGACCGCCTCCTCCAAATTAACTGTCACATGGCCTTCACCCTAATCCGTTATTGCGTGTTCGTACCAAAATTTACGTATGTCTTGCGGTGTTGTCAACTGTGGAAGTTCCCTCAACTTCTCAAACAGTTGGATGATACCATAAGACATACGCTCTCCACGATTTTGAACATAAATTTTGATGACCGCTCATGGACTCAGGCAACGCTTCCAGTAAGGTTCGGTGGCCTGGGTGTTCGAAAACCTTCCGACATATCACTCCCGGCCTACTTGTCCTCAGTCCACGCCAACCATAGACTCATCTTCAAAATACTAGAGCACCAATCCTACTCCATTATAGTTCCCTTTCTGGACGAGGCCAAGGACGTCTGGAGCGCAACTAGTGCTTGTAGCGAATTGCCTGACAACGTTTTTTCCCAAAGGCTCTGGGACGAGCCACTCTGCAGACTGGTACGGAATAATCTCCTTAATACGTCCTCCAGTCCTGTGGAGCAGGCTCGCCTCTTAGCAGCGGAGAAGTGGGAGTCGGGCCTTTGGCTACAAGCGTTGCCGTCACCCAATACGGGCACATTGCTGGATCGAACCGCTTTCCGAATAGCCACTTCCCTGCGTCTTGGCACCCCCCACGTCGTCCCCCACCGCTGCGTTTGTGGTGCAAACGTGGACAGCCTCGGACACCACGGTCTGTCCTGTCAGCGAAGCGCGGGCCGCATCTCCCGACATCACTGCCTGAACGACCTCATCCGTCGGGCTCTTGTCACCGCCGGAGTACCAGCTGTGCTGGAACCGTCTGGTTTGGCGCGCGACGATGGCAAGAGACCAGACGGTATGACCCTGGTCCCTTGGAGAGTGGGACGGGCTCTTGTATGGGACGCTACTTGCGTCGATACACTTTCTCCGTCCCATGTCCAGGGCACCTCGAGCACTGCAGGTGCGGCCGCCAATCAGGCGGAGAACTTCAAGCGGCGCAAATATGAGAACCTTAGTGGGGATCTCATATTTGAACCGTTTGGAGTTGAAACCCTAGGTTCATGGGGTCCGGGTGCGCACAAACTTTTCAGAGAGATTTCCAAAAAACTAATTGAGGCCACCCGAGACCCCAGAGCCGGCACCTATCTGGCCCAAAGAGTGAGTATCGCAATCCAGCGGGGAAACTCTTTGAGCCTTCTAGGTACTCTGCCTGGTGGGGACGACCTGGGAGATTTCTTTTTATTGTAGCTTTTTAAGTTTTTCTAGTTTTAATATTTTTTAAGTAGTTAGCTATATATATATATAATACCATAATTGTTATTTGTTTGTTTATTAAAATTAAATTTAATAAAAATCTTAAATATATGTATAGTATAAAAGTTTTAAATATATTTCCGTTGTCTGATACCCGTAACACAAGTTCTTCGAGAACTTACCACGGGATCAGATTGACGTGGTGTGAAGCGTCTATAGATATTATTATATTATATTTTTAGGGTGTTTGAGTACACAAATTATATCACGCTTTTAAACCGACTTCAAAAAAAAAGGAGGCGGTTATACGTTCGGCTGTATGTATTTTTAACTTTATAATTTATTTTTATCTAGGATTTTCAAAAATCAAAAGTTATTGGTTTTACCCCGTTTTGCAAAAATCGAATCCTCATCAGATCTCGACGTTCTGAGGTCACAGGAAGCTTCCCTGATTACCCCCGCGAGGGTGTCACTATGTCTGTATGTATGTGTGTGTGTATGTGTAAGTATGTAAACCTCTTATTAATTTTTGAACGGTTTAACCGATTTTATTGCAGCTGGCGCCATTCGAAAGGGCTTGGCCAAACTTAGATTTTGAATACAATTTGGACCGATTCGGACAGATAGATTTCAAGAAATCTCAAAAAATGTGATTTTTTTAGTGTTTTTTTAATGCCTTTTAAACGGCTTTATCTATCAACTCCAAAAACTAATCAGCTCTAACCTTGAAAAACCACGTGTTACCCGTTAGCCATGCGATAATTACAAATCTATTGACATCTCATTCATTAAAGCCGGATCAGAAGTTCAGGTGGAACAAACACACATACATACATACATATAATCACGCCTGTTTCCCGTAGGGGTAGGCAGAGACCACTTTTTTCCACTTGCTACGATCCTTACATACTTGTTTTGCTTCATCCACTTTCATTATTCCCTTCATACATGCTCTTCGGTTTAGGGTACTCTTGACCTGGCCTTTTTTCAAGACGTCCCCGATTTGGTCTTGGAACGTCCGCCTAGGTCTACCCCTTCCAACACTTCCATTCACCCTCGCATTATACACTTTTTTCGTCAATCGTTCTTCATTCATTCTCTCAACATGGCCAAACCATCTCAGCATACCTTTCTCAATTTTTGTCACTACATCTTCTTTTAGACCACAACGTTTCCTTATCTCACTATTTCTTATCCTGTCACCAAGTTTAACTCCTATCATGCTTCTTAATGCTCTCATCTCAACTGCATTTATTCTGCTTTCATGTTTCTTCTGCCATACCCAACTTTCACTTCCGTACATGAGTGTCGGAACCAACACCCCCGCATGCACAGCCAAACGAGCCTTGTTAGACACCTTCCGACTGTTCATAAAGGAGTGCAAAGCTCCATTCACCATGTTTCCTGCATTCACTCTTCTTTCAATATCACTCTCACACTTTCCATCTCTTGTAAACTTTGAACCCAGATACACAAAATCATTCACCTGTTCAATTTGTTCACACATACATACAACTTAAAATCTACAAAAATACTGCCAAAATCATTACCTTTTCTTTTGGCTTCGCCGTTAAGTTGGAACTAAAAACGACATTCGTTGCAAAATTCTCATAAAAACTTCGCCGGTTCTTAACCGGATAATGTACTAAGTTATATACCACGCTATACTACCGCGTTCGTTAGTTCGCGAAATGTGGCTCGATACAAAAACGACGGAAAAGTAACATCGATCCATTTAAGGAAAAGGGGGCGATTTTTCATTTTTAACTCTAAATTGTGAAAACTGTAAAGCATTAGTTAAAAATAACATTCATTCATTTTTTGTTTTTCATTTTAATTTTCTAAGTAATAATTTCTGAGATAATCCTTTCCAAGTATCCTTTTGTTTTTACTACTTATAACTTTTGCCCGCGGCTCCGCCCGCGTAAATATAGTATCCCACGGGGACGCTACACTTTTTCGGGATAAAAATTAGCCTTGTGTTAATCCAGAGCTTAAGCTACTGCCATTTAAAATTTCATTAAAATCTGTTCAGTACTTTCTTTGCATGATAAGAGTCTCGTAACTAAAAATTAAAATCAATCCATCCACCCATTCTCACTAACTTTCACATTTATAATAGTTGTAGAATTCAGTATACCTACTTACTGAAAGCATTACTTATGACTT
The DNA here is from genome assembly GCA_905404095.1 of Glaucopsyche alexis. Classification (NCBI taxonomy): domain Eukaryota; kingdom Metazoa; phylum Arthropoda; class Insecta; order Lepidoptera; family Lycaenidae; genus Glaucopsyche; species Glaucopsyche alexis. The sequence continues at coordinate 217,667 of FR990063.1, read as the reverse complement.
AGGACTTAGGAGGTTTTGATATTATTTTACATAATATATTTAACGGCAATGTTTTTTACTTCTATTTATAAGCAAATCTTCTAGATCCAAAGAGTCAGTCATCGCAAATCTAGTACTGAAGAGTGATTTTCTAGTGGAATATTTTTTGGATAAGTAATCGAAATTATTAAAAAAACATACACACGAATTGAGAACCTCCTCCTGTGTTTTAGATGTCGGTTGAAAAAGAAACATTGTTCTTATACTGTACGTTAAAAAAAATTTTTTTTTCTATCTTTATTGTCAGACTATAAAAAATAAGTACCAATAAATTTTTATAATAATGTGTAACTTATGTATTCCGTATTATGTATGATAAGGGTATAAGGAGAACATGAACCAATAGATTTTCAGCGAAACAAGATATTTGATCCCATATTGTAAACTGCGTCCCCGAATTTCGGCAATCCGAACGTAATGACGTTACAATCTCAAATTCCCTAACACCTATATTATTATGCGATCCTAGTATCTCGCTAGTAAGTAATAACTATTTATGTAATAAACTATTTGAAATACTTACCGTGATTTGTCACTCTCTCACTAGCACGTGTGTTTAGCGCGAGATACGCGGGGTGACTGTCGAGTCGAGGGGCGAGTGGGGGGCGGGAGGGATGGGGAGGAGGGGTGGTCCCTCGCACGGGACGACACGGCCGGAGGGATTAACGAGATCGGATCACTTGTGATGCCTCTGGTGCTACAGATAGGTGCGAAGCTTTTTTTCATGTCACGGCTAGAAAGCTGTTGGTAAATATTATTGTAACAGGGAAGTGGGAACATGAACCTATGCTGGGACTATAATGTCCGGAATCTGCCGGGCCGGGGAAAATTCAGGGCACTGAAAAGAGAACTCTGCGCTAATCAATAGAGTTGAAAATAGTATATCGACATTAATATTTCACTCGACAATTGTGTTCGTTTATTTCAGCTCTATTGTACTAGCGCAGAATTCTATTTTCAGCGCTCCGAATTTTCCGCGGCCTTCCGGATTCCGGATCATAATTATATAGTCCCAGCTTTAGCCTTCAATATTTTAGGTACCCAAAATAGTAGGATTGAGATAGTGTTGCCAGACGTCCCGTATTTCCCGGGATGTCCCGTATTTAAGGTATTATTTTAAGCATCCCGCCGGGACAAGAGCTGTCCCGTGAATCGAGCGATGTAGGGTTAAAAATTCGTCAGTACTTCTGGCAACACTAATTGAGACACAAAATTTACGTACGATTTAGTCAACAAACTGACTAAAATGTAGCCTTTATTTGTCTCAGTCCCTCTCTTTATGTTCCTGTAGTCACCTGTCGTGTTATATAACGGCGATTGGTGCCGCTCTTGACTAAATACAAGCCCATAGTTCGTAAGCAGGGCAAGGCACTGCGATTGTTTTCACACTGCGGCGTAACATCGCAATAGGGTTAGATCATCGTTTTTCAACCGATGGGTCGCGACCCTAGGGGGGTCGAGTTTGTTTTAAAAGGGGGTTGGAGTCTATTGAAAAATAATAAAAACAAACTACATATAGGTACAAAAGATTCGTTTTCCGAACGAATCTTTTGTATCGGACGTCGAAAAAATCATTCGAACGAGCCAGTGAAGGCTAATACAACGTACATAAAGCTGATAAAAATAGCGCGCTATGTAGGTATATATTATTATAATTTTATAGAGACGGGGTCGCAAGACTTTTTACTTAACTTTTTGGCTTTTTTGCGGGTCGGGACCTAAAAATGATTGAGAAACGATAGGGAAGATGATTACAAATGTAAAATACATATTGAATTGAATCAATATTATATTCAACAATATCGTGGTATTACTACTTGATAAACTATGTAAAAAATATAAAATTTGTTGTGTAGTTATATTAACTTTATGGAAATCTTTACACACGACGCAAATGTTGTCACTCACTATTTTTCTGTTAAGCCGTTGTATCACTTCATTCTAGAAAGGAGATATCCGTGATTTTTAGTCAACTTAAAAAAAGGTTCTCACTTTGACCTGTATGTTTATATGTAGGTATGTATGTATGTCGATACCTCCGGATGTCGGAGTATATATGGCGCCAGTAATTCAGGATTTCGCTCTTGATATAGGAACTAAGTTATACTTCTGCCTCCCAGGCACTGACTTCAAAAAGGGAAGTAAAATAACGAAAATTGTTTTGCATATTTTAAATTGAATTATTTTTTAGTTTTTCGGTGGTTCTTAAAGACGGTTCTCTTTTTTGGAAAGAGAGACGTTACACATCGGTTTTGTTTCTTATTATATTTCATTTCACGAATCACGACAAACTGCGCTCATGTGAAAGCATCTCAGCTAATTAACATATCAAACACTATCGTACGTCACATTGTCGTACGCAGTATAAAAATACGTTTTGTCTATATTGTTAAGTTTAGTATAAAACTGCGTTTGGTCGTCCGTTGTAAGTCATCGTGTGAAGTTACTACGATGTCTTATCGTGTGGTCTCGAGGTGCGCCATTTTAATTCCTATTCTATTGCTTTTGGTGAGTTCTTAATTTGAAATTCTCTGTTATCTGTGTTGTCTTGTGTAAACGTACCTTTTGCTGGTACTTTTTAACGTTGATTTTCCATAATGGCTTTTGGTTGTGGTTTTGTTCGCGTTAAATATACAAGATTGAGAAAATAGACTACACTATGAGCTGAAAGCCTAAGTGAAATAATTGACGTTATGTTTTGGTAACAGGCGGGACCCATCTTTTGCAAATATAAATCGTACAAAATAAATATCGTACAAAATAATATATAATAGGTATTGTAAATAAGATAATGATGATGATTAGGTACTGTAAGTTACATAGTAGCATCATATGCTTGCAGTTACATACAATGCCGAAATTTCCAAACGTGTATCTTATATGACTGAGGAGTTCTGTTCAGTGCTTTTGGATCCAGGGTATCTTGGGACAAAATCTTATTTTTTAGTAGTATACGCTTGTGTTACTTGTTTTGAATTATACTCTTTACAACGAAAAAATAATTTTGCAAATAGGTCCATAAACGGAAGATTAATGTTCAAAGATCTCCGTGTTAGTGTAAATTACTATGAGAAGTAGTTAACTTTTATATCATCATAATGTGATGATGTTTGGTGTGATGATGGTGGTGATGATGATGATTACTCTAATTGACATAGTGGCATATGCTTGCAGTTCTTTAAACAACGCCGAAATCCCCAAACATGTATCTATAAGGAGTCAGGAGTTCTGTTATGTACTTTTGGATCCAGGGTATACCTTGGAGCAAGATCTTAATTTTTGGTAGCATATGCTTGGACTACTTCAGAAAAAGTTGAAATCACCATATGTGTCCATATAAATTTCGAGGAGTTCCCTCGATTACTCATAGTTCTTATCATCAGGTCACCACTTTAATGTCAAAAGGACCAATTTGAGATTACACCCTATACATCAAAAAAATAGGAAAACAGTTGACATTAAGGCCATCCGTGCAACTTCCGATAAGCGCTTTAATTTTATCTAATGCGTCATTTTTCCGCATAACGAACTCAAAAATAAAATTGCTTCTAAAAATTTTCACTGATAATTTTCTTTCATCTCCGAGCTCTAAAGTCTGATTAATGTTTAATAAAACACATTTTTTTTAAATTTCAAACTCATAACTTAGGAATGAATCAACCGATTTTCACGCGATTGGCGGCAATCGATGTAGCTTTTCATTGAAAGAATCGACAACAAAAATTTTTTTAGATGAAAGATTTCGGAGTCATTCCGAAAAAACACTTTTTTCTGTTTTCTTTCCGTCACGATATCTCTCGAACAAATCAACCGATTTTGACCGGATTAGCGGCAGTCGACGTGGTTTTTCAAGGTTAAGAGCTGATTAGTTTTTGGAGTTGATCGATAAAGCCGTTTAAAAGTTATTCCAATAAAATAACACTTTAATAAAACAATCTGTCTGTCCGAATCGGTCCAAATTGTATTCAATATCTAAGTTTGGCCAAGCCCTTTCGAATGGCGCCAGCCGCAATAATATCGGTCAAACCGTTCAAAAATTAATAAGAGGTTTACATACTTACACACACACATACATACATACATACAGATTACAGACATAGTGATACCCTCGCGGGGGTAGTAATGAAAGCTTCCTGTGACCTCAGAACGTCGAGATCTGATGAGAATTCGATTTTTGCAAAACGGGGTAAAACCAATAACTTCCCGATTTTTGAAAATCTTAGATTTTTCTTAGCGGGAAGTTATAAAACATGTAATATACTAAGTAATATACATATACAGCCGAACGTATAACCGTCTCCTTTTTTGGGAGTCGGTTAAAACAGCCTATAACCTTCGTCAATAAAATATGGATTATAAATAAGTATGTAAATATTATTGTCTATTCCAAATGAAAAAAAAAAGGATTTTTGAACGTCGCGTTGACAAAACGCGAAAAAAGTGTAAATTTTGTTTTAAAATATTGTTTTTTTTTTATATATTATATGTGGGGTATGGCACACCCCTAGGGTCGTCATCCTTTCGTGTATGCAAAAAAAGCATATCCTTCCGAAGAGTTTTTCTTGAACCCAGACTAGGAGCAAATCTAATAAAGGACAATAAAACGTGCATCGACGCCTCCTCTGTTCGGTCACAGCAGGCCCGGATCTATGGGGGGGCAACTGGGGGCACTTGCCCCGGGCGGCACTTTCACGGGGGCGCCAAATCGGCCAAATCCTTGAGACAAGAATTCGAAATATCGAACTAATATCAAATATGAAGCCTCTTTTCTTACAATCTTATAGGTATAGGGCTAAATCAAGTTTGTTGCCCCGCTTCGAAAATGTCGTAGGTCCGCCACTGGGTCACAGACACAGTTCGCCATTCCCCGCACGGCCGCACGCCGCCGCTGTCGCACTGATTTAACCGTATTAACACAATTTATTCACGGGCTCACGGCATTCACTAGTTTATGGCGAGTGTATAAAACTTATTACGATTTCAGTCTAGAAGCTTCTAGGTAAAATGAAAATAAATAAACACCAAACCTACACCTACGTTCCTACACGACGAGTGACGACCAACATACTTACTCGTAATATTGTGTAATACATCGTCTCACGTCTGTTATTTCCATAGAAAACCTGATATTATTCCAGCTCACCACTTATAATAGGTACCTATTTATAACAGTCCATTTCAAATCAAAATATTTTTTGTTTGGCGAAGAATTCTAATTTCAAATTAATTTTATTTTAAAAATATGGAATTCTTTTTTCATTTCTCATACTCGGAAAGTAGTGTTGTTTTGATCTGATTATTGGGTGGAAAACGCTACTTTCCTTTCATAGGGAGGGAAAAACTCATACAAATTCATTGCGGCCCTCAGGCCGGAATGAATTTGTTTTCCAAGTAGTATTTTAGTATTTTTTCCAAGTAGTATTTTAGTACTTTAGTATTTTTTTCTACTTTTCTACATTAATAGCAATAAGTCACTACTTATGGTAGATACAATGATGAATTGTACCATTATAAAATCTACTTAAAACCAGCATTATTTGAAAATTATTGGTCACTCATGCCTTCATACATTTTTTTATACCCATAATGTTTAAAATTCGATGAAAAAATAAATTATGCATTTTTTTCTAAAATAAATCAACTTGCATACATTTTTTTTTTAAAAGTGCAATAGCTAGTGATACAATTTATTTTCTATCTATCAGCATAGTTATACTACAATATGAAAACATTAAAAAACCGATGTAATTCATTCATTTCTGGTCATAGTGTTCAAAAAACTAAAAAATAAGCTAAAAAAATAGACTTTTCCCTAAAAATAACTTATCTTAGGTACTAATTATGATAGAATTTTTTTATATATTTTTTTGAACGGCCATAAGTTCTACTACAAGACATTTCAAGGTTATCCATTAATTACCGGACACGCTGTATATCTTCAAAACTTCAAAAATAGAACTGCTGTCAGCTGTGAAGAGTTTTATGTAAAAAAAACTATTAAAAATGACATGACTTTCTAAACAGCCAGTGTGAATTTAGCGCAAACAGCTTTGAGCGGAATAAGTTCCATATTTAACCCTTGGCTGGTATCGCTATTTTTGACAACACTACTGGCATCGTGGGTCATATTTTACCCATACCAAAAAATCTGTTGTAGTACGTATGCATTTGTTTTATTTATGTAAATAGGGAAAGAAATTAAATAAATAAAACTATTTTTTACAAAATTATCTTAGTTTAATTTTAGAATATTAAAAAGTTATTTAGTTCTACATGAATTTGTAACTAACCTAAGTTTTTGGCACTTTTTGGTAAGATTGTATTTAAAATGAAAAATATAAACTTTAGAAAAACTTAAACAAAAATAAATTAATGGCACTTCTTATATCCTCTTAATAACAAAAAAGTATAATTCTCATGAAATCAGCTAATAATTAAAAAAATTACAGTCAAAATCTTGCTCCATCTGGCTCCATAATTCAGCTCCTATGATGGTCACCACCCTGCACGTCTGCCCCCCGCCGCAGCTTACGACGTACTGAGAATACGTAGAAGCGTGCACTTGTACCATGAACATTAAAAAAATAATAACTAAAAATGTTTGCGTCTGGGTCAAATTTGACCCACGATACCAGCTAAGGGTTAAAAATTAAAAAGTCAACACAAATTGCCGGGATACTAAATTACTAATAGGTATATTATTATCAATAAATAATTTAGATAAACAACTAGTTTTATTTTCCTCATATTCTAAATGAAAAGTAGAGTGTATGCCACGGGTAAAAGAATTAATTCCTACTCGGGAATTGATTGTACTGTTGTACACTACAAAGTACAAACTAACGCACCACCTGGTTTGCTCGCTTCCGTTCTGGAAATTTCGACCTAAAAAATGAACCTCGCGGTCGTCCGAAGACTTGGTCGACAATGACGAATTAAAGCCGAATGTGGAAGCTGATGATACACAATCTACGACTGAATTAGCAGCAGCTTTCGACGTTAGCGCCAAAACAATATTGGTTAAATTGGCAAGGTAAAAAAGCTTGACAAATGGGTGCCCCACGAACTCAATGATCGCCAGCGCGAAGTACGCGTCGAGACGTGCCTTACAATACTCAACAGACACATAAATGAAGGAATTTTGAACCGCATTGTTACCTGCGATGAAAAATAGATTCTGACTACAGGCTACTACTTTTTCCAGAATTCAGATAACTTCTTGGCGGGAAAAAAATTTAATACCCGAGAGGCAGTACCTTTGAAGAATTTGTTGCCTCCCGTCCAGCTGATTTCTTTAAGAAGGGCATCAATACACTGCCACTGCGTTGGCAAAGATGCATTGATTGCATGGGTGATTACTTCGATTAATACAAATAAAAAATACATGAAAAAAAAATAGTTTACATTTTTTCATACAAAACGGCAATTTCATAGGTAAAGACCTAATATACATATATAGCTATACCCGGCGTTTTTCGGGATTTCCCTATTGGTGACAGCAAATATAATTTAAACTGAACACAGAACACATCGGCAACCGTTTCATTGCTGACTCATAGTCTACTATGACTACTGACTCGGGGTCAATATCCGACCATCACCTTTTGTATGAAATTCAAATTTAGTAAAATATTTGAAAAAAATATCATAATTCAACTAACAGTACACTATAGGTAATACAAATAACTTATTTCATACTACACAATTCGGTTTTACTAAAGGTCGGTCTACTACCGATGCAGGCATCAAGCTTCTCTGTAGTATATTCGAGGCTTGGGAGGAGGCGCAGAATGCATTAGGAGTTTTTTGCGACCTTTCCAAAGCATTTGATTGTGTAGACTATGTTACACTAGTCAGAAAATTGCACCACTATGGCATAAGGGACTCAGCTCTTAATCTTTTGTGTTCTTATCTTTACAATAGGACTCAAAGTGTAGAGGTTAATAGTAAGGTCCACTACGGACGGACTAAAATAGAATGACTTGCCTTATCTAGTTCAAGACAGGCATGATATAGTACTTTTTGCTGTTGAAACTTCACTTATATTTAGAGTGAAGCGTAGTTAATGGTGAAGCGACAACAAATAAATTACGACGAGGTAAACAGTGCTCTCAAGTATAGTAAAATGGTTTAGTGTTAATAATTTACTTATAAATGCAAATAAAACAAAATGTTTAAAGTTTAGCTTGCCAAATGTTAGGCAAGTACAAACCAATTTACTACTCAATGATGAGAGAATGAACATGGTAGACTCCACTGTATTCCTAGGTATTACACTATATTGTTAATTACAGTGGGGTCCTCATATTGCTAACTTAGCGAATAGACTTAGTTCTGCAGCATATGCAGTCAGAAAAATTAGAGAAATGTCAGATGAAGAAACGGCGCGCCTGGTCTATTTCAGCTATTTTCATAGTAGAATGTCTTATGGCATACTTTTTATGGGGAAATGCTGCCGACATAAATTCAATATTTGTGCTGCAGAAGCGAGCTATTCGTGCTATTTATAAAATGTCCCCTATTGAATCTCTGAGAGAAAAGTTTAAAGAAATAGGTATACTGACAGTCGCTTTTCAGTATATTTTGGATAAGTTATTATATACGTTATAAAAAACTTAAGCAATTTCAAGAAGAAAAGTGATAGTCATTGTATAAACACTAGAAATAAGAATAAGCTAGATGTACCAGTGATAAGACTCAGTAAATCTTTTAAGGGCCAATGTATACGCCTATACAATAGGATCTCAGAAAACTTTCAAAACCTTTCTATTAATAAATTTAAAAAAAGTAGTCAAATAACGTTTGTGTGCTGAAGCTTAGGTATTATAAAGTAAATGATTTTGTTAACGATTGCACACCTTGGGACTAAGATGCAACCCTGCAAGGCTGTCTCTATGTACTTGTGTACTGACTTTTGTTATATGTATTTAACATAGATTTAAGTTTACAATGTAAAATATATATTTCTTTTAAAAGAACAATTTTCCATCTTTTTCCTAAAAGATGGGCCCGTGCGAGTTTCTTACGCCGGTTCTTCTCAGCGGGTTAGAGTTGAATCGGTGGTAGCTTTTTCTGTTGACTTTTCGAAAATATCTTGTTAAATTTTATTTCGAAATCAAAATTTTCATTTTCATTTTCAAATACTAATATAAGATCCCAATTTTTTAAATTATCCTACACAGTCACACAACTCATACACCGATGTCTAATTGTCCTTTCTTCCAGCTTCGGCAAGGGGACACCGCTCCTTCCCCCGCGCCCGCCCCCGCGCCCGCCCCCGCGCCCGCCCCTGCCCCCGCGCCCGCGCCGCTGTTCGGACTGCTGGGAGACGCGCTGTGAGTAGCTATGGTTGGGAATATCATCTTAAAAATATATCAAGTAGCAAAAAGCATTTTAACGTCGTCATGTCCGTAGCCAAGGTATCTTCTTAATGTAACCCAGTGAAAGCATGACTTTGAAGTGACGTTATATATAGGTCACACAGAGGTCCAACGTATAAAGTCCAAATTTTACATAGGTATGACATAATAGTGCCTTTTATTTGATGTCATATGTATCATGTATGACATGACCATAACCACAATGGTTAAGGAAAGAGTGGAAAAGTCTGGATACTATTTCATCAGCTAACACACTTTTAGGCTAGAAACTCAAGCAACACCACAGGTAGGTGTATACCTATAGAAGTGTAAGATTTTTCCGCCCCCATTTTTGAAAAAAAAACCGGATTTTCCATCACCTAAATAGATTATGTGAGTAAAGTTAGATCACATTCAAGTCAATTTGAGATCACGTCATGAAGTAGTAAGATTTATGGTCATATTTACGTCATAATTTTAGGTAATAGTTTGACGTCAAGAAGTATGAAAAAATGGCTTTGTTCCGCGGAAAAAAGCGCTCACAAAAAAAAACGTAAGCAAAATGGCGACCGCCGGCGTTAAATAAGCAAAATAGCGGATTATGTTACGAGTACCTATTGAAATTAGCAAACGTGTCCTGGCCGATAATCTGTTTTTTTTTCTTAAGCGCTAGCTAGCGCCTTTTTCCGCGGAACACAGCCATCTATTGACTAACATATGACCCACATGTAACTGACATCATCATGATTCATGACAGCATGATGTAATCCTGACGTTAATTTTACGTAAATGTGTTTACTGGGAAGGAAGTGGTTGTCGTCCACCACGGTAGCCCATTGGGGGTTGATTAAAAGCTCTTAGGTATTCCTGATTGCCTGGTGATCACAGAAAACTCTTTACCTTCTATATCACGATCACCACTACCAGGCTCACATAACCACGTACGATGTGTTCCAGCGGCGGCGGCAACACGACGTCCTTGATCGCGGCGCTGGCTCTCGCACACATCGAACACACTATAGACAAGTTGAACGCGCTAGCTGACGCTGCGGGCACGCTGCTCACTGCTGGCTAGAAGGTACGTAACACCAGGAGAACATAACTATCACGGCCGACAGTAATCGCTTTGCATCAGACGATCCGTTTGCTCGTTTGCCTGTAGGTCGTAGAGATAAGACACAATAGCCGTAAGTAGGTATATTAAGTATATAATAGGTTGGGGAAAAAGTCTTTTCGCATTATAGTATGTATGAACTTGTCATAAAATATCTTGGGCTATACCAATTGTATCTGGCTGATTTTGGTATCATTAAAAAGTTTTAATTTTACAGAAGACAATTCCAAATTCAAATTAGGTAAATTTGAGGTTTTCATTTGTTTTTCTTATTGTTAAAATGAGTGATTCTTATGAAGAATTTCGATACATTTTAAAATTTTATTACAAAAAAGGTAAAAATGCAACACAAGCCGCGAAAAAAATTTGTGATGTTTATGGACCTAATGCAGTATCTGTGAGAGTAGCGCAAATTTGGTTTAAGCGTTTTCAATCCGGAAATTTTGATATCAAAGATGCACGTCGCTCTGGTCGCCCTGTTACGGACAAAACTGTTGCCATTTTTGAAAAAGTGGAGCAAGATCGGCATATTAGTAGTTACGATGTAGCTGAAGAACTGGGGATTGACCACAAAACGGTTTTGGCGCATTTGAAAAAAGCTGGGTACACAAAAAAGCTCGATATTTGGGTGCCTCATGAGCTCACTGAAAGAAACCTAATGAACCGTGTACTCATTTGTGATTCTTTATTACGACGTAATGAAACCGAACCATTTTTGAAGAAGCTGATAACTGGTGATGAAAAGTGGATCACGTACGACAAGAACGTGCTAAAAAGATCGTGGTCAAAGGCCGGTCAGGCTTCACTGACTGTGGCGAAACCCGGGTTAACTCGCAACAAGGTGATGCTGTGTGTGTGGTGGGATTGGAAGGGCATTATTCATTATGAGCTGTTACCGCCAGGCAGGACCATCAATTCTGAACTGTACTGCGAACAACTGATGAGATTAAAGCAAGAAGTTGAGAGAAAGCGGCCGGAATTAATCAACAGAAGGGGTGTGGTTTTTCACCATGATAACGCTAGACCTCACACATCTTTAGCCACTCAGAAAAAATTACGGGAGTTTGGCTGGGAGGTGTTAATGCATCCGCCGTATAGTCCTGACCTTGCACCTTCAGATTTCCACCTGTTTCGGTCGCTGCAGAATTCCTTAGGCAGTGTCAGGTTGACATCACAAGAGGACTGCCAAAACCACTTGTCGCAGTTTTTTCATCAGAAGCCCCAAAAATTTTATAGCAATGGGATCATGTACCTACCAACAAGATGGCAAAAAGTTATCGAACAAAATGGCACCTATATACTTTAGTCACTTGTAAATAAACTTTATAAAAAAACCTTTTGAATTTTTATATAAAATGCGAAGAAACTTTTTCCCCAACCTAATATAATACGGGATATAATTAATCGAGCGAACAAAAAATAAGTTGGCGGCTGCACGTGAGCATACTGTATTACTGAATTTGGCAGCGAATTAATATGTTGGCGACTAAATTACTAAACTGGCGAAAACACTCGGGTGACAAAAAATTCCAAAGTCGGCATATAAAAAGAGGCGAAATTTAATCCAAATTAGCACCGACATTTATAAGTTGGTGACTTAATTTCCGAGTTGGTGACCATTATATCATATAAGCAGCTATAAAACCAGATTTGGTTGATAAATTAATGGCTGCTAAAAATTCAATTTGCAGGCTACGGAAAATCCTATTTTTGGATACTGTTGGAGTTTGTTTTTCTTTGGCATGGGTGTCATTTTATAGGTTTCTGGGGGTGCATAATAATATGAAAATAAAATCTGTTTTGAAATTCCACAATGGCGTAAATTTTTGTTATTAATATTAATAAAATTGTCCTTTTCCAGGTTTCTAGGGGTTCTGATTACAAAATTGTCTTCCAATTTCATTTTCCAAAATGGAGAATATTCAATATTCGTAAAATGAATATGAATACTAATTTAAAAGATCTTGGGGATGCTAATTAGAATTGATGATTATTATTACAGTATGACGACCTCTGTGGCTCAGTTGGTTGAGCGTGTTGGTGCTCAAGCCGGGGGTCGCGGGTTCGAATCCCGCCGAAGGAACACAAAAAGTTTTTCTGTGTTCCTGGGTCATGGATGTGTATTAAATATGTGTATAATATAATAAAAATCTTAAATATGTGTATAGTATAAAAGTATTAAATATATTTCCGTTGTCTGGTACCTGTAACACAAGTTCTTCGGATACTTAGCACGGGGCCAGATTGACGTGGTGTGAAGCGTCCATAGATATTATTATTATTATATTATGTAGTTCAAGGTACCAGCTATGTATAGATTTTTTTCAAAATTCAGGATTCATGAATTTTTCTGCCATTCATGAAGATGTGATTTCTAGGTTAATAAGGGGGAGGAAATTTTCATTATTTTTGCAGTAGGATGCACCGTTTCCGAGATAGAATCAATTTTATAAAAAAGAAGTAAATGCTGTACATTGAGATACGACGGAATGTTTATAGCTATAGGAATGTTGGAAAATTCAGGATTTTCGAAAAAAATTTCTCCCATCATGAAGAAAATATGATGTTCCGTGGTTCCTAAGGGGGACGAAATTTTCATTATTTTTTCAAAAGGATGCACCGTTTCCGAGATAGAATCAATTTTATAAAAAAAAAGAAGTAAATTCTGTACATTGAGATACGACGGATGTTTATAGCTATAGGAATGTTGGAAAATTCAGGATTTTCGAAAAAAATTTTCTCCTATCATGAAGAAAATATGATGTTGCGGAATTACTAAGGGGGACGAAATTTTCATTATTTTTTCAATAGGATGCACCGTTTCCGAGATAGAATCAATTTTATAAAAAAAGAAGTAAATGCTCTACATTGAGATACTAGGAATGTATAAAGCTATAGAAATGTTGGAAAATTCAGGATTTTCAAATTTCTTTTTCTCCCATCATGACGAAAATATGAGGTTGCGGGGTTACTAAGAAAATTTAAAATGGATGACTTTTTTGTAATCAACCCCAGAAACCAATAAAAGGACATCCATATTATTTTTACAATATTAAGTATGTCCGCCATATCGGAATTTCAAAACGAATGTCATTTTCGTATCCAGCACTCCCTAAAACCTGGTAAACGACACCCATATCAATTTTACGAAAAATAAATATCCGCCATTTTTAAATTTCAAAATTAATCTACACAATAATCTACACCCCCCTAAAACCAAGAAAAATTAAAAATTGGGAATTTTGTACGCTCCTTTATGTTTTTTTTGTGTGCGCTCGTTTTGCTGCTTGTATGGTTTTTGAGTTACCTACATCAGGGGAAATATATGTGCTTATTCTTAAATTAAATGTGTACTCACAAATTGTCGCCAAGATGGTTATTTGTTCGCTAAAACATAATCTGTCTGCCAGTTTGGAAAATTCAGTGGTATTATTTAGTCACCAGATTTGTAATTTTTTTGTTCCTTACATTCTTTCGCCAACTTGGTAATTTTGTATTCAATATTGGGTATTTTCACATCCAAAATTTAATTGTTTTGTCGCAAGTTTAAATACATGCCATATAATACAACACCGTTGACCGTCTACACCTGAGTGACGAGTTGAATCTATTTATTGTATTTAGTTCAAAAAGTTAACATCAAATAATATGCAAGCTTTTTAATTACTAGCTTTTGCCCGCGACTTCGTCCGCGTGGAGTTCGGTTTCCATACAAAATTTTAATCCCTTTTTCACCCCTTAGGTGACGAATATTCAAAAATCCTTTCTTATCGGATGCCTACGTCATTACAACTATTTGCATGCCAAATTTCAGCAAAATCCGTTCAGTAGTTTCGGCTGTTCGTTGATAGATGAGTCAGTCAGGTTAGCCTTTTATATATTTAGATTACGTAGACAGTATCTCAGAAGAGAGGGGCTCCTTATTTAAACGTTGTTTCCGTTTTGTTTTCAGATGCCCCTCCCTCCCGCAAGATGTCGCTAAACACACGCAATCGGAATCGCTAGCTATTGTAAATGTCATTTTTCTATAAAATATAAATTTCTAGTCTTATAACAATGTTTCATTCGTAAAACTTATAAGATCTTAAATATTTAGTTACACAAAATTAGTTTTAACTACTTTATCGCAACTCACAGTGTATTTTTTGTCCAAAAAATTGGCCATGCCGTTTTTATTACTTAATTTTAGAGGATTTGTGATTATAAATGCAGGACGAGAACACCCGACTGCCCATTTCATATAGAAGAATGCAAATTAGTACTTGAAAAAAAATTCTATGGTTTCCAGAAAAAACATAGAAACAGTTATAGTTCAAAAGTTTGATATTCTTTTAAGATTTTATTAATTGGTCTAAATAGTGTCTTAAAAGCCCTACGATAGCGAAAAACATCCAGGCTTTATTTGTTCAAGATAACGTATTTATGACTGATTTTGTAAATTTATGTTTTAATTTTTTTAACGCCATGCCGTTTCATATTTGGATTTGAAACTAAGACTGAAATATTCTTTTTATTGATACTTATAACCCAAAAAAAAATGGGATCCAAATGAGGCGGGGCATCGGAGTTATTCAATTTTATATTATTTTGGATAGGGTTGTCACCGCATAGATGAATATTTGAAGTAGGTTTTTATATGCTCATTTTTCTAATGAAGTTCGTAACTTCAACAAAACAATTAATAGTAATAGTCTTTTTTACTTACTAGCTGCTGCCCGCGACTCCGCCCGCGTGGAAATTCATTATGTTATCCATAGTTTACATTTTCTTCGCGTTATACCTTTGCTCCCTTTTGCTTCACCGCTGTTGCACTCTTATATTGAAGTCAGTGAGATACTGAGAAGCTCAGTCACTATTTGGTTTGAACCTTTCTGTTTTTGGTTATTTATGTTTATTATACTGCATATTATATGATGTACCTCCGCCGTGTTCCATATTTGTAAGAAGTATCGATCTAAATATTTAAGTGTTCAGATTTATTTCAGCATAAAAAATCTAACATGCCTTGAATATACATAAATAATATAAATAAGTAAAAAAATATATTGTCTTGTTCGCATGTACTAGTCGAAACACTGTGTGTTTGGTAGAGTAATATTTCAGGAATTTCAAGTGAAAACAAAGTTTTATTCAATTACCTAGCAGTTGCGCGCGGCTTCGCTCGCGTGACATTCAATTTCTCTGCACCTTCTTAATTTGATCGTTTTGGTATCAGAAACAGACACTTATTTTTTTAGGCATGTATTTACTTGCGACAAAACAATTAAATTTTGGATGTGAAAATACCGAATATTGAATACTAAATTACCAAGTTGGCGAAAGAATGTAAGGAACAAAAAAATTACAAATCTGGTGACTAAATAATACCACTGAATTTTGGCGACAATTTGTGAGTGCACATTTAATTTAAAAATAGGCACATATATTTTCCCTGATGTAGGTAACTCAAAAAAAATACAAGCAGCAAAACGAGGATACATAAAAAAAACATAAAAGAGCATACAAAATATCCAATTTTTAATTTTTCTCGGTTTTAGGGGGATGTAGATATTGTGTAGATTAATTTTGAAATTTAAAAATGGCTGATATTTATTTTTCGTAAAATTGATATGGGTGTCGTTTATAAGGTTTTTGGGAGTGCTGGATTACGAAAATGACATTCGATTTGAAATTC
Source organism: Glaucopsyche alexis (assembly GCA_905404095.1). Classification (NCBI taxonomy): domain Eukaryota; kingdom Metazoa; phylum Arthropoda; class Insecta; order Lepidoptera; family Lycaenidae; genus Glaucopsyche; species Glaucopsyche alexis. The sequence goes on along the minus strand of FR990063.1, from coordinate 201,481 downwards.
CAATATGGCGGACATACTTAATTTTATAAAAATAATATGGGTGTCCTTTTATTGGTTTCTGGGGGTGCTGATAACAAAAAAGTCATCCATTTTAAATTTCCTTAGTAACCCCGCAACCTCATATTTTCTTTGATGGGAGAAAAAGAAATTTGAAAATATGGAATTTTCCAACATTTCTATAGCTTTATACATTCCTAATATCTCAATGTGCAGCATTTACATTTTGTTTTATAAAATTGATTCTATCTCGGAAACGGTGCATCCTATTGAAAAAATAATGAAAATTTCGTCCCCCTTAGGAACCCCGCAACATCATATTGCCCTCATGATGGGAGAAAAAAAAATTCGAAAATCCGGAATTTTCCAACATTTCTATATAGATTTATACATCTCTCGTATCTCAATGTACAGCATTTACGTTTTTTTATAAAATTGATTCTATCTCGGAAACGGTGCATCCTATTGAAAAAATAATGAAAATTTCGTCCCCCTTAGAAACCCCGCAACATCATATTTTCCTCATGATGGAAGAAAAAAAATTTCGAAAATCCGGAATTTTCCAACATTTCTATAGATTTATACATCTCTCGTATCTCAAATGTACAGCATTTACATTTTTTTATAAAATTTATTCTATCTCGGAAACGGTGCATCCTATTGAAAAAATAATGAAAATTTCGTCCCCCTTAGGAACCCCGCAACATCATATTTCCCTCATGATAGGAGAAAAAAAATTTCGAAAATCCGAAATTTTCCAACATTTCTATATAGATTTATACATCTCTCGTATCTCAATGTACAGCATTTACGTTTTTTTATAAAATTGATTCTATCTCGGAAACGGTGCATCCTATTGAAAAAATAATGAAAATTTCGTCCCCTTAGAAATTCCGTAACATCATATTTTCTTTATGATGGGAGAAAAAAAATTCGAAAATCCTGAATTTTCCAAAATTTTTATAGATTTATACATCCCTCGTATCTCAGTACAGCATTGCCATTTTTTTCTATAATCGCTTCTATCTCAGAAACGGTGCATCCTACTGGAAAAATAATGAAAATTGCCTCCCCCTAATAAACCTGGAAATTGCATATTTTCTTCATGAATAGCAGAAAAATTCATGAATCCTGAATTTTGAAAAATTTCCATACATAGCTGGTACCTTGAACTACATAACATACTGTAATAATAATCATCAATCCTAATCAGCATCCCCAAGATCTTTTAATTTAGTATTTATATTCATTTTACGAAGATTGAATATTCTGCATTTTGGAAAATGAAATTGGAAGACAATTTTGTGATCGGAACCTTATTAATTTTAATAACAAAAATGTACGCCATTGTGGAATTACAAAACAGATTTTATTTTCATATTATTCTGCACCCCCCAGACACCTAGAAAATGACACCCATGCAAAGGAAAAACATACTCCAACAGTATCCAAAAATAGGATTTTCCGTAGCCTGCAAATTGGATTTTTAGCAGCCATTAATTTATCGACCAAATCTGGTTTTATAGCTGCTTATATAGTATAATGGTCACCAACTCGGAAATTAAGTCACCAACTTATAAATGTCGGTGCTAATTTGGATTAAATTTCGCCTCTTTTTATCTGCCGACTTTTGAATTTTTTGTCACCTGAGTGATTTCGCCAGTTTAGTAATTTAGTCGCCAACATATTAATTTGCTGCCAAATTCAGTAATAGAGTATGCTCACGTGCAGCCGCCAACTTATTTTTTGTTCGCTCGATTAATTATATCCCTTTTTTTAATACTCAAGATTTATTTTAAATTCAATGTAAGTCTGATAATTTTTAATATTTTGTATACAAATTATTATCCGGCGTTGTAAATACCTAATATTTTTACAACAAATATGCTGATAATTCGGTCTGCCAGTGAAAGTCACGGTTAAAAATACATGCAACCATTTCAAAATTTAGTCAAAAGCAAAACAAACAGACGGACGGGCATTCTATTTAAAATCCAATGAAAGGTAATATGTGGTGCAGGGAAGGGGTTCGTTAGGTTACAGCTAAAACCAGGTAATAAAATCCGAAACCGGACCCGGTCTGCACCGCCTACCTATTAAACAATAGATTTCCGGTTATAATTAAACCTATATGAGACCATTTTATACCGGAAATATTATATAAAAGATTTTAAATGTGTCACCATGTGTACATTAGAAAAGTATTAATTTGTTAAAAAAATTCCAAGTCAGTATTGTAGGATTGACATGTCAAATTAATATGAAAACTGCAATAAAAAGTAATCGTTTTTTTTGTTTCTGCTCAAAAATATTTCACGGCATTAATAAAATATTTTCTCGATTTATCGAGTCACTTTAGTGACTCAATGCAGTTTCTCTAACCTTCTGTTTAAGTATTAGTCAGGAATAAAAAAAAAAAACAAAGTTCAAATGAATAAAAAAATTTGGTATAGAAATATTGACAACCCTAAACCCATAGTTACCATAGAAAACTTTAGAAGCCTCTAACTTCAGTGCCCTTTATTATTTGGACCTAAATTTTTTTACACAAATTCTAGTACATTTAAGTAACAATTATGTATAAAAATAAAATCCAAATATTTAGAAATACGTTCATAAAAAATTAAAGAAAAAAAAACATAAATCGTAAATAAATCTTTAAAAACTTATTTAAGAAATATGTAAATCAGGTTAAATTGTGTGTTTTTTTATTATTGTCGATCAGAATAATCAAGAAGACAATTAAGTAAATATTTAAAAAGTTATGGCAATTTTTAATTTTATTGAAAAAAAAATAAAAAGTGTTTTTTTATTGTTCATAATAAGATATTAACGCATGTAAATACTAATAAATTATTTACATAACATTTCTGTATGAGATTTCCAAAAAAAAAGGCATGGCCAATTTTTTGGACAAAAAATACACAGTGCAACTGTGGGAGAGCCACGCTTCGGCATGAATGGGCTTTACCGGGTAAATAGCACGACCTCACAGAAAACCGGCGTGAAATAACGCTTGCGTTGTGTTTCGCCGAGTGAGTGAGGTTACCGGAGGCCCATGATTGGGGATTTTAAGGAGCAGGGAGCAGGAACGCAAGTCGCAACACCAGAGGAGTTACAAGTGTAACTCCTCTGGTGTTGCGAGTGTCTATGGGCGGCGGTAATCGATTACCATCAGCGATCCGTCTGCTCGTTTCCTGGTTCATTACATAAAAAAACTTTAACAGTTCACACGGGATTTTGTATAAAAAGTAACAAGCAATTTTAAAATTATTTATTTCATTGATAGTAAATACAAAATTTAATTTTATAAGTACGCGTGTAAAATAATAATAGCACTATATTATGTACATATAGCTATATACTGTAACACATACGTGGACAAACCATTCTAAATTATATTTCAATAACTATAGTCTGTTCAGATCCAATTCCAAATACAATATGTAAACAAAATTATTAAATAATTGGACAATAATGTGTTATTATATAACTTTCTGCACGGTAAATAAATGGCATTAAAATTGGTATCATTATAGCGAAATACTGTCTTTTTGTTTACGTTAAGTTTAAGTTTAATTAGACTGAACAGAGAATATCAACATATTGCAGAGATGTTATTACTGTCACCGTCAAATTGTAAAAACCGTTAGTACCAAATGAATACTAACGAGAATGTAAAAATATGTCGAAAGATTAAAAACTATATACTTATAATCTAACAAAAAATAATGTGTTAAATTATAGGCAGCATATTCGCGTCGGTAGTCTATCAACATTTTACAATTTCACTAGTTTTATTACAATCTAACGGTTTTTACAATTTTACGGTGACATTACCATCATCAAAGTCGACCGCTGACATCCCCACTGCGGGTCTCACATAATTCATATATACAATTATAATTATATGATACTTGGTTATAAAGTTTAATCGGTTTAGGATTAGCTAACTTTATTATTATTTCTTATCTTCTAAACCGGCTAAGCTTCATAACCTAATTGTCTTTTCTCCGTCTGTTCATGATCTTACTATGTTCCTATCGCATCAACTCTAACAATTCTAATGTAATAACTCCATAGACCATAATGTAACTTGTACAAGCTTAAAACTTAATTAGGAATTGTCTACCATCGTACTAATATAAGATTCGCTTACACACATATTAGTTGCAGGAACTTATAAAATACTGCGTACGTTTGTAAATATTCACTTTCTAGTATAAAACATTTAAGGGAGGTATTAGATTTTCCTGCAAGTCGAATGCGTGTAGCAGACTCTTAGGACTATAAACATAGATTTATAAACAACACTTAAATATCTGGCCATTTCGTCTACAGCTAAAATCAACATGGAGTGCTAACACCCAGGTTTGCCTACCACAAAAATCAAACCGCTGTGGTCTAAAGCAAAACACTTTACTATAATTCTTACTTAGCAGTTTACTTTGTTCATACTTATATTAATAAATATTATAGTTAAATACTTACAATTATAATATAACATATTGTGTGATGATAGATAGAATGCACATTAGAATTAAAATAAAATACTTCGCTTGTACTAAATTACAGTACAACCGCGTTCTTCGTGTCCCTCGGCAATGATCGTTCACCTATGGGAATGATGATATGAGAAACGACGATTCCTGAAAGGCATTTAGAATGTTGTTGTACTGTGTAATGTGTATGTCACCGTAAAATTGTAAAAACCGTTAGATTGTAATAAAACTAGTGAAATTGTAAAATGTTGATTGACCTCCGATGCGAATATGCTGCCTATAATTTCACACATTATTAGATGTTAGATTATAAATATATAGTTTCTAATCTTTCGACATATTTTTACAATTTCGTTAGTTATTTTACAATCTAACGGTTTTTACAATTTTACGGTGACATATATACTATTATTGTAGAATCAAAATCCATAATGTTATAAAATGTACACAATAGTTAATAACTATTTTACAAAGCCAAAAATGGCCACAATATCATTAATTAAAAATATTTATTTATAAAATAAAATTGTAATAATAGTAACATAATCATATTGTTATAAGTAATAAACCTATGTCCTACGCACGCGCTGCATTCCGATGAGATCAACAATAATCTGATAAATTTCTTGTAATAAATTGTAAGCATAAATCTATTGGCCATAACATTATTTAGTTTAGCGAGTACACTAAAGAACTATCTTACATAATATTGTGTATAATTAATATCTTAAGGGCCAAAATACGTACACTGCGATTTTGTGTTACAATAATACTTTGCATTATACAAAACTTATACAATAGATTTCTTAATAATATGTTATTGCCGTCAATTATATATTATCTAAAACTTGAATACAATATGAACGTTATTTTATAATTACCAGGCACAATGTTTTATCAGGTTGTGGTTGTGTTAATATTTTAACACAAAACCGCTAGATGACGCTTTAGTGACTTAATAAGTCTGAACCAGTGGCGTAACTAGGCTGGGCAACACCTGATGGTAGCTCAAATAGTATTTATTTGATATTCTAAAAAAATACTGAACAAATAAAATTACAGCATCTACTGGGTAATTTTTTATTCCGTTTCGACAGAAACATGTTTTGTATCAAAAATAGAATATATGTAATTTTAAAAGCGTTTGTGTCAAAGCTTACGCATTTGGAAGTTCGAAAATCTTTAAAATGTCATGAATTTAGGGCGGCTTTGCGCGAGCGACGGGGCGCCGCCTTGCGCGCTGCGCGCCGCGGTACGATCCAACCACGCGCAACGTCATAGGGGTCGACAGATGACAATAGAGTGACAGTATTTTTCTAAAATACTTTTTAAAATGTATATAGGTTAATAAATAACGATTTGAAATTAAAAGTGATTTGTTGTAGTGCAAAATTTTTACCGTACTACACAGTACTCTATTTCATGTACATAATATTATATCCTGTGTCTCTCGAAACGGAATAAAAAATCACTCATTTATTGCGAAAAAAAAAGAAAATTATTAATTTTAAAAGTTGTTTACATACAGTAAAACCACGTTGCCAATGTGACTCAGAAATCGTCGTTTTTCATCATCATCTGGTATTTCCACTTTTCCATAGAAAAGCGAAGATTGCCGAGTATTATTAACAAAGTGGTCAACTGTTATCTTTGACATTCTCAATATAATATAATCATAATATTTTCATTAGGGAATTTTCAACCCTTATGAAGAATAGTCTAATAATATAATGCTAGCCATACACATAAGGGTTATACATGACAGGTTTGCCTGCACAGTTCTACCTGTCAGGTATTACATTACACATGTAACTGGCTGGCTAGCATAATAGTTTGAAAATGTATAGAAATCAAAATAGAAATAAAACTCTTCCATAAATAATATAATTAAATATCTGTAATGTATAACCAGGTGTCCCCTTTAGAACACAAACCTAGCTACGCCACTGCTGGCCCTTTGAGTTCCAGAGTTAAAACGATTGGCTCAGAAGCGGATTTAGCAGGGGATTGGGGATCTGCATCTGCATCGGCTGCGGCAAGTTTCTGTGCGTCTGTTTGTGTGTCTTCAGCGTGTTGAGATGGGAGAAGCTCGTGTTACAAATATCACAGGTGTACGGCTTCTCCTCTGTATGAGTTCGCTTGTGTATCTTCAGATTTGTGATGATGGAGAACTTCCGGTCGCACACATTACACGTGTACGGTTTCTCACCCGTATGCGTACGGTTGTGTGTCTTTAGATTGGTGTTCGTAGAGAAATTTCTGTTGCAGATATTACAATGATACGGTTTCTCACCCGTGTGTATACGCTTGTGGGTTTTCAGATTGGTGTTGGTCGAGAACTGGCGACTACATATATCACAGTGGTACGGCTTCTCGCCCGTATGAGTTCGCGTATGCGTCTTCAAGTTCGTATTCGTAAAGAACCGGAGATTACACACTTCACATATATACTGTTTCTCGTCCGTGTGGGTCTTTTTATGCTTTTTTAGATCACTTTTGGTGTAGAATTCACTTTTGCACGTGTCACAGGGGAAGGGGCGGTCCTGCGTGTGGGTGCGCTGGTGGCGCTTCATGTCGGCGCTGCTGTAGAAGGTGTGGTCGCAGGCGCCGCAGCGGTAGGGGCGCTCGCCGCTGTGCACGCGCTTGTGGCGCTTGAGGTAGCTGTTGCTGATGAACGTGTTGTCGCACACGTCACACCTGTACGGCTTCTCCCCTGGAATGTGATAGTTATGTTAGCTCGAGAGATACTTACATATTTATGCACTCCTGGTAATTGGGGCCTGTTTCACAATACGTCTTACATGGGTTCAAATCCCCCCGAAATGGGCCGGCTGGTCCATGTGGATGACCCATATACAGAGGCGTAATTAGAAATTTTGCGCCCCAGGCCAATAAACATATTTTGCCGCCCCATTAACCCTATCTCAAAGATGATTTTTTAAAGTTATTTTAGAAAAAAAATCAACAGCCTATAACAGAACTTTAACACTAACTTGTTCTATATGAATGTGCTTATGTTAAATGCGTTCAAACTGAGAAAGCGAGCGAATGTTTTTTACTCTTTAGCCTGTTAAAATCTTTTTATACCTTAAGCCCTGCAAGAATGGTGTACTTTAGAAAAAAACAATAAAGTCAATAGCCTAAAACAGGGATCGCGAACCTATCACTTTCTCTCTTTTTTCTTTTAGAGTAAAACCCTGAAAGACTGTGCTTTAAAGCTTAAAAAGGTAAAAACGAAAAAAAAATGGGCGCTAATTATTTTAATGTATATTATAAAATGATCCTATTTTCACTTTTAGGGTTTGGAGTTTGAACAGATTTAACCTCTTAAAAAAATTTGCTCGCTCGCGGTTAACATAAAGGACATTATATTAAGTATTTATTACCGATGTTCTGTTTTATCGATTGATTTTATGGTATTTTTCCGAAGTTCACCGTTATTCAGCGTTTATATTTTAGTTTAACGTTTGAACAGATTTGAATGTTTGAACCTGTAAAATAGGAAAAAAAATTACTCGCTCGCTTCGCTCGCTCGTTTTTGGCTTAAAGAATGTATTAGAAAATTACGTACATTGACTCGTTGCTACTTGTCTTTTTCACTCGCGCACTATTATATTACTATAATTTCATCGAAATTAGTTCAGTAGTTATTTCGTGAAAAGTAACATACATCCATACGTTAATCAGTAAGGACTAAGGATGGCCGACCTGTGTGAGTCCTCTCGTGGAGTATGACGGGGTACTTCCTCTTGTTGACGTACTGGCAGTACTTGCAGCCGTAGCTCCGGACTCCGGCCTCGTCCGTCACCAGCCGCACCACGTACCCGCTGGCGACGCTCCTCCTCTTCTTCTTCTTGCTGAGGTCCACCGGGGACTCTCGGTCCTCGCCGTCCGTCTCCACCATGGAACACGCCTTGCGCTTGCGGAGCTCCATGTCTGCAAAATATAATAACCTTATACTTTAAAACGAGACAATCCTATTGTAGGGGCTACTGCTGCAGCCTCCAGTACATTAATAATATAAAAGATGTATGATAAGTATTTGATAAGTCAGAACGATCGGGAATGATAAATAAAACCGTTCCGGTTGAATGCTGAATGATAACTACTTTATTAATAAAATGAATATAATACAATTAGCAAGCGCGCATATGACACGCTGCGACAAACGAAGAAAATGCTTACTGTGCTAAAATTATTCATGTACGGTTGGCAACAACCCGTACATCCTGCGCCCCCCGAAAGAGAGACGAGATTGATTCAGTTGATAAACTATATGATATTACAATTATGATTTAATAACCAATTGATATATTATAAAAGTCAAAAATTACTTGATACAAAAATATCAAAATGTAAAAATATACAATACAAAAAGTGATAGGTAAAAATGATGTATATATAATTGGTATATAAAAACAAAAATATAAATGTCCGTAACCTAAAATTATTTTATGAACTAATATTTTAATGTCTCTAGTCATTCAATGCACTTAATCGAACGGAACGACTAAACATAGGGGAAGTGCTTTTATCGAGACTCAACACTGATTGGCTGATTTCACTAGACACCTTTTGAATATTAGGGACACTCGAAAACACTTCCCTAATTGCCTTTTTTTTCGGTACATTCACATGTACACCACTAACACTAACACTGCGCTGGACCCCTGAGCCAGCGGCGGGGGCGGGGGCGGCGGCGGCGGCCGTGTCGCGCGTGCCGCGGGACGCCTCCCCGCCCGCCAGCTGGCGCCTCCGACGAAGCCATCGGAACAACACGACACCGCCGATGATAACAAATAAGCTGACTATGACGTACCCCAGAGCGTAATGATGAACATCATGCACTCGCAACTCGCTACTAGATTGTTCCTTAATTTCTGATATTTCCGTCTTTAAAACTTCCCATTCACTTTCATGATTTTTCAATTTCGGTATGTCAATAGATGAAGTATTAATGATATTATTTAAGACGGAGGACTGGGGTATTTCGAGCTTTTGGTTGATATCCAATCTGTTGCTGTAGTAGTTATGAGAATATATTGTAAAATCATTACCCTTCATAATGCACATCGGACCTAAGCGAATGACTCCGCTGCCTATCAGTACCTGTGACGTAATCCCAGCTGGGCAAATCAGCCGGACACTACATTGTTCGCAACAGGTGTACAGCCACTCGTTATCTGCGTGTAACTTAATCCAGCTCTCTTTGCAACTGGATAGTTCCGACTTGCATAGCGGTAGGTCAGTGCCACCGTCCACTATGTTGACATCACAAATTGATTGTTTAATCTTCGTAGTATAAACAGGGCTATTAAGAAAGCATAAAACTTTCTTTGCTGATAAATGACGACACGATTGAAGATCTAAGTGTGATAAAAATACGATCGAATCCTTGTTGATATTAAATCCAATATAAGGAAATTTCGAAATTAACTGATAATATTTCTGATTTTTCTTCTTAGGTATGCTTATGATCTTGTCGAGTTCAAAAATTTCATTGTTTAAAATAGGAATCTTTACTTCAGCAATAAGAAATTTATCCGTAACTCTCGCATAAACTCTTAGTAGCTTATACAGCTGAATGATATTGGACCCGTCCGTCGGTAGCACGAGTTCCCTTTGTAAGCGACCTGATATTATATTAATTTGATTTTGCAGCTGTTCCGGTGATAAAAAGTTCGTATTGATATGACCTTGATTTATATCTGTGAGAGTGCTAATTAGCGTTTCTTGAATACGTCTAAGGTTGGATATGATAATGTGGGCAGCCAAGGACGAAAAAGTGATATAAGTAGAACGGGACGAATACTGCTTAGCTTGATATACCTCGGCAGCTAAATCCTTGATATGATTTTCGATAAGAGTAAATTGTTTTTGCATGATATTCTCGTGCCTTTTCAATATATTATACTCTGCCTCTATCACAAGTGTTTGATTGCGTAGAAGAGTATGTAAATGGTTCTCATTTTGCTGAATGCGCTCGATGTCTTGCTGATACTGCGTAGCGAACCTTTCATCTAGGACACCAAATAAGGAATTAGCAATGTAACCAACGCCATTAATTAATCCTCTCTTCCGTCTTCTGTTCAATTGATTTTTCAGCAGCTGATTATAGTGATCTATCTCACTAAGCTCATGTCCTAGTTGCAAGGTGACGGCTTGATAATCTTTTGATGAACCACTCTCCTCTATGTGCGCAACATATTTTTTAATGTTTTCAAAACTTTTCCAATATGTAGACATGTTATAATAAATAACAAGAGTCCATTCGTCTCTGATATGTTGCAGGTCCGATATTTTGTCAAAATAAATACTTTGATTATTATTTACAGGCGTGATAATAAAATCCTTCTGAGCTTGTTGCAAGCTCGGTGATAAAAATAATGATAGGAACAAGAAAAAAGTCATGAAAAAGTTTTTCAAATTGATACGATACGGACGACGAGATCTAGTGCGGCTTGACTCTGGAGCAGAAGGTATCTCCTGACTGATAGATGCTGATGCCTGGTCTTCTAGCTCCCCAGGTAATAAAGGTACTAATTTGATAACTGGCCTTTTTATGATATTATTTTTAGTTTTCAGTGATACTACTCTGACCTGTCCATCTCTACCGGGGTGTAGCTCTTGCACCCGGCCCATGGCCCATTTACCAGGAGGTAAGTTTTCATCCTTAATTAATACAATATCATTAATACTAATATTTTTTCCTTCCTTTTTCCATTTAGATCTAACCTGCAGCTGCTGCAAATAATCTGACGACCAACATTTCCAAAATTGCTTATTGATAGACTGAACCAGCTGCCATCTCTTTGATAAACATGTGGACTCAGGTTCTGTTTGAGGTTTGGTGAGTATCGGACCACCAATCAAAAAATGTCCCGGAGTTAAAACAGGATCCTCTGGGTTTTCAGTCAGAGCGCAGAGTGGCCTCGAGTTCAAGCAGGCCTCCACTTGATGTAGCACGGTAATAAACTCCTCGTATGTGAGTTTCTGCTCGCCGATAACTCGCTTGATATGAAACTTTAAGCTTTTTACAGCCGCTTCCCACAAGCCTCCAGCATGAGGATGAGAAGGAGCATTAAAGTGCCACTCTACCTTCATTTCAGCAATGTTGTCAAAGAAATCCTGGTTGATGGTAGCTACAATCTCTTGATATTCCTTTTTAAGAAGTTTGCTAGCGCCTATAAAATTGGTTCCGTTGTCACTATAGACGTGGGATGGAAATCCACGCCGTGAACAAAATCTCCGAAACGCAGCTAGAAAACATTGTGTGCTCAAATCTGATACCAGCTCTAGATGAACTGCTTTCGTTGATAAACAGATGAAAACCGCAATGTAGCCTTTGGTCGTTCGTACGCCTCGACCTTTATTTAATTTCAGGTCAACGTGCCCGGTGAAGTCAACACCACTATGCGTAAAAGGTCTAGAAGGAACTACTCTAGGTTGAGGTAAGTCTGCCATAATTGGTTGATACTTGTATTGACTAAATCGACGACATTTAACACAGCGCCTTAACTCCCTCTTAACAGTAGACATTCCGCTGATAATCCAATAATTATTCCTGATATAAGCTAGTGTAAGCCGTGCTCCACCATGTAGCGTAGTGATATGTGCTTGATAAATGATAAGAGAAGTAAATCTACTATGACTACTTAGTATGATAGGGTGCTTCGCGGTCCAACTTATATGTGAGTTTTTCAATCGACCGCCAACTCTCAATATTCCATTTTCGTCAATAAAAGGATTTAAACATGATAGCTTACTATTTCGATGGACATGCTTTTTTGATCTGATAAATGATAAATCTTCGCTAAAATCTATAGCTTGAATAGTTTTAATGATAATATTATAAGCATGGTTAATTTCCACGAGTGTCAACGATTTTGCTGTGTCGGATTGTTTCCGAGTTCGAGTGATGAAACGTAACACCCATGCTACTGTTCTTACAATAAAAGTAACAGAGCTGTGATTGTTTAATAATTCTAATATAAATTGTACCTTATGACAATATAAGGCTGTGTTCACACTGCGAGAGATATTTTTTATTTCTAAGTCAGGTTCTGCATATGAGCGTTGAGTGATTTGGTCAGACTCGAAAGTAGAAAGCCATTCTGGCCCTTCCCACCACAAACGAAGGTCTGCCAACTTCTTAACTGATACTCCTCTCGTGGCACAATCTGCTGGATTTGATTCTGATTGCACGTAATTCCAGTTCGACGAAGGTACAATTTCTTTAATTTGCTGCACCCTGTTCGCAACAAATTGCTTCCACCTTGATTGCTCACCATGAATCCATCCTAAAACTATCATCGAATCCGTCCATGCGTATATTTTAACATTTGTGCTCGGCAGTGTGATTTTGATTTTATTGATAAGCTGTGATAAAAGTAATGCACCTGATAATTCAAGTCGAGGTAGCGACAATTTCTTGCTAAGAGGCGCTAACTTAGTTTTAGCAGCTATCAAGTGCGATGTGCGCTCGCCCTTATAGTCTGTTGCGACACAATACACGGCGCAGGCATATGCTTTCGCTGATGCGTCGCTAAATCCGTGTATATGATACGTATGTTGAAGGTTACCGATGCATCGTGGGATTTTAATGTTGTTGATATTTTTAAAATCTGTTCGTAATTCTGTCCACTCTTGAATGATATCATATGATAATTTTTCATCCCACGACTCCACTGTAACCCATGCTTTTTGAAACAACAACTTAGCCCTAATTGATAAAGGTGATATCCAACCAATCGGGTCAAACAACTTCGAAATGTCTGATAACAATTCCCGCTTAGTATGATGTTTAGGCTCCGATTCAAATTGATAGTCGTACGTAAATGTATCTGATGATGGGTTCCACTTAAGGCCTAAGGTTTTACGGGATTCTGAGCAACGGAATTCATACGGATTATTTAACTGATCGCATGGCAAGTCCTGTAGAAGCTGTTTTTCGTTGCTTGACCATTTGTGTAGGTTCATGCCAGCTCCGCGTAAGATGTTTATCAACTGCTTTTGGGTTTCCTTCGCAGTTTCTAGATCGTTACAGCCTCCCAAATAATCATCCATATAGTACCTATTTTTCAAGGCCAAGGCACCTAAGGGATACTTTTCACCATCATCCATGGCCAGCTGCTTCAACGTCCTCATTGCAAGGAATGGTGCTGCCTTAGTGCCGTACGTCACAGTGGTAAGTCGATAATTTTGAAGTGGAGCGTTACAAGAGCTTCTCCAGACCACTGACTGAAGATCTTGATGACATGCTTGGACAAGGATTCTTCTAAACATCTTCTGTACATCCGATGTCATCACATATTGATATTGGCGCCAAGATATGATAAGAGCCTGCAGGTCGGCTTGTAAATTTGGGCTTTGCTCCATCACGTCATTCAAACTCAGACCTGATGATGTCTTGGATGAGCCATTAAAGACCACCCTTAATTTGGTAGAAGTGGAGTTTAAATTGAGTACACCGTGATGGGGAAAATAATATGATGGACCCTCACTAGACTTGGTATATGGTACCATGTCTCCTAGTTCTTCATATTCTTTTATGAAGTTTTTGTAGCTGTCCGAAAATGCTTGATTACGAGCCATTTTCCGCTCCAACTGATAAAATTGAGCAACTGCTTTCGGACGTGATAAACCAAGTTTTTCCTCAAAATTTGGTTTCATAGGAAGACATACTTCATACATGCCATTGTCCAGGCGTTTTGTAGTAGAAGTATATAAGTCTTCACAGAACTGTTCACCGGCTGATAGTGATGATGAATTTTGTGTAGAGATCTCCTCCATCTCCCAATAGTTTGATAAATCTGATATATTATTAAGGACCACGTGGCAGTTAAATGTCTTAACATTACCCGATAAAATCCAGCCTAGTCTAGTCTGCTGTGCAATAGGAGCCTGAGGAGGCCCCTTGATAAGTCCACTCATCAAAATTTGGGAATATACGCTAGCATCTAATAATAAATCAATAGGGCGCGAAATATTATAATCTGGATCTGCTAAGTTCACATGCTGCAAGTGTGACCATGATTTTTTGATAAAAGAAATATTCGGCAGGTTATTGATAACTCGTGATATGACCATAGCTTGAGTCGTAAAACTAAAGTCACCGTAGATGGAGTGACATTCAATATCTACCAATCCTTTACTCTGTTTTGATCCGTAGCCTATACCCGAAACAGATGCATGATACTTATGTCGTCGGAGTCCTAACATCTGTGCCGCATTTTCTGATATCAAAGAAATTTGAGACCCCTGATCTAAAAGCGCTCGAAGAGTGATAGGAGAGCCATCAGCTGATATAACTTTTAATAAAACCGTAGTCAACAAAATTTCTTCATCTTCTCCGGCGACAAAATTAACGTTATGCTGCTTAGTACTTTGCTTAGAGTCATTTTGATAATTTTCAGGACGAACTAATTTGGAATTAGAATTAGAATTATTTACAAAAGCCTCGTGCAATAGGGAATTGTGGTCACCCTGACATTCTTTGCAACGTTTGCTCGACATACACGGGTTTTCATAATGCTTATACAAACAGTTCCTGCAAACTTGATATTTCACAACTGTTTTTAACTTTAAAGCTGGTGTCATGTTACTGAATCGCCTGCATTGGAATAAATCATGATTAAAATAACATAATGGACATTTTGTGGGACGTGTATGATAAGTTTTGCCCTGATACTTTTCGCGATTAAAATTTCTTGCAGGATGATATGATGATAATGATGGCCTTGGGTTGGTTACATGCTTTGATGTCGTTGATGGCAAAATATCCCGCTCCTTCTTATGAATCGGTTCCAACGCAGTAAACTTCGATTCTAAAAATGTGATAAATTCTGCTAATTCTGGCAGATCACGCGGTGACCTTCTTGCTTCCTTGTAATCCTTCAAAGTTTCGAAGTCAAGCTTTTTTGATAGTAAATGTACCAGCAAGGGATCCCAGGTGTTTGTGTCCACCCCCAGGTTGTGAATAGCGTGGATGCACTCGACAGACGTGTCGTGTAATTTTTTAATTTCATAGGCCGACTGCTTCTGAAGACTGGGTTGATTAAGTAGTGTCTCAATTTGATTCGTAAAAAGCAATTGCTTATTGTCATACCTATGAACTAAAATATCCCATGCTGTTGTATAATTTTCTGATGATATATGCAGGTGTTGGATCAGTCGTTCAGCTTCTCCTCTTACCTTACCTTTTAGATGCTGCATTTTTTGCGCGTTGGTGAGCGAGCTATTATTGTGTATAGCTTCACGGAACAAATCATAGAAGGTAGGCCACTGAGAGTATTTACCGGTGAAGATAGGTATCTCCAGCTGCGGAGTTGATTGCTGCGTATGAGCCGTGGATGATAATTTTCGATGGAGTGCTCGTTTGATATCTTTATATTCCTTCTCGTACGTGCTATATTCTTCTTCATATTCTAAATCTGCACCTCGTAGGAAGTCATCTAGTTCTAGATGCTGCGTGTCAATGATATTCCACCGACTCTTCAGGTTTCGGAGCTCATCTTCGATCTCCCACTTTTCTGTAATTTCTTCTATTTTGATGCTATTGATTAAGCGGCTCAATGCTCTAAAATTAGTGCGCTGCTTTGATAATAATTCCTGAATCCTTTCAGGTGGAGCCACCGTAGCTTTATCTTCTTTAGGCTGATAGGATAACAACGTGTGCTTAAGGGTATGATAAAGATCTTCCAATTTTTCAAAGTGATTTTCCTTGAAATATGGATTAGTTTTGTCTGCACTCCCTAACAAAAGCTCGTGATTCTGCTCGAATTCTACCCACAGTTCCTCAAGCGTGTCAATTCTCCTTTGAATATATTCTGGAGTTTTTCTACTCGCGGAATCCTTCCCGAAGTTTGTCTTGATACCATTGACCGTCTTGATAATTTCGATTTGACGTTGAAATAGTTCTTCCATTATGATAAATCAGAAATATAAAAATGATAAAAAAGGAACAATCTTACTTGAGTCAGCTCTGGTCGGGATGCGAAACAGCAAACCTGCGGCGGCGCGTTGATGATTAGCGATGATCAGCAGACCTCCCGGCCCGCCAAATGATGATAACACCTCACAAAAAACTCCACACACGCGCACAAAGTACACCACAGTTAAAACTTTGCGAAAAGTCACTAAACTGATGATAAAGTTTTGATGCAAAGTTAAATGATAAAAGTCTTGATAAAATACTTCGATAGTTTAAAAAAAATTACACACACTCGCTGATAGGTTTTGATAAAAGTTCTGATAAATGATAATATTTAAATTTACGAAGGACCAAAAAAAATTATAATGTAGGGGCTACTGCTGCAGCCTCCAGTACATTAATAATATAAAAGATGTATGATAAGTATTTGATAAGTCAGAACGATCGGGAATGATAAATAAAACCGTTCCGGTTGAATGCTGAATGATAACTACTTTATTAATAAAATGAATATAATACAATTAGCAAGCGCGCATATGACACGCTGCGACAAACGAAGAAAATGCTTACTGTGCTAAAATTATTCATGTACGGTTGGCAACAACCCGTACACCTATTTCTCCAAAACTTAAAATCTATCATAGCAGGACCTTAACCTAATTTGACAGAAAAATACATAAGTAATATTTAATATATTTATTTATTTATATATTTATTATTTAAAAAAAATAGGTGGAGCATGTTGGTGCTTAAGCCGGGGGTCGCGGATTCGAATACCGCCGAAGGAACAAAAAGTTTTTCCATGTTCCTGTGTATTAAACATGTGTATAATATAAAAGTATTAAATATATTTCCGTTGTCTCGTACCCGTAACACAAGTTCTTCGAGAACTTACCCCAGGACCAGATTGACGTGGTGTGAAGCGTCATGAACATTGAGTACTATTTAAATCGTAAAAACAAAATATAATTGAATTACTTATATTATTTTGTAGGTATATTACAATACAATTAGGTTCTCAAGAATTACCATGAAATTTTATATGCAGTTTTCGGGGAAAAAAATATGATCTAGATTGGTCTTATATATGGGAATCTGCGCATTTTAAAGCTACCCGTACTAATATTATAAATGGGAAACTGTATAATTATGTTTGTCCATCTTTCACGCCAAAACTACTGAACCGATTTAAATGAAATTTGGCACAGATATAAAGTAGACCACGGGAAAGGACATACTACTATAGGCTATCGCGGGACATATACGGTTCCCGTCGGTTGTACTTACGCGGGCGGAGCCGCGGGCATCAGGTAGTACATATAATATGTTTTTTATTTCATAGTGTTACAAATAACAATATTATCAAAAATCTCGATCTCTCTATTATGTCAGCCCGATAGGGAGTTTGGTATGCATATGTATAATTTCGAATCATGCCCGCCCATGCGCGGTCAGATAAATATTTTTGTGCTTTTATTTTTTTTAATTTATCAGACTGCGCCCCCGTTCCCCAGGTACTAATTCTTTATTGGCTCAAAGTACAAGTAGGTTAATATTAATCACTTTAAAAATTGTACAAAAAGACCATAATTATACTAATTAGGCAAACGTAGTGTAGGACGTCCAGCGGGCTGCGGTACTATGGATCAACGATTTGAAGAAGGTGGCTGGCAGCGGATGGATGAGGGCTGCCCAAGGTCAGGATGGTTGACGCTCATTGGGGGAGGCCTACGTTCAGCAGTAGACGGCGATAGGCTGATGATGATTAACCACGATAAATTAGCGATATTTAAATTAGTAGCATATTAATTTATATTGTGTCTCTGTTTACCTTTCAATTGACTCTGGTCGGCGTATATTATAAACAAGTTGTTTTACACTAAACGTCGCTATTTTTTCCCCATTGTAATAGATATTACAATAAGTACATCTCCTTATGAGTTATGTGTCCCAAGTCCTCTACTTTACTCACCTCTATACTCCCTGGTCTCGTACACCTCCTCCTGCTGTTCCTCCTGGTGCTCCCCCCACTGCTCCATCGGCTGCTCTCCCTGCTCCCCCCACTGCTCAGACCGCTGCTCCCCCTGTTCACCCCAGTGCTCCCCCCGGAGCTCCACCTGTGCCCCCCCGTGGTCTCCCGCCAGGGGGTCTCGGTCGTCGGCGGTCTCCTTCTCCACTTTGATCTCGACTTCTAGAAATTTATAGCACGTCTCTTGTAGCGATAGATCTGTGAAAGAAATGGAAATGTAGAGTGGGGAGGTTTTTAAGAATAATAATTATAGAGTAAGCTACTAAGTGAAGGTAGAAATTGTTAAAAACTGTAAAGGCGTGACTCCTGGTAGAAACATTACACAGAAAACATGAAACAAAAACATTTGTTTTCATACACAAGCTGTCTCCAGCTACAGAAAATGTTTTTGGTCGAAACAAAACATTTTGTGCAGACAAGATCTAAGTTCCGATAATACGTCTTGTATTAGCGCTCGCAGATTTAGTGATTGCAGGTGTAGAATCTAGGAGAAAACTGACAAAATTAATGTTTTTTAATTAAGTCAGGCCATATATTATGAGCGATCACAAAAACAAACAAAAATCACAACAAGCAAAACTATAACCCTAAAAAACCTGTACCTAGGTGTCATGTGGACGATGTGAACACTAGATAAGAAATGAAACATATCTTCCCCTCTCTACCCGCGCGGGAATGTTTTTCGTCCGTCTCCGAAAACAAAAACATTGTCTATTCCTAGACAAATGTGTATAGCCACGCCCCAATGTTTCGATGTTTTGTGTAATGTTTCGTAGAAGGAGACAACTCCTACAACACGTACAACTTCACAGACAAGAGCGACATCTCTGAACAGTTACCCGATACTAACTACTAAGTACTAACTAACTGACACTAAGCGGCTCTTACATCGCGGTATCGAAAACGCTAGGCGTTTGTTTGTGATGCTCACAAATATTTTACACTGTGACTAAAAAAATTAAATAATATTATGGTCATTCTAATTTTATATTGGTAGTTGTCTCTGTTATAATTTATGGGCCCAATTTCTCCTCCAGTTGCACAATTCCCGTAAAACTGTAATGTTTTTGCTTCATGTATTAATATAATAATAATACCGAAATTATTTTCTATATTAGCGACGCGTTATATCACCACATCAGCATAATATTATTATACCAACAGCCTCCAACCTCCGTGGTCTAGTTGTTAGAGCATTGGCTCTCGACTCGAAAGTCGTGGGTTCGATTCCCGTCTTCCAACAACAAAAATATTGTTTCCAAGTTTGGTCAGACAATGCAGGCTGATCACCTGATTGTCTGACAAGAGAGATGATCCATGCGTCGGATGGGCATGTAAAAAGTTGGACCTGCGCCTCATCTCTCAGGCCACCGTCACCGAGATCGGTGTGGGGAGTTATTATATTATTATACCGCATTTTAGGTTTCTATCAGTTTCGCTTTCACCCTGTACCATGCTATCACGCGCGCGGCGCGACAGTATCGCTTCCCGCGGTCGTTAGGGCCAGGCCACACGGTGCGGTACGGCTGCGGCGCGGCGCCTGAGCGGTATCGCAACGGGTCTTTTACATATAAAAATGTATGGTATGCCACACGGCGCGTCCGGCGCCGCTCCGGCGCCGCACCGCAGGCGCACCGGACAGCGGCGCGAGGCAGATGAGGCGGGGAGGGGTGCAAGCAGTGCGGTGCCGCAGCGGCACCGCTCAGTTGTATGTACGGCGTAAGCGGAAGTGTACGCTCGTTAGGGTCAACGATTAGTTACGTGATACCAATTATAAATATATTACATTTATATTTATATTACCTACACAAAAAATGAGTACAAGTATGGAATCAATAGACGTGGACTACCTCATTTCGTTAATTCAAGAACTGGAAATACTGTGGGACAAGTCTCATGAGAATTTTAAAAACAATTATTATAAAAAAATATTGTGACTGTCGTCAACAGGGCAAGCCATTAGCCAAGTCAACCCTGTTGCGGTGCCACAGCGGCGCCGTAAGAACATTGCGGTGCCGCAGCGACGCCGTAAGAACATTGCGACGCCGCGCCGCGCCGCATTGATCGTGTGGCCGCCAGTGCGGTGCGGAGTATTGCGGTGCGGTGCGGCGCCGCGCCGTGTGGCCCGGCCGTTACGTCGCGTCGTGGTAGCGGGGTCGTTAGCGTAATGCTCGAATGTCGTGCCGGCACTAATGTTATAGTTTAGGAGGCGGCTACCATTGAGAGATGGCTGTATAGGTATCGTTTTGGAATGCTTTTTCCCCTTGTAAAGTTATTTTAGCCTCTTGATTTACTGCAATATGTCTACTTTAAACTTAGGTGACTCAGGTTTGAAACGAAAATTGGGCATTTTATATTTTTCTAATCTAGCTTAACCATAGTGATGTATGTTATTTATTAAATCTAAAATCTTATTAATATATTTCCATATGTATATAATATAAACTGTAACTTAAGTTGATAATTTTTTATTTACACCTATAAGCCCTTTCCCTATTCCTTCCCCTCTCCATCAATCCGTTGGAACTCAATGGATAATAATAAGAATAATTTTATTATCCAAATTGACGGCGATGTGGTTCGCCACCCATCACGTCTCGTTCTCGCCTTTGACCATGGAGAGCCGCTACGTTGAATGTAAAAGGAGGAATGGATGGTAAGAATGAAAGTGAACGAAGCGAAAGAAGTAGGTATGTAAGCAAGTGGAAAGAAGTGGTCTCTGCTTACCCCTACGGGAAAAAGGCGTGATTATATGACGTATGTATGTATGTTAAAGAAGAATTTTTTTCTTTAATAAAAAAACCTTTATAATGCAACCTTAGACCAAATGCAACCTACTTGACAATAATATTGTTACAATGATGTTAGATCACATGCGGCATTGTAGTCCGCCTCCTGGACTATAAAATTTAAGTGACAATAATGAATATAACTACCATTCATCATCATCATCATCATCATCATCATGAATCATTATGATCATTACAACCATCATCAGTACCAAACACATTATATCTGTAGTCATTGACACCAATTTTGTACGGTTCAAAGTATTAATCAAAATGTGGCATGTTTTGATGAGTATCTTTTGGTAGGGATTAGGGGCTATGTGATGGATGACATGAAATTACCACCGTGGACACCTGCAACAGCACCATACTTAGCTTTACCAGCATAGAAGTGGGTTCTGTCTACAAAGATTGGGCAACCTACAGATCAGTGGCGTAGCGTGGGTGTCTGCCGCCCGGGGCGGATGTCAATTTTGCCGCCCTCTTACTTAGGTTTTGCTGCCCCTTTCTTAGGTTTTGCCGCCCCCTTAAAAGTGCCGCCCGGGCCCCCCCCCCCCCCAACTACTACGCTACGCCACTGCTACAGATAGTTAAAGAAATCTGAAAACATTATTGAATGTGTTCCGCAGAAATAAGCGCTAACAAAAAAAGTAAGCAAAATGGTGGATTATATTAGAAGTATTGAAGTTAGCAAACATGTCCTGGCTGATAATCTGTTTATTTTCTTTAGCGCTATTTTCCACTGAACACAGCCATTGAATGAGAACTGTATAAGCATTTGTCAAAATCACAACAGCACCCTCACACCTATCAAATGTACCTGCTAGGCCCCCTGTTCAGTTCCATTCAAATCTGACTCAATCTAAACAAAAAAATAGAACAATAATATCAAAATTATTCATTGACACATTAAATTGATTGAATTCAATTGTTTTGTTTATATTGAGATTAAATAGGATCTAAACGTAGTATCCATGTGGTGCAACAATGTCACCGTAAAATTGTAAAAACCGTTAGATTGTAAAATAACTAACGAAATTGTAAAAATATGTCGAAAGATTGATAAATATATATTTATAATCTAACGAAAAATAATGTGTTAAATTATAGACAGAATATTCATGTCTGAAGTCTATCAACATTTAACAATTTCACTAGCTATATTACAATCTAACGGTTTTTACAATTTTATAGTGACAACAACAATACTGACCCTCGTCCGTGTGGTCGTCGATCTCGTGGGACTCCTCCTTGACGTCTTCCTCATTATGGGACATATTCACCGGAGCTCCACTCTGTCGGGTATTTTGATAGCTCTCTGTGAACAAAGTTATTCAATGCAATTGTAGATATTATTTTATTGTGGATAGTTAAGATAGTTTTTATACAAACTTCATAAAAATATTAATAACCAGCTGATGCTCTCGGCTCCGGCCACATAAGTACAGTAACCCACGGGAACCGTATGTCCCACGATAAAAAGTAGCCTATGTCCTTCCCATGGTCTACTTTATATCTATGCCAAATTTCATGATAATCGGTTTAGAAGTTTTTATGTGACACTGTAAATAAAGAATCCCACGGGAACCATACACTTTCCCGCAATAAAAAGTAGCCTATGTCCTTTCTCAGGCTCTAGACCATCTGTGTACTTAATTTAATCTAAATCGGTTCAGTAGTTTTGGTGTGAAAGACGGACAAACAGACACACACACTTTCCCATTTATAATATTAGTATGTATTATTATAGTAAGCTTATTAGGATGGTTTCTATTAATTTACATCTAGGGACAGACAAACCCTGCAAATAAGCTATCTAGCATGCAGTGGCGTAGCGTGGGTGTCTGCCGCCCGGGGCGGACGTCAATTTTGCCACCCCCTTACTTAGGTTTTGCCGCCCTCTTACTTAGGATTTGCCGCCCCCCTTACTTAGGTTTTGCCGCCCCCTTAAAAGTGCCGCCCGGGGCGGGCCGCCCCCCCGCCCCTACTACGCTACGCCACTGCTAACATGTGTCAGTAGATTGTGCAGGGGCCAAGCCTTGTTTCATGTGTCAGCTAATAGAAATGAGTACCACTGTTTCCCGGAAAAGTGGCACAAACTGGATACAATAAGATGTAGATTTGTTTACATTATTTACAAATATTTTTTTAAAAAGTGTCTTTGCAAATTTGAAGTCTCTAAACCACTACAGAGCCATTTATAAAAAAGAAGAAGAATAAATAGGAACTATTTCTAGTGGAATCTATAACCTCTGTATGAAATCAATGATTTAGATACCTAGACCATATACAGCATATGAATAATAATCATAATAGTTTAGAAAGAGATATTTTATTTACATTTTATTAACATCCATCAATATAATATTTATTTTTCTAAATTTCTAAGTTTGTTTGTTTACTTTTTAATAAAAAATCAATTAACTATGCTAAATGTTATTTTTTATAAAGAAATTCGTTTAATACGTTTATTTCACACTGAAATAACACTACGGCCGCCCTTAATTACTGCAAACGAACGCCTTATCTAGTGCACGAGATAAAAACGTCGTACACCGAACACACCGAAACACTCACCTTTAAACTTACAATTATTTGTCAACAAACTGTTTATTGTTGTATTCACAATCACATAACTATTTTATTCACTCTAATTAGACAAATACACGCCTATTCTAAACTATACTTTGATGTACGAATCTTACAAGTTACAACACTTTAACCCTAGGACTCCTAATTTCAGATATTTAAAATTAATTATAACGACTTAACTTTAAACTATAATGCATTATTTAAGTTAATTAAGTTTTTTCCATTAATTTCTATATAAAATTTATTATTTTTATCTAAATTTACCGAACAATCTATTGTACATTGTTTGACATTTTGTTCTTCTTCTTCGTTAATCACATGCAATCCATAGACTAAAGCTGAACTATTAGAAAAACAAAAAAATAAGTTTTTGCCGGGAAACAGTAATGTTGTGTATTCGTGTTTTTTTTGCTAAAATGTTATTTGGGTATGGTCGCCAAAAATTGTACTTATAACATTCATGACATCGTAACACACGTTACATACATGACCTAATGTTACGTACATGACCATTATAAAGCTTAGTCCATAATAATATAATCCGTCGTCGCCAAATTTCATTCACATCGGCTTAAGTAGTTTTTGCGCGAAAGAGTAACAAACCCCAAACTCAAGACCCCCTCTACCCCCATCTAGACCCTTTCAACCCCTCTACCCCCCCCCCCTCTAGACCCGCTCTAGACCCCCCTCTAGATCCTCTTATGACCCCCCTCCAGAGCCCCCTCTTGACCCCTTCCTGACTACCCTCTAGACCCCCTCAAGACCGATGGGTCCTAGATGGACGGATGCTCCTGACTCTCCTCTAGATACCCCTCTCCTGACCCCTCTAGATCCCCTCTAACCCTCTCCCCCTCTCTATCCTATGTAGCCTATGTCTTTTCTGATAGTATGTTCTTACCCTCTTCCAAATTTCATCAAAATCGGTTTTGACGTAGTCCTATATAAACTTTCAACCTTTATTTCAACCCCTTCAGCGCGAAAAAAGTCGTGATGAAAGGTAGCCTACGTCCTTTCTGAGGGTCTGTTCTAACCCTGTTCCAAATTTCATCAAAACCGGTTATGTGGTTTAGGCGTGAAAGCGTAACAGATAGACATACAGAGTGACTTTCGCATATTTTATAATATTAGTAAGGATTTATCATCACCGATTTTTATCATCATTATTATTTTAAATATCATTTAAACCTTTAAAAAAAACTACCACCTGGCCCAACACATTGGCCAGGTTCAGTCAAACAAACTGCCGGCCGGCGCCGCGCAGTTTGAGTTTGTTCATTATTAACATACAAAAATACTTCTTATGGAACATTTTAGTAGGTTACATATAATTATATTTTCAAGTGTAGTCTCCGCCTTAGAACTGGTCATGACTATAACGTTACACATTTCGTTATACATTGTAACATTCATGACGTAAAAAAGCGTGCGACATAATCTAAAATCCAAATATCACTTCATTCCAATCAACTACAGATTTGGACGTATATTTACCGTATTCAGTATTAATGAATCTTTTAAATCTTGTTAACAAAAAAACAAGCCGTACTTACCTTTGAATCAAATACTCAATAGACAATATTTTTTAGCGACAAATCTTCAAGTGATTAAAAATACGAGAAACAAATTCAGTTTTGGAAATGTTATCAATTTTTCATACAAAAGCAGCAGTTGGACAAAAAAAATTTATATGGGAGTAAAACCAGTACTTATAGAAAAATTATATTTAAAAAATAAATGTTTAAGCATACTGCATTTTGTGGACATTTAATCTACACATAAGAAGCTCGTTATTTAGAACAATGTACAAGATCTCAAATTTATCAAAAAACTATCAAATTATTAAACAAATAAAATTGGGACAAACGAAAAATAATATTTGTACAATTTTTGCCGACCATACCCATTTCGGTTTTTAATGTGTAGAATATTAACCTGGATTAGTTATTCGTTGACGTGTACAAGTGTGGGCAAGTGATACAATTACAACACACGTGCTAAGTTGTGTTTCCTGCCAAAGCTCAAAACTTCCTAGGAAGGCGTTTACCCAAGTTTACCTCTTTACTGAATCGACTGACTTGACTCATTGACTACCCCGACTATTTATTTGGACTTTGACAAGACTTTTCTCAAGTCAAAAGTCTAGTCAAAATTTAGAAATACGGTCATGAAAATTTGAAGAAATATTCTATTATATTACCCGTCCTTTTTACTTGGCACTGGCAAATGGTTATAAGCCGACGCCATATATATTTAAAAAATAGACGAAGTAGAAGAATTCGTTATGTAATGTCACTGTCACTGTCAAATGACAAGTTCTTTGTACGTTCTATTCGCGAGTTTTGTGTAATCAGTATATTACAGCAATTATTTTCTATTTTCCAGGTCATATATCACAAATGTCTTACTCTAAAGCCCGACTAGAGCAATCAAAATCGTAAACATGTAAAACCTACAGGATATACCCCGCATCCTCGGTTGTACTTAAATTGAGGTTGAACAAGGAAACAGAGGGAAATAAATGCGTATGTTGTATGTTTGGATGTGAATATACGAGTTTTCGGAGCAACGAATGTACATTTGCTGTCAACTAATGAACAGACACTGGATTTAAAGGTAAGATGGCTTCAAATACCTAACAAACTTTAGGTTCGCCTCTTTTTATATTTCTAGCACAATTTGTGACAAATACCGCCATTTCACTGATCAAATGTTGTTTTAAATCACCGTAGCTGCAAGTTGCTACTATATTTGTCAGATTTCAGGTCCATTCAATGTGTTTGTTTTCAACATTTGTGTTAATCTGATAAGTTAAAAATCCTACGGAATGTAATCACAAAATCAAGTGATATGTACACAATACACACTGTACTATAAAACTTAAACTGAAAGACGTATATATATTTTGTTGTTAAGTGCCTTTCGCATTAGTTTAGCTAATCAGTTTTTTATTATACTACGTAGGTCACTCGGTATGTCTTGTTGTTCACTTGTTTAGCACAATTTTTACAAGCTATTAATTTCGTGCACATGTTAACAGGTCGAAACTTGTCATTCACTGCCTAATACTTATTGAGATAACACAAACACAACATGAATACAACACAACATGAACACAACACAACATGAACATAACACAAGAAATTAAGTCCAAAGTCCAAACCCAAGTTATGAGAGTTCAAAAAATCGACAAAATGCTTCGATAAAATGGTGGTCTGGTAGTGCCCTTGCGCGTCTTAACGGGGGCACTACCGTGCGTCCAGAATAAGAAGTTTTATGAATAAATTGCTAACATCCATACTACTGGGTCTGTCTTCGATGTGAAAGGGCTGTAAAGTAATACAACTTAGCCAGTAGCCTACTGCTAGATAATACAATGCAAGCCTATGTAAAGATTATCTATACATCTATACAGATAAATAGAATTGAAGTGTCTGTTTGTAACTTCAAATTAACAGCATTTCACATAGTGAATCTGAAAGTGTATTCGGAACTTACAATAATTCTATACAGATAAATAAAATTGAAGTGTCTGTTTGTAACTTCAAATTAACAGCATTTCACATAGTGAATCTGAAAGTGTATTCGGTACTTACAATAAAATACCAATTTTAAAAAATTTTGTTTGTCTGTCTGTCTGTCTGTCTGTCTGTCGGTCTGTCTGTCTGTTTGTTCCGGCTAATCTCTGAATCAGCTGGACCAATTTTCACGAGACTTTCACTGGCAGATAGCTGATGCTATGAGGTCTAATATAGGCTACTTTTATTTTAGGGTTCCGTTTAAAAAAATAGGGTTCCGCTTTCGTTAGTTCTGCGCAAATGAAGTTGCAGGCATCAGCTAGTTACTTATATAAAAACATGTATATTTTTACGGGTATATCGGGTATATCTATAAATATTTTGGAAAAAAACATTTTAAGCCTTATCCTATCCTGATCATTAATCTATGTGCATGAGCATAACCTAAGCCATATTAAGTTAAATTTAACATTAATTACTGGCCGTGATTTTTAACACTTTTTGTTTCAGGACACAATTAATGTTTCGATCGCCCCGCGAGCTCACACCGTTGCTGCTGCTGACACTGGCGGCCGAACAGGCTTCTGACCCCCTCCAGACACAGGAAGCTGATCAGGTAAGTTTCAATCACTTACAGCAGGTAAAAACAAGATGAGGTTGATCGTAAAACTATCTATACAGGGAATTCATTTTTCTTTCATTATTCAGGTTAAAACCTGTCTATTTAAAATTTTATAAAAAACATTTTCTTCGTTTCTTTAATTCTTTCTAACCTAACCTACTAACATAGCTTCTAAGGAAAAATTGTTACTAATCTACCTACTAATAAATCATATGGGCTGTAATTGTCTGAAATAAAGATTTATTTTTTTATTTAATAATATAATTAGACAAGTGACCAGATACTCAAGTTTGTGGTGTAATGTAATTCCTTAAGCAATCAAAGCTTATTTTCAATGTTCTTATCATTTACTTTATTAACTAGCAACCCGCCCCAGCTTCCCACGAGTGCAATGTTATAAACCTTCCTCTTTAATCACTATATCTCATGTCATCGAAATTGGTTGTTGAGTTGAGTAGTATAAAAGATCTAAGCGTACAGGAAAGAAAGCTACATTTTTACTAGGGATCCTCTTCTTTCGCATAATTTAATTTGTCATAATTTCATTTGGCATACCTCACTTGGCATAATTTTATTACGCATAATATTACATTGCAATAATGGTTTCTTGGCATACTACATCATTAGGCATAAATATCATTTAGACTAATATTGTTTGTCCTAATTTAATGAGGCATAACTCGTAAGGCATAATTTTTCTTGTAATAATAATACTTTGACATAATTGTTTTTTGGCATAAACTCGTTAGGCATATTTTTTGTCATAATAAATTGAAGGCATTCTATCACAAGGCACAAATATGCATAAAATGGAACGACATAATGAAAACACGGTTAAGGTAATTAAACGCATATTTATGAAACATTAAAAGCAAGTATTACACTCATTATACCTAGTGTATCATGTGTAACAGTAGGTTACATTGCGGCGGGGTGGCCCTTGGGCCACCCGTAAGCCGCTAACATGTTTAAAATATTAAATACGAAAGGTTATTAATGCAAAAACAAAAATTACTTTATCCTTAAGTGCAATTGGGCTCGTGGTTATGGCTCGGCATATTCTTAGATTTCTTCGCTTATTTGTCCGAGTTTAATTTCGTAATCAGTCGAAAATTACAATTATAATTGTTATTTCGTCTTAACTTGCACACCCAGTAGAATTTATTATTTATCATTCGTTATGACGTGAAAAAAAAGCTACAAAGATGTATGCGTAAATATAATAGTATGCTTCAATATCATTATGCGTAAATATATTTATGCTTTTTAATATTATGCATAAAAATATTATTCTTAATTAATATTATGCGTAAAAAAATATATGTCTTACAATAAGTATGCCTAACAATTATTATGCTTTTAGTAATTATGCGAAAAAAAATTATGCTAAGAAAGTTATGACAAATGAATATTATGCGATACTACTATTAGGTTAAATGAAATTATGCCAAGTAAAATTATGACATATGATTTTATGCGAAAAAATAGGTAACCTTTTTACTATGTAAAAATATAAACACAAGCAATAAAATCTAAAATATTAATTAATTATGTAAATTAATTAATATTTTAGACAATTTATAGTGTTTATATCCTCCTGACATGCACTAAATTGTTTTATACAAGTTATAATATTAATGATACTGATTTTACGGACTATTCAATATTTTGTACAGGACAAAGAACTTGAATCCAGCGAGCCCCAGCAGAACATGTCATACAAACATGTAAACGAGGTGCGGAACGAACAGCTGCCCGTGCCCGAGATCAAGGAGGAGTATGACGGGGAAGCGGAGGAGGCGGAACTGCCTGAGCCCGAGGAGAATTACCGAGCTGACGGTGAGTGTTCAGACACAAGTATGACCAATGAGCAGGTATTTCTGCACATCTGTCTGATTTTTATCAATATTTTTGACGACCTCTGTGGCTCAGTGGTTCAGCGCGTTGGTGGTCAAGCCGGGGTCGCGGGTTCGAATACGCCGAAGGAACAAAAAGTTTTTCTGTGTTCCTGGGTCATGGCTAATTTTGATCTTAAAATAATCGTATCAGTTCAAGGTTTAAACGGTGATAAATTTCAGTTCATAGTTAAGGCAGAACAACCTTATAAGTAATAGTTATTATAATAAAAATCTTAAATATATGTGTAGTATAAAAAGTATTAAGTATATTTCCGTTGTCTGGTACCTTTAACACAAAGTTCTTCGAGAACTTACCACGAGACCAGATTGACGTGGTGTGAAAATTCCATAGATATTATATAAAAAATGTATGATACTGACAGTGAGATTATTGTGTTCTCTGTTCAGATCCAATTTAATCTAAACGTAAACAAAAGCTAAATATGCTACCAATTAAAAATATTTTGAGGTAATAAACATAACTTCGAGCATTGTAGCACTGTAACAAATGATAAACCTTTTAGCTTGTAATAATAATAAGCGTAACTTCGGAAGTACAGACAGCTACAGTTTCGTAGCACAGTTACGAAACATCGAAGCTATGCTTATAATAAACCAAAAAAGTTTTATTCCACCAATAATATTACCCAAATTAACCCAAATTAATATTATAAAATATGCATAAGAATGTTTACGAAACATTGTTATGCATTTATATTATGCAAAACTATGTGTATTTCCTAAGTATAAGTTATACTTAACACTTTTTTCGTTATTAATTATAATCTTATGTTGTAAAATTTAAAATAATTTTACTTAATTAAAAATAATATTTGCAAGGTTGTGTGTGTAAATTAGTCCAGAAATCATATTTAGTTTTATATAGTTTTGTTGTACTTACATAGACAGAAACTGATTTTATCAAAATTGACTCTGACAGTCTCTTCAATGTTATATAGTCAATGTAAATCCTAAAAGGTGTTAATTCTTATTATAAATGGTAATTTTATTAATTACAGAAAAAGAAGAAGTACCAGACGAAAATGAAGAGGGTGAAAATCCAGAGGACGAAAATCCAGAAGACCTTAGCAAATTTGTGAAGACTCAAATGGATAGCACGGACACAGAAGACGATATACCACTGCAGGACATACAATCGCTGCAGTCACTTAAGAAGAAGAAGAAGAAAAAGTCTAAACACAAACCATCAAAAAAGAAAAAGAAGAAATATGTGTGCAGTGTGTGCGACAAGAAGTGTTCTACCAAGAGTAATTTGAAGTCACACAAGAAAACACACGGAGAGAAAACGTTCCATTGTGATGACTGCGACCGTACATTTGCTACGGCATATAATCTCAAATCTCATAAGCGAACACATTCGAATGAGAAGCCACATGTGTGTGACGTATGCAGCAGAACTTTCAGAAATAGCACCAACCTGAAGAGTCACTATCGAATTCACACCGGAGAGAAGAAGTATGCTTGTGACGTGTGCGATAGGAACTTCTTCACAAACACTAACCTGAAGACACACAAGCGCATACATTCACTCGAGAAACCGTTCGGATGTGACGTATGCAATAGGAGGTTCACAACTAAGACAAACTTGAAAACGCATTATAGGATACATACGGGCGAGAAACCGTATGCCTGTGATGTGTGTGAGAAACGGTTTTCGAGTAACACAAATCTGAAAACACATAAACGTATACACACAGATGAAAAACCGTACTCGTGTAATATATGTAACAGAAGATTTATAACTAATACCAACTTGAAAACGCACTATAGGACCCATACTGGTGAGAAGCCGTACTCGTGTGATACGTGTGAGAGAAAATTTTCAAGTATCACCAACTTGACGACACACAAACGGACGCACACGGGCGAGAAACCGTACTCCTGTGATCTATGCAACTGTAATTTCCTGTACAAGAAGAGTTTGAAGACTCATCGGGCGACCCACACTCAGCCCGTATACAACAACGAACAAATCTACAATGATATACCAAACCAGGGACCAATTACTCACACATCCATGCACAGCATGTCCATGCAGCATATGTCATCGTCCATGATGAACTCGATGACGCAAAACATGTCATCGCCGATGACGCACGTATCATCGCCCATGTCGCACGTGTCATCGCCCATGACGCACGTGTCATCATCCATGACACACGTTTCATCGCCCATGACGCATGTGTCATCGCCCATGACACACATGTCATCACCGATGCACCACAACCCATCTCCTATGTCTCACCACAACCTCCCGTCACCGATGGCTCACCACAATTCTTCGCCCATGCCTCACCACAACATTCCTTCACCTATGGCACATCACGTGCCCATGGCACACAATATGTCCATGCAGATGGCACATAACATGTCGATGCCAATGGCACACAGCAACATGCCAGTGCCAATGGCACACACCAACTCTCACCTGTCCATGATTCACCCAAACATGCCTTTACCCATGTCCAACGTTCCGTTGCCGATGGTACACGGTTGTCTGTCGGCAACATGATCTTATAATTTAAATCGAGTCTCTCGCTATAATGATGAGTATCTGTTTATGTAGATACAGTCGCAGACAGTATGGTGTAATACTTTTAAACCCTATTATTATAGTAGTGAGGTCAGAATGTGTTACATCAGGTTTGTCAGCGACTGTACCGAAAAATCTATATTACAGAGCAGCTATACGATGGCACCGACTGTACTGTGTACGAAATTACACCAGCCCACTGTCCAATAAACTAAAGTACATATTTTTCAATTTATTATTCTTGTAAAGAAAGAGTTGGCTTTATTTGAGTCTATTTTAAGTGTTGGCTTGTTTTGAATTAGTGAAAAAAAATTTTGTATAATTTCACAAAAAAAAATATCTTAAAGAATGTTAAACATTACTCGTAGGTAATACAAGTTGTTCTACGCATAAATGCAAATGCCAGAAATAAATAATATTATAATGGGTTTATTAAAAGCATAGCTTCGATGTGATTGGCTGTGCTACGAAACTAGCCGTGCTACGGAACTAGCCGTCCTACGAAACTAGCCGTGCTACGGAACTAGCCGTCCTACGAAACTAGCCGTGCTACGGAACTAGCCGTGCTACAGAACTAGCCGTGCTACGGAACTAGCCGTGCTACGAATCTAGCGGTGCTACGAAACTAGCCGTGCTAGTTAACTAGCCGTGCTACGAAACTCTAGCAGGGCTACGAAACTGTAGTCGTGCTACGACTTTCGAAGTTATGCTTATTATTACTACACGCTACATTAATTATTTATCATTCGTAGCGGTGCTGCGAAGTTATGTTTATTACTTCAAAATAATATATTTTATTATGAGAACTGTTAAGGGTTAACATTAAAATGTGAGACACAGTTATATTTGGCCAGTATTAACTGCAGGTCTAAATGCCACTTTGAGTGTTGCGTATTACATACAGTCATCAATTTTAACAGTTGCAAAAATTACTTACGGCGTACATAAGGTATTGTTGAATTCTCAAGTAAGAGTATTGTTAGAAGTTACAGATTCACTAAATGTGCCTTTTAGACCTGCTGTAAGCTACAACTGTTATTAACAGTTCAATTTTATGGCTTTTGTAAATATGTTTTCTCAAAAAAAATATTGACTACCTTTGAATTTTTATGATATTGTTAATAATATAATTTAATATTCTATTATCTTAACTGGGGCTTTAGTCAAGATGCATTCGATAATTTCGATGGCGAAATTCTAAAACAAAATGTATGGCATTTGATATAAGTCATCGCAAGCAACATGTCACTTACCGATGACTTATCGTCAAATCCCATACATTTTTGATTTCGAACTTCGCCGTCGAAATTATCGAATGCACCTTGACTAAAGGCCCAGTTTCTTTATTATTATTATTATTATACTATTCTAAAACGTTTTCACGTTAACGCGTTTTTCATTGGTAAATTTTTAATCCGTCGGTGCTGATAACTATTAATTAATTATCTATTGATTACGCGATACACGCACAACTACACTGCTGAAATATTACGTCGGTTTCAGGTGGATACGATTTTTTTGTAAACTGCCTTGCCTTTTCATAAAAGCAAGGTTCAATGATGTTAGTAACTGAATTGACTTTATTTTTATCCTAAAAAGTCGAGTGTTTACACTATAGTAACAACTTAATCTTGAATCTGCCTTACCTTGTTGTACATTCTTTAATTATTCTTCTTATACTTTTTATTTTTATTTTTTTTAAATATTAGTCTTAAAGATATTTTAAATGCGTTAAGGCCCGTTCGGGTTTACTGTGTATGAAAGTTATATTTGTTTCATTTAGCTAAATCTATAATAAAATTATATTAAACGCCTACACATGTAATGTGCAATAAATTTTATTAGTAAGGCGATGTGCCCACGGAAAATAAAATTGTGGCCCAAACTTCCTTTCTCATACATCACAATAGACTTTGTAATGACGACAATACGGGGTTTTATTTGTCGTCTATGTCTATGAAAAATTATGAGAAACAACTTATTGCGATAGTTATAGTCTTTCTTGGGCGCATGGCTTACATGAGTCGGTATGTTAGTTTATAAAAATATTTTATTAAGTTTGAATAGTTTAATTATATTATAGTGTCGTATAAAACTGTTGTACAAAAATAATGAATTGACATACGGGACTCGATTGTTTTTTTGTTGTTCGATCAGCTTATGGCTGAATTAGTATAAATACTAGATATCGATATACAAAATGTAAAAAGTCTAAAAATAAAATATTATATATAAATCTTTCCGCGTTTGGATACATTTTTAACATCAACTGAACAAAACAAGATTGTTAGTTAATATATTATAAGAAGCATTTACGTTGTCAAGGAAATTAATGATTTACTTTTTAAGGCAATAACTGTATCTATCGTCTATTTAAGTTCTATTCATAATTGCCCAAATTCCTAAATTTCGTCATAGGTCCAGACGATTTTTTGGGAAAAGTAGTCTCAAAACGTAAGTTCTGTTTTCATAAAGAGGGAAGTGTAAATGTGCTTGTTCTCTCTTTATTATGTTTATGAGAACGTAAATGCAGCTGCCTTTTAGTCAATAACAAGTGTTTGTCGAATACTAAACAAAGCAAAGGTTTTTTTTAACTTGTTTTGTTTTTTATTCTCACCACTTGGAAGGTAGTTACCCAGTTCATAAAGTTTTCTTGTTAAATGTTAATAAAGTTAAGTGATTTTTTCTCGAAGTTTTTAAATCGTCATTTTTAGATATAAATGTATTTAAAATGTGAATATTAGGTGTGTGTTCTTGCAATCGCAAATATTTTCATGTTGAAAGATATTCTTGTTTTTTATTTACTTTTTCACAGTTGTAATTAATATTGAAATAAATAATTTCAAATTCTATTTCATGTTGTTATTGTATACACAGGTTTTTTATTATTACATACATAGATATATAATATTAAAAATAATTACATACATATTTTAAGTGTGTACCTACATTTTTCTTTTAATTTTTTCATAAATTTCTTTTAAATTAATTTGATTGGCGGGAAATAGAAATGCGTGGACTGCGCGTTCACTGTACTTATGTAGGTACAGTGCAGTCCGGTACCTACATAGTTATAGTGACGTATCTATTGCAGGGCGAGACTCTCAACAGCCTACACGTAGAGAATGTTGCATCAAATAGTTGGGAGATAAGATTTGCATGGTTATATTATAGCGTATGGTTTTTAGTTTTTATAGAGTCGGTTAATAAAATTTTTCGCAACCATTTATAAATTATACCTTTAAAGGATTATGCAAACATAGGTAATTAAATAAACAAAATATATTTATACATTATAATTAAAATGAAAATACATTCGCATATGCAGAGACATTGGATATACTTTTAGGGGAGTCTAGGGAGTATCGAATACACCAAAGGACGGAAGAGGAACATTGATAGGTTTAGTTATTATTATTATTATAGATGACGGGGTCTCGGAAGTTCTGGAGATCAGTCCGTTTCTTGATCTGGCAGCAGTATGGGACGCCACAGTGCTTGACCCGACAGCTCTTGGCGTGGTAGCAGCAGAGAACGATAAGCTGACGGCAGACTCCACAGTTGTCAGTCAACTTCCGCTTGCAGAGACGAGCGTGGGTGAAGACTAACTTCATCTTCTGGCAGGAGTATAACCCAAGGCGACATTTCGCCTCGTTGCACTGGCAAGAGTGTTCCAGAGTTTGCACGCAGCGGTGTATGAACTGCTTGTGAGCTTCCAAGCTGTTTGGCATCTTCATGATGACGAATAAACAATAATATTTAGACGACTTCCCTCGACGACAGTTGAGTGCGATGTGTGTCAGTGTGCGACGCGAGGGGCATCAATAACACACCCACTTTGTTTAAGTTTGAAACTAGAAGTGGCGCTGTAATTACGAATACAGCTATTTCATTGGCTGAATATAAATATCGACCAATCAGAAATCGGTATTGCATGTGGTTCTTCCTTTCGAGTAATTCATGGAGGATGCTGTCTTGTTATTGGCTAACTCCTTTCATAGCGAATCAAGGCACTCCATTTCAAACTTACGCGCCAAAAACCTACGCGCAGTCGCTTTCAACTATGTATTTTGGTATCGCGTGGCAAAGAATCGCTTAGAGATGATTTTAGTTTGCATTTAAAAAAAAATGTTGCAAGTATACACATAGTTACATTAGTAATATCTACCTAGTTAGCAACAACTTATTTAAATATACGTTTTTCAAATATACTTTTAGGTTTTACTTTATAATTTCTTTAGTGTTTGCCTACTATGATTGCTTGTTAAATATACCAAAGCAGCATAGAAGTTACTACAGTCACATTAACTTGGCCGGCATAGGGATAGTTGATATCGGATATGAACTATTTGTATACCAAACATTCAAACCGTTCCACTTTTTGTGTAAGACAGTAGAAAAAGACATCCATCCATCATCACGTGCATATGCTTCAGTGGCAAGTGGCAACGAGAAAGTTTCAGCTTTTCTGTACATTCGCATACTTACTCTTTGTTATGTAACATGAAGCCAGCTACGATGCAGGTGTTATGCAACAGGTGATGCAACTCGGTGCAACTTCAGTCGTGTCCGCACCTCAGTAGCATTGATTTATTTACATGCCGATTGGTTTTGAGAATAAATAAAACGATGAACATAGACCTCGTTGTGGAGCATGCGCCGTGTTGTTTGCCTGTTGCATTGGGCATTACTTACAAACTTGCAGTACATAATACATTCCAATTGATGTAGATACACGCTGATAGTATTTTTTACCAAAGAATGCGGTCGAATATTAAGCTACCGCCTCTAAGAAAATCGACTTTACCTAAGTATATAACGCTTGCGATGTGTTTCGCCGGGTAAGGGTAACAGAAACCAAAGTTACTAGTAACTACTCTGGTGTTGGTAATGTCCATATTATGTAATTTACAATCAGACTATGCGTGATGCGTCTGATCATTATTCAGATTACGTCATGAAAATCCAGTTATGCTCTGTTCATGTCCAATTTAATCTAAAGGTAAACAAAAAGTACAAAAGAACAATATAATGCTACCAATTTAAAATCAACTTAGGTATTTACTGTGTAAAATAAATACAAAAACAGTTGTTAAATTAACAGGACGAACATGTAGGTAATTTTTTTATAAGTATCCTGAAAAAATAAGTTACATTCATCGAAAATAACAGAGTTTATAAGCGTGTCTAAGGTACATCGTAGCACTGCTATACGATATACCGTCTATACGACTTGGATATAGTCGTAACTCGTATGCTATACGACGTAATAATCGAAACTGTAGCACTGCTACGAATAATAAGAATAACTACGCTACGGCGTAGCACTACTTCCAATAATAAGTGGCAAATTAATTTTATGGATTGGTTAGGATTATAATAAACTAGCTGTTGCCCGCGGCTCCGCCCGCGTAAATAAAGCATCCCACGGGAATACTGTACTTTTTCGGGATAAAAAGTAGCCTATGTTTTAATCCAGACCATACCAAATTTCATCGAAATCCGTTCAGTATTTTTTGCGTGTATGAATAACAAACATCCATCCATCCATCCATATATCAATTCTCACAAACTTTCACATTTATAATATTAGTAGGAAGATATTAGATATACCTACTTAAAATAAACCGATTTCCAAAGTAAAAATGCACAAAAAAGTATGTATCTTATTTTCTAAATAATTCCCCGTTTTGCAAAAATCGAATTCTCATCAGATCTCGACGTTCTGAGGTCACAGGAAGCTTCCCTCACTATCCTCGCGAGGGAGTCACTATGTCTGTACTCTGTATGTATATGTGTGTGTGTGTGTGTGTGTAAACCTCTTATAACTTTTGAACGGTTTGACCAATTTTATTGCGGCTGGCGCCATTCGAAAGGACTTGGCCAAACTTAGATTTTGAATACAATTTGGACCGATTCGGACAAATAGATTTCAAGAAATATAAAAAACGGTGATTTTTTGGAATAACTTTTAAACAGCTTTATCGATCAATTCCAAAAACTAATCAGCTCTTAACTTTAAAAAACCACGTCGATCGCCGCTAATTCGGTCAAAATCGGTTGATTCGTTTGAGAGATATCGTGAAGGAAAGAAAACCGAAAAAATGTTTTTCTCGGAATTACTCCGAAATTTTTCATCTAAAAATTTTTTGTTGACAATTCTTTCAAAGAACATGAAAATCTGCATCGATTGCCGCCAATCGCGTGAAAATCGGTTGATTTATTCCAAAGTTATGATAGTTTAAAATTTCAAAATTTAAGCGCTTAGCGGGAAGTTGCACGGATGGCCTTTTGGTCAACTGTTTTCCTAATTTTTTGTATGTTCAGCGATAATTCCACCGTCTGTAGACAAATTTTCAATTTTTTTGTTATGTTAAGGGTTAAGCTCAGACCGAATAAAAAGTACCTACTTTTATTCGGTGTGAGGGGTTAAGGGTATAATCCCAAGTTGATCCCGTTTTCAAGAAAGTGGTGACCAGATCTTTGAAATTTATATCGACACATATAGTGATTTTGACTTTTACTGAAATAACACAAGCATAAGCTACAAAAAATTATGGTGTTGTACCAAGGTATACCCTGGATCCAAAAGCACTGAACAGAACTCCCCAGTCTTTAAAGATAGGTATACGTTTAGAAATTTAGGCATTGTTTATAGAACTGCAAGCATATGCCACTTTCTAACTTACAGTAATCATCATCATCTTAATAACAATACCTAATGTAAGCTTGGCGCGTATTCAATTATACATTCGATCGCTTATTTTAGACCAGTGGTCCCCAACCTTTTTTTTACGCGGGCCACAAACCCGTTGTACTCCTGGTGTCGCGGGCCGCAACCAAACATTTTTAGGGGCAAAAAAATATGTTGTTTAAAAGAGATGTTTGATTTTGGGCCAGCTCTATGTACACCACATAGGTAAATAGGAAAAATATAAGGGAATTTAAAAAAAAAGGGAATAAAAATACAAAAAAAGTAATTTGAAGAAGGGTACGTGCGTACAAAAATGATTATTTGAAGAGTTTTTTAATGCGAGAACCCTATTTTAGGGCGGCATTGACAGTTGTTTTGACTTGACTTTTGACGTAGTTGATAGTTTTAGGAAGAGACATCTTCTTGAGTGTCATACGTCTTTCTTTGTGAAAAGTCATGTCATTGTCAAAATGATACAGTCTGACAAGGATCTTTTGGCACGTGGACAAAATTAGAACTAACATCGCCGTCTTGTAAAATGTCACTTTTAATATTATGTATTGTTTTGTAGTTGCGACACTTACCTTTTGGCACGTGGATAAAATCAGTACTAAGTTACTAACATCGCCGTCTTGTAAAATTTCACTTTTAGTAATAAGTATTGTTCTTATTTGCGACACTCACGCCCCCATCCAAGTGCCAAAAGATCCTTGTACGTCTGTATTCTTTGGTTAATTCTGATCTAATCCGCCATGTTTTAGTTTACGTTGTGTTGCTCTCCTTGACGAATTTATTTTAAATGTGCATTGAAACGAAGTGAAATAAAATAAAGGATAGGAAACAGTTACTATATTATGTAGCTATATTTACATATAGTGTACATAGGGCTGGCCCACGCCTCATACATTTCTAGAACGTCTCTTTTAACGATTTATTAATAGAATAACACTAGGTAGTTAAAAGAGTGAAATTAAACATTTAAGATGAGCTAACGACACAAACTAAAATAAAATAACAAATATGTATTAGGTATAATTATTATGTTCACTCAGTGAGATTTTTGGAATTGTGAACGCTTTTTCACAACTTTATCTAACGGTTACAGATTTCACGCGGGCCGCAGATAAAGGCCCGGCGGGCCGCATGCGGCCCGCGGGCCGCGGGTTGGGGATAGCAGTTTTAGACGTTCCTAAGATGTATTAACAATAACTTACTAAAATAAGAAAATATATCACTAAAAAGGGTGAAATTATTATTTTTAAACAAAAAATTAAACCAACTTAAAATTAAAAATAAACAAAAAAGTATGAAATAAAACTTATTTTCTTAATAGGATCTCTTTTAAATTCGTCTAAAATTTTAACTATTCTCTTAACTTAATAAGTTTTATTTCATACTTTTTTGTGATTTTTTACTTTGGAAGTTGGTTTAATTTTCTGTTTTAAAATAATAATTGCTTCATGAATTTTGTACCCGTCTGCATTATCTTAGTTTCGTAAGTAAAAGGAAATTCAGTTAGATACCTTATATAAACTATAAATTTATTTATCACCATTATTTACATTACAGATAAAATATACATTTTTACAAGATTAATTAAAGTATAAATTTAATAAAATAATTAAACGTAACAGGGAACAAGAATAGAGAATATTAGTATTATGTTAACACTAAAGTACTAATACTTAAACACAATAAAACAGGAATTCCCAACCAGAGAGACGCGCCTTCCTAGAGGGACATAGAAAGATAACACCACAGCGATTTCGGTGACGGTGGCTGGTTTTATTGAAACCAGGCCAGTAACTCAGGAGTAATTTTATAGTGCCCAAGTATGTGCGCACACAATAGCACTCTCTCTTCCTTCGCTCTCATAATCCAGTGGGACGAATAACTCAGGCGTATGTCCGACTTTTTACATGCCCATCCGACGCATGGATCATCTCTCTTGTCAGACAATCAGGTGATCAGTCTGCGTTATCCTAACCAAACTTGGAAACAACATATTTTTGTTGTTCCAATGCGGGAATCGAACCCACGACTAGAATAGAAAGATATTAAGGGGGCGTAATAAAAATTAACGTAGGTATTTTTTTTTAAATAAAATGCGTTCTTTTGCAAAGGTGATCATCACTGGCGGGGCATAAAATATAAAAGGGAGCTTCATGAGAAAGAAAGGGTTGGGAAATACTGCAATAGAGTGATAAACAACACAATTAAAAAGTAAATAAACCCGGGCCTCTTATCATAAACTATGTTAACGATTGATAAGTCATAGGCAATCGATGTTCATGTTTCTGTTCAATAATTTTGACATATAGTTTAACAGCTGAAGTAGACATTTGAATGTTTGTCACCGTAAAATTGTAAAAACCGTTAGATTGTAAAATAACTAACGAGATTTAAAACTATATATTTATAATGTAACGAAAATAATGTGTGAAATTATAGGCAGCATATTCGCGTCGGAAGTCTATCAACATTTTACAATTTCACTAGTTTTATTACAATCTAACGGTTTCTACAATTTTACGGTGACATTTATACTATAATTAAAGAAGTTAGATATTTTACTGTGAGCATATTTTTATGTACTACATACATCGAGTTTCATATGGAAAGTCCATAATAATTAGCCACTTCGTTTTATATTTACGTATTCTCTAAACCTTCTGTAGTAGCTACGGAACGCTCGTGTATTTTCCTGTGCGTTTTGAGACTGCCGTTGGTGGCGAACGGTCGGGCGCAGACCTCACACCAGAACGGCTTCTGTCCGGAGTGCGTCCGGCGGTGGCGCTCCAGATTATTGGCGGCCGTGAACCGGAGCTCGCACACGTCGCACGCGTACGGCCTCTCCCCGCTGTGCGTCCGGTAGTGGGAGTGGAGGTTCGTGTTGGTCGAGAACGTTCGCCCGCAGACGTCGCAGCCGTACGGTCGCTCCCCCGTGTGCGTCTTCATGTGGGACTTGAGCGACTGGCGCTGCGCGAAGCTCCTCTCGCACAGCTGACAGGCGAACGGCTTCTCGCCCGTGTGAGTCCGGCGGTGCGTCACCAGGTGGCAGTTCTCCGAGAACCGGCGGTCGCACATCTCGCAGGCGTACGGCTTCTCGCCGGTGTGCAGCCGCTTGTGGATGACGAGGCGACTGTGATCCGCGAACTTGCGTCCGCAGAGGTCGCACGAGAACGGCTTCTCGCCCGTGTGAGTCCGCTTGTGGAGTATCAACGACTGGTTGACGGAGAACTTCCGATGGCACATATCGCAGGCGTACGGTTTCTCGCCCGTGTGTATCCTCATGTGGACTCTCAGGTTGCCGCTGTCGGCGAACCTCTTGTCGCAAACGTCGCAGGCGAACGGTCGCTCCCCCGTGTGAATTCTCCGGTGTATGATCAGGTGGTACTGCTCGAAGAACTTCCGGCCGCACACCTCGCAGCTGTGGCTTTTCTCCTGCGTGTGCTTCTTCATGTGTTTATTGAGGATCTTCCGGTCCGCGAAGCCCCGGCTGCATATCTCGCACGTGAAGGGTTTCGCGCCGACGTGGACTCGGGCGTGGGCCAGCATGTTCGCGCTGTACAGGAACCGGCGGCCGCACACCTCGCAGAAGTACGGCGACTCGCGCAGATGGTCCTTCATGTGGAGTTTGAAACTCTCCTTGTCGGTGAATGTGTTTTTGCAGAGCTCACACGCATACTGTTTCTCCTGTGTGTGCGTCTTCCTGTGTCTCACCAGGTGACCCTTCCGCGTGTACCGGCTGTCGCACACTTCGCACACGAAGTTCTTCTCGAGTATCACCTGTCGTTTGTTGGCTTTAACCTGTACGTTCTCTTTAGATACGCGTTTTGTGTCCGTTTTGGTTTCAGGTTCGTTTGTCTCGTTTTCTTCTTCATCTTTCAGTGCATCTGTAAAAAATAAAAATTAAGTTTGTTAGTTTTTAAAAAGTGTGTTATAAAGTCAGTAGACTTATGGAAGATCATAAAACCTAAAATAACTTTCACTTTTTTACGGGTACATAACATACAATTAACTAATATGATTATTTTAAGCAGTTTTTCCGCCAAGCATGGGTACATAACAAAAAAAGAAGATAACTTTTATATGTTACATTAGCTATAGATTGTTTCATAAAAGTTGTAGGTATAATGATGTTATCATAAAAGTATGTAATAAATAAAAAATAACTTTAATAATCACAAAAGCCTCACCCTGGGGACAAGCCGGGAGCCACACTGCAGAAACTCCCTGGTAGTCCTCTCGCTCACACTCAGTCTTAATGTGCGGCGTTACCACATCTGATGTACTGCCGTCATCCTCAGAATTTACAGCGTAAAAGTCCGGTTCTATTTTTATTTCTACTCCTACATCACTATCTTCATGATGCAGCAAATCTATAAAAACAAAAATTATATATAAAATATATAAAACAAGTGAACCATAACTCCAATCAGATGTAATGTAACCCTAATGTAAACAAAGACAATTTTTACTATTATTTAATTTTGACGACCTCTGGTGTTGGCGTGTCAGTATGTATGTGTATTTATTATTAATATCTAATTGTGGACATCAAAATATCGTATCTTACTTATGGATGTGAGGTCTCACGGACTGCTACAATTTTCAGGCATTTTTTTAAGGCAATTGTCAGGTTTATAACAATATTTTCGTTTTAATAGGTATACATAATGTTAAATAAATTCAAAGAATTTTCTAATATAACTAAGCAAATAACAACATACAGCCCCTTTCATCTCCAAATTGTCTGAAATCAACAAAGGATTGGAGATGATAGAGGATAGGGAGGAGGAGGAGAGATG
Source organism: Glaucopsyche alexis (assembly GCA_905404095.1). Taxonomy (NCBI): domain Eukaryota; kingdom Metazoa; phylum Arthropoda; class Insecta; order Lepidoptera; family Lycaenidae; genus Glaucopsyche; species Glaucopsyche alexis. The sequence goes on along the minus strand of FR990063.1, from coordinate 157,546 downwards.
AGCCACTATATTTAGAATATAAAAATTAAAATAGTACCTAATTATCTGTAAGTTTAAACTATACCAAACATAAAAAACAAAAAATAGACTCCTGAACTTAAAACATACATATTCTGACATAGGTCTAATATGAATTACTATTGGCACCCATTGCACAACAGCTTAAAGCACTGAAGACTTAACAATATTATAGCTTGACCACAATCGAAACAAGTGTAGTTTGTGTTTCCCTTTAGTAAGGTGGTCAGATTCAACAGGTATTTTGCTAACAACAAGTTTTTAATTGTAAGTTTTATTTCCTGTTTCAACAATCAGGCAAGATATTTAAGGAACTGAAATTGTTTTAACAGACACCGAGTAGAATAAATATTTGCACACAGCTGATGAGTGTAAATTTACAATTAATGTATTTCTAAAACTGTTAAACTCATGTGATTATGATTTATTAAATAAATTTAAAAAAATCTAAATTTCATTTAATAATTATTGAGTTAAAACAATAAAATATCTAATGTTATTGATGCATGCTGTCTTATTCACATTTCTTAACCTTTAAACACATTTTTATTTTCTACTTAACATTTATTTGATTCTAGTTCCTTCTACTACAGTGTTACTTCATTTGTTACTAGTATTAGTGAGTTGCATGCATTTATTTTGAAACTTAGAAAGGCTACAGTTTGTTTTTACTTAATTCAGAATTAAATATTATACAGTATAAAATCTGCAAGTATAAGAACATTGAAAATCCCAAGTTTATAATATAGATTTATACAAAGAATCATAATTGAAATGAAATGAAATTTTTATTTCCAAAAAGTTACACACAGAGAAGTTTATGTTATGCCCCTGCACTAGGCAGAGCCTGTCCCGCAGGTGGCATAAGACACAATTCAGATTTGTCCAAGTTTACAAAAAAGAGGGAAAGGCAACATTGCTTTACATTTACATTTGTTTGTATCTTGGGTGAGGTTTACAGTAAATGGCAAACTAACAATTATCCCTCAAAATAACTAGTGCGTCCCCATCTAGCCCTACGAAATATTCTTGGGATCGGACAACTTCAAAGAAGCCTCCACTAGGTGGGGGCATAACAATATGAAACAGAAAAGGGAAAAAACAATACTTGCATTAATATTACCTGCTTAACCCACACTGGTCTATGTTTACAAAACAACACTTAGTCATGATATCCTAAGCTTCTGTGATAGACAAGACCATGAGGCATAAGGCACAATGAACACAAATTAAAACACAAATTAGTCCAAAGTTTACAAGGTAGTATAAGCAACAATACTAGGTTTAAGAAGGCAACAGTATTCAAAAAATTAGGTTCAGCCTTCCTAAACAAAAATACCAAATCAAGGAAGACTTAAATTACCACTTACCGTCTGGCTCTGTTTTTACAACAGGTTCCTGAGTAATAGGCATTTCACTGAGCGACATGTTTCTACAACATTTGTTTATATTCAGGTACAATTTGGGTACAGTCTACTGTGTCTAGTAAATAATTAGCACTCCTGAACTTTTTCTTGGCCACATATTATATTTTGTTCCTCCTTCCTATTCACTTTGCATATTTGTAAAGGCGCAAGTTAGAACACAAAAAGCAGAAAACCAGTGTTATTAAACTGGTTTCACAAGTAAATTAAACAAAAACAACCCTGTTGCGTTATGTGGCTTTCCAAGTAATAGAGAGCTAAATTATTTAATATATATCGATATAAATATTAACAAATAACTATTAATGTTTTGAATAAAAGTCTAAATAATTGATAAGAATAATGTCGACTAAAAATGGGATAATTTTACTGAAATGAGAATTGAGAGCCGTCACTGACGGCTCTGTCAGTCCGTCAGTCGAGATGTTTTGACATTGACAGAAACAGCAAATTATTTTTTTCAGTACCTACGTATCACAAAGTATATCTATGGTATAGATACCAGGAGTCCGAGCGTAATGCAACAATGGTCTCAATTATTTAGGGGACAGATTTTTTGCCGGTAGAGCGCGCCATTTTTCAAGAAATACGAAGCGCGATTCAGGACTGTGCGCTGATTGGTGAACCACAATAGCATCGGTACGTCCAAAATTCTAGCGCAGTCAGTGGCGAACTAAGATCTGGGTTTGTTATTGTGTACATAAATATTAGGGAAAAGCCTATACCCACGAAGTATAAGACCAGGAGTCCGAAAGGTATAAGCTTTTTCATAGTATTTATGACATACAACAGTAAACCCAGATCTTAGTTCTCTTTTCTGCCACTGGTTGCGCTAGAATTTAAGACGTACCGACAGTGTTGCCAATACTATTGCAATTATCGTGTTCTACGGTATCTAGACACGCGGTAGCGTGTCAAGCCAAGTTCAAGTAACAGAACTGGCGAGCAGCACCGTGTGTAATATAATAATATTACACTAACCATTTGGAGCCACTTTTGACCCCATCATAACACAAAAACGTAGAGAACGCGCGCGCGCGCCAACATCGTTTCCGCGAAAATTAATTGTTAAAAATGTTTTATTGCTAGTTTTTCGCATGTTTAATGATAAAAACTGTGTATAAGTGTAAAAACCTTTAGTTGATGTTGTCTTTAATAAAAAGTGCGTTTAATAAATAATAAAATGTATAACTGTAATAACCGTGACTTTTCAATGTAAATACTTGTTATTTATGTGTAAATATAAACTTTAACTCAGGAAGAGTGTTAAATACCCAATAAAACATTATTTTGAATAATAATACCATGAATAATACTTGAACTTTCAATAATAAAGTCAGTGTTATGTGTAAATACATTAAATTCGTTGAAAGCGTCATTAGAACAAAAATTTAAATGTTTAACGAACTTTCACTACATAATAAAATAAAATAGGTACTAATACTAAATTTCGACGCTTTTGCATACGGATTGATAGCTCAGTTGGTCCGTGTCTTGTGTCGGGCTCGATAAGTAATTTTTCTGTTTTCTAACAGTGTGGACAATAATTAGATAAGTGAACAATATTGATTAATTAAAACGTAGTATAAAAAAACTGATAAATTTGATAAAATTGCATTGTGAACCGTGAATAGTTTAGTAATATGGAGGAAATATCATCTGTTACACAAAAGACAATTCAAGACAATATGTCTTGTTTACTAGAAAAAGTAAAAGATATCATTGCTACAAACATAAACCTAACAGAGAGCATGTCAGGACATGTCTAAGGAGGGTTCCGTAAATGTTGAATGTTGATTAATAATCAAAATATATATAAGTGAATAGTAACCAGATGTTCTTTAAGAATAAGTTTTATTCGATTTCTATTTAATATTCGCATTTCGCTAATCACATAACATTTGAGCATATTATTTTAGTCTATTACGATATCGCCTATCACAATCAAAGAAAATATTTACTCTAGCGCACTCTAGCGAGACCTCAAAGTAGGTACGAAGAATACAACCAGATACTTATAAAAATTTTAAAGCGCGACACCTGAGATGTTATACATATCAGCGAGGTTTTCGATAGCGTGATACAGAATTTAAATCCAATAACACAGCGACATCTAGTATTATTTTTCAAAAACAATCCACGATTTAAATAGGAGACTAGCGCCATATAATATGATATACCTAGTTTTCGTAAAGTTACTAGCAAATTGAAGCTTTTAATATTAAAGGTAGGTATTAAATTATAATAAAAAACAATAATATTATGGTAATTGATAACATAATTATATTCATGTGTTTTTAGTGTTAATTCGTAAATTCGTAAACGTAAATTCGCAATAATCACTATAATTACTGTAGCTCAGTTAATCATAGTGTTTGTCCTTGGATGTAGGTTCAAACCCGACAGCATGTTTTATTTATTATTAATTTAAGTTATTTTTATTAATTGTTAATTTCAGTTTTTTTTTAATTTTGCAACCAGTTTTGAAACATTATTTTAAATGATAATTTCACATGATGTATAATTATTCTGATTTGCCTTAATATGTTAATTTGTTTTTCTATAATTGCTCTAGAAATAGAAATTATGATGCGATTTCGTTCAAAATAGTTTTCCTAAAGAGTTTTTAGCATGATCTATCAGCATGGAAATTTGCAAGTTTCTATCTCCTATAGTTTTATGGGAGAATACAAGCAGCGCCCTCTACCGGACAACTAGGAATTCTGCGCACGACCTTGAATTATCTGATTGGCTATTGTCTCTGATTGGCTGATGTATCTGATTGGCTATTGTATCTGATTGGTTATTGTATATAGAAAATTTTGTATAAATAGGATAAGTTTCTGTAAATAAACATTCATTCCTTCGAACACATTCGAGTACTAATTACCTCTAACAGAAGAGCACTGCAACAATTGGTGACCCCGCACTGGAAGAAAAAGGAAGAATCAAGCAAGAACTATGGCCGAGGAAGCATCGAATATTCCTGCAAATAAAAATCAAGCCGAAACTATGGCTGAGAAAGCATCGAACGTTCCTGTAAGAAAATACGAAGAATCAAGCCACGAACTCGCCGCTGTCTCCGTACAATCAAGACTCCTACCATTTTGGCGCGAAATTCCACGAGCATGGTTCATTCAATTTGAAGCCGTCGTCGAACCTCTGAAGACATCGGACGACCAAAAATTCCGCTACGTTCTTCAACAACTTCAAGCTACAGACCTCCAGCACCTCACAGACATCCTCTACAACCCGCCAGAAAAAAATAAGTATACGACGATCAAGAACCGTCTACTTACCGTATACGAGAAATCAGAAGTACAGAACTTCCAGAAGCTCATCAGCGGCCTAGAACTCGGCGACCAGAAACCAACGCAGCTGCTCCGAAAGATGCGAGAACTTGGAGGCGGCATGATAACTGAAGATGGCCTTAGAATAGAATGGCTAAACCACTTACCGCCATACATACGTTGCGTGCTCTCCGTCAACAAAGAATCTTCACTTGACACACTCGCAGCAATGGCCGACAAGATGATGGAGTATTCTGGTGGCAACAACAACACTGTAGCTGAAGTATCAACGTCGTCATCATCAAGCAGCAACGAAAACAATGCGCTAGAAAATATGTCAAAGAAAATCGAAGAACTTACCTTACAAGTTGCCGAACTACGCACTCATTCATCGCGGCCGCACTATCGCCGTCCCTTTCACTCGCGCTACTCTCGCTCGCGCTCGAAGTCCGCCCGCCGAAAGCCTGCAATGAAAGATGAATCGACGTGGGAATGTAAATATCACTTCAGATATGGCGATAAAGCGAAGAGATGCGAATCGCCATGCTGCAGGAGAAACAAAACGTCGGAAAACTAATTCCGACACCGACTGTGGCGGATGTCGGTGTCCCCAAGACAACTAATCGCCTTTGTGTCCGCGACCGCGACACGAACGAATGTTTCCTCGTGGACACAGGCGCAGATATCTCCGTGTTAGCCGCCACTAAGAAAACAAGAATGACGAAAGCAAGTCCGTACACACTGTACGCCGCTAACAACACTCAGATCAAGACATACGGCGAGAAAACTATCAAGCTGAACCTGGGGCTACGAAGAACATTTACATGGACATTCATTATCGCCGACGTCAAGACATCTATATTAGGAGCCGATTTTCTTCGCCACTATCAACTACTAGTCGATTTACATAAGAATAAACTAATCGACAGCGTCACAGAACTATCAGTGAAGACAATAGAAATCGCAAGTCCTGTCGAAAGTATTCGCCTGTTAAACTCCGAGCAAGTATATCACGACATCTTGAAGCAGTATCCAGACATTCTTCACCCATTTTCACTTAAGAAGCCGGTCAAACACGACGTCGTACACCACATAGAAACAACCGGACCGCCACTCTTCGCCCGCGCCCGCCCTCTCCCCCCCGACAAATACAAAGCCGCTAAAGACGAATTCAAGCGCATGATGGAGATGGGCATTTGTAAACCTTCAAATAGCCCGTGGGCAAATCCGATGCATATAGTGAAGAAAAAAGACGGCGGGTTAAGGGTATGCGGCGATTACAGACGACTGAATGCAGTAACAAAACCCGATCGCTATCCAATATCTCGAATACAAGACTTCACCTACTCGCTACATAATAAGAAGATTTTTACGAAGCTGGATTTGAAGATGGCTTACTACTGTATACCAATGGCAAGCCCAGAAGACGCACAGAAGACAGCAATTATAACCCCGTTTGGTCTATACGAATTCACAAGTATGCCATTCGGGTTACGGAACTCCAGCCAAACGTTTCAAAGATTCATGCACGAAGTCCTAAAGAACATCGAAGATTGTTTCTGTTTCGTCGACGACATTTTACTTTACTCGGAAAATGAAGAACAACACAAGAAATTATTACACGAAGTACTGCATCGCCTTAACAAGTATGGCGTAACACTCAACATAGAAAAATGTCAATTCGGTGTTAAGAAAATCGACTTTTTGGGCTACGAAGTGTCTGAAAACGGAATAAAACCTACAGAAGAACGAACATCTGCTATATCAGGTTATACAAAACCAAAGACGGTGATCGAACTTCGTCGTTTTTTAGGCATGATCAATTATTACCGTGATTGCCTACCACAACAAGCGAATCTTCAACACGAACTCAACAAGTATCTGTACAACAGAAAGAAAAACGACAAGACACCAGTAGAATGGACGCCTGCCGCTGAAGAAAGTTTCGAAAAATGCCGCCAAAGCATTTTAGAAGCTACAACACTCAGTCATCCGGTACCTAGCTGCCCGCTCGCAATAATGACCGACGCGTCCGACCACAGCATCGGCGCTGTGCTACAACAACGTATTAACAATGTTTGGAGACCGCTAGCATACTTTTCAAAAGCAATGAGCGCTACACAACAACGATACAGTGTATATGACCGCGAATTATTAGCGATGTACACTGCCGTGAAACATTTTCGAAGGTTAATAGAAGGCTGCGAAGTAACAATATATACAGATCACAAGCCTCTCATATATGCACTTACGAAAACATCGAGCAGCAGCGACACACCGCGAAGAGAAAGACAGACACACTTCATTAGTCAATTTTGTTCGAGAATCAAGTACATACAAGGAGAAGAAAACATAGTTGCCGACGCTTTATCTCGCATTGAAGACATAGAATGTCCGTCTACAATGGACTACAGTCAACTATCCATCGACCAGAGCAGAGATGAAGAACTAAAAAAATTAAGAAGACAACCGAACTTAAAATTCAGCGAAATAAGTTTGCCGGGACTCGAACGACAAATAACATGCGAGTTATCTACTTCGACGCCCCGTCCCTACCTGCCGCAAGCATATCGCTACGCTGTATTTAAGTCGCAACACGACTTAAGTCATCCTGGAATACGAACTACAAGAAAACTAATGCAATCAAAATATTTTTGGCCGTCAATGAATAAAGAAGTCACAGAATGGGCAAGAACATGCATCAGCTGTCAGCGCGCTAAAGTTCAGCGACACGTCGTAACACCACTACAACAGATACCGCAGTCGCAGCGATTCGAACATGTACACATCGACATCGTGGGACCGCTGCGGTTATCTCGAGACTACCGATACTGTGTGACTATCACAGATCGATGTACGAAATGGCTAGAAGCAATACCAGTACAAGAAATCACAGCTGAAGTCGTAGCAAAAGCTTTCTACGACAACTGGATCGCTCGTTTTGGTGTTCCTTTGCGTATCACTACAGACCAAGGACGCCAGTTCGAATCATCGCTATTCAGAACGCTTCTACAAAAGTTTGGAATAACAAGAATACGCACTACAGCCTTTCATCCACAATCGAACGGTCAAATAGAAAGATGGCATCGCACTATGAAGACAGCGCTTATGGCCCGCGGCGCATCGACACAGTGGGCAGACGAGTTGCCGACTGTACTTCTTGGCCTACGTACAGCCCTCCGGGAAGATACCAACGTGAGCCCCGCACTGATGACATACGGAACTACGTTACGAGTACCATCAGATTTCTTTGTACCGACAACGTCAAGAATTGAAGATGCAGAATTCGTACGGAAACTCACTGAAACAATGGCCATGTTAAAACCGCGACAACGTTCCTGTGAAAATAGATCAACGTTCGTTCACAAAGATCTACTAACGTGCAGCCATGTATTCGTACGAAACGACACAGTTCGCGCGCCGCTGACACCACCGTACGATGGACCCTACGAAGTATTGAAGCGCAACGAAAAATATTTCAAGATACAGTTGCCACTGCGAACCACAGTCGTCTCACTCGATCGACTGAAACCCGCATACTTACTCAATCAAGAATCAAGTGAACCTGAAAATACTTCAACAGTGGTGTCGCATACGCCGGCGCGGAGCTGTACATCGCAGACGAACATCACTGAAGAAACAAATATTCCTCGTATCGTTACGAGGAGTGGCAGAGTCGTCAAAAAGAATGTACGCTTCGCTTGAGGGGGAGTACTATGGGAGAATACAAGCAGCGCCCTCTACCGGACAACTAGGAATTCTGCGCACGACCTTGAATTATCTGATTGGCTATTGTCTCTGATTGGCTGATGTATCTGATTGGCTATTGTATCTGATTGGTTATTGTATATAGAAAATTTTGTATAAATAGGATAAGTTTCTGTAAATAAACATTCATTCCTTCGAACACATTCGAGTACTAATTACCTCTAACAGAAGAGCACTGCAACAGTTTAAAAACTTACAAACTACTTTGGAGGCCGATTACTCGAAAATGGTCAACTTTATAAAAAAGTAACGTGTGAAACCATGCCTTTATTTTAAAAGACCTATTCTACGATACCCCACACGATGGGGTAGAGTGAAAAAATATTTTTCATCCCCACTTCACATGTATGGAGAGCTACTCCTAAAATATAAAATTATTATTTTTTTATGATCCCGAAACCGTGATCTATACACAATCTATAACTGCACCAAATTTCATAAATTTATATTCATAATTACAGGAGCTAGAGGCGCGGACAGACAGACAGACAGACAGACAGACAGACAGACGGACAGAGCGAAACTATAAGGGTTCCTTAAGTATTACGGAACCCTAAAAAGAAGTATTGGAAACAAAACTTGACGAATTGAAGGCTACGGTATCAAATTTAGTACTTGAAAACAATGAACTAAGACAGGACCTGAATATTTCCTGCAAAAAATGCATAAGTTTAGAAAATGAAATTAAAATACTAAAATATACAAACAAAAAAGGAATAAATAATAATAATCAACAGAAAAATGATTCAGGAAATTTAAACGTTGCTAATATTATGAATTCGTTACCGCCTAAGTTACTATAAAAGCGATTGAACGAAGGAAATACTTGCATGTCTGGAGATTAGATAAAGCCACAACGGAGGAGAAGTTACTAGAGTACGTTAAGGAAATACTTGGAAATGAGTCGGAAATAAGTATTGAGAAATTGAAACCTAAGACTGAAAGAGAATACGCGTCATTTAAAATAGGTATAAACGAAAGTAAATTTAATAAACTGTGTGATTCGGATGTGTGGCCACTAAATGCTGAATTCAGCGAATGGATGTTTTTTCGACGCCGAACCATATATTCGACACAAGCCTAAGGAAAAAGCTAGTGAAAAATTAAAAATTTTTTACCAAAATGTTAGAGGACTGAGAACAAAAACGTCGAAATTTTTATCTTTTTTAGAATCTTCAGCTTCAGATTTATTCGCGATAACAGAAACTGGCTGCAATGAATCCATCTATGACGCAGAACTAATATTACCGGGATACCGAATATTGCGATGTGACAGAAGAGATGGGCGCAAACAAGGCGGCGTGCTTCTCGTGGCCACACCGAGGTTTGAACTGCGACAGGTAAAAATTCCTGATGATATTGATATAGACGACTATAAATTTGAGTTGATTTGTGCTACTGTTTATAAGAAAAATAAGTTTTTGTTCGCCTGTTTTGCTGTGTATATTCCACCACAAACAAATGAGGACGAGTACATGTTAATGTTTAGAATACTAGAGAGTGTATGTAATAAATATAATAATAATGTAATAATTTTAGGAGATTTTAATTTGTTTTCGTGCAATACTAATATTAGTCATTGTTACGAGTATTTTACGGCCTACTGTGAACTGGTTCAATGTAACAGCGTACCTAATTGTAATAACAGACAACTAGACTTAGTATTGAGCGGGCGCAGTGGCGTGACGGTCTGTGCCGAGCCGGAGAGCCTCCAGCCGGTGGATGCCTACCACCCGCCGCTCGCGGTCGCCGTCGTCGTCTCCGCGCCCCCGCCCCTCCACCGATATCCTCTACGATTGACGAAAGTAAAAATCAATGTCGCGTATTATTTAAGCAGTGGAACTTTGCAAAAGCAGATTTTTTTCAATTGTATCATCTCCTATCAACAGTCGATTGGAATGACATGTACATTATTGAGGATCCAGATTTAGCTTTAAATTTTTTTATAAGATCACATTGGCTATAGACGAATGCGTACCTCTTAAAAAACAAAATAAAAATGTACGTAAACGTATTTATCCAGCCTGGTATACATCCGATACTATTAAAAATATTGTTACTAAACATAACCTACACAAACAGTATAAAAGGAGCAAGTCACCCGCTGACTATAAGGCGTTTTCGCGGTGTAGGGCGAGAGTCAAAGCGGAGACTAAGGCGGCGCACGATGCTTATCATGACCGCGTACAGCAGCACCTGGCTTCGGACCCGAAAGCTTTTTGGAGCTACGTAAGGTCAAAAAAAGGAAACTGTAGACAATATAAACTATTGAGAGACGGAAATGTACTCGCAGATCACGAATGTGCGGATGAGTTTGCAAAGTTCTTCCACTCAGTGTATAGCACGGAGCCGGCTTCACTGGATGTAGCGGCGGCGAGCGCTGCGGGTTCTCAGAGCGGTGCCGGTGCGTGGGCCCACCTCGGCAACCTCGAGCGGTCTCAGGTGCGGCGCGCGCTCGCGCAACTGCCTGCTAAACGTTCAGTGGGACCGGATGGCATACCTCCTTTTATATTTAAGGACTGTGGAAGGACATTGGTGGATCCATTGCTGCATGTGTTTAATTGCTGTATTACTAAGACAACATTTCCTGACCGTTGGAAACTGACGCGAGTGGTACCGGTGCCCAAAGGTAAAGTAGGTAGGGAAGCTAGTGATTACAGACCGGTGGCGATTCTCTCAACACCTGCAAAAGTATTCGAGGCGGCTATCCACAGCAACTTGTACGCACATGTGAGTAGCCACTTATCCGACGAACAACATGGCTTCCGTCCAGGAAAAAGTACGACGAGCAATTTACTTAGCCAGCTAGTAACCACGATTCCAGCAGTTGATGCAGGGTTGCAGGTGGATGTTACTTACTTGGACTTCCGGAAAGCGTTTGACACAGTCGACAATGATGTCCTGCTTCGTAAACTGGCAGATATGGGTTTCACTCCTCGCACGTTAAAGTTTTTCGCGAGCTACCTGCGCGATAGGCGTCAATTTGTCGACTGTGGCGGGTGCCATTCGGAGCCTTACTACACTAGATCTGGAGTTAGTCAAGGAAGCAATTTGGGACCACTTCTTTTCATTATCATGATTAATGTAATGCCATCAAACCTAACGCCGTCCAACCTATCCCGCTGTCGAACCTAAGGCCGTCCAACTAAACCCCGTCCAACCTAACGCCGTCCAACCAAACCCCGTCCAACCTAACGCCGTCCAACCTTATGCCGTCATACCTAACGCCGTACAACCTAACGATGTCAAACCTAACGACGTCCAACGTAACGACGTCCATCCTAACGGCGTCCAACCTAACGACGTCCAACCTAACGACGTCCAACCTAACGACGTCCAACCTAACGACGTCCAACCTAACGACGTCCAACCTAACGGCGGCTTCGCGTGGGCTGGGTCGCGGCAAAGGTGACACTGCTGGCCGCGAGGCCAAAGCGGTGTTTCCGATGCCAAGACACCGGCCACGTCGCGGCAAAATGCCAGTCCTCGGTGGACCGCAGCCGGATCTGTTTTCGGTGCGGGAAGCCGGGGCACAAGGCGGGCGAATGCGGAGCGGAACCGCACTGCTCGCTATGTGATGTCACTGGCAAAAAGGAGGTGGCACACGTGCTGGGGAGCAGCGGCTGCGTTTTCGCAAGGCCCGCCCCCAGCGTGAAAGGGAAGCGCAAGGCTCCCTCTAGGGCCCGGCACAAGCCGCAAGCCCAAGGCGCAAGGGCGGCTCAATCCGCCCCCGCCATGGAGGTCGAAGCCTAGGCCCGCTGGTGGCGATCGGGGGATCGCCGCCCGCACTAGGGGCCCCGAGACGGCAAGCTCCCCAATGTCCGGGGAGCTCTCGGAGAGGCAGGCGGCGGCACAACACCAGGCCGCCGCGTTGTAAGAGAGCCGGATGCGGCACGCGCAGGGGGTCGCGGAAGAATGCTTAAGCGATTCCCGTGGCCCCTCCAAAGGCGCTGAAGATGGACATCGGGGGGTTTTAGTCGGTAAACCCCGGTGCACTCCATCTTGCGCCGGGGGAGTCCGACATACCCCCGCTGCCCTCCCCCGGGGGTGGCGGGGGATACGCAAAGTATTTCCCCCCGTCAAAAAAAAAAAAAAAAAAAAGGTTAGGTTAGGTTAGGTTAGGTTAGGTTAGGTTAGGTTAGGTTGTCCGAGGTGGGCGCTCCCACCCCCCGATGGTTGCACGCCTTGTCGTGGCGGTGGGGCTTAGTAACCGTGGATTGGACACCCACGGTGAAGCGAAGAGGCAACCAGGGCCGGCTTGTTTGCCGCCAGCTGGCCCGAGGAGGGCGCTCCCAGCGGGCTGGAGGAGTCCGCTGCGGACGCGCTAGGAGGTGGGACCGCAGAAGAAGAGGAGTGCCGGTATTACGGTGCGCCGTACTCCCTATCTTCTGCGGCCGTGGCGGGATCGCAGGGGGAGAGGCGTGGTGGTGTTGTGCCACTCTCCCTACCCCCCTGCGAGCTGGCGGGGCCGTTCCGTACGGTTAACGGCATTGGTGGGGCCGCAGAGGAAGAGGCAAGTTGGTATTACGGTGCGCCGCTTGCCCTATCTTCTGCGGCCGAGCTGTGGTCGGTGGCAGAACCATAGCTCAGATCTGCCACCGGGTACCGGTTATAGTGGCTGGTATCCGTGGCCTCCTAGTGGCAGACTCGGGGGGAGTCTGCTACAGTACTGGTGGAGGCCGAGGAGGGAGGCGCACCCTACCATCTGGTGCGCCTGTGGCCTTCGGGCCGTGGATGGAGCCGCATGTGTGCGGCTGCCGCTGGCGGGGTCGCGGATGTGTTTACCGTTCCCGTGTCCCCGACACAGGGCGGCGAGGAGGAAGGTGGGGGGTGGTTTTTAGTGGGTATACCGTGGGTCTCATTAGCCTATACGGGAGTCCCACATCACCACTCGGGTGCCCCCTGCGCCTGGGTGGTATGCGTAATGCATTTTCCCCTCCGGAAACAAAAAAAAAAAAAAAAAAAAAAAAAAAAAAAAAAAAAAAAAAAAAAAAAAAAAGGTGGGCGCTCCCAGCGGGCTGGAGGAGTCCGCTGCGGACGCGCTAGGAGGTGGGACCGCAGAAGAAGAGAAGTGCCGGTATTACGGTGCGCCGTACTCCCTATCTTCTGCGGCCGTGGAGGGATCGCAGGGGGAGAGGCGTGGTGGTGTTGTGCTACTCTCCCTACCCCCCTGCGAGCTGGCGGGGCCGTTCCGTAAGGTTAACGGCATTGGTGGGGCCGCAGAGGAAGAGGCAAGTTGGTATTACGGTGCGCTGCTTGCCCTATCCTCTGCGTCCGAGGTGTGGTCGGTGGCAGAACCATAGCCCAGATCTGCCACCGGGTACCGGTTGTGGAGGCTGGTATCCGTGGCCTCCTAGTAGCAGACTCGGGGGGAGTCTGCTACAGTACTGGTGGAGGCCGAGGAGGGAGGCGCACCTTACCATCTGGTGCGCCTGGGGCCTTCGGGCCTTGGATGGAGCCGCTTGTGGGCGGCTGCCGCCGGCGGGGTCGCGGATGTGTGTATCGTTCCCGTGGCCCCGTCACAAGGCGGCGAGGAGGAAGGTGGGGGGTGGTTTTTAGTGGGTATACCGTGGGTCCCATTAGCCTATACGGGAGTCCCACATCACCACTCGGGTGCCCCCTGCGCCTGGGTGGTATGCGTAATGCATTTTCCCCTCCGGAAACAAAAAAAAAGGTTAGGTTAGGTTAGGTTAGGTTAGGTTAGGTTAGGTTGGGGGCGAAACCGGTTCCTCCTCGTGGTGTCCCTGGGCAACGCCTGGGTGCGCCACTCCGCTCTTTACACGGGGTGAGGCACTCAGGCGGCTGATCGCCGGTCTTTCCTATCTTTCTATCTGTTTTTAGTTTACTCTTCTTTTGTTACTTTATTTTGTTTTTATCTATCTTTCAACATCTTTTCTTTTCTGTCTTTCTCTTTTTGTTATCTCTTCTTTGCGTGTGTAATAGGTTTTGCATGAAAGGTGTATGTCTGAATGGCGATGAATGGGCTTTTACGGCCCCCAATCCAGGGTTCTGGTGCCCGGCCGTGGGATGCGTGGCGAGCGGGCGGTCTCGTCGCGAGGGCACTGGGGCAGAATCACCCCTAACTGATCGGGCCAGACATCAGTCCTTACTTGACAAACCATGGAGTGCAACAACGAAAATACTCCCCGGGTGGGTCCTCTCTCTGAGGGGGAATCCCACCCTCCTGCTTCGGCGGGAGGCTGCCCCACGTATACGGGGGGGGCACCTGTTGCGATAGAGGAGGAGGTGGTCGTCTCGAAGACGGAGACGGAGAAGGGCGCGATGGCGCAGAAAGGACCTAGCTCGGTGCCCCTAACCGCACCGGGAAAGGAACTCCTAACCGATGAGGAGGTCGACTTTTCGCAGCCGCAGACCAACGGCGTGCAGCGACTATTAAGACTGCTCCAGCGTAAAAAGGAGCGGGGTGACACGGAGGGGCTCGCTCGCGTGCAATATGAGCGCGAGTTGAGACTCCCGCCCCCCGAAAAGGACGAAGACATGGCGCGCGTGCCACGCGTGGTTCTGCACGACGTGATGGCACCGCCGCGCAAACCCGGACCAGGATCCATGAGGGATAGTGATGATTATCTCTCCGACTCCTCGGTCTACAGCGCGATGTCGCTGGAGTCCGGGGAGTCGCTCACCGGACATGACAGACCTCGCAAGAGGAAATCCGATTGTGACTCGGTACCGTCCTTCAGTAAAGGGGCGGTACTCAAACCTAAAAGAGGACGCGGCAGGCCGCCGACTACAGGCCAATACGTCGGCTTGGCTAAGGCGCAGGCTGAGTTTAACTCGGAGAAAGAGAGGGCCCTTCGGCTAGAGGCTGAGGCTGAAGTGGCGGAATCGGCAAGAATCGCGAGGGAGGCGCGCTCGTCGCTCTGCGCAACGGTCGAAACGGAAGAGGTAGAGTCGGAGCGAACCACACTGGCTCTGACCCAAAGCGTTGAGTCGTCGCTGGCGACGATCACCATGGTCGCCACGAAGTCCCAAAACCTTAAAGGGACATATCAGAAATGCCTCAAGGAGGCGGTCGCCAATATAAAAACGGCCGTCGCCGAAATGAGGAGCCGCTCACAAAACGAGGATATGCGAGCGCTGGAAACACAGAACCAGCAGCTCCAAAGGCAGATCAACGCCATGCGCCGTGAGCTTGAAGAGCTACGGCGCCAAGCGTCAAAACCCGCCACTGAAGATCTGCAGAAGCTGTTGTCGGAGGTCTCTCGTTCCAACATAGAGACCTTCGGCAACATGCTCAATGCGCGGCTCGCAGGCCTGGAAGACAGACTCCTGCCGGAGCCGAGGAGGAGGCCACCGCTGGCGGCGGACGACGCTGGCACCCCTGCTGGCACCTCGGCACCAAAGAAGGCGCCGAAGCCTAAAAAGGCGACAGCGCCCACATACGCGACAGTGGCGACGCAAAACGTGGCGGTCCCCCCAAAAGAGGCACCGCCTGCTCAGGCCCCGCCCACGAAGAAGGAAAAAAAAAAGCAGCCATCAATGGCTGCTCAAGGGGCGGCGCAAGGGGGGGAGCACACAATTCCCTCCCCCGCCGAGGCCCCGTGGACCAAAGTTGGTCCACGAAAGGCCAAGAAGAAGGGGGCGGCTACTCCAGCCAAAGCCGCCCCCAACAAGAAGAAGACAAGGCTTCGCCCCCCCAAAACGGCGGCAGTAACCCTTACCTTAGAGGAGGGGGCTGCGGAAAGGGGGGTGACCTATGCGAAGGTGCTGAGCGAGGCCCGGGCGAAAATCGATATTGGGGAGCTTAACATCCCCAAGCTCGGCTTCCGCCTGGTCCAAACAGGTGCTCGCCTCCTTTCCATCGAGGGAGAGGGGGCTTCGGAGAAGGCCGACGCTTTTGCCGCGAGGCTTCGAGCGGTCCTGCGCCAAGAAGATGTTAGAGTCTCCCGCCCGGTGAAATGCGTGGAAATGCGCGTAACCGGGCTGGATGACGCGACAACGGCCGCCGAGGTCATAGAGGCGGCCGCCCGAGAAGGAAACTGCCCGACCACCAACATCAGGTCGGGCAAAATCGTTGTAGGTCCCAGGGGCGCCCGAAGCCTCTGGCTGAATGTGCCGATGGCAGCCGCCAAAAAGATCTCCAGCACAGGGCGGCTGCAAATAGGCTGGGTCACGGCGAGGGTGACACTGCTGGCCGCGAGGCCCCGGCGGTGTTTCAAGTGTCTGGACACGGGCCACCTTGCGACGAAATGCACTAGCACGGTGGACTTCAGCGGAGCCTGTTTCCGCTGCGGGAAGCCGGGGCACAGGGCACCCGATTGCATAGCTGCTCCGAATTGCCCGGCCTGCGAGGCCGTAAGCAAACCTGCGGAGCACGTGCTGGGGAGTAGCGGCTGCATCATAGCACCCCGGCCGCCCCCCAGCACGAAACGGAAGAGAACGGCTCCCTCCAAGGCCCGGCTTAAAAAGCCCAAGGCCGGCGCAAGGGCGGTACCGCCCGCCCCCGCCAACATGGAGGTAGTAGCCTAGACCCGCGGGTGGCGATCGGGGGATCGTCGCCCGCACTATGGGTCCCGAGTGTAAGGCTCCCCTATGCCCGGGGAGCGCTCGGTGAGGCATGCGGCGGCACACCATCCAGCCGCCGCTACAGAAGAGGGCCGGACGCGGCACGCGCTGCGGGGTCGTGGAGCTATGCTCACGCGATTCCCACGGCCTCGCATTGGCGCAGAAGGAGGGCATCGCCAGGTTTTTAGTGGGTAAACTCTGTGCCGCCAACACCAAGGCACAGAGGAGTCCCACATAACCCCGCGATGTCCCCCGAGCATCGCGGGGTATACGCAACGTATTTTCCTGGCGTAAAAAAAAAAAAAAAAAAAAAAAAAAAAAAAAAAAAAAAAAAAAAAAAAAAAAAAAAAAAAAAAAAAAGGTTAGGTTAGGTTGGGGGCGATACCGGTTCCTCCACGTGGTGTCCCTGGGCAACACCTGGGTGCGCCACTCCGCCTTTTACACGGGGTGAGGCACTCAGGTGGCTGATCGCCGGTCTTTCTCTATCTTTCACCACCTTTTTCTTAGTTTACTCTTCTTTCTTTTGTTTTTCTTTATTTTTCTCTATTTTCAACGTCTTTTCTACTGCTATCTTTCCTGTTTTGTTCATTCTTCTTTACAATAGTGTGTGTTTGCGTGTGAATATCTGTGTGTGTTTGTGCGATGGACGGACCCGTGGGTCCCTAACCCTAAGTTGAGCAACGTTCGGCGATGGGGTGCATGGCGGACAGGTGGTCACGCAGTGAGGACGTGGGGCGGCGTCACCCCCTAAATGACCAAATATGGAAGCAGGCAATGGAAAAAATACTCCCCGGGTGGGTCCCAGTAATGGGGAATCCCACACTCCCGCTTCGGCGGGGGGTCGCCCCATGTATACGGGGGGGGCTCAAGTTGCTCTAAATAGGAAGGAAGTCGATGATTACCTTGGCGAGAAAATGGACACTGATAGGCATAGCGAAATGGATTTGACGAAGAAAGGAGAAAGTGAGTGTGGATCGCGAGTGGCAACGCCCGCGCCACCGGAGAATATACAGAGCCGGTTCTTCCAAGGATCGGATGAAAGTGGGAACGAAACCGCAGTTTCTCAGGCGTCGACAACGACTAAAGAGAAACGTCTGCGAAAACGTCCTGTAGATTATCTAAAGGATAAGTCTGACTCGGAGACCGATCGCGCAACTAACAAAAAGCGTGGTCGAGGTAGACCGCCCACGACGGGCGAATATGTAGGATTGACGGTTGCTATCAAGCAAAAAACGGCTGCTATGCGAGAGCTCGAGGCTGCCGAAGCTGAGCAGCAGATCAAAGAGATGACACGGAAGATACGGCGGCCACGTGTGTCTGGGCTGTCTGAAACTTCAGATTACTCGGACGCGATGGACGACCCGAAAACGACGAGTAGTTTGGGCGCCACAATAACTGACAGCCTGGACACAATTACTAAAGTGGCCAAAACCTCAAAAAATCTGAGTGGACCATATATCAAGGCTTTGAATATAGCAACGAGCTCAATCCGAGAGGCGTGTGACATGTTGCTAGACCGGACAAAGTCAGAGGAAATAAGAGCTCTGGAAGTCGTGAACACACGCCTCTCAAAAGAGCTATCTGAGTTGAGAGCTGAGCTTGCTGATGTAAAGCGGGAGCTCGCCAATGCTCGGCCACAGATAGTCCAACCGCAGGCAGCTTCCGCCACACAGGAACTGAACGTGGAAGAACTTCTGCAGCGAGCTGTGCAAGAGGCGATATCCATATCGAGCGCAAGAATGGATGCTCGACTCGAATGCCTAGAAGCCCGGCTATTGCCGGAGCGCCGCTTACGCCCGCCCCTCGCGGCGGATAGAAGGAAAGAGAGTGCGACGACACCTGCGCTAATAACTGCAGAGTCGTCACGAAAAGAGAAGAAGCGAGCTGAACCGGAACCGGTGGTAACTACATTAATGCCACCGACCAACCCGGGTCCGGCTCAGAAGAAAAAGAAGAAGCCCCGCCAGAGTGCTGCTGCAGCGGAGGCGGCGAGTACAAGACGCGACGCTACCGATGGAGTGGCGACGGCGGAGCCAATTCTAACACAAGAATGGACTAAAGTCGTAAAGAAAAA
Organism: Glaucopsyche alexis; assembly: GCA_905404095.1. Taxonomy (NCBI): domain Eukaryota; kingdom Metazoa; phylum Arthropoda; class Insecta; order Lepidoptera; family Lycaenidae; genus Glaucopsyche; species Glaucopsyche alexis. The sequence goes on along the minus strand of FR990063.1, from coordinate 138,446 downwards.
GGGAAAGACGCAAAGGAAGGAAGAAGAGAAAAGGAAGGATAAAGCGTCAAATAAGAAAAAGAAGAAGAAGGGTGGGAAGCTACGTGCCCCAAGGACCGCAGCTGTGGTCTTAAACCTACAACCTGGGGCCGAAGAACGCGGAGTTTCCTACAAAAGTGTAATGGAACAGGCAAAGCGGCATATCGATCTGGCTGCCTTAGAGATCCCGGCCGTAAAATACAGACTGGCTGTCACTGGGGCCCGCATATACGAAGTCTCAGGCGACGCCCACAAAGAAAAAGCGGATGCCCTAGCCGGCAAATTGAGAGAGGTTTTAGGGGAAGAGAACGTTCGCGTCTCTCGGCCCCAAAAATGCGCTGAACTGCGCATGTCCGGCCTGGACGATTCTGCCGATGCAACAGAAATTGCAGAGGCTATCGCCAGAGTTGGCAATTGTCCAGTCAGCGACATAAAAGTCGGAGTAATCCGCCGGGATCGCAGCGGCCGCGGCACGGCCTGGCTAAAATGCCCAGTAGAGGCCGCCAAGAGTGTAATTGCACCCAACACGAAGGTCTACGTCGGCTGGACCGTGGTGCGGGTATCCTTGTTATCCGCGCGCCCCATGAGGTGCTTCCGGTGTCAGGAGTCTGGCCACACGCGGACAAAATGCCAATGTGAAGTTGATCGCAGCGGACTCTGTTTCCGCTGCGGTCAGCCGGGTCACACATCAGCGCAATGTCAAAACGCGCCTCACTGCACATTATGCGCATCCAGCGGAAAGCCGGCGGACCACCGCGTAGGTAGCCCTACCTGCGGTAAGACTGCTCCTAAAAAGAAGACAAGCTCTAAAAAGAGCAAAGAACCCCAGAAGCCCGCGACAACATCTGCGGCTGCCTCTGGAGCGGAGCAGGCGGTTGAGATGGAAACGCAACTATAATGGCCCAAACCCGTTTCCTACAATGCAATCTAAACCACTGCGCCCGTGCACAAGACCTTATGGCACTCACCATGGCGCAGTGGTCCATAGACGTGGCGGTAGTGGCCGAACCGTATCGTGTACCATTCCGAACGGACTGGTTCGACGATGTTGAGTCTTCGGTCGCTGTAGTTATGGGTCCCAAGATCGTGTTGTCGTCCAGCTGTAACGCGGTTAAGGGCCATGGCTTTGTGGCAGTTAGTCTGGAGTCGTTGACGGTGGTGGGAGTATATTTCTCGCCAAACAAACCGCTGGCTGACTTTGAGGCTTTTCTATCGAGTCTCACCGCCCTTATAGGCGGTCTGTCCCATCCGGTAGTTGTCGCCGGGGACCTCAACGCGAAATCCACGCTTTGGGGGTCACCGGCGACGAATGCTAGAGGGCGAGCAGTCTCGGATTGGATAACGACAACCGGTCTCGTTTTGTTAAACCGCGGAAATGTTGGAACTTGCATTCGACAAAGAGGGGAGTCAATAGTGGACGTAACGTTTGCCAGTCCAACTATTGCACGTCGAGTTGACAACTGGTGTGTGCAAGAACAGGTCGAAACATTATCTGACCACAGATACGTCCGCTTTGACATCCACTCCCGCGTCATGGGTGGTCATGGTCGCGCTTCTACAACAGACATAGGCCCAAGGTGGTCGCTAAAAGATCTGGACAAAGAAGCTCTGTTGGAAGCCGCGATCGTGGCGTCTTGGGCACCGCTTCCAGCTGAAGGTGGAGTAGACGAGGCTGCGGAATGGCTCAATGAAGCGATGGTTGGTGTGTGCGACGCGGCGATGTCGAGAGTCAGACCTTTCGAGCCCCGAAGTCGAACTCACTGGTGGCGTCCCGAAATAAAACAGCTCCGGGACGAGTGCGTGTCAACTCGACGCCGCTACGCCAGATACCGTCGGAGACAGAACAGGAGCTCAGAAGAAGAGGAGGCTCTTTACGCCGCCTACATCGCCGCGCGCATCGCACTCAGTGACGGCATAAGAAGTGCGAAGGCCGAAGCGTGGGAAGAGTGGCTCGCAACTCTGGAGCGGGACCCATGGGGCAGGCCGTATAAATGGGTGAGGCAAAAGCTTCGCCCCGCCGCCCCACCTCTCACCGAGAATCTTGAACCGGAGTTGCGCCAAGCCGTCCTATCGGTTCTATTCCCGGCCAGGCCTGAGTGGACCCCGCCGACAATGGCCCCGCACACAGAAGAGCCAGAACAGGAAGAGGAGGAAGTACCGCCTGTGACATCCGCAGAGCTGAGTATCGCCGTGTACAAGATGGGTCTTAAGAACACGGCCCCCGGCCTTGATGGCGTGCCTGGGCGCGCGTGGGTCTTGGCCATGAAAGAAATGGAGCCACGGGTACTCGCCGTCTTGACCAGATGTCTGGTCCAGGGCAGAGTGCCTCGACGCTGGAAAACGGGAAAGCTGGTGCTCCTGCGGAAAAACGGGCGGCCAGCGGACCAGCCGTCGGCATACAGGCCTATCGTGCTCTTAGATGAGGCCTGCAAAATGCTGGAGAGGGTTATTGCGGCGCGTATCACGCAACATCTGGATCGCGTCGGGCCCAATCTCAGCAATAACCAATATGGGTTTCGTGCAGGCCGATCGACTGTAAGTGCGATCGCGCATCTGCGTGACAATATACAAGACGCGACATCCCGGGGCGGGGTAGTGTTGGCGGTGTCATTAGACATCTCTAACGCCTTCAACTCCCTACCCTGGGAAACCATCAATGAGGCACTCGGGTACCACGGAGTACCCAAATATCTTCGCAGGGTCATCCGTGATTACCTCTCCGCCCGCTCAGTGCAATACCCGACGCGGGAGGGAGTAGAGCGACAGGGGGTTGAGTGTGGTGTCCCGCAGGGGTCGGCCCTCGGGCCGCTCTTGTGGGATATCGGGTATGACTGGGTGCTCCGTGGTGCATTTCTTCCCGGAGTAGACGCAATTTGTTACGCCGACGACACATTGGCCGTTGCGCGTGGACAGACGCATAGAGAGGCGAAAATCCGTGCAACAGCGGCCGTAGCGCAGATAGTGCACCGGATTCGTGTGTTGGGCCTCACTGTGGCTATCGATAAGTCAGAGGCCATTGTTTTCCATGGGCCGAGGAATGCACCGCCACCAGGCATGAGCATCGTAGTGGGCGGAAATCGAATTAGCATTAAATCATCGATGACGTACCTCGGCCTGGTGTTGGACAGTCGCTGGACCTTCAAGGCCCATTTCACTCGTCTTTCGGAGAAGGTTACGAAGGCTGCTGGAGCATTGGCAGGGCTCCTCCCGAATCTTGGGGGTCCGAGCCTCGGTTGTCGCCGTCTTTACCTGGGCGTAATCAAGTCGATGGTAATGTACGGCGCACCAATTTGGACGGACAATCTGTTGCCTGAGAACCGTCAAGTTCTCGGCAGGCTTCAGAGAATAATGGCGATCAGAGCGGTGCGCGGATACCGCACCGTGTCCAGGGACGCGGCGTGCGCGCTCGCCGGTAGCATACCGTGGGATATAGAAGCAGAGTCCCTAGCTTCAGTCTACTGGCGTTGCCAGGCTGAACGCCGGGAGCTGAACGGCAACAACCCACCACCTGACATCATCCAGGGGTGGAGAAATAGCGCAACAGAATGTGCGCTCGACACATGGATCGAAAGACTAGATGAGCCGCGGGTAAGCGTGGACTTGCTAACGGCCATCCGTCCCGTCATTCGGGAATGGACGAAGAGGAGAAGGGGCGTACTCACCTTCCACCTCACACAGGTACTGACCGGGCATGGTTGCTTCGGTCAGTACCTGTGTGACATTGCCAAGCGCGAGCAGTCCACTGCTTGCCATCACTGTAGTGACAACCGAGACACGGCGCAACACACTCTACTGGCCTGTTCCGCATGGAGTGAACAGAGAGCGGCTCTACAAGACGCCATCGGACCGGACATCTCGCTGCCAGCAATATTTTCTGCAATGCTGAGTAGCGAGGAATCCTGGAGAGCAGTCGTGGCATTCGCAGAAAGCGTTATGTCCACGAAAGAGGAGGCGCCACGAGAGCGCAGGAGAGAACTGGAGGCGCTCGACCCCTCGAGAAGGCAAAGGCGGAGACCGAGGGCCCGGAATGGCCACGACATCCCGCCCTAGCAGGGGATCTCGGGGCGGTAGCATGGGGAAGCTGCCGCCCACGAAGCGAGACCCCGAGTTTGGCTGCGATGTGCGCTGTGTTCTCGTACATCGCATCGTAGGAGTGCTGGGCCCCTAAGAGCCCAAGAGTAGGGTCTGCACCTGGCAGGCAACCGCTGGCGGAGTCGCGGAGGTCATAGAAATAGTTCCCGTGGCTTCGACAATAGCGGATGAGAAGGAACACCGCCGAGTTTTAGTGGGTAGGGCTGCGTCCATTTACCATCTTTTCGGACGCAGCGAGTCCCACATATCCGCGCAAGGGAGCTCCCAATCCCCCGCGGAATGCCTAAATGCATTTCTCAGCGTTAAAAAAAAAAAAAAAAAAAGGTAAGGTTAGGTTAGGTTAGGTTGCGCAGATGGTGTCATTGCGCCAGGAGCTGGAGGAGTTGCGCAAAAAGGTCGGCCATCTTGAGAAGGCGAAATCGGGCGAGGACATGCGAGAGCTGTTGGCGGAGGTCTCTAGAGCAAACATAGAGACCTTCGGCAACATGCTCAACGCAAGGCTTGCCGGCCTGGAGGAGCGCCTCCCGCCGGAGCCCCGAAGGAGGCCTCCGCTCGCAGCGGACGGGGCCCGGGAAGACATAGCCCCGGCACCCGCGCCGAGCGTCGAGGCGCCGAAGGAGAGGGAGCGGCCAAAACCGAAGGCAGCGGCCAAGGAGAGGAGAGGGGTGACGGAGGGCACGGTGGCGCCTACACAGGCTCCAACGGCACCTGCACCGCCCAAGAAAGAAAAGAAGAAGAAGAAGAGGAAGACTTTGGCCGCAAAGGAGGCCGAAGAGGCGAGGGCGTCTACGACCGCCCCACCTGCGACAGACACCCCGCGGACCACAGACGGGTCACGCGGAAAGAAGAAGGGGAGGAAGGGAGCCGCCAAAAAGACAGCCCCCAAGAGAAAAAGAAAGCGAAACTGAGGCCCCCCAAAACCGCAGCGATCACCCTCACTCTTGAGAAGGGGGTGCTCGAGGAGGGGAGGGCTTCATACGCCTCCATCCTTGCGGAGGCGAAAAGAAAGATCTGCCTGGCGGAACTCGGCATCTATAAAGTCGACTTCCGCCTGGCGGAAACGGGCGCCCGCGTTCTCGAATTATCGGGAGAGGGGGCCCAGGAGAAGGCGGACGCCCTTGCCGCGAGGATGAGGGCGGTTCTTGACGGGGGACTGGTGAGGGTCGGTCGCCCGGTGAAGCGCGCGGAAATACTGCTCACCGGGCTCGATGACACGGCGACGGCCGCCGACGCGATAGAGGCGGTCGCCAGAGAGGGAGGATGCTCGGCTGGCGATGTCCGGTCGGGCAAGGTCGTAGTGGGCCGAAGGGGCGAGAGATATCTCTGGCTGTGCGCACCGGTAGCGGCAGCCAAGAGACTGACAAGCATAGGGCGGCTACAGGTCGGCTGGGTCTCGGCGAGGGTGGTGCTGCTGGTCGCGAGGCCAAAGCGGTGCTACCGTTGCCTTGACACCGGCCACTTAGCTGTCAAGTGCCCATCCCCGGTAGACCTCAGTGGTCAATGCTTCCACTGCGGAGCACCGGGACACAGGGCACCGGACTGTACGGCCCCCCCGAACTGTTTCTTCTGCGAGACGTTGGGGAAGCCAGAGAAGGGGCATATGCTGGGGAGTAGTGGCTGTTCACTGGCCAAACCGCCACCCAGCACCAAGAAGGGGAAGGCTCCTCGACAGGCTCGGCCACAAAGGCCAAGAGCTGAAGGCGCAAGGGCGGCTCCGCCCGCCCCTGCCATGGACGTGGAAGCCTAGGCCCGTGGGCGGTGATCGGGGGATCCCCGCCCACATTATGGGCCCCGAGATGGACAGCTCCCTAATGCCTGGGGAGCTCTCGGTGTGGCAGACGGCGGCACCCATCTAGCCGCCGTGAAGAAGAGGGCCGGACGCGGCAAGCGCAGCGGGGTCGTGGTAGTAGTATCACGCAGTTCCCATGACCCCGCATAGGCGCAGAAGGAGGCATGGAGGGGTTTTAGTCGGTAAACCCTGGCGCTGATCATCACCACAGCGCCGGGGGAGTCCGACATACCCCTGCCGCCTTCCCCCGGAGACGGTGGGGGATACGTAACCGTATTTCCCCTCCTAAAAAAAAAAAAAAAAAAGGTTAGGTTAGGTTAGGTTAGGTTAGGTTAGGTTAGGTTAGGTTCCCCCCCCTTCGGGGGCGATACCGGTTCCTCCACGTGGTGTCCCTGGGCAACGCCTGGGTGCGCCACTCCGCTCTCTACACGGGGTGAGGCACTCAGGCGGCTGATCGCCGGTCTTTCTTTCTCTGTCTTTCACCATCTTTTTTCACCATCTTTTTATAGTATACTCTTCGTTTGCTTTACTTTATTTATTTTATCTATCTTTCAACACCTTTTCTTCAACTATCTTTCCTATTTTGTTTACTCTTCTTGTGTGTGTGTTAGGTTATGCGTGATAGATGTATGTCTGAATGGCGATGAATGGGCTTTTACAGCCCCCAATCCAGGGTTCTGGTGCCCGGCCGTGGGATGCGTGGCGAGCGGGCGGTCTCGTCGCGAGGGCACTGGGGCAGAATCACCCCTAACTGATCGGGCCAGACATCAGTCCTTACTTGACAAACCATGGAGTGCAACAACGAAAATATTCCCCGGGTGGGTCCTCTCTCTGAGGGGGAATCCCACCCTCCTGCTTCGGCGGGAGGCTGCCCCACGTATACGGGGGGGGCACCTGTTGCAATAGAGGAGGAGGTGGTCGTCTCGAAGACGGAGACGGAGAAGGGCGCGATGGCGCAGAAAGGACCTAGCTCGGTGTCCCTAACCGCACCGGGAAAGGAACTCCTAACTGATGAGGAGGTCGATTTTTCGCAGCCGCAGACTAACGGCGTGCAGCGACTATTACGACTGCTCCAGCGTAAGAAGGAGCGGGGTGACACGGAGGGGCTCGCTCGCGTGCAATATGAGCGCGAGTTGAGACTCCCGCCCCCCGAAAAGGACGAAGACATGGCGCGCGTGCCACGCGTGGTTCTGCGCGACGTGATGGCACCGCCGCGCAAACCCGGACCTGGATCCATGAGGGATAGTGATGATTATCTCTCCGACTCCTCGGTCTACAGCGCTATGTCGCTGGAGTCCGGGGAGTCACATACCGGATTAGACAAACCTCGTAAGAGGAAGAACACGGACGATGACAGTGTGCCGTCTCTTAGTAAAGGGGCGGTACCAAAACCCAAGAAAGGACGCGGCCGGCCGCCAACGACCGGCCAATACGTAGGTCTGGCCAAAGCACAATCGGACCTCAATAGGGCGAAGGAAGAGGCGCTTCGACTTCAAGCCGAGGCCGAAGTTGCAGAGATGACGAGAATGGCAAGGGAGACGCGAACATCACCCCGCGCAACTCCTGTCATAACCGGAGATGTCGACTCGGAGCAGCCGAGCGCTGCCCTGGCACAAAGAGTGGAGACTTCACTGGAGGCCATCACTATGGTAGCAGTGAAGTCCTCCAACCTCAAAGGCACATTTCAAAAGTGCCTTAAGGAATCGGTGGCGGTTATCAGATCGGCTGTTGCCGAGATCAGAAGCCGCTCCACAACAGAAGATCTGGCAAGATTGGAGGCCCAGAACACGCGCCTCCAAGAACAAGTGACGAAAATGGGCCGCGAACACGAAGAGTTGCGCAGACGGGCTTACAACACCCGCCCCATACAAGAAGACATGCGCGAGCTGTTGTCGGAGGTCTCTCGTTCCAACATAGAGACCTTCGGCAATATGCTGAACGCGAGGCTGGCCGGTTTGGAGGATCGTCTCCTACCGGAGCCCCGAAGACGTCCACCGCTGGCGGCAGACGCTGCTAACGCCTGTGTCAGCGCTCCGCCGGTGGCCACCGGAATTAACAAGGCGCCAAAGCCTAAAAAGACGACGGCGCCTACATATGCAAAGGTGGCGGCAACAAGTGCAGCGGCCCCAAAAGTGGCACCGCCAGCACCAGTCCTGCCAAAGGCTAAAAAGCCCAAAAAGAAGAATAAGCGACCAACAATGGCTGCTCAAGAGGCGGCGCAAGGAGGGGTTATAACCAACCCCTCCCTCGCAGATGCTCCGTGCACCACCGTAGGTTCACGTAAGGCCAAGAAGAAAGGGGCGGCTAAACCAGCCACAGCCGCTCCTAAACAGAAGAAGGCAAGACTTCGCCCCCCCAAAACGGCGGCAGTAACCCTCACCTTGGAGGCAGGGGCTACAGAACGGGGGGTGACGTACGCGAAGGTGCTCAGCGAGGCCAGAGCGAAAATCGACCTGGGGGAACTCAATATCCCCAGGCTCGGGTTCCGCCTGGTCCAAACTGGAGCGCGCCTCCTTTCCATAGAAGGAGAGGGGGCAACAGAGAAGGCCGACGCATTTGCCGCGAGACTACGTGCGGTCCTGCGCCCAGAGGACGTAAAGGTCTCCCGCCCGGTGAAATGCGTTGAAATGCGCGTCACCGGGCTGGATGACGCGACAACGGCCGCCGAGGTCAAAGAGGCGGCCGCCCGAGAAGGAAATTGCCCGACCACCAACATCAGGTCGGGCAAAATCGTTGTAGGTCCCAGGGGCGCCCGAAGTCTCTGGCTGAATGTGCCGATGGCAGCCGCCAAAAAGCTTTCAAGCACAGGGCGGCTGCAAATAGGCTGGGTCACGGCGAGGGTGGCACTGCTGGCGGCGAGGCCCCGGCGGTGCTTCAAGTGCCTCGACACCGGCCACCTCGCGACGAAATGCACTGGCATGGTGGACTTCAGCGGAGCCTGTTTCCGCTGCGGGAAGCCTGGCCACAGATTGCACAGCGGTTCCGAATTGCCTGGCCTGCGAGGCCGTAAGCAAACCCGCGGAGCACGTGCTGGGGAGCAGCGGCTGCACCGTAGCACCCAGGCCACCCCCCAGCACGAAACGGAAGAGAACGGCTCCCTCCAAGGCCCGGCTTAAAAAGCCCAAGGCCGGCGCAAGGGCGGTTCCGCCCGCCCCCGCCAATATGGAGGTAGTAGCCTAGACCCGCGGGTGGCGATCGGGGGATCGTCGCCCGCACTATGGGTCCCGAGTGTAAGGCTCCCCTATGCCCGGGGAGCGCTCGGTGAGGCATGCGGCGGCACACCATCCAGCCGCCGCTACAGAAGAGGGCCGGACGCGGCACGCGCTGCGGGGTCGTGGAGCTATGCTCACGCGATTCCCACGGCCTCGCATTGGCGCAGAAGGAGGGCATCGCCAGGTTTTTAGTGGGTAAACTCTGTGCCGCCAACACCAAGGCACAGAGGAGTCCCACATAACCCCGCGATGTCCCCCGAGCATCGCGGGGTATACGCAACGTATTTTCCTGGCGTTAAAAAAAAAAAAAAAAAAAAAAAAAAAAAAAAAAAAAAAAAAAAAAAAAAAAAAAAAAAAAAGGTTCCCCCCTTCGGCAATATGCTGAACGCGAGGCTGGCCGGTTTGGAGGACCGTCTCCTACCGGAGCCCCGAAGAAGGCCTCCGCTCGCGGCAGATGTGGTCCGGGATGAGACACCCGAGCTGAGCGTTGAGGCGCCGAGGAAGAGGGAGCGGCCAAAGCCCAAAAAGACTAAGGCCGGTAATGTTGCAGTGGCAGATACGGTGGTGCCAATACAGACCACCGCCACACCAGGGCCACCCAAGACGAAGAAGAAAGGCAAGGGGAAAAACAAATCCCTTGCCGCTCGAGAGGCCGAACAGGCGAGGGCCTCAACATCAGCCCCGCCTACGACGGACGCCCCGTGGACCACAGTCGGGTCGCGCGGGCGTGACGAGAGGGTCGCGGAGTCTCTGGCTCTGCGAGCGGGGTGAGGTACTCACGCGGCTGAAGGCTGGCTCTATCTTTCTTTCCTCTCTATCTTTCACCATCTTTTTAGTTTAACTTTCTTGCTTTTTGCCTTAGTTTTATTTGTTTTTTCTATCTTTTCACCACCTTTTCTTTCATCTCATACTATCTTTCACTTTTATTTCACTCTTGCGATAGGTGACCTCACACCTGAAAACGCATGCCCAGCAATCCCTCTCTCATTGACTTGAACAGCGAGGACTGTCTCTCGGACACCAGCAGCATCATGTCGCTGGACTCCGAGGGGCTGCCCGCAAAATCAGACAGGACTGCGCGCAAGAGGCGCAACTCGGACGAGGACACGGCGCCGTCCACTAGTAAAGGGGTGGCGCCCAAACCGAAACGGGGACGTGGCCGGCCGCCTACGACCGGCCAATATGTCGGCCTGGCCAAGGCCAAGGCCGAACATAATAAACAGAAGGAGGAGGCCCTTCGGCTACAGGACGAGGAGGAGATTGCAGCAGTGGCTCGGGAGGCGAGGAAGGCTGGAGCTTCCATCCACTCCAACCCCTCCCCCAGCAGACTCCCCGCTACTTCTCCTGATGGAAAAGTGGCGTCGAGGATGACGAGCGCTGAGTTGGGCGAAGTTGTGGAGTATTCGCTGGAGACCATCACCAGGGTCGCCACGAAATCGAAAAACCTCAAAGGTACCTATCAAAGGTACCTAAAGGAGTCGGTATGGAACCTCGAGAAGGCCTTTAAAGAGGTCCGCGGTCGCACCATTACGAAGGAGATGGCAGCGTTGGAGGCCCAAAATGCGCGCCTCGTGGAGCAATTGGCCGCATTGCGCCAGGAGCTCGACGAGCTGCGCAAACAGGCCTCCCACCCCAAGGAGAATGACATGCGCGAGCTGTTGGCGGAGGTCTCCCGATCAAACGTGGAGACCTTCGGCAACATGCTCAACGCGAGGCTGGCAGGTCTTGAGGACCGTCTTCTGCCAGCCCCAAGAGCCAGACCACCACTGGCGGCGGACACCCCGCCAGCGGCAGTAAAATCGAAGGCGCCGAAGCCCAAAAAGGCGACGGCGCCCACATACGCCGAAGTGGCGGCACCGAGTGCAGTGGCCCCCATAGCGGCACCGTCTGCATCGGTCCCGCCAAAGCCTAAAAAGGCCAAAAAGAAGAAGCGGCAAACCATGGCCGCAAAAGAAGCGGCGCAAGGGGCCGACAACGGGCCAGTACGTTGGTCTGGCGAAGGCAAAGGCCGAATTCAACGCGCGAAAGGAAGAGGCTCTTCGGCTCCAAGCTGAGGAGGAGGTGGCCGAATCGGCGAGGACGGCGCGGCAGACATGCGCGTCAACCTGCGCAAGCCCCGAAGGCGCGGTTACCGGACAAGATAGATCAGAGCAGACGATCACCGCTCTGGTCCAAAGCGTGGAGTCTTCGTTGGCAACAGTTACAATGGTCGCCATGAAATCCCAGAATTTAAAAGGGACCTACCAACGGTACCTCAAAGAGGCGACTGCTAACATAAAGGCGGCCGTCGCCGAAATGAGGGGCCGCGGGCAATCCGAGGAAGTGAGGGCCCTTGAAGCCCAAAACACAAGGCTTCAACAGCAGGTGGAAATACTCCGCCACGAGTTGGAAGAGCTACGACGTCAGGCGGCAGGGCCTGCCATCCTAGACCTGCAACAGCTGTTGTCGGAGGTTTCGCGTTCCAATATCGAAACCTTCGGCAACATGCTGAACGCAAGACTAGCCGGAATTGAGGACCGGCTCCTCCCAGAACCGAGGATGAGACCACCGTTGGCGGCAGACAGCGCCGATACTCCTATCGACGCCCCACCGACCAAAACCGGACTGAAGAAGACACCGAAGCCTAAAAAGGCAAAGGCGCCCACCTATGCGGAGGTGACGGCACCGAGTGCGGTGGCCTCTAAAATGGCATCACCTGCACCAGTCCCGCAAAAAGCCCCAAAGGGCAAGACAAAGAAGAAGAAGCGGCCTACAATGGCCGCTCAAGAGGCGGCGCAAGGGGGGGCGAACACCGAGCCCTCCCCCGCCGAGGCCCCGTGGACCAGTGTCGGCCCTCGGAAGGCCAGGAAGGAGAAAGGGGTGGTCAAAACACCCAAGGCCGCCCCAAAACGCAAAAAGAAGAGACGGCTTCGCCCCCCCACAACAGCGGCAATCACCCTCACCCTTGAGGCGGGTGCTGCGGAGAAGGGGGCGACCTACGAAAAGGTCTTGCGCGAGGCCAGGCCGAAGGTCGATCTTGGTGAGTTCAATATCCCCAGGCTCGGCTTCCGCTTGGCCCAAACTGGCGCGCGCACACTTTTGGTCGACGGTGAGGGGGCAAATGAAAAGGCGGACGCTTTGGCCGCAAGGCTGCGTTCGGTTTTAAGCCCCGACACAGTAAGAATCGCCCGCCCGGTGAAATGCGCGGAAATGCGTATCACCGGGCTGGACGACGCGACAACGGCCGCCGATGTCATCGAGGCGGCCGCAAAAGAAGGAGATTGCCCGGCCACCAACATCCGGTCGGGCAAAATCGCAGTGGGCCAAAGAGGGACGAGAAGCCTCTGGCTTAGCGCGCCAATCGCAGCCGCCAAACGGCTTACCAGCTCCGGGCGGTTGCAGATCGGTTGGATTACGGCAGGGGTGACACTGCTGGCCGCGAGGCCTAAGCGGTGTTACCGTTGCCTCGACAATGGTCATATGGCGGCGCAGTGTAAGTCCTCGGTGGACTTCAGCCGGACTTGCTTCCGGTGTGGGAAGCCGGGGCATAAAGCGCCAGCCTGCGAGGAGGCTCCCAATTGCCTGACCTGCGAGGCTGCGGGCAAGCCCAGGGAGCACGTGCTGGGGAGCAGTGGCTGCATCGTAGCACCCAAGCCGCCCCCCGGCACGAAAAAGAAGCGCAAGGCTCCCACGAAAAAGGCTCGGCAGAAAAAGCCGGGCCACGGCGCAAGGGCGGAACAACCCGCCCCCGCCATGGACGTCGAGGTGGAAGCCTAGACCCGTGGGCGGCGATCGGGGGATCGTCGCCTACAGTATGGGTCCCGAGTGTAAGGCTCCCCTATGCCCGGGGAGCCCTCGGTGAGGCATGCGGCGGCACACCATCTAGCCGCCGCAACAGAAGTGGGCCGGACGCGGCACGCGCTGCGGGGTCGTGGAGCCATGCTCACGCGATTCCCATGGCCCCGCATTGGCGCAGAAGGAGGGCATCGCCAGGTTTTTAGTGGGTAAACTCTGTGCCGCCAACACCAAGGCACAGAGGAGTCCCACATAACCCCGCGATGTCCCCCGGCGTCGCGGGGTATACGGAACGTATTTTCCTGGCGTTAAAAAAAAAAAAAAAAAAAAAAGGTTAGGTTAGGTTAGGTTAGGTTAGGTTGGGGGCGATACCGGTTCCTCCTCGTGGTGTCCCTGGGCAACGCCTGGGTGCGCCACTCCGCCCTTTACACGGGGTGAGGCACTCAGGCGGCTGATCGCCGGTCTTTCACTATCTTTCACCATCTTTTTATAGTTTACTCTTCGCTTGCTTATTTATTTTATTTTGTCTATCTTTCAACATCTTTTCTTTTCTATCTTTTCTCTTTTTGTTACCTCTTCTCTGCGTGTGTGTTAGGTTTTGCGTGTTAGGTTGTATGTCTGAATGGTGATGGATGGGCTTTTACGGCCCCTAATCCAGGGTTTGTGGTGCCCGGCCGTGGGATGCGTGGCGAGCAGGCGGTCTCGTCGTGAGGGCACTGGGCTCAGAATCCCCCCTAATGGATCGGGTCAGACTCAGCCCATAATTGACAAATATGGAGGTCCGTAATGAGAAAAATTGTCCCCGGGCGGGTCCCGACAATGTCGGGGAATCCCGCACCTCTCCGAAAGGGGAGGTCTGGCCCACGTATACGGGGGGTGCCACCATTACGAGTGGGGGTGTGGAGGCCGTAGCAACGGCGAGTGTAGGCGAAGGCGCGACAACAAGCGCCTATCCGGAGCCGGTGCCCCTAACCGCACCGGCGGCGGACCAATTGACGGACGAGGATGTCGATTTTTCACAGCCTGTGGAAAACGGCAGAGAGCGGCTCCTAAGACTGCTCCATCGGAAAAAGATGCGAGGTGATACGGAGGGGCTCGCGCGCGTTCAGAGCGAGCGTGAGCTAATCCTTCCTCCCTCAATAAAGAACGAGACAATGGCGACGGGGAATTCCAACGTAGCCGCACCGCGCGTACCACTCGTGATGCTCACGCGCGCGCTGATCCCCGAACGCTTAAATACCGGACGTGACAGCGATGACTACCTCTCGGACTCCAGTGATATGTCCGCCATATCACTGGACTCCGAGGGGCTGCCCGTCATACCCGAACGTGACGCACCTCGAAAGAGGAAAAACAGCGATGACGATGTACCGTCCCTCAACAAAGGGGCGGTACCCAAACCGAAAAAGGGACGTGGTCGGCCACCATCCACCGGCCAGTACGTCGGCCTAGCGAAGGCCCAAGCCGAATATAACCGGCAGAGGGAGGAGAGCCTCCGATTAGAGGCTGAGAGGGAGATCGCCGAGACGGCACGAGCGGCAAGGGAAGCACGAGCCTCCCCTCGTCCAAGCCTTACACCTGATGAAAGCGAACAGGAAAGGACAAGTGCGGCACTAAATACTAGTATAGAAAAGTCGCTGGAGACCATTAATATGGTCGCTACTAAATCCAGTAACTTGAAGGGGACGTACCAGCGGTTCCTAAAGGAGGCGGTCGCGAACATAAAGGTGGCCGTCACCGAGATGAGGAACCGCTCCCAAAACGACGAGCTGCGGGCTCTGGAGGCTCAGAATGCGCGACTTCAGCAGCAAATGGAAGTCATGCGCCAGGAGCTGTTGGAACTGCGGCAGCAGGCCTTTAAGCCCGCCGCTCAGGAACTGCAGCAGATGTTGTCGGAGGTCTCGCGCTCAAATATCGAGACCTTCGGCAACATGCTGAATGCGAGGCTGGCTGGGTTGGAGGACAGACTCCTACCCGAGCCAAGAAGAAGACCGCCGCTAGCGGCGGATAGTACAGAAGTTATCGTCGGAGCCACACCAACAACGGCACTGACGAAAAAGGCGCCGAAGCCCAAAAAGGCGACGGCGCCCACATACGCGGAGGCGGCGGCACAAAAGACAGCAGCACCTAATGCAGCACCGTCAGCACCAGCACCGCCTAAGCCTAAAAAGGCAAAGAAGAAACGGCCATCAATGGCTGCAAAAGAAGCGGCGCAAGGGGATGAGAACATCGATCCGTCCCCCGCCGAGGCCCCGTGGACCACCGTCGGTCCACACCGGGTCAGAAAGAAGGAAAAAGGGGCGGCCAAAACACCCAAAGCCGCCCCGAAGAAGAAGAAAAAGAAGACAAGGCTTCGCCCCCCCACAACAGCGGCAATCACCCTCACTCTCGAGGCGGGTGCTGCGGAGAAAGGGGCGACCTACGAGAAAGTTCTGCGCGAGGCCAGGTCGAAGATCGATCTTGGGGAGCTAAACATCCCCAGGCTCGGCTTCCGCCTGGCTCAAACGGGTGCGCGCGTCCTGACGGTTGACGGAGAGGGGGCCATCGAAAAGGTGGACGCCCTGGCCGCGAGGCTCCAGGCGACCCTTAGCCCCGAACAGTGCGAGCAACAAGGGAGGCGCGTGCGTCAATCCGCGCTGCCCCCGCAACAACGGAAGAAGACAAATCGGAGCAAACGAACGCGGCTCTGATAAAAAGTGTTGAGACTTCGCTGGAGGCTGTAACCATGGTCGCAGCGAGGTCTCAGAATCTGAAAGGCACATTCCAACGGTGCCTCAAAGAGGCGGTCGTCAGTATAAGGGCGGCCGTCACCGAACTGAGGGGACGTTCGATGACAGATGAAATGGCGAGACTGGAGGCGCAAAACGTGCGGCTCCAAAGGCAAGTGGCCGATATGCGCCAGGAGCTGGAGGAGCTGCGCCGGCAGGCATCCCGCCCCGCCGAGCAAGACCTGCGACAACTTTTAGACGAAGTGTCGCGCAAAAATTGTGAGACGTTTGGCACAATTCTAAACGCAAGGCTGGCCGGACTAGAGGACCGACTCTTGCCGGCGCCTCGAATACGACCGCCACTGGCAGCAGACAGTGTCGGTGCCACACCATCAACGGCACCGACGAAGAAGGCGCCGAAGCCTAAAAAGGTGACGGCGCCAACATACGCGGAGAAAGCGGCACCAAGTGCGGCGGTCCCTCCAATGGAGTCACCGCCTGCACCAGCCCCGCCTTTGACCAAGAAGGCGAAAAAGAAGAAAAAGACGCGGCCATCAATGGCCGCTCAGGAGGCGGCACAAGGGGGGGATAACACCAACCCCTCCCCCGCCGAGACCTCGTGGACCAGAGTAGGTCCGCGTAAGACGCAGAAGAAAGGGGCGGCTACAACAGCCAAAGCCGCCCCAAAAAGGAAGAAGAAAAAGGCGAAGCTTCGCCCTCCCACTACCGCGGCGGTCACCCTCACCTTGGGGACGAACGCAGCTGAAAGGGGGGTGACGTACGCGAAATTGTTGAGCCAGGCCAGGGCGGCGATCGACCTCGGGGAACTTGGCATCCCCAGGCTTGGTTTCCGCCTGGCAGAGACCGGAGCGCGCGTCCTTACTATCGCTGGTGAGGGCGCACAGGACAAGGCGGACGCCTTTGCCGCGAAGCTTAGGACGGTCCTGAACCCGGAAGAAGTTAAGGTCGGCCGCCCGGTAAGATGCGTTGATATACGCGTATCCGGGCTGGACGACTCTGTGACGGTCGCCGACGTCATCCAGGCGGCCGCCAGCGAAGGAGGATGCCCGACCAGTTCCATCAGGTCGGGCCAAATTGTTGTGGGACCAAGGGGAAGTGCGTCTCTGTGGATGCGCGTCCCCATCGCGGCTGCGAAGAAGCTTCTCGGCTCGGAACGGCTGCGAATCGGCTGGGTCTCGGCAAAGGTGGTGCTGCTGGCCGCGAGGCCTAAGCGGTGCTACCGATGCCTTGACACTGGCCACCTGGCGTCGAAATGTGTGTGCTTGGTTGACCTCAGTCGGATGTGTTACCGCTGCGGGAAACCGGGCCACAAGGCGGCTGAATGCGGGGCAGCTCCAAATTGCCCCGTATGTGATGCTGCCGAAAAGCCCAAGGAGCATATACTGGGGAGCAGCGGCTGCATCGCAGCAAAGCCGCCCCCCAGCAAGGACCGGAAGAGGAAGGGCCTCCCAAAGGCTCGGCCGCGGAGGCCAAGAGCCGAAGGCGCAAGGGCGGAGCAACGCGCCCCCGCCATGGAGGTAGAGGCCTAGGCCCGTGGGCGGTGATCGGGGGATCGCCGCTCACACTATGGGCCCCGAGGAGATAAGCTCCCCTATGCCCGGGGAGCTCTCGGAGAGGCAGGCGGCGGCACTCTATCTAGCCGCCGCAACAGAAGAGGGCCGGACGCGGCACGCGCTGCGGGGTCGTGGAGCTATGCTCACGCGATTCCCACGGCCTCGCATTGGCGCAGAAGGAGGGCATCGCCAGGTTTTTAGTGGGTAAACTCTGTGCCGCCAACACCAAGGCACAGAGGAGTCCCACATAACCCCGCGATGTCCCCCGGCGTCGCGGGGTATACAGAACGTATTTTCCTGGCGTTAAAAAAAAAAAAAAAAAAAAAAAAAAGGTTAGGTTAGGTTAGGTTAGGTTAGGTTAAGTTGGGGGCGAAACCGGTTCCTCCTCGTGGTGTCCCTGGGCAACGCCTGGGTGCGCCACTCCGCTCTTTACACGGGGTGAGGCACTCAGGCGGCTGATCGCCGGTCTTTCACTATCTTTCACCACCTTTTTATTGTAAGTTTCTTGTTTTGCTTTATTTTACTTTGTTTTACTTCTATCTTTTCACCATCTTTTCTTCTTCTATCTTTCTTGTTTTTGTTAACTCTTTGATGGGGGAGCTCACCCCCGAAAAAAGAGACCGCGACCCGGGGTGTCGGTGTTTTTGGATGATGAGTGTAGCTTGAAAAATACTCCCCGGGTGGGTCCCGGCAATGCCGGGGAATCCCACTCTCCCGCTTTGGCGGGAGGCTGCTGCACGTATACGGGGGCGGCACAATCTACGAGTGCGGAGGAGAGGGAGGTCGTGAAGACGACGACGAAGGAGAGTAGCGCGATGGCGCATAAAGATAGACGACGGGGCGAAGCAGACTTTCCGCGCGTGCTTCTCACGCGCGACGTGATCTTGCCGCAGCCCAAAACACTTGACAGAGACAGCGAGGACTATCTCTCGGACTCCAGCTGCATGACTGACATGTCACTGGACTCCGAGGGATTGCCCGCACACACCGGACGTACAACCCCCCTTAAGAGGCGGAACCCGGACGAGACAGAGGCGGCGCCGTCCACCAGCCAAGGTGCGGTGCCAAAGGCGAAAAGAGGACGTGGCAGGCCACCAACAACCGGCCAATACGTCGGTCTGGCTAAGGCCCAGACAGAGTTTAATAAGGCCAAGGCAGAGGCCATCAGGCTAGAAGCTGAGGCTGAGGTCGCCGGTACGGCGCGGGCAGTGAGAGAGGCGCGAGCCTCTCTCCTCGCAAGTCCCGCTCCATTCGACGGCAACACGGAGAGGACAAGCGCTGCTTTGGCGGAGTGCGTAGAGAGGGCTTTGGAGACGATCACGATGGTTGCTTCAAAGTCCTCAAATCTGAAAGGGACTTACCAGCGGTTCCTCAAGGAGTCGGCCGCCACAATAAAGGCGGCCGTCTCTGAAATGAGGGGCCGTGGTCAAACGGAGGAGTTGCGGGCTCTGGAGGAGCAGAATAAGCAACTGCAGTGGCAAATGAACGCCATGCGCAGGGAGCTGGAGGAGTTGCGGAGGCAGGCATCCAGGCCCGCCCCCCAAGAACTGCAACAGCTGTTGTCTGCGCTGCTGCGGTGCTGCGCGAGGCCAGGTCGAGGATCGATCTTGGGGAGCTAAATATCCCCAGGCTCGGATTCCGCCTGGCCCAAACGGGTGCGCGCATCCTATCGGTCGAGGGAGAAGGGGCGAGCGATAAGGCGGACGCTCTGGCCGCGAGGCTGCGTTCGGTCTTCGGCCCCGGCACGGTGAAGATCGCCCGCCCGGTGAAATGTGCAGAACTGCGCGTCACCGGGCTGGACGACGCGACGACGGCCGCCGATGTGATCGAGGCGGCCGCAAAAGATGGAGGTTGCCCGGCCGCCAATATCCGGTCGGGCAAAGTCATCGTGGGCCCAAGAGGCTCGCGGAGCCTCTGGCTCGGCGTTCCAATCGCGGCCGCCAGGAAGCTCACCGGCTCTGGGCGGCTGCAGATCGGTTGGATCGAGGCGCGTGTAACACTGCTGGCTGCGCGGCCCAAGCGGTGTTACAAGTGCTTTGACACCGGCCATGTGGCGACAAAGTGCCCGAGCACGGTCGACCTCAGCGGAACTTGCTACCGCTGTGGTGGACGGGGGCACAGGGCGCAAAATTGTGAGGCGGCTCCGAATTGCCTGGCCTGTGAGGCCGTAAGCAAGCCAAAGGAGCACGTGCTGGGGAGTAGGGGTTGTATCGCAGCACCCAGACCAGCCCCCAGCACGAATAAGAAAAGGAAGGCTCCTTTCAAGGCCCGGCTTAAAAAGCCCAAGGCCGGCGCAAGGGCGGTTCCGTCCGCCCCCGCCAACATGGAAGTAGAAGCCTAGACCCGCGGGTGGCGATCGGGGGATCGTCGCCCGCACTATGGGTCCCGAGAGAAAGGCTCCCTCTATGCCCGGGGAGCCCTCGGTGAGGCATGCGGCGGCACTCCATCTAGCCGCCGCAACAGAGAAGAGCCGGAAGCGGCACGCGCTGCGGGGTCGTGGAGCCATGCTCACGCGATTCCCATGACCCCGCACCGGCGCAGAAGGAGGCATGGAGGGGTTTTAGTCGGTAAACCCCGGTGCACTCCATCTCGCGCCGGGGGAGTCCGACATACCCCTGCTGCCTTCCCCCGGGGGCGGCGGGGGATTCGTAAGGAATTTCCCCTCCTAAAAAAAAAAAAAAAAAAAAAAAAAAGGTTGGGGGCGAAACCGGTTCCTCCTCGTGGTGTCCCTGGGCAACGCCTGGGTGCGCCACTCCGCTCTTTACACGGGGTGAGGCACTCAGGCGGCTGATCGCCGGTCTTTCTCTATCTTTCAACATCTTTTTATAGTTTACTCTTCTTTTGCATTGTTTTATTTATTTGTCTATCTTTCATTACCTTTTCTTCCCTATCTTTTCTCTTTTTGTTCACTCTTCTGTGCGTGTGTGTTAGGTTTTTGGTGTGAAAGGTTGTTTTGTCTGAATGGTGATGGATGGGCTTATACGGCCCCTAATCCTTGGTTTGTGGTGCTCGGCCTTGGGATGCGTGGCGAGCGGGTGGCTCGTCCCGAGGGCACTGGGGCAGAATCCCCCCTAATGGATCGAGCCAGAATCAGCCCACAAGTGACAAACATGGAAGGTCGTATTTTGAAAACTAGTCCCCGGGTGGGTCCCAGC
This sequence comes from Glaucopsyche alexis, assembly GCA_905404095.1. NCBI lineage: Eukaryota > Metazoa > Arthropoda > Insecta > Lepidoptera > Lycaenidae > Glaucopsyche > Glaucopsyche alexis. The sequence continues at coordinate 118,124 of FR990063.1, read as the reverse complement.
GAAGCTGGGGAATCCCACACTCCCGCTTCGGCGGGGGGTCGGCCCTCGTATACGGGGGGGCCACAAAGTGCGATGGCGGAGGAGGAGAAGGCGGGAGAGAGGAAGGAGGGAGGCGCGATGGCGCAGAAAGGACCGAGCTCGGTGCCCCTAACCGCACCGGGAACGGAACCTCTAACTGACGAGGACGTGGATTTCTTGCAGCCGCAGCATAACGGAGTGCAGCGGTTGTTGAGACTCCTCAAAAGAAAGAAGGAAAGGGGCGACACAGAGGGGCTCGCTCGCGTGCAGTATGAGCGCGAACTGAGACTTCCGACCCCCGAAAAAGACGACGATACGGACATGGCGCGCGTGCCACGCGTAGTGCTGCGCGACGTAATGGCACCGCCGCCCAAACCTGGACCTGGATCTATGAGAGATAGCGACGACTATCTCTCCGACTCCTCGGTCTACAGCGTTATGTCGCTGGAGTCCGGGGAGTCCGCCGGACTTGACAAACCTCGGAAGAGGAAAAACACGGATGATGACAGTGTGCCGTCCCTTAGCAAGGGTGCGGTACCAAAACCCAAAAAAGGACGCGGCCGGCCACCAACAACTGGTCAGTACGTTGGTCTGGCCAAAGCACAGGCCGACCTAAACAGAGAGAAGGAGAAGGCCCTTCGGCTCCAAGCTGAAGCCGAAGTGGCAAACACGGTGATGATTGTGAGGGAGGCGCGTGCATCACTCCGTGCAAGCCCCACCACAACAAAAGATGACGAGTCGGAGCAGTCGAGCGCTGCCCTGGCCAAAACAGTAGAGACTTCATTGGCAGCCATTACTATGGTCGCCACAAAGTCTTCCAACCTTAAGGGCACTTATCAAAAGTGCCTCAAGGAATCAGTGGCGGCCATTAAATCGGCTGTTAATGAGATGAGAAGCCGTACAACTACGGAGGATATAGCGAGACTGGAAGCCCAAAACGCGCGGCTCCAACAGCAAGTGGCCAGTATGGGCCGGGAGCTAGAGGAGTTGCGCAGACGGGCCGACAATGTCCGCCCACCAGAGAAGGATATGCGCCAGTTGTTGTCGGAGGTCTCTCGCTCCAACATAGAGACCTTCGGCAACATGCTGAACGCCAGATTGGCCGGTTTGGAGGACCGTCTCCTGCCGGCCCCGAGAACAAGACCGCCGCTGGCGGCAGACAGTGCTACTGAGGGCAACCCACCAGCGGCAGAAAGGACGAAGACGACGCCTAAGCCCAAAAAGGCGACGGCCACATACGCGGAGATAGCGGCGCCAATAGCGGTGGTTCCCCTTAAAGAGGCACCGCCCGCACCGGCATCAACAAAGGCTAAAAAGCCAAAAAAGAAGAAGAAAAGGCCATCAATGGCCGCTCAAGAGGCGGCGCGAGCGGGGCAGAACACCAGCCCCGCTTCCGATCAAGCCCCGTGGACCACAGTAGGGCCACGCGGGCCAAAAAAGAAGAAAGGGGCAAAGGCAGCCAAAGGCGCCCCAGCCAGAAGAAAGAAAAAGGCGAGGCTCCGCCCTCCCACCACGGCAGCCATCTCCCTCACCTTAAAGGAGGGGGCGAAGGAAAGGGGGGCAACCTACGCCAAAATATTGACAGACGCCAGGGCGCGCATTGACCTCCGGGAGTTCGGCATCACCAAGTTGGGCTTCCGGGTGGCTGAAACGGGCGCCCGAATGTTAACGATAGACGGAGAGGGCGCCTCGGAGAAGGCGGACGCTTTTGCAGCGAGGCTAAGAGCGGTCGCCGACTCCGAGATTGTACATGTGGCCCGCCCGGTGAAACGCGCCGAGATGCGTCTCACCGGACTTGACGACACATTGACGGTCGCCGAAGTCGTGGAGGCGGCCGCCAAGGAAGGAGGCTGCCCGGCCGACAACATCAGGCCGGGCAAGATTGTAGCTGGCCGCAGAGGGGACGGCTCCCTCTGGTTGAACGTCCCAATAGCGGCCGCCAAGAAGCTTTCCAGCTTAGGGCGGCTGCAAATAGGATGGGCGTCGGCAAAGGTGGTGCTGCTGGCCAAACGGCCTAAGCGGTGCTACCGATGCCTCGCCACGGGCCATATCGGAGTGAATTGTCGGGCGGAAGACCGCAGTGGACTCTGCTTCCGCTGCGGTAAACCAGGACATAAAATGTCAGACTGCGGGGCGACTCCAAACTGCTCCGTATGTCAGTCGGCCGGCAAAAAGGCAGACCACGTGTTGGGGAGCGGCAGTTGCGTCACTTTGGCGAAAAAGCCGCCTCCCCCAAAGAAGAAGACGCCCACTAAAAAGGCCCGCCAGAAAGTGGCCAAGGCCGATGGCGCAAGGGCGGCTCCACCCGCCCCCGCCATGGACGCTGAGTGAGAGGCGCCTAAAGACCCGTGGGTAGTGATCGGGGGATCGCTGCCCACACAATGGGTCCCGAGAAGTAAGCTCCCCTATGCCCGGGGAGCTCTCGGAGAAGGAAAGCGGCGGCACTCCATCTACGCCGCCGCAAGTCGGAGAGCCTGTAGCAGGCAGGCGCTGCCGGGGTCGTGGACGAATGCTAAGCGATACCCATGACCCCGGCCTAGGCGCGAAGGAGGGCATCGTGCGGTTTTTAGTGGGTAAACCCGGCGCCAGTCACAGGCGCTGGGGAGTCCCACATAACCCTACGATGTCCCCCGGCGTCGTAGGGTATACGTAACGTATTTTCCGCACGTAAAAAAAAAAAAAAAAAAAAAAAAAAAAAAAAGGTTAGGTTAGGTTAGGTTAGGTTAGGTTAGGTTAGGTTAGTCCACTCCATGGCGCGGTGGTCCATTGACATCGCGGTGGTAGCTGAACCATATCGGGTTCCACCTCGTGCAGACTGGATCGGCGACGCGGATTCGTCAGTCGCCATAGTTACTGGCCCAAAAACTGTAGTTGTGAATGGCACCGTTAAGGGTCACGGTTTCGTCGCTGTTAATGTTGGGTCTTTTTCAGTGGTGGGCGTTTATTTTTCACCGAATCGACCGCTCGCAGAGTTCGAGGAGCTCCTAGCTCATCTATCTACCCTTATAGGCGAAATAGCCCACCCGGTAGTCGTCGCCGGAGACTTCAACGCGAAATCTGCGCTCTGGGGCTCTTCGGCGACGAATGCCAGGGGCCGAGCAGTTGCTGACTGGTTAGCAGAAACTGGTCTAGTCGTACTCAATCGTGGCAACACCAGCACATGCGTTCGCCAAAGGGGGGAATCGATAGTTGACATTACACTGGCCAGCTCCAACATTGCGCGCCGGGTAAATAGGTGGAATGTCCTCGAAAATGTAGAGACTTTATCAGACCACCGATACATCCGGTTCGATATCACCAGTGTCCCGGACGGACGAAGCCGCCGACCAACATCAAACGGCGGTCCCCGTTGGTCCCTACGTCGCATAAATAAAGACCTGTTGATAGAAGCCGCTATTGTGCAATCCTGGACGCCAATCCCACCGGGGGAGACGGTCGAGGCGGCGGCGGAGTGGCTAAACGAGGCCATGACGCAAATTTGCGATGCGTCCATGCCCAGAGTCGGCCTGATCAAGCGCAAACGCGAGGCGTATTGGTGGCGCCGGAAATACAACAGCTGAGGGAGGAATGCGTGGCGGCTCATCGTCGCTATGCGCGACTACGACGGAGGAGGAACGTAAACGCGGACGACGAGGAAGCCGCCTATGATGCTTACAGGGTCGCCCGAAGCGCCCTAAAGGACAGCATACGACGAGCCAAAACCGAAGCATGGACAGAATGGCTAGAGACTCTGGACCGCGATCCATGGGGGCGGCCTTACAAGTACGTGAGGCAGAAGCTTCGCCCGGCCGCCCCACCTCTCACCCAGAGTCTAGAGCCGCACCTACGGGAGACTGTCCTCTCGGCGCTGTTCCCATCAAGGACTGAGTGGTCTCCGCCGTCGATGGCGCCACTGGACGAAACCGATGATGACGAAGAAGTTCCGCCCATTACATCGGCGGAACTTGCCGCGGCTGTCAAAAAGATGCGGCAGAAGAACACGGCACCCGGCCTCGACGGCATCCCCGGCCGTGCGTGGGCACTTGCAATGGAGGAGATGGAAGAGCAAGTGCTCACAGTCCTCAACATCTGTTTGTCGCAGTGCCGCTTCCCAAACCGCTGGAAGTGTGGAAGGCTTGTTCTTCTCCGTAAGAAAGGCAGACCGGAAGACCGACCATCGGCATACCGCCCGATCGTCCTACTCGATGAGGTGTGTAAGATGCTGGAGCGTGTGCTTGTTGCGCGTATTACCCAGCACTTGGAACGAGTTGGCCCGAACCTTAACACCAATCAGTTCGGTTTTCGAATTGGACGATCCACAATCGGGGCGGTAGCACAGCTGCGGAACGTAGTGGAGGAGGAAGTAACTCAGGGTGGGGTTGTTCTGGCTGTGTCTTTAGATATATCTAATGCCTTTAACTCCCTGCCCTGGGCAACTATAAAGGAAGGACTTCGGTACCACAAAGTACCTAAATACATGAAAAGAATAATCGGTGACTACCTATCGGTACGATACATCGAGTATCCAACAAAGGAAGGATGGGAAAGAATGGCCGTGGTATGCGGTGTTCCACAGGGTTCGGCTCTCGGCCCGCACCTGTGGAACATCGGATACGACTATGTACTGCGAGGCGCCAATTTGCGCGGCGTAAACCTCCTGTGCTACGCAGACGACACCCTTGCTGTCTGCCGGGGGAAAACACAGCGCGAGGCCACTATTCTGGCGACGGCTGCGGTCGCTCAGGTGGTGCACCGCATACGCACCCTGGGGCTGGACGTCGCACTGGAGAAATCGGAGGCAGTCTGCTTCCATGGGCCGAGAAACTCGCCACCGCCTGATGCGGCTATAATTGTCGGCGGCACAAGGATCGAGATAGGAAGGTCCATGACATATTTGGGCCTTGTCCTGGACGGCCGGTGGTCGTTTAAAGAACACTTCAAACGACTATCGGAGAAAGTCACCAAAACTGCTGGAGGATTGGCGTGGCTACTCCCCAACTTAGGAGGACCCAGTCTCGGATGTCGGCGCCTGTACATGGGCATCATACGTTCTATGAGCATGTACGGTGCGCCAATATGGGCCGAACATCTGGCGCCCGAGAGTAGACAAGTTTTGATGAGACTGCAGCGGACGATGGCGATAAGAGCGGTGCGGGGATATCGCACGCTCTCAAAAGATGCCGCGTGCGTTCTCGCCGGCAGCGTCCCTTGGGACATTGAGGCCAAATCACTGGCTGACGTGTTCTGGCAATGCCAGGCGGAGCGCGATGAAGGACGCGTCCCACCGCCAGACTTCATCCGGCGGTGGAGATGGGAAGCAAGAGACGACGCGATCGACCAATGGCTCATCCGCTTAAATGAGTCCACAGTCAGCGCCGACCTGCTGGCTGCCATTCGTCCCGTACTGAGGGAGTGGATAGACAGAGAAGACGGGGCATTAACCTATCGCCTTACACAGGTACTGACTGGACATGGATGCTTCGGTCGGTACCTGTGCGACATTGCCAAACGTGAGCAGAACACCGCCTGCCACCATTGCGACGACGAACGGGACACGGCGCAGCACACCTTGCTGGCCTGTCCCGCATGGACGAGACAAAGAGCGGCATTACAAGCCGCCATTGGACAAGACATCACACTACCAGCAATCGTTCGCGCGATGCTGAGTGGTGAGAGTTCCTGGCAGGCAGTCGCGACATTCGCCGAAGAGGTGATGTCGGCGAAAGAGGAGTCGGAGCGCAGACGAGAGTCAGAGGCGCTCGACCCTCAGAGAAGGCCAAGGCGGAGACCCAGGGCCAGACATGGTCACGATATCCCGCCGTAGCGGGGGAGCTCGGGGTGGCGGCGTGGGGACGCTGCCGCCCAATAGCACCGAGTCCCCGAGTAGGCCGCGATGCGCAAGGTGTTCCTGCGCATCGCGTCGTAGTGTCAGTGTGGGCCTTCCAGCCCACGAGTAGAGCCTGCAACAGGCGTCCGCTGGCAGGGTCGCGGTCCCGTGCCGGCCGGAAATGAGATGCGTGAGCTGTTGGCCGAGGTCTCTCGTTCCAATATAGAGACCTTGGGCAACATGCTCAACGCCAGGCTGGCCGGCTTGGAGGATCGTCTGTTGCCGGAGCCTCGAAGACGGCCACCACTGGCAGCGGACAGTGTCGGTGCCCCAGCATCAGAGGCACCGAAGGGGAAGACACCGAAACCTAAAAAGGCATCGGCTCCCCCCACATATGCAGAAATGGCGTCACAAAATGCGGCGGCCTCCAAAGCGGCACCGCCTGCACCAGCCCCGCCTAAGCCTAAAAAGGCGAAGAAGAAATTGCCATCAATGGCTGCAAGAGAGGCGGCGCAAGGGGGGGAGAACACCAACCCCTCCCCCGCCGAGGCCCCGTGGACCTCCGTCGGTCCACGCAGGACCGGAAAGAGGGAAAAAGGGGCGGCCAAAACACCCAAAGTCGCCCCGAAGAAGAAGAAAAAGAAAAAGAAGACAAGGCTTCGCCCCCCCACAACGGCGGCAATCACCCTCACTCTAGAGGCGGGTGCTGCGGAGAAAGGGGCGACCTACGAAAAAGTTCTGCGCGAGGCCAGGTCGAAGATCGATCTTGGGGAGCTTAACATCCCCAGGCTCGGCTTCCGCCTGGCCCAAACGGGTGCGCGCGTCTTGTCGGTTGATGGAGAGGGGGCCAATGAAAAGGCGGACGCTCTAGCGGCGAGGCTGCGAGCGACCCTTGGCCCCGACATTGTTAAGATCGCCCGCCCGGTGAAATGTGCGGAAATGCGCGTCACCGGGCTGGATGACGCGACGACGACCGCCGATGTAATCGAGGCGGTCGCTAGAGATGGAGAATGCCCGGCCACCAACATCCGGTCGGGCAAAATCGTCGTGGGCCCGAGAGGTTCGCGAAGCCTCTGGCTTAGCGTTCCAATCGCAGCCGCCAAAAAGCTCACCAGCTCAGGGCGGCTGCAGGTCGGCTGGGTCGTGACAGGGGTGACATTGCTGGCCGCGAGACCCAAGCGTTGCTACCGCTGTCTCGACCCCGGCCATCTAGCGGTGCACTGCAAGTGCACGGTGGACCTCAGTCGGATTTGCTTCCGCTGTGGAAAGCCGGGGCACAAAGCACAAGAATGCGAAGCAGCTCCGAATTGCCCGGCCTGCGAGGCCGTAAGCAAACCTAAGGAGCACGTGCTGGGGAGCAGCGGCTGTATTACAGCACTTAAACCGCCCCCCAACACGAAAAAGAAGAGGAAGGCTCCTTCCAAGGCCGGGCTTGAGAGGCCCAAGGCCGGCGCAAGGGCGGTTCTACCCGCCCCCGCCACTATGGAAGTGGAAGCTTAGACCCGTGGGTGGCGATCGGGGGATCGTTGCCCACACTATGGGTCCCGAGAGTAAGGCTCCCCTATGCCCGGGGAGCCCTCGGCGAGGCATGCGGCGGCACCCTATCTAACCGCCGGAACAGAAGAGGGCCGGTCGCGGCACGCGCTGCGGGGTCGTGGAGCCATGCTCACGCGATTCCCACGGCCTCGCATTGGCGCAGAAGGAGGGCATGGAGGGGTTTTAGTCGGTAAACCCCGGTGCACTCCATCTCGCGCCGGGGGAGTCCGACATACCCCCGCTGCCCTCCCCCGGGGGCGGCGGGGGATTCGTAACGAATTTCCCCTCCCAAAAAAAAAAAAAAAAAAAAAAAAAAAAAAAAAAAAGGTTAGGTTGGGGGCGAAACCGGTTCCTCCTCGTGGTGTCCCTGGGCAACGCCTGGGTGCGCCACTCCGCTCTTTACACGGGGTGAGGCACTCAGGCGGCTGATCGCCGGTCTTTCACTATCTTTCACCATCTTTTTATAGTTTACTCTTCGCTTGCTTATTAATTTTATTTTGTCTATCTTTCAACATCTTTTCTTTTCTATCTTTTCTCTTTTTGTTACCTCTTCTCTGCGTGTGTGATAGGTTTGCGTGTTAGGTTGTATGTCTGAATGGTGATGGATGGGCTTTTACGGCCCCTAATCCAAGGTTTGTGGTGCCCGGCCATGGGATGCATGGCGAGCGGGTGGCTCGTCCCGAGGGCACTGGGGCAGAATCCCCCCCAAAGTGATCGGGTCAGACTCAGCCCATAATTGACAAATATGGAGGTCCGTAATGATAAAAATAGTCCCCGGGCGGGTCCCGACAATGTCGGGGAATCCCGCACCTCTCCGAAAGGGGAGGTCTGGCCCACGTATACGGGGGGTGCCACCATTACGAGTGGGAGTGTGGAGGCCGTTGCAACGGCGAGTGTAGGTGAAGGTGCGACAAGCGCAAATCCGAAACTGGTGCCCCTAACCGCACCGGTGGCGGACCAATTATTGACGGACGAGGATACCGACTTTTCCCAACCAGTGGAAAATGGCAGAGAGCGGCTCTTGAGACTGCTACACCGAAAGAAATTAAGAGGCGACACGGAGGGGCTCGCGCGCGTTCAGCGCGATCGCGAGCTTATCCTCCCCTCTTCAATAAAGAATGAGACAGTGGCGGCGGGGAATACTAGCGTAGCCTCACCACGCGTACCGCTCGTGATGCTAACGCGCGCGCTACTCCCCGCACGCCCAACCGGACTTGACAGCGACGACTACTTCTCGGACTCCAGTGATATGTCGGCCATATCACTGGACTCCGAGGGGCTGCCCGTCATTCCCGAACGCGACGCACCTCGGAAGAGGAAGAACAGCAATGACGATGTGCCGTCTCTCAACAAAGGGGCGGTACCCAAGCCTAAAAAGGGACGTGGCCGGCCACCAACAACCGGCCAATACGTCGGCCTGGCGAAGGCCCAAGCCGAGTACAACCGGCAGAAAGAGGAGAGCCTTCGATTGGAGGCGGAAAGAGAAGTCGCAGAGACGGCACGGGCGGCAAGGGAAGCGCGAGCCTCCCCCCAACTAAGCGTTTCAACGGTCGAAGACGACCAAAGTAAGACAAGCGCAGCACTAAACGCAAGCGTGGAAAGGTCGCTGGAGACCATAAGCATGGTCGCCAGTAGGTCTAGTAATTTGAAAGGGACTTATCAGCGGTTCCTTAAGGATTCGGTCGCCAATATAAAGGCGGCCGTCGCCGAGATGAGGGGCCGCTCACAAAGTGATGAAATGCGGGCACTGGAAGCCCGAAACCAACAGCTCCAACGGCAGATCGACGACATGCGCCGGGAGCTGGAAGAGCTACGGCGGCAAGCGACCAAACCCGCTACCGATGACCTGCAGAAGCTGTTGTCGGAGGTCTCGCGTTCCAACATCGAGACCTTCGGCAACATGCTGAACGCGAGGCTCGCAGGCCTGGAGGATAGACTCCTGCCAGAGAAAAGGAGGAGGCCACCGCTGGCGGCAGACGCCTCACCGGCCGCAAGTGTCGAGGCTTTCATAGAAGTTGAAGTGCCGAAGTCTTGTGAGAGGAAGGAAAAGGCTAAAGAGAAGAAAAAGGCGGCAGCAGATACAGTGGCGCCAATACAGGCATCGACTGCATCCGTGCCACCCAAAAATAAGAAAGGAAAGAAGAAGAAGAATAAGTCGCTGGCCGCAAAAGAGGCCGAACAGGCGAGGGCAACTCCAACCGCCCCACCTACGACAGACGCCACACGGACCACTGTCGGGTCAAAAGGTCGTAAGCGAACAGAGAAGAAGAAGGGAGCCGCCAAAACGGAGGGCCCTAAGAAAAGAAAGAAGGCAAAACTGAAGCCTCCCAAAACGGCGGCGATCACCCTCACCATGGTGGCGGGGGTGATAGAAGAAAAGAAGGCGACATACGCCTCTATCCTTGCAGAGGCGAGGAACAAGATATGCCTGGCGGAACTCGGCATCTCCAAGGTCGACTTCCGCCTGGCGGAGACGGGCGCCCGGGTCCTCGAAATATCGGGAGACGGAGCCCAAGAGAAGGCGGACGCCCTGGCAACGAAAATGAGGGCAGTCTTAGACACGGGACTGGTAAAAATCAGTCGCCCGGTGAAACGCGCTGAAATGTTGGTCACCGGGTTAGATGACTCGACGACGGCAGCCGACATTATTGACGCGGTCGCAAGAGAGGGAAGTTGCCCGGCCACTGACATCCGGTCGGGCAAAGTGATAGTAGGCCGAAAGGGCGTGCGAAGCCTCTGGCTGTGCGCACCTGTAGCAGCCGTCAAGAAGCTTACCAGCTCTGGACGGCTGCAAGTCGGCTGGGTCTTGGCGAGGGTAGTGCTGCTTGCCGCGAGGCCAAAGCGGTGCTACCGTTGCCTGGACACTGGCCACCTGGCGGTGAAGTGCTCGTGTCCGGTGGACCTCAGTGGTAGATGTTTCCACTGTGGTGCACAAGGGCACAAGGCGCCCGAATGCACGGCGCCACCTAATTGTCTCGTATGTGAGGCGTTGGGGAAAGGAGAGAAAGGACACATACTGGGGAGCAGTGGCTGTGTAACAGCAAAGCCGCCCCACGGCTCCAAGAAGGGAACGGCTCCCTCAAAGGCTCGGCCACGAAGGCCAAGACCTCAAGGTGCAAGGGCGGGTTCACCCGCCCCCGCCATGGAAGTGATGGACGCCTAGACCCGTGGGCGGTGATCGGGGGATCGCTGCTCACACAATGGGTCCCGAGACGACAGGCTCCCCAATGCCCGGGGAGCTCTCGGTGAGGCAAGCGGCGGCGCAACACCAAGCCGCCGCAAAGAAGCGGGCCGGACGCGGCACGCGCTGCGGGGTCGTGGAGCATGCTTCCGCGATTCCCACGTCCTCGCATTGGCGCAGAAGGAGGGCATGGGGGGGTTTTAGTCGGTAAACCCCGGTGCACTCCATCTCGCGCCGGGGGAGTCCGACATACCCCTGCTGCCTTCCCCCGGGGGCGGCGGGGAATTCGTAACGAATTTCCCCCCCTCAAAAAAAAAAAAGGGAGCTTATCCTCCCCTCTTCAATAAAGAATGAGACAGTGGCGGCGGGGAATACTAGCGTAGCCTCACCACGCGTACCGCTCGTGATGCTAACGCGCGCGCTACTCCCCGCACGCCCAACCGGACTTGACAGCGACGACTACTTCTCGGACTCCAGTGATATGTCGGCCATATCACTGGACTCCGAGGGGCTGCCCGTCATTCCCGAACGCGACGCACCTCGGAAGAGGAAGAACAGCAATGACGATGTGCCGTCTCTCAACAAAGGGGCGGTACCCAAGCCTAAAAAGGGACGTGGCCGGCCACCAACAACCGGCCAATACGTCGGCCTGGCGAAGGCCCAAGCCGAGTACAACCGGCAGAAAGAGGAGAGCCTTCGATTGGAGGCGGAAAGAGAAGTCGCAGAGACGGCACGGGCGGCAAGGGAAGCGCGAGCCTCCCCCCAACTAAGCGTTTCAACGGTCGAAGACGACCAAAGTAAGACAAGCGCAGCACTAAACGCAAGCGTGGAAAGGTCGCTGGAGACCATAAGCATGGTCGCCAGTAGGTCTAGTAATTTGAAAGGGACTTATCAGCGGTTCCTTAAGGATTCGGTCGCCAATATAAAGGCGGCCGTCGCCGAGATGAGGGGCCGCTCACAAAGTGATGAAATGCGGGCACTGGAAGCCCGAAACCAACAGCTCCAACGGCAGATCGACGACATGCGCCGGGAGCTGGAAGAGCTACGGCGGCAAGCGACCAAACCCGCTACCGATGACCTGCAGAAGCTGTTGTCGGAGGTCTCGCGTTCCAACATCGAGACCTTCGGCAACATGCTGAACGCGAGGCTCGCAGGCCTGGAGGATAGACTCCTGCCAGAGAAAAGGAGGAGGCCACCGCTGGCGGCAGACGCCTCACCGGCCGCAAGTGTCGAGGCTTTCATAGAAGTTGAAGTGCCGAAGTCTTGTGAGAGGAAGGAAAAGGCTAAAGAGAAGAAAAAGGCGGCAGCAGATACAGTGGCGCCAATACAGGCATCGACTGCATCCGTGCCACCCAAAAATAAGAAAGGAAAGAAGAAGAAGAATAAGTCGCTGGCCGCAAAAGAGGCCGAACAGGCGAGGGCAACTCCAACCGCCCCACCTACGACAGACGCCACACGGACCACTGTCGGGTCAAAAGGTCGTAAGCGAACAGAGAAGAAGAAGGGAGCCGCCAAAACGGAGGGCCCTAAGAAAAGAAAGAAGGCAAAACTGAAGCCTCCCAAAACGGCGGCGATCACCCTCACCATGGTGGCGGGGGTGATAGAAGAAAAGAAGGCGACATACGCCTCTATCCTTGCAGAGGCGAGGAACAAGATATGCCTGGCGGAACTCGGCATCTCCAAGGTCGACTTCCGCCTGGCGGAGACGGGCGCCCGGGTCCTCGAAATATCGGGAGACGGAGCCCAAGAGAAGGCGGACGCCCTGGCAACGAAAATGAGGGCAGTCTTAGACACGGGACTGGTAAAAATCAGTCGCCCGGTGAAACGCGCTGAAATGTTGGTCACCGGGTTAGATGACTCGACGACGGCAGCCGACATTATTGACGCGGTCGCAAGAGAGGGAAGTTGCCCGGCCACTGACATCCGGTCGGGCAAAGTGATAGTAGGCCGAAAGGGCGTGCGAAGCCTCTGGCTGTGCGCACCTGTAGCAGCCGTCAAGAAGCTTACCAGCTCTGGACGGCTGCAAGTCGGCTGGGTCTTGGCGAGGGTAGTGCTGCTTGCCGCGAGGCCAAAGCGGTGCTACCGTTGCCTGGACACTGGCCACCTGGCGGTGAAGTGCTCGTGTCCGGTGGACCTCAGTGGTAGATGTTTCCACTGTGGTGCACAAGGGCACAAGGCGCCCGAATGCACGGCGCCACCTAATTGTCTCGTATGTGAGGCGTTGGGGAAAGGAGAGAAAGGACACATACTGGGGAGCAGTGGCTGTGTAACAGCAAAGCCGCCCCACGGCTCCAAGAAGGGAACGGCTCCCTCAAAGGCTCGGCCACGAAGGCCAAGACCTCAAGGTGCAAGGGCGGGTTCACCCGCCCCCGCCATGGAAGTGATGGACGCCTAGACCCGTGGGCGGTGATCGGGGGATCGCTGCTCACACAATGGGTCCCGAGACGACAGGCTCCCCAATGCCCGGGGAGCTCTCGGTGAGGCAAGCGGCGGCGCAACACCAAGCCGCCGCAAAGAAGCGGGCCGGACGCGGCACGCGCTGCGGGGTCGTGGAGCATGCTTCCGCGATTCCCACGTCCTCGCATTGGCGCAGAAGGAGGGCATGGGGGGGTTTTAGTCGGTAAACCCCGGTGCACTCCATCTCGCGCCGGGGGAGTCCGACATACCCCTGCTGCCTTCCCCCGGGGGCGGCGGGGAATTCGTAACGAATTTCCCCCCCTCAAAAAAAAAAAAAAAAAAAAAAAAAAAAAAAAAAGGTGAGGTTAGGTTGGGGGCGAAACCGGTTCCTCCACGTGGTGTCCCTGGGCAACGCCTGGGTGCGCCACTCCGCTCTCTACACGGGGTGAGGCACTCAGGCGGCTGATCGCCGGTCTTTCTCTGTCTTTCACCATCTTTTTATAGTTTACTCTTCATTTGCTTATTTGTTTTGATTTTGTCTATCCTTCATCACCTTTTCTCTTCTATCTTTCCTTTTTTGTTTACTCTTCTTGTGTGTGTGTTAGGTATTGCGTGTTAGGTTTTTGGTTTTGAATGGTGATGAATGGGCTTTTACGGCCCCTAATCCAAGGTTCTGGTGCCCGGCCATGGGATGCATGGCGAGCAGGCGGTCTCGTCGCAAGGGCACTGGGGCAGAATCCCCCCAACTGGATCGGGCCAGAAATCAGCCCACACATGACAATTATGGAAGGCTGCAATGAAAAAAATAGTCCCCGGGCGGGTCCCGACTATGTCGGGGAATCCCGCACCTCTCCGAAAGGGGAGGTCTGGCCCATGTATACGGGGGGTGCCACCATTGCAAGTGGAAGTGTGGAGGCCGTCGCGACAGCGAGCGGAGGTGAAGACGCGACAACAAGCGCAAGCCCGAAGCCGGTGCCCCTAACCGCACCGGCGGCGGACCAATTGCTGACGGACGAAGATGTTGATTTTTCTCAACCTCAGGAAAATGGCAGAGAGCGGCTTCTGAGGCTGCTACATAGAAAGAAACTTAGAGGCGACACGGAGGGACTCGCGCGCGTTCAGCGCGATCGCGAACTTATCCTCCCTCCCTCTATAAGGGCAGAGACATTGGCGGCGGGGAATACCAGCGTATCCGCACCGCGCGTACCGCTCGTGATGCTCACGCGCGCGCGGCTCCCCGCACGCCCAAACACCGGACTTGACAGCGACGACTACTTCTCGGACTCCAGTGATATGTCTGGTATATCGCTGGACTCCGAGGGGTTGCCGATCGTACCACCGGAACGGACTTGCCTGAAACGGCGAAACTCGGATGACGACATGGCGCCGCCCATTAGTAAGGGGGCGGTGCCCAAGCCGAAAAAAGGACGTGGCCGGCCACCAACGACCGGTCAATATGTTGGTCTGGCCAAAGCGCAGGCGGAACTCAACAGAGCGAAGGAGGAGACGCTTCGACTTCAAGCCGAAGCCGAAGTGGCAGAGATGACGATGACAGCTAGGGAGGCGCGAACATCACCCCGCGCAACCCCTGTCACAACCGAAGATATCGAGTCGGAGCAGTCTAACGCCGCTCTGGCAAAAAAAGTGGAGATTTCACTGGAGGCTATCTCAATGGTCGCCGTGAAATCCTCCAACCTTAAAGGCACGTTTCAGAAGTGCCTCAAGGAGTCGGTGGCGGCTATCAAATCGGCTGTAGCCGAGATGAGAAGCCGCTCCACTACTGAAGATCTGGCGAGATTGGAGGCCCAGAACGCACGCCTCCAAGAACAAGTGGCGAAAATGGGCCGCGAACTCGAAGAGTTGCGCAAACGGGCTAATAACACCCGTCCCGTACAAGAAGAAATGCGTGAGCTGTTGGCGGAGGTCTCCCGATCTAACATAGAGACCTTCGGCAACATGCTCAACGCGAGGCTAGCCGGACTTGAGGACAGACTCTTGCCGGAGCCGAGGAGGAGACCTCCGCTGGCGGCAGACGCGGCTAACACCTGTGTCAGCGCCCCGCCGCGAACGACCGGGAATAAAAAGGCGCCGAAGCCCAAAAAGGTGACGGCGCCCACATATGCAGACATGGCGGCAACAAATGCATCGGCCCCCCAAGTGGCACCGCCTGCCGAGGCCCAGCCAAAGGCTAAAAAGAAGAAAAAGCGGCCATCAATGGCCGCTCAAGAGGCGGCGCAGGGAGGGGTTAACACAAACCCCTCCTCCGCAGAGGCCCCGTGGACCACCGTAGGTCCACGGAAGGCCAAGAAGAAAGGAGCGACTAAACCAGCCACAGCCGCTCCCAAACATAAGAAGGCAAGACTTCGCCCCCCAAAAACGGCAGCAGTAACCCTCACCCTGGAGGCGGGGGCTGCGGAACGGGGGGTGACTTACGCGAAGGTGCTCAGTGAGGCCAGAGCGAAAATCGACCTGGGGGAAAATTGTTTCCGCTGTGGGAAGCCGGGGCACAAGGCGCCCGACTGTGTAGCGGCTCCGAATTGCCCGGTCTGCGAGGCCGCAAGCAAACCCAAGGAGCACGTACTGGGGAGTAGCGGCTGCATCTTAGCACCCCGGCCTCCCCCCAGCACGAAACGGAAGAGAACGGCTCCCTCCAAGGCCCGGCTTAAAAAGCCCAAGGCCGGCGCAAGGGCGGTTCTGCCCGTTCCCGCCAATATGGAGGTAGTAGCCTAGACCCGCGGGTGGCGATCGGGGGATCGTCGCCCGCACTATGGGTCCCGAGTGTAAGGCTCCCCTATGCCCGGGGAGCGCTCGGTGAGGCATGCGGCGGCACAACATCCAGCCGCCGCTACAGAAGAGGGCCGGACGCGGCACGCGCTGCGGGGTCGTGGAGCCATGCTCACGCGATTCCCATGGCCCTGCATTGGCGCAGAAGGAGGGCATCGCCAGGTTTTTAGTGGGTAAACTCTGTGCCGCCAACAACAAGGCACAGAGGAGTCCCACATAACCCCGCGATGTCCCCCGGCGTCGCGGGGTATACGGAACGTATTTTCCTGGCGTTAAAAAAAAAAAAAAAAAAAAAAAAAAAATGGTTAGGTTAGGTTAGGTTAGGTTAGGTTAGGTTAGGTTAGGTTAGGTTGGGGGTGGGGGCGATACCGGTTCCTCCAAGTTGGTGTCCCTGGGCAACGCCTGGGTGCGCCACTCCGCTCTCTACACGGGGTGAGGCACTCAGGCGGCTGATCGCCGGTCTTTCTTTCTCTGTCTTTTCACCACCTTTTTATAGTTGACTCTTCTTTATTTGGTTTATTTTATTTTCTCTACGTTTCAACATCTTTTCTTCTCTATCTTTTCTCTTTTATTTCACTCTTGTGTGTGTGTGTGTGTGTGTGTATGGTTGTATGGCGACGGATTGGCTTTTACGGCCCCTAATCCCCGGTTTGTCGTGCCCGGCCTTGGGATGCGTGGCGAGCAGGTGGCTCGTCCCGAGGGCACCAGGGCAGAATCTCCCTTTAATAGACAAAATATGGAAGGTCGCAATATTAAAAATACTCCCCGGGTGGGTCCCAGCAATGGGGAATCCCACACTCCCGCTTCGGCGGGGGGTCGGCCCTTGTATACGGGGGGGCCAAATACTGCGAGTGAGGAGGAGGGCGCGATGGCGCAGAACAGGCCGAGCTCGGTGCCCGTAACCGCACCGAGAACGGAACCTCTCACCGACGAGGATGTCGATTTTTCGCAGCCCGTCGAGAATGGTAGGGAGCGGCTCCTGCGGCTTCTTCACAGGAAGAAGTTGCGAGGAGATACGGAGGGGCTCGCGCGTGTGCAGCACGAGCGTGAGCTGGTCCTCCCTCCCTCCATAAGGACAGAGACAATGGCGACGGGGAATGCAAGCGTAGTCACACCACGCGTACCGCTCGTGATGCTCACGCGTGCGCTGCTCCCCGCTCGCCCAAATACCGGACTTGACAGTGACGACTACTTCTCGGACTCCAGCGATATATCTGGCATGTCGCTGGACTCCGAGGGGCTGCCCGTCGTACCACCGGACAGGACGAGCCTTAAAAGGCGAAATTCGGAAGACGACATGGCGCCGCCCATCTCCAAGGGTGCGGTGCCCAAACCAAAGAAGACACGTGGTCGACCACCAACAACCGGCCAATACGTCGGCCTGGCCAAAGCCCAGGCCGAGCTCAATCGGGAGAAGGAGGCGGCTCTGCAGCTTCAGGCTGCAGAGGAAGTCGCCGAGACGCTAAAAACTGCGCGGGAGGCACGCGCTTCGATCCGCGCAAGCCCCGCCGCAACTACCGAAGAAGACAGGTCAGAGCAGACCAACTATGCTCTGGCCAAGAGTATTGAGACCTCGCTGGCGGCCGTAACCATGGTCGCCACGAAGTCTCAGAACTTGAAGGGCACCTTTCAACGGTGCCTCAAGGAGGCGGTCGCCAACATAAAGGCGGCCGTCAATGAGATGAGAGGTCGCTCTGTAAGCGATGAAATGGCGCGGCTAGAAGCCCAAAACGCGCGGCTCCAGGAGCAAGTGGCGAGCATGCGCCACGAGCTGGAAGAGCTGCGTCGGCGACCATCCGCGCCCGCCGGAGATGAAATGCGTCAGCTGTTGTCGGAGGTTTCTCGTTCCAACATAGAGACCTTCGGCAACATGCTGAACGCCAGGCTGGCCGGTTTGGAGGACCGTCTCCTACCGGAGCCTCGGAGGCGACCACCGCTGGCGGCAGACGCAGCAAACACTTGCGTCAGCGCCGCGCCGGCGGCCACCGGAAAAGTAAAGGCGCCGAGACCTAAAAAGGCAGCGGCGCCCACATACGCGGAAGTGGCGGCACCGAGTGCAGCGGCCCCCATAACGGCACCGCAAACAACGGCCCCGCTAAAGCCTAAGAAGGCGAAAAAGAAGAAAAGGCAGACCATGGCTGCGAGAGAAGCGGCGCAAGGGGGGGAGAACATCAACCCCTCCCCCGCCGAGGCACAGTGGACCGTTGCGGGCCCACGAAAGGCCGGAAGGAAAAAAGGGGCGGCCAAAACACCCAAAGTCGCCCCGAAAAAGAGAAAGGCAAGACTTCGCCCACCCACAACGGCGGCTATCACCCTTACCCTTGAGGCTGGTGCCGCCGAGGGGGGGGCAACATACGAGAAGATCCTGCGCGAGGCCAGGTCGAAGATCGATATTGGGGAGCTGAACATCCCCAGACTCGGCTTCCGCCTGGCCCAAACGGGTGCGCGCGTCCTGACAGTTGATGGGGAAGGGGCTACCGAAAAGGCAGACGCCCTGGCCGCGAGGCTTCAGGCGACCCTTAGCCCCGACGTAGTTAAAATAGCCCGCCCGGTGAAATGTGCGGAAATGCGCATCACCGGGCTGGATGACGCGACAACGGCCGCCGACGTCATCGAGGCGGCCGCAAAAGAAGGAGATTGCCCGGCCATCAACATCCGGTCGGGCAAAATTGTCGTGGGCCCAAGAGGTGCTAGAAGCCTCTGGCTTAGTGCGCCATTCGCAGCCGCCAAACGGCTTACCAGCTCCGGGCGGCTGCAGATCGGCTGGATTACGGCGGGGGTGACATTGCTGGCCGCGAGGCCCAAGCGGTGTTACCGCTGCCTCGACACAGGTCACATGGCGGCGCAGTGTAAGTCCTCGGTGGACCTCAGCCGGACTTGCTTCCGGTGTGGGAAGCCGGGGCATAAAGCGCCAGCCTGCGAGGAGGCTCCTTATTGCCTGGCCTGCGAGGCTGCGGGCAAGCCCAGGGAGCACGTGCTGGGGAGCAGCGGCTGCATCACAATGCTCAGGCCGCACCCCGGCACGAACAGGAAGAGAAGGGCTCCTTCCAGGGCCCGGCTTAAAAAGCCCAAGGCCAGCGCAAGGGCGGTTCCGTCCGCCCCCGCCAACATGGAAGTAGAAGCCTAGACCCGTGGGTGGCGATCGGGGGATCGTCGCCCACAACATGGGTCCCGAGGGAGGCTCCCCTATGCCCGGGGAGCCCTCGGTGAGGCAGGCGGCGGCATTCTATCTAGCCGCCGCAACAGAAGAGGGCCGAACGCGGCACGCGCTGCGGGGTCGTGGAGCTATGCTCGCGCGATTCCCACGGCCTCGCTTTGGCGCAGAAGGAGGGCATCGCCAGGTTTTTAGTGGGTAAACTCTGTGCCGCCAACACCAAGGCACAGAGGAGTCCCACATAACCCCGCGATGTCCCCCGAGCATCGCGGGGTATACGCAACGTATTTTCCTGGCGTTAAAAAAAAAAAAAAAAAAAAAAAAAAAAAAAAAAAAAAAAAAAAAAAAAAAAAAAAAAAAAAAAAAAAAAAAGGTTAGGTTGGGGGTCTGCCAGTTCGTCCACGTTCGTGCCCCTGGGCAACGCTTGGGTGCGCCACCCCGTGTTTTGCGGGGTGAGGTACCCACGCGGCTGAAGGCTGGCTCTATCTATCTTCTTCCCTATTTTTCACCACCTATTTTGATTAACTTTCTTGTTTTGCTTTAGTTTTTATTTTTGTTTTTCTATCTTTTCACCGTCTTTTATTTCTTCTCTTACTATCTTTCACTTTTATTTAACTCTTCTGATAGGTGACCTCACACCTGAAAAAAGGCCGCGACCCGGGGTGTCGGAGAGTATGATAATGGAAAGTCGTGATTTGAAAAAGATTCCCCGGGTGGGTCCCAGCAATGCTGGGGAATCCCACCCTCCCGCTTCGGCGGGAGGCAGCCCCACGTATACGGGGGGGGCACAAACCACGAGGGAGGAGGAGGAGAAGGTCGCCGAAGCGACGAGCAGACGAAGGGGCGCGACAAAACGCGTGGGTTCGGAGCCGGTGCACCTTACCGCACCGGAATCGGCCCAATTACCGGATAAGACAAAAAGGGGGGGTGTGAGTGACGAGCCGCGCGTTCACCTGGAACGCATGCCCGGCCACCGTCCTAAACCCCCTCTGTATGATTTGGACAGCGAGGACTGTCCCTCGGACACCAGCAGTGTCATGTCGCTGGACTCCGAGGGGCTGCCCGCACAATACTCGCAGGGCAACCTAAATCACTGCGCTCAGGCGCAGGATCTCTGGATGCAGGAAATACTGAAGAGGACAATAGACGTTGCTGTGGTGTCAGAGCCGTATCGCGTCCTTCAAAGGAGCGACTGGATTGGCGACGCGGACTCGGTGGTGGCTTTGGTCTTCGGCCCAAGAATCGTGCCTCCATCTTCCAGGAGCACGACAAGGGGCCACGGTTTCATCGTCGCTGACATGGGGGCCCTCACCGTGGTGGGGGTCTACTTCTCCCCGAACAGACCCATCGCTGAGTTCGAGTCTTTCCTCCTTCGGCTTACCACCTTCGTGAGTGGAGCAGCCAACCCCGTAGTCGTCGCCGGGGACTTCAACGCGAAATCAACGCTATGGGGTTCCCCGACGACGAGTGCGAGAGGTAGAGCGGTCGCGGAATGGCTGACAACCACGGGTCTAATCGTGGCAAATCGAGGAGCTGTCAGCACCTGTGTGCGCCGGCAAGGCGAGTCGATAGTGGATCTGACACTGGTCAGTCCGTCTATCGCTCGCCGGATCAACAACTGGCAGGTACTTGAAGAGGTCGAGACGCTCTCGGACCACCTATACATCAAGTTCGACGTCGCCGCTTCCACGTCGGAACAAGGCCGCCCAACTCCATCTGGTGGCGGCCCAAGGTGGTCCTTGAGGAGAATGGATCGGGAGCTTCTGGAGGAGGCCGCAATCGTCGCGTCTTGGGCGCTCCCCCCCACTGAAAATATTGACGAATGCGCGGAATGGTTGAGAGAGGCGATGCACGGCGTCTGCGATGCCTCAATGCCACGTGTTGGGCCTTTCAGGCCACGCCGCCAGACGTACTGGTGGCGGCCCGAGCTGCACCATCTACAGCGAGATTGCACGGCCACCCGTCGCCGTTACAAAAGGTACCGCAGACGTCGTGTGAGAGACCAGCAGGAAGAGGAGGCTCGATTTAACGAATATCGCACAGCCTGCACCACCCTTCGTGACGCCATACTGCAGGCGAAGGCCGATGCCTGGCAGGAGTTTCTAGAAACCCTGGAAGAGGACCCGTGGGGCAAGCCGTACAAGTGGGTGCGACAAAAACTGCGCCCGGCTGTGCCCCCAATAACCCGGACTATACTACCGGAGCTCCGAAATAGAGTCGTGTCGGCCCTATTTCCATCTGGGGCCGAGTGGTCGCCGCCATCGGCACCACGACTGGAGGACTCCGAGCCCGAAAGAGAGGGGGAAGTACCACCCGTTACGTCAGCCGAACTGGCGGTCGCGGTGCACAAAATGGGGCTGAAAAACACAGCCCCAGGTCTCGACGGCGTGCCAGGCCGCGCATGGGCCCTGGCAATGAAGCACTTAGAGTCGCAGGTACTCGCCGCTTTGACCGGTTGCCTGGTCCAGGGCCGAGTACCTCGACAGTGGAAGACGGGCAAATTAGTGCTTCTGAAGAAGAATGGGCGCCCCGAGGACCAACCGTCCGCGTACCGGCCTATCGTCTTACTGGACGAGATATGTAAGACGCTGGAACGAGTGGTAGTGGCGCGTCTCGTCCAACATCTAGAGCGCGTCGGGCCGAACTTGAGCGAGAACCAGTATGGGTTCCGTTCAGCTCGGTCCACAATAGGAGCGGTCGCACGTCTGCGAGACGTAGTAGAGGAGGAGGTGTCCCGGGGTGGGGTAGTTTTGGCAGTATCGCTGGATATTTCCAACGCCTTTAACTCCCTGCCCTGGGGAGCCATCAAAGAAGGCTTACGACGGCACGGCGTTCCGAGATATATACGCAACGTCATCAGCGATTACCTCTCGGAACGCTCCGTGAAATACCCAACCCAAGAGGGATGGGAGGAGAAGGAAGTGGTGTGTGGTGTTCCACAGGGGTCGGCTCTCGGTCCGACCCTGTGGAACATTGGATATGACACGGTGCTCTCCGGCGCCAATCTCCCAGGCGTCGAAGTAATCGGTTACGCGGATGACACCCTCGTCGTGAGTCGGGGTAAGACACATCGCGACGCGATTGTCCTCGCGACGGCGGCGGTCGCGCAGATCGTTCGCCGGATCCGAGCGCTGGGACTTGCTGTGGCCCTGGAGAAATCCGAGGCCCTGTTCTTTCACGGGCCGAGGAACTCCCCGCCACCTGGACTGGTTGTGATGGTCGGTGGGACCAGGATCAACGTCTCACCATCTCTGACGTACCTGGGTCTCACTCTCGACGGCAAGTGGACTTTCCGAGAACACTTCAGCCGTCTCTCGACGAAGGTGACAAAATCGGCCGGAGCCTTGGCCTCGCTGCTCCCGAATCTCGGGGGTCCAAGCCTTGGCTGTAGGCGATTGTATATGGGCGTCGTACGTTCCATGGTTATGTACGGCGCGCCGATTTGGGCTGACCAACTATTGCCCGAGAATCGGCTCGTGATAGGCAGACTGCAGAGGATAATGGCTACCCGAGCAGTGCGCGGCTACCGCACTATCTCCAAAGATGCGGCATGCCTGCTCGCGGGAAGCGTCCCCTGGGACATAGATGCGCAATCCCTCGCCGACGTGTACTGGCGTTGCGCAGCCGTCCGTGCGGAGGGCAGCAACCCTCTCCCAGAAGTCGTCCGTCGGTGGAGGGACTCTGCCAAGGAGAGGAGCGTAGAGGTATGGGCTGACCGGCTTCAAGAGCCCCAAGTCAGCATCGCTCTGGTGACGGCGATCCGCCCACTACTAAAAGAGTGGATCCAACGGAAGAACGGCGCGCTCTCCTTCCGCCTCACGCAGGTACTGACCGGGCACGGCTGCTTCGGTCGGTACCTGTGCGAGATCGTCGGGAGAGAACATGACACGCGATGTCACCACTGTGACGAGATAAGGGACACGGCCGAGCACACCATCACGGCCTGTCCCTCATGGAGTGGTCAACGTGCGGCATTACAAGCCGCCATCGGACTCGACCTCTCGCTGCCAGCAATTATTCAATCTATGCTGAGCAGCGAGCAAGCGTGGAAAGCTGTGGAGGACTTCGCTGAAGAGGTCATCTCAGCTAAAGAGGAGGCCGAGCGTGAAAGGGAACGGGAGACGCTCGACCCCTCAAGACGGCCGAGACGAAGACGCAGGATCAATAATGATCTCAGCGTACCGACTTAGCCGGGGAGCTCGGAGCGGCGGCGTGGGGACGCCGTCGCTCATTGCACCGAGTCCCAGAGAGGGCCGTGATGCGCAATGTACTCCTGCGCATCGCGGCACACGTGGTGGAAGGCCTAGGCAAGCCCTGATGGGGCCTCTGTTCGGCCTGAGGGGCGCTTGATCGCCCCCAACGGGATGGGCCTGCAACCCACAACGCAGGCGCCCGTCGTCGGAGTCGCGGTTGTTTTGTAGTTCCCGTGGCTCCGGCAAGGGCGGTACCGTCGGAGTACCGCCGAGTTTTAGTGGGTAGGGCTGCGTCCATTTACCATCTTCTCGGACGCAGCGAGTCCTACATATCCGCCTGGGGAGTTTCCCCACTCCCCCGCGGAATGCCTAAATGCATTTCTCGGCGTTAAAAAAAAAAAAAAAAAAAAAAAAAAAAAAAAAAAAAAAAAAAAAAAAAAAGGTTAGGTTAGGTTAGGTTAGGTTAGGTTAGGTTAGGTTAGGTTAGGTTAGGTTAGGTTGGGGGCGAAGGGGGCGAAACCGGTTCCTCCACGTTGGTGTCCCTGGGCAACGCCTGGGTGCGCCACTCCGCTTTCTACACGGGGTGAGGTACTCAGGCGGCTGAACGCCGGTCTTTCCTATCTTTCTTTCTTTTTGTAGTTTACTCTTGTTTTGTTTTATTTTATTTCTTTTTATCTATCTTTCAACACCTTTTCTTTCTATCTTTTCTCTTTTATTTTATTCTTCTTTGTGTGTGTGTAAGGCTGTATGTCTGAATGGTGATGGATGGGCTTCTACGGCCCCTAATCCTTGGTTTGTGGTGCCCGGCCTTGGGATGCGTGGCGAGCGGGTGGCTCGTCCCGAGGGCACTG
Source organism: Glaucopsyche alexis (assembly GCA_905404095.1). Taxonomy (NCBI): domain Eukaryota; kingdom Metazoa; phylum Arthropoda; class Insecta; order Lepidoptera; family Lycaenidae; genus Glaucopsyche; species Glaucopsyche alexis. The sequence goes on along the minus strand of FR990063.1, from coordinate 94,204 downwards.
GGGCAGAATCCCCCCTAATGGATCGGGCCAGAATCAGCCCACAAGTGACAAACATGGAAGGTCGTATTTTGAAAAGTAGTCCCCGGGTGGGTCCCAGCGAAGCTGGGGAATCCCACACTCCCGCTTCGGCGGGGGGTCGGCCCTCGTATACGGGGGGGCCACAAAGTGCGATGGCGGAGGAGGAGAAGGCGGGAGAGAGGAAGGAGGGAGGCGCGATGGCGCAGAAAGGACCGAGCTCGGTGCCCCTAACCGCACCGGGAACGGAACCTCTAACTGACGAGGACGTGGATTTCTCGCAGCCGCAGCATAACGGAGTGCAGCGGTTGTTGAGACTCCTCAAAAGGAAGAAGGAAAGGGGCGACACAGAGGGGCTCGCTCGCGTGCAGTATGAGCGCGAACTGAGACTTCCGACCCCCGAAAAAGACGACGATACGGACATGGCGCGCGTGCCACGCGTAGTGCTGCGCGACGTAATGGCACCGCCGCCCAAACTTGGACCTGGATCTATGAGAGATAGCGACGACTATCTCTCCGACTCCTCGGTCTACAGCGTCATGTCGCTGGAGTCCGGGGAGTCGTATACCGGATTTGACAAACCTCGTAAGAGGAAGAACACGGACGATGACAGTGTGCCGTCTCTTAGTAAAGGGGCGGTACCGAAACCCAAGAAAGGACGCGGCCGGCCGCCAACGACCGGCCAATACGTAGGTCTAGCCAAAGCGCAGTCGGACCTCAATAGGGCGAAGGAAGAGGCGCTACGACTTCAAGCTGAGGCCGAAGTTGCAGAGATGACGAGAATGGCAAGGGAGACGCGAACATCACCCCGCGCAACCCCTGTCACAACCGGAGACGTCGATTCGGAGCAGCCGAGCGCTGCCCTGGCACAAAAAGTGGAGACTTCACTTCAGGCCATCACTATGGTCGCAGTGAAGTCCTCCAACCTGAAAGGCACATTTCAAAAGTGCCTTAAGGAATCGGTGGCGGTTATCAGATCGGCTGTTGCCGAGATCAGAAGCCGCTCCACGACAGAAGATCTAGCAAGATTGGAGGCCCAGAATACGCGCCTCCAAGAACAAGTGACGAAAATGGGCCGCGAACTCGAAGAGTTGCGCAGACGGGCTTACAACACCCGCCCCGTACAAGAAGACATGCGCGAGCTGTTGTCGGAGGTCTCTCGTTCCAACATAGAGACCTTCGGCAACATGCTGAACGCGAGGTTGGCCGGTTTGGAGGACCGTCTCCTACCGGAGCCCCGAAGGCGTCCACCGCTGGCGGCAGACGCTGATAACGCCTGTGTCAGCGCTCCGCCGGTGGCCACCGGAATTAAAAAGGCAGCAAAGCCCAAAAAGACGACGGCGCCTACATATGCAAAGGTGGCGGCAACAAGTGCAGAGGCCCCACAAGTGGCGCCGTCAGCACCAGTCCAGCCAAAGGCTAAAATGCCCAAAAAGAAGAATAAGCGGCCAACAATGGCTGCTCAAGAGGCGGCACAAGGAGGGGTTAACACCAACCCCTCCCCCGCAGAGGCTCCGTGGACTACCGTAGGTCCACGTAAGGCCAAGAAGAAAGGGGCGGCTAAACCAGCCACAGCTCCCAAACAGAAGAAGGCAAGACTTCGCCCCCCCAAAACGGCGGCAGTAACCCTCACCTTAGAGGCAGGGGCTACAGAACGGGGGGTGACGTACGCGAAGGTGCTCAGCGAGGCCAGAGCGAAAATCGACCTGGGGGAACTCAATATCCCCAGGCTCGGGTTCCGTCTGGTTCAAACTGGTGCCCGCCTCCTTTCTATAGAAGGAGAGGGGGCCACGGAGAAGGCCGACGCATTTGCCGCGAGGCTACGTGCGGTCCTGCGTCCTGAGGACGTAAAAGTGTCCCGCCCGGTGAAGTGCGTGGAAATGCGAGTCACCGGGTTAGACGATGCGACAACGGCCACCGAGATCATCGAGGCGGCCGCCAGAGAAGGAAATTGCCCGACCACCAACATCCGGTCGGGCAAAGTAGTAGTAAGCCCCAGAGGCACTAGGTCCCTGTGGATGAGTGTGCCGATTGCAGCCGCCAAAAAGCTGACCAGCTCTGGGCGGCTGCAAATTGGCTGGGTAACGGCAAGGGTGGCACTGCTGCGGCCTCGCCCGCGGCGGTGTTTCAAGTGCCTAGATACTGGCCACCTAGCGATAAAGTGCACGTGCCCGGTGGACCTCAGCGGAAATTGTTTCCGCTGTGGGAAGCCGGGGCACAAGGTGCCTGAATGCGTAGCGGCTCCTAACTGCCTAGTCTGCGAGGCTGTGGGAAAGCCTAAGGAGCACGTGCTGGGGAGCAGTGGCTGTATTGCAGCAACAAAGCCGCCCCTTGGCACGAAAAGGAAGCGCAAGGCTCCCACGAAGAAGGCTCGGCAGAAAAAGCCGGGCCGCGGCGTAAGGGCGGAACAACCCGCCCCCGCCATGGACGTCGTGGTGGAAGCCTAGACCCGTGGGTGGCGATCGGGGGATCGTCGCCTACAATATGGGTCCCGAGTGTAAGGCTCCCCTATGCCCGGGGAGCCCTCGGAGAGGCATGCGGCGGCACTACATCTAGCCGCCGCAAAAGAAGAGGGCCGGACGTGGCACGCGCTGCGGGGTCGTGGAGCTATGCTCACGCGATTCCCACGGCCTCGCAATGGCGCAGAAGGAGGGCATCGCCAGGTTTTTAGTGGGTAGACTCTGTGCCGAACTACACCAAAGGCACAGAGGAGTCCCACATAACCCCGCGATGTCCCCCGAGCATCGCGGGGTATACGCAACGTATTTTCCTGGCGTTAAAAAAAAAAAAAAAAAAAAAAAAAAAAAAAAAAAAAAAAAAAAAAAAAAAAAAAAAAAAAAAAAAAAAAAAAAAAAGGTTGGGGGCGAAGGGGGCGAAACCGGTTCCTCCACGTTGGTGTCCCTGGGCAACGCCTGGGTGCGCCACTCCGCTTTCTACACGGGGTGAGGTACTCAGGCGGCTGAACGCCGGTCTTTCCTATCTTTCTTTCTTTTTGTAGTTTACTCTTGTTTTGTTTTATTTTATTTCTTTTTATCTATCTTTCAACACCTTTTCTTTCTATCTTTTCTCTTTTATTTTATTCTTCTTTGTGTGTGTGTAAGGCTGTATGTCTGAATGGTGATGGATGGGCTTCTACGGCCCCTAATCCTTGGTTTGTGGTGCCCGGCCTTGGGATGCATGGCGAGCAGGCGGCTCGTCCCGAGGGCACTGGGGCAGGATTCACCCCTCAATTGATCAACCATGGAGAGTCGTGAATTGAAAAACACTCCCCGGGTGGGTCCCAGCGATGCTGGGGAATCCCACCCTCCCGCCTCGGCGGGAGGCTGCCCCACGTATACGGGGGGGGCACAAGGCACGAGAGGCGAGAAAGTCGTTGAGACGACTGGCGAGGGAAGCGCAACTTTGCGCACAGGTCCGAAGTCGGTGCACATCACCGCACCGGAGACGGACATTTTAACCGACGAGGATGTGGATTTTTCCCAACCCGTTGAGAATGGTCGGGAGCGGCTCCTGCGGCTTCTTCATAGGAAGAAGCTGCGAGGAGATACGGAGGGGCTCGCACGCGTTCAGCGCGAGCGCGAACTGATTCTCCCTCCCACCATACGGAATGAGACATCGGCGGCGGGAAAAGCCAGCGTAGCCTCACCGCGCGTACCACTCGTGGTGCTCACGCGCGACGCGTCTATCCCGCCGTCCCACGGAGACGACAAGTCGAGAGATAGCGACGACTATCTCTCCGACTCTTCGGTCTTCAGCGCCTTGTCGCTGGATTCCGGGGAGTCCACCGGACGTGACAAGCCTCGAAAGAGGAAACCGGATGAGGACAATGCGCCGTCACTCAGCAAAGGGACGGTACCTAAGCCGAAGCGAGGACGTGGCCGACCCCCTACCACGGGCCAATACGTTGGTCTGGCGAAGGCGCAGGCCGACTTCAACAGGCAGAAGGAGGAAGCTCTTCGGCTCCAAGACGAGGAAGAGGTGGCTGAATCGGCGAGGATAGCGCGGCAGGCACGCGCGTCAACCTGCGTAAGCCCCGCTAATTTAGCTTCCGAAGAAGACAGGTCAGAGCAGACCATCGCCGCTCTGGCCCAAAGCGTAGAGGCATCGCTGGCGACGATCACAATGGTCGCCACGAGGTCCCAAAACTTAAAAGGGACTTACCAGCGGTTCCTCAAAGAGGCGACTGCCAATATAAAAGCAGCCGTCGCCGAAATAAGGGGCCGCGGGCAATCGGAAGAGATGAGGACCCTTGAAGCTCAAAACGCTAGGCTGCAACAGCAAGTGGACGGACTCCGCCGCGAGCTGGAGGAGCTGCGGCGTCGAGAAACAAGACCTGCCACCCAAGACCTGCAAGAGCTGTTGTCGGAGGTTTCGCGCTCCAATATCGAAACCTTCGGCAACATGCTGAATGCAAGGCTGGCCGGACTCGAAGACCGACTCCTCCCTGAACCAAGGAGGAGACCACCGTTGGCGGCGGACAGCGTCGACACCCCTGTCAACCCCCCACCGACTAAGACGGTACCGAAGAAAGCGCCGAAGCCCAAAAAGGCGACGGCGCCCACATACGCGGAGATGACGGCGTCAACTACAGTGGTCGCTAAAGAGGCACCGCCAAAGGCTAAAAAGCCGAAAAAGAAGAAGAAGCGGCCAACAACGGCCGCTCAGGAGGTGGCGCCAGGGGGGGTGAGTACCGAGCCCTCCCCTGCCGAGGCCCCGTGGACCACTATAGGGCCACGCAAGGCCAGGGAAAAGAAAGGGGCGGCTAAAACACCCAAGGCCGCCCAGAAAAAGAAGAAGGCAAGGCTTCGCCCCCCTACTACGGCTGCAATCACCATCACTCTTGAGGCGGGTGCTGCGGAGAAGGGGGCGACCTACGAAAAGGTCCTGCGCGAGGCCAGGTCGAGGATCGACCTTGGGGAGCTAAATATCCCCAGGCTCGGATTCCGCCTGGCCCAAACGGGTGCGCGCATCCTATCGGTCGAGGGAGAGGGGGCGAGCGATAAGGCGGACGCTCTGGCCGCGAGGCTGCATTCGATCTTCGGCCCCGGCACGGTGAGGATTGCCCGCCCGGTGAAATGTGCAGAACTGCGCGTCACCGGGCTGGACGACGCAACGACGGCCGCCGATGTCATCGAGGCGGCCGCAAAAGAGGGAGGTTGCCCGGCCGCAAACATCCGGTCGGGCAAGGTCGTCGTGGGCCCGAGAGGTTCGCGCAGCCTCTGGCTCAGCGCCCCAATCGCAGCCGCCAAAAAGCTCACCAGCTCCGGGCGGCTGCAGATAGGCTGGATCGTGGCGCGAGTGACACTGCTGGCCGCGAGGCCCAAGCGGTGCTTCAAGTGTCTGGACACCGGCCACCTGGCGACAAAGTGCCTGAGCACGGTCGACCTCAGCGGAACTTGCTACCGCTGTGGTGGGCCGGGGCATAGGGCTCAAATTTGCGAGGCGGCTCCGAATTGCCTGGCCTGTGAGGCCGTGGGCAAGCCAAAGGAGCACGTGCTGGGGAGCAGCGGCTGTATTACAGCACCCAAGCCGCCCCCCGGCACGAAAAAGAAGCGGAAGGCTCCTACTAAGAAGGCTCGGCAGAAAAAGCCGGGCCGCGGCGCAAGGGCGGAACAACCTGCCCCCGCCATGGACGTAGTGGAAGCCTAGACCCGTGGGTGGCGATCGGGGGATCGTCGCCCACACTATGGGTCCCGAGAGTAAGGCTCCCCTATGCCCGGGGAGCCCTCGGTGAGGCATGCGGCGGCACTCCATCTAGCTGCCGCAACAGAAGAGGGCCGGTCGCGGCACGCGCTGCGGGGTCGTGGAGCTATGCTCACGCGATTCCCACGGCCTCGCATTGGCGCAGAAGGAGGGCATGGAGGGGTTTTAGTCGGTAAACCCCGGTGCACTCCATCTCGCGCCGGGGGAGTCCGACATACCCCTGCTGCCCTCCCCCGGGGGCAGCGGGGGATTCGTAACGAATTTCCCCTCCCAAAAAAAAAAAAAAAAAAAAAAAAAAGGTTGGGGGCGAAACCGGTTCCTCCACGTGGTGTCCCTGGGCAACGCCTGGGTGCGCCACTCCGCTCTTTACACGGGGTGAGGCACTCAGGCGGCTGATCGCCGGTCTTTCCTATCTTTCTATCTGTTTTTAGTTTACTCTTCTTTTTGTTACTTTATTTTGTTTTTACCTATCTTTCAACATCTTTTCTTTTCTGTCTTTCTCTTTTGTTATCTCTTCTTTGCGTGTGTAATAGGTTTTGCGTGATAGGTGTATGTCTGAATGGTGATGAATGGGCTTTTACGGCCCCCAATCCAAGGTTTTTGGTGCCCGGCCATGGGATGCATGGCGAGCGGGTGGCTCGTCCCGAGGGCACTGGGGCAGAATCCCCCCTAACGGATCGGGCCAGAATCAGCCCACAAGTGACAACTATGGAAGGTTGCAATGACAAAAATAGTCCCCGGGCGGGTCCCGACTATGTCGGGGAATCCCGCACCTCTCCGAAAGGGGAGGTCTGGCCCATGTATACGGGGGGTGCCACCATTGCAAGTGGGAGTGTGGAGGCCGTCGCGACGGCGAGTGAGAGGACGAGCGCAAAGGCGCAATCGAGCCCGAAGCCGGTGACCCTAACCACACCGGCGGCGGAGCTCCTGACCGACGAAGACGTCGATTTTAGTCAGCCGCTGCCGAACGGCAGGGAGCGGCTACTAAAATTGCTTCAAAAAAAGAAGTTGCGAGGCGACTTGGATCTGCCGCGGGTCATGCTGACTCGCGACTTAATCATTGAGCGCACGCTTTCTCGGACAGACAGTGACGACTGTCTCTCGGACTCCAGCGATATGTCTGCCATATCGCTGGACTCCGAGGGGCTGCCCGTCGTCCCCCCGGAACGGACGAGCCTTAAAAGGCGTAATACAAATGACGACATGGCACCGCCCACTTGCAAGGGCACGATGCCTATACCAAAGAAGGGACGTGGTCGGCCACCAACAACCGGCCAATACGTCGGCCTGGCCAAAGCGCAGGCGGAGTTAAATAAGGCCAAGGCGGAGGCTATCAGACTGGAAGCCGAGGCTGAGGTTGCCGGAACGGCGCGGGCTGTGAGGGAAGCGCGAGCCTCGCTTCTCGCAAGCCCCGCTCCATTCGACAACAACACGGAGAAGACAAGCGCTGCTCTGGCGGAGAGCGTGGAGAGGGCTTTGGAGACGATCAAAATGGTTGCTTCAAAGTCCTCAAATCTAAAAGGGACATACCAGCGGTTCCTCAAAGAGTCGGCAGCCACAATTAAGGCAGCCGTTGTCGAAATGAGGAGCCGCGGTCAGACAGAGGAGTTGCGGGCTCTAGAAGAGCAAAACAAAGAACTGCAGCGGCAAATAGACGGCATGCGCAGGGAGTTGGACCAGTTGAGGCAGCGGGCATCCCGCCCCGCCGAACAAGACCTGCGACAGCTCATGGATGAGGTGTCGCGGAAAAATGTGGAGACGTTCGGCACAATGCTGAACGCAAGGCTGGCCGGACTAGAGGACCGCCTCTTGCCAGCGCCTCGAATACGGCCGCCACTGGCAGTGGACAACGTCGGTGCCACACCAACAACGGCACCGACAAAGAAGGCGCCGAAGCCTAAAAGGGCGACGGAGCCCTCCTATGCAGAAGCGACGGCGTCGAGTGCAGCGGCCCCAAAAGAGGCACCGCCAGCTCCGACCCCGCCAAAGGCCAAAAACAAAAAGAAGGCCAAAAAGAAGAAGCCATCAATGGCCGCTCAGGAGGCGGCACAAGGAGGGGAGACCAGCAACCCCTCCCCCGCCGAGGCCCCGTGGACTACAGTCCAGCGCAAGGCCAAGAAGAAGAAGGGGGCGACTACTCCATCCAAAGCCGCCCCTAAGAAGAAGAAGGTGAAGCTGCGCACCCCCGTCACTGCGGCCGTTACCCTCACTCTCGAGGCTAAGGCTGCGGAGAAGGGGGTTACGTATGCCAGCCTGCTCAAGGAGGCCAGAGCGAAAGTCGATCTTGGGGAGTTTGACATCCCCAAGCTCGGCTTCCGCCTCGCAGAGACTGGCGGGCGCGTGCTCACCATCGACGGTGAGCGGGCGCAAGAGAAGGCGGACGCCTTTGCAGCGAAGCTTAGGACAGTCCTCAGTCAAGAAGTAGTGAGAGTCGGCCGCCCGGTTAAATGCGCGGAAATGCGCGTCACCGGGCTGGACGACTCAGTGACGGCCGCCCAAGTTATCCAGGCGGTCTCGCAAGACGGCGGATGCCCGACCAGCTCTATCAGGTCGGGCAAAATTGTGGTGGGAGTCAGAGGGGACGCGTCCTTGTGGTTGAGCGTCCCCGTTGCAGCCGCTAAAAAGCTGGCCAATTCTGGGCGGCTTCGCGTGGGCTGGGTGTCGGCGAGAGTGGCGCTGCTGGCCGCGAGGCCTAAGCGCTGCTTCCGCTGCCAGGACACCGGCCACGTCGCGGCGAAGTGCCAGTCCTCGGTGGACCGCAGCCGGAGCTGTTTCCGCTGCGGGAAGCCGGGGCACAAGGCGGCCGAGTGCGGAGCGGACCCGCTCTGCATGCTGTGCGAGGCCACCGGCAAGACGGAGTTGGCACATGTGATGGGGAGCAGCAAATGCGTTTTCGCAAAGCCGCCCCCCGTCGCGAAAGGGAAGCGAAAGGCTCCCTCCAGGGCCCGGCACAAAAAGCCGAAAGCCCAAGTCGCAAGGGCGGTTCAGCCCGCCCCCGCCGTAATGGAGGTGGAAGCATAGGCCCGTGGGTGGCGATCGGGGGCTCGCCGCCCACGCTATGGGCCCCGAGACGAAAAGCTCCCCAATGCCCGGGGAGCTCTCGGAGAAGGAGCCGGTTTGCGGCAAAAATTTGAGAGCTGGTTGCGGCATCATCGGGGGGTTTTAGACGGTAAACCCCGGTGCACTCCATCTCGCGCCGGGGGAGTCCGTCATACCCCCGTCGCCCTCCCCCGGGGGTGGCGGGGGATACGTAATGTATTTCCCCCCGTCAAAAAAAAAAAAAAAAAAAAAAAAAAAAAAAAGGTTAGGTTAGGTTGGGGGCGATGGGGGCGATACCGGTTCCTCCACGTGGTGTCCCTGGGCAACGCCTGGGTGCGCCACTCCGCTCTCTACACGGGGTGAGGCACTCAGGCGGCTGATCGCCGGTCTTTCTCTGTCTTTCACCATCTTTTTATAGTATACTCTTCGTTTGCTTTACTTTATTTATTTTATCTATCTTTCAACACCTTTTCTTCAACTATCTTTCCTATTTTGTTTACTCTTCTTGTGTGTGTGTTAGGTTATGCGTGATAGATGTATGTCTGAATGGCGATGAATGGGCTTTTACGGCCCCCAATCCAGGGTTCTGGTGCCCGGCCGTGGGATGCGTGGCGAGCGGGCGGTCTCGTCGCGAGGGCACTGGGGCAGAATCACCCCTATCTGATCGGGCCAGACATCAGTCCTTACTTGACAAACCATGGAGTGCAACAACGAAAATATTCCCCGGGTGGGTCCTCTCTCTGAGGGGGAATCCCACCCTCCTGCTTCGGTGGGAGGCTGCCCCACGTATACGGGGGGGGCACCTGTTGCAATAGAGGAGGAGGTGGTCGTCTCGAAGACGGAGACGGAAAAGGGCGCGATGGCGCAGAAAGGACCTAGCTCGGTGTCCCTAACCGCACCGGGAAAGGAACTCCTAACTGATGAGGAGGTCGATTTTTCGCAGCCGCAGACTAACGGCGTGCAGCGACTATTACGACTGCTCCAGCGTAAGAAGGAGCGGGGTGACACGGAGGGGCTCGCTCGCGTGCAATATGAGCGCGAGTTGAGACTCCCGCCCCCCGAAAAGGACGAAGACATGGCGCGCGTGCCACGCGTGGTTCTGCGCGACGTGATGGCACCGCCGCGCAAACCCGGACCTGGATCCATGAGGGATAGTGATGATTATCTCTCCGACTCCTCGGTCTACAGCGCTATGTCGCTGGAGTCCGGGGAGTCGCATACCGGATTTGACAAACCTCGTAAGAGGAAGAACACGGACGATGACAGTGTGCCGTCTCTTAGTAAAGGGGCGGTACCAAAACCCAAGAAAGGACGCGGCCGGCCGCCAACGACCGGCCAATACGTAGGTCTGGCCAAAGCACAATCGGACCTCAATAGGGCGAAGGAAGAGGCGCTTCGACTTCAAGCCGAGGCCGAAGTTGCAGAGATGACGAGAATGGCAAGGGAGACGCGAACATCACCCCGCGCAACTCCTGTCATAACCGGAGATGTCGACTCGGAGCAGCCAAGCGCTGCCCTGGCACAAAGAGTGGAGACTTCACTGGAGGCCATCACTATGGTAGCAGTGAAGTCCTCCAACCTCAAAGGCACATTTCAAAAGTGCCTTAAGGAATCGGTGGCGGTTATCAGATCGGCTGTTGCCGAGATCAGAAGCCGCTCCACAACAGAAGATCTGGCAAGATTGGAGGCCCAGAACACGCGCCTCCAAGAACAAGTGACGAAAATGGGCCGCGAACTCGAAGAGTTGCGCAGACGGGCTTACAACACCCGCCCCATACAAGAAGACATGCGCGAGCTGTTGTCGGAGGTCTCTCGTTCCAACATAGAGACCTTCGGCAATATGCTGAACGCGAGGCTGGCCGGTTCGGAGGATCGTCTCCTACCGGAGCCCCGGAGACGTCCACCGCTGGCGGCAGACGCTGCAAACGCCTGTGTCAGCGCTCCGCCGGTGGCCACCGGAATTAACAAGGCGCCAAAGCCTAAAAAGACGACGGCGCCTACATATGCAAAGGTGGCGGCAACAAGTGCAGCGGCCCCAAAAGTGGCACCGCCAGCACCAGTCCTGCCAAAGGCTAAAAAGCCCAAAAAGAAGAATAAACGACCAACAATGGCTGCTCAAGAGGCAGCGCAAGGAGGGGTTATAACCAACCCCTCCCTCGCAGATGCTCCGTGCACCACCGTAGGTTCACGTAAGGCCAAGAAGAAAGGGGCGGCTAAACCAGCCACAGCCGCTCCTAAACAGAAGAAGGCAAGACTTCGCCCCCCCAAAACGGCGGCAGTAACCCTCACCTTGGAGGCAGGGGCTACAGAACGGGGGGTGACGTACGCGAAGGTGCTCAGCGAGGCCAGAGCGAAAATCGACCTGGGGGAACTCAATATCCCCAGGCTCGGGTTCCGTCTGGTTCAAACTGGTGCCCGCCTCCTTTCTATAGAAGGAGAGGGGGCCACGGAGAAGGCCGACGCATTTGCCGCGAGGCTACGTGCGGTCCTGCGTCCTGAGGACGTAAAAGTGTCCCGCCCGGTGAAGTGCGTGGAAATGCGAGTCACCGGGTTAGACGATGCGACAACGGCCACCGAGATCATCGAGGCTGCCGCCAGAGAAGGAAATTGCCCGACCATCAACATCCGGTCGGGCAAAGTAGTAGTAAGCCCCAGAGGCACTAGGTCCCTGTGGATGAGTGTGCCGATCGCAGCCGCCAAAAAGCTGACCAGCTCTGGGCGGCTGCAAATTGGCTGGGTAACGGCAAGGGTGGCACTGCTGCGGCCTCGCCCGCGGCGGTGTTTCAAGTGCCTAGATACTGGCCACCTAGCGATAAAGTGCACGTGCCCGGTGGACCTCAGCGGAAATTGTTTCCGCTGTGGGAAGCCGGGGCACAAGGTGCCTGAATGCGTAGCGGCTCCTAACTGCCTAGTCTGCGAGGCTGTGGGAAAGCCTAAGGAGCACGTGCTGGGGAGCAGTGGCTGTATTGCAGCAACAAAGCCGCCCCTTGGCACGAAAAAGAAGCGCAAGGCTCCCACGAAGAAGGCTCGGCAGAAAAAGCCGGGCCGCGGCGTAAGGGCGAAACAACCCGCCCCCGCCATGGGCGTCGTGGTGGAAGCCTAGACCCGTGGGTGGCGATCGGGGGATCGTCGCCTACAATATGGGTCCCGAGTGTAAGGCTCCCCTATGCCCGGGGAGCCCTCGGAGAGGCATGCGGCGGCACTACATCTAGCCGCCGCAAAAGAAGAGGGCCGGACGCGGCACGCGCTGCGGGGTCGTGGAGCTATGCTCACGCGATTCCCACGGCCTCGCAATGGCGCAGAAGGAGGGCATCGCCAGGTTTTTAGTGGGTAGACTCTGTGCCGAACTACACCAAAGGCACAGAGGAGTCCCACATAACCCCGCGATGTCCCCCGAGCATCGCGGGGTATACGCAACGTATTTTCCTGGCGTTAAAAAAAAAAAAAAAAAAGGTTGGGGGCGATGGGGGCGATACCGGTTCCTCCTCGTTGGTGTCCCTGGGCAACACCTGGGTGCGCCACTCCGCCCTTTACACGGTTTGAGGCACTCAGGTGGCTGAACGCCGGTCTATTCTATCTTTCACCATCTTTTTAATAGTCTACTCTTCTTTTGTTTACTTTCTTTTATTTCCTCTATCTTTTCACCGTCTTTTCTTCAACTATCTTTATTTTTTGTTGAACTCTTCTCTACCGTTTTGTATGTTTGTGTGTGAAAATCAGTGTATGTTTGTGCGATGGATGGACCCGTGGGTCCCTAACCCTAAGTTGAGCAACGTTCGGCGATGGGGTGCATGGCGGGCAGGTGGCCACGCAGTGAGGACGTGGGGCGGCGTCACCCCTAAATGAGCAAATATGGAAGTAGAGCAAACGAAAAATTCTCCCCGGGTGGGTCCCAGCAATGGGGAATCCCACACTCCCGCCTCGGCGGGGGGTCGGCCCGAGTATACGGGGGGGCCTAAATTTGCTTTGGAGGATGCAGAAAGGAAGGAGGCCGGTGTGACGGCAAGTGGTGGTGCGACAACGCGCGTTAGTCCGGGGATGGTGCCCATAACCGCACCGGAGACGGACCCGAGTGAGATCTCCGGGGATATTTCAGTCCCCACATGTGATCAACGGATTCCGATTGTTCAGCTAGAGAGGTTAGACGGCTCTGAATGCGGATCACGGGCGGCGACGCCCGCATCCGTAAGCAAATTCTTTGACCTGGAAGGAACTTCGGGCGACTATGAGAGTGGCACTGAAACCGCCGTCTCACAGAGTCGCGAGGAAAGAGAGAAAGAGGAAGAAAAGGAGAGGACAAGGCGACGCTACCGCAAAAGACGCGGGAGCGAAGTAGAAGAGAATACGGACTCGGAGGAAGGAAAGAGCGCGCCTACTCCAAAAAGTACAAAACGCGGTAGGGGCAGGCCGCCCACTACCGGTGATTACGTGGGCCTGGCCAAGGCCAAAAAAGAACAGATTGCTCTCGAGCGGGAGGCCCTCAAGGTCGAGGCCGAACGAGACTTCCTGGATGAGACTAGGGGACTCCAACAGACGCGCTCACACCGTCTGTCGTTGTCCTCCTATTTATCGGACGCGACAATGGCAGAGGAAGACGTGGTCACAGCGGCGAAACTGGGCTCTCAAATAAATGAGGGCCTAGAAACCATCACCAAAGTGGCCAAAACGTCCAAAAACTTAAGTGGCGTTTACATTAAGGCTCTGAAAGGTGCAGTTTGCCTCATTCAAGAATCATGCGCGACCCTCCTTAAACACTCGACGTCGGAGGAAACGAAAGCCCTGGAGGTGGCTAACACACGCCTCTCCAGGGAACTCACTGATCTGAGGAACGAGCTCGCGGCTGTTAAACGCGAGCTCCTAACTGTACGACCGCATACTATCTCCGCGGCCCCCTCGCTCAACGCAGAAGAGATGATGGAGCGGGCGGTCCGAGAGGCGGTATCTCTGTCAAGCGCACGGCTTGACGCGCGACTGGAGTCCCTGGAGGCCCGGCTTCTCCCGGAGCGGCGCCTTCGCCCTCCCCTCGCTGCAGATAAAAGAAAAGAGGCAGCCCAAGACACACAACCATCCGTGTCGAGGGCCATGAAAAAGACACCGGAACCGGATGTATCGACACTGGCGTCCCCGCTAAATCCTGGTCCGGCCCAAAAGAAAAAGAAGGCGAAGACGAAGAAGTCTGCAGCTGCACTAGAAGCAGCCGCTGCGAGAAGCGACGCCGCAGAAACACCAGCAGCGTCGAGACCACCCCCCACACAAGAGTGGACGCAGGTGGTCAAGAGGAAAGGAAAATCTCAGAAAGGAGAAGAAAATAAATCTGTAAATAAGAAAAAGAAGAAGGGAAAGAACAAGAGAAGGAATCTGCGTGCCCCTAAGTCTGCAGCGGTAGTCATCACGTTGCAGCCGGGCGCTGCAGACAATGGCGTCACATACAAAGACGTCTTGGAAAAAGCGAAGCGGGGCGTTGATCTGGCGGCTCTGGACATCCCAGCCGTCAAGTTCAAGTTGGCTGTTACCGGAGCCCGTATGTTGGAGGTCTCGGGCGCGGCCTGTCAGGATAAAGCAGACGCCCTAGCGTCTAAATTGAAGGAAGTTGTAGGGGGGGAGAATGTGCGGATATCCAGGCCACGGAAATGCGCTGAGCTGCGCGTAACTGGGCTAGATGATTCAGCTACCGCGGCTGAAATCGCGGAAGCTATCTCCAGACCCGGGAATTGCGCAGCATCCGACATAAAAGTCGGCGAAATACGACGAGATAGGAACGGCCGCGGCTCGGCCTGGGTAAAATGCCCGGTTGAGGCCGCCAAAAGAGTGACGGCGTCGAGCACAAAAGTCTACGTCGGGTGGACTGTGGTGCGCGTGGTACTTTTATCCGCGCGCCCCATGCGCTGCTACCGGTGCCACGAGATCGGGCACACGCGGGCAACCTGCCCATGCGAGACGGACCGCAGCGAGCTCTGCTTCCGCTGCGGTCAACCAGGCCACCCATCTGCGCAGTGCCATAACGCACCACACTGTGCGCTTTGCACAGAAAGGGGCAAACCAGCGGACCACGCCGTGGGCAGCAAGGCCTGCGGTAAGCCTGCGCCGAAAGCAAGGGGCTCTAAAAAGAGCCAAGCACCCCAGAGGCCCGCCATACCATCCACGGCGGCTGCTTCAACAGCGCGAGAGGCACCAATGGAAGCCTAATAACGGCGACCTATCGCTTCCTGCAGGGAAATTTGAACCACTGTGCTCGGGCGCAGGATCTACTGGATCAAGCTGCAGCGCAGTGGTCAATCGACGTTATAATAGTGTCAGAGCCGTACCGCGTCCTACCCAGGAGTGATTGGGTTGGAGACGCGGACTCAACTGTTGCGTTGGTCTTCGGCCCCAGATATGTCCCTCCATCCTCGGGGAACACGATCAAGGGCAAGGGTTTTGTGGTAGTCAACCTGGAGACCCTCACCTTGGTAGGGGTTTACTTCTCCCCAAATAGACCTCTAGCCGATTTTGAAGCTTTTCTCCTGCGGCTGACAGCCTTTGTAGGTGGAGTGACCGGTCCTGTAATCGTTGCCGGGGACTTCAACGCGAAGTCAACGCTCTGGGGCTCCCCGGCGACGGACGCTAGGGGTCGCGCGGTCGAAAGCTGGATGGCATCTACCGGTCTCGTGACAGCTAATCTAGGCTCGATTGGCACTTGCGTTCGCCGACAGGGCGAGTCTATCGTGGACTTGACCCTCGTCAGCTCGGCTACTGCCCGCCGTATCACCAACTGGCGGGTAGAGGAGGAGACGGAGACCCTCTCCGACCATAGGTACATCCGCTTCGATGTCGTTGCTCATACATCGGAGTTGGGCCGCACAATTTCACCTAGCAGCGGCCCAAGATGGGCCTTAAAAAGAATGGACAGGGACCTTCTTATGGAAGCGGCAACCGTTGCATCTTGGGCGCCCCTCCCCTCAGACGACGTGGATGAGGGAGCGGAATGGTTAAAGGAAGCGATGCACAACATCTGCGACGCCTCCATGCCACGTGCGGGCCCCTTCAAGCCGCGGCGCGAAACCTATTGGTGGCGTCCTGAAATCCGCCAACTTCGGCGAGAGTGCGCGGCGCTGCGGCGCCGCTATTCGCACTATCGCCGTAGACGCAACAGAACGTCTGAAGATGAGGAGGCAATCTACGATGCTTATCGCACGGCCTGTCTTGCTTTGCGAGATAGCATCACAAAGGCAAAAACAGAGGCCTGGGAAGAGTGGCTGGCTACCCTAGAACAAGACCCCTGGGGTAGGCCGTACAAGTGGGTCAGGCAGAAACTCCGTCCCGCTGCTCCACCACTAACACAAACCCTGGATCCTGTCCTGCGTCAAACCGTCGTTTCGAGCCTGTTCCCACCTAGGGCTGAATGGACTCCACCGGTAATGGTACCAAATAACGAAGAGTCAGACGACAACGAGGAGGTTGTGCCGCCTGTAACATCCGCGGAGCTAGGAGTGGCTGTGCATAAAATGGGCCTCAAAAACACGGCCCCCGGCCTTGACGGTGTGCCCGGGCGCGCCTGGGTCTTGGCCATGAAGGAAATGGAGCCGCGCGTGCTCGCCGTTTTGACCAGTTGCCTGGTCCAGGGCCGAGTACCGCGGCAATGGAAGATGGGAAAGCTGGTGCTTCTGCGAAAGAACGGACGACCGGAAGACCAGCCATCGGCGTATCGTCCCATCGTCCTTTTGGATGAGGCCTGCAAGATGCTTGAGAGGGTGCTCGTTGCACGTATAAACAAACACCTCGAGCACGCCGGACCGAACCTCAGTGACAGGCAATACGGCTTCCGAAGCGGCAGATCGACGGTAGACGCAGTTGCGCGGCTACGCGACACAATTGAGGACGAAACACCCCGGGGCGGG
This sequence comes from Glaucopsyche alexis, assembly GCA_905404095.1. NCBI lineage: Eukaryota > Metazoa > Arthropoda > Insecta > Lepidoptera > Lycaenidae > Glaucopsyche > Glaucopsyche alexis. The sequence goes on along the minus strand of FR990063.1, from coordinate 77,570 downwards.
GTGGTTTTAGCGGTGTCTCTTGACATTTCTAATGCATTTAACTCCCTGCCCTGGGCAACTATCGAAGCGGGACTTGGATACCATGGAGTGCCACGATATCTTCGCCGGACCATCAGGAGCTACCTCTCCGCTCGTTCGGTTAAATATCCGATACAGGACGGGTGGGAGGAGCAGGAAGTCGTATGCGGCGTCCCGCAGGGGTCAGCTCTGGGGCCACTCCTGTGGGACATTGGGTACGATTGGGTACTCCGCGGTGTCCTTATACACGGCGCGGAGCTAATTTGTTACGCGGACGACACACTAGTTGTAGCTCGTGCCCGGACGCATAGAGAGGCGGTAATTCGTGCGACGGCAGCAGTTGCACAGACGGTCCATCGGATCCGTGCGCTGGGACTCACGGTGGCGCTGAGCAAAACCGAAGCCCTCATGTTCCATGGGCCGAGGAACTCGCCGCCGTTTGACCTGGCAATTGTAGTGGGCGGCACGAGAATCGTGATTGGGTCATCAATGACCTATTTGGGCCTCGTTCTCGATGGTCGCTGGTCCTTCAAGGAGCACTTCCATCGTCTCTCCGAGAAGGTCAGCAGGTCAGCGGGTGCCCTAGCCTCGCTCCTCCCTAACCTTGGGGGTCCGAGTCTGTGCTGTCGGCGCCTTTACATGGGAGTAATACGCTCCATGACAATGTACGGCGCTCCGATTTGGGCCGATCATCTGTTGCCCGAAAATCGGTTAGCCCTCGGAAGGCTGCAGAGGGTGATGGCTACGCGAGCGGTGCGTGGCTATCGTACCATCTCCAAAGATGCGGCGTGCCTGCTCGCGGGAGTCATCCCATGGGATTTGGATGCGCAAGCCCTCGCCGACGTCTACTGGCGTTGCGCAGCGGTCCGCGCAGAGGGCAGCAACCCTTTACCGGACGCCGTACGTCGGTGGAGGGACTCAGCGCAAGAGAGGAGCCTGGAATTGTGGCAAGAACGGCTGGAAGAGCCGCAAGTGAGCGTGGACCTGGTGGTGGCTATCCGCCCAGTCCTTAAAGAGTGGGTTAGCAGAAAGAACGGCGCGCTCTCCTTCCGTCTCACGCAGGTGCTGACCGGGCACGGTTGCTTCGGCCGGTACCTGTGTGAGATTGTGGGTAGAGAAGACGACACGCGTTGCCACCACTGTACGGAGGTTAGGGACACGGCCGCGCACACCCTTACGGCCTGTCCCGCCTGGGCAATACAACGAGCGGCTCTAACAGCCGCCATTGGAATGGACACAACGCTCCCGGCGCTGCTTCGAGCAATGCTGGAGAGCTCGGAAAAATGGGACGCAGCGGTGGCGTTTGCGGAAAGCGTCATCGCTGCAAAAGAGGAAGCCGAGCGTGCTAGGGAGAGAGAGGCGCTCGACTCCCAACGCAGACGGCCAAGACCAAGACGAGCGGTACGCAATGATCGCAACGTCCCGCCTTAGCCGGGGTGCTCGGGGTGGCGACGTGGGGACGTCGTCGCCCACTGCACCGAGTCCCCGAGAGGGTCGTGATGCGCATCGTACTCCTGCGCATCGCGACACACGTGACGGAAGGCCTATGCAAGCCCGTAAAGGGCCTCTGTTCGGCCTGAGGGGCGCTTGAACGCCCCCAAAAGTGATGGGCCTGCAAAACCCACAACGCAGGCGCCCGTCGTCGGAGTCGCGGATGTTTTCATAGTTCCCGTGGCTCCGACAAGGGCGGTACTGTCGGAGTACCGCCGAGTTTTAGTGGGTAGGGCTGCGTCCATTTACCATCTTCTCGGACGCAGCGAGTCCTACATATCCGCCTGGGGAGTTTCCCCACTCCCCCGCGGAATGCCTAAATGCATTTCTCGGCGCAAAAAAAAAAAAAAAAAAAAAAAAAAAAAAAAAAAAAAAAAAAAAAAAAAAAAAAAAAAAAAAAAAAAAGGTTGGGGGCGATACCGGTTCCTCCACGTTGGTGTCCCTGGGCAACGCCTGGGTGCGCCACTCCGCCTTTTACACGGGGTGAGGTACCCAGGCGGCTGAACGCCGGTCTTTCCTATCTTTCTGTCTGTTTTTAGTTTACTCTTCTTTTTTGTTACTTTATTTTGTTTTTATCTATCTTTCAACATCTTTTCTTTTCTGTCTTTCTCTTTTGTTACCTCTTCTTTGCGTGTGTAATAGGTTTTGCGAGATAGATGTATGTCTGAATGGCGATGAATGGGCTTTTACGGCCCCCAATCCAGGGTTCTGGTGCCCGGCCGTGGGATGCGTGGCGAGCGGGCGGTCTCGTCGTGAGGGCACTGGGGCAGAATCACCCCTAACTGATCGGGCCAGACATCAGTCCTTAACTGACAAACCATGGAGAGCAATAAGGATAATATTCCCCGGGTGGGTCCTCTTACGAGGGAATCCCACACTCCCGCCTCGGCGGGGGGTCGCCCCACGTATACGGGGGGGGCACCTGTTGCTGTGGAGAAGGTGGCCGTTGCGACGGCGAGTGAAGGGACGAGCGCGATGGCGCATTCGAGTCCGAAGCCGGTGCCCCTAACCGCACCGGCGGCGGATCTCCTAACCGACGAAGACGTCGATTTCAGCCAGCCGCTGCCAAATGGCAGGGAGCGGCTGCTGAAATTGCTGCAAAAAAAGAAGATGAGGGGCGACTCGGATCTGCCGCGAGTGATGCTCACTCGCGACTTGATCATCGAGCGCTCGCTCTCCCGGACAGACAGCGACGACTGTCTCTCGGACTCCAGCGATATGTCTTGCATATCGCTGGACTCCGAGGGATTGCCCGCAATACCCGAACGTGACGCACCTCGTAAGAGGAAAACCGGAGATGACGACTTACCGTCCCTCAGCAAAGGGGCGGTACCAAAACCGAAAAGGGGACGTGGCCGGCCGCCGACCACCGGCGAATACGTTGGCTTGGCCAAGGCACAGGCCGAGCTTAATCGGGAGAAGGTGGAGAGTCTCCGATTAGAGGCGGAGAGGGAAGTTGCGGAGGTGGCACGAGCGGCAAGGGAGGCGCGAGCTCCCCCCCGCGCGAGCCTAATACCAGCTGAAAGCAACCAGGAGAAGACGAGTACAGAACTCAATGCGAGTGTTGAAAAGTCGCTGGAGACAATAATGATGGTCGCCAGCAAATCTGCGAACCTAAAAGGGACCTACCAGCGGTTCCTGAAGGAGTCGGCCGCCAATATAAAGACGGCCGTCACAGAGATGAGGAGCCGCTGCCAAAATGACGAGCTGCGGGCTCTGGAGGCTCAGAACGCGCGACTTCAGCAGCAAATGGAAGTCATGCGCCAGGAGCTGTTGGAACTGCGGCGACAGGCCTCTAAGCCCGCCGCTCAGGAACTGCAGCAGATGTTGTCGGAGGTTTCACGTGCCAATATTGAAACCTTCGGCAACATGCTGAATGCACGGCTGGCGGGGATTGAGGAGAGGCTCCCGCCAGAATCCCGGAGAAGACCACCTCTAGCGGCGGACAGCGCCAGCACCGCGGCAGGCACCCCACTGACGGTGGAAAAAAACGAAAGCGCCAAAACCAAAAAAGGCAACGGCGCCCACGTCTGAAGAAGTAGCGGCACCGAGCGTGGCGGCTCCCCCCAAAGAGGCGCCGTCTGCACCGGCCAAAAAGAAGAAATCGAAGAAAAAGCGGCCATCAATGGCCGCTCAAGAGGCGGCGAAAGGGGGGGAAAACAACCCCGCCCCCGCCGAGGCCCAGTGGACAAAAGTGGGTCCGCGTGAGGTAAAGTCGAAGAAGGGGGCGGCTACTCCAGCTAAAGCCGCCCCAAAGAGGAAGAAGAAGAAGGCAAGGTTGCGCGCCCCCGCCACTGCCGCCGTAACCCTCACCCTTGAGGAGAAGGCTGTGGAGAAGGGGGTGACGTACGCCCAGCTTTTGAAGGAAGCCAGGGCGAAGGTCGATCTTGGGGAGTTTGATATCCCCAAGCTCGGCTTCCGCCTGGCGGAAACCGGTGCGCGTGTGCTCACCATAAATGGTGAGGGAGCACAAGCGAAGGCCGATGCCTTCGCGGCGAAGTTGAGGGCAGTGTTAAGCCCGGAAATGGTAAGAGTCGGCCGCCCGGCCAAATGTGCGGAAATGCGCGTAGCCGGGCTGGACGACTCTGTGACAGCCGCCCAGGTCATCCAGGCGGCGTCACGTGAAGGAGGATGCCCGACCAATTCCATCCGGTCGGGTAAAATTGTGGTGGGGCCGAGAGGAGACGCGTCCTTGTGGATGAGCGTCCCCGTCGAGGCAGCTAAGAAGCTGCTCAGTTCTGGGCGGCTTCGCGTGGGATGGGTGTCGGCGAGAGTGGCGCTGTTGGCCGCGAGGCCTAAGCGCTGCTTTCGCTGCCAGGACACCGGCCACGTGGCGGTGAAGTGCCAGTCCTTGGTGGACCGCAGCCGGAGCTGTTTCCGCTGCGGGAAGCCGGGGCACAAGGCGGCCGAGTGCGGAGCGGACCCGCTCTGCTCGCTGTGCGAGGCCACCGGCAAGACGGAGGTGGCACATGTGATGGGGAGCAGCAAATGCGTTTTCGCAAGGCCGCCCCCCGTCGCGAAAGGGAAGCGAAAGGCTCCCTCCAGGGCCCGGCTCAAAAAGCCGCAAGCCCAAGGCGCAAGGGCGGCTCAACCCGCCCCCGCAATGGAGGTAGAAGCTTAGGCCCGTGGGCGGTGATCGGGGGATCACCGCCCACAGTATGGGCCCCGAGGCGAAAAGCTCCCCAATGCCCGGGGAGCTCTCGGAGAAGGAGCCGGTTGCGGCTATGGAAAGTGAGCCGGTTGCGGCACGCGCTGCGGGGTCGTGGAAGAATGCTTTCGCGATTCCCACGGCCCCGTTAAAGGCGCTGAAGATGGGCATCGGGGGGTTTTAGACGGTAAACCCCGGTGCACTCCATCTCGCGCCGGGGGAGTCCGTCATACCCTCGCTGCCCTCCCCCGGGGGTGGCGGGGGATACGTAATGTATTTCCCCCCGTCAAAAAAAAAAAAAAAAAAAAAAAAAAAAAAAAAAAAAAAAAAAAAAAAAAAAAAAAAAAAAAAAAAAAAGGTTAGGTTAGGTTAGGTTGGGGGCGATACCGGTTCCTCCCTGTTGGTGTCCCTGGGCAACACCTGGGTGCGCCACTCCGCCTTTTACACGGGGTGAGGCACTCAGGTGGCTGATCGCCGGTCTTTCTCTGTCTTTCTCTCTGTTTTTAGTTTATTCTTCTTTTGTTTTATTTTATTTGTTTTACTCTATCTCTCAACATCTTTTCTATCTTTTCTCTTTTATTTTACTCTTGTGTGTGTGTGTAAGGTTGTATGTCTGAATGGTGATGGATGGGCTTTTACGGCCCCTAATCCTTGGTTTGTGGTGCCCGGCCTTGGGATGCATGGCGAGCAGGCGGCTCGTCCCGAGGGCACTGGGGCAGGATTCACCCCTCAATTGATCAACCATGGAGAGTCGTATTGTGAAAAATTCTCCCCGGGTGGGTCCCGGCAATGCCGGGGAATCCCACACTCCCGCTTCGGCGGGGGATCGGCCCGTGTATACGGGGGGGCCACATAGTGCGATTGAGGAGGAGGGCGCGACGGCGCAGAACAGGCCGAGCTCGGTGCCCCTAACCGCACCGGGAACGGAGCCTCTTACCGACGAGGATGTGGATTTTTCCCAGCCCGTCGAAAACGGAAGGGAGCGTCTCCTGAGGCTTCTTCACAGGAAGAAGCTGCGAGGAGACACGGAGGGGCTCGCACGTGTGCAGCACGAGCGCGAGTTGATCCTCCCTCCCTCCATACGGGATGAGACGTCGGCGGCGGGAAAGGACAGCGTGGCCTCACCGCGCGTACCACTCGTGGTGCTCAAGCGCGACGCTGCGATACTGCCGCCCCACGGATACGACAAATGGAGAGATAGCGACGACTATCTCTCCGACTCCTCGGTCTACAGCGCCATGTCGCTGGAGTCCGGGGAGTCCACCACCGGACTAGACAAACCTCGTAAGAGGAAGAACACGGACGACGACAGTGTACCGTCCCTCAGTAAGGGGGCGGTACAAAAACCCAAAAGAGGACGCGGCCGGCCGCCAACGACTGGCCAGTACGTCGGTCTGGCTAAAGCCCAGGCCGAATTTAACAAAGAGAAGGCGGAAAGCCTCAGGCTCCAAGCCGAGGCCGAAGCTGCCGAAACGGCACGAGCAACGAGGGAGGCACGTGTGTCAATCCGCGCTGCCCATGCCACACCGGAAGAAGAAAAATCGGAGCAGACGAACGCGGCTCTGATAAAAAGTGTTGAGACTTCGCTGGAGGCCGTAACAATGGTCGCAGCGAAGTCACAGAACTTGAAAGGCACCTTCCAACGGTGCCTCAAAGAGGCGGTCGTCAGTATAAGAGCGGCCGTCACCGAACTGAGGGGACGTTCGATGTCGGACGAAATGGCGAGATTGGAGGCGCAAAACGCGCGGCTGCAAAGGCAAGTGGCTGATATGCGCCAGGAGCTGGAGGAGCTGCGTCGGCAGGCATCCCGCCCCGCTGAGCAAGACCTGCGACAAATTTTGGACGAGGTGTCGCGAAAGAATGTGGAGACGTTTGGCACAATGTTAAACGCTAGGCTGGCTGGATTAGAGGACCGGCTCTTGCCGGCGCCTCGAATACGGCCGCCACTGGCAGCAGACAGTGTCGGTGCCACACCATCAACGGCACCGACGAAGAAGGCGCCGAAGCCTAAAAAGGTGACGGCGCCAACATATGCGGAGAAAGCGGCACCAACTGTGGCGCCCCCCCCTGAAGAGGCACCGCCCACACCGGTCCCGCCAAAGCCTAAGAAGAAGGCGAAGAAGAAGACAAAGCGGCCATCAATGGCCGCTCAGGAGGCGGCACAAGGGGGGGATAACACCAACCCCTCCCCCGCCGAGACCTCGTGGACCAGAGTAGGTCCGCGTAAGACGAAGAAGAAAGGGGCGGCTACAACAGCCAAAGCCGCCCCAAAAAAGAAGAAGAAAAAGGCGAAGCTTCGCCCACCCACTACCGCGGCGGTCACCCTCACCCTGGGGACGAACGCGGCTGAAAGGGGGGTGACGTACGCGAAATTGCTGAGCCAGGCCAGGGCGGCGATCGACCTCGGGGAACTTGGCATCCCCAGGCTTGGTTTCCGCCTGGCAGAGACCGGAGCGCGCGTCCTTACTATCGCTGGTGAGGGCGCGCAGGACAAGGCGGACGCCTTTGCCGCGAGGCTTAGGACGGTCCTGAACCCGGAAGAAGTTAAGGTCGGCCGCCCGGTAAGATGCGTTGATATGCGCGTATCCGGGCTGGACGACTCTGTGACGGTCGCCGACGTCATCCAGGCGGCCGCCACCGAAGGAGGATGCCCGACCAGTTCCATCAGGTCGGGCCAAATTGTTGTGGGACCAAGGGGAATTGCGTCCCTGTGGATGCGCGTCCCCATCGCGGCTGCGAAAAAGCTTCTCGGCTCGGAACGGCTGCGAATCGGCTGGGTCTCGGCGAAGGTGGTGCTGCTGGCCGCGAGGCCTAAGCGGTGCTACCGATGCCTTGACACCGGCCACCTTGCGATGAAATGTGTGTGCTCGGTTGACCTCAGTCGGATGTGTTACCGCTGCGGGAAACCGGGCCACAAGGCGGCTGAATGCGGGGCAGCTCCAAATTGCCTCATATGTGACGCTGCCCAAAAGCCCAAGGAGCATATACTGGGGAGCAGGGGCTGCATCGCAGCAAAGCCGCCCCCCAGCAAGGACCGGAAGAGGAAGGGCCCCCCAAAGGCTCGGCCGCGGAGGCCAAGAGCCGAAGGCGCAAGGGCGGAGCAACCCGCCCCCGCCATGGAGGTAGAGGCCTAGGCCCGTGGGCGGTGATCGGGGGATCGCCGCTCACACTATGGGCCCCGAGACGATAAGCTCCCCTATGCCCGGGGAGCTCTCGGAGAGGCAGGCGGCGGCATTTCATCTGGCCGCCGCCGTAAAAGAAGAGGGCCGGACGCGGCACGCGCTGCGGGGTCGTGGAGCTATGCTCGCGCGATTCCCACGGCCTCGCATTGGCGCAGAAGGAGGGCATCGCCAGGTTTTTAGTGGGTAAACTCTGTGCCGCCAACACCAAGGCACAGAGGAGTCCCACATAACCCCGCGATGTCCCCCGGCGTCGCGGGGTATACAGAACGTATTTTCCTGGCGTAAAAAAAAAAAAAAAAAAAAAAAAAAAAAAAAAAAAAGGTTAGGTTTTGGGGGGGGCGGGGGCGAAACCGGTTCCTCCAAGTTGGTGTCCCTGGGCAACGCCTGGGTGCGCCACTCCGCTCTTTACACGGGGTGAGGCACTCAGGCGGCTGATCGCCGGTCTATTTCTATCTTTCTTTCTGTTTGTAGTTTACTCTTCTTTTGCATAGTTTTATTTATTTTTGGCTATCTTTCAACACCTTTTCTTTTCTATCTTTTCTCTTTTTGTTTACTCTTCTGTGCGTGTGTGTTAGGTTTTGCGTGATAGGTGTTTGTCTGAATGGTGATGGATGGGCTTTTACGGCCCCTAATCCAAGGTTTTGGTGTCCGGCCATGGGATGCGTGGCGAACAGGCGGTTTCGTCGTGAGGGCACTGGGGCAGAATCCCCCCTAATGGATCGGGCCAGCATCAGCCCTTATTGAGCAATAATGGAGGTCCGTAATGATAAAAATTGTCCCCGGGCGGGTCCCGACAATGTCGGGGAATCCCGCACCTCTCCGAAAGGGGAGGTCTGGCCCACGTATACGGGGGGTGCCACCATTACGAGTGGGAGTGTGGAGGCCGTTGCAACGGCAAGTGTAGGTGAAGGTGCGACAAGCGCAAATCCGAAACCGGTGCCCCTAACCGCACCGGTGGCGGACCAATTATTGACGGACGAGGATACCGACTTTTCCCAACCAGTGGAAAATGGCAGAGAGCGGCTCTTGAGACTGCTACACCGAAAGAAATTAAGAGGCGACACGGAGGGGCTCGCGCGCGTTCAGCGCGATCGCGAGCTTATCCTCCCCTCTTCAATAAAGAATGAGACAGTGGCGGCGGGGAATACTAGCGTAGCCTCACCGCGCGTACCGCTCGTGATGCTAACGCGCGCGCTACTCTCCGCACGCCCAACCGGACTTGACAGCGACGACTACTTCTCGGACTCCAGTGATATGTCGGCCATATCACTGGACTCCGAGGGGCTGCCCGTCATTCCCGAACGCGACGCACCTCGGAAGAGGAAGAACAGCAATGACGATGTGCCGTCTCTCAACAAAGGGGCGGTACCCAAGCCTAAAAAGGGACGTGGCCGGCCACCAACAACCGGCCAATACGTCGGCCTGGCGAAGGCCCAAGCCGAGTACAACCGGCAGAAAGAGGAGAGCCTTCGATTGGAGGCGGAAAGAGAAGTCGCAGAGACGGCACGGGTGGCAAGGGAAGCGCGAACCTCCCCCCAACTAAGCGTTTCAACGGTCGAAGACGACCAAAGTAAGACAAGCGCAGCACTAAACGCAAGCGTGGAAAGGTCGCTGGAGACCATAAGCATGGTCGCCAGTAGGTCCAGTAATTTGAAAGGGACTTATCAGCGGTTCCTTAAGGATTCGGTCGCCAATATAAAGGCGGCCGTCGCCGAGATGAGGGGCCGCTCACAAAGTGATGAAATGCGGGCACTGGAAGCCCGAAACCAACAGCTCCAACGGCAGATCGACGACATGCGCCGGGAGCTGGAAGAGCTACGGCGGCAAGCGACCAAACCCGCTACCGATGACCTGCAGAAGCTGTTGTCGGAGGTCTCGCGTTCCAACATCGAGACCTTCGGCAACATGCTGAACGCGAGGCTCGCAGGCCTGGAGGATAGACTCCTGCCAGAGAAAAGGAGGAGGCCACCGCTGGCGGCAGACGCCTCACCGGCCGCAAGTGTCGAGGCTTTCATAGAAGTAGAAGTGCCGAAGTCTTGTGAGAGGAAGGTAAAGGCTAAAGAGAAGAAAAAGGCGGCAGCAGATACAGTGGCGCCAATACAGGCTTCCACTGCATCCGTGCCACCCAAAAATAAGAAAGGAAAGAAGAAGAAGAATAAGTCGCTGGCCGCAAAAGAGGCCGAGCAGGCAAGGGCAACTCCAACCGCCCCACCTACGACAGACGCCACACGGACCACTGTCGGGTCAAAAGGTCGTAAGCGAACAGAGAAGAAGAAGGGAGCCGCCAAAACGGAGGGCCCTAAGAAAAGAAAGAAGGCAAAACTGAAGCCTCCCAAAACGGCGGCGATCACCCTCACCATGGAGGCGGGGGTGATAGAAGAAAAGAAGGCGACATACGCCTCTATCCTTGCAGAGGCGAGGAACAAGATATGTCTGGCGGAACTCGGCATCTCCAAGGTCGACTTCCGCCTGGCGGAGACGGGCGCCCGGGTCCTCGAAATATCGGGAGAGGGAGCCCAAGAGAAGGCGGACGCCCTGGCAACGAAAATGAGGGCAGTCTTAGACACGGGACTGGTAAAAATCAGTCGCCCGGTGAAACGCGCTGAAATGTTGGTCACCGGGTTAGATGACTCGACGACGGCAGCCGACATTATTGACGCGGTCGCAAGAGAGGGAAGTTGCCCGGCCACCGACATCCGGTCGGGCAAAGTGATAGTAGGCCGAAAGGGCGTGCGAAGCCTCTGGCTGTGCGCACCTGTAGCAGCCGTCAAGAAGCTTACCAGCTCTAGACGGCTGCAAGTCGGCTGGGTCTTGGCGAGGGTAGTGCTGCTTGCCGCGAGGCCAAAGCGGTGCTACCGTTGCCTGGACACTGGCCATCTGGCGGTGAATTGCTCGTGTCCGGTGGACCTCAGTGGTACATGTTTCCACTGTGGTGCACAAGGGCACAAGGCGCCCGAATGCACGGCGCCACCTAATTGTCTCGTATGTGAGGCGTTGGGGAAAGGAGAGAAGGGACACATACTGGGGAGCAATGGCTGTGTAACAGCAAAGCCGCCCCCCGGCACCAAGAAGGGAACGGCTCCCTCAAAGGCTCGGCCACGAAGGCCAAGGCCTCAAGGCGCAAGGGCGGGTTCACCCGCCCCCGCCATGGAAGTGACGGACGCCTAGACCCGTGGGCGGTGATCGGGGGATCGCTGCTCACACAATGGGTCCCGAGACGACAGGCTCCCCAATGCCCGGGGAGCTCTCGGTGAGGCAAGCGGCGGCGCAACACCAAGCCGCCGCAAAGAAGCGGGCCGGACGCGGCACGCGCTGCGGGGTCGTGGAGCATGCTTCCGCGATTCCCACGTCCTCGCATTGGCGCAGAAGGAGGGCATGGGGGGGTTTTAGTCGGTAAACCCCGGTGCACTCCATCTCGCGCCGGGGGAGTCCGACATACCCCTGCTGCCTTCCCCCGGGGGCGGCGGGGGATTCGTAACGAATTTCCCCCCCTCAAAAAAAAAAAAAAAAAAAAAAAAAAAAAAAGGCTTTGGGGGGGGGGATGGGGGCGAAACCGGTTCCTCCTCGTGGTGTCCCTGGGCAACGCCTGGGTGCGCCACTCCGCTCTTTACACGGGGTGAGGCACTCAGGCGGCTGATCGCCGGTCTTTCACTATCTTTCACCATCTTTTTGTAGTTTACTCTTCGTTTGCTTATTTATTTTGTTTTTGTCTATCTTTCAACACCTTTTCTTCTTCTGTCTTTTCTCTTTTTGTTTACTCTTCTTGTGTGTGTGCTAGGTTTTGAATGTATGGTGACGAATGGGCTTATACGGCCCCTAATCCTTGGTTTGTGGTGCCCGGCCTTGGGATGCGTGGCGAGCGGGTGGCTCGTCCCGAGGGCACTGGGGCAGAATCCCCCCTAATGGATCGGGCCAGAATCAGCCCACAAGTGACAAACATGGAAGGTCGTATTTTGAAAAGTAGTCCCCGGGTGGGTCCCAGCGAAGCTGGGGAATCCCACACTCCCGCTTCGGCGGGGGGTCGGCCCTCGTATACGGGGGGGCCACAAAGTGCGATGGCGGAGGAGGAGAAGGCGGGAGAGAGGAAGGAGGGAGGCGCAATGGCGCAGGACAGGCCGAGCTCGGTGCCCCTAACCGCACCGGGAACGGAGCCTCTTACCGACGAGGATGTGGATTTTTCCCAGCCCGTCGAAAATGGAAGGGAGCGTCTCCTGAGGCTTCTTCACAGGAAGAAGCTGCGAGGAGACACGGAGGGGCTCGCACGTGTGCAGCACGAGCGCGAGCTGATTCTCCCTCCCTCCATACGGAACGAGACACCGGCGGCGGGAAAAGCCAGCGTAGCTTCACCGCGCGTACCACTCGTGGTGCTCACGCGCGACGTGGCAATCCCGCCGCCCCACGGAAATGACAAATGGAGAGATAGCGACGACTATCTCTCCGACTCCTCGGTCTACAGCGCCATGTCGCTGGACTCCGGGGAGTCCACTACCGGACTGGACAAACCTCGCAAGAGGAAAAATACGGATGACGACAGTGTGCCGTCCCTTAGTAAGGGGGCGGTACCAAAGCCTAAGAAAGGACGCGGCCGGCCGCCAACGACCGGCCAGTACGTCGGCCTGGCAAAAGCGCAGGCCGAGCTTAATAAGGCTAGAGAAGAGGCCCTTCGGCTGCAGGCCGAAGAAGAAGTGGCCGAAACGGCGAGGACCGCTAGAGTGGCGCGCACATCATCTTGCGCCGCCCCCGTCAAGTCGGAAGAAGAGCTGGAGCGTACAAACGCTGCTCTGGCTAAGAGCGTGGAGGCCTCGTTGGAGACCATAACTATGGTCGCCACGAGGTCCTCCAACCTGAAGGGAACGTTCCAGCGGTTCCTCAAAGAGGCGGTCGCCAACATAAAGGTGGCCGTCACCGAAATGAGGGACCGCTGTGCATCGGAAGAGATACAGGCCCTGGAAGCCCACAACACCCGGCTCCAGAGGCAAATAGACGATATGCGCCGTGAGCTAGACGAGCTTCGGCGCCAGGCTGCTCGCCCGCCTGAGCAGGACATGCGTCAGCTGTTGGCGGAGGTCTCCCGTTCCAATGTGGAGACCTTCGGCAACATGCTGAACGCGAGGCTGGCTGGACTGGAGGGCCGGCTACTTCCGGAGCCTCGCCTGCGCCCACCACTGGCGATGGATTCCCCAAGGGACACCGCACCGGCTCATGCCGTGGGCAGTGATGTTGCCCAGGGGAAGGCTAAGAAGAAAACCCCAAAAGCTCCGAAGGAGAGAGGACCGGTCGCAATGGTTGTAGCGACGGAGGCAGCGCCAGGCGCTAGTGCATCCTCACCCGCACCGCCTGCCGCGCAAAAGAAGAAAAAGAAGGCCAAAAAAAAGAAAAAGAGCCTGGCCGCACAGGAGGCCGCAGAAGCGAGTGTTAATCCTACCCCCGCCCCTGCTAATACCCCGTGGACAACAGTAGGGCCACGCGGGTCAAAGAAGAAAGAGGCGAAGGCATTAAAAAGCGCCCCAGCCAGGAAGGAGAAAAAGGCAAGGCTCCGCCCCCCCACCACGGCGGCCATCTCCCTCACCATTAAGGAGGGGGCGAAGGAGAGGGGGGCGACCTACGCTAAAATACTCTCGGACGCGAAGGCGCGCATCGACCTCCGGGAGTTCGGCATTAGTAAGCTGGGCTTCCGGGTGGCAGAGTCGGGCGCCCGCATGCTACTAGTTGATGGAGAGGGCGCCTCGGATAAGGCGGACGCTTTTGCAGAAAGGCTAAAAGCGGTCGCCGACCCCGAGCTTGTGCAAGTGGCCCGCCCGGTGAAGTGCGCGGAGATGCGACTCACCGGGCTAGACGACACAGTGACGGTCGCCGAAGTCGTGGCGGCGGCCGCCAAAGAAGGAGGCTGCCCGGCCAACAACATCAGGCCGGGCAAGATTATAGTTGGCCGCAGAGGGGACGGCGCCCTCTGGTTGAGCGTCCCGATAGCGGCCGCCAAGAGGCTTTCAAGCCTAGGGCGGCTGCAAATCGGGTGGACGTCGGCAAAGGTGGTGCTGCTGGCCAAACGGCCCAAGCGGTGCTACCGATGCCTCGCCACGGGCCATATCGGAGCTAATTGCCGGGCCGAGGACCGCAGTGGACTTTGCTTCCGCTGCGGTAAACCTGGGCATAAAATGTCGGACTGCGGGGCAACTCCAAATTGCCCCGTGTGTCAATCGGCCGGCAAATCGGCAGACCACGTTTTGGGGAGCGGCGGCTGCGTCACCTCGACGAAAAAGCCGCCCCCCACGAAGAAGAAGAAGTCGCCCACTAAGAAGGCCCGTCAAAAAGTGGCCAAGGCCGATGGCGCAAGGACGGCACCAGCCGCCCCCGCCATGGACGCCGAATAACAGGCGCCTAAGACCCGCGGGTAGTGATCGGGGGATCGCTACCCGCCTAAAGGGTCCCGAGATGTAAGCTCCCCTATGCCCGGGGAGCTCTCGGAGAAGGAAAGCGGCGGCACACCATCTATGCCGCTGCATGTAGGAGAGCCTATCACAGGCAGGCGCTGCCGGGGTCGTGGACGAATGCAATGCGATACCCATGACCCCGGCCTAGGCGCGAAGGAGGGCATCGTGCGGTTTTTAGTGGGTAAACCCGGCGCCAGTCACAGGCGCTGGGGAGTCCCACATAACCCTACGATGTCCCCCGGCGTCGTAGGGTATACGTAACGTATTTTCCGCACGTTAAAAAAAAAAAAAAAAAAAAAAAGGTTTTGGGGGCGATACCGGTTCCTCCCCGTTGGTGTCCCTGGGCAACACTTGCCTGCGCCACCTCGGGGTTCTTTCCTGGGGTGAGGTAGGCACGTGGCTGAACGCCGGTCTTTCTTCTTTCTTTCACCATCTTTTTGTAACTTTCTTGTTTTGCTTTGTTTTGTTTTGTTTCTTTCTATCTTTTCACCATCTTTTCTTTCTATCTTTCCTTTTTATTTTCACTCTTCCGATAGGTGACCTCACACCTGAAAAAAGGCCGCGACCCGGGGTGTCGGAGTTATGAAGTATGGACAGTCGTAATTTGCCAAGTATTCCCCGGGTGGGTCCTCCTTCCAGGAGGGAATCCCACACTCCCGCTTCGGCGGGGGGTCGGCCTTCGTATACGGGGGGGCCACAAATTACGAGAGAGGTAGGCGATAGGGTCGTTGCGACGACGAGTAAGGAGGGAGGCGCTACTATGCGCGCAGAGTCGAACCCGGCGCTCCTAACCGCGCCGGCGGCGATACTGCTCACAGACGAGGAGACGGACTTCTCACAGCCCGTCGAGAATGGAAGGGAGCGGCTCCTGCGGCTTCTTCACCGGAAGAAGCTGCGAGGAGACACGGAGGGGCTCGCACGTGTGCAGCACGAGCGCGAGCTGATCCTCCCTCCCTCCATTCGGGATGAGACATCGGCGGCGGGAACCAGCGGCGCTACGACACCGCGCGCACCGGTCGTGTCGCTCACGCGCGACCCAAGGATACCGCCGCCCCACGGACATGACGAAGGGAGAGATAGCGATGACTATCTCTCCGACTCCTCGGCACTAAGCGACATGTCGCTGGTGTCCGGGGAGTCCACTACCGGACGAGACAAGCCTCGCAAGAGGAAAACCCCGGAAGATGACGGGGTGCCGTCCCTTAGTAAAGGGGTGGCACCGAAGCCCAAGAGGGGCCGCGGCCGACCGCCAACGACCGGCCAGTACGTCGGTCTATATAAGGCGCAGGTCGCATTAAACAAGGCCAAACAGGAGGCTCTTCGGCTTCAGGCCGAGGCCGAAATTATGGAAACAATGAGGGAGGCAAGGGAGGCGCGACCATCGCCCCGCGCAACCCCTGTCCTCATTGGAGACGAGGAGTCGGAGCGAACGGCCGCTGCACTGGCCAAGACCGTTGAGGCTTCGCTGGCGGCCATAACAATGGTCGCCACGAAGTCCTCGAACCTTAAGGGCACGTACCAGAGGTGCCTTAAGGAATCGGTTGCGGCCATAAGAGCGGCTGTCGCCGAGATAAGGAGTCGCACAACCACGGACGACTTGGTGAGACTGGAGGCCCAGAATGCGCGGCTCCAAGAGCAAGTGACCAGAATGGGTCAGGAGCTCGAAGAGCTGCGCAGACGGGCTAACAGCACCCGCCCTGAGCAGGACATGCGTCAGCTGTTGTCGGAGGTCTCTCGCGCAAATATAGAGACCTTCGGCAACATGCTGAACGCGAGGCTAGCCGGTTTGGAGGACCGTCTCCTACCGGAGCCCCGAAGGAGGCCTCCGCTTGCGTCGGACGCGGCTATGGGGGATATCGCCCCGTTACCCGCTACAAGCGTCGAGGCCCCAAAAGAGAGGGAGCGGCCGAAGCCAAAGAAGGCTATGACCAAGGAGAAGAGGGGGACGGCGGCAGACACGGTGGAGCCAACACAGGCACCCACTGAACCTGCGCCGCCCAAAAAGAAGAAAGGCAAGAAGAATACGAATAAGTCTCTTGCCACACGAGAAGCCGAGCAGGCGAGGGCATCCACTTCCGCCCCGCCAGCAACCGACGCGCCGTGGTCCACAGTCGGGTCGCGCGGCCAAAAGAAGAAGGAGAAGGGGGCTACTGCCAAGGCAACAGCCCCCAAGAAGAAGAAAAGGGGAAAGTTGAAACCCCCCAAAACGGCCGCGATCACCCTTACCATGGAGGCGGGGGTGCTCGAGGAGGGGAGGGTGACATACGCCTCCATCTTACAGGAGGCTAAGAGCAAGATCAACCTGGCGGAAATCGGCATAACAAAGGTCGATTTCCGCCTGGCTGAAACGGGCGCCCGGGTCCTCCAGATATCTGGAGAGGGGGCCCAAGAGAAGGCGGATGCCCTGGCAGAGAGGATGAGGGCAGTCTTTAGCAATGGCATAGTAAAAATTGCCCGCCCGGTGAAACGAGCAGAAGTACTCGTCACCGGGCTGGACGACGCGACGACGGCCGCCGACATCGTTGAGGCGGCCGCAAGGGATGGCAGCTGCCTGGCCACCGACATCCGGCCGGGCAGAATGACGTTGGGCCGCAGAGGCGTCAGAAGCCTCTGGCTTGGAGTGCCAACCGCGGCCGCCAAGAAGCTCACCAGCTCCGGGCGGTTGCAGGTCGGCTGGATCCAGGCGAGGGTGGTGCTGCTGGCCGCGAGGCCAAGGCGGTGCTACCGTTGCCTGGACACCGGCCATCTGGCAGTGAAGTGTTCGTGCCCGGTGGACCTCAGTGGACGTTGCTTCCGCTGTGGAAAACCGGGCCACAAGGCGCCCGACTGCACGGCGGCGGCACCCAGTTGCCCCGTGTGCGAGGCGCTGGACAAAGAGAAGAAAGATCACACGATGGGGAGCAGCGGCTGCGTATTAGCAAGGCCGCCCCCCAACGTCAAAAAGAAGAGGGCACCGGCACCAACGGCTCGGCAAAAGCCCAAGGCCAAGGGCGCAAGGGCGGCACCATCCGCCCCCGCCATGGAGCTGGACGCCTAGACCCGTGGGCGGCGATCGGGGGATCGCCCCTCACCTGAAGGGTCCCGAGGAAAGCTCCCCCACATGCCAGGGGAGCTCTCGGCGAGGCGGCGGCGCACGACGCTGCGATGAAGAGGGCCGGACGCGGCACGCGCTGCGGGGTCGTGGAAGATATGTACAGTTCCCATGGCCCCGCATCAGCGCAGGCGAGGCATCGGGGGGTTTTAGACGGTAAACCCCAGTGCACGCTGCGCTGGGGGAGTCCGTCATACCCCCGTCGCCCTTTCCCCCGCGGGCGACGGGGGATACGTAACGTATTTCCCCTCGACAAAAAAAAAAAAAAAAAAAAAAAAAAAAAAAAAAAAGGTTAGGTTAGGTTAGGTTGGGGGCGATACCGGTTCCTCCTCGTGGTGTCCCTGGGCAACGCCTGGGTGCGCCACTCCGCTCTTTACACGGGGTGAGGCACTCAGGCGGCTGATCGCCGGTCTTTCACTATCTTTCACCATCTTTTTGTAGTTTACTCTTCCTTTGCTTATTTATTTTATTTTTGTCTATCTTTCAACACCTTTTCTTCTTCTGTCATTTCTCTTTTTGTTTACTCTTCTTGTGTGTGAGCTAGGTTTTGAATGTATGGTGACGAATGGGCTTCTACGGCCCCTAATCCTTGGTTTGTGGTGCCCGGCCTTGGGATGCGTGGCGAGCGGGTGGCTCGTCCCGAGGGCACCGGGGCAGGATTCACCCCTTACTTGATCGACCATGGAGAAACGCAATATGGAAAATTCTCCCCGGGTGGGTCCCGGCAATGCCGGGGAATCCCACACTCCCGCTTCGGCGGGGGATCGGCCCGTGTATACGGGGGGGCCACATAGTGCGATGGCGGAGGCCGTTAACACGGCAAGTCAGGAGAATGGCGCAATGGCGCGAACTGGGCCAGGGCCGGTGCACCTTACCGCACCGGAACGAGAGCCAATCACGGACGAAGACACAGACTTCTCGCAGCCGGTCCCAAATGGCAGGGAACGGTTGCTTGAGATGCTACGGAAGAAGAAATTGAGGGGCGACTCGGATCTGCCGCGAGTGATGCTCACTCGCGACCTGATCCTCGAGCGCACACTATCCCGAACAGACAGTGACGACTGCTTCTCGGACTCTAGTGATATGTCGGGTATATCGCTGGACTCCGAGGGGCTGCCCGTCATACCCCCGGAAAGGACAGGCCTAAAGAGGCGAAACTCCGATGATGACGCAGCACCGCCCATTAGTAAAGGTGCGGTGCCGAAACCGAAGAGGGGTCGTGGCCGGCCACCATCAACCGGCCAATACGTCGGCCTAGCTCGGGCCCAAGCCGAGCTAAACAAGGAGAAGGCGGAAAGCCTCCGGCTGCAGGCCGAGGCTGAGATCGCCGAGACGGCACGGGAGGCGAGGCAAGCGAGAGCGTCCATCTGCTCGAGCCCTAACGCACCCGCTGGAGAGAGAGTGTCGGAGCAAACTAGTGCGGCTCTGACTAGGAGCGTCGAGGCTTCGCTGGAGACTATCCATATGGTCGCCACGAAGTCCTCAAACCTCAAAGGGACGTTCCAGAAGCACTTGAAGGAGGCGGTAGTGGCTATAAGAGCGGCGGTGGCCGAGATGAAGGGCCGCTCAACTACCGAAGAGATGAAAAGACTCGAAGCCCAGAATGCGCGGCTCGAAGAGGAAGTGGCTAAGATGCGCCAGGAACTCAACGAGCTGCGTAAACGAACATCGCAGCCCACGGAGAAGGACATGCGCCAGCTGTTGTCGGAGGTCTCTCGTTCCAACATAGAGACCTTCGGCAACATGCTGAATGCACGCCTGGCGGGAATTGAGGAGAGGCTCCCGCCGGAACCCCGGAGAAGACCGCCTCTAGCGGCGGACAGTGCCAGCACCGCGGCAGGCACCCCACTCATGGTGGGAAAAACGAAAGCGCCGAAGCCAAAAAAGGCAACGGCGCCCACGTCTGAAGAAGTAGCGGCACCGAGTGTGGCGGCCCCCCAAAAAGAGGCGCCGTCTGCACCGGCCAAAAAGAAGAAGACGAAGAAAAAGCGGCCATCAATGGCCGCTCAAGAGGCGGCGCAAGGAGGGGAGAACAACCGCGTCCCCGCCGAGACCCCGTGGACAAAAGTGGGTCCGCGCAAGGTCAAGTCGAAGAAGGGCGCGGCTACTCCAGCTAAAGCCGCCCCGAACAGGAAGAAGAAGAAGACGAGGTTGCGTGCTCCCGCCACCGCCGCCGTAACCCTCACCCTTGAGGAGAAGGCTGTGGAGAAGGGGGTGACGTACGCCCAGCTTCTGAAGGAAGCCAGGGCGAAGGTCGATCTTGGGGAGTTTGATATCCCCAAGCTCGGCTTCCGTCTGGCGGAAACTGGTGCGCGTGTGCTCACCATAGATGGTGTGGGGGCACAAGCGAAGGCCGATGCCTTCGCGGCGAGGTTGAGGGCAGTGTTGAGCCCGGAAATGGTGAGAGTCGGCCGTCCGGTCAAATGCGCGGAGATGCGCGTCACCGGGCTGGACGACTCAGTGACGGCCGCCCAAGTCATCCTGGCGGCCTCACAAGAAGGCGGATGCCCGACCAGCTCCATCAGGTCGGGCAAAATTGTGGTGGGACTCAGGGGGGACGCGTCCTTATGGTTGTGCGTCCCCGTTGCAGCCGCTAAAAAGCTGCTCGAAACCGGGCGGCTTCGCGTAGGCTGGGTGTCGGCGAGAGTGGCGCTGCTGGCCGCGAGGCCTAAGCGCTGCTTCCGCTGCCAGGACACCGGCCACGTCGCGGCGAAGTGCCAGTCCTTGGTGGACCGCAGCCGGATCTGTTTCCGTTGCGGGAAGCCGGGGCACAAGGCGGCCGAGTGCGGAGCGGACCCGCTCTGCTCGCTGTGCGAGGTCACCGGCAAGACGGAGGTGGCACATGTGATGGGGAGCGGCAGCTGCGTTTTCGCTAAGCCAGCCCCCGTCACGAAAGGGAAGCGAAAAGCTCCCTCCAGGGCCCGGCACAAAAAGCCGAAAGCCCAAGGCGCAAGGGCGGTTCAGCCCGCCCCCGCCGTAATGGAGGTAGAGGCCTAGGCCCGTGGGCGGTGATCGGGGGATCGCCGCTCACACTATGGGCCCCGAGTCGGCAAGCTCCCCAATGTCCGGGGAGCTCTCGGAGAGGCAGGCGGCGGCATAACACCAGGCCGCCGCGTGGAAAGAGAGCCGGATGCGGCATGCGCTGGGGGGTCGCGGAAGAATGCTAAGCGATTCCCGTGACCCCTCCAAAGGCGCTGAAGATGGACATCGGGGGGTTTTAGTGAGTAAACCCCGGTGCACCTCCATCTCGCGCCGGGGGAGTCTCACATACCCCCGCTGCCCTCCCCCGGGGGTGGCGGGGGATACGCAAAGTATTTCCCCCCGTCAAAAAAAAAAAAAAAAAAAAAAAAAAAAAAAAAAAAAAAAAAAAAAAAAAAAAAAAAAAAAAAAAAAGGTTAGGTTAGGTTAGGTTGAGCCTGGTGGGGGCGATACCGGTTCCTCCCCGTTGGTGTCCCTGGGCAACACTTGCCTGCGCCACCTCAGGGTTCTTTCCTGGGGTGAGGTAGGCACGTGGCTGAACGCCGGTCTTTCTTCTATCTTTCACCATCTTTTCGTAACTTTCTTCTTTTGCTTTGTTTTGTTTTGTTTCTTTCTATCTTTTCACCACCTTTTCTCTTCTATCTTTCCTTTCTATTTTCACTCTTCCGATAGGTGACCTCACACCTGAAAAAAGGCCGCGACCCGGGGTGTCGGAGGGTAAGAACATGGATAGTCGTGATGGAAAAAGTTTCTCCGGGCGGGTCCCGACGTCAGTCGGGGAATCCCGCACTGTGTCCGAGTCTTCGGGCACAGTCTGGCCCACGTATACGGAGGGTGCCAACATCACGAGGGCGGATGTGGAGGTCGCCAAGGAGGCGGTAGATAGAAGGAGAGGCGCGATGGCGCAATCCGATCCAAAGCTGGCGCACATTACCGCGCCAGTGGTGGATCTTTTAACCGATGAGGAGACGGACTTCTCACAGCCCGTCGAGAATGGAAGGGAGCGGCTCCTGCGGCTTCTTCACAGAAAGAAGCTGCGAGGAGACACGGAGGGGCTCGCACGTGTGCAGCACGAGCGCGAGCTGATACTCCCTCCCTCCATTCGGGATGAGACATCGGTGGCGGGAACCAGCGGCGCAACGACACCGCGCGCACCGGTCGTGTCGCTCACGCGCGATCCGAGGATCCCGCCGCCCCACGGACATGACGAAGGGAGAGATAGCGATGACTATCTCTCCGACTCCTCGGCACAAAGCGACATGTCGCTAGTGTCCGGGGAGTCCACCGGACGAGACAAGCCTCGCAAGAGGAAGACCCCGGACGATGACGGGGTGCCGTCCCTTAGTAAAGGGGTGGCACCGAAGCCGAAGAGGGGGCGCGGCCGGCCGCCAACGACCGGCCAGTACGTCGGTCTATATAAGGCGCAGGTCGCGCTTAACAAGGCCAAACAGGAGGCTCTTCGG
The DNA here is from genome assembly GCA_905404095.1 of Glaucopsyche alexis. NCBI lineage: Eukaryota > Metazoa > Arthropoda > Insecta > Lepidoptera > Lycaenidae > Glaucopsyche > Glaucopsyche alexis. The sequence goes on along the minus strand of FR990063.1, from coordinate 55,767 downwards.
CTTCAGGCTGAGGCCGAAATGATGGAAGTGATGAGGGAGGCAAGGGAGGCGCGACCATCGCCCCGCGCAACCCCTGTCCTCATCGGAGACGAGGAGTCGGAGCGAACGGCCGCTGCACTGGCCGAGACCGTCGAGGCTTCACTGGCGGCCATAACAATGGTTGCCACGAAGTCCTCCAACCTTAAGGGCACGTACCAGAGGTGCCTTAAGGAATCGGTCGCGGCCATAAGAGCGGCTGTCGCCGAGATTCGGAGCCGGTCCACCACGGACGACCTGGCGAGACTGGAGGCCCAGAATGCGCGGCTCCAAGAGCAAGTGACCAGAATGGGTCAGGAGCTCGAAGAGCTGCGCAGACGGGCTAACAGCACCCGCCCACCAGAAGAAGACATGCGTCGGCTGTTGTCGGAGGTCTCTCGCGCAAATATAGAGACCTTCGGCAATATGCTGAACGCGAGGCTGGCCGGTTTGGAGGACCGTCTCCTACCGGAGCCCCGAAGGAGGCCTCCGCTTGCGTCGGATGCGGTTATGGGGGACATAGCCCCGGAACCCGCTACAAGCGTCGAGGCCCCAAAAGAGAGGGAGCGGCCGAAGCCATCAAAGGCTACGACAAAGGAAAAGAGGGGGGCGACGGCGGACACGGTGGTGCCAATAGAGGCTCCCACTGCACCTGCGCCGCCCGAGAAAAAGAAGAAAGGCAAGAAGACGAAAAAGTCTCTTGCCGCTAAAGAGGCCGAGCGTGCGAGGGCATCTACATCCGCCCCGACCGCAACCTCCGCCCCGCGGACCGCAGCAGAGTCGCGGGGGAAGGAAAAGACGAGGGTAGGGAAGAGGGCTACTGCCCAAGCAACAGCCCCCAAGAAGAGGAAAAAGAAGAGGTTAAGGCCCCCCAAAACAGCCGCGATCACCCTCACCCTGGAGCCTGGGGTGATCGAAGAGGGGAAGGTGACTTACGCCTCAATTTTAAAGGAGGCGAAGGAGAGAATCAGCTTGGCGGAACTCGGCATAACAAAGGTCGACTTCCGCCTGGCTGAAACGGGCGCCCGGGTCCTGGAAATATCAGGAGAGGGGGCCCATGAGAAGGCGGACGCCCTGGCCGCCAAGATGAGGGCGGTCCTGGACCATGACGTGGTGCGGATAGCCCGCCCGGTGAAAAGAGCAGAAGTGCTCATCACCGGGTTGGATGATTCCATGACGGCAGCCGAAATTGTAGAGGCTGCCGCAAGAGAAGGTAGCTGCCCGGCCGCAGAGATACGGTCGGGCAGAATCGTGATGGGTCCCAGGGGCGCAAGAAGTCTCTGGCTCGGCGTGCCTACTGCGGCCGCCAAGAAGCTCGCAAGCTCTGGGCGGCTTCAGATTGGCTGGGTCCAGGCGAAGGTGGTACTGCTGGCTGTGAGGCCAAGGCGGTGCTACCGATGCCTGGACACCGGTCACCTGGCGGGCAAATGCTCATGCCCGGTGGACCTCAGTGGAAGCTGTTTCCACTGTGGGAAGCCGGGCCACAAAGTGCCAGATTGCACGGCGGCGGCACCCAATTGCCCCGTGTGCGAGGCACTAGAAAAGGAGAGGACCGATCATACGTTGGGGAGCAAAGGCTGCGTATACGCTAGGCCACCCCCCAACGTCAAAAAGAAGAGGGCACCGGCACCAACGGCTCGGCAAAAGCCCAAGGCCAAGGGCGCAAGGGCGGCACCATCCGCCCCCGCCATGGAGCTGGACGCCTAGACCCGTGGGCGGCGATCGGGGGATCGCCGCTCACCTGAAGGGTCCCGAGGAAAGCTCCCCCACATGCCAGGGGAGCTCTCGGCGAGGCAGGCGGCGGCGCACGGCGCTGCAATGAAGAGGGCCGGACGCGGCACGCGCTGCGGGGTCGTGGAAGATATGCACAGTTCCCATGGCCCCGCATCAGCGCAGGCGAGGCATCGGGGGGTTTTAGACGGTAAACCCCAGCGCACGTTAGCGCTGGGGGAGTCCGTCATACCCCCGTCGCCCTCCCCCGCGGGTGACGGGGGATACGTAACGTATTTCCCCTCGTCAAAAAAAAAAAAAAAAAAAGGTTGAGCCTGGTAATTTAAAGTGGCAGTCACCGGAGCCCGAATGCTCGAGATCCCGGGGGCTGCCAGCAAAGAGAAGGCTGACAAACTGGCCGAGAAATTGAAGGAGGTCATGGAGGAGGGGGATGTCCGCATCTCCCGACCCCAGAAATGCGCTGAACTACGCGTACAGGGACTGGACGATTCTGTCACTGCGGCAGAAATAGCGCAAGCCATCGCAACACCTGGTGGCTGCGCAGCCGGCGACATTAAGGTCGGCGAATTAAAGCGGGACCGCAGAGGCCGCGGCACGGCCTGGATTAAGTGCCCGATCGAGGCGGCAAAGAGAGTGACAGCGCCCAACGTAAAAGTCTACGTGGGCTGGACCGTAGTGCGCGTGACGCTCTTATCCATGCGCCCCATGCGCTGTTACAAGTGCCACGAGACCGGGCACACAAGAGCGACATGTCCGAACGAGGCCGACCGCAGTGCGCTATGTTTCCGCTGCGGCCAGCCGGGCCATCCGTCTGCGCAGTGCCAAAATGCACCACACTGTGCGTTGTGTACAGCGAGAGGCAAACCGGCGGACCACAGTGTTGGGAGCAAATCCTGCGGCAAGCCAGCACCGAAAAGGGGAAACTCTAAAAAGAGCATAGCGTCCCAGAAACCCGCCACACCATCTACGGCGGACACTGGAACCGGAGAGGGCCCGATGGAAGCTCAATAACGGCTACCCACCGCTTCCTGCAGGTCAATCTGAACCACTGCGCCCAGGCGCAAGATCTTATGGTTCAGAATATGGCGCAGTGGTCGATTGACCTCGCGCTTGTGTCGGAACCGTACCGAGTGCTCCCCAGAAATGACTGGATCGGAGACGCGGACAACTCAGTCGTTTTAGTCTTCGGCCCCAAAATCGTGCCTCCATCCTCAAGGGACACGACTAGGGGTCAGGGATTCGTCGTCGCCAGAATGGGGGCCCTCACCGTGGTTGGGGTCTATTTCTCCCCCAACAGGCCTCTGGCCGATTTTGAAACCTTCTTGGGGCGTCTGACTGCCCTTGTGGGTGGAGTACCTGGTCTTGTAGTCGTCGCCGGAGACTTCAATGCGAAGTCTACGCTGTGGGGTTCCCCGGCGACGGATGCAAGAGGTCGAGCGGTCATAGATTGGTTGGCATCCACGGGTCTAGTCGTGGTCAATCGTGGTGCCGTTGGAACTTGCGTTCGGCAGCGGGGCGAGTCAATCGTCGATCTGACATTGGCAAGCCCGAGTTTCGCGAGTCGTATCACTGGCTGGCAGGTTACTGACAACGAAGAAACCCTATCAGACCACCGGTACATCCGTTTCGACGTATCCGCACACGCGTCGGAACTGGGCCGCACAATGTCACCTGGCGGTGGCCCAAGGTGGTCTCTGAAAAGGCTAAATAAGGACTTGCTAGAAGAGGCTGCAATCGTTGCGTCATGGGCACCTCTTCCCTCCGAAGATGTTGAGGAGTGCGCAGAGTGGTTAAACGAGGCGTTGCACAACATCTGCGACGCCTCGATGCCGCGCGTCGGGCCCTTTAAACCCCGGCGCCAAACTTACTGGTGGCGTTCCGAAATACGGCAGCTTCAACGGGAGTGTTCAGTGGCTCGGCGCCGCTACACGCATTACCGCAGAAGGCGCAACAGGTCTCCTGAAGAGGAGGAGGCCATATACAACGCATACCGCACAGCGCGTCTAGCTCTACGCGATAGCATAATAGAGGCTAAGGAAGAGTCGTGGAAGGAATGGCTTCAGGCTTTGGACGAGGATCCATGGGGCAAACCCTACAAATGGGTGCGCCAAAAACTGCGCCCGGCTGCCCCGCCAATCACTCAATGTCTCCGACCGGAACTCCGCAGCAGAGTCGTCTCGACCCTCTTTCCATCCGGAGTCGAGTGGAGTCCACCTGTGACGGCTCATCGGGAGGAGATATCTGAGGATGAAGAGGAAATACCGCCAGTAACGGCTGCGGAATTAGCGGTGGCAGTCCACAAAATGGCACTGAAAAATACAGCGCCTGGCCTCGACGGAGTCCCGGGACGTGTCTGGCTTCTGACAATGAAGGAGATGGAGTCGCGTGTGCTCACCGTACTGACTAACTGCTTAGTCCAGGGTCGAGTGCCGCGACGTTGGAAAACCGGGAAACTGGTCCTGCTGCGAAAGGCTGGACGTCCGGAAGACCAACCTTCCGCGTACCGCCCCATCGTCTTGCTAGACGAGGTGTGCAAGATCCTCGAACGAGTGTTGGTGGCGCGTCTCGTGAAACACCTCGAGAGCGTCGGACCGAACCTGAGCGAAAATCAATACGGCTTTCGCTCAGGCAGAGCAACGATAGGGGCGGTCGCTCGACTGAGAGATATAGTAGAAGAGGAGATGTCCCGGGGTGGGGTAGTGATGGCTGTATCGCTGGATATTTCCAACGCCTTCAACTCCCTGCCCTGGGCAACAATTAAAGACGGCCTGAGACACCACGGCGTTCCGAGATACTTGCGCAGTTCCATCAGCAGCTATCTCTCGGAACGCTCCGTGCAATTTCCGACCCAAGAAGGCTGGGAAGAGCAGCAGGTGCTTTGTGGCGTTCCGCAGGGGTCGGCTCTCGGTCCGTCCCTGTGGAACATTGGATTTGATCCAGTTCTCCGTGGCACAAATCTTCGCGGCGTTGAGGTCATCTGCTACGCTGATGACACTCTTGTCGTCAGTCGTGGCAGGACCTACCGCGAAGTATCGATCTTGACGACCGCGGCAGTCGCGCATGTGGTGCGACGAATACGCGCGCTGGGCCTTGCGGTGGCTCTTGAAAAATCCGAGGCCTTATGCTTTCACGGGCCGAGGAACTCACCGCCGATTGACTTGACAGTGGTGGTAAGCGGGACCAGAATAAACGTCACTCCATCTCTGACGTATCTGGGACTCGTACTAGACGGAAGGTGGACATTCAGAGAGCACTTTCGCCGCCTCTCTGAAAAGGTCTCCAGGTCTGCCGGAGCCCTCGCCTCACTCCTTCCGAACCTCGGGGGGCCGAGCATAGGTTGCCGGCGACTGTATATGGGAGTCATCCGGTCAATGACCATGTATGGCGCGCCGATCTGGGCCGACCAGCTTTCACCCCAGAATCGGCTCGCACTCGGAAGATTGCAGAGGATTATGGCGACCCGTGCAGTTCGTGGCTATCGCACCATCTCCAAGGATGCTGCGTGCCTGCTCGCGGGAAGCCTCCCCTGGGATCTAGACGCCCGAGCTCTCGCCGATGTATATTGGCGTTGTGCAGCGGTCCGTGCAGAGGGCAGCAACCCTCTACCGGACGCCGTACGTCGGTGGAGAAGCTCTGTGGAAGAGAGGGCAATAGACCTGTGGGCAGAACGGCTTGAGGAACCGCTTGTAAGCGTGGCTCTAGTGACGGCGATCCGTCCCTTATTCAGGGAGTGGATAAAACGGAAGCACGGCGCGCTATCCTTCCACCTCACGCAGATACTGACCGGGCATGGCTGCTTCGGCCGGTATCTGTGTGAGATCGTGGGACGTGAAAACACCGCAGAATGTCATCACTGCGAGGAAAACCGGGACACGGCCGAACACACCATAACGGCCTGTCCCGCTTGGATGACACAACGCGCGGCACTAACAGCCGCCATTGGCGAGGACACAACGCTCCCAGCACTCATAAGTGCCATGTTGGAGAGCGATGAAAAGTGGAATGCAGTCGGGATGTTTGCACAGGACGTCATCTCGACAAAGGAGGAGGCCGAGCGCATGAGGGAACGGGAGGCGCTCGAGCTCCAGCGCAGGCGGCCGAGGAGAAGACGTGTGGTCCACCACAATGACCATATCGTCCCACCTTAGCCAGGGAACTCGGGGCGACGGTGAGGGGACACCGTCGCTCATTGCACCGAGTCCCCGAGATGGTCGCGATGCACAACGTGTTCCCGTGCATCGCGACACAAACGCAGAGGAATGGCCTAGGCAAGCCCCCCAAGTGGGGCCTCTGTTCGGCCTGGGGGGCCGTTAAAAGCCCCCACTAAGACGGGCCTGCATCACACTAAGCAGGCGCCCGCTGGCGGAGTCGCGGATGGTTAATCATAGTTCCCGTGGCTCTGTCAAAAGCGCAGAAGAAGGAACACCGTCGGGTTTTAGTGCGGTAACCCCGGGCGATACCATCTCCGCCCGGGTGAGTCCCACATACCCCGGTGGCCCTTCCCCAGCGCTGCCGGGGATGCATAAAGCATTTCCCGACGTAAAAAAAAAAAAAAAAAAAAAAAGGTTGAGCCTGGTGGACCTAAGCCGGAGATGCTTCCGGTGTGGGAAACCGGGCCATAAGGTGCCTGAATGCGAGGCAGTCCCAAACTGCATCGTATGTGAGGCGGTCGATAGGCCGAAGGAGCATATACTGGGGAGTAACGGCTGCGTAGCAGCTGCCAAGCCGCCCCCCAGGAAAAAGGGAAAGGCTCCAACAAAAAAGGCCCGATTTAAAGATCCCAAGGCCTCCGGCGCAAGGGTAGTTCTGCCTACCCCCGCCGAAATGATGGAGTCCTAGACCCGTGGGCGATGATCGGGGGATCGTCGCCCACATTATGGGTCCCGAGTGCAAGGCTCCCCTATGCCCGGGGAGCCCTCGGTGAGGCATGTGGCGGATGGCGAACATCTAGCCGCCGCGACAGGAGAGAGCCGGACGCGGCACGCGCTGCGGGGTCGTGGAGCTATGTTACCGATTCCCATGGCCCCGCACCAGCGCAGAAGAGGCATCGGGGGGTTTTAGACGGTAAACCCCAGCGCACGTCACGCTGGGGGAGTCCGTCATACCCCCGTCGCCCTCCCCCGCGGGTGACGGGGGATACGTAACGTATTTCCCCCCGTCAAAAAAAAAAAAAAAAAAAAAAAAGGTTAGGTTAGGTTGGGGGCGAAACCGGTTCCTCCAAGTTGGTGTCCCTGGGCAACGCCTGGGTGCGCCACTCCGCTCTCTACACGGGGTGAGGCACTCAGGCGGCTGATCGCCGGTCTTTCTCTGTCTCTTCAACATCTTTTTTTGTAGTTTACTCTTCTTTTGTTTTCGTTTTGTTTTGTTTTCTCTATTTTCACCGTCTTTTCTTCACCTATATTTCCTTTTTATTTAACTCTGATGGGGGAGCTCACCCCCGAAAAAAGAGACCGCGACCCGGGGTGTCGGAGTTTTGAAGTCATGGATAGTCGCACTAGTAAAAGTATTCTCCGGGTGGGTCCCAGCAATGGGGAATCCCACACTCCCGCTTCGGCGGGGGTCAGGTCCGTGTATACGGAGGGGCCAACTACTGCGAGGGTTGAGAAGGAGGCCGTTGAGACGGCGAGTGGAGTAGAGAGAGGCGCGACTACGCGCGCGAGTTCGAAGCCGGTGCCCCTAACCGCACCGGCGGCGGACTTGCTCACGGACGAGGACGTCGACTTCAGCCAGCCCCAGCCCAATGGGTACGAGCGCATGCTGAAGTTGATGCAAAAGAAAAAGATGCGAGGCGACGCAGATCTTCCGCGCGTGTTACTCACGCGCGACGTGATCATGCCGCCGCCAAAACCCGGATTTGACATCCTGGACAGAGACAGCGAGGACTATCTCTCGGACTCCAGTTGCATGACTGACATGTCGCTGGACTCCGAGGGATTGCCCGCACCAACCGGACGAACGACCCCTCTAAAGAGGCGGAACCCGGACGAAGACGATGAGGCGCCCTCTACTAGTAAAGGTGCGGTGCCCAAGGCCAAGAGAGGACGCGGCCGGCCTCCAACTACCGGCCAGTACGTCGGCTTGGCCAAGGCTCAGACGGAGCTCAACAGAGCAAAGGCGGAGAGTCTCAGACTCGAAGCAGAGAAGGAGGTAGCGGAGACGGCACGGACGGCGAGAGAGGCCCGAGTTTCACTCCGCGCCAGCCCCGCGCCGACCGAAACACCGGAGCAGACAAACGCGGCCATCACGGCAAGCGTGGAGAGGTCCCTGGAGACCATAACTATGGTGGCATCCAGGTCCTCCAACCTAAAGGGGACGTTTCAGCGGTTCCTCAAGGAGGCGGTCAACAACATCCGAACGGCCGTCACCGAACTGAGGGGCCGCTGTGAAACAGATGAGCTGCGGGCCCTAGAGGCGCAGAACGTGCGGCTCCAGCAGCAAATCGACGCTATGCGTCGAGAAATGGAGGAAATGCGGCGCCAGGCGATCAGGCCCGCCACCCAGGACATGCAGCAGATGTTGTCGGAGGTCTCGCGCTCCAATATCGAGACCTTCGGCAACATGCTGAATGCAAGGATCGCCGGCCTAGAAGACAGACTTCTGCCGGAGCCCAGAAGACGACCCCCGCTGGCGGCGGACATTATCGACGCTCCCGTCGGTGTGCCGACAGAGGCGCCAAAGAAGAAGGCACCGAAACCAAAAAAGGCGCCTACAAACGAGACTGTAACGGAGCAGGTAGCGGCGGCCCCAAAAGAGGCTCCGCCTGCATCTGCCCCGCCAAAGGCCCAAAAGGGCAAGAAGAAGAAAACGAAGCGGCCATCAATGGCCACTCAGGAGGCGGCGCGGGGAGGGGAGAATAACAAACCCTCCCCCGCCCAGGCCCCGTGGACCACTGTCCAACGCAAGGCCAAGAAGAAGAAGGGGGTGGCTACTCCATCCAAAGCCGCCCCGACGAAGAAGAAGGCGAAGCTGCGCACCCCCGTCACTGCGGCCGTTACCCTCACTCTTGAGGAGAAAGCTGCGGAGAGGGGGGTCACGTATGCCAGCCTGCTGAAGGAGGCCAGAGCGAAAGTCGATCTTGGGGAGTTCGAAATCCCCAAGCTCGGCTTTCGCCTCGCAGAAACTGGCGCGCGCGTGCTCACAATCGACGGTGAGCGGGCGCAGGAGAAGGCGGACGCCTTTGCTGCTAAGCTCAGGGCTGTCCTTAACCCGGATACAGTTAGAGTCGGCCGCCCGGTCAAATGCGCGGAGATGCGCGTGACCGGGCTGGACGACTCGGTGACGGCCGCCCAAGTCATTCTGGCGGCCTCACAAGAAGGAGGATGCCCGACCACCTCTATCAGGTCGGGTAAAGTGGTGATGGGACCGAGAGGAGACGCATCCCTATGGATGAGCGTCCCCGTCGCAGCCGCAAAAAAGCTGCTCAACTCTGGGCGGCTTCGCGTGGGATGGGTGTCGGCGAAGGTGGCGCTGCTGGCCGCGAGGCCTAAGCGCTGCTTCCGCTGCCAGGACACCGGCCACGTCGCGGCAAAGTGCCAGTCCTTGGTGGACCGCAGCCGGAGCTGTTTCCGTTGCGGGAAGCCGGGGCACAAGGCGGCCGAGTGCGGAGCGGATCCGCACTGCTTACTGTGCGAGGTCACCGGAAAAACGGAGGTGGCACACGTGCTGGGGAGCAGCAAATGCTCTAACGCAAAGCCGCCCCCCGTCGCGAAAGGGAAGCGAAAGGCTCCCTCCAGGGCCCGGCTCAAAAAGCCGCAAGCCCAAGGCGCAAGAGCGGCTCAACCCGCTCCCGCAATGGAGGTTGAAGCGTAGGCTCGTGGGCGGTGATCGGGGGATCGCCGCTCACAGTATGAGCCCCGAGATGAAAAGCTCCCCTATGCCCGGGGAGCTCTCGGAGAAGGAGCCGGTTGCGGCTAGAGGAGTGAGCCGGTTGCGGCACGCGCTGCGGGGTCGTGGAAGAATGCTTTCGCGTTTCCCACGGCCCCGTGAAAGGCGCTGAAGATGGGCATCGGGGGGTTTTAGACGGTAAACCCCGGTGCACTCCATCTCGCGCCGGGGGAGTCCGTCATACCCCCGTCGCCCTCCCCCGGGGGTGGCGGGGGATACGTAATGTATTTCCCCCCGTCAAAAAAAAAAAAAAAAAAAAAAAAAAAAGGTTAGGTTAGGTTAGGTTAGGTTAGGTTAGGTTAGGTTAGGTTAGGTTAGGTTTTTTTTTTTTTTTTTTTTTTTTTTTTTTTTTTTTTTTTTTTTTTTTTTTTTTTTTTTTTTTAATAGCTGTTGGTTTTAATTGTCCAACAACCTTATTTCTTTAATATAACTCAAGGGAAAATAATATTACACAATTTTTTTTTTTTTTTTTTTTTTTTTTTTTTTTTTTTTTTTTTTTTTTCAGTTTTGCGCCGTTTCTTTGTTGTCTTCTCTTCTCTGTATTCTTTTATAGATCTTTGTTCTGTTTGTTAACTAGGGTTGTTATCTTTTTTGCCATTTCAATAAATATATCTCTTTCTTTATTATTTTTCATTATTGATTCTATATTTTCTTTGCTTATGGTGTTGTTGATCTTCTGCTCTGCCTCCCTTCTAATGTTTTCATACTTAACACATTCACACAGGCAGTGGAGTGCAGTTTGTTCGGTGGTGTCATCGCAGTCGCATATTTTGCAGTTTTGTTTTATTTTAAATCGTTCAAGATATTCTCCGAATCCTCCATGACCTGTGATGAGTTGTGCGAGTGTGTTATCTAGTTTTATGTTGTTCAGAGTTTTGTGTGAGGCCCGTACGTCTCTAAAGAAGTATGCTATGGTTTTATTTTGGTCTTTTTGCGTTTTATTGAAGTCCTCTTGATACTTTTCTATTGTTTTCTTCCTAATCTGATATTTTGCGGCACTCAAAGGCACTTCTGAGTACGTCGGTCCTGTCTTGGAATTTGTGGCTTCCTTGGCCAGAGTATCAGCTCGCTCGTTACCCTCCAGTCCTATATGTGCTTTGATCCAATACCATTTTATATTAACTTCTTCTTCTGCTATCTGATTTTTAATGGCTGTTACCACGGGATGCAGATTTTCTGGATCCGCAAGGGACTGGAGGGCTGATCTAGAGTCTGACATTATACTTGCTTGTTTGTCAGCTGATCTGGTTACCATTTGGATTGCTCTCCAAATTGCCACCAGCTCCGCTTGGTAGACAGAGCAGTATCCCGCCAGTTTCATCTTGCTAGTTCGCCGTTCGTTCGCGCCTTCCCACCAGCTCACTGCAGCTCCAACATTTCCCTCCAGTTTGCTGCCGTCGGTATAGATTTTTGGGACGTCGTTCGGTACAGCTTCTTCGTCTTTTTCTTCTATGATGTACTGGAACGAAATGGGGCTTCTATCTGCCGGATGTGGGAGATCGAAAGGGTGGGCTCTTCTCTCAAGTTTCCTGCCAGGATACTCCTCCATTGGTCCTCCTCTTTTTACTCTGTACAGCGCGGCGTTCTCTCTAATGCGTAGATGGAGTGGTATGGTGCCGCTTAGTAGTGTGCTGGCCATAAGTGATGTCGTTTTGTGTGCTTTACTTATTTTTATCGTGAACATCCTGTTAATTCTATCGATCTTCTTTCTTATGTATTTTTTGTCCAGTGCAGGTTCCCATACGCTAGCGGCATAGAGCACTGTGGGCTCCACGACCGCGCTGTACATTGTTCTTATAATGTCTGCGTTTAGACCCCACGTAGCTCTTGCAACTGTTGAAAGTTTTCTGTAGATATTGATCGCTTTTTTACTGATGGTATCTACATGTTCGCTGAAGGTAAGGGCGCTATCTACAGTTACGCCAAGCAGTTTCAGACTTTTGTCGTATTCTAGCCTAGTGTTGCAGAAGTCTAGTTTGGGTTTTTCATACTTCAGCTTTTTTGTGACAATTATGCTTTGGGTCTTGTGTGCCGCAAATCGGAGTCTGTTCTCGATACCCCACTGTTCAATTATTTTAAGGGCTGCATTTGCCTTTTCTTCGACCTCACTACTATTCCTACCTATGGCCACGATTAGAAGGTCGTCTGCGAAAGCCTGTAGGTGGGCTTCTAGGTTCTCTGCCTCATCTAACAGTGGGTTCATTAAGATGTTCCATAATAGTGGCCCGCTTACCGAGCCCTGGATACAGCCCTTCTCGGCTTTCCTTTCGGTTGTGTGGCCTGCATATGTGAGTCTTATTTGCCTGTCTGATAGGTAGTCATAGAAAGTAGCCAGTTGGTGTTTGTCAATTCCCTTCTTTTTCAACTGCTGCTTTATTTTCGGCCACCAAGCGTTGTCGAACGCTCCCTCTATATCCAATGACACCATCGCTACGATTTTCTTCTCGCGAACGGCTTGTCTTGTCATTTCGATGGCGTCATAGAGAGCGTCCTCAGTGCTTCGTTGGGGCATGAAGCCATATTGTCTGGGATTGATTTGTTGCTCCTTTCCCAGCTTCCATAGAAGTCTTTTGCATAATATCTTTTCAAAGATCTTGCCTAGGATGGGAAGCAGGCCAATGGGGCGGTAAGATTTTGGCGTGTTGTAGTTGTCTTTTCCTGGCTTTCTTAGTGTTATGATGGTTGCCCTTTTCCATCTTTTCGGGAAACAGCCGTTTTTTAAACAGGTATTAAATAGCTCTGTCATTACGCCTGGGTTTGCCCTGTAGGTTTGGTGACATATATCGGATGTTATGCCGTCTTCTCCTGGTGCTTTCTTGGGGTTCATCGTTTTTATTGTCGTTTCTATTTCTGTCATGGTTATTTTCCGTAGGTTAGTAATGTCAGTTAGGTCTATGTCTTTTTCGTATATTTCTACTTCTTGTCTAGTTTGTCTATGGTCAGTTGTATCGTCGTCAGTATTGTCGGGGGGATAGAAGGTCGCTGCCAGGAGTTCGGCAGATGTTTTGGGGTCACAGTCATTGTCATTGTCTTTTAGTAGTTGGTCATCGTGTCGCTTATTTGTATGTCTCATAACTCTGTAAATCTTGTCCCACATGGATTCTCTTTCTTGGTTGCTGCAGAACTTTTTCCAGCTGTCTGTTTTTGTGGTTTGTATACTGTCCTTATATTCCTGTAGTGCTTTTAAGTAATCATTGATTACATGTTCCTTCCTTCTAGGGTTTGCCTTCTTTATCTTTCTTCTAAGTCTTACTACTTCTTTTTTCTTTTCTTTTAGTTCTTCTGTCCACCATTTTATTTGTCTAGTCTTCTTTGCCTTTATTCTTGGGATGGTTTCCTCACAAACTTTAATTATTATGTTTGTGTATGTATCTGTTATTGTATTTGTGTCTTGCTTGTCTTTTATTTTATTTAGTTCTTCTTCCGTGATGTTATTGTCTCTCAGTTCTGCTTCCATGAGTTCCCTAAATCTAGCCCAGTCAGCTTTGTTTGTGTTGTATTTCCTGGTTGTTGCTGGGTATGTGTCTGTATCATCTTTGTCTTTGTTTTTAGTTCTAATTGTGTACGTAATGGCTCTGTGGTCTGAGGTAGTAATCAAGTCTGGGTCGACTTTCCAATTTGATATAAGGTTCATAATTTCTGTAGAGCAGAAGGTGATGTCCACGATGCTAGTGTATGGGGTGTCTCTCCTTATCGCGTAGAAGGTAGGGGTTTTCCCAATGTTTAACAGTTCCAGGTTCTTGCTTGCTATGTATTCGGCCAATGTTTCCCCTCTTTTGTCTTCTGCTTCTTCGCCCCACCACTGACTTTTGGCGTTAACGTCTCCTCCCACTACTAGCATTTTTGTGTCCATGTCCTCGATTATTCTATCTAACTCTTTTATTTGATTTTCTATATCTATATAGTCTTCCCAGTATAGAGAGACGAGGCCGAATTTAAGGTCATTGGACATTGTTAACACCGCGCTGGCTATGTTTTCGGTTGTCCATTTGTCTTTGGTTATGACTCTGACGTTTGGGTCGGCTATCAATAGGGCGGACTTTACAGGTTTGCTCCTGTTGACAGTCTTCTGGACTGTTCTATACCCGCACGTCAGAATTCCCGCGGAACCTACGTAAGGTTCCTGTACCATCACCGCTGTGAAGCCCTCGGATGTCATGGTTTGGATGGTTTCTATTGTTGCCACTTGGCCTCTGCCTAAATTTATCTGGGCTATTTTAACTTGTTTTGTTTCCTTAACTTGGACCTTAGCAATAGCTGACTCTGGATCGGGCTATCTTATCCCACCTTTGCCACTGTGGGCACTCTGCAGAATATGCCGGATGGTCACCTCTGGGGCAGTGGATGCACTTTGGCGCTCTATTTTTATTTGTGCAGCTCCTTGTGTCATGGTTTTCTGCACAGTAACCGCAAGTTAGGTCACCCGCGCATATTTTAGCCGTGTGTCCAAAGCCGAGGCATCTATAGCATTGGAGTATAGGTGATTGATCCCTTGCTGTGATTATCTGGTAGCCTAAATGCAGTTTGGTGTCTACCATTTTGCTCCATGCCTGTGGGGTGACTTCGAGAATGACATTTGTTAGTTCCTTAGTCCTCCCTCTAGTTCTTCTAATCACTTTAATGTCTTCTGTCCTTGTGTCTAGCATTTTATCTGTATTTTGTTTTATTATAGCGTTGGGTATTTGGGTGTTAGTGAGGTCGTTAAGAATGCCAGGAAGTTTTATAAGCGGGTTCCTGTTTTCGAGGTGAGCGATTTGTAAGTTTTTATTTTTGGTGCTTATCGTGGTTTTTAGCTGTTCTATGTCTCTTTCGTTCTCACATCCCAGTACTACCTTCTGTCCCTTGGCTTTCCTCATCCTGCTTATTCCTATTCCCATGTCTACTACATTTACTGTGTTTTTTATTTCTTTTATTACGTCTTCGCTTGTATGGAGAGGTTCGTCGGAAGTTATAATTACATTGTATCTAGGTGCTATGTTACGCGTTCTAGCTATATCTGCAAAGGACAGGTTTTGACTTGTTTTCTCTGTTTCAGGTTGCATTAGGTCTGGAGTGCTTGGGGCTGTCATGGCTTGTTTGATGGGTGTTTTGTTCCACTTTTGTTTTAGGTCTTCGATCGCTGTTCTCACAGGGGCTATTAAGTCTGCCGTTGTTTCTATTCCGTCTTTTATCTCTTTTTTCAGCTCTTTTAGGTTTGCTGTTATTGTGCTGTACGGTTCCTTTATCTCCCTTATGTTCTTGTTTATGTCCATTAGAGTTTCATTTATGTCTATTTTTGCTCCTTCTATGTTATCTGTTCTTTGGTTGGTTTGATTATTGTTTTCTTTCAGGTTTTTGATCATTTCTTTCATCTCTACTAGCTCGTCTGTTATCTTTATCATTGCTTGTTTCAGGTTAGTGTCAATGTGGTGGGTTTCTTCCTCATTTTGGTGTTCAGTCTCTTCGTTTCCCACATGGAGTAAAGGTAAGTTGTCGTACTTGTTATCGATCTCCGTTAGGTGTCGGCGTAAAGCATCGAGTTGGTTTGATACTGTTATTGTGTTTATATTTAGTTTGTTTAGTTCTTCTTTGAGATTTTCCCACTTGTTTGAGTCACTGCTGTTTCCATCTGTTTTACTTTCCTTCATGTGTTTTTCTATCCTCTTAATTGCCTCTCCGGCTTCTTCTATTTCTTGAAATGGTCTTACTGTTTCGAAGTTTAGCCATTTTATTATGTTCGTGGTTTCTTTGGCCATATCTTGTACTTCTTTCCTCGTGTTGTTTAGCTCTTCGGTTAGACTTTCTTTTAAGATCCTCATTTCCTGTATATGGGCCCTCTCGACTCTGACCAGTTCCACTGCATTGCGACTACGCTCTTTTTCGAGATTGTATTTATGGCGCGATCTGGAGTCTGAGAGGGCCAAAGCCGTTTCGTAGAGTGTCTGTAGGCATTCGAGTGCTGTTGCCTTGCACTCACGCTTCATATTTCCCGCCTCCTCTAAAGCGGCTTTTCCTTTTTGCAGCATATCATTGGCTAGTTTTGTGGCCTCATCCATAGCTACCCCCGGTCCCCTTTTGAAGTGTGTGGGGAGGATACTGGCTCTGCTCCTGTTAGACATTTGTGATCCTATCGAGCTAGCGTCATCAGAGTCTTCGATGGTGTTTGGTATATCCCCTTCAGACATCATTGGGTCGAGGTCCAGAAGGTTTGATGAGGGGCTCATGAAGTTCGCTTCTGAGGTGTCTGATTCACTAGCTGATGGTTTGCGTGTTTGACTCACAAGAACTTTTTCCCTCAGACTTTTCTTAGATTTTGCAGAGCCTGACGGGCTTTTTGGGATCTTAGTTAACTTAATGTCTGCAATTTTCTGTTGTTTGGACATATTGTATGGTTCTAAGTTCTTTGCTTTAGTTCTCGGGCGGCGTGCTACACTTCAGCAGGTAAGTATTGGTCTTTTCTTTTACAGATTTTCTTAGTTTTAACCTTTTAGTTTATAAGCTTTTTTTTCAGGTTTATTCCGATGGTGTATGTACTGGTGTTCCTGTGTAGATTGGAGCTCTTTCCTTATCCTATCTAATGGTCTTTGTCTCGTCTTTCAGCGCCTTGTGGTTACCGAGATATTCGTGTTTTTGTGGAACCAAGATGGCTTCCAAAATGGCGGCTGAGGTTTTGGTTGTCTGTGCTGGTGGTCGTGTTCTATTTGTTTTGCTGATTCCCGTGGAGAAAACCGCGTTCTCCTACGACGTCTGGGTCCCGAGATATTTCGCTTTTGAGATTTTCAAGATGGCTGCCAATATGGCCGCCCTGATTTTCTTTCTTTGATATCTCCGGAGCCGTTTGACGCAGAAGGGTGGTGTTTGGGTTCGTTAGAGTTGAATTTTTGTCCTCTTTCAGGTTACCTCGTTAGTTGGCTTCCAATATGGCGGCCAAGGTTTTGGTTATCTGTGCTGGTGGTAGCGCTCTATTTGTTTTGCTTATACCCGAGGAGAAAACCGCGTTCTTCTACGACTTCTGGATCCCGAGATATTTCGTTTTTAAAATTTCCAAGATGGCTGCCAATATGGCCGCCCTGATATTCTTTCTTTAATATCTCCGGAGCCGTTTGACGTAGAGGGGTGGTGTTTGGGTTCGTTGGAGTTGATTTTTTGTCCTCTTTCCGGTGGCCTTGGTGTTTTTGAGATTTGGGCTCTTGGAATTCGAGGAGCTCGGATCTTGCTGATTTTTTGTTGATAGGTAGATGGCAGAGGGCCCTCCACCCTGGAGAAAACCGCTGTTTCCTAGGACCACTAGGAGCCGAGTTATTTGTGTTTTTGTCGGCCTTTTGACAGATGTGGAACTGTCAAAGTCAGTCTTCAGAGGCCGATTTCTCGGAAACGGTAAGTCGCAGGTGGGTCCTGTTTGGGTTCTCCTGGTAGGACTTTTTCCCAGCTACCTGTTTTTGAGCTTATCTAAGTGTGAAATTTTTGACAAATTTTTTCGCTATTTGATTGTTCTGACCTTAGGGGTTCGGTAGCCCAGTCTCGCAGCTGCCGGAATCCGCAATCCGTGTCTCGCTATGTCTTTTACCTTCGGAGTTATGGACGTTTGAAATATTCCAAGATGGCGTCCAAACGTCAAAGTCGGGTTTGTCTTGACAATATCTTGCTCGGTTTTACAGCTAGCGGATCGCGGTTTGTTTCCGCCTGGGGATACCGTACCTTGGGTATATTCTGGGGGGGGAGTTTGGGGGGGTTCTGTTTCCCCTTTTTGAGGTCCTTTTCTTGCCGGATCTGGGTGCTCCTGGTCTTACCCTTTATGATGATATGTCGCACGTTGCTGGGCGACCCTTGGTTCCGGAGTAATCTTTGTTTGAAATTTACACAAAATGGCGGACAAAATGGCTGCCAAACGTTTCTTTGCGATATCTCCTTTACCTGTTGGTCTATCTGGACGCGCGACGGCTCATATGATAGGTCTCGGTCCTGGCTATCTTCTTGTAGAGTTAGTTTTTATGGTGTTCCTGAAATTCCCGTTTTATTCCAGAAAAACGTCTTTTTAGCTCTATTTCCGGATCTAATCGTCGTAGAGGGCTGATTGAAGTGCCGTTTTGTAGCTCTGGATGTGCTCGACGTTTCTAGGTCAAAACGATTTCATCTCAGCACCCCTGGTGTTACCCAGCCGGTGTTTTCCGGAAAAACGGTTTTTTCTTCCTAGTGGAAAATTTTTCTAGGGGGGGACTAACCTTTTTTTGGTGGGGTTTTTAGGTGCTTTGGTGGACCTAATTATCAGCTGGTCAGATCCCACGCGTCTCTGGAGGTCTTGATGTTCCAGGCTGTTTAATTTGAGTTTTTTATATATCTATTACTCACCCCCCTGATGTCGAAAAATTTTTCTTTTTATGGATTTATAGTCGGCTTGTTTGCCGCTTGCAGATGCACTATAGTCCCGGGTTCACAGGTCCCTATTTCGATGACCTCGTGGTGACGCCAAAATCTTCAACACAAGGTCATTGGCACTTGCACTATGTCTATAATTTTGAAACTTACTATACTAACAAAGGTCTCTGTCCTGCACAATGTCCACTATTTTTTTTATAAAAATCCCTTAACTATTGTTTGAATTATTGCACTTTGAAATTTTTAATTTTTTGTCACTTTGGTTTTTATCACTTTTTAGGCACTTTTTTCACGATTTAAGGCTCGACGCAATCACACGCGTGTGGGGCGCACCGAGACGAATCAATCGGTACCTCAATCGTCAAAATCGGAGCACTTTTGACCACTTTTTCGGATTTTTGATTGCGGAGCGTTGAGAAAAAGATGCTTCCCGGTCGGCGGACGGCGCTAAACTGGTTAGGTTAGGTTAGGTTAGGTTAGGTTAGGTTAGGTTAGGTTAGGTTAGGTTAGGTTAGGTTAGGTTAGGTTTTTTTTTTTTTTTTTTTTTTTTTTTTTTTTTTTTTTTTTTTTTTTTTTTTTTTTCCGTCCCCCTAACATTGTCAGGGCTTGTTTTTTACTATTGTATTTCTTTTCTTTTGTCTCTTTTTTATCTATGTTTTTTACATTTGGTCTTACTTTTTTAACATTGATTTCTATTTTTGACAATACTTATATTTATACAATTTACATTTGGTCTTACTATCTTTATAATTACAAACTTTGATTAATCAAAATACCGTTCAATAATACCGTGTATATAAAGTTTACACATAATAATATTACAACATTTCCATTTAAGTGTCACTGGAAGTATAAATGTCCAGATATATTTACAAATTAAAATTACAGATAGATTCTAAAATACAATAATATACAATGATGTAAATAACAATCAATTAAAACAA
Source organism: Glaucopsyche alexis (assembly GCA_905404095.1). NCBI lineage: Eukaryota > Metazoa > Arthropoda > Insecta > Lepidoptera > Lycaenidae > Glaucopsyche > Glaucopsyche alexis. The sequence continues at coordinate 36,838 of FR990063.1, read as the reverse complement.
CGGCACAACATTCAAGCTAACCTACTATCACAGAACTTAACCTACTATCACAGTTCATCACAGTGTCTCCTGTTAACTGTTTCCACCACATATTTACAAAATGCGAGGAACACCTCTCTTTTCTTGCCCCCCAGGATGGAAGGTAGGTTCTCACCCGTCATGGATGTGCCCAATTTCTGCTCAATATCGTATCTATTGCTAGCAAAAATTGGGCACTCCAGCAACAGGTGAGGAACCGTCTCCTCTACTCCCGGCTGACACAGACACGACGGATCCTCCTTCAGCTTGAATCTGTTCAAGTAAAAGGCGAATCCGCCGTGTCCGGTCAGTATTTGTGTGGTGTGATGTGTGATGTCTATCTTCTTGACTATTTTGTATGCAGCAGCAGCGCTTGGGAAAAAGAGCTTCGTGACTCCGGCCGTCCCTCCCACTTCGTATCTCCTGTCCCATTCCTCAATCGTATCCTCTCTTAAGATACGCTTGACGAATGAAACAGGACACAGATCGTAGTCAGGCTTCCTTTTCGATCCCAGTGCGGCCTCCTTGGCTAATTCGTCAACCCTCTCATTCCCTCTCAACCCTGCGTGCGCCTTAATCCAAAACAGGGAGACCTCCCGCCTCTGCAATGCAGCTTTTCGGAGGGCCGCCCTTGTTTGCACTGCCAGGGGATGAGGGGAACTAAGGGTGACTGCCTGGAGAGCCGATCTGGAATCGCTAAAGATACCGACCTTCGCCATTCCACTCTTGCAGGCTATGCTTACTGCTCTCTGGAGCGCTAGAAGCTCGGCTTGGTAGACGGTGCAATACGGCGGCAGAGCAAGCTTGACGGCCTTCGTCTCGGCCTCACCCTTCCATACGGAGAGTGCGGCTCCGACTCGACCCTCAATCTTGCTGCCGTCCGTATAGATCCTATGGACGTGGCTGTTAACCACGTCTACATACGAGTCCTCGTCTACCAACCCGAACCTCAGCTCTTCCTGCTCTGCCGGATGTGGATCCTCAATCGCTGGAGCCATTCGTTCCACCTCCCTGTCTCTCAGCACCGGGTGTGACACCCCTTTCTTGATCTCATATAGCCTCGAGGCTTCGAGGATTCTGAGATCAAGAGGGAGTATCCCAGCCAGCAGCATTGCAGAGTTCAGGGAGACGGTTCGATATGCTCTGCAGATCTTTTGGGCACAACCCCGTTGCACGGTGTTGAGCCTTTTTTGGACCCCCATCTTTTCCACGGTGGGTGCCCACGCTGCTGATGCATACAAGATAGTCGGTTCTATGACGGCAGTATATATAATTTTTATTACTTGTGGGTTAAGCCCCCAGCCCACTCTGGCTGTCCTGGCTAAGAGCTTATATCGGGATATTGCCTTTTGGCAGACATTCCCGACGTGAGTATTGAAGGTCAAGCCGCTGTCGATTGTTAGGCCCAAAATTTTTATGTCATCATAGTACGTAATATTAACATTCCCCATTTTAAGTCGTGGCACATCGAATTTTAATTTTCTCGTAGAGAGAAGCGCACAGGTTTTGTGTGGTGCGAAATTTAACTTATTAGCCTTTCCCCACTCTTTTATTTTATCTAGTACTCTATTTGCTTTTTGTTCTATTTCTAGGGCAGTTTCTCCTGAGAATACACACACTATGTCGTCGGCGAAAGCCTGACAAAACACATCCATCTCATCTAACATCCATAGCAGGGGGTCCAACAAGAGGTCCCACAGGATCGGTCCACCTATGGACCCCTGTACGCACCCCTTGTTGGTCTCCCTACTCACTTCCTTACCAGCATACCTTACATTCACTCTCCTTTCACTCAGGTAGCTGCTGATCACCCGCCTCAGGTTCCCCGGACACCCAACCTCAGCCAACCTAACCTTTATGGCTGGCCACCAAGCACTGTCGAAGGCCCCCTCTATGTCCAGCGATACCACAACAGAAATTTTCTTCTCCTCCCTCTGCTTTCTGATGTGGTTCACCAACCTATAGAGGGCGTCTTCGGTGCTCCTTTGGGGCATGAAGCCATATTGGTTAGGGCTAATCTTGGGCAGCAGGTAGAACCTGAGTCGGGCGACCAGCATCTTTTCGAAGATTTTGCCGAGAACAGGTAGAAGGCCGATCGGTCGATAGGCTTTTGGTACCCGATACGATTCCTTGCCCGGCTTCCTTAGTACCACCACGGTCGCCTGCTTCCACTGTTTGGGGAAGCAGGCGACAGTGAGGCACCTGTTCAGCAGCGCAAGGAACCATTCCGGGTTACATTCTACAGCGTGTTGGCAGATGTCCGACGTGAGTCCGTCCGCCCCGGGGGCCTTTTTGGGGTTGAAGGACCTTACGGCTCTCTTCAACTCCTCCATGATGAAAGGAGGGTCGTCCGGACCCGCCGGCGGTTCAGTGTCTAAGGACTCCGCCCGCCGGCGCGTCCGTCGATGTTCCTCTCTTTCACCACTTTCTTGGTCCTCGGGGTAGAAAGTCTCCGCCAGCCATTCTGCGGAGCTCTGGGCGTCGAGGGTTTCACCGTCCCTCGTAAGGGGCAGATCCTCCTCCCTCCCTGTAGCTCTGCTCAACACCCTGTAGATACCTTCCCAGACCCCCTCCCTATCCTGTTTCCGGCAAAACTCCTTCCAACTCTCAACTTGCGCATTCATTACAGCCTTTTCATACTTCTCCTTTTGTTCCAGGTACAGTCCAACGACGCGGTCTCTGCGATCAGGTGCTGCGTTCCGGATCCTGCGTCTCCTCGTGGCAACCTGCTTCTTCATCTGCGCGAGCTCATCATTCCACCACGACATGGTGAATTTTTGTGTGTGTTTTTTGGTCGGCATTGTGTCTCTGCATGTCTGTGTGATGACTGCTGTGTATCTGTCTATTGCGTCTTCTATTTGTTGTGTGCTGTGTATTGTGTTTATGTCTTGTACAGTTAATTGTCTGTTCGACATCAGCTGGGTCAGTTTCTCACGAAACTGAGTCCAGTTTGCCTTCTGTGTGTTAAACATGCGTGTGGTTCGTATTATGTTCGTGCCTGTGGATTTCTGTTGTCTGATGCCGAAGGATATGCCGTTGTGGTCCGAGCTCGTGAGAGCCTCCTCTACTCTCCAGTCGCCCACTCGGTTCAGCAGATCGTCGGAGCACGCTGTCACATCCACGTAACTGGAGTACCTTTTTCCCCCTCTGACAGTATCGAATGTTGGGATGTCCCCGGTGTTGAGTATGTGCATACCCATTGTTTCCAGTACAGCAGACACTTCCCTTCCTCGCGGGTCTTCCAAATCGCCACCCCACCACGGGCTTTTCGCGTTAGCATCGCCTCCCAAGACCATCCTATCGGTACCCAACTCCCTTCCTATCCGTATAAGATGGTCCAGGTATGGCCCCACTGGCTTATCAGGCTCGAAGTAGAAGGACACTACAATCGTCTCCCAGGCTTTGGTTTTGAGGGTGGTCACAACAATGTTGTTGTTGCTCAGGCGTGTGTGTAGTTCGACATCCAACGTGTCGTCGAGTACTACAACACACGCCTTAACAACACCACCCCCTTCCCCATCGCTCTGGTAGACCCTCACCCCATTGTATGTCCTCATACTCCGTGCCCCGCCTATGTAGGGCTCTTGAAGCAATGCTACGCACGCCTTACGCTTGGTGGCCTCGAGCAACAGCTCCCTTGTGGCGATCTGGCTCCGCTGAAGGTTTGCCTGCAATACTCGGTACTGGAAGTACTCACCGTGGACAACCTCAGCAATACGCTACCGCCGATCTGGCTAGAGCATCCCACCTCTTTCTTTCCATACATCCACTATCAAAGGCATTGTGCTCCGCGCTGCCTTTCTTGGCCTTCATGCAATTTACGCATTTAGGCACATCTCCTCGCAGCCACTTATCGCACTCGGTCTTCATATGAGGACCGGCGCAGTGACTGCATCGTTCCTGTTCTTCCATGCACATCCTTTTGGTATGCCCATACCCAAGGCAGCGGGAGCACTGCACCAACGGACTTTGGTCCATCACTCTCACTCTGCCTAGCCCTATATGGGCGTGTCCTACATTCATACATCTCCTCCATAACTGTGGGCTTACTCTAACCACTACGTGGTTCTGGAGGGGGTTCCTTGCTCTCATTACATACGCTACTTCAACCTTGCATTCTTCCCCCCTCAGGCCCTCAACGATGCCTGCATTTTGGTTTTTAAAAGCAGTGGTGAAGTCGGCACTGTCGCACTTCATAACATCTCTGAAGACTAGAAGGGGGCTCTTGTTTTTAACTTCTTCCACAACCAGTCCTTCATTATTTCTCAACCTTTCCTTCACCTTGTTTCTTTCTTCTTCACTCACACAGCCGACGACAACCTTTCTATTCTTTACCTTTCTTACTCTCTCTACTCTTACCCATCCATCCTTAGCATCTACTGTCTTCCTTATCTTTTCTAACACTTCATCACCTGTTTCCTGTTCATCTTTGGAGGACACCATGACCGAGTGCAGAGCCCTTGTTTCGTGGAGTCTCTCAGAGACTCCTCTCGACACAACGCTCGCATATGTCGTCGTATTGGCGACGGCCATGTTGCTCTCCAACAATGAGCTCAACCTTCCCATTCTCTCTTTATTTTCTTCCATACATTCTCTTATCTCTTCCATCCTTCTCATCATTTCCTTCATTTCCTTATTCATACTCTCTTGTACTAATTTATTATTTGTTTTCAGGTTGGTCACCAGTTCGTCGTTCATCGTAGTTTCGTCGGTTTGCTGGGGGGGATGTATAGGGTCCCTCCCCTGCTCCGGAGTTTTTCCTGCCTTAATGTCGGTAAGTTCTTTTTCTAATTCTTTTATGATTTGGTAAAGCCTGTCTAGCATAGCCAAGACCCCATCTTTTATTTCTGTCTTTAAGTTTCTGGAGTTGCTCATATGTTTCCTAGCTGATTGCAGACAGGCTTTACCCTCACTAGTTCTTGACCTATATGTCATTGCTTGCGTCTTTTCTACACTTTGTTGTCTGTCTATTTTTACTTTAGGTGCAGAAGGCTCCTGATTGGGTTGCGTCATAGATCTTGGGGATGAGGCTGGTGAGCTTAGGGCTTGGAACTTGTCAATGCTTTTCCGGAAAGCGGAAGAGTGACTTGGTTGAGTCAGGGCCCTATCATCATCTACATTCCGTTTTGGTGGCGATACGTCGAAGGTTTCGTTTGCTCGCTTCTGGGGAGAGCGGAACATGGTGCTGTTTTTAAGGGGGACTCGTCAATATTGCAATCAAATAAAACAAATTGCTAAAATAATGTCAATAATATGGATAAAATGAATTAGATTGTATAGTTTAAATTAAAATTGAAATTGAATTGTAAAATTATGTCAATAATAAAATAAAATAAAATAAAATAATTCCTAACCTAGTAGTTGCCCCAATAGGGAAACAACTATCCTACTCTAATTTAATACCTACTAATAAATAAATATTGTGTGTGTTTTGAGCGTCCCTAAGCGTACACTTTGTCCTTATTCTAACAATTACACCAAAAATGATGTAATTGGTCTTTATATGCTATCTTAACCTAAACAGTAGCTCCAATAGGGGCTACTGGTCCAAATACAGTGAGTCTTTACTCCAAACTAATCTATCAGTTGCTCCAATAGGGAGGCAAACTGGTCCAAGTTACTATACTAACAGCTGCACCAAAAATGATGCAACTGGTCCTTATATTTAAATTAAAACTAGGAAGATTTTTATATTACAATTTAGATTAAGCTCTTTTTCAGGTACCTTGGCTTTGTTGCTGTCTTCTGCTGGTCTTCTTTTCTTTCAGGTTTTCTTTCCGGTTTTTTCCCGTTTCAGGTTCGCTTTCAGGTTTTCTTTCAGGTGGTGATTCTTCTCGCGGTCCTGTTCTTCCCGATGCCGAAAACCACGTCCCTCTACGACCTTCCGGAGCCGAGTTATGCGCTGTTTTATATGGTTACCATGGAAATCCAAGATGGCGGCTGTATCTCTTAAATTTTTCTACTTGGTGTCGTAGTCCTCTTCTTAGGTAGCCTAATGTCGAAAACCGCGTCTTCTTGCGATTTCCAGGGGCTGAGTTATCGGCGTTTTAAATTTTTCAATATGGCGGCCAATATGGCTGCCGATATTTTCTTTTTCCTATAACTCCCGAACGGTTAGTCGCAGAGGGGTGGTGATTGGGTTCTATCTTCCTAGTTTTTTGTTGTCTTTGTGATGATCCAGGTCTCACCTGGATTAGAGCTCTGGTATGTCAATTTGCTCCAAAGCTGTCCAAATTTTGTGTGTGGGTGGCTATTGCCAGGCCTTTATCCTCAAAAGAAACCGCAGTCTCCTAGGCCTACCAGAACCGGAGTTATAGCGGTTTATATCGGCCCTTTGACAGTTCGACAACTGTCAAAGTCTAACTTTAAGGGCCGATATCTCCCGAACCGTTCGTCACACGTGGGTCCTGTTTGGTCTTTCCTTGTTCGTCTTCTTCTCTTCTTCCCGATTCTGCGGTTATCTCACCGAAAAATTTTTGCAAAATTTTTTGCGAGTTTTAAGTCGTAACCAAGTGGGTCGGTTTGCCTGGTCTTAGGGCTACCCAAATCCGCAATCTGCTTCTCTCTACGACGTTCCGCTCCCGAGCTATGGCCTTTCGAAAATTTCCAAGATGGCCGACAAACGTCAAAGTCGAGTTAAAACCGGCTGTAACTCCCCTGTATAGACTCGCTTCGGATCGCGGTTTTCTTCTACAGGGGGTTATCGTACCTTGGGTACTTGCTGATGGGGGAGTTTGGGGGGGTTCTATTCCCCCCTTTTCCCGGCTGGTTTTAACGTTTGTCGGCTTCTCCTGGTCACGCCCTTTCAAATGATCCGTCGCACGTTACTGTGAGTGTTATAGTTCAGGAGCTATGAGCGGTTTAATTTTTGCAAAAATGGCGGACAAAATGGCCGCCAAACGTTTTTCTGCGATAGCTCCTGATCCAGTGTACCTATTTACACGTGCGAGGTGTCTGGTGATTCGTCCCGATGTCTGCTTTGTGGTGGAGACGCTTTTGTCCCGACCTCTCCTGTCTCTCCAGAGTTATCCTGCTTTTTTACCTTTTTTGGTCTATCTCCTCTCCTATTTGTCCTGGAACGTTGCGGCTTATGCCGTTTGATAGGGGGCGGCGTCCTCTAGGGGTCTGAATTGGCTGTTTGTTGGTACAGCCTCTGGTTTTAGTGCACGGGTTCTTTTTCTAGAAAAAGGGTTTTTCCCCTCTCCTGAAAATTTTTTCCAGGTGGGGACTTACCCTTTTTGCTGGGGTGTTTAGGCGCTGGGGAGCAGCTAATTTAGCGCTATTCAAAACCCACGCGTCTCTTGTACTTCTGCTGTGGTAGTTGCTTAAAGTTTTAATTTTTAATAATCAACAACTCACCCCCTATATGCGCAAAAATTTTTATTTTTGCGGATTTGTAGTCCGCTCCGATACTGCTTTCTTTTACACTGCAATCCGGTTTGCACACGTCACTAATTAACTGACCTCGTGGGGACGCCGAAAGCTAAACCACAAGGTCAAAGGCACTTATACTATGGCTATAATTCTAAAATTCACAGCACTTATGAAGGTCACTATCCCCTACAATGTCCACGTTATTCCACTAAAATCGCAACACTATTGCGTCTTTTTCCGCACTTTAAAGTTTTTAAAATTTTTAAAATTCAGTTTTTTGCACTTTTTATCACTTTGCCGGGTTTTTTAAGATATGGTCGAATCACCCGCGTGTGGGCGGCACTGAGACGGTTCCAACGACACCAAAATTTTTGAAATCCGTCAACTTTTTCCCACTTTTATCGAATTTTTTCGCGGAGCGAATGTGAAAAACATGTGCTCTGGTCGAGATTCGGCACGAAACTGGTTAGGTTAGGTTAGGTTAGGTTAGGTTAGGTTAGGTTAGGTTAGGTTAGGTTAGGTTAGGTTCCCCCCGATGGTTGCACGCCTTGACGTGGCGGTGGGGCTTAGTAACCGTGGACTGGACACCCACGGTGAAGCGAAGAGGCAACCAGGGCCGGCTTGTTTGCCGCCGGCTGGCCCGAGGCGGGCGCTCCCAGCGGGCTGGAGGAGTCCGCTGCGGACGCGCTAGGAGGTGGGACCGCAGAAGAAGAGGAGTGCCGGTATTACGGTGCGCCGTACTCCCTATCTTCTGCGGCCGTGGAGGGATCGCAGGGGGAGAGGCGTGGTGGTGTTGTGCTACTCTCCCTACCCCCCTGCGAGCTGGCGGGGCCGTTCCGTAAGGTTAACGGCATTGGTGGGGCCGCAGAGGAAGAGGCAAGTTGGTATTACGGTGCGCCGCTTGCCCTATCCTCTGCGTCCGAGGTGTGGTCGGTGGCAGAACCATAGCCCAGATCTGCCACCGGGTACCGGTTGTGGAGGCTGGTATCCGTGGCCTCCTAGTAGCAGACTCGGGGGGAGTCTGCTACAGTACTGGTGGAGGCCGAGGAGGGAGGCGCACCTTACCATCTGGTGCGCCTGGGGCCTTCGGGCCTTGGATGGAGCCGCTTGTGGGCGGCTGCCGCCGGCGGGGTCGCGGATGTGTGTATCGTTCCCGTGGCCCCGTCACAAGGCGGCGAGGAGGAAGGTGGGGGGTGGTTTTTAGTGGGTATACCGTGGGTCCCATTAGCCTATACGGGAGTCCCACATCACCACTCGGGTGCCCCCTGCGCCTGGGTGGTATGCGTAATGCATTTTCCCCTCCGGAAACAAAAAAAAAAAAAAAAAAAAAAAAAGGTTAGGTTAGGTTAGGTTAGGTTAGGTTAGGTTAGGTTAGGTTAGGTTAGGTTAGGTTAGGTTAGGTTAGGTTAGGTTAGGTTTCGGCCGAAGAGGCCAAGAGCTGAAGGCGCAAGGGCGGAACAACCCGCCCCCGCCATGGAGGTAGAGGCCTAGGCCCGTGGGCGGCGATCGGGGGATCGCTGCTCACACTATGCGCCCCGAGTCGGCAAGCCCCCCAATGTCCGGGGAGCTCTCGGAGAGGCAGGCGGCGGCATAACACCAGGCCGCCGCGTAGGAAGAGAGCCGGATGCGGCATGCACTGGGGGGTCGCGGAAGAATGCTAAGCGATTCCCGTGACCCCTCCAATGGCGCTGAAGATGGACATCGGGGTGTTTTAGTCGGTACACCCCGGTGCACTCCATCTTGCGCCGGGGGAGTCCGACATACCCCTGCTGCCCTCCCCCGGGGGCGGCGGGGGATTCGTAAAGAATTTCACCTCGTAAAAAAAAAAAAAAAAAAAAAAAAAAAAAAAAAAAGGTTAGGTTAGGTTAGGTTAGGTTAGGTTAGGTTAGGTTCCCCCCGATGGTTGCACGCCTTGACGTGGCGGTGGGGCTTAGTAACCGTGGTTTGGACACCCACGGTGAAGCGAAGAGGCAACCAGGGCCGGCTTGTTTGTCGCCGGCTGGCCCGAGGAGGGCGCTCCCAGCGGACTGGAGGAGTCCGCTGCGGACGTGCTAGGAGGTGGGACCGCAGAAGAAGAGGAGTGCCGGTATTACGGTGCGCCGTACTCCCTATCTTCTGCGGCCGTGGAGGGATCGCAGGGGGAGAGGCGTGGTGGTGTTGTGCCACTCTCCCTACCCCCCTGCGAGCTGGCGGGGCCGTTCCGTACGGTTAACGGCATTGGTGGGGCCGCAGAGGAAGAGGCAAGTTGGTATTACGGTGCGCCGCTTGCCCTATCCTCTGCGGCCGAGGTGTGGTCGGTGGCAGAACCATATACCAGATCTGCCACCGGGTACCAGTTGTGGATTCTGGTATCCGTGGCCTCCTAGTGGCGGACTCGGGGGGAGTCTGCTACAGTACTGGTGGAGGCCGAGGAGGCAGGCGCACCTTACCATCTGGTGCGCCTGGGGCTTTCGGGCCTAGGATGGAGCCGTTTGTGCGCGGCTACCGCCGGCGGGGTCGCGGATGTGTTTATCGTTCCCGTGGCCCCGTCACAGGGCGGAGAGGAGGAAGGTGGGGGGTGGTTTTTAGTGGGTATACCGTGGGTCTCATTAGCCTATACGGGAGTCCCACATCACCACTCGGGTGCCCCCTGCGCCTGGGTGGTATGCGTAATGCATTTTCCCCCCCGGAAACAAAAAAAAAAAAAAAAAAAAAAAAAAAAAAAAAAAGGTTAGGTTAGGTTAGGTTAGGTTAGGTTAGGTTAGGTTAGGTTAGGTTAGGTTAGGTTAGGTTAGGTTAGGTTAGGTTAGGTTGGGGGCGATACCGGTTCCTCCACGTTGGTGTCCCTGGGCAACGCCTGGGTGCGCCACTCCGCCCTTTACACGGGGTGAGGCACTCAGGCGGCTGATCGCCGGTCTTTCGCTATCTTTCACCACCTTTTTCGTAGTTTACTCTTGTTTCTTTTGTTATCTTTATTTTTCCTCTAATTTCAACGTCTTTTCTACTCCTATCTTTCCTGTTTTGTTCATTCTTCTTTACAATAGTGTGTGTTTGCGTGTGAATATCTGTGTGTGTTTGTGCGATGGATGGACCCGTGGGTCCCTAACCCTAAGTTGAGCAACGTTCGGCGATGGGGTGCATGGCGGGCAGGTGGTCACGCAGTGAGGACGTGGGGCGGCGTCACCCCCTAAATGACCAAATATGGAAGCAGGCAATGGAAAAAATACTCCCCGGGTGGGTCCCAGTAATGGGGAATCCCACACTCCCGCTTCGGCGGGGGGTCGCCCCATGTATACGGGGGGGGCTCAAGTTGCTCTAAATAGGAAGGAAGTCGATGATTACCTTGGCGAGAAAATGGACACTGATAGGCATAGCGAAATGGATTTGACGAAGAAAGGAGAGAGTGAGTGTGGATCGCGAGTGGCAACGCCCGCGCCACCGGAGAATATACAGAGCCGGTTCTTCCAAGGATCGGAGGAAAGTGGGAACGAAACCGCAGTTTCTCAGGCGTCGACAACGACTAAAGAGAAACGTCTACGAAAACGTCCTGTAGATTATTTAAAGGATAAGTCTGACTCGGAGACCGATCGCGCAACCAACAAAAAGCGTGGACGAGGCAGACCGCCCACAACGGGCGAATATGTAGGATTGACGGTTGCTATCAAGCAAAAAACGGCTGCTATGCGAGAGCTCGAGGCTGCCGAAGCTGAGCAGCAGATCAAGGAAATGACACGGAAGATACGGCGGCCACGTGTGTCGGGGCTGTCTGAAACTTCAGATTACTCGGACGCGATGGACGACCCGAAAACGACGAGTAGTTTGGGCGCCACAATAGCTGACAGCCTGGACACAATCACTAAAGTGGCCAAAACCTCAAAAAATCTGAGTGGACCATATATCAAGGCTTTGAACATAGCAACGAGCTCAATCCGAGAGGCGTGTGACATGTTGCTTGACCGGACAAAGTCAGAGGAAATAAGAGCTCTGGAAGTTGTGAACACACGCCTCTCAAAAGAGCTATCTGAGTTGAGAGCTGAGCTCGCTGATGTAAAGCGGGAGCTCGCCAATGCTCGGCCACAGATAGTCCAACCGCAGACACCTTCCGCCACACAGGAGCTGAACGTGGAAGAGCTTCTGCAGCGAGCTGTGCAAGAGGCGATATCCATATCGAGCGCAAGAATGGATGCTCGGCTCGAATGCATAGAAGCCCGGCTATTGCCGGAGCGCCGTTTACGCCCGCCCCTCGCGGCGGATAGAAGGAAAGAGAGTGCGACGACACCTGTGCTAATAACTGCAGAGTCGTCACGAAAAGAGAAGAAGCGAGCTGAACCGGAACCGGTGGTAACTACATTAATGCCACCGACCAACCCGGGTCCGGCTCAGAAGAAAAAGAAGAAGCCCCGCCAGAGTGCTGCTGCAGCGGAGGCGGCGAGTACAAGACGCGACGCTACCGATGGAGTGGCGACGACGGAGCCAATTCTAACACAAGAATGGACTAAAGTCGTAAAGAAAAAGGGAAAGACGCAAAGGAAGGAAGAAGAGGAAAAGAAGGATAAAGCTTCAAATAAGAAAAAGAAGAAGAAGGGTGGGAAGCTACGTGCTCCAAGGACCGCAGCTGTGGTCTTAAACCTACAACCTGGGGCCGAAGAACGCGGAGTTTCCTACAAAAGTGTAATGGAGCAGGCAAAGCGGCATATCGATCTGGCTGCCTTAGAGATCCCGGCCGTAAAATACAGACTGGCTGTCACTGGGGCCCGCATATACGAAGTCTCAGGCGACGCCCACAAAGAAAAAGCGGATGCCCTAGCCGGCAAATTGAGGGAGGTTTTAGGGGAAGAGAACGTTCGCGTCTCTCGGCCCCAAAAATGCGCTGAACTGCGCATGTCCGGCCTGGACGATTCTGCCGATGCAGCAGAAATTGCAGAGGCTATCGCCAGGGTTGGCAATTGTCCAGTCAGCGACATAAAAGTCGGAGTAATCCGCCGGGATCGCAGCGGCCGTGGCACGGCCTGGCTAAAATGCCCGGTAGAGGCCGCCAAGAGTGTAACTGCACCCAACACGAAGGTCTACGTCGGCTGGACCGTGGTGCGGGTGTCCTTGTTGTCCGCGCGCCCCATGAGGTGCTTCCGGTGTCAGGAGCCTGGCCACACGCGGACAAAATGCCAATGTGAAGCTGATCGCAGCGGACTCTGTTTCCGCTGCGGCCAGCCGGGTCACACATCAGCGCAATGTCAAAACGCGCCTCACTGCACATTATGCGCATCAAGCGGAAAGCCGGCGGACCACCGCGTAGGTAGTCCTACCTGCGGTAAGCCTGCTCCTAAAAAGAAGACAAGCTCTAAAAAGTGCAAAGAACCCCAGAAGCCCGCGACAACATCTGCGGCTGCCTCTGGATCGGAGCAGGCGGTTGAGATGGAAACGCAACAATAATGGCCCATACCCGTTTCCTACAATGCAATCTAAACCACTGCGCCCGGGCACAAGACCTTATGGCACTCACCATGGCGCAGCGGTCCATAGACGTGGCGGTAGTGGCCGAGCCGTATCGTGTGCCATCTCGGACGGATTGGTTTGATGATATCGAGTCTTCGGTCGCTGTGGTTATCGGTCCCAAGGTCGTGTTATCGCCCAGCTGTAGCGCGGTCAAAGGCCATGGCTATGTGGCAGTTAGTCTGGAGTCACTGACGGTGGTGGGAGTATATTTCTCGCCGAACAAACCGCTGTCTGACTTCGAGGCTCTTCTTTCATGCCTTACCGCCTTCATAGGCGGTCTGTCCCATCCGGTAGTCGTCGCCGGGGACTTCAACGCGAAATCCACGCTTTGGGGATCACCGGCGACGAATGCCAGGGGACGAGCAGTCTCCGATTGGATGATGACAACCGGCCTCGTCTTGTTGAACCGCGGAAATGTCGGAACTTGCGTTCGCCAAAGAGGGGAGTCAATAGTGGACATAACGTTGGCCAGTCCAACTATTGCGTGTCGAGTTGGCAACTGGTGTGTACAAGAACAGGTGGAAACGTTATCTGACCACCGATATGTCCGCTTTGACATCACCGCCCGCGTTATCGGCGGTCGTGGTCGCGCTTCTACAATAGACATAGGCCCAAGGTGGTCGCTAAAAGGTCTGGACAAAGAAGCTCTGTTGGAAGCCGCGATCGTGGCGTCTTGGGCACCGCTTCCTGCTGAAGGTGGAGTAGACGAAGCTGCGGAATGGCTCAATGAGGCGATGGTTGGTGTGTGCGACGCGGCGATGTCGAGGGTCAGACCTTTCGAGCCCCGGCGCCGAACTCACTGGTGGCGTCCCGAAATAAAACAGCTCCGGGACGAGTGCGTGTCCACTCGACGCCGCTACGCTAGATACCGTCGAAGACAGAACAGGAGCTCAGAAGAAGAGGAGGCTCTCTACGCCGCCTACGTCGCGGCGCGCATTGCACTCAGTGACGGCATAAAAAGAGCAAAGGCCGAAGCGTGGGAAGAGTGGCTCGCAACTCTGGAGCGGGATCCGTGGGGCAGGCCGTATAAATGGGTGAGGCAAAAGCTTCGCCCCGCCGCCCCGCCTCTCACCCAGAATTTAGAACCGGAGTTGCGCCAAGCCATCCTGTCGGCTCTATTCCCAGCCAGACCCAACTGGATCCCACCGACAATGGCCCCACACACAGAGGAGCCAGAACAGGAAGAGGAGGAGGTGCCGCCTGTGACATCTGCAGAGCTGAGCAACGCCGTATACAAGATGGGTCTCAAGAATACGGCCCCTGGCCTTGACGGCGTGCCTGGGCGCGCGTGGGTCTTGGCCATGGAAGAAATGGAGCCACGGGTACTCGCCGTATTGACCAGATGTCTGGTCCAGGGTCGAGTACCCCGTCGGTGGAAAACGGGCAAGCTGGTGCTCTTGCGGAAAAACGGGCGGCCAGCAGACCAGCCGTCGGCATACAGGCCCATCGTGCTATTGGATGAGGCCTGTAAAATGCTAGAGAGGGTGATTGCGGCGCGTATCACACAACATCTAGATCGCGTCGGGCCCAATCTTAGCAACAACCAATATGGGTTCCGAGCAGGCCGATCAACTATAAGTGCGATCGCGCAGTTGCGTGACAACATCCAGGACATGACAGCCCGGGGCGGGGTAGTATTGGCGGTGTCATTAGACATCTCGAACGCCTTCAACTCCCTGCCCTGGGAAACCATCAATGAGGCACTCAGGTACCACGGAGTACCCAAATATCTTCGCAGGGTCATCTGTGATTACCTCTCCGCCCGCTCGGTACAATACCCGACTCGGGAGGGAGTAGAGAGACAGGAAGTTGAGTGTGGTGTCCCGCAGGGGTCGGCCCTCGGACCGCTCTTGTGGGATATTGGATATGACTGGGTGCTCCGTGGTGCCTTTCTTCCCGGAGTAGACGCTATATGTTACGCCGACGACACATTGGCCGTCGCGCGTGGACAGACCCTCAGAGAGGCAATTATCCGTGCAACAGCTGCGGTCGCGCAGATAGTGCACCGGATTCGCTTGTTGGGCCTCACGGTGGCCCTTGAAAAATCAGAGGCCATCGTCTTCCATGGGCCGAGGAACGCGCCGCCACCTGGCGTGAACATTGTAGTGGGCGGAAGTCGAATAAGCGTCAAACCATCTATGACGTACCTCGGCCTCGTATTGGACAGTCGTTGGACCTTCAAGGCGCACTTCGCCCGCCTTTCTGAAAAGGTTACCAAGGCTGCTGGAGCATTGGCAGGGCTCCTCCCGAATCTTGGGGGTCCAAGCCTGGGGTGTCGCCGTCTTTACCTGGGCGTAATCCAGTCTATGGTAATGTACGGCGCACCGATCTGGACAGAGAATTTGTTGCCTGCGAACCGACAAGTCCTAGGCAGGCTTCAGAGGATAATGGCTATCCGAGCGGTGCGCGGATACCGCACCGTATCCAGAGATGCGGCGTGCGCGCTCGCCGGTAGTATACCATGGGACATAGAAGCCGAGTCTCTGGCTGCAGTCTACTGGCGCTGCCAGGCTGAACGCCGGGAGCTGGACGGCAATAACCCACCACCCGACATCATCCGGGGGTGGAGAAACAGCGCAACAGAGTGTGCGCTCGACACGTGGATTGAAAGGCTGGAGGAACCACGGGTAAGCGTGGACTTGTTGACAGCCATCCGTCCCGTCATTCGGGAATGGACGAAGAGGAGAAAAGGCGTGCTCACCTTCCGCCTCACACAGGTACTGACCGGGCACGGTTGTTTCGGTCAGTACCTGTGCGACATTGCCAAGCGCGAGCAGTCCACCGCTTGCCATCATTGTAATGACGACAGGGACACGGCGCAGCATACTTTGCTGGTCTGTCCTGCATGGAGTGAACAGAGAGCGGCACTACAAGATGCCGTCGGACCGGATATCTCACTGCCAGCAATCTTTCCTGTGATGCTGAGCAGTGAGGAATCTTGGAGAGCAGTCGCGGTTTTCGCAGAATGCGTTATGTCCGCGAAAGAGGAGGCCGAGCGCAGGAGAGAATTGGAGGCGCTCGACCCCCCGAGAAGGCAAAGACGGAGACCGAGGGCCCGGAATGGCCACGACATCCCGCCTTAGCAGGGGATCTCGGGGCGGTGGCATGGGGAAGCTGCCGCCCACGAAGCGAGTCCCCGAGTTTGGCTGCGATGCGCGCTGTGTTCTCGTGCATCGCATCGTAGGAGTGCTGGGCCCCTAAGAGCCCAAGAGTAGGGTCTGCACCTGGCAGGCGACCGCTGGCGGAGTCGCGGAAGTCATAGAAATAGTTCCCGTGGCTTCGACAATAGCGGATGAGAAGGAACACCGCCGAGTTTTAGTGGGTAGGGCTGCGTCCATTTACCATCTTTTCGGACGCAGCGAGTCCCACATATCCGCGCAAGGGAGCTCCCAATCCCCCGCGGAATGCCTAAATGCATTTCTCAGCGTTAAAAAAAAAAAAAAAAAAAGGTTAGGTTAGGTTAGGTTAGGTTAGGTTAGGTTAGGTTAGGTTAGGTTAGGTTAGGTTAGGTTAGGTTAGGTTAGGTTAGGTTAGGTTAGGTTAGGTTAGGTTAGGTTAGGTTAGGTTAGGTTAGGTTAGGTTCCCCCCGATGGTTGCACGCCTTGACGTGGCGGTGGGGCTTAGTAACCGTGGACTGGACACCCACGGTGAAGCGAAGAGGCAACCAGGGCCGGCTTGTTTGCCGCCGGCTGGCCCGAGGTGGGCGCTCCCAGCGGGCTGGAGGAGTCCGCTGCGGACGCGCTAGGAGGTGGGACCGCAAAAGAAGAGGAGTGCCGGTATTACGGTGCGCCGTACTCCCTATCTTCTGCGGCCGTGGAGGTATCGCAGGGGGAGAGGCGTGGTGGTGTTGTGCCACTCTCCCTACCCCCCTGCGAGCTGGCGGGGCCGTTCCGTAGGTTAACGGCATTGGTGGGGCCGCAGAGGAAGAGGCAAGTTGGTATTACGGTGCGCCGCTTGCCCTATCCTCTGCGGCCGAGGTGTGGTCGGTGGCAGAACCATAGCTCAGATCTGCCACCGGGTACCGGTTATGGAGGCTGGTATCCGTCGCCTCCTAGTAGCAGACTCGGGAGGAGTCTGCTACAGTACTGGTGGAGGCCGAGGAGGGAGGCGCACCTTACCATCTGGTGCGCCTGGGGCCTTCGGGCCCTGGATGGAGCCGCTTGTGGGCGGCTGCCGCCGGCGGGGTCGCGGATGTGTTTATCGTTCCCGTGGCCCCGTCACAGGGCGGCGAGGAGGAAGGTGGGGGGTGGTTTTTAGTGGGTATACCGTGGGTCTCATTAGCCTATACGGGAGTCCCACATCACCACTCGGGTGCCCCCTGTGCCTGGGTGGTATGCGTAATGCATTTTCCCCCCCGGAAACAAAAAAAAAAAAAAAAAAAAAAAAAAAAAAAAAAAAAAAAAAAAAAAAAAAAAAAAAAAAAAAAAAAAAAAAAAAAAAAAAAAAAAAAAAAAAAAAAAAAAAAAAAAAAAAAAAAAAAAAAAAAAAAAAAAAAAAAAAAAAAAAAAAAAAAAAAAAAAAAAAAAAAAAAAAAAGGTTAGGTTAGGTTAGGTTAGGTTAGGTTAGGTTAGGTTAGGTTAGGTTAGGTTAGGTTAGGTTAGGTTAGGTTAGGTTAGGTTAGGTTAGGTTGGGGGCGATACCGGTTCCTCCTCGTGGTGTCCCTGGGCAACGCCTGGGTGCGCCACTCCGCTCTCTACACGGGGTGAGGCACTCAGGCGGCTGATCGCCGGTCTTTCACTGTCTTTCACCATCTTTTTATAGTATACTCTTCTTTTGCATTGTTTAATTTGTTTGTCTATCTTTCATCACGTTTTCTTTTCTATCTTTTCTCTTTTTGTTCACTCTTCTTGTGTGTGTGTGTGTTAGGATTTGCGTGTTAGGTTGTTTGTTTGAATGGTGACGGATGGGCTTATACGGCCCCTAATCCAAGGTTCTGGTGCCCGGCCATGGGATGCATGGCGAGCAGGCGGTCTCGTCGCAAGGGCACTGGGGCAGAATCCCCCCAACTGGATCGGGCCAGAAATCAGTCCACAATTGACTAACATGGAAGGTCGTGATTTGAAAAGTATTCCCCGGGTGGGTCCTCTCTCTGAGAGGGAATCCCACCCTCCTGCTTCGGCGGGAGGCTGCCCCACGTATACGGGGGGGGCACAAACCACGAGGGCGGAGGAGGTGGTCGTTCCAACGACGGAGGAGAAGGGCGCGATGGCGCAGAAAGGGCCTAGCTCGGTGCCCCTAACCGCACCGGGAAAGGAACTTCTGACAGATGAGGAGGTAGACTTTTCGCAGCCGCAGACCAACGGCGTGCAGCGACTTTTAAGACTGCTCCAGCGGAAGAAAGAGCGGGGTGACACTGAGGGTCTAGCGCGCGTCCAACTTGAGCGCGAACTGAGACTCCCGCCTCCCGGAATTGACGACGAATTGGAGATGACACGCGTGCCGCGCTTAGTGCTGCGTGACGTCTTGACATCCAAACCTGGATCAATGAGAGATAGCGATGACTATCTCTCAGACTCCTCGATCTGCAGTGCTATGTCGCTGGAGTCTGGGGAGTCCACCACCGGAATAGACAGACCTCGTAAGAGGAAACCCGATTGTGACTCGGTACCGTCCTTCAGTAAAGGGGCGGTACCCAAACCCAAAAGAGGACGCGGCAGGCCGCCGACTACAGGCCAATATGTCGGCTTGGCAAAGGCGCAGGCCGAATTTAACTCGGAGAAAGAGAGGGCCCTTCGGCTAGAGGCCGAGGCTGAAGTGGCCGAATCGGCAAAAATCGCGAGGGAGACGCGCTCGTCGCTTTGCGCTAACACGGTCGAAACGGAAGAGATAGAGTCGGAGCGAACCACCATGGCTCTGACCCAAAGCGTTGAGGCTTCGTTGGCGACGATCACCATGGTCGCCACGAAGTCCCAAAACCTTAAAGGGACATATCAGCGGTTCCTCAAGGAGTCGGTCGCAAATATAAAAACGGCCGTCGCCGAAATGAGGGGCCGCTCACAAAACGAGGATATGCGAGCGCTGGAAACACAAAACCAGCAGCTCCAAAAGCAGGTCAACGCCATGCGCCGTGAGCTTGAAGAGCTGCAGCGCCAAGCGTCAAAACCCGCCACTGAAGATATGCAGAAGCTGTTGTCGGAGGTCTCTCGTTCCAACATAGAGACCTTCGGCAACATGCTGAATGCGCGGCTCGCAGGCCTGGAAGACAGACTCCTGCCGGAGCCAAGGAGGAGGCCACCGTTGGCGGCGGACGACGCTGGCACCCCTGCTGGCCCTCCACCAACAGCGGCACCAAAGAAGGCGCCGAAGCCTAAAAAGGCGACGGCGCCCACATATGCGACAGTGGCGGCGCAAAACGCGGCGGTCCCCCCAAAAGAGGCACCGCCTGCTCCGACCCCGCCCAAGAAGAAGAAAAAGAAAAAGCAGCCATCAATGGCTGCTCAAGAGGCGGCGCAAGAGGGGGAGCACACCATTCCCTCCCCCGCCGAGGCCCCGTGGACCAAAGTTGGTCCACGCAAGGCCAAGAAGAAGAAGGGGGCGGCTACTCCAGCCAAAGCTGCCCCCAAAAAGAAGAAGACAAGGCTTCGCCCTCCTAAAACGGCGGCAGTAACCCTCACCTTAGAGGCGGGGGCTGCGGAAAGGGGGGTGACCTATGCGAAGGTGCTGAGCGAGGCCCGGGCGAAAATCGATCTTGGGGAGCTTAACATCCCCAAGCTCGGCTTCCGCCTGGTCCAAACTGGTGCTCGCCTCCTTTCCATCGAGGGAGAGGGGGCTTCGGAGAAGGCCGACGCTTTTGCCGCGAGGCTTCGAGCGGTCCTGCGCCACGAAGATGTCAGAGTCTCCCGCCCGGTGAAATGCGTTGAAATGCGCGTCTCCGGGCTGGATGACGCGACAACGGCCGCCGAGGTCATAGAGGCGGCCGCCCGAGAAGGGAATTGCCCGACCACCAACATCAGGTCGGGCAAAATCGTTGTAGGTCCCAGGGGCGCCCGAAGTCTCTGGCTGAATGTGCCGATGGCAGCCGCCAAAAAGCTTTCAAGCACAGGGCGGCTGCAAATAGGCTGGGTCACGGCGAGGGTGGCACTGCTGGCGGCGAGACCCCGGCGGTGCTTCAAGTGCCTCGACACCGGCCACCTCGCGACGAAATGCACTGGCATGGTGGACTTCAGCGGAGCCTGTTTCCGCTGCGGGAAGCCTGGGCACAGGGCACCCGATTGTACAGCGGCTCCAAATTGCCTGGCCTGCGAGGCCGTAAGCAAACCCGCGGAGCACGTGCTGGGGAGCAGCGGCTGCACCGTAGCACCCAGGCCACCCCCCAGCACGAAACGGAAGAGAACGGCTCCCTCCAAGGCCCGGCTTAAAAGGCCCAAGGCCGGCGCAAGGGCGGTTCCGTCCGCCCCCGCCAATATGGAGGTAGTAGCCTAGACCCGCGGGTGGCGATCGGGGGATCGTCGCCCGCACTATGGGTCCCGAGTGTAAGGCTCCCCTATGCCCGGGGAGCGCTCGGTGAGGCATGCGGCGGCACAACATCCAGCTGCCGCTACAGAAGAGGGCCGGACGCGGCACGCGCTGCGGGGTCGTGGAGCCATGCTCACGCGATTCCCACGGCCTCGCATTGGCGCAGAAGGAGGGCATCGCCAGGTTTTTAGTGGGTAAACTCTGTGCCACCAACACCAAGGCTCAGAGGAGTCCCACATAACCCCGCGATGTCCCCCGGCGTCGCGGGGTATACGCAACGTATTTTCCTGGCGTAAAAAAAAAAAAAAAAAAAAAAAAAAAAAAAAAAAAAAAAAAAAAAAAAAAAAAAAAAAAAAAAAAAAAAAAAAAAAAAAAAAAAAAAAAAAAAAAAAAAAAAAAAAAAAAAAAAAAAAAAAAAAAAAAAAAAAAAAAAAAAAAAGGTTAGGTTAGGTTAGGTTAGGTTAGGTTAGGTTAGGTTAGGTTAGGTTAGGTTAGGTTAGGTTAGGGTTAGGTTAGGTTAGGTTAGGTTAGGTTAGGTTAGGTTAGGTTAGGTTAGGTTAGGTTAGGTTAGGTTAGGTTAGGTTAGGTTAGGTTAGGTTAGGTTAGGTTAGGTTAGGTTAGGTTAGGTTAGGTTAGGTTAGGTTAGGTTAGGTTAGGTTAGGTTAGGTTAGGTTAGGTTAGGTTAGGTTAGGTTAGGTTAGGTTAGGTTAGGTTAGGTTAGGTTAGGTTAGGTTAGGTTAGGTTAGGTTAGGTTAGGTTAGGTTAGGTTAGGTTAGGTTAGGTTAGGTTAGGTTAGGTTAGGTTAGGTTAGGTTAGGTTAGGTTAGGTTAGGTTAGGTTAGGTTGGGGGCGATACCGGTTCCTCCACGTGGTGTCCCTGGGCAACGCCTGGGTGCGCCACTCCGCTCTTTACACGGGGTGAGGCACTCAGGCGGCTGATCGCCGGTCTTTCGCTATCTTTCACCACCTTTTTCTTGTAATACTCTTGTTTTGTTTTATTTTGTTTTGTTTAAACTCTGTCTTTTCACCGTCTTTTCTTCTTCTATCTTTCCTTTTTATTTAACTCTGATGGGGGAGCTCACCCCCGAAAAAAGAGACCGCGACCCGGGGTGTCGGAGCTGTTAGGATGGAAGAACGCAAATTGAAAAATTCTCCCCGGGTGGGTCCCGGCAATGCCGGGGAATCCCACACCTCCCCTACAGGGGGGGTCTGCTGCGCGTATACGGGGGCGGCACAAGTTGCGTGTGGTAGTGTGGAGGCCGGTGCGACGGCGAGTGGAGGAGAGACAGGCGCGACTATGCGCGCGAGTTCGAAACCGGTGCCCCTAACCGCACCGGCGGCGGACTTGCTAACGGATGAGGACGTTGACTTCAGTCAGCCGCTGCCTAATGGCAGGGAGCGGCTACTGAAGCTCATGCAGAAGAAGAAGATGCGGGGCGACAAGGATCTTCCGCGCGTGCTACTAACGCGCGATGTGATCATGCCGCCGCCGAAACTCGGACTTGACATCCACGGAATAGACAGCGATGACTTTCTCTCGGACTCCAGTGATATGACGGACATGTCGCTGGACTCCGAGGGACTGCCCGCACCCACCGGACGTACGACCCCCCTAAAGAGGCGGAACCCGGATGAAGACGAACAGGCACCGTCTACCAGCAAAGGTGCGGTGCCCAAGGCCAAGAGAGGACGCGGCCGGCCTCCAACTACCGGCCAGTACGTCGGCTTGGCCAAAGCCCAGACGGAGCTGAATAAAGCGAAGGCGGAGAGTCTTCGACTCGAAGCCGAGAAGGAGGTAGCGGAGACGGCAAGGACAGCGAGAGAGGCGCGAGTTTCACTCCGCGCCACCCCTGCGCCGACCGAAAACCCGGAGCAGACGAACGCAGCCATCACGGCAAGCGTGGAGAGATCCCTGGAGACCATAGCAATGGTTGCATCCAGGTCCTCCAACCTAAAAGGGACATTCCAGCGGTTCCTCAAGGAGGCGGTTAACAACATCCGAACGGCCGTCACCGAACTGAGGGGCCGCTGTGAAACAGACGAGCTGCGGGCCCTGGAAGCGCAGAATGCGCGGCTGCAGCAGCAAATCGACGCCATGCGTCGTGAAATGGAGGAATTGCGGCGCCAGGCAACTGGGTCCGCTACGAAGGACTTACAGCAGCTGTTGTCGGAGGTCTCGCGCTCCAATATCGAGACCTTCGGCAATATGCTGAACGCAAGGTTGTCGGGGATTGAAGACCGGCTCCCACCAGAGCCTAGAAGACGGCCCCCGCTGGCGGCGGACAGTGCCAATGTCGGCACCACGCCAGCGGCCGAGAAGAAGAAGGTGCCGAAGGCGAAAAAGGCGCCCACGTACGCGACGATGACGGCGCAGGATGCGGCGGCCCTAAAAGAGGCTCCGCCTGTACCTGTCCCACCAAATGCCCAAAAGGCCAAGAAGAAGAGAAAGAAGCGGCCATCAATGGCCGCTCAGGAGGCGGTACAAGGGGGGGAGACCAACAACCCCTCCCCCGCCGAGGCCCCGTGGACCAAAGTCGGTCCGCGCAAGGCCGGCAAGAAGAAGAAGGGGGCGGCTACACCATCCAAAGCCGCCCCGAAGAAGAAGAAGGCGAAGCTGCGCACCCCTGTCACTGCGGCCGTTACCCTCACTCTTGAGGAGAAGGCTGCGGAGAGGGGGGTCACGTATGCCAGCCTACTGAAGGAGGCCAGAGCGAAAGTCGATCTTGGGGAGTTCGACATCCCCAAGCTCGGCTTCCGCCTCGCAGAAACTGGCGCGCGCGTGCTCACAATTGACGGTGAGCGGGCGCAGGAGAAGGCGGATGCTTTTGCAGCCAAGCTCAAGAGCGTCCTCAACCCGGACTTAGTGAGAGTCGGCCGTCCGGTCAAATGCGCGGAGATGCGCGTGACCGGACTGGACGACTCAGTGACGGCCGCCCAAGTCGTTCTGGCGGTCTCACAGGAAGGCGGATGCCCGACCAGCTCCATCAGGTCGGGCAAAATTGTGATGGGATTCAGGGGGGACGCGTCCTTATGGTTGTGCGTCCCCGTTGCAGCCGCTAAAAAGCTGCTCGAAACCGGGCGGCTTCGCGTAGGCTGGGTGTCGGCGAGAGTGGCGCTGCTGGCCGCGAGACCTAAGCGCTGCTTCCGCTGCCAGGACACCGGCCACGTCGCGGCGAAGTGCCAGTCCTTGGTGGACCGCAGCCGGATCTGTTTCCGCTGCGGGAAGCCGGGGCACAAGGTGGCCGAGTGCGGAGCGGATCCGCACTGCTTGCTGTGCGAGGCCACAGGCAAGGCGGTGGGACACGTGATGGGGAGCGGTGGCTGCGCTAACGCGAGGCCGCCCCCCGCCGCGAAAGGGAAGCGTAAGGCTCCCTCCAGGGCCCGGCTCAAAAAGCCGCAAGCCCAAGGCGCAAGGGCGGCTCAACCCGCCCCCGCAATGGAGGTAGAGTCCTAGGCCCGTGGGCGGTGATCGGGGGATCACTGCCCACACTATGGGCCCCGAGAAGAAAAGCTCCCCAATGTCCGGGGAGCTCTCGGAGAGGCAGGCGGCGGCTTAACACCAGGCCGCCGCGTAGAAAGAGAGCCGGATGCGGCACGCGCTGAGGGGTCGCGGAAGAATGCTCTAGCGATTCCCGTGGCCCCTCCAAAGGCGCTGAAGATGGACATCGGGGGGTTTTAGTCGGTAAACCCCGGTGCACTCCATCTCGCGCCGGGGGAGTCCGACATACCCCCGCTGCCCTCCCCCGGGGGTGGCGGGGGATACGCAAAGTATTTCCCCCCGTAAAAAAAAAAAAAAAAAAAAAAAAAAAAAAAGGTTAGGTTAGGTTAGGTTGGGGGTCGGCCAGTTCGTCCAAGTTCGTGCCCCTGGGCAACGCTTGGGTGCGCCACTCCGTATTTTGCGGGGTGAGGTGCCCACGCGGCTGAAGGCTGGCGCTATCTTTCTTTCTTCTACTGTCTCTCACCAACTGTTTAGTTTAAATTTCTTGTTTTGCCGTAGTTTTATTTTGGTTTTTCTATCTTTTTCACCACCTTTTCTCTTTTCTCTTGCTATCTTTCAATTTTTGTTCAACTCTTCTTGACGGTGAGCACACACGTTAAAAGCCCGCGACCCGGGGTGTCGGAGTTAAAATGATGGCAGGTCGTATTCAAAAAAGTATTCTCCGGGTGGGTCCCGGCAGTGATGCCGGGGAATCCCACACTCCCTCGCAAGGGGGAGGTAGGCCCGTGTATACGGAGGGGTCAAAGAATGCGATGGAGAATGATGCGGTCGTTTCGGCGACGGAGAGTGAGAGCGGCGCAGTTGCGCAAATGGGTCCGGGTCTGGCGCACATCACCGCGCCGGGAACGGACCTCCTAACAGACGAGGACGTAGACTTCTCGCAGCCGGTCCTTGATGGCAGGAACCGGCTGCTCGAGTTGCTTAAAAAGAAGGCTAAACGGGGCGATCGAGACTTGCCGCGCGTTATGCTCGAACGCGCGTTGCTACCCGAACGCCCCCTCACACCCGGACTTGACAGCGACGACTGCTTCTCGGACTCCAGTGAAATGTCTGCCATATCACTGGACTCCGAGGGGCTTCCCGCTTTACCCGATCGCGACATACCTCGAAAGAGGAAACCTGGAGATGACGATGTACCGTCCCTCAGCAAAGGGGCGGTACTAAAACCCAAACGCGGACGCGGCAGGCCGCCTACGACCGGCCAGTATGTTGGCCTGGCCAAGGCAAAGGCCGACCTCAATAGAGAAAAGATGGAGGCCCTTCGGCTGCAGGCTGAAGAAGAGGTCGCCGAGGCGGCGCGGGAGGCGAGGAAGGAAAGAGCTTCCATCTGCCCTACCCCCTCCCACATACGGCTCCCCACTACTTCTCCTGCGCGAGAAGAGGTGTCGGAGTCAACGAGCGCTGCCCTAAACAAATCAGTGGAGACTTCGCTGGAGGCCATCACAATGGTCGCCACGAAATCCTCCAACTTGAAGGGTACATTCACGCGGTGCCTCAAGGAGGCGGTCGTAACAATAAGGGCGGCCGTTACCGAACTTAGAGGCCGCACAATGACGGAGGATATGGCAAGGCTGGAGGCGCAAAACACGCAGCTCCAAAGGCAAGTGGCCGAACTACGCCGCGAGCTAGAGGAGATGCGCCGTCAACCGCCAGCTGCGCCCGCTGACAAGGATCTGCGTGAGCTATTAGCCGAGGTCTCTCGTTCAAATATAGAGACACTCGGCAATATGCTAAATGCGAGACTTGCCGGCCTAGAGGATCGACTACTGCCGGCCCCGAGGCTAAGGCCACCGCTGGCAGCGGACAGTGCCGACGACTCCGTCGGTGCCCCGTCCGTACCGAAGAAGAAGGCGCCGAAAACCAAGAGGGTGCCAACATATGCGGAAGTGGCGGCACCGAGTGCAGCGGCAGCGAAAGAGGCGCCGCCCGCACCAGCCCCGCCTAAGGCCTCTGAGGCTAAAAAGAAGAAAAGAAAGCGACCATCAATGGCCGCTCAGGAGGCGGCGAAAGGGGGGGAGAATACCAACCCCTCCCCCGCCGAGGCCCCACGGACAGCTATAGGTCCGCGCAAGGCCAAAAAGACGAAAGGGGCGGCTACTCCAGCTAAAGCCGCCCTTAAGAAGAAGAAGAAGAAGGCGAGCCTGCGCGCCCCAATTACTGCAGCCGTCACCCTCACCCTTAAGGAGAAGGCTGCAGAGAAGGGGGTGACATACGCCCAGCTACTCAAAGAAGCCAGAGCGAAAGTCGATCTTGGGGAGTTCGATATCCCCAGGCTCGGCTTCCGCCTGGCGGAAACTGGTGCGCGCGTACTCACGATTGCAGGTGAGGGGGCGCAAGCGAAGGCGGACGCCTTCGCAGAAAAGCTGAGGGCCGTGCTAAGCCCAGAGATAGTAAGAGTCGGCCGCCCGGTCAAATGCGCGGAGATGCGCGTGACCGGGCTGGACGACTCAGTGACGGCCGCCCAAGTCATCCTGGCGGCCTCACAGGAAGGAGGATGCCCGACCACCTCCATCAGGTCGGGTAAAGTGGTGATGGGACCGAGAGGAGACGCATCCCTATGGATGAGCGTCCCCGTCGCAGCCGCAAAAAAGCTGCTCAACTCTGGGCGGCTTCGCGTGGGATGGGTGTCGGCGAAGGTGGCGCTGCTGGCCGCGAGGCCGAAGCGCTGCTTCCGCTGTCAGGACACCGGCCACGTCGCGGCGAAGTGCCAGTCCCTGGTGGACCGCAGCCGGATCTGTTTCCGCTGCGGGAAGCCAGGGCACAAGGTGGCCGAGTGCGGAGCGGACCCGCTCTGCTCGCTGTGCGAGGCTACCGGCAAGACGGAGGTGGCACATGTGATGGGGAGCAGCAAATGCGTTTTCGCAAAGCCGCCCCCCGTCGCGAAAGGGAAGCGAAAGGCTCCCTCCAGGGCCCGGCTTAAAAAGCCGGAAGCCCAAGGCGCAAGGGCAGATCAACCCGCCCCCGCTGTAATGGAGGTAGAGGCCTAGGCCCGTGGGCGGCGATCGGGGGATCGCTGCTCAC